>OX328104.1:45616504-48160378 GCA_946811185.2 Hippopus hippopus | reverse complement strand
TACACAGCTGCAAAATCAATATTTTATGGGGATATTGTCAACTATTGATAGTTTTGACTCGTAGAATATGGACCAGACCTGGAAGTCTGATGTCTGAAGAATACTTGACTTGATGAGACAGTTTGTTTGCTTGTAAGATGTAACCTTTTTCAACATTATTTCAGTTATATTACAGCAGCCAGGGCACCTATCCATGCTTTCCCAGAGTTTTTTACCAATAGTATGCACATTATTCTTCCCAAACCACTGTGCTGCTTTCCTACATGACCATTGCCTAAACAATAATCAGCTGTAAGAGAAGAATGAGTCGTGTCTCAATGACTAGCAATGACCACCATCAGTCCTTAGATAGAAATTGACTGAGCTGGTGATTAGACGGAATGATTGTTACTTTTTTATAATGACTCTTTTTTCATCTTTATGCAGGTCTTTCTTCAAATCATGGTGGCAAAAAAAGCAATTGATTATATAAAATTCTTGTCATTATGATTATCCTTATTATACAAGAAAGCTTTATAACGAGCGAAGGTCGTTTTGCGGTAACACTGATCTAGATTTTTGAAAATAAAAATCAGATTCCATTCTGGGTTTTAGTCTAAATCTAGAAAGGGATGACTAAATTTTGTGTGTCTTTAGTTTGGTCGCACAGTGTCACACATATCACAGTCTTTTGCACATTCACTTGATTGGTCAGAAATGACACAAATTATCTACCGATCACAGGGGTGCAGAATTCCTATGCCCGACTTGTCCGACTCGGGACTTTTTGTTGGTGGACAAGTAGATTTTTCTGGGGCGCCTGTCCATGGGCAGGTGACTTTCTGGGCCATACATATGCCGATTTCATATCAATGACGATCCTCAAACGCTCTATTTATTCAAACTTTTGCATAATCCACGTCTGTACTTCGTAGAAATAGCATTACAAACTATTTTATTTTCAATAGAAAAACAATCTATCTGTTGGCCGTATCGAGGCAAATATGCGTGGTTCAAAGAACCTGAAAAGCAAAAAAAAAAGGGCAGAGAGACAGAGAATATGATGCAAAGCACAAGCGTGTGTTGAAGGATAGCTGATTTGCTGCCTTTTATTGGCAACAACAGGACGATAGTTTGACGATAGTTCTAATAGGCTACACTAATGTCATGTTTGTAGAATGTTTCCGTAGTCTGCGGATACGACCTCAGCTCTGTTCTTAGGTAAATCTCAGCCTCAGTGTTCTAAGTCACGTACATATATATGTGCGTAATTCACGCATTTAATTGAATAATCACGCACAGAAGTATGAAGTGAAATGGGCAGGTTTCATATCTCCCGTTGTCGATCGCCATTGGCACAAGTTAGAAAATGTCTTCAAAACTGAAGCACTAGAGAATCTACAGAAAAAAAAGGCACATCTATGCATTATATTTTTTTTTATGTGAAGGATGCATGAGTTGCTTTTTCTCACAGCTAATCAAGGTGGTATGTTGTTAATGTAAACGTATTAATGATATTTATCCGCATATCTCGTGTAAAATTATAGATTTGAAGTTATATGCAACCCTAATTGACAAATTTAAGTCAAATCATCCAGAAATATCACTCAAAAAGTTAAGTAACGTGAAACAGATCGCTACAAAAAACGCGGAAACCCATGACACAATAAAAGTCTGTTTGATATTGTCCAATCAAAGGCATTTCATACTGTCTTTTTGGCTTTGATGATGACGTTAAACGGTTTATTTACATAAATCTCTCTGTAAAACAAAAAGTAAAAGCTAAAAGTGTCTTAAACTGACAGTGAAATGGTAATGACTGCAGGGTGAGAGTCATCAAAACAAATTTACAATACACCACTGATTTATTCTATTTATTTGGACAAGTAAACTAACTCCGGACAAGTAGAAAAGTCAGTCCAACTTGTCCGTGGACAAGTGGGAAAATTGAAAAATTGCACACGCCTGGATCATATGATTCCTAAAAATTCTTCGTCAGTTTTTTGAGTAAAGATTATCTAATTTCCTATTTACTCTCAGTGTATTAAACATCTATTTTTGTATAAATATATGCAATGATCTATGCAGGAAAATGATGACATCATTAATCATACTATTTTTACGTCATGCACGAGCCGTTTTTTCCCGGAAAATATTGTGTCGAAGAAATCATGACAAACTAGTTTTTGACTGTTTAAAAATGTCATTTATAGAGAAAGCAGGATTTAAGTTTTTTAAGGATTTTTTCCCCCATTATAAATGAGCAATGATCTGTGAAAAGGGGGCTTAATGCATCTGCAGAAACTATCTACCCAGTTTAACATGTAGTACAGTCCACGCAAGCTGACCTGGGTCAAAACTCTTTGCTAATGATCAATTTTCTGCATGTCAAAGGACCAGCATGCCTCGCGATTCAGTCAGTTATTATACAAAATGGATTTTATGGATCTATGTGATGGCTTGCCTGGTATCATGCATCTCAGAGATGCATTGAAACCTCCTTTTGCCAGAACACGGCTCTAATATATTTATTCAAATGTTATGAAAGCTTGCTGATAAATCTAAAAACCTTTTATTATCTATAAGCTAGATATCTATCTGATTACTCTGCAAATTTCATTCCTAGATAGATCTAGACATTGCGACAGAATTCATTCCTGTCTCTGCACTGAACACTGCTTCAACGATGGACATGTAGGAAAGAAGAAAGGGTCCTTGTCAATAGATCTACAAGTCATCTGTTTCAACCCATATATCTCTAATTATCCGGATACCGAATGAAATTTTCTGCAGCATGCCAGAAACTGATCGCTCTATTTGGATTTTAAACGAAAGTGTATGGGAATTTTCTTTAATTCTGTCTCCAGTCTTTGAACACATAGATTAATCAATCAAATTTCAACATTATTTCATATATACTGTAGCTGTAGCCATTAAAATGTGGATGGTTACAAATACGGATCTTTCCAGCCTACTGGATGATTCCATGTTAAAATCATAATCGAAAAAATAAACAGGATACACTGTGACAAAAAACATGGAGAGATCAAGATGTGAATCAGGTCAGAGAATGATCAGATATCGCTGCAGTAGCGCCCCGGTAGCAGAGGATACAATACAGTTGACCTTAATCATCAACTAAACCCTTCAAAATGAGGCTGCCACATATGATTCTCTGGCGATCAAAGCCACTGGGGGAATTGCAGAAAGATAGCAGTGTTCCATGGAATGATATAGAGCTATAAAAAATGAATGTTTTTTTTTTCTTTCCCTTCTCCTTTTTACATGCAATATGAAAATGTGACCTAGAATTTCTTCCTTTTATATATATATATATATATAGATCTAGATCTACATGCAGCGAAGAAATTTCTCCGTAAAATATTTTTTAAAAGTATGTGAACCAATAATCTTTCAAAGTTATTTGACTCTGAACCCAAATTAACAAAAATGTCGGGGAACTGTATTTTGCTAAGAGAATCTGGGACTGTTTGTCCTCTTTTCCATGTATGCATCTGCAAAAGAAGAATGCATTTTACTTTTGAAAACGCTCAAAATTATATTTGGCAAAGCCGGAACTCGAATTCAAAACCCTATGATTTCAAAATCTAGTTCATCATTTGAATTACTCCGAGATCTATTTGTCCAACAAATCATTCACATCGCTCATGGCTTTGCTTTTTTTTTTTTTTTTTTTTCATATTAACCCTTTACCAGACAATCCCTGGTTTTTACGACCCTGAGATAGAAGCCTTATGAAGACATTGTGGGAAGAGGAGAAAATGCTGGTAACCAGTGTTTTCTCCTTTTCCCTTAATGTTTTCTACCCAGCTCGAAACAAATTTCAATTTTTGATTTACATTTATTTTGTCGTCTGCAAGTGTTTTCAATTTGGAACAGTCTAAAATTTTTTTTGTTTGATAAAGAATTAAGTAGTCTGCTGCAATTTTGTTTCAGATTTAAACCCTGAAAGTGCCTTCATAGCTTTAAAATGCCTTCATGGCCAGTATAGATCAAAGATCAGTCTGCACAAAATATGCAGTCTGATCTTTGATCTACACTGTCCACTTTGCTGAAACACTATAGACAAAAGCAACCAAAATGTTTGGGTTTTACATGTGTTTGTATACTGAAAATGTCTGGGTTTATACAGCTTAAAGGTTTCATGTGTATAAATATAATGTTTTAACCCTTATCGTACTAAATAAGTGAAATGAAACTTTCAAACCGATAGTAAAAATCCAAATTTTGCTATTTTAAAGGTATTATTTTAGGGAAAGATATCTCCTTATCAGACAGTGCAGATCCAAGATCAGACTGCACATTCTGTGCAGTCTGATCTTGATCTACACTGCCCGCAAAAGGTCAGTGAGTCGCGCAAAGCAGCTTAAGGTTTAAGTAATTATGGTTCAGTATTTTTTGCAACCTTATTTTCTATCGTAACACTTTTTCTATGAACAAAAAGAGACATTTTCTCATTGCCATATTTCAGTTAGTTTCAGCAGTGTTAGAATTTGGTGGACGGAAAGCCCGGGGCAGTGACTTGTTCGGCAGTACAGACCCAGTGGCCTTCACAAAAAGGTTCTTGAAAGGGCTTAAGGTACTACAGTTGTGGCTTTTCATACACCCATCCTCAGACACGGCATAGTATACTGTTACTGTAGAAAGAGACAGATTTTTTAAATACAGAGGGAAAAGAAAATGCTTCTTAGAAGCAATTTCACCTTTTCCCAAATGTTTTAAAAAAATTTCAAGAACGACTCGTACCTTCTCTTCAAGTTTTCTGTCTCTTAGTCATTTGTACTGTCAGTATATAACTTGAAGTTGTAAATATCTTTTTTAGTACATAATATCTTTGCCATACAATCCTTAGTTTCAATGACCCTGATGAAGTAAGGCTTTGGAAAACACTGTTGGAAAAGGAAGACAATGTTTTCTTCTATTCCAAGGACAAAAATCTCATTATTTGAACCTCATTTTTATTTTGTCATCTGCATGTGCAAAGATGATTCTAAACTTCTGTTATGTGGTGAAGACTAAACATGTGCAACAGTTCTGATAAATAACCTCCCAAGGTGGGGGTTAACCCAGAACCTTTAGTTCTCAAAGCGAACGCTCTACCATGTGGCTACAAAAGCTAGCTCCATAGCAAAGCAGTATAAGTGTCCCCTTATAAAAATAGGAGCTTCACAATTATATCTTTCTGTGGGAAAGACCAGTATGCTACACTACACATGTATAAACTGAACATGATAAATTTGCCATCTGCCTGGATCAATCAATAAGACATGAATTGCTTCATTGACAGTCCCAGAACCTGACCACTGTTCCATGGTAGCAGATACATTCCAAGCAATGTAAAATAACAGTTATATTCATATTTTATGGCCTGTATTTATGTTTTTAATGAGCAAGTATTGGTAATTAAATACCACAATTATCACATTTGCAATATACTATTGAACTGATTATCAGATAATATTTTTCTTATCATATACATGTATTTTAACTTTGCTTATTTTCCCAGGGTGTAGAAAATGTATATACACAGCACAAACCACTCTTACATACCATATTGGACCAATTGATTAAAGGCAAATTGAAGGAGGCTGCATATCCATATTTGGGAACAAGTCAATTAAAGGATAGGTATGACATGTTATTGATTTGAGCCATACTCTGTGAAAAGGGGACTTTATGCATCTGTAAAAAGTATTGACTTGGGTCAGCCTGCTCAGCCCGTGCAGGCTGAACTGAGCCAAAACTTTGCTAGTTGTCAATTTTTAGCCTATCAAAGGACCAGTCTTCCTCTTCATTGAGTTGGTTGTTATACAAAATGGACTTTGTGGATCCATAACTATTTGATGACTGTATACGTGGATATATACACATGTCGAAAAATTTGCGAATTACCAATTAAAGACATTTTGCGTACAGAAATGTTTGCGAATTCAAGACACTCATTATTTGTTTGTATATATGTGGTAAAATATGTGAACAGAAAAGTTTGCGAATTTTTCAAATTCGCGAAATCGCAAAAATTTCCACATCACAAAATTTTCCACTTATACAGTATCATGCATCACGCATATGCACTAAGCCCCCTCTTGTAAGAGCACTTCCTACAGACAATTTTTTTGTATTCTGCAGAAGACTGCTTTCATTGGGGCAAATGGAGAAATTACTTGTTTTGTAGTGGATTTGTTTTTACTTCTTGTGAAAATATCATTTTAGATTTTTTAATTTTTTTTTTTTTTTGAGTTTAATAATAAAGAAACCTAAGCTTAGTGTCAGATGTTTTTGCAAGACATACAGTTCAAGTTAATGGTCGCTTTTTGAGGACAGTGTTATCAAGATCTGACTGCAGAGTGTACAGGCAGCTCTTATATCTTTACTATATTCTATATTATGCTGTTGCATTGCAGTGGTTTTCCTTCAAAACTTAAAAAAGTTTTGATTCATATAGTGCTGTAAGGGCAGCTAATATCTGACTTTCCTATCATACAGTATCCCTCTATATCTATTATAGTAACACACTTACAAATTAATCATTGTTTAAATTTCTTTTCAAATAGTATCATGTGCTCTTCAGTTCAGTAATGTACTGTAAGTCACCGTCCATTATGAAATGATTCTAACATTTATGTTTTGTAATTGCTTTAAAACATGTTTGTATTAATGCAGTAAAGGTGTAGTATAGTAATATAGAATAGTATACAGGGCAGCTCTTATATGACGAACATAATATGCTTATGGGTGTTTCTACGTGTGTACATGTGCCAAGACTTACCTTTTTGTCACAGCCACAGGATTTTATAGTGTTCATAATTTCATATTTCACAGACCACAAGATGTTATAGTTTTCAAAATTTTATATTTCACAGACCGCAAGATGTTATAGCGTCAATGATTTTATATTTCACAGACCGCGAGACGTCATAGTGTCAATGACTTTATATTTCACAGACCACGAGATGTTATAGCGTCAATGATTTTATATTTCACAGACCACAAGGTGTTATAGCATTAATGATTTTATATTTCACAGACCACAAGGTGTTATAGTGTTCATAATTCTTTATTTCATAAACCACAAGATGTTTTAGTGTTCATCATTTTATATTTCACAGACCACAAGATGTTAAAGTGTTCATAATTTTATATTTAACAGACCACAAGCTGCTAGAATGTTCATAATTTTATATTTCACAGACCACAAGATGTTATAGTGTTCATAATAGGAGGGTGTACATATGAGGAAGCCTTTGTGGTGCATCAGTTCAACAAAAATACACCGGGTGTTCGTATTGTGGTAGGGGGCACTGCCATTCACAATTTTCAGAGGTAACAACTTTTTTATAAGATGTCTGACTTCAAGTAGGTGAAACATGTATATGAGCCATGCTGTGGCAAAAGGGGCTTCATGAATCTCTGTGATCCATGGTACCAAGTAAGCCATCTCATACTTACGGATCCATAACAACCACATTTTTCTTTACCAACTTTATCATGAGGTAGACTAGTTCTTCGAGATGCAGAAAAGTGACCAATAGTGAAAAGTTTCGGCCCAGGTCAGCCTTTGCAGACTGTGCAGGCTTACCAAGGTCAAAACTTTTTGCAGATGCATTAAGCCCCCTTTTCACAAAGCATGGCTCATATGTATTTGTAATATTAAATGAGCCACGCTCTGTGAAAAGGGGGCTTAATGCATCTGCGAAAAGTATCGACCCAGGTCAGCCTGCGCAGTCCGCGCAGGCTGACCTGGGCCGAAACTTTTCGCTACTGGTCATTTTTCTGTATGTCCAAGGACCAGTCTACCTCAAGATTATGTCGGTTGTTAAAAAAAGTGGCTATTATGGATCCAAAATAATGTGATGGTATGCTTGGTACCATGGATCACGGAGATGCATTAAGCCCCCTTTTGCCAAAGCATGGCTCATATGTATTTGTAATAATTATATTTGAGTCATACTCTGTGAAAGGTGGGTTAGTGCATCTGCAAAAGTATCAATTCTGGTGAGCCTGAGCAGGCTGACTTGGGCAGAAACTTTTTGCTATTTGTAAAATTTCTTGATGTCCAAGGACCATTCGACCACATGATTTAGTTAAATGATTGAAAAAATGGATTTTTCTGGATCAATAGTGGTGTGAAAATCTGCTTGGTATACTGCATCACAGGGCTGCTTTAAAAAAATATTTTACAAGAGCACTGTTCATTCAGAAAAACCATTTTGAGTAATTTCAAACCTGCTTAGAACAGAATGCAAGTAATGCAGTAAACTCCTCTTACAACAACATTGAATGCAACAATATATACGGAATATAATATTCACTATATATTGTTGCAAGCACTAGGAAAGTTGCTACAACATGATATTATATTATGTTGTAGTAACTTTCTTAGTGCTTGTATTTGATTAGAGCAGCGTGAGAAATTTGAGCGAGATGGCAAAATTTTCTTACGCAGCTAGAAGCAAATACAAGCACCAGGAAAGTTTCTACAGTATGATATTCCTTTAGTTATATACATTTACCTACAATTTCTAAATGCAAATGTTTGCAATTACTGACATCTTATTCAAAAACGGTAAACAAAATGAGACAATTAATGGTGTGAATGGTAGTAACTCTTGTTTTTGTGAATGGCAGATGAATATTTTTGTGTAACATTTAGATAATCAAATCTATGCATGCTTAATCCGTGCATGAGTTTCTTCATCATGCCATATTTGGAACAAGGACCATTCTTTCACAGGATTCAGTTGGTTGTTAGAAAAAAAAAAAGTTTTCTTAGTTTCAGAAGTAAATCCTATCAGTTGAGGCATGTTTTATTTTAATTTGTGGTCTACAACTGCTGCTACTTTTCATAAATCTAAAACTGCGGAATGCTTAAGACTTATTGTATTATTTCAGTTTCCTAGAGGAGATCCAAACAGCTGGTCAGCATTCGGACATGAAGAGAAGTGACGCCATGCGTAGATAAATATAGACATTGACCTTCATAACCCTTTACCACACAGTGTTGAGTTTTTAACAGCCCTGAACAGGGCAGCTTTTGAAAACATTGTGGGAAAAGTAGAAAATGCTCCTTTTCCCACAATGTTTTCTACGTCATAAAAAGACAGATCCTACCAATTGCGACACATTTGGTAATGATTTATCATCTGCAATTGTTTTTAATTTGGACATGTATTAAATTTTGTCATGTGGTAAAGAGTTAGTTAACCCTTTCCCACACAATGACAAGTTTAGAGATCCTGAACAAGACAGCTTTTGAAAACATTTTGGCAAAAGGAGAAAATGCTGGTATCTAGCATTTTCACGTTTTTCCACAATGTTTTCTACCCTATTAGACAGATCCTGCCAATTGAGACACATTTGATATGTCGTCTGCAAATACTTCGGATTTGGACGAGTCTAAAATTTTGTTTTCTGGTAAAGAGTTTAACTTTATAGTATGTTCTTGGGCTTTTGCAATATACTGTTTGTTTTCATTCCCACATTGGAGTCATTGTAGCCTGTACAGGAGATATTTTTTTCTTTTTTTTTTTCTAAAAGTAAACTTATAGATACTAAACTATTAATTTCTAGTCGTATTATAAACGATTTTGTATTTTACAAACTAAAGTCATTATTGTAGCTTCATGACAAATTGACAATGACAAATTAGCTCTTGAAGTTGAAAGCTTGCATAGTTTTTTACTCATAGAAAATGCAATGAGGTATTTTTATAATCCTGGCATTATCATCGTCAAAAGCTTTGACATTTTATAATATACTTGTTGATACTGAAGATACTTCAGACATGGACTAGTTGTAAACTATTAAAAAGGGAACAGATACAGCAGGCACAGGTAATTGTCAAAATATTTTTGACACTGTAATACTGCTTTTTCAATTTGGAATTTTCACTAAATGCAACTGCAGCTGGAGGTTGGCACCTGCATGTTGAGCATTTATTTGGAATTGACATAGATCTGCTGTTTAATGGAGGATATTACATGAGGCTTGTCAGTTGACTGTGTATGATCTTCACCTCGCACATCAATTAGGCAAGCAAAGGAGATGGAATGGAGATACACAGGTACGATATCACAGGAGTCTAGGTCACTAGAATTCAACACTAAATAAGTCCAGTCGAAATATCGAGAGTGAATTGGAACAATTTCAAAGACAAAAGAAATGTGAGTACTGTATATGAATATTAACATTTGAATAAAAGGAAAGCTGAAAAAAAGGAGTAAATGATATGATCCTGCAAGAAGACGACCATACCATTTCCTGTGTTGCATCTGCATGTAGAATTCTATTTTTAGATGAGGGTATGCAAATCACTCTGTATAATGTCATTTGATAAAGTATTACGACTTCCCACCTTTGTTTACAATTTTGATCTTATAAAGTTCTTGCCAAACCAAAATTCTTTTCTCATACAAATCTGATGTTTTTTTTTTTCAATATTTGGGGCCATGAATGTCGCCTATTTCTTGAGTCAAATGCAAATAGCCAAATTCTGTAAATTGGTTAAAACTAATTTGAAATGAATTCTGTAGCATCTTTAATGGTAAGCTTGACTCTTTTATGTTGTTAATATATTATGATGATAAATTTATGTATCTCACATGAAATGGAATATTTTTTAAATACGCCAAACTGGTAAGCTTATTATTTAGTTACACTTTAACTCTTTACCTTACAATCCGGAATTTCATCAACCCATAGAAAAAAGGTTTGGAAAACATTCTGGTAACCAGCATTTGCTCCTTTTGCCACAATGTTTTCTACTGTTCCCATGTCAAATTTCAATAATTGAGTCACATTTATTTTGTTGTCTGCACATGCTTTGAATTTAGACTGTGATAGTCATTGTGACAGGATTCATTCCTGTCTCACCATTGATCATTGATTTGACAATGGTTATGTGGGAAAGCAGTCAGTGACTTTCAAAGAATTATTTGCAAAGTAGCAGTGAAAAAGAAACTTCAGGAAAGGGCGGAGAAGTGCACTGGCCACCATGATATAGCTGAAATTCACAATTTAGAGATGTACATATTAAGTTTTATTTAGGCTTTCATATCTCATTTTTAGCTCCTCTGGCCAAAGGCCAGCGGGCTTATGTCATGGCTCTTCACCACTTGTTGCCCACATGGGCAATGCCCCAAGAAGGCTGTTAGTTATGGTATAGGGATAGCACAAGCTGCAGAAAAAAAAAAAACATCCAAAGTTACACCTGGCCCTTTAACATACTCTGTGTATAGCACTGTCACACTGGACCTTTGTTTATCGTCTCATCTGAAAGATGAGTAGGTTTTCAGATAGTCAGCCGTAGGGCTTAAACCCACGCCCTCGAGTGGCCTTAGACTTGATGTTTACAAGTACCACATTCGACCACTTGAGTTATTTGGGCAAGTGACGATGGTCGATTAAAGGCTGCCAGTTATTACAGTGTAAGAAATTGCCTCCCTTTGGTGAGAAAGTTTAGGGGAAAAAAAAATGAAAAATTAATTTAAAAAGAAATATTCAAAAATATAACATCCGTATTTCTATTCGTTAACCCTTAAAATGACCCAGAGGAAGAGGCCTTTTGGAAACATTGCGGGAGAATTCTCTTTAGCTAAATGGTTAAGATGTTGGTCTTTTACAACTTGAAAAACGAGGATCTTTTCCGCACGGGTGTCGAATCCTGCCAGGTGCAGTTTGTATTTCAGCTATGCATTTGTTGCGAACTTTTATGTCAGTAAGATGGGGGCTCATCCTTGGTTTGCCATTGAGCCATTTGTTGCATAAGAAGGCTTTCTGTCATCAAAATGATGACATTTAAGAGGCGTGTGTTACGAGAGATCACTCCATCCTTTCTGCATAGCTTCTTTCTATTTAAAATCAATACGTAACAACTGTGTTAGGAAGAATTCTTTTTAGCTCAGTGGTTAAAGTGTTGTTCTTTTGAACCTCGATAAATGAGGATCTTTTGCGCACGGGTTCGAAACCCTCCAGGTACTGTTGGTATTTGAGATATGCATTTGTTGCAAACCTTCATGTTCGTAAGAATTGTTTGTTTGCCCAACAATAACTGTTATATTATTTCAAATTTTAAAGTCTCAGTAAAGTCCAAATGTAAAAAAGGCCTGTTTATAAAATAAAATTAAATTTTATTTTTACCATGTAAAAATATGGCGATTATTATAACTTCCACGATATGTAAAGGTGCAGTTTGTAAAAGTCCCAGTCAATGGCAGAAAAAAGAATTTTGAAACTAGAACAATTCCTACCATGCCGCATTATCTGTTTTTTTACATCGATGATCGCCGACGATTAGCCGATTTTTTGTTGTAAATCTCCGCAGTGACGTGATAGTGACCTAAACACCTCATGATCATTCAAGGCGTCGAAACAAACCCTTTATTCACTTGATCTTTTTGTCCCCATTCTAACGTAAGTTTATTGACATTGTAAGCAAAACAACGACACAGGCTGATAATCGCTTATTCATTTATCATCATTACAGGAAGAGTTTACTACATCTAGATAAGAAAAAAGGTTCCGAATGAACAATCTTACTCTCCGATGACATACTATCGGAAGTGTAAACATTAGTCCTGTGTAGCACTAATGAGATGCAATGGTATCACGTGACGTTCCCGAAGGCCTAGTTCGAATATACATGATCGATAACGAAGGTTGTCTCGATCAATGGCGTCCCTGAAACCGACGGGCTTCTCCATGCATTTTCGCACCCGTATTTCACGGCAACCAATGCAGTAACTGACACGTTCGAGTTTTCTCCGATCTTATATATGTGTGTTGTGATGGGTTATCCGATATATTTTCGAGTTATAAACGGTGAAAATTACCTATGTTTGGACTTTACAGGGGCTTTAAGGAGTAGCAATTTGATCCATCTGACGCAATACTCTGCTGGTGTGATTTAGGACTGTATGTACAAATTGTAGTGAAGAAAACAAGGTCCGGGTGACTAAAGCTGAAAGTATAATGAGTAGAGGGCAAGTGTTTATGACAGTATTTGGTTCAGGTCAAACCGATAACATAGTGCAGACCAAGTGAGCGAGCAAGCGTCGTTACACATGATATATTTGGTTTCGGCTAGTTCGATCAAAGTAAGCAGATTTGCTATACTAATCCGCTAAAATGGTGGGCGGGGTCGCAAAAACAAACGTCCTTACAGCTAGGAGAGAAAAACCAGTTTCTAAAGTTGCAAGTATGTAGAATAGCTCAGGTATGTAAACTTAGATGAATTATCAATATGTATGGGGTAAGGGATAGAAAAACACAAGGGTGTTTTCCTCATTTAAAACCAGAAACAACAACAGCTATTGCTTTGAGAGCCTCAAAATATGAAATGCATTTTCTATCCATCGTAATCTGTGCAATCTTGGAGCCATTAGGGGCATGAGGATAAGAGAATGATTATAGTTTCATAAAATTAGGATGAAATGGGCTAAAAACTGGCTGAAAACTGCCTGATAACGATTATAGATGTATCTTTAAGGTAGTACACCCCTAATGGAAAACAACTATTTCCACTATAATATTATCCTACAAAATTTGCTATGATTTAAAATGAGTATTATTGTACTACTTTAACCGAGTCACTTTTTTCCTTTTTTTTATACGCCCGTCGAAGACGGGACGTATTATGGGATCACCCGTGGCAGGTGGGTGGGCAGGCGGCGTCCCCATTCTTTGTTCGGAGCATATCTCCAAAACTATGCTAGCTACGGTTATGAAATTTCATGGGTGGATAGATCTATTCAAGGTGGAGTGCAGTGCACAGGAATCATAATTCTCGCTTCCATAATTTTTGAGTTATTGCCCTTTGTTGTTTTTCATACTTGAATTTTGTCCAGAGCATATCTCCAAAACTATACTAGCTACGGTTATGAAACTTCATGGGTCGATAGATCTCATCAAGGGGGAGTGCAGTGCACAGGAATCATAACTCTTGCTTCCTTAATTTTTGAGTTATTGCCCTTTGTTGTTTTTCATACTTGAATTTTGTTCGGAGCATATCTCCAAAACTATGCTAGCTACGGTTATGAAACTTCATGGGTGGATAGATCTCATTAAGGGGGAGTGCAGTGCAAATGAATCATAACTCTTGCTTGCTTAATTTTTGAGTTATTATACGCCCGTCGAAGACGGTACGTATTATGGTATCACCCATGGCGGGCGGGCGGGTGGGTTGGCAGGCGGCGTCCAGTTTTTGTCCGGAGCATAACTTTGTCATCTCCAGTCCGATTGACTTGAAACTTGGCATGTGTGTTTGTTGCAACAATACGGAGTGCAGTGCAAAAGAACCATAACTCTACCTCGTGCTGTCTTTGAGTTATTTCCCTTCGATCGTCATTTTTACAGCATTTTCTGCTTATTCGGAGCATAACTTTGTCATCTCCAGTCCGATTGACTTGAAATTTGGCATGTGTGTTAGTTGCAATAATATGGATTGCAGTGCAAAAGAACCATAACTCTACCTCGTGCTGTCTTTGAGTTATTTCCCTTTGATCGTCATTTTTACAGCATTTTCTGCTTGTCTGGAGCATAATTTTGTCATCTCCAGTCCGATTGACTTAAAACTTGGCATGTGTGTTAGTTGCAATAATACGGAGTGCAGTGTGAAAGAACCATAACTCTACCTCATGCTGACTTTGAGTTATTTCCCTTTGATAGTCATTTTTTACAGCATTTTCTGCTTGTCCGGAGCATAACTTTGTCATCTCCAGTCTGATTGACTTGAAACTTGGCATGTCTGTTTGTTGCAATGATACGGAGTGCAGTGCGAAAGAACCATAACTCTACCTCATGCTGACTTTGAGTTATTTTCCTTTGATCGTCATTTTTACAGCATTTTCTACTTGTCCGGAATATAACTTTGTCATCTCCAGTCCGATTGACTTGAAACTTGGTATATGTGTTTGTTGCAATAATATGGAGTGCAGTGCGAAAGAACCATAACTCTACCTCGTGCTGTCTTTGAGGTATTTCCCTTTGTCATTTTTACAGCATTTTCTGCTTCTCCGGAGCATAACTTTGTCATCTCCAGTCTGATCAACTTGAAACTTGGCATGTGTGTTTGTTGCAATAATACGGAGTGCATTGCGAAAGAACCATAACTCTACCTCGTACTGTCTTTGAGTTATTTCCCTTTGATCGTCATTTTTTCAGCATTTTCTGCTTGTCTGGAATATAACTTTGTCATCTCCAGTCCGATTGACTTGAAACTTGGTATTTGTGTTTGTTGCAATAATATGGAGTGCAGTGCAAAAGAACCATAACTGTTTCTCGTGCTGTCTTGAGTTATTTCCCTTTGATAGTCATTTCTTACAGCATTTTCTGCTTGTCCGGAGCATAACTTTGTAATCTTCTGTCCGATTGACTTGAAACTTGACATGTGTGTTTGTTGCAATAATACGGAGTGCAGTGCGAAAGAACCATAACTCTATCTCATGCTGTCTGAGTTATTTCCCTTTGATCATCATTTTTATAGCATTTTCTGCTTGTCCAGAATATAACTTTGTCATCTCAAGTCAGAGTGACTTGAAACTTGGTATGCATGTTTGTTGCAATATTACGGAGTACAGTGCGCAAGAACAATAACTCTACCTAGTGCGGATTTCGAGTAATTCCACTTTGATCTTCATTTTTACAGTATATCTTTCTTGTCTGGAACGGAACTTTGTCACCTCAAGTCAAATTTACTTGAGACTTGGTAAACATGTTTGTTGCATTACCTGCCCTTTACGATTATTATACCCCCTTGACAAGTGGTGGTGGAACGGGTGTATCTTGCGACAATTTGCAGCTTTTGTTATACTCCTGTCGAAGACAAGACGTATTATGGGATCACCCATGGCGTACGGGCGTCCGGACGGGCGGGCGAGTGGCGTCCGGTTCTTTGTCCGGAGCATAACTTTGTCATCTCCGGTCCGATTGACTTGAAACTTGGCATTTGTGTTTGTTGCAATAATACGGAGTGCAGTGCGAAAGAACCATAACTCTACCGCGTGCTGTCTTTGAGTTATTTTTCTTAGATTGTCATTTTTACAGCATTTTCTGCTTGTCCGGAGCATAACTTTCTCATCTCCAGTCCGATTGACTTGAAACTTGGCATTTGTGTTTGTTGCAATAATACGGAGTGCAGTGCGAAAGAACCATAACTCTACCTTGTGCTGTCTTTGAGTTATTTCCTTTTGATCGTCATTTTTACAGCATTTTCTGCTTGTCCGGAATATAACTTTGTCATCTCCAGTACAATTGACTTGAAACTTGGTATATGTGTTTGTTGCAATAATATGGAGTGCAGTGCGAAAGAACCATAACTCTACCTCGTGCTGTCTTTGAGGTATTTCCCTTTGTCATTTTTACAGCATTTTCTGCTTCTCCTGAGCATAACTTTGTCATCTCCAGTCTGATCAACTTGAAACTTGGCATGTGTGTTTGTTGCAATAATACGGAGTGCATTGCGAAAAAACCATAACTCTACCTCGTGCTGTCTTTGAGTTATTTCCCTTTGATCGTCATTTTTTCAGCATTTTCTGCTTGTCTGGAATATAACTTTGTCATCTCCAGTCCGATTGACTTGAAACTTGGTATTTGTGTTTGTTGCAATAATATGGAGTGCAGTGCGAAAGAACCATAACTCTTTCTCGTGCTGTCTTGAGTTATTTCCCTTTGATAGTCATTTTTTACAGCATTTTCTGCTTGTCCGGAAGATAACTTTGTAATCTTCAGTCCGATTGACTTGAAACTTGACATGTGTGTTTGTTGCAATAATACGGAGTGCAGTGCGAAAGAACCATAACTCTTTCTCATGCTGTCTGAGTTATTTCCCTTTGATCATCATTTTTATAGCATTTTCTGCTTGTCCAGAATATAACTTTGTCATCTCAAGTCAGAGTGACTTGAAACTTGGTATGCATGTTTGTTGCAATATTACGGAGTACAGTGCGCAAGAACAATAACTCTACCTAGTGCGGATTTCGAGTAATTCCACTTTGATCTTCATTTTTACAGTATATCTTGCTTGTCTGGAACGGAACTTTGTCACCTCAAGTCAAATTTACTTGAGACTTGGTAAACATGTTTGTTGCATTACCTGCCCTTTACGATTATTATACCCCCTTGACAAGTGGCGGTGGAACGGGCGTATCTTGCGACAATTTGCCGCTCTTTTTATACTTCTGTCGAAGACAAGACGTATTATGGGATCGCCCATGGCGTCCGGACGGGCGGGCGAGTGGCGTCCAGTTCTTTGTCCGGAGCATAACTTTGTCATCTCCGGTCCGATTGACTTGAAACTTGGCATTTGTGCTTGTTGCAATAATACGGAGTGCAGTGCGAAAGAACCATAACTCTACCTCGTGCTGTCTTTGAGTTATTTTTCTTAGATTGTCATTTTTACAGCATTTTCTGCTTGTCCAGAGCATAACTTTGTCATCTCCAGTCCGATTGACTTGAAACTTGGCATTTGTGTTTGTTGCAATAATACGGAGTGCAGTGCGAAAGAACCATAACTCTACCTTGTGCTGTCTTTGAGTTATTTCCTTTTGATCGTCATTTTTACAGCATTACTTTGTCATCTTAAGCAGGAATGACTTGGTATGCATGTTCGTTGCAATATCACAGAGTATAGTGCTCAAGAACAATAACTCTACCAAGCGCGGATTTTGAGTAATTCCACTTTGATCTTTATTTTTACAGTATTTCTTGCTTGTCCGGAACTGAACTTTAACACCTCAAGTCAAATTGACTTGAGACTTGGTAAACATGTTTGTTGCAGTTACAAAAAGTGCATTGCACTGGAGCAATAACCTTACCTAATGCCCTTTGGAATTATTCCCTATTCATTATTTTTTGTTACAGCTTTTCATGTTTCTCTACAATATAACTTCGTCTTTTCATGTTGGAATGACCTGAAACTGTATATGCATGTTTCCTTAACATTAGAAGAGACATTCATGCCTGTTTCAATCACTTACATAATTTCTGCTGCACTACTATTTTCCTCTACCTGCCCGTATTATTATTCCCCCTCGACAACTGGCGGTGGGACAGGCGTATCTTGCGACAATTTTCCACTCTTGTTCCTTCTTAGAATTATCATTTATAAATCTAAAACCACTATATTCTCGTTACAAAGGGAGATAATGATTACCTCCCTTTTCAAGAAACTACCAAAAGTATCATTAAATAATTTCAAGATAGAAATCAAAGGAATTTCTGGTCGGTTAAGAATGTGCAAAAGTGTTATATCAGTATAAATCCTTATTTTTCAACCAACAAGAAATTTTATTCCATGTTGCACTGGAAGCGTTAGGGGTCTACTACCTTAAACATAAATGATAAACGACAATCCTAAATACAATAATTTGGAAACTCGTGACAGATCTACCCATTCTGTGTCGTTGTTTTGGATTGTTTGTGTACTCTAGATCTATATACAAGATAAATTTAACTTCCTTTTGATGCAGTTAGTATAAACATATTTTGTTTCACATGAGCTGAAATGGGATTGGATGACAAGTTCTATCAACTATCGTCCATCTGTTGTTCACATGAACATCGCAAAGTCGTTCACGCTCCAATGCATGTAGATAAACTATACCAAGTTCGCCATGCATTTTACAAACCTTTGATGTAGATCAGTATCAGATTGTTGCAGTCTGATCTGGGATCTATTTTATCCGCTGTTCTGTGAAATGTTCTGACAAAAAACACACCTTGAAATGGCGTTTGTTTGATAATTTTTTCTCACAAGATCTATTCAGAAAGGTCATTTCATTTATTTAACACTGTAAGTAAAACGTCAAGACCCAACTGAATTTATTTTATACAAAGATGTTCCCCTTCCTCCTTAGCTTGAAATCAAGTAACTAACTGTGTACACCCACGTCTGATCTGGAACTTCGGCGTCCATAAAAACTGCTGATAAAATGTTTCTGGTGACTCAAAAAGGTTTGACATGTAACCTGCTAAATAAAGGGAATTTCAAAAAGATATAATAAAAACCAAACCAGACAGTTGCTATAAATTTTAATGTTATTTCGTTATTTTTGTCCTTATCGGACAGTGTATATACAAGATCAGACCGCACGTTTTGTGCAGTCGGATCATTATCCACAATGCCAGCAAAAAGGTCCTTAACTCGGGCTTAGCATCCAAACGGGTTAACCCTTCATCAAATAACCCCAAGGTTTAGTAACCCATAGGAAGGCACCTTTCAATGATGATTATCTCCAAGCATCTCTTCTTTTTCCCTCAGTGTTTTTTTTTTTCAGAAGCTAATCCCGTCAGTAAGCTTCTCAATTGCTACCGTTTATTTTGTTTTTTGGCGAATGTAAAATTTTGTAATGTGGTAATGCTGTAATGTAGTTATACTACACAGTCTCAAGTTAAAACGACGCCGAAGAAAAGAAAAAATGAAAACATTGTAGATAGGAGAAAATGCTGGTAACCGACATTTTCTCCTTTCCTCACAACGTTTTCAAACCTGTTAAAGAAAAAAAATTGTTTGAGAAGCATTTTAATTTGACCAGCATTTTCTCCTTTTTCGACAATGTTTTCGTCAATTTTAGAGAAATCTGTCGTTAATTAAGAATAGAATAGAATATCGTTTATTTGACAAAAACTACATAGTTTATAGTTATACATATATATAAATTCGAAAATAAATGCATTAGTCTCGCGATTACTTACTACATATGTTTACAATTCCAAATAATCTATTATGAAACCTTAAATAAGTGAATGAGTAAATAAGTGGAAAGGTGAAATGGATATTTTCAGTAATGAAAGTATAGATCTATGGAGGGAAAAACTACATAAGCTACATTTAATTTGCCATCTGCAAAACGCTTTGAATTTGGATGAGTCTAAAGTTTTGTCATTTTTGTAAATGGTTTATGTATTCTGAACTTTTCTGTGCTACCACTGTTTGATTGAAACACTACAGTCTGAGACAGTTATAGATAAGATACTGTATCTTATCTATAATAATATACATGTAACTGTTTAAGTTTACCTTTTTACCAAACAATCTTGCGTTTTTAAAACCTTGAGCAAAACTTTTGAAAACATGTTGGAAAAAGTAGAACATGTTGGTTCTTTTTTTTACCACGACATTTCCTACTCTTTCAAAGACAACTCCCATTACATGTATATAAGTTAGACATGTTCTTCTGCAAAAATTTTGGACATGGCTAAAATTTCGTAGTTTGAGAAAGAGTTAGCAGGTCGTTTTGTTGCTCACCTACTTTGGTTGAACCCATTACGCGTCATGGACTGAATTTAGTTTCGGTTTCGCCTTAAACGAATCATATAGTGCGTTTTCTAGTACAATTTCTAGTACGCTCTCCGGTTACATGTAACGTTCTAACCAAAATATTCCAAAGACAACGCGGGAGGGAAAAAAAAAATAAGCTTGTGATTAGCCATAGATGCCCTTTCGTCCTTACCAAACCATTCTAAATTCCGTATTCTAGAATATCTTATTCTAGATTAAGAAAGTGACCTAACACAACTCTTGATTGGCTAAACCAAATGGTTTAGCCATTCGGAAACTGTGTTACTTTGCAATTTTGCAATTTCTCGAAAGTTTGACGAATATTTAATGCTGGGTTGTTAAGAATGATGGGTGAATAGGGACACTAGACACCATAATTATGTCCAGTTAGGTGTCCGGTTTTTTCATGTTTATCAATAATTTACATAGAAGTTGTTGTGTAACATTTTATCTAAGAATACATGTATTCTTCGGGTAGAATTTGATGACCATGTAGAAAAGAAAAAGTGTTTTAGCCCTTTTGGGGCCATAGGCAAAAACAGAGCTTTTTGTGGACGACATAGATCAAGATCAGACTGCACATAACGTGCAGGCTGATATTGGGTCAATGCCGGCTACTTCTTTGAAATTGGAGAGTGAGGGGGTTGTTACTTTGTAGGAAACAAGAGGGCTATGATGGCCCTGAGTCGCTCATCTGAGCCTTTTGACCCAACATTACAAACATTCTAACAAACTTGTATGAGTATTGGATTAAAAATATGGCCACTTGAATGTTCAGAAGTATTTTCTAGGATTTGTCTTTGTTAGCTACTTTTTCACTTATCTGACCCGTTTTCAAACGTGTTGTAAATATGATCAAGACGAATATTCTGACCAACTTTAACACTTACGCTGCTAAGCGCGACTCACTGACCTTTTGCGAACAGTGTAGATCTAGATCAGACTGCACAGAACGTGCAGTCTGATCTTGGATCTACACTGTCCGTTAAGGAGATATTATTCCCCAAAACATAAGTTTGAAATATCAATATTTGGGTTTTTACTATCGAATTGAAAATTCATTTTAGCAGGATAAGGCTTTACAAGCTTTAGGCGAAAGATGTGGTCTCAAGGGTATATGGCCTGCAACACCCGAAAAAGGGCATTCGGAAATTTGCGTAAAGTATCGTTTTGGATCAGCCTGCGCAGTCCGCGCAGGCTAATCCGAGACGGCACTTTATGACTACATTAAATTTTGTCCAACAGTAGACTTCCGTGAACAGAAAATCACACAAGATCGGAAAGTTTCGTCTTGGATCAGACTGCGCCGACTGCGCAGGCTGATCCGAGATGACACTTCACGCAAAAGTCCGAATGTCCCTATTTCGCGTGTTGCAGGCCATATACAAGGTTTTCCTAGAACAGACCCAGTGACCCATCTCTTTTACCTGACGTAACCGACTTTTAAACCTGTCTGGGGAAAACATTCTGACCAATTCTTACAAGTATCGACTGAGAATGTGGCCTCTAGATGGTAAACCAGGATTTACTAAAATTTGTCTTAGTGGCTTACTTATTGACCTGACGTGACCTATTTCAAAACATATCTTAAATATGAAGACAAACGTTCTGACTAACTTTCATGAGTATTGTACTGAAAATATTGCCTCTTTTTACCTACTTTCTGACCCATTGTGACCCTTTTTATGAAGCATCCATAATAGCATTAAGATAAACATTCTTAAGAACTTTTATGAGTATTTGATTGAGAAAATCGCCTCTAGAGTGTACTTTTTTTTTTTTTAAGATTTGACTCAGTGACTTAGTTTTTCACCCCATGTGACCTTTTTCCAAACATCTCAAAGATAATGTTAACGACGTTCACGACAGTTTCCATTTTCACGCTTCGTGTAACTATCACGCTCACCTTTTACTTGAAAAACGGTGAGCACCCAACACAATTGATCCTGCCACACTTGTCAATGTCTGCAGAATGGATAAACCAAGAACTAAAACGGATCGTTTAATGTAAGCAAAATGAAGAAAAAAATATTTGAATCAAGCCAAATAATTATATGCGAGGCAAGAATTCAAAATTATGCTTTCAAAAGATCGGACTGAAAGTCAAAGTGAATCACCTAACTACGTCACCTAACAACGGAAATATGGACACAGTTCATGCTATTACTAGCGCTCTGTCTGGCAGACGTATCGTTGAGCTAAAACATCCTTTCAGATGCAGATGCTTTCAGTTTGGTCTAGTCCAAAATTATATCACTTGGTAAAGACTTGCAGAAAACGAGGGGCTGTACAAAACTCTTTCTCCTTTACCAGGTTGTCCCTTAGCTTGATGAGTCTGCAGCAGACAATATTAGAAAACATTGATGTCAAAAGGAGATATTGCTCCTAACAATTGATTTCTCTTTTTCGCACAATGATTTCTGACCCATCAAAAAACTGTGATGCATGAATACCAGGTTTTGGTTTAGCGTCTGCAAACACGTCAAGTTTAGAAGAGTCTAGAATTAGTCGTTTGGAAATGGGTTAAATGCTAACATCAGTATTACATTTATATGCTATGAATTGGTTTATTATGACCAACAAACTTGATTCTTATAAAAAAAAAAAAAAGTTGTTTTATTGAAAAAAAATGAGATACATTTATAATTTACTTCATATAATATCTTTGTCTTTGACAAACCCTACTTTTATTCATTAGTTAGTGCCCCACCCACAAACCTAAAATGTATTTTCTTAAAAAATAAGGCTGGTGACCTATTTGTTTTAAGCCTGATTCTTTTAGTTTAGTACCTGAATATTATTTATAGAAAAAATAA
Source organism: Hippopus hippopus (assembly GCA_946811185.2). Classification (NCBI taxonomy): domain Eukaryota; kingdom Metazoa; phylum Mollusca; class Bivalvia; order Cardiida; family Cardiidae; genus Hippopus; species Hippopus hippopus. The sequence goes on along the minus strand of OX328104.1, from coordinate 48,137,287 downwards.
GAAAAATCTGAATGTTAGAACATTGGAAAAAATAACTTTAAAAGATACTCATTGGTGTTTTAGCCATAAGTTAAGGTTTTTTTTTTTTAAATATTGATACTCGGTATACTCTAAATTTTTTTTTTCATTAAATTTGATGTTTCACCAATACAGTGACATAAAATTTGCTTATAATTGTTGTCATTTAAAAGAATATACATAGACTTAGTTTTCATAGGTGAAATTTCATCCTGAACTGCCGCAATGCAGGGTGTACTAAAAGAAATATTCATAGAATTTTCCCAAAGCTTTTGACCCCTTCTTTTTATCTCCTATTTTTGTAGATAAGATCATAAACTATCACCAAACAAAGTTTCATGAAATTCTGAATGTTATGAAAAAATGGTGAAACTGTAGCGATCGTCTTTAAAGGTGGCCCTTCAGATTTTGGGACGAAAGTTTTACAAAAATACAAAAAAAAATCATCTTTATACTCCCAAAGCCTTTTAATTTTCATTCATAAAACCCCAGTAGTCAAAAACCATCCGACAACAAGATAAATTAGAGATTTACTACGGCCCAGGTCGACACCGACGGGAAACACGGCCTATTTTTAGATGAGCAACTCGCTCATTTACATACCGGAAATACACAGACGAAGCTTCAAACATAGAGTCCGAAGAAGACATTATGGAAAATAATTACATGCTTATTATGTTATGGAATTTAAGCGTCACTAGTCACGTGCCAGTCACTTGACATTCCCACAATGCTTTTTGATTTCTGGTGCGAAATCTAAAAATACCTTAAGAGGCTACGTAGCCTTTTAAGGGAACACCATAATTTTTTTTTTTTTTTTTTTGTAATTTTATGATTCTTAATTATTGATGATTTGTATTGTTTTTTCATAGAAATTCAGTGATATATAAATTTTTTTAATTTGGTGAGATGTGAAAAATCTAAATACCCACCTTTAAGACAGACTTTCATAAGTTTCGGATTGAAAATGTTACCTTTAGAAAGTACCCAATGTATGTGTTTTAAGATTTGACCTTGTGCCCTAGTATTTGACCCTACGTTACACATTTACAGACTCGTCTGAGATATGAAGAAAAACATTCTGATTTTTTTTTTTCAGGAGTATTGACTTGAAAATGTAGCCTCTAGTATATAAGGTGCTAGGTTTTATGAAGATTTGACCAGGTGGCATAGTTTTGGACCAAACATGACCCGTTTTCAAACTCGTTCAAAATATTATAAAGACAAACATTCCGAAAAATTTTCATGATTATAGGACAGTAAATGTAGCCTTTAGAGTGTGAATAAGGATTTTTTGACGATTTGAAAAATATATAGTGACCAAGTTTTTGAACCGATATGACCCACATTCGACCTCATCAATAATATCATCAAGACATTCTGATTAACTTTCATGAGTTTTGGACTGATGATTTGGCACAGTGTACAGAAGAATTTTAAAGATTTGACATTGTGACTTAGTTTTTCATCCGACGTGACCCATTTTCAAACACGTCTGAGACATCATCAGACAAATATTATGACTGATTTTCATGATTTTTGGACTGGAAATATGTCCCCAAGAGTGAACACAATGTTTTTCAAAGATTTATCCCAGTGGCCTACCAGACCCATTTTCCAACTCGTTTGAGATATCATCCAGACAAACATTTTGATCAACTTTCATGAGGCTTGGACTAAAAAAGTGGCCTCAAGAGTATACACAAGGCTTTTCGAAGATTTGACCTAGTGACCTGGTTTTTGACCGAACATGACCCATTTTCAAAGATATTCAAGCTACCATCAAGACAAATTCTGGAAAACTTTCAAGAGTATTGAACTGAAAATGTGGCCCCAAGAGCTTACACGTGGTTTTTCAAAGATTTGACCTATTGACCTTCAAGACAACAATTCTGCAGCTATCTTGACCTGGTTATCCAGGCAACTGTGTGTTCAAAATGAACTGTGCTCTCGCAAAAGGGGTTTGATGCATCTCTTTGATGCATTATACCAAGCAATTCATCAATTCAATTATGGATCTATAAAAAAATCCATTTTGTCTGACAATCAGGTGAATCTTGAGGTAGAAATGTCCATTGCCATGCAGAAAATTTACCAATTTAGCAATTTTCGTTTCGACCTAGGTCAACCTGCGGGGTCTGCGCAGACTGACCTGGGTAGACACTTTTTTTGCAGATGTATTAAACCCCCTTTCACAAAACATGGCTCAAATGTATTTTGCCCTTGTTACGCAATAGCGGTTACCCCGTACCAAACGGAAAAGGAAATTTTACATAAAGAAAAACAAGAACTGAGTCATTCCGCTTGCGTTTGCATGTATTTCTATTTTTTTTTTTACTTTTAAAGCTATCTTTGCACGCTTATAAAAAAAATGACAGCCATTGTTAAGATTTTCATTTAAAATTGCCAGACGGAATTTCGTTGGATGCCACTTTAACTCTGTACATCCAAAATTCATGCGGCTTGGTCGGTTAACAGATTCATTTTGAGATTTGTCCCGCTTTTTGATTTTATTGGTTAGCTTAGTGTTTTATTCATTTAATGAAATAGTTATTACTCGGGCGTAGACAATATATTGACCCCTTTTCTGCTATTTTTGGCTAGGGGCCAACGGCGCCTAGCCTTAGTAACCACGTTTCAAACTTTTGCACAAAAGCTGCAACCACTCTGAACCTCATGCATAAATGCGCGCTACTCGCTGCCTTGATTTGCTGGAACTCCAACTGCCGTTTCTGATTGGCTTGAAACAACACAGCCTTCAAAACCGCCTTACACCATACGAGTTATTCATCCGTGATGTAAATTAGAAATGGAAAGAGGGCGTCGGTGTCTACATATACCGAAAAAGTGCTAAAGAAAATATTTTCAGAGCAAAAAAATTTAACAGTGTTTGTTTGCACGATAGCTTTTAAACGAGAAAGCTTAAAACAGTAAAAAATTCTCCCGTTAAAATTTTACGGCAAACACTCATGCACAGCATGCCGCAACCAACACCCTCATTTCCTTGGGTTATCGGTGTGTGCACACTATAGGATGTGGATGGGCTTAGTTGCAAAATTGACATTCAGCATTGATTAGCAGTTGTACATGGTCTGTATCCATGTATCCTGTGTAAATAGACAGAACCGTTTACCTTGTCATCCGTAATACATGTACAAGTAGGGCAGTTAATGAGGAGTTGGTGTATTCCCGTTGCATGGAAATATCGAAACGGACCGGAATGGACCGGAACGGACCGGAATTGACTTGAAGATACCATGTAAAATCTTGTACCAACACTTCATTCATTTGACAATAGAATACGAAAAAGCCTGAGCATACTCATGTGAGGGAAAAGAGGAACTTGCAAGATAGAGGGCTAAAAGGAATGGACCTCAATCTTGAAGGAAAGTTACTTTTTCCAAGAAGCACAATTAAGTTTTTCAGAGGAGTCAAATGCATGATGTATCTTTTGGTCAAGTTTTATACACGCTTATCAAACTTTACTGTCTGACATTTTTTATCCGTCTATTGATTAGTTTACACAATGTGACAGCGTCCCGGACACATGGCAAAGGCTGATAAGTTTGTACATGCTAACGAACAAGAAATTTTGCTCTCTTGTGGTATAAATCTGGCTGAATTTATTTTTGTATTTGTATTTGTAGATGAAATTTGTCTATTTGACAACATCATAATAATGTATTCAAGCATGTCTGCAGTCTGCAGACATTTTTTTTTTTTTCCGGTCGACCATTAGCGTTCTAGATATTGACCTAACTGTTGTATGCCGTTGACCTACTTTATCATGAGAAGAATTCAAGACGGCTGCTCCCTTTTGCCATCCAATGGTCTATACATCTTTAAAGTCTGTTGTTGGATTTACACTGTCCTACATTAAAATAACTAATAATGTAATAGCAGCATTGCTTTTGGATCTTTTGAATCTGGTTAGCCGAGCCCCGGTAGCTCAGTCGGTAGCGTGCAGGACTTGAGAACACGGGGTCCAGGGTTCGATCCCTGGCTACGATCCCTGGCTCGGCCAATTTCTTTCCGAGGATTGATGATAGTCACTGCGACAGGATCCATTCCTCTCCCACCGCTGACCATTGTTTCGACGATGCTTATGTGGGAAAGCAGCCAGTGGCTTGGAAAGAAGATTGTGCGGAGTACTGGTAAAAGACTCCAGGAAAGCATGGATAGGTGCACTGGCCGCCGCGATATAACTGAAATAATGTTGAAAACGGCGTTAAACACCATACAATCAATGTATCTGGTTAACCCTTCACCAGACAACCCCAATTCATTACCACTGTTAGTAGGGAAGCTTTTGAAAACACTGGGATTAAAAAAAAAATGCTGGTAACCATCATTTCTCTTTCTCTGACAGCGTTTTCTATTCGTCCAAAGGCAAGATAACACCATTTGAATAAGATGAAATTCTGCTAATTGTTTCGCTTTGAACAAGTCTAAAATTTTGTTGGTTGTGAAGAGTTAAAAGAAGTCCTTGACACTCATTTTTGGTTGTAGGAGTTGACAAAATTATACTGATACAGCCTGTCTTTGTGTATCAATTAACTTTTAGATACATAACACTGAAATGATAAATCAAATTCTTGTTTTTTAATTGCTAAACCCATCATGATATAGGTTTTTGATGACTTTTCGATGAAAAGTCTTGCTTTTGTCCATACAAATTTTATGTTGAAGACACACGTGAAGAACCTGTAAGTTACAAATGAATCTCATAGCCACAATAAACTGTCTTCAGGTACAAGTTATAGGAAAAAATTGTCACAGAACAGAGTGGCAAATAGCCAATTACTTTCTTTGATTTCTATCACCAGAATTAATAATGCAACAGTATTTCATTGTATGAATAAAATTTCGAAAAAGGAAATATTTTCCTCGTAAAAGGAAAAGCTGCTTCCTTATCGCAATTTTCTCTTCCTTATTGTGTTGCCAATTTTCATCCATATTGCATATTTTTTGAGAAAGAAGCCATGGCAGTCAAAGTGCAAGTTTTCATTCTATGGAATAACTTAGATTTTTAGCCAAGCTGTTTTCGAGGAAACCATTGAGACATTTTCATAGCCCTTGCGTTGTCTGTGTTGTCGTGTAAAAACTGATATTTCATAATATCTCTGTCATTACTGAATACATTTACTTCAAACTTGGAGAAGAAGCTAACTACCAAATTTACTTCAAACTTGAGCTAGTTATTAAATATCATAAGGGGAACCCATACAACAGAGTCGGGTAACTATCTCAATATCTTTGACACAGAAATCCCTGGTTTTTCGACAATTTTCATTAAAAGCAACTGCAGCCGACCATTGACATACATGCGGTGTCCTAGTCTTTTTTTTTTTTTTTTTTTTTCTTTTGCAAAAGATTAAAAAAAGAGAAGAAAAAGAAAATAACTATAATGTGAAGGAAAGGGGAAAAAAAAAAAGAAAGAAAAACTTTTTACCCACCAAACTTGAAATATTCCGATAGTGATACATAAAAGTAATGAAACCAGATATATATATTTTTTTTCAATCATACAGAATTGTGTTTTCTGCTTCACATAAAATGTCGAGCAATCCTACTTAGTTTTGTTTTTTAATTCATCATTTTGAAGTGATAAAAATCATTGCAACCAGTTTTTCACCTGTTACTTTTACTGCTATGGACTTGGATTACATAAAATGCACTTGGGGCTTGGAAAGAATGGTAGATGTATGCGTGTTTCTTGTTTGAATTTTCGCAACTTGTGGGTGCACCTTTTGAAAAGTTAAAAAATAAGTAATAATAATGATGATGATAATTTTGTGTATTGCTGCACTTTTCTTTATTTTTTATGCATGTCCAAACGCCGAGGAGTAGTAAGTGGATGCATCCACTCACTACTCATCCACTCACTACTCCTCTGCGTTTGGGTATACGTGAAAAATAAAGAAAAGTGCAGCAGTACACAAAATTATTATCATTATTATTTTCAACTTTTCAAATGGACAGTTCATGGATGAACACAATTGAGCACAAATTGCTGTAGCCATCAGTGCTTTCAGCGCTTTGATTTTGTATGGCGTTTGTATGCAGTTTTCATCATTTTTCTGAACAGTTATGTCACAGCAGCCAGTGCACCTGTCAATGCTCTCCTGGACATTCTGTTACCAGTACTTCGCGCAATATTGTTCACGAGCCAACGGTTTCTTTCCCAGATAACTACTGTTGTTGACAAAATGGTCAGCGGTGAGAGAGGAATGAATCTCGTCGCAGTGCCTATCATCAGTCTTCGGAAAGAAACAGACCGAGCTGGAGACGAGCGACCATTGATGCATTTTGCCAGTAGTATGCATGTACATCAAAATCAGTCTAAACTTACATGCTGCCTGATCTTTATTTACAGTCTCGACCCCTCAGCACCTGGTGTAGGACATAAAATACCCACCTGATGTAAACAACTTTAACTAAATCTTTTTCATAGCAGTCAACAAAATTCATTCGGCAGGGTTCGGGTTAAGGTCATGAGCATACTCGGTACCGGACGTGGGTTCTGCATTCCTTTAGGGCGCCAAGGGTCCCCTGAGATGATGATGCGCACCGACCAGGAGCGAAGCAGGATTTCCCGTATTACAAACCCAGTTTTGATTGTATAATTAGCTTTATAATTAACTTTAACAAGATGACACGATTTTAGACTTCGAAATCGAAAGCATTTGAAGTCGAAAAATCAATTGTTGCTCAAATACTAGAATTTTTTAATGAAAAAGTATGAAACAATGTGCGAAAAGGAGAAAACGCTCGTTACCATCATTTTCTCATTTTCCTAATATGTTTTCAAAATCTCTCTCTTGAAAATCGTTAAAAAACGGATTGTGTGTTAAATGATAAAATCATTTTTCTCGTTATATTTTGTGTTGAATATTTTTTCATTTTAGATTGAATGGTGTTTTTAGCCGCTTTTAGCAGGTATTTCAGTAATAGTCAGGCGACATTCGTTTGACCAAGACTTTGCTTGACATCTGCACTGTTTGCTAAAAACCATCAAAGTTTGAATGAAATCAAAAAGTTGAAGACTGAGTTGTTCATCTATATAGTACTTACGTAAGGCCTCCGATCCATAACACAATATAAAATATAAAACATGCGGATTAGAACAGCGCCATTTTTAAAGTTTTAAACAGTTACGTATTCAAACAACGTTAACGTATAACCTTCTACATGTATATTTTCGTAACTCTTAGACTGCTAAGCGCTACTCACTGTCCTTTTACTGACAACATAGATCAAGATCAGACTGCACAGAACTTGCAATCTGATCTTAGATCTACATTGCCCGATAAGGAGATATCTTTCCTCCAAAAATACCGTTGAAATAGGAAAATTTGGGCGTTTACTATCGGCTTGAATATTTTCAACTCATTTACTTAGCAGGATAAGCGTCAAGTTATATAGAACTCTCCAGCCAATAGCTGAAAACCAAAATACTGCAATTTCACATTTATTGTTTTGGGGGGAAAAAGCATCTCCTTATCGGACAGTGTAGATCCAAAATCATACTTCACGTACGCAGGTTCTTTGCAGTTTGACCTTGATTTACAGTGGCCCTAAAAGCACCTTGAGTCGCGCTTGGCAGTCTAAGGGTTAAGTTTAGTAAATCCCTTCAATTTATGAACACAATGCACATGAAATTTGATATCAAATACATGTACACTTCTGACGCAATATTTCCAAACCCGGAAGTGTCCCTCTCTTACATATAAGTCAATGAACTTTTGCGGACAGTGTGGATCAAGACCAGACCGCACGGAACATGCAACCTGATCTTGGATTCACACCCTCCTACAATTGAGATTATTTAGGCAAAAAGAACTTTGAGATAGCAAAAACTAGATAAAAAGGACATGTTGTATCAAACACGTTTATCTGCCTCTTCCAAAAAAGAAAAGCTTTCAGAAACATGGTGGGAAAATGAGAAAATGCTGATAACCAGCATTTTCTCCTTCTCCTACAATGTTTTCTACAAACAAATTCTATCACTTTAGTGCGACTTGTGAAAATTTTTCCACTAGTGACGAGTCCAAAATTTTGTCGTTTGGTTAAGTGTTAACCCTTAAACTGCTATAAAAAAAATTAAATGAAACTGTCAAGCCGATAGGAAAAACCTGAATTTGGCTATTTCAAAGGGTTTTTTTCTGGGGATAAGAATCCTCTTACCGGACAGTGAAGATCCAAGATTAGGCTGCAAATCTTAATATACACTGTCCACAACTGGCCATTGAGTCGCACGTAGCAGCCTAAGGACTAAGGCAGAAATACTCGAAACTAAGGGGAACTCCCGACAGCGCGACACAATAAATTACAGTACCCACAATACATTCATGCATTCGTTGTTTGTTGATTGGTTGGTTGGTCATTGTCGAGTTAAATGGATTAAGAAGTGGATGACTCAAAAATCTGAGAACTGAATTCAAAATACAAATGGAAAGAAAATTCAAGTGATTGCACTTTTAGTACCAGTCGAGAGTGCAGGGAAATCAGGTCTTCAGTGTTTAAAAATAATTTTGTGGCAATACGGTGTATGAAGAAGAAAACTTGATGTTATAAAAACTCATCGAGAGAAAGGCAAGTGTGTACACTTTTTTCGTTCTAGTACCATCCTATAAAAATGGCTTAGTGCATGTAGATTTACACCGTTTTACTATATTTCAAGGCAATCTGGTCTTTCACTCCAGAAAACACAATCAGTTAAATGGATATATGGAAAGAAAGGCAAGTTCGTACACATTTTTAGACGGTGATGTTCTTTCGGGTCTCACCGTCTTATCATGGCAACGGTAAAACTCATCTTCTGCTAGGTGGCTTTTTTTCAATCTTCGAAGAATATGACATGCGCAGACAACGCCGTCAAACGGAGGTCCTGTGACGACGAATCACTCCTCATCGCTCTACTTGCAGTGATTTTGCTTTTATGCTAGCATACATTATGAATTAATAATGCAAAAAAGAAAAAAAAAAAAAAAAAAACCACACACACACACAAAAATGTGTTCTTGCAACTGGGCTTGAACCCACTAAGGCAGCATAAGTAGGCATGGTGAATTGAACAAACAGTGAAAAAAATGAAGTGCAATTTCTCAAAACTAAATGTTCGGAATCAGCCAAATCTGATAGGGTTTCAGTACGCCTTGTATTAAACAATCCTAGCAAATTTCAAATGTGGACTTTGTTGAATAAACGATATAAATTCATCAAATGGCTGCTTTTCCTGAACAGTTTACTAGATTTTCTTCCCTTTTAATAGAGTTCAATCCTTTGATGAACCAAACAATCTTTTTATGTTTCAAAAGAATTGGATTAACACTGTGAACTTCAATGTCCAAACAAAAAATGGAAATTTTCAACTTTGAATGTCTACTTTTCCCATACTGATTATAACATTTTTTTTTTTTTCAAAATCATTAGGGTTCAAGCTGTTTATAATACAAACCAATTGTACAAGTTTCATGAAAATCCGACCACAAATGTTGACTTCATCGCGTAAACAAGAAATGGAAATTTTCAACTTGAAGTGGCTACTTTTCCCATACTGTTTGTTGGATTTTTTTTTCAAAATCAATAGAGTTGAAGCTATTGATGAGAAAAACAAACTGTGTAAGTTTCACAAAAATCTGATTACAAATGCAGACTTTATCATGTACCCAAGAGATGGAAATTTTCAACTTTGAATGGCTACTTTTCCTATACTGTTTGTTGGATTTTTTTCGAAATCCATAGGGTTGAAGCTATTGATAAGATAAACAAACTGTGCAAGTTTCATGAAAATCCAACCACAAATGCTGACTTCATTGCGTAAACAAGAAATGTAAATTTTCAACTTGAAATGGCAACTTTTCCCATACTGTTTGTTGGATTTTTCTCAAAATCGATAGGGTTCAAGCTATTGATGAGATAAACAAACTTTGCAAGTTTGACGAAAATCTGACCGCAAATGCAGACTTTATCGCGTAAACAAGAAAAAAACTTAACAAACGGACGAACAGACGGACGACGGAAACCACGCAATGACATGAGCTCTGCTGGCTTTCAGCCAGTTGAGCTAAAAATAGGTCTTTATATATAAATGAACAACCGCGTCTGTGTCATTTAATATGGCACCTATCCATGCTTTCTTGAAGATTCTTTTACCAGCACTCCGCACAATATTTTTTCCAAGCCACTGGCTCCTTTTCCACATAGCCATCGTCGACACAAAGGTCAGCGATGAGAGAGGAATGAATCCTGTCGGAATGACTATCATCAATCCTCGGAAGGAGATTGGTCGAGCCGGGGATCGAGCCAGCGACCCCCTGTTCTCAAGTCCTATACGCTACCGACTGAGCTACCGGGGCTCGGCTTTTAATTAGGAACAACAAACAGAAACATTGCTATTACAAAGTTTTTTCCCCTCACGATATGTAACATAGATGGCAGACAGTGTTGATCTAAGATCAGACTGCACGTTCTGTGCAGTCTTATCTTAACCTATGCGGCTGCAAAGACAATTTAAGTTGGTGTGAGAGCTTTAAGGGTTAAGGGTGCACACATATACATAAAACGGCAGGCTAAGCGAGTTTTGACGAGTGAGGTATATTCCCCAGTTAGGTTGGTTACCTCCCCTATTAACCAAGACGAGGTTATTCTCCAAATGGAAATTCCCTAAAATCGTATTGACAGTCTCTTTCGCAGTTTCGGGTGATCATGAAAAAAAAAGACTTCTTTAAACCGAATTAATGATGATGTTGCAAGGAAAGGGTTTTTCTTCAATATCTGTTTGATTCAGCAGGTTAGTGCGGAGAACATTCATGTTTTTTTCAGACGGCTATCAGTATATAAATATGTGAATTTAGTTAGATACAAGTTTTCACCAGGAAGTAAATTAAAATAGTACTTGAAGTTAATGGCTGATTAGAAATCACAAATTGGACTTATCAGGGACTCAAAAGCAAGAACAATTGAAATTGCTTTTTTTAGTGGATCTAGGCCACAATAAACCAAAGATTAGACAAAATGGAATATACCGTCTGATCTTTGATCTTCCTATGTGGCACCGCCTTCCCTACCGCCACCCCAACATTTGAAAGATCCTGGAAAATATCCTTGGAAGGGGGAGGGATTAGCAATTTGCTATAAGTAGCCATTTTTATGCAGTTTTTTTTTGTGCACTATCTGAATAAAACACTGACACACCCTCATCAGTTATCGTTTTTAACTCTTTACGAAATGGCGTACAATTTTAGACTATTCCAAATTCAAACTATCCCGGAGGTGGGGGGGGAAAGAGAAGAGGATTAGCAACTGGCTATAAGTATCCAATTTTTATGCACTTTTTGTGATCTATCTGAATAAAACACTGACACACCCTCACCAGTTACCACTTTAACTTCAGAGTGTGCTGTGCTTTTTCTAGCTTGAGGTTTTTGTACCCTTTGGTAACTGGAGTTGGGGGTACACAAACAATGATGGGGGTTCAGATCTAAACTACATAATTTCATTTAAATATCAAGTTTTAATGACAGCCTACTAAAAGATAAATTGTTTTCATGCAATATGCGCAAACAAGATTTTATAGATAGATCTACATGTTCACAGTTATAAGCTCTTCAAACACTTTAGGAACCTTTCCTCAAACTGTGCAAACATTTTTGGCAAAATCAATTTTAATGTTTGCTAAAATAAGCAGGTAAGTGAAATACCATAGAACTGGTCCAATTCCTGTACAAAATCTATCAAATCGGTAGTGTTGGGCAATCAGGTTAAAATCACAAACGATTGTCGTTTTGTAATCCGAAGAGCACACCAGGGATCGTATATACATACATAAGGAAAGCTTGTGAGAAAGGAGAAAGTTCTGGTTAAAATGCCTGCTGGTAGTCATGCAAGTTTGGTGTGTATCTGCTATCAGGAAATTGAATAGACCAACTGACTGACCGACAGACCGGTAGATAGATAGATGGATTGAGGGAGGGACGGACAGACAGACAGACAGACAGCAATTATTGTGTATCTCTATCTCCTTTTCTTACAAGGTTTTCCATCCTATCATAGACAAATCCCATAATTTGATCCACACTGAATTTGTCATCTGCACCATAATGCTCTCAATATGTGCAAGTCAAAAATATGTCCATTCAAACCAGTTCCTCATAAGTAACCCTTGACCAAACGACAAATTTTAGACAAATCCAAATTGAAAGCATTTGCAGATGACAAACCAGATGTGACTCAAATGACAGGAATTGTGTTTGATAGGGTAGAAAACATTGTGTGAAAGGGAGGAAATGCTGGTTGCCAGCATTTTCTCTACTTCCCACCATGTTTCCAAAAAGTTTTTTCCCCTCATTAAAACACAGAACTGCTCGGTGAAAGGTAAACCAGTATAAACTGAATATTCAGGTAATGAACAAGCTCAATCAGTAGAAAAGAAGCAGACCTTGCAAATCTAGCCAGAATCTTGGCCAGAATTTCTCATGAAACATTGGACAGTGAAGATGTAAGATCAAAGTACATGTACAGTGCAGTCTGATCTTAAACCATACTATCCAGAATAGCAGTGCAAGTTTGTGCTTAGCTGTATTAGAGTTAATAAGATTTTCCTGTACCTATAATTTCAGCTAGTGATTGTTTATAGTGCCATACAGGATGGAAGAAAATTCAAAAGAGTTTAGCAATGAACTTCACCAACCTGAAATCAGCATCAATTATGCTACTGAAGGCAGGACATTAGAAGACAAGATATTAGAACTTGAGGAAGAAATTATGACAATTAAGCGTCTGATGTTACAGAAAATTCAAGAAAAAATTACTTATTCCACTGAAAGCAAGCAACAAGAAAGCATAGGTAAGTACATTATATTTCTCTTTGTTGCTTTCAGGCAGTTTCTCGACCTTTAACCCCTAAGCTGCTAAGTGGGACTCAGAGCACTTTGAGGGACAGTGAAGATCAAGTTCAGACTGCACAAAACGTGCAGTCTGATCTTCAATTTTCACGGCTGATACTTTTTACTCCTCGGTGAAATTAATTTTAAAATCACAATATTTCAGTTTACTATTGAGTGAAAATGTTTGTTTCATTTATTTAGCACTTTTAATTAAGGGTTAACCCTTTTCCACACAATGGCGAGTTTTAACGATCTTGAGAAAGAAGCCTTATGAAAAAATTGTGGGAAAAGGAGAAAGTGCTGGTTACCAGCATCTTCTCCTTTACCCACTATGTTTTTAAACGTTTCAAAGAAAAAGTTCCTAATTTGTGCAACATTTAATTTGTCGTCTACAAATGCTTTCAATTTGGACCAATCTAAAATTTTGTTGTTTGGTAAAGTGTTAACAATTTGTAATACTGGGAACTGATGGCAGAATTTAAGACTTAGTCATTTTGTTTTTGTCTCAGCTCTGATCAATAAAATTTTTTGGTCAAGAGTTTTTTTTTTTCTCTTAACATAATTAAAAGACTTGTCGTTGGAATCAGAAAACAACTTACAAAGAAGAAAAACTTTCAAGTTGTGCTCATGAGTAAATGGATTTGATATGCTCTTGTAACTTTTAAACAATGAGATATGTTTGTCTTAGATTTCTTTATTTAGATGATAGGGTGAAATACAAATTATTTTAAGTGTTATGATTGGTTAATATTAGATAGAAGGCCTCTGAAAACATAGTGGGGAAAAGGAGAAAAAGGTTGCAACCAGCCTTTTCTCCTTTCCCCTTAACATTTTCAATTTTATCACAGACAAATCTCAGTATTTCAGCATTATTTAATTTTTGTCTGCAAATGCTTTCTATTCGGACCAGGCTAAAATTTTGTCTTCTGGCAAAGAGTTAAGTGAGTTTTCTAGGTTAGCACACAACTGTACAAGAAGCCAAGTAGCCTTCACATAAGTTCAGACTTGCCAATACTGAGACTTTTGCAGAAGACAAACTTTATGGTGACTCAACTAATAAGATTTGACCTATAAAAGGTTGTGGGAAAAGGAGGACTTCAGGCTTGTTAGCAGCATTTTGTCCTTGTGCTGTTACCTTTTAAGAAGCTTGCTCCTGCAGGATCATAAAACAGCAAATTAGTAGGTAAAAGGTTAAGCTAGAATTTCCAAACAACTAAATCATGGTGGCTTTGAAGCATTTGTCTTATGAATGACAGTGACATGGAATACCCCTTTTCCAAAAATGTTTATTTGGCGTCGGTCATAAACATGAAGTTTCCTTTCTACCAAGTATATTTTCTTTGCACCACCTTTGCAATTTGATGCATGTCTAGGTGCTGTATATATTAATAAAAGGTTAAAGGTCAAGAAATAAACTCTGTCTGTATTGGAAGTTATCCTTTGTTGTTTTGAAATGTTTCTTTTATAATTTAAGCATGATTGTTTTGAAATTGCCCTATTTTTTTTTTTATCTTTTTCAGTACCACAATCAGAGAATTGTGAAGAAAAACTACTGGAGCACGAACTTAACCATGGAATGAACACTTGGTTTGGGCAAGTGCTCCATGAGAATATTTTTCAACATTTACCAATCTATGAACAAGAAGAAGATATAAAAGCTGCCAGATACCTAGATAAGCATGAAGCTTTGCGAAGGTATTCACATGAAACCTGTCTAGAATGTGCTTCAGAGGAAGCCGTGGATGAAACTGAGGAAATTCTTAAAACCTCTATCATAGGAGACATTCCAAATCAGGATGAAAGTGAAGCTAATGGAAGTGAGCTTGGATTCACAGTAGGAAAAGGGATTTGGATACCTAGGGAGAAAGTTTCTACTGAGATTTCTAGCACTGAAGAAATTCAGACTAGCAGTGAGATGGAAACATGTGAAGATGAAGGGCCTGGTGTGGAAAGAAACTCTAATTCTGCTTTAACAACTTTAACAGAAGAAATTGGATATGTTGATTATGGTAATCTGGAATTAGAATCAGTTGCTGATTGCCTGCAGACAAAAGAGATTGACTCAAGTAGCGCTGCAGATGAGAATCCACAACATGAAAAGCTATATGCCTACAAAGAAAAAGCAGTAATAGATGATGTAGAAACTGACTTTTTACAAAATAGTGGGAAACCTCCTGTTGATGCAGAATCCACTTTTGATTCAGACATTGAGTCTGACACTTCCCTCCATGGAGATAACGTTTTAATGCAAACTCCTGAAAAATTATTCATGAAAGAAGCTGGTAAAACATCTGCAGAATTTGAGACTTCATGTATCCTACACAACTCAACATCAGATATGCATGAAAGTGGATGTATTAGAAAAATTTTGTCTAACAACAAAAAAGAAGAGTGTGAAGTTTATCATCAGCCAAATGCCAGTAATTTTGGAATGCTGCAAGAAAGTCTGAATGAAAGTATGTCAGATGTTGGCAGTTTAATGGAGGATAAAGCATGCAAAGGATATCCTGTTACAGCAGATGATACTAAGTTAAGTGCAATCTTTGAAGGCCCTGTAGCTCTAGACAACACTCCAACTGTTTTATTTGAACAAAAATTTGACCAAGATCAATGTATCAGTGATCTTAACAGAAAGAATGGAGACAGGAGAGATCCTGAGTCTAAAGGTATGCAAAAACACTCTAATTATTACCTCCAGGGACAAAAGAGAAACTCTGAAGACCTTTTGCTTAATAACAATTCAACTATGCCTGATTTTGACCATGTCAGCCATGAAGTTCATGAAATTGAAAATGTGACCTTTAAGAATCAATTAGAACAAACTACTAGGGATTCAACCATTGGAAGTGATGCTACTGATGATTCAGAAAGTGAATGGATGAGCAAACACACAGCAAATAAAATAGAGAGTGAAGTTTTAGAACAGCTCGAAATTGAACCAATGAATGATAAAATGAACTTGAAGGAAAATGATGTTGGAGCAGATGAATGGTCAACCTTTGGAGGAGACCATGATGAGCTGAATTCAGGGTCTGAAACCCTTCCATCTACAAGGAACCAAACAATGGAAAACTGTGAAAGCAGATTCGAATCTTTAGATTCGAACTGCAATCTTACTGAGTCAAACAAATCTAGTCTAGAAAAGAATCAGGAAGGTACAAAACACATTTCATCAGAAGATAGAATGGAAAACAAAAACGAAACTTTCGCTGGAAATTTTTCAGATGAAGTTTCAGCAACATATAAAGCAAGTGATGGTGAACAGACATCCTTTAACATGTCAACCTCTTGTGCATTATGCAATCCATTAGTAGACAACACTTACTTTGAGAAAGTGAAAAACATTGCAGAATCTGATTATTCTACTAAACCTATGCAAAATGCATTACCATGTACTAGCAGTCCAGTTGGAGAAGATATGAGACAATATGTTGAGCTTGATTATGTCAGGAAAAAGATGCAAGAAGAAAGTGGTTCTCACAAAATGTTACTTTGTGATGAAAGACAGATGAATTGTATCTCATATAACACTAGCTCACATGCTAAATTTGACGAAGAAGACTGTGAAGGGAAAGACCATTCTGATAATATTTGTAAATTATGTTGTATGCCATTGGAGTGTGAGCAAGAGTGCAATAGATGTAAACAAAATAACATCTTTAAAGAAGATCACATAGCAATGAAGGAACCTTTCAAAATGGACAACAAAATAGTGACCCAAAGTCTTGGTGATATACAGAACAGTAAAGTAGTGACTTGTAATCCTTGTGGTGAGGACAGAGGAGATTTCAATCTTACTAGATGCTGTGATGGTACACCAGAAATGCTGTTACCAGGCACAGGTGAAATCCAGGTAGATACGAAAAATACACCACACAAAGAATGTGTTGTATTTGCAGAGGTACCTAATAGCAATTACCAGCTTGCAAAGCAGTCTGAGGACATTGTTGTTGAAGCAGTTAAAGAAGTCCAGAAGAATGAGGAACCTTGTCCTAGGGAGAAATCAACATCATCAATGAAAGTGGGTCACCAGCTTGCTCTAGAGACTTGGGAATCCATGCAACTTGGGCCAAATAGAACGGATGAAAAAGAAGACATCAAACAAAATGTACATACAGTTAGTTCATTACAACAGTACAGTGTTGATGAAGCAAAACCAGAACAGGGCAGTTTGAAGATGGCTTTTTCAATAAGCAAGGGAGGAGAGGGATGCCAGGAAGAGTATGAGCAATGTACAGATGGACTGAATAAGGCTGATTTACATGTGTTGGAAGAAAAAGTCCATTCAGATTTTTCCAAATTCCAGAATAATATAACAAACACTGTAAGCAACAATGATTATGTTCATGCATTTGAATATGAAGAATCTGAGCTTACCATTATGGGCAGTTCACCTCTTGATGCATCTCCTAAAGCTGAACAACAAATATATTGGGCTATCAAACAACAAGATGAAGATGCTTTACATTCACACACGCACAAATCAGCTGAATTGCAACTGGACAAAGTCTTTTTCCATGGGAATGAGTCAAAATATGAGTCGGATGACAATCGAAGTATCAAGGTTTGTATTGCTGAGAATCACTACTTACTTTCTGCATACTAGTTGGTATTTCTAACATTTAAGACTGTGTACCACACAATTCTAAGTTTTAACAAGTTTAAGTGAGAAGGCTTTTTGACATCATTGTGAACAAAAAAGAAACCGACCTCAATCAACTCTGTCTGCATAAGCAGTTAAATCCCGGGTTTAATGCTTCAAGGGTTATGGTTAGGTATGAATAATGCTCCCAGCATATTTTTGAAAAAGTTATGTGTTAAATGATTATTTAACAAAGTAAAAATGATATATTCTAAAAATAAGCCAAGCTGTCCGTTTAATGCTGCTACAGCGTTTTACTTCAAAACAGACTACTAAGAAGGCAAACTACATGCATGTCTTGCAGGTCGCTATGAAGGACGGAAACTTTGCCAGAACTGTTTGGCTGAGGACCAACTATACCACTGATGGATTTCAAGTTGGTGATGAAAATCATATAGTGAAAACATCAAACAACAGGAAAGCTCTTGGTGGTTGTGAGATAGAGATCATTGATATATACAATGAGCATACAAAAGTCAGTGTACCACAGCTTGAAGATGATCCTTTGGAAGACACTTTAAAAGATGTCAACAAAGATACTTTTAACACTCTGCTACTTCTGCTGATTTGCAATTTCAAGACTGCCGGCTTCTTCTTGTATTCTGTTTTAGTAAACAGAAATGGAATATATACCACAGGTACCCCTTATTTTTAAACATTTCATACTAACTCTTTACCAAACCACAAAGTTTCTAGACTCTTCCAAATCCAAAGCATATGCAGACGATAAATGTTGCTCAAACTGTGATGACAGTATTTCAGAAGGTAGAACACATTGTGGGAAGAGGAGAAAATGCTGGTAACCAGCATTTTCTCCTTTTCCCACAATGTTTTCAAATGTCTTCTCCCTCAGGTCATTAAAAAATCTTGATTGTGTGATAAGGGTTGATAGATATTTGTTTAGTCTTAAGCCCAGGTTGCCCAGATAACAGAATTTCAGACTCTTCTACACTGAAAGCATTTCAAGACAACAAATTAAATCTTTCTCAAATTAAAAGAAATAGTGTGGAAAACATCGGGGAAAAGGAGAAAATGCTGGTTATCAGCAATATTTTCAAAAGGCTGTTCTGTCAGGGTCACTTAAACTGCGCAAAAGCCAACAAATGTCAGATTGTTTTTATCACATAACTATGTCTGAAGAATTGTGCTGTGTACTGAAATTTTCATGAAGCCCATTGGCTTTTTTGGTAGTTGTGTACATCAAAGACAAAAGTAGTTCCAAGTAGTTGCACATTATGATTTTGTTTCACATCTAAAGACAAAAACATTGGCAAGTTTGTCGCAATCATCAGTTTTGACACTTAATTTCACAGAGATATCAGGGTCAGTAATGGTTTAGACATGACATGTATGGTTACAAATCTTTGACTAAATATGGCACTATTTTCTTATCTCAAATGTGTATAAGATAATTATAGAGGGTAATTGTCTGTTTCCATGTATGATCAAAATTTCTTTTGATGGGTCATGGGTCATGTTGAGTCAATAAAAAGGTTGCTTGGTCAAATCTTTGAAAAAACTTGTGAAGCACTAGAGGCCACATTTTTAGCCTGATATTCATGAAACTTTGTCTGAATGTTTGTCTTGATGATATCTTGGATGAGTTAAAAAATGGATCAAAAACTAGGTCACTAGGTCAAAGCTTAGAAAAGCATTGTGTCTAGAGGCCATATTTTCAGTCCAATACTCATGAAAGCTGGTCAGAATGTCTGTCTTGATGAAGTCTCAAGAGTTTGAATATGGGTCATGTCAGGTCAAAAACTAGGTCAAATAATAGAAAAATCCTTGTGGGCACGTTTAAGGCCACAATATCAGTCCAGTATTAATGAAAGTTGGTCAGAATTTTTGTCTTGATATTATCTGAGATGAGTTTGAAAATGGGTCACATATTGCCAAAAACTACGGTAGGTTACCATGTCAAAGCTTTGAAAGGGCATAATTATGTAGGCCACATTTTCTTTACAATACTTATCAAAATGAGTCAGAATGTTTGTCTTGATGATATTTTTAATGACTTTAAAAATGGGTAATGTCAGGTCAAAAACTAGGACATCAGGTTAATTTTAGAAAACCTTGTGTACACTTTAGAGTCCACAATTTCTGTTCAGTACTTATGAAAAATGGTCAGAATATATGTCTTGATGATAACTCAGACGAGATTGAAAATGGGTCACATTCATTAATGGGTCAAAACAAAATCACCAGGTCAAATCTTGGAAAAACCTTGTGTAGGCTTTAGAGGCCACATCTTTTGTCCAGTACTCATGAAAGCTGGTCAGCATGTTTCTTTTGATAATGTCTGCAACAAGTTTGAAAATGGACTATGTTGGGCTTTAAATAGATCACTGAGACAAATTCTTGAAAAAGCTTGTGTACACTCTAGAGGCCACATTTTCAGTCCAATACTCATGAAATCTTGTTTGAATGTTTGTCATTATCTCGGAAGAGATTGGAAATTGGTCATATTTAGTCAAAAGGCTCAGGTGAGCGACTTCAGGGCCGTCATGGCCCTCTTGTTATGCTCTTCACTTTAACTTTTCCTTTCACATCTAATTTTTGCTCATAGTGAAAAATATGTGCGTTTTTCAAGTGAAATAGATCCATCAATCCAGTCGGATATGGACCATCTATAATAATGGCTTCTTGAGTGATTTTGACTACTTCATCGTGATGTTCACCCGCAAAAAATTCATTCTTGTTCTACAAATATCTGTGATACATGTATGTCAAAAATAAAAGTTTAAAAATTTACCTGTGAATTAAAAAAGTCACCTGTGAATTATAAGGATATAATTCACTGTTAGATTTCTATAAACTATTGAAAAGCATAAAAGATAAAATTTGTGAAGGCCGTATTACACTGAAAATAAAGGTAGTTATGTGGTAAAACTGTGTCTGCATTTTACAGGAGGTGTAGACAAAGATCAGATCAGGCATATTTGAAGTCTGATCCCATTCTAAAACTGTTCATTCTTTTGATAATTGTTATAGTCATACAATTACCTTTTAACCCTTTACCAAACAACAAAATTTTGGACCAAATTGAAAGCACTTGTAGACAACCAAATAGATGTAGCTCACATGATGATTTTTGTTCTTGTAAGAGTAGAAAACATTGTGGGAAAAGGAGAAAATGCTTATGACAAGCATTTTCTCCTTTTCCCACAATGTGTTCAAAAGCCTTCTTCAGGGTCGTTAAAATTTGGGATTGTTATATTAAAGGGTTAACTTTTTGTCAAATACTTAAACATCAGACTTGTCCAGTTAAAAAGGATTTGCAGATGACAAATAATGTGAGATTGTTTTCTCCTTGATAGGGTGACTAACATTGTAAAGAAAGGAAAACAATGGTGGTAACCAGCATTTTCTTGTTTTCCTACAGTTTTTTCAAAAAACCTTCTTCTATAAGATTTTCAAAATGTGGGATTTTTTTGTAAAGGGTTAAGACTGATAAACTTAACCTGTCTAATTTTGTTAGATTCAACAGTTTAAACCTTTATCACACAGTTTTGAGTTTTAATGACCCCTAAGGAAAAAAACTTTTGAAAACATTGTGGGAAAAGGAGAAAGTGCTAGTAACCAGCATTTTCTCCATTTTTCAGTAATGTTTTATATCATTTCAAAGACAAATTTCATAATTTGTGCAACATTTGATTTGTTTCCAGCAAACTGTTTCTATTTGATCCAGTCTAAAATTTTGCTGTTTGGTAAAGAGTTTAATTTCAGCACGATCAGGGTCACCAGACCACAAAATTTCAGAGGATTACAAATTAAAACCATTTGCAGACGGCAATTAAAAGAGCCTATTATAAAATTATAAAATATGCATTATAGAGGGTAGGAAAACAGTTTGGAAAAGGAGAAAATGCTGTTTACCAGCATTTCTCTTTTTCCCACACTGTTTTCAAATGTCTCTAACCACAAGGTTGTTGATACAAGGGAATCTTTGGTTAAGAGTAAAAGCATTGCTGCAATTAGCTGTATCTGTTCTTATTTTATCATGAGTTTTAAGCTGCAATACCAGGTGTTAACGATTGTTATGATTTTTTCTATTTGTTTCGATCGAATGCATTAATTTTGAAGCCTCCAAATTTAACTTGACTGAAATTATGGAGTCTGTCTTTAAGAGGAAAGGAAATTGTAAGAAAAGGAGAATTTATTGGTTACAAATATTTTCTCTTTTTTCCATTATGCTTTAATTCTTTCCTTACTGTAGACGACACCAGACGCTTTTGTGGACACTGTCGATCAAGATCAGACTGCACAGAACGTGCATTCTGATCTCTGATCTAGACACTTCTTTAATTTAGATTAAGACCAAGCTGTCTCTTTAAATTGAAGTGGAACTATATTTATAGCCAATAAAAAGGTGTAATTTATATACTTGGTTGTGAAAGAGTTAAAATGTAATCTTTCTCAAGGTTGAAAGAAAAAATAAAGGATTGACTTGTTAAGGAATAAATAAAATTATGATTTTCCTCTATTTTAAGAATACACAAGCAAAGAAACAACTAGTTTTCAGAAACCCTACATTGAATTAGTAAGTTATCTTTATAGTCATATAACATGATTTTGATCTGTCACTTGTGACACTTTTGTTACAGATGACAACATTTTTTACTCTTCCGTATTGAAAGCATTTGTAGACGACAAATGTGGCTTAAATCATGAAATTTGTATTTGAAAGGGTAGAAAAAATTGTGGGTAAATGAGAAAATGCTGAATACAAGCATTTTCTCCTTTACCCACATTTTTTTCAAAAGCCCTCTACCCCAGGGTAGTCAAAACTCAGGATCGTTTGTCTTACTCTTAACCAAACAACAAAATTTTGCACTTGTCCAAATTCAAAGCATTTGCAGATGACAACATTAATATGATTCAAAATTTTAAATTTGTTTGTGGGAGGGTGGATAACATTATGGGAAAAAGAAAAAATGGTGTTCACCAGCATTTTCTCCCTTTTCACGCAATGTTTTCAACAGCTTTCTTTCTCAGGGTCATTAAAAGTCGGGATTGTGTGGTAAAGTTTGAACAAGAGTTAAGTCATTTAACCCTTTACCAAACCAATTGTAACGATCATTGGAAGAATGGCTTTGGAAAATAACGAAAGAAAAAAAGAAATGCTGGTAACCATCACTAAATTCCCCTTTTCCCACAATGTTTTCTAGTTTTTTTTTGTCAGTTAAATCCCATTATTGAATCACTTTAAATTTGTTGTCTGCAAATGCTCTCAATTTAATTAAGTATAAAATTTTGTCATTTGATGAAAGTTTGGACAGTCTTTTGAGTTTTGATACCATTTTTTGTAAATTTCTTTTTTTTTTTAGCTCAACTGTTTTGGCGGAAGTTGAGGTATTGTAATAGTCTGGTATTGTCAATCACACATCAATTATAGGGAATTGTATTTAACCCTTTACCAAACGACAAAATTTTAGGCCATTCCAAATTGAAAGCATTTTCAGACGTCAAATTAAATGTTTCTAGAAACATGTAATTATGTCTTTTGAAGGGTAGAAAACATTGTAGGAATAGGAGAAAATACTTGTTATCAGCTGGTTCCCAGCTTTATCTCCTTTTCCAACAATGTTTTCAAAAGTCTATTTCCTGAAGTTGTTACCATACAGCAAAGATATCTGAAAATTTCCCTTTAACTTTTTACCAACCGAAAAAAAAATGTACTGTACGGCCAGAAATTGGTTGCTAATCAAGTTTAAGCATCATTGTGGATATGCTTAGGGGTGTAGGAATAAAGATTTCATTAAAAAATCTGTCTAAAATGTTCAGACCATTTATACATGTAAGTATAAAATATTTTATCCAAATCATTTAAATATTTTTAATATTTTACTCCAAAGTAAAACTTGCATGTTTCATTTCTGTTAGTATAGAAGGATATAAATTAATAGCTTGGATGGCTTTGTATGCCAAGTAAATGAGCCATGCTCTGGCAAAAGAGGTTTTAATGCATCTTGCTGATGCATTTTACCAAGCAAGTTATCACATAACTGTGGATTCATAAAAAGCATTTTGTCTAATAACTGGCTGAATCCTGAGGTAGAATGGTCCTTTGACATTTAGAAAACTTACCAAAGACAAAAATTTCAACCCAGGTCAGCCTGCACAGTCTCTGTATAGGCTGAATTGGGTCTATACATTTAGCAGATGCATCAAATCACACTGACAGTGCGTGGCTCAAATATAGATGCTTATTTTTTCATTACTTTTTCATTTTTGTCCTGTTTCTAAGTTAACCAGTTAACCCTTTTAGCACCATAGGAAAAAATCAGGGGCCTTTTCAGACACCATAGATCAAGATCAGACAGTGCAGAATGCACAGTCTGATCTTGGATATCTATTTTCCTCTTATTTAGTCAAGTTTATACAATGATAATCTATCTTAGTTTCACAGGTTTGTATTTTCAGCCACTTTTGGTGCTGAAAGAAAGGTGGTCTCAATGGTTTTTACTTCATCGTCAGTATTTTTTCAGTTGTATATTTACACCGTATACATAAAATCCAAAACAACAGTACATAAAGAGTAGTATAAATGTTGAAATTGCTGTTTATATGTATTGCCTACTTCATTTAACTTGATCCAGACATTTATGCTGAATATACAAGGAGGCATATAAATAGAACTCCGAAAATTACGTATGTGGGAAGTTATTCATCTATATACACAGGAAGGTACATGCAAGCAATTTAATTCGTGCAAACCATGCAAAATATTTCTGTGATCATTTTGCCCAAAGGCAGCCCCCTGCAATGCCAAGGGTAAAAATAGAATTTCAATTTATGTAAATAATGTTGACCTGGGTCAGGTTAAATTGAGTAGATGATACTTGATGGCAAAATACAGAGCCAAGCTTTTCAAAAGCTCACTTCTCAAAACTTCAAAAAGCTTGAATCTACTTTCATACAATAGTTAAACAGCTCTTACAAAAACCTTTTAAAAAAAATTGTATGTGCATGTGTCTTTCAAGGATGTTGTATACGTATGTCTAGGAATTTGATTTATCTGTTATAAGATTTAGTTAAGGATAGTGCACCCTAATGGGATTCGTGTAACATCGTCATTCATCGCCAAAATCGTACGGATTTGGCTAAGACTCAAATCGGTAAGCAATCAGCCGATCCGTCCTATAAAAGGCGATGTTACGTGAATCCCATTAGGGATCTCTATCCTTAAGTTATATTTTAGATTTTTTCAAACATTTGGTTTATCCCTTGTTAAGTGAAACAATTGATATTATACTACAGAAGTTATTTGTGTTCATACTATGAATCTGGATTAATTAATAAATCTGTTTACATTAAACAGAGGTATCTTGATGACACAGTGTTCCTTGACATCCATGGGAAGTTTACATGCCATTTAGAGTCATGTTTACTGTTACAGATAGGGTGTAGAAATAAATGTTTTCTACATCGACCTAAGATCATGGATGTATCAGGTAAGTTACTGTCCTATTCTTGACCCTTAGGCTGTTAAGCGCAACTTACTGACCTTTTGGGGAAAGTGAAGATCAAGATCAGACTGCACAGAACGTGCAGTCTGATCTTGGATCTACACTGTTAGATAAGGAAATTTTGTTCTCCAAAACATAACTTTGAAATAACTTACTGACCTATTGCGGAAAGTGAAGATCAAGATCAGACTGCACAGAATGTGCAGTCTGATCTTGGATCTACACTGTCTGATGAGGAGATTTTATTCTCCAAAACATAACTTTGAAATAGCAACATCTGGGTTTTTACTATCGAATTGAAAATTTCATTTTAGTTATTTAGCAGGATTAGGGTTAACCTTCTGTTCACATACTGAAAATACTTAGACTATGGTTCCAATAAATTACCCAATCAGCATTCTGTGTTACTAGTAGAAGAAACTCCAGGAAGCATGAATAGGTGCATTGGTCGCAAAAAATGAACACATAAGTGTCTTTAGTTGGAAACAGATATGTGCTTGCTTAACTTTTACCAAAGGACAAATTCTAGACTCTTTCAAATTGAAAGCATCTGCAGATGATAAATTTTAAAGCGATACCTATGAACTGAAGTTCTTTTAATTAGGTAGAAAACATGGCGGAAATAGCCATATTTTTATAAGCCCTCTCCATTAGGGTCCATAAAACTCGGGATTGTGTGGTAAAGGGTTTACTCTTTACCTGACAACAGAATTTTACGCTGGTGCAAAATGAATTGTTTTGCAGATGACAATTTAAATGTGGCATAAGTGATAGAATTTGTCTATGAAAGAACAAAAACCATTGTAGGAAAAGTAGAAAATTCTGGTTTTTACCATCATTTGTTCTTTTCCCTCGATGGTTTAAAAAGCTTTCTCCTTCAGGGTTGTTTAAACACAGGATTGTTTGCTAAGGAGTAATACATGTTGATTGCTAACACAAGTGGCCACTAGGAGAGGTTTCGTATTTGTACACATATTTCACTTCTTAACTTGAGACTAGGGGTTGCTGGTTCGAATCCCCGGCCCAGCCAATTTCTTTCTAAGGATTGATGATAGTCATTGCGACGGGATTCATTCCTCTC
The DNA here is from genome assembly GCA_946811185.2 of Hippopus hippopus. Lineage (NCBI taxonomy): Eukaryota > Metazoa > Mollusca > Bivalvia > Cardiida > Cardiidae > Hippopus > Hippopus hippopus. The sequence goes on along the minus strand of OX328104.1, from coordinate 48,111,187 downwards.
TCACCACTGATCAATATTTCCACAAAGGTTAAGTTGGAGAGCAGCCAGAGGCTTTGGAAGAATATTTTGTGAACTACTAGTAAACTGAAACTTTAGAAAAGCATGGATAGGTGCACTGGAGGCTGCAATATAACTGAATTAATGTTGAAATGGCATTAAACACCATACAAACAATCAAGCTTAACCCTCTACCACACAGCCCTGAGTTTTAACGGCCCTGAGGAAGAAGGCTTTGAAAACATTATGGGGAAATGAGTAACTGATGGTAACCAGCATTATTCTGTTTTTCCCACAGTACTTTCTATATATTCTGAAAAACAATTGAAATTTCTGCAATATGGGCAAGTCTAAAATTTTGCTGTGCCTTAAGAGTTAACTCTTGGTTTCTTTTGTTTTACAGTGAAGAGATGCTTCCTACCTTTCCAAAAGATGCATCCATTCCACAGTTTCACCCCACATAGCCATGAAATGATTATTCAGGCAGATTTCTCCATGATAGAGTCGGGTCAATTTGGATCTCGAGCTAGCAGATATTGTTTGAAGCCTAGCACAGATATTAAAACATTGTTGATGGGCTCATTTTATAATGGAGCCATATTGAATGCTATTGACATTGCTCAAATGTTAAGTACTCAAACTTTCGAAGTCGATGCTCTTATAGCAAAGATGTTGGATGATATTATTATAGCAAAGTTGCCTATGTATAGTCTTGCTATTAGTACTCACGGTTCTCTTAACCATAAATTTTCCATTTCATCATTAAATGATGATTATGTTGATGATTGTAGAAATGATGTGGATAAAGAACAACTGGTAACGCCTGCCATACAAGATAAGTTTGGTGTCAGAAATCATGTATGTTGTCAGGGTCTCCCTATGTTAAGGACATGTTTTGTCTTATGTAACCTTTGTAAGGACATCAAGCCCTTACACGTTTTACATTGGACAGATCACTGTGAAATTTACCAGATTGATTCTTCGTCTCCCATTGTCCATCTGGAAGTACAAAATAGAGCAAGACAGAGGATTACCAACAAACTCGGTAGATCTCAGTCTGTCCATGAGTCTATACAGACTATAAATGTTGATAATGCCGAGTTGCTGACTCCGGGCAAAACATTTTATTGTCGGATAGCCCTGTTTAGGCTATTGACAAATTTGATAATATTGACATTCAACAGTTGTTTTGGGAATTATAGTTCGTAATTCTGAGTTTTGATCTTGGATACAGAGTTTATAAGTATCTGAAGGACATATGTTTAAGGAGCATAAAACTGGATTTTGACCAAAAATTATAATCATTTTGATATTTTGTATAGGCAAAACATAGGATGTGACTTTCTTTCTCTTTGTTTGGAAAAGAAACAAAATGAAAAATGCACTATGAAAAAAAAAAAAACACTCCATTGTTCAATAGTTTGGCTATTGCCTTTTTTAAGAGTTTCAAAACAATTTTTTCTCAAGAACATTTATTAGGCATGTATTTCTCCAACCATAATCTTTTATAAGAAGGAAGTGACATCATCTTTTACTTTTGAACAACCCTGAGGAGAGAGGCTTTTTAAAACATTGTGGGGGAAAAAGAGAAAGTGCTGATGACACAATTTGCTCCTTTTCCGGCAATGTTTCATTCGAGCCACATTTCACTGTATATTGTTGTCTACAAGTTCTTTTTCAATTTGAACCAGTCTAAATCTTTGTAGTTTAGTAGCAAGTAAAAATTCATTTATCCCATACTAAATAATGAAGCTGACCCATTGATTACCAAAAAGGAAATTTTACAGGAAAATACCAGAAACTTGATAGTTCTTCATATTTCTAAAATACTTTTCTATGTTTGTTTTAATTTTAAAGCTATTTTTACACCCAAATGAAAATTACCAGTCTTTGTTAAGATTTTCTAAAAAACTTGTGAAATGGTCAGATGCTACTTTAACCATTTACCACACAATCCCTGAGAAAGAAGCCTTTTGAAAACATTGTGGGAACAGGAGGAAATGCTGGTAACCAGCATTTTCTCCTTTTCCCACAATGTTTTCTACCCTGTCAAAGACAATTTTATCATTTTACCCACGTTCAAATTGTCATTGGCAAATGCTTTCAGACTGGCTAAGTCAAATATTTTGTCTTTTTGTAAAGAGTTGGCAGTCATTTGATTAAACTCTTGAAAAGTAGGAGTTTCAAAAGGAAATTTTGATATAGGTTTGAATTTTACAAAAGTGGACTAGTCATTAACCCTTTACTACATAATCCTGAGTTTTAACTACACTAGGGAAGAAACCTTTAAATACATTGTCGGAAAAGGGGAAAATGCTGTAACCAGCCATTTCTCCTTTTTCCTACAATGTTTTATACTCTTTTAGAGTCAGGTTTCATTGATTTAGCCTCATGTAATTTGTCATCTGAAACAACTTAGAAAAATTGGTTCTATGATCAACTACATACATGTATATATAGGTTGTCATATAGATATCTTCACTGTCTTATGGACAAACATTTTTAGAAAATGGAAGCATGCAGATACAGAAGAAAAGACCGTGGGAAAAAGAGAAAATACTGCTTACCCTACCTTTACACCATGTTCCCGGCAGCCATGGCAGCCCCGTTTCTGACAACTATGAACAAAATGGGATTGATGTAATACAACGCAGAGGAACAGGATAAGCAAACTTGATCTCATCAGAACTTACCAGCACATAACAAGCCATAACAAGATTAAGAGATGATCCGTGTTTGGACTTGGAAGCCCTTTTTTCACCGGTATCAGTCGGGCCGTAGTAGAACGCAACGGTCAACCTGCTCTACTACGGTCTGTTAGGTTTCTCATCTGCATCGGGACTGCTGTGGCAATTTTTTTTACAGTAAAAAAATCTGGCACGGCAACCGCGGCAATCGCTCTCTGACAAGTTTGCTTATCCGGTTCCTCTGTGTTGTACATGTATTACCTCAATCCCGTTTTGTCCTCGGTTGTCAGAAACGTGGCTGCCAGGAACATGGTTTAAACGTAGGGTTTCCTCCATGGCTTGTCACGGATACTGTAAGATGCCATAAAGAGACTTAACTAAACAGGTAAATGGAGAAAAAAAAAAACAATCAAAATCTCACGGCACACTACGTTTCAGACAAACAGGGCTACCATGGCTGCCGAGAACATGGTGTACACAAGGTCACCAACATTTTCTCATTTTCCCATAATATTTTCAAAATCCTTTTTTGAATATCACTTGGGAAAACATTGCAGACAATGCAGAAAATAATGATGGCCACAGAAAATGGAGTTTATAATGATGGCCAGCTCTTTTTTCCTTTTTCCACAATGTTTTCTAACCTTTCAAAACAATCCCATTAGGCAAGTCATATTTACCGGTAGATTTCTTCTGTTCTTCAAATTTGGAGGAGTCTAAAATTCATTATGTCTGTTTAATGTCTGTTTAATGTAGATTTCTTCTGTTCTTCAAATTTGGAGGAGTCTAAAATTCATTATGTGTGTTTAATGTAGATTTCTTCAGTTCTTCAAATTAAGAGGAGTCTAAAATTCACAATGTCTCTTTAATGTGTGTTTAATGTAGATTTCTTCAGTTCTTCAAATTTGGAGGAGTCTAAAATTCACAATGTCTGTTTAAGCCTGTCCTAAATAGTTCCATGTTTGAAGGACCCTGTGGAAAAAGGCTTTTAAAAAGAACACTGTGGGGAAAAAGGAGAAAATGCATGTAAATAGAATTTTCTCCTTTCCCAACAATGCTTCATATCATGTCAACAACAAAAACCCCTCTATTGTTGCCACATTTAATTTGTTGCCTATAAATCCTTTCAATTTTGGATTAGTCTAAAAATTTTGTTTTCTGGTTAAAGGTTAAGGCATTTATAATGGTATAACTTGTAAATATTAACAGTTTTTATATCTATGTCTTTCTGTCTGTCTGTCTGTCTGCTTCGGTACAGAACCGTCTGACCTCGGGATGAAATTTATGTCACGTTTTTCTGTTTTTTTTTCTTCATTTTTTAACATGATTTGAGCTATTTTAACACTTTAAGATTTTATTTTTTTTGTCCCGACCCTGGCCTGGCCTGACAGGAACGTAATTTCGTTTAGTGGGGGCATAGCCTACCTCTCTTAAAATGTTTCTCTCCCGATTGATAAACTTCTAAATATCCCAATTATATAATATTGCGTTAACTGGTTGTTTATGACTCCATTAATTACATAGGTAAATTTTGCACAAAAAACTGGAATATTGACGAATATATTGCAATTTGATTTTTTCTTACTTATTAGACAGAGGTAGGCGATGCCCCCACTAAGCAAAAAACCATTTTCTAGTTATCTCCAAAAACCTTCCTCAGTTTTTTTTTCATTATTTTCACCAGGCATCGACTTCATGTTGAGCACAATAGTTTCACAGTTTTATTAAAAACATCTGGCGATTTTGAAGTTATATGGTTTTCTTTTTTTTCATCTTATTTAACCCTTTACCAAACAATCCCTGGTTTTCACGACCCTGAAAAAGAAGCCTTTTGAAAACATCGTGGGAAGAGGAGAAAATGCTGGTAACCAGCATTTTCTCCTTTTCCCACAATGTTTTTTACCTTCCCAGAATAAATTTCCATTTTTAAGTCACGTTAATTTTGTCGTCTGCAATTGCTTTCAATTTGGACCAGTCTAAAATTTTGTCGTTTGGTAGAGTTAAGACACATTCTGTCAAGCAGACAAAGACAAAGAGTTTTCAGTCTTTTTTAGCCACTTGTGATACTACTTTCTTGGATTTCTACGCTGTATATTGATCATCTTAGCATATTGCAAGTATCAATGCCAATTCAATGGCCTTAGTAAGAGAAAAAGAAAAAATAAATCTCTATAGTTGACTTAAGCAACAGGTGTCGTCTGCTATGAAATTTGCCGTAAGTGGATTTTTTATGTTTTCGCGGTCGCGTAACTAGCACGTAAGAGTCGGTAGTCAACACAACTGGATTTCTTGTCATGGTATAAAGAGATTAAAAAATAAAAATAAAAATTCAGTTCCCTTTGTTTGATTTATGCAATGGAAATCAGTTGTTACTGAAAAAGTCCTCAGTAAAAAGTTTACGCAACAGCAACCGGTTGCTTCTGAATCAATGTTTTTGCACAGGAGTTAAACATAAAATCGACTTATGACTCACGCGGTCACCAAAATTGGTTCAATGTTTTTTGTGACCCTGGTAAGAAAACGAATTTGGTTTACCTTTTCTTGATTTGTGCAACAGGTATCAGTTAAATCCGAAAGTGTCCAAGTTGTGTTATGATTTTATGCACAGCACGTAATGGTCACGTATGGGTGGGATAGTCTAGTTCCCTTTGTTTGATTTATGCAATAGGTAGCAATTGCTACTGAAAGAGTTTTCAGTCTTTTTTAGCCACTTGTGACATTATTTTCTGAATTTCTGGGGTTTCTACACTGGACATTGATCATCTTAGCATATTCAAAGTACCAGTGCCAATTCAATGGCCCTAGTAAGAGAAAAAGAAAAAACAATCCCTATGTTTGATTTTAGCAACAGGTGTTGTCTGCTATGGAATGTGCAGTAAGTCAATATTTCATGTTTTCGAGGGCGCGGAACTGGCACGTATGAGACAGTAGTCAACGGAACTGGATTTCTTGTCACGTTATAAAGAGATTAGAAAAAAAGTAAAAAATTAGTTCTCTTTCTTTGAATTATGTAATAGAAATCAGTTTTTACTAAAATAGTTTTCAATCTTTTTTAGCCACTTCTGACACTATTTTCTGGGATTTCTACACTGTACATTGATCATCTTAGCATATTAAAAGTATCAATGCCAATAAAATGGCCCTAGTAAGAGAAAAAGAAAAAAAATTGTTCCCTATATTTGACATAAGTAACACGTGTCGTCTGCTATGGAATGTGCCATAAGTCGATTTTTCATGTTTTTGCGGGCGCGTAACTTGCATGTATGGGACGGTAGTCAATGCAACTGGATTTCTTTTTATGGTATAAAGAAATTTAAAAAAAAATAAAAATCTAGTTCTCTTTGTTTCATTTATGCAATAGAAATCAGTTGTTACTCAAAAAGTTTTCAGTCTTTTTTAGCGACTTGGGACTCTATTTTCTGGGGTTTCTTTGCTGTACATTGATCATTTTAGCATATTCAAAGTAGCAATGCCAATTCAATGGCCCTAGTAAGAGAAAAAGGAAAAAAATTGTTCCCTATATTTGACTTAGGGAACAGGTGTCGTCAGCTATGGAATGTGCCTTAGGTTGATTTTTCCTATTGTCGGGGGTGCGTAACTGGCAAATATGAGACGGTAGTCAACATAACTGGATTTCCTGTGACGGTATAAAGAGATTAAAAAAAAAAATAAATAAATAAAAATTTAATTACCTTTGTTTGATTTATGCAGTAGGAAGAAGTTGCAACTGAAAGAGTTTTCAGTCTTTTCTAGCCACTTGGAACACTATTTTCTGGGATTTCTACACTGTACATTGATCATTTTAGCATATTCAAAGTATCAATGCCAATTCAATGGCCCTAGTAAGAGAAAAAGATAAAAAAAATGTTCCCTATATTTGACTTAAGCAACAGGTGTCGTCTGCTATGGAATGTGCCGTAAATCGATTTTTCATGTTTTCGCGGGTGAGAAACTTGCACGTATGAGACGGTCGTCAACATAACTGGGTTTCTTGTCACGGTATCAATAGATTTGAAAAAAAAAAAAATTTAGTTCCCTTTGTTTGATTCATGCAATAGGAAGCAGGGGCTACTGGAAGAGTTTTCAATCTTTTTTAGCCACTAGTGACATTATTTTCTTATTTTCTGGGGTTTCTACACTGTACATTGATCATCTTAGCATATTCAAAGTATCAATGTGCAGTATGGCAGTTGGCCTGAATTAGAAAAGCAAATCGAATCAAGGTATTAAGGGATCAGGGGAAGTCACTCTTGCAAAGAAGGCACAAACAAGGTCTTCTGTCACCCTGTTTTCTTAAATTTTCGCCCATTTTCAGTGAAATCTGGCATGTGTGGAGGGTGCATGCCTGGCAGTTTGCCAAGGACTGCATAACAGCCTTCAAAGAAGACTTAAAATCCACTTTTATGCCGATTCTTGTTCACTGTTTTCTATCGATATTTTCGGGCGCCATTTCAAATGGCTCAAAGCTTTCTGATTGGATGATTGTGGGGGTGTGTATGCAATTTGATTGGCTGATTGGGCGCCATTTTGAATTTCTCAAAGCTTTTCTGATTGGATAATTTGAAGAGAGGGATGAGATTTGATTGGCTGATTGGACGCCATTTTGATTTTCTAAAAGCTTCTGTGATTGGATAATTTAAGAGAGGCCTGAGATTTGATTGGCTGATTGGAAGGGGGGGAAAATCTCTGTATATCTATGTTAAATCTTCGGGTCATTTCAGCGTATTGATTGGCAAAGAGGGTTTGACCCCTGCACCAAGACCTTTTCTGGGTCCTGATGGTCAGAGGTTGAATCCCCAACTTTGCCATTTTATCTATTTTACCTATTTTTATTATTAGTCATTCTTACATCTTATTGTATTTCATTGGCCTATTTCTAAATTCTTCAAACAAGAACAAGATTTCTTATTGGAAAAAGTTTATGCCACAGCAACCAGTTGCTTCTGAATCAATGTTTTTGCACAGCGGTTAAACATAAAATCGACTCATGACTCACATGGTCACCAAAAGTGGTTCAATGTTTTTCGTGACCCTGGTAAGAAAACGAATTTGGTTTACCTTTCTTTGATTTGTGCAACAGGTATCAGTTGCCTCCAAAAGTGTCCAAGTTGATTTAATGATTTTATGCATAGCACGTAACGGTCACGTATGGGTGCGATAGTCATTGTAACCAATTCAATGGCCCTAGTAAGAGAAAAAGAACAAAAAAAAAATTTCCCTATATTTGACTAAAGCAACAGGTGTCGTCTGAAATGGAATATGCCGTAAGTCAATTTTTCATGTTTTCGCGGGCGCATAACTGGCACGTATGAGAGAGTAGTGAACGCAACTGGATTTCTTGTCACGGTATAAAAAGAGATTTAAAAAAAATGAAAATTTAGTTCCCTTTGTTTGATTTATGCAATAGAAATCAGTTGCTACTGAAAGAGTTTTCAGTTTTTTAAGCCACTTGTGACGCTATTTCCTGGGATTTCTACACCGTACATTGATCATCTTAGCATATTCAAAGTATCAATGCCATTTCAATGGTCCTAGTAAGAGAAAAAGAAAAAAAAAATCCCTATATTTGACTTAAGCAACAGGTGTCGTCTGCAATGAAATGTGCCGTAAGTCGATTTTTCATGTTTTCGCAGGCGCGTAACTGGCACGTATGAGATGGTAGTCAACGCAACTGGATTTCTTGGCATTGTACAAAAAGAGATTTAAAAAAAAATAAAAATTTAGTTCCCTTTGTTTGATTTATGCAATAGAAATCAGTTGCTACTGAAAGAGTTTTCAGTTTTTTAAGCCACTTGTGACACTATTTCCTAGGATTGCTACACTGTACATTGATCATCTTAGCATATTCAAAGTATCAATGCCATTTCAATGGCCCTAGTAAGAGAAAAAGAAAAAAAAAAATCCCTATTTTTGACTTAAGCAACAGGTGTCTTCTGCAATGAAATGTGCCGTAAGTCGATTTTTCATGTTTTCGCGGGCGCGTAACTGGCACGTATGAGATGGTAGTCAACGCAACTGGATTTCTTGGCATTGTACAAAAAGAGATTTAAAAAAAAAATAAAAATTTAGTTCCCTTTGTTTGATTTATGCAATAGAAAGCAGTTGCTACTGAAAGAGTTTTCAGTTTTTTAAGCCACTTGTGACACTATTTCGTGAGATTTCTACACTGTACATTGATCATCTTAGCATATTCAAAGTATCAATGCCATTTCAATGGCCCTAGTAAGAGAAAAAGAAAAAAAAAAAAAAATCCCTATATTTGACTTAAGGAAAAGGTGTCATCTGCAATGGAATGTGCCGTAAGTCGATTTTTCATGTTTTTCGCGGGCGCGTAACTGGCACGTATGAGACGGTAGTCAACAGAACTGGATTTCTCGTCATTGCATAAAAAGAGATTTAAAAAAAAAAATAAAAATTTGGGTCATTTTGTTTGATTTATGCAATAGAAATCAGTTGCTACTGAAAGAGTTTTCAGTTTTTTAAGCCACTTGTGACACTATTCCCTGGGATTTCTACACTGTACATTGATCATCTTAGCATATTGAAAGTATCAATGCCATTTAAATGGCCCTAGTAAGAGAAAAAGAAAAAAAAAAAATCCTATATTTGACTTTAGCAACAGGTGTCGTCTGCAATGGAATGTGCCGTAAGTCGATTTTTCATGTTTTCGCGGGCGCGTAACTGGCACCTATGAGACGGTAGTCAACAGAACTGGATTTCTCGTCATTATATAAAAAGAGATTTAAAAAAAAAAAAAATAAAAATTTAGTTCCCTTTGTTTGATTTATGCAATAGAAATCAGTTGCTACTGAAAGAGTTTTCAGTCTTTTTTAGCCACTCGTGACATTATCTTCTGGGGTTTCTACACTGTACATTGATCATCTTAGCATATTCAAAGTATCAATGCCAATAAAATGGCCCTAGTAAGAGAAAAAGAACAAAAGAAATTCCCTATATTTGACTTAAGCAACAGGTGTCGTCTGCTATGGAATGTGCCGTAAGTCGATTTTTTGTGTTTTTGCGGGTGCGTAACTGGCACGTATGAGACGGTCGTCAACGTAACTGGGTTTCTTGTTACGATAAAAAGAGATTAAAAAAAAAATTAAAATTTAGTTCCCTTTGTTTTGATTTATGCAATAGGAAGCAGTTGCTACTGAAAGAGTTTTCAGTCTTTTTTAGCCACTTGTGACATTATTTTCTTATTTTCTGGGGTTTCTACACTGTACATTGATCATCTTAGCATATTCAAAGTATCAATGTACAGTATGGCTGTTGGCCTGAATTAGAAAAGCAAATCGAATCAGGGGATCAAGGGATCAGGGGAAGTCACTCTTGCAAGGTGCTAGAAGGCATCAAAACAAGGTCTTCTGTCACCCTGTTTTCTTAAATTTTCGCCCATTTTCAGTGAAATCTGGCATATGTGGAGGGTGCATGCCTGGCAGTTTGCCAAGGACTGCATAACAGCCTTCAAAGAAGACTTAAAATCCACTTTTATGCCGATTCTTGTTCACTGTTTTCTATCGATATTTTCGGGCGCCATTTCAAATGGCTCAAAGCTTTCTGATTGGATGATTGTGGGGGTGTGTCTGCAATTTGATTGGCTGATTGGGCGCAATATTGAATTTCTCAGAGGTTTTCTGATTGGATAATTTGAAGAGAGGGATGAGATTTGATTGGCTGATTGGACGCCATTTTGATTTTCTAAAAGCTTCTGTGATTGGATAATTTAAGAGAGGCCTGAGATTTGATTGGCTGATTGGAAGGGGGGGGAAATCTCTGTATATCTATGTTAAATCTTCGGGTCATTTCAGCGTATTGATTGGCAAAGAGGGTTTGACCCCTGCACCAAGACCTTTTTTGGGTCCTGATGGTCAGAGGTTGAATCCCCAACTTTGCCATTTTATCTATTTTACCTATTTTTATTATTAGTCATTCTTACATCTTATTGTATTTCATTGGCCTATTTCTAAATTCTTCAAACAAGAACAAGATTTCTTATTGGAAAAAGTTTATGCCACAGCAACCGGTTGCTTCTGAATCAATGTTTTTGCGCAGCGGTTAAACATAAAATCGACTCGTGACTCACATGGTCACCAAAAGTGGTTCAATGTTTTTCGTGACCCTGGTAAGAAAACGAATTTGGTTTACCTTTCTTTGTTTTGTGAAACAGGTATCAGTTGCCTCCAAAAGTGTCCAAGTTGATTTAATGATTTTATGCACAGCACGTAACGGTCACGTATCGGTGCAATAGTCATTGTAACCAATTCAATGGCCCTAGTAAGAGAAAACGAAAAAAAAAAAATTTCCCTATATTTGACTAAAGCAACAGGTGTCGTCTGCAATGGAATATGCCATAAAGCAATTTTTCATGTTTTCGCGGGCGCATAACTGGCATGTATGAGACAGTAGTCAACTCAACTGGATTTCTTGTCACGGTATAAAAAGAGATTTAAAAAAAATGAAAATTCAGTTCCCTTTGTTTGATTTATGCAATAGAAATCAGTTGCTACTGAAAGAATTTTCAGTTTTGTAAGCCACTTGTGACACTATTTCCTGGGATTTCTACACCTTACATTGATCATCTTAGCATATTCAAAGTATCAATGCCATTTCAATGGTCCTAGTAAGAGAAAAAGAAAAAAAAATCCTTATATTTGACTTAAGCAACAGGTGTCGTCTGCAATGAAATGTGCCGTAAGGCGATTTTTCATGTTTTCGCGGGCGCGTAACTGGCACGTATGAGATGGTAGTCAATGCAACTGGATTTCATGGCATTGTACAAAAAGAGATTTAAAAAAAAATAAAAATTTAGTTCCCTTTGTTTGATTTATGCAATAGAAAGCAGTTGCTACTGAAAGAGTTTTCAGTTTTTTAAGCCACTTGTGACACTATTTCCTGGGATTTCTACACTGTACATTGATCATCTTAGCATATTCAAAGTATCAATGCCATTTCAATGGCCCTAGTAAGAGAAAAAGAAAAAAAAAAAATCCCTATATTTGACTTAAGCAACAGGTGTCGTCTGCTATGGACTGTGCCGTTAGTCGATTTTTCATGTTTTCGCGGGCGCGTAACTGGCACGTATGAGACGGTAGTCAACACAACTGGATTTCTCGTCATTCTATAAAAAGAGATTTAAAAAAAAAAAATAATAAAAATTTAGTTCCCTTTGTTTGATTTATGCAATAGAAATCAGTTGCTACTGAAAGAGTTTTCAGTTTTTTTTAGCCACTTGTGACATTATCTTCTGGGGTTTCTACACTGTACATTGATCATCTTAGCATATTCAAAGCAACAGGTGTCGTCTGCTATGGAATGTGCCGTAAGGCGATTTTTCGTGTTTTTGCGAGTGCGTAACTGGCACGTATGAGACGGTCGTCAACGTAACTGGGTTTCTTGTTACGGTAAAAAGAGATTAAAAAAAAAATTAAAATTTAGTTCTCTTTGTTTTGATTTATGCAATAGGAAGCAGTTGCTACTGAAAGAGTTTTCAGTCTTTTTTAGCCACTTGTGACATTATTTTCTTATTTTCTGGGGTTTCTACACTGTACATTGATCATCTTAGCATATTCAAAGTATCAATGTACAGTATGGCTGTTGGCCTGAATTAGAAAAGCAAATCGAATCAGGGGATCATGGGATCAGGGGAAGTCACTCTTGCAAGGTGCTAGAAGGCACCAAAACAAGGTCTTCTGTCACCCTGTTTTCTTAAATTTTCGCCCATTTTCAGTGAAATCTGGCATATGTGGAGGGTGCATACCTGGCAGTTTGCCAAGGACTACATAACAGCCTTCAAAGAAGACTTAAAATCCACTTTTATGCCGATTCTTGTTCACTGTTTTCTATCGATATTTTCGGGCGCCATTTCAAATGGCTCAAAGCTTTCTGATTGGATGATTGTGGGGGTGTGTCTTCAATTTGATTGGCTGATTGGGCGCAATATTGAATTTCTCAAAGCTTTTCTGATTGGATAATTTGAAGAGAGGGATGAGATTTGATTGGCTGATTGGACGCCATTTTGATTTTCTAAAAGCTTCTGTGATTGGATAATTTAAGAGAGGCCTGAGATTTGATTGGCTGATTGGAAGGGGGGGGAAATCTCTGTATATCTATGTTAAATCTTCGGGTCATTTCAGCGTATTGATTGGCAAAGAGGGTTTGACCCCTGCACCAAGACCTTTTCTGGGTCCTGATGGTCAGAGGTTGAATCCCCAACTTTGCCATTTTATCTATTTTACCTATTTTCATTATTAGTCATTCTTACATGTTATTGTATTTCATTGGCCTATTTCTAAATTCTTCAAACAAGAACAAGATTTCTTATTGGAAAAAGTTTATGCCACAGCAACCGGTTGCTTCTGAATCAATGTTTTTGCGCAGCGGTTAAACATAAAATCGACTCATGACTCACATGGTCACCAAAAGTGGTTCAATGTTTTTCGTGACCCTGGTAAGAAAACGAATTTGGTTTACATTTCTTTGATTTTCGCAACAGGTATCAGTTGCCTCCAAAAGTGTTCAAGTTGATTTAATGATTTTATGCACAGCACGTAACGGTCATCTATGGGTAAGATAGTCATTGTAACCAATTCAATGGCCCTAGTAAGAGAAAACGAAAAAAAAAAAAATTTCCCTATATTTGACTAAAGCAACAGGTGTCGTCTGCAATGGAATATGCCGTAAGTCAATTTTTCATGTTTTCAAAAAAGAGATTTAAAAAAAAATGAAAATTTAGTTCCCTTTGTTTGATTTATGCAATAGAAATCAGTTGCTACTGAAAGAGTTTTCAGTTTTTTAAGCAACTTGTGACACTATTTCCTGGGATATCTACACCGTACATTGATCATCTTAGCATATTCAAAGTATCAATGCCATTTCAATGGTCCTAGTAAGAGAAAAAGAAAAAAAAAATCCCTATATTTGACTTAAGCAACAGGTGTCGTCTGCAATGAAATGTGCCGTAAGTCGATTTTTCATGTTTTCGCGGGCGCGTAACTGGCACATATGAGATGGTAGTCAACGCAACTGGATTTCTTGGCATTGTACAAAAGGAGATTTAAAAAAAAATAAAAATTTATTTCCCTTTGTTTGATTTATGCAATTGAAAGCAGTTGCTACTGAAAGAGTTTCAGTTTTTTAAGCCACTTGTGACACTATTTCCTGGGATTTCTACACTGTACATTGATCATCTTAGCATATTGAAAGTATCAATGCCATTTCAATGGCCCTAGTAAGAGAAAAAGAAAAAAAAAAAATCCCTATATTTGACTTAAGCAAAAGGTGTCGTCTGCAATGGAATGTGCCGTAAGTCGATTTTTCATGTTTTCGCGGGTGCGTAACTGGCACGTATGAGACGGTAGTCAACACAACTGGATTTCTCGTCATTGTATAAAAAGAGATTTAAAAAAAAAAAAAAAAAAATTTAGTTCCCTTTGTTTGATTTATGCAATAGAAATCAGTTGCTACTGAAAGAGTTTTCAGTTTTTTAAGCCACTTGTGACACTATTTCCTGGGATTTCTACACTGTACATTGATCATCTTAGCATACTGAAAGTATCAATGCCATTTCAATGGCCCTAGTAAGAGAAAAAGAAAAAAAAAAAAATCCCTATATTTGACTTAAGCAACAGGTGTCGTCTGCTATGAAATGTGCCGTGAGTCGATTTTTCGTGTTTTTGCGGGTGCATAAGTGGCACGTATGAGACGGTCGTCAACATAACTGGGTTTCTTGTTACGGTAAAAAGAGATTTATAAAAAAATTAAAATTTAGTTCCCTTTGTTTTGATTTATGCAATAGAAATCAGTTGCTACTGAAAGAGTTTTCAGTCTTTTTTAGCCACTTGTGACATTATCTTCTGGGGTTTCTACACTGTACATTGATCATCTTAGCATATTCAAAGTATCAATGCCAATAAAATGGCCCTAGTAAGAGAAAAAGAACAAAAAAAATTCCCTATATTTGACTTAAGCAACAGATGTCGTCTGCTATGGAATGTGCCGTAAGTCGATTTTTCATGTTTTTGCGGGTGCGTAACTGGCACGTATGAGACAGTAGTCAACGCAACTGGATTTCTTGTCACGGTATAAAAAGAGATTTAAAAAAAATGAAAATTTAGTTCCCTTTGTTTGATTTATGGAATATAAATCAGTTGCTACTGAAAGAGTTTTCAGTTTTTTAAGCCACTTGTGACAATATTTGCTGGGATTTCTACACCGTACATTGATCATCTTAGCATATTCAAAGTATCAATGCCATTACAATGGTCCTAGTAAGAGAAAATGAAAAAAAAAATCCCTATATTTGACTTAAGCAACAGGTGTCGTCTGCAATGAAAAGTGCCGTAAGTCGATTTTTCATGTTTTCGCGGGCGCGTAACTGGCACGTATGAGATGGTAGTCAACGCAACTAGATTTCTTGGCATTGTAGAAAAAGAGATTTAAAAAAAAATAAAAATTTAGTTCCCTTTGTTTGATTTATGCAATAGAAAGCAGTTGCTACTGAAAGAGTTTTCAGTTTTTTAAGCCACTTGTGACACTATTTCCTGGAATTTCTACACTGTACATTAATCATCTTAGCATATTCAAAGTATCAATGCCATTTCAATGGCCCTAGTAAGAGAAAAAGAGAAAAACAAAAATCCCTATATTTGACTTAAGCAACAGGTGTCGTCTGCAATGGAATGTGCTGTAAGTCGATTTTTCATGTTTTCGCGGGCGCGTAACTGGCAGGTATGAGATGGTAGTCAACACAACTGGATTTCTCGTCATTGTATAAAAAGAGATTTAAAAAAAAAAAATCAAAATTTAGTTCCCTTTGTTTGATTTATGCAATAGAAATCAGTTGCTACTGAAAGAGTTTTTAGTCTTTTTTAGCCACTTGTGACATTATCTTCTGGGGTTTTTACACTGTACATTGATCATCTTAGCATATTCAAAGTATCAATGCCAATAAAATGGCCCTAGTAAGAGAAAAAGAAGAAAAAAAAATCCCTATATTTGACTTAAGCAACAGGTGTCGTGTGCTATGGAATGTGCCGTAAGTCGATTTTTTGTGTTTTTGCGGGTGCGTAACCTGGACGTATGAGACGGTCGTCAACGTAACTGGGTTTCTTGTTACGGTAAAAAGAGATTAAAAAAAAATTAAAATTTAGTTCCCTTTGTTTTGATTTATGTAATAGGAAGCAGTTGCTACTGAAAGAGTTTTCAGTCTTTTTTAGCCACTTGTGACATTATTTTCTTATTTTCTGGGGTTTCTACACTGTACATTGATCATCTTAGCATATTTAAAGTATCAATGTACAGTATGGCTGTTGGCCTGAATTAGAAAAGGAAATCGAATCAGGGGATCAAGGGATCAGGGGAAGTCACTCTTCCAAGGTGCTAGAAGGCACCAAAACAAGGTCTTCTGTCACCCTGTTTTCTTACATTTTCGCCCATTTTCAGTGAAATCTGGCATATGTGGAGGGTGCATGCCTGGCAGTTTGCCAAGGACTGCATAACAGCCTTCAAAGAAGACTTAAAATCCATTTTTATGCCGATTCTTGTTCACTGTTTTCTATCGATATTTTCGGGCGCCATTTCAAATGGCTCAAAGCTTTCTGATTGGATGATTGTGGGGGTGTGTCTGCAATTTGATTGGTTGATTGGGCGCAATATTCAATTCTCAAAGGTTTTCTGATTGGATAATTTGAAGAGAGGGATGAAATTTGATTGGCTGATTGGACGCCATTTTGATTTTCTAAAAGCTTCTGTGATTGGATAATTTAAGAGAGGCCTGAGATTTGATTGGCTGATTGGAAAGGGGGGAAATCTCTGTATATCTATGTTAAATCTTCGGGTCATTTCAGCGTATTGATTGGCAAAGAGGGTTTGACCCCTGCACCAAGACCTTTTCTGGGTCCTGATGGTCAGAGGTTGAATCCCCAACTTTGCCATTTTATCTATTTTACCTATTTTTATTATTAGTCATTCTTACATCTTATTGTATTTCATTGGCCTATTTCTAAATTCTTCAAACAAGAACAAGATTTCTTACTGGAAAAAGTTTATGCCACAGCAACCGGTTGCTTCTGAATCATTGTTTTTGCGCAGCGGTTAAACATAAAATCGACTCATGACTCACATGGTCACCAAAAGTGGTTCAATGTTTTTCGTGACCCTGGTAAGAAAACGAATTTGGTTTACCTTTCTTTGATTTGTGCAACAGGAATCAGTTGCCTCGAAAAGTGTCCAAGTTGATTTAATGATTTTATTCACAGCACGTAACGGTCACGTATGGGTGCGATAGTCATTGTAACCAATTCAATGGCCCTAGTAAGAGAAAACGAAAAAAAAAAAATTTCCCTATATTTGAATAAAGCAACAAATGTCGTCTGCAATGGTATATGCCGTGAGTCAATTTTTCATGTTTTCGCGGGCGCATAACTGGCACGTATGAGACAGTAGTCAACGCAACTGGATTTCTTGTCACGGTATAAAAAGAGATTTAAAAAAAATGAAAATTTAGTTCTCTTTGTTTGATTTATGCAATAGAAATCAGTTGCTACTGAAAGAGTTTTCAGTTTTTTAAGCCACTTGTGACACTATTTCCTGGGATTTCTACACCGTACATTGATCATCTTAGCATATTCAAAGTATCAATGCCATTTCAATGGTCCTAGTAAGAGAAAAAGAAAAAAAAAATCCCTATATTTGACTTAAGCAACAGGTGTCGTCTGCAATGAAATGTGCCGTAAGTCGATTTTTCATGTTTTCACGGGCGCGTAACTGGCACGTATGAGATGGTAGTCAACGCAACTGGATTTCTTGGCATTGTACAAAAAGAGATTTAAAAAAAAAAAAAAAATTTAGTTCCCTTTGTTTGATTTATGCAATAGAAATCAGTTGCTACTGAAAGAGTTTTCAGTTTTTTAAGCTACTTGTGACACTATTTCCTGGGATTTCTACACCGTACATTGATCATCTTAGCATATTCATAGTATCAATGCCAATAAAATGGCCCTAGTAAGAGAAAAAGAACAAAAAAAAATTCCCTATATTTGACTTAAGCAACAGGTGTCGTCTGCTATGGAATGTGCCGTAAGTCGATTTTTCGTGTTTTTGCGGGTGCGTAACTGGCACGTATGAGGCGGTCGTCAACGTAACTGGGTTTCTTGTTATGGTAAAAAGAGATTAAAAAAAAAATTAAAATTTAGTTCTCTTTGTTTTGACTTATGCAATAGGAAGCAGTTGCTACTGAAAGAGTTTTCAGTCTTTTTTAGCCACTTGTGACATTATTTTCTTATTTTCTGTGGTTTCTACACTGTACATTGATCATCTTAGCATATTTAAAGTATCAATGTACAGTATGGCTGTTGGCCTGAATCAGAAAAGCAAATCAAATCAGGGGATCAAGGGATCAGGGGAAGTCACTCTTGCAAGTTGCTAGAAGGCACCAAAACAAGGTCTTCTGTCACCCTGTTTTATTAAATTTTCGCCCATTTTCAGTGAAATCTGGCATATGTGGACGGTGCATGCCTGGCAGTTTGCCAAGGACTGCATAACAGCCTTCAAAGAAGACTTAAAATCCACTTTTATGCCGATTCTTGTTCACTGTTTTTCTACCGATATTTTCGGGCGCCATTTCAAATAACTCAAAGCTTTCTGATTGGATGATTCTGGGGGTGTGTCTGCAATTTGATTGACTGATTGGGCGCAATATTGAATTTCTCAAAGCTTTTCTGATTGGATAATTTGAAGAGAGGGATGAGATTTGATTGGCTGATTGGACGCCAGTTTGATTTTCTAAAAGCTTCTGTGATTGGATAATTTAAGAGAGGCCTGAGATTTGATTGGCTGATTGGAAGGTGGGAGGGAAATCTCTGTATATCTATGTTAAATCTTCGGGTCATTTCAGCGTATTGATTGGCAAAGAGGGTTTGACCCTGCACCAAGACCTTTTCTGGGTCCTGATGATCAGAGGTTGAATCCCCAACTTTGCCATTTTATCTATTTTACCTATTTTTATTATTAGGCATTCTTACATCCTATTGTATTTCATTGGCCTATTTCTAAATTCTTCAAACAAGAACAAGATTTCTTATTGGAAAAAGTTTATGCCACAGCAACCGGTTGCTTCTGAATCAATGTTTTTGCGCAGCGGTTAAACATAAAATCGACTCATGACTCACAATGTTTTTCGTGACCCTGGTAAGAAAACGAATTTGGTTTACCTTTCTTTGATTTGTGCAACAGGTATCAGTTGCCTCCAAAAGTGTCCAAGTTGATTTAATGATTTTATGCACAGCACGTAACGGTCATGTATGGGTGCAATAGTCATTGTAACCAATTCTATGGCCCTAGTAAGAGAAAACGAAAAAAAAAAAAAAATTCCCTATATTTGACTAAAGCAACAGGTGTCGTCTGCAATGGAATATGCCGTAAGTCAATTTTTCATCTTTTCGCGGGCGCATAACTGGCACATATGAGACAGTAGTCAACGCAACTGGATTTCTTGTCACGGTATAAAAAGAGATTTAAAAAAAATGAAAATTTAGTTCTCTTTGTTTGATTTATGCAATAGAAATCAGTTGCTACTGAAAGAGTTTTCAGTTTTTTAAGCCACTTGTGACACTATTTCCTGGGATTTCTACACCGTACATTGATCATCTTAGCATATTCAAAGTATCAATGTCATTTCAATGGTCCTAGTAAGAGAAATAGAAAAAAAAAATCCCTATATTTGACTTAAGCAACAGGTGTCGTCTGCAATGAAATGTGCTGTAAGTCGATTTTTCATGTTTTCGCGGGCGCGTAACTGGCACGTATGAGATGTTAGTCAACGCAACTGGATTTCTTGGCATTGTACAAAAAGAGATTTAAAAAAAAATAAAAATTTAGTTCCCTTTGTTTGATTTATGCAATAGAAATCAGTTGCTAATGAAAGAGTTTTCAGTTTTTTAAGCCACTTGTGACACTATTTCCTGGGATATCTACACTGTACATTGATCATCTTAGCATATTCAAAGTATCAATGCCATTTCAATGGCCCTAGTAAGAGAAAAAGAAAAAAAAAATCCTATATTTGACTTAAGGAACAGGTGTCGTCTGCAGTGAAATGTGCCGTAAGTCAATTTTTCATGTTTTCGCGGGCGCGTAACTGGCACGTATGAGACGGTAGTCAACACAACTGGATTTCTCGTCATTCTATAAAAAGAGATTTAAAAAAAAAAAAAAATAAAAATTTAGTTCCCTTTGTTTGATTTCTGCAATAGAAATCGGTTCCTACTCAAAGAGTTTTCAGTTTTTTAAGCCACTTGTGACACTATTTCCTGGGATTTCTACACCGTACATTGATCATCTTAGCATATTCAAAGTATAAATGCCATTTCAATGGTCCTAGTAAGAGAAAAAGAAAAAAAAAAAAAAATCCCTATATTTGACTTAAGCAACAGGTGTCGTCTGCAATGAAATGTGCCGTAAGTCGATTTTTCATGTTTTCGCGGGCTAGTAACTGGCACGTATGAGATGATAGTCAATGCAACTGGATTTCTTGGCATTGTACAAAAAGAGATTTAAAAAAAAATAAAAATTTAGTTCCCTTTGTTTGATTTATTCAATAGAAAGCAGTTGCTACTGAAAGAGTTTTCAGTTTTTTAAGCCACTTGTGACACTATTTCGTGGGATTTCTACACTGTACATTGATCATCTTAGCATATTCAAAGTATGAATGCCATTTCAATGGCCCTAGTAAGAGAAAAAGAAAAAAAAAATCGCTATATTTGACTTAAGCAACAGGTGTCGTTTGCAATGGAATGTGCCGTAAGTCGATTTTTCATGTTTTCGCGGGCGCGTAACTGGCACGTATGAGATGGTAGTCAACGCAACTAGATTTCTTGGCATTGTAGAAAAAGAGATTTAAAAAAAAATGAAAATTTAGTTCCCTTTGTTTGATTTATGCAATAGAAATCAGTTGCTACTGAAAGAGTTTTCAGTTTTTTAAGCCACTTGTGACACTATTTACTGGGATTTCTACACCGTATATTGATCATCTTAGCATATTCAAAGTATCAATGCCATTTCAATGGTCCTAGTAAGAGAAAAAGAAAAAAAAAAATCTCTATATTTGACTTAAGCAACAGGTGTCGTCTGCAATGAAATGTGCCGTAAGTCGATTTTTCATGTTTTCACGGGTGCGTAACTGGCACATATGAGATGGTAGTCAACGCAACTGGATTTCTTGGCATTGTACAAAAAGAGATTTAAAAAAAAATAAAAATTTAGTTCCTTTTGTTTGATTTATGCAATAGAAATCAGTTGCTACTGAAAGAGTTTTCAGTCTTTTTTAGGCACTTGTGACATTATCTTCTGGGGTTTCTACACTGTACATTGATAATCTTAGCATATTCAAAGTATCAATGCCAATAAAATGGCCCTAGTAAGAGAAAAAGAACAAAAAAAAATTCCCTATATTTGACTTTAGCAACAGGTGTCGTCTGCAATGGAATGTGCCGTAAGACGATTTTTCATATATTCGCGGGCGCGTAACTGGCACGTATGAGACGGTAGTCAATGCAACTGGATTTCTTGTCACGGTATAAAAAGAGATTTAAAAAAAATGAAAATTTAGGTTCCTTCGTTTGATTTATGCAATAGAAATCCGTTGCTACTGAAAGAGTTTTCAGTTTTTTAAGCCACTTGTGACACTATTTCCTGGGATTTCTACACTGTACATTGATCATCTTAGCATATTCAAAGCATCAATGCCAATAAAATGGTCCTAGTAAGAGTAAAAGAAAAAAAAAAAAAATCCCTATATTTGACTTAAGCAACAGGTGTCGTCTGCAATGAAATGTGCCGTAAGTCGATTTTTCATGTTTTCGCAGGCGCGTAACTGGCACGTATGAGATGGTAGTCAACGCAACTGGATTTCTTGGCATTGTACAAAAAGAGATTTAAAAAAAAATAAAAATTTAGTTCCTTTTGTTTGACTTATGCAATAGAAAGCAGTTGCTACTGAAAGAGTTTTCTGTTTTTTAAGCCACTTGTGACACTATTTCCTGGGATTTCTACACCGTACATTGATCATCTTAGCATATTCAAAGTATCAATGCCATTTCAATGGCCCTAGTAAGAGAAAAAGAAAAAAAAAAATCCCTATATTTGACTTAAGCAACAGGTGTCGTCTGCAATGGAATGTGCCGTAAATCGATTTTTCATGTTTTCGCGGACGCGTAACTGGCACGTATGAGACGGTAGTCAACACAACTGGATTTCTCGTCATTGAATAAAAAGAGATGTCAAAAAAAAAAAAAATAAATAAAAATTTAGTTCCCTTTGTTTGATTGATGCAATATCAATCAGTTGCTACTGAAAGAGTTTTCAGTCTTTTTTAGCCACTTGTGACGCTATTTCGTGGGATTTCTACACTGTACATTGATCATCTTAGCATATTCAAAGTATCAATGCCATTTCAATGGTCCTAGTAAGAGAAAACGAAAAAAAAAAAATTTCCCTATATTTGACTAAAGGAACAGGTGTCGTCTGCAATGGAATATGCCGTAAGTCTATTTTTCATGTTTTCGCGGGCGCATACCTGGCACGTATGAGACAGTATTCAACGCAACTGGATTTCTTGTCAAGGTATAAAAAGAGATTTAAAAAGCATGAAAATTTAGTTCCCTTTGTTTGATTTATGCGCTACTGAAAGAGTTTTCAGTTTTTTAAGCAACTTGTGACACTATTTCGTGGGATTTCTACACCGTGCATTGATCATCTTAGCATATTCAAAGTATCAATGCCATTTCAATGGTCCTAGTAAGAGAAAAAGAAAAAAAAAAATCCCTATATTTGACTTAAGCAACAGGTATTGTCAGCAATGAAATGTGCCGTAAGTCGATTTTTCATGTTTTCACGGGTGCGTAACTGGCATGTATGAGATGGTAGTCAACGCAACTGGATTTCTTGGCATTGTACATAAAGAGATTTAAAAAAAATAAAAATTTAGTTCCCTTTGTTTGATTTATGCAATAGAAAGCAGTTGCTACTGAAAGAGTTTTCAGTTTTTTAAGCCACTTGTGACACTATTTCCTGGGATTTCTACCCTGTACATTGATCATCTTAGCATATTCAAAGTATCAATGCCATTTAAATGGCCCTAGTAAGAGAAAAAGAAAAAAAAAAAAAATCCCTATATTTGACTTAAGCAACAGGTGTCGTCTGCAATGGAATGTGCCGTAAGTCGATTTTTCATATTTTCGCGGGCGCGTAACTCGCACGTATGAGATGGTAGTCAACACAACTGGATTTCTCGTCATTGTATAAAAAGAGATTTAAAAAAATAAAAAATTAAAATTTAGTTCCCTTTGTTTGATTTATGCAATAGAAATCAGTTGCTACTGAAAGAGTTTTCAGTCTTTTTTAGCCACTTGTGACATTATCTTCTGGGGTTTCTACACTGTACATTGATCATCTTAGCATATTCAAAGTATCAATGCCAATAAAATGGCCCTAGTAAGAGAAAGAGAACAAAAAAAATTCCCTATATTTGACTTAAGCAACAGGTGTCGTCTGCTATGGAATGTGCCGTAAGTCAATTTTTCGTGTTTTTGCGGGTGCGTAACTGGTACGTATGAGATGATCGTCAACGTAACTGGGTTTCTTGTTACGGTAAAAAGAGATTAAAAAAAAATTAAAATTTAGTTCCCTTTGTTTTGATTTATGGAATAGGAAGCAGTTGCTACTGAAAGAGTTTTCAGTCTTTTTTAGCCACTTGTGACATTATTTTCTTATTTTCTGGGGTTTCTACACTGTACATTGATCATCTTAGCATATTTAAAGTATCAATGTACAGTATGGCTGTTGGCCTGAATTAGAAAAGCAAATCGAATCAGGGGATCAAGGGATCAGGGGAAGTCACTCTTGCAAGGTGCTAGAAGGCACCAAAAGAAGGTCTTCTGTCACCCTGTTTTCTTAAATTTTCGCCCATTTTCAGTGAAATCTGGCATATGTGGAGGGTGCATGCCTGGCAGTTTGCCAAGGACTGCATAACAGCCTTCAAAGAAGACTTAAAATCCACTTTTATGCCGATTCTTGTTCACTGTTTTCTATCGATATTTTCGGGCGCCATTTCAAATGGCTCAAAGCTTTCTGATTGGATGATTGTGGGGGTGTGTCTGCAATTTGATTGGCTGATTGGGCGCAATATTGAATTTCTCAAAGCTTTTCTGATTGGATAATTTGAAGAGAGGGATGAGATTTGATTGGCTGATTGGACGCCATTTTGATTTTCTAAAAGCTTCTGTGATTGGATAATCTAAGAGAGGCCTGAGATTTGATTGGCTGATTGGAAGGGGGGGGGGAAATCTCTGTATATCTATGTTAAATCTTCGGGTCATTTCAGCGTATTGATTGGCAAAGAGGGTTTGACCCCTGCACCAAGACCTTTTCTGGGTCCTGATGGTCAGAGGTTGAATCCCCAACTTTGCCATTTTATCTATTTTACCTATTTTTATTATTAGTCATTCTTACATCTTATTGTATTTCATTGGCCTATTTCTAAATTCTACAAACAAGAACAAGATTTCTTATTGGAAAAAGGTTATGCCACAGCAACTGGTTGCTTCTGAATCAATGTTTTTGCCCAGCGGTTCAACAGAAAACCGACTCATGACTCACATGGTCACCAAAAGTGGTTCAATGTTTTTCGTGACCCTGGTAAGAAAACGAATTTGGTTTACCTTTCTTTGATTTGTGCAACAGGTATCAGTTGCCTCCAAAAGTGTCCAAGTTGATTTAATGATTTTATGCACAGCACGTAACGGTCACGTATGGGTGCGATAGTCATTGTAACCAATTCAATGGCCCTAGTAAGAGAAAACGAAAAAAAAAAAATTTCCCTATATTTGACTAAAGCAACAGGTGTCATCTGCAATGGAATATGCCGTAAGTCAATTTTTCATGTTTTCGCGGGCGCATAACTGGCACGTATGAGACAGTAGTCAACGCAACTGGATTTCTTGTCACGGTATAAAAAGAGATTTAAAAAAAATGAAAATTTAGTTCCCTTTGTTTGATTTATGCAAGTGAAATCACTTGCTATTGAAAGAGTTTTCAGTTTTTTCAGCCACTTGTGACACTATTTCCTGGGATTTCTACACTGTACATTGATCATCTTAGCATATTCAAAGTATCAATGCCATTTCAATGGTCCTAGTAAGAGAAAAAGAAAAAAAAAATTCCCTATATTTGACTTAAGCAACAGGTGTCGTCTGCAATGAAATGTGCCGTAAGTCGATTTTTCATGTCTTTGCGGGCTCGTAACTGGCACGTATGAGATGGTAGTCAACGCAACTGGATTTCTTGGCATTGTACAAAAAGAGATTTAAAAAAAAATAAAAATTTAGTTCCCTTTGTTTGATTTATGCATTAGAAATCAGTTGCTACTGAAAGAGTTTTCAGTTTTTTAAGCCACTTGTGACACTATTTCCTGGGATTTCTACACTGTACATTGATCATCTTAGCATATTCAAAGTATCAATGCCATTTAAATGGCCCTAGTAAGAGAAAAAGAAAAAAAAAAAAAAAATCCCTATATTTGACTTAAGCAACAGGTGTCGTCTGCAATGGAATGTGCCGTAAGTCGATTTTTCATGTTTTCGCGGGCACGTAACTGGCACGTATGATACTGTAGTCAACACAACTGGATTTCTCGTAATTGTATAAAACGATACTTAAAAAAAAAAAATAAAAATTTAGTTCCCTTTGTTTGATTTATGCAATAGAAATCAGTTGCTACTGAAAGAGTTTTCAGTCTTTTTTAGCCACTTGTGACATTATCTTCTGGGGTTTCTACACTGTACATTGATCATCTTAGCATATTCAAAGTATCAATGCCAATAAAATGGCCCTAGTAAGAGAAAAAGAACAAAAAAAATTCCCTATATTTGACTTAAGCAACAGGTGTCTTCTGCTATGAATGTGCCGTAAGTCGATTTTTCCTGTTTTTGCGGGTACGTAACTGGCACGTATGAGACGGTCGTCAACGTAACTGGGTTTCTTGTTACGGCAAAAAGAGATTTAAAAAAAAATTAAAATTGAGTTCCCTTTGTTTTGATTTATGGAATAGGAAGCAGTTGCTACTGAAAGAGTTTTCAGTCTTTTTTAGCCACTTGTGACATTATTTTCTTATTTTCTGGGGTTTCTACACTGTACATTGATCATCTTAGCATATTTAAAGTATCAATGTACAGTATGGCTGTTGGCCTGAATTAGAAAAGCAAATCGAATCAGGGGATCAAGGGATCAGGGGAAGTCACTCTTGCAAGGTGCTAGAAGGCACCAAAACAAGGTCTTCTGTCACCCTGTTTTCTTACATTTTCGCCCATTTTCAGTGAAATCTGGCATATGTGGAGGGTGCATGCCTGGCAGTTTGCCAAGGACTGCATAACAGCATTCAAAGAAGACTTAAAATCCACTTTTATGCCGATTCTTGTTCACTGTTTTCTATCGATATTTTCGGGCACCATTTCAAATGGCTCAAAGCTTTCTGATTGGATGATTCTGGGGGTGTGTCTGCAATTTGATTGGCTGATTGGGCGCTATATTGAATTTCTCAAAGCTTTTCTGATTGGATAATTTGAAGAGAGGGATGAGATTTGATTAGCTAATTGGACGCCATTTTGATTTTCTAAAAGCTTCTGTGATTGGATAATTTAAGAGAGGCCTGATATTTGATTGGCTGATTGGAAGGGGGGGGACATCACTGTATATCTATGTTAAATCTTCGGGTCATTTCAGCGTATTGATTGGCAAAGAGGGTTTGACCCCTGCACCAAGACCTTTTCTGGGTCCTGATGGTCAGAGGTTGAATCCCCAACTTTGCCATTTTATCTATTTTACCTATTTTTATTATTAGTCATTCTTACATCTTATTGTATTTCATTTGCCTATTTCTAAATTCTTCAAACAAGAACAAGATTTCTTATTGGAAAAAGTTTATGCCACAGCAACCGGTTGCTTCTGAATCAATGTTTTTGCACAGCTGTTAAACATAAAATCGACTCATGACTCACATGGTCACCAAAAGTGGTTCAATGTTTTTCGTGACCCTGGTAAGAAAACGAATTTGGTTTACCTTTCTTTGATTTGTGCAACAGGTATCAGTTGCCTCCAAAAGTGTCCAAGTTGATTTAATGATTTTATGCACAGCACATAACGGTCACGTATGGGTGCGATAGTCATTGTAACCAATTCAATGGCCCTAGTAAGAGAAAACGAAAAAAAAAAAATTTCCCTATATTTGACTAAAGCAACAGGTGTCGTCTGCAATGGAATATGCCGTAAGTCAATTTTTCATGTGTTTGCGGGCGCATAACTGGCACATATGAGACAGTAGTCAACGCAACTGGATTTCTTGTCACGGCATAAAAAGAGATTTAAAAAAAAATGAAAATGTAGTTCCCTTTGTTTGATTTATGCAATAGAAATCAGTTGCTACTGAAAGAGTTTTCAGTTTTTTAAGCCACTTGTGACACTATTTCCTGGGATTTCTACACTGTACATTGATCATCTTAGCATATTCAAAGTATCAATGCCATTTAAATGGTCCTAGTAAGAGAAAAAGAAAAAAAATATCCTTGTATTTGACTTAAGCAACAGGTGTCGTCTGCAATGAAATGTGCCGTAAGTCGATTTTTCATGTTTTTGCGGGCTCGTAACTGGCACGTATGAGATGGTAGTCAACGCAACTGGATTTCTTGGCATTGTACAAAAAGAGATTTAAAAAAAAAAAAAAAAAATAAAAATTTAGTTCCCTTTGTTTGATTTATGCAATAGAAAGCAGTTGCTACTGAAAGAGTTTTCAGTTTTTTAAGCCACTTGTGACACTATTTCCTTGGATTTCTACACCGTACATTGATCATCTTAGCATATTCAAAGTATCAATGCCATTTCAATGGCCCTGGTAAGAGAAAAAGAAAAAAAAAAAAATCCCTTTATTTGACTTAAGCAACAGGTGTCGTCTGCTATGGAATGTGCCGTAAGTCGATTTTTCATGTTTTTGCGGGCGCGTAACTGGCACGTATGAGACGGTAGTCAACACAACTGGATTTCTCGTCATTGTATAAAAAGAGATTTAAAAAAAAAAATATATAAAAATTTAGTTCCCTTTGTTTGATTTATGCAATAGAAATCAGTTGCTACTGAAAGAGTTTTCAGTCTTTTTTAGCCACTTGTGACATTATCTTCTGGGGTTTCTACACTGTACATTGATCGTCTTAGCATATTCAAAGTATCAATGCCAATAAAGTGGCCCTAGTAAGAGAAAAACAACAAAAAAAATTCCCTATATTTGACTTCAGCAACAGGTGTCGTCTGCTATGGAATGTGCCGTAAGTCGATTTTTCGTGTTTTTGCGGGTGCGTAATTGACACGTATGAGACGGTCGTCAACGTAACTGGGTTTCTTGTTACGGTAAAAAGAGATTAAAAAAAAATTAAAATTTAGTTCCCTTTGTTTTGATTTATGCAATAGGAAGCAGTTGCTACTGAAAGAGTTTTCAGTCTTTTTTAGCCACTTGTGACATTATTTTCTTATTTTCTGGGGTTTCTACACTGTACATTGATCATCTTAGCATATTTAAAGTATCAATGTACAGTATGGCTGTTGGCCTGAATTAGAAAAGCAAATCGAATCAGGGGATCAAGGGATCAGGGGAAGTCACTCTTGCAAGGTGCTAGAAGGCACCAAAACAAGGTCTTCTGTCACCCTGTTTTCTTAAATTTTCGCCCATTTTCAGTGAAATCTGGCATATGTGGAGGGTGCATGCCTGGCAGTTTGCCAAGGACTGCATAACAGCCTTCAAAGAAGACTTAAAATCCACTTTTATGCCGATTCTTGTTCACTGTTTTCTATCGATATTTTCGGGCGCCATTTCAAATGGCTCAAAGCTTTCTGATTGGATGATTCTGGGGGTGTGTCTGCAATTTGATTGGCTGATTGGGCGCAATATTGAATTTCTCAGAGGTTTTCTGATTGGATAATTTGAAGAGAGGGATGAGATTTGATTGGCTGATTGGACGCCATTTTGATTTTCTAAAAGCTTCTGTGATTGGATAATTTAAGAGAGGCCTGAGATTTGATTGGCTGATTGGCAGGGGGGGGAAATCTCTGTATATCTATGTTAAAACTTCGGGTCATTTCAGCGTATTGATTGGCAAAGAGGGTTTGACCCCTGCACCAAGACCTTTTCTGGGTCCTTATGGTCAGAGGTTAAATTCCCAACTTTGCCATTTTATCTATTTTACCTATTTTTATTATTAATCATTCTTACATCTTATTGTATTTTATTGGCCTATTTCTAAATTCTTCAAACAAGAACAAGATTTCTTATTGGAAAAAGTTTATGCCACAGCAACCGGTTGCTTCTGAATCAATGTTTTTGCGCAGCGGTTAAACATAAAATCGACTCATGACTCACATGGTCACCAAAAGTGGTTCAATGTTTTTCGTGACCCTGGTAAGAAAACGAATTTGGTTTACCTTTCTTTGATTTGTGCAACAGGTATCAGTTGCCTCCAAAAGTGTCCAAGTTGATTTAATGATTTTATGCACAGCACGTAACGGTCACGTATGGGTGCGATAGTCATTGTAACCAATTCAATGGCCCTAGAAAGAGAAAACGAAAAATAAAAAAATTTCCTATATTTGACTAAAGCAACAGGTGTCGTCTTCAATGGAATATGCCGTAAGTCAATTTTTCATGTTTTCGCGGGCGCATAACTGGCACGTATGAGACAGTAGTCAACGCAACTGGATTTCTTGTCACGGTATGAAAAGAGATTTAAAAAAAATGAAAATTTAGTTCCCTTTGTTTGATTTATGCAATAGAAATCAGTTGCTACTGAAAGAGTTTTCAGTTTTTTAAGCCACTTGTGACACTATTTCCTGGGATTTCTACACCGTACATTGATCATCTTAGCATATTCAAAGTATCAATGCCATTTCAATGGTCCTAGTAAGAGAAAAAGAAAAAAAAAAAATCCCTATATTTGACTTAAGCAACAGGTGTCGTCTGCAATGAAATGTGCCGTAAGTCGATTTTTCATGTTTTTGCGGGCGCGTAACTGGCACGTATGAGATGGTAGTCAACGCAACTGGATTTCTTGGCATTGTACAAAAAGAGATTTAAAAAAAAAATAAAAATTTAGTTCCCTTTGTTTGATTTATGCAATAGAAATCAGTTGCTACTGAAAGAGTTTTCAGTTTTTTAAGCCACTTGTGACACTATTTCCTGGGATTTCTACACTGTACATTGATCATCTTAGCATATTCAAAGTATCAATGCCATTTCAATGGTCCTAGTAAGAGAAAAAGAAAAAAAAAAAAAAAAAAAAAATCCCTATATTTGACTTAAGCAACAGGTGTCGTCTGCAATGGAATGTGCCGTAAGTCGATTTTTCATGTTTTCGTGGGCGCGTAACTGGCACGTATGATACGGTAGTCAACACAACTGGATTTCTCATCATTCTATAAAAAGAGATTTAAAAAAAAAAATAAAAATTTAGTCCCCTTTGTTTGATTTATGCAATAGAAATCAGTTGCTACTGAAAGAGTTTTCAGTCTTTTTTAGCCACTTGTGACATTATCTTCTGGGGTTTCTACACTGTACATTGATCATCTTAGCATATTCAAAGTATCAATGCCAATAAAATGGCCCTAATAAGAGAAAAAGAACAAAAAAAATTCCCTATATTTGACTTAAGCAACAGGTGTCGTCTGCTATGGAATGTGCCGCAAGTCTATTTTTCGTGTTTTTGCGGGTGCGTAACTGGCACGTATGAGACGGTCGTCAACGTAACTGGGTTTCTTGTTACGGTAAAAAGAGATTAAAAAAAAAATTAAAAATTAGTTCCCTTTGTTTTGATTTATGGAATAGAAAGCAGTTGCTACTGAAAGAGTTTTCAGTCTTTTTTAGCCACTGGTGACATTATTTTCTTATTTTCTGGGGTTTCAACACTGTGCATTGATCATCTTAGCATATTTAAAGTATCAATGTACAATATGGCTGTTGGCCTGAATTAGAAAAGCAAATCGAATCAGGGGATCAAGGGATCAGGGGAAGTCACTCTTGCAAAGTGCTAGAAGGCACAAAAACAAAGTCTTCTGTCACCCTGTTTTCTTAAATTTTCGCCCATTTTCAGTGAAATCTGGCATATGTGGAGGGTGCACGCCTGGCAGTTTTCCAAGGACTGCATAACAGCCTTCAAAGAAGACTTAAAATCCACTTTTATGCCGATTCTTGTTCACTGTTTTCTATCGATATTTTCGGGCGCCATTTCAAATGGCTCAAAGCTTTCTGATTGGATGATTGTGGGGGTGTGTCTGCAATTTGATTGGCTGATTGGGCGCAATATTGAATTTCTCAAAGCTTTTCTGATTGGATAATTTGAAGAGAGGGATGAGATTTGATTGGCTGATTGGACGCCATTTTGATTTTCTAAAAGCTTCTGTGATTGGATAATTTAAGAGAGGCCTGAGATTTGATTGGCTGATTGGAAGGGGGGGACATCTCTGTATATCTATGTTAAATCTTCGGGTCATTTCAGCGTATTGATTGGCAAAGAGGGTTTGACCCCTGCACCAAGACCTTTTCTGGGTCCTGATGGTCAGAGGTTGAATCCCCAACTTTGCCATTTTATCTATTTTACCTATTTTTATTATTAGTCATTCTTACATCTTATTGTATTTCATTGGCCTATTTCTAAATTCTTCAAACAAGAACAAGATTTTTTATTGGAAAAAGTTTATGTCAGAGCAACCGGTTGCTTCTGAATCAATGTTTTTGCGCAGCGGTTAAACATAAAATCGACTCATGACTCAAAAGTGGTTCAATGTTTTTCGTGACCCTGGTAAGAAAACGAATTTGGTTTACCTTTCTTTGATTTGTGCAACAGGTATCAGTTGCCTCCAAAAGTGTCCAAGTTGATTTAAGGATGTTATGCACAGCACGTAACGGTCACGTATGGGTGCACTAGTCATTGTAACCAATTCAATGGCCCTAGTAAAAGAAAACGAAAAAAAAAAAAAATTTCCCTATATTTGACTAAAGCAACAGGTGTCGTCTGCAATGGAATATGCCGTAAGTCAATTTTTCATCTTTTCGCGGGCGGATAACTGGCACGTATGAGACAGTAGTCAACGCAACTGGATTTCTTGTCACGGCATCAAAAGAGATTTTAAAAAAATGAAAATTTAGTTCCCTTTGTTTGATTTATGCAATAGAAAGCAGTTGCTACTGAAAGAGTTTTCAGTTTTTTAAGCCACTTGTGACACTATTTCCTGGGATTTCTACACCGTACATTGATCATCTTAGCATATTCAAAGTATCAATGCCATTTCAATGGTCCTAGTAAAAGAAAAAGAAAAAAAAAATCCCTATATTTGACTAAAGCAACAGGTGTCTTCTGCAATGAAATGTGTCGTAAGTCGATTTTTCATGTTTTTGCGGGCGTGTAACTGGCACGTATGAGATGGTAGTCAACGCAACTGGATTTCTTGGCATTGTACAAAAAGAGATTTAATAAAAAATAAAAAATTTAGTTCCATTTGTTTGATTTATGCAATAGAAAGCAGTTGGTACTGAAAGAGTTTTCAATTTTATAAGCCACTTGTGACACTATTTCCTGTGATTCCTACACTGTACATTGATCATCTTAGCATATTCAAAGTATAATGCCATTTCAATGGCCCTAGTAAGAGAAAAAGTAAAAAAAAAAAAAATCCCTATATTTGACTTAAGCAACAGGTGTCGTCTGCAATGGAATATGCCGTAAGTCAATTTTTCATGTTTTAGTGAGCGCATAACTGGCACGTATGAGACAGTAGTCAACGCAACTAGATTTCTTGTCACGGTATAAAAACATATTTAAAAAAAATGAAAATTTAGTTCCCTTTGTTTGATTTATGCAATAGAAATCAGTTGCTACTGAAAGAGTTTTCAGTTTTTTAAGCCACTATTGACACTATTTCCTGGGATTTCTACACCGTACATTGATCATCTTAGCATATTCAAAGTATCAATGCCATTTCAATGGTCCTAGTAAGAGAAAAAGTAAAAAAAATAAATCCCTATATTTGACTTTAGCAACAGGTGTCGTCTGCAATGGAATGTGCCGTAAGTCGATTTTTCATGTTTTCGTGGGCGCGTAACTGGCACGTATGAGACGGTAGTCAACACAACTGGATTTCTCATCATTGTATACAAAGAGATTTAAAAAAAAAAAAAATAAAAATTTAGTTCCCTTTGTTTGATTTATGCAATAGAAATCAGTTGCTACTGAAAGAGTTTTCATTCTTTTTTATCCACTTGTGACATTATCTTCTGGGGTTTCTACACTGTACATTGATCATCTTAGCATATTCAAAGTATCAATGCCAATAAAATGGCCCTAGTAAGAGAAAAACAACAAAAAAAATTCCCTATATTTGACTTAAGGAACAGGTGTCGTCTGCTATGGAATGTGCCGCAAGTCGATTTTTCGTGTTTTTGCGGGTGCGTAACTGGCACGTATGAGACGGTCGTCAACGTAACTGGGTTTCTTGTTACGGTAAAAAGAGATTAAAAAAAAAATTAAAATTTAGTTCACTTTGTTTTGATTTATGCAATAGGAAGCAGTTGCTACTGAAAGAGTTTTTAGTCTTTTTTTAACCACTTGTGACATTATTTTCTTATTTTCTGGGGTTTCTACACTGTACATTGATCATCTTAGCATATTTAAAGTATCAATGTACAGTATGGCTGTTGGCCTGAATTAGAAAAGCAAATCGAATCAGGCGATCAAGGGATCAGGGGAAGTCACTCTTGCAAGGTGCTAGAAGGCACCAAAACAAGGTCTTCTGTCACCCTGTTTTCTTAAAGTTTCGCCCATTTTCAGTGAAATCTGGCATATGTGGAAGGTGCATGCCTGGCAGTTTGCCAAGGACTGCATAACAGCCTTCAAAGAAGACTTAAAATCCACTTTTATGCCGATTCTTGTTCACTGTTTTCTATCGATATTTTCGGGCGCCATTTCAAATGGCTCAAAGCTTTCTGATTGGATGATTGTGGGGTTGTGTCTGCAATTTGATTGGCTGATTGGACGCAATATTGAATTTCTCAAAGCTTTTCTGATTGGATAATTTGAAGAGAGGGATGAGATTTGATTGGCTGATTGGACGCCATTTTGATTTTCTAAAAGCTTCTGTGATTGGATAATTTAAGAGAGGCCTGATATTTGATTGGATGATTGGAAGGGGGGGGAAAGCTCTGTATATCTATGTTAAATCTTCGGGTCATTTTAGCGTATTGATTGGGAAAGAGGGTTTGACCCCTGCACCAAGACCTTTTCTGGGTCCTGATGGTCAGAGGTTGAATCCCCAACTTTGCCATTTTATCTATTTTACCTATTTTTATTATTAGTCATTCTTACATCTTATTGTATTTCATTGGCCTATTTCTAAATTCTTCAAACAAGAACAAGATTTCTTATTGGAAAAAGTTTATGCCACAGCAACCGGTTGCTTCTGAATCAATGTTTTTGCGCAGCGGTTAAACATAAAATCGACTCATGACTCACATGGTCACCAAAAGTGGTTCAATGTTTTTCGTGACCCTGGTAAGAAAACGAATTTGGTTTACCTTTCTTTGATTTGTGCAACAGGTATCAGTTGCCTCCAAAAGTGTTCAAGTTGATTTAATGATTTTATGCACAGCATGTAACGGTCACGTAAGATTGCAGTAGTCATTGTAACCAATGCAATGGCCCTAGTAAGAGAAAACGAAAAAAAAAAAAATTTCCCTATATTTGACTAAAGCAACAGGTGTCGTCTTCAATGGAATATGCTGTAAGTCAATTTTTCATGTTTTAGCGGGCGCATAACTGGCACGTATGAGACAGTAGTCAACGCAACTGGATTTCTTGGCATTGTACAAAAAGAGATTTAAAAAAATGAAAATTTAGTTCTCTTTGTTTGATTTATGCAAAAGAAATCACTTGCTACTGAGAGAGTTTTCAGTTTTTTAAGCCACTTGTGACACTATTTCCTGGGATTTCTACACCGTACATTGATCATCTTAGCATATTCAAAGTATCAATGCCATTTCAATGGTCCTAGTAAGAGAAAAAGAAAAAAAAAAAATCTCTATATTTCACTTAAGCAACAGGTGTCGTCTGCAATGAAATGTGCCGTAAGTCGATTTTTCATGTTTTTGTGGGCGCGTAACCGGCACGTATGAGACGGTAGTCAACGCAACTGGATTTCTTGGCATTGTACAAAAAGAGATTTAAGAAAAAATAAAAATTTAGTTCCCTTTGTTTGATTTATGCAATAGCAATCAGTTGCTACGTAAAGAGTTTTCAGTTTTTTAAGCCACTTGTGACACTATTTCCTGGAATTTCTACACTGTACATTGATCATCTTAGCATATTCACAGTATCAATGCCATTTCAATGGCCCTACTAAGAGAAAAAGAAAGAAAAAAATCCCTATATTTGACTTAAGCAACAGGTGTCGTCTGCAATGGAATGTGCCGTAAGTCGATTTTTCATGTTTTCGCGGGCGCGTTACTGGCACGTATGAGATGGTAGTCAACATAACTGGATTTCTCGTCATTGTATAAAAAGAGATTTAAAAAAAAAAAAAAAAATTAGTTCCCTTTGTTTGATTTATGCAATAGAAAGCAGTTGCTACTGAAAGAGTTTTCAGTCTTTTTTAGCCACTTGTGACATTATCTTCTGGGGTTTCTACACTGTACATTGATCATCTTAGCATATTCAAAGTATCAATGCCAATAAAATGGCCCTAGTAAGAGAAAAAGAACAAAAAAAATTCCCTATATTTGACTTAAGCAACAGGTGTCGTCTGCTATGGAATGTGTTGTAAGTCGATTTTTCGTGTTTTTGCGGGTGCGTAACTGGCACGTATGAGACGGTTGTCAACGTAAC
Source organism: Hippopus hippopus (assembly GCA_946811185.2). Classification (NCBI taxonomy): domain Eukaryota; kingdom Metazoa; phylum Mollusca; class Bivalvia; order Cardiida; family Cardiidae; genus Hippopus; species Hippopus hippopus. The sequence continues at coordinate 48,075,543 of OX328104.1, read as the reverse complement.
TGGGTTTCTTGTTACGGTAAAAAGAGATTAAAAAAAAAATTAAAATTTAGTTCCCTTTGTTTGATTTATGCAATAGAAATCAATTGCTACTGAAAGAGTTTTCAGTTTTTTAAGCCACTTGTGACACTATTTCCTGGGATTTCTACACCGTACATTGATCATCTTAGCATATTCAAAGTATCAATGCCATTTCAATAGTCCTAGTAAGAGAAAAAGAAAAAAAAAATCCCTATATTTGACTTAAGCAACAGGTGTCGTCTGCAATGAAATGTGCCGTAAGTCGATTTTTCATATTTTCGCGGGCGCGTAACTGGCACGTATGAGATGGTAGTCAACACAACTGGATTCCTTGGCATTGTACAAAAAAAGATTAAAAAAAAAATAAAAATTTAGTTCCCTTTGTTTGATTTATGCAATAGAAATCAGTTGCTACTAAAAGAGTTTTCAGTTTTTTAAGCCACTTGTGACACTATTTCCTGGGATTTCTAAACCGTACATTGATCATCTTAGCATATTCAAAGTATCAATGCCATTTCAATGGTCCTAGTAAGAGAAAAAGAAAAAAAAAAAAAAATCCTTATATTTGACTTAAGCTACAGGTGTCGTCTGCAATGAAATGTGCCGTAATTCGATTTTTCATGTTTTTGCGGGCGCGTAACTGGCACGTATGAGATAGTAGTCAACGCAACTTGATTTCTCGGCATTGTACAAAAAGAGATTTAAATAAAAAAAATAATAAAAATTTAGTTCCCTTTGTTTGATTTATGCAATAGAAAGCAGTTGCTACTGAAAGAGTTTTCAGTTTTTTAAGCCACTTGTGACACTATTTCCTGGGATTTCTACACTGTACATTGATCATCTTAGCATATTCAAAGTATCAATGCCATTTCAATGGCCCTAGTAAGAGAAAAAGAAAAAAAAAAAAAAATCCCTATATTTGACTTAAGCAACAGGTGTCGTCTGCAATGGAATGTGCCGTAAGTCGATTTTTCATGTTTTTGCAGGCGCGTAACTGGCACTTATGAGACGGTAGTCAACACAACTGGATTTCTCGTCCTTGTATAAAAAGAGATTTAAAAAAAAATAAATAAAAATTTAGTTCCCTTTGTTTGATTTATGCAATAGAAATCAGTTGCTACTGAAAGAGTTTTCAGTCTTTTTTAGCCACTTGTGACATTATCTTCTGGGGTTTCTACACTGTACATTGATCATCTTAGCATATTCAAAGTATCAATGCCAATAAAATGGCCCTAGTAAGAGAAAAAGAACAAAAAAAATTCCCTATATTTGACTTAAGCAACAGGTGTCGTCTGCTATGGAATGTGCCGTAAGTCGATTTTTCATGTTTTTGCGGGTGCGTAACTGGCACGTATGAGACGGTCGTCAACGTAACTGGGTTTCTTGTTACGGTAAAAAGAGATTAAAAAAAAAATTAAAATTTAGTTCCCTTTGTTTTGATTTATACAATAGGAAGCAGTTGCTACTGAAAGAGTTTTCAGTCTTTTTTAGCCACTTGTGACATTATTTTCTTATTTTCTGGGGTTTCTACACTGTACATTGATCATCTTAGCATATTTAAAGAATCAATGTACAGTATGGCTGTTGGCCTGAATTAGAAAAGCAAATCGAATCAGGGGATCAAGGGATCAGGGGAAGTCACTCTTGCAAGGTGCTAGAAGGCACCAAAACAAGGTCTTCTGTCACCCTGTTTTCTTAAATTTTCGCCCATTTTCAGTGAAATCTGGCATATGTGGAGGGTGCATGCCTGGCAGTTTGCCAAGGACTGCATAACAGCCTTCAAAGAAGACTTAAAATCCACTTTTATGCCGATTCTTGTTCACTGTTTTCTATCGATATTTTCGGGCGCCATTTCAAATGGCTCAAAGCTTTCTGATTGGATGATTCTGGGGGTGTGTCTGCAATTTGATTGGCTGATTGTGCGCAATATTGAATTTCTCAAAGCTTTTCTGATTGGATAATTTGAAGAGAGGGATGAGATTTGATTGGCTGATTGGACGCCATTTTGATTTTCTAAAAGCTTCTGTGATTGGATAATTTAAGAGAGGCCTGAGATTTGATTGGCTGATTGGAAGGGGGGGAAAATCTCTGTATATCTATGTTAAATCTTCGGGTCATTTCAGCGTATTGATTGGCAAAGAGGGTTTGACCCCTGCACCAAGACCTTTTCTGGGTCCTGATGGTCAGAGGTTGAATCCCCAACTTTGCCATTTTATCTATTTTACCTATTTTTATTATTAGTCATTCTTACATCTTATTGTATTTCATTGGCCTATTTCTAAATTCTTCAAACAAGAACAAGATTTCTTATTGGAAAAAGTTTATGCTACAGCAACCGGTTGCTTCTGAATCAATGTTTTTGCACAGCGGTTATACAAAAAATCGACTCATAACTCACATGGTCACCAAAAGTGGTTCAATGTTTTTCGTGACCCTGGTAAGAAAACGAATTTGGTTTACCTTTCTTTGATTTGTGCAACAGGTATCAGTTGCCTCCAAAAGTGTCCAAGTTGATTTAATGATTTTATGCACAGCACATAATGGTCACGTATGGGTGCGATAGTCATTGTAACCAATTCAATGGCCCTAGTAAGAGAAAACGAAAAAAAAAAAAATTCCCTATATTTGACTAAAGCAACAGGTGTCGTCTGCAATGGAATATGCCGTAAGTCAATTTTTCATCTTTTCGCGGGCGCATAACTGGCACGTATGAGACAGTAGTCAACGCAACTAGATTTCTTGTCATGGTATAAAAAGAAATTTTAAAAAAATGAAAATTTAGTTCCCTTTGTTTGATTTATGCAATAGAAATCAGTTGCTACTGAAACAGTTTTCAGTTTTTTAAGTCACTTGTGACACTATTTCCTGGGATTTCTACACCGTACATTGATCATCTTAGCATATTCAAAGTATCAATGCCATTTCAATGGTCCTAGTAAGAGAAAACGAAAAAAAAAAAAAAATCCCTATATTTGACTTAAGCAACAGGTGTCGTCTGCAATGAAATGTGCCGTAAGTCAATTTTTCATGTTTTTGCGGGTGCGTAACTGGCACGTATGAGATGGTAGTCAACGCGACTTTTTTCTTGGTATTGTACAAAAAGAGATTTAAAAAAAAATAAAAATTTAGTTGCCTTTGTTTGATTTATGCAATAGAAAGCAGTTGCTACTGAAAGAGTTTTCAATTTTATAAGCCACTTGTGACACTATTTCCTGTGATTTTTACACTATACATTGATCATCTTAGCATATTCAAAGTATCAATGCCATTTCAATGGCCCTAGTAAGAGAAAAAGAAAAAAAAAAAAATCCCTATATTTGACTTAAGCAACAGGTGTCGTCTGCAATGGAATATGCCGTAAGTCAATTTTTCATGTTTTCGCGGGCGCATAACTGGCACGTATGAAACAGTAGTCAACGCAACTGGATTTCTTGTCACGGTATGAAAAGAGATTTAAAAAAAAAATAAAAAATTTAGTTCCCTTTGTTTGATTTATGCAATAGAAATCAGTTGCTACTGAAAGAGTTTTCAGTTTTTTAAGCCACTTGTGACACTATTTCCTGGGATTTCTACACCGTACATTGATCATCTTAGCATATTCAAAGTATCAAAGCCATTTCAATGGTCCTAGTAAGAGAAAAAGAAAAAAAAAAATCCCTATATTTGACTTAAGCAACAGGTGTCGTCTGTAATAAAATGTGCCGTAAGTCGATTTTTCATGTTTTTGCGGGCGCGTAACTGGCTTGTATGAGACAGTAGTCAACGCAACTGGATTTCTTGGCATTGTACAAAAAGAGATTAAAAAAAAAATAAAAATTTAGTTCCCTTTGTTTGATTTATGCAATAGAAAATAGTTGCTACTGAAAGAGTTTTCAGTTTTTTAAGCCACTTGTGACACTATTTCCTGGCATTTCTGCACTGTACATTGATCAGCTTCCAATATTCAAAGTATCAATGCCATTTCAATGGCCCTAGTAGGAAAAAAAGAAAAAAAAAAAAAAATCCCTATATTTGACTAAAGCAACAGGTGTCGTCTGCAATGGAATGTACCGTAAGTCGATTTTTCATGTTTTCGCGGGCGCGTAACTGGCACGTATGAGACGGTAGTCAACACAACTGGATTTCTCGTCATTGTATGAAAAGAGAAAAAAAAAAAAAAAAATAAAAATTTATTTCCGTTTGTTTGATTTATGCAATAGAAATCAGTTGCTACTGAAAGAGTTTTCAGTCTTTTTTAGCCACTTGTGACATTATCTTCTGGGGTTTCTACACTGTACATTGATCATCTTAGCATATTCAAAGTATCAATGCCATTTCAATGGCCCTTGTAAGAGAAAAAGAAAAAAAAAAATCCCTATATTTGACTTAAGCAACAGGTGTCCTCTGCAATGGAATGTGCCGTAAGTCAATTTTTCATGTTTTTGCGCGCGCGTAACTGGCACGTATGAGATGGTAGTCAACGCAACTGGATTTCTTGGCATTGTACAAAAAGAGATTTAAAAAAAAATAAAAATTTAGTTCCCTTTGTTTGATTTATGCAATAGAAATCAGTTGCTACTGAAAGAGTTTTCAGTTTTTTAAGCCACTTGTGACACTATTTCCTGGGATTTCTACACTGTACATTGATCATCTTAGCATATTCAAAGTATCAATGCCATTTCAATGGCCCTAGTAAGAGAAAAAGAAAAAAAAAAAAAAAAATCCCTATATTTGACTTAAGCAACAGGTGTCGTCTGCAATGGAATGTGCCGTAAGTCGATTTTTCATGTTTTCGCGGGCGCATAACTGGCACGTATGAGACGGTAGTCAACACAACTGGATTTCTCGACATTGTATAAAAAGAGATTTAAAAAAAAAAAATAAAAATTTAGTTCCCTTTGTTTGATTTATGCAATAGAAATCAGTTGCTACTGAAAGAGTTTTCAGTCTTTTTTAGCCACTTGTGACATTATCTTCTGGGGTTTCTACACTGTACACTGATCATCTTAGCATATTCAAAGTATCAATGCCAATAAAATGGCCCTAGTAAGAGAAAAAGAAGAAAAAATATTCCCTATATTTGACTTAAGCAACAGTTGTCGTCTGCTATTAAATGTGCCATAAGTCGATTTTTCGTGTTTTTGCGGGTGCGTAACTGGCACGTATGAGACGGTCGTCAACGTAACTGGGTTTCTTGTTACGGTAAAAAGAGATTAAAAAAAAAATTAAAATTTAGTTCCCTTTGTTTTGATATATGCAATAGGAAGCAGTTGCTACTGAAAGAGTTTTCAGTCTTTTTTAGCCACTTGTGACATTATTTTCTTATTTTCTGGGGTTTCTACACTGTACATTGATCATCTTAGCATATTTAAAGTATCAATGTACAGTATGGCTGTTGGCCTGAATTAGAAAAGCAAATCGAATCAGGGGATCAAGGGATCAGGGGAAGTCACTCTTGCAAGGTGCTAGAAGGCACCAAAACAAGGTCTTCTGTCACCCTGTTTTCTTAAATTTTCGCCCATTTTCAGTGAAATCTGGCATATGTGGAGGGTGCATGCCTGGCAGTTTGCCAAGGACTGCATAACAGCCTTCAAAGAAGACTTAAAATCCACTTTTATGCCGATTCTTGTTCACTGTTTTCTATCGATATTTTCGGGCGCCATTTCAAATGGCTCAAAGCTTTCTGATTGGATGATTCTGGGGGTGTGTCTGCAATTTGATTGGCTGATTGGGCGCAATATTGAATTTCTCAAAGCTTTTCTGATTGGATAATTTGAAGAGAGGGATGAGATTTGATTGGCTGATTGGACGCCATTTTGATTTTCTAAAAGCTTCTGTGATTGGATAATTTAAGAGAGGCCTGAGATTTGATTGGCTGATTGGAAGGGGGGGGAAATCTCTGTATATCTATGTTAAATCTTCGGGTCATTTCAGCGTATTGATTGGCAAAGAGGGTTTGACCCCTGCACCAAGACCTTTTCTGGGTCCTGATGGTCAGAGGTTGAATCCCCAACTTTGCCATTTTATCTATTTTACCTATTTTTATTATTAGTCATTCTTACATCTTATTGTATTTCATTGGCCTATTTTTAAATTCTTCAAACAAGAACAAGGTTTCTTCTTGGAAAAAGTTTATGCCACAGCAACCGGTTGCTTCTGAATCAATGTTTTTGCGCAGTGGTTAAACATAAAATCGACTCATGACTCACATGGTCACCAAAAGTGGTTCAATGTTTTTCGTGACCCTGGTAAGAAAACGAATTTGGTTTACCTTTCTTTGATTTGTGCAACAGGTATCAGTTGCCTCCAAAAGTGTCCAAGTTGATTTAATGATTTTATGCACAGCACGTAACGGTCACGTATGGGTGCGATAGTCATTGTAACCAATTCAATGGCCCTAGTAAGAGAAAACGAAAGAAAAAAAAAATTCCCTATATTTGACTAAAGCAACAGGTGTTGTCTGCAATGGAATATGCCGTAAGTCAATTTTTCATGTTGTCGCGGGCGCATAACTGGCACGTATGAGACAGTAGTCAACGCAACTGGATTTCTTGTCACGGTATAAAAAGAGATTAAAAAAAATGAAAATTTAATTCCCTTTGCTTGATTTATGCAATAGAAATCAGTTGCTACTGAAAGAATTTTCAGTTTTTTAAGCCACTTGTGACACTATTTCCTGGGATTTCTACACCGTACATTGATCATCTTAGCATATTCAAAGTATCAATGCCATTTCAATGGTCCTAGTAAGAGAAAAAGAAAAAAAAAAAAAATCTCTATATTTGACTTAAGCAACAGGTGTCGTCTGCAATGAAATGTGCCGTAAGTCGATTTTTCATGTTTTTGCGGGCGCGTAACTGGCATGTATGAGATGGTAGTCAACGCAACTGGATTTCTTGGCATTGTACAAAAAGAGATTTAAAAAAAAATAAAAATTTAGTTCCCTTTGTTTGATTTATGCAATAGAAAGCTGTTGCTACTGAAAGAGTTTTCAGTTTTTTAAGCCACTTGTGACACTATTTCCTGGGATTTCTACACCGTACATTGATCATCTTAGCATATTCAAAGTATCAATGCCATTTCAATGGCCCGAGTAAAAGAAAAAGAAAACAAAAAAAAATCCCTATATTTGACTTAAGTAACAGGTGTCGTCTGCAATGAAATGTGCCGTAAGTCGATTTTTCATGTTTTCGCGGGCGCGTAACTGGCATGTATGAGACGGTAGTCAACGCAACTGGATTTCTTGGCATTGTACAAAAAGAGATTTAAAAAAAAATAAAAATTTAGTTCCCTTTCTTTTATTTATGCAATAGAAAGCAGTTGCTACTGAAAGAGTTTTCAGTTTTTTAATTCACTTGTGACACTATTTCCTGTGATTTCTACACTGTACATTGATCATCTTAGCATATTCAAAGTATCAATGCCAATAAAATGGCCCTAGTAAGAGAAAAAGAACAAAAAAAATTCCCTATATTTGACTTAAGGAACAGGTGTCGTCTGCTATGGAATGTGCCGTAAGTCGATTTTTCGTGTTTTTGCGGATGCGTAAATGGCACGTACGAGATGGTCATCAACGTAACTGGGTTTCTTGTTACGGTAAAAAGAGATTAAAAAAAAAATTAAAATTTAGTTCCCTTTGTTTTGATTTATGCAATAGGAAGCAGTTGCTACTGAAAGAGTTTTCAGTCTTTTTTAGCCACTTGTGACATTATTTTCTTATTTTCTGGGGTTTCTACACTGTACATTGATCATCTTAGCATATTTAAAGTATCAATGTACAGTATGGCTGTTGGCCTGAATTAGAAAAGCAAATCGAATCAGGGGATCAAGGGATCAGGGGAAGTCACTCTTGCAAGGTGCTAGAAGGCACCAAAACAAGGTCTTCTGTCACCCTGTTTTCTTAAATTTTCGCCCATTTTCAGTGAAATCTGGCATATGTGGAGGGTGCATGCCTGGCAGTTTGCCAAGGACTGCATAACAGCCTTCAAAGAAGACTTAAAATCCACTTTTATGCCGATTCTTGTTCACTGTTTTCTATCGATATTTTCGGGCGCCATTTCAAATGGCTCAAAGCTTTCTGATTGGATGATTCTGGGGGTGTGTCTGCAATTTGATTGGCTGATTGGACGCAATATTGAATTTCTCAAAGCTTTTCTGATTGGATAATTTGAAGAGAGGGATGAGATTTGATTGGCTGATTGGACGCCATTTTGATTTTCTAAAAGCTTCTGTGATTGGATAATTCAAGAGAGGCCTGAGATTTGATTGGCTGATTGGAAGGGGGGGAAATCTATGTATGTCTATGTTAAATCTTCGGGTCATTTCAGCGTATTGATTGGCAAAGAGGGTTTGACCCCTGCACCAAGACCTTTTCTGGGTCCTGATGGTCAGAGGTTGAATCCCCAACTTTGCCATTTTATCTATTTTACCTATTTTTATTATTAGTCATTCTTACATCCTATTGTATTTCATTGGCCTATTTCTAAATTCTTCAAACAAGAACAAGATTTCTTATTGGAAAAAGTTTATGCCACAGCAACTGGTTGCTTCTGAATCAATGTTTTTGCGCAGCGGTTAAACATAAAATCGACTCATGACTCACATGGTCACGAAAAGAGGTTCAATGTTTTTCATGACCCTGGTAAGAAAACGAATTTGGTTTACCTCTCTTTGATTTGTGCAACAGGTATCAGTTGCCTCCAAAAGTGTCCAAGTTGATTTAATCATTTTATGCACAGCACATAATGGTCACGTATGGGTGCGATAGTCATTGTAACCTATTCAATGGCCCTAGTAAGAGAAAATGAAAGAAAAAAAAAATTCCCTATATTTGACTTAAGCAACAGGTGTCGTCTGCAATGGAATATGCCGTAAGTCAATTTTTCATGTTTTCGCGGGCGCATAACTGGCACGTATGAGACAGTAGTCAACGCAACTGGATTTCTTGTCACGGTATAAAAAGAGATTTAAAAAAAATGAAAATTTAGTTCCCTTTGTTTGATTTATGCAATAGAAATCAGTTGCTACTGAAAGAGTTTTCAGTTTTTTAAGCCACTTGTGACACTATTTCCTGGGATTTCTACACCGTACATTGATCATCTTAGCATATTCAAAGTATCAATGCCATTTCAATGGCCCGAGTAAAAGAAAAAGAAAACAAAAAAAAATCCCTATATTTGACTTAAGTAACAGGTGTCGTCTGCAATGAAATGTGCCGTAAGTCGATTTTTCATGTTTTCGCGGGCGCGTAACTGGCATGTATGAGACGGTAGTCAACGCAACTGGATTTCTTGGCATTGTACAAAAAGAGATTTAAAAAAAAATAAAAATTTAGTTCCCTTTCTTTTATTTATGCAATAGAAAGCAGTTGCTACTGAAAGAGTTTTCAGTTTTTTAATTCACTTGTGACACTATTTCCTGTGATTTCTACACTGTACATTGATCATCTTAGCATATTCAAAGTATCAATGCCAATAAAATGGCCCTAGTAAGAGAAAAAGAACAAAAAAAATTCCCTATATTTGACTTAAGGAACAGGTGTCGTCTGCTATGGAATGTGCCGTAAGTCGATTTTTCGTGTTTTTGCGGATGCGTAAATGGCACGTACGAGATGGTCATCAACGTAACTGGGTTTCTTGTTACGGTAAAAAGAGATTAAAAAAAAAATTAAAATTTAGTTCCCTTTGTTTTGATTTATGCAATAGGAAGCAGTTGCTACTGAAAGAGTTTTCAGTCTTTTTTAGCCACTTGTGACATTATTTTCTTATTTTCTGGGGTTTCTACACTGTACATTGATCATCTTAGCATATTTAAAGTATCAATGTACAGTATGGCTGTTGGCCTGAATTAGAAAAGCAAATCGAATCAGGGGATCAAGGGATCAGGGGAAGTCACTCTTGCAAGGTGCTAGAAGGCACCAAAACAAGGTCTTCTGTCACCCTGTTTTCTTAAATTTTCGCCCATTTTCAGTGAAATCTGGCATATGTGGAGGGTGCATGCCTGGCAGTTTGCCAAGGACTGCATAACAGCCTTCAAAGAAGACTTAAAATCCACTTTTATGCCGATTCTTGTTCACTGTTTTCTATCGATATTTTCGGGCGCCATTTCAAATGGCTCAAAGCTTTCTGATTGGATGATTCTGGGGGTGTGTCTGCAATTTGATTGGCTGATTGGACGCAATATTGAATTTCTCAAAGCTTTTCTGATTGGATAATTTGAAGAGAGGGATGAGATTTGATTGGCTGATTGGACGCCATTTTGATTTTCTAAAAGCTTCTGTGATTGGATAATTCAAGAGAGGCCTGAGATTTGATTGGCTGATTGGAAGGGGGGGAAATCTATGTATGTCTATGTTAAATCTTCGGGTCATTTCAGCGTATTGATTGGCAAAGAGGGTTTGACCCCTGCACCAAGACCTTTTCTGGGTCCTGATGATCAGAGGTTGAATCCCCAACTTTGCCATTTTATCTATTTTACCTATTTTTATTATTAGTCATTCTTACATCATATTGTATTTCATTGGCCTATTTCTAAATTCTTCAAACAAGAACAAGATTTCTTATTGGAAAAAGTTTATGCCACAGCAACTGGTTGCTTCTGAATCAATGTTTTTGCGCAGCGGTTAAACATAAAATCGACTCATGACTCACATGGTCACGAAAAGAGGTTCAATGTTTTTCATGACCCTGGTAAGAAAACGAATTTGGTTTACCTCTCTTTGATTTGTGCAACAGGTATCAGTTGCCTCCAAAAGTGTCCAAGTTGATTTAATCATTTTATGCACAGCACATAATGGTCACGTATGGGTGCGATAGTCATTGTAACCTATTCAATGGCCCTAGTAAGAGAAAATGAAAGAAAAAAAAATTTCCCTATATTTGACTAAAGCAACAGGTGTCGTCTGCAATGGAATATGCCGTAAGTCAATTTTTCATGTTTTCGCGGGCGCATAACTGGCACGTATGAGACAGTAGTCAACGCAACTGGATTTCTTGTCACGGTATAAAAAGAGATTTAAAAAAAATGAAAATTTAGTTCCCTTTGTTTGATTTATGCAATAGAAATCAGTTGCTACTGAAAGAGTTTTCAGTTTTTTAAGCCACTTGTGACACTATTTCCTGGGATTTCTACACCGTACATTGATCATCTTAGCATATTCAAAGTATCAATGCCATTTCAATGGTCCTAGTAAGAGAAAAAGAAAAAAAAAATCCCTATATTTGACTTAAGCAACAGGTGTCGTCTGCAATGAAATGTGCCATAAGTCAATTTTTCATGTTTTTGCGGGCACGTAACTGGCACGTATGAGATGGTAGTCAACGCAACTGGAATTCTTGGCATTGTACAAAAAGAGATTTAAAAAAAAATAAAAATTTAGTTCCCTTTGTTTGATTTATGCAATAGAAAGCAGTTGCTACTGAAAGAGTTTTCAGTTTTTTAAGCCACTTTTGACACTATTCCCTGTGATTTCTACACTGTACATTGATCATCTTAGCATATTCAAAGTATCAATGCCATTTCAATGGCCCTAGTAAGAGAAAAAGAAAAAAAAAAAAATCCCTATATTTGACTTAAGCAACAGGTGTCGTCTGCAATGGAATGTGCCGGAAGTCAATTTTTCATGTTTTCGCGGGCGCGTAACTGGCACGTATGAGACAGTAGTCAACACAACTGGATTTCTCGTCATTGTATAAAAAGAGATTTAAAAAAAAAAAAAATAAAAATTTAGTTCCCTTTGTTTGATTTATGTAATAGAAATCAGTTGCTACTGAAAGAGTTTTCAATTTTTTAAGCCACTTGTGACACTATTTCCAGGGATTTGTACACCGTACATTGATCATCTTAGCATATTCAAAGTATCAATGCCATTTCAATGGTCCTAGTAAAAGAAAAAGAACAAAAAAAAATCCCTATATTTGACTTAAGCAACAGGTGTCGTCTGCAATGGAATGTGCCGTTAGTCGATTTTTCATGTTTTTGCGGGCGCGTAACCGGCACGTATGAGATGGTAGTCAACGCAACTGGATTTCTTGGCATTGTAGAAAAAGAGATTTAAAAAGTTCCTGAAAGAGTTTTCAGTTTTTTAAGCCACTTGTGACACTATTTCCTGGGATTTTTACACCGTACATTGATCATCTTAGCATATTCAAAGTATCAATGCCATTTCAATGGTCCTAGTAAGATAAAAAGAAAAAAAAATCCCTATATTTGACTTAAGCAACAGGTGTCGTCTGCAATGATATGTGCCTTAAGTCGATTTTTCATGTTTTTGCGGGCGCGTAACTGGCACGTATGAATGAATGAATGAATGTTGTTTTATGGCGCATCGACAGCTTTGGTCATTTAGCGCGCACATATGTGATAAAAGGTAGTAAATGTGGGATTTTAAACTGAAAAAGTTTTGAATACATTTATAATACATGTAGTAAAAGAGTTGAATTAAGAAGAATTATGTGTGATCTTAATACGTATAAAGGACATTATTGAGTGACAGGACAATCCCTATCAACTGAAAAGATTTAAATGACAGAGTTAAGAATGTGATAAAAAGGTTTGAACTAAATGTTGGATTGATAATGAGAAGTTTTTAAATGAAGAAGAAATATGTGTCATTTATAATGTGCATAAAATATGATATTTAGTGGCTGGGTATTCCCTGCCTACTCAAAAGTTCTATATTAATGGGTAAGACTGAGAAAATTTCTTTTCCTTGGAAATGAGTGTTAAAACTAGTAAAGATTGGAGCCTCCAATGGGATCAGTATACTCCCATTAAAGAGGTCCGTCTCCAATGAGATAAGATGCCCCCAAGAGGGCTAATCCTCCCATTAAGGAGATGCAAACTGAATATTAAAGGAATAAAGAATGTTGTAAAAAGATGGGTAAGAAACGCAAGAGTAAATATCACAGTTTATTGTAAATGCCAATCTCCTTTATGAAAGCGATAATAGATTCAACGCTGACAGAATCAAAAAGATTCTTTAAACTATCGACGTTGAAATATTTTGAACGAACTGGCTGAAAGTCAATGCAATCTAGTAGGATATGTTTTATAGAAAAGGATGCATTGCATGGAATACATTCAGGGGCATCGTCTCTGGTCAAGAGCCAGGAATGTGTGATGCGTGAATGACCAATTCGAAGTCGTGCAATTATCATTTCTTCTCGACGAACGGACCTGTAAACGGGGTACCATTCGCCAAGGGACGGTTTAACTGAATGCAGTTTATTGAAAACATCAGCATCCCACTGGGATTGCCAAGAAGATTGGATATGTGTTAAAACGGAGGATTTAAAATCAGTGTGTGGAACTTTAAAATCTGAAATGGGAAGGTTAAGTGCAGATTTGGCAGACCTATCGGCATTTTCATTGCCTTTGATGCCTACATGACTTGGAAGCCAGCAGAACACCAATCTATTCATAGAAGAAATTTGTGAGATCCTTTCGAGTAAACTACAGATTAAGGGATTCTCAAGGCATTGATTTGAAAGGGCTTGTAATGTTGACAAAGAGTCCGAGAAGATAATGAAACGGTTGCAATTAGAACGTTCAGCTAGATTAAGGGCAAGATCAATTGCTTTAATTTCAGCAGAGAAGATAGAGGAGTTGTTTGGAAGGCGACACTTTAGGCTCCTTTGTCCATAAACAGCGGCAGCTGCTACAGAATTTCCCTCTTTAGATCCATCTGTATAGATGGGTTTGAAGGAAAAATAATGCTCCTTTATCTCGTTGTATCTAGCATGAAACACAGTTCTATCCGTGCTAGACTTTTTGTCAGATGCAAGGTCAAATCTGAATTCTGCACTGTTTAGTGTCCATGGAGGGATTTCAGAGATTTTATAGTCGGCAATAGACTCAGTGTCTATGCCAAGGTTATCTACAATGGGCTCCATGCGGATACCAAATGGAGGAATAACATTTGGTTTCCTTTCAAAAAGATGTTTATATTGAGGTTTAAAAACAACATTATGAGTTGGATTAAAACGATTGGACTTCAGTTTTAAAAGATATTGAAGCGAGAGTTTTTCCCTCCTGTAAGAAAGAGAAGGTTCATTAGCCTCAACATAGAGACTATTGACGGGAGAAGTTCTGAAAGCTCCAAGTACAAGACGCAGACCTTCATGGTGTATAGAATCGAGAATTTTCAGGTAAGAATTACGGGCAGATCCGTATACAATAGATCCATAGTCTAATTTGGAGCGAACTAAAGACCGATAAAGCCGCAAGAGGACTTTACGGTCTGCTCCCCATTCAGAATGGGCCACAACCTTAAGAAGATTAAGAGCCTTCTTGCACTTCTTTTTAAGTGCAGTGATGTGAGGAAGGAAGGAAAGCTTTCTGTCAAAGATGACTCCAAGAAATTTAAACTCAGAAACGACTTTAATTTTAGTTTTGTCCAAATACAGTTCAGGGTCTGGATGAACACCTTGTAGATTACAGAGGTGCATGCACTTAGTTTTGGACTTTGAAAATTTGAAGCCATTTTCATCAGACCATGTTTGGAGCTTGTTGAGACATTGTTGAAGTTGTCTCTCAATAATATTCATATTTCGAGATCTGAAACATATAACGAAGTCATCAACATAAAGGGAACAGTCTACACCGGGACAGATAGCTTTAACTATACTGTTTATTTTCACACTGAAAAGTGTAACAGAGAGAATACATCCTTGGGGTACACCCATCTCCTGTTCACGGGCTCCCGAGACAGTATTACCAACTCGGACGCGGAAAAGACGTTCATCCAAGAAGGCTGAAATAAAAAGAGGAAGACGGCCTTGAAGACCAAAGTCATGCAAGTCTTTAAGAATTCCGTATTTCCAAGTCGTATCGTAAGCACTTTCAAGGTCGAAAAAGACAGATGCTACATGCTGTCTATTAATAAAGGCTTCTCTGACAAAGGTTTCAAAGCGGACAAGATGATCTATGGTGCCACGTTGGCGTCGAAATCCACTCTGTACATCAACGATGAGGTTGTTTTTCTCTAAAAACCAAACAAGCCTGTCGTTGACCATACGTTCTAAGGTCTTGCAGAGACAACTTGTAAGAGCTATTGGCCGATAGTTAGCTGGGTCACTAGTATCTTTGCCAGGTTTTGGGATAGGAATGACTAGTGCTTCCCGCCAGGATGAAGGAAAAACACCTGACTGCCAGATATCATTGAAAATATCAAGTAAAACTGAGAGAGAAGTAAAAGGTAAGTGTTTTAAAAACTGGTAATGAACTTTATCTGGGCCAGGAGAAGAATCGTGAGCTTTATTCAGAGCAGATTTTAATTCTTTAAAGGTGAAAAGTTTATTATAATGCTCTGAATTAGAAGAATTGAAATTAAGTTTTTTCTTTTCTTCTCTGGCTTTATTCCTCTTAAACTTTTCAGAATAGTTTGCAGAGGAAGACTTTTTGCAAAAGGTGTCGGCGAGAGCATCAGCTATATTTTGGGGTGATTCCAACGAAGTATTGTTAACTTCAAGGTGACTAAGAGGGGGCTGGCCTTTGCCATTGATCTTTCTGATCATGTCCCAGGTTTTTTTAGTAGTAGTTCTACTATTTAATTTAGAGACATATTGTCTCCAAGCCTTGCGCTTACTTTCTCTAATGGTTCGTCGAGCCTTTGCTCTGGATATACGGAATAAGTTATGATTTTCTTTGGTAGGCCTGAGGTTAAACTTTCTAAGGGCTTGTTTTCTGTCTCTGACAGCCTGTTTACAATCATCATTGTACCAAGGCTTGTCAGGACGTTTTGGATTTGTCGAGGTCTGAGGGACGGACTGTTTAGCTGCATCAATTAATAGGGAAGTAAAAAGTTTTGCAGGATCATCGCAATCTCCAAATTTGTCATGTGTAATGGTCTGTTCACAGAGGGTTTCAAATTTATTCCAATTGGCTTTGGAAAGCTTCCATTTCTGCGGTCGTATATTGCTGGATGGTTGTGTAGATGAAAAGATAATGGGGAAGTGATCACTTCCACACAAATCCTCAGTCACTTTCCAGGTGAAATTGGGAAGTAAGACTGGGCTGCATAAGGTTAAATCAATGGAAGAGTAAGATCCAGTTGCTGGATGCAAGTAGGTTTTTGACTTGTTATTATTCATGAAAGACAAAGAGTTGTTCGAAATGAAGCTCTCCAACTGTAAACCTCTCTGGTTAGTGTCATTGCAACCCCACATAACATTGTGACCATTAAAGTCACCAGCAAGAATATAGGGGGATGGCAATTGGGAAATGAGATCATTCAGATTGGTCTCATTGATAGGTGTGCTCGGGGGGAGATATAAAGAACACAGTGTAACAGCACTGTGTAAAGATAACCTGATGGCAACAGCTTGCAAGTTTGTATTAAGAGAGATAACTTTATGAGGAATGTTGTTGTTAACAATAATAGAAACACCACCTCTGGCTTTTTCGTCTTCGGTAAAAATCTTATTGTAAATGGAATGATATTTGATAGTGATCTCCTCCTCCCGTTTAAGGAAGGTTTCTTGCAGACAAACAGCAACTGGTTTGTGATCATTGATTAAAAGGGAAAGTTCGTCAAAGTTTGACTTCAGACCTCGACAGTTCCACTGGATTATGGTATCCATAGTGCATGAGGAAAGTATAAAAGCTAAAGTAAAAAAATAGGCCGTAAACCAATGCATTTTAAAATAGGTTGGTTAAGATTTCATTACAGTTGTCTCGGGTTTGGACGAGTGCCAAGTGTCAGCGTCCTTGTTCCAAGGATCTTTGGAAATGGACCAAATAGAGGCTTCTGAATCTGAAGCCTCACCTTCCAGATTTTCAGCATCTGCATCCATGTCCTCTAGCTCCGAAAATCTGTTGGAAGTAGGGACAGGATCATTTACTTTGACAGTGATTTCACAAGATCCTTGGGTATCTCTGGGTTGTGGTCTAGATTTGGAAGAAGACCTCTTAGGAGGTCGGGGTGTATGATTAGGTTTGTTGTCTTTAGATGACACGTTAGATTTGGTTGTAGACTGTGAAGATGGAGGTTGGGGTTTCTTTGGAGGCTGTTGTGAAGGGGGAGATGGCTTTGAAGTTTTCTGTGAAGAGATATTTTGCGAAGAGGTAGATGGCTTTGAAGTTTTTTGTGAAGAACTACTTTGAGAGTTTGTGGGTTTTGAGGATGCAGAAGAGGTTGTGTTTGTTTTAGATGCAGATGGAGAGTCAGGAATTAGTTTGGACAAGGTGGATGGAGGGAGAAGTTCTTTCAGCTCAGAAGCTACATCAGGAAATTTTTGAAGTAGAACTTTCGCAAGAATTTTACAAGTGCTGCAGTCGTCCTTTTCAGTTGACGAGCCAACAACACCTGCATAGCTAAGACTAGAAGAGGTTTTCTTGCGTTGTTCAAATATTTTCCTTGCTTCTGGAAAGCTAACATTATTGTTATATTTAATGGAAAGGATTTCTTTTTCTTCCCTCCATACAGGACACTCTCTTGAAAAAGTAGAGTGTTGAGACTTACAATTAATGCAAAGAGAAGGATTTGAACAAGTAGTACTTTCATGGTCAGGTCCTTGATGAGCACATTTAGAGCATGTTTCTTGATTTGGACATTTACTGATGTGATAGCCGTACCGCTGGCATTTAAAACATCGCAAGGGGTTTGGCACATACACATCTACTTTTACTACTTGGAAGCCTACCTTGATAGAGGTTGGAAGAACAGGTGAAGAAAATGTTAAAATGTATGTGTTTGTAAGTCTCTGTTCTCCATCTCTGCGTACAGAAATCCGCTGAACATCGGATACACCTTGTTGTTTTAGGTTGTCTTTAATTTCTTGTAAGGAGTTGCAGTATGTAAGCTCTTTGCATCTAATTACTCCTTTGCAAGAATTAAGTGAAGGATGTGGGAAAATTTTAACGTCCATGTCAAAGAATTTTGTGTTTTTTAAAAGATTCAGTGCTTGTTGATTAGTGACACATTCAACTAGGAGGGTCTGGTCTTTCAGTTTTTTAACAGATTTTGGAGTTCCAAGGATGCTAGATATTTGTTTTTCTATTATAAAAGGAGAAAGTTTTGTTACAGGTTTTGTAGGATCTTGGGACTGGATAACAATAAAGCGTGGACAGTGAAAAGAAGAAGTAGAAATAGAAGGTTCCGTTTCAGATTCGCTATCTGAAAGAGGGCGCTTGCTTTCATTGAGCTTGGCCTTTTTTTGGGACGCCATGTTTGTGTTAAAAGTTTCACCACCGATGCTCCCCACCCGCCACGGAGCCCAACAAGGGGACATGGTCCGGGGAAAACCCATTCGCAGACCATGACAGGGATACATCAGTGGTATACTCGGTATGAAAGGGCTAGACTGGACAGATGCATTCTCGCAGAAAGTCCTACCAAGCTTAGACAATCACTGAAAGGTTACAAATGTCAGCCAAATACCAAAGAACTTTCACCCGATTGACCCATGAGCCACCGCCTTCTAGGGCTGAACAAGAAATATAACATCTGAAAAAGTTGTGATATGTGGATTAGATATGGAGAAGATGGTAAATTCAATTGAGAGAAGAATGTAAAAATAAGAATATTAGATGCCCTAGGGCAAGGCATGACCAGCCGATTGATCAGGACGGGCCTTCCTGACCTCTCGTTTAGTTCAGTTCAGGGCCAAAGTGGTGTGTTGCGAAAACAGAGCTATCAAAGGGCCGAGCTCTGAATCCACTCAACCACCAGGATCCCGTCATCGAACGATATGAGTTGCAGTCCACGGCAAACGGGCAGGCACAGTGGGGGGGTCTTACCCCTACTGTAGTGCGACAGCTGAGCTATTTCTATACCCCCGCCCAGCTGGGGGTAGGCACGTATGAGATGGTAGTCAACGCAACTGGATTTCTTGGCATTGTACAAAAAGAGATTTAAAAAAAGATAAAAATTTAGTTCCCTTTGTTTGATTTATGCAATAGAAAGCAGTTGCTACTGAAAGAGTTTTCATTTTTTTAAGCCACTTGTGACACTATTTCCTGGGATTTCTACACTGTACATTGATCATCTTAGCATATTCAAAGTATCAATGCCATTTCAATGGCCCTAGTAAGAGAAAAAGAAAAAAAAAAAAATCCCTATATTTGACTTAAGCAAAAGGTGTCGTCTGCAATATAATGTACCGTAAGTCAATTTTTCATGTTTTTGCGGGCACGTAACTGGCACGTATGAGACGGTAGTCAACACAACTGGATTTCTCGTCATTGTATAAAAAGAGATTTAAAAAAAAAAAAAAATAAAAATATAGTTCCCTTTGTTTGATTTATGCAATAGAAATCAGTTGCTACTGAAAGAGTTTTCAGTTTTTTAAGCCACTTGTGACACTATTTCCTGGGATTTCTACACCGTACATTGATGATCTTAGCCTATTCAAAGTATCAATGCCATTTCAATGGTCCTAGTAAGAGAAAAAGAAAAAAAAAAAAAATCCCTATATTTGACTTAAGCAACAGGTGTCGTCTGCAATGGAATGTGCCGTAAGTCGATTTTATTATGTTTTTGCGGGCGCGTAACTGGCACATATGAGATGGTAGTCAATGGAACTGGATTTCTCGTCATTGTACAAAAAGAGATTTAAAAAAAAATAAAAATTTAGTTCCCTTTGTTTGATTTATGCAATAGAAATCATTTGCTACTGAAAGAGTTTTCAGTTTTTTAAGCCACTTGTGACACTATTTCCTGTGATTTCTACACTGTACATTGATCATCTTAGCATATTCAAAGTATCAATGCCATTTCAATGGCCCTAGTAAGAGAAAAAGAAAAAAAAAAATCCCTATATTTGACTTAAGCAACAGGTGTCGTCTGCAATGGAATGTGCCGTAAGTCGATTTTTCATGTTTTCGCGGGCGCGTAACTGGCACATATGAGACGGTAGTCAACACAACTGGATTTCTCGTCATTGTATAAAAAGAGATTTAAAAAAAAAAAAATTAAAAATTTAGTTCCCTTTGTTTGATTTATGCAATAGAAATCACTTGCTACTGAAAGAGTTTTCAGTCTTTTTTAGCCACTTGTGACATAATCGTCTGGGGTTTCTACACTGTACATTGATCATCTTAGCATATTGAAAGTATCAATACCAATAAAATGGTCCTAGTAAGAGAAAAAGAAAAAAAAAAATCCCTATATTTGACTTAAGCAACAGGTGTCGTCTGCAATGAAATGTGCCGTAAGTCGATTTTTCATGTTTCTGCGGGCGCATAACTGGCACGTAAGAGACGGTAGTCAACGCAACTGGATTTCTTGGCATTGTACAAAAAGAGATTTAAAAAAAAATAAAAATTTAGTTCCCTTTGTTTGAATTATGCAATAGAAAGCAGTAGCTACTGAAAGAGTTTTCAGTTTTTTAAGCCACTTGTGACACTATTTCCTGCGATTTCTACACTGTACATTGATCATCTTAGCATATTCAAAGTATCAATGCCATTTCAATGGCCCTAGTAAGAGAAAAAGAAAAAAAAAATCCCTATATTTGACTTAAGCAACAGGTGTCGTCTGCAATGGAATGTGCCGTAAGTCGATTTTTCATGTTTTCGCGGGCGCGTAACTGGCACGTATGAGACGGTAGTCAACACAACTGGATTTCTCGTCATTCTATAAAAAGAGATTTAAAAAAAAAAAAAAATAAAAATTTAGTTCCCTTCGTTTGATTTATGCAATAGAAATGAGTTGCTACTGAAAGCGTTTTCAGTCTTTTTTAGCCACTTGTGACATTATCTTCTGGGGTTTCTACACTGTACATTGATCATCTTAGCATATTCAAAGTATCAATGCCAATAAAATGGCCCTAGTAAGAGAAAAAGAACAAAAAAAATTCCCTATATTTGACTTAAGCAACAGGTGTCGTCTGCTATGGAATGTGCCGTAAGTCGATTTTTCATGTTTTTGCGGATGCGTAACTGGCACGTATGAGACGGTCGTCAACGTAACTGGGTTTCTTTTTACGGTCAAAAGAGATTAAAAAAAAAAATAAAATTTAGTTCCCTTTGTTTTGATTTATGCAATAGGAAGCAGTTGCTACTGAAAGAGTTTTCAGTCTTTTTTAGCCACTTGTGACATTATTTTCTTATTTTCTGGGGTTTCTACACTGTACATTGATCATCTTAGCATATTTAAAGTATCAATGTACAGTATGGCTGTTGGCCTGAATTAGAAAAGGAAATCGAATCAGGGGATCAAGGGATCAGGGGAAGTCACTCTTGCAAGGTGCTAGAAGGCACCAAAACAAGGTCTTCTGTCACCCTGTTTTCTTAAATGTTCGCCCATTTTCAGTGAAATCTGGCATATGTGGAGGGTGCATGCCTGGCAGTTTGCCAAGGACTGCATAACAGCCTTCAAAGAAGACTTAAAATCCACTTTTATGCCGATTCTTGTTCACTGTTTTCTATCGATATTTTCGGGCGCCATTTCAAATGGCTCAAAGCTTTCTGATTGGATGATTCTGGGGGTGTGTCTGCAATTTGATTGGCTGATTGGGCGCAATATTGAATTTCTCAAAGCTTTTCTGATTGGATAATTTGAAGAGAGGGATGAGATTTGATTGGCTGATTGGACGCCATTTTGATTTTCTAAAAGCTTCTGTGATTGGATAATTTAAGAGAGGCCTGAGATTTGATTGGCTGATTGGAAGGGGGGGGAAAATCTCTGTATATCTATGTTAAATCTTCGGGTCATTTCAGCGTATTGATTGGCAAAGAGGGTTTGACCCCTGCACCAAGACCTTTTCTGGGTCCTGATGGTCAGAGGTTGAATCCCCAACTTTGCCATTTTATTTATTTTACCTATTTTTATTATTAGTCATTCTTACATCTTATTGTATTTCATTGGCCTATTTCTAAATTCTTCAAACAAGAACAAGATTTCTTATTGGAAAAAGTTTATACCACAGCAACCGGTTGCTTCTGAATCAATGTTTTTGCGCAGCGGTTAAACATAAAATCGACTCATGACTCACATGGTCACCAAAAGTGGTTTACTGTTTTTCGTGAACCTGGTAAGAAAACAAATTTGGTTTACCTTTCTTTGATTTGTGCAACAGGTATCAGTTGCCTCCAAAAGTGTCCAAGTTGATTTAATGATTTTATGCATAGCACGTAACGGTCACGTATGGGTGCCATAGTCATTGTAACCAATTCAATGGCCCTAGTAAGAGAAAACGAAAAAAAAAAAATTTCCCTATATTTCACTAAAGCAACAGGTGTCGTCTGCAATGGAATATGCCGTAAGTCAATTTTTCATGTTTTCGCTGGCGCATAACTGGCACGTATGAGACAGTAGTCAACGCAATTGGATTTCTTGTCATTGTATAAAAAGAGATTTAAAAAAAATGAAAATTTAGTTCCCTTTGTTTGATTTATGCAATAGAAATCAGTTGCTACTGAAAGAATTTTCAGTTTTTTAAGCCACTTGTGACACTATTTCCTGGGATTTCTACACCGTACATTGATCATCTTAGCATATTCAAAGTATCAATGCCATTTCAATGGTCCTAGTAAGAGAAAAAGAAAAAAAAAAAAATCCCTATATTTGACTTAAGCAACAGGTGTCGTCTGCAATGAAATGTGCCGCAAGTCGATTTTTCATGTTTTTGCGGGCGCGTAACTGGCACGTATGAGATGGTAGTCAACGCAACTGGATTTCTTGGCATTGTACAAAAAGAGATTTAAAAAAAAATAAAAATTTAGTTCCCTTTGTTTGATTTATGCAATAGAAAGCTGTTCCTACTGAAAGAGTTTTCAGTTTTTTAAGCCACTTGTGACACTATTTCCTGTGATTTCTACACTGTACATTGATCATCTTAGCATATTCAAAGTATCAATGCCATTTCAATGGCCCTAGTAAGAGAAAAAGAAAAAAAAAAATCCCTATATTTGACTTAAGCAACAGGTGTCGTCTGCAATGGAATGTGCCGTAAGTCGATTTTTCATGTTTTCGCGGGCGCGTAACTGGCACGTATGAGACGGTAGTCAACACAACTGGATTTCTCGTCATTGTATAAAAAGAGATTTAAAAAAAAAAAAATAAAAATTTAGTTCCCTTTGTTTGATTTATGCAATAGAAATCATTTGCTACTGAAAGAGTTTTCAGTCATTTTTAGCCACTTGTGACATTATCTTCTCTGGTTTCTACACTGTACATTGATCATCTTAGCATATTCAAAGTATCAATACCAATAAAATGGCCCTAGTAAGAGAAAAAGAACTAAAAAAATTCCCTATATTTGACTTAAGCAACAGGTGTCGTCTGCCATGGAATGTGCCGTAAGTCGATTTTTCATGTTTTTGCGGGCGCGTAACTGGCACGTATGAGATGGTAGTCAACACAACTGGATTTCTTGGCATTGTACAAAAAGAGATTAAAAAAAAAAATAAAAATTTAGTTCCCTTTGTTTGATTTATGCAATAGAAAGCAGTAGCTACTGAAAGAGTTTTCAGTTTTTTAAGCCACTTGTGACACTATTTCCTGGGATTTCTACACTGTACATTGATCATCTTAGCATATTCAAAGTATCAATGCCAAAAAAATGGCCCTAGTAAGAGAAAAAGAACAAAAAAAAAATCCCTATATTTGACTTAAGCAACAGGTGTCGTCTGCAATGGAATGTGACGTAAGTCAATTTTTCATGTTTTCGCGGGCACGTAACTGGCACGTATGAGACGGTAGTCAACACAAATGGATTTCTCGTCATTGTATAAAAACAGATTTAAAAAAAAATAAATAAAAATTTAGTTCCGTTTGTTTGATTTATGCAATAGAAATCAGTTGCTACTGAAAGAGTTTTCAGTCTTTTTTAGCCACTTGTAACATTATCTTCTGGGGTTTCTACACTGTACATTGATCATCTTATCATATTCAAAGTATCAATGCCAATAGAATGGCCCTAGTAAGAGAAAAAAAACAAAAAAAATTCCCTATATTTGACTTAAGCAACAGTGTCGTCTGCAATGGAATGTGCCGTAAGTCGATTTTTCATGTTTTTGCGGGCGCGTAACTGGCACGTATGAGATGGTAGTGAAAGCAACTGGATTTCTTGGAAATGTACAAAAAGAGATTTAAAAAAAAATGAAAATTCAGTTCCCTTTGTTTGATTTATGCAATAGAAAGCAGTTGCTACTGAAAGAGTTTTCCGTTTTTTTAGCCACTTGTGACACTATTTCCTGGGATTTCTACACTGTACATTGATCATCTAAGCATATTGAAAGTATCAATGCCATTTCAATGATCCTAGTAAGAGAAAACGAAAAAAAAAAAAAACCCTATATTTCACTTAAGCAACAGGTGTCGTCTGCAATGGAATGTGCCGTAAGTCGATTTTTCATGTTTTCGCGGGCGCGTAACTGGCACGTATGAGACGGTAGTCAACACAACTGGATTTCTTGTCATTTTATAAAAAGAGATTTAAAAAAAATGAAAATTTAGTTCCCTTTGTTTGATTTATGCAATAGAAATCAGTTGCTACTGAAAGAGTTTTCAGTTTTTTAAGCCACTTGTGACACTATTTCCTGGGATTTCTACACAGTAGATTGATCATCTTACCATATTCAAAGTATCAATGCCATTTCAATGGCCCTAGTAAGAGAAAAAGAACAAAAAAAACCCTATATTTGACTTAAGCAACAGGTGTCGTCTGCAATGAAATGTGCCGTAAGTTGATTTTTCATGTTTTCGTGGGCGGTTAACTGGCACGTATGAGACGGTAGTCAACACAACTGGATTTCTTGTCATTTTATAAAAAGAGATTTAAAAAAAATGAAAATTTAGTTCCCTTTGTTTGATTTATGCAATAGAAATCAGTTGCTACTGAAAGAGTTTTCAGTTTTTTAAGCCACTTGTGACACTATTTCCTGGGATTTCTACACCGTACATTGATCATCTTAGCATATTCAAAGTATCAATGCCATTTTAATTTGACTAGTAAGAGAAAAAGAAAAAACAAAATCCTATATTAGACTTAAGCAACAGTGTCGTCTGCAATGGAATGTGCCGTAAGTCGATTTTTCATGTTTTTGCGGGCACATAACTGGCACGTATGAGATGGTAGTCAACGTAACTGGGTTTCTTGGCAATGTACAAAAAGAGATTTAAAAAAAAATAAAAATTCAGTTCCCTTTGTTTTATTTATGCAATAGAAAGCAGTTGCTACTGAAAGAGTTTTCAGTTTTTTAAGCCACTTGTGACACTATTTCCTGGGATTTTTACACTGTACATTGATCATCTTAGCATATTCAAAGTATCAATGCCATTTCAATGGCCCTAGTAAGAGAAAAAGAAAAAAAAAATCCTATATTTGACTTAAGGAACAGGTGTCGTCTGCAATGGAATGTGCCGTTAGTCGATTTTTCATGTTTTCGCGGGTGCGTAACTGGCACGTATGAGACGGTAGTCAACACAACTGGATTTCTTGTCATTGTATAAAAAGAGATTAAAAAAAAAAAAAATAAAAATTTAGTTCCCTTTGTTTGATTTATGCAATAGAAATCAGTTGCTACTGAAAGAGTTTTCAGTGTTTTTTAGCCACTTGTGACATTATCTTCAGGGGTTTCTACACTGTACATTGATCATCTTAGCATATTCAAAGTATCAATGCCAATAAAATGGCCCTAGTAAGAGAAAAAGAACAAAAAAAATTCTCTATATTTGACTTAAGCAACAGGTGTCGTCTGCAATGGAATGTGCCGTAAGTCGATTTTTCGTGTTTTTGCGGGTGCGTAACTGGCACGTATGAGACGGTCGTCAACGTAACTGGGTTTCTTGTTACGGTAAAAAGAGATTAAAAATAAAAATTAAAATTTAGTTCCCTTTGTTTTGATTTATGCAATAGGAAGCAGTTGCTACTGAAAGAGTTTTCAGTCTTTTTTAGCCACTTGTGACATTATTTTCTTATTTTCCGGGGTTTCTACACTGTACATTGATCATCTTAGCATATTTAAAGTATCAATGTACAGTATGGCTGTTGGCCTGAATTAGAAAAGCAAATGGAATCAGGGGATCAAGGGATCAGGGGAAGTCACTCTTGCAAGGTGCTAGAAGGCACCAAAACAAGGTCTTCTGTCACCCTGTTTTCTTAAATGTTCGCCCATTTTCAGTGAAATCTGGCATATGTGGAGGGTGCATGCCTGGCAGTTTGCCAAGGACTGCATAACAGCCTTCAAAGAAGACTTAAAATCCACTTTTATGCCGATTCTTGTTCACTGTTTTCTATCGATATTTTCGGGCGCCATTTCAAATGGCTCAAAGCTTTCTGATTGGATGATTGTGGGGGTGTGTCTGCAATTTGATTGGCTGATTGGGCGCAATATTGAATTTCTCAAAGCTTTTCTGATTGGATAATTTGAAGAGAGGGATGAGATTTGATTGGCTGATTGGACGCCATTTTGATTTTCTAAAAGCTTCTGTGATTGGATAATTTAAGAGAGGCCTGAGAATTGATTGGCTGATTGGAAGGGGGGGAATCTCTGTATATCTATGTTAAATCTTCGGGTCATTTCAGCGTATTGATTGGCAAAGAGGGTTTGACCCCTGCACCAAGACCTTTTCTGGGTCCTGATGGTCAGAGGTTGAATCCCCAACTTTGCCATTTTATCTATTTTACCTATTTTTATTATTAGTCATTCTTACATCTTATTCTATTTCATTGGCCTATTTCTAAATTCTTCAAACAAGAACAATATTTCTTATTGGAAAAAGTTTATGCCACAGCAACCATTTGCTTCTGAATCAATGTTTTTGCGCAGCGGTTAAACATAAAATCGACTCATGACTCACATGGTCACCAAAAGTGGTTCAATATTTTTCGTGACCCTGGTAAGAAAACGAAATTGGTTTACCTTTCTTTGATTTGTGCAACAGGTATCAGTTGCCTCCAAAAGTGTCCAAGTTGATTTAATGATTTAATGCACAGCACGTAACTGTCACGTATGGGTGCGATAGTCATTGTAACCAATTCAATGGCCCTAGTAAGAGAAAAAGAAAAAAAAAAAATCCGTATATTTCACTTAAGCAACAGGTGTCGTCTGCAATGAAATGTGCCGTAAGTCGATTTTTCATGTTTTTGCGGGCACGTAACTGGCACGTATGAGATGGTAGTCATCGCAACTGGATTTCTTGGCATTGTACAAAAAGAGATTTAAAAAAAAATAAAAATTTAGTTCCATTTCTTTGATTTATGCAATAGAAAGCAGTTGCTACTGAAAGAGTTTTCAGTTTTTTAAGCCACTTGTGACACTATTTCCTGGGATTTCTACACTGTACATTGATCATCTTAGCATATTCAAAGTATCAATGCCATTTCAATGGCCCTAGTAAGAGAAAAAGAAAAAAAAAATCCCTATATTTGACTTAAGCAACAGGTGTCGTCTGCAATGGAATGTGCCGTAAGTCGACTTTTCATGTTTTCGCGGGCGCGTAACTGGCACGTATGAGACGGTAGTCAACACAACTGGATTTCTCGTCATTGTATAAAAAGAGATTTAAAAAAAAAAAAAAAATAAAAATTTAGTTCCCTTTGTTTGATTTATGCAATAGAAATCAGTTGCTACTGAGAGTTTTCAGTCTTTTTTAGCCACTTGTGACATTATCTTCAGGGGTTTCTACACTGTACATTGATCATCTTAGCATATTCAAAGTATCAGTGCCAATAAAATGGCCCTAGTAAGAGAAAAAGAACAAAAAAAATTCCCTATATTTGACTTAAGCAACAGGTGTCATCTGCTATGGAATGTGCCGTAAGTCGATTTTTCGTGTTTTTGCGGGTGCGTAACTGGCACGTATGAGACGGTCGTCAACATAACTGGATTTCTTGTTACGGTAAAAAGAGATTAAAAAAAAAATTAAACTTTAGTTCCCTTTGTTTTGATTTATGCAATAGGAAGCAGTTGTTACTGAAAGAGTTTTCAATCTTTTTTAGCCACTTGTGACAATATTTTCTTATTTTCTGGGGTTTCTACACTGTACATTGATCATCTTAGCATATTTAAAGTATCAATGTACAGTATGGCAGTTGGCCTGAATTAGAAAAGCAAATCGAATCAGGGGATCAAGGGATCAGGGGAAGTTACTCTTGCAAGGTGCTAGAAGGCACCAAAACAAGGTCTTCTGTCACCCTGTTTTCTTAAATTTTCGCCCATTTTCAGTGAAATCTGGCATATGTGGAGGGTGCATGCCTGGCAGTTTGCCAAGGACTGCATAACAGCCTTCAAAGAAGACTTAAAATCCACTTTTATGCCGATTCTTGTTCACTGTTTTCTATCGATATTTTCGGACGCCATTTCAAATGGCTCAAAGCTTTCTGATTGGATGATTCTGGGGGTGTGTCTGCAATTTGATTGGCTGATTGGGCGCAATATTGAATTTCTCAAAGCTTTTCTGATTGGATAATTTGGAGAGAGGGATGAGATTTGATTGGCTGATTGCACGCCATTTTGATTTTCTAAAAGCTTCTGTGATTGGATAATTTAAGAGAGGCCTGAGATTTGATTGGCTGATTGGAAGGGGGGGGAAATCTCTGTATATCTATGTTAAATCTTCGGGTCATTTCAGCGTATTGATTGGCAAAGAGGGTTTGACCCCTGCACCAAGACCTTTTCTGGGTCCTGATGGTCAGAGGTTGAATCCCCAACTTTGCCATTTTATCTATTTTACCTATTTTTATTATTAGTCATTCTTACATCTTATTGTATTTCATTGGCCTATTTCTAAATTGTTCAAACAAGAACAAGATTTCTTATTGGAAAAAGTTTATGCCACAGCAACCGGTTGCTTCTGAATCAAGGTTTTTGCGCAGCGGTTAAACATAAAATCGACTCATGACTCACATGGTCACCAAAAGTGGTTCAATGTTTTTCGTGACCCTGGTAAGAAAACGAATTTGGTTTACCTTTCTTTGATTTGTGCAACAGGTATCAGTTGCCTCGAAAAGTGTCCAAGTTGATTTAATGATTTTATGCACAGCACGTAACGGTCACGTAAGGGTGCGATAGTCATTGTAACCAATTCAATGGCCCTAGTAAGAGAAAACGAAAAAAAAAAAAATTCCCTATATTTGACTAAAGCAACAGGTGTCGTCTGCTATGGAATATGCCGTAAGTCAATTTTTCATGTTTTCGCGGGCGCATAACTGGCACGTATGAGACAGTAGTCAACGCAACTGGATTTCTTGTCACGGTATAAAAAGAGATTTAAAAAAAATGAAAATTTGGTTCCCTTTGTTTGATTTATGCAATAGAAATCAGTTGCTACTGAAAGAGTTTTCAGTTTTTTAAGCCACTTGTGACACTATTTCCTGGGATTTCTACACCGTACATTGATCATCTTAGCATATTCAAAGTATCAATGCCAATTTCAATGGTCCTAGTAAGAGAAAAAGAAAAAAAAAAAAAAATCCCTATATTTGACTTAAGCAACAGGTGTCGTCTGCAATGAAATGTGCCGTAAGTCGATTTTTCATGTTTTTGCGGGTGCGTAACTGGCACGTATGAGATGGTAGTCGACGCAACTGGATTTCTTGGCATTGTAGAAAAAGAGATTTAAAAAAAAAAAATAATTTAGTTCCCTTTGTTTGATTTATGCAATAGAAAGCCTTTGCTACTGAAAGAGTTTTCAGTTTTTTAAGCCACTTGTGACATTATTTCCTGGGATTTCTACACTGTACATTGATCATCTTAGCATATTCAAAGTATCAATGCCATTTCAATGGCCCTAGTAAGAGAAAAAGAAAAAAAAAAAATCCCTATATTTGACTTAAGCAACAGGTGTCGTCTGCAATGGAATGTGCCGTAAGTCGATTTTTCATGTTTTCGCGGGCGCGTAACTGGCACGTATGAGACGGTAGTCAACACAACTGGATTTCTCGTCATTGTATAAAAAGAGATTTAAAAAAAAAAAAAATAAAAATTTAGTTCCCTTTGTTTGATTTATGCAATAGAAATCAGTTGCTACTGAAAGAGTTTTCAGTCTTTTTTAGCCACTTGTGACATTATCTTCTGGGGTTTCTACACTGTACATTGATCATCTTAACATATTTAAAGTATCAATGTACAGTATGGCTGTTGGCCTGAATTAGAAAAGCAAATCGAATCAGGGGATCAAGGGATCAGGGGAAGTCACTCTTGCAAGGTGCTAGAAGGCACCAAAACAAGGTCTTATGTCACCCTGTTTTCTTAAATTTTCGCCCATTTTCAGTGAAATCTGGCATATGTGGAGGGTGGATGCCTGGCAGTTTGCCAAGGACTGCATAACAGCCTTCAAAGAAGACTTAAAATCCACTTTTATGCCGATTCTTGTTCACTGTTTTCTATCGATATTTTCGGGCACCATTTCAAATGGCTCAAAGCTTTCTGACTGGATGATTCTGGGGGTGTGTCTGCAATTTGACTGGCTGATTGGGCGCAATATTGAATTTCTCAAAGCTTTTCTGATTGGATAATTTGAAGAGAGGGATGAGATTTGATTGGCTGATTGGACGCCATTTTGATTTTCTAAAAGCTTCTGTGATTGGATAATTTAAGAGAGGCCTGAGATTTGATTGGCTGATTGGAAGGGGGGGAAATCTCTGTATATCTATGTTAAATCTTCGGGTCATTTCAGCGTATTGATTGGCAAAGAGGGTTTGACCCCTGCACCAAGACCTTTTCAGGGTCCTGATGGTCAGAGGTTGAATCCCCAACTTTGCCATTTTATCTATTTTACCTATTTTTATTATTAGTCATTCTTACGTCTTATTGTATTTCACTGGCCTATTTCTAAATTCTTCAAACAAGAACAAGATTTCTTATAGGAAAAGGTTTATGCCACAGCACCCGGTTGCTTCTGAATCAATGTTTTTGCGCAGCGGTTAAACATAAAATCGACTCATGACTCACATGGTCACCAAAAGTGGTTCAATGTTTTTCGTGACCCTGGTAAGAAAACGAATTTGGTTTACCTTTCTTTGATTTGTGCAACAGGTATCAGTTGCCTCCAAAAGTGTCCAAGTTGATTTAATGATTTTATGCACAGCACGTAACGGTCACGTATGGGTGCGATAGTCATTGTAACCAATTCAATGGCCCTAGTAAGGGAAAACGAAAAAAAAAAAAATTTCCCTATATTTGACTAAAGCAACAGGTGTCGTCTGCAATGGAATATGCCGTAAGTCAATTTTTCATGTTTTTGCGGGCGCATAACTGGCACGTATGAGACAGTAGTCAACGCAACTGGATTTCTTCTCACGGTATAAAAAGAGATTTAAAAAAAATGAAAATATAGTTCCCTTTGTTTGATTTATGCCATAGAAATCAGTTGCTACTGAAAGAGTTTTCAGTTTTTTAAGCCACTTGTGACACTATTTCCTGGGATTTCTACACCGTACATTGATCATCTTAGCATATTCAAAGTATCAATGCCAGTAAAATGGCCCTAGTAAGAGAAAAAGAACAAAAAAAATTCCCTATATTTGACTTAAGCAACAGGTGTCGTCTGCAATGAAATGTGCCGTAAGTCGATTTTTCATGTTTTTGCGGGCGCGTAACTGGCACGTATGAGATGGTAGTCAACGCAACTGGATTTCTTGGCATTGTACAAAAAGAGATTTAAAAAAAAAAAAATAAAATTTAGTTCCCTTTGTTTGATTTATGCAATAGAAAGCAGTTGCTACTGAAAGAGTTTTCAGTTTTTTAAGCCACTTGTGACACTATTTCCTGGGATTTCTACACTGTACATTGATCATCTTAGCATATTCAAAGTATCAATGCCATTTCAATGGCCCTAGTAAGAGAAAAAGAAAAAAAAAATCCCTATATTTGACTGAAGCAACAGATGTCGTCTGCAATGGAATGTGCCATAAGTCGATTTTTCATGTTTTCGCGGGCGCGTAACTGGCACGTTTGAGACGGTAGTCAACACAACTGGATTTCTCGTCATTGTATAAAAAGAGATTTAAAAAAAAAAATAAAAATTTAGTTCCCTTTGTTTGATTTATGCAATAGAAATCAGTTGCTACTGAAAGAGTTTTCAGTCTTTTTTAGCCACTTGTGACATTATCTTCTGGGGTTTCTACACTGTACATTGATCGTCTTAGCATATTCAAAGTATCAATGCCAATAAAATGGCCCTAGTAAGAGAAAAAGAACAAAAAAAAAAAATCCCTATATTTGACTTAAGCAACAGGTGTCGTCTGCTATGGAATGTGCCGTAAGTCGATTTTTCGTGTTTTTGCGGGTGCGTAACTGGCACGTATGAGACGGTCGTCAACGTAACTGGGTTTCTTGTTACGGTAAAAAGAGATTAAAAAAAAAATTAAAATTTAGTTCTCTTTGTTTTGATTTATGCAATAGGAAGCAGTTGCTACTGAAAGAGTTTTCAGTCTTTTTTAGCCACTTGTGACATTATTTTCTTATTTTCTGGGGTTTCTACACTGTACATTGATCATCTTAGCATATTTAAAGTATCAATGTACAGTATGGCTGTTGGCCTGAATTAGAAAAGCAAATCGAATCAGGGGATCAAGGGATAAGGGGAAGTCACTCTTGCAAGGTGCTAGAAGGCACCAAAACAAGGTCTTCTGTCACCCTGTTTTCTTAAATTTTCGCCCATTTTCAGTGAAATCTGGCATATGTGGAGGGTGCATGCCTGGCAGTTTGCCAAGGACTGCATAACAGCCTTCAAAGAAGACTTAAAATCCACTTTTATGCCGATTCTTGTTCACTGTTTTCTATCGATATTTTCGGGCGCCATTTCAAATGGCTCAAAGCTTTCTGATTGGATGATTCTGGGGGTGTGTCTGCAATTTGATTGGCTGATTGGGCGCAATATTGAATTTCTCAAAGCTTTTCTGATTGGATAATTTGAAGAGAGGGATGAGATTTGATTGGCTGATTGGACGCCATTTTGATTTTCTAAAAGCTTCTGTGATTGGATAATTTAAGAGAGGCCTGAGATTTGATTGGCTGATTGGAAGGGGGGGGAATCTCTGTATATCTATGTTAAATCTTCGGGTCATTTCAGCGTATTGATTGGCAAAGAGGGTTTGACCCCTGCACCAAGACCGTTTCTGGGTCCTGATGGTCAGAGGTTGAATCCCCAACTTTGCCATTTTATCTATTTTACCTATTTTTATTATTAGTCATTCTTACATCTTATTGTATTTCATTGGCCTATTTCTAAATTCTTCAAACAAGAACAAGATTTCTTATTGGAAAAAGTTTATGCCACAGCAACCGGTTGCTTCTGAATCAATGTTTTTGCGCAGCGGTTAAACATAAAATCGACTCATGACTCACATGGTTACCAAAAGTGTTTCAATGTTTTTCGTGACCCTGGTAAGAAAACGAATTTGGTTTACCTTTCTTTGATTTGTGCAACAGGTATCAGTTGCCTCCAAAAGTGTCCAAGTTGATTTAATGATTTTATGCACAGCACGTAACGGTCACGTATGGGTGCGATAGTCATTGTAACCAATTCAATGGCCCTAGTAAGAGAAAACGAAAAAAAAAAAAATGTCCCTATATTTGACTAAAGCAACAGGTGTCGTCTGCAATGGAATATGCCGTAAGCCAATTTTTCATGTTTTCGCGGGCGCATAACTGGCACGTATGAGACAGTAGTCAACGCAACTGGATTTCTTGTCACGGTATAAAAAGAGATTTAAAAAAATGAAAATTTAGTTCCCTTTGTTTGATTTATGCAATAGAAATCAGTTGCTACTGAAAGAGTTTTCAGTTTTTTAAGCCACTTGTGACACTATTTCCTGGGATTTCTACACCGTACATTGATCATCTTAGCATATTCAAAGTATCAATGCCAATAAAATGGCCCTAGTAAGAGAAAAAGAACAAAATAAAATCCCTATATTTGACTTAAGCAACAGGTGTCGTCTGCAATGAAATGTGCCGTAAGTCGATTTTTCATGTTTTTGCGGGCGCGTAACTGGCACGTATGAGATGGTAGTCAACGCAACTGGATTTCTTGGCATTGTACAAAAAGAGATTTAAAAAAAAATAAAAATTTAGTTCCCTTTGTTTGATTTATGCAATAGAAAGCAGTTGCTACTGAAAGAGTTTTCAGTTTTTTAAGCCACTTGTGACACTATTGCCTGGGATTTCTACACTGTACATTGATCATCTTAGCATATTCAAAGTATCAATGCCATTTCAATGGCCCTAGTAAGAGAAAAAGAAAAAAAAAAAAATCCCTATATTTGACTTAAGCAACAGGTATCGTCTGCAATGGAATGTGCCGTAAGTCCATTTTTCATGTTTTCGCGGGAACGTAACTGGCACGTATGAGACGGTAGTCAACACAACTGGATTTCTCATCATTGTATAAAAAGAGATTTAAAAAAAAAATAAATAAAAATTTAGTTCCCTTTGTTTGATTTATGCAATAGAAATCAGTTGCTACTGAAAGAGTTTTAAGTCTTTTTTAGCCACTTGTGACATTATCTTCTGGGGTTTCTACACTGTACATTGATCGTCTTAGCATATTCAAAGTATCAATGCCAATAAAATGGCCCTAGTAAGAGAAAAAGAACAAAAAAAATTGCCTATATTTGACTTAAGCAACAGGTGTCGTCTGCTATGGAATGTGCCGTAAATCGATTTTTCGTGTTTTTGCGGGTGCGTAACTGGCACGTATGAGACGGTCGTTAACGTAACTGGGTTTTTTGTTACGGTAAAAAGAGATTAAAAAAAAAATTAAAATTTAGTTCCCTTTGTTTTGATTTATGGAATAGGAAGCAGTTGCTACTGAAAGAGTTTTCAGTCTTTTTTAGCCACTTGTGACATTATTTTCTTATTTTCTGGGGTTTCTACACTGTACATTGATCATCTTAGCATATTTAAAGTATCAATGTACAGTATGGCTGTTGGCCTGAATTAGAAAAGCAAATCGAATCAGGGGATCAAGGGATCAGGGGAAGTCACTCTTGCAAGGTGCTAGAAGGCACCAAAACAAGGTCTTCTGTCACCCTGTTTTCTTAAATTTTCGCCCATTTTCAGAGAAATCTGGCATATGTGGAGGGTGCATGCCTGGCAGTTTGCCAAGGACTGCATAACAGCCTTCAAAGAAGACTTAAAATCCACTTTTATGCCGATTCTTGTTCACTGTTTTCTATCGATATTTTCGGGCGCCATTTCAAATGGCTCAAAGCTTTCTGATTGGATGATTCTGGGGGTGTGTCTGCAATTTGATTGGCTGATTGGGCGCAATTTTGAATTTCTCAAAGCTTTTCTGATTGGATAATTTGAAGAGAGGGATGATATTTGATTGGCTGATTGGACGCCATTTTGATTTTCTAAAAGCTTCTGTGATTGGATAATTTAAGAGAGGCCTGAGATTTGATTGGCTGATTGGAAGGGGGGGGAAAATCTCTGTATATCTATGTTAAATCTTCGGGTCATTTCAGCGTATTGATTGGCAAAGAGGGTTTGACCCCTGCACCAAGACCTTTTCTGGGTCCTGATGGTCAGAGGTTGAATCCCCAACTTTGCCATTTTATCTATTTTACCTATTTTTATTATTAGTCATTCTTACATTTTATTGTATTTCATTGGCCTATTTCTAAATTCTTCAAACAAGAACAAGATTTCTTATTGGAAAAAGTTTATGCCACAGCAACCGGTTGCTTCTGAATCAATGTTTTTGCGCAGCGGTTAAACATAAAATCGACTCATGACTCACATGGTCACCAAAAGTGGTTCAATGTTTTTCGTGACCCTGGTAAGAAAACGAATTTGGTTTACCTTTCTTTGATTTGTGCAACAGGTATCAGTTGCCTCCAAAAGTGTCCAAGTTGATTTAATGATTTTATGCACAGCACGTAACGGTCACGTATGGGTGCGATAGTCATTGTAACCAATTCAATGGCCCTAGTAAGAGAAAACGAAAAAAAAAAAAAATTCCCTATATTTGACTAAAGCAACAGGTGTCGTCTGCAATGGAATATGCCGTAAGTCAATTTTTCATGTTTTCGCGGGCGCATAACTGGCACGTATGAGACAGTAGTCAACGCAACTGGATTTCTTGTCACGGTATAAAAAGAGATTTAAAAAAAATGAAAATTTAGTTCCCTTTGTTTGATTTATGCAATGGAAATCAGTTGCTACTGAAAGAGTTTTCAGTTTTTTAAGCCACTTGTGACACTATTTCCTGGGATTTCTACACCGTACATTGATCATCTTAGCATATTCAAAGTATCAATGCCAATAAAATGGCCCTAGTAAGAGAAAAAGAACAAAAAAAAATCCCTATATTTGACTTAAGCAACAGGTGTCGTCTGCAATGAAATGTGCCGTAAGTCGATTTTTCATGTTTTTGTGGGCGCGTAACTGGCACGTATTAGACGGTAGTCAACGCAACTGGATTTCTTGGCATTCTACAAAAAGAGATTTAAAAAAAAATAAAAATTTAGTTCCCTTTGTTTGAATTATGCAATAGAAAGCAGTTGCTACTGAAAGAGTTTTCAGTTTTTTAAGCCACTTGTGACACTATTTCCTGGGATTTCTACACTGTACATTGATCATCTTAGCATATTCAAAGTATCAATGCCATTTCAATGGCCCTAGTAAGAGAAAAAGAAAAAAAAATTCCTTATATTTGACTTAAGCAACAGGTGTCGTCTGCAATGGAATTTGCCGTAAGTCGATTTTTCATGTTTTCGCGGGCGCGTAACTGGCACGTATGAGACGGTAGTCAACACAACTGGATTTCTTGTCATTGTATAAAAAGAGATTTAAAAAAAAAAATAATAAAAATTTAGTTCCCTTTGTTTGATTTATGCAATAGAAATCAGTTGCTACTGAAAGAGTTTTCAGTCTTTTTTAGCCACTTGTGACATTATCTTCTGGGGTTTCTACACTGTACATTGATCTCTTAGCATATTCAAAGTATCAATGCCAATAAAGTGGCCCTAGTAAGAGAAAAAGAACAAAAAAAATTCCCTATATTTGACTTAAGCAACAGGTGTCGTCTGCTATGGAATGTGCCGTAAGTCGATTTTTCGTGTTTTTGCGGGTGCGTAACTGGCACGTATGAGACGGTCGTCAACGTAAGTGGGTTTCTTGTTACGGTAAAAAGAGATTAAAAAAAAATTAAAATTTAGTTCCCTTTGTTTTGATTTATGCAATAGGAAGCAGTTGCTACTGAAAGAGTTTTCAGTCTTTTTTAGCCACTTGTGACATTATTTTCTTATTTTCTGGGGTTTCTACACTGTACATTGATCATCTTAGCATATTTAAAGTATCAATGTACAGTATGGCTGTTGGCCTGAATTAGAAAAGCAAATCGAATCAGGGGATCAAGGGATCAGGGGAAGTCACTCTTGCAAGGTGCTAGAAGGCAACAAAACAAGGTCTTCTGTCACCCTGTTTTCTTAAATTTTCGCCCATTTTCAGTGAAATCTGGCATATGTGGAGGGTGCATGCCTGGCAGTTTGCCAAGGACTGCATAACAGCCTTCAAAGAAGACTTAAAATCCACTTTTATGCCGATTCTTGTTCACTGTTTTCTATCGATATTTTCGGGCGCCATTTCAAATCGCTCAAAGCTTTCTGATTGGATGATTTTGGGGGTGTGTCTGCAATTTGATTGGCTGATTGGGCGCAATATTGAATTTCTCAAAGCTTTTCTGATTGGATAATTTGAAGAGAGGGATGAGATTTGATTGGCTGATTGGACGCCATTTTGATTTTCTAAAAGCTTCTGTGATTGGATAATTTAAGAGAGGCCTGAGATTTGATTGGCTGATTGGACGGGGGGGGAAATCTCTGTATATCTATGTTAAATCTTCGGGTCATTTCAGCGTATTGATTGGCAAAGAGGGTTTGACCCCTGCACCAAGACCTTTTCTGGGTCCTGATGGTCAGAGGTTGAATCCCCAACTTTGCCATTTTATCTATTTTACCTATTTTTATTATTAGTCATTCTTACATCTTATTGTATTTCATTGGCCTATTTCTAAATTCTTCAAACAAGAACAAGATTTCTTATTGGAAAAAGTTTATGCCACAGCAACCGGTTGCTTCTGAATCAATGTTTTTGCGCAGCGGTTAAACATAAAATCGACTCATGACTCACATGGTCACCAAAAGTGGTTCAATGTTTTTCGTAACCCTGGTAAGAAAACGAATTTGGTTTACCTTTCTTTGATTTGTGCAACAGGTATCAGTTGCCTCCAAAAGTGTCCAAGTTGATTTAATGATTTTATGCACAGCACGTAACGGTCACGTATGGGTGCGATAGTCATTGTAACCAATTCAATGGCCCTAGTAAGAGAAAACGAAAAAAAAAAAAATTTCCCTATATTTGACTAAAGCAACAGGTGTCGTCTGCAATGGAATATGCCGTAAGTCAATTTTTCATGTTTTCGTGGGCGCATAACTGGCACGTATGAGACAGTAGTCAACGCAACTGGATTTCTTGTCACGGTATAAAAAGAGATTTAAAAAAAATAAAAATTTAGTTCCCTTTGTTTGATTTATGCAATAGAAATCAGTTGCTACTGAAAGAGTTTTCAGTTTTTTAAGCCACTTGTGACACTATTTCCTGGGATTTCTACACCGTACATTGATCATCTTAGCATATTCAAAGTATCAATGCCAATAAAATGGCCCTAGTAAGAGAAAAAGAACAAAAAAAAAATCCCTATATTTGACTTAAGCAACAGGTGTCGTCTGCAATGAAATGTGCCGTAAGTCGATTTTTCATGTTTTTGCGGGCGCGTAACTGGCACGTATGAGATGGTAGTCAACGCAACTGGATTTCTTGGCATTGTACAAAAAGAGATTTAAAAAAAAATAAAAATTTAGTTCCCTTTGTTTGAATTATGCAATAGAAAGCAGTTGCTACTGAAAGAGTTTTCAGTTTTTTAAGCCACTTGTGACACTATTTCCTGGGATTTCTACACTGTACATTGATCATCTTAGCATATTCAAAGTATCAATGCCATTTCAATGGCCCTAGTAAGAGAAAAAGAACAAAAAAAAATCCCTATATTTGACTTAAGCAACAGGTGTCATCTGCTATGAAATGTGCCGTAAGGCGATTTCTCATGTTTTCGCGGGTGCGTAACTGGCACGTATGAGACGGTAGTCAACACAACTGGATTTCTCGTCATTGTATAAAAAGAGATTTAAAAAAAAAAAAAATAAAAATTTAGTTCCCTTTGTTTGATTTATGCAATAGAAATCAGTTGCTACTGAAAGAGTTTTCAGTCTTTTTTAGCCACTTGTGACATTATCTTCTGGGGTTTCTACACTGTACATTGATCGTCTTAGCATATTCAAAGTATCAATGCCAATAAAATGGCCCTAGTAAGAGAAAAAGAACAAAAAAAAATTCCCTATATTTGACTTAAGCAACAGGTGTCATCTGCTATGGAATGTGCCGTAAGTCGATTTTTCGTGTTTTTGCGGGTGCGTAACTGGCACGTATGAGACGGTCGTCAACGTAACTGGGTTTCTTGTTACGGTAAAAAGAGATTAAAAAAAAAATTAAAATTTAGTTCCCTTTGTTTTGATTTATGCAATAGGAAGCAGTTGCTACTGAAAGAGTTTTCAGTCTTTATTAGCCACTTGTGACATTATTTTCTTATTTTCTGGGGTTTCTACACTGTACATTGATCATCTTAGCATATTTAAAGTATCAATGTACAGTATGGCTGTTGGCCTGAATTAGAAAAGCAAATCGAATCAGGGGATCAAGGGATAAGGGGAAGTCACTCTTGCAAGGTGCTAGAAGGCACCAAAACAAGGTCTTCTGTCACCCTGTTTTCTTAAATTTTCGCCCATTTTCAGTGAAATCTGGCATATGTGGAGGGTGCATGCCTGGCAGTTTGCCAAGGACTGCATAACAGCCTTCAAAGAAGACTTAAAATCCACTTTTATGCCGATTCTTGTTCACAGTTTTCTATCGATATTTTCGGGCGCCATTTCAAATGGCTCAAAGCTTTCTGATTGGATGATTCTGGGGGTGTGTCTGCAATTTGATTGGCTGATTGGGCGCAATATTGAAATTCTCAAAGCTTTTCTGATTGGATAATTTGAAGAGAGGGATGAGATTTGATTGGCTGATTGGACGCCATTTTGATTTTCTAAAAGCTTCTGTGATTGGATAATTTAAGAGAGGCCTGAGATTTGATTGGCTGATTGGAAGGGGGGGAAATCTCTGTATATCTATGTTAAATCTTCGGGTCATTTCAGCGTATTGATTGGCAAAGAGGGTTTGACCCCTGCACCAAGACCTTTTCTGGGTCCTGATGGTCAGAGGTTGAATCCCCAACTTTGCCATTTTATCTATTTTACCTATTTTTATTATTAGTCATTCTTACATCTTATTGTATTTCATTGGCCTATTTCTAAATTCTTCAAACAAGAACAAGATTTCTTATTGGAAAAAGTTTATGCCACAGCAACCGGTTGCTTCTGACTCAATGTTTTTGCGCAGCGGTTAAACATAAAATCGACTCATGACTCACATGGTCACCAAAAGTGGTTCAATGTTTTTCGTGACCCTGGTAAGAAAACGAATTTGGTTTACCTTTCTTTGATTTGTGCAACAGGTATCAGTTGCCTCCAAAAGTGTCCAAGTTGATTTAATGATTTTATGCACAGCACGTAACGGTCACGTATGGGTGCGATAGTCATTGTAACCAATTCAATGGCCCTAGTAAGAGAAAACGAAAAAAAAAAAATTTCCCTATATTTGACTAAAGCAACAGGTGTCGTCTGCAATGGAATATGCCGTAAGTCAATTTTTCATGTTTTCGTGGGCGCATAACTGGCACGTATGAGAGAGTAGTCAACGCAACTGGATTTCATGTCACGGTATAAAAAGAGATTTAAAAAAAATGAAAATTTAGTTCCCTTTGTTTGATTTATGCAATAGAAATCAGTTGCTACTGAAAGAGTTTTCAGTTTTTTAAGCCACTTGTGACACTATTTCCTGGGATTTCTACACCGTACATTGATCATCTTAGCATATTCAAAGTATCAATGCCAATAAAATTGCCCTAGTAAGAGAAAAAGAACAAAAAAAAATCCCTATATTTGACTTAAGCAACAGGTGTCGTCTGCAATGAAATGTGCCGTAAGTCGATTTTTCATGTTTTTGTGGGCGCGTAACTGGCACGTATGAGATGGTAGTCAACGCAACTGGATTTCTTGGCATTGTACAAAAAGAGATTTAAAAAAAATAAAAATTTAGTTCCCTTTGTTTGATTTATGCAATAGAAAGCAGTTGCTACTGAAAGAGTTTTCAGTTTTTTAAGCCACTTGTGACACTATTTCCTGGGATTTCTACACTGTACATTGATCATCTTAGCATATTCAAAGTATCAATGCCATTTCAATGGCCCTAGTAAGAGAAAAAAAAAAAAAAAATCCCAATATTTGACTTAAGCAACAGCTGTCGTCTGCAATGGAATGTGCCGTAAGTCGATTTTTCATGTTTTCGCGGGCGCGTAAGTGGCACGTATGAAACGGTAATCAACACAACTGCATTTATCGTCATTGTATAAAAAGAGATTTAAAAAAAAAAATATATAAAAATTTAGTTCCCTTTGTTTGATTTATGCAATAGAAATCAGTTGCTACTGAAAGAGTTTTCAGTCTTGTGACTTGTGACATTATCTTCTGGGGTTTCTACACTGTACATTGATCGTCTTAGCATATTGAAAGTATCAATGCCAATAAAGTGGCCCTAGTAAGAGAAAAAGAACAAAAAAAATTCCCTATATTTGACTTAAGCAACAGGTGTCGTCTGCTATGGAATGTGCCGTAAGTCGATTTTTCGTGTTTTTGCAGGTGCGTAACTGGCACGTATGAGACGTTCGTCAACGTAACTGGGTTTCTTGTTATGGTAAAAAGAGATTAAAAAAAAAAATAAAATTTAGTTCCCTTTGTTTTGATTTATGCAATAGAAAGCAGTTGCTACTGAAAGAGTTTTCAGTCTTTATTAGCCACTTGTGACATTATTTTCTTATTTTCTGGGGTTTCTACACTGTACATTGATCATCTTAGCATATTTAAAGTATCAATGTACAGTATGGCTGTTGGCCTGAATTAGAAAAGCAAATCGAATCAGGGGATCAAGGGATCAGGGGAAGTCACTCTTGCAAGGTGCTAGAAGGCACCAAAACAAGGTCTTCTGTCACCCTGTTTTCTTAAATTTTCGCCCATTTTCAGTGAAATCTGGCATATGTGGAGGGTGCATGCCTGGCAGTTTGCCAAGGACTGCATAACAGCCTTCAAAGAAGATTTAAAATCCACTTTTATGCCGATTCTTGTTCACTGTTTTCTATCGATATTTTCGGGCGCCATTTCAAATGGCTCAAAGCTTTCTAATTGGATGATTCTGGGGGTGTGTCTGCAATTTGATTGGCTGATTGGGCGCAATATTGAATTTCTCAAAGCTTTTCTGATTGGATAATTTGAAGAGAGGGATGAGATTTGATTGGCTGATTGGGCGCCATTTTGATTTTCTAAAAGCTTCTGTGATTGGATAATTTAAGAGAGGCCTGAGATTTGATTGGCTGATTGGAAGGGGGGGAAATCTCTGTATATCTATGTTAAATCTTCGGGTCATTTCAGCGTATTGATTGGCAAAGAGGGTTTGACCCCTGCACCAAGACCTTTTCTGGGTCCTGATGGTCAGAGGTTGAATCCCCAACTTTGCCATTTTATCTATTTTACCTATTTTTATTATTAGTCATTCTTACATCTTATTGTATTTCATTGGCCTATTTCTAAATTCTTCAAACAAGAACAAGATTTCTTATTGGAAAAAGTTTATGCCACAGCAACCAGTTGCATCTGAATCAATGTTTTTGCGCAGCGGTTAAACATAAAATCGACTCATGACTCACATGGTCACCAAAAGTGGTTCAATGTTTTTCGTGACCCTGGTAAGAAAACGAATTTGGTTTACCTTTCTTTGATTTGTGCAACAGGTATCAGTTGCCTCCAAAAGTGTCCAAGTTGATTTAATGATTTTATGCACAGCACGTAACGGTCACGTATGGGTGCGATAGTCATTGTAACCAATTCAATGGCCCTAGTAAGAGAAAACGAAAAAAAAAAAAATTTCCCTATATTTGACTAAAGCAACAGGTGTCGTCTGCAATGGAATATGCCGTAAGTCAATTTTTCATGTTTTCGCGGGCGCATAACTGGCACGTATGAGACAGTAGTCAACGCAACTGGATTTCTTGTCACGGTATAAAAAGAGATTTAAAAAAAATGAAAATTTAGTTCCCTTTGTTTGATTTATGCAATAGAAATCAGTTGCTACTGAAAGAGTTTTCAGTTTTTTAAGCCACTTGTGACACTATTTCCTGGGATTTCTACACCGTACATTGATCATCTTAGCATATTCAAAGTATCAATGCCAATAAAATGGCCCTAGTAAGAGAAAAAAAAAAAAAAAAAAATCCATATAATATACTTAAGCAACAGGTGTCGTCTGCAATGGAATGTGCCGTAAGTCGATTTTTCATGTTTTCGCGGGCGCGTAACTGGCACGTATGAGACGGTAATCAACACAACTGGATTTCTCGTCATTGTATAAAAAGAGATTTAAAAAAAAAAATAAATAAAAATTTAGTTCCCTTTGTTTGATTTATGCAATAGAAATCAGTTGCTACTGAAAGAGTTTTCAGTCTTTTTTAGCCACTTGTGACATTATCTTCTGGGGTTTCTACACTGTACATTGATCGTCTTAGCATATTGAAAGTATCAATGCAAATAAAATGGCCCTAGTAAGAGAAAAAGAACAAAAAAAAATCCCTATATTTGACTTAAGCAACAGGTGTCGTCTGCTATGGAATGTGCCGTAAGTCGATTTTTCGTGTTTTTGCGGGTGCGTAACTGGCACGTATGAGACGGTCGTCAACGTAACTGGGTTTCTTGTTACGGTAAAAAGAGATTAAAAAAAAAATTAAAATTTAGTTCCCTTTGTTTTGATTTATGCAATAGGAAGCAGTTGCTACTGAAAGAGTTTTCAGTCTTTTTTAGCCACTTGTGACATTATTTTCTTATTTTCTGGGGTTTCTACACTGTACATTGATCATCTTAGCATATTTAAAGTATCAATGTACAGTATGGCTGTTGGCCTGAATTAGAAAAGCAAATCGAATCAGGGGATCAAAGGATCAGGGGAAGTCACTCTTGCAAGGTGCTAGAAGGCACCAAAACAAGGTCTTCTGTCACCCTGTTTTCTTAAATTTTCGCCCATTTTCAGT
Organism: Hippopus hippopus; assembly: GCA_946811185.2. Classification (NCBI taxonomy): domain Eukaryota; kingdom Metazoa; phylum Mollusca; class Bivalvia; order Cardiida; family Cardiidae; genus Hippopus; species Hippopus hippopus. The sequence goes on along the minus strand of OX328104.1, from coordinate 48,031,358 downwards.
GAAATCTGGCATATGTGGAGGGTGCATGCCTGGCAGTTTGCCAAGGACTGCATAACAGCCTTCAAAGAAGACTTAAAATCCACTTTTATGCCGATTCTTGTTCACTGTTTTCTATCGATATTTTCGGGCGCCATTTCAAATGGCTCAAAGCTTTCTGATTGGATGATTCTGGGGGTGTGTCTGCAATTTGATTGGCTGATTGGGCGCAATATTGAATTTCTCAAAGCTTTTCTGATTGGATAATTTGAAGAGAGGGATGAGATTTGATTGGCTGATTGGACGCCATTTTGATTTTCTAAAAGCTTCTGTGATTGGATAATTTAAGAGAGGCCTGAGATTTGATTGGCTGATTGGAAGGGGGGGGGGGAAATCTCTGTATATCTATGTTAAATCTTCGGGTCATTTCAGCGTATTGATTGGCAAAGAGGGTTTGACCCCTGCACCAAGACCTTTTCTGGGTCCTGATGGTCAGAGGTTGAATCCCCAACTTTGCCATTTTATCTATTTTACCTATTTTTATTATTAGTCATTCTTACATCTTATTGTATTTCATTGGCCTATTTCTAAATTCTTCAAACAAGAACAAGATTTCTTATTGGAAAAAGTTTATGCCACAGCAACCGGTTGCTTCTGAATCAATGTTTTTGCGCAGCGGTTAAACATAAAATCGACTCATGACTCACATGGTCACCAAAAGTGGTTCAATGTTTTTCGTGACCCTGGTAAGAAAACGAATTTGGTTTACCTTTCTTTGATTTGTTCAACAGGTATCAGTTGCCTCCAAAAGTGTCCAAGTTGATTTAATGATTTTATGCACAGCACGTAACGGTCACGTATGGGTGCGATAGTCATTGTAACCAATTCAATGGCCCTAGTAAGAGAAAACGAAAAAAAAAAAATTTCCCTATATTTGACTAAAGCAACAGGTGTCGTCTGCAATGGAATATGCCGTAAGTCAATTTTTCATGTTTTCGCGGGCGCATAACTGGCACGTATGAGACAGTAGTCAACGCAACTGGATTTCTTGTCACGGTATAAAAAGAGATTTAAAAAAAATGAAAATTTAGTTCCCTTTGTTTGATTTATGCAATAGAAATCAGTTGCTACTGAAAGAGTTTTCAGTTTTTTAAGCCACTTGTGACACTATTTCCTGGGATTTCTACACCGTACATTGATCATCTTAGCATATTCAAAGTATCAATGCCAATAAAATGGCCCTAGTAAGAGAAAAAGAAAAAAAAAAAAAAATCCCTACATTTGACTTAAGCAACAGGTGTCGTCTGCAATGAAATGTGCCGTAAGTCGATTTTTCATGTTTTTGCGGGTGCGTACCTGGCACGTATGAGACGTTAGTCAACACAACTGGATTTCTCGTCATTGTATAAAAAGAGATTTAAAAAAAAAAAAAATTTAGTTCCCTTTGTTTGATTTATGCAATAGAAATCAGTTGCTACTGAAAGAGTTTTCAGTCTTTTTTAGCCACTTGTGACAATATCTTCTGGGGTTTCTACACTGTGCATTGATCGTCTTAGCATATTCAAAGTATCAATGCCAATAAAGTGGCCCTAGTAAGAGAAAAAGAACAAAAAAAATTCCCTATATTTGACTTAAGCAACAGGTGTCGTCTGCTATGGAATGTGCCGTAAGTTGATTTTTCGTGTTTTTGCAGGTGCGTAACTGGCACGTATGAGACGTTCGTCAACGTAACTGGGTTTCTTGTTATGGTAAAAAGAGATTAAAAAAAAAATTAAAATTTAGTTCCCTTTGTTTTGATTCATGCAATAGGAAGCAGTTGCTACTGAAAGAGTTTTCAGTCTTCTTTAGCCACTTGTGACATTATTTTCTTATTTTCTGGGGTTTCTACACTGTACATTGATCATCTTAGCATATTCAAAGTATCAATGCCAATAAAATGGCCCTAGTAAGAGAAAAAGAAAAAAAAAAATCCCTATATTTGACTTAAGCAACAGGTGTCGTCTGCAATGGAATGTGCCGTAAGTCGATTTTTCATGTTTTCGCGGGCGCGTAACTGGCACGTATGAGACGGTAGTCAACACAACTGGATTTCTCGTCATTGTATAAAAAGAGATTTAAAAAAAAAAAATAAATAAAAATTTAGTTCCCTTTGTTTGATTTATGCAATAGAAATCAGTTGCTACTGAAAGAGTTTTCAGTCTTTTTTAGCCACTTGTGACATTATCTTCTGGGGTTTCTACACTGTACATTGATCGTCTTAGCATATTCAAAGTATCAATGCCAATAAAATGGTCCTAGTAAGAGAAAAAGAACAAAAAAAATTCCCTATATTTGACTTAAGCAACAGGTGTCGTCTGCTATGGAATGTGCCGTAAGTCGATTTTTCGTGTTTTTGCGTGTGCGTAACTGGCACGTATGAGACGGTCGTCAACGTAACTGGGTTTCTTGTTACGGTAAAAGGAGATTAAAAAAAAAAAATAAAATTTAGTTCCCTTTGTTTTGATTTATGCAATAGGAAGCAGTTGCTACTGAAAGAGTTTTCAGTCTTTTTTAGCCACTTGTGACATTATTTTCTTATTTTCTGGGGTTTCTACACTGTACATTGATCATCTTAGCATATTTAAAATATCAATGTACAGTATGGCTGTTGGCCTGAATTAGAAAAGCAAATCGAATCAGGGGATCAAGGGATCAGGGGAAGTCACTCTTGCAAGGTGCTAGAAGGCACCAAAACAAGGTCTTCTGTCACCCTGTTTTCTTAAATTTTCGCCCATTTTCAGTGAAATCTGGCATATGTGGAGGGTGCATGCCTGGCAGTTTGCCAAGGACTGCATAACAGCCTTCAAAGAAGACTTAAAATCCACTTTTATGCCGATTCTTGTTCACTGTTTTCTATCGATATTTTCGGGCGCCATTTCAAATGGCTCAAAGCTTTCTGATTGGATGATTCTGGGGGTGTGTCTGCAATTTGATTGGCTGATTGGGCGCAATTTTGAATTTCTCAAAGCTTTTCTGATTGGATAATTTGAAGAGAGGGATGATATTTGATTGGCTGATTGGACGCCATTTTGATTTTCTAAAAGCTTCTGTGATTGGATAATTTAAGAGAGGCCTGAGATTTGATTGGCTGATTGGAAGGGGGGGGAAATCTCTGTATATCTATGTTAAATCTTCGGGTCATTTCAGCGTATTGATTGGCAAAGAGGGTTTGACCCCTGCACCAAGACCTTTTCTGGGTCCTGATGGTCAGAGGTTGAAACCCCAACTTTGCCATTTTATCTATTTTACCTATTTTTATTATTAGTCATTCTTACATCTTATTGTATTTCATTGGCCTATTTCTAAATTCTTCAAACAAGAACAAGATTTCTTATTGGAAAAAGTTTATGCCACAGCAACCGGTTGCTTCTGAATCAATGTTTTTGCGCAGCGGTTAAACATAAAATCGACTCATGACTCACATGGTCACCAAAAGTGGTTCAATGTTTTTCGTGACCCTGGTAAGAAAACGAATTTGGTTTACCTTTCTTTGATTTGTGCAACAGGTATCAGTTGCCTCCAAAAGTGTCCAAGTTGATTTAATGATTTTATGCACAGCACGTAACGGTCACGTATGGGTGCGATAGTCATTGTAACCAATTCAATGGCCCTAGTAAGAGAAAACGAAAAAAAAAAAAATTCCCTATATTTGACTAAAGCAACAGGTGTCGTCTGCAATGGAATATGCCGTAAGTCAATTTTTCATGTTTTCGCGGGCGCATAACTGGCACGTATGAGACAGTAGTCAACGCAACTGGATTTCTTGTCACGGTATAAAAAGAGATTTAAAAAAAAATGAAAATTTAGTTCCCTTTGTTTGATTTATGCAATAGAAATCAGTTGCTACTGAAAGAGTTTTCAGTTTTTTAAGCCACTTGTGACACTATTTCCTGGGATTTCTACACCGTACATTGATCATCTTAGCATATTCAAAGTATCAATGCCAATAAAATGGCCCTAGTAAGAGAAAAAGAAAAAAAAAAAAATCCCTATATTTGACTGAAGAAACAGGTGTCGTCTGCAATGAAATGTGCCGTAAGTCGATTTTTCATGTTTTTGCGGGCGCGTAACTGGCACGTATGAGAAGGTAGTCAACGCAACTGGATTTCTTGGCATTGTACAAATAGAGATTTAAAAAAAAATAAAAATTTAGTTCCCTTTGTTTGATTTATGCAATTGAAAGCAGTTGCTACTGAAAGAGTTTTCAGTTTTTTAAGCCACTTGTGACATTATTTCCTGGGATTTCTACACTGTACATTGATCATCTTAGCATATTCAAAGTATCAATGCCATTTCAAAGGCCCTAGTAAGAGAAAAAGAACAAAAAAAATCCCTATATTTGACTTAAGCAACAGGTGTCGTCTGCAATGGAATGTGCCGTAAGTCGATTTTTCATGTTTTCGCGGGCGCGTAACTGGCACGTATGAGACGGTAGTCAACACAACTGGATTTCTCGTCATTGTATAAAAAGAGATTTAAAAAAAAAAAAAAATTAAAGTTTAGTTCCATTTGTTTGATTTATGCAATAGAAATCAGTTGCTACTGAAAGAGTTTTCAGTCTTTTTTAGCCACTTGTGACATTATCTTCTGGGGTTTCTACACTGTACATTGATCGTCTTAGCATATTCAAAGTATCAATGCCAATAAAGTGGCCCTAGTAAGAGAAAAAGAACAAAAAAAATTCCCTATATTTGACTTAAGCAACAGGTGTCGTCTGCTATGGAATGTGCCGTAAGTCGATTTTTCGTGTTTTTGCGGGTGCGTAACTGGCACGTATGAGACGGTCGTCAACCTAACTGGGTTTCTTGTTACGGTAAAAAGAGATTAAAAAAAAAAATAAAATTTAGTTCCCTTTGTTTTGATTTATGCAATAGGAAGCAGTTGCTACTGAAAGAGTTTTCAGTCTTTTTTAGCCACTTGTGACATTATTTTCTTATTTTCTGGGGTTTCTACACTGTACATTGATCATCTTAGCATATTTAAAGTATCAATGTACAGTATGGCTGTTGGCCTGAATTAGAAAAGCAAATCGAATCAGGGGATCAAGGGATCAGGGGAAGTCACTCTTGCAAGGTGCTAGAAGGCACCAAAACAAGGTCTTCTGTCACCCTGTTTTCTTAAATTTTCGCCCATTTTCAGTGAAATTTGGCATATGTGGAGGGTGCATGCCTGGCAGTTTGCCAAGGACTGCATAACAGCCTTCAAAGAAGACTTAAAATCCACTTTTATGCCGATTCTTGTTCACTGTTTTCTATCGATATTTTCGGGCGCCATTTCAAATGGCTCAAAGCTTTCTGATTGGATGATTCTGGGGGTGTGTCTGCAATTTGATTGGCTGATTGGGCGCAATATTGAATTTCTCAAAGCTTTTCTGATTGGATAATTTGAACAGAGGGATGAGATTTGATTGGCTGATTGGACGCCATTTTGATTTTCTAAAAGCTTCTGTGATTGGATAATTTAAGAGAGGCCTGAGATTTGATTGGCTGATTGGAAGGGGGGGGGAAATCTCTGTATATCTATGTTAAATCTTCGGGTCATTTCAGCGTATTGATTGGCAAAGAGGGTTTGACCCCTGCAACAAGACCTTTTCTGGGTCCTGATGGTCAGAGGTTGAATCCCCAACTTTGCCATTTTATCTATTTTACCTATTTTTATTATTAGTCATTCTTACATCTTATTGTATTTCATTGGCCTATTTCTAAATTCTTCAAACAAGATCAAGATTTCTTATTGGAAAACGTTTATGCCACAGCAACCGGTTGCTTCTGAATCAATCTTTTTGCGCAGCGGTTAAACATAAAATCGACTCATGACTCACATGGTCACCAAAAGTGGTTCAATGTTTTTCGTGACCCTGGTAAGAAAACGAATTTGGTTTACCTTTCTTTGATTTGTGCAACAGGTATCAGTTGCCTCCAAAAGTGTCCAAGTTGATTTAATGATTTTATGCACAGCACGTAACGGTCACGTATGGGTGCGATAGTCATTGTAACCAATTCAATGGCCCTAGTAAGAGAAAACGAAAAAAAAAAAAAATTTCCCTATATTTGACTAAAGCAACAGGTGTCGTCTGCAATGGAATATGCCGTAAGTCGATTTTTCATGTTTTTGCGTGCGCGTAACTGGCACGTATGAGATGGTAGTCAACGCAACTGGATTTCTTGGCATTGTACAAAAAGAGATTTAAAAAAAAATAAAAATTTAGTTCCCTTTGTTTGATTTATGCAATAGAAAGCAGTTGCTACTGAAAGAGTTTTCAGTTTTTTAAGCCACTTGTGACACTATTTCCTGGGATTTCTACACTGTACATTGATCATCTTAGCATATTCAAAGTATCAATGCCAATAAAATGGCCCTAGTAAGAGAAAAAGAAAAAAAAAAATCCCTATATTTGACTTAAGCAACAGGTGTCGTCTGCAATGGAATGTGCCGTAAGTCGATTTTTCATGTTTTCGCGGGCGCGTAACTGGCACGTATGAGACGGTAGTCAACACAACTGGATTTCTCGTCATTGTATAAAAAGAGATTTAAAAAAAAAAAAAATAAAAATTTAGTTCCCTTTGTTTGATTTATGCAATAGAAATCAGTTGCTACTGAAAGAGTTTTCAGTCTTTTTTAGCCACTTGTGACATTATCTTCTGGGGTTTCTACACTGTACATTGATCGTCTTAGCATATTCAAAGTATCAATGCCAATAAAGTGGCCCTAGTAAGAGAAAAAGAACAAAAAAAATTCCCTATATTTGACTTAAGCAACAGGTGTCGTCTGCTATGGAATGTGCCGTAAGTCGATTTTTCGTGTTTTTGCGGGTGCGTAACTGGCACGTATGAGACGGTCGTCAACGTAACTGGGTTTCTTGTTACGGTAAAAAGAGATTAAAAAAAAAATTAAACTTTAGTTCCCTTTGTTTTGATTTATGCAATAGGAAGCAGTTGCTACTGAAAGCGTTTTCAGTCTTTTTTAGCCACTTGTGACATTATTTTCTTATTTTCTGGGGTTTCTACACTGTACATTGATCATCTTAGCATATTTAAAGTATCAATGTACAGTATGGCTGTTGGCCTGAATTAGAAAAGCAAATCGAATCAGGGGATCAAGGGATCAGGGGAAGTCACTCTTGCAAGGTGCTAGAAGGCACCAAAACAAGGTCTTCTGTCACCCTGTTTTCTTAAATTTTCGCCCATTTTCAGTGAAATCTGGCATATGTGGAGAGTGCATGCCTGGCAGTTTGCCAAGGACTGCATAACAGCCTTCAAAGAAGACTTAAAATCCACTTTTATGCCGATTCTTGTTCACTGTTTTCTATCGATATTTTCGGGCGCCATTTCAAATGGCTCAAAGCTTTCTGATTGGATGATTCTGGGGGTGTGTCTGCAATTTGATTGGCTGATTGGGCGCAATATTGAATTTCTCAAAGCTTTTCTGATTGGATAATTTGAACAGAGGGATGAGATTTGATTGGCTGATTGGACGCCATTTTGATTTTCTAAAAGCTTCTGTGATTGGATAATTTAAGAGAGGCCTGAGATTTGATTGGCTGATTGGAAGGGGGGGGAATCTCTGTATATCTATGTTAAATCTTCGGGTCATTTCAGCGTATTGATTGGCAAAGAGGGTTTGACCCCTGCAACAAGACCTTTTCTGGGTCCTGATGGTCAGAGGTTGAATCCCCAACTTTGCCATTTTATCTATTTTACCTATTTTTATTATTAGTCATTCTTACATCTTATTGTATTTCATTGGCCTATTTCTAAATTCTTCAAACAAGAACAAGATTTCTTATTGGAAAAAGTTTATGCCACAGCAACCGGTTGCTTCTGAATCAATGTTTTTGCGCAGCGGTTAAACATAAAATCGACTCATGACTCACATGGTCACCAAAAGTGGTTCAATGTTTTTCGTGACCCTGGTAAGAAAACGAATTTGGTTTACCTTTCTTTGATTTGTGCAACAGGTATCAGTTGCCTCCAAAAGTGTCCAAGTTGATTTAATGATTTTATGCACAGCACGTAACGGTCACGTATGGGTGCGATAGTCATTGTAACCAATTCAATGGCCCTAGTAAGAGAAAACGAAAAAAAAAAAATTTCCCTATATTTGACTAAAGCAACAGGTGTCGTCTGCAATGGAATATGCCGTAAGTCAATTTTTCATGTTTTCGCGGGCGCATAACTGGCACGTATGAGACAGTAGTCAACGCAACTGGATTTCTTGTCACGGTATAAAAAGAGATTTAAAAAAAATGAAAATTTAGTTCCCTTTGTTTGATTTATGCAATAGAAATCAGTTGCTACTGAAAGAGTTTTCAGTTTTTTAAGCCACTTGTGACACTATTTCCTGGGATTTCTACACCGTACATTGATCATCTTAGCATATTCAAAGTATCAATGCCAATAAAATGGCCCTAGTAAGAGAAAAAGAACAAGAAAAAATCCTTATATTTGACTTAAGCAACAGGTGTCGTCTGCAATGAAATGTGCCGTAAGTCGATTTTTCATGTTTTTGCGGATGGTAACTGGCACGTATGAGATGGTAGTCAACGCAACTGGATTTCTTGGCATTGTACAAAAAGAGATTTAAAAAAAAATAAAAATTTAGTTCCCTTTGTTTGATTTATGCAATAGAAAGCAGTTGCTACTGAAAGAGTTTTCAGTTTTTTAAGCCACTTGTGACACTATTTCCTGGGATTTCTACACTGTACATTGATCATCTTAGCATATTCAAAGTATCAATGCCAATAAAATGGCCCTAGTAAGAGAAAAAGAAAAAAAAAAATCCCTATATTTGACTTAAGCAACAGGTGTCGTCTGCAATGAAATGTGCCGTAAGTCGATTTTTCATGTTTTTGCGGGCGCGTAACTGGCACGTATGAGATGGTAGTCAACGCAACTGGATTTCTTGGCATTGTACAAAAAGAGATTTAAAAAAAAATAAAAATTTAGTTCCCTTTGTTTGATTTATGCAATAGAAATCAGTTGCTACTGAAAGAGTTTTCAGTCTTTTTTAGCCACTTGTGACATTATCTTCTGGGGTTTCTACACTGTATATTGATCGTCTTAGCATATTCAAAGTATCAATGCCAATAAAATGGCCCTAGTAAGAGAAAAAGAACAAAAAAAATTCCCTATATTTGACTTAAGCAACAGGTGTCGTCTGCAATGAAATGTGCCGTAAGTCGATTTTTCATGTTTTTGCAGGCGCGTAACTGGCACGTATGAGATGGTAGTCAACGCAACTGGATTTCTTGGCATTGTACAAAAAGAGATTTAAAAAAAAATAAAAATTTAGTTCCCTTTGTTTGATTTATGCAATAGAAAGCAGTTGCTACTGAAAGAGTTTTCAGTTTTTTAAGCCACTTGTGACACTATTTCCTGGGATTTCTACACTGTACATTGATCATCTTAGCATATTCAAAGTATCAATGCCATTTCAATGGCCCTAGTAAGGGAAAACGAAAAAAAAAAATCCCTATATTTGACTTAAGCAACAGGTGTCGTCTGCAATGGAATGTGCCGTAAGTCGATTTTTCATGTTTTCGCGGGCGCGTAACTGGCACGTATGAGACGGTAGTCAACACAACTGGATTTCTCGTCATTGTATATAAAGAGATTTAAAAAAAAAAAAATAAAAATTTAGTTCCCTTTGTTTGATTTATGCAATAGAAATCAGTTGCTACTGAAAGAGTTTTCAGTCTTTTTTAGCCATTTGTGACATTATCTTCTGGGGTTTCTACACTGTACATTGATCGTCTTAGCATATTCAAAGTATCAATGCCAATAAAATGGCCCTAGTAAGAGAAAAAGAACAAAAAAGATTCCCTATATTTGACTTAAGCAACAGGTGTCGTCTGCTATGGAATGTGCCGTAAGACGATTTTTCGTGTTTTTGTGGGTGCGTAACTGGCACGTATGAGACGGTCATCAACGTAACTGGGTTTCTTGTTACGGTAAAAAGAGATTAAAAAAAAAAAATGAAAATTTAGTTCCCTTTGTTTTGATTTATGCAATAGGAAGCAGTTGCTACTGAAAGAGTTTTCAGTCTTTTTTAGCCACTTGTGACATTATTTTCTTATTTTCTGGGGTTTCTACACTGTACATTGATCATCTTAGCATATTTAAAGTATCAATGTACAGTATGGCTGTTGGCCTGAATTAGAAAAGCAAATCGAATCAGGGGATCAAGGGATCAGGGGAAGTCACTCTTGCAAGGTGCTAGAAGGCACCAAAACAAGGTCTTCTGTCACCCTGTTTTCTTAAATTTTCGCCCATTTTCAGTGAAATCTGGCATATGTGGAGGGTGCATGCCTGGCAGTTTGCCAAGGACTGCATAACAGCCTTCAAAGAAGACTTAAAATCCACTTTTATGCCGATTCTTGTTCACTGTTTTCTATCGATATTTTCGGGCGCCATTTCAAATGGCTCAAAGCTTTCTGATTGGATGATTCTGGGGGTGTGTCTGCAATTTGATTGGCTGATTGGGCGCAATATTGAATTTCTCAAAGCTTTTCTGATTGGATAATTTGAAGAGAGGGATGAGATTTGATTGGCTGATTGGACGCCATTTTGATTTTCTAAAAGCTTCTGTGATTGCATAATTTAAGAGAGGCCTGAGATTTGATTGGCTGATTGGAAGGTGGGCGGAAATCTCTGTATATCTAAGTTAAATCTTCGGGTCATTTCAGCGTATTGATTGGCAAAGAGGGTTTGACCCCTGCACCAAGACCTTTTCTGGGTCCTGATGGTCAGAGGTTGAATCCCCAACTTTGCCATTTTATCTATTTTACCTATTTTTATTATTAGTCATTCTTACATCCTATTGTATTTCATTGGCCTATTTCTAAATTCTTCAAACAAGAACAAGATTTCTTATTGGAAAAAGTTTATGCCACAGCAACCGGTTGCTTCTGAATCAATGTTTTTGCGCAGCGGTTAAACATAAAATCGACTCATGACTCACATGGTCACCAAAAGTGGTTCAATGTTTTTCGTGACCCTGGTAAGAAAACGAATTTGGTTTACCTTTCTTTGATTTGTGCAACAGGTATCAGTTGCCTCCAAAAGTGTCCAAGTTGATTTAATGATTTTATGCACAGCACGTAACGGTCACGTATGGGTGCGATAGTCATTGTAACCAATTCAATGGCCCTAGTAAGAGAAAATGAAAAAAAAAAAATTTCCCTATATTTGACTAAAGCAACAGGTGTCGTCTGCAATGGAATATGCCGTAAGTCAATTTTTCATGTTTTCGCGGGCGCATAACTGGCACGTATGAGACAGTAGTCAACGCAACTGGATTTCTTGTCACGGTATAAAAAGAGATTTAAAAAAAATGAAAATTTAGTTCCCTTTGTTTGATTTATGCAATAGAAATCAGTTGCTACTGAAAGAGTTTTCAGTTTTTTAAGCCACTTGTGACACTATTTCCTGGGATTTCTACACCGTACATTGATCATCTTAGCATATTCAAAGTATCAATGCCAATAAAATGGCCCTAGTAAGAGAAAAAGAACAAAAAAAAATCCTTATATTTGACTTAAGCAACAGGTGTCGTCTGCAATGAAATGTGCCGTAAGTCGATTTTTCATGTTTTTGCGGATGGTAACTGGCACGTATGAGATGGTAGTCAATGCAACTGGATTTCTTGGCATTGTACAAAAAGAGATTTAAAAAAAAATAAAAATTTAGTTCCCTTTGTTTGATTTATGCAATAGAAAGCAGTTGCTACTGAAAGAGTTTTCAGTTTTTTAAGCCACTTGTGATACTATTTCCTGGGATTTCTACACTGTACATTGATCATCTTAGCATATTCAAAGTATCAATGCCAATAAAATGGCCCTAGTAAGAGAAAAAGAAAAAAAAAAAAAATCCCTATATTTGACTTAAGCAACAGGTGTCGTCTGCAATGGAATGTGCCGTAAGTCGATTTTTCATGTTTTTGCGGGCGCGTAACTGGCACGTATGAGACGGTAGTCAACACAACTGGATATCTCGTCATTGTATAAAAAGAGATTTAAAAAAAAAATAAATAAAAATTTAGTTCCCTTTGTTTGATTTATGCAATAGAAATCAGTTGCTACTGAAAGAGTTTTCAGTCTTTTTTAGCCACTTGTGACATTATCTTCTGGGGTTTCTACACTGTACATTGATCGTCTTAGCATATTCAAAGTATCAGTGCCAATAAAATGGCCCTAGTAAGAGAAAAAGAACAAAAAAAAATCCCTATATTTGACTTAAGCAACAGGTGTCGTCTGCTATGGAATGTGCCGTAAGTCGATTTTTCGTGTTTTTGTGGGTGCGTAACTGGCACGTATGAGACGGTCGTCAACGTAACTGGGTTTCTTTTTACGGTAAAAAGAGATTAAAAAAAAAATGAAAATTTAGTTCCCTTTGTTTTGATTTATGCAATAGGAAGCAGTTGCTACTGAAAGAGTTTTCAGTCTTTTTTAGCCACTTGTGACATTATTTTCTTATTTTCTGGGGTTTCTACACTGTACATTGATCATCTTAGCATATTTAAAGTATCAATGTACAGTATGGCTGTTGGCCTAAATTAGAAAAGCAAATCGAATCAGGGGATCAAGGGATCAGGGGAAGTCACTCTTGCAAGGTGCTAGAAGGCACCAAAACAAGGTCTTCTGTCACCCTGTTTTCTTAAATTTTCGCCCATTTTCAGTGAAATCTGGCATATGTGGAGGGTGCATGCCTGGCAGTTTGCCAAGGACTGCATAACAGCCTTCAAAGAAGACTTAAAATCCACTTTTATGCCGATTCTTGTTCACTGTTTTCTATCGATATTTTCGGGCGCCATTTCAAATGGCTCAAAGCTTTCTGATTGGATGATTCTGGGGGTGTGTCTGCAATTTGATTGGCTGATTGGGCGCAATATTGAATTTCTCAAAGCTTTTCTGATTGGATAATTTGAAGAGAGGGATGAGATTTGATTGGCTGATTGGACGCCATTTTGATTTTCTAAAAGCTTCTGTGATTGGATAATTTAAGAGAGGCCTGAGATTTGATTGGCTGATTGGAAGGGGGGGGGGAAATCTCTGTATATCTATGTTAAATCTTCGGGTCATTTCAGCGTATTGATTGGCAAAGAGGGTTTGACCCCTGCACCAAGACCTTTTCTGGGTCCTGATGGTCAGATGTTGAATCCCCAACTTTGCCATTTTATCTATTTTACCTATTTTTATTATTAGTCATTCTTACATCTTATTGTATTTCATTGGCCTATTTCTAAATTCTTCAAACAAGAACAAGATTTCTTATTGGAAAAAGTTTATGCCACAGCAACCGGTTGCTTCTGAATCAATGTTTTTGCGCAGCGGTTAAACATAAAATCGACTCATGACTCACATGGTCACCAAAAGTGGTTCAATGTTTTTCGTGACCCTGGTAAGAAAACGAATTTGGTTTACCTTTCTTTGATTTGTGCAACAGGTATCAGTTGCCTCGAAAAGTGTCCAAGTTGATTTAATGATTTTATGCACAGCACGTAACGGTCACGTATGGGTGCGATAGTCATTGTAACCAATTCAATGGCCCTAGTAAGAGAAAACGAAAAAAAAAAAATTTCCCTATATTTGAGTAAAGCAACAGGTGTCGTCTGCTATGGAATATGCCGTAAGTCAATTTTTCATGTTTTCGCGGGCGCATAACTGGCACGTATGAGACAGTAGTCAACGCAACTGGATTTCTTGTCACGGTATAAAAAGAGATTTAAAAAAAATGAAAATTTAGTTCCCTTTGTTTGATTTATGCAATAGAAATCAGTTGCTACTGAAAGAGTTTTCAGTTTTTTAAGCCACTTGTGACACTATTTCCTGGGATTTCTACACCGTACATTGATCATCTTAGCATATTCAAAGTATCAATGCAAATAAAATGGCCCTAGTAAGAGAAAGAAAAAAAAAAAAATCTCTATATTTGACTTAAGCAACAGGTGTCGTCTGCAATGAAATGTGCCGTAAGTCGATTTTTCATGTTTTTGCGGGCGCGTAACTGGCACGTATGAGATGGTAGTCAACGCAACTGGATTTCTTGGCATTGTACAAAAAGAGATTTAAAAAAAAATAAAAATTTAGTTCCCTTTGTTTGATTTATGCAATAGAAATCAGTTGCTACTGAAAGAGTTTTCAGTCTTTTTTAGCCACTTGTGACATTATCTTCTGGGGTTTCTACACTGTATATTGATCGTCTTAGCATATTCAAAGTATCAATGCCAATAAAATGGCCCTAGTAAGAGAAAAAGAACAAAAAAAATTCCCTATATTTGACTTAAGCAACAGGTGTCGTCTGCAATGAAATGTGCCGTAAGTCGATTTTTCATGTTTTTGCAGGCGCGTAACTGGCACGTATGAGATGGTAGTCAACGCAACTGGATTTCTTGGCATTGTACAAAAAGAGATTTAAAAAAAAATAAAAATTTAGTTCCCTTTGTTTGATTTATGCAATAGAAAGCAGTTGCTACTGAAAGAGTTTTCAGTTTTTTAAGCCACTTGTGACACTATTTCCTGGGATTTCTACACTGTACATTGATCATCTTAGCATATTCAAAGTATCAATGCCATTTCAATGGCCCTAGTAAGGGAAAACGAAAAAAAAAAATCCCTATATTTGACTTAAGCAACAGGTGTCGTCTGCAATGGAATGTGCCGTAAGTCGATTTTTCATGTTTTCGCGGGCGCGTAACTGGCACGTATGAGACGGTAGTCAACACAACTGGATTTCTCGTCATTGTATATAAAGAGATTTAAAAAAAAAAAAATAAAAATTTAGTTCCCTTTGTTTGATTTATGCAATAGAAATCAGTTGCTACTGAAAGAGTTTTCAGTCTTTTTTAGCCATTTGTGACATTATCTTCTGGGGTTTCTACACTGTACATTGATCGTCTTAGCATATTCAAAGTATCAATGCCAATAAAATGGCCCTAGTAAGAGAAAAAGAACAAAAAAGATTCCCTATATTTGACTTAAGCAACAGGTGTCGTCTGCTATGGAATGTGCCGTAAGACGATTTTTCGTGTTTTTGTGGGTGCGTAACTGGCACGTATGAGACGGTCATCAACGTAACTGGGTTTCTTGTTACGGTAAAAAGAGATTAAAAAAAAAAATGAAAATTTAGTTCCCTTTGTTTTGATTTATGCAATAGGAAGCAGTTGCTACTGAAAGAGTTTTCAGTCTTTTTTAGCCACTTGTGACATTATTTTCTTATTTTCTGGGGTTTCTACACTGTACATTGATCATCTTAGCATATTTAAAGTATCAATGTACAGTATGGCTGTTGGCCTAAATTAGAAAAGCAAATCGAATCAGGGGATCAAGGGATCAGGGGAAGTCACTCTTGCAAGGTGCTAGAAGGCACCAAAACAAGGTCTTCTGTCACCCTGTTTTCTTAAATTTTCGCCCATTTTCAGTGAAATCTGGCATATGTGGAGGGTGCATGCCTGGCAGTTTGCCAAGGACTGCATAACAGCCTTCAAAGAAGACTTAAAATCCACTTTTATGCCGATTCTTGTTCACTGTTTTCTATCGATATTTTCGGGCGCCATTTCAAATGGCTCAAAGCTTTCTGATTGGATGATTCTGGGGGTGTGTCTGCAATTTGATTGGCTGATTGGGCGCAATATTGAATTTCTCAAAGCTTTTCTGATTGGATAATTTGAAGAGAGGGATGAGATTTGATTGGCTGATTGGACGCCATTTTGATTTTCTAAAAGCTTCTGTGATTGGATAATTTAAGAGAGGCCTGAGATTTGATTGGCTGATTGGAAGGGGGGGGAAATCTCTGTATATCTATGTTAAATCTTCGGGTCATTTCAGCGTATTGATTGGCAAAGAGGGTTTGACCCCTGCACCAAGACCTTTTCTGGGTCCTGATGGTCAGAGGTTGAATCCCCAACTTTGCCATTTTATCTATTTTACCTATTTTTATTATTAGTCATTCTTACATCTTATTGTATTTCATTGGCCTATTTCTAAATTCTTCAAACAAGAACAAGATTTCTTATTGGAAAAAGTTTATGCCACAGCAACCGGTTGCTTCTGAATCAATGTTTTTGCGCAGCGGTTAAACATAAAATCGACTCATGACTCACATGGTCACCAAAAGTGGTTCAATGTTTTTCGTGACCCTGGTAAGAAAACGAATTTGGTTTACCTTTCTTTGATTTGTTCAACAGGTATCAGTTGCCTCCAAAAGTGTCCAAGTTGATTTAATGATTTTATGCACAGCACGTAACGGTCACGTATGGGTGCGATAGTCATTGTAACCAATTCAATGGCCCTAGTAAGAGAAAACGAAAAAAAAAAAAATTTCCCTATATTTCACTAAAGCAACAGGTGACGTCTGCAATGGAATATGCCGTAAGTCAATTTTTCATGTTTTTGCGGGCGCATAACTGGCACGTATGAGACAGTAGTCAACGCAACTGGATTTCTTGTCACGGTATAAAAAGAGATTTAAAAAAAATGAAAATTTAGTTCCCTTTGTTTGATTTATGCAATAGAAATCAGTTGCTACTGAAAGAGTTTTCAGTTTTTTAAGCCACTTGTGACACTATTTCCTGGGATTTCTACACCGTACATTGATCATCTTAGCATATTCAAAGTATCAATGCCAATAAAATGGCCCTAGTAAGAGAAAAAGAACAAAAAAAAATCCCTATATTTGACTTAAGCAACAGGTGTCGTCTGCAATGAAATGTGCCGTAAGTCGATTTTTCATGTTTTTGCGGGCGCGTAACTGGCACGTATGAGATGGTAGTCAACGCAACTGGATTTCTTGGCATTGTACAAAAAGAGATTTAAAAAAAAATAAAAATTTAGTTCCCTTTGTTTGATTTATGCAATAGAAAGCAGTTGCTACTGAAAGAGTTTTCAGTTTTTTAAGCCACTTGTGACACTATTTCCTGGGATTTCTACACCGTACATTGATCATCTTAGCATATTCAAAGTATCAAAGCCAATAAAATGGCCCTAGTAAGAGAAAAAGAAAAAAAAAAATCCCTATATTTGACTTAAGCAACAGGTGTCGTCTGCAATGGAATGTGCCGTAAGTCGATTTTTCATGTCTTCGCGGGCGCGTAACTGGCACGTATGAGACAGTAGTCAACACAACTGGATTTCTCGTCATTGTATAAAAAGAGATTTAAAAAAAAAATAAATAAAAATTTAGTTCCCTTTGTTTGATTTATGCAATAGAAATCAGTTGCTACTGAAAGAGTTTTCAGTCTTTTTTAGCCATTTGTGACATTATCTTCTGGGGTTTCTACACTGTACATTGATCGTCTTAGCATATTCAAAGTATCAATGCCAATAAAATGGCCCTAGTAAGAGAAAAAGAACAAAAAAAATTCCCTATATTTGACTTAAGCAACAGGTGTCGTCTGCAATGAAATGTGCCGTAAGTCGATTTTTCATGTTTTTGCAGGCGCGTAACTGGCACGTATGAGATGGTAGTCAACGCAACTGGATTTCTTGGCATTGTACAAAAAGAGATTTAAAAAAAAATAAAAATTTAGTTCCCTTTGTTTGATTTATGCAATAGAAAGCAGTTGATACTGAAAGAGTTTTCAGTTTTTTAAGCCACTTGTGACACTATTTGCTGGGATTTCTACACTGTACATTGATCATCTTAGCATATTCAAAGTATCAATGCCAATAAAATGGCCCTAGTAAGAGAAAAAGAACAAAAAAAAAACCTTATATTTGACTTAAGCAACAGGTGTCGTCTGCAATGAAATGTGCCGTAAGTCGATTTTTCATGTATTTGCGGATGGTAACTGGCACGTATGAGATGGTAGTCAATGCAACTGGATTTCTTGGCATTGTACAAAAAGAGATTTAAAAAAAAATAAAAATTTAGTTCCCTTTGTTTGATTTATGCAATAGAAAGCAGTTGCTACTGAAAGAGTTTTCAGTTTTTTAAGCCACTTGTGACACTATTTCCTGGGATTTCTACACTGTACATTGATCATCTTAGCATATTCAAAGTATCAATGCCAATAAAATGGCCCTAGTAAGAGAAAAAGAAAAAAAAAAAAAAAATCCCTATATTTGACTTAAGCAACAGGTGTCGTCTGCTATGGAATGTGCCGTAAGTCGATTTTTCGTGTTTTTGTGGGTGCGTAACTGGCACGTATGAGACGGTCGTCAACCTAACTGGGTTTCTTGTTACGGTAAAAAGAGATTAAAAAAAAAATGAAAATTTAGTTCCCTTTGTTTTGATTTATGCAATAGGAAGCAGTTGCTACTGAAAGAGTTTTCAGTCTTTTTTAGCCACTTGTGACATTATTTTCTTATTTTCTGGGGTTTCTACACTGTACATTGATCATCATAGCATATTTAAAGTATCAATGTACCGTATGGCTGTTGGCCTGAATTAGAAAAGCAAATCGAATCAGGGGATCAAGGGATCAGGGGAAGTCACTCTTGCAAGGTGCTAGAAGGCACAAAAACAAGGTTTTCTGTCACCCTGTTTTCTTAAATTTTCGCCCATTTTCAGTGAAATCTGGCATATGTGGAGGGTGCATGCCTGGCAGTTTGCCAAGGACTGCATAACAGCCTTCAAAGAAGACTTAAAATCCACTTTTATGCCGATTCTTGTTCACTGTTTTCTATCGATATTTTCGGGCGCCATTTCAAATGGCTCAAAGCTTTCTGATTGGATGATTCTGGGGGTGTGTCTGCAATTTGATTGGCTGATTGGGCGCAATATTGAATTTCTCAAAGCTTTTCTGATTGGATAATTTGAAGAGAGGGATGAGATTTGATTGGCTGATTGGACGCCATTTTGATTTTCTAAAAGCTTCTGTGATTGCATAATTTAAGAGAGGCCTGAGATTTGATTGGCTGATTGGAAGGTGGGGGGAAATCTCTGTATATCTAAGTTAAATCTTCGGGTCATTTCAGCGTATTGATTGGCAAAGAGGGTTTGACCCCTGCACCAAGACCTTTTCTGGGTCCTGATGGTCAGAGGTTGAATCCCCAACTTTGCCATTTTATCTATTTTACCTATTTTTATTATTAGTCATTCTTACATCCTATTGTATTTCATTGGCCTATTTCTAAATTCTTCAAACAAGAACAAGATTTCTTATTGGAAAAAGTTTATGCCACAGCAACCGGTTGCTTCTGAATCAATGTTTTTGCGCAGCGGTTAAACATAAAATCGACTCATGACTCACATGGTCACCAAAAGTGGTTCAATGTTTTTCGTGACCCTGGTAAGAAAACGAATTTGGTTTACCTTTCTTTGATTTGTGCAACAGGTATCAGTTGCCTCCAAAAGTGTCCAAGTTGATTTAATGATTTTAT
The DNA here is from genome assembly GCA_946811185.2 of Hippopus hippopus. Taxonomy (NCBI): domain Eukaryota; kingdom Metazoa; phylum Mollusca; class Bivalvia; order Cardiida; family Cardiidae; genus Hippopus; species Hippopus hippopus. The sequence goes on along the minus strand of OX328104.1, from coordinate 48,012,025 downwards.
GCACAGCACGTAACGGTCACGTATGGGTGCGATAGTCATTGTAACCAATTCAATGGCCCTAGTAAGAGAAAACGAAAAAAAAAAATTTCCCTATATTTGACTAAAGCAACAGGTGTCGTCTGCAATGGAATATGCCGTAAGTCAATTTTTCATGTTTTCGCGGGCGCATAACTGGCACGTATGAGACAGTAGTCAACGCAACTGGATTTCTTGTCACGGTATAAAAAGAGATTTAAAAAAAATGAAAATTTAGTTCCCTTTGTTTGATTTATGCAATAGAAATCAGTTGCTACTGAAAGAGTTTTCAGTTTTTTAAGCCACTTGTGACACTATTTCCTGGGATTTCTACACCGTACATTGATCATCTTAGCATATTCAAAGTATCAATGCCAATAAAATGGCCCTAGTAAGAGAAAAAGAACAAAAAAAAATCCTTATATTTGACTTAAGCAACAGGTGTCGTCTGCAATGAAATGTGCCGTAAGTCGATTTTTCATGTTTTTGCGGATGGTAACTGGCACTTATGAGATGGTAGTCAATGCAACTGGATTTCTTGGCATTGTACAAAAAGAGATTTAAAAAAAAATAAAAATTTAGTTCCCTTTGTTTGATTTATGCAATAGAAAGCAGTTGCTACTGAAAGAGTTTTCAGTTTTTTAAGCCACTTGTGACACTATTTCCTGGGATTTCTACACTGTACATTGATCATCTTAGCATATTCAAAGTATCAATGCCAATAAAATGGCCCTAGTAAGAGAAAAAGAAAAAAAAAAAAAAAAAATCCCTATATTTGACTTAAGCAACAGGTGTCGTCTGCAATGGAATGTGCCGTAAGTCGATTTTTCATGTTTTTGCGGGCGCGTAACTGGCACGTATGAGACGGTAGTCAACACAACTGGATTTCTCGTCATTGTATAAAAAGAGATTTAAAAAAAAAATAAATAAAAATTTAGTTCCCTTTGTTTGATTTATGCAATAGAAATCACTTGCTACTGAAAGAGTTTTCAGTCTTTTTTAGCCACTTGTGACATTATCTTCTGGGGTTTCTACACTGTACATTGATCGTCTTAGCATATTCAAAGTATCAATGCCAATAAAATGGCCCTAGTAAGAGAAAAAGAACAAAAAAAAATCCCTATATTTGACTTAAGCAACAGGTGTCGTCTGCTATGGAATGTGCCGTAAGTCGATTTTTCGTGTTTTTGTGGGTGCGTAACTGGCACGTATGAGACGGTCGTCAACCTAACTGGGTTTCTTGTTACGGTAAAAAGAGATTAAAAAAAAAATGAAAATTTAGTTCCCTTTGTTTTGATTTATGGAATAGGAAGCAGTTGCTACTGAAAGAGTTTTCAGTCTTTTTTAGCCACTTGTGACATTATTTTCTTATTTTCTGGGGTTTCTACACTGTACATTGATCATCTTAGCATATTTAAAGTATCAATGTACAGTATGGCTGTTGGCCTGAATTAGAAAAGCAAATCGAATCAGGGGATCAAGGGATCAGGGGAAGTCACTCTTGCAAGGTGCTAGAAGGCACCAAAACAAGGTCTTCTGTCACCCTGTTTTCTTAAATTTTCGCCCATTTTCAGTGAAATCTGGCATATGTGGAGGGTGCATGCCTGGCAGTTTGCCAAGGACTGCATAACAGCCTTCAAAGAAGACTTAAAATCCACTTTTATGCCGATTCTTGTTCACTGTTTTCTATCGATATTTTCGGGCGCCATTTCAAATGGCTCAAAGCTTTCTGATTGGATGATTCTGGGGGTGTGTCTGCAATTTGATTGGCTGATTGGGCGCAATATTGAATTTCTCAAAGCTTTTCTGATTGGATAATTTGAACAGAGGGATGAGATTTGATTGGCTGATTGGACGCCATTTTGATTTTCTAAAAGCTTCTGTGATTGGATAATTTAAGAGAGGCCTGAGATTTGATTGGCTGATTGGAAGGTGGGGGGAAATCTCTGTATATCTATGTTAAATCTTCGGGTCATTTCAGCGTATTGATTGGCAAAGAGGGTTTGACCCCTGCACCAAGACCTTTTCTGGGTCCTGATGGTCAGATGTTGAATCCCCAACTTTGCCATTTTATCTATTTTACCTATTTTTATTATTAGTCATTCTTACATCTTATTGTATTTCATTGGCCTATTTCTAAATTCTTCAAACAAGAACAAGATTTCTTATTGGAAAAAGTTTATGCCACAGCAACCGGTTGCTTCTGAATCAATGTTTTTGCGCAGCGGTTAAACATAAAATCGACTCATGACTCACATGGTCACCAAAAGTGGTTCAATGTTTTTCGTGACCCTGGTAAGAAAACGAATTTGGTTTACCTTTCTTTGATTTGTTCAACAGGTATCAGTTGCCTCCAAAAGTGTCCAAGTTGATTTAATGATTTTATGCACAGCACGTAACGGTCACGTATGGGTGCGATAGTCATTGTAACCAATTCAATGGCCCTAGTAAGAGAAAACGAAAAAAAAAAAAATTTCCCTATATTTCACTAAAGCAACAGGTGACGTCTGCAATGGAATATGCCGTAAGTCAATTTTTCATGTTTTTGCGGGCGCATAACTGGCACGTATGAGACAGTAGTCAACGCAACTGGATTTCTTGTCACGGTATAAAAAGAGATTTAAAAAAAATGAAAATTTAGTTCCCTTTGTTTGATTTATGCAATAGAAATCAGTTGCTACTGAAAGAGTTTTCAGTTTTTTAAGCCACTTGTGACACTATTTCCTGGGATTTCTACACCGTACATTGATCATCTTAGCATATTCAAAGTATCAATGCCAATAAAATGGCCCTAGTAAGAGAAAAAGAACAAAAAAAAATCCTTATATTTGACTTAAGCAACAGGTGTCGTCTGCAATGAAATGTGCCGTAAGTCGATTTTTCATGTTTTTGCGGGCGCGTAACTGGCACGTATGAGATGGTAGTCAACGCAACTGGATTTCTTGGCATTGTACAAAAAGAGATTTAAAAAAAAATAAAAATTTAGTTCCCTTTGTTTGATTTATGCAATAGAAAGCAGTTGCTACTGAAAGAGTTTTCAGTTTTTTAAGCCACTTGTGACACTATTTCCTGGGATTTCTACACCGTACATTGATCATCTTAGCATATTCAAAGTATCAATGCCAATAAAATGGCCCTAGTAAGAGAAAAAGAAAAAAAAAAATCCCTATATTTGACTTAAGCAACAGGTGTCGTCTGTAATGGAATGTGCCGTAAGTCGATTTTTCATGTTTTCGCGGGCGCGTAACTGGCACGTATGAGACAGTAGTCAACACAACTGGATTTCTCGTCATTGTATAAAAAGAGATTTAAAAAAAAAAAAAAAATAAAAATTTAGTTCCCTTTGTTTGATTTATGCAATAGAAATCAGTTGCTACTGAAAGAGTTTTCAGTCTTTTTTAGCCATTTGTGACATTATCTTCTGGGGTTTCTACACTGTACATTGATCGTCTTAGCATATTCAAAGTATCAATGCCAATAAAATGGCCCTAGTAAGAGAAAAAGAACAAAAAAAATTCCCTATATTTGACTTAAGCAACAGGTGTCGTCTGCAATGAAAGGTGCCGTAAGTCGATTTTTCATGTTTTTGCAGGCGCGTAACTGGCACGTATGAGATGGTAGTCAACGCAACTGGATTTCTTGGCATTGTACAAAAAGAGATTTAAAAAAAAATAAAAATGTAGTTCCCTTTGTTTGATTTATGCAATAGAAAGCAGTTGCTACTGAAAGAGTTTTCAGTTTTTTAAGCCACTTGTGACACTATTTCCTGGGATTTCTACACTGTACATTGATCATCTTAGCATATTCAAAGTATCAATGCCATTTGAATGGCCCTAGTAAGGGAAAAAGAAAAAAAAAAATCCCTATATTTGACTTAAGCAACAGGTGTCGTCTGGAATGGAATGTGCCGTAAGTCGATTTTTCATGTTTTCGCGGGCGCGTAACTGGCACGTATGAGATGGTAGTCAACACAACTGGATTTCTCGTCATTGTATATAAAGAGATTTAAAAAAAAAAAAAAAAAAATTTAGTTCCCTTTGTTTGATTTATGCAATAGAAATCAGTTGCTACTGAAAGAGTTTTCAGTCTTTTTTAGCCATTTGTGACATTATCTTCTGGGGTTTCTACACTGTACATTGATCGTCTTAGCATATTCAAAGTATCAATGCCAATAAAATGGCCCTAGTAAGAGAAAAAGATCAAAAAAGATTCCCTATATTTGACTTAAGCAACAGGTGTCGTCTGCTATGGAATGTGCCGTAAGTCGATTTTTCGTGTTTTTGTGGGTGCGTAACTGGCACGTATGAGACGGTCGTCAACCTAACTGGGTTTCTTGTTACGGTAAAAAGAGATTAAAAAAAAAATGAAAATTTAGTTCCCTTTGTTTTGATTTATGCAATAGGAAGCAGTTGCTACTGAAAGAGTTTTCAGTCTTTTTTAGCCACTTGTGACATTATTTTCTTATTTTCTGGGGTTTCTACACTGTACATTGATCATCATAGCATATTTAAAGTATCAATGTACAGTATGGCTGTTGGCCTGAATTAGAAAAGCAAATCGAATCAGGGGATCAAGGGATCAGGGGAAGTCACTCTTGCAAGGTGCTAGAAGGCACAAAAACAAGGTTTTCTGTCACCCTGTTTTCTTAAATTTTCGCCCATTTTCAGTGAAATCTGGCATATGTGGAGGGTGCATGCCTGGCAGTTTGCCAAGGACTGCATAACAGCCTTCAAAGAAGACTTAAAATCCACTTTTATGCCGATTCTTGTTCACTGTTTTCTATCGATATTTTCGGGCGCCATTTCAAATGGCTCAAAGCTTTCTGATTGGATGATTCTGGGGGTGTGTCTGCAATTTGATTGGCTGATTGGGCGCAATATTGAATTTCTCAAAGCTTTTCTGATTGGATAATTTGAAGAGAGGGATGAGATTTGATTGGCTGATTGGACGCCATTTTGATTTTCTAAAAGCTTCTGTGATTGCATAATTTAAGAGAGGCCTGAGATTTGATTGGCTGATTGGAAGGTGGGGGGAAATCTCTGTATATCTAAGTTAAATCTTCGGGTCATTTCAGCGTATTGATTGGCAAAGAGGGTTTGACCCCTGCACCAAGACCTTTTCTGGGTCCTGATGGTCAGAGGTTGAATCCCCAACTTTGACATTTTATCTATTTTACCTATTTTTATTATTAGTCATTCTTACATCCTATTGTATTTCATTGGCCTATTTCTAAATTCTTCAAACAAGAACAAGATTTCTTATTGGAAAAAGTTTATGCCACAGCAACCGGTTGCTTCTGAATCAATGTTTTTGCGCAGCGGTTAAACATAAAATCGACTCATGACTCACATGGTCACCAAAAGTGGTTCAATGTTTTTCGTGACCCTGGTAAGAAAACGAATTTGGTTTACCTTTCTTTGATTTGTGCAACAGGTATCAGTTGCCTCCAAAAGTGTCCAAGTTGATTTAATGATTTTATGCACAGCACGTAACGGTCACGTATGGGTGCGATAGTCATTGTAACCAATTCAATGGCCCTAGTAAGAGAAAACGAAAAAAAAAAAAATTTCCCTATATTTGACTAAAGCAACAGGTGTCGTCTGCAATGGAATATGCCGTAAGTCAATTTTTCATGTTTTCGCGGGCGCATAACTGGCACGTATGAGACAGTAGTCAACGCAACTGGATTTCTTGTCACGGTATAAAAAGAGATTTAAAAAAAATGAAAATTTAGTTCCCTTTGTTTGATTTATGCAATAGAAATCAGTTGCTACTGAAAGAGTTTTCAGTTTTTTAAGCCACTTGTGACACTATTTCCTGGGATTTCTACACCGTACATTGATCATCTTAGCATATTCAAAGTATCAATGCCAATAAAATGGCCCTAGTAAGAGAAAAAGAACAAAAAAAAATCCTTATATTTGACTTAAGCAACAGGTGTCGTCTGCAATGAAATGTGCCGTAAGTCGATTTTTCATGTTTTTGCGGATGGTAACTGGCACGTATGAGATGGTAGTCAATGCAACTGGATTTCTTGGCATTGTACAAAAAGAGATTTAAAAAAAAATAAAAATTTAGTTCCCTTTGTTTGATTTATGCAATAGAAAGCAGTTGCTACTGAAAGAGTTTTCAGTTTTTTAAGCCACTTGTGACACTATTTCCTGGGATTTCTACACTGTACATTGATCATCTTAGCATATTCAAAGTATCAATGCCAATAAAATGGCCCTAGTAAGAGAAAAAGAAAAAAAAAAAAAAAAAATCCCTATATTTGACTTAAGCAACAGGTGTCGTCTGCAATGGAATGTGCCGTAAGTCGATTTTTCCTGTTTTTGCGGGCGCGTAACTGGCACGTATGAGACGGTAGTCAACACAACTGGATTTCTCGTCATTGTATAAAAAGAGATTTAAAAAAAAAATAAATAAAAATTTAGTTCCCTTTGTTTGATTTATGCAATAGAAATCACTTGCTACTGAAAGAGTTTTCAGTCTTTTTTAGCCACTTGTGACATTATCTTCTGGGGTTTCTACACTGTACATTGATCGTCTTAGCATATTCAAAGTATCAATGCCAATAAAATGGCCCTAGTAAGAGAAAAAGAACAAAAAAAAATCCCTATATTTGACTTAAGCAACAGGTGTCGTCTGCTATGGAATGTGCCGTAAGTCGATTTTTCGTGTTTTTGTGGGTGCGTAACTGGCACGTATGAGACGGTCGTCAACCTAACTGGGTTTCTTGTTACGGTAAAAAGAGATTAAAAAAAAAATTAAAATTTAGTTCCCTTTGTTTTGATTTATGGAATAGGAAGCAGTTGCTACTGAAAGAGTTTTCAGTCTTTTTTAGCCACTTGTGACATTATTTTCTTATTTTCTGGGGTTTCTACACTGTACATTGATCATCTTAGCATATTTAAAGTATCAATGTACAGTATGGCTGTTGGCCTGAATTAGAAAAGCAAATCGAATCAGGGGATCAAGGGATCAGGGGAAGTCACTCTTGCAAGGTGCTAGAAGGCACCAAAACAAGGTCTTCTGTCACCCTGTTTTCTTAAATTTTCGCCCATTTTCAGTGAAATCTGGCATATGTGGAGGGTGCATGCCTGGCAGTTTGCCAAGGACTGCATAACAGCCTTCAAAGAAGACTTAAAATCCACTTTTATGCCGATTCTTGTTCACTGTTTTCTATCGATATTTTCGGGCGCCATTTCAAATGGCTCAAAGCTTTCTGATTGGATGATTCTGGGGGTGTGTCTGCAATTTGATTGGCTGATTGGGCGCAATATTGAATTTCTCAAAGCTTTTCTGATTGGATAATTTGAAGAGAGGGATGAGATTTGATTGGCTGATTGGACGCCATTTTGATTTTCTAAAAGCTTCTGTGATTGGATAATTTAAGAGAGGCCTGAGATTTGATTGGCTGATTGGAAGGGGGGGGGAAATCTCTGTATATCTATGTTAAATCTTCGGGTCATTTCAGCGTATTGATTGGCAAAGAGGGTTTGACCCCTGCACCAAGACCTTTTCTGGGTCCTGATGGTCAGATGTTGAATCCCCAACTTTGCCATTTTATCTATTTTACCTATTTTTATTATTAGTCATTCTTACATCTTATTGTATTTCATTGGCCTATTTCTAAATTCTTCAAACAAGAACAAGATTTCTTATTGGAAAAAGTTTATGCCACAGCAACCGGTTGCTTCTGAATCAATGTTTTTGCGCAGCGGTTAAACATAAAATCGACTCATGACTCACATGGTCACCAAAAGTGGTTCAATGTTTTTCGTGACCCTGGTAAGAAAACGAATTTGGTTTACCTTTCTTTGATTTGTTCAACAGGTATCAGTTGCCTCCAAAAGTGTCCAAGTTGATTTAATGATTTTATGCACAGCACGTAACGGTCACGTATGGGTGCGATAGTCATTGTAACCAATTCAATGGCCCTAGTAAGAGAAAACGAAAAAAAAAAAAATTTCCCTATATTTCACTAAAGCAACAGGTGACGTCTGCAATGGAATATGCCGTAAGTCAATTTTTCATGTTTTTGCGGGCGCATAACTGGCACGTATGAGACAGTAGTCAACGCAACTGGATTTCTTGTCACGGTATAAAAAGAGATTTAAAAAAAATGAAAATTTAGTTCCCTTTGTTTGATTTATGCAATAGAAATCAGTTGCTACTGAAAGAGTTTTCAGTTTTTTAAGCCACTTGTGACACTATTTCCTGGGATTTCTACACCGTACATTGATCATCTTAGCATATTCAAAGTATCAATGCCAATAAAATGGCCCTAGTAAGAGAAAAAGAACAAAAAAAAATCCTTATATTTGACTTAAGCAACAGGTGTCGTCTGCAATGAAATGTGCCGTAAGTCGATTTTTCATGTTTTTGCGGGCGCGTAACTGGCACGTATGAGATGGTAGTCAACGCAACTGGATTTCTTGGCATTGTACAAAAAGAGATTTAAAAAAAAATAAAAATTTAGTTCCCTTTGTTTGATTTATGCAATAGAAAGCAGTTGCTACTGAAAGAGTTTTCAGTTTTTTAAGCCACTTGTGACACTATTTCCTGGGATTTCTACACCGTACATTGATCATCTTAGCATATTCAAAGTATCAATGCCAATAAAATGGCCCTAGTAAGAGAAAAAGAAAAAAAAAAAATCCCTATATTTGACTTAAGCAACAGGTGTCGTCTGCAATGGAATGTGCCGTAAGTCGATTTTTCATGTTTTCGCGGGCGCGTAACTGGCACGTATGAGACAGTAGTCAACACAACTGGATTTCTCGTCATTGTATAAAAAGAGATTTAAAAAAAAAATAAAAATTTAGTTCCCTTTGTTTGATTTATGCAATAGAAATCAGTTGCTACTGAAAGAGTTTTCAGTCTTTTTTAGCCATTTGTGACATTATCTTCTGGGGTTTCTACACTGTACATTGATCGTCTTAGCATATTCAAAGTATCAATGCCAATAAAATGGCCCTAGTAAGAGAAAAAGAACAAAAAAAAATCCCTATATTTGACTTAAGCAACAGGTGTCGTCTGCAATGACATGTGCCGTAAGTCGATTTTTCATGTTTTTGCAGGCGCGTAACTGGCACGTATGAGGTGGTAGTCAACGCAACTGGATTTCTTGGCATTGTACAAAAAGAGATTTAAAAAAAAATAAAAATTTAGTTCCCTTTGTTTGATTTATGCAATAGAAAGCAGTTGCTACTGAAAGAGTTTTCAGTTTTTTAAGCCACTTGTGACACTATTTCCTGGGATTTCTACACTGTACATTGATCATCTTAGCATATTCAAAGTATCAATGCCATTTGAATGGCCCTAGTAAGGGAAAAAGAAAAAAAAAATCCCTATATTTGACTTAAGCAACAGGTGTCGTCTGGAATGGAATGTGCCGTAAGTCGATTTTTCATGTTTTCGCGGGCGCGTAACTGGCACGTATGAGATGGTAGTCAACACAACTGGATTTCTCGTCATTGTATATAAAGAGATTTAAAAAAAAAAAAAAAAAATTTAGTTCCCTTTGTTTGATTTATGCAATAGAAATCAGTTGCTACTGAAAGAGTTTTCAGTCTTTTTTAGCCATTTGTGACATTATCTTCTGGGGTTTCTACACTGTACATTGATCGTCTTAGCATATTCAAAGTATCAATGCCAATAAAATGGCCCTAGTAAGAGAAACAGAACAAAAAAGATTCCCTATATTTGACTTAAGCAACAGGTGTCGTCTGCTATGGAATGTGCCGTAAGTCGATTTTTCGTGTTTTTGTGGGTGCGTAACTGGCACGTATGAGACGGTCGTCAACCTAACTGGGTTTATTGTTACGGTAAAAAGAGATTAAAAAAAAAATGAAAATTTAGTTCCCTTTGTTTTGATTTATGCAATAGGAAGCAGTTGCTACTGAAAGAGTTTTCAGTCTTTTTTAGCCACTTGTGACATTATTTTCTTATTTTCTAGGGTTTCTACACTGTACATTGATCATCTTAGCATATTTAAAGTATCAATGTACAGTATGGCTGTTGGCCTGAATTAGAAAAGCAAATCGAATCAGGGGATCAAGGGATCAGGGGAAGTCACTCTTGCAAGGTGCTAGAAGGCACAAAAACAAGGTTTTCTGTCACCCTGTTTTCTTAAATTTTCGCCCATTTTCAGTGAAATCTGGCATATGTGGAGGGTGCATGCCTGGCAGTTTGCCAAGGACTGCATAACAGCCTTCAAAGAAGACTTAAAATCCACTTTTATGCCGATTCTTGTTCACTGTTTTCTATCGATATTTTCGGGCGCCATTTCAAATGGCTCAAAGCTTTCTGATTGGATGATTCTGGGGGTGTGTCTGCAATTTGATTGGCTGATTGGGCGCAATATTGAATTTCTCAAAGCTTTTCTGATTGGATAATTTGAACAGAGGGATGAGATTTGATTGGCTGATTGGACGCCATTTTGATTTTCTAAAAGCTTCTGTGATTGCATAATTTAAGAGAGGCCTGAGATTTGATTGGCTGATTGGAAGGTGGGGGGAAATCTCTGTATATCTAAGTTAAATCTTCGGGTCATTTCAGCGTATTGATTGGCAAAGAGGGTTTGACCCCTGCACCAAGACCTTTTCTGGGTCCTGATGGTCAGAGGTTGAATCCCCAACTTTGCCATTTTATCTATTTTACCTATTTTTATTATTAGTCATTCTTACATCCTATTGTATTTCATTGGCCTATTTCTAAATTCTTCAAACAAGAACAAGATTTCTTATTGGAAAAAGTTTATGCCACAGCAACCGGTTGCTTCTGAATCAATGTTTTTGCGCAGCGGTTAAACATAAAATCGACTCATGACTCACATGGTCACCAAAAGTGGTTCAATGTTTTTCGTGACCCTGGTAAGAAAACGAATTTGGTTTACCTTTCTTTGATTTGTGCAACAGGTATCAGTTGCCTCCAAAAGTGTCCAAGTTGATTTAATGATTTTATGCACAGCACGTAACGGTCACGTATGGGTGCGATAGTCATTGTAACCAATTCAATGGCCCTAGTAAGAGAAAACGAAAAAAAAAAAATTTCCCTATATTTGACTAAAGCAACAGGTGTCGTCTGCAATGGAATATGCCGTAAGTCAATTTTTCATGTTTTCGCGGGCGCATAACTGGCACGTATGAGACAGTAGTCAACGCAACTGGATTTCTTGTCACGGTATAAAAAGAGATTTAAAAAAAATGAAAATTTAGTTCCCTTTGTTTGATTTATGCAATAGAAATCAGTTGCTACTGAAAGAGTTTTCAGTTTTTTAAGCCACTTGTGACACTATTTCCTGGGATTTCTACACCGTACATTGATCATCTTAGCATATTCAAAGTATCAATGCCAATAAAATGGCCCTAGTAAGAGAAAAAGAACAAAAAAAAATCCTTATATTTGACTTAAGCAACAGGTGTCGTCTGCAATGAAATGTGCCGTAAGTCGATTTTTCATGTTTTTGCGGATGGTAACTGGCACGTATGAGATGGTAGTCAATGCAACTGGATTTCTTGGCATTGTACAAAAAGAGATTTAAAAAAAAATAAAAATTTAGTTCCCTTTGTTTGATTTATGCAATAGAAAGCAGTTGCTACTGAAAGAGTTTTCAGTTTTTTAAGCCACTTGTGACACTATTTCCTGGGATTTCTACACTGTACATTGATCATCTTAGCATATTCAAAGTATCAATGCCAATAAAATGGCCCTAGTAAGAGAAAAAGAAAAAAAAAAAAAAAAAATCCCTATATTTCACTTAAGCAACAGGTGTCGTCTGCAATGGAATGTGCCGTAAGTCGATTTTTCATGTTTTTGCGGGCGCGTAACTGGCACGTATGAGACGGTAGTCAACACAACTGGATTTCTCGTCATTGTATAAAAAGAGATTTAAAAAAAAAATAAATAAAAATTTAGTTCCCTTTGTTTGATTTATGCAATAGAAATCACTTGCTACTGAAAGAGTTTTCAGTCTTTTTTAGCCACTTGTGACATTATCTTCTGGGGTTTCTACACTGTACATTGATCGTCTTAGCATATTCAAAGTATCAATGCCAATAAAATGGCCCTAGTAAGAGAAAAAGAACAAAAAAAAATCCCTATATTTGACTTAAGCAACAGGTGTCGTCTGCTATGGAATGTGCCGTAAGTCGATTTTTCGTGTTTTTGTGGGTGCGTAACTGGCACGTATGAGACGGTCGTCAACGTAACTGGGTTTCTTGTTACGGTAAAAAGAGATTAAAAAAAAAATGAAAATTTAGTTCCCTTTGTTTTGATTTATGGAATAGGAAGCAGTTGCTACTGAAAGAGTTTTCAGTCTTTTTTAGCCACTTGTGACATTATTTTCTTATTTTCTGGGGTTTCTACACTGTACATTGATCATCTTAGCATATTTAAAGTATCAATGTACAGTATGGCTGTTGGCCTGAATTAGAAAAGCAAATCGAATCAGGGGATCAAGGGATCAGGGGAAGTCACTCTTGCAAGGTGCTAGAAGGCACCAAAACAAGGTCTTCTGTCACCCTGTTTTCTTAAATTTTCGCCCATTTTCAGTGAAATCTGGCATATGTGGAGGGTGCATGCCTGGCAGTTTGCCAAGGACTGCATAACAGCCTTCAAAGAAGACTTAAAATCCACTTTTATGCCGATTCTTGTTCACTGTTTTCTATCGATATTTTCGGGCGCCATTTCAAATGGCTCAAAGCTTTCTGATTGGATGATTCTGGGGGTGTGTCTGCAATTTGATTGGCTGATTGGGCGCAATATTGAATTTCTCAAAGCTTTTCTGATTGGATAATTTGAAGAGAGGGATGAGATTTGATTGGCTGATTGGACGCCATTTTGATTTTCTAAAAGCTTCTGTGATTGGATAATTTAAGAGAGGCCTGAGATTTGATTGGCTGATTGGAAGGGGGGGGAAATCTCTGTATATCTATGTTAAATCTTCGGGTCATTTCAGCGTATTGATTGGCAAAGAGGGTTTGACCCCTGCACCAAGACCTTTTCTGGGTCCTGATGGTCAGATGTTGAATCCCCAACTTTGCCATTTTATCTATTTTACCTATTTTTATTATTAGTCATTCTTACATCTTATTGTATTTCATTGGCCTATTTCTAAATTCTTCAAACAAGAACAAGATTTCTTATTGGAAAAAGTTTATGCTACAGCAACCGGTTGCTTCTGAATCAATGTTTTTGCGCAGCGGTTAAACATAAAATCGACTCATGACTCACATGGTCACCAAAAGTGGTTCAATGTTTTTCGTGACCCTGGTAAGAAAACGAATTTGGTTTACCTTTCTTTGATTTGTGCAACAGGTATCAGTTGCCTCCAAAAGTGTCCAAGTTGATTTAATGATTTTATGCACAGCACGTAACGGTCACGTATGGGTGCGATAGTCATTGTAACCAATTCAATGGCCCTAGTAAGAGAAAACGAAAAAAAAAAATTTCCCTATATTTCACTAAAGCAACAGGTGTCGTCTGCAATGGAATATGCCGTAAGTCAATTTTTCATGTTTTCGCGGGCGCATAACTGGCACGTATGAGACAGTAGTCAACGCAACTGGATTTCTTGTCACGGTATAAAAAGAGATTTAAAAAAAATGAAAATTTAGTTCCCTTTGTTTGATTTATGCAATAGAAATCAGTTGCTACTGAAAGAGTTTTCAGTTTTTTAAGCCACTTGTGACACTATTTCCTGGGATTTCTACACCGTACATTGATCATCTTAGCATATTCAAAGTATCAATGCCAATAAAATGGCCCTAGTAAGAGAAAAAGAACAAAAAAAAATCCCTATATTTGACTTAAGCAACAGGTGTCGTCTGCAATGAAATGTGCCGTAAGTCGATTTTTCATGTTTTTGCGGGCGCGTGACTGGCACGTATGAGATGGTAGTCAACGCAACTGGATTTCTTGGCATTGTACAAAAAGAGATTTAAAAAAAAATAAAAATTTAGTTCCCTTTGTTTGATTTATGCAATAGAAAGCAGTTGCTACTGAAAGAGTTTTCAGTTTTTTAAGCCACTTGTGACACTATTTCCTGGGATTTCTACACCGTACATTGATCATCTTAGCATATTCAAAGTATCAATGCCAATAAAATGGCCCTAGTAAGAGAAAAAGAAAAAAAAAAATCCCTATATTTGACTTAAGCAACAGGTGTCGTCTGGAATGGAATGTGCCGTAAGTCGATTTTTCATGTTTTCGCCGGCGCGTAACTGGCACGTATGAGACAGTAGTCAACACAACTGGATTTCTCGTCATTGTATAAAAAGAGATTTAAAAAAAAAAAAAATAAAAATTTAGTTCCCTTTGTTTGATTTATGCAATAGAAATCAGTTGCTACTGAAAGAGTTTTCAGTCTTTTTTAGCCATTTGTGACATTATCTTCTGGGGTTTCTACACTGTACATTGATCGTCTTAGCATATTCAAAGTATCAATGCCAATAAAATGGCCCTAGTAAGAGAAAAAGAACAAAAAAAAATCCCTATATTTGACTTAAGCAACAGGTGTCGTCTGCAATGACATGTGCCGTAAGTCGATTTTTCATGTTTTTGCAGGCGCGTAACTGGCACGTATGAGGTGGTAGTCAACGCAACTGGATTTCTTGGCATTGTACAAAAAGAGATTTAAAAAAAAATAAAAATTTAGTTCCCTTTGTTTGATTTATGCAATAGAAAGCAGTTGCTACTGAAAGAGTTTTCAGTTTTTTAAGCCACTTGTGACACTATTTCCTGGGATTTCTACACTGTACATTGATCATCTTAGCATATTCAAAGTATCAATGCCATTTGAATGGCCCTAGTAAGGGAAAAAGAAAAAAAAAATCCCTATATTTGACTTAAGCAACAGGTGTCGTCTGGAATGGAATGTGCCGTAAGTCGATTTTTCATGTTTTCGCGGGCGCGTAACTGGCACGTATGAGATGGTAGTCAACACAACTGGATTTCTCGTCATTGTATATAAAGAGATTTAAAAAAAAAAAAAAAAAATTTAGTTCCCTTTGTTTGATTTATGCAATAGAAATCAGTTGCTACTGAAAGAGTTTTCAGTCTTTTTTAGCCATTTGTGACATTATCTTCTGGGGTTTCTACACTGTACATTGATCGTCTTAGCATATTCAAAGTATCAATGCCAATAAAATGGCCCTAGTAAGAGAAACAGAACAAAAAAGATTCCCTATATTTGACTTAAGCAACAGGTGTCGTCTGCTATGGAATGTGCCGTAAGTCGATTTTTCGTGTTTTTGTGGGTGCGTAACTGGCACGTATGAGACGGTCGTCAACCTAACTGGGTTTATTGTTACGGTAAAAAGAGATTAAAAAAAAAATGAAAATTTAGTTCCCTTTGTTTTGATTTATGCAATAGGAAGCAGTTGCTACTGAAAGAGTTTTCAGTCTTTTTTAGCCACTTGTGACATTATTTTCTTATTTTCTAGGGTTTCTACACTGTACATTGATCATCTTAGCATATTTAAAGTATCAATGTACAGTATGGCTGTTGGCCTGAATTAGAAAAGCAAATCGAATCAGGGGATCAAGGGATCAGGGGAAGTCACTCTTGCAAGGTGCTAGAAGGCACAAAAACAAGGTTTTCTGTCACCCTGTTTTCTTAAATTTTCGCCCATTTTCAGTGAAATCTGGCATATGTGGAGGGTGCATGCCTGGCAGTTTGCCAAGGACTGCATAACAGCCTTCAAAGAAGACTTAAAATCCACTTTTATGCCGATTCTTGTTCACTGTTTTCTATCGATATTTTCGGGCGCCATTTCAAATGGCTCAAAGCTTTCTGATTGGATGATTCTGGGGGTGTGTCTGCAATTTGATTGGCTGATTGGGCGCAATATTGAATTTCTCAAAGCTTTTCTGATTGGATAATTTGAACAGAGGGATGAGATTTGATTGGCTGATTGGACGCCATTTTGATTTTCTAAAAGCTTCTGTGATTGCATAATTTAAGAGAGGCCTGAGATTTGATTGGCTGATTGGAAGGTGGGGGGAAATCTCTGTATATCTAAGTTAAATCTTCGGGTCATTTCAGCGTATTGATTGGCAAAGAGGGTTTGACCCCTGCACCAAGACCTTTTCTGGGTCCTGATGGTCAGAGGTTGAATCCCCAACTTTGCCATTTTATCTATTTTACCTATTTTTATTATTAGTCATTCTTACATCCTATTGTATTTCATTGGCCTATTTCTAAATTCTTCAAACAAGAACAAGATTTCTTATTGGAAAAAGTTTATGCCACAGCAACCGGTTGCTTCTGAATCAATGTTTTTGCGCAGCGGTTAAACATAAAATCGACTCATGACTCACATGGTCACCAAAAGTGGTTCAATGTTTTTCGTGACCCTGGTAAGAAAACGAATTTGGTTTACCTTTCTTTGATTTGTGCAACAGGTATCAGTTGCCTCCAAAAGTGTCCAAGTTGATTTAATGATTTTATGCACAGCACGTAACGGTCACGTATGGGTGCGATAGTCATTGTAACCAATTCAATGGCCCTAGTAAGAGAAAACGAAAAAAAAGAAAATTTCCCTATATTTGACTAAAGCAACAGGTGTCGTCTGCAATGGAATATGCCGTAAGTCAATTTTTCATGTTTTCGCGGGCGCATAACTGGCACGTATGAGACAGTAGTCAACGCAACTGGATTTCTTGTCACGGTATAAAAAGAGATTTAAAAAAAATGAAAATTTAGTTCCCTTTGTTTGATTTATGCAATAGAAATCAGTTGCTACTGAAAGAGTTTTCAGTTTTTTAAGCCACTTGTGACACTATTTCCTGGGATTTCTACACCGTACATTGATCATCTTAGCATATTCAAAGTATCAATGCCAATAAAATGGCCCTAGTAAGAGAAAAAGAACAAAAAAAAATCCCTATATTTGACTTAAGCAACAGGTGTCGTCTGCAATGAAATGTGCCGTAAGTCGATTTTTCATGTTTTTGCGGATGGTAACTGGCACGTATGAGATGGTAGTCAATGCAACTGGATTTCTTGGCATTGTACAAAAAGAGATTTAAAAAAAAATAAAAATTTAGTTCCCTTTGTTTGATTTATGCAATAGAAAGCAGTTGCTACTGAAAGAGTTTTCAGTTTTTTAAGCCACTTGTGACACTATTTCCTGGGATTTCTACACTGTACATTGATCATCTTAGCATATTCAAAGTATCAATGCCAATAAAATGGCCCTAGTAAGAGAAAAAGAAAAAAAAAAAAAAATCCCTATATTTGACTTAAGCAACAGGTGTCGTCTGCAATGGAATGTGCCGTAAGTCGATTTTTCATGTTTTTGCGGGCGCGTAACTGGCACGTATGAGACGGTAGTCAACACAACTGGATTTCTCGTCATTGTATAAAAAGAGATTTAAAAAAAAAATAAATAAAAATTTAGTTCCCTTTGTTTGATTTATGCAATAGAAATCACTTGCTACTGAAAGAGTTTTCAGTCTTTTTTAGCCACTTGTGACATTATCTTCTGGGGTTTCTACACTGTACATTGATCGTCTTAGCATATTCAAAGTATCAATGCCAATAAAATGGCCCTAGTAAGAGAAAAAGAACAAAAAAAAATCCCTATATTTGACTTAAGCAACAGGTGTCGTCTGCTATGGAATGTGCCGTAAGTCGATTTTTCGTGTTTTTGTGGGTGCGTAACTGGCACGTATGAGACGGTCGTCAACGTAACTGGGTTTCTTGTTACGGTAAAAAGAGATTAAAAAAAAAATGAAAATTTAGTTCCCTTTGTTTTGATTTATGCAATAGGAAGCAGTTGCTACTGAAAGAGTTTTCAGTCTTTTTTAGCCACTTGTGACATTATTTTCTTATTTTCTGGGGTTTCTACACTGTACATTGATCATCTTAGCATATTTAAAGTATCAATGTACAGTATGGCTGTTGGCCTGAATTAGAAAAGCAAATCGAATCAGGGGATCAAGGGATCAGGGGAAGTCACTCTTGCAAGGTGCTAGAAGGCACCAAAACAAGGTCTTCTGTCACCCTGTTTTCTTAAATTTTCGCCCATTTTCAGTGAAATCTGGCATATGTGGAGGGTGCATGCCTGGCAGTTTGCCAAGGACTGCATAACAGCCTTCAAAGAAGACTTAAAATCCACTTTTATGCCGATTCTTGTTCACTGTTTTCTATCGATATTTTCGGGCGCCATTTCAAATGGCTCAAAGCTTTCTGATTGGATGATTCTGGGGGTGTGTCTGCAATTTGATTGGCTGATTGGGCGCAATATTGAATTTCTCAAAGCTTTTCTGATTGGATAATTTGAAGAGAGGGATGAGATTTGATTGGCTGATTGGACGCCATTTTGATTTTCTAAAAGCTTCTGTGATTGGATAATTTAAGAGAGGCCTGAGATTTGATTGGCTGATTGGAAGGGGGGGGAAATCTCTGTATATCTATGTTAAATCTTCGGGTCATTTCAGCGTATTGATTGGCAAAGAGGGTTTGACCCCTGCACCAAGACCTTTTCTGGGTCCTGATGGTCAGATGTTGAATCCCCAACTTTGCCATTTTATCTATTTTACCTATTTTTATTATTAGTCATTCTTACATCTTATTGTATTTCATTGGCCTATTTCTAAATTCTTCAAACAAGAACAAGATTTCTTATTGGAAAAAGTTTATGCCACAGCAACCGGTTGCTTCTGAATCAATGTTTTTGCGCAGCGGTTAAACATAAAATCGACTCATGACTCACATGGTCACCAAAAGTGGTTCAATGTTTTTCGTGACCCTGGTAAGAAAACGAATTTGGTTTACCTTTCTTTGATTTGTGCAACAGGTATCAGTTGCCTCCAAAAGTGTCCAAGTTGATTTAATGATTTTATGCACAGCACGTAACGGTCACGTATGGGTGCGATAGTCATTGTAACCAATTCAATGGCCCTAGTAAGAGAAAACGAAAAAAAAAAATTTCCCTATATTTCACTAAAGCAACAGGTGTCGTCTGCAATGGAATATGCCGTAAGTCAATTTTTCATGTTTTCGCGGGCGCATAACTGGCACGTATGAGACAGTAGTCAACGCAACTGGATTTCTTGTCACGGTATAAAAAGAGATTTAAAAAAAATGAAAATTTAGTTCCCTTTGTTTGATTTATGCAATAGAAATCAGTTGCTACTGAAAGAGTTTTCAGTTTTTTAAGCCACTTGTGACACTATTTCCTGGGATTTCTACACCGTACATTGATCATCTTAGCATATTCAAAGTATCAATGCCAATAAAATGGCCCTAGTAAGAGAAAAAGAACAAAAAAAAATCCCTATATTTGACTTAAGCAACAGGTGTCGTCTGCAATGAAATGTGCCGTAAGTCGATTTTTCATGTTTTTGCGGGCGCGTAACTGGCACGTATGAGATGGTAGTCAACGCAACTGGATTTCTTGGCATTGTACAAAAAGAGATTTAAAAAAAAATAAAAATTTAGTTCCCTTTGTTTGATTTATGCAATAGAAAGCAGTTGCTACTGAAAGAGTTTTCAGTTTTTTAAGCCACTTGTGACACTATTTCCTGGGATTTCTACACCGTACATTGATCATCTTAGCATATTCAAAGTATCAATGCCAATAAAATGGCCCTAGTAAGAGAAAAAGAACAAAAAAAAATCCTTATATTTGACTTAAGCAACAGGTGTCGTCTGCAATGAAATGTGCCGTAAGTCGATTTTTCATGTTTTTGCGGATGGTAACTGGCACGTATGAGATGGTAGTCAATGCAACTGGATTTCTTGGCATTGTACAAAAAGAGATTTAAAAAAAAAATAAAAATTTAGTTCCCTTTGTTTGATTTATGCAATAGAAAGCAGTTGCTACTGAAAGAGTTTTCAGTTTTTTAAGCCACTTGTGACACTATTTCCTGGGATTTCTACACTGTACATTGATCATCTTAGCATATTCAAAGTATCAATGCCAATAAAATGGCCCTAGTAAGAGAAAAAGAAAAAAAAAAAAAATCCCTATATTTGACTTAAGCAACAGGTGTCGTCTGCAATGGAATGTGCCGTAAGTCGATTTTTCATGTTTTTGCGGGCGCGTAACTGGCACGTATGAGACGGTAGTCAACACAACTGGATTTCTCGTCATTGTATAAAAAGAGATTTAAAAAAAAAATAAATAAAAATTTAGTTCCCTTTGTTTGATTTATGCAATAGAAATCACTTGCTACTGAAAGAGTTTTCAGTCTTTTTTAGCCACTTGTGACATTATCTTCTGGGGTTTCTACACTGTACATTGATCGTCTTAGCATATTCAAAGTATCAATGCCAATAAAATGGCCCTAGTAAGAGAAAAAGAACAAAAAAAATTCCCTATATTTGACTTAAGCAACAGGTGTCGTCTGCAATGACATGTGCCGTAAGTCGATTTTTCATGTTTTTGCGGGCGCGTAACTGGCACGTATGAGATGGTAGTCAACGCAACTGGATTTCTTGGCATTGTACAAAAAGAGATTTAAAAAAAAATAAAAATTTAGTTCCCTTTGTTTGATTTATGCAATAGAAAGCAGTTGCTACTGAAAGAGTTTTCAGTTTTTTAAGCCACTTGTGACACTATTTCCTGGGATTTCTACACTGTACATTGATCATCTTAGCATATTCAAAGTATCAATGCCATTTGAATGGCCGTAGTAAGGGAAAAAGAAAAAAAAAATCCCTATATTTGACTTAAGCAACAGGTGTCGTCTGCAATGGAATGTGCCGTAAGTCGATTTTTCATGTTTTCGCGGGCGCGTAACTGGCACGTATGAGATGGTAGTCAACACAACTGGATTTCTCGTCATTGTATATAAAGAGATTTAAAAAAAAAAAAAAATTTAGTTCCCTTTGTTTGATTTATGCAATAGAAATCAGTTGCTACTGAAAGAGTTTTCAGTCTTTTTTAGCCATTTGTGACATTATCTTCTGGGGTTTCTACACTGTACATTGATCATCTTAGCATATTCAAAGTATCAATGCCAATAAAATGGCCCTAGTAAGAGAAAAAGAACAAAAAAGATTCCCTATATTTGACTTAAGCAACAGGTGTCGTCTGCTATGGAATGTGCCGTAAGTCGATTTTTCGTGTTTTTGTGGGTGCGTAACTGGCACGTATGAGACGGTCGTCAACCTAACTGGGTTTCTTGTTACGGTAAAAAGAGATTAAAAAAAAAATGAAAATTTAGTTCCCTTTGTTTTGATTTATGCAATAGGAAGCAGTTGCTACTGAAAGAGTTTTCAGTCTTTTTTAGCCACTTGTGACATTATTTTCTTATTTTCTGGGGTTTCTACACTGTACATTGATCATCTTAGCATATTTAAAGTATCAATGTACAGCATGGCTGTTGGCCTGAATTAGAAAAGCAAATCGAATCAGGGGATCAAGGGATCAGGGGAAGTCACTCTTGCAAGGTGCTAGAAGGCACAAAAACAAGGTTTTCTGTCACCCTGTTTTCTTAAATTTTCGCCCATTTTCAGTGAAATCTGGCATATGTGGAGGGTGCATGCCTGGCAGTTTGCCAAGGACTGCATAACAGCCTTCAAAGAAGACTTAAAATCCACTTTTATGCCGATTCTTGTTCACTGTTTTCTATCGATATTTTCGGGCGCCATTTCAAATGGCTCAAAGCTTTCTGATTGGATGATTCTGGGGGTGTGTCTGCAATTTGATTGGCTGATTGGGCGCAATATTGAATTTCTCAAAGCTTTTCTGATTGGATAATTTGAAGAGAGGGATGAGATTTGATTGGCTGATTGGACGCCATTTTGATTTTCTAAAAGCTTCTGTGATTGGATAATTTAAGAGAGGCCTGAGATTTGATTGGCTGATTGGAAGGGGGGGGAAATCTCTGTATATCTATGTTAAATCTTCGGGTCATTTCAGCGTATTGATTGGCAAAGAGGGTTTGACCCCTGCACCAAGACCTTTTCTGGGTCCTGATGGTCAGAGGTTGAATCCCCAACTTTGCCATTTTATCTATTTTACCTATTTTTATTATTAGTCATTCTTACATCTTATTGTATTTCATTGGCCTATTTCTAAATTCTTCAAACAAGAACAAGATTTCTTATTGGAAAAAGTTTATGCCACAGCAACCGGTTGCTTCTGAATCAATGTTTTTGCGCAGCGGTTAAACATAAAATCGACTCATGACTCACATGGTCACCAAAAGTGGTTCAATGTTTTTCGTGACCCTGGTAAGAAAACGAATTTGGTTTACCTTTCTTTGATTTGTGCAACAGGTATCAGTTGCCTCCAAAAGTGTCCAAGTTGATTTAATGATTTTATGCACAGCACGTAACGGTCACGTATGGGTGCGATAGTCATTGTAACCAATTCAATGGCCCTAGTAAGAGAAAACGAAAAAAAAAAAAATTTCCCTATATTTGAGTAAAGCAACAGGTGTCGTCTGCTATGGAATATGCCGTAAGTCAATTTTTCATGTTTTCGCGGGCGCATAACTGGCACGTATGAGACAGTAGTCAACGCAACTGGATTTCTTGTCACGGTATAAAAAGAGATTAAAAAAAATGAAAATTTAGTTCCCTTTGTTTGATTTATGCAATAGAAATCAGTTGCTACTGAAAGAGTTTTCAGTTTTTTAAGCCACTTGTGACACTATTTCCTGGGATTTCTACACCGTACATTGATCATCTTAGCATATTCAAAGTATCAATGCCAATAAAATGGCCCTAGTAAGAGAAAGAAAAAAAAAAAATCTCTATATTTGACTTAAGCAACAGGTGTCGTCTGCAATGAAATGTGCCGTAAGTCGATTTTTCATGTTTTTGCGGGCGCGTAACTGGCACGTATGAGATGGTAGTCAACGCAACTGGATTTCTTGGCACTGTACAAAAAGAGATTTCAAAAAAAAAAAAATTTAGTTCCCTTTGTTTGATTTATGCAATAGAAATCAGTTGCTACTGAAAGAGTTTTCAGTCTTTTTTAGCCACTTGTGATATTATCTTCTGGGGTTTCTACACTGTACATTGATCGTCTTAGCATATTCAAAGTATTAATGCCAATAAAATGGCCCTAGTAAGAGAAAAAGAACAAAAAAAAATCCCTATATTTGACTTAAGCAACAGGTGTCGTCTGCAATGAAATGTGCCGTAAGTCGATTTTTCATGTTTTTGCGGGCGCGTAACTGGCACGTATGAGATGGTAGTCAACGCAACTGGATTTCTTGGCATTGTACAAAAAGAGATTTAAAAAAAAATAAAAATTTAGTTCCCTTTGTTTGATTTATGCAATAGAAAGCAGTTGCTACTGAAAGAGTTTTCAGTTTTTTAAGCCACTTGTGACACTATTTCCTGGGATTTCTACACTGTACATTGATCATCTTAGCATATTCAAAGTATCAATGCCATTTCAATGGCCCTAGTAAGGGAAAAAGAAAAAAAAAAATCCCTATATTTGACTTAAGCAACAGGTGTCGTCTGCAATGGAATGTGCCGTAAGTCGATTTTTCATGTTTTCGCGGGCGCGTAACTGGCACGTATGAGACGGTAGTCAACACAACTGGATTTCTCGTCATTGTATATAAAGAGATTTAAAAAAAAAAAAAAATAAAAATTTAGTTCTCTTTGTTTGATTTATGCAATAGAAATCAGTTGCTACTGAAAGAGTTTTCAGTCTTTTTTAGCCATTTGTGACATTATCTTCTGGGGTTTCTACACTGTACATTGATCGTCTTAGCATATTCAAAGTATCAATGCCAATAAAATGGCCCTAGTAAGAGAAAAAGAACAAAAAAATTTCCCTATATTTGACTTAAGCAACAGGTGTCGTCTGCTATGGAATGTGCCGTAAGTCGATTTTTCGTGTTTTTGTGGGTGCGTAACTGGCACGTATGAGACGGTCGTCAACCTAACTGGGTTTCTTGTTACGGTAAAAAGAGATTAAAAAAAAAATGAAAATTTAGTTCCCTTTGTTTTGATTTATGCAATAGGAAGCAGTTGCTACTGAAAGAGTTTTCAGTCTTTTTTAGCCACTTGTGACATTATTTTCTTATTTTCTGGGGTTTCTACACTGTACATTGATCATCTTAGCATATTTAAAGTATCAATGTACAGTATGGCTGTTGGCCTGAATTAGAAAAGCAAATCGAATCAGGGGATCAAGGGATCAGGGGAAGTCACTCTTGCAAGGTGCTAGAAGGCACCAAAACAAGGTCTTCTGTCACCCTGTTTTCTTAAATTTTCGCCCATTTTCAGTGAAATCTGGCATATGTGGAGGGTGCATGCCTGGCAGTTTGCCAAGGACTGCATAACAGCCTTCAAAGAAGACTTAAAATCCACTTTTATGCCGATTCTTGTTCACTGTTTTCTATCGATATTTTCGGGCGCCATTTCAAATGGCTCAAAGCTTTCTGATTGGATGATTCTGGGGGTGTGTCTGCAATTTGATTGGCTGATTGGGCGCAATATTGAATTTCTCAAAGCTTTTCTGATTGGATAATTTGAAGAGAGGGATGAGATTTGATTGGCTGATTGGACGCCATTTTGATTTTCTAAAAGCTTCTGTGATTGGATAATTTAAGAGAGGCCTGAGATTTGATTGGCTGATTGGAAGGGGGGGGGAAATCTCTGTATATCTATGTTAAATCTTCGGGTCATATCAGCGTATTGATTGGCAAAGAGGGTTTGACCCCTGCACCAAGACCTTTTCTGGGTCCTGATGGTCAGAGGTTGAATCCCCAACTTTGCCATTTTATCTATTTTACCTATTTTTATTATTAGTCATTCTTACATCTTATTGTATTTCATTGGCCTATTTCTAAATTCTTCAAACAAGAACAAGATTTCTTATTGGAAAAAGTTTATGCCACAGCAACCGGTTGCTTCTGAATCAATGTTTTTGCGCAGCGGTTAAACATAAAATCGACTCATGACTCACATGATCACCAAAAGTGGTTCAATGATTTTCGTGACCCTGGTAAGAAAACGAATTTGGTTTACCTTTCTTTGATTTGTGCAACAGGTATCAGTTGCCTCCAAAAATGTCCAAGTTGATTTAATGATTTTATGCACAGCACGTAACGGTCACGTATGGGTGCGATAGTCATTGTAACCAATTCAATGGCCCTAGTAAGAGAAAACAAAAAATAAAAATTTCCCTATATTTGACTAAAGCAACAGGTGTCGTCTGCAATGGAATATGCCGTAAGTCAATTTTTCATGTTTTCGTGGGCGCATAACTGGCACGTATGAGACAGTAGTAAACTCAACTGGATTTCTTGTCACGGTATAAAAAGAGATTTAAAAAAAATGAAAATTTAGTTCCCTTTGTTTGATTTATGCAATAGAAATCAGTTGCTACTGAAAGAGTTTTCAGTTTTTTAAGCCACTTGTGACACTATTTCCTGGGATTTCTACACCGTACATTGATCATCTTAGCATATTCAAAGTATCAATGCCAATAAAATGGCCCTAGTAAGAGAAAAAGAACAAAAAAAAATCCCTATATTTGACTTAAGCAACAGGTGTCGTCTGCAATGAAATGTGCCGTAAGTCGATTTTTCATGTTTTTGCGGGCGCGTAACTGGCACGTATGAGATGGTAGTCAACGCAACTGGATTTCTTGGCATTGTACAAAAAGAGATTTAAAAAAAAATAAAAATTTAGTTCCCTTTGTTTGATTTATGCAATAGAAATCAGTTGCTACTGAAAGAGTTTTCAGTTTTTTAAGCCACTTGTGACACTATTTCCTGGGATTTCTACACTGTACATTGATCATCTTAGCATATTCAAAGTATCAATGCCATTTCAATGGCCCTATGAAGAGAAAAAGAAAAAAAAAATCCCTATATTTGACTTAAGCAATAGGTGTCGTCTGCAATGGAATGTGCCGTAAGTCGATTTTTCATGTTTTCGCGGGCGCGTAACTGGCACGTATGAGACGGTAGTCAACACAACTGGATTTCTCGTCATTGTATAAAAAGAGATTTAAAAAAAAAAAAAATAAAAATTTAGTTCCCTTTGTTTGATTTATGCAATAGAAATCAGTTGCTACTGAAAGAGTTTTCAGTCTTTTTTAGCCACTTGTGACATTATCTTCTGGGGTTTCTACACTGTACATTGATCATCTTAGCATATTCAAAGTATTAATGCCAATAAAATGGCCCTAGTAAGAGAAAAAGAACAAAAAAAATTCCCAATATTTGACTTAAGCAACAGGTGTCGTCTGCTATGGAATGTGCCGTAAGTCAATTTTTCGTGTTTTTGCGGGTGCGTAACTGGCACGTATGAGACGGTCGTCAACGTAACTGGGTTTCTTGTTACGGTAAAAAGAGATTAAAAAAAAAAATGAAAATTTAGTTCCCTTTGTTTTGATTTATGCAATAGGAAGCAGTTGCTACTGAAAGAGTTTTCAGACTTTTTTAGCCACTTGTGACATTATTTTCTTATTTTCTGGGGTTTCTACACTGTACATTGATCATCTTAGCATATTTAAAGTATCAATGTACAGTATGGCTGTTGGCCTGAATTAGAAAAGCAAATCGAATCAGGGGATCAAGGGATCAGGGGAAGTCACTCTTGCAAGGTGCTAGAAGGCACCAAAACAAGGTCTTCTGTCACCCTGTTTTCTTAAATTTTCGCCCATTTTCAGTGAAATCTGGCATATGTGGAGGGTGCATGCCTGGCAGTTTGCCAAGGACTGCATAACAGCCTTCAAAGAAGACTTAAAATCCACTTTTATGCCGATTCTTGTTCACTGTTTTCTATCGATATTTTCGGGCGCCATTTCAAATGGCTCAAAGCTTTCTGATTGGATGATTCTGGGGGTGTGTCTGCAATTTGATTGGCTGATTGGGCGCAATATTGAATTTCTCAAAGCTTTTCTGATTGGATAATTTGAAGAGAGGGATGAGATTTGATTGGCTGATTGGACGCCATTTTGATTTTCTAAAAGCTTCTGTGATTGGATAATTTAAGAGAGGCCTGAGATTTGATTGGCTGATTGGAAGAGGGGGAAATCTCTGTATATCTATGTTAAATCTTCGGGTCATTTCAGCGTATTGATTGGCAAAGAGGGTTTGACCCCTGCACCAAGACCTTTTCTGGGTCCTGATGGTCAGAGGTTGAATCCCCAACTTTGCCATTTTATCTATTTTACCTATTTTTATTATTAGTCATTCTTACATCTTATTGTATTTCATTGGCCTATTTCTAAATTCTTCAAACAAGAACAAGATTTCTTATTGGAAAAAGTTCATGCCACAGCAACCGGTTGCTTTTGAATCAATGTTTTTGCGCAGCGGTTAAACATAAAATCGACTCATGACTCACATGATCACCAAAAGTGGTTCAATGTTTTTCGTGACCCTGGTAAGAAAACGAATTTGGTTTACCTTTCTTTGATTTGTGCAACAGGTATCAGTTGCCTCCAAAAGTGTCCAAGTTGATTTAATGATTTTATGCACAGCACGTAACGGTCACGTATGGGTGCGATAGTCATTGTAACCAATTCAATGGCCCTAGTAAGAGAAAACGAAAAAAAAAAAATTTCCCTATATTTGACTAAAGCAACAGGTGTCGTCTGCAATGGAATATGCCGTAAGTCAATTTTTCATGTTTTCGCGGGCGCATAACTGGCACGTATGAGACAGTAGTCAACGCAACTGGATTTCTTGTCACGGTATAAAAAGAGATTTAAAAAAAATGAAAATTTAGTTCCCTTTGTTTGATTTATGCAATAGAAATCAGTTGCTACTGAAAGAGTTTTCAGTTTTTTAAGCCACTTGTGACACTATTTCCTGGGATTTCTACACCGTACATTGATCATCTTAGCATATTCAAAGTATCAATGCCAATAAAATGGCCCTAGTAAGAGAAAAAGAACAAAAAAAAATCCCTATATTTGACTTAAGCAACAGGTGTCGTCTGCAATGAAATGTGCCGTAAGTCGATTTTTCATGTTTTTGCGGGCGCGTAACTGGCACGTATGAGATGGTAGTCAACGCAACTGGATTTCTTGGCATTGTACAAAAAGAGATTTAAAAAAAAATAAAAATTTAGTTCCCTTTGTTTGATTTATGCAATAGAAAGCAGTTGCTACTGAAAGAGTTTTCAGTTTTTTAAGCCACTTGTGACACTATTTCCTGGGATTTCTACACTGTACATTGATCATCTTAGCATATTCAAAGTATCAATGCCATTTCAATGGCCCTAGTAAGAGAAAAAGAAAAAAAAAAATCCCTATATTTGACTTAAGCAACAGGTGTCGTCTGCAATGGAATGTGCCGTAAGTTGATTTTTCATGTTTTCGCGGGCGCGTAACTGGCACGTATGAGACGGTAGTCAACACAACTGGATTTCTCGTCATTGTATAAAAAGAGATTTAAAAAAAAAAAAAAAAAAAATTTAGTTCCCTTTGTTTGATTTATGCCATAGGAATCAGTTGCTACTGAAAGAGTTTTCAGTCTTTTTTAGCCACTTGTGACATTATCTTCTGGGGTTTCTACACTGTACATTGATCGTCTTAGCATATTCAAAGTATCAATGCCAATAAAATGGCCCTAGTAAGAGAAAAAGAACAAAAAAAATTCCCTATATTTGACTTAAGCAACAGGTGTCGTATGGTATGGAATGTGCCGTAAGTCGATTTTTCGTGTTTTTGCGGGTGCGTAACTGGCACGTATGAGACGGTCATCAACGTAACTGGGTTTCTTGTTACGGTAAAAAGAGATTAAAAAAAAAAATTAAAATTTAGTTCCCTTTGTTTTGATTTATGCAATAGGAAGCAGTTGCTACTGAAAGAGTTTTCAGTCTTTTTTAGCCACTTGTGACATTATTTTCTTATTTTCTGGGGTTTCTACACTGTACATTGATCATCTTAGCATATTTAAAGTATCAATGTACAGTATGGCTGTTGGCCTGAATTAGAAAAGCAAATCGAATCAGGGGATCAAGGGATCAGGGGAAGTAACTCTTGCAAGGTGCTAGAAGGCACCAAAACAAGGTCTTCTGTCACCCTGTTTTCTTAAATTTTTGCCCATTTTCAGTGAAATCTGGCATATGTGGAGGGTGCATGCCTGGCAGTTTGCCAAGGACTGCATAACAGCCTTCAAAGAAGACTTAAAATCCACTTTTATGCCGATTCTTGTTCACTGTTTTCTATCGATATTTTCGGGCGCCATTTCAAATGGCTCAAAGCTTTCTGATTGGATGATTCTGGGGGTGTGTCTGCAATTTGATTGGCTGATTGGGCGCAATATTGAATTTCTCAAAGCTTTTCTGATTGGATAATTTGAAGAGAGGGATGAGATTTGATTGGCTGATTGGACGCCATTTTGATTTTCTAAAAGCTTCTGTGATTGGATAATTTAAGAGAGGCCTGAGATTTGATTGGCTGATTGGAAGGGGGGGGGGAAATCTCTGTATATCTATGTTAAATCTTCGGGTCATTTCAGCGTATTGATTGGCAAAGAGGGTTTGACCCCTGCACCAAGACCTTTTCTGGGTCCTGATGGTCAGAGGTTGAATCCCCAACTTTGCCATTTTATCTATTTTACCTATTTTTATTATTAGTCATTCTTACATCTTATTGTATTTCATTGGCCTATTTCTAAATTCTTCAAACAAGAACAAGATTTCTTATTGGAAAAAGTTTATGCCACAGCAACCGGTTGCTTCTGAATCAATGTTTTTGCGCAGCGGTTAAACATAAAATCGACTCATGACTCACATGGTCACCAAAAGTGGTTCAATGTTTTTCGTGACCCTGGTAAGAAAACAAATTTGGTTTACCTTTCTTTGATTTGTGCAACAGGTATCAGTTGCCTCCAAAAGTGTCCAAGTTGATTTAATGATTTTATGCACAGCACGTAACGGTCACGTATGGGTGCGATAGTCATTGTAACCAATTCAATGGCCCTAGTAAGAGAAAACGAAAAAAAAAAAATTTCCCTATATTTGACTAAAGCAACAGGTGTCGTCTGCAATGGAATATGCCGTAAGTCAATTTTTCATGTTTTCGCGGGCGCATAACTGGCACGTATGAGACAGTAGTCAACGCAACTGGATTTCTTGTCACGGTATAAAAAGAGATTTAAAAAAAATGAAAATTTAGTTCCCTTTGTTTGATTTATGCAATGGAAATCAGTTGCTACTGAAAGAGTTTTCAGTTTTTTAAGCCACTTGTGACACTATTTCCTGGGATTTCTACACCGTACATTGATCATCTTAGCATATTCAAAGTATCAATGCCAATAAAATGGCCCTAGTAAGAGAAAAAGTACAAAAAAAATCCCTATATTTGACTTAAGCAACAGGTGTCGTCTGCAATGAAATGTGCCGTAAGTCAATTTTTCATGTTTTTGCGGTCGCGTAACTGGCACGTATGAGATGGTAGTCAACGCAACTGGATTTCTCGTCATTGTATAAAAAGAGATTTAAAAAGAAAAAATAAAGATTTAGTTCCCTTTGTTTGATTTATGCAATAGAAATCAGTTGCTACTGAAAGAGTTTTCAGTCTTTTTTAGCCACTTGTGACATTATCTTCTGGGGTTTCTACACTGTACATTGATCGTCTTAGCATATTCAAAGTATCAATGCCAATAAAATGGCCCTAGTAAGAGAAAAAGAACAAAAAAAATTCCCTATATTTGACTTAAGCAACAGGTGTCGTCTGCTATGGAATGTGCCGTAAGTCGATTTTTCGTGTTTTTGCGGGTGCGTAACTGGCACGTATGAGACGGTCGTCAACGTAACTGGGTTTCTTGTTACGGTAAAAAGAGATTAAAAAAAAAATTAAACTTTAGTTCCCTTTGTTTTGATTTATGCAATAGGAAGCAGTTGCTACTGAAAGCGTTTTCAGTCTTTTTTAGCCACTTGTGACATTATTTTCTTATTTTCTGGGGTTTCTACACTGTACATTGATCATCTTAGCATATTTAAAGTATCAATGTACAGTATGGCTGTTGGCCTGAATTAGAAAAGCAAATCGAATCAGGGGATCAAGGGATCAGGGGAAGTCACTCTTGCAAGGTGCTAGAAGGCACCAAAACAAGGTCTTCTGTCACCCTGTTTTCTTAAATTTTCGCCCATTTTCAGTGAAATCTGGCATATGTGGAGGGTGCATGCCTGGCAGTTTGCCAAGGACTGCATAACAGCCTTCAAAGAAGACTTAAAATCCACTTTTATGCCGATTCTTGTTCACTGTTTTCTATCGATATTTTCGGGCGCCATTTCAAATGGCTCAAAGCTTTCTGATTGGATGATTCTGGGGGTGTGTCTGCAATTTGATTGGCTGATTGGGCGCAATATTGAATTTCTCAAAGCTTTTCTGATTGGATAATTTGAAGAGAGGGATGAGATTTAATTGGCTGATTGGACGCCATTTTGATTTTCTAAAAGCTTCTGTGATTGGATAATTTAAGAGAGGCCTGAGATTTGATTGGCTGATTGGAAGGGGGGGGAAATCTCTGTATATCTTTGTTAAATCTTCGGGTCATTTCAGCGTATTGATTGGCAAAGAGGGTTTGACCCCTGCACCAAGACCTTTTCTGGGTCCTGATGGTCAGAGGTTGAATCCCCAACTTTGCCATTTTATCTATTTTACCTATTTTTATTATTAGTCATTCTTACATCTTATTGTATTTCATTGGCCTATTTCTAAATTCTTCAAACAAGAACAAGATTTCTTATTGGAAAAAGTTTATGCCACAGCAACCGGTTGCTTCTGAATCAATGTTTTTGCGCAGCGGTTAAACATAAAATCGACTCATGACTCACATGGTCACCAAAAGTGGTTCAATGTTTTTCGTGACCCTGGTAAGAAAACAAATTTGGTTTACCTTTCTTTGATTTGTGCAACAGGTATCAGTTGCCTCCAAAAGTGTCCAAGTTGATTTAATGATTTTATGCACAGCACGTAACGGTCACGTATGGGTGCGATAGTCATTGTAACCAATTCAATGGCCCTAGTAAGAGAAAACGAAAAAAAAAAAATTTCCCTATATTTGACTAAAGCAACAGGTGTCGTCTGCAATGGAATATGCCGTAAGTCAATTTTTCATGTTTTCGCGGGCGCATAACTGGCACGTATGAGACAGTAGTCAACGCAACTGGATTTCTTGTCACGGTATAAAAAGAGATTTAAAAAAAATGAAAATTTAGTTCCCTTTGTTTGATTTATGCAATGGAAATCAGTTGCTACTGAAAGAGTTTTCAGTTTTTTAAGCCACTTGTGACACTATTTCCTGGGATTTCTACACCGTACATTGATCATCTTAGCATATTCAAAGTATCAATGCCAATAAAATGGCCCTAGTAAGAGAAAAAGTACAAAAAAAATCCCTATATTTGACTTAAGCAACAGGTGTCGTCTGCAATGAAATGTGCCGTAAGTCAATTTTTCATGTTTTTGCGGGCGCGTAACTGGCACGTATGAGATGGTAGTCAACGCAACTGGATTTCTCGTCATTGTATAAAAAGAGATTTAAAAAGAAAAAATAAAGATTTAGTTCCCTTTGTTTGATTTATGCAATAGAAATCAGTTGCTACTGATAGAGTTTTCAGTCTTTTTTAGCCACTTGTGACATTATCTTCTGGGGTTTCTACACTGTACATTGATCGTCTTAGCATATTCAAAGTATCAATGCCAATAAAATGGCCCTAGTAAGAGAAAAAGAACAAAAAAAATTCCCTATATTTGACTTAAGCAACAGGTGTCGTCTGCTATGGAATGTGCCGTAAGTCGATTTTTCGTGTTTTTGCGGGTGCGTAACTGGCACGTATGAGACGGTCGTCAACGTAACTGGGTTTCTTGTTACGGTAAAAAGAGATTAAAAAAAAAATTAAACTTTAGTTCCCTTTGTTTTGATTTATGCAATAGGAAGCAGTTGCTACTGAAAGCGTTTTCAGTCTTTTTTAGCCACTTGTGACATTATTTTCTTATTTTCTGGGGTTTCTACACTGTACATTGATCATCTTAGCATATTTAAAGTATCAATGTACAGTATGGCTGTTGGCCTGAATTAGAAAAGCAAATCGAATCAGGGGATCAAGGGATCAGGGGAAGTCACTCTTGCAAGGTGCTAGAAGGCACCAAAACAAGGTCTTCTGTCACCCTGTTTTCTTAAATTTTCGCCCATTTTCAGTGAAATCTGGCATATGTGGAGGGTGCATGCCTGGCAGTTTGCCAAGGACTGCATAACAGCCTTCAAAGAAGACTTAAAATCCACTTTTATGCCGATTCTTGTTCACTGTTTTCTATCGATATTTTCGGGCGCCATTTCAAATGGCTCAAAGCTTTCTGATTGGATGATTCTGGGGGTGTGTCTGCAATTTGATTGGCTGATTGGGCGCAATATTGAATTTCTCAAAGCTTTTCTGATTGGATAATTTGAAGAGAGGGATGAGATTTAATTGGCTGATTGGACGCCATTTTGATTTTCTAAAAGCTTCTGTGATTGGATAATTTAAGAGAGGCCTGAGATTTGATTGGCTGATTGGAAGGGGGGGGAAATCTCTGTATATCTTTGTTAAATCTTCGGGTCATTTCAGCGTATTGATTGGCAAAGAGGGTTTGACCCCTGCACCAAGACCTTTTCTGGGTCCTGATGGTCAGAGGTTGAATCCCCAACTTTGCCATTTTATCTATTTTACCTATTTTTATTATTAGTCATTCTTACATCTTATTGTATTTCATTGGCCTATTTCTAAATTCTTCAAACAAGAACAAGATTTCTTATTGGAAAAAGTTTATGCCACAGCAACCGGTTGCTTCTGAATCAATGTTTTTGCGCAGCGGTTAAACATAAAATCGACTCATGACTCACATGGTCACCAAAAGTGGTTCAATGTTTTTCGTGACCCTGGTAAGAAAACGAATTTGGTTTACCTTTCTTTGATTTGTGCAACAGGTATCAGTTGCCTCCAAAAGTGTCCAAGTTGATTTAATGATTTTATGCACAGCACGTAACGGTCACGTATGGGTGCGATAGTCATTGTAACCAATTCAATGGCCCTAGTAAGAGAAAACGAAAAAAAAAAAAATTTCCATATATTTGACTAAAGCAACAGGTGTCGTCTGCAATGGAATATGCCGTAAGTCAATTTTTCATGTTTTCGCGGGCGCATAACTGGCACGTATGAGACAGTAGTCAACGCAACTGGATTTCTTGTCACGGTATAAAAAGAGATTTAAAAAAAATGAAAATTTAGTTCCCTTTGTTTGATTTATGCAATAGAAATCAGTTGCTACTGAAAGAGTTTTCAGTTTTTTAAGCCACTTGTGACACTATTTCCTGGGATTTCTACACCGTACATTGATCATCTTAGCATATTCAAAGTATCAATGCCAATAAAATGGCCCTAGTAAGAGAAAAAGAACAAAAAATAATCCCTATATTTGACTTAAGCAACAGGTGTCGTCTGCAATGAAATGTGCCGTAAGTCGATTTTTCATGTTTTTGCGGGCGCGTAACTGGCACGTATGATATGGTAGTCAACGCAACTGGATTTCTTGGCATTGTACAAAAAGAGATTTAAAAAAAAATAAAAATTTAGTTCCCTTTGTTTGATTTATGCAATAGAAAGCAGTTGCTACTGAAAGAGTTTTCAGTTTTTCAAGCCACTTGTGACACTATTTCCTGGGATTTCTACACTGTACATTGATCATCTTAGCATATTCAAAGTATCAATGCCATTTCAATGGCCCTAGTAAGAGAAAAAGAAAAAAAAAAATCCCTATATTTGACTTAAGCAACAGGTGTCGTCTGCAATGGAATGTGCCGTAAGTTGATTTTTCATGTTTTCGCGGGCGCGTAACTGGCACGTATGAGACGGTAGTCAACACAACTGGATTTCTCGTCATTGTATAAAAAGAGATTTAAAAAAAAAAATAAAAATTTAGTTCCCTTTGTTTGATTTATGCAATAGAAAGCAGTTGCTACTGAAAGAGTTTTCAGTCTTTTTTAGCCACTTGTGACATTATCTTCTGGGGTTTCTACATTGTACATTGATCGTCTTAGCATTTTCAAAGTATCAATGCCAATAAAATGGCCCTAGTAAGAGAAAAAGAACAAAAAAAATTCCCTATATTTGACTTAAGCAACAGGTGTCGTCTGCTATGGAATGTGCCGTAAGTCGATTTTTCGTGTTTTTGCGGGTGCGTAACTGGCACATATGAGACGGTCGTCAACGTAACTGGGTTTCTTGTTACGGTAAAAAGAGATTAAAAAAAAAATTAAAATTTAGTTCCCTTTGTTTTGATTTATGCAATAGGAAGCAGTTGCTACTGAAAGAGTTTTCAGTCTTTTTTAGCCACTTGTGACATTATTTTCTTATTTTCTGGGGTTTCTACACTGTACATTGATCATCTTAGCATATTTAAAGTATCAATGTACAGTATGGCTGTTGGCCTGAATTAGAAAAGCAAATCGAATCAGGGGATCAAGGGATCAGGGGAAGTCACTCTTGCAAGTTGCTAGAAGGCACCAAAACAAGGTCTTCTGTCACCCAGTTTTCTTAAATTTTCGCCCATTTTCAGTGAAATCTGGCATATGTGGAGGGTGCATGCCTGGCAGTTTGCCAAGGACTGCATAACAGCCTTCAAAGAAGACTTAAAATCCACTTTTATGCCGATTCTTGTTCACTGTTTTCTATCGATATTTTCGGGCGCCATTTCAAATGGCTCAAAGCTTTCTGATTGGATGATTCTGGGGGTGTGTCTGCAATTTGATTGGCTGATTGGGCGCAATATTGAATTTCTCAAAGCTTTTCTGATTGGATAATTTGAAGAGAGGGATGAGATTTGATTGGCTGATTGGACGCCATTTTGATTTTCTAAAAGCTTCTGTGATTGGATAATTTAAGAGAGGCCTGAGATTTGATTGGCTGATTGGAAGGGGGGGGGGAATTGTCTGTATATCTATGTTAAATCTTCGGGTCATTTCAGCGTATTGATTGGCAAAGAGGGTTTGACCCCTGCACCAAGACCTTTTCTGGGTCCTGATGGTCAGAGGTTGAATCCCCAACTTTGCCATTTTATCTATTTTACCTATTTTTATTATTAGTCATTCTTACATCTTATTGTATTTCATTGGCCTATTTCTAAATTCTTCAAACAAGAACAAGATTTCTTATTGGAAAAAGTTTATGCCACAGCAACCGGTTGCTTCTGAATCAATGTTTTTATGCAGCGGTTAAACATAAAATCGACTCATGACTCACATGGTCACCAAAAGTGGTTCAATGTTTTTCGTGACCCTGGTAAGAAAACGAATTTGGTTTACCTTTCTTTGATTTGTGCAACAGGTATTAGTTGCCTCCAAAAGTGTCCAAGTTGATTTAATTATTTTATGCACAGCACGTAACGGTCACGTATGGGTGCGATAGTCATTGTAACCAATTCAATGGCCCTAGTAAGAGAAAACGAAAGAAAAAAAATTTCCCTATATTTGACTAAAGCAACAGGTGTCGTCTGCAATGGAATATGCCGTAAGTCAATTTTTCATGTTTTCGCGGGCGCATAACTGGCACGTATGAGACAGTAGTCAACGCAACTGGATTTCTTGTCACGGTATAAAAAGAGATTTAAAAAAAATGAAAATTTAGTTCCCTTTGTTTGATTTATGCAATGGAAATCAGTTGCTACTGAAAGAGTTTTCAGTTTTTTAAGCCACTTGTGACACTATTTCCTGGGATTTCTACACTGTACATTGATCATCTTAGCATATTCAAAGTATAAATGCCAATAAAATGGCCCTAGTAAGAGAAAGAACAAAAAAAAATCCCTATATTTGACTTAAGCAACAGGTGTCGTCTGCAATGAAATGTGCCGTAAGTCGATTTTTCATGTTTTTGCGGGCGCGTAACTGGCACATATGAGATGGTAGTCAACGCAACTGGATTTCTTGGCATTGTACAAAAAGAGATTTAAAAAAAAATAAAAATTTAGTTCCCTTTGTTTGATTTATGCAATAGAAAGCAGTTGCTACTGAAAGAGTTTTCAGTTTTTTAAGCCACTTGTGTCACTATTTCCTGGGATTTCTACACTGTACATTGATCATCTTAGCATATTCAAAGTATCAATGCCAATAAAATGGCCCTAGTAAGAGCAAAAGAAAAAAAAAATCCCTATATTTGACTTAAGCAACAGGTGTCGTCTGCAATGGAATGTGCCGTAAGTCGATTTTTCATGTTTTCGCTGGCGCGTAACTGGCACGTATGAGACGGTAGTCAACACAACTGGATTTCTCGTCATTGTATAAAAAGAAATTTAAAAAAAAAAATAATACAAATTTAGTTCCCTTTGTTTGATTTATGCAATAGAAATCAGTTGCTACTGAAAGAGTTTTCAGTCTTTTTTAGCCACTTGCGACATTATCTTCTGGGGTTTCTACACTGTACATTGATCGTCTTAGCATATTCAAAGTATCAATGCCAATAAAATGGCCCTAGTAAGAGAAAAAGAACAAAAAAAATTCCCTATATTTGACTTAAGCAACAGGTGTCGTCTGCTATGGAATGTGCTGTAAGTCGATTTTTCGTGTTTTTGCGGGTGCGTAACTGGCACGTATGAGACGGTCGTCAACGTAACTGTATTTCTTGTTACGGTAAAAAGAGATTAAAAAAAAAATTAAAATTTAGTTCCCTTTGTTTGATTTATGCAATAGGAAGCAGTTGCTACTGAAAGAGTTTTCAGTCTTTTTTAGCCACTTGTGACATTATTTTCTTATTTTCTGGGGTTTCTACACTGTACATTGATCATCTTAGCATATTTAAAGTATCAATGTACAGTATGGCTGTTGGCCTGAATTAGAAAAGCAAATCGAATCAGGGGATCAAGGGATCAGGGGAAGTCACTCTTGCAAGGTGCTAGAAGGCACCAAAACAAGGTCTTCTGTCACCCTGTTTTCTTAAATTTTCGCCCATTTTCAGTGAAATCTGGCATATGTGGAGGGTGCATGCCTGGCAGTTTGCCAAGGACTGCATAACAGCCTTCAAAGAAGACTTAAAATCCACTTTTATGCCGATTCTTGTTCACTGTTTTCTATCGATATTTTCGGGCGCCATTTCAAATGGCTCAAAGCTTTCTGATTGGATGATTCTGGGGGTGTGTCTGCAATTTGATTGGCTGATTGGGCGCAATATTGAATTTCTCAAAGCTTTTCTGATTGGATAATTTGAAGAGAGGGATGAGATTTGATTGGCTGATTGGACGCCATTTTGATTTTCTAAAAGCTTCTGTGATTGGATAATTTAAGAGAGGCCTGAGATTTGATTGGCTGATTGGAAGGGGGGGGAAATCTCTGTATATCTATGTTAAATCTTCGGGTCATTTCAGCGTATTGATTGGCAAAGAGGGTTTGACCCCTGCACCAAGACCTTTTCTGAGTCCTGATGGTCAGAGGTTGAATCCCCAACTTTGCCATTTTATCTATTTTACCTATTTTTATTATTAGTCATTCTTACATCTTATTGTATTTCATTGGCCTATTTCTAAATTCTTCAAACAAGAACAAGATTTCTTATTGGAAAAAGTTTATGCCACAGCAACCGGTTGCTTCTGAATCAATGTTTTTGCACAGCGGTTAAACATAAAATTGACTCATGACTCACATGGTCACCAAAAATGGTTCAATGTTTTTCGTGACCCTGGTAAGAAAACGAATTTGGTTTACCTTTCTTTGATTTGTGCAACAGGTATCAGTTGCCTCCAAAAGTGTCCAAGTTGATTTAATGATTTTATGCACAGCACGTAACGGTCACGTATGGGTGCGATAGTCATTGTAACCAATTCAATGGCCCTAGTAAGAGAAAACGAAAAAAAAAAAAATTCCCTATATTTGACTAAAGCAACAGGTGTCGTCTGCAATGGAATATGCCGTAAGTCAATTTTTCATGTTTTCGCGGGCGCATAACTGGCACGTATGAGACAGTAGTCAACGCAACTGGATTTCTTGTCACGGTATAAAAAGAGAATAAAAAAAAATGAAAATTGAGTTCCCTTTGTTTGATTTATGCAATAGAAATCAGTTGCTACTGAAAGAGTTTTCAGTTTTTTAAGCCACTTGTGACACTATTTCCTGGGATTTCTACACCGTACATTGATCATCTTAGCATATTCAAAGTATCAATGCCAATTCAATGGCCCTAGTAAGAGAAAAAGAACAAAAAAAAAAAATCCCTATATTTGACTTAAGCAACAGGTGTCGTCTGCAATGAAATGTGCCGTAAGTCGATTTTTCACGTTTTAGCGGGCGCGTAACTGGCAGGTATGAGATGGTAGTCAACGCAACTGGATTTCTTGGCATTGTACAAAAAGAGATTTAAAAAAAAATAAAAATTTAGTTCCCTCTGTTTGATTTATGCAATAGAAAGCAGTTGCTACTGAAAGAGTTTTCAGTTTTTTAAGCCACTTGTGACACTATTTCCTGGGATTTCTACACTGTACATTGATCATCTTAGCATATTCAAAGTATCAATGCCATTTCAATGGCCCTAGTAAGAGAAAAAGAAAAAAAAAATCCCTATATTTGACTTAAGCAACAGGTGTCATCTGCAATGAAATGTGCCATAAGTCGATTTTTCATGTTTTTGCGGGCGCATAACTGGCACGTATGAGATGATAGTCAACACAACTGGATTTCTTGGCATTGTACAAAAAGAGATTTAAAAAAAAATAAAAATTTAGTTCCCTTTGTTTGATTTATGCAATAGAAAGCAGTTGCTACTGAAAGAGTTTTCAGTTTTTCAAGCCACTTGTGACACTATTTCCTGGGATTTCTACACTGTACATTGATCATCTTAGCATATTCAAAGTATCAATGCCATTTCAATGGCCCTAGTAAGAGAAAAAGAAAAAAAAAAAAATCCCTATATTTGACTTAAGCAACAGGTGTCGTGTGCAATGGAATGTGCCGTAAGTCGATTTTTCATGTTTTCGCGGGCGCGTAACTGGCACGTATGAGACGGTAGTCAACACAACTGGATTTCTCGTCATTGTATATAAAGAGATTTAAAAAAAAAAAAAATAAAAATTTAGTTCTCTTTGTTTGATTTATGCAATAGAAATCAGTTGCTACTGAAAGAGTTT
This sequence comes from Hippopus hippopus, assembly GCA_946811185.2. Lineage (NCBI taxonomy): Eukaryota > Metazoa > Mollusca > Bivalvia > Cardiida > Cardiidae > Hippopus > Hippopus hippopus. The sequence goes on along the minus strand of OX328104.1, from coordinate 47,971,964 downwards.
TCAGTCTTTTTTAGCCACTTGTGACATTATCTTCTGGGGTTTCTACACTGTACATTGATCGTCTTAGCATATTCAAAGTATCAATGCCAATTAAATGGCCCTAGTAAGAGAAAAAGAACAAAAAAAAATCCCTATATTTGACTTAAGCAACAGGTGTCGTCTGCAATGGAATGTGCCGTAAGTCGATTTTTCATGTTTTTGCGGGTGCGTAACTGGCACGTATGAGACGGTCGTCAACGTAACTGGGTTTCTTGTTACGGTAAAAAGAGATTAAAAAAAAAATTAAAATTTAGTTCCCTTTGTTTTGATTTATGCAATAGGAAGCAGTTGCTACTGAAAGAGTTTTCAGTCTTTTTTAGCCACTTGTGACATTATTTTCTTATTTTCTGGGGTTTCTACACTGTACATTGATCATCTTAGCATATTTAAAGTATCAATGTACAGTATGGCTGTTGGCCTGAATTAGAAAAGCAAATCGAATCAGGGGATCAAGGGATCAGGGGAAGTCACTCTTGCAAGGTGCTAGAAGGCACCAAAACAAGGTCTTCTGTCACCCTGTTTTCTTAAATTTTCGCCCATTTTCAGTGAAATCTGGCATATGTGGAGGGTGCATGCCTGGCAGTTTGCCAAGGACTGCATAACAGCCTTCAAAGAAGACTTAAAATCCACTTTTATGCCGATTCTTGTTCACTGTTTTCTATCGATATTTTCGGGCGCCATTTCAAATGGCTCAAAGCTTTCTGATTGGATGATTCTGGGGGTGTGTCTGCAATTTGATTGGCTGATTGGGCGCAATATTGAATTTCTCAAAGCTTTTCTGATTGGATAATTTGAAGAGAGGGATGAGATTTGATTGGCTGATTGGACGCCATTTTGATTTCCTAAAAGCTTCTGTGATTGGATAATTTAAGAGAGGCCTGAGATTTGATTGGCTGATTGGAAGGGGGGGGGAAATCTCTGTATATCTATGTTAAATCTTCGGGTCATTTCAGCGTATTGATTGGCAAAGAGGGTTTGACCCCTGCACCAAGACCTTTTCTGGGTCCTGATGGTCAGAGGTTGAATCCCCAACTTTGCCATTTTATCTATTTTACCTATTTTTATTATTAGTCATTCTTACATCTTATTGTATTTCATTGGCCTATTTCTAAATTCTTCAAACAAGAACAAGATTTCTTATTGGAAAAAGTTTATGCCACAGCAACCGGTTGCTTCTGAATCAATGTTTTTGCACAGCGGTTAAACATAAAATCGACTCATGACTCACATGGTCACCAAAAGTGGTTCAATGTTTTTCGTGACCCTGGTAAGAAAACGAATTTGGTTTACCTTTCTTTGATTTGTGCAACAGGTATCAGTTGCCTCCAAAAGTGTCCAAGTTGATTTAATGATTTTATGCACAGCACGTAACGGTCACGTATGGGTGCGATAGTCATTGTAACCAATTCAATGGCCCTAGTAAGAGAAAACGAAAAAAAAAAAAAATTCCCTATATTTGACTAAAGCAACAGGTGTCGTCTGCAATGGAATATGCCGTAAGTCAATTTTTCATGTTTTCGCGGGCGCATAACTGGCACGTATGAGACAGTAGTCAACGCAACTGGATTTCTTGTCACGGTATAAAAAGAGATTGAAAAAAAATGAAAATTTAGTTCCCTTTGTTTGATTTATGCAATAGAAATCAGTTGCTACTGAAAGAGTTTTCAGTTTTTTAAGCCACTTGTGACACTATTTCCTGGGATTTCTACACCGTACATTGATCATCTTAGCATATTCAAAGTATCAATGCCAATAAAATGGCCCTAGTAAGAGAAAAAGAACAAAAAAAAATCCCTATATTTGACTTAAGCAACAGGTGTCGTCTGCAATGAAATGTGCCGTAAGTCGATTTTTCACGTTTTTGCGGGCGCGTAACTGGCAGGTATGAGATGGTAGTCAACGCAACTGGATTTCTTGGCATTGTACAAAAAGAGATTTAAAAAAAAATAAAAATTTAGTTCCCTTTGTTTGATTTATGCAATAGAAAGCAGTTGCTACTGAAAGAGTTTTCAGTTTTTTAAGCCACTTGTGACACTATTTCCTGGGATTTCTACACTGTACATTGATCATCTTAGCATATTCAAAGTATCAATGCCATTTCAATGGCTCTAGTAAGAGAAAAAGAAAAAAAAAAAAAATCCCTATATTTGACTTAAGCAACAGGTGTCATCTGTAATGAAATGTGCCATAAGTCGATTTTTCATGTTTTTACGGGCGCATAACTGCCACGTATGAGATGGTAGTCAACGCAACTGGATTTCTTGGCATTGTACAAAAAGAGATTTAAAAAAAAAATAAAAATTTAGTTCCCTTTGTTTGATTTATGCAATAGAAAGCAGTTGCTACTGAAAGAGTTTTCAGTTTTTCAAGCCACTTGTGACACTATTTCCTGGGATTTCTACACTGTACATTGATCATCTTAGCATATTCAAAGTATCAATGCCATTTCAATGGCCCTAGTAAGAGAAAAAGAAAAAAAAAAAAAAATCCCTATATTTGACTTAAGCAACAGGTGTCGTGTGCAATGGAATGTGCCGTAAGTCGATTTTTCATGTTTTCGCGGGCGCGTAACTGGCACGTATGAGACGGCAGTCAACACAACTGGATTTCTCGTCATTGTATAAAAAGAGATTTTAAAAAAAAAAACAAATAAAAATTTAGTTCCCTTTGTTTGATTTATGCAATAGAAATCAGTTGCTACTGAAAGAGTTTTCAGTCTTTTTTAGCCACTTGTGACATTATCTTCTGGGGTTTCTACACTGTACATTGATCGTCTTAGCATATTCAAAGTATCAATGCCAATAAAATGGCCCTAGTAAGAGAAAAAGAACAAAAAAAATTCCCTATATTTGACTTAAGCAACAGGTGTCGTCTGCAATGGAATGTGCCGTAAGTCGATTTTTCGTGTTTTTGCGGGTGCGTAACTGGCACGTATGAGACGGTCGTCAACGTAACTGGGTTTCTTGTTACGGTAAAAAGAGATTAAAAAAAAAATTAAAATTTAGTTCCCTTTGTTTTGATTTATGCAATAGGAAGCAGTTGCTACTGAAAGAGTTTTCAGTCTTTTTTAGCCACTTGTGACATTATTTTCTTATTTTCTGGGGTTTCTACACTGTACATTGATCATCTTAGCATATTTAAAGTATCAATGTACAGTATGGCTGTTGGCCTGAATTAGAAAAGCAAATCGAATCAGGGGATCAAGGGATCAGGGGAAGTCACTCTTGCAAGGTGCTAGAAGGCACCAAAACAAGGTCTTCTGTCACCCTGTTTTCTTAAATTTTCGCCCATTTTCAGTGAAATCTGGCATATGTGGAGGGTGCATGCCTGGCAGTTTGCCAAGGACTGCATAACAGCCTTCAAAGAAGACTTAAAATCCACTTTTATGCCGATTCTTGTTCACTGTTTTCTATCGATATTTTCGGGCGCCATTTCAAATGGCTCAAAGCTTTCTGATTGGATGATTCTGGGTGTGTGTCTGCAATTTGATTGGCTGATTGGGCGCAATATTGAATTTCTCAAAGCTTTTCTGATTGGATAATTTGAAGAGAGGGATGAGATTTGATTGGCTGATTGGACGCCATTTTGATTTCCTAAAAGCTTCTGTGATTGGATAATTTAAGAGAGGCCTGAGATTTGATTGGCTGATTGGAAGGGGGGGGGAAATCTCTGTATATCTATGTTAAATCTTCGGGTCATTTCAGCGTATTGATTGGCAAAGAGGGTTTGACCCCTGCACCAAGACCTTTTCTGGGTCCTGATGGTCAGAGGTTGAATCCCCAACTTTGCCATTTTATCTATTTTACCTATTTTTATTATTAGTCATTCTTACATCTTATTGTATTTCATTGGCCTATTTCTAAATTCTTCAAACAAGAACAAGATTTCTTATTGGAAAAAGTTTATGCCACAGCAACCGGTTGCTTCTGAATCAATGTTTTTGCACAGCAGTTAAACATAAAATCGACTCATGACTCACATGTTCACAAAAAGTGGTTCAATGTTTTTCGTGACCCTGGTAAGAAAACGAATTTGGTTTACCTTTCTTTGATTTGTGCAACAGGTATCAGTTGCCTCCAAAAGTGTCCAAGTTGATTTAATGATTTTATGCACAGCACGTAACGGTCACGTATGGGTGAGATAGTCATTGTAACCAATTCAATGGCCCTAGTAAGAGAAAACGAAAAAAAAAAAATTCCCTATATTTGACTAAAGCAACAGGTGTCGTCTGCAATGGAATATGCCGTAAGTCAATTTTTCATGTTTTCGCGGGCGCATAACTGGCACGTATGAGACAGTAGTCAACGCAACTGGATTTCTTGTCACGGTATAAAAAGAGATTTAAAAAAAAATGAAAATTTAGTTCCCTTTGTTTGATTTATGCAATAGAAATCAGTTGCTACTGAAAGAGTTTTCAGTTTTTTAAGCCACTTGTGACACTATTTCCTGGGATTTCTACACCGTACATTGGTCATCTTAGCATATTCAAAGTATCAATGCCAATAAAATGGCCCTAGTAAGAGAAAAAGAACAAAAAAAAATCCCTATATTTGACTTAAGCAACAGGTGTCGTCTGCAATGAAATGTGCCGTAAGTCGATTTTTCATGTTTTTGCGGGCGCGTAACTGGCACGTATGAGATGGTAGTCAACGCAACTGGATTTCTTGGCATTGTACAAAAAGAGATTTAAAAAAAAATAAAAATTTAGTTCCCTTTGTTTGATTTATGCAATAGAAAGCAGTTGCTACTGAAAGAGTTTTCAGTTTTTTAAGCCACTTGTGACACTATTTCCTGGGATTTCTACACTGTACATTGATCATCTTAGCATATTCAAAGTATCAATGCCATTTCAATGGCCCTAGTAAGAGAAAAAGAAAAAAAAAAAATCCCTATATTTGACTTAAGCAACAGGTGTCGTCTGCAATGGAATGTGCCGTAAGTCTATTTTTCATGTTTTCGCGGGCGCGTAACTGGCACGTATGAGACGGTAGTCAACACAACTGAATTTCTCGTCATTGTATAAAAAGAGATTTAAAAAAAGAAAAAATAAAAATTTAGTTCCCTTTGTTTGATTTATGCAATAGAAATCAGTTGCTACTGAAAGAGTTTTCAGTCTTTTTTAGCCACTTGTGACATTATCTTCTGGGGTTTCTACACTGTACATTGATCGTCTTAGCATATTCAAAGTATAAATGCCAATATAATGGCCCTAGTAAGAGAAAAAGAACAAAAAAAATTCCCTATATTTGACTTATGCAACAGGTGTCGTCTGCTATGGAATGTGCAGTAAGTCGATTTTTCGTGTTTTTGCGGGTGCGTAACTGGCACGTATGAGACGGTCGTCAACGTAACTGGATTTCTTGTTACGGTAAAAAGAGATTAAAAAAAAAATTAAAATTTAGTTCCCTTTGTTTTGATTTATGCAATAGGAAGCAGTTGCTACTGAAAGAGTTTTCAGTTTTTTAAGCCACTTGTGACACTATTTCCTGGGATTTCTACACCGTACATTGATCATCTTAGCATATTCAAAGTATCAATGCCAATAAAATGGCCCTAGTAAGAGAAAAAGAACAAAAAAAAATCCCTATATTTGACTTAAGCAACAGGTGTCGTCTGCTATGAAATGTGCCGTCAGTTGATTTTTCACGTTTTTGCGGGCGCGGAACTGGCAGGTATGAGATGGTAGTCAACGCAACTGGATTTCTTGGCATTGTACAAAAAGAGATTTAAAAAAAAAATAAAAATTTAGTTCCCTTTGTTTGATTTATGCAATAGAAAGCAGTTGCTACTGAAAGAGTTTTCAGTTTTTTAAGCCACTTGTGACACTATTTCCTGGGATTTCTACACTGTACATTGATCATCTTAGCATATTCAAAGTATCAATGCCATTTCAATGGCCCTAGTAAGAGAAAAAGAACAAAAAAAAATTCCTATATTTGACTTAAGCAACAGGTGTCATCTGCAATGAAATGTGCCATAAGTCGATTTTTCATGTTTTTGCGGGCGCATAACTGGCACGTATGAGATGGTAGTCAACGCAACTGGATTTCTTGGCATTGTACAAAAAGAGATTTAAAAAAAAATAAAAATTTAGTTCCCTTTGTTTGATTTATGCAATAGAAAGCAGTTGCTACTGAAAGAGTTTTCAGTTTTTCAAGCCACTTGTGACACTATTTCCTGGGATTTCTACACTGTACATTGATCATCTTAGCATATTCAAAGTATCGATGCCATTTCAATGGCCCTAGTAAGAGAAAAAGAAAAAAAAAAAAAATCCCTATCTTTGACTTAAGCAACAGGTGTCATCTGCAATGAAATGTGCCATAAGTCGATTTTTCATGTTTTTGCGGGCGCATAACTGGCACGTATGAGATGGTAGGCAACGCAACTGGATTTCTTGGCATTGTACAAAAAGAGATTTAAAAAAAAATAAAAATTTAGTTCCCTTTGTTTGATTTATGCAATAGAAAGCAGTTGCTACTGAAAGAGTTTTCAGTTTTTCAAGCCACTTGTGACACTATTTCCTGGGATTTCTACACTGTACATTGATCATCTTAGCATATTCAAAGTATCAATGCCATTTCAATGGCCCTAGTAAGAGAAAAAGAAAAAAAAAAAAAATCCCTATATTTGACTTAAGCAACAGGTGTCGTGTGCAATGGAATGTGCCGTAAGTCGATTTTTCATGTTTTCGCGGGCACGTAACTGGCACGTATGAGACAGTAGTCAACGCAACTGGATTTCTTGTCACGGTATAAAAAGAGATTTAAAAAAAAATGAAAATTTAGTTCCCTTTGTTTGATTTATGCAATAGAAATCAGTTGCTACTGAAAGAGTTTTCAGTTTTTTAAGCCACTTGTGACACTATTTCCTGGGATTTCTACACCGTACAATGGTCATCTTAGCATATTCAAAGTATCAATGCCAATAAAATGGCCCTAGTAAGAGAAAAAGAACAAAAAAAAATCCCTATATTTGACTTAAGCAACAGGTGTCGTCTGCAATGAAATGTGCCGTAAGTCGATTTTTCATGTTTTTGCGGGCGCGTAACTGGCACGTATGAGATGGTAGTCAACGCAACTGGATTTCTTGGCATTGTACAAAAAGAGATTTAAAAAAAAATAAAAATTTAGTTCCCTTTGTTTGATTTATGCAATAGAAAGCAGTTGCTACTGAAAGAGTTTTCAGTTTTTTAAGCCACTTGTGACACTATTTCCTGGGATTTCTACACTGTACATTGATCATCTTAGCATATTCAAAGTATCAATGCCATTTCAATGGCCCTAGTAAGAGAAAAAGAAAAAAAAAAATCCCTATATTTGACTTAAGCAACAGGTGTCGTCTGCAATGGAATGTGCCGTAAGTCGATTTTTCATGTTTTCGCGGGCGCGTAACTGGCACGTATGAGACGGTAGTCAACACAACTGGATTTCTCGTCATTGTATAAAAAGAGATTTAAAAAAAAAATAAATAAAAATTTAGTTCCCTTTGTTTGATTTATGCAATAGAAATCAGTTGCTACTGAAAGAGATTTCAGTCTTTTTTAGCCACTTGTGACATTATCTTCTGGGGTTTCTACACTGTACATTGATCGTCTTAGCATATTCAAAGTATCAATGCCAATAAAATGGCCCTAGTAAGAGAAAAAGAACAAAAAAAATTCCCTATATTTGACTTAAGCAACAGGTGTCGTCTGCTATGGAATGTGCCGTAAGTCGATTTTTCGTGTTTTTGCGGGTGCGTAACTGGCATGTATGAGACGGTCGTCAACGTAACTGGGTTTCTTGTTACGGTAAAAAGAGATTAAAAAAAAAAATTAAAATTTAATTCCCTTTGTTTTGATTTATGCAATAGGAAGCCGTTGCTACTGAAAGAGTTTTCAGTCTTTTTTAGCCACTTGTGACATTATTTTCTTATCTTCTGGGGTTTCTACACTGTACATTGATCATCTTAGCATATTTAAAGTATCAATGTACAGTATGGCTGTTGGCCTGAATTAGAAAAGCAAATCGAATCAGGGGATCAAGGGATCAGGGGAAGTCACTCTTGCAAGGTGCTAGAAGGCACCAAAACAAGGTCTTCTGTCACCCTGTTTTCTTAAATTTTCGCCCATTTTCAGTGAAATCTGGCATATGTGGAGGGTGCATGCCTGGCAGTTTGCCAAGGACTGCATAACAGCCTTCAAAGAAGACTTAAAATCCACTTTTATGCCGATTCTTGTTCACTGTTTTCTATCGATATTTTCGGGCGCCATTTCAAATGGCTCAAAGCTTTCTGATTGGATGATTCTGGGGGTGTGTCTGCAATTTGATTGGCTGATTGGGCGCAATATTGAATTTCTCAAAGCTTTTCTGATTGGATAATTTGAAGAGAGGGATGATATTTGATTGGCTGATTGGACGCCATTTTGATTTTCTAAAAGCTTCTGTGATTGGATAATTTAAGAGAGGCCTGAGATTTGATTGGCTGATTGGAAGGGGGGGTAAAATCTCTGTATATCTATGTTAAATCTTCGGGTCATTTCAGCGTATTGATTGGCAAAGAGGGTTTGACCCCTGCACCAAGACCTTTTCTGGGTCCTGATGGTCAGAGGTTGAATCCCCAACTTTGCCATTTTATCTATTTTACCTATTTTTATTATTAGTCATTCTTACATCTTATTGTATTTCATTGGCCTATTTCTAAATTCTTCAAACAAGAACAAGATTTCTTATTGGAAAAAGTTTATGCCACAGCAACCGGTTGCTTCTGAATCAATGTTTTTGCACAGCGGTTAAACATAAAATCGACTCATGACTCACATGGTCACCAAAAGTGGTTCAATGTTTTTCGTGACCCTGGTAAGAAAACGAATTTGGTTTACCTTTCTTTGATTTGTGCAACAGGTATCAGTTGCCTCCAAAAGTGTCCAAGTTGATTTAATGATTTTATGCACAGCACGTAACGGTCACGTATGGGTGCGATAGTCATTGTAACCAATTCAATGGCCCTAGTAAGAGAAAACGAAAAAAAAAAAAATTCCCTATATTTGACTAAAGCAACAGGTGTCGTCTGCAATGGAATATGCCGTAAGTCAATTTTTCATGTTTTCGCGGGCGCATAACTGGCACGTATGAGACAGTAGTCAACGCAACTGGATTTCTTGTCACGGTATAAAAAGAGATTTAAAAAAAAATGAAAATTTAGTTCCCTTTGTTTGATTTATTCAATAGAAATCAGTTGCTACTGAAAGAGTTTTCAGTTTTTTAAGCCACTTGTGACACTATTTCCTGGGACTTCTACACCGTACATTGATCATCTTAGCATATTCAAAGTATCAATGCCAATAAAATGGCCCTAGTAAGAGAAAAAGAACAAAAAAAAATCCCTATATTTGACTTAAGCAACAGGTGTCGTCTGCAATGAAATGTGCCGTAAGTCGATTTTTCACGTTTTTGCGGGCGCGGAACTGGCAGGTATGAGATGGTAGTCAACGCAACTGGATTTCTTGGCATTGTACAAAAAGAGATTTAAAAAAAAATAAAAATTTAGTTCCCTTTGTTTGATTTATGCAATAGAAAGCAGTTGCTACTGAAAGAGTTTTCAGTTTTTTAAGTCACTTGTGACACTCTTTCCTGGGATTTCTACACTGTACATTGATCATCTTAGCATATTCAAAGTATCAATGCCATTTCAATGGCCCTAGTAAGAGAAAAAGAACAAAAAAAAATCCCTATATTTGACTTAAGCAACAGGTGTCATCTGCAATGAAATGTGCCATAAGTCGATTTTTCATGTTTTTGCGGGCGCAAAACTGGCACGTATGAGATGGTAGTCAACGCAACTGGATTTCTTGGCATTGTACAAAAAGAGATTTAAAAAAAAATAAAAATTTAGTTCCCTTTGTTTGATTTATGCAATAGAAAGCAGTTGCTACTGAAAGAGTTTTCAGTTTTTTAAGCCACTTGTGACACTATTTCCTGGGATTTCTACACTGTACATTGATCATCTTAGCATATTCAAAGTATCAATGCCATTTCAATGGCCCTAGTAAGAGAAAAAGAAAAAAAAAAAAATCCCTATATATGACTTAAGCAACAGGTGTCGTCTGCAATGGAATGTGCCGTAAGTCGATTTTTCATGTTTTCGCGGGCGCGTAACTGGCACGTATGAGACGGTAGTCAACACAACTGGATTTCTCGTCATTGTATAAAAAGAGATTTTAAAAAAAAGAACAAATAAAAATTTAGTTCCCTTTGTTTGATTTATGCAATAGAAATCAGTTGCTACTGAAAGAGTTTTCAGTCTTTTTTAGCCACTTGTGACATTATCTTCTGGGGTTTCTACACTGTACATTGATCGTCTTAGCATATTCAAAGTATCAATGCCAATAAAATGGCCCTAGTAAGAGAAAAAGAACAAAAAAAATTCCCTATATTTGACTTAAGCAACAGGTGTCGTCTGCCATGGAATGTGCCGTAAGTCGATTTTTCATGTTTTTGCGGGTGCGTAACTGGCACGTATGAGACGGTCGTCAACGTAACTAGGTTTCTTGTTACGGTAAAAAGAGATTAAAAAAATAATTAAAATTTAGTTCCCTTTGTTTTGATTTATGCAATAGGAAGCAGTTGCTACTGAAAGAGTTTTCAGTCTTTTTTAGCCACTTGTGACATTATTTTCTTATCTTCTGGGGTTTCTACACTGTACATTGATCATCTTAGCATATTTAAAGTATCAATGTACAGTATGGCTGTTGGCCTGAATTAGAAAAGCAAATCGAATCAGGGGATCAAGGGATCAGGGGAAGTCACTCTTGCAAGGTGCTAGAAGGCACCAAAACAAGGTCTTCTGTCACCCTGTTTTCTTAAATTTTCGCCCATTTTCAGTGAAATCTGGCATATGTGGAGGGTGCATGCCTGGCAGTTTGCCAAGGACTGCATAACAGCCTTCAAAGAAGACTTAAAATCCACTTTTATGCCGATTCTTGTTCACTGTTTTCTATCGATATTTTCGGGCGCCATTTCAAATGGCTCAAAGCTTTCTGATTGGATGATTCTGGGGGTGTGTCTGCAATTTGATTGGCTGATTGGGCGCAATATTGAATTTCTCAAAGCTTTTCTGATTGGATAATTTGAAGAGAGGGATGAGATTTGATTGGCTGATTGGACGCCATTTTGATTTTCTAAAAGCTTCTGTGATTGGATAATTTAAGAGAGGCCTGAGATTTGATTGGCTGATTGGAAGGGGGGGTAAATCTCTGTATATCTATGTTAAATCTTCGGGTCATTTCAGCGTATTGATTGGCAAAGAGGGTTTGACCCCTGCACCAAGACCTTTTCTGGGTCCTGATGGTCAGAGGTTGAATCCCCAACTTTGCCATTTTATCTATTTTACCTATTTTTATTATTAGTCATTCTTACATCTTATTGTATTTCATTGGCCTATTTCTAAATTCTTCAAACAAGAACAAGATTTCTTATTGGAAAAAGTTTATGCCACAGCAACCGGTTGCTTCTGACTCAATGTTTTTGCACAGCGGTTAAACATAAAATCGACTCATGACTCACATGTTCACAAAAAGTGGTTCAATGTTTTTCGTGACCCTGGTAAGAAAACGAATTTGGTTTACCTTTCTTTGATTTGTGCAACAGGTATCAGTTGCCTCCAAAAGTGTCCAAGTTGATTTAATGATTTTATGCACAGCACGTAACGGTCACGTATGGGTGCGATAGTCATTGTAACCAATTCAATGGCCCTAGTAAGAGAAAACGAAAAAAAAAAAAATCCCTATATTTGACTAAAGCAACAGGTGTCGTCTGCAATGGAATATGCCGTAAGTCAATTTTTCATGTTTTCGCGGGCGCATAACTGGCACGTATGAGACAGTAGTCAACGCAACTGGATTTCTTGTCACGGTATAAAAAGAGATTTAAAAAAAAATGAAAATTTAGTTCCCTTTGTTTGATTTATGCAATAGAAATCAGTTGCTACTGAAAGAGTTTTCAGTTTTTTAAGCCACTTGTGACACTATTTCCTGGGATTTCTACACCGTACATTGGTCATCTTAGCATATTCAAAGTATCAATGCCAATAAAATGGCCCTAGTAAGAGAAAAAGAACAAAAAAAAATCCCTATATTTGACTTAAGCAACAGGTGTCGTCTGCAATGAAATGTGCTGTAAGTCGATTTTTCATGTTTTTGCGGGCGCGTAACTGGCACGTATGAGATGGTAGTCAACGCAACTGGATTTCTTGCCAATGAACAAAAAGAGATTTGAAAAAAAATAAAAATTTAGTTCCCTTTGTTTGATTTATGCAATAGAAAGCAGTTGCTACTGAAAGAGTTTTCAGTTTTTTAAGCCACTTGTGACACTATTTCCTGGGATTTCTACACTGTACATTGATCATCTTAGCATATTCAAAGTATCAATGCCATTTCAATGGCCCTAGTAAGAGAAAAAGAAAAAAAAAAAAAATCCCTATATATGACTTAAGCAACAGGTGTCGTCTGCAATGGAATGTGCCGTAAGTCGATTTTTCATGTTTTCGCGGGCGCGTAACTGGCACGTATGAGACGGTAGTCAACACAACTGGATTTCTCGTCATTGTATAAAAAGAGATTTTAAAAAAAAGAACAAATAAAAATTTAGTTCCCTTTGTTTGATTTATGCAATAGAAAGCAGTTGCTACTGAAAGAGTTTTCAGTTTTTTAAGCCACTTGTGACACTATTTCCTGGGATTTCTACACTGTACATTGATCATCTTAGCATATTCAAAGTATCAATGCCATTTCAATGGCCCTAGTAAGAGAAAAAGAAAAAAAAAATCCCTATATTTGACTTAAGCAACAGGTGTCGCTGCAATGGAATGTGCCGTAAGTCGATTTTTCATGTTTTCGCGGGCGCGTAACTGGCACGTATGAGACGGTAGTCAACACAACTGGATTTCTCGTCATTGTATAAAAAGAGATTTAAAAAAAAAATAAATAAAAATTTAGTTCCCTTTGTTTGATTTATGCAATAGAAATCAGTTGCTACTGAAAGAGTTTTCAGTCTTTTTTAACCACTTGTGACATTATCTTCTGGGGTTTCTACACTGTACATTGATCGTCTTAGCATATTCAAAGTATCAATGCCAATAAAATGGCCCTAGTAAGAGAAAAAGAACAAAAAAAAATCCCTATATTTGACTTAAGCAACAGGTGTCGTCTGCTATGGAATGTGCCGTAAGTCGATTTTTCGTGTTTTTGCGGGTGCGTAACTGGCACGTATGAGACGGTCGTCAACGTAACTGGGTTTCTTGTTACGGTAAAAAGAGATTAAAAAAAAAATTAAAATTTAGTTCCCTTTGTTTTGATTTATGCAATAGGAAGCCGTTGCTACTGAAAGAGTTTTCAGTCTTTTTTAGCCACTTGTGACATTATTTTCTTATTTTCTGGGGTTTCTACACTGTACATTGATCATCTTAGCATATTTAAAGTATCAATGTACAGTATGGCTGTTGGCCTGAATTAGAAAAGCAAATCGAATCAGGGGATCAAAGGATCAGGGGAAGTCACTCTTGCAAGGTGCTAGAAGGCACCAAAACAAGGTCTTCTGTCACCCTGTTTTCTTAAATTTTCGCCCATTTTCAGTGAAATCTGGCATATGTGGAGAATGCATGCCTGGCAGTTTGCCAAGGACTGCATAACAGCCTTCAAAGAAGACTTAAAATCCACTTTTATGCCGATTCTTGTTCACTGTTTTCTATCGATATTTTCGGGCGCCATTTCAAATGGCTCAAAGCTTTCTGATTGGATGATTCTGGGGGTGTGTCTGCAATTTGATTGGCTGATTGGGCGCAATATTGAATTTCTCAAAGCTTTTCTGATTGGATAATTTGAAGAGAGGGATGAGATTTGATTGGCTGATTGGACGCCATTTTGATTTTCTAAAAGCTTCTGTGATTGGATAATTTAAGAGAGGCCTGAGATTTGATTGGCTGATTGGAAGGGGGGGGGAAATCTCTGTATATCTATGTTAAATCTTCGGGTCATTTCAGCGTATTGATTGGCAAAGAGGGTTTGACCCCTGCACCAAGACCTTTTCTGGGTCCTGATGGTCAGAGGTTGAATCCCCAACTTTGCCATTTTATCTATTTTACCTATTTTTATTATTAGTCATTCTTACATCTTATTGTATTTCATTGGCCTATTTCTAAATTCTTCAAACAAGAACAAGATTTCTTATTGGAAAAAGTTTATGCCACAGCAACCGGTTGCTTCTGAATCAATGTTTTTGCGCAGCGGTTAAACATAAAATCGACTCATGACTCACATGGTCACCAAAAGTGGTTCAATGTTTTTCGTGACCCTGGTAAGAAAACGAATTTGGTTTACCTTTCTTTGATTTGTGCAACAGGTATCAGTTGCCTCCAAAAGTGTCCAAGTTGATTTAATGATTTTATGCACAGCACGTAACGGTCACGTATGGGTGCGATAGTCATTGTAACCAATTCAATGGCCCTAGTAAGAGAAAACGAAAAAAAAAAAAATCCCTATATTTGACTAAAGCAACAGGTGTCGTCTGCAATGGAATATGCCGTAAGTCAATTTTTCATGTTTTCGCGGGTGCATAACTGGCACGTATGAGACAGTAGTCAACGCAACTGGATTTCTTGTCACGGTATAAAAAGAGATTTAAAAAAAAATGAAAATTTAGTTCCCTTTGTTTGATTTATGCAATAGAAATCAGTTGCTACTGAAAGAGTTTTCAGTTTTTTAAGCCACTTGTGACACTATTTCCTGGGATTTCTACACCGTACAATGGTCATCTTAGCATATTCAAAGTATCAATGCCAATAAAATGGCCCTAGTAAGAGAAAAAGAACAAAAAAAATCTCTATATTTGACTTAAGCAACAGGTGTCGTCTGCAATGAAATGTGCCGTAAGTCGATTTTTCATGTTTTTGCGGGCGCGTAACTGGCACGTATGAGATGGTAGTCAACGCAACTGGATTTCTTGGCATTGTACAAAAAGAGATTTAAAAAAAAATAAAAATTTAGTTCCCTTTGTTTGATTTATGCAATAGAAAGCAGTTGCTACTGAAAGAGTTTTCAGTTTTTTAAGTCACTTGTGACACTATTTCCTGGGATTTCTACACTGTACATTGATCATCTTAGCATATTCAAAGTATCAATGCCATTTCAATGGCCCTAGTAAGAGAAAAAGAAAAAAAAAAAATCCCTATATTTGACTTAAGCAACAGGTGTCGTCTGCAATGGAATGTGCCGTAAGTCGATTTTTCATGTTTTCGCGGGCGCGTAACTGGCACGTATGAGACGGTAGTCAACACAACTGGATTTCTCGTCATTGTATAAAAAGAGATTTAAAAAAAAAATAAATAAAAATTTAGTTCCCTTTGTTTGATTTATGCAATAGAAATCAGTTGCTACTGAAAGAGATTTCAGTCTTTTTTAGCCACTTGTGACATTATCTTCTGGGGTTTCTACACTGTACATTGATCGTCTTAGCATATTCAAAGTATCAATGCCAATAAAATGGCCCTAGTAAGAGAAAAAGAACAAAAAAAATTCCCTATATTTGACTTAAGCAACAGGTGTCGTCTGCTATGGAATGTGCCGTAAGTCGATTTTTCGTGTTTTTGCGGGTGCGTAACTGGCACGTATGAGACGGTCGTCAACGTAACTGGGTTTCTTGTTACGGTAAAAAGAGATTAAAAAAAAAAATTAAAATTTAATTCCCTTTGTTTTGATTTATGCAATAGGAAGCAGTTGCTACTGAAAGAGTTTTCAGTCTTTTTTAGCCACTTGTGACATTATTTTCTTATCTTCTGGGGTTTCTACACTGTACATTGATCATCTTAGCATATTTAAAGTATCAATGTACAGTATGGCTGTTGGCCTGAATTAGAAAAGCAAATCGAATCAGGGGATCAAGGGATCAGGGGAAGTCACTCTTGCAAGGTGCTAGAAGGCACCAAAACAAGGTCTTCTGTCACCCTGTTTTCTTAAATTTTCGCCCATTTTCAGTGAAATCTGGCATATGTGGAGGGTGCATGCCTGGCAGTTTGCCAAGGACTGCATAACAGCCTTCAAAGAAGACTTAAAATCCACTTTTATGCCGATTCTTGTTCACTGTTTTCTATCGATATTTTCGGGCGCCATTTCAAATGGCTCAAAGCTTTCTGATTGGATGATTCTGGGGGTGTGTCTGCAATTTGATTGGCTGATTGGGCGCAATATTGAATTTCTCAAAGCTTTTCTGATTGGATAATTTGAAGAGAGGGATGAGATTTGATTGGCTGATTGGACGCCATTTTGATTTTCTAAAAGCTTCTGTGATTGGATAATTTAAGAGAGGCCTGAGATTTGATTGGCTGATTGGAAGGGGGGGGAAAATCTCTGTATATCTATGTTAAATCTTCGGGTCATTTCAGCGTATTGATTGGCAAAGAGGGTTTGACCCCTGCACCAAGACCGTTTCTGGGTCCTGATGGTCAGAGGTTGAATCCCCAACTTTGCCATTTTATCTATTTTACCTATTTTTATTATTAGTCATTCTTACATCTTATTGTATTTCATTGGCCTATTTCTAAATTCTTCAAACAAGAACAAGATTTCTTATTGGAAAAAGTTTATGCCACAGCAACCGGTTGCTTCTGAATCAATGTTTTTGCACAGCGGTTAAACATAAAATCGACTCATGACTCACATGGTCACCAAAAGTGGTTCAATGTTTTTCGTGACCCTGGTAAGAAAACGAATTTGGTTTACCTTTCTTTGATTTGTGCAACAGGTATCAGTTGCCTCCAAAAGTGTCCAAGTTGATTTAATGATTTTATGCACAGCACGTAACGGTCACGTATGGGTGCGATAGTCATTGTAACCAATTCAATGGCCCTAGTAAGAGAAAACGAAAAAAAAAAAAATTCCCTATATTTGACTAAAGCAACAGGTGTCGTCTGCAATGGAATATGCCGTAAGTCAATTTTTCATGTTTTCGCGGGCGCATAACTGGCACGTATGAGACAGTAGTCAACGCAACTGGATTTCTTGTCACGGTATAAAAAGAGATTTAAAAAAAAATGAAAATTTAGTTCCCTTTGTTTGATTTATTCAATAGAAATCAGTTGCTACTGAAAGAGTTTTCAGTTTTTTAAGCCACTTGTGACACTATTTCCTGGGATTTCTACACCGTACATTGATCATCTTAGCATATTCAAAGTATCAATGCCAATAAAATGGCCCTAGTAAGAGAAAAAGAACAAAAAAAAATCCCTATATTTGACTTAAGCAACAGGTGTCGTCTGCAATGAAATGTGCCGTAAGTCGATTTTTCACGTTTTTGCGGGCGCGGAACTGGCAGGTATGAGATGGTAGTCAACGCAACTGGATTTCTTGGCATTGTACAAAAAGAGATTTAAAAAAAAATAAAAATTTAGTTCCCTTTGTTTGATTTATGCAATAGAAAGCAGTTGCTACTGAAAGAGTTTTCAATTTTTTAAGTCACTTGTGACACTATTTCCTGGGATTTCTACACTGTACATTGATCATCTTAGCATATTCAAAGTATCAATGCCATTTCAATGGCCCTAGTAAGAGAAAAAGAACAAAAAAAAATCCCTATATTTGACTTAAGCAACAGGTGTCATCTGCAATGAAATGTGCCATAAGTCGATTTTTCATGTTTTTGCGGGCGCAAAACTAGCACGTATGAGATGGTAGTCAACGCAACTGGATTTCTTGGCATTGTACAAAAAGAGATTTAAAAAAAAATAAAAATTTAGTTCCCTTTGTTTGATTTATGCAATAGAAAGCAGTTGCTACTGAAAGAGTTTTCAGTTTTTTAAGCCACTTGTGACACTATTTCCTGGGATTTCTACACTGTACATTGATCATCTTAGCATATTCAAAGTATCAATGCCATTTCAATGGCCCTAGTAAGAGAAAAAGAAAAAAAAAAAATCCCTATATATGACTTAAGCAACAGGTGTCGTCTGCAATGGAATGTGCCGTAAGTCGATTTTTCATGTTTTCGCGGGCGCGTAACTGGCACGTATGAGACGGTAGTCAACACAACTGGATTTCTCGTCATTGTATAAAAAGAGATTTTAAAAAAAAGAACAAATAAAAATTTAGTTCCCTTTGTTTGATTTATGCAATAGAAATCAGTTGCTACTGAAAGAGTTTTCAGTCTTTTTTAGCCACTTGTGACATTATCTTCTGGGGTTTCTACACTGTACATTGATCGTCTTAGCATATTCAAAGTATCAATGCCAATAAAATGGCCCTAGTAAGAGAAAAAGAACAAAAAAAATTCCCTATATTTGACTTAAGCAACAGGTGTCGTCTGCCATGGAATGTGCCGTAAGTCGATTTTTCATGTTTTTGCGGGTGCGTAACTGGCACGTATGAGACGGTCGTCAACGTAACTAGGTTTCTTGTTACGGTAAAAAGAGATTAAAAAAAAAATTAAAATTTAGTTCCCTTTGTTTTGATTTATGCAATAGGAAGCAGTTGCTACTGAAAGAGTTTTCAGTCTTTTTTAGCCACTTGTGACATTATTTTCTTATTTTCTGGGGTTTCTACACTGTACATTGATCATCTTAGCATATTTAAAGTATCAATGTACAGTATGGCTGTTGGCCTGAATTAGAAAAGCAAATCGAATCAGGGGATCAAGGGATCAGGGGAAGTCACTCTTGCAAGGTGCTAGAAGGCACCAAAACAAGGTCTTCTGTCACCCTGTTTTCTTAAATTTTCGCCCATTTTCAGTGAAATCTGGCATATGTGGAGGGTGCATGCCTGGCAGTTTGCCAAGGACTGCATAACAGCCTTCAAAGAAGACTTAAAATCCACTTTTATGCCGATTCTTGTTCACTGTTTTCTATCGATATTTTCGGGCGCCATTTCAAATGGCTCAAAGCTTTCTGATTGGATGATTCTGGGGGTGTGTCTGCAATTTGATTGGCTGATTGGGCGCAATATTGAATTTCTCAAAGCTTTTCTGATTGGATAATTTGAAGAGAGGGATGAGATTTGATTGGCTGATTGGACGCCATTTTGATTTTCTAAAAGCTTCTGTGATTGGATAATTTAAGAGAGGCCTGAGATTTGATTGGCTGATTGGAAGGGGGGGTAAATCTCTGTATATCTATGTTAAATCTTCGGGTCATTTCAGCGTATTGATTGGCAAAGAGGGTTTGAATCCTGCACCAAGACCTTTTCTGGGTCCTGATGGTCAGAGGTTGAATCCCCAACTTTGCCATTTTATCTATTTTACCTATTTTTATTATTAGTCATTCTTACATCTTATTGTATTTCATTGGCCTATTTCTAAATTCTTCAAACAAGAACAAGATTTCTTATTGGAAAAAGTTTATACCACAGCAACCGGTTGCTTCTGACTCAATGTTTTTGCACAGCGGTTAAACATAAAATCGACTCATGACTCACATGTTCACAAAAAGTGGTTCAATGTTTTTCGTGACCCTGGTAAGAAAACGAATTTGGTTTACCTTTCTTTGATTTGTGCAACAGGTATCAGTTGCCTCCAAAAGTGTCCAAGTTGATTTAATGATTTTATGCACAGCACGTAACGGTCACGTATGGGTGCGATAGTCATTGTAACCAATTCAATGGCCCTAGTAAGAGAAAACGAAAAAAAAAAAAATCCCTATATTTGACTAAAGCAACAGGTGTCGTCTGCAATGGAATATGCCGTAAGGCAATTTTTCATGTTTTCGCGGGCGCATAACTGGCACGTATGAGACAGTAGTCAACGCAACTGGATTTCTTGTCACGGTATAAAAAGAGATTTAAAAAAAAATGAAAATTTAGTTCCCTTTGTTTGATTTATGCAATAGAAATCAGTTGCTACTGAAAGAGTTTTCAGTTTTTTAAGCCACTTGTGACACTATTTCCTGGGATTTCTACACCGTACATTGGTCATCTTAGCATATTCAAAGTATCAATGCCAATAAAATGGCCCTAGTAAGAGAAAAAGAACAAAAAAAAATCCCTATATTTGACTTAAGCAACAGGTGTCGTCTGCAATGAAATGTGCTGTAAGTCGATTTTTCATGTTTTTGCGGGCGCGTAACTGGCACGTATGAGATGGTAGTCAACGCAACTGGATTTCTTGCCAATGAACAAAAAGAGATTTGAAAAAAAATAAAAATTTAGTTCCCTTTGTTTGATTTATGCAATAGAAAGCAGTTGCTACTGAAAGAGTTTTCAGTTTTTTAAGCCACTTGTGACACTATTTCCTGGGATTTCTACACTGTACATTGATCATCTTAGCATATTCAAAGTATCAATGCCATTTCAATGGCCCTAGTAAGAGAAAAAGAAAAAAAAAAAAAAATCCCTATATATGACTTAAGCAACAGGTGTCGTCTGCAATGGAATGTGCCGTAAGTCGATTTTTCATGTTTTCGCGGGCGCGTAACTGGCACGTATGAGACGGTAGTCAACACAACTGGATTTCTCGTCATTGTATAAAAAGAGATTTTAAAAAAAAGAACAAATAAAAATTTAGTTCCCTTTGTTTGATTTATGCAATAGAAAGCAGTTGCTACTGAAAGAGTTTTCAGTTTTTTTAAGCAACTTGTGACACTATTTCCTGGGATTTCTACACTGTACATTGATCATCTTAGCATATTCAAAGTATCAATGCCATTTCAATGGCCCTAGTAAGAGAAAAAGAAAAAAAAAAAAAATCCCTATATTTGACTTAAGCAACAGGTGTCGTCTGCAATGGAATGTGCCGTAAGTCGATTTTTCATGTTTTCGCGGGCGCGTAACTGGCACGTATGAGACGGTAGTCAACACAACTGGATTTCTCGTCATTGTATAAAAAGAGATTTCAAAAACAAATAAATAAAAATTTAGTTCCCTTTGTTTGATTTATGCAATAGAAATCAGTTGCTACTGAAAGAGTTTTCAGTTTTTTAAGCCACTTGTGACACTATTTCCTGGGATTTCTACACCGTACATCGATCATCTTAGCATATTCAAAGTATCAATGCCAATAAAATGGCCCTAGTAAGAGAAAAAGAACAAAAAAAATTCCCTATATTTGACTTAAGCAACAGGTGTCGTCTGCTATGGAATGTGCCGTAAGTCGATTTTTCGTGTTTTTGCGGGTGCGTAACTGGCACGTATGAGACGGTCGTCAACGTAACTGGGTTTCTTGTTACGGTAAAAAGAGATTAAAAAAACAATTAAAATTTAGTTCCCTTTGTTTTGATTTATGCAATAGGAAGCAGTTGCTACTGAAAGAGTTTTCAGTCTTTTTTAGCCACTTGTGACATTATTTTCTTATTTTCTGGGGTTTCTACACTGTACATTGATCATCTTAGCATATTTAAAGTATCAATGTACAGTATGGCTGTTGGCCTGAATTAGAAAAGCAAATCGAATCAGGGGATCAAGGGATCAGGGGAAGTCACTCTTGCAAGGTGCTAGAAGGCACCAAAACAAGGTCTTCTGTCACCCTGTTTTCTTAAATTTTCGCCCATTTTCAGTGAAATCTGGCATATGTGGAGGGTGCATGCCTGGCAGTTTGCCAAGGACTGCATAACAGCCTTCAAAGAAGACTTAAAATCCACTTTCATGCCGATTTTTGTTCACTGTTTTCTATCGATATTTTCGGGCGCCATTTCAAATGGCTCAAAGCTTTCTGATTGGATGATTCTGGGGGTGTGTCTGCAATTTGATTGGCTGATTGGGCGCAATATTGAATTTCTCAAAGCTTTTCTGATTGGATAATTTGAAGAGAGGGATGAGATTTGATTGGCTGATTGGACGCCATTTTGATTTTCTAAAAGCTTCTGTGATTGGATAATTTAAGAGAGGCCTGAGATTTGATTGGCTGATTGGAAGGGGGGGGGAAATCTCTGTATATCTATGTTAAATCTTCGGGTCATTTCAGCGTATTGATTGGCAAAGAGGGTTTGACCCCTGCACCAAGACCTTTTCTGGGTCCTGATGGTCAGAGGTTGAATCCCCAACTTTGCCATTTTATCTATTTTACCTATTTTTATTATTAGTCATTCTTACATCTTATTGTATTTCATTGGCCTATTTCTAAATTCTTCAAACAAGAACAAGATTTCTTATTGGAAAAAGTTTATGCCACAGCAACCGGTTGCTTCTGAATCAATGTTTTTGCGCAGCGGTTAAACATAAAATCGACTCATGACTCACATGGTCACCAAAAGTGGTTCAATGTTTTTCGTGACCCTGGTAAGAAAACGAATTTGGTTTACCTTTCTTTGATTTGTGCAACAGGTATCAGTTGCCTCCAAAAGTGTCCAAGTTGATTTAATGATTTTATGCACAGCACGTAACGGTCACGTATGGGTGCGATAGTCATTGTAACCAATTCAATGGCCCTAGTAAGAGAAAACGAAAAAAAAAAAATTTCCCTATATTTGACTAAAGCAACAGGTGTCGTCTGCAATGGAATATGCCGTACGTCAATTTTTCATGTTTTCGCGGGCGCATAACTGGCACGTATGAGACAGTAGTCAACGCAACTGGATTTCTTGTCACTATATAAAAAGAGATTTAAAAAAAATGAAAATTTAGTTCCCTTTGTTTGATTTATGCAATAGAAATCAGTTGCTACTGAAAGAGTTTTCAGTTTTTTAAGCCACTTGTGACACTATTTCCTGGGATTTCTACACCGTACATTGATCATCTTAGCATATTCAAAGTATCAATGCCATGTCAATGGTCCTAGTAATAGAAAAAGAATAAAAAAAATCCCTATATTTGACTTAAGCAACAGGTGTCGTCTGGAATGAAATGTGCCGTAAGTCGATTTTTCATGTTTTTGCGGGCGCATAACTGGCACGTATGAGACAGTAGTCAACGCAACTGGATTTCTTGGCATTGTACAAAAAGAGATTTAAAAAAAAATAAAAATTTAGTTCCCTTTGTTTGATTTATGCAAAAGAAAGCAGTTGCTACTGAAAGAGTTTTCAGTTTTTTAAGCCACTTGTGACACTATTTCCTGGGATTTCTACACCGTACATTGATCATCTTAGCATATTCAAAGTATCAATGCCAATAAAATGGCCCTAGTAATAGAAAAAGAACAAAAAAAATCCTTATATTTGACTTAAGCAACAGGTGTCGTCTGCAATGAAATGTGCCGTAAGTCGATTTTTCATGATTTTGCGGGCGCGTAACTGGCACGTATGAGACGGTAGTCAACACAACTGGATTTCTCGTCATTGTATAAAAAGAGATTTAAAAAAAAAAATAAAAATTTAGTTCCCTTTGTTTGATTTATGCAATAGAAATCAGTTGCTACTGAAAAAGTTTTCAGTTTTTTAAGCCACTTGTGACACTATTTCCTGGGATTTCTACACCGTACATTGATCGTCTTAGCATATTCAAAGTATCAATGCCATTTCAATGGCCCTAGTAAGAGAAAAAAAAAAAAATCCCTATATTTGACTTAAGCAACAGGTGTCGTCTGCAATGGAATGTGCCGTAAGTCGATTTTTCATGTCTTCGCGGGCGCGTAACTGGCACATATGAGACGGTAGTCAACACAACTGGATTTCTCGTCATTGTATAAAAAGAGATTTAAAAAAAAAAAAAAAATAAAAATTTAGTTCCCTTTGTTTGATTTATGCAATAGAAATCAGTTGCTACTGAAAGAGTTTTCAGTCTTTTTTAGCCACTTGTGACATTATCTTCTGGGGTTTCTACACTGTACATTGATCGTCTTAGCATATTCAAAGTATCAATGCCAATAAAATGGCCCTAGTAAGAGAAAAAGAACAAAAAAAATTCCCTATATTTGACTTAAGCAACAGGTGTCGTCTTCTATGGAATGTGCCGTAAGTCGATTTTTCGTGTTTTTGCGGGTGCGTAACTGGCACGTATGAGACGGTCGTCAACGTAACTGGGTTTCTTGTTACGGTAAAAAGAGATTAAAAAAACAATTAAAATTTAGTTCCCTTTGTTTTGATTTATGCAATAGGAAGCAGTTGCTACTGAAAGAGTTTTCAGTCTTTTTTAGCCACTTGTGACATTATTTTCTTATTTTCTGGGGTTTCTACACTGTACATTGATCATCTTAGCATATTTAAAGTATCAATGTACAGTATGGCTGTTGGCCTGAATTAGAAAAGCAAATCGAATCAGGGGATCAAGGGATCAGGGGAAGTCACTCTTGCAAGGTGCTAGAAGGCACCAAAACAAGGTCTTCTGTCACCCTGTTTTCTTAAATTTTCGCCCATTTTCAGTGAAATCTGGCATATGTGGAGGGTGCATGCCTGGCAGTTTGCCAAGGACTGCATAACAGCCTTCAAAGAAGACTTAAAATCCACTTTTATGCCGATTCTTGTTCACTGTTTTCTATCGATATTTTCGGGCGCCATTTCAAATGGCTCAAAGCTTTCTGATTGGATGATTCTGGGGGTGTGTCTGCAATTTGATTGGCTGATTGGGCGCAATATAGAATTTCTCAAAGCTTTTCTGATTGGATAATTTGAAGAGAGGGATGAGATTTGATTGGCTGATTGGACGCCATTTTGATTTTCTAAAAGCTTCTGTGATTGGATAATTTAAGAGAGGCCTGAGATTTGATTGGCTGATTGGAAGGGGGGGGGGAAATCTCTGTATATCTATGTTAAATCTTCGGGTCATTTCAGCGTATTGATTGGCAAAGAGGGTTTGACCCCTGCACCAAGACCTTTTCTGGGTCCTGATGGTCAGAGGTTGAATCCCCAACTTTGCCATTTTATCTATTTTACCTATTTTTATTATTAGTCATTCTTACATCTTATTGTATTTCATTGGCCTATTTCTAAATTCTTCAAACAAGAACAAGATTTCTTATTGGAAAAAGTTTATGCCACAGCAACCGGTTGCTTCTGAATCAATGTTTTTGCGCAGCGGTTAAACATAAAATCGACTCATGACTCACATGGTCACCAAAAGTGGTTCAGTGTTTTTCTTGACCCTGGTAAGAAAACAAATTTGGTTTACCTTTCTTTGATTTGTGCAACAGGTATCAGTTGCCTCCAAAAGTGTCCAAGTTGATTTAATGATTTTATGCACAGCACGTAACGGTCACGTATGGGTGCGATAGTCATTGTAACCAATTCAATGGCCCTAGTAAGAGAAAACGAAAAAAAAAAAAAATTCCCTATATTTGACTAAAGCAACAGGTGTCGTCTGCAATGGAATATGCCGTAAGTCAATTTTTCATGTTTTCGCGGGCGCATAACTGGCACGTATGAGACAGTAGTCAACGCAACTGGATTTCTTGTCACGGTATAAAAAGAGATTTAAAAAAAATGAAAATTTAGTTCCCTTTGTTTGATTTATGCAATAGAAATCAGTTGCTACTGAAAGAGTTTTCAGTTTTTTAAGCCACTTGTGACACTATTTCCTGGGATTTCTACACCGTACATTGATCATCTTAGCATTTTCAAAGTATCAATGCCAATAAAATGGCCCTAGTAAGAGAAAAAGAACAAAAAAAAATCCCTATATTTGACTTAAGCAACAGGTGTCGTCTGCAATGAAATGTGCCGTAAGTCGATTTTTCATGTTTTTGCGGGTGCGTAACTGGCACGTATGAGATGGTAGTCAACGCAACTGGATTTCTTGGCATTGTACAAAAAGAGATTTAAAAAAAAATAAAAATTTAGTTCCCTTTGTTTGATTTATGCAATAGAAAGCAGTTGCTACTGAAAGAGTTTTCAGTTTTTTAAGCCACTTGTGACACTATTTCCTGGGATTTCTACACTGTACATTGATCATCTTAGCATATTCAAAGTATCAATGCCATTTCAATGGCCCTAGTAAGAGAAAAAGAAAAAAAAAAAAAAATCCCTATATTTGACTTAAGCAACAGGTGTCGTCTACAATGGAATGTGCCGTAAGTCGATTTTTCATGTTTTCGCGGGCGCGTAACTGGCACGTATGAGACGGTAGTCAACACAACTGGATTTCTCGTCATTGTATAAAAAGAGATTTCAAAAAAAAATAAATAAAAATTTAGTTCCCTTTGTTTGATTTATGCAATAGAAATCAGTTGCTACTGAAAGAGTTTTCAGTTTTTTAAGCCACTTGTGACACTATTTCCTGGGATTTCTACACCGTACATTGATCATCTTAGCATATTCAAAGTATCAATGCCAATAAAATGGCCCTA
The DNA here is from genome assembly GCA_946811185.2 of Hippopus hippopus. NCBI lineage: Eukaryota > Metazoa > Mollusca > Bivalvia > Cardiida > Cardiidae > Hippopus > Hippopus hippopus. The sequence goes on along the minus strand of OX328104.1, from coordinate 47,945,760 downwards.
GTAAGAGAAAAAGAACAAAAAAAATTCCCTATATTTGACTTAAGCAACAGGTGTCGTCTGCTATGGAATGTGCCGTAAGTCGATTTTTCGTGTTTTTGCGGGTGCGTAACTGGCACGTATGAGACGGTCGTCAACGTAACTGGGTTTCTTGTTACGGTAAAAAGAGATTAAAAAAACAATTAAAATTTAGTTCCCTTTGTTTTGATTTATGCAATAGGAAGCAGTTGCTACTGAAAGAGTTTTCAGTCTTTTTTAGCCACTTGTGACATTATTTTCTTATTTTCTGGGGTTTCTACACTGTACATTGATCATCTTAGCATATTTAAAGTATCAATGTACAGTATGGCTGTTGGCCTGAATTAGAAAAGCAAATCGAATCAGGGGATCAAGGGATCAGGGGAAGTCACTCTTGCAAGGTGCTAGAAGGCACCAAAACAAGGTCTTCTGTCACCCTGTTTTCTTAAATTTTCGCCCATTTTCAGTGAAATCTGGCATATGTGGAGGGTGCATGCCTGGCAGTTTGCCAAGGACTGCATAACAGCCTTCAAAGAAGACTTAAAATCCACTTTCATGCCGATTTTTGTTCACTGTTTTCTATCGATATTTTCGGGCGCCATTTCAAATGGCTCAAAGCTTTCTGATTGGATGATTCTGGGGGTGTGTCTGCAATTTGATTGGCTGATTGGGCGCAATATTGAATTTCTCAAAGCTTTTCTGATTGGATAATTTGAAGAGAGGGATGAGATTTGATTGGCTGATTGGACGCCATTTTGATTTTCTAAAAGCTTCTGTGATTGGATAATTTAAGAGAGGCCTGAGATTTGATTGGCTGATTGGAAGGGGGGGGGAAATCTCTGTATATCTATGTTAAATCTTCGGGTCATTTCAGCGTATTGATTGGCAAAGAGGGTTTGACCCCTGCACCAAGACCTTTTCTGGGTCCTGATGGTCAGAGGTTGAATCCCCAACTTTGCCATTTTATCTATTTTACCTATTTTTATTATTAGTCATTCTTACATCTTATTGTATTTCATTGGCCTATTTCTAAATTCTTCAAACAAGAACAAGATTTCTTATTGGAAAAAGTTTATGCCACAGCAACCGGTTGCTTCTGAATCAATGTTTTTGCGCAGCGGTTAAACATAAAATCGACTCATGACTCACATACTCACCAAAAGTGGTTCAATGTTTTTCGTGACCCTGGTAAGAAAACGAATTTGGTTTACCTTTCTTTGATTTGTGCAACAGGTATCAGTTGCCTCCAAAAGTGTCCAAGTTGATTTAATGATTTTATGCACAGCACGTAACGGTCACGTATGGGTGCGATAGTCATTGTAACCAATTCAATGGCCCTAGTAAGAGAAAACGAAAAAAAAAAAATGTCCCTATATTTGACTTAAGCAACAGGTGTCGTCTGCAATGGAATATGCCGTACGTCAATTTTTCATGTTTTCGCGGGCGCATAACTGGCACGTATGAGACAGTAGTCAACGCAACTGGATTTCTTGTCACTATATAAAAAGAGATTTAAAAAAAATGAAAATTTAGTTCCCTTTGTTTGATTTATGCAATAGAAATCAGTTGCTACTGAAAGAGTTTTCAGTTTTTTAAGCCACTTGTGACACTATTTCCTGGGATTTCTACACCGTACATTGATCATCTTAGCATATTCAAAGTATCAATGCCATTTCAATGGTCCTAGTAATAGAAAAAGAATAAAAAAAATCCCTATATTTGACTTAAGCAACAGGTGTCGTCTGGAATGAAATGTGCCGTAAGTCGATTTTTCATGTTTTTGCGGGCGCATAACTGGCACGTATGAGACAGTAGTCAACGCAACTGGATTTCTTGGCATTGTACAAAAAGAGATTTAAAAAAAAATAAAAATTTAGTTCCCTTTGTTTGATTTATGCAAAAGAAAGCAGTTGCTACTGAAAGAGTTTTCAGTTTTTTAAGCCACTTGTGACACTATTTCCTGGGATTTCTACACCGTACATTGATCATCTTAGCATATTCAAAGTATCAATGCCAATAAAATGGCCCTAGTAAGAGAAAAAGAACAAAAAAAAATCCTTATATTTGACTTAAGCAACAGGTGTCGTCTGCAATGAAATGTGCCGTAAGTCGATTTTTCATGTTTTTGCGGGCGCGTAACTGGCACGTATGAGACGGTAGTCAACACAACTGGATTTCTCGTCATTGTATAAAAAGAGATTTAAAAAAAAAAAAAATAAAAATTTAGTTCCCTTTGTTTGATTTATGCAATAGAAATCAGTTGCTACTGAAAGAGTTTTCAGTTTTTTAAGCCACTTGTGACACTATTTCCTGGGATTTCTAAACCGTACATTGATCGTCTTAGCATATTCAAAGTATCAATGCCATTTCAATGGCCCTAGTAAGAGAAAAAAAAAAAAATCCCTATATTTGACTTAAGCAACAGGTGTCGTCTGCAATGGAATGTGCCGTAAGTCGATTTTTCATGTTTTCGCGGGCGCGTAACTGGCACATATGAGACGGTAGTCAACACAACTGGATTTCTCGTCATTGTATAAAAAGAGATTTAAAAAAAAAAAATAATAAAAATTTAGTTCCCTTTGTTTGATTTATGCAATAGAAATCAGTTGCTACTGAAAGAGTTTTCAGTCTTTTTTAGCCACTTGTGACATTATCTTCTGGGGTTTCTACACTGTACATTGATCGTCTTAGCATATTCAAAGTATCAATGCCAATAAAATGGCCCTAGTAAGAGAAAAAGAACAAAAAAAATTCCCTATATTTGACTTAAGCAACAGGTGTCGTCTTCTATGGAATGTGCCGTAAGTCGATTTTTCGTGTTTTTGCGGGTGCGTAACTGGCACGTATGAGACGGTCGTCAACATAACTGGGTTTCTTGTTACGGTAAAAAGAGATTAAAAAAAAAATTAAAATTTAGTTCCCTTTGTTTTTATTTATGCAATAGGAAGCAGTTGCTACTGAAAGAGTTTTCAGTCTTTTTTAGCCACTTGTGACATTATTTTCTTATTTTCTGGGGTTTCTACACTGTACATTGATCATCTTAGCATATTTAAAGTATCAATGTACAGTATGGCTGTTGGCCTGAATTAGAAAAGCAAATCGAATCAGGGGATCAAGGGATCAGGGGAAGTCACTCTTGCAAGGTGCTAGAAGGCACCAAAACAAGGTCTTCTGTCACCCTGTTTTCTTAAATTTTCGCCCATTTTCAGTGAAATCTGGCATATGTGGAGGGTGCATGCCTGGCAGTTTGCCAAGGACTGCATAACAGCCTTCAAAGAAGACTTAAAATCCACTTTTATGCCGATTCTTGTTCACTGTTTTCTATCGATATTTTCGGGCGCCATTTCAAATGGCTCAAAGCTTTCTGATTGGATGATTCTGGGGGTGTGTCTGCAATTTGATTGGCTGATTGGGCGCAATATTGAATTTCTCAAAGCTTTTCTGATTGGATAATTTGAAGAGAGGGATGAGATTTGATTGGCTGATTGGACGCCATTTTGATTTTCTAAAAGCTTCTGTGATTGGATAATTTAAGAGAGGCCTGAGATTTGATTGGCTGATTGGAAGGGGGGGAAATCTCTGTATATCTATGTTAAATCTTCGGGTCATTTCAGCGTATTGATTGGCAAAGAGGGTTTGACCCCTGCACCAAGACCTTTTCTGGGTCCTGATGGTCAGAGGTTGAATCCCCAACTTTGCCATTTTATCTATTTTACCTATTTTTATTATTAGTCATTCTTACATCTTATTGTATTTCATTGGCCTATTTCTAAATTCTTCAAACAAGAACAAGATTTCTTATTGGAAAAAGTTTATGCCACAGCAACCGGTTGCTTCTGAATCAATGTTTTTGCGCAGCGGTTAAACATAAAATCGACTCATGACTCACATGGTCACCAAAAGTGGTTCAATGTTTTTCGTGACCCTGGTAAGAAAACAAATTTGGTTTACCTTTCTTTGATTTGTGCAACAGGTATCAGTTGCCTCCAAAAGTGTCCAAGTTGATTTAATGATTTTATGCACAGCACGTAACGGTCACGTATGGGTGCGATAGTCATTGTAACCAATTCAATAGCCCTAGTAAGAGAAAACGAAAAAAAAAAAAAATTCCCTATATTTGACTAAAGCAACAGGTGTCGTCTGCAATGAAATATGCCGTAAGTCAATTTTTCATGTTTTAGCGGGCGCATAACTGGCAAGTATGAGACAGTAGTCAACGCAACTGGATTTCTTGTCACGGTATAAAAAGAGATTTAAAAAAAATGAAAATTGAGTTCCCTTTGTTTGATTTATGCAATAGAAATCAGTTGCTACTGAAAGAGTTTTCAGTTTTTTAAGCCACTTGTGACACTATTTCCTGGGATTTCTACACCGTACATTGATCATCTTAGCATATTCAAAGTATCAATGCCAATAAAATGGCCCTAGTAAGAGAAAAAGAACAAAAAAAAATCCCTATATTTGACTTAAGCAACAGGTGTCGTCTGCAATGAAATGTGCCGTAAGTCGATTTTTCATGTTTTTGCGGGCGCGTAACTGGCACGTATGAGATGGTAGTCAACGCAACTGGATTTCTTGGCATTGTACAAAAAGAGATTTAAAAAAAAATAAAAATTTAGTTCCCTTTGTTTGATTTATGCAATAGAAATCAGTTGCTACTGAAAGAGTTTTCAGTTTTTTAAGCCACTTGTGACACTATTTCCTGGGATTTCTACACTGTACATTGATCATCTTAGCATATTCAAAGTATCAATGCCAATAAAATGGCCCTAGTAAGAGAAAAAGAAAAAAAAAAAAATCCCTATATTTGACTTAAGCAACAGGTGTCGTCTGCAATGGAATGTGCCTTAAGTCGATTTTTCATGTTTTCGCGGGCGCGTAACTGGCACGTATGAGACGGTAGTCAACACAACTGGATTTCTCGTCATTGTATAAAAAGAGATTTAAAAAAAAAAATAAATAAAAATTTAGTTCCCTTTGTTTGATTTATGCAATAGAAATCAGTTGCTACTGAAAGAGTTTTCAGTCTTTTTTAGCCACTTGTGACATTATCTTCTGGGGTTTCTACACTGTACATTGATCATCTTAGCATATTCAAAGTATCAATGCCAATAAAATGGCCCTAGTAAGAGAAAAAGAACAAAAAAAAAATCCCTATATTTGACTTAAGCAACAGGTGTCGTCTGCAATGAAATGTGCTGTAAGTCGATTTTTCATGTTTTTGCGGGCGCATAACTGGCACGTATGAGATGGTAGTCAACGCAACTGGATTTCTTGGCATTGTACAAAAAGAGATTTAAAAAAAAATAAAAATTTAGTTCCCTTTGTTTGATTTATGCAATAGAAAGCAGTTGCTACTGAAAGAGTTTTCAGTTTTTTAAGCCACTTGTGACACTATTTCCTGGGATTTCTACACTGTACATTGATCATCTTAGCATATTCAAAGTATCAATGCCATTTCAATGGCCCTAGTAAGAGAAAAAGAAAAAAAAAATCCCTATATTTGACTTAAGCAACAGGTGTCGTCTGCAATGGAATGTGCCGTAAGTCGATTTTTCATGTTTTCGCGGGCGCGTAACTGGCACGTATGAGACGGTAGTCAACACAACTGGATTTCTCGTCATTGTATAAAAAGAGATTTAAAAAAAAAATAAATAAAAATTTAGTTCCCTTTGTTTGATTTATGCAATAGAAATCAGTTGCTACTGAAAGAGTTTTCAGTCTTTTTTAGCCACTTGTGACATTATCTTCTGGGGTTTCTACACTGTACATTGATCGTCTTAGCATATTCAAAGTATCAATGCCAATAAAATGGCCCTAGTAAGAGAAAAAGAACAAAAAAAATTCCCTATATTTGACTTAAGCAACAGGTGTCGTCTGCTATGGAATGTGCCGTAAGTCGATTTTTTGTGTTTTTGCGGGTGCGTAACTGGCACGTATGAGACGGTCGTCAACGTAACTGGGTTTCTTGTTACGGTAAAAAGAGATTAAAAAAAAAATTAAAATTTAGTTCCCTTTGTTTTGATTTATGCAATAGGAAGCAGTTGCTACTGAAAGAGTTTTCAGTCTTTTTTAGCCACTTGTGACATTATTTTCTTATTTTCTGGGGTTTCTACACTGTACATTGATCATCTTAGCATATTTAAAGTATCAATGTACAGTATGGCTGTTGGCCTGAATTAGAAAAGCAAATCGAATCAGGGGATCAAGGGATCAGGGGAAGTCACTCTTGCAAGGTGCTAGAAGGCACCAAAACAAGGTCTTCTGTCACCCTGTTTTCTTAAATTTTCGCCCATTTTCAGTGAAATCTGGCATATGTGGAGGGTGCATGCCTGGCAGTTTGCCAAGGACTGCATAACAGCCTTCAAAGAGGACTTAAAATCCACTTTTATGCCGATTCTTGTTCACTATTTTCTATCGATATTTTCGGGCGCCATTTCAAATGGCTCAAAGCTTTCTGATTGGATGATTCTGGGGGTGTGTCTGCAATTTGATTGGCTGATTGGGCGCAATATTGAATTTCTCAAAGCTTTTCTGATTGGATAATTTGAAGAGAGGGATGAGATTTGATTGGCTGATTGGACGCCATTTTGATTTTCTAAAAGCTTCTGTGATTGGATAATTTAAGAGAGGCCTGAGATTTGATTGGCTGATTGGAAGGGGGGGGGGAAATCTCTGTATATCTATGTTAAATCTTCGGGTCATTTCAGCGTATTGATTGGCAAAGAGGGTTTGACCCCTGCACCAAGACCTTTTCTGGTTCCTGATGGTCAGAGGTTGAATCCCCAACTTTGCCATTTTATCTATTTTACCTATTTTTATTATTAGTCATTCTTACATCTTATTGTATTTCATTGGCCTATTTCTAAATTCTTCAAACAAGAACAAGATTTCTTATTGGAAAAAGTTTATGCCACAGCAACCGGTTGCTTCTGAATCAATGTTTTTGCGCAGCGGTTAAACATAAAATCGACTCATGACTCACATGGTCACCAAAAGTGGTTCAATGTTTTTCGTGACCCTGGTAAGAAAACGAATTTGGTTTACCTTTCTTTGATTTGTGCAACAGGTATCAGTTGCCTCCAAAAGTGTCCAAGTTGATTTAATGATTTTATGCACAGCACGTAACGGTCACGTATGGGTGCGATAATCATTGTAACCAATTCAATGGCCCTAGTAAGAGAAAACGAAAAAAAAAAAATTTCCCTATATTTGACTAAAGCAACAGGTGTCGTCTGCAATGGAATATGCCGTAAGTCAATTTTTCATGTTTTCGCGGGTGCATAACTGGCACGTATGAGACAGTAGTCAACGCAACTGGATTTCTTGTCACGGTATAAAAAGAGATTTAAAAAAAATGAAAATTTAGTTCCCTTTGTTTGATTTATGCAATAGAAATCTGTTGCTACTGAAAGAGTTTTCAGTTTTTTAAGCCTCTTGTGACACTATTTCCTGGGATTTCTACTCCGTACATTGATCATCTTAGCATATTCAAAGTATCAATGCCAATAAAATGGCCCTAATAAGAGAAAAAGAACAAAAAAAAATCCCTATATTTGACTTAAGCAACAGGTGTCGTCTGCAATGAAATGTGCCGTAAGTCGATTTTTCATGTTTTTGCAGGCGCGTAACTGGCACGTATGAGATGGTAGTCAACGCAACTGGATTTATTGGCATTGTACAAAAAGAGATTTAAAAAAAAATAAAAATTTAGTTCCCTTTGTTTGATTTATGCAATAGAAAGCAGTTGCTACTGAAAGAGTTTTCAGTTTTTTAAGCCACTTGTGACACTATTTCCTGGGATTTCTACACTGTACATTGATCATCTTAGCATATTCAAAGTATCAATGCCATTTCAATGGCCCTAGTAAGAGAAAAAGAAAAAAAAAAAAAATCCCTATATTTGACTTAAGCAACAGGTGTCGTCTGCAATGGAATGTGCCGTAAGTCGATTTTTCATGTTTTCGCGGGCGCATAACTGGCACGTAAGAGAAGGTAGTCAACACAACTGGATTTCTCGTCATTGTATAAAAAGAGATTTAAAAAAAAAAATAATAAAAATGTAGTTCCCTTTGTTTGATTTATGCAATAGAAATCAGTTGCTACTGAAAGAGTTTTCAGTCTTTTTTAGCCACTTGTGACATTATCTTCTGGGGTTTCTACACTGTACATTGATCGTCTTAGCATATTCAAAGTATCAATGCCAATAAAATGGCCCTAGTAAGAGAAAAAGAACAAAAAAAATTCCCTATATTTGACTTAAGCAACAGGTGTCGTCTGCTATGGAATGTGCCGTAAGTCGATTTTTCGTGTTTTTGCGGGTGCGTAACTGGCACGTATGAGACGGTCGTCAACGTAACTGGGTTTCTTGTTACGGTAAAAAGAGATTAAAAAAAAAATTAAAATTTAGTTCCCTTTGTTTTGATTTATGCAATAGGAAGCAGTTGCTACTGAAAGAGTTTTCAGTCTTTTTTAGCCACTTGTGACATTATTTTCTTATTTTCTGGGGTTTCTACACTGTACATTGATCATCTTAGCATATTTAAAGTATCAATGTACAGTATGGCTGTTGGCCTGAATTAGAAAAGCAAATCGAATCAGGGGATCAAGGGATCAGGGGAAGTCACTCTTGCAAGGTGCTAGAAGGCACCAAAACAAGGTCTTCTGTCACCCTGTTTTCTTAAATTTTCGCCCATTTTCAGTGAAATCTGGCATATGTGGAGGGTGCATGCCTGGCAGTTTGCCAAGGACTGCATAACAGCCTTCAAAGAAGACTTAAAATCCACTTTTATGCCGATTCTTGTTCACTGTTTTCTATCGATATTTTCGGGCGCCATTTCAAATGGCTCAAAGCTTTCTGATTGGATGATTCTGGGGGTGTGTCTGCAATTTGATTGGCTGATTGGGCGCAATATTGAATTTCTCAAAGCTTTTCTGATTGGATAATTTGAAGAGAGGGATGAGATTTGATTGGCTGATTGGACGCCATTTTGATTTTCTAAAAGCTTCTGTGATTGGATAATTTAAGAGAGGCCTGAGATTTGATTGGCTGATTGGAAGGGGGGGGAAATCTCTGTATATCTATGTTAAATCTTCGGGTCATTTCAGCGTATTGATTGGCAAAGAGGGTTTGACCCCTGCACCAAGACCTTTTCTGGGTCCTGATGGTCAGAGGTTGAATCCCCAACTTTGCCATTTTATCTATTTTACCTATTTTTATTATTAGTCATTCTTACATCTTATTGTATTTCATTGGCCTATTTCTAAATTCTTCAAACAAGAACAAGATTTCTTATTGGAAAAAGTTTATGCCACAGCAACCGGTTGCTTCTGAATCAATGTTTTTGCGCAGCGGTTAAACATAAAATCGACTCATGACTCACATGGTCACCAAAAGTGGTTCAATGTTTTTCGTGACCCTGGTAAGAAAACGAATTTGGTTTACCTTTCTTTGATTTGTGCAAAGGGTATCAATTGCCTCCAAAAGTGTCCAAGTTGATTTAATGATTTTATGCACAGCACGTAACGGTCACGTATGGGTGCGATAATCATTGTAACCAATTCAATGGCCCTAGTAAGAGAAAACGAAAAAAAAAAAAAAATTCCCTATATTTGACTAAAGCAACAGGTGTCGTCTGCAATGGAATATGCCGTAAGTCAATTTTTCATGTTTTCGCGGGCGCATAACTGGCACGTATGAGATGGTAGTCAACGCAACTGGATTTCTTGGCATTGTACAAAAAGAGATTTAAAAAAAAATAAAAATTTAGTTCCCTTTGTTTGATTTATGCAATGGAAAGCAGTTGCTACTGAAAGAGTTTTCAGTTTTTTAAGCCACTTGTGACACTATTTCCTGGGATTTCTACACCGTACATTGATCATCTTAGCATATTCAAAGTATCAATGCCAATAAAATGGCCCTAGTAAGAGAAAAAGAACAAAAAAAAATCCCTATATTTGACTTAAGCAACAGGTGTCGTCTGCAATGAAATGTGCCGTAAGTCGATTTTTCATGTTTTTGCGGGCGCGTAACTGGCACGTATGAGATGGTAGTCAACGCAACTGGATTTATTGGCATTGTACAAAAAGAGATTTAAAAAAAAATAAAAATTTAGTTCCCTTTGTTTGATTTATGCAATAGAAAGCAGTTGCTACTGAAAGAGTTTTCAGTTTTTTAAGCCACTTGTGACACTATTTCCTGGGATTTCTACACTGTACATTGATCATCTTAGCATATTCAAAGTATCAATGCCATTTCAATGGCCCTAGTAAGAGAAAAAGAAAAAAAAAAAAATCCCTATATTTGACTTAAGCAACAGGTGTCGTCTGCAATGGAATGTGCCGTAAGTCGATTTTTCATGTTTTCGCGGGCGCGTAACTGGCACGTATGAGACGGTAGTCAACACAACTGGATTTCTCGTCATTGTATAAAAAGAGATTTAAAAAAAAAAAAAAATAAAAATTTAGTTCCCTTTGTTTGATTTATGCAATAGAAATCAGTTGCTACTGAAAGAGTTTTCAGTCTTTTTTAGCCACTTGTGACATTATCTTCTGGGGTTTCTACACTGTACATTGATCGTCTTAGCATATTCAAAGTATCAATGCCAATAAAATGGCCCTAGTAAGAGAAAAAGAACAAAAAAAATTCCCTATATTTGACTTAAGCAACAGGTGTCGTCTGCTATGGAATGTGCCGTAAGTCGATTTTTCGTGTTTTTTCGGGTGCGTAACTGGCACGTATGAGACGGTCGTCAACGTAACTGGGTTTCTTGTTACGGTAAAAAGAGATTAAAAAAAAAATTAAAATTTAGTTCCCTTTGTTTTGATTTATGCAATAGGAAGCAGTTGCTACTGAAAGAGTTTTTAGTCTTTTTTAGCCACTTGTGACATTATTTTCTTATTTTCTGGGGTTTCTACACTGTACATTGATCATCTTAGCATATTTAAAGTATCAATGTACAGTATGGCTGTTGGCCTGAATTAGAAAAGCAAATCGAATCAGGGGATCAAGGGATCAGGGGAAGTCACTCTTGCAAGGTGCTAGAAGGCACCAAAAGAAGGTCTTCTGTCACCCTGTTTTCTTAAATTTTCGCCCATTTTCAGTGAAATCTGGCATATGTGGAGGGTGCATGCCTGGCAGTTTGCCAAGGACTGCATAACAGCCTTCAAAGAAGACTTAAAATCCACTTTTATGCCGATTCTTGTTCACTGTTTTCTATCGATATTTTCGGGCGCCATTTCAAATGGCTCAAAGCTTTCTGATTGGATGATTCTGGGGGTGTGTCTGCAATTTGATTGGCTGATTGGGCGCAATATTGAATTTCTCAAAGCTTTTCTGATTGGATAATTTGAAGAGAGGGATGAGATTTGATTGGCTGATTGGACGCCATTTTGATTTTCTAAAAGCTTCTGTGATTGGATAATTTAAGAGAGGCCTGAGATTTGATTGGCTGATTGGAAGGTGGGGGGAAATCTCTGTATATCTATGTTAAATCTTCGGGTCATTTCAGCGTATTGATTGGCAAAGAGGGTTTGACCCCTGCACCAAGACCTTTTCTGGGTCCTGATGGTCAGAGGTTGAATCCCCAACTTTGCCATTTTATCTATTTTACCTATTTTTATTATTAGTCATTCTTACATCTTATTGTATTTCATTGGCCTATTTCTAAATTCTTCAAACAAGAACAAGATTTCTTATTGGAAAAAGTTTATGCCACAGCAACCGGTTGCTTCTGAATCAATGTTTTTGCGCAGTGGTTAAACATAAAATCGACTCATGACTCACATGGTCACCAAAAGTGGTTCAATGTTTTTCGTGACCCTGGTAAGAAAACGAATTTGGTTTACCTTTCTTTGATTTGTGCAACAGGTATCAGTTGCCTCCAAAAGTGTCCAAGTTGATTTAATGATTTTATGCACAGCACGTAACGGTCACGTATGGGTGCGATAGTCATTGTAACCAATTCAATGGCCCTAGTAAGAGAAAACGAAAAAAAAAAAAATTTCCCTATATTTGACTAAAGCAACAGGTGTCGTCTGCAATGGAATATGCCGTAAGTCAATTTTTCATGTTTTCGCAGGCGCATAACTGGCACGTATGAGACAGTAGTCAACGCAACTGGATTTCTTGTCACGGTATAAAAAGAGATTTAAAAAAAATGAAAATTTAGTTCCCTTTGTTTGATTTATGCAATAGAAATCAGTTGCTACTGAAAGAGTTTTCAGTTTTTTAAGCCACTTGTGACACTATTTCCTGGGATTTCTACACCGTACATTGATCATCTTAGCATATTCAAAGTATCAATGCCAATAAAATGGCCCTAGTAAGAGAAAAAGAACAAAAAAAAATCCCTATATTTGACTTAAGCAACAGGTGTCGTCTGCAATGAAATGTGCCGTAAGTCGATTTTTCATGTTTTTGCGGGCGCGTAACTGGCACGTATGAGATGGTAGTCAACGCAACTGGATTTCTTGGCATTGTACAAAAAGAGATTTAAAAAAAAATAAAAATTTAGTTCCCTTTGTTTGATTTATGCAATAGAAAGCAGTTGCTACTGAAAGAGTTTTCAGTTTTTTAAGCCACTTGTGACACTATTTCCTGGGATTTCTACACTGTACATTGATCATCTTAGCATATTCAAAGTATCAATGCCATTTCAATGGCCCTAGTAAGAGAAAAAGAAAAAAAAAAAAAATCCCTATATTTGACTTAAGCAACAGGTGTCGTCTGCAATGGAATGTGCCGTAAGTCGATTTTTCATGTTTTCGCGGGCGCATAACTGGCACGTATGAGAAGGTAGTCAACACAACTGGATTTCTCGTCATTGTATAAAAAGAGATTTAAAAAAAAAAAAAATAAAAATTTAGTTCCCTTTGTTTGATTTATGCAATAGAAATCAGTTGCTACTGAAAGAGTTTTCAGTCTTTTTTAGCCACTTGTGACATTATCTTCTGGGGTTTCTACACTGTACATTGATCGTCTTAGCATATTCAAAGTATCAATGCCAATAAAATGGCCCTAGTAAGAGAAAAAGAACAAAAAAAATCTCTATATTTGACTTAAGCAACAGGTGTCGTCTGCTATGGAATGTGCCGTAAGTCGATTTTTCGTGTTTTTGCGGGTGCGTAACTGGCACGTATGAGACGGTCGTCAACGTAACTGGGTTTCTTGTTACGGTAAAAAGAGATTAAAAAAAAAATTAAAATTTAGTTCCCTTTGTTTTGATTTATGCAATAGGAAGCAGTTGCTACTGAAAGAGTTTTCAGTCTTTTTTAGCCACTTGTGACATTATTTTCTTATTTTCTGGGGTTTCTACACTGTACATTGATCATCTTAGCATATTTAAAGTATCAATGTACAGTATGGCTGTTGGCCTGAATTAGAAAAGCAAATCGAATCAGGGGATCAAGGGATCAGGGGAAGTCACTCTTGCAAGGTGCTAGAAGGCACCAAAACAAGGTCTTCTGTCACCCTGTTTTCTTAAATTTTCGCCCATTTTCAGTGAAATCTGGCATATGTGGAGGGTGCATGCCTGGCAGTTTGCCAAGGACTGCATAACAGCCTTCAAAGAAGACTTAAAATCCACTTTTATGCCGATTCTTGTTCACTGTTTTCTATCGATATTTTCGGGCGCCATTTCAAATGGCTCAAAGCTTTCTGATTGGATGATTCTGGGGGTGTGTCTGCAATTTGATTGGCTGATTGGGCGCAATATTGAATTTCTCAAAGCTTTTCTGATTGGATAATTTGAAGAGAGGGATGAGATTTGATTGGCTGATTGGACGCCATTTTGATTTTCTAAAAGCTTCTGTGATTGGATAATTTAAGAGAGGCCTGAGATTTGATTGGCTGATTGGAAGGGGGGGGAAATCTCTGTATATCTATGTTAAATCTTCGGGTCATTTCAGCGTATTGATTGGCAAAGAGGGTTTGACCCCTGCACCAAGACCTTTTCTGGGTCCTGATGGTCAGAGGTTGAATCCCCAACTTTGCCATTTTATCTATTTTACCTATTTTTATTATTAGTCATTCTTACATCTTATTGTATTTCATTGGCCTATTTCTAAATTCTTCAAACAAGAACAAGATTTCTTATTGGAAAAAGTTTATGCCACAGCAACCGGTTGCTTCTGAATCAATGTTTTTGCGCAGCGGTTAAACATAAAATCGACTCATGACTCACATGGTCACCAAAAGTGGTTCAATGTTTTTCGTGACCCAGGTAAGAAAACGAATCTGGTTTACCTTTCTTTGATTTGTGCAACAGGTATCAGTTGCCTCCAAAAGTGTCCAAGTTGATTTAGTGATTTTATGCACAGCACGTAATGGTCACGTATGGGTGCGATAGTCATTGTAACCAATTCAATGGCCCTAGTAAGAGAAAACGAAAAAAAAAAAAATTTCCCTATATTTGACTAAAGCAACAGGTGTCGTCTGCAATGGAATATGCCGTAAGTCAATTTTTCATGTTTTCGCAGGCGCATAACTGGCACGTATGAGACAGTAGTCAACGCAACTGGATTTCTTGTCACGGTATAAAAAGAGATTTAAAAAAAAATGAAAATTTAGTTCCCTTTGTTTGATTTATGCAATAGAAATCAGTTGCTACTGAAAGAGTTTTCAGTTTTTTAAGCCACTTGTGACACTATTTCCTGGGATTTCTACACCGTACATTGATCATCTTAGCATATTCAAAGTATCAATGCCAATAAAATGGCCCTAGTAAGAGAAAAAGAAAAAAAAAAAAATCCCTATATTTGACTTAAGCAACAGGTGTCGTCTGCAATGGAATGTGCCGTAAGTCGATTTTTCATGTTTTCGCGGGCGCGTAACTGGCACGTATGAGACGGTAGTCAACACAACTGGATTTCTCGTCATTGTATAAAAAGAGATTTAAAAAAAAAAATAAATAAAAATTTAGTTCCCTTTGTTTGATTTATGCAATAGAAATCAGTTGCTACTGAAAGAGTTTTCAGTCTTTTTTAGCCACTTGTGACATTATCTTCTGGGGTTTCTACACTGTACATTGATCATCTTAGCATATTCAAAGTATCAATGCCAATAAAATGGCCCTAGTAAGAGAAAAAGAACAAAAAAAAATCCCTATATTTGACTTAAGCAACAGGTGTCGTCTGCAATGAAATGTGCCGTAAGTCGATTTTTCATGTTTTTGCGGGCGCGTAACTGGCACGTATGAGATGGTAGTCAACGCAACTGGATTTCTTGGCATTGTACAAAAAGAGATTTAAACAAAAATAAAAATTTAGTTCCCTTTGTTTGATTTATGCAATAGAATGCAGTTGCTAATGAAAGAGTTTTCAGTTTTTTAAGCCACTTGTGACACTATTTCCTGGGATTTCTACACTGTACATTGATCATCTTAGCATATTCAAAGTATCAATGCCATTTCAATGGCCCTAGTAAGAGAAAAAGAAAAAAAAAATAATCCCTATATTTGACTTAAGCAACAGGTGTCGTCTGTAATGGAATGTGCCGTAAGTCGATTTTTCATGTTTTCGCGGGCGCGTAACTGGCACGTATGAGACGGTAGTCAACACAACTGGATTTCTCGTCATTGTATAAAAAGAGATTTAAAAAAAAAAATAATAAAAATTTAGTTCCCTTTGTTTGATTTATGCAATAGAAATCAGTTGCTACTGAAAGAGTTTTCAGTCTTTTTTAGCCACTTGTGACATTATCTTCTGGGGTTTCTACACTGTACATTGATCGTCTTAGCATATTCAAAGTATCAATGCCAATAAAATGGCCCTAGTAAGAGAAAAAGAACAAAAAAAATTCCCTATATTTGACTTAAGCAACAGGTGTCGTCTGCTATGGAATGTGCCGTAAGTCGATTTTTCGTGTTTTTGCGGGTTCGTAACTGGCACGTATGAGACGGTCGTCAACGTAACTGGGTTTCTTGTTACGGTAAAAAGAGATTTAAAAAAAAAATTAAAATTTAGTTCCCTTTGTTTTGATTTATGCAATAGGAAGCAGTTGCTACTGAAAGAGTTTTCAGTCTTTTTTAGCCACTTGTGACATTATTTTCTTATTTTCCGGGGTTTCTTCACTGTACATTGATCATCTTAGCATATTTAAAGTATCAATGTACAGTATGGCTGTTGGCCTGAATTAGAAAATGAAAAGGGAATCAGGGGATCAAGGGATCAGGGGAAGTCACTCTTGCAAGGTGCTAGAAGGCACCAAAACAAGGTCTTCTGTCACCCTGTTTTCTTAAATTTTCGCCCATTTTCAGTGAAATCTGGCATATGTGGAGGGTGCATGCCTGGCAGTTTGCCAAGGACTGCATAACAGCCTTCAAAGAAGACTTAAAATCCACTTTTATGCCGATTCTTGTTCACTGTTTTCTATCGATATTTTCGGGCGCCATTTCAAATGGCTCAAAGCTTTCTGATTGGATGATTCTGGGGGTGTGTCTCCAATTTGATTGGCTGATTGGGCGCAATATAGAATTTCTCAAAGCTTTTCTGATTGGATAATTTGAAGAGAGGGATGAGATTTGATTGGCTGATTGGACGCCATTTTGATTTTCTAAAAGCTTCTGTGATTGGATAATTTAAGAGAGGCCTGAGATTTGATTGGCTGATTGGAAGGGGGGGGGGAAATCTCTGTATATCTATGTTAAATCTTCGAGTCATTTCAGCGTATTGATTGGCAAAGAGGGTTTGACCCCTGCACCAAGACCTTTTCTGGGTCCTGATGGTCAGAGGTTGAATCCCCAACTTTGCCATTTTATCTATTTTACCTATTTTTATTATTAGTCATTCTTACATCTTATTGTATTTCATTGGCCTATTTCTAAATTCTTCAAACAAGAACAAGATTTCTTATTGGAAAAAGTTTATGCCACAGCAACCGGTTGCTTCTGAATCAATGTTTTTGCGCAGCGGTTAAACATAAAATCGACTCATGACTCACATGGTCACCAAAAGTGGTTCAATGTTTTTCGTGACCCTGGTAAGAAAACGAATTTGGTTTACCTTTCTTTGATTTGTGCAACAGGTATCAGTTTCTTCCAAAAGTGTCCAAGTTGATTTAATGATTTTATGCACAGCACGTAACGGTCACGTATGGGTGCGATAGTCATTGTAACCAATTCAATGGCCCTAGTAAGAGAAAACGAAAAAAAAAAATTTCCCTATATTTGACTAAAGCAACAGGTGTCGTCTGCAATGGAATATGCCGTAAGTCAATTTTTCATGTTTTCGCGGGCGCATAACTGGCACGTATGAGACAGTAGTCAACGCAACTGGATTTCTTGTCACGGTATAAAAAGAGATTTAAAAAAAATGAAAATTTAGTTCCCTTTGTTTGATTTATGCAATAGAAATCAGTTGCTACTGAAAGAGTTTTCAGTTTTTTAAGCCACTTGTGACACTATTTCCTGGGATTTCTACACCGTACATTGATCATCTTAGCATATTCAAAGTATCAATGCCAATAAAATGGCCCTAGTAAGAGAAAAAGAACAAAAAAAAATCCCTATATTTGACTTAGGCAACAGGTGTCGTCTGCAATGAAATGTGCCGTAAGTCGATTTTTCATGTTTTTGCGGGCGCGTAACTGGCACGTATGAGATGGTAGTCAACGCAACTGGATTTCTTGGCATTGTACAAAAAGAGATTTAAAAAAAAATAAAAATTTAGTTCCCTTTGTTTGATTTATGCAATAGAAAGCAGTTGCTACTGAAAGAGTTTTCAGTTTTTTAAGCCACTTGTGACACTATTTCTTGGGATTTCTACACTGTACATTGATCATCTTAGCATATTCAAAGTATCAATGCCATTTCAATGGCCCTAGTAAGAGAAAAAGAAAAATAAAAATCCCTATATTTGACTTAAGCAACAGGTGTCGTCTGCAATGGAATGTGCCGTAAGTCGATTTTTCATGTTTTCGCGGGCGCGTAACTGGCACGTATGAGACGGTAGTCAACACAACTGGATTTCTCGTCATTGTATAAAAAGGGATTTAAAAAAAAAAAAAATAAAAATTTAGTTCCCTTTGTTTGATTTATGCAATAGAAATCAGTTGCTACTGAAAGAGTTTTCAGTCTTTTTTAGCCACTTGTGACATTATCTTCTGGGGTTTCTACACTGTACATTGATCGTCTTAGCATATTCAAAGTATCAATGCCAATAAAATGGCCCTAGTAAGAGAAAAAGAACAAAAAAAATTCCCTATATTTGACTTAAGCAACAGGTGTCGTCTGCTATAGAATGTGCCGTAAGTCGATTTTTCGTGTTTTTGCGGGTGCGTAACTGGCACGTATGAGACGGTCATCAACGTAACTGGGTTTCTTGTTACGGTAAAAAGAGATTTAAAAAAAAAATTAAAATTTAGTTCCCTTTGTTTTGATTTATGCAATAGGAAGCAGTTGCTACTGAAAGAGTTTTCAGTCTTTTTTAGCCACTTGTGACATTATTTTCTTATTTTCCGGGGTTTCTTCACTGTACATTGATCATCTTAGCATATTTAAAGTATCAATGTACAGTATGGCTGTTGGCCTGAATTAGAAAAGCAAATCGAATCAGGGGATCAAGGGATCAGGGGAAGTCACTCTTGCAAGGTGCTAGAAGGCACCAAAACAAGGTCTTCTGTCACCCTGTTTTCTTAAATTTTCGCCCATTTTCAGTGAAATCTGGCATATGTGGAGGGTGCATGCCTGGCAGTTTGCCAAGGACTGCATAACAGCCTTCAAAGAAGACTTAAAATCCACTTTTATGCCGATTCTTGTTCACTGTTTTCTATCGATATTTTCGGGCGCCATTTCAAATGGCTCAAAGCTTTCTGATTGGATGATTCTGGGGGTGTGTCTGCAATTTGATTGGCTGATTGGGCGCAATATAGAATTTCTCAAAGCTTTTCTGATTGGATAATTTGAAGAGAGGGATGAGATTTGATTGGCTGATTGGACGCCATTTTGATTTTCTAAAAGCTTCTGTGATTGGATAATTTAAGAGAGGCCTGAGATTTGATTGGCTGATTGGAAGGGGGGGGGAAATCTCTGTATATCTATGTTAAATCTTCGAGTCATTTCAGCGTATTGATTGGCAAAGAGGGTTTGACCCCTGCACCAAGACCTTTTCTGGGTCCTGATGGTCAGAGGTTGAATCCCCAACTTTGCCATTTTATCTATTTTACCTATTTTTATTATTAGTCATTCTTACATCTTATTGTATTTCATTGGCCTATTTCTAAATTCTTCAAACAAGAACAAGATTTCTTATTGGAAAAAGTTTATGCCACAGCAACCGGTTGCTTCTGAATCAATGTTTTTGCGCAGCGGTTAAACATAAAATCGACTCATGACTCACATGGTCACCAAAAGTGGTTCAATGTTTTTCGTGACCCTGGTAAGAAAACGAATTTGGTTTACCTTTCTTTGATTTGTGCAACAGGTATCAGTTGCCTCCAAAAGTGTCCAAGTTGATTTAATGATTTTATGCACAGCACGTAACGGTCACGTATGGGTGCGATAGTCATTGTAACCAATTCAATGGCCCTAGTAAGAGAAAACGAAAAAAAAAAAATTTCCCTATATTTGACTAAAGCAACAGGTGTCGTCTGCAATGGAATATGCCGTAAGTCAATTTTTCATGTTTTCGCGGGCGCATAACTGGCACGTATGAGACAGTAGTCAACGCAACTGGATTTCTTGTCACGGTATAAAAAGAGATTTAAAAAAAATGAAAATTTAGTTCCCTTTGTTTGATTTATGCAATAGAAATCAGTTGCTACTGAAAGAGTTTTCAGTTTTTTAAGCCACTTGTGACACTATTTCCTGGGATTTCTACACCGTACATTGATCATCTTAGCATATTCAAAGTATCAATGCCAATAAAATGGCCCTAGTAAGAGAAAAAGAACAAAAAAAAATCCCTATATTTGACTTAGGCAACAGGTGTCGTCTGCAATGAAATGTGCCGTAAGTCGATTTTTCATGTTTTTGCGGGCGCGTAACTGGCACGTATGAGATGGTAGTCAACGCAACTGGATTTCTTGGCATTGTACAAAAAGAGATTTAAAAAAAAATAAAAATTTAGTTCCCTTTGTTTGATTTATGCAATAGAAAGCAGTTGCTACTGAAAGAGTTTTCAGTTTTTTAAGCCACTTGTGACACTATTTCTTGGGATTTCTACACTGTACATTGATCATCTTAGCATATTCAAAGTATCAATGCCATTTCAATGGCCCTAGTAAGAGAAAAAGAAAAATAAAAATCCCTATATTTGACTTAAGCAACAGGTGTCGTCTGCAATGGAATGTGCCGTAAGTCGATTTTTCATGTTTTCGCGGGCGCGTAACTGGCACGTATGAGACGGTAGTCAACACAACTGGATTTCTCGTCATTGTATAAAAAGGGATTTAAAAAAAAAAAAAATAAAAATTTAGTTCCCTTTGTTTGATTTATGCAATAGAAATCAGTTGCTACTGAAAGAGTTTTCAGTCTTTTTTAGCCACTTGTGACATTATCTTCTGGGGTTTCTACACTGTACATTGATCGTCTTAGCATATTCAAAGTATCAATGCCAATAAAATGGCCCTAGTAAGAGAAAAAGAACAAAAAAAATTCCCTATATTTGACTTAAGCAACAGGTGTCGTCTGCTATAGAATGTGCCGTAAGTCGATTTTTCGTGTTTTTGCGGGTGCGTAACTGGCACGTATGAGACGGTCATCAACGTAACTGGGTTTCTTGTTACGGTAAAAAGAGATTTAAAAAAAAAATTAAAATTTAGTTCCCTTTGTTTTGATTTATGCAATAGGAAGCAGTTGCTACTGAAAGAGTTTTCAGTCTTTTTTAGCCACTTGTGACATTATTTTCTTATTTTCCGGGGTTTCTTCACTGTACATTGATCATCTTAGCATATTTAAAGTATCAATGTACAGTATGGCTGTTGGCCTGAATTAGAAAAGCAAATCGAATCAGGGGATCAAGGGATCAGGGGAAGTCACTCTTGCAAGGTGCTAGAAGGCACCAAAACAAGGTCTTCTGTCACCCTGTTTTCTTAAATTTTCGCCCATTTTCAGTGAAATCTGGCATATGTGGAGGGTGCATGCCTGGCAGTTTGCCAAGGACTGCATAACAGCCTTCAAAGAAGACTTAAAATCCACTTTTATGCCGATTCTTGTTCACTGTTTTCTATCGATATTTTCGGGCGCCATTTCAAATGGCTCAAAGCTTTCTGATTGGATGATTCTGGGGGTGTGTCTGCAATTTGATTGGCTGATTGGGCGCAATATAGAATTTCTCAAAGCTTTTCTGATTGGATAATTTGAAGAGAGGGATGAGATTTGATTGGCTGATTGGACGCCATTTTGATTTTCTAAAAGCTTCTGTGATTGGATAATTTAAGAGAGGCCTGAGATTTGATTGGCTGATTGGAAGGGGGGGGGGAAATCTCTGTATATCTATGTTAAATCTTCGAGTCATTTCAGCGTATTGATTGGCAAAGAGGGTTTGACCCCTGCACCAAGACCTTTTCTGGGTCCTGATGGTCAGAGGTTGAATCCCCAACTTTGCCATTTTATCTATTTTACCTATTTTTATTATTAGTCATTCTTACATCTTATTGTATTTCATTGGCCTATTTCTAAATTCTTCAAACAAGAACAAGATTTCTTATTGGAAAAAGTTTATGCCACAGCAACCGGTTGCTTCTGAATCAATGTTTTTGCGCAGCGGTTAAACATAAAATCGACTCATGACTCACATGGTCACCAAAAGTGGTTCAATGTTTTTCGTGACCCTGGTAAGAAAACGAATTTGGTTTACCTTTCTTTGATTTGTGCAACAGGTATCAGTTGCCTCCAAAAGTGTCCAAGTTGATTTAATGATTTTATGCACAGCACGTAACGGTCACGTATGGGTGCGATAGTCATTGTAACCAATTCAATGGCCCTAGTAAGAGAAAACGAAAAAAAAAAAATTTCCCTATATTTGACTAAAGCAACAGGTGTCGTCTGCAATGGAATATGCCGTAAGTCAATTTTTCATGTTTTCGCGGGCGCATAACTGGCACGTATGAGACAGTAGTCAACGCAACTGGATTTCTTGTCACGGTATAAAAAGAGATTTAAAAAAAATGAAAATTTAGTTCCCTTTGTTTGATTTATGCAATAGAAATCAGTTGCTACTGAAAGAGTTTTCAGTTTTTTAAGCCACTTGTGACACTATTTCCTGGGATTTCTACACCGTACATTGATCATCTTAGCATATTCAAAGTATCAATGCCAATAAAATGGCCCTAGTAAGAGAAAAAGAACAAAAAAAAATCCCTATATTTGACTTAGGCAACAGGTGTCGTCTGCAATGAAATGTGCCGTAAGTCGATTTTTCATGTTTTTGCGGGCGCGTAACTGGCACGTATGAGATGGTAGTCAACGCAACTGGATTTCTTGGCATTGTACAAAAAGAGATTTAAAAAAAAATAAAAATTTAGTTCCCTTTGTTTGATTTATGCAATAGAAAGCAGTTGCTACTGAAAGAGTTTTCAGTTTTTTAAGCCACTTGTGACACTATTTCTTGGGATTTCTACACTGTACATTGATCATCTTAGCATATTCAAAGTATCAATGCCATTTCAATGGCCCTAGTAAGAGAAAAAGAAAAAAAAAAAATTTCCCTATATTTGACTAAAGCAACAGGTGTCGTCTGCAATGGAATATGCCGTAAGTCAATTTTTCATGTTTTCGCGGGCGCGTAACTGGCACGTATGAGACGGTAGTCAACACAACTGGATTTCTCGTCATTGTATAAAAAGGGATTTAAAAAAAAAAAATAAAAATTTAGTTCCCTTTGTTTGATTTATGCAATAGAAATCAGTTGCTACTGAAAGAGTTTTCAGTCTTTTTTAGCCACTTGTGACATTATCTTCTGGGGTTTCTACACTGTACATTGATCGTCTTAGCATATTCAAAGTATCAATGCCAATAAAATGGCCCTAGTAAGAGAAAAAGAACAAAAAAAATTCCCTATATTTGACTTAAGCAACAGGTGTCGTCTGCTATGGAATGTGCCGTAAGTCGATTTTTCGTGTTTTTGCGGGTGCGTAACTGGCACGTATGAGACGGTCATCAACGTAACTGGGTTTCTTGTTACGGTAAAAAGAGATTTAAAAAAAAAATTAAAATTTAGTTCCCTTTGTTTTGATTTATGCAATAGGAAGCAGTTGCTACTGAAAGAGTTTTCAGTCTTTTTTAGCCACTTGTGACATTATTTTCTTATTTTCCGGGGTTTCTTCACTGTACATTGATCATCTTAGCATATTTAAAGTATCAATGTACAGTATGGCTGTTGGCCTGAATTAGAAAAGCAAATCGAATCAGGGGATCAAAGGATCAGGGGAAGTCACTTTTGCAAGGTGCTAGAAGGCACCAAAACAAGGTCTTCTGTCACCCTGTTTTCTTAAATTTTCGCCCATTTTCAGTGAAATCTGGCATATGTGGAGGGTGCATGCCTGGCAGTTTGCCAAGGACTGCATAACAGCCTTCAAAGAAGACTTAAAATCCACTTTTATGCCGATTCTTGTTCACTGTTTTCTATCGATATTTTCGGGCGCCATTTCAAATGGCTCAAAGCTTTCTGATTGGATGATTCTGGGGGTGTGTCTCCAATTTGATTGGCTGATTGGGCGCAATATAGAATTTCTCAAAGCTTTTCTGATTGGATAATTTGAAGAGAGGGATGAGATTTGATTGGCTGATTGGACGCCATTTTGATTTTCTAAAAGCTTCTGTGATTGGATAATTTAAGAGAGGCCTGAGATTTGATTGGCTGATTGGAAGGGGGGGGAAATCTCTGTATATCTATGTTAAATCTTCGAGTCATTTCAGCGTATTGATTGGCAAAGAGGGTTTGACCCCTGCACCAAGACCTTTTCTGGGTCCTGATGGTCAGAGGTTGAATCCCCAACTTTGCCATTTTATCTATTTTACCTATTTTTATTATTAGTCATTCTTACATCTTATTGTATTTCATTGGCCTATTTCTAAATTCTTCAAACAAGAACAAGATTTCTTATTGGAAAAAGTTTATGCCACAGCAACCGGTTGCTTCTGAATCAATGTTTTTGCGCAGCGGTTAAACATAAAATCGACTCATGACTCACATGGTCACCAAAAGTGGTTCAATGTTTTTCGTGACCCTGGTAAGAAAACGAATTTGGTTTACCTTTCTTTGATTTGTGCAACAGGTATCAGTTGCCTCCAAAAGTGTCCAAGTTGATTTAATGATTTTATGCACAGCACGTAACGGTCACGTATGGGTGCGATAGTCATTGTAACCAATTCAATGGCCCTAGTAAGAGAAAACGAAAAAAAAAAAAATTCCCTATATTTGACTAAAGCAACAGGTGTCGTCTGCAATGGAATATGCCGTAAGTCAATTTTTCATGTTTTCGCGGGCGCATAACTGGCACGTATGAGACAGTAGTCAACGCAACTGGATTTCTTGTCACGGTATAAAAAGAGATTTAAAAAAAATGAAAATTTAGTTCCCTTTGTTTGATTTATGCAATAGAAATCAGTTGCTACTGAAAGAGTTTTCAGTTTTTTAAGCCACTTGTGACACTATTTCCTGGGATTTCTACACCGTACATTGATCATCTTAGCATATTCAAAGTATCAATGCCAATAAAATGGCCCTAGTAAGAGAAAAAGAACAAAAAAAAATCCCTATATTTGACTTAGGCAACAGGTGTCGTCTGCAATGAAATGTGCCGTAAGTCGATTTTTCATGTTTTTTGCGGGCGCGTAACTGGCACGTATGAGATGGTAGTCAACGCAACTGGATTTCTTGGCATTGTACAAAAAGAGATTTAAAAAAAAATAAAAATTTAGTTCCCTTTGTTTGATTTATGCAATAGAAAGCAGTTGCTACTGAAAGAGTTTTCAGTTTTTTAAGCCACTTGTGACACTATTTCTTGGGATTTCTACACTGTACATTGATCATCTTAGCATATTCAAATTATCAATGCCATTTCAATGGCCCTAGTAAGAGAAAAAGAAAAATAAAAATCCCTATATTTGACTTAAGCAACAGGTGTCGTCTGCAATGGAATGTGCCGTAAGTCGATTTTTCATGTTTTCGCGGGCGCGTAACTGGCACGTATGAGACGGTAGTCAACACAACTGGATTTCTCGTCATTGTATAAAAAGGGATTTAAAAAAAAAAAAATAAAAATTTAGTTCCCTTTGTTTGATTTATGCAATAGAAATCAGTTGCTACTGAAAGAGTTTTCAGTCTTTTTTAGCCACTTGTGACATTATCTTCTGGGGTTTCTACACTGTACATTGATCGTCTTAGCATATTCAAAGTATCAATGCCAATAAAATGGCCCTAGTAAGAGAAAAAGAACAAAAAAAATTCCCTATATTTGACTTAAGCAACAGGTGTCGTCTGCTATGGAATGTGCCGTAAGTCGATTTTTCGTGTTTTTGCGGGTGCGTAACTGGCACGTATGAGACGGTCATCAACGTAACTGGGTTTCTTGTTACGGTAAAAAGAGATTTAAAAAAAAAATTAAAATTTAGTTCCCTTTGTTTTGATTTATGCAATAGGAAGCAGTTGCTACTGAAAGAGTTTTCAGTCTTTTTTAGCCACTTGTGACATTATTTTCTTATTTTCCGGGGTTTCTTCACTGTACATTGATCATCTTAGCATATTTAAAGTATCAATGTACAGTATGGCTGTTGGCCTGAATTAGAAAAGCAAATCGAATCAGGGGATCAAGGGATCAGGGGAAGTCACTCTTGCAAGGTGCTAGAAGGCACCAAAACAAGGTCTTCTGTCACCCTGTTTTCTTAAATTTTCGCCCATTTTCAGTGAAATCTGGCATATGTGGAGGGTGCATGCCTGGCAGTTTGCCAAGGACTGCATAACAGCCTTCAAAGAAGACTTAAAATCCACTTTTATGCCGATTCTTGTTCACTGTTTTCTATCGATATTTTCGGGCGCCATTTCAAATGGCTCAAAGCTTTCTGATTGGATGATTCTGGGGGTGTGTCTGCAATTTGATTGGCTGATTGGGCGCAATATAGAATTTCTCAAAGCTTTTCTGATTGGATAATTTGAAGAGAGGGATGAGATTTGATTGGCTGATTGGACGCCATTTTGATTTTCTAAAAGCTTCTGTGATTGGATAATTTAAGAGAGGCCTGAGATTTGATTGGCTGATTGGAAGGGGGGGGGAAATCTCTGTATATCTATGTTAAATCTTCGAGTCATTTCAGCGTATTGATTGGCAAAGAGGGTTTGACCCCTGCACCAAGACCTTTTCTGGGTCCTGATGGTCAGAGGTTGAATCCCCAACTTTGCCATTTTATCTATTTTACCTATTTTTATTATTAGTCATTCTTACATCTTATTGTATTTCATTGGCCTATTTCTAAATTCTTCAAACAAGAACAAGATTTCTTATTGGAAAAAGTTTATGCCACAGCAACCGGTTGCTTCTGAATCAATGTTTTTGCGCAGCGGTTAAACATAAAATCGACTCATGACTCACATGGTCACCAAAAGTGGTTCAATGTTTTTCGTGACCCTGGTAAGAAAACGAATTTGGTTTACCTTTCTTTGATTTGTGCAACAGGTATCAGTTGCCTCCAAAAGTGTCCAAGTTGATTTAATGATTTTATGCACAGCACGTAACGGTCACGTATGGGTGCGATAGTCATTGTAACCAATTCAATGGCCCTAGTAAGAGAAAACGAAAAAAAAAAAATTTCCCTATATTTGACTAAAGCAACAGGTGTCGTCTGCAATGGAATATGCCGTAAGTCAATTTTTCATGTTTTCGCGGGCGCATAACTGGCACGTATGAGACAGTAGTCAACGCAACTGGATTTCTTGTCACGGTATAAAAAGAGATTTAAAAAAAATGAAAATTTAGTTCCCTTTGTTTGATTTATGCAATAGAAATCAGTTGCTACTGAAAGAGTTTTCAGTTTTTTAAGCCACTTGTGACACTATTTCCTGGGATTTCTACACCGTACATTGATCATCTTAGCATATTCAAAGTATCAATGCCAATAAAATGGCCCTAGTAAGAGAAAAAGAACAAAAAAAAATCCCTATATTTGACTTAGGCAACAGGTGTCGTCTGCAATGAAATGTGCCGTAAGTCGATTTTTCATGTTTTTGCGGGCGCGTAACTGGCACGTATGAGATGGTAGTCAACGCAACTGGATTTCTTGGCATTGTACAAAAAGAGATTTAAAAAAAAATAAAAATTTAGTTCCCTTTGTTTGATTTATGCAATAGAAAGCAGTTGCTACTGAAAGAGTTTTCAGTTTTTTAAGCCACTTGTGACACTATTTCTTGGGATTTCTACACTGTACATTGATCATCTTAGCATATTCAAAGTATCAATGCCATTTCAATGGCCCTAGTAAGAGAAAAAGAAAAAAAAAAAATTTCCCTATATTTGACTAAAGCAACAGGTGTCGTCTGCAATGGAATATGCCGTAAGTCAATTTTTCATGTTTTTGC
Source organism: Hippopus hippopus (assembly GCA_946811185.2). Classification (NCBI taxonomy): domain Eukaryota; kingdom Metazoa; phylum Mollusca; class Bivalvia; order Cardiida; family Cardiidae; genus Hippopus; species Hippopus hippopus. The sequence goes on along the minus strand of OX328104.1, from coordinate 47,918,235 downwards.
GGGCGCGTAACTGGCACGTATGAGACGGTAGTCAACACAACTGGATTTCTCGTCATTGTATAAAAAGGGATTTAAAAAAAAAAAATAAAAATTTAGTTCCCTTTGTTTGATTTATGCAATAGAAATCAGTTGCTACTGAAAGAGTTTTCAGTCTTTTTTAGCCACTTGTGACATTATCTTCTGGGGTTTCTACACTGTACATTGATCGTCTTAGCATATTCAAAGTATCAATGCCAATAAAATGGCCCTAGTAAGAGAAAAAGAACAAAAAAAATTCCCTATATTTGACTTAAGCAACAGGTGTCGTCTGCTATGGAATGTGCCGTAAGTCGATTTTTCGTGTTTTTGCGGGTGCGTAACTGGCACGTATGAGACGGTCATCAACGTAACTGGGTTTCTTGTTACGGTAAAAAGAGATTTAAAAAAAAAATTAAAATTTAGTTCCCTTTGTTTTGATTTATGCAATAGGAAGCAGTTGCTACTGAAAGAGTTTTCAGTCTTTTTTAGCCACTTGTGACATTATTTTCTTATTTTCCGGGGTTTCTTCACTGTACATTGATCATCTTAGCATATTTAAAGTATCAATGTACAGTATGGCTGTTGGCCTGAATTAGAAAAGCAAATCGAATCAGGGGATCAAAGGATCAGGGGAAGTCACTTTTGCAAGGTGCTAGAAGGCACCAAAACAAGGTCTTCTGTCACCCTGTTTTCTTAAATTTTCGCCCATTTTCAGTGAAATCTGGCATATGTGGAGGGTGCATGCCTGGCAGTTTGCCAAGGACTGCATAACAGCCTTCAAAGAAGACTTAAAATCCACTTTTATGCCGATTCTTGTTCACTGTTTTCTATCGATATTTTCGGGCGCCATTTCAAATGGCTCAAAGCTTTCTGATTGGATGATTCTGGGGGTGTGTCTCCAATTTGATTGGCTGATTGGGCGCAATATAGAATTTCTCAAAGCTTTTCTGATTGGATAATTTGAAGAGAGGGATGAGATTTGATTGGCTGATTGGACGCCATTTTGATTTTCTAAAAGCTTCTGTGATTGGATAATTTAAGAGAGGCCTGAGATTTGATTGGCTGATTGGAAGGGGGGGGAAATCTCTGTATATCTATGTTAAATCTTCGAGTCATTTCAGCGTATTGATTGGCAAAGAGGGTTTGACCCCTGCACCAAGACCTTTTCTGGGTCCTGATGGTCAGAGGTTGAATCCCCAACTTTGCCATTTTATCTATTTTACCTATTTTTATTATTAGTCATTCTTACATCTTATTGTATTTCATTGGCCTATTTCTAAATTCTTCAAACAAGAACAAGATTTCTTATTGGAAAAAGTTTATGCCACAGCAACCGGTTGCTTCTGAATCAATGTTTTTGCGCAGCGGTTAAACATAAAATCGACTCATGACTCACATGGTCACCAAAAGTGGTTCAATGTTTTTCGTGACCCTGGTAAGAAAACGAATTTGGTTTACCTTTCTTTGATTTGTGCAACAGGTATCAGTTGCCTCCAAAAGTGTCCAAGTTGATTTAATGATTTTATGCACAGCACGTAACGGTCACGTATGGGTGCGATAGTCATTGTAACCAATTCAATGGCCCTAGTAAGAGAAAACGAAAAAAAAAAAAATTCCCTATATTTGACTAAAGCAACAGGTGTCGTCTGCAATGGAATATGCCGTAAGTCAATTTTTCATGTTTTCGCGGGCGCATAACTGGCACGTATGAGACAGTAGTCAACGCAACTGGATTTCTTGTCACGGTATAAAAAGAGATTTAAAAAAAATGAAAATTTAGTTCCCTTTGTTTGATTTATGCAATAGAAATCAGTTGCTACTGAAAGAGTTTTCAGTTTTTTAAGCCACTTGTGACACTATTTCCTGGGATTTCTACACCGTACATTGATCATCTTAGCATATTCAAAGTATCAATGCCAATAAAATGGCCCTAGTAAGAGAAAAAGAACAAAAAAAAAATCCCTATATTTGACTTAGGCAACAGGTGTCGTCTGCAATGAAATGTGCCGTAAGTCGATTTTTCATGTTTTTTGCGGGCGCGTAACTGGCACGTATGAGATGGTAGTCAACGCAACTGGATTTCTTGGCATTGTACAAAAAGAGATTTAAAAAAAAATAAAAATTTAGTTCCCTTTGTTTGATTTATGCAATAGAAAGCAGTTGCTACTGAAAGAGTTTTCAGTTTTTTAAGCCACTTGTGACACTATTTCTTGGGATTTCTACACTGTACATTGATCATCTTAGCATATTCAAATTATCAATGCCATTTCAATGGCCCTAGTAAGAGAAAAAGAAAAATAAAAATCCCTATATTTGACTTAAGCAACAGGTGTCGTCTGCAATGGAATGTGCCGTAAGTCGATTTTTCATGTTTTCGCGGGCGCGTAACTGGCACGTATGAGACGGTAGTCAACACAACTGGATTTCTCGTCATTGTATAAAAAGGGATTTAAAAAAAAAAAAAATAAAAATTTAGTTCCCTTTGTTTGATTTATGCAATAGAAATCAGTTGCTACTGAAAGAGTTTTCAGTCTTTTTTAGCCACTTGTGACATTATTTTCTTATTTTCCGGGGTTTCTTCACTGTACATTGATCATCTTAGCATATTTAAAGTATCAATGTACAGTATGGCTGTTGGCCTGAATTAGAAAAGCAAATCGAATCAGGGGATCAAGGGATCAGGGGAAGTCACTCTTGCAAGGTGCTAGAAGGCACCAAAACAAAGTCTTCTGTCACCCTGTTTTCTTAAATTTTCGCCCATTTTCAGTGAAATCTGGCATATGTGGAGGGTGCATGCCTGGCAGTTTGCCAAGGACTGCATAACAGCCTTCAAAGAAGACTTAAAATCCACTTTTATGCCGATTCTTGTTCACTGTTTTCTATCGATATTTTCGGGCGCCATTTCAAATGGCTCAAAGCTTTCTGATTGGATGATTCTGGGTGTGTGTCTGCAATTTGATTGGCTGATTGGGCGCAATATTGAATTTCTCAAAGCTTTTCTGATTGGATAATTTGAAGAGAGGGATGAGATTTGATTGGCTGATTGGACGCCATTTTTATTTTCTAAAAGCTTCTGTGATTGGATAATTTAAGAGAGGCCTGAGATTTGATTGGCTGATTGGAAGGGGGGGGAAATCTCTGTATATCTATGTTAAATTTTCGGGTCATTTCAGCGTATTGATTGGCAAAGAGGGTTTGACCCCTGCACCAAGACCTTTTCTGGGTCCTGATGGTCAGAGGTTGAATCCCCAACTTTGCCATTTTATCTATTTTACCTATTTTTATTATTAGTCATTCTTACATCTTATTGTATTTCATTGGCCTATTTCTAAATTCTTCAAACAAGAACAAGATTTCTTATTGGAAAAAGTTTATGCCACAGCAACCGGTTGCTTCTGAATCAATGTTTTTGCGCAGCGGTTAAACATAAAATCGACTCATGACTCACATGGTCACCAAAAGTGGTTCAATGTTTTTCGTGACCCTGGTAAGAAAACGAATTTGGTTTACCTTTCTTTGATTTGTGCAACAGGTATCAGTTTCTTCCAAAAGTGTCCAAGTTGATTTAATGATTTTATGCACAGCACGTAACGGTCACGTATGGGTGCGATAGTCATTGTAACCAATTCAATGGCCCTAGTAAGAGAAAACGAAAAAAAAAAAATTTCCCTATATTTGACTAAAGCAACAGGTGTCGTCTGCAATGGAATATGCCGTAAGTCAATTTTTCATGTTTTCGCGGGCGCATAACTGGCACGTACGACACAGTAGTCAACACAACTGGATTTCTTGTCACGGTATAAAAAGAGATTTAAAAAAAATGAAAATTTAGTTCCCTTTGTTTGATTTATGCAATAGAAATCAGTTGCTACTGAAAGAGTTTTCAGTTTTTTAAGCCACTTGTGACACTATTTCCTGGGATTTTTACACTGTACATTGACGTCTTAGCATAGTCAAAGTATCAATGCCATTTCAATGGCCCTAGTAAGAGAAAACGAAAAAAAAAAATCCCTATATTTGACTTAAGCAACAGGTGTTGTCTGCAATGGAATGTGCCGTAAGTCGATTTTTCATGTTTTCGAGGGCGCGTAACTGGCACGTATGAGACGGTAGTCAACTCAACTGGATTTCTCGTCATTGTATAAAAAGAGATTTAAAAAAAAAAAGAATAAAATTTAGTTCCCTTTGTTTGATTTATGCAATAGAAATCAGTTGCTACTGAAAGAGTTTTCAGTCTTTTATAGCCACTTGTGATATTATCTTCTGGGGTTTCTACACTGTACATTGATCGTCTTAGCATATTCAAAGTATCAATGCCAATAAAATGGCCCTAGTAAGAGAAAAAGAACAAAAAAAATTCCCTATATTTGACTTAAGCAACAGGTGTCGTCTGCTATGGAATGTGCCGTAAGTCGATTTTTCGTGTTTTTGCGGGTGCGTAACTGGCACGTATGAGACGGTCGTCAACGTAACTGGGTTTCTTGTTACGGTAAAAAGAGATTAAAAAAAAAATTAAAATTTAGTTCCCTTTGTTTTGATTTATGCAATAGGAAGCAGTTGCTACTGAAAGAGTTTTCAGTCTTTTTTAGCCACTTGTGACATTATTTTCTTATTTTCTGGGGTTTCTACACTGTACATTGATCATCTTAGCATATTTAAAGTATCAATGTACAGTATGGCTGTTGGCCTGAATTAGAAAAGCAAATCGAATCAGGGGATCAAGGGATCAGGGGAAGTCACTCTTGCAAGGTGCTAGAAGGCACCAAAACAAGGTCTTCTGTCACCCTGTTTTCTTAAATTTTCGCCCATTTTCAGTGAAATCTGGCATATGTGGAGGGTGCATGCCTGGCAGTTTGCCAAGGACTGCATAACAGCCTTCAAAGAAGACTTAAAATCCACTTTTATGCCGATTCTTGTTCACTGTTTTCTATCGATATTTTCGGGCGCCATTTCAAATGGCTCAAAGCTTTCTGATTGGATGATTCTGGGGGTGTGTCTGCGATTTGATTGGCTGATTGGGCGCAATATTGAATTTCTCAAAGCTTTTCTGATTGGATAATTTGAAGAGAGGGATGAGATTTGATTGGCTGATTGGACGCCATTTTGATTTTCTAAAAGCTTCTGTGATTGGATAATTTAAGAGAGGCCTGAGATTTGATTGGCTGATTGGAAGGGGGGGGGGAAATCTCTGTATATCTATGTTAAATCTTCGGGTCATTTCAGCGTATTGATTGGCAAAGAGGGTTTGACCCCTGCACCAAGACCTTTTCTGGGTCCTGATGGTCAGAGGTTGAATCCCCAACTTTGCCATTTTATCTATTTTACCTATTTTTATTATTAGTCATTCTTACATCTTATTGTATTTCATTGGCCTATTTCTAAATTCTTCAAACAAGAACAAGATTTCTTATTGGAAAAAGTTTATGCCACAGCAACCGGTTGCTTCTGAATCAATGTTTTTGCGCAGCGGTTAAACATAAAATCGACTCATGACTCACATGGTCACCAAAAGTGGTTCAATGTTTTTCGTGACCCTAGTAAGAAAACGAATTTGGTTTACCTTTCTTTGATTTGTGCAACAGGTATCAGTTGCCTCCAAAAGTGTCCAAGTTGTTTTAATGATTTTATGCACAGCACGTAACGGTCACGTATGGGTGCGATAGTCATTGTAACCAATTCAATGGCCCTAGTAAGAGAAAACGAAAAAAAAAAAATTTCCCTATATTTGACTAAAGCAACAGGTGTCGTCTGCAATGGAATATGCCGTAAGTCAATTTTTCATGTTTTCGCGGGCGCATAACTGGCACGTATGAGACAGTAGTCAACGCAACTGGATTTCTTGTCACGGTATAAAAAGAGATTTAAAAAAAATGAAAATTTAGTTCCCTTTGTTTGATTTATGCAATAGAAATCAGTTGCTACTGAAAGAGTTTTCAGTTTTTTAAGCCACTTGTGACACTATTTCCTGGGATTTCTACACCGTACATTGATCATCTTAGCATATTCAAAGTATCAATGCCAATAAAATGGCCCTAGTAAGAGAAAAAGAACAAAAAATAATCCCTATATTTGACTTAAGCAACAGGTGTCGTCTGCAATGAAATGTGCCGTAAGTCGATTTTTCATGTTTTTGCGGGCGCGTAACTGGCACGTATGAGATGGTAGTCAACGCAACTGGATTTCTTGGCATTGTACAAAAAGAGATTTAAAAAAAAATAAAAATTTAGTTCCCTTTGTTTGATTTATGCAATAGAAAGCAGTTGCTACTGAAAGAGTTTTCAGTTTTTTAAGCCACTTGTGACACTATTTCCTGGGATTTCTACACTGTACATTGATCATCTTAGCATATTCAAAGTATCAATGCCATTTCAATGGCCCTAGTAAGAGAAAAAGAAAAAAAAAAATCCCTATATTTGACTTAAGCAACAGGTGTCGTCTGCAATGGAATGTGCCGTAAGTCGATTTTTCATGTTTTCGCGGGCGCGTAACTGGCACGTATGAGACGGTAGTCAACACAACTGGATTTCTCGTCATTGTATAAAAAGAGATTCAAAACAAAAAAAAATAAAAATTTAGTTCCCTCTGTTTGATTTATGCAATAGAAATCTGTTGCTACTGAAAGAGTTTTCAGTCTTTTTTAGCCAATTGTGACATTATCTTCTGGGGTTTCTACACTGTACATTGATCGTCTTAGCATATTCAAAGTATCAATGCCAATAAAATGGCCCTAGTAAGAGAAAAAGAACAAAAAAAATTCCCTATATTTGACTTAAGCAACAGGTGTCGTCTGCTATGGAATGTGCCGTAAGTCGATTTTTCGTGTTTTTGCGGGTGCGTAACTGGCACGTATGAGACGGTCGTCAACGTAACTGGGTTTCTTGTTACGGTAAAAAGAGATTAAAAAAAAAATTAAAATTTAGTTCCCTTTGTTTTGATTTATGCAATAGGAAGCAGTTGCTACTGAAAGAGTTTTCAGTCTTTTTTAGCCACTTGTGACATTATTTTCTTATTTTCTGGGGTTTCTACACTGTACATTGATCATCTTAGCATATTTAAAGTATCAATGTACAGTATGGCTGTTGGCCTGAATTAGAAAAGCAAATCGAATCAGGGGATCAAGGGATCAGGGGAAGTCACTCTTGCAAGGTGCTAGAAGGCACCAAAACAAGGTCTTCTGTCACCCTGTTTTCTTAAATTTTCGCCCATTTTCAGTGAAATCTGGCATATGTGGAGGGTGCATGCCTGGCAGTTTGCCAAGGACTGCATAACAGCCTTCAAAGAAGACTTAAAATCCACTTTTATGCCGATTCTTGTTCACTGTTTTCTATCGATATTTTCGGGCGCCATTTCAAATGGCTCAAAGCTTTCTGATTGGATGATTCTGGGGGTGTGTCTGCAATTTGATTGGCTGATTGGGCGCAATATTGAATTTCTCAAAGCTTTTCTGATTGGATAATTTGAAGAGAGGGATGAGATTTGATTGGCTGATTGGACGCCATTTTGATTTTCTAAAAGCTTCTGTGATTGGATAATTTAAGAGAGGCCTGAGATTTGATTGGCTGATTGGAAGGGGGGGGAAATCTCTGTATATCTATGTTAAATCTTTGGGTCATTTCAGCGTATTGATTGGCAAAGAGGGTTTGACCCCTGCACCAAGACCTTTTCTGGGTCCTGATGGTCAGAGGTTGAATCCCCAACTTTGCCATTTTATCTATTTTACCTATTTTTATTATTAGTCATTCTTACATCTTATTGTATTTCATTGGCCTATTTCTAAATTCTTCAAACAAGAACAAGATTTCTTATTGGAAAAAGTTTATGCCACAGCAACCGGTTGCTTCTGAATCAATGTTTTTGCGCAGCGGTTAAACATAAAATCGACTCATGACTCACATGGTCACCAAAAGTGGTTCAATGTTTTTCGTGACCCTGGTAAGAAAACGAATTTGGTTTACCTTTCTTTGATTTGTGCAACAGGTATCAGTTGCCTCCAAAAGTGTCCAAGTTGATTTAATGATTTTATGCACAGCACGTAACGGTCACGTATGGGTGCGATAGTCATTGTAACCAATTCAATGGCCCTAGTAAGAGAAAACGAAAAAAAAAAAATTTCCCTATATTTGACTAAAGCAACAGGTGTCGTCTGCAATGGAATATGCCGTAAGTCAATTTTTCATGTTTTCGCGGGCGCATAACTGGCACGTATGAGACAGTAGTCAACGCAACTGGATTTCTTGTCACGGTATAAAAAGAGATTTAAAAAAAATGAAAATTTAGTTCCCTTTGTTTGATTTATGCAATAGAAATCAGTTGCTACTGAAAGAGTTTTCAGTTTTTTAAGCCACTTGTGACACTATTTCCTGGGATTTCTACACCGTACATTGATCATCTTAGCATATTCAAAGTATCAATGCCAATAAAATGGCCCTAGTAAGAGAAAAAGAACAAAAAAAAATCCCTATATTTGACTTAAGCAACAGGTGTCGTCTGCAATGAAATGTGCCGTAAGTCGATTTTTCATGTTTTTGCGGGCGCGTAACTGGCACGTATGAGATGGTAGTCAACGCAACTGGATTTCTTGGCATTGTACAAAAAGAGATTTAAAAAAAAATAAAAATTTAGTTCCCTTTGTTTGATTTATGCAATAGAAATCAGTTGCTACTGAAAGAGTTTTCAGTTTTTTAAGCCACTTGTGACACTATTTCCTGGGATTTCTACACTGTACATTGATCATCTTAGCATATTCAAAGTATCAATGCCATTTCAATGGCCCTAGTAAGAGAAAAAGAAAAAAAAAAAATCCCTATATTTGACTTAAGCAACAGGTGTCGTCTGCAATGGAATGTGCCGTAAGTCGATTTTTCATGTTTTCGCGGGCGCGTAACTGGCACGTATGAGACGGTAGTCAACACAACTGGATTTCTCGTCATTGTATAAAAAGAGATTTAAAAAAAAAAAAAAATAAAAATTTAGTTCCCTTTGTTTGATTTATGCAATAGAAATCAGTTGCTACTGAAAGAGTTTTCAGTCTTTTTTAGCCACTTGTGACATTATCTTCTGGGGTTTCTACACTGTACATTGATCGTCTTAGCATATTCAAAGTATCAATGCCAATAAATTGGCCCTAGTAAGAAAAAAAGAACAAAAAAAATTCCCCATATTTGACTTAAGCAACAGGTGTCGTGTGCTATGGAATGTGCCGTAAGTCGATTTTTCGTGTTTTTGCGGGTGCATAACTGGCACGTATGAGACGGTCGTCAACGTAACTGGATTTCTTGTTACGGTAAAAAGAGATTAAAAAAAAAATTAAAATTTAGTTCCCTTTGTTTTGATTTATGCAATAGGAAGCAGTTGCTACTGAAAGAGTTTTCAGTCTTTTTTAGCCACTTGTGACATTATTTTCTTATTTTCTGGGGTTTCTACACTGTACATTGATCATCTTAGCATATTTAAAGTATCAATGTACAGTATGGCTGTTGGCCTGAATTAGAAAAGCAAATCGAATCAGGGGATCAAGGGATCAGGGGAAGTCACTCTTGCAAGGTGCTAGAAGGCACCAAAACAAGGTCTTCTGTCACCCTGTTTTCTTAAATTTTCGCCCATTTTCAGTGAAATCTGGCATATGTGGAGGGTGCATGCCTGGCAGTTTGCCAAGGACTGCATAACAGCCTTCAAAGAAGACTTAAAATCCACTTTTATGCCGATTCTTGTTCACTGTTTTCTATCGATAGTTTCGGGCGCCATTTCAAATGGCTCAAAGCTTTCTGATTGGATGATTCTGGGGGTGTGTCTGCAATTTGATTGGCTGATTGGGCGCAATATTGAATTTCTCAAAGCTTTTCTGATTGGATAATTTGAAGAGAGGAATGAGATTTGATTGGCTGATTGGACGCCATTTTGATTTTCTAAAAGCTTCTGTGATTGGATAATTTAAGAGAGGCCTGAGATTTGATTGGCTGATTGGAAGGGGGGGGGGAAATCTCTGTATATCTATGTTAAATCTTCGGGTCATTTCAGCGTATTGATTGGCAAAGAGGGTTTGACCCCTGCACCAAGACCTTTTCTGGATCCTGATGGTCAGAGGTTGAATCCCCAACTTTGCCATTTTATCTATTTTACCTATTTTTATTATTAGTCATTCTTACATCTTATTGTATTTCATTGGCCTATTTCTAAATTCTTCAAACAAGAACAAGATTTCTTATTGGAAAAAGTTTATGCCACAGCAACCGGTTGCTTCTGAATCAATGTTTTTGTGCAGCGGTTAAACATAAAATCGACTCATGACTCACATGGTCACCAAAAGTGGTTCAATGTTTTTCGTGACCCTGGTAAGAAAACGAATTTGGTTTACCTTTCTTTGATTTGTGCAACAGGTATCAGTTGCCTCCAAAAGTGTCCAAGTTGATTTAATGATTTTATGCACAGCACGTAACGGTCACGTATGGGTGCGATAGTCATTGTAACCAATTCAATGGCCCTAGTAAGAGAAAAAGAAACAAAAAAATTTCCCTATATTTGACTAAAGCAACAGGTGTCGTCTGCAATGGAATATGCCGTAAGTCAATTTTTCATGTTTTCGCGGGCGCGTAACTGGCACGTATGAGACGGTAGTCAACACAACTGGATTTCTCGTCATTGTATAAAAAGAGATTTAAAAAAAAAAAATAAATAAAAATTTAGTTCCCTTTGTTTGATTTATGCAATAGAAATCAGTTGCTACTGAAAGAGTTTTCAGTCTTTTTTAGCCACTTGTGACATTATCTTCTGGGGTTTCTACACTGTACATTGATCGTCTTAGCATATTCAAAGTATCAATGCCAATAAAATGGCCCTAGTAAGAGAAAAAGAACAAAAAAAATTCCCTATATTTGACTTAAGCAACAGGTGTCGTCTGCTCTGGAATGTGCCGTAAGTCGATTTTTCGTGTTTTTGCGGGTGCGTAACTGGCACGTATGAGACGGTCGTCAATGTAACTGGGTTTCTTGTTACGGTAAAAAGAGATTAAAAAAAAAATTAAAATTTAGTTCCCTTTGTTTTGATTTATGCAATAGGAAGCAGTTGCTACTGAAAGAGTTTTCAGTCTTTTTTAGCCACTTGTGACATTATTTTCTTATTTTCTGGGGTTTCTACACTGTACATTGATCATCTTAGCATATTTAAAGTATCAATGTACAGTATGGCTGTTGGCCTGAATTAGAAAAGCAAATCGAATCAGGGGATCAAGGGATCAGGGGAAGTCACTCTTGCGAGGTGCTAGAAGGCACCAAAACAAGGTCTTCTGTCACCCTGTTTTCTTAAATTTTCGCCCATTTTCAGTGAAATCTGGCATATGTGGAGGGTGCATGCCTGGCAGTTTGCCAAGGACTGCATAACAGCCTTCAAAGAAGACTTAAAATCCACTTTTATGCCGATTCTTGTTCACTGTTTTCTATCGATATTTTCGGGCGCCATTTCAAATGGCTCAAAGCTTTCTGATTGGATGATTCTGGGGGTGTGTCTGCAATTTGATTGGCTGATTGGGCGCAATATTGAATTTCTCAAAGCTTTTCTGATTGGATAATTTGAAGAGAGGGATGAGATTTGATTGGCTGATTGGACGCCATTTTGATTTTCTAAAAGCTTCTGTGATTGGATAATTTAAGAGAGGCCTGAGATTTGATTGGCTGATTGGAAGGGGGGGGAAATCTCTGTATATCTATGTTAAATCTTCGGGTCATTTCAGCGTATTGATTGGCAAAGAGGGTTTGACCCCTGCACCAAGACCTTTTCTGGGTCCTGATGGTCAGAGGTTGAATCCCCAACTTTGCCATTTTATCTATTTTACCTATTTTTATTATTAGTCATTCTTACATCTTATTGTATTTCATTGGCCTATTTCTAAATTCTTCAAACAAGAACAAGATTTCTTATTGGAAAAAGTTTATGCCACAGCAACCGGTTGCTTCTGAATCAATGTTTTTGCGCAGCGGTTAAACATAAAATCGACTCATGACTCACATGGTCACCTAAAGTGTTTCAATGTTTTTCGTGACCCTGGTAAGAAAACGAATTTGGTTTACCTTTCTTTGATTTGTGCAACAGGTATCAGTTGCCTCCAAAAGTGTCCAAGTTGATTTAATGATTTTATGAACAGCACGTAACGGTCACGTATGGGTGCGATAGTCATTGTAACCAATTCAATGGCCGTAGTAAGAGAAAACGAAAAAAAAAAATTTCCCTATATTTGACTAAAGCAACAGGTGTCGTCTGCAATGGAATATGCCGTAAGTCAATTTTTCATGTTTTCGCGGGCGCATAACTGGCACGTATGAGACAGTAGTCAACGCAACTGGATTTCTTGTCATGGTATAAAAAGAGATTTAAAAAAAATGAAAATTGAGTTCCCTTTGTTTGATTTATGGAATAGAAATCAGTTGCTACTGAAAGAGTTTTCAGTTTTTTAAGCCACTTGTGACACTATTTCCTGGGATTTCTACACCGTACATTGATCATCTTAGCATATTCAAAGTATCAATGCCAATAAAATGGCCCTAGTAAGAGAAAAAGAACAAAAAAAAATCCCTATATTTGACTTAAGCAACAGGTGTCGTCTGCAATGAAATGTGCTGTAAGTCGATTTTTCATGTTTTTGCGGGCGCGTAACTGGCACGTATGAGACGGTAGTCAACGCAACTGGATTTCTTGGCATTGTACAAAAAGAGATTTAAAAAAAAATAAAAATTTAGTTCCCTTTGTTTGATTTATGCAATAGAAAGCAGTTGCTACTGAAAGAGTTTTCAGTTTTTTAAGCCACTTGTGACACTATTTCCTGGGATTTCTACACTGTACATTGATCATCTTAGCATATTCAAAGTATCAATGCCATTTCAATGGCCCTAGTAAGAGAAAAAGAAACAAAAAAATTTCCCTATATCTGACTTAAGCAACAGGTGTCATCTGCAATGAAATGTGCCGTAAGTCGATTTTTTATGTTTTCGCGGGCGCGTAACTGGCACGTATGAGACGGTAGTCAACACAACTGGATTTCTCGTCATTGTATAAAAAGAGATTTAAAAAAAAAATAAAAATTTAGTTCCCTTTGTTTAATTTATGCAATATAAATCAGTTGCTACTGGAAGAGTTTTCAGTCTTTTTTAGCCACTTGTGACATTATCTTCTGGGGTTTCTACACTGTACATTGATCGTCTTAGCATATTCAAAGTATCAATGCCAATAAAATGGCCCTAGTAAGAGAAAAAGAACAAAAAAAATTCCCTATATTTGACTTAAGCAACAGGTGTCGCCTGCTATGGAATGTGCCGTAAGTCGATTTTTCGTGTTTTTTCGGGTGCGTAACTGTCACGTATGAGACGGTCGTCAACGTAACTGGGTTTCTTGTTACGGTAAAAAGAGATTAAAAAAAAATTAAAATTTAGTTCCCTTTGTTTTGATTTATGCAATAGGAAGCAGTTGCTACTGAAAGAGTTTTCAGTCTTTTTTAGCCACTTGTGACATTATTTTCTTATTTTCTGGGGTTTCTACACTGTACATTGATCATCTTAGCATATTTAAAGTATCAATGTACAGTATGGCTGTTGGCCTGAATTAGAAAAGCAAATCGAATCAGGGGATCAAGGGATCAGGGGAAGTCACTCTTGCGAGGTGCTAGAAGGCACCAAAACAAGGTCTTCTGTCACCCTGTTTTCTTAAATTTTCGCCCATTTTCAGTGAAATCTGGCATATGTGGAGGGTGCATGCCTGGCAGTTTGCCAAGGACTGCATAACAGCCTTCAAAGAAGACTTAAAATCCACTTTTATGCCGATTCTTGTTCACTGTTTTCTATCGATATTTTCGGGCGCCATTTCAAATGGCTCAAAGCTTTCTGATTGGATGATTCTGGGGGTGTGTCTGCAATTTGATTGGCTGATTGGGCGCAATATTGAATTTCTCAAAGCTTTTCTGATTGGATAATTTGAAGAGAGGGATGAGATTTGATTGGCTGATTGGACGCCATTTTGATTTTCTAAAAGCTTCTGTGATTGGATAATTTAAGAGAGGCCTGAGATTTGATTGGCTGATTGGAAGGGGGGGAAATCTCTGTATATCTATGTTAAATCTTCGGGTCATTTCAGCGTATTGATTGGCAAAGAGGGTTTGACCCCTGCACCAAGACCTTTTCTGGGTCCTGATGGTCAGAGGTTGAATCCCCAACTTTGCCATTTTATCTATTTTACCTATTTTTATTATTAGTCATTCTTACATCTTATTGTATTTCATTGGCCTATTTCTAAATTCTTCAAACAAGAACAAGATTTCTTATTGGAAAAAGTTTATGCCACAGCAACCGGTTGCTTCTGAATCAATGTTTTTGCGCAGCGGTTAAACATAAAATCGACTCATGACTTACATGGTCACCAAAAGTGGTTCAATGTTTTTCGTGACCCTGGTAAGAAAAAACGAATTTGGTTTACCTTTCTTTGATTTGTGCAACAGGTATCAGTTGCCTCCAAAAGTGTCCAAGTTCATTTAATGATTTTATGCACAGCACGTAACGGTCACGTATGGGTGCGATAGTCATTGTAACCAATTCAATGGCCCTAGTAAGAGAAAACGAAAAAAAAAAAAAATTTCCCTATATTTGACTAAAGCAACAGGTGTCGTCTGCAATGGAATATGCCGTAAGTCAATTTTTCATGTTTTCGCGGGCGCATAACTGGCACGTATGAGACAGTAGTCAACGCAACTGGATTTCTTGTCATGGTATAAAAAGAGATTTAAAAAAAATGAAAATTTAGTTCCCTTTGTTTGATTTATGCAATAGAAATCAGTTGCTACTGAAAGAGTTTTCAGTTTTTTAAGCCACTTGTGACACTATTTCCTGGGATTTCTACACCGTACATTGATCATCTTAGCATATTCAAAGTATCAATGCCAATAAAATGGCCCTAGTAAGAGAAAAAGAACAAAAAAAAATCCCTATATTTGACTTAAGCAACAGGTGTCGTCTGCAATGAAATGTGCCGTAAGTCGATTTTTCATGTTTTTGCGGGCGCGTAACTGGCACGTATGAGATGGTAGTCAACGCAACTGGATTTCTTGGCATTGTACAAAAAGAGATTTAAAAAAAAATAAAAATTTAGTTCCCTTTGTTTGATTTATGCAATAGAAAGCAGTTGCTACTGAAAGAGTTTTCAGTTTTTTAAGCCACTTGTGACACTATTTCCTGGGATTTCTACACTGTACATTGATCATCTTAGCATATTTAAAGTATCAATGCCATTTCAATGGCCCTAGTAAGAGAAAAAGAAAAAAAAAAAAAATCCCTATATTTGACTTAAGCAACAAGTGTCGTCTGCAATGGAATGTGCCGTAAGTCGATTTTTCATGTTTTCGCGGGCGCGTAACTGGCACGTATGAGACGGTAGTCAACACAACTGGATTTCTCGTCATTGTATAAAAAGAGATTTAAAAAAAAAAATAAATAAAAATTTAGTTCCCTTTGTTTGATTTATGCAATAGAAATCAGTTGCTACTGAAAGAGTTTTCAGTCTTTTTTAGCCACTTGTGACATTATCTTCTGGGGTTTCTACACTGTACATTGATCGTCTTAGCATATTCAAAGTATCAATGCCAATAAAATGGCCCTAGTAAGAGAAAAAGAACAAAAAAAATTCCCTATATTTGACTTAAGCAACAGGTGTCGTCTGCTATGGAATGTGCCGTAAGTCGATTTTTCGTGTTTTTGCGGGTGCGTAACTGGCACGTATGAGACGGTCGTCAACGTAACTGGGTTTCTTGTTACGGTAAAAAGAGATTAAAAAAAAAATTAAAATTTAGTTCCCTTTGTTTTGATTTATGCAATAGGAAGCAGTTGCTACTGAAAGAGTTTTCAGTCTTTTTTAGCCACTTGTGACATTATTTTCTTATTTTCTGGTGTTTCTACACTGTACATTGATCATCTTAGCATATTTAAAGTATCAATGTACAGTATGGCTGTTGGCCTGAATTAGAAAAGCAAATCGAATCAGGGGATCAAGGGATCAGGGGAAGTCACTCTTGCAAGGTGCTAGAAGGCACCAAAACAAGGTCTTCTGTCACCCTGTTTTCTTAAATTTTCGCCCATTTTCAGTGAAATCTGGCATATGTGGAGGGTGCATGCCTGGCAGTTTGCCAAGGACTGCATAACAGCCTTCAAAGAAGACTTAAAATCCACTTTTATGCCGATTCTTGTTCACTGTTTTCTATCGATATTTTCGGGCGCCATTTCAAATGGCTCAAAGCTTTCTGATTGGATGATTCTGGGGGTGTGTCTGCAATTTGATTGGCTGATTGGGAGCAATATTGAATTTCTCAAAGCTTTTCTGATTGGATAATTTGAAGAGAGGGATGAGATTTGATTGGCTGATTGGACGCCATTTTGATTTTCTAAAAGCTTCTGTGATTGGATAATTTAAGAGAGGCCTGAGATTTGATTGGCTGATTGGAAGGGGGGGGAAATCTCTGTATATCTATGTTAAATCTTCGGGTCATTTCAGCGTATTGATTGGCAAAGAGGGTTTGACCCCTGCACCAAGACCTTTTCTGGGTCCTGATGGTCAGAGGTTGAATCCCCAACTTTGCCATTTTATCTATTTTACCTATTTTTATTATTAGTCATTCTTACATCTTATTGTATTTCATTGGCATATTTCTAAATTCTTCAAACAAGAACAAGATTTCTTATTGGAAAAAGTTTATGCCACAGCAACCAGTTGCTACTGAATCAATGTTTTTGCGCAGCGGTTAAACATAAAATCGACTCATGACTCACATGGTCACCAAAAGTGGTTCAATGTTTTTCGTGACCCTGGTAAGAAAACGAATTTGGTTTACCTTTCTTTGATTTGTGCAACAGGTATCAGTTGCCTCCAAAAGTGTCCAAGTTGATTTAATGATTTTATGCACAGCACGTAACGGTCACGTATGGGTGCGATAGTCATTGTAACCAATTCAATGGCCCTAGTAAGAGAAAACGAAAAAAAAAAAAATTCCCTATATTTGACTAAAGCAACAGGTGTCGTCTGCAATGGAATATGCCATAACTGGCACGTATGAGACAGTAGTCAACGCAACTGGATTTCTTGTCACGGTATAAAAAGAGATTTAAAAAAAATGAAAATTTAGTTCCCTTTGTTTGATTTATGCAATAGAAATCAGTTGCTACTGAAAGAGTTTTCAGTTTTTTAAGCCACTTGTGACACTATTTCCTGGGATTTCTACACCGTACATTGATCATCTTAGCATATTCAAAGTATCAATGCCAATAAAATGGCCCTAGTAAGAGAAAAAGAACAAAAAAAAAATCCCTATATTTGACTTAAGCAACAGGTGTCGTCTGCCATGAAATGTGCCGTAAGTCGATTTTTCATGTTTTTGCGGGCGCGTAACTGGCACGTATGAGATGGTAGTCAACGCAACTGGATTTCTTGGCATTGTACAAAAAGAGATTTAAAAAAAATAAAAATTTAGTCCCTTTGTTTGATTTATGCAATAGAAAGCAGTTGCTACTGAAAGAGTTTTCAGTTTTTTAAGCCACTTGTGACACTATTTCCTGGGATTTCTACACTGTACATTGATCATCTTAGCATATTCAAAGTATCAATGCCATTTCAATGGCCCTAGTAAGAGAAAAAGAAAAAAAAAAAAATCCCTATATTTGACTTAAGCAACAGGTGTCGTCTGCAATGGAATGTGCCGTAAGTCGATTTTTCATGTTTTCGCGGGCGCGTAACTGGCACGTATGAGACGGTAGTCAACACAACTGGATTTCTCGTCATTGTATAAAAAGAGATTTAAAAAAAAAAAAAAAATAAAAATTTAGTTCCCTTTGTTTGATTTATGCAATAGAAATCAGTTGCTACTGAAAGAGTTTTCAGTCTTTTTTAGCCACTTGTGACATTATCTTCTGGGGTTTCTACACTGTACATTGATCGTCTTAGCATATTCAAAGTATCAATGCCAATAAAATGGCCCTAGTAAGAGAAAAAGAACAAAAAAAATTCCCTATATTTGACTTAAGCAACAGGTGTCGTCTGCTATGGAATGTGCCGTAAGTCGATTTTTCGTGTTTTTGCGGGTGCGTAACTGGCACGTATGAGACGGTCGTCAACGTAACTGGGTTTCTTGTTACGGTAAAAAGAGATTAAAAAAAAAATTAAAATTTAGTTCCCTTTGTTTTGATTTATGCAATAGGAAGCAGTTGCTACTGAAAGAGTTTTCAGTCTTTTTTAGCCACTTGTGACATTATTTTCTTATTTTCTGGGGTTTCTACACTGTACATTGATCATCTTAGCATATTTAAAGTATCAATGTACAGTATGGCTGTTGGCCTGAATTAGAAAAGCAAATCGAATCAGGGGATCAAGGGATCAGGGGAAGTCACTCTTGCAAGGTGCTAGAAGGCACCAAAACAAGGTCTTCTGTCACCCTGTTTTCTTAAATTTTCGCCCATTTTCAGTGAAATCTGGCATATGTGGAGGGTGCATGCCCGGCAGTTTGCCAAGGACTGCATAACAGCCTTCAAAGAAGACTTAAAATCCACTTTTATGCCGATTCTTGTTCACTGTTTTCTATCGATATTTTCGGGCACCATTTCAAATGGCTCAAAGCTTTCTGATTGGATGATTCTGGGGGTGTGTCTGCAATTTGATTGGCTGATTGGGAGCAATATTGAATTTCTCAAAGCTTTTCTGATTGGATAATTTGAAGAGAGGGATGAGATTTGATTGGCTGATTGGACGCCATTTTGATTTTCTAAAAGCTTCTGTGATTGGATAATTTAAGAGAGGCCTGAGATTTGATTGGCTGATTGGAAGGGGGGGGAAATCTCTGTATATCTATGTTAAATCTTCGGGTCATTTCAGCGTATTGATTGGCAAAGAGGGTTTGACCCCTGCACCAAGACCTTTTCTGGGTCCTGATGGTCAGAGGTTGAATCCCCAACTTTGCCATTTTATCTATTTTACCTATTTTTATTATTAGTCATTCTTACATCTTATTGTATTTCATTGGCCTATTTCTAAATTCTTCAAACAAGAACAAGATTTCTTATTGGAAAAAGTTTATGCCACAGCAACCGGTTGCTTCTGAATCAATGTTTTTGCGCAGCGGTTAAACATAAAATCGACTCATGACTCACATGGTCACCAAAAGTGGTTCAATGTTTTTCATGACCCTGGTAAGAAAAAACGAATTTGGTTTACCTTTCTTTGATTTGTGCAACAGGTATCAGTTGCCTCCAAAAGTGTCCAAGTTGATTTAATGATTTTATGCACAGCACGTAACGGTCACGTATGGGTGCGATAGTCATTGTAACCAATTCAATGGCCCTAGTAAGAGAAAACGAAAAAAAAAAATTTCCCTATATTTGACTAAAGCAACAGGTGTCGTCTGCAATGGAATATGCCGTAAGTCAATTTTTCATGTTTTCGCGGGCGCATAACTGGCACGTATGAGACAGTAGTCAACGCAACTGGATTTCTTGTCACGGTATAAAAAGAGATTTAAAAAAAATGAAAATTTAGTTCCCTTTGTTTGATTTATGCAATAGAAATCAGTTGCTACTGAAAGAGTTTTCAGTTTTTTAAGCCACTTGTGACACTATTTCCTGGGATTTCTACACCGTACATTGATCATCTTAGCATATTCAAAGTATCAATGCCAATAAAATGGCCCTAGTAAGAGAAAAAGAACAAAAAAAAATCCCTATATTTGACTTAAGCAACAGGTGTCGTCTGCAATGAAATGTGCCGTAAGTCGATTTTTCATGTTTTTGCGGGCGCGTAACTGGCACGTATGAGATGGTAGTCAACGCAACTGGATTTCTTGGCATTGTACAAAAAGAGATTTAAAAAAAAATAAAAATTTAGTTCCCTTTGTTTGATTTATGCAATAGAAAGCAGTTGCTACTGAAAGAGTTTTCAGTTTTTTAAGCCACTTGTGACACTATTTACTGGGATTTCTACACTGTACATTGATCATCTTAGCATATTCAAAGTATCAATGCCATTTCAATGGCCCTAGTAAGAGAAAAAGAAAAAAAAAAAATCCCTATATTTGACTTAAGCAACAGGTGTCGTCTGCAATGGAATGTGCCGTAAGTCGATTTTTCATGTTTTCGCGGGCGCGTAACTGGCACGTATGAGACGGTAGTCAACACAACTGGATTTCTCGTCATTGTATAAAAAGAGATTTAAAAAAAAAATAAATAAAAATTTAGTTCCCTTTGTTTGATTTATGCAATAGAAATCAGTTGCTACTGAAAGAGTTTTCAGTCTTTTTTAGCCACTTGTGACATTATCTTCTGGGGTTTCTACACTGTACATTGATCGTCTTAGCATATTCAAAGTATCAATGCCAATAAAATGGCCCTAGTAAGAGAAAAAGAACAAAAAGAATTCCCTATATTTGACTTAAGCAACAGGTGTCGTCTGCTATGGAATGTGCCGTAAGTCGATTTTTCGTGTTTTTGCGGGTGCGTAACTGGCACGTATGAGACGGTCGTCAACGTAACTGGGTTTCTTGTTACGGTAAAAAGAGATTAAAAAAAAAAATTAAAATTTAGTTCCCTTTGTTTTGATTTATGCAATAGGAAGCAGTTGCTACTGAAAGAGTTTTCAGTCTTTTTTAGCCACTTGTGACATTATTTTCTTATTTTCTGGTGTTTCTACACTGTACATTGATCATCTTAGCATATTTAAAGTATCAATGTACAGTATGGCTGTTGGCCTGAATTAGAAAAGCAAATCGAATCAGGGGATCAAGGGATCAGGGGAAGTCACTCTTCCAAGGTGCTAGAAGGCACCAAAACAAGGTCTTCTGTCACCCTGTTTTCTTAAATTTTCGCCCATTTTCAGTGAAATCTGGCATATGTGGAGGGTGCATGCCTGGCAGTTTGCCAAGGACTGCATAACAGCCTTCAAAGAAGACTTAAAATCCACTTTTATGCCGATTCTTGTTCACTGTTTTCTATCGATATTTTCGGGCGCCATTTCAAATGGCTCAAAGCTTTCTGATTGGATGATTCTGGGTGTGTGTCTGCAATTTGATTGGCTGATTGGGCGCAATATTGAATTTCTCAAAGCTTTTCTGATTGGATAATTTGAAGAGAGGGATGAGATTTGATTGGCTGATTGGACGCCATTTTGATTTTCTAAAAGCTTCTGTGATTGGATAATTTAAGAGAGGCCTGAGATTTGATTGGCTGATTGGAAGGGGGGGGGGAAATCTCTGTATATCTATGTTAAATCTTCGGGTCATTTCAGCGTATTGATTGGCAAAGAGGGTTTGACCCCTGCACCAAGACCTTTTCTGGGTCCTGATGGTCAGAGGTTGAATCCCCAACTTTGCCATTTTATCTATTTTACCTATTTTTATTATTAGTCATTCTTACATCTTATTGTATTTCATTGGCCTATTTCTAAATTCTTCAAACAAGAACAAGATTTCTTATTGGAAAAAGTTTATGCCACAGCAACCGGTTGCTTCTGAATCAATGTTTTTGCGCAGCGGTTAAACATAAAATCGACTCATGACTTACATGGTCACCAAAAGTGGTTCAATGTTTTTCGTGACCCTGGTAAGAAAAAACGAATTTGGTTTACCTTTCTTTGATTTGTGCAACAGGTATCAGTTGCCTCCAAAAGTGTCCAAGTTGATTTAATGATTTTATGCACAGCACGTAACGGTCACGTATGGGTGCGATAGTCATTGTAACCAATTCAATGGCCCTAGTAAGAGAAAACGAAAAAAAAAAAAAATTTCCCTATATTTCACTAAAGCAACAGGTGTCGTCTGCAATGGAATATGCCGTAAGTCAATTTTTCATGTTTTCGCGGGCGCATAACTGGCACGTATGAGACAGTAGTCAACGCAACTGGATTTCTTGTCATGGTATAAAAAGAGATTTAAAAAAAATGAAAATTTAGTTCCCTTTGTTTGATTTATGCAATAGAAATCAGTTGCTACTGAAAGAGTTTTCAGTTTTTTAAGCCACTTGTGACACTATTTCCTGGGATTTCTACACCGTACATTGATCATCTTAGCATATTCAAAGTATCAATGCCAATAAAATGGCCCTAGTAAGAGAAAAAGAACAAAAAAAAATCCCTATATTTGACTTAAGCAACAGGTGTCGTCTGCAATGAAATGTGCCGTAAGTCGATTTTTCATGTTTTTGCGGGCGCGTAACTGGCACGTATGAGATGGTAGTCAACGCAACTGGATTTCTTGGCATTGTACAAAAAGAGATTTAAAAAAAAATAAAAATTTAGTTCCCTTTGTTTGATTTATGCAATAGAAAGCAGTTGCTACTGAAAGAGTTTTCAGTTTTTTAAGCCACTTGTGACACTATTTCCTGGGATTTCTACACTGTACATTGATCATCTTAGCATATTCAAAGTATCAATGCCATTTCAATGGCCCTAGTAAGAGAAAAAGAAAAAAAAAAAAAAAATCCCTATATTTGACTTAAGCAACAAGTGTCGTCTGCAATGGAATGTGCCGTAAGTCGATTTTTCATGTTTTCGCGGGCGCGTAACTGGCACGTATGAGACGGTAGTCAACACAACTGGATTTCTCGTCATTGTATAAAAAGAGATTTAAAAAAAAAAATAAATAAAAATTTAGTTCCCTTTGTTTGATTTATGCAATAGAAATCAGTTGCTACTGAAAGAGTTTTCAGTCTTTTTTAGCCACTTGTGACATTATCTTCTGGGGTTTCTACACTGTACATTGATCGTCTTAGCATATTCAAAGTATCAATGCCAATAAAATGGCCCTAGTAAGAGAAAAAGAACAAAAAAAATTCCCTATATTTGACTTAAGCAACAGGTGTCGTCTGCTATGGAATGTGCCGTAAGTCGATTTTTCGTGTTTTTGCCGGTGCGTAACTGGCACGTATGAGACGGTCGTCAACGTAACTGGGTTTCTTGTTACGGTAAAAAGAGATTAAAAAAAAAATTAAAATTTAGTTCCCTTTGTTTTGATTTATGCAATAGGAAGCAGTTGCTACTGAAAGAGTTTTCAGTCTTTTTTAGCCACTTGTGACATTATTTTCTTATTTTCTGGGGTTTCTACACTGTACATTGATCATCTTAGCATATTTAAAGTATCAATGTACAGTATGGCTGTTGGCCTGAATTAGAAAAGCAAATCGAATCAGGGGATCAAGGGATCAGGGGAAGTCACTCTTGCAAGGTGCTAGAAGGCACCAAAACAAGGTCTTCTGTCACCCTGTTTTCTTAAATTTTCGCCCATTTTCAGTGAAATCTGGCATATGTGGAGGGTGCATGCCTGGCAGTTTGCCAAGGACTGCATAACAGCCTTCAAAGAAGACTTAAAATCCACTTTTATGCCGATTCTTGTTCACTGTTTTCTATCGATATTTTCGGGCGCCATTTCAAATGGCTCAAAGCTTTCTGATTGGATGATTCTGGGGGTGTGTCTGCAATTTGATTGGCTGATTGGGAGCAATATTGAATTTCTCAAAGCTTTTCTGATTGGATAATTTGAAGAGAGGGATGAGATTTGATTGGCTGATTGGACGCCATTTTGATTTTCTAAAAGCTTCTGTGATTGGATAATTTAAGAGAGGCCTGAGATTTGATTGGCTGATTGGAAGGGGGGGGAAATCTCTGTATATCTATGTTAAATCTTCGGGTCATTTCAGCGTATTGATTGGCAAAGAGGGTTTGACCCCTGCACCAAGACCTTTTCTGGGTCCTGATGGTCAGAGGTTGAATCCCCAACTTTGCCATTTTATCTATTTTACCTATTTTTATTATTAGTCATTCTTACATCTTATTGTATTTCATTGGCCTATTTCTAAATTCTTCAAACAAGAACAAGATTTCTTATTGGAAAAAGTTTATGCCACAGCAACCGGTTGCTTCTGAATCAATGTTTTTGCGCAGCGGTTAAACATAAAATCGACTCATGACTCACATGGTCACCAAAAGTGGTTCAATGTTTTTCGTGACCCTGGTAAGAAAACGAATTTGGTTTACCTTTCTTTGATTTGTGCAACAGGTATCAGTTGCCTCCAAAAGTGTCCAAGTTGATTTAATGATTTTATGCACAGCACGTAACGGTCACGTATGGGTGCGATAGTCATTGTAACCAATTCAATGGCCCTAGTAAGAGAAAACGAAAAAAAAAAAAATTTCCCTATATTTGACTAAAGCAACAGGTGTCGTCTGCAATGGAATATGCCGTAAGTCAATTTTTCATGTTTTCGCAGGCGCATAACTGGCACGTATGAGACAGTAGTCAACGCAACTGGATTTCTTGTCACGGTATAAAAAGAGATTTAAAAAAAATGAAAATTTAGTTCCCTTTGTTTGATTTATGCAATAGAAATCAGTTGCTACTGAAAGAGTTTTCAGTTTTTTAAGCCACTTGTGACACTATTTCCTGGGATTTCTACACCGTACATTGATCATCTTAGCATATTCAAAGTATCAATGCCAATAAAATGGCCCTAGTAAGAGAAAAAGAACAAAAAAAAATCCCTATATTTGACTTAAGCAACAGGTGTCGTCTGCAATGAAATGTGCCGTAAGTCGATTTTTCATGTTTTTGCGGGCGCGTAACTGGCACGTATGAGATGGTAGTCAACGCAACTGGATTTCTTGGCATTGTACAAAAAGAGATTTAAAAAAAAATAAAAATTTAGTTCCCTTTGTTTGATTTATGCAATAGAAAGCAGTTGCTACTGAAAGAGTTTTCAGTTTTTTAAGCCACTTGTGACACTATTTCCTGGGATTTCTATACTGTACATTGATCATCTTAGCATATTCAAAGTATCAATGCCATTTCAATGGCCCTAGTAAGAGAAAAAGAAAAAAAAAAAAATCCCTATATTTGACTTAAGCAACAAGTGTCGTCTGCAATGGAATGTGCCGTAAGTCGATTTTTCATGTTTTCGCGGGCGCGTAACTGGCACGTATGAGACGGTAGTCAACACAACTGGATTTCTCGTCATTGTATAAAAAGAGATTTAAAAAAAAAAAAAAATAAAAATTTAGTTCCCTTTGTTTGATTTATGCAATAGAAATCAGTTGCTACTGAAAGAGTTTTCAGTCTTTTTTAGCCACTTGTGACATTATCTTCTGGGGTTTCTACACTGTACATTGATCGTCTTAGCATATTCAAAGTATCAATGCCAATAAAATGGCCCTAGTAAGAGAAAAAGAACAAAAAAAAATCCCTATATTTGACTTAAGCAACAGGTGTCGTCTGCAATGAAATGTGCCGTAAGTCGATTTTTCATGTTTTTACGGGCGCGTAACTGGCACGTATGAGATGGTAGTCAACGCAACTGGATTTCTTGGCATTGTACAAAAAGAGATTTAAAAAAAAATAAAAATTTAGTTCCCTTTGATTTATGCAATAGAAAGCAGTTGCTACTGAAAGAGTTTTCAGTTTTTTAAGCCACTTGTGACACTATTTCCTGGGATTTCTACACTGTACATTGATCATCTTAGCATATTCAAAGTATCAATGCCATTTCAATGGCCCTAGTAAGAGAAAAAAAAAAAAAAAAAAATCCCTATATTTGACTTAAGCAACAGGTGTCGTCTGCAATGGAATGTGCCGTAAGTCGATTTTTCATGTTTTCGCGGGCGCGTAACTGGCACGTATGAGACGGTAGTCAACACAACTGGATATCTCGTCATTGTATAAAAAGAGATTTAAAAAAAAAAAAAAAAAAAAATTTAGTTCCCTTTGTTTGATTTATGCAATAGAAATCAGTTGCTACTGAAAGAGTTTTCAGTCTTTTTTAGCCACTTGTGACATTATCTTCTGGGGTTTCTACACTGTACATTGATCGTCTTAGCATATTCAAAGTATCAATGCCAATAAAATGGCCCTAGTAAGAGAAAAAGAACAAAAAAAATTCCCTATATTTGACTTAAGCAACAGGTGTCGTCTGCTATGGAATGTGCCGTAAGTCGATTTTTCGTGTTTTTGCCGGTGCGTAACTGGCACGTATGAGACGGTCGTCAACGTAACTGGGTTTCTTGTTACGGTAAAAAGAGATTAAAAAAAAAATTAAAATTTAGTTCCCTTTGTTTTGATTTATGCAATAGGAAGCAGTTGCTACTGAAAGAGTTTTCAGTCTTTTTTAGCCACTTGTGACATTATTTTCTTATTTTCTGGGGTTTCTACACTGTACATTGATCATCTTAGCATATTTAAAGTATCAATGTACAGTATGGCTGTTGGCCTGAATTAGAAAAGCAAATCGAATCAGGGGATCAAGGGATCAGGGGAAGTCACTCTTCCAAGGTGCTAGAAGGCACCAAAACAAGGTCTTCTGTCACCCTGTTTTCTTAAATTTTCGCCCATTTTCAGTGAAATCTGGCATATGTGGAGGGTGCATGCCTGGCAGTTTGCCAAGGACTGCATAACAGCCTTCAAAGAAGACTTAAAATCCACTTTTATGCCGATTCTTGTTCACTGTTTTCTATCGATATTTTCGGGCGCCATTTCAAATGGCTCAAAGCTTTCTGATTGGATGATTCTGGGGGTGTGTCTGCAATTTGATTGGCTGATTGGGCGCAATATTGAATTTCTCAAAGCTTTTCTGATTGGATAATTTGAAGAGAGGGATGAGATTTGATTGGCTGATTGGACGCCATTTTGATTTTCTAAAAGCTTCTGTGATTGGATAATTTAAGAGAGGCCTGAGATTTGATTGGCTGATTGGAAGGGGGGGGGAAATCTCTGTATATCTATGTTAAATCTTCGGGTCATTTCAGCGTATTGATTGGCAAAGAGGGTTTGACCCCTGCACCAAGACCTTTTCTGGGTCCTGATGGTCAGAGGTTGAATCCCCAACTTTGCCATTTTATCTATTTTACCTATTTTTATTATTAGTCATTCTTACATCTTATTGTATTTCATTGGCCTATTTCTAAATTCTTCAAACAAGAACAAGATTTCTTATTGGAAAAAGTTTATGCCACAGCAACCGGTTGCTTCTGAATCAATGTTTTTGCGCAGCGGTTAAACATAAAATCGACTCATGACTCACATGGTCAGCAAAAGTGGTTCAATGTTTTTCGTGACCCTGGTAAGAAAACGAATTTGGTTTAACTTTCTTTGATTTGTGCAACAGGTATCATTTGCCTCCAAAAGTGTCCAAGTTGATTTAATGATTTTATGCACAGCACGTAACGGTCACGTATGGGTGCGATAGTCATTGTAACCAATTCAATGGCCATAGTAAGAGAAAACGAAAAAAAAAAAATTTCCCTATATTTGACTAAAGCAACAGGTGTCGTCTGCAATGGAATATGCCGTAAGTCAATTTTTCATGTTTTCGCGGGCGCATGACTGGCACGTATGAGACAGTAGTCAACGCAACTGGATTTCTTGTCACGGTATAAAAACAGATTTAAAAAAAATGAAAATTTAGTTCCCTTTGTTTGATTTATGCAATAGAAATCAGTTGCTACTGAAAGAGTTTTCAGTTTTTTAAGCCACTTGTGACACTATTTCCTGGGATTTCTACACCGTACATTGATCATCTTAGCATATTCAAAGTATCAATGCCAATAAAATGGCCCTAGTAAGAGAAAAAGAACAAAAAAAAATCCCTATATTTGACTTAAGCAACAGGTGTCGTCTGCAATGAAATGTGCCGTAAGTCGATTTTTCATGTTTTTGCGGGCGCGTAACTGGCACGTATGAGATGGTAGTCAACGCAACTGGATTTCTTGGCATTGTACAAAAAGAGATTTAAAAAAAAATAAAAATTTAGTTCCCTTTGTTTGATTTATGCAATAGAAATCAGTTGCTACTGAAAGAGTTTTCAGTTTTTTAAGCCACTTGTGACACTATTTCCTGGGATTTCTACACTGTACATTGATCATCTTAGCATATTCAAAGTATCAATGCCATTTCAATGGCCCTAGTAAGAGAAAAAGAAAAAAAAAAAAATCCCTATATTTGACTTAAGCAACAGGTGTCGTCTGCAATGGAATGTGCCGTAAGTCGATTTTTCATGTTTTCGCGGGCGCGTAACTGGCACGTATGAGACGGTAGTCAACACAACTGGATTTCTCGTCATTGTATAAAAAGAGATTTAAAAAAAAAAAATAATAAAAATTTAGTTCCCTTTGTTTGATTTATGCAATAGAAATCAGTTGCTACTGAAAGAGTTTTCAGTCTTTTTTAGCCACTTGTGACATTATCTTCTGGGGTTTCTACACTGTACATTGATCGTCTTAGCATATTCAAAGTATCAATGCCAATAAAATGGCCCTAGTAAGAGAAAAAGAACAAAAAAAATTCCCTATATTTGACTTAAGCAACAGGTGTCGTCTGCTATGGAATGTGCCGTAAGTCGATTTTTCGTGTTTTTGCCGGTGCGTAACTGGCACGTATGAGACGGTCGTCAACGTAACTGGGTTTCTTGTTACGGTAAAAAGAGATTAAAAAAAAAATTAAAATTTAGTTCCCTTTGTTTTGATTTATGCAATAGGAAGCAGTTGCTACTGAAAGAGTTTTCAGTCTTTTTTAGCCACTTGTGACATTATTTTCTTATTTTCTGGGGTTTCTACACTGTACATTGATCATCTTAGCATATTTAAAGTATCAATGTACAGTATGGCTGTTGGCCTGAATTAGAAAAGCAAATCGAATCAGGGGATCAAGGGATCAGGGGAAGTCACTCTTGCAAGGTGCTAGAAGGCACCAAAACAAGGTCTTCTGTCACCCTGTTTTCTTAAATTTTCGCCCATTTTCAGTGAAATCTGGCATATGTGGAGGGTGCATGCCTGGCAGTTTGCCAAGGACTGCATAACAGCCTTCAAAGAAGACTTAAAATCCACTTTTATGCCGATTCTTGTTCACTGTTTTCTATCGATATTTTCGGGCGCCATTTCAAATGGCTCAAAGCTTTCTGATTGGATGATTCTGGGGGTGTGTCTGCAATTTGATTGGCTGATTGGGAGCAATATTGAATTTCTCAAAGCTTTTCTGATTGGATAATTTGAAGAGAGGGATGAGATTTGATTGGCTGATTGGACGCCATTTTGATTTTCTAAAAGCTTCTGTGATTGGATAATTTAAGAGAGGCCTGAGATTTGATTGGCTGATTGGAAGGGGGGGGAAATCTCTGTATATCTATGTTAAATCTTCGGGTCATTTCAGCGTATTGATTGGCAAAGAGGGTTTGACCCCTGCACCAAGACCTTTTCTGGGTCCTGATGGTCAGAGGTTGAATCCCCAACTTTGCCATTTTATCTATTTTACCTATTTTTATTATTAGTCATTCTTACATCTTATTGTATTTCATTGGCCTATTTCTAAATTCTTCAAACAAGAACAAGATTTCTTATTGGAAAAAGTTTATGCCACAGCAACCGGTTGCTTCTGAATCAATGTTTTTGCGCAGCGGTTAAACATAAAATCGACTCATGACTCACATGGTCACCAAAAGTGGTTCAATGTTTTTCGTGACCCTGGTAAGAAAACGAATTTGGTTTACCTTTCTTTGATTTGTGCAACAGGTATCAGTTGCCTCCAAAAGTGTCCAAGTTGATTTAATGATTTTATGCACAGCACGTAACGGTCACGTATGGGTGCGATAGTCATTGTAACCAATTCAATGGCCCTAGTAAGAGAAAACGAAAAAAAAAAAAAATTCTCTATATTTGACTAAAGCAACAGGTGTCGTCTGCAATGGAATATGCCGTAAGTCAATTTTTCATGTTTTCGCAGGCGCATAACTGGCACGTATGAGACAGTAGTCAACGCAACTGGATTTCTTGTCACGGTATAAAAAGAGATTTAAAAAAAATGAAAATTTAGTTCCCTTTGTTTGATTTATGCAATAGAAATCAGTTGCTACTGAAAGAGTTTTCAGTTTTTTAAGCCACTTGTGACACTATTTCCTGGGATTTCTACACCGTACATTGATCATCTTAGCATATTCAAAGTATCAATGCCAATAAAATGGCCCTAGTAAGAGAAAAAGAACAAAAAAAAATCCCTATATTTGACTTAAGCAACAGGTGTCGTCTGCAATGAAATGTGCCGTAAGTCGATTTTTCATGTTTTTGCGGGCGCGTAACTGGCACGTATGAGATGGTAGTCAACGCAACTGGATTTCTTGGCATTGTACAAAAAGAGATTTAAAAAAAAATAAAAATTTAGTTCCCTTTGTTTGATTTATGCAATAGAAAGCAGTTGCTACTGAAAGAGTTTTCAGTTTTTTAAGCCACTTGTGACACTATTTCCTGGGATTTCTATACTGTACATTGATCATCTTAGCATATTCAAAGTATCAATGCCATTTCAATGGCCCTAGTAAGAGAAAAAGAAAAAAAAAAAAATCCCTATATTTGACTTAAGCAACAAGTGTCGTCTGCAATGGAATGTGCCGTAAGTCGATTTTTCATGTTTTCGCGGGCGCGTAACTGGCACGTATGAGACGGTAGTCAACACAACTGGATTTCTCGTCATTGTATAAAAAGAGATTTAAAAAAAAAAATAAATAAAAATTTAGTTCCCTTTGTTTGATTTATGCAATAGAAATCAGTTGCTACTGAAAGAGTTTTCAGTCTTTTTTAGCCACTTGTGACATTATCTTCTGGGGTTTCTACACTGTACATTGATCGTCTTAGCATATTCAAAGTATCAATGCCAATAAAATGGCCCTAGTAAGAGAAAAAGAACAAAAAAAAATCCCTATATTTGACTTAAGCAACAGGTGTCGTCTGCAATGAAATGTGCCGTAAGTCGATTTTTCATGTTTTTACGGGCGCGTAACTGGCACGTATGAGATGGTAGTCAACGCAACTGGATTTCTTGGCATTGTACAAAAAGAGATTTAAAAAAAAATAAAAATTTAGTTCCCTTTGATTTATGCAATAGAAAGCAGTTGCTACTGAAAGAGTTTTCAGTTTTTTAAGCCACTTGTGACACTATTTCCTGGGATTTCTACACTGTACATTGATCATCTTAGCATATTCAAAGTATCAATGCCATTTCAATGGCCCTAGTAAGAGAAAAAAAAAAAAAAAAAAATCCCTATATTTGACTTAAGCAACAGGTGTCGTCTGCAATGGAATGTGCCGTAAGTCGATTTTTCATGTTTTCGCGGGCGCGTAACTGGCACGTATGAGACGGTAGTCAACACAACTGGATATCTCGTCATTGTATAAAAAGAGATTTAAAAAAAAAAAAAAAAAAAAATTTAGTTCCCTTTGTTTGATTTATGCAATAGAAATCAGTTGCTACTGAAAGAGTTTTCAGTCTTTTTTAGCCACTTGTGACATTATCTTCTGGGGTTTCTACACTGTACATTGATCGTCTTAGCATATTCAAAGTATCAATGCCAATAAAATGGCCCTAGTAAGAGAAAAAGAACAAAAAAAATTCCCTATATTTGACTTAAGCAACAGGTGTCGTCTGCTATGGAATGTGCCGTAAGTCGATTTTTCGTGTTTTTGCCGGTGCGTAACTGGCACGTATGAGACGGTCGTCAACGTAACTGGGTTTCTTGTTACGGTAAAAAGAGATTAAAAAAAAAATTAAAATTTAGTTCCCTTTGTTTTGATTTATGCAATAGGAAGCAGTTGCTACTGAAAGAGTTTTCAGTCTTTTTTAGCCACTTGTGACATTATTTTCTTATTTTCTGGGGTTTCTACACTGTACATTGATCATCTTAGCATATTTAAAGTATCAATGTACAGTATGGCTGTTGGCCTGAATTAGAAAAGCAAATCGAATCAGGGGATCAAGGGATCAGGGGAAGTCACTCTTGCAAGGTGCTAGAAGGCACCAAAACAAGGTCTTCTGTCACCCTGTTTTCTTAAATTTTCGCCCATTTTCAGTGAAATCTGGCATATGTGGAGGGTGCATGCCTGGCAGTTTGCCAAGGACTGCATAACAGCCTTCAAAGAAGACTTAAAATCCACTTTTATGCCGATTCTTGTTCACTGTTTTCTATCGATATTTTCGGGCGCCATTTCAAATGGCTCAAAGCTTTCTGATTGGATGATTCTGGGGGTGTGTCTGCAATTTGATTGGCTGATTGGGCGCAATATTGAATTTCTCAAAGCTTTTCTGATTGGATAATTTGAAGAGAGGGATGAGATTTGATTGGCTGATTGGACGCCATTTTGATTTTCTAAAAGCTTCTGTGATTGGATAATTTAAGAGAGGCCTGAGATTTGATTGGCTGATTGGAAGGGAGGGGGGGAAATCTCTGTATATCTATGTTAAATCTTCGGGTCATTTCAGCGTATTGATTGGCAAAGAGGGTTTGACCCCTGCACCAAGACCTTTTCTGGGTCCTGATGGTCAGAGGTTGAATCCCCAACTTTGCCATTTTATCTATTTTACCTATTTTTATTATTAGTCATTCTTACATCTTATTGTATTTCATTGGCCTATTTCTAAATTCTTCAAACAAGAACAAGATTTCTTATTGGAAAAAGTTTATGCCACAGCAACCGGTTGCTTCTGAATCAATGTTTTTGCGCAGCGGTTAAACATAAAATCGACTCATGACTCACATGGTCAGCAAAAGTGGTTCAATGTTTTTCGTGACCCTGGTAAGAAAACGAATTTGGTTTAACTTTCTTTGATTTGTGCAACAGGTATCATTTGCCTCCAAAAGTGTCCAAGTTGATTTAATGATTTTATGCACAGCACGTAACGGTCACGTATGGGTGCGATAGTCATTGTAACCAATTCAATGGCCCTAGTAAGAGAAAACGAAAAAAAAAAAATTTCCCTATATTTGACTAAAGCAACAGGTGTCGTCTGCAATGGAATATGCCGTAAGTCAATTTTTCATGTTTTCGCGGGCGCATGACTGGCACGTATGAGACAGTAGTCAACGCAACTGGATTTCTTGTCACGGTATAAAAACAGATTTAAAAAAAATGAAAATTTAGTTCCCTTTGTTTGATTTATGCAATAGAAATCAGTTGCTACTGAAAGAGTTTTCAGTTTTTTAAGCCACTTGTGACACTATTTCCTGGGATTTCTACACCGTACATTGATCATCTTAGCATATTCAAAGTATCAATGCCAATAAAATGGCCCTAGTAAGAGAAAAAGAACAAAAAAAAATCCCTATATTTGACTTAAGCAACAGGTGTCGTCTGCAATGAAATGTGCCGTAAGTCGATTTTTCATGTTTTTGCGGGCGCGTAACTGGCACGTATGAGATGGTAGTCAACGCAACTGGATTTCTTGGCATTGTACAAAAAGAGATTTAAAAAAAAATAAAAATTTAGTTCCCTTTGTTTGATTTATGCAATAGAAATCAGTTGCTACTGAAAGAGTTTTCAGTTTTTTAAGCCACTTGTGACACTATTTCCTGGGATTTCTACACTGTACATTGATCATCTTAGCATATTCAAAGTATCAATGCCATTTCAATGGCCCTAGTAAGAGAAAAAGAAAAAAAAAAAAATCCCTATATTTGACTTAAGCAACAGGTGTCGTCTGCAATGGAATGTGCCGTAAGTCGATTTTTCATGTTTTCGCGGGCGCGTAACTGGCACGTATGAGACGGTAGTCAACACAACTGGATTTCTCGTCATTGTATAAAAAGAGATTTAAAAAAAAAAAATAATAAAAATTTAGTTCCCTTTGTTTGATTTATGCAATAGAAATCAGTTGCTACTGAAAGAGTTTTCAGTCTTTTTTAGCCACTTGTGACATTATCTTCTGGGGTTTCTACACTGTACATTGATCGTCTTAGCATATTCAAAGTATCAATGCCAATAAAATGGCCCTAGTAAGAGAAAAAGAACAAAAAAAATTCCCTATATTTGACTTAAGCAACAGGTGTCGTCTGCTATGGAATGTGCCGTAAGTCGATTTTTCGTGTTTTTGCGGGTGCGTAACTGGCACGTATGAGACGGTCGTCAACGTAACTGGGTTTCTTGTTACGGTAAAAAGAGATTAAAAAAAAAATTAAAATTTAGTTCCCTTTGTTTTGATTTATGGAATAGGAAGCAGTTGCTACTGAAAGAGTTTTCAGTCTTTTTTAGCCACTTGTGACATTATTTTCTTATTTTCTGGGGTTTCTACACTGTACATTGATCATCTTAGCATATTTAAAGTATCAATGTACAGTATGGCTGTTGGCCTGAATTAGAAAAGCAAATCGAATCAGGGGATCAAGGGATCAGGGGAAGTCACTCTTGCAAGGTGCTAGAAGGCACCAAAACAAGGTCTTCTGTCACCCTGTTTTCTTAAATTTTCGCCCATTTTCAGTGAAATCTGGCATATGTGGAGGGTGCATGCCTGGCAGTTTGCCAAGGACTGCATAACAGCCTTCAAAGAAGACTTAAAATCCACTTTTATGCCGATTCTTGTTCACTGTTTTCTATCGATATTTTCGGGCGCCATTTCAAATGGCTCAAAGCTTTCTGATTGGATGATTCTGGGGGTGTGTCTGCAATTTGATTGGCTGATTGGGCGCAATATTGAATTTCTCAAAGCTTTTCTGATTGGATTATTTGAAGAGAGGGATGAGATTTGATTGGCTGATTGGACGCCATTTTGATTTTCTAAAAGCTTCTGTGATTGGATAATTTAAGAGAGGCCTGAGATTTGATTGGCTGATTGGAAGGGGGGGGGGAAATCTCTGTATATCTATGTTAAATCTTCGGGTCATTTCAGCGTATTGATTGGCAAAGAGGGTTTGACCCCTGCACCAAGACCTTTTCTGGGTCCTGATGGTCAGAGGTTGAATCCCCAACTTTGCCATTTTATCTATTTTACCTATTTTTATTATTAGTCATTCTTACATCTTATTTTATTTCATAGGCCTATTTCTAAATTCTTCAAACAAGAACAAGATTTCTTATTGGAAAAAGTTTATGCCACAGCAACCGGTTGCTTCTGAATCAATGTTTTTGTGCAGCGGTTAAACATAAAAAAGGACTCATGACTCACATGGTCACCAAAAGTGGTTCAATGTTTTTCGTGACCCTGGTAAGAAAACGAATTTGGTTTACCTTTCTTTGATTTGTGCAACAGGTATCAGTTGCCTCCAAAAGTGTCCAAGTTGATTTAATGATTTTATGCACAGCACGTAACGGTCACGTATGGGTGCGATAGTCATTGTAACCAATTCAATGGCCCTAGTAAGAGAAAACGAAAAAAAAAAAATTTCCCTATATTTGACTAAAGCAACAGGTGTCGTCTGCAATGGAATATGCCGTAAGTCAATTTTTCATGTTTTCGCGGGCGCATAACTGGCACGTATGAGACAGTAGCCAATGCAACTGGATTTCTTGTCACGGTATAAAAAGAGATTTAAAAAAAATGAAAATTTAGTTCCCTTTGTTTGATTTATGCAATAGAAATCAGTTGCTACTGAAAGAGTTTTCAGTTTTTTAAGCCACTTGTGACACTATTTCCTGGGATTTCTACACCGTACATTGATCATCTTAGCATATTCAAAGTATCAATGCCAATAAAATGGCCCTAGTAAGAGAAAAAGAAAAAAAAAAAAATCCCTATATTTGACTTAAGCAACAGGTGTCATCTGCAATGAAATGTGCCGTAAGTCGATTTTTCATGTTTTTGCGGGCGCGTAACTGGCACGTATGAGATGGTAGTCAACGCAACTGGATTTCTTGGCATTGTACAAAAAGAGATTAAAAAAAAATAAAAATTTAGTTCCCTTTGTTTGATTTATGCAATAGAAATCAGTTGCTACTGAAAGAGTTTTCAGTTTTTTAAGCCACTTGTGACACTATTTCCTGGGATTTCTACACTGTACATTGATCATCTTAGCATATTCAAAGTATCAATGCCATTTCAATGGCCCTAGTAAGAGAAAAAGAAAAAAAAAAAATCCCTATATTTGACTTAAGCAACAGATGTCGTCTGCAATGGAATGTGCCGTAAGTCGATTTTTCATGTTTTCGCGGGCGCGTAACTGGCACGTATGAGACGGTAGTCAACACAACTGGATTTCTCGTCATTGTATAAAAAGAGATTTAAAAAAAAAAAAAATAAAAATTTAGTTCCCTTTGTTTGATTTATGCAATAGAAATCAGTTGCTACTGAAAGAGTTTTCAGTCTTTTTTAGCCACTTGTGACAATATCTTCTGGGGTTTCTACACTGTACATTGATCGTCTTAGCATATTCAAAGTATCAATGCCAATAAAATGGCCCTAGTAAGAGAAAAAGTACAAAAAGAATTCCCTATATTTGACTTAAGCAACAGGTGTCGTCTGCTATGGAATGTGCCGTAAGTCGATTTTTCGTGTTTTTGCGGGTGCGTAACTGGCACGTATGAGACGGTCGTCAACGTAACTGGGTTTCTTGTTACGGTAAAAAGAGATTAAAAAAAAAATTAAAATTTTGTTCCCTTTGTTTTGATTTATGCAATAGGAAGCAGTTGCTACTGAAAGAGTTTTCAGTCTTTTTTAGCCACTTGTGACATTATTTTCTTATTTTCTGGGGTTTCTACACTGTACATTGATCATCTTAGCATATTTAAAGTATCAATGTACAGTATGGCTGTTGGCCTGAATTAGAAAAGCAAATCGAATCAGGGGATCAAGGGATCAGGGGAAGTCACTCTTGCAAGGTGCTAGAAGGCACCAAAACAAGGTCTTCTGTCACCCTGTTTTCTTAAATTTTCGCCCATTTTCAGTGAAATCTGGCATATGTGGAGGGTGCATGCCTGGCAGTTTGCCAAGGACTGCATAACAGCCTTCAAAGAAGACTTAAAATCCACTTTTATGCCGATTCTTGTTCACTGTTTTCTATCGATATTTTCGGGCGCCATTTCAAATGGCTCAAAGCTTTCTGATTGGATGATTCTGGGGGTGTGTCTGCAATTTGATTGGCTGATTGGGCGCAATATTGAATTTCTCAAAGCTTTTCTGATTGGATAATTTGAAGAGAGGGATGAGATTTGATTGGCTGATTGGACGCCATTTTGATTTTCTAAAAGCTTCTGTGATTGGATAATTTAAGAGAGGCCTGAGATTTGATTGGCTGATTGGAAGGGGGGGGGAAATCTCTATATATCTATGTTAAATCTTCGGGTCATTTCAGCGTATTGATTGGCAAAGAGGGTTTGACCCCTGCACCAAGACCTTTTCTGGGTCCTGATGGTCAGAGGTTGAATCCCCAACTTTGCCATTTTATCTATTTTACCTATTTTTATTATTAGTCATTCTTACATCTTATTGTATTTCATTGGCCTATTTCTAAATTCTTCAAACAAGAACAAGATTTCTTATTGGAAAAAGTTTATGCCACAGCAACCGGTTGCTTCTGAATCAATGTTTTTGCGCAGCGGTTAAACATAAAATCGACTCATGACTCACATGGTCACCAAAAGT
This sequence comes from Hippopus hippopus, assembly GCA_946811185.2. Lineage (NCBI taxonomy): Eukaryota > Metazoa > Mollusca > Bivalvia > Cardiida > Cardiidae > Hippopus > Hippopus hippopus. Next base: position 47,880,851 of record OX328104.1, on the reverse strand, counting down.
GGTTCAATGTTTTTCGTGACCCTGGTAAGAAAACGAATTTGGTTTACCTTTCTTTGATTTGTGCAACAGGTATCAGTTGCCTCCAAAAGTGTCCAAGTTGATTTAATGATTTTATGCACAGCACGTAACGGTCACGTATGGGTGCGATAGTCATTGTAACCAATTCAATGGCCCTAGTAAGAGAAAACGAAAAAAAAAAAATTTCCCTATATTTGACTAAAGCAACAGGTGTCGTCTGCAATGGAATATGCCGTAAGTCAATTTTTCATGTTTTCGCGGGCACATAACTGGCACGTATGAGACAGTAGTCAACGCAACTGGATTTCTTGTCACGGTATAAAAAGAGATTTAAAAAAAATGAAAATTTAGTTCCCTTTGTTTGATTTATGCAATAGAAATCAGTTGCTACTGAAAGAGTTTTCAGTTTTTTAAGCCACTTGTGACACTATTTCCTGGGATTTCTACACCGTACATTGATCATCTTAGCATATTCAAAGTATCAATGCCAATAAAATGGCCCTAGTAAGAGAAAAAGAACAAAAAAAATCCCTATATTTGACTTAAGCAACAGGTGTCGTCTGCAATGAAATGTGCCGTAAGTCGATTTTTCATGTTTTTGCGGGCGCGTAACTGGCACGTATGAGATGGTAGTCAACGCAACTGGATTTCTTGGCATTGTACAAAAAGAGATTTAAAAAAAAATAAAAATTTAGTTCCCTTTGTTTGATTTATGCAATAGAAATCAGTTGCTACTGAAAGAGTTTTCAGTTTTTTAAGCCACTTGTGACACTATTTCCTGGGATTTCTACACTGTACATTGATCATCTTAGCATATTCAAAGTATCAATGCCATTTCAATGGCCCTAGTAAGAGAAAAAGAAAAAAAAAAAATCCCTATATTTGACTTAAGCAACAGGTGTCGTCTGCAATGGAATGTGCCGTAAGTCGATTTTTCATGTTTTCGCGGGCGCGTAACTGGCACGTATGAGACGGTAGTCAACACAACTGGATTTCTCGTCATTGTATAAAAAGAGATTTAAAAAAAAATAAATAAAAATTTAGTTCCCTTTGTTTGATTTATGCAATAGAAATCAGTTGCTACTGAAAGAGTTTTCAGTCTTTTTTAGCCACTTGTGACATTATCTTCTGGGGTTTCTACACTGTACATTGATCGTCTTAGCATATTCAAAGTATCAATGCCAATAAAATGGCCCTAGTAAGAGAAAAAGAACAAAAAAAATTCCCTATATTTGACTTAAGCAACAGGTGTCGTCTGCTATGGAATGTGCCGTAAGTCAATTTTTCGTGTTTTTGCGGGTGCGTAACTGGCACGTATGAGACGGTCGTCAACGTAACTGGGTTTCTTGTTACGGTAAAAAGAGATTAAAAAAAAAATTAAAATTTAGTTCCCTTTGTTTTGATTTATGCAATAGGAAGCAGTTGCTACTGAAAGAGTTTTCAGTCTTTTTTAGCCACTTGTGACATTATCTTCTGGGGTTTCTACATTGTACATTGATCGTCTTAGCATATTTAAAGTATCAATGTACAGTATGGCTGTTGGCCTGAATTAGAAAAGCAAATCGAATCAGGGGATCAAGGGATCAGGGGAAGTCACTCTTGCAAGGTGCTAGAAGGCACCAAAACAAGGTCTTCTGTCACCCTGTTTTCTTAAATTTTCGCCCATTTTCAGTGAAATCTGGCACATGTGGAGGGTGCATGCCTGGCAGTTTGCCAAGGACTGCATAACAGCCTTCAAAGAAGACTTAAAATCCAGTTTTATGCCGATTCTTGTTCACTGTTTTCTATCGATATTTTCGGGCGCCATTTCAAATGGCTCAAAGCTTTCTGATTGGATGATTCTGGGGGTGTGTCTGCAATTTGATTGGCTGATTGGGCGCAATATTGAATTTCTCAAAGCTTTTCTGATTGGATAATTTGAAGAGAGGGATGAGATTTGATTGGCTGATTGGACGCCATTTTGATTTTCTAAAAGCTTCTGTGATTGGATAATTTAAGAGAGGCCTGAGATTTGATTGGCTGATTGGAAGGGGGGGGGGGAAATCTCTGTATATCTATGTTAAATCTTCGGGTCATTTCAGCGTATTGATTGGCAAAGAGGGTTTGACCCCTGCACCAAGACCTTTTCTGGGTCCTGATGGTCAGAGGTTGAATCCCCAACTTTGCCATTTTATCTATTTTACCTATTTTTATTATTAGTCATTCTTACATCTTATTGTATTTCATTGGCCTATTTCTAAATTCTTCAAACAAGAACAAGATTTCTTATTGGAAAAAGTTTATGCCACAGCAACCGGTTGCTTCTGAATCAATGTTTTTGCGCAGCGGTTAAACATAAAATCGACTCATGACTCACATGGTCACCAAAAGTGGTTCAATGTTTTTCGTGACCCTGGTAAGAAAACGAATTTGGTTTACCTTTCTTTGATTTGTGCAACAGGTATCAGTTGCCTCCAAAAGTGTCCAAGTTGATTTAATGATTTTATGCACAGCACGTAACGGTCACGTATGGGTGCGATAGTCATTGTAACCAATTCAATGGCCCTAGTAAGAGAAAACGAAAAAAAAAAAATTTCCCTATATTTGACTAAAGCAACAGGTGTTGTCTGCAATGGAATATGCCGTAAGTCAATTTTTTATGTTTTCGCGGGCGCATAACTGGCACGTATGAGACAGTAGTCAACGCAACTGGATTTCTTGTCACGGTATGAAAACAGATTTAAAAAAAATGAAAATTTAGTTCCCTTTGTTTGATTTATGCAATAGAAATCAGTTGCTACTGAAAGAGTTTTCAGTTTTTTAAGCCACTTGTGACACTATTTCCTGGGATTTCTACACCGTACATTGATCATCTTAGCATATTCAAAGTATCAATGCCAATAAAATGGCCCTAGTAAGAGAAAAAGAACAAAAGAAAAAACCCTATATTTGACTTAAGCAACAGGTGTCGTCTGCAATGGAATGTGCCGTAAGTCGATTTTTCATGTTTTTGCGGGCGCGTACCTGGCACATATGAGATGGTAGTCAACGCAACTGGATTTCTTGGCATTGTACAAAAAGAGATTTAAAAAAAAATAAAAATTTAGTTCCCTTTGTTTGATTTATGCAATAGAAAGCAGTTGCTACTGAAAGAGTTTTCAGTTTTTTAAGCCACTTGTGACACTATTTCCTGGGATTTCTACACTGTACATTGATCAAATTAGCATATTCAAAGTATCAATGCCATTTCAATGGCCCTAGTAAGAGAAAAAGAACAAAAAAAAATCCCTATATTTGACTTAAGCAACAGGTGTTGTCTGCAATGGAATGTGCCGTAAGTCGATTTTTCATGTTTTCGCGGGCGCGTAACTGGCACGTATGAGACGGTAGTCAACACAACTGGATTTCTCGTCATTGTATAAAAAGAGATTTAAAAAAAAAAAAAATAAAAATTTAGTTCCCTTTGTTTGATTTATGCAATAGAAATCAGTTGCTACTGAAAGAGTTTTCAGTCTTTTTTAGCCACTTGTGACATTATCTTCTGGGGTTTCTACACTGTACATTGATCGTCTTAGCATATTCAAAGTATCAATGCCAATAAAATGGCCCTAGTAAGAGAAAAAGAACAAAAAAAATTCCCTATATTTGACTTAAGCAACAGGTGTCGTCTGCTATGGAATGTGCCGTAAGTCGATTTTTCGTGTTTTTGCGGGTGCGTAACTGGCACGTATGAGACGGTCGTCAATGTAACTGGGTTTCTTGTTACGGTAAAAAGAGATTAAAAAAAAAATTAAAATTTAGTTCCCTTTGTTTTGATTTATACAATAGGAAGCAGTTGCTACTGAAAGAGTTTTCAGTCTTTTTTAGCCACTTGTGACATTATTTTCTTATTTTCTGGGGTTTCTACACTGTACATTGATCATCTTAGCATATTTAAAGTATCAATGTACAGTATGGCTGTTGGCCTGAATTAGAAAAGCAAATCGAATCAGGGGATCAAGGGATCAGGGGAAGTCACTCTTGCAAGGTGCTAGAATGCACCAAAACAAGGTCTTCTGTCACCCTGTTTTCTTAAATTTTCGCCCATTTTCAGTGAAATCTGGCATATGTGGAGGGTGCATGCCTGGCAGTTTGCCAAGGACTGCATAACAGCCTTCAAAGAAGTCTTAAAATCCACTTTTATGCCGATTCTTGTTCACTGTTTTCTATCGATATTTTCGGGCGCCATTTCAAATGGCTCAAAGCTTTCTGATTGGATGATTCTGGGGGTGTGTCTGCAATTTGATTGGCTGATTGGGCGCAATATTGAATTTCTCAAAGCTTTTCTGATTGGATAATTTGAAGAGAGGGATGAGATTTGATTGGCTGATTGGACGCCATTTTGATTTTCTAAAAGCTTCTGTGATTGGATAATTTAAGAGAGGCCTGAGATTTGATTTGCTGATTGGAAGGGGGGGGGAACTCTCTGTATATCTATGTTAAATCTTCGGGTCATTTCAGCGTATTGATTGGCAAAGAGGGTTTGACCACTGCACCAAGACCTTTTCTGGGTCCTGATGGTCAGAGGTTGAATCCCCAACTTTGCCATTTTATCTATTTTACCTATTTTTATTATTAGTCATTCTTACATCTTATTGTATTTCATTGGCCTATTTCTAAATTCTTCAAACAAGAACAAGATTTCTTATTGGAAAAAGTTTATGCCACAGCAACCGGTTGCTTCTGAATCAATGTTTTTGCGCAGCGGTTAAACATAAAATCGACTCATGACTCACATGGTCACCAAAAGTGGTTCAATGTTTTTCGTGACCCTGGTAAGAAAACGAATTTGGTTTACCTTTCTTTGATTTGTGCAACAGGTATCAGTTGCCTCCAAAAGTGTCCAAGTTGATTTAATGATTTTATGCACAGCACGTAACGGTCACATATGGGTGCGATAGTCATTGTAACCAATTCAATGGCCCTAGTAAGAGAAAACGAAAAAAAAAAAATTTCCCTATATTTGACTAAAGCAACAGGTGTCGTCTGCAATGGAATATGCCGTAAGTCAATTTTTCATGTTTTCGCGGGCGCATAACTGGCACGTATGAGACAGTAGTCAACGCAACTGGATTTCTTGTCACGGTATAAAAAGAGATTTAAAAAAAATGAAAATTTAGTTCCCTTTGTTTGATTTATGCAATAGAAATCAGTTGCTACTGAAAGAGTTTTCAGTTTTTTAAGCCACTTGTGACACTATTTCCTGGGATTTCTACACCGTACATTGATCATCTTAGCATATTCAAAGTATCAATGCCAATAAAATGGCCCTAGTAAGAGAAAAAGAACAAAAAAAAATCCCTATATTTGACTTAAGCAACAGGTGTCGTCTGCAATGAAATGTGCCGTAAGTCGATTTTTCATGTTTTTGCGGGCGCGTAACTGGCACGTATGAGATGGTAGTCAACGCAACTGGATTTCTTGGCATTGTACAAAAAGAGATTTAAAAAAAAATAAAAATTTAGTTCCCTTTGTTTGATTTATGCAATAGAAAGCAGTTGCTACTGAAAGAGTTTTCAGTTTTTTAAGCCACTTGTGACACTATTTCCTGGGATTTCTACACTGTACATTGATCATCTTAGCATATTCAAAGTATCAATGCCATTTCAATGGCCCTAGTAAGAGAAAAAGAACAAAAAAAAAATCCCTATATTTGACTTAAGCAACAGGTGTCGTCTGCAATGGAATGTGCCGTAAGTCGATTTTTCATGTTTTCGCGGGCGCGTAACTGGCACGTATGAGACGGTAGTCAACACAACTGGATTTCTCGTCATTGTATAAAAAAAGATTTAAAAAAAAAAAAAATAAAAATTTAGTTCCCTTTGTTTGATTTATGCAATAGAAATCAGTTGCTACTGAAAGAGTTTTCAGTCTTTTTTAGCCACTTGTGACATTATCTTCTGGGGTTTCTACACTGTACATTGATCGTCTTAGCATATTCAAAGTATCAATGCCAATAAAATGGCCCTAGTAAGAGAAAAAGAACAAAAAAAATTCCCTATATTTGACTTAAGCAACAGGTGTCGTCTGCTATGGAATGTGCCGTAAGTCGATTTTTCGTGTTTTTGCCGGTGCGTAACTGGCACGTATGAGACGGTCGTCAACGTAACTGGGTTTCTTGTTACGGTAAAAAGAGATTAAAAAAAAAATTAAAATTTAGTTCCCTTTGTTTTGATTTATGCAATAGGAAGCAGTTGCTACTGAAAGAGTTTTCAGTCTTTTTTAGCCACTTGTGACATTATTTTCTTATTTTCTGGGGTTTCTACACTGTACATTGATCATCTTAGCATATTTAAAGTATCAATGTACAGTATGGCTGTTGGCCTGAATTAGAAAAGCAAATCGAATCAGGGGATCAAGGGATCAGGGGAAGTCACTCTTGCAAGGTGCTAGAAGGCACCAAAACAAGGTCTTCTGTCACCCTGTTTTCTTAAATTTTCGCCCATTTTCAGTGAAATCTGGCATATGTGGAGGGTGCATGCCTGGCAGTTTGCCAAGGACTGCATAACAGCCTTCAAAGAAGACTTAAAATCCACTTTTATGCCGATTCTTGTTCACTGTTTTCTATCGATATTTTCGGGCGCCATTTCAAATGGCTCAAAGCTTTCTGATTGGATGATTCTGGGGGTGTGTCTGCAATTTGATTGGCTGATTGGGCGCAATATTGAATTTCTCAAAGCTTTTCTGATTGGATAATTTGAAGAGAGGGATGAGATTTGATTGGCTGATTGGACGCCATTTTGATTTTCTAAAAGCTTCTGTGATTGGATAATTTAAGAGAGGCCTGAAATTTGATTGGCTGATTGGAAGGGGGGGAGAGAAATCTCTGTATATCTATGGTAAATCTTCGGGTCATTTCAGCGTATTGATTGGCAACGAGAGTTTGACCCCTGCACCAAGACCTTTTCTGGGTCCTGATGGTCAGAGGTTGAATCCCCAACTTTGCCATTTTATCTATTTTACCTATTTTTATTATTAGTCATTCTTACATCTTATTGTATTTCATTGGCCTATTTCTAAATTCTTCAAACAAGAACAAGATTTCTTATTGGAAAAAGTTTATGCCACAGCAACCGGTTGCTTCTGAATCAATGTTTTTGCGCAGCGGTTAAACATAAAATCGACTCATGACTCACATGGTCACCAAAAGTGGTTCAATGTTTTTCGTGACCCTGGTAAGAAAATGAATTTGGTTTACCTTTCTTTGATTTGTGCAACAGGTATCAGTTGCCTCCAAAAGTGTCCAAGTTGATTTAATGATTTTATGCACAGCACGTAACGGTCACGTATGGGTGCGATAGTCATTGTAACCAATTCAATGGCCCTAGTAAGAGAAAACGAAAAAAAAAAAATTTCCCTATATTTGACTAAAGCAACAGGTGTCGTCTGCAATGGAATATGCCGTAAGTCAATTTTTCATGTTTTCGCGGGCGCATAACTGGCACGTATGAGACAGTAGTCAACGCAACTGGATTTCTTGTCACGGTATAAAAAGAGATTTAAAAAAAATGAAAATTTAGTTCCCTTTGTTTGATTTATGCAATAGAAATCAGTTGCTACTGAAAGAGTTTTCAGTTTTTTAAGCCACTTGTGACACTATTTCCTGGGATTTCTACACCGTACATTGATCGTCTTAGCATATTCAAAGTATCAATGCCAATAAAATGGCCCTACTAAGAGAAAAAGAACAAAAAAAAATCCCTATATTTGACTTAAGCAACAGGTGTCGTCTGCAATGAAATGTGCCGTAAGTCGATTTTTCATGTTTTTGCGGGCGCGTAACTGGCACATATGAGATGGTAGTCAACGCAACTGGATTTCTTGGCATTGTACAAAAAGAGATTTAAAAAAAAATAAAAATTTAGTTCCCTTTGTTTGATTTACGCAATAGAAATCAGTTGCTACTGAAAGAGTTTTCAGTTTTTTAAGCCACTTGTGACACTATTTCCTGGGATTTCTACACTGTACATTGATCATCTTAGCATATTCAAAGTATCAATGCCATTTCAATGGCCCTAGTAAGAGAAAAAGAAAAAAAAAAATCCCTATATTTGACTTAAGCAACAGGTGTCGTCTGCAATGAAATGTGCCGTAAGTCGATTTTTCATGTTTTCGTGGGCGCGTAACTGGCACGTATGAGACGGTAGTCAACACAACTGGATTTCTCGTCATTGTATAAAACGAGATTTAAAAAAAAAAAAAATAAAAATTTAGTTCCCTTTGTTTGATTTATGCAATAGAAATCAGTTGCTACTGAAAGAGTTTTCAGTCTTTTTTAGCCACTTGTGACATTATCTTCTGGGGTTTCTACATTGTACATTGATCGTCTTAGCATATTTAAAGTATCAATGTACAGTATGGCTTTTGGCCTGAATTAGAAAAGCAAATCGAATCAGGGGATCAAGGGATCAGGGGAAGTCACTCTTGCAAGGTGCTAGAAGGCACCAAAACAAGGTCTTCTGTCACCCTGTTTTCTTAAATTTTCGCCCATTTTCAGTGAAATCTGGCATATGTGGAGGGTGCATGCCTGGCAGTTTGCCAAGGACTGCATAACAGCCTTCAAAGAAGACTTAAAATCCACTTTTATGCCCATTCTTGTTCACTGTTTTCTATCGATATTTTCGGGCGCCATTTCAAATGGCTCAAAGCTTTCTGATTGGATGATTCTGGGGGTGTGTCTGCAATTTGATTGGCTGATTGGGCGCAATATTGAATTTCTCAAAGCTTTTCTGATTGGATAATTTGAAGAGAGGGATGAGATTTGATTGGCTGATTGGACGCCATTTTGATTTTCTAAAAGCTTCTGTGATTGGATAATTTAAGAGAGGCCTGAAATTTGATTGGCTGATTGGAAGGGGGGGGAAATCTCTGTATATCTATGTTAAATCTTCGGGTCATTTCAGCGTATTGATTGGCAAAGAGGGTTTGACCCCTGCACCAAGACCTTTTCTGGGTCCTGATGGTCAGAGGTTGAATCCCCAACTTTGCCATTTTATCTATTTTACCTATTTTTATAATTAGTCATTCTTACATCTTATTGTATTTCATTGGCCTATTTCTAAATTCTTCAAACAAGAACAAGATTTCTTATTGGAAAAAGTTTATGCCACAGCAACCGGTTGCTTCTGAATCAATGTTTTTGCGCAGCGGTTAAACATAAAATCGACTCATGACTCACATGGTCACCAAAAGTGGTTCAATGTTTTTCGTGACCCTGGTAAGAAAACGAATTTGGTTTACCTTTCTTTGATTTGTGCAACAGGTATCAGTTGCCTCCAAAAGTGTCCAAGTTGATTTAATGATTTTATGCACAGCACGTAACGGTCACGTATGGGTGCGATAGTCATTGTAACCAATTCAATGGCCCTAGTAAGAGAAAACGAAAAAAAAAAAATTTCCCTATATTTGACTAAAGCAACAGGTGTCGTCTGCAATGGAATATGCCGTAAGTCAATTTTTCATGTTTTCGCGGGCGCATAACTGGCACGTATGAGACAGTAGTCAACGCAACTGGATTTCTTGTCACGGTATAAAAAGAGATTTAAAAAAAATGAAAATTTAGTTCCCTTTGTTTGATTTATGCAATAGAAATCAGTTGCTACTGAAAGAGTTTTCAGTTTTTTAAGCCACTTGTGACACTATTTCCTGGGATTTCTACACCGTACATTGATCATCTTAGCATATTCAAAGTATCAATGCCAATAAAATGGCCCTAGTAAGAGAAAAAGAACAAAAAAAAATCCCTATATTTGACTTAAGCAACAGGTATCGTCTGCAATGAAATGTGCCGTAAGTCGATTTTTCATGTTTTTGCGGGCGCGTAACTGGCACGTATGAGATGGTAGTCAACGCAACTGGATTTCTTGGCATTGTACAAAAAGAGATTTTAAAAAAAATAAAAATTTAGTTCCCTTTGTTTGATTTATGCAATAGAAATCAGTTGCTACTGAAAGAGTTTTCAGTTTTTTAAGCCACTTGTGACACTATTTCCTGGGATTTCTACACTGTACATTGATCATCTTAGCATATTCAAAGTATCAATGCCATTTCAATGGCCCTAGTAAGAGAAAAAGAACAAAAAAAATCCCTATATTTGACTTAAGCAACAGGTGTCGTCTGCAATGGAATGTGCCGTAAGTCGATTTTTCATGTTTTCGCGGGAGCGTAACTGGCACGTATGAGACGGTAGTCAACACAACTGGATTTCTCGTCATTGTATAAAAAGAGATTTAAAAAAAAATAAATAAAAATTTAGTTCCCTTTGTTTGATTTATGCAATAGAAATCAGTTGCTACTGAAAGAGTTTTCAGTCTTTTTTAGCCACTTGTGACATTATCTTCTGGGGTTTCTACACTGTACATTGATCGTCTTAGCATATTCAAAGTATCAATGCCAATAAAATGGCCCTAGTAAGAGAAAAAGAACAAAAAAAATTCCCTATATTTGACTTAAGCAACAGGTGTCGTCTGCTATGGAATGTGCCGTAAGTCAATTTTTCGTGTTTTTGCGGGTGCGTAACTGGCACGTATGAGACGGTCGTCAACGTAACTGGGTTTCTTGTTACGGTAAAAAGAGATTAAAAAAAAAATTAAAATTTAGTTCCCTTTGTTTTGATTTATGCAATAGGAAGCAGTTGCTACTGAAAGAGTTTTCAGTCTTTTTTAGCCACTTGTGACATTATCTTCTGGGGTTTCTACATTGTACATTGATCGTCTTAGCATATTTAAAGTATCAATGTACAGTATGGCTGTTGGCCTGAATTAGAAAAGCAAATCGAATCAGGGGATCAAGGGATCAGGGGAAGTCACTCTTGCAAGGTGCTAGAAGGCACCAAAACAAGGTCTTCTGTCACCCTGTTTTCTTAAATTTTCGCCCATTTTCAGTGAAATCTGGCACATGTGGAGGGTGCATGCCTGGCAGTTTGCCAAGGACTGCATAACAGCCTTCAAAGAAGACTTAAAATCCAGTTTTATGCCGATTCTTGTTCACTGTTTTCTATCGATATTTTCGGGCGCCATTTCAAATGGCTCAAAGCTTTCTGATTGGATGATTCTGGGGGTGTGTCTGCAATTTGATTGGCTGATTGGGCGCAATATTGAATTTCTCAAAGCTTTTCTGATTGGATAATTTGAAGAGAGGGATGAGATTTGATTGGCTGATTGGACGCCATTTTGATTTTCTAAAAGCTTCTGTGATTGGATAATTTAAGAGAGGCCTGAGATTTGATTGGCTGATTGGAAGGGGGGGGGGAAATCTCTGTATATCTATGTTAAATCTTCGGGTCATTTCAGCGTATTGATTGGCAAAGAGGGTTTGACCCCTGCACCAAGACCTTTTCTGGGTCCTGATGGTCAGAGGTTGAATCCCCAACTTTGCCATTTTATCTATTTTACCTATTTTTATTATTAGTCATTCTTACATCTTATTGTATTTCATTGGCCTATTTCTAAATTCTTCAAACAAGAACAAGATTTCTTATTGGAAAAAGTTTATGCCACAGCAACCGGTTGCTTCTGAATCAATGTTTTTGCGCAGCGGTTAAACATAAAATCGACTCATGACTCACATGGTCACCAAAAGTGGTTCAATGTTTTTCGTGACCCTGGTAAGAAAACGAATTTGGTTTACCTTTCTTTGATTTGTGCAACAGGTATCAGTTGCCTCCAAAAGTGTCCAAGTTGATTTAATGATTTTATGCACAGCACGTAACGGTCACGTATGGGTGCGATAGTCATTGTAACCAATTCAATGGCCCTAGTAAGAGAAAACGAAAAAAAAAAAATTTCCCTATATTTGACTAAAGCAACAGGTGTCGTCTGCAATGGAATATGCCGTAAGTCAATTTTTCATGTTTTCGCGGGCGCATAACTGGCACGTATGAGACAGTAGTCAACGCAACTGGATTTCTTGTCACGGTATAAAAAGAGATTTAAAAAAAATGAAAATTTAGTTCCCTTTGTTTGATTTATGCAATAGAAATCAGTTGCTACTGAAAGAGTTTTCAGTTTTTTAAGCCACTTGTGACACTATTTCCTGGGATTTCTACACCGTACATTGATCATCTTAGCATATTCAAAGTATCAATGCCAATAAAATGGCCCTAGTAAGAGAAAAAGAACAAAAAAAAATCCCTATATTTGACTTAAGCAACAGGTGTCGTCTGCAATGAAATGTGCCGTAAGTCGATTTTTCATGTTTTTGCGGGCGCGTAACTGGCACGTATGAGATGGTAGTCAACGCAACTGGATTTCTTGGCATTGTACAAAAAGAGATTTAAACAAAAATAAAAATTTAGTTCCCTTTGTTTGATTTATGCAATAGAAAGCAGTTGCTACTGAAAGAGTTTTCAGTTTTTTAAGCCACTTGTGACACTATTTCCTGGGATTTCTACACTGTACATTGATCATCTTAGCATATTCAAAGTATCAATGCCATTTCAATGGCCCTAGTAAGAGAAAAAGAAAAAAAAAAAAATCCCTATATTTGACTTAAGCAACAGGTGTCGTCTGCAATGGAATGTGCCGTAAGTCGATTTTTCATTTTTCGCGGGCGCGTAACTGGCACGTATGAGACGGTAGTCAACACAACTGGATTTCTCGTCATTGTATAAAAAGAGATTTAAAAAAAAAAAAAATAAAAATTTAGTTCTCTTTGTTTGATTTATGCAATAGAAATCAGTTGCTACTGAAAGAGTTTTCAGTCTTTTTTAGCCACTTGTGACATTATCTTCTGGGGTTTCTACACTGTACATTGATCGTCTTAGCATATTCAAAGTATCAATGCCAATAAAATGGCCCTAGTATGAGAAAAAGAACAAAAAAAATTCCCTATATTTGACTTAAGCAACAGGTGTCGTCTGCTATGGAATGTGCCGTAAGTCGATTTTTCGTGTTTTTGCGGGTGCGTAACTGGCACGTATGAGACGGTCGTCAAAGTAACTGGGTTTCTTGTTACGGTGAAAAGAGATTAAAAAAAAAATTAAAATTTAGTTCCCTTTGTTTTGATTTATGCAATAGGAAGCAGTTGCTACTGAAAGAGTTTTCAGTCTTTTTTAGCCACTTGTGACATTATTTTCTTATTTTCTGGGGTTTCTACACTGTACATTGATCATCTTAGCATATTTAAAGTATCAATGTACAGTATGGCTGTTGGCCTGAATTAGAAAAGCAAATCGAATCAGGGGATCAAGGGATCAGGGGAAGTCACTCTTGCAAGGTGCTAGAAGGCACCAAAACAAGGTCTTCTGTCACCCTGTTTTCTTAAATTTTCGCCCATTTTCAGTGAAATCTGGCATATGTGGAGGGTGCATGCCTGGCAGTTTGCCAAGGACTGCATAACAGCCTTCAAAGAAGACTTAAAATCCAGTTTTATGCCGATTCTTGTTCACTGTTTTCTATCGATATTTTCGGGCGCCATTTCAAATGGCTCAAAGCTTTCTGATTGGATGATTCTGGGGGTGTGTCTGCAATTTGATTGGCTGATTGGGCGCAATATTGAATTTCTCAAAGCTTTTCTGATTGGATAATTTGAAGAGAGGGATGAGATTTGATTGGCTGATTGGACGCCATTTTGATTTTCTAAAAGCTTCTGTGATTGGATAATTTAAGAGAGGCCTGAGATTTGATTGGCTGATTGGAAGGGGGGGGAAATCTCTGTATATCTATGTTAAATCTTCGGGTCATTTCAGCGTATTGATTGGCAAAGAGGGTTTGACCCCTGCACCAAGACCTTTTCTGGGTCCTGATGGTCAGAGGTTGAATCCCCAACTTTGCCATTTTATCTATTTTACCTATTTTTATTATTAGTCATTCTTACATCTTATTGTATTTCATTGGCCTATTTCTAAATTCTTCAAACAAGAACAAGATTTCTTATTGGAAAAAGTTTATGCCACAGCAACCGGTTGCTTCTGAATCAATGTTTTTGCGCAGCGGTTAAACATAAAATCGACTCATGACTCACATGGTCACCAAAAGTGGTTCAATGTTTTTCGTGACCCTGGTAAGAAAACGAATTTGGTTTACCTTTCTTTGATTTGTGCAACAGGTATCAGTTGCCTCCAAAAGTGTCCAAGTTGATTTAATGATTTTATGCACAGCACGTAACGGTCACGTATGGGTGCGATAGTCATTGTAACCAATTCAATGGCCCTAGTAAGAGAAAACGAAAAAAAAAAAATTTCCCTATATTTGACTAAAGCAACAGGTGTCGTCTGCAATGGAATATGCCGTAAGTCAATTTTTCATGTTTTCGCGGGCGCATAACTGGCACGTATGAGACAGTAGTCAACGCAACTGGATTTCTTGTCACGGTATAAAAAGAGATTTAAAAAAAATGAAAATTTAGTTCCCTTTGTTTGATTTATGCAATAGAAATCAGTTGCTACTGAAAGAGTTTTCAGTTTTTTAAGCCACTTGTGACACTATTTCCTGGGATTTCTACACCGTACATTGATCATCTTAGCATATTCAAAGTATCAATGCCAATAAAATGGCCCTAGTAAGAGAAAAAGAACAAAAAAAAATCCCTATATTTGACTTAAGCAACAGGTGTCGTCTGCAATGAAATGTGCCGTAAGTCGATTTTTCATGTTTTTGCGGGCGCGTAACTGGCACGTATGAGATGGTAGTCAACGCAACTGGATTTCTTGGCATTGTACAAAAAGAGATTTAAACAAAAATAAAAATTTAGTTCCCTTTGTTTGATTTATGCAATAGAAAGCAGTTGCTACTGAAAGAGTTTTCAGTTTTTTAAGCCACTTGTGACACTATTTCCTGGGATTTCTACACTGTACATTGATCATCTTAGCATATTCAAAGTATCAATGCCATTTCAATGGCCCTAGTAAGAGAAAAAGAACAAAAAAAAATCCCTATATTTGACTTAAGCAACAGGTATCGTCTGCAATGAAATGTGCCGTAAGTCGATTTTTCATGTTTTTGCGGGCGCGTAACTGGCACGTATGAGATGGTAGTCAACGCAACTGGATTTCTTGGCATTGTACAAAAAGAGATTTTAAAAAAAATAAAAATTTAGTTCCCTTTGTTTGATTTATGCAATAGAAATCAGTTGCTACTGAAAGAGTTTTCAGTTTTTTAAGCCACTTGTGACACTATTTCCTGGGATTTCTACACTGTACATTGATCATCTTAGCATATTCAAAGTATCAATGCCATTTCAATGGCCCTAGTAAGAGAAAAAGAACAAAAAAAATCCCTATATTTGACTTAAGCAACAGGTGTCGTCTGCAATGGAATGTGCCGTAAGTCGATTTTTCATGTTTTCGCGGGAGCGTAACTGGCACGTATGAGACGGTAGTCAACACAACTGGATTTCTCGTCATTGTATAAAAAGAGATTTAAAAAAAAATAAATAAAAATTTAGTTCCCTTTGTTTGATTTATGCAATAGAAATCAGTTGCTACTGAAAGAGTTTTCA
Organism: Hippopus hippopus; assembly: GCA_946811185.2. Taxonomy (NCBI): domain Eukaryota; kingdom Metazoa; phylum Mollusca; class Bivalvia; order Cardiida; family Cardiidae; genus Hippopus; species Hippopus hippopus. The sequence goes on along the minus strand of OX328104.1, from coordinate 47,865,377 downwards.
GTCTTTTTTAGCCACTTGTGACATTATCTTCTGGGGTTTCTACACTGTACATTGATCGTCTTAGCATATTCAAAGTATCAATGCCAATAAAATGGCCCTAGTAAGAGAAAAAGAACAAAAAAAATTCCCTATATTTGACTTAAGCAACAGGTGTCGTCTGCTATGGAATGTGCCGTAAGTCAATTTTTCGTGTTTTTGCGGGTGCGTAACTGGCACGTATGAGACGGTCGTCAACGTAACTGGGTTTCTTGTTACGGTAAAAAGAGATTAAAAAAAAAATTAAAATTTAGTTCCCTTTGTTTTGATTTATGCAATAGGAAGCAGTTGCTACTGAAAGAGTTTTCAGTCTTTTTTAGCCACTTGTGACATTATCTTCTGGGGTTTCTACATTGTACATTGATCGTCTTAGCATATTTAAAGTATCAATGTACAGTATGGCTGTTGGCCTGAATTAGAAAAGCAAATCGAATCAGGGGATCAAGGGATCAGGGGAAGTCACTCTTGCAAGGTGCTAGAAGGCACCAAAACAAGGTCTTCTGTCACCCTGTTTTCTTAAATTTTCGCCCATTTTCAGTGAAATCTGGCACATGTGGAGGGTGCATGCCTGGCAGTTTGCCAAGGACTGCATAACAGCCTTCAAAGAAGACTTAAAATCCAGTTTTATGCCGATTCTTGTTCACTGTTTTCTATCGATATTTTCGGGCGCCATTTCAAATGGCTCAAAGCTTTCTGATTGGATGATTCTGGGGGTGTGTCTGCAATTTGATTGGCTGATTGGGCGCAATATTGAATTTCTCAAAGCTTTTCTGATTGGATAATTTGAAGAGAGGGATGAGATTTGATTGGCTGATTGGACGCCATTTTGATTTTCTAAAAGCTTCTGTGATTGGATAATTTAAGAGAGGCCTGAGATTTGATTGGCTGATTGGAAGGGGGGGGGAAATCTCTGTATATCTATGTTAAATCTTCGGGTCATTTCAGCGTATTGATTGGCAAAGAGGGTTTGACCCCTGCACCAAGACCTTTTCTGGGTCCTGATGGTCAGAGGTTGAATCCCCAACTTTGCCATTTTATCTATTTTACCTATTTTTATTATTAGTCATTCTTACATCTTATTGTATTTCATTGGCCTATTTCTAAATTCTTCAAACAAGAACAAGATTTCTTATTGGAAAAAGTTTATGCCACAGCAACCGGTTGCTTCTGAATCAATGTTTTTGCGCAGCGGTTAAACATAAAATCGACTCATGACTCACATGGTCACCAAAAGTGGTTCAATGTTTTTCGTGACCCTGGTAAGAAAACGAATTTGGTTTACCTTTCTTTGATTTGTGCAACAGGTATCAGTTGCCTCCAAAAGTGTCCAAGTTGATTTAATGATTTTATGCACAGCACGTAACGGTCACGTATGGGTGCGATAGTCATTGTAACCAATTCAATGGCCCTAGTAAGAGAAAACGAAAAAAAAAAAATTTCCCTATATTTGACTAAAGCAACAGGTGTCGTCTGCAATGGAATATGCCGTAAGTCAATTTTTCATGTTTTCGCGGGCGCATAACTGGCACGTATGAGACAGTAGTCAACGCAACTGGATTTCTTGTCACGGTATAAAAAGAGATTTAAAAAAAATGAAAATTTAGTTCCCTTTGTTTGATTTATGCAATAGAAATCAGTTGCTACTGAAAGAGTTTTCAGTTTTTTAAGCCACTTGTGACACTATTTCCTGGGATTTCTACACCGTACATTGATCATCTTAGCATATTCAAAGTATCAATGCCAATAAAATGGCCCTAGTAAGAGAAAAAGAACAAAAAAAAATCCCTATATTTGACTTAAGCAACAGGTGTCGTCTGCAATGAAATGTGCCGTAAGTCGATTTTTCATGTTTTTGCGGGCGCGTAACTGGCACGTATGAGATGGTAGTCAACGCAACTGGATTTCTTGGCATTGTACAAAAAGAGATTTAAACAAAAATAAAAATTTAGTTCCCTTTGTTTGATTTATGCAATAGAAAGCAGTTGCTACTGAAAGAGTTTTCAGTTTTTTAAGCCACTTGTGACACTATTTCCTGGGATTTCTACACTGTACATTGATCATCTTAGCATATTCAAAGTATCAATGCCATTTCAATGGCCCTAGTAAGAGAAAAAGAAAAAAAAAAAATCCCTATATTTGACTTAAGCAACAGGTGTCGTCTGCAATGGAATGTGCCGTAAGTCGATTTTTCATTTTTCGCGGGCGCGTAACTGGCACGTATGAGACGGTAGTCAACACAACTGGATTTCTCGTCATTGTATAAAAAGAGATTTAAAAAAAAAAAAAATAAAAATTTAGTTCTCTTTGTTTGATTTATGCAATAGAAATCAGTTGCTACTGAAAGAGTTTTCAGTCTTTTTTAGCCACTTGTGACATTATCTTCTGGGGTTTCTACACTGTACATTGATCGTCTTAGCATATTCAAAGTATCAATGCCAATAAAATGGCCCTAGTATGAGAAAAAGAACAAAAAAAATTCCCTATATTTGACTTAAGCAACAGGTGTCGTCTGCTATGGAATGTGCCGTAAGTCGATTTTTCGTGTTTTTGCGGGTGCGTAACTGGCACGTATGAGACGGTCGTCAAAGTAACTGGGTTTCTTGTTACGGTGAAAAGAGATTAAAAAAAAAATTAAAATTTAGTTCCCTTTGTTTTGATTTATGCAATAGGAAGCAGTTGCTACTGAAAGAGTTTTCAGTCTTTTTTAGCCACTTGTGACATTATTTTCTTATTTTCTGGGGTTTCTACACTGTACATTGATCATCTTAGCATATTTAAAGTATCAATGTACAGTATGGCTGTTGGCCTGAATTAGAAAAGCAAATCGAATCAGGGGATCAAGGGATCAGGGGAAGTCACTCTTGCAAGGTGCTAGAAGGCACCAAAACAAGGTCTTCTGTCACCCTGTTTTCTTAAATTTTCGCCCATTTTCAGTGAAATCTGGCATATGTGGAGGGTGCATGCCTGGCAGTTTGCCAAGGACTGCATAACAGCCTTCAAAGAAGACTTAAAATCCAGTTTTATGCCGATTCTTGTTCACTGTTTTCTATCGATATTTTCGGGCGCCATTTCAAATGGCTCAAAGCTTTCTGATTGGATGATTCTGGGGGTGTGTCTGCAATTTGATTGGCTGATTGGGCGCAATATTGAATTTCTCAAAGCTTTTCTGATTGGATAATTTGAAGAGAGGGATGAGATTTGATTGGCTGATTGGACGCCATTTTGATTTTCTAAAAGCTTCTGTGATTGGATAATTTAAGAGAGGCCTGAGATTTGATTGGCTGATTGGAAGGGGGGGGAAATCTCTGTATATCTATGTTAAATCTTCGGGTCATTTCAGCGTATTGATTGGCAAAGAGGGTTTGACCCCTGCACCAAGACCTTTTCTGGGTCCTGATGGTCAGAGGTTGAATCCCCAACTTTGCCATTTTATCTATTTTACCTATTTTTATTATTAGTCATTCTTACATCTTATTGTATTTCATTGGCCTATTTCTAAATTCTTCAAACAAGAACAAGATTTCTTATTGGAAAAAGTTTATGCCACAGCAACCGGTTGCTTCTGAATCAATGTTTTTGCGCAGCGGTTAAACATAAAATCGACTCATGACTCACATGGTCACCAAAAGTGGTTCAATGTTTTTCGTGACCCTGGTAAGAAAACGAATTTGGTTTACCTTTCTTTGATTTGTGCAACAGGTATCAGTTGCCTCCAAAAGTGTCCAAGTTGATTTAATGATTTTATGCACAGCACGTAACGGTCACGTATGGGTGCGATAGTCATTGTAACCAATTCAATGGCCCTAGTAAGAGAAAACGAAAAAAAAAAAATTTCCCTATATTTGACTAAAGCAACAGGTGTCGTCTGCAATGGAATATGCCGTAAGTCAATTTTTCATGTTTTCGCGGGCGCATAACTGGCACGTATGAGACAGTAGTCAACGCAACTGGATTTCTTGTCACGGTATAAAAAGAGATTTAAAAAAAATGAAAATTTAGTTCCCTTTGTTTGATTTATGCAATAGAAATCAGTTGCTACTGAAAGAGTTTTCAGTTTTTTAAGCCACTTGTGACACTATTTCCTGGGATTTCTACACCGTACATTGATCATCTTAGCATATTCAAAGTATCAATGCCAATAAAATGGCCCTAGTAAGAGAAAAAGAACAAAAAAAAATCCCTATATTTGACTTAAGCAACAGGTGTCGTCTGCAATGAAATGTGCCGTAAGTCGATTTTTCATGTTTTTGCGGGCGCGTAACTGGCACGTATGAGATGGTAGTCAACGCAACTGGATTTCTTGGCATTGTACAAAAAGAGATTTAAACAAAAATAAAAATTTAGTTCCCTTTGTTTGATTTATGCAATAGAAAGCAGTTGCTACTGAAAGAGTTTTCAGTTTTTTAAGCCACTTGTGACACTATTTCCTGGGATTTCTACACTGTACATTGATCATCTTAGCATATTCAAAGTATCAATGCCATTTCAATGGCCCTAGTAAGAGAAAAAGAAAAAAAAAAAATCCCTATATTTGACTTAAGCAACAGGTGTCGTCTGCAATGGAATGTGCCGTAAGTCGATTTTTCATTTTTCGCGGGCGCGTAACTGGCACGTATGAGACGGTAGTCAACACAACTGGATTTCTCGTCATTGTATAAAAAGAGATTTAAAAAAAAAAAAAATAAAAATTTAGTTCTCTTTGTTTGATTTATGCAATAGAAATCAGTTGCTACTGAAAGAGTTTTCAGTCTTTTTTAGCCACTTGTGACATTATCTTCTGGGGTTTCTACACTGTACATTGATCGTCTTAGCATATTCAAAGTATCAATGCCAATAAAATGGCCCTAGTATGAGAAAAAGAACAAAAAAAATTCCCTATATTTGACTTAAGCAACAGGTGTCGTCTGCTATGGAATGTGCCGTAAGTCGATTTTTCGTGTTTTTGCGGGTGCGTAACTGGCACGTATGAGACGGTCGTCAAAGTAACTGGGTTTCTTGTTACGGTGAAAAGAGATTAAAAAAAAAATTAAAATTTAGTTCCCTTTGTTTTGATTTATGCAATAGGAAGCAGTTGCTACTGAAAGAGTTTTCAGTCTTTTTTAGCCACTTGTGACATTATTTTCTTATTTTCTGGGGTTTCTACACTGTACATTGATCATCTTAGCATATTTAAAGTATCAATGTACAGTATGGCTGTTGGCCTGAATTAGAAAAGCAAATCGAATCAGGGGATCAAGGGATCAGGGGAAGTCACTCTTGCAAGGTGCTAGAAGGCACCAAAACAAGGTCTTCTGTCACCCTGTTTTCTTAAATTTTCGCCCATTTTCAGTGAAATCTGGCATATGTGGAGGGTGCATGCCTGGCAGTTTGCCAAGGACTGCATAACAGCCTTCAAAGAAGACTTAAAATCCAGTTTTATGCCGATTCTTGTTCACTGTTTTCTATCGATATTTTCGGGCGCCATTTCAAATGGCTCAAAGCTTTCTGATTGGATGATTCTGGGGGTGTGTCTGCAATTTGATTGGCTGATTGGGCGCAATATTGAATTTCTCAAAGCTTTTCTGATTGGATAATTTGAAGAGAGGGATGAGATTTGATTGGCTGATTGGACGCCATTTTGATTTTCTAAAAGCTTCTGTGATTGGATAATTTAAGAGAGGCCTGAGATTTGATTGGCTGATTGGAAGGGGGGGGAAATCTCTGTATATCTATGTTAAATCTTCGGGTCATTTCAGCGTATTGATTGGCAAAGAGGGTTTGACCCCTGCACCAAGACCTTTTCTGGGTCCTGATGGTCAGAGGTTGAATCCCCAACTTTGCCATTTTATCTATTTTACCTATTTTTATTATTAGTCATTCTTACATCTTATTGTATTTCATTGGCCTATTTCTAAATTCTTCAAACAAGAACAAGATTTCTTATTGGAAAAAGTTTATGCCACAGCAACCGGTTGCTTCTGAATCAATGTTTTTGCGCAGCGGTTAAACATAAAATCGACTCATGACTCACATGGTCACCAAAAGTGGTTCAATGTTTTTCGTGACCCTGGTAAGAAAACGAATTTGGTTTACCTTTCTTTGATTTGTGCAACAGGTATCAGTTGCCTCCAAAAGTGTCCAAGTTGATTTAATGATTTTATGCACAGCACGTAACGGTCACGTATGGGTGCGATAGTCATTGTAACCAATTCAATGGCCCTAGTAAGAGAAAACGAAAAAAAAAAAATTTCCCTATATTTGACTAAAGCAACAGGTGTCGTCTGCAATGGAATATGCCGTAAGTCAATTTTTCATGTTTTCGCGGGCGCATAACTGGCACGTATGAGACAGTAGTCAACGCAACTGGATTTCTTGTCACGGTATAAAAAGAGATTTAAAAAAAATGAAAATTTAGTTCCCTTTGTTTGATTTATGCAATAGAAATCAGTTGCTACTGAAAGAGTTTTCAGTTTTTTAAGCCACTTGTGACACTATTTCCTGGGATTTCTACACCGTACATTGATCATCTTAGCATATTCAAAGTATCAATGCCAATAAAATGGCCCTAGTAAGAGAAAAAGAACAAAAAAAAATCCCTATATTTGACTTAAGCAACAGGTGTCGTCTGCAATGAAATGTGCCGTAAGTCGATTTTTCATGTTTTTGCGGGCGCGTAACTGGCACGTATGAGATGGTAGTCAACGCAACTGGATTTCTTGGCATTGTACAAAAAGAGATTTAAACAAAAATAAAAATTTAGTTCCCTTTGTTTGATTTATGCAATAGAAAGCAGTTGCTACTGAAAGAGTTTTCAGTTTTTTAAGCCACTTGTGACACTATTTCCTGGGATTTCTACACTGTACATTGATCATCTTAGCATATTCAAAGTATCAATGCCATTTCAATGGCCCTAGTAAGAGAAAAAGAAAAAAAAAAAAAATCCCTATATTTGACTTAAGCAACAGGTGTCGTCTGCAATGGAATGTGCCGTAAGTCGATTTTTCATTTTTCGCGGGCGCGTAACTGGCACGTATGAGACGGTAGTCAACACAACTGGATTTCTCGTCATTGTATAAAAAGAGATTTAAAAAAAAAAAAAATAAAAATTTAGTTCCCTTTGTTTGATCTATGCAATAGAAATCAGTTGCTACTGAAAGAGTTTTCAGTCTTTTTTAGCCACTTGTGACATTATCTTCTGGGGTTTCTACACTGTACATTGATCGTCTTAGCATATTCAAAGTATCAATGCCAATAAAATGGCCCTAGTAAGAGAAAAAGAACAAAAAAAATTCCCTATATTTGACTTAAGCAACAGGTGTCGTCTGCTATGGAATGTGCCGTAAGTCGATTTTTCGTGTTTTTGCGGGTGCGTAACTGGCACGTATGAGACGGTCGTCAACGTAACTGGGTTTCTTGTTACGGTAAAAAGAGATTAAAAAAAAAATTAAAATTTAGTTCCCTTTGTTTTGATTTATGCAATAGGAAGCAGTTGCTACTGAAAGAGTTTTCAGTCTTTTTTAGCCACTTGTGACATTATTTTCTTATTTTCTGGGGTTTCTACACTGTACATTGATCATCTTAGCATATTTAAAGTATCAATGTACAGTATGGCTGTTGGCCTGAATTAGAAAAGCAAATCGAATCAGGGGATCAAGGGATCAGGGGAAGTCACTCTTGCAAGGTGCTAGAAGGCACCAAAACAAGGTCTTCTGTCACCCTGTTTTCTTAAATTTTCGCCCATTTTCAGTGAAATCTGGCATATGTGGAGGGTGCATGCCTGGCAGTTTGCCAAGGACTGCATAACAGCCTTCAAAGAAGACTTAAAATCCACTTTTATGCCGATTCTTGTTCACTGTTTTCTATCGATATTTTCGGGCGCCATTTCAAATGGCTCAAAGCTTTCTGATTGGATGATTCTGGGGGTGTGTCTGCAATTTGATTGGCTGATTGGGCGCAATATTGAATTTCTCAAAGCTTTTCTGATTGGATAATTTGAAGAGAGGGATGAGATTTGATTGGCTGATTGGACGCCATTTTGATTTTCTAAAAGCTTCTGTGATTGGATAATTTAAGAGAGGCCTGAGATTTGATTGGCTGATTGGAAGGGGGGGGGGAAATCTCTGTATATCTATGTTAAATCTTCGGGTCATTTCAGCGTATTGATTGGCAAAGAGGGTTTGACCCCTGCACCAAGACCTTTTCTGGGTCCTGATGGTCAGAGGTTGAATCCCCAACTTTGCCATTTTATCTATTTTACCTATTTTTATTATTAGTCATTCTTACATCTTATTGTATTTCATTGGCCTATTTCTAAATTCTTCAAACAAGAACAAGATTTCTTATTGGAAAAAGTTTATGCCACAGCAACCGGTTGCTTCTGAATCAATGTTTTTGCGCAGCGGTTAAACATAAAATCGACTCATGACTCACATGGTCACCAAAAGTGGTTCAATGTTTTTCGTGACCCTGGTAAGAAAACGAATTTGGTTTACCTTTCTTTGATTTGTGCAACAGGTATCAGTTGCCTCCAAAAGTGTCCAAGTTGATTTAATGATTTTATGCACAGCACGTAACGGTCACGTATGGGTGCGATAGTCATTGTAACCAATTCAATGGCCCTAGTAAGAGAAAATGAAAAAAAAAAAATTTCCCTATATTTGACTAAAGCAACAGGTGTCGTCTGCAATGGAATATGCCGTAAGTCAATTTTTCATGTTTTCGCGGGCGCATAACTGGCACGTATGAGACAGTAGTCAACGCAACTGGATTTCTTGTCACGGTATAAAAAGAGATTTAAAAAAAATGAAAATTTAGTTCCCTTTGTTTGATTTATGCAATAGAAATCAGTTGCTACTGAAAGAGTTTTCAGTTTTTTAAGCCACTTGTGACACTATTTCCTGGGATTTCTACACCGTACATTGATCATCTTAGCATATTCAAAGTATCAATGCCAATAAAATGGCCCTAGTAAGAGAAAAAGAACAAAAAAAAATCCCTATATTTGACTTAAGCAACAGGTGTCATCTGCAATGAAATGTGCCGTAAGTCGATTTTTCATGTTTTTGCGGGCGCGTAACTGGCACGTATGAGATGGTAGTCAACGCAACTGGATTTCTTGGCATTGTACAAAAAGAGATTTAAAAAAAAATAAAAATTTAGTTCCCTTTGTTTGATTTATGCAATAGAAAGCAGTTGCTACTGAAAGAGTTTTCAGTTTTTTAAGCCACTTGTGACACTATTTCCTGGGATTTCTACACTGTACATTGATCATCTTAGCATATTCAAAGTATCAATGCCATTTCAATGGCCCTAGTAAGAGAAAAAGAAAAAAAAAAAAATCCCTATATTTGACTTAAGCAACAGGTGTCGTCTGCAATGGAATGTGCCGTAAGTCGATTTTTCATGTTTTCGCGGGCGCGTAACTGGCACGTATGAGACGGTAGTCAACACAACTGGATTTCTCGTCATTGTATAAAAAGAGATTTAAAAAAAAAAAAAATAAAAATTTAGTTCCCTTTGTTTGATTTATGCAATAGAAATCAGTTGCTACTGAAAGAGTTTTCAGTCTTTTTTAGCCACTTGTGACATTATCTTCTGGGGTTTCTACACTGTACATTGATCGTCTTAGCATATTCAAAGTATCAATGCCAATAAAATGGCCCTAGTATGAGAAAAAGAACAAAAAAATTTCCCTATATTTGACTTAAGCAACAGGTGTCGTCTGCTATGGAATGTGCCGTAAGTCGATTTTTCGTGTTTTTGCGGGTGCGTAACTGGCACGTATGAGACGGTCGTCAACGTAACTGGGTTTCTTGTTACGGTAAAAAGAGATTAAAAAAAAAATTAAAATTTAGTTCCCTTTGTTTTGATTTATGCAATAGGAAGCAGTTGCTACTGAAAGAGTTTTCAGTCTTTTTTAGCCACTTGTGACATTATTTTCTTATTTTCTGGGGTTTCTACACTGTACATTGATCATCTTAGCATATTTAAAGTATCAATGTACAGTATGGCTGTTGGCCTGAATTAGAAAAGCAAATCGAATCAGGGGATCAAGGGATCAGGGGAAGTCACTCTTGCAAGGTGCTAGAAGGCACCAAAACAAGGTCTTCTGTCACCCTGTTTTCTTAAATTTTCGCCCATTTTCAGTGAAATCTGGCATATGTGGAGGGTGCATGCCTGGCAGTTTGCCAAGGACTGCATAACAGCCTTCAAAGAAGACTTAAAATCCACTTTTATGCCGATTCTTGTTCACTGTTTTCTATCGATATTTTCGGGCGCCATTTCAAATGGCTCAAAGCTTTCTGATTGGATGATTCTGGGGGTGTGTCTGCAATTTGATTGGCTGATTGGGCGCAATATTGAATTTCTCAAAGCTTTTCTGATTGGATAATTTGAAGAGAGGGATGAGATTTGATTGGCTGATTGGACGCCATTTTGATTTTCTAAAAGCTTCTGTGATTGGATAATTTAAGAGAGGCCTGAGATTTGATTGGCTGATTGGAAGGGGGGGAAATCTCTGTATATCTATGTTAAATCTTCGGGTCATTTCAGCGTATTGATTGGCAAAGAGGGTTTGACCCCTGCACCAAGACCTTTTCTGGGTCCTGATGGTCAGAGGTTGAATCCCCAACTTTGCCATTTTATCTATTTTACCTATTTTTATTATTAGTCATTCTTACATCTTATTGTATTTCATTGGCCTATTTCTAAATTCTTCAAACAAGAACAAGATTTCTTATTGGAAAAAGTTTATGCCACAGCAACCGGTTGCTTCTGAATCAATGTTTTTGCGCAGCGGTTAAACATAAAATCGACTCATGACTCACATGGTCACCAAAAGTGGTTCAATGTTTTTCGTGACCCTGGTAAGAAAACGAATTTGGTTTACCTTTCTTTGATTTGTGCAACAGGTATCAGTTGCCTCCAAAAGTGTCCAAGTTGATTTAATGATTTTATGCACAGCACGTAACGGTCACGTATGGGTGCGATAGTCATTGTAACCAATTCAATGGCCCTAGTAAGAGAAAACGAAAAAAAAAAAATTTCCCTATATTTGACTAAAGCAACAGGTGTCGTCTGCAATGGAATATGCCGTAAGTCAATTTTTCATGTTTTCGCGGGCGCATAACTGGCACGTATGAGACAGTAGTCAACGCAACTGGATTTCTTGTCATGGTATAAAAAGAGATTTAAAAAAAATGAAAATTTAGTTCCCTTTGTTTGATTTATGCAATAGAAATCAGTTGCTACTGAAAGAGTTTTCAGTTTTTTAAGCCACTTGTGACACTATTTCCTGGGATTTCTACACCGTACATTGATCATCTTAGCATATTCAAAGTATCAATGCCAATAAAATGGCCCTAGTAAGAGAAAAAGAACAAAAAAAAATCCCTATATTTGACTTAAGCAACAGGTGTCATCTGCAATGAAATGTGCCGTAAGTCGATTTTTCATGTTTTTGCGGGCGCGTAACTGGCACGTATGAGATGGTAGTCAACGCAACTGGATTTCTTGGCATTGTACAAAAAGAGATTTAAAAAAAAATAAAAATTTAGTTCCCTTTGTTTGATTTATGCAATAGAAAGCAGTTGCTACTGAAAGAGTTTTCAGTTTTTTAAGCCACTTGTGACACTATTTCCTGGGATTTCTACACTGTACATTGATCATCTTAGCATATTCAAAGTATCAATGCCATTTCAATGGCCCTAGTAAGAGAAAAAGAAAAAAAAAAAATCCCTATATTTGACTTAAGCAACAGGTGTCGTCTGCAATGGAATGTGCCGTAAGTCGATTTTTCATGTTTTCGCGGGCGCGTAACTGGCACGTATGAGACGGTAGTCAACACAACTGGATTTCTCGTCATTGTATAAAAAGAGATTTAAAAAAAAAAAAAATAAAAATTTAGTTCCCTTTGTTTGATTTATGCAATAGAAATCAGTTGCTACTGAAAGAGTTTTCAGTCTTTTTTAGCCACTTGTGACATTATCTTCTGGGGTTTCTACACTGTACATTGATCGTCTTAGCATATTCAAAGTATCAATGCCAATAAAATGGCCCTAGTATGAGAAAAAGAACAAAAAAATTTCCCTATATTTGACTTAAGCAACAGGTGTCGTCTGCTATGGAATGTGCCGTAAGTCGATTTTTCGTGTTTTTGCGGGTGCGTAACTGGCACGTATGAGACGGTCGTCAACGTAACTGGGTTTCTTGTTACGGTAAAAAGAGATTAAAAAAAAAATTAAAATTTAGTTCCCTTTGTTTTGATTTATGCAATAGGAAGCAGTTGCTACTGAAAGAGTTTTCAGTCTTTTTTAGCCACTTGTGACATTATTTTCTTATTTTCTGGGGTTTCTACACTGTACATTGATCATCTTAGCATATTTAAAGTATCAATGTACAGTATGGCTGTTGGCCTGAATTAGAAAAGCAAATCGAATCAGGGGATCAAGGGATCAGGGGAAGTCACTCTTGCAAGGTGCTAGAAGGCACCAAAACAAGGTCTTCTGTCACCCTGTTTTCTTAAATTTTCGCCCATTTTCAGTGAAATCTGGCATATGTGGAGGGTGCATGCCTGGCAGTTTGCCAAGGACTGCATAACAGCCTTCAAAGAAGACTTAAAATCCACTTTTATGCCGATTCTTGTTCACTGTTTTCTATCGATATTTTCGGGCGCCATTTCAAATGGCTCAAAGCTTTCTGATTGGATGATTCTGGGGGTGTGTCTGCAATTTGATTGGCTGATTGGGCGCAATATTGAATTTCTCAAAGCTTTTCTGATTGGATAATTTGAAGAGAGGGATGAGATTTGATTGGCTGATTGGACGCCATTTTGATTTTCTAAAAGCTTCTGTGATTGGATAATTTAAGAGAGGCCTGAGATTTGATTGGCTGATTGGAAGGGGGGGGAAATCTCTGTATATCTATGTTAAATCTTCGGGTCATTTCAGCGTATTGATTGGCAAAGAGGGTTTGACCCCTGCACCAAGACCTTTTCTGGGTCCTGATGGTCAGAGGTTGAATCCCCAACTTTGCCATTTTATCTATTTTACCTATTTTTATTATTAGTCATTCTTACATCTTATTGTATTTCATTGGCCTATTTCTAAATTCTTCAAACAAGAACAAGATTTCTTATTGGAAAAAGTTTATGCCACAGCAACCGGTTGCTTCTGAATCAATGTTTTTGCGCAGCGGTTAAACATAAAATCGACTCATGACTCACATGGTCACCAAAAGTGGTTCAATGTTTTTCGTGACCCTGGTAAGAAAACGAATTTGGTTTACCTTTCTTTGATTTGTGCAACAGGTATCAGTTGCCTCCAAAAGTGTCCAAGTTGATTTAATGATTTTATGCACAGCACGTAACGGTCACGTATGGGTGCGATAGTCATTGTAACCAATTCAATGGCCCTAGTAAGAGAAAACGAAAAAAAAAAAATTTCCCTATATTTGACTAAAGCAACAGGTGTCGTCTGCAATGGAATATGCCGTAAGTCAATTTTTCATGTTTTCGCGGGCGCATAACTGGCACGTATGAGACAGTAGTCAACGCAACTGGATTTCTTGTCACGGTATAAAAAGAGATTTAAAAAAAATGAAAATTTAGTTCCCTTTGTTTGATTTATGCAATAGAAATCAGTTGCTACTGAAAGAGTTTTCAGTTTTTTAAGCCACTTGTGACACTATTTCCTGGGATTTCTACACCGTACATTGATCATCTTAGCATATTCAAAGTATCAATGCCAATAAAATGGCCCTAGTAAGAGAAAAAGAACAAAAAAAAATCCCTATATTTGACTTAAGCAACAGGTGTCGTCTGCAATGAAATGTGCCGTAAGTCGATTTTTCATGTTTTTGCGGGCGCGTAACTGGCACGTATGAGATGGTAGTCAACGCAACTGGATTTCTTGGCATTGTACAAAAAGAGATTTAAAAAAAAATAAAAATTTAGTTCCCTTTGTTTGATTTATGCAATAGAAAGCAGTTGCTACTGAAAGAGTTTTCAGTTTTTTAAGCCACTTGTGACACTATTTCCTGGGATTTCTACACTGTACATTGATCATCTTAGCATATTCAAAGTATCAATGCCATTTCAATGGCCCTAGTAAGAGAAAAAGAAAAAAAAAAAAATCCCTATATTTGACTTAAGCAACAGGTGTCGTCTGCAATGGAATGTGCCGTAAGTCGATTTTTCATGTTTTCGCGGGCGCGTAACTGGCACGTATGAGACGGTAGTCAACACAACTGGATTTCTCGTCATTGTATAAAAAGAGATTTAAAAAAAAAAAAAATAAAAATTTAGTTCCCTTTGTTTGATTTATGCAATAGAAATCAGTTGCTACTGAAAGAGTTTTCAGTCTTTTTTAGCCACTTGTGACATTATCTTCTGGGGTTTCTACACTGTACATTGATCGTCTTAGCATATTCAAAGTATCAATGCCAATAAAATGGCCCTAGTATGAGAAAAAGAACAAAAAAAATTCCCTATATTTGACTTAAGCAACAGGTGTCGTCTGCTATGGAATGTGCCGTAAGTCGATTTTTCGTGTTTTTGCGGGTGTGTAACTGGCACGTATGAGACGGTCGTCAACGTAACTGGGTTTCTTGTTACGGTAAAAAGAGATTAAAAAAAAAATTAAAATTTAGTTCCCTTTGTTTTGATTTATGCAATAGGAAGCAGTTGCTACTGAAAGAGTTTTCAGTCTTTTTTAGCCACTTGTGACATTATTTTCTTATTTTCGGGGGTTTCTACACTGTACATTGATCATCTTAGCATATTTAAAGTATCAATGTACAGTATGGCTGTTGGCCTGAATTAGAAAAGCAAATCGAATCAGGGGATCAAGGGATCAGGGGAAGTCACTCTTGCAAGGTGCTAGAAGGCACCAAAACAAGGTCTTCTGTCACCCTGTTTTCTTAAATTTTCGCCCATTTTCAGTGAAATCTGGCATATGTGGAGGGTGCATGCCTGGCAGTTTGCCAAGGACTGCATAACAGCCTTCAAAGAAGACTTAAAATCCACTTTTATGCCGATTCTTGTTCACTGTTTTCTATCGATATTTTCGGGCGCCATTTCAAATGGCTCAAAGCTTTCTGATTGGATGATTCTGGGGGTGTGTCTGCAATTTGATTGGCTGATTGGGCGCAATATTGAATTTCTCAAAGCTTTTCTGATTGGATAATTTGAAGAGAGGGATGAGATTTGATTGGCTGATTGGACGCCATTTTGATTTTCTAAAAGCTTCTGTGATTGGATAATTTAAGAGAGGCCTGAGATTTGATTGGCTGATTGGAAGGGGGGGGGGGAAATCTCTGTATATCTATGTTAAATCTTCGGGTCATTTCAGCGTATTGATTGGCAAAGAGGGTTTGACCCCTGCACCAAGACCTTTTCTGGGTCCTGATGGTCAGAGGTTGAATCCCCAACTTTGCCATTTTATCTATTTTACCTATTTTTATTATTAGTCATTCTTACATCTTATTGTATTTCATTGGCCTATTTCTAAATTCTTCAAACAAGAACAAGATTTCTTATTGGAAAAAGTTTATGCCACAGCAACCGGTTGCTTCTGAATCAATGTTTTTGCGCAGCGGTTAAACATAAAATCGACTCATGACTCACATGGTCACCAAAAGTGGTTCAATGTTTTTCGTGACCCTGGTAAGAAAACGAATTTGGTTTACCTTTCTTTGATTTGTGCAACAGGTATCAGTTGCCTCCAAAAGTGTCCAAGTTGATTTAATGATTTTATGCACAGCACGTAACGGTCACGTATGGGTGCGATAGTCATTGTAACCAATTCAATGGCCCTAGTAAGAGAAAACGAAAAAAAAAAAATTTCCCTATATTTGACTAAAGCAACAGGTGTCGTCTGCAATGGAATATGCCGTAAGTCAATTTTTCATGTTTTCGCGGGCGCATAACTGGCACGTATGAGACAGTAGTCAACGCAACTGGATTTCTTGTCACGGTATAAAAAGAGATTTAAAAAAAATGAAAATTTAGTTCCCTTTGTTTGATTTATGCAATAGAAATCAGTTGCTACTGAAAGAGTTTTCAGTTTTTTAAGCCACTTGTGACACTATTTCCTGGGATTTCTACACCGTACATTGATCATCTTAGCATATTCAAAGTATCAATGCCAATAAAATGGCCCTAGTAAGAGAAAAAGAACAAAAAAAAATCCCTATATTTGACTTAAGCAACAGGTGTCATCTGCAATGAAATGTGCCGTAAGTCGATTTTTCATGTTTTTGCGGGCGCGTAACTGGCACGTATGAGATGGTAGTCAACGCAACTGGATTTCTTGGCATTGTACAAAAAGAGATTTAAAAAAAAATAAAAATTTAGTTCCCTTTGTTTGATTTATGCAATAGAAAGCAGTTGCTACTGAAAGAGTTTTCAGTTTTTTAAGCCACTTGTGACACTATTTCCTGGGATTTCTACACTGTACATTGATCATCTTAGCATATTCAAAGTATCAATGCCATTTCAATGGCCCTAGTAAGAGAAAAAGAAAAAAAAAAAATCCCTATATTTGACTTAAGCAACAGGTGTCGTCTGCAATGGAATGTGCCGTAAGTCGATTTTTCATGTTTTCGCGGGCGCGTAACTGGCACGTATGAGACGGTAGTCAACACAACTGGATTTCTCGTCATTGTATAAAAAGAGATTTAAAAAAAAAAAAAATAAAAATTTAGTTCCCTTTGTTTGATTTATGCAATAGAAATCAGTTGCTACTGAAAGAGTTTTCAGTCTTTTTTAGCCACTTGTGACATTATCTTCTGGGGTTTCTACACTGTACATTGATCGTCTTAGCATATTCAAAGTATCAATGCCAATAAAATGGCCCTAGTATGAGAAAAAGAACAAAAAAATTTCCCTATATTTGACTTAAGCAACAGGTGTCGTCTGCTATGGAATGTGCCGTAAGTCGATTTTTCGTGTTTTTGCGGGTGCGTAACTGGCACGTATGAGACGGTCGTCAACGTAACTGGGTTTCTTGTTACGGTAAAAAGAGATTAAAAAAAAAATTAAAATTTAGTTCCCTTTGTTTTGATTTATGCAATAGGAAGCAGTTGCTACTGAAAGAGTTTTCAGTCTTTTTTAGCCACTTGTGACATTATTTTCTTATTTTCTGGGGTTTCTACACTGTACATTGATCATCTTAGCATATTTAAAGTATCAATGTACAGTATGGCTGTTGGCCTGAATTAGAAAAGCAAATCGAATCAGGGGATCAAGGGATCAGGGGAAGTCACTCTTGCAAGGTGCTAGAAGGCACCAAAACAAGGTCTTCTGTCACCCTGTTTTCTTAAATTTTGGCCCATTTTCAGTGAAATCTGGCATATGTGGAGGGTGCATGCCTGGCAGTTTGCCAAGGACTGCATAACAGCCTTCAAAGAAGACTTAAAATCCACTTTTATGCCGATTCTTGTTCACTGTTTTCTATCGATATTTTCGGGCGCCATTTCAAATGGCTCAAAGCTTTCTGATTGGATGATTCTGGGGGTGTGTCTGCAATTTGATTGGCTGATTGGGCGCAATATTGAATTTCTCAAAGCTTTTCTGATTGGATAATTTGAAGAGAGGGATGAGATTTGATTGGCTGATTGGACGCCATTTTGATTTTCTAAAAGCTTCTGTGATTGGATAATTTAAGAGAGGCCTGAGATTTGATTGGCTGATTGGAAGGGGGGGGGAAATCTCTGTATATCTATGTTAAATCTTCGGGTCATTTCAGCGTATTGATTGGCAAAGAGGGTTTGACCCCTGCACCAAGACCTTTTCTGGGTCCTGATGGTCAGAGGTTGAATCCCCAACTTTGCCATTTTATCTATTTTACCTATTTTTATTATTAGTCATTCTTACATCTTATTGTATTTCATTGGCCTATTTCTAAATTCTTCAAACAAGAACAAGATTTCTTATTGGAAAAAGTTTATGCCACAGCAACCGGTTGCTTCTGAATCAATGTTTTTGCGCAGCGGTTAAACATAAAATCGACTCATGACTCACATACTCACCAAAAGTGGTTCAATGTTTTTCGTGACCCTGGTAAGAAAACGAATTTGGTTTACCTTTCTTTGATTTGTGCAACAGGTATCAGTTGCCTCCAAAAGTGTCCAAGTTGATTTAATGATTTTATGCACAGCACGTAACGGTCACGTATGGGTGCGATAGTCATTGTAACCAATTCAATGGCCCTAGTAAGAGAAAACGAAAAAAAAAAATTTTCCTATATTTGACTAAAGCAACAGGTGTCGTCTGCAATGGAATATGCCGTACGTCAATTTTTCATGTTTTCGCGGGCGCATAACTGGCACGTATGAGACAGTAGTCAACGCAACTGGATTTCTTGTCACTATATAAAAAGAGATTTAAAAAAAATGAAAATTTAGTTCCCTTTGTTTGATTTATGCAATAGAAATCAGTTGCTACTGAAAGAGTTTTCAGTTTTTTAAGCCACTTGTGACACTATTTCCTGGGATTTCTACACCGTACATTGATCATCTTAGCATATTCAAAGTATCAATGCCATTTCAATGGTCCTAGTAATAGAAAAAGAATAAAAAAAATCCCTATATTTGACTTAAGCAACAGGTGTCGTCTGGAATGAAATGTGCCGTAAGTCGATTTTTCATGTTTTTGCGGGCGCATAACTGGCACGTATGAGACAGTAGTCAACGCAACTGGATTTCTTGGCATTGTACAAAAAGAGATTTAAAAAAAAATAAAAATTTAGTTCCCTTTGTTTGATTTATGCAAAAGAAAGCAGTTGCTACTGAAAGAGTTTTCAGTTTTTTAAGCCACTTGTGACACTATTTCCTGGGATTTCTACACCGTACATTGATCATCTTAGCATATTCAAAGTATCAATGCCAATAAAATGGCCCTAGTAAGAGAAAAAGAAAAAAAAAAAAATCCCTATATTTGACTTAAGCAACAGGTGTCGTCTGCAATGGAATGTGCCGTAAGTCGATTTTTCATGTTTTCGCGGGCGCGTAACTGGCACGTATGAGACGGTAGTCAACACAACTGGATTTCTCGTCATTGTATAAAAAGAGATTTAAAAAAAATGAAAATTTAGTTCCCTTTGTTTGATTTATGCAATAGAAATCAGTTGCTACTGAAAGAGTTTTCAGTTTTTTAAGCCACTTGTGACACTATTTCCTGGGATTTCTACACTGTACATTGATCATCTTAGCATATTCAAAGTATCAATGCCAATAAAATGGCCCTAGTAAGAGAAAAAGAACAAAAAAAAATCCCTATATTTGACTTAAGCAACAGGTGTCGTCTGCAATGAAATGTGCCGTAAGTCGATTTTTCATGTTTTTGCGGGCGCGTAACTGGCACGTATGAGATGGTAGTCAACGCAACTGGATTTCTTGGCATTGTACAAAAAGAGATTTAAAAAAAAATAAAAATTTAGTTCCCTTTGTTTGATTTATGCAATAGAAAGCAGTTGCTACTGAAAGAGTTTTCAGTTTTTTAAGCCACTTGTGACACTATTTCCTGGGATTTCTACACTGTACATTGATCATCTTAGCATATTCAAAGTATCAATGCCATTTCAATGGCCCTAGTAAGAGAAAAAGAAAAAAAAAAAATTCCTATATTTGACTTGAGCAACAGGTGTCGTCTGCAATGGAATGTGCCGTAAGTCGATTTTTCATGTTTTCGCGGGCGCGTAACTGGCACGTATGAGACGGTAGTCAACACAACTGGATTTCTCGTCATTGTATAAAAAGAGATTTAAAAAAAAAAAAAATAAAAATTTAGTTCCCTTTGTTTGATTTATGCAATAGAAATCAGTTGCTACTGAAAGAGTTTTCAGTCTTTTTTAGCCACTTGTGACATTATCTTCTGGGGTTTCTACACTGTACATTGATCGTCTTAGCATATTCAAAGTATCAATGCCAATAAAATGGCCCTAGTATGAGAAAAAGAACAAAAAAAATTCCCTATATTTGACTTAAGCAACAGGTGTCGTCTGCTATGGAATGTGCCGTAAGTCGATTTTTCGTGTTTTTGCGGGTGCGTAACTGGCACGTATGAGACGGTCGTCAACGTAACTGGGTTTCTTGTTACGGTAAAAAGAGATTAAAAAAAAAATTAAAATTTAGTTCCCTTTGTTTTGATTTATGCAATAGGAAGCAGTTGCTACTGAAAGAGTTTTCAGTCTTTTTTAGCCACTTGTGACATTATTTTCTTATTTTCTGGGGTTTCTACACTGTACATTGATCATCTTAGCATATTTAAAGTATCAATGTACAGTATGGCTGTTGGCCTGAATTAGAAAAGCAAATCGAATCAGGGGATCAAGGGATCAGGGAAAGTCACTCTTGCAAGGTGCTAGAATGCACCAAAACAAGGTCTTCTGTCACCCTGTTTTCTTAAATTTTCGCCCATTTTCAGTGAAATCTGGCATATGTGGAGGGTGCATGCCTGGCAGTTTGCCAAGGACTGCATAACAGCCTTCAAAGAAGACTTAAAATCCACTTTTATGCCGATTCTTGTTCACTGTTTTCTATCGATATTTTCGGGCGCCATTTCAAATGGCTCAAAGCTTTCTGATTGGATGAGTCTGGGGGTGTGTCTGCAATTTGATTGGCTGATTGGGCGCAATATTGAATTTCTCAAAGCTTTTCTGATTGGATAATTTGAAGAGAGGGATGAGATTTGATTGGCTGATTGGACGCCATTTTGATTTTCTAAAAGCTTCTGTGATTGGATAATTTAAGAGAGGCCTGAGATTTGATTGGCTGATTGGAAGGGGGGGGGAAATCTCTGTATATCTATGTTAAATCTTCGGGTCATTTCAGCGTATTGATTGGCAAAGAGGGTTTGACCCCTGCACCAAGACCTTTTCTGGGTCCTGATGGTCAGAGGTTGAATCCCCAACTTTGCCATTTTATCTATTTTACCTATTTTTATTATTAGTCATTCTTACATCTTATTGTATTTCATTGGCCTATTTCTAAATTCTTCAAACAAGAACAAGATTTCTTATTGGAAAAAGTTTATGCCACAGCAACCGGTTGCTTCTGAATCAATGTTTTTGCGCAGCGGTTAAACATAAAATCGACTCATGACTCACATGGTCACCAAAAGTGGTTCAATGTTTTTCGTGACCCTGGTAAGAAAACGAATTTGGTTTACCTTTCTTTGATTTGTGCAACAGGTATCAGTTGCCTCCAAAAGTGTCCAAGTTGATTTAATGATTTTATGCACAGCACGTAACGGTCACGTATGGGTGCGATAGTCATTGTAACCAATTCAATGGCCCTAGTAAGAGAAAACGAAAAAAAAAAAATTTCCCTATATTTGACTAAAGCAACAGGTGTCGTCTGCAATGGAATATGCCGTAAGTCAATTTTTCATGTTTTCGCAGGCGCATAACTGGCACGTATGAGACAGTAGTCAACGCAACTGGATTTCTTGTCACGGTATAAAAAGAGATTTAAAAAAAATGAAAATTTAGTTCCCTTTGTTTGATTTATGCAATAGAAATCAGTTGCTACTGAAAGAGTTTTCAGTTTTTTAAGCCACTTGTGACACTATTTCCTGGGATTTCTACACCGTACATTGATCATCTTAGCATATTCAAAGTATCAATGCCAATAAAATGGCCCTAGTAAGAGAAAAAGAACAAAAAAAAATCCCTATATTTGACTTAAGCAACAGGTGTTGTCTGCAATGAAATGTGCCATAAGTCGATTTTTCATGTTTTTACGGGCGCGTAACTGGCACGTATGAGATGGTAGTCAACGCAACTGGATTTCTTGGCATTGTACAAAAAGAGATTTAAAAAAAAATAAAAATTTAGTTCCCTTTGTTTGATTTATGCAATAGAAAGCAGTTGCTACTGAAAGAGTTTTCAGTTTTTTAAGCCACTTGTGACACTATTTCCTGGGATTTCTACACTGTACATTGATCATCTTAGCATATTCAAAGTATCAATGCCATTTCAATGGCCCTAGTAAGAGAAAAAGAAAAAAAAAAAATTCCTATATTTGACTTAAGCAACAGGTGTCGTCTGCAATGGAATGTGCCGTAAGTCGATTTTTCATGTTTTCGCGGGCGCGTAACTGGCACGTATGAGACGGTAGTCAACACAACTGGATTTCTTGTCATTGTATAAAAAGAGATTTAAAAAAAAAAAAAATAAAAATTTAGTTCCCTTTGTTTGATTTATGCAATAGAAATCAGTTGCTACTGAAAGAGTTTTCAGTCTTTTTTAGCCACTTGTGACATTATCTTCTGGGGTTTCTACACTGTACATTGATCGTCTTAGCATATTCAAAGTATCAATGCCAATAAAATGGCCCTAGTATGAGAAAAAGAACAAAAAAAATTCCCTATATTTGACTTAAGCAACAGGTGTCGTCTGCTATGGAATGTGCCGTAAGTCGATTTTTCGTGTTTTTGCGGGTGCGTAACTGGCACGTATGAGACGGTCGTCAACGTAACTGGGTTTCTTGTTACGGTAAAAAGAGATTAAAAAAAAAATTAAAATTTAGTTCCCTTTGTTTTGATTTATGCAATAGGAAGCAGTTGCTACTGAAAGAGTTTTCAGTCTTTTTTAGCCACTTGTGACATTATTTTCTTATTTTCGGGGGTTTCTACACTGTACATTGATCATCTTAGCATATTTAAAGTATCAATGTACAGTATGGCTGTTGGCCTGAATTAGAAAAGCAAATCGAATCAGGGGATCAAGGGATCAGGGGAAGTCACTCTTGCAAGGTGCTAGAAGGCACCAAAACAAGGTCTTCTGTCACCCTGTTTTCTTAAATTTTCGCCCATTTTCAGTGAAATCTGGCATATGTGGAGGGTGCATGCCTGGCAGTTTGCCAAGGACTGCATAACAGCCTTCAAAGAAGACTTAAAATCCACTTTTATGCCGATTCTTGTTCACTGTTTTCTATCGATATTTTCGGGCGCCATTTCAAATGGCTCAAAGCTTTCTGATTGGATGATTCTGGGGGTGTGTCTGCAATTTGATTGGCTGATTGGGCGCAATATTGAATTTCTCAAAGCTTTTCTGATTGGATAATTTGAAGAGAGGGATGAGATTTGATTGGCTGATTGGACGCCATTTTGATTTTCTAAAAGCTTCTGTGATTGGATAATTTAAGAGAGGCCTGAGATTTGATTGGCTGATTGGAAGGGGGGGGGGAAATCTCTGTATATCTATGTTAAATCTTCGGGTCATTTCAGCGTATTGATTGGCAAAGAGGGTTTGACCCCTGCACCAAGACCTTTTCTGGGTCCTGATGGTCAGAGGTTGAATCCCCAACTTTGCCATTTTATCTATTTTACCTATTTTTATTATTAGTCATTCTTACATCTTATTGTATTTCATTGGCCTATTTCTAAATTCTTCAAACAAGAACAAGATTTCTTATTGGAAAAAGTTTATGCCACAGCAACCGGTTGCTTCTGAATCAATGTTTTTGCGCAGCGGTTAAACATAAAATCGACTCATGACTCACATGGTCACCAAAAGTGGTTCAATGTTTTTCGTGACCCTGGTAAGAAAACGAATTTGGTTTACCTTTCTTTGATTTGTGCAACAGGTATCAGTTGCCTCCAAAAGTGTCCAAGTTGATTTAATGATTTTATGCACAGCACGTAACGGTCACGTATGGGTGCGATAGTCATTGTAACCAATTCAATGGCCCTAGTAAGAGAAAACGAAAAAAAAAAAATTTCCCTATATTTGACTAAAGCAACAGGTGTCGTCTGCAATGGAATATGCCGTAAGTCAATTTTTCATGTTTTCGCGGGCGCATAACTGGCACGTATGAGACAGTAGTCAACGCAACTGGATTTCTTGTCACGGTATAAAAAGAGATTTAAAAAAAATGAAAATTTAGTTCCCTTTGTTTGATTTATGCAATAGAAATCAGTTGCTACTGAAAGAGTTTTCAGTTTTTTAAGCCACTTGTGACACTATTTCCTGGGATTTCTACACCGTACATTGATCATCTTAGCATATTCAAAGTATCAATGCCAATAAAATGGCCCTAGTAAGAGAAAAAGAACAAAAAAAAATCCCTATATTTGACTTAAGCAACAGGTGTCATCTGCAATGAAATGTGCCGTAAGTCGATTTTTCATGTTTTTGCGGGCGCGTAACTGGCACGTATGAGATGGTAGTCAACGCAACTGGATTTCTTGGCATTGTACAAAAAGAGATTTAAAAAAAAATAAAAATTTAGTTCCCTTTGTTTGATTTATGCAATAGAAAGCAGTTGCTACTGAAAGAGTTTTCAGTTTTTTAAGCCACTTGTGACACTATTTCCTGGGATTTCTACACTGTACATTGATCATCTTAGCATATTCAAAGTATCAATGCCATTTCAATGGCCCTAGTAAGAGAAAAAGAAAAAAAAAAAATCCCTATATTTGACTTAAGCAACAGGTGTCGTCTGCAATGGAATGTGCCGTAAGTCGATTTTTCATGTTTTCGCGGGCGCGTAACTGGCACGTATGAGACGGTAGTCAACACAACTGGATTTCTCGTCATTGTATAAAAAGAGATTTAAAAAAAAAAAAAATAAAAATTTAGTTCCCTTTGTTTGATTTATGCAATAGAAATCAGTTGCTACTGAAAGAGTTTTCAGTCTTTTTTAGCCACTTGTGACATTATCTTCTGGGGTTTCTACACTGTACATTGATCGTCTTAGCATATTCAAAGTATCAATGCCAATAAAATGGCCCTAGTATGAGAAAAAGAACAAAAAAATTTCCCTATATTTGACTTAAGCAACAGGTGTCGTCTGCTATGGAATGTGCCGTAAGTCGATTTTTCGTGTTTTTGCGGGTGCGTAACTGGCACGTATGAGACGGTCGTCAACGTAACTGGGTTTCTTGTTACGGTAAAAAGAGATTAAAAAAAAAATTAAAATTTAGTTCCCTTTGTTTTGATTTATGCAATAGGAAGCAGTTGCTACTGAAAGAGTTTTCAGTCTTTTTTAGCCACTTGTGACATTATTTTCTTATTTTCTGGGGTTTCTACACTGTACATTGATCATCTTAGCATATTTAAAGTATCAATGTACAGTATGGCTGTTGGCCTGAATTAGAAAAGCAAATCGAATCAGGGGATCAAGGGATCAGGGGAAGTCACTCTTGCAAGGTGCTAGAAGGCACCAAAACAAGGTCTTCTGTCACCCTGTTTTCTTAAATTTTGGCCCATTTTCAGTGAAATCTGGCATATGTGGAGGGTGCATGCCTGGCAGTTTGCCAAGGACTGCATAACAGCCTTCAAAGAAGACTTAAAATCCACTTTTATGCCGATTCTTGTTCACTGTTTTCTATCGATATTTTCGGGCGCCATTTCAAATGGCTCAAAGCTTTCTGATTGGATGATTCTGGGGGTGTGTCTGCAATTTGATTGGCTGATTGGGCGCAATATTGAATTTCTCAAAGCTTTTCTGATTGGATAATTTGAAGAGAGGGATGAGATTTGATTGGCTGATTGGACGCCATTTTGATTTTCTAAAAGCTTCTGTGATTGGATAATTTAAGAGAGGCCTGAGATTTGATTGGCTGATTGGAAGGGGGGGGGAAATCTCTGTATATCTATGTTAAATCTTCGGGTCATTTCAGCGTATTGATTGGCAAAGAGGGTTTGACCCCTGCACCAAGACCTTTTCTGGGTCCTGATGGTCAGAGGTTGAATCCCCAACTTTGCCATTTTATCTATTTTACCTATTTTTATTATTAGTCATTCTTACATCTTATTGTATTTCATTGGCCTATTTCTAAATTCTTCAAACAAGAACAAGATTTCTTATTGGAAAAAGTTTATGCCACAGCAACCGGTTGCTTCTGAATCAATGTTTTTGCGCAGCGGTTAAACATAAAATCGACTCATGACTCACATACTCACCAAAAGTGGTTCAATGTTTTTCGTGACCCTGGTAAGAAAACGAATTTGGTTTACCTTTCTTTGATTTGTGCAACAGGTATCAGTTGCCTCCAAAAGTGTCCAAGTTGATTTAATGATTTTATGCACAGCACGTAACGGTCACGTATGGGTGCGATAGTCATTGTAACCAATTCAATGGCCCTAGTAAGAGAAAACGAAAAAAAAAAATTTTCCTATATTTGACTAAAGCAACAGGTGTCGTCTGCAATGGAATATGCCGTACGTCAATTTTTCATGTTTTCGCGGGCGCATAACTGGCACGTATGAGACAGTAGTCAACGCAACTGGATTTCTTGTCACTATATAAAAAGAGATTTAAAAAAAATGAAAATTTAGTTCCCTTTGTTTGATTTATGCAATAGAAATCAGTTGCTACTGAAAGAGTTTTCAGTTTTTTAAGCCACTTGTGACACTATTTCCTGGGATTTCTACACCGTACATTGATCATCTTAGCATATTCAAAGTATCAATGCCATTTCAATGGTCCTAGTAATAGAAAAAGAATAAAAAAAATCCCTATATTTGACTTAAGCAACAGGTGTCGTCTGGAATGAAATGTGCCGTAAGTCGATTTTTCATGTTTTTGCGGGCGCATAACTGGCACGTATGAGACAGTAGTCAACGCAACTGGATTTCTTGGCATTGTACAAAAAGAGATTTAAAAAAAAATAAAAATTTAGTTCCCTTTGTTTGATTTATGCAAAAGAAAGCAGTTGCTACTGAAAGAGTTTTCAGTTTTTTAAGCCACTTGTGACACTATTTCCTGGGATTTCTACACCGTACATTGATCATCTTAGCATATTCAAAGTATCAATGCCAATAAAATGGCCCTAGTAAGAGAAAAAGAAAAAAAAAAAAATCCCTATATTTGACTTAAGCAACAGGTGTCGTCTGCAATGGAATGTGCCGTAAGTCGATTTTTCATGTTTTCGCGGGCGCGTAACTGGCACGTATGAGACGGTAGTCAACACAACTGGATTTCTCGTCATTGTATAAAAAGAGATTTAAAAAAAATGAAAATTTAGTTCCCTTTGTTTGATTTATGCAATAGAAATCAGTTGCTACTGAAAGAGTTTTCAGTTTTTTAAGCCACTTGTGACACTATTTCCTGGGATTTCTACACTGTACATTGATCATCTTAGCATATTCAAAGTATCAATGCCAATAAAATGGCCCTAGTAAGAGAAAAAGAACAAAAAAAAATCCCTATATTTGACTTAAGCAACAGGTGTCGTCTGCAATGAAATGTGCCGTAAGTCGATTTTTCATGTTTTTGCGGGCGCGTAACTGGCACGTATGAGATGGTAGTCAACGCAACTGGATTTCTTGGCATTGTACAAAAAGAGATTTAAAAAAAAATAAAAATTTAGTTCCCTTTGTTTGATTTATGCAATAGAAAGCAGTTGCTACTGAAAGAGTTTTCAGTTTTTTAAGCCACTTGTGACACTATTTCCTGGGATTTCTACACTGTACATTGATCATCTTAGCATATTCAAAGTATCAATGCCATTTCAATGGCCCTAGTAAGAGAAAAAGAAAAAAAAAAAATTCCTATATTTGACTTGAGCAACAGGTGTCGTCTGCAATGGAATGTGCCGTAAGTCGATTTTTCATGTTTTCGCGGGCGCGTAACTGGCACGTATGAGACGGTAGTCAACACAACTGGATTTCTCGTCATTGTATAAAAAGAGATTTAAAAAAAAAAAAAATAAAAATTTAGTTCCCTTTGTTTGATTTATGCAATAGAAATCAGTTGCTACTGAAAGAGTTTTCAGTCTTTTTTAGCCACTTGTGACATTATCTTCTGGGGTTTCTACACTGTACATTGATCGTCTTAGCATATTCAAAGTATCAATGCCAATAAAATGGCCCTAGTATGAGAAAAAGAACAAAAAAAATTCCCTATATTTGACTTAAGCAACAGGTGTCGTCTGCTATGGAATGTGCCGTAAGTCGATTTTTCGTGTTTTTGCGGGTGCGTAACTGGCACGTATGAGACGGTCGTCAACGTAACTGGGTTTCTTGTTACGGTAAAAAGAGATTAAAAAAAAAATTAAAATTTAGTTCCCTTTGTTTTGATTTATGCAATAGGAAGCAGTTGCTACTGAAAGAGTTTTCAGTCTTTTTTAGCCACTTGTGACATTATTTTCTTATTTTCTGGGGTTTCTACACTGTACATTGATCATCTTAGCATATTTAAAGTATCAATGTACAGTATGGCTGTTGGCCTGAATTAGAAAAGCAAATCGAATCAGGGGATCAAGGGATCAGGGAAAGTCACTCTTGCAAGGTGCTAGAATGCACCAAAACAAGGTCTTCTGTCACCCTGTTTTCTTAAATTTTCGCCCATTTTCAGTGAAATCTGGCATATGTGGAGGGTGCATGCCTGGCAGTTTGCCAAGGACTGCATAACAGCCTTCAAAGAAGACTTAAAATCCACTTTTATGCCGATTCTTGTTCACTGTTTTCTATCGATATTTTCGGGCGCCATTTCAAATGGCTCAAAGCTTTCTGATTGGATGAGTCTGGGGGTGTGTCTGCAATTTGATTGGCTGATTGGGCGCAATATTGAATTTCTCAAAGCTTTTCTGATTGGATAATTTGAAGAGAGGGATGAGATTTGATTGGCTGATTGGACGCCATTTTGATTTTCTAAAAGCTTCTGTGATTGGATAATTTAAGAGAGGCCTGAGATTTGATTGGCTGATTGGAAGGGGGGGGGAAATCTCTGTATATCTATGTTAAATCTTCGGGTCATTTCAGCGTATTGATTGGCAAAGAGGGTTTGACCCCTGCACCAAGACCTTTTCTGGGTCCTGATGGTCAGAGGTTGAATCCCCAACTTTGCCATTTTATCTATTTTACCTATTTTTATTATTAGTCATTCTTACATCTTATTGTATTTCATTGGCCTATTTCTAAATTCTTCAAACAAGAACAAGATTTCTTATTGGAAAAAGTTTATGCCACAGCAACCGGTTGCTTCTGAATCAATGTTTTTGCGCAGCGGTTAAACATAAAATCGACTCATGACTCACATGGTCACCAAAAGTGGTTCAATGTTTTTCGTGACCCTGGTAAGAAAACGAATTTGGTTTACCTTTCTTTGATTTGTGCAACAGGTATCAGTTGCCTCCAAAAGTGTCCAAGTTGATTTAATGATTTTATGCACAGCACGTAACGGTCACGTATGGGTGCGATAGTCATTGTAACCAATTCAATGGCCCTAGTAAGAGAAAACGAAAAAAAAAAAATTTCCCTATATTTGACTAAAGCAACAGGTGTCGTCTGCAATGGAATATGCCGTAAGTCAATTTTTCATGTTTTCGCAGGCGCATAACTGGCACGTATGAGACAGTAGTCAACGCAACTGGATTTCTTGTCACGGTATAAAAAGAGATTTAAAAAAAATGAAAATTTAGTTCCCTTTGTTTGATTTATGCAATAGAAATCAGTTGCTACTGAAAGAGTTTTCAGTTTTTTAAGCCACTTGTGACACTATTTCCTGGGATTTCTACACCGTACATTGATCATCTTAGCATATTCAAAGTATCAATGCCAATAAAATGGCCCTAGTAAGAGAAAAAGAACAAAAAAAAATCCCTATATTTGACTTAAGCAACAGGTGTTGTCTGCAATGAAATGTGCCATAAGTCGATTTTTCATGTTTTTACGGGCGCGTAACTGGCACGTATGAGATGGTAGTCAACGCAACTGGATTTCTTGGCATTGTACAAAAAGAGATTTAAAAAAAAATAAAAATTTAGTTCCCTTTGTTTGATTTATGCAATAGAAAGCAGTTGCTACTGAAAGAGTTTTCAGTTTTTTAAGCCACTTGTGACACTATTTCCTGGGATTTCTACACTGTACATTGATCATCTTAGCATATTCAAAGTATCAATGCCATTTCAATGGCCCTAGTAAGAGAAAAAGAAAAAAAAAAAATTCCTATATTTGACTTAAGCAACAGGTGTCGTCTGCAATGGAATGTGCCGTAAGTCGATTTTTCATGTTTTCGCGGGCGCGTAACTGGCACGTATGAGACGGTAGTCAACACAACTGGATTTCTTGTCATTGTATAAAAAGAGATTTAAAAAAAAAAAAAATAAAAATTTAGTTCCCTTTGTTTGATTTATGCAATAGAAATCAGTTGCTACTGAAAGAGTTTTCAGTCTTTTTTAGCCACTTGTGACATTATCTTCTGGGGTTTCTACACTGTACATTGATCGTCTTAGCATATTCAAAGTATCAATGCCAATAAAATGGCCCTAGTATGAGAAAAAGAACAAAAAAAATTCCCTATATTTGACTTAAGCAACAGGTGTCGTCTGCTATGGAATGTGCCGTAAGTCGATTTTTCGTGTTTTTGCGGGTGCGTAACTGGCACGTATGAGACGGTCGTCAACGTAACTGGGTTTCTTGTTACGGTAAAAAGAGATTAAAAAAAAAATTAAAATTTAGTTCCCTTTGTTTTGATTTATGCAATAGGAAGCAGTTGCTACTGAAAGAGTTTTCAGTCTTTTTTAGCCACTTGTGACATTATTTTCTTATTTTCGGGGGTTTCTACACTGTACATTGATCATCTTAGCATATTTAAAGTATCAATGTACAGTATGGCTGTTGGCCTGAATTAGAAAAGCAAATCGAATCAGGGGATCAAGGGATCAGGGGAAGTCACTCTTGCAAGGTGCTAGAAGGCACCAAAACAAGGTCTTCTGTCACCCTGTTTTCTTAAATTTTCGCCCATTTTCAGTGAAATCTGGCATATGTGGAGGGTGCATGCCTGGCAGTTTGCCAAGGACTGCATAACAGCCTTCAAAGAAGACTTAAAATCCACTTTTATGCCGATTCTTGTTCACTGTTTTCTATCGATATTTTCGGGCGCCATTTCAAATGGCTCAAAGCTTTCTGATTGGATGATTCTGGGGGTGTGTCTGCAATTTGATTGGCTGATTGGGCGCAATATTGAATTTCTCAAAGCTTTTCTGATTGGATAATTTGAAGAGAGGGATGAGATTTGATTGGCTGATTGGACGCCATTTTGATTTTCTAAAAGCTTCTGTGATTGGATAATTTAAGAGAGGCCTGAGATTTGATTGGCTGATTGGAAGGGGGGGGGGAAATCTCTGTATATCTATGTTAAATCTTCGGGTCATTTCAGCGTATTGATTGGCAAAGAGGGTTTGACCCCTGCACCAAGACCTTTTCTGGGTCCTGATGGTCAGAGGTTGAATCCCCAACTTTGCCATTTTATCTATTTTACCTATTTTTATTATTAGTCATTCTTACATCTTATTGTATTTCATTGGCCTATTTCTAAATTCTTCAAACAAGAACAAGATTTCTTATTGGAAAAAGTTTATGCCACAGCAACCGGTTGCTTCTGAATCAATGTTTTTGCGCAGCGGTTAAACATAAAATCGACTCATGACTCACATGGTCACCAAAAGTGGTTCAATGTTTTTCGTGACCCTGGTAAGAAAACGAATTTGGTTTACCTTTCTTTGATTTGTGCAACAGGTATCAGTTGCCTCCAAAAGTGTCCAAGTTGATTTAATGATTTTATGCACAGCACGTAACGGTCAGGTATGGGTGCGATAGTCATTGTAACCAATTCAATGGCCCTAGTAAGAGAAAACGAAAAAAAAAAAATTTCCCTATATTTGACTAAAGCAACAGGTGTCATCTGCAATGGAATATGCCGTAAGTCAATTTTTCATGTTTTCGCGGGCGCATAACTGGCACGTATGAGACAGTAGTCAACGCAACTGGATTTCTTGTCACGGTATAAAAAGAGATTTAAAAAAAATGAAAATTTAGTTCCCTTTGTTTGATTTATGCAATAGAAATCAGTTGCTACTGAAAGAGTTTTCAGTTTTTTAAGCCACTTGTGACACTATTTCCTGGGATTTCTACACCGTACATTGATCATCTTAGCATATTCAAAGTATCAATGCCAATAAAATGGCCCTAGTAAGAGAAAAAGAACAAAAAAAAATCCCTATATTTGACTTAAGCAACAGGTGTCGTCTGCAATGAAATGTGCCGTAAGTCGATTTTTCATGTTTTTGCGGGCGCGTAACTGGCACGTATGAGATGGTAGTCAATGCAACTGGATTTCTTGGCATTGTACAAAAAGAGATTTAAAAAAAAATAAAAATTTAGTTCCCTTTGTTTGATTTATGCAATAGAAAGCAGTTGCTACTGAAAGAGTTTTCAGTTTTTTAAGCCACTTGTGACACTATTTCTTGGGATTTCTACACTGTACATTGATCATCTTAGCATATTCAAAGTATCAATGCCATTTCAATGGCCCTAGTAAGAGAAAAAGAAAAAAAAAAAATTCCTATATTTGACTTAAGCAACAGGTGTCGTCTGCAATGGAATGTGCCGTAAGTCGATTTTTCATGTTTTCGCGGGCGCGTAACTGGCACGTATGAGACGGTAGTCAACACAACTGGATTTCTCGTCATTGTATAAAAAGAGATTTAAAAAAAAAAAATAATAAAAATTTAGTTCCCTTTGTTTGATTTATGCAATAGAAATCAGTTGCTACTGAAAGAGTTTTCAGTCTTTTTTAGCCACTTGTGACATTATCTTCTGGGGTTTCTACACTGTACATTGATCGTCTTAGCATATTCAAAGTATCAATGCCAATAAAATGGCCCTAGTAAGAGAAAAAGAACAAAAAAAATTCCCTATATTTGACTTAAGCAACAGGTGTCGTCTGCTATGGAATGTGCCGTAAGTCGATTTTTCGTGTTTTTGCGGGTGTGTAACTGGCACGTATGAGATGGTAGTCAACGCAACTGGATTTCTTGGCATTGTACAAAAAGAGATTTAAAAAAAAATAAAAATTTAGTTCCCTTTGTTTGATTTATGCAATAGAAAGCAGTTGCTACTGAAAGAGTTTTCAGTTTTTTAAGCCACTTGTGACACTATT
Source organism: Hippopus hippopus (assembly GCA_946811185.2). NCBI lineage: Eukaryota > Metazoa > Mollusca > Bivalvia > Cardiida > Cardiidae > Hippopus > Hippopus hippopus. Next base: position 47,832,473 of record OX328104.1, on the reverse strand, counting down.
TCCTGGGATTTCTACACTGTACATTGATCATCTTAGCATATTCAAAGTATCAATGCCATTTCAATGGCCCTAGTAAGAGAAAAAGAAAAAAAAAAAATTCCTATATTTGACTTAAGCAACAGGTGTCGTCTGCAATGGAATGTGCCGTAAGTCGATTTTTCATGTTTTCGCGGGCGTGTAACTGGCACGTATGAGACGGTAGTCAACACAACTAGATTTCTCGTCATTGTATAAAAAGAGATTTAAAAAAAATAATAATAAAAATTTAGTTCCCTTTGTTTGATTTATGCAATAGAAATCAGTTGCTACTGAAAGAGTTTTCAGTCTTTTTTAGCCACTTGTGACATTATCTTCTGGGGTTTCTACACTGTACATTGATCGTCTTAGCATATTCAAAGTATCAATGCCAATAAAATGGCCCTAGTAAGAGAAAAAGAACAAAAAAAATTCCCTATATTTGACTTAAGCAACAGGTGTCGTCTGCTATGGAATGTGCCGTAAGTCGATTTTTCGTGTTTTTGCGGGTGCGTAACTGGCACGTATGAGACGGTCGTCAACGTAACTGGGTTTCTTGTTACGGTAAAAAGAGATTAAAAAAAAAATTAAAATTTATTTCCTTTTGTTTTGATTTATGCAATAGGAAGCAGTTGCTACTGAAAGAGTTTTCAGTCTTTTTTAGCCACTTGTGACATTATTTTCTTATTTTCTGGGGTTTCTACACTGTACATTGATCATCTTAGCATATTTAAAGTATCAATGTACAGTATGGCTGTTGGCCTGAATTAGAAAAGCAAATCGAATCAGGGGATCAAGGGATCAGGGGAAGTCACTCTTGCAAGGTGCTAGAAGGCACCAAAACAAGGTCTTCTGTCACCCTGTTTTCTTAAATTTTCGCCCATTTTCAGTGAAATCTGGCATATGTGGAGGGTGCATGCCTGGCAGTTTGCCAAGGACTGCATAACAGCCTTCAAAGAAGACTTAAAATCCACTTTTATGCCGATTCTTGTTCACTGTTTTCTATCGATATTTTCGGGCGCCATTTCAAATGGCTCAAAGCTTTCTGATTGGATGATTCTGGGGGGGTGTCTGCAATTTGATTGGCTGATTGGGCGCAATATTGAATTTCTCAAAGCTTTTCTGATTGGATAATTTGAAGAGAGGGATGAGATTTGATTGGCTGATTGGACGCCATTTTGATTTTCTAAAAGCTTCTGTGATTGGATAATTTAAGAGAGGCCTGAGATTTGATTGGCTGATTGGAAGGGGGGGGAAATCTCTGTATATCTATGTTAAATCTTCGGGTCATTTCAGCGTATTGATTGGCAAAGAGGGTTTGACCCCTGCACCAAGACCTTTTCTGGGTCCTGATGGTCAGAGGTTGAATCCCCAACTTTGCCATTTTATCTATTTTACCTATTTTTATTATTAGTCATTCTTACATCTTATTGTATTTCATTGGCCTATTTCTAAATTCTTCAAACAAGAACAAGATTTCTTATTGGAAAAAGATTATGCCACAGCAACCGGTTGCTTCTGAATCAATGTTTTTGCGCAGCGGTTAAACATAAAATCGACTCATGACTCACATGGTCACCAAAAGTGGTTCAATGTTTTTCGTGACCCTGGTAAGAAAACGAATTTGGTTTACCTTTCTTTGATTTGTGCAACAGGTATCAGTTGCCTCCAAAAGTGTCCAAGTTGATTTAATGATTTTATGCACAGCATGTAACGGTCACGTATGGGTGCGATAGTCATTGTAACCAATTCAATGGCCCTAGTAAGAGAAAACGAAAAAAAAAAAATTTCCCTATATTTGACTAAAGCAACAGGTGTCGTCTGCAATGGAATATGCCGTAAGTCAATTTTTCATGTTTTCGCGGGCGCATAACTGGCACGTATGAGACAGTAGTCAACGCAACTGGATTTCTTGTCACGGTATAAAAAGAGATTTAAAAAAAATGAAAATTGAGTTCCCTTTGTTTGATTTATGCAATAGAAATCAGTTGCTACTGAAAGAGTTTTCAGTTTTTTAAGCCACTTGTGACACTATTTCCTGGGATTTCTACACCGTACATTGATCATCTTAGCATATTCAAAGTATCAATGCCAATAAAATGGCCCTAGTAAGAGAAAAAGAACAAAAAAAAATCCCTATATTTGACTTAAGCAACAGGTGTCGTCTGCAATGAAATGTGCCGTAAGTCGATTTTTCATGTTTTTGCGGGCGCGTAACTGGCACGTATGAGATGGTAGTCAACGCAACTGGATTTCTTGGCATTGTACAAAAAGAGATTTAAAAAAAAAATAAAAATTTAGTTCCCTTTGTTTGATTTATGCAATAGAAAGCAGTTGCTACTGAAAGAGTTTTCAGTTTTTTAAGCCACTTGTGACACTATTTCCTGGGATTTCTACACTGTACATTGATCATCTTAGCATATTCAAAGTATCAATGCCATTTCAATGGCCCTAGTAAGAGAAAAAGAAAAAAAAAAAATCCCTATATTTGACTTAAGCAACAGGTGTCGTCTGCAATGGAATGTGCCGTAAGTCGATTTTTCATGTTTTCGCGGGCGCGTAACTGGCACGTATGAGACGGTAGTCAACACAACTGGATTTCTCGTCATTGTATAAAAAGAGATTTAAAAAAAAAAAAAATAAAAATTTAGTTCCCTTTGTTTGATTTATGCAATAGAAATCAGTTGCTACTGAAAGAGTTTTCAGTCTTTTTTAGCCACTTGTGACATTATCTTCTGGGGTTTCTACACTGTACATTGATCGTCTTAGCATATTCAAAGTATCAATGCCAATAAAATGGCCCTAGTAAGAGAAAAAGAACAAAAAAAATTCCCTATATTTGACTTAAGCAACAGGTGTCGTCTGCTATGGAATGTGCCGTAAGTCGATTTTTCGTGTTTTTGCGGGTGCGTAACTGGCACGTATGAGACGGTCATCAACGTAACTGGGTTTCTTGTTACGGTAAAAAGAGATTAAAAAAAAAATTAAAATTTAGTTCCCTTTGTTTTGATTTATGCAATAGGAAGCAGTTGCTACTGAAAGAGTTTTCAGTCTTTTTTAGCCACTTGTGACATTATTTTCTTATTTTCTGGGGTTTCTACACTGTACATTGATCATCTTAGCATATTTAAAGTATCAATGTACAGTATGGCTGTTGGCCTGAATTAGAAAAGCAAATCGAATCAGGGGATCAAGGGATCAGGGGAAGTCACTCTTGCAAGGTGCTAGAAGGCACCAAAACAAGGTCTTCTGTCACCCTGTTTTCTTAAATTTTCGCCCATTTTCAGTGAAATCTGGCATATGTGGAGGGTGCATGCCTGGCAGTTTGCCAAGGACTGCATAACAGCCTTCAAAGAAGACTTAAAATCCACTTTTATGCCGATTCTTGTTCACTGTTTTCTATCGATATTTTCGGGCGCCATTTCAAATGGCTCAAAGCTTTCTGATTGGATGATTCTGGGGGGGTGTCTGCAATTTGATTGGCTGATTGGGCGCAATATTGAATTTCTCAAAGCTTTTCTGATTGGATAATTTGAAGAGAGGGATGAGATTTGATTGGCTGATTGGACGCCATTTTGATTTTCTAAAAGCTTCTGTGATTGGATAATTTAAGAGAGGCCTGAGATTTGATTGGCTGATTGGAAGGGGGGGGAAATCTCTGTATATCTATGTTAAATCTTCGGGTCATTTCAGCGTATTGATTGGCAAAGAGGGTTTGACCCCTGCACCAAGACCTTTTCTGGGTCCTGATGGTCAGAGGTTGAATCCCCAACTTTGCCATTTTATCTATTTTACCTATTTTTATTATTAGTCATTCTTACATCTTATTGTATTTCATTGGCCTATTTCTAAATTCTTCAAACAAGAACAAGATTTCTTATTGGAAAAAGATTATGCCACAGCAACCGGTTGCTTCTGAATCAATGTTTTTGCGCAGCGGTTAAACATAAAATCGACTCATGACTCACATGGTCACCAAAAGTGGTTCAATGTTTTTCGTGACCCTGGTAAGAAAACGAATTTGGTTTACCTTTCTTTGATTTGTGCAACAGGTATCAGTTGCCTCCAAAAGTGTCCAAGTTGATTTAATGATTTTATGCACAGCATGTAACGGTCACGTATGGGTGCGATAGTCATTGTAACCAATTCAATGGCCCTAGTAAGAGAAAACGAAAAAAAAAAAATTTCCCTATATTTGACTAAAGCAACAGGTGTCGTCTGCAATGGAATATGCCGTAAGTCAATTTTTCATGTTTTCGCGGGCGCATAACTGGCACGTATGAGACAGTAGTCAACGCAACTGGATTTCTTGTCACGGTATAAAAAGAGATTTAAAAAAAATGAAAATTGAGTTCCCTTTGTTTGATTTATGCAATAGAAATCAGTTGCTACTGAAAGAGTTTTCAGTTTTTTAAGCCACTTGTGACACTATTTCCTGGGATTTCTACACCGTACATTGATCATCTTAGCATATTCAAAGTATCAATGCCAATAAAATGGCCCTAGTAAGAGAAAAAGAACAAAAAAAAATCCCTATATTTGACTTAAGCAACAGGTGTCGTCTGCAATGAAATGTGCCGTAAGTCGATTTTTCATGTTTTTGCGGGCGCGTAACTGGCACGTATGAGATGGTAGTCAACGCAACTGGATTTCTTGGCATTGTACAAAAAGAGATTTAAAAAAAAAATAAAAATTTAGTTCCCTTTGTTTGATTTATGCAATAGAAAGCAGTTGCTACTGAAAGAGTTTTCAGTTTTTTAAGCCACTTGTGACACTATTTCCTGGGATTTCTACACTGTACATTGATCATCTTAGCATATTCAAAGTATCAATGCCATTTCAATGGCCCTAGTAAGAGAAAAAGAAAAAAAAAAAATCCCTATATTTGACTTAAGCAACAGGTGTCGTCTGCAATGGAATGTGCCGTAAGTCGATTTTTCATGTTTTCGCGGGCGCGTAACTGGCACGTATGAGACGGTAGTCAACACAACTGGATTTCTCGTCATTGTATAAAAAGAGATTTAAAAAAAAAAAAAATAAAAATTTAGTTCCCTTTGTTTGATTTATGCAATAGAAATCAGTTGCTACTGAAAGAGTTTTCAGTCTTTTTTAGCCACTTGTGACATTATCTTCTGGGGTTTCTACACTGTACATTGATCGTCTTAGCATATTCAAAGTATCAATGCCAATAAAATGGCCCTAGTAAGAGAAAAAGAACAAAAAAAATTCCCTATATTTGACTTAAGCAACAGGTGTCGTCTGCTATGGAATGTGCCGTAAGTCGATTTTTCGTGTTTTTGCGGGTGCGTAACTGGCACGTATGAGACGGTCATCAACGTAACTGGGTTTCTTGTTACGGTAAAAAGAGATTAAAAAAAAAATTAAAATTTAGTTCCCTTTGTTTTGATTTATGCAATAGGAAGCAGTTGCTACTGAAAGAGTTTTCAGTCTTTTTTAGCCACTTGTGACATTATTTTCTTATTTTCTGGGGTTTCTACACTGTACATTGATCATCTTAGCATATTTAAAGTATCAATGTACAGTATGGCTGTTGGCCTGAATTAGAAAAGCAAATCGAATCAGGGGATCAAGGGATCAGGGGAAGTCACTCTTGCAAGGTGCTAGAAGGCACCAAAGCAAGGTCTTCTGTCACCCTGTTTTCTTAAATTTTCGCCCATTTTCAGTGAAATCTGGCATATGTGGAGGGTGCATGCCTGGCAGTTTGCCAAGGACTGCATAACAGCCTTCAAAGAAGACTTAAAATCCACTTTTATGCCCATTCTTGTTCACTGTTTTCTATCGATATTTTCGGGCGCCATTTCAAATGGCTCAAAGCTTTCTGATTGGATGATTCTGGGGGTGTGTCTGCAATTTGATTGGCTGATTGGGCGCAATATTGAATTTCTCAAAGCTTTTCTGATTGGATAATTTGAAGAGAGGGATGAGATTTGATTGGCTGATTGGACGCCATTTTGATTTTCTAAAAGCTTCTGTGATTGGATAATTTAAGAGAGGCCTGAGATTTGATTGGCTGATTGGAAGGGGGGGGGGGAAATCTCTGTATATCTATGTTAAATCTTCGGGTCATTTCAGCGTATTGATTGGCAAAGAGGGTTTGACCCCTGCACCAAGACCTTTTCTGGGTCCTGATGGTCAGAGGTTGAATCTCCAACTTTGCCATTTTATCTATTTTACCTATTTTTATTATTAGTCATTCTTACATCTTATTGTATTTCATTGGCCTATTTCTAAATTCTTCAAACAAGAACAAGATTTCTTATTGGAAAAAGTTTATGCCACAGCAACCGGTTGCTTCTGAATCAATGTTTTTGCGCAGCGGTTAAACATAAAATCGACTCATGACTCACATGGTCACCAAAAGTGGTTCAATGTTTTTCGTGACCCTGGTAAGAAAACGAATTTGGTTTACCTTTCTTTGATTTGTGCAACAGGTATCAGTTGCCTCCAAAAGTGTCCAAGTTGATTTAATGATTTTATGCACAGCACGTAACGGTCACGTATGGGTGCGATAGTCATTGTAACCAATTCAATGGCCCTAGTAAGAGAAAACGAAAAAAAAAAAATTTCCCTATATTTGACTAAAGCAACAGGTGTCGTCTGCAATGGAATATGACGTAAGTCAATTTTTCATGTTTTCGCGGGCGCATAACTGGCACATATGAGACAGTAGTCAACGCAACTGGATTTCTTGTCACGGTATAAGAAGAGATTTAAAAAAAAATGAAAATTTAGTTCCCTTTGTTTGATTTATGCAATAGAAATCAGTTGCTACTGAAAGAGTTTTCAGTTTTTTAAGCCACTTGTGACACTATTTCCTGGGATTTCTACACCGTACATTGATCATCTTAGCATATTCAAAGTATCAATGCCAATAAAATGGCCCTAGTAAGAGAAAAAGAACAAAAAAAAATCCCTATATTTGACTTAAGCAACAGGTGTCGTCTGCAATGAAATGTGCCGTAAGTCGATTTTTCATGTTTTTGCGGGCGCGTAACTGGCACGTATGAGATGGTAGTCAACGCAACTGGATTTCTTGGCATTGTACAAAAAGAGATTTAAAAAAAAAATAAAAATTTAGTTCCCTTTGTTTGATTTATGCAATAGAAAGCAGTTGCTACTGAAAGAGTTTTCAGTTTTTTAAGCCACTTGTGACACTATTTCCTGGGATTTCTACACTGTACATTGATCATCTTAGCATATTCAAAGTATCAATGCCATTTCAATGGCCCTAGTAAGAGAAAAAGAAAAAAAAAAAAATCCCTATATTTGACTTAAGCAACAGGTGTCGTCTGCAATGGAATGTGCCGTAAGTCGATTTTTCATGTTTTCGCGGGCGCGTAACTGGCACGTATGAGACGGTAGTCAACACAACTGGATTTCTCGTCATTGTATAAAAAGAGATTTAAAAAAAAAATAAATAAAAATTTAGTTCCCTTTGTTTGATTTATGCAATAGAAATCAGTTGCTACTGAAAGAGTTTTCAGTCTTTTTTAGCCACTTGTGACATTATCTTCTGGGGTTTCTACACTGTACATTGATCGTCTTAGCATATTCAAAGTATCAATGCCAATAAAATGGCCCTAGTAAGAGAAAAAGAACAAAAAAAATTCCCTATATTTGACTTAAGCAACAGGTGTCGTCTGCTATGGAATGTGCCGTAAGTCGATTTTTCGTGTTTTTGCGGGTGCGTAACTGGCACGTATGAGACGGTCATCAACGTAACTGGGTTTCTTGTTACGGTAAAAAGAGATTAAAAAAAAAATTAAAATTTAGTTCCCTTTGTTTTGATTTATGCAATAGGAAGCAGTTGCTACTGAAAGAGTTTTCAGTCTTTTTTAGCCACTTGTGACATTATTTTCTTATTTTCTGGGGTTTCTACACTGTACATTGATCATCTTAGCATATTTAAAGTATCAATGTACAGTATGGCTGTTGGCCTGAATTAGAAAAGCAAATCGAATCAGGGGATCAAGGGATCAGGGGAAGTCACTCTTGCAAGGTGCTAGAAGGCACCAAAGCAAGGTCTTCTGTCACCCTGTTTTCTTAAATTTTCGCCCATTTTCAGTGAAATCTGGCATATGTGGAGGGTGCATGCCTGGCAGTTTGCCAAGGACTGCATAACAGCCTTCAAAGAAGACTTAAAATCCACTTTTATGCCCATTCTTGTTCACTGTTTTCTATCGATATTTTCGGGCGCCATTTCAAATGGCTCAAAGCTTTCTGATTGGATGATTCTGGGGGTGTGTCTGCAATTTGATTGGCTGATTGGGCGCAATATTGAATTTCTCAAAGCTTTTCTGATTGGATAATTTGAAGAGAGGGATGAGATTTGATTGGCTGATTGGACGCCATTTTGATTTTCTAAAAGCTTCTGTGATTGGATAATTTAAGAGAGGCCTGAGATTTGATTGGCTGATTGGAAGGGGGGGGGGAAATCTCTGTATATCTATGTTAAATCTTCGGGTCATTTCAGCGTATTGATTGGCAAAGAGGGTTTGACCCCTGCACCAAGACCTTTTCTGGGTCCTGATGGTCAGAGGTTGAATCCCCAACTTTGCCATTTTATCTATTTTACCTATTTTTATTATTAGTCATTCTTACATCTTATTGTATTTCATTGGCCTATTTCTAAATTCTTCAAACAAGAACAAGATTTCTTATTGGAAAAAGTTTATGCCACAGCAACCGGTTGCTTCTGAATCAATGTTTTTGCGCAGCGGTTAAACATAAAATCGACTCATGACTCACATGGTCACCAAAAGTGGTTCAATGTTTTTCGTGACCCTGGTAAGAAAACGAATTTGGTTTACCTTTCTTTGATTTGTGCAACAGGTATCAGTTGCCTCCAAAAGTGTCCAAGTTGATTTAATGATTTTATGCACAGCACGTAACGGTCACGTATGGGTGCGATAGTCATTGTAACCAATTCAATGGCCCTAGTAAGAGAAAACGAAAAAAAAAAAATTTCCCTATATTTGACTAAAGCAACAGGTGTCGTCTGCAATGGAATATGCCGTAAGTCAATTTTTCATGTTTTCGCGGGCGCATAACTGGCACGTATGAGACAGTAGTCAACGCAACTGGATTTCTTGTCACGGTATAAAAAGAGATTTAAAAAAAATGAAAATTTAGTTCCCTTTGTTTGATTTATGCAATAGAAATCAGTTGCTACTGAAAGAGTTTTCAGTTTTTTAAGCCACTTGTGACACTATTTCCTGGGATTTCTACACCGTACATTGATCATCTTAGCATATTCAAAGTATCAATGCCAATAAAATGGCCCTAGTAAGAGAAAAAGAACAAAAAAAAATCCCTATATTTGACTTAAGCAACAGGTGTCGTCTGCAATGAAATGTGCCGTAAGTCGATTTTTCATGTTTTTGCGGGCGCGTAACTGGCACGTATGAGATGGTAGTCAACGCAACTGGATTTCTTGGCATTGTACAAAAAGAGATTTAAAAAAAAATAAAAATTTAGTTCCCTTTGTTTGATTTATGCAATAGAAAGCAGTTGCTACTGAAAGAGTTTTCAGTTTTTTAAGCCACTTGTGACACTATTTCCTGGGATTTCTACACTGTACATTGATCATCTTAGCATATTCAAAGTATCAATGCCATTTCAATGGCCCTAGTAAGAGAAAAAGAAAAAAAAAAAATTCCTATATTTGACTTAAGCAACAGGTGTCGTCTGCAATGGAATGTGCCGTAAGTCGATTTTTCATGTTTTCGCGGGCGCGTAACTGGCACGTATGAGACGGTAGTCAACACAACTGGATTTCTCGTCATTGTATAAAAAGAGATTTAAAAAAAAAAAAAAATAAAAATTTAGTTCCCTTTGTTTGATTTATGCAATAGAAATCAGTTGCTACTGAAAGAGTTTTCAGTCTTTTTTAGCCACTTGTGACATTATCTTCTGGGGTTTCTACACTGTACATTGATCGTCTTAGCATATTCAAAGTATCAATGCCAATAAAATGGCCCTAGTATGAGAAAAAGAACAAAAAAAATTCCCTATATTTGACTTAAGCAACAGGTGTCGTCTGCTATGGAATGTGCCGTAAGTCCATTTTTCGTGTTTTTGCGGGTGCATAACTGGCACGTATGAGACGGTCGTCACCGTAACTGGGTTTCTTGTTACGGTAAAAAGAGATTAAAAAAAAAATTAAAATTTAGTTCCCTTTGTTTTGATTTATGCAATAGGAAGCAGTTGCTACTGAAAGAGTTTTCAGTCTTTTTTAGCCACTTGTGACATTATTTTCTTATTTTCTGGGGTTTCTACACTGTACATTGATCATCTTAGCATATTTAAAGTATCAATGTACAGTATGGCTGTTGGCCTGAATTAGAAAAGCAAATCGAATCAGGGGATCAAGGGATCAGGGGAAGTCACTCTTGCAAGGTGCTAGAAGGCACCAAAACAAGGTCTTCTGTCACCCTGTTTTCTTAAATTTTCGCCCATTTTCAGTGAAATCTGGCATATGTGGAGGGTGCATGCCTGGCAGTTTGCCAAGGACTGCATAACAGCCTTCAAAGAAGACTTAAAATCCACTTTTATGCCGATTCTTGTTCACTGTTTTCTATCGATATTTTCGGGCGCCATTTCAAATGGCTCAAAGCTTTCTGATTGGATGATTCTGGGGGTGTGTCTGCAATTTGATTGGCTGATTGGGCGCAATATTGAATTTCTCAAAGCTTTTCTGATTGGATAATTTGAAGAGAGGGATGAGATTTGATTGGCTGATTGGACGCCATTTTGATTTTCTAAAAGCTTCTGTGATTGGATAATTTAAGAGAGGCCTGAGATTTGATTGGCTGATTGGAAGGGGGGGGGGAAATCTCTGTATATCTATGTTAAATCTTCGGGTCATTTCAGCGTATTGATTGGCAAAGAGGGTTTGACCCCTGCACCAAGACCTTTTCTGGGTCCTGATGGTCAGAGGTTGAATCCCCAACTTTGCCATTTTATCTATTTTACCTATTTTTATTATTAGTCATTCTTACATCTTATTGTATTTCATTGGCCTATTTCTAAATTCTTCAAACAAGAACAAGATTTCTTATTGGAAAAAGTTTATGCCACAGCAACCGGTTGCTTCTGAATCAATGTTTTTGCGCAGCGGTTAAACATAAAATCGACTCATGACTCACATGGTCACCAAAAGTGGTTCAATGTTTTTCGTGACCCTGGTAAGAAAACGAATTTGGTTTACCTTTCTTTGATTTGTGCAACAGGTATAAGTTGCCTCCAAAAGTGTCCAAGTTGATTTAATGATTTTATGCACAGCACGTAACGGTCACGTATGGGTGCGATAGTCATTGTAACCAATTCAATGGCCCTAGTAAGAGAAAACGAAAAAAAAAAAATTTCCCTATATTTGACTAAAGCAACAGGTGTCGTCTGCAATGGAATATGACGTAAGTCAATTTTTCATGTTTTCGCGGGCGCATAACTGGCACGTATGAGACAGTAGTCAACGCAACTGGATTTCTTGTCACGGTATAAAAAGAGATTTAAAAAAAATGAAAATTTAGTTCCCTTTGTTTGATTTATGCAATAGAAATCAGTTGCTACTGAAAGAGTTTTCAGTTTTTTAAGCCACTTGTGACACTATTTCCTGGGATTTCTACACCGTACATTGATCATCTTAGCATATTCAAAGTATCAATGCCAATAAAATGGCCCTAGTAAGAGAAAAAGAACAAAAAAAAATCCCTATATTTGACTTAAGCAACAGGTGTTGTCTGCAATGAAATGTGCCATAAGTCGATTTTTCATGTTTTTACGGGTGCGTAACTGGCACGTATGAGATGGTAGTCAACGCAACTGGATTTCTTGGCATTGTACAAAAAGAGATTTAAAAAAAAATAAAAATTTAGTTCCCTTTGTTTGATTTATGCAATAGAAAGCAGTTGCTACTGAAAGAGTTTTCAGTTTTTTAAGCCACTTGTGACACTATTTCCTGGGATTTCTACACTGTACATTGATCATCTTAGCATATTCAAAGTATCAATGCCATTTCAATGGCCCTAGTAAGAGATAAAGAAAAAAAAAAAATTCCTATATTTGACTTAAGCAACAGGTGTCGTCTGCAATGGAATGTGCCGTAAGTCGATTTTTCATGTTTTCGCGGGCGCGTAACTGGCACGTATGAGACGGTAGTCAACACAACTGGATTTCTTGTCATTGTATAAAAAGAGATTTAAAAAAAAAAAAAATGAAAATTTAGTTCCCTTTGTTTGATTTATGCAATAGAAATCAGTTGCTACTGAAAGAGTTTTCAGTCTTTTTTAGCCACTTGTGACATTATCTTCTGGGGTTTCTACACTGTACATTGATCGTCTTAGCATATTCAAAGTATCAATGCCAATAAAATGGCCCTAGTATGAGAAAAAGAACAAAAAAAATTCCCTATATTTGACTTAAGCAACAGGTGTCGTCTGCTATGGAATGTGCCGTAAGTCGATTTTTCGTGTTTTTGCGGGTGCGTAACTGGCACGTATGAGACGGTCGTCAACGTAACTGGGTTTCTTGTTACGGTAAAAAGAGATTAAAAAAAAAATTAAAATTTAGTTCCCTTTGTTTTGATTTATGCAATAGGAAGCAGTTGCTACTGAAAGAGTTTTCAGTCTTTTTTAGCCACTTGTGACATTATTTTCTTATTTTCGGGGGTTTCTACACTGTACATTGATCATCTTAGCATATTTAAAGTATCAATGTACAGTATGGCTGTTGGCCTGAATTAGAAAAGCAAATCGAATCAGGGGATCAAGGGATCAGGGGAAGTCACTCTTGCAAGGTGCTAGAAGGCACCAAAACAAGGTCTTCTGTCACCCTGTTTTCTTAAATTTTCGCCCATTTTCAGTGAAATCTGGCATATGTGGAGGGTGCATGCCTGGCAGTTTGCCAAGGACTGCATAACAGCCTTCAAAGAAGACTTAAAATCCACTTTTATGCCGATTCTTGTTCACTGTTTTCTATCGATATTTTCGGGCGCCATTTCAAATGGCTCAAAGCTTTCTGATTGGATGATTCTGGGGGTGTGTCTGCAATTTGATTGGCTGATTGGGCGCAATATTGAATTTCTCAAAGCTTTTCTGATTGGATAATTTGAAGAGAGGGATGAGATTTGATTGGCTGATTGGACGCCATTTTGATTTTCTAAAAGCTTCTGTGATTGGATAATTTAAGAGAGGCCTGAGATTTGATTGGCTGATTGGAAGGGGGGGGGAAATCTCTGTATATCTATGTTAAATCTTCGGGTCATTTCAGCGTATTGATTGGCAAAGAGGGTTTGACCCCTGCACCAAGACCTTTTCTGGGTCCTGATGGTCAGAGGTTGAATCCCCAACTTTGCCATTTTATCTATTTTACCTATTTTTATTATTAGTCATTCTTACATCTTATTGTATTTCATTGGCCTATTTCTAAATTCTTCAAACAAGAACAAGATTTCTTATTGGAAAAAGTTTATGCCACAGCAACCGGTTGCTTCTGAATCAATGTTTTTGCGCAGCGGTTAAACATAAAATCGACTCATGACTCACATGGTCACCAAAAGTGGTTCAATGTTTTTCGTGACCCTGGTAAGAAAACGAATTTGGTTTACCTTTCTTTGATTTGTGCAACAGGTATCAGTTGCCTCCAAAAGTGTCCAAGTTGATTTAATGATTTTATGCACAGCACGTAACGGTCAGGTATGGGTGCGATAGTCATTGTAACCAATTCAATGGCCCTAGTAAGAGAAAACGAAAAAAAAAAAATTTCCCTATATTTGACTAAAGCAACAGGTGTCATCTGCAATGGAATATGCCGTAAGTCAATTTTTCATGTTTTCGCGGGCGCATAACTGGCACGTATGAGACAGTAGTCAACGCAACTGGATTTCTTGTCACGGTATAAAAAGAGATTTAAAAAAAATGAAAATTTAGTTCCCTTTGTTTGATTTATGCAATAGAAATCAGTTGCTACTGAAAGAGTTTTCAGTTTTTTAAGCCACTTGTGACACTATTTCCTGGGATTTCTACACCGTACATTGATCATCTTAGCATATTCAAAGTATCAATGCCAATAAAATGGCCCTAGTAAGAGAAAAAGAACAAAAAAAAATCCCTATATTTGACTTAAGCAACAGGTGTCGTCTGCAATGAAATGTGCCGTAAGTCGATTTTTCATGTTTTTGCGGGCGCGTAACTGGCACGTATGAGATGGTAGTCAATGCAACTGGATTTCTTGGCATTGTACAAAAAGAGATTTAAAAAAAAATAAAAATTTAGTTCCCTTTGTTTGATTTATGCAATAGAAAGCAGTTGCTACTGAAAGAGTTTTCAGTTTTTTAAGCCACTTGTGACACTATTTCCTGGGATTTCTACACTGTACATTGATCATCTTAGCATATTCAAAGTATCAATGCCATTTCAATGGCCCTAGTAAGAGAAAAAGAAAAAAAAAAAATTCCTATATTTGACTTAAGCAACAGGTGTCGTCTGCAATGGAATGTGCCGTAAGTCGATTTTTCATGTTTTCGCGGGCGTGTAACTGGCACGTATGAGACGGTAGTCAACACAACTAGATTTCTCGTCATTGTATAAAAAGAGATTTAAAAAAAAAAATAATAAAAATTTAGTTCCCTTTGTTTGATTTATGCAATAGAAATCAGTTGCTACTGAAAGAGTTTTCAGTCTTTTTTAGCCACTTGTGACATTATCTTCTGGGGTTTCTACACTGTACATTGATCGTCTTAGCATATTCAAAGTATCAATGCCAATAAAATGGCCCTAGTAAGAGAAAAAGAACCAAAAAAATTCCCTATATTTGACTTAAGCAACAGGTGTCGTCTGCTATGGAATGTGCCGTAAGTCGATTTTTCGTGTTTTTGCGGGTGCGTAACTGGCACGTATGAGACGGTCGTCAACGTAACTGGGTTTCTTGTTACGGTAAAAAGAGATTAAAAAAAAAATTAAAATTTATTTCCTTTTGTTTTGATTTATGCAATAGGAAGCAGTTGCTACTGAAAGAGTTTTCAGTCTTTTTTAGCCACTTGTGACATTATTTTCTTATTTTCTGGGGTTTCTACACTGTACATTGATCATCTTAGCATATTTAAAGTATCAATGTACAGTATGGCTGTTGGCCTGAATTAGAAAAGCAAATCGAATCAGGGGATCAAGGGATCAGGGGAAGTCACTCTTGCAAGGTGCTAGAAGGCACCAAAACAAGGTCTTCTGTCACCCTGTTTTCTTAAATTTTCGCCCATTTTCAGTGAAATCTGGCATATGTGGAGGGTGCATGCCTGGCAGTTTGCCAAGGACTGCATAACAGCCTTCAAAGAAGACTTAAAATCCACTTTTATGCCGATTCTTGTTCACTGTTTTCTATCGATATTTTCGGGCGCCATTTCAAATGGCTCAAAGCTTTCTGATTGGATGATTCTGGGGGGGTGTCTGCAATTTGATTGGCTGATTGGGCGCAATATTGAATTTCTCAAAGCTTTTCTGATTGGATAATTTGAAGAGAGGGATGAGATTTGATTGGCTGATTGGACGCCATTTTGATTTTCTAAAAGCTTCTGTGATTGGATAATTTAAGAGAGGCCTGAGATTTGATTGGCTGATTGGAAGGGGGGGGAAATCTCTGTATATCTATGTTAAATCTTCGGGTCATTTCAGCGTATTGATTGGCAAAGAGGGTTTGACCCCTGCACCAAGACCTTTTCTGGGTCCTGATGGTCAGAGGTTGAATCCCCAACTTTGCCATTTTATCTATTTTACCTATTTTTATTATTAGTCATTCTTACATCTTATTGTATTTCATTGGCCTATTTCTAAATTCTTCAAACAAGAACAAGATTTCTTATTGGAAAAAGTTTATGCCACAGCAACCGGTTGCTTCTGAATCAATGTTTTTGCGCAGCGGTTAAACATAAAATCGACTCATGACTCACATGGTCACCAAAAGTGGTTCAATGTTTTTCGTGACCCTGGTAAGAAAACGAATTTGGTTTACCTTTCTTTGATTTGTGCAACAGGTATCAGTTGCCTCCAAAAGTGTCCAAGTTGATTTAATGATTTTATGCACAGCACGTAACGGTCACGTATGGGTGCGATAGTCATTGTAACCAATTCAATGGCCCTAGTAAGAGAAAACGAAAAAAAAAAAATTTCCCTATATTTGACTAAAGCAACAGGTGTCGTCTGCAATGGAATATGCCGTAAGTCAATTTTTCATGTTTTCGCGGGCGCATAACTGGCACGTATGAGACAGTAGTCAACGCAACTGGATTTCTTGTCACGGTATAAAAAGAGATTTAAAAAAAAATGAAAATTTAGTTCCCTTTGTTTGATTTATGCAATAGAAATCAGTTGCTACTGAAAGAGTTTTCAGTTTTTTAAGCCACTTGTGACACTATTTCCTGGGATTTCTACACCGTACATTGATCATCTTAGCATATTCAAAGTATCAATGCCAATAAAATGGCCCTAGTAAGAGAAAAAGAACAAAAAAAAATCCCTATATTTGACTTAAGCAACAGGTGTCGTCTGCAATGAAATGTGCCGTAAGTCGATTTTTCATGTTTTTGCGGGCGCGTAACTGGCACCTATGAGATGGTAGTCAACGCAACTGGATTTCTTGGCATTGTACAAAAAGAGATTTAAAAAAAAAATAAAAATTTAGTTCCCTTTGTTTGATTTATGCAATAGAAAGCACTTGCTACTGAAAGAGTTTTCAGTTTTTTAAGCCACTTGTGACACTATTTCCTGGGATTTCTACACTGTACATTGATCATCTTAGCATATTCAAAGTATCAATGCCATTTCAATGGCCCTAGTAAGAGAAAAAGAAAAAAAAAAAATCCCTATATTTGACTTAAGCAACAGGTGTCGTCTGCAATGGAATGTGCCGTAAGTCGATTTTTCATGTTTTCGCGGGCGCGTAACTGGCACGTATGAGACGGTAGTCAACACAACTGGATTTCTCGTCATTGTATAAAAAGAGATTTAAAAAAAAAAAAAATAAAAATTTAGTTCCCTTTGTTTGATTTATGCAATAGAAATCAGTTGCTACTGAAAGAGTTTTCAGTCTTTTTTAGCCACTTGTGACATTATCTTCTGGGGTTTCTACACTGTACATTGATCGTCTTAGCATATTCAAAGTATCAATGCCAATAAAATGGCCCTAGTAAGAGAAAAAGAACAAAAAAAATTCCCTATATTTGACTTAAGCAACAGGTGTCGTCTGCTATGGAATGTGCCGTAAGTCGATTTTTCGTGTTTTTGCGGGTGCGTAACTGGCACGTATGAGACGGTCATCAACGTAACTGGGTTTCTTGTTACGGTAAAAAGAGATTAAAAAAAAAATTAAAATTTAGTTCCCTTTGTTTTGATTTATGCAATAGGAAGCAGTTGCTACTGAAAGAGTTTTCAGTCTTTTTTAGCCACTTGTGACATTATTTTCTTATTTTCTGGGGTTTCTACACTGTACATTGATCATCTTAGCATATTTAAAGTATCAATGTACAGTATGGCTGTTGGCCTGAATTAGAAAAGCAAATCGAATCAGGGGATCAAGGGATCAGGGGAAGTCACTCTTGCAAGGTGCTAGAAGGCACCAAAGCAAGGTCTTCTGTCACCCTGTTTTCTTAAATTTTCGCCCATTTTCAGTGAAATCTGGCATATGTGGAGGGTGCATGCCTGGCAGTTTGCCAAGGACTGCATAACAGCCTTCAAAGAAGACTTAAAATCCACTTTTATGCCCATTCTTGTTCACTGTTTTCTATCGATATTTTCGGGCGCCATTTCAAATGGCTCAAAGCTTTCTGATTGGATGATTCTGGGGGTGTGTCTGCAATTTGATTGGCTGATTGGGCGCAATATTGAATTTCTCAAAGCTTTTCTGATTGGATAATTTGAAGAGAGGGATGAGATTTGATTGGCTGATTGGACGCCATTTTGATTTTCTAAAAGCTTCTGTGATTGGATAATTTAAGAGAGGCCTGAGATTTGATTGGCTGATTGGAAGGGGGGGGGAAATCTCTGTATATCTATGTTAAATCTTCGGGTCATTTCAGCGTATTGATTGGCAAAGAGGGTTTGACCCCTGCACCAAGACCTTTTCTGGGTCCTGATGGTCAGAGGTTGAATCCCCAACTTTGCCATTTTATCTATTTTACCTATTTTTATTATTAGTCATTCTTACATCTTATTGTATTTCATTGGCCTATTTCTAAATTCTTCAAACAAGAACAAGATTTCTTATTGGAAAAAGTTTATGCCACAGCAACCGGTTGCTTCTGAATCAATGTTTTTGCGCAGCGGTTAAACATAAAATCGACTCATGACTCACATGGTCACCAAAAGTGGTTCAATGTTTTTCGTGACCCTGGTAAGAAAACGAATTTGGTTTACCTTTCTTTGATTTGTGCAACAGGTATCAGTTGCCTCCAAAAGTGTCCAAGTTGATTTAATGATTTTATGCACAGCACGTAACGGTCACGTATGGGTGCGATATTCATTGTAACCAATTCAATGGCCCTAGTAAGAGAAAACGAAAAAAAAAAAATTTCCCTATATTTGACTAAAGCAACAGGTGTCGTCTGCAATGGAATATGACGTAAGTCAATTTTTCATGTTTTCGCGGGCGCATAACTGGCACATATGAGACAGTAGTCAACGCAACTGGATTTCTTGTCACGGTATAAAAAGAGATTTAAAAAAAAATGAAAATTTAGTTCCCTTTGTTTGATTTATGCAATAGAAATCAGTTGCTACTGAAAGAGTTTTCAGTTTTTTAAGCCACTTGTGACACTATTTCCTGGGATTTCTACACCGTACATTGATCATCTTAGCATATTCAAAGTATCAATGCCAATAAAATGGCCCTAGTAAGAGAAAAAGAACAAAAAAAAATCCCTATATTTGACTTAAGCAACAGGTGTCGTCTGCAATGAAATGTGCCGTAAGTCGATTTTTCATGTTTTTGCGGGCGCGTAACTGGCACGTATGAGATGGTAGTCAACGCAACTGGATTTCTTGGCATTGTACAAAAAGAGATTTAAAAAAAAATAAAAATTTAGTTCCCTTTGTTTGATTTATGCAATAGAAAGCACTTGCTACTGAAAGAGTTTTCAGTTTTTTAAGCCACTTGTGACACTATTTCCTGGGATTTCTACACTGTACATTGATCATCTTAGCATATTCAAAGTATCAATGCCATTTCAATGGCCCTAGTAAGAGAAAAAGAAAAAAAAAAAAATCCCTATATTTGACTTAAGCAACAGGTGTCGTCTGCAATGGAATGTGCCGTAAGTCGATTTTTCATGTTTTCGCGGGCGCGTAACTGGCACGTATGAGACGGTAGTCAACACAACTGGATTTCTCGTCATTGTATAAAAAGAGATTTAAAAAAAAAAAAAATAAAAATTTAGTTCCCTTTGTTTGATTTATGCAATAGAAATCAGTTGCTACTGAAAGAGTTTTCAGTCTTTTTTAGCCACTTGTGACATTATCTTCTGGGGTTTCTACACTGTACATTGATCGTCTTAGCATATTCAAAGTATCAATGCCAATAAAATGGCCCTAGTAAGAGAAAAAGAACCAAAAAAATTCCCTATATTTGACTTAAGCAACAGGTGTCGTCTGCTATGGAATGTGCCGTAAGTCGATTTTTCGTGTTTTTGCGGGTGCGTAACTGGCACGTATGAGACGGTCGTCAACGTAACTGGGTTTCTTGTTACGGTAAAAAGAGATTAAAAAAAAAATTAAAATTTAGTTCCCTTTGTTTTGATTTATGCAATAGGAAGCAGTTGCTACTGAAAGAGTTTTCAGTCTTTTTTAGCCACTTGTGACATTATTTTCTTATTTTCTGGGGTTTCTACACTGTACATTGATCATCTTAGCATATTTAAAGTATCAATGTACAGTATGGCTGTTGGCCTGAATTAGAAAAGCAAATCGAATCAGGGGATCAAGGGATCAGGGGAAGTCACTCTTGCAAGGTGCTAGAAGGCACCAAAACAAGGTCTTCTGTCACCCTGTTTTCTTAAATTTTCGCCCATTTTCAGTGAAATCTGGCATATGTGGAGGGTGCATGCCTGGCAGTTTGCCAAGGACTGCATAACAGCCTTCAAAGAAGACTTAAAATCCACTTTTATGCCGATTCTTGTTCACTGTTTTCTATCGATATTTTCGGGCGCCATTTCAAATGGCTCAAAGCTTTCTGATTGGATGATTCTGGGGGTGTGTCTGCAATTTGATTGGCTGATTGGGCGCATTATTGAATTTCTCAAAGCTTTTCTGATTGGATAATTTGAAGAGAGGGATGAGATTTGATTGGCTGATTGGACGCCATTTTGATTTTCTAAAAGCTTCTGTGATTGGATAATTTAAGAGAGGCCTGAGATTTGATTGGCTGATTGGAAGGGGGGGGAAATCTCTGTATATCTATGTTAAATCTTCGGGTCATTTCAGCGTATTGATTGGCAAAGAGGGTTTGACCCCTGCACCAAGACCTTTTCTGGGTCCTGATGGTCAGAGGTTGAATCCCCAACTTTGCCATTTTATCTATTTTACCTATTTTTATTATTAGTCATTCTTACATCTTATTGTATTTCATTGGCCTATTTCTAAATTCTTCAAACAAGCACAAGATTTCTTATTGGAAAAAGTTTATGCCACAGCAACCGGTTGCTTCTGAATCAATGTTTTTGCGCAGCGGTTAAACATAAAATCGACTCATGACTCACATGGTCACCAAAAGTGGTTCAATGTTTTTCGTGACCCTGGTAAGAAAACGAATTTGGTTTACCTTTCTTTGATTTGTGCAACAGGTATCAGTTGCCTCCAAAAGTGTCCAAGTTGATTTAATGATTTTATGCACAGCACGTAACGGTCACGTATGGGTGCGATAGTCATTGTAACCAATTCAATGGCCCTAGTAAGAGAAAACAAAAAAAAAAAAATTTCCCTATATTTGACTAAAGCAACAGGTGTCGTCTGCAATGGAATATGACGTAAGTCAATTTTTCATGTTTTCGCGGGCGCATAACTGGCACATATGAGACAGTAGTCAACGCAACTGGATTTCTTGTCACGGTATAAAAAGAGATTTAAAAAAAAATGAAAATTTAGTTCCCTTTGTTTGATTTATGCAATAGAAATCAGTTGCTACTGAAAGAGTTTTCAGTTTTTTAAGCAACTTGTGACACTATTTCCTGGGATTTCTACACCGTACATTGATCATCTTAGCATATTCAAAGTATCAATGCCAATAAAATGGCCCTAGTAAGAGAAAAAGAACAAAAAAAAAATCCCTATATTTGACTTAAGCAACAGGTGTCGTCTGCAATGAAATGTGCCGTAAGTCGATTTTTCATGTTTTTGCGGGCGCGTAACTGGCACGTATGAGATGGTAGTCAACGCAACTGGATTTCTTGGCATTGTACAAAAAGAGATTTAAAAAAAAATAGAAATTTAGTTCCCTTTGTTTGATTTATGCAATAGAAAGCAGTTGCTACTGAAAGAGTTTTCAGTTTTTTAAGCCACTTGTGACACTATTTCCTGGGATTTCTACACTGTACATTGATCATCTTAGCATATTCAAAGTATCAATGCCATTTCAATGGCCCTAGTAAGAGAAAAAGAAAAAAAAAAAATCCCTATATTTGACTTAAGCAACAGGTGTCGTCTGCAATGGAATGTGCCGTAAGTCGATTTTTCATGTTTTCGCGGGCGCGTAACTGGCACGTATGAGACGGTAGTCAACACAACTGGATTTCTCGTCATTGTATAAAAAGAGATTTAAAAAAAAAATAAATAAAAATTTAGTTCCCTTTGTTTGATTTATGCAATAGAAATCAGTTGCTACTGAAAGAGTTTTCAGTCTTTTTTAGCCACTTGTGACATTATCTTCTGGGGTTTCTACACTGTACATTGATCGTCTTAGCATATTCAAAGTATCAATGCCAATAAAATGGCCCTAGTAAGAGAAAAAGAACAAAAAAAATTCCCTATATTTGACTTAAGCAACAGGTGTCGTCTGCTATGGAATGTGCCGTAAGTTGATTTTTCGTGTTTTTGCGGGTGCGTAACTGGCACGTATGAGACGGTCGTCAACGTAACTGGGTTTCTTGTTACGGTAAAAAGAGATTAAAAAAAAAATTAAAATTTAGTTCCCTTTGTTTTGATTTATGCAATAGGAAGCAGTTGCTACTGAAAGAGTTTTCAGTCTTTTTTAGCCACTTGTGACATTATTTTCTTATTTTCTGGGGTTTCTACACTGTACATTGATCATCTTAGCATATTTAAAGTATCAATGTACAGTATGGCTGTTGGCCTGAATTAGAAAAGCAAATCGAATCAGGGGATCAAGGGATCAGGGGAAGTCACTCTTGCAAGGTGCTAGAAGGCACCAAAACAAGGTCTTCTGTCACCCTGTTTTCTTAAATTTTCGCCCATTTTCAGTGAAATCTGGCATATGTGGAGGGTGCATGCCTGGCAGTTTGCCAAGGACTGCATAACAGCCTTCAAAGAAGACTTAAAATCCACTTTTAGGCCGATTCTTGTTCACTGTTTTCTATCGATATTTTCGGGCGCCATTTCAAATGGCTCAAAGCTTTCTGATTGGATGATTCTGGGGGTGTGTCTGTAATTTGATTCGCTGATTGGGCGCAATATTGAATTTCTCAAAGCTTTTCTGATTGGATAATTTGAAGAGAGGGATGAGATTTGATTGGCTGATTGGACGCCATTTTGATTTTCTAAAAGCTTCTGTGATTGGATAATTTAAGAGAGGCCTGAGATTTGATTGGCTGATTGGAAGGGGGGGGGGAAATCTCTGTATATCTATGTTAAATCTTCGGGTCATTTCAGCGTATTGATTGGCAAAGAGGGTTTGACCCCTGCACCAAGACCTTTCTGGGTCCTGATGGTCAGAGGTTGAATCCCCAACTTTGACATTTTATCTATTTTACCTATTTTTATTATTAGTCATTCTTACATCTTATTGTATTTCATTGGCCTATTTCTAAATTCTTCAAACAAGAACAAGATTTCTTATTGGAAAAAGTTTATGCCACAGCAACCGGTTGCTTCTGAATCAATGTTTTTGCGCAGCGGTTAAACATAAAATCGACTCATGACTCACATGGTCACCAAAAGTGGTTCAATGTTTTTCGTGACCCTGGTAAGAAAACGAATTTGGTTTACCTTTCTTTGATTTGTGCAACAGGTATCAGTTGCCTCCAAAAGTGTCCAAGTTGATTTAATGATTTTATGCACAGCACGTAACGGTCACGTATGGGTGCGATAGTCATTGTAACCAATTCAATGGCCCTAGTAAGAGAAAACGAAAAAAAAAAAATTTCCCTATATTTGACTAAAGCAACAGGTGTCGTCTGCAATGGAATATGCCGTAAGTCAATTTTTCATGTTTTCGCGGGCGCATAACTGGCACGTATGAGACAGTAGTCAACACAACTGGATTTCTTGTCACGGTATAAAAAGAGATTTAAAAAAAATGAAAATTTAGTTCCCTTTGTTTGATTTATGCAATAGAAATCAGTTGCTACTGAAAGAGTTTTCAGTTTTTTAAGCCACTTGTGACACTATTTCCTGGGATTTCTACACCGTACATTGATCATCTTAGCATATTCAAAGTATCAATGCCAATAAAATGGCCCTAGTAAGAGAAAAAGAACAAAAAAAAATCCCTATATTTGACTTAAGCAACAGGTGTCGTCTGCAATGAAATGTGCCGTAAGTCGATTTTTCATGTTTTTGCGGACGCGTAACTGGCACGTATGAGATGGTAGTCAACGCAACTGGATTTCTTGGCATTGTACAAAAAGAGATTTAAAAAAAAATAAAAATTTAGTTCCCTTTGTTTGATTTATGCAATAGAAAGCAGTTGCTACTGAAAGAGTTTTCAGTTTTTTAAGCCACTTGTGACACTATTTCCTGGGATTTCTACACTGTACATTGATCATCTTAGCATATTCAAAGTATCAATGCCATTTCAATGGCCCTAGTAAGAGAAAAAGAAAAAAAAAATCCCTATATTTGACTTAAGCAACAGGTGTCGTCTGCAATGGAATGTGCCGTAAGTCGATTTTTCATGTTTTCGCGGGCGCGTAACTGGCACGTATGAGACGGTAGTCAACACAACTGGATTTCTCGTCATTTTATAAAAAGAGATTTAAAAAAAAAATAAATAAAAATTTAGTTCCCTTTGTTTGATTTATGCAATAGAAATCAGTTGCTACTGAAAGAGTTTTCAGTCTTTTTTAGCCACTTGTGACATTATCTTCTGGGGTTTCTACACTGTACATTGATCGTCTTAGCATATTCAAAGTATCAATGCCAATAAAATGGCCCTAGTAAGAGAAAAAGAACAAAAAAAAATTCCCTATATTTGACTTAAGCAACAGGTGTCGTCTGCTATGGAATGTGCCGTAAGTCGATTTTTCGTGTTTTTGCGGGTGCGTAACTGGCACGTATGAGACGGTCGTCAACGTAACTGGGTTTCTTGTTACGGTAAAAAGAGATTAAAAAAAAAATTAAAATTTAGTTCCCTTTGTTTTGATTTATGCAATAGGAAGCAGTTGCTACTGAAAGAGTTTTCAGTCTTTTTTAGCCACTTGTGACATTATTTTCTTATTTTCTGGGGTTTCTACACTGTACATTGATCATCTTAGCATATTTAAAGTATCAATGTACAGTATGGCTGTTGGCCTGAATTAGAAAAGCAAATCGAATCAGGGGATCAAGGGATCAGGGGAAGTCACTCTTGCAAGGTGCTAGAAGGCACCAAAACAAGGTCTTCTGTCACCCTGTTTTCTTAAATTTTCGCCCATTTTCAGTGAAATCTGGCATATGTGGAGGGTGCATGCCTGGCAGTTTGCCAAGGACTGCATAACAGCCTTCAAAGAAGACTTAAAATCCACTTTTAGGCCGATTCTTGTTCACTGTTTTCTATCGATATTTTCGGGCGCCATTTCAAATGGCTCAAAGCTTTCTGATTGGATGATTCTGGGGGTGTGTCTGTAATTTGATTCGCTGATTGGGCGCAATATTGAATTTCTCAAAGCTTTTCTGATTGGATAATTTGAAGAGAGGGATGAGATTTGATTGGCTGATTGGACGCCATTTTGATTTTCTAAAAGCTTCTGTGATTGGATAATTTAAGAGAGGCCTGAGATTTGATTGGCTGATTGGAAGGGGGGGGGAAATCTCTGTATATCTATGTTAAATCTTCGGGTCATTTCAGCGTATTGATTGGCAAAGAGGGTTTGACCCCTGCACCAAGACCTTTCTGGGTCCTGATGGTCAGAGGTTGAATCCCCAACTTTGACATTTTATCTATTTTACCTATTTTTATTATTAGTCATTCTTACATCTTATTGTATTTCATTGGCCTATTTCTAAATTCTTCAAACAAGAACAAGATTTCTTATTGGAAAAAGTTTATGCCACAGCAACCGGTTGCTTCTGAATCAATGTTTTTGCGCAGCGGTTAAACATAAAATCGACTCATGACTCACATGGTCACCAAAAGTGGTTCAATGTTTTTCGTGACCCTGGTAAGAAAACGAATTTGGTTTACCTTTCTTTGATTTGTGCAACAGGTATCAGTTGCCTCCAAAAGTGTCCAAGTTGATTTAATGATTTTATGCACAGCACGTAACGGTCACGTATGGGTGCGATAGTCATTGTAACCAATTCAATGGCCCTAGTAAGAGAAAACGAAAAAAAAAAAATTTCCCTATATTTGACTAAAGCAACAGGTGTCGTCTGCAATGGAATATGCCGTAAGTCAATTTTTCATGTTTTCGCAGGCGCATAACTGGCACGTATGAGACAGTAGTCAACGCAACTGGATTTCTTGTCACGGTATAAAAAGAGATTTAAAAAAAATGAAAATTTAGTTCCCTTTGTTTGATTTATGCAATAGAAATCAGTTGCTACTGAAAGAGTTTTCAGTTTTTTAAGCCACTTGTGACACTATTTCCTGGGATTTCTACACCGTACATTGATCATCTTAGCATATTCAAAGTATCAATACCAATAAAATGGCCCTAGTAAGAGAAAAAGAACAAAAAAAAAAATCCCTATATTTGACTTAAGCAACAGGTGTCGTCTGCAATGAAATGTGCCGTAAGTCGATTTTTCATGTTTTTGCGGGCGCGTAACTGGCACGTATGAGATGGTAGTCAACGCAACTGGATTTCTTGGCATTGTACAAAAAGAGATTTAAAAAAAAATAGAAATTTAGTTCCCTTTGTTTGATTTATGCAATAGAAAGCAGTTGCTACTGAAAGAGTTTTCAGTTTTTTAAGCCACTTGTGACACTATTTCCTGGGATTTCTACACTGTACATTGATCATCTTAGCATATTCAAAGTATCAATGCCATTTCAATGGCCCTAGTAAGAGAAAAAGAAAAAAAAAAAATCCCTATATTTGACTTAAGCAACAGGTGTCGTCTGCAATGGAATGTGCCGTAAGTCGATTTTTCATGTTTTCGCGGGCGCGTAACTGGCACGTATGAGACGGTAGTCAACACAACTGGATTTCTCGTCATTGTATAAAAAGAGATTTAAAAAAAAAATAAATAAAAATTTAGTTCCCTTTGTTTGATTTATGCAATAGAAATCAGTTGCTACTGAAAGAGTTTTCAGTCTTTTTTAGCCACTTGTGACATTATCTTCTGGGGTTTCTACACTGTACATTGATCGTCTTAGCATATTCAAAGTATCAATGCCAATAAAATGGCCCTAGTAAGAGAAAAAGAACAAAAAAAATTCCCTATATTTGACTTAAGCAACAGGTGTCGTCTGCTATGGAATGTGCCGTAAGTCGATTTTTCGTGTTTTTGCGGGTGCGTAACTGGCACGTATGAGACGGTCGTCAACGTAACTGGGTTTCTTGTTACGGTAAAAAGAGATTAAAAAAAAAATTAAAATTTAGTTCCCTTTGTTTTGATTTATGCAATAGGAAGCAGTTGCTAC
Organism: Hippopus hippopus; assembly: GCA_946811185.2. Taxonomy (NCBI): domain Eukaryota; kingdom Metazoa; phylum Mollusca; class Bivalvia; order Cardiida; family Cardiidae; genus Hippopus; species Hippopus hippopus. The sequence goes on along the minus strand of OX328104.1, from coordinate 47,805,440 downwards.
TGAAAGAGTTTTCAGTCTTTTTTAGCCACTTGTGACATTATTTTCTTATTTTCTGGGGTTTCTACACTGTACATTGATCATCTTAGCATATTTAAAGTATCAATGTACAGTATGGCTGTTGGCCTGAATTAGAAAAGCAAATCGAATCAGGGGATCAAGGGATCAGGGGAAGTCACTCTTGCAAGGTGCTAGAAGGCACCAAAACAAGGTCTTCTGTCACCCTGTTTTCTTAAATTTTCGCCCATTTTCAGTGAAATCTGGCATATGTGGAGGGTGCATGCCTGGCAGTTTGCCAAGGACTGCATAACAGCCTTCAAAGAAGACTTAAAATCCACTTTTATGCCGATTCTTGTTCACTGTTTTCTATCGATATTTTCGGGCGCCATTTCAAATGGCTCAAAGCTTTCTGATTGGATGATTCTGGGGGTGTGTCTGTAATTTGATTCGCTGATTGGGCGCAATATTGAATTTCTCAAAGCTTTTCTGATTGGATAATTTGAAGAGAGGGATGAGATTTGATTGGCTGATTGGACGCCATTTTGATTTTCTAAAAGCTTCTGTGATTGGATAATTTAAGAGAGGCCTGAGATTTGATTGGCTGATTGGAAGGGGGGGGGAAATCTCTGTATATCTATGTTAAATCTTCGGGTCATTTCAGCGTATTGATTGGCAAAGAGGGTTTGACCCCTGCACCAAGACCTTTCTGGGTCCTGATGGTCAGAGGTTGAATCCCCAACTTTGACATTTTATCTATTTTACCTATTTTTATTATTAGTCATTCTTACATCTTATTGTATTTCATTGGCCTATTTCTAAATTCTTCAAACAAGAACAAGATTTCTTATTGGAAAAAGTTTATGCCACAGCAACCGGTTGCTTCTGAATCAATGTTTTTGCGCAGCGGTTAAACATAAAATCGACTCATGACTCACATGGTCACCAAAAGTGGTTCAATGTTTTTCGTGACCCTGGTAAGAAAACGAATTTGGTTTACCTTTCTTTGATTTGTGCAACAGGTATCAGTTGCCTCCAAAAGTGTCCAAGTTGATTTAATGATTTTATGCACAGCACGTAACGGTCACGTATGGGTGCGATAGTCATTGTAACCAATTCAATGGCCCTAGTAAGAGAAAACGAAAAAAAAAAAATTTCCCTATATTTGACTAAAGCAACAGGTGTCGTCTGCAATGGAATATGCCGTAAGTCAATTTTTCATGTTTTCGCGGGCGCATAACTGGCACGTATGAGACAGTAGTCAACACAACTGGATTTCTTGTCACGGTATAAAAAGAGATTTAAAAAAAATGAAAATTTAGTTCCCTTTGTTTGATTTATGCAATAGAAATCAGTTGCTACTGAAAGAGTTTTCAGTTTTTTAAGCCACTTGTGACACTATTTCCTGGGATTTCTACACCGTACATTGATCATCTTAGCATATTCAAAGTATCAATGCCAATAAAATGGCCCTAGTAAGAGAAAAAGAACAAAAAAAAATCCCTATATTTGACTTAAGCAACAGGTGTCGTCTGCAATGAAATGTGCCGTAAGTCGATTTTTCATGTTTTTGCGGACGCGTAACTGGCACGTATGAGATGGTAGTCAACGCAACTGGATTTCTTGGCATTGTACAAAAAGAGATTTAAAAAAAAATAAAAATTTAGTTCCCTTTGTTTGATTTATGCAATAGAAAGCAGTTGCTACTGAAAGAGTTTTCAGTTTTTTAAGCCACTTGTGACACTATTTCCTGGGATTTCTACACTGTACATTGATCATCTTAGCATATTCAAAGTATCAATGCCATTTCAATGGCCCTAGTAAGAGAAAAAGAAAAAAAAAAATCCCTATATTTGACTTAAGCAACAGGTGTCGTCTGCAATGGAATGTGCCGTAAGTCGATTTTTCATGTTTTCGCGGGCGCGTAACTGGCACGTATGAGACGGTAGTCAACACAACTGGATTTCTCGTCATTGTATAAAAAGAGATTTAAAAAAAAAATAAATAAAAATTTAGTTCCCTTTGTTTGATTTATGCAATAGAAATCAGTTGCTACTGAAAGAGTTTTCAGTCTTTTTTAGCCACTTGTGACATTATCTTCTGGGGTTTCTACACTGTACATTGATCGTCTTAGCATATTCAAAGTATCAATGCCAATAAAATGGCCCTAGTAAGAGAAAAAGAACAAAAAAAATTCCCTATATTTGACTTAAGCAACAGGTGTCGTCTGCTATGGAATGTGCCGTAAGTCGATTTTTCGTGTTTTTGCGGGTGCGTAACTGGCACGTATGAGACGGTCGTCAACGTAACTGGGTTTCTTGTTACGGTAAAAAGAGATTAAAAAAAAAATTAAAATTTAGTTCCCTTTGTTTTGATTTATGCAATAGGAAGCAGTTGCTACTGAAAGAGTTTTCAGTCTTTTTTAGCCACTTGTGACATTATTTTCTTATTTTCTGGGGTTTCTACACTGTACATTGATCATCTTAGCATATTTAAAGTATCAATGTACAGTATGGCTGTTGGCCTGAATTAGAAAAGCAAATCGAATCAGGGGATCAAGGGATCAGGGGAAGTCACTCTTGCAAGGTGCTAGAAGGCACCAAAACAAGGTCTTCTGTCACCCTGTTTTCTTAAATTTTCGCCCATTTTCAGTGAAATCTGGCATATGTGGAGGGTGCATGCCTGGCAGTTTGCCAAGGACTGCATAACAGCCTTCAAAGAAGACTTAAAATCCACTTTTATGCCGATTCTTGTTCACTGTTTTCTATCGATATTTTCGGGCGCCATTTCAAATGGCTCAAAGCTTTCTGATTGGATGATTCTGGGGGTGTGTCTGCAATTTGATTGGCTGATTGGGCGCAATATTGAATTTCTCAAAGCTTTTCTGATTGGATAATTTGAAGAGAGGGATGAGATTTGATTGGCTGATTGGACGCCATTTTGATTTTCTAAAAGCTTCTGTGATTGGATAATTTAAGAGAGGCCTGAGATTTGATTGGCTGATTGGAAGGGGGGGGAAATCTCTGTATATCTATGTTAAATCTTCGGGTCATTTCAGCGTATTGATTGGCAAAGAGGGTTTGACCCCTGCACCAAGACCTTTTCTGGGTCCTGATGGTCAGAGGTTGAATCCCCAACTTTGCCATTTTATCTATTTTACCTATTTTTATTATTAGTCATTCTTACATCTTATTGTATTTCATTGGCCTATTTCTAAATTCTTCAAACAAGAACAAGATTTCTTATTGGAAAAAGTTTATGCCACAGCAATCGGTTGCTTCTGAATCAATGTTTTTGCGCAGCGGTTAAACATAAAATCGACTCATGACTCACATGGTCACCAAAAGTGGTTCAATGTTTTTCGTGACCCTGGTAAGAAAACGAATTTGGTTTACCTTTCTTTGATTTGTGCAACAGGTATCAGTTGCCTCCAAAAGTGTCCAAGTTGATTTAATGATTTTATGCACAGCACGTAACGGTCACGTATGGGTGCGATAGTCATTGTAACCAATTCAATGGCCCTAGTAAGAGAAAACGAAAAAAAAAAAATTCCCTATATTTGACTAAAGCAACAGGTGTCGTCTGCAATGGAATATGCCGTAAGTCAATTTTTCATATTTTCGCGGGCGCATAACTGGCACGTATGAGACAGTAGTCAACGCAACTGGATTTCTTGTCACGGTACAAAAAGAGATTAAAAAAAATGAAAATTTAGTTCCCTTTGTTTGATTTATGCAATAGAAATCAGTTGCTACTGAAAGAGTTTTCAGTTTTTTAAGCCACTTGTGACACTATTTCCTGGGATTTCTACACCGTACATTGATCATCTTAGCATATTCAAAGTATAAATGCCAATAAAATGGCCCTAGTAAGAGAAAAAGAACAAAAAAAAATCCCTATATTTGACTTAAGCAACAGGTGTCGTCTGCAATGAAATGTGCCGTAAGTCGATTTTTCATGTTTTTGCGGGCGCGTAACTGGCACGTATGAGATGGTAGTCAACACAACTGCATTTCTTGGCATTGTACAAAAAGAGATTTAAAAAAAAATAAAAATTTAGTTCCCTTTGTTTGATTTATGCAATAGAAAGCAGTTGCTACTGAAAGAGTTTTCAGTTTTTTAAGCCACTTGTGACACTATTTCCTGGGATTTCTACACTGTACATTGATCATCTTAGCATATTCAAAGTATCAATGCCATTTCAATGGCCCTAGTAAGAGAAAAAGAAAAAAAAAAATCCCTATATTTGACTTAAGCAACAGGTGTCGTCTGCAATGGAATGTGCCGTAAGTCGATTTTTCATGTTTTCGCGGGCGCGTAACTGGCACGTATGAGACGGTAGTCAACACAACTGGATTTCTCGTCATTGTATAAAAAGAGATTTAAAAAAAAAAAAAATAAAAATTTAGTTCCCTTTGTTTGATTTATGCAATAGAAATCAGTTGCTACTGAAAGAGTTTTCAGTCTTTTTTAGCCACTTGTGACATTATCTTCTGGGGTTTCTACACTGTACATTGATCGTCTTAGCATATTCAAAGTATCAATGCCAATAAAATGGCCCTAGTAAGAGAAAAAGAACAAAAAAAATTCCCTATATTTGACTTAAGCAACAGGTGTCGTCTGCTATGGAATGTGCCGTAAGTCGATTTTTCGTGTTTTTGCGGGTGCGTAACTGGCACATATGAGACGGTCGTCAACGTAACTGGGTTTCTTGTTACGGTAAAAAGAGATTAAAAAAAAAATTAAAATTTAGTTCCCTTTGTTTTGATTTATGCAATAGGAAGCAGTTGCTACTGAAAGAGTTTTCAGTCTTTTTTAGCCACTTGTGACATTATTTTCTTATTTTCTGGGGTTTCTACACTGTACATTGATCATCTTAGCATATTTAAAGTATCAATGTACAGTATGGCTGTTGGCCTGAATTAGAAAAGCAAATCGAATCAGGGGATCAAGGGATCAGGGGAAGTCACTCTTGCAAGGTGCTAGAAGGCACCAAAACAAGGTCTTCTGTCACCCTGTTTTCTTAAATTTTCGCCCATTTTCAGTGAAATCTGGCATATGTGGAGGGTGCATGCCTGGCAGTTTGCCAAGGACTGCATAACAGCCTTCAAAGAAGACTTAAAATCCATTTTTAGGCCGATTCTTGTTCACTGTTTTCTATCGATATTTTCGGGCGCCATTTCAAATGGCTCAAAGCTTTCTGATTGGATGATTCTGGGGGTGTGTCTGTAATTTGATTGGCTGATTGGGCGCAATATTGAATTTCTCAAAGCTTTTCTGATTGGATAATTTGAAGAGAGGGATGAGATTTGATTGGCTGATTGGACGCCATTTTGATTTTCTAAAAGCTTCTGTGATTGGATAATTTAAGAGAGGCCTGAGATTTGATTGGCTGATTGGAAGGGGGGGGGGAAATCTCTGTATATCTATGTTAAATCTTCGGGTCATTTCAGCGTATTGATTGGCAAAGAGGGTTTGACCCCTGCACCAAGACCTTTCTGGGTCCTGATGGTCAGAGGTTGAATCCCCAACTTTGACATTTTATCTATTTTACCTATTTTTATTATTAGTCATTCTTACATCTTATTGTATTTCATTGGCCTATTTCTAAATTCTTCAAACAAGAACAAGATTTCTTATTGGAAAAAGTTTATGCCACAGCAACCGGTTGCTTCTGAATCAATGTTTTTGCGCAGCGGTTAAACATAAAATCGACTCATGACTCACATGGTCACCAAAAGTGGTTCAATGTTTTTCGTGACCCTGGTAAGAAAACGAATTTGGTTTACCTTTCTTTGATTTGTGCAACAGGTATCAGTTGCCTCCAAAAGTGTCCAAGTTGATTTAATGATTTTATGCACAGCACGTAACGGTCACGTATGGGTGCGATAGTCATTGTAACCAATTCAATGGCCCTAGTAAGAGAAAACGAAAAAAAAAAAATTTCCCTATATTTGACTAAAGCAACAGGTGTCGTCTGCAATGGAATATGCCGTAAGTCAATTTTTCATGTTTTCGCGGGCGCATAACTGGCACGTATGAGACAGTAGTCAACGCAACTGGATTTCTTGTCACGGTATAAAAAGAGATTTAAAAAAAATGAAAATTTAGTTCCCTTTGTTTGATTTATGCAATAGAAATCAGTTGCTACTGAAAGAGTTTTCAGTTTTTTAAGCCACTTGTGACACTATTTCCTGGGATTTCTACACCGTACATTGATCATCTTAGCATATTCAAAGTATCAATGCCAATAAAATGGCCCTAGTAAGAGAAAAAGAACAAAAAAAAATCCCTATATTTGACTTAACCAACAGGTGTCGTCTGCAATGAAATGTGCCGTAAGTCGATTTTTCATGTTTTTGCGGGCGCGTAACTGGCACGTATGAGATGGTAGTCAACGCAACTGGATTTCTTGGCATTGTACAAAAAGAGATTTAAAAAAAAATAAAAATTTAGTTCCCTTTGTTTGATTTATGCAATAGAAAGCAGTTGCTACTGAAAGAGTTTTCAGTTTTTTAAGCCACTTGTGACACTATTTCCTGGGATTTCTACACTGTACATTGATCATCTTAGCATATTCAAAGTATCAATGCCATTTCAATGGCCCTAGTAAGAGAAAAAGAAAAAAAAAAAATCCCTATATTTGACTTAAGCAACAGGTGTCGTCTGCAATGGAATGTGCCGTAAGTCGATTTTTCATGTTTTTGCGGGCGCGTAACTGGCACGTATGAGACGGTAGTCAACACAACTGGATTTCTCGTCATTGTATAAAAAGAGATTTAAAAAAAAAAAAATAAAAATTTAGTTCCCTTTGTTTGATTTATGCAATAGAAATCAGTTGCTACTGAAAGAGTTTTCAGTCTTTTTTAGCCACTTGTGACATTATCTTCTGGGGTTTCTACACTGTACATTGATCGTCTTAGCATATTCAAAGTATCAATGCCAATAAAATGGCCCTAGTAAGAGAAAAAGAACAAAAAAAATTCCCTATATTTGACTTAAGCAACAGGTGTCGTCTGCTATGGAATGTGCCGTAAGTCGATTTTTCGTGTTTTTGCGGGTGCGTAACTGGCACGTATGAGACGGTCGTCAACGTAACTGGGTTTCTTGTTACGGTAAAAAGAGATTAAAAAAAAAATTAAAATTTAGTTCCCTTTGTTTTGATTTATGCAATAGGAAGCAGTTGCTACTGAAAGAGTTTTCAGTCTTTTTTAGCCACTTGTGACATTATTTTCTTATTTTCTGGGGTTTCTACACTGTACATTGATCATCTTAGCATATTTAAAGTATCAATGTACAGTATGGCTGTTGGCCTGAATTAGAAAAGCAAATCGAATCAGGGGATCAAGGGATCAGGGGAAGTCACTCTTGCAAGGTGCTAGAAGGCACCAAAACAAGGTCTTCTGTCACCCTGTTTTCTTAAATTTTCGCCCATTTTCAGTGAAATCTGGCATATGTGGAGGGTGCATGCCTGGCAGTTTGCCAAGGACTGCATAACAGCCTTCAAAGAAGACTTAAAATCCACTTTTATGCCGATTCTTGTTCACTGTTTTCTATCGATATTTTCGGGCGCCATTTCAAATGGCTCAAAGCTTTCTGATTGGATGATTCTGGGGGTGTGTCTGCAATTTGATTGGCTGATTGGGCGCAATATTGAATTTCTCAAAGCTTTTCTGATTGGATAATTTATAGAGAGGGATGAGATTTGATTGGCTGATTGGACGCCATTTTGATTTTCTAAAAGCTTCTGTGATTGGATAATTTAAGAGAGGCCTGAGATTTGATTGGCTGATTGGAAGGAGGGGGGGAAATCTCTGTATATCTATGTTAAATCTTCGGGTCATTTCAGCGTATTGATTGGCAAAGAGGGTTTGACCCCTGCACCAAGACCTTTTCTGGGTCCTGATGGTCAGAGGTTGAATCCCCAACTTTGCCATTTTATCTATTTTACCTATTTTTATTATTAGTCATTCTTACATCTTATTGTATTTCATTGGCCTATTTCTAAATTCTTCAAACAAGAACAAGATTTCTTATTGGAAAAAGTTTATGCCACAGCAACCGGTTGCTTCTGAATCAATGTTTTTGCGCAGCGGTTAAACATAAAATCGACTCATGACTCACATGGTCACCAAAAGTGGTTCAATGTTTTTCGTGACCCTGGTAAGAAAACGAATTTGGTTTACCTTTCTTTGATTTGTGCAACAGGTATCAGTTGCCTCCAAAAGTGTCCAAGTTGATTTAATGATTTTATGCACAGCACGTAACGGTCACGTATGGGTGCGATTATCATTGTAACCAATTCAATGGCCCTAGTAAGAGAAAACGAAAAAAAAAAAATTTCCCTATATTTGACTAAAGCAACAGGTGTCGTCTGCAATGGAATATGCCGTAAGTCAATTTTTCATGTTTTCGCGGGCGCATAACTGGCACGTATGAGACAGTAGTCAACGCAACTGGATTTCTTGTCACGGTATAAAAAGAGATTTAAAAAAAATGAAAATTTAGTTCCCTTTGTTTGATTTATGCAATAGAAATCAGTTGCTACTGAAAGAGTTTTCAGTTTTTTAAGCCACTTGTGACACTATTTCCTGGGATTTCTACACCGTACATTGATCATCTTAGCATATTCAAAGTATCAATGCCAATAAAATGGCCCTAGTAAGAGAAAAAGAACAAAAAAAAATCCCTATATTTGACTTAAGCAACTGGTGTCGTCTGCAATGAAATGTGCCGTAAGTCGATTTTTCATGTTTTTGTGGGCGCGTAACTGGCACGTATGAGATGGTAGTCAACGCAACTGGATTTCTTGGCATTGTACAAAAAGAGATTTAAAAAAAAATAAAAATTTAGTTCCCTTTGTTTGATTTATGCAATAGAAAGCAGTTGCTACTGAAAGAGTTTTCAGTTTTTTAAGCCACTTGTGACACTATTTCCTGGGATTTCTACACTGTACATTGATCATCTTAGCATATTCAAAGTATCAATGCCATTTCAATGGCCCTAGTAAGAGAAAAAGAAAAAAAAAAATCCCTATATTTGACTTAAGCAACAGGTGTCGTCTGCAATGGAATGTGCCGTAAGTCGATTTTTCATGTTTTCGCGGGCGCGTAACTGGCACGTATGAGACGGTAGTCAACACAACTGGATTTCTCGTCACTGTATAAAAAGAGATTTAAAAAAAAAAATAAATAAAAATTTAGTTCCCTTTGTTTGATTTATGCAATAGAAATCAGTTGCTACTGAAAGAGTTTTCAGTCTTTTTTAGCCACTTGTGACATTATCTTCTGGGGTTTCTACACTGTACATTGATCGTCTTAGCATATTCAAAGTATCAATGCCAATAAAATGGCCCTAGTAAGAGAAAAAGAACAAAAAAAATTCCCTATATTTGACTTAAGCAACAGGTGTCGTCTGCTATGGAATGTGCCGTAAGTCGATTTTTCGTGTTTTTGCGGGTGCGTAACTGGCACGTATGAGACGGTCGTCAACGTAACTGGGTTTCTTGTTACGGTAAAAAGAGATTAAAAAAAAAATTAAAATTTAGTTCCCTTTGTTTTGATTTATGCAATAGGAAGCAGTTGCTACTGAAAGAGTTTTCAGTCTTTTTTAGCCACTTGTGACATTATTTTCTTATTTTCTGGGGTTTCTACACTGTACATTGATCATCTTAGCATATTTAAAGTATCAATGTACAGTATGGCTGTTGGCCTGAATTAGAAAAGCAAATCGAATCAGGGGATCAAGGGATCAGGGGAAGTCACTCTTGCAAGGTGCTAGAAGGCACCAAAACAAGGTCTTCTGTCACCCTGTTTTCTTAAATTTTCGCCCATTTTCAGTGAAATCTGGCATATGTGGAGGGTGCATGCCTGGCAGTTTGCCAAGGACTGCATAACAGCCTTCAAAGAAGACTTAAAATCCACTTTTATGCCGATTCTTGTTCACTGTTTTCTATCGATATTTTCGGGCGCCATTTCAAATGGCTCAAAGCTTTCTGATTGGATGATTCTGGGGGTGTGTCTGCAATTTGATTGGCTGATTGGGCGCAATATTGAATTTCTCAAAGCTTTTCTGATTGGATAATTTGAAGAGAGGGATGAGATTTGATTGGCTGATTGGACGCCATTTTGATTTTCTAAAAGCTTCTGTGATTGGATAATTTAAGAGAGGCCTGAGATTTGATTGGCTGATTGGAAGGGGGGGAAATCTCTGTATATCTATGTTAAATCTTCGGGTCATTTCAGCGTATTGATTGGCAAAGAGGGTTTGACCCCTGCACCAAGACCTTTTCTGGGTCCTGATGGTCAGAGGTTGAATCCCCAACTTTGCCATTTTATCTATTTTACCTATTTTTATTATTAGTCATTCTTACATCTTATTGTATTTCATTGGCCTATTTCTAAATTCTTCAAACAAGAACAAGATTTCTTATTGGAAAAAGTTTATGCCACAGCAACCGGTTGCTTCTGAATCAATGTTTTTGCGCAGCGGTTAAACATAAAATCGACTCATGACTCACATGGTCACCAAAAGTGGTTCAATGTTTTTCGTGACCCTGGTAAGAAAACGAATTTGGTTTACCTTTCTTTGATTTGTGCAACAGGTATCAGTTGCCTCCAAAAGTGTCCAAGTTGATTTAATGATTTTATGCACAGCACGTAACGGTCACGTATGGGTGCGATAGTCATTGTAACCAATTCAATGGCCCTAGTAAGAGAAAACGAAAAAAAAAAAATTTCCCTATATTTGACTAAAGCAACAGGTGTCGTCTGCAATGGAATATGCCGTAAGTCAATTTTTCATGTTTTCGCGGGCGCATAACTGGCACGTATGAGACAGTAGTCAACGCAACTGGATTTCTTGTCACGGTATAAAAAGAGATTTAAAAAAAATGAAAATTTAGTTCCCTTTGTTTGATTTATGCAATAGAAATCAGTTGCTACTGAAAGAGTTTTCAGTTTTTTAAGCCACTTGTGACACTATTTCCTGGGATTTCTACACCGTACATTGATCATCTTAGCATATTCAAAGTATCAATGCCAATAAAATGGCCCTAGTAAGAGAAAAAGAACAAAAAAAAAAATCCCTATATTTGACTTAAGCAACAGGTGTTGTCTGCAATGAAATGTGCCGTAAGTCGATTTTTCATGTTTTTGCGGGCGCGTAACTGGCACGTATGAGATGGTAGTCAACGCAACTGGATTTCTTGGCATTGTACAAAAAGAGATTTAAAAAAAAATAGAAATTTAGTTCCCTTTGTTTGATTTATGCAATAGAAAGCAGTTGCTACTGAAAGAGTTTTCAGTTTTTTAAGCCACTTGTGACACTATTTCCTGGGATTTCTACACTGTACATTGATCATCTTAGCATATTCAAAGTATCAATGCCATTTCAATGGCCCTAGTAAGAGAAAAAGAAAAAAAAAAATCCCTATATTTGACTTAAGCAACAGGTGTCGTCTGCAATGGAATGTGCCGTAAGTCGATTTTTCATGTTTTCGCGGGCGCGTAACTGGCACGTATGAGACGGAAGTCAACACAACTGGATTTCTCGTCACTGTATAAAAAGAGATTTAAAAAAAAAATAAAAATTTAGTTCCCTTTGTTTGATTTATGCAATAGAAATCAGTTGCTACTGAAAGAGTTTTCAGTCTTTTTTAGCCACTTGTGACATTATCTTCTGGGGTTTCTACACTGTACATTGATCGTCTTAGCATATTCAAAGTATCAATGCCAATAAAATGGCCCTAGTAAGAGAAAAAGAACAAAAAAAATTCCCTATATTTGACTTAAGCAACAGGTGTCGTCTGCTATGGAATGTGCCGTAAGTCGATTTTTCGTGTTTTTGCGGGTGCGTAACTGGCACGTATGAGACGGTCGTCAACGTAACTGGGTTTCTTGTTACGGTAAAAAGAGATTAAAAAAAAAATTAAAATTTAGTTCCCTTTGTTTTGATTTATGCAATAGGAAGCAGTTGCTACTGAAAGAGTTTTCAGTCTTTTTTAGCCACTTGTGACATTATTTTCTTATTTTCTGGGGTTTCTACACTGTACATTGATCATCTTAGCATATTTAAAGTATCAATGTACAGTATGGCTGTTGGCCTGAATTAGAAAAGCAAATCGAATCAGGGGATCAAGGGATCAGGGGAAGTCACTCTTGCAAGGTGCTAGAAGGCACCAAAACAAGGTCTTCTGTCACCCTGTTTTCTTAAATTTTCGCCCATTTTCAGTGAAATCTGGCATATGTGGAGGGTGCATGCCTGGCAGTTTGCCAAGGACTGCATAACAGCCTTCAAAGAAGACTTAAAATCCACTTTTATGCCGATTCTTGTTCACTGTTTTCTATCGATATTTTCGGGCGCCATTTCAAATGGCTCAAAGCTTTCTGATTGGATGATTCTGGGGGTGTGTCTGCAATTTGATTGGCTGATTGGGCGCAATATTGAATTTCTCAAAGCTTTTCTGATTGGATAATTTGAAGAGAGGGATGAGATTTGATTGGCTGATTGGACGCCATTTTGATTTTCTAAAAGCTTCTGTGATTGGATAATTTAAGAGAGGCCTGAGATTTGATTGGCTGATTGGAAGGGGGGGGAAATCTCTGTATATCTATGTTAAATCTTCGGGTCATTTCAGCGTATTGATTGGCAAAGAGGGTTTGACCCCTGCACCAAGACCTTTTCTGGGTCCTGATGGTCAGAGGTTGAATCCCCAACTTTGCCATTTTATCTATTTTACCTATTTTTATTATTAGTCATTCTTACATCTTATTGTATTTCATTGGCCTATTTCTAAATTCTTCAAACAAGAACAAGATTTCTTATTGGAAAAAGTTTATGCCACAGCAACCGGTTGCTTCTGAATCAATGTTTTTGCGCAGTGGTTAAACATAAAATCGACTCATGACTCACATGGTCACCAAAAGTGGTTCAATGTTTTTCGTGACCCTGGTAAGAAAACGAATTTGGTTTACCTTTCTTTGATTTGTGCAACAGGTATCAGTTGCCTCCAAAAGTGTCCAAGTTGATTTAATGATTTTATGCACAGCACGTAACGGTCACGTATGGGTGCGATAGTCATTGTAACCAATTCAATGGCCCTAGTAAGAGAAAACGAAAAAAAAAAAAATTTCCCTATATTTGACTAAAGCAACAGGTGTCGTCTGCAATGGAATATGCCGTAAGTCAATTTTTCATGTTTTCGCGGGCGCATAACTGGCACGTATGAGACAGTAGTCAACGCAACTGGATTTCTTGTCACGGTATAAAAAGAGATTTAAAAAAAATGAAAATTTAGTTCCCTTTGTTTGATTTATGCAATAGAAATCAGTTGCTACTGAAAGAGTTTTCAGTTTTTTAAGCCACTTGTGACACTATTTCCTGGGATTTCTACACCGTACATTGATCGTCTTAGCATATTCAAAGTATCAATGCCAATAAAATGGCCCTAGTAAGAGAAAAAGAACAAAAAAAAATTCCTATATTTGACTTAAGCAACAGGTGTCGTCTGCAATGAAATGTGCCGTAAGTCGATTTTTCATGTTTTTGCGGGCGCGTAACTGGCACGTATGAGATGGTAGTCAACGCAACTGGATTTCTTGGCATTGTACAAAAAGAGATTTAAAAAAAAATAAAAATTTAGTTCCCTTTGTTTGATTTATGCAATAGAAAGCAGTTGCTACTGAAAGAGTTTTCAGTTTTTTAAGCCACTTGTGACACTATTTCCTGGGATTTCTACACTGTACATTGATCATCTTAGCATATTCAAAGTATCAATGCCATTTCAATGGCCCTAGTAAGAGAAAAAGAAAAAAAAAAATCCCTATATTTGACTTAAGCAACAGGTGTCGTCTGCAATGGAATGTGCCGTAAGTCGATTTTTCATGTTTTCGCGGGCGCGTAACTGGCACGTATGAGACGGTAGTCAACACAACTGGATTTCTCGTCACTGTATAAAAAGAGATTTAAAAAAAAAAAAAATGAAAATTTAGTTCCCTTTGTTTGATTTATGCAATAGAAATCAGTTGCTACTGAAAGAGTTTTCAGTCTTTTTTAGCCACTTGTGACATTATCTTCTGGGGTTTCTACACTGTACATTGATCGTCTTAGCATATTCAAAGTATCAATGCCAATAAAATGGCCCTAGTAAGAGAAAAAGAACAAAAAATATTCCCTATATTTGACTTAAGCAACAGGTGTCGTCTGCTATGGAATGTGCCGTAAGTCGATTTTTCGTGTTTTTGCGGGTGCGTAACTGGCACGTATGAGACGGTCGTCAACGTAACTGGGTTTCTTGTTACGGTAAAAAGAGATTAAAAAAAAAATTAAAATTTAGTTCCCTTTGTTTTGATTTATGCAATAGGAAGCAGTTGCTACTGAAAGAGTTTTCAGTCTTTTTTAGCCACTTGTGACATTATTTTCTTATTTTCTGGGGTTTCTACACTGTACATTGATCATCTTAGCATATTTAAAGTATCAATGTACAGTATGGCTGTTGGCCTGAATTAGAAAAGCAAATCGAATCAGGGGATCAAGGGATCAGGGGAAGTCACTCTTGCAAGGTGCTAGAAGGCACCAAAACAAGGTCTTCTGTCACCCTGTTTTCTTAAATTTTCGCCCATTTTCAGTGAAATCTGGCATATGTGGAGGGTGCATGCCTGGCAGTTTGCCAAGGACTGCATAACAGCCTTCAAAGAAGACTTAAAATCCACTTTTATGCTGATTCTTGTTCACTGTTTTCTATCGATATTTTCGGGCGCCATTTCAAATGGCTCAAAGCTTTCTGATTGGATGATTCTGGGGGTGTGTCTGCAATTTGATTGGCTGATTGGGCGCAATATTGAATTTCTCAAAGCTTTTCTGATTGGATAATTTGAAGAGAGGGATGAGATTTGATTGGCTGATTGGACGCCATTTTGATTTTCTAAAAGCTTCTGTGATTGGATAATTTAAGAGAGGCCTGAGATTTGATTGGCTGATTGGAAGGGGGGGGGGGAAATCTCTGTATATCTATGTTAAATCTTCGGGTCATTTCAGCGTATTGATTGGCAAAGAGGGTTTGACCCCTGCACCAAGACCTTTTCTGGGTCCTGATGGTCAGAGGTTGAATCCCCAACTTTGCCATTTTATCTATTTTACCTATTTTTATTATTAGTCATTCTTACATCTTATTGTATTTCATTGGCCTATTTCTAAATTCTTCAAACAAGAACAAGATTTCTTATTGGAAAAAGTTTATGCCACAGCAACCGGTTGCTTCTGAATCAATGTTTTTGCGCAGCGGTTAAACATAAAATCGACTCATGACTCACATGGTCACCAAAAGTGGTTCAATGTTTTTCGTGACCCTGGTAAGAAAACGAATTTGGTTTACCTTTCTTTGATTTGTGCAACAGGTATCAGTTGCCTCCAAAAGTGTCCAAGTTGATTTAATGATTTTATGCACAGCACGTAACGGTCACGTATGGGTGCGATAGTCATTGTAAACAATTCAATGGCCCTAGTAAGAGAAAACGAAAAAAAAAAAATTTCCCTATATTTGACTAAAGCAACAGGTGTCGTCTGCAATGGAATATGCCGTAAGTCAATTTTTCATGTTTTCGCGGGCGCATAACTGGCACGTATGAGACAGTAGTCAACGCAACTGGATTTCTTGTCACGGTATAAAAAGAGATTTAAAAAAAATGAAAATTTAGTTCCCTTTGTTTGATTTATGCAATAGAAATCAGTTGCTACTGAAAGAGTTTTCAGTTTTTTAAGCCACTTGTGACACTATTTCCTGGGATTTCTACACCGTACATTGATCATCTTAGCATATTCAAAGTATCAATGCCAATAAAATGGCCCTAGTAAGAGAAAAAGAACAAAAAAAAATCCCTATATTTGACTTAAGCAACAGGTGTCGTCTGCAATGGAATGTGCCGTAAGTCGATTTTTCATGTTTTCACGGGCGCGTAACTGGCACGTATGAGACGGTAGTCAACACAACTGGATTTCTCGTCACTGTATAAAAAGAGATTTAAAAAAAAACAAAAATAAAAATTTAGTTCCCTTTGTTTGATTTATGCAATAGAAATCAGTTGCTACTGAAAGAGTTTTCAGTCTTTTTTAGCCACTTGTGACATTATCTTCTGGGGTTTCTACACTGTACATTGATCGTCTTAGCATATTCAAAGTATCAATGCCAATAAAATGGCCCTAGTAAGAGAAAAAGAACAAAAAAAATTCCCTATATTTGACTTAAGCAACAGGTGTCGTCTGCTATGGAATGTGCCGTAAGTCGATTTTTCGTGTTTTTGCGGGTGCGTAACTGGCACGTATGAGACGGTCGTCAACGTAACTGGGTTTCTTGTTACGGTAAAAAGAGATTAAAAAAAAAATTAAAATTTAGTTCCCTTTGTTTTGATTTATGCAATAGGAAGCAGTTGCTACTGAAAGAGTTTTCAGTCTTTTTTAGCCACTTGTGACATTATTTTCTTATTTTCTGGGGTTTCTACACTGTACATTGATCATATTAGCATATTTAAAGTATCAATGTACAGTATGGCTGTTGGCCTGAATTAGAAAAGCAAATCGAATCAGGGGATCAAGGGATCAGGGGAAGTCACTCTTGCAAGGTGCTAGAAGGCACCAAAACAAGGTCTTCTGTCACCCTGTTTTCTTAAATTTTCGCCCATTTTCAGTGAAATCTGGCATATGTGGAGGGTGCATGCCTGGCAGTTTGCCAAGGACTGCATAACAGCCTTCAAAGAAGACTTAAAATCCACTTTTATGCCGATTCTTGTTCACTGTTTTCTATCGATATTTTCGGGCGCCATTTCAAATGGCTCAAAGCTTTCTGATTGGATGATTCTGGGGGTGTGTCTGCAATTTGATTGGCTGATTGGGCGCAATATTGAATTTCTCAAAGCTTTTCTGATTGGATAATTTAAAGAGAGGGATGAGATTTGATTGGCTGATTGGACGCCATTTTGATTTTCTAAAAGCTTCTGTGATTGGATAATTTAAGAGAGGCCTGAGATTTGATTGGCTGATTGGAAGGGGGGGGGGAAATCTCTGTATATCTATGTTAAATCTTCGGGTCATTTCAGCGTATTGATTGGCAAAGAGGGTTTGACCCCTGCACCAAGACCTTTTCTGGGTCCTGATGGTCAGAGGTTGAATCCCCAACTTTGCCATTTTATCTATTTTACCTATTTTTATTATTAGTCATTCTTACATCTTATTGTATTTCATTGGCCTATTTCTAAATTCTTCAAACAAGAACAAGATTTCTTATTGGAAAAAGTTTATGCCACAGCAACCGGTTGCTTCTGAATCAATGTTTTTGCGCATCGGTTAAACATAAAATCGACTCATGACTCACATGGTCACCAAAAGTGGTTCAATGTTTTTCGTGACCCTGGTAAGAAAACGAATTTGGTTTACCTTTCTTTGATTTGTGCAACAGGTATCAGTTGCCTCCAAAAGTGTCCAAGTTGATTTAATGATTTTATGCACAGCACGTAACGGTCACGTATGGGTGCGATAGTCATTGTAACCAATTCAATGGCCCTAGTAAGAGAAAACGAAAAAAAAAAAATTTCCCTATATTTGACTAAAGCAACAGGTGTCGTCTGCAATGGAATATGCCGTAAGTCAATTTTTCATGTTTTCGCGGCGCATAACTGGCACGTATGAGACAGTAGTCAACGCAACTGGATTTCTTGTCACGGTATAAAAAGAGATTTAAAAAAAATGAAAATTTAGTTCCCTTTGTTTGATTTATGCAATAGAAATCAGTTGCTACTGAAAGAGTTTTCAGTTTTTTAAGCCACTTGTGACACTATTTCCTGGGATTTCTACACCGTACATTGATCATCTTAGCATATTCAAAGTATCAATGCCAATAAAATGGCCCTAGTAAGAGAAAAAGAACAAAAAAAAATCCCTATATTTGACTTAAGCAACAGGTGTCGTCTGCAATGAAATGTGCCGTAAGTCGATTTTTCATGTTTTTGCAGGCGCGTAACTGGCACGTATGAGATGGTAGTCAACGCAACTGGATTTCTTGGCATTGTACAAAAAGAGATTTAAAAAAAAATAAAAATTTAGTTCCCTTTGTTTGATTTATGCAATAGAAAGCAGTTGCTACTGAAAGAGTTTTCAGTTTTTTAAGCCACTTGTGACACTATTTCCTGGGATTTCTACACTGTACATTGATCATCTTAGCATATTCAAAGTATCAATGCCATTTCAATGGCCCTAGTAAGAGAAAAAGAAAAAAAAAATCCCTATATTTGACTTAAGCAACAGGTGTCGTCTGCAATGGAATGTGCCATAAGTCGATTTTTCATGTTTTCGCGGGCGCGTAACTGGCACGTATGAGACGGTAGTCAACACAACTGGATTTCTCGTCACTGTATAAAAAGAGATTTAAAAAAAATAATAATAAAAATTTAGTTCCCTTTGTTTGATTTATGCAATAGAAATCAGTTGCTACTGAAAGAGTTTTCAGTTTTTTAAGCCACTTGTGACACTATTTCCTGGGATTTCTACACCGTACATTGATCATCTTAGCATATTCAAAGTATCAATGCCAATAAAATGGCCCTAGTAAGAGAAAAAGAACAAAAAAAAATCCCTATATTTGACTTAAGCAACAGGTGTCGTCTGCAATGAAATGTGCCGTAAGTCGATTTTTCATGTTTTTGCGGGCGCGTAACTGGCACGTATGAGATGGTAGTCAACGCAACTGGATTTCTTGGCATTGTACAAAAAGAGATTTAAAAAAAAATAAAAATTTAGTTCCCTTTGTTTGATTTATGCAATAGAAAGCAGTTGCTACTGAAAGAGTTTTCAGTTTTTTAAGCCACTTGTGACACTATTTCCTGGGATTTCTACACTGTACATTGATCATCTTAGCATATTCAAAGTATCAATGCCATTTCAATGGCCCTAGTAAGAGAAAAAGAAAAAAAAAAATCCCTATATTTGACTTAAGCAACAGGTGTCGTCTGCAATGGAATGTGCCGTAAGTCGATTTTTCATGTTTTCGCGGGCGCGTAACTGGCACGTATGAGACGGAAGTCAACACAACTGGATTTCTCGTCACTGTATAAAAAGAGATTTAAAAAAAAAAAAAATAAAAATTTAGTTCCCTTTGTTTGATTTATGCAATAGAAATCAGTTGCTACTGAAAGAGTTTTCAGTCTTTTTTAGCCACTTGTGACATTATCTTCTGGGATTTCTACACTGTACATTGATCGTCTTAGCATATTCAAAGTATCAATGCCAATAAAATGGCCCTAGTAAGAGAAAAAGAACAAAAAAAATTCCCTATATTTGACTTAAGCAACAGGTGTCGTCTGCTATGGAATGTGCCGTAAGTCGATTTTTCGTGTTTTTGCGGGTGCGTAACTGGCACGTATGAGACGGTCGTCAACGTAACTGGGTTTCTTGTTACGGTAAAAAGAGATTAAAAAAAAAATTAAAATTTAGTTCCCTTTGTTTTGATTTATGCAATAGGAAGCAGTTGCTACTGAAAGAGTTTTCAGTCTTTTTTAGCCACTTGTGACATTATTTTCTTATTTTCTGGGGTTTCTACACTGTACATTGATCATCTTAGCATATTTAAAGTATCAATGTACAGTATGGCTGTTGGCCTGAATTAGAAAAGCAAATCGAATCAGGGGATCAAGGGATCAGGGGAAGTCACTCTTGCAAGGTGCTAGAAGGCACCAAAACAAGGTCTTCTGTCACCCTGTTTTCTTAAATTTTCGCCCATTTTCAGTGAAATCTGGCATATGTGGAGGGTGCATGCCTGGCAGTTTGCCAAGGACTGCATAACAGCCTTCAAAGAAGACTTAAAATCCACTTTTATGCCGATTCTTGTTCACTGTTTTCTATCGATATTTTCGGGCGCCATTTCAAATGGCTCAAAGCTTTCTGATTGGATGATTCTGGGGGTGTGTCTGCAATTTGATTGGCTGATTGGGCGCAATATTGAATTTCTCAAAGCTTTTCTGATTGGATAATTTGAAGAGAGGGATGAGATTTGATTGGCTGATTGGACGCCATTTTGATTTTCTAAAAGCTTCTGTGATTGGATAATTTAAGAGAGGCCTGAGATTTGATTGGCTGATTGGAAGGGGGGGGGGGAAATCTCTGTATATCTATGTTAAATCTTCGGGTCATTTCAGCGTATTGATTGGCAAAGAGGGTTTGACCCCTGCACCAAGACCTTTTCTGGGTCCTGATGGTCAGAGGTTGAATCCCCAACTTTGCCATTTTATCTATTTTACCTATTTTTATTATTAGTCATTCTTACATCTTATTGTATTTCATTGGCCTATTTCTAAATTCTTCAAACAAGAACAAGATTTCTTATTGGAAAAAGTTTATGCCACAGCAACCGGTTGCTTCTGAATCAATGTTTTTGCACAGCGGTTAAACATAAAATCGACTCATGACTCACATGGTCACCAAAAGTGGTTCAATGTTTTTCGTGACCCTGGTAAGAAAACGAATTTGGTTTACCTTTCTTTGATTTGTGCAACAGGTATCAGTTGCCTCCAAAAGTGTCCAAGTTGATTTAATGATTTTATGCACAGCACGTAACGGTCACGTATGGGTGCGATAGTCATTGTAACCAATTCAATGGCCCTAGTAAGAGAAAACGAAAAAAAAAAAATTTCCCTATATTTGACTAAAGCAACAGGTGTCGTCTGCAATGGAATATGCCGTAAGTCAATTTTTCATGTTTTCGCGGCGCATAACTGGCACGTATGAGACAGTAGTCAACGCAACTGGATTTCTTGTCACGGTATAAAAAGAGATTTAAAAAAAATGAAAATTTAGTTCCCTTTGTTTGATTTATGCAATAGAAATCAGTTGCTACTGAAAGAGTTTTCAGTTTTTTAAGCCACTTGTGACACTATTTCCTGGGATTTCTACACCGTACATTGATCATCTTAGCATATTCAAAGTATCAATGCCAATAAAATGGCCCTAGTAAGAGAAAAAGAACAAAAAAAAATCCCTATATTTGACTTAAGCAACAGGTGTCGTCTGCAATGAAATGTGCCGTAAGTCGATTTTTCATGTTTTTGCAGGCGCGTAACTGGCACGTATGAGATGGTAGTCAACGCAACTGGATTTCTTGGCATTGTACAAAAAGAGATTTAAAAAAAAATAAAAATTTAGTTCCCTTTGTTTGATTTATGCAATAGAAAGCAGTTGCTACTGAAAGAGTTTTCAGTTTTTTAAGCCACTTGTGACACTATTTCCTGGGATTTCTACACTGTACATTGATCATCTTAGCATATTCAAAGTATCAATGCCATTTCAATGGCCCTAGTAAGAGAAAAAGAAAAAAAAAAATCCCTATATTTGACTTAAGCAACAGGTGTCGTCTGCAATGGAATGTGCCATAAGTCGATTTTTCATGTTTTCGCGGGCGCGTAACTGGCACGTATGAGACGGTAGTCAACACAACTGGATTTCTCGTCACTGTATAAAAAGAGATTTAAAAAAAATAATAATAAAAATTTAGTTCCCTTTGTTTGATTTATGCAATAGAAATCAGTTGCTACTGAAAGAGTTTTCAGTTTTTTAAGCCACTTGTGACACTATTTCCTGGGATTTCTACACCGTACATTGATCATCTTAGCATATTCAAAGTATCAATGCCAATAAAATGGCCCTAGTAAGAGAAAAAGAACAAAAAAAAATCCCTATATTTGACTTAAGCAACAGGTGTCGTCTGCAATGAAATGTGCCGTAAGTCGATTTTTCATGTTTTTGCGGGCGCGTAACTGGCACGTATGAGATGGTAGTCAACGCAACTGGATTTCTTGGCATTGTACAAAAAGAGATTTAAAAAAAAATAAAAATTTAGTTCCCTTTGTTTGATTTATGCAATAGAAATCAGTTGCTACTGAAAGAGTTTTCAGTTTTTTAAGCCACTTGTGACACTATTTCCTGGGATTTCTACACTGTACATTGATCATCTTAGCATATTCAAAGTATCAATGCCATTTCAATGGCCCTAGTAAGAGAAAAAGAAAAAAAAAAATCCCTATATTTGACTTAAGCAACAGGTGTCGTCTGCAATGGAATGTGCCGTAAGTCGATTTTTCATGTTTTCGCGGGCGCGTAACTGGCACGTATGAGACGGTAGTCAACACAACTGGATTTCTCGTCACTGTATAAAAAGAGATTTAAAAAAAAAAAAAATAAAAATTTAGTTCCCTTTGTTTGATTTATGCAATAGAAATCAGTTGCTACTGAAAGAGTTTTCAGTCTTTTTTAGCCACTTGTGACATTATCTTCTGGGATTTCTACACTGTACATTGATCGTCTTAGCATATTCAAAGTATCAATGCCAATAAAATGGCCCTAGTAAGAGAAAAAGAACAAAAAAAATTCCCTATATTTGACTTAAGCAACAGGTGTCGTCTGCTATGGAATGTGCCGTAAGTCGATTTTTCGTGTTTTTGCGGGTGCGTAACTGGCACGTATGAGACGGTCGTCAACGTAACTGGGTTTCTTGTTACGGTAAAAAGAGATTAAAAAAAAAATTAAAATTTAGTTCCCTTTGTTTTGATTTATGCAATAGGAAGCAGTTGCTACTGAAAGAGTTTTCAGTCTTTTTTAGCCACTTGTGACATTATTTTCTTATTTTCTGGGGTTTCTACACTGTACATTGATCATCTTAGCATATTTAAAGTATCAATGTACAGTATGGCTGTTGGCCTGAATTAGAAAAGCAAATCGAATCAGGGGATCAAGGGATCAGGGGAAGTCACTCTTGCAAGGTGCTAGAAGGCACCAAAACAAGGTCTTCTGTCACCCTGTTTTCTTAAATTTTCGCCCATTTTCAGTGAAATCTGGCATATGTGGAGGGTGCATGCCTGGCAGTTTGCCAAGGACTGCATAACAGCCTTCAAAGAAGACTTAAAATCCACTTTTATGCCGATTCTTGTTCACTGTTTTCTATCGATATTTTCGGGCGCCATTTCAAATGGCTCAAAGCTTTCTGATTGGATGATTCTGGGGGTGTGTCTGCAATTTGATTGGCTGATTGGGCGCAATATTGAATTTCTCAAAGCTTTTCTGATTGGATAATTTGAAGAGAGGGATGAGATTTGATTGGCTGATTGGACGCCATTTTGATTTTCTAAAAGCTTCTGTGATTGGATAATTTAAGAGAGGCCTGAGATTTGATTGGCTGATTGGAAGGGGGGGGAAATCTCTGTATATCTATGTTAAATCTTCGGGTCATTTCAGCGTATTGATTGGCAAAGAGGGTTTGACCCCTGCACCAAGACCTTTTCTGGGTCCTGATGGTCAGAGGTTGAATCCCCAACTTTGCCATTTTATCTATTTTACCTATTTTTATTATTAGTCATTCTTACATCTTATTGTATTTCATTGGCCTATTTCTAAATTCTTCAAACAAGAACAAGATTTCTTATTGGAAAAAGTTTATGCCACAGCAACCGGTTGCTTCTGAATCAATGTTTTTGCGCAGCGGTTAAACATAAAATCGACTCATGACTCACATGGTCACCAAAAGTGGTTCAATGTTTTTCGTGACCCTGGTAAGAAAACGAATTTGGTTTACCTTTCTTTGATTTGTGCAACAGGTATCAGTTGCCTCCAAAAGTGTCCAAGTTGATTTAATGATTTTATGCACAGCACGTAACGGTCACGTATGGGTGCGATAGTCATTGTAACCAATTCAATGGCCCTAGTAAGAGAAAACGAAAAAAAAAAAATTTCCCTATATTTGACTAAAGCAACAGGTGTCGTCTGCAATGGAATATGCCGTAAGTCAATTTTTCATGTTTTCGCGGGCGCATAACTGGCACGTATGAGACAGTAGTCAACGCAACTGGATTTCTTGTCACGGTATAAAAAGAGATTTAAAAAAAATGAAAATTTAGTTCCCTTTGTTTGATTTATGCAATAGAAATCAGTTGCTACTGAAAGAGTTTTCAGTTTTTTAAGCCACTTGTGACACTATTTCCTGGGATTTCTACACCGTACATTGATCATCTTAGCATATTCAAAGTATCAATGCCAATAAAATGGCCCTAGTAAGAGAAAAAGAACAAAAAAAAATCCCTATATTTGACTTAAGCAACAGGTGTCGTCTGCAATGAAATGTGCCGTAAGTCGATTTTTCATGTTTTTGCGGGCGCGTAACTGGCACGTATGAGATGGTAGTCAACGCAACTGGATTTCTTGGCATTGTACAAAAAGAGATTTAAAAAAAAATAGAAATTTAGTTCCCTTTGTTTGATTTATGCAATAGAAAGCAGTTGCTACTGAAAGAGTTTTCAGTTTTTTAAGCCACTTGTGACACTATTTCCTGGGATTTCTACACTGTACATTGATCATCTTAGCATATTCAAAGTATCAATGCCATTTCAATGGCCCTAGTAAGAGAAAAAGAAAAAAAAAAATCCCTATATTTGACTTAAGCAACAGGTGTCGTCTGCAATGGAATGTGCCGTAAGTCGATTTTTCATGTTTTCGCGGGCGCGTAACTGGCACGTATGAGACGGAAGTCAACACAACTGGATTTCTCGTCACTGTATAAAAAGAGATTTAAAAAAAAAAAAATAAAAATTTAGTTCCCTTTGTTTGATTTATGCAATAGAAATCAGTTGCTACTGAAAGAGTTTTCAGTCTTTTTTAGCCACTTGTGACATTATCTTCTGGGGTTTCTACACTGTACATTGATCGTCTTAGCATATTCAAAGTATCAATGCCAATAAAATGGCCCTAGTAAGAGAAAAAGAACAAAAAAAATTCCCTATATTTGACTTAAGCAACAGGTGTCGTCTGCTATGGAATGTGCCGTAAGTCGATTTTTCGTGTTTTTGCGGGTGCGTAACTGGCACGTATGAGACGGTCGTCAACGTAACTGGGTTTCTTGTTACGGTAAAAAGAGATTAAAAAAAAAATTAAAATTTAGTTCCCTTTGTTTTGATTTATGCAATAGGAAGCAGTTGCTACTGAAAGAGTTTTCAGTCTTTTTTAGCCACTTGTGACATTATTTTCTTATTTTCTGGGGTTTCTACACTGTACATTGATCATCTTAGCATATTTAAAGTATCAATGTACAGTATGGCTGTTGGCCTGAATTAGAAAAGCAAATCGAATCAGGGGATCAAGGGATCAGGGGAAGTCACTCTTGCAAGGTGCTAGAAGGCACCAAAACAAGGTCTTCTGTCACCCTGTTTTCTTAAATTTTCGCCCATTTTCAGTGAAATCTGGCATATGTGGAGGGTGCATGCCTGGCAGTTTGCCAAGGACTGCATAACAGCCTTCAAAGAAGACTTAAAATCCACTTTTATGCCGATTCTTGTTCACTGTTTTCTATCGATATTTTCGGGCGCCATTTCAAATGGCTCAAAGCTTTCTGATTGGATGATTCTGGGGGTGTGTCTGCAATTTGATTGGCTGATTGGGCGCAATATTGAATTTCTCAAAGCTTTTCTGATTGGATAATTTGAAGAGAGGGATGAGATTTGATTGGCTGATTGGACGCCATTTTGATTTTCTAAAAGCTTCTGTGATTGGATAATTTAAGAGAGGCCTGAGATTTGATTGGCTGATTGGAAGGGGGGGGGAAATCTCTGTATATCTATGTTAAATCTTCGGGTCATTTCAGCGTATTGATTGGCAAAGAGGGTTTGACCCCTGCACCAAGACCTTTTCTGGGTCCTGATGGTCAGAGGTTGAATCCCCAACTTTGCCATTTTATCTATTTTACCTATTTTTATTATTAGTCATTCTTACATCTTATTGTATTTCATTGGCCTATTTCTAAATTCTTCAAACAAGAACAAGATTTCTTATTGGAAAAAGTTTATGCCACAGCAACCGGTTGCTTCTGAATCAATGTTTTTGCGCAGCGGTTAAACATAAAATCGACTCATGACTCACATGGTCACCAAAAGTGGTTCAATGTTTTTCGTGACCCTGGTAAGAAAACGAATTTGGTTTACCTTTCTTTGATTTGTGCAACAGGTATCAGTTGCCTCCAAAAGTGTCCAAGTTGATTTAATGATTTTATGCACAGCACGTAATGGTCACGTATGGATGCGATAGTCATTGTAACCAATTCAATGGCCCTAGTAAGAGAAAACGAAAAAAAAAAAATTTCCCTATATTTGACTAAAGCAACAGGTGTCATCTGCAATGGAATATGCCGTAAGTCAATTTTTCATGTTTTCGCGGGCGCATAACTGGCACGTATGAGACAGTAGTCAACACAACTGGATTTCTTGTCACGGTATAAAAAGAGATTTAAAAAAAATGAAAATTTAGTTCCCTTTGTTTGATTTATGCAATAGAAAGCAGTTGCTACTGAAAGAGTTTTCAGTTTTTTAAGCCACTTGTGACACTATTTCCTGGGATTTCTACACCGTACATTGATCATCTTAGCATATTCAAAGTATCAATGCCAATAAAATGGCCCTAGTAAGAGAAAAAGAACAAAAAAAAATCCCTATATTTGACTTAAGCAACAGGTGTCGTCTGCAATGAAATGTGCCGTAAGTCGATTTTTCATGTTTTTGCGGGCGCGTAACTGGCACGTATGAGATGGTAGTCAACGCAACTGGATTTCTTGGCATTGTACAAAAAGAGATTTAAAAAAAAATAGAAAGTTAGTTCCCTTTGTTTGATTTATGCAATAGAAAGCAGTTGCTACTGAAAGAGTTTTCAGTTTTTTAAGCCACTTGTGACACTATTTCCTGGGATTTCTACACTGTACATTGATCATCTTAGCATATTCAAAGTATCAATGCCATTTCAATGGCCCTAGTAAGAGAAAAAGAAAAAAAAAAATCCCTAGATTTGACTTAAGCAACAGGTGTCGTCTGCAATGGAATGTGCCGTAAGTCGATGTTTCATGTTTTTGCGGGCGCGTAACTGGCACGTATGAGACGGTAGTCAACACAACTGGATTTCTCGTCACTGTATAAAAAGAGATTTAAAAAAAAAATAATAAAAATTTAGTTCCCTTTGTTTGATTTATGCAATAGAAATCAGTTGCTACTGAAAGAGTTTTCAGTCTTTTTTAGCCACTTGTGACATTATCTTCTGGGGTTTCTACACTGTACATTGATCGTCTTAGCATATTCAAAGTATCAATGCCAATAAAATGGCCCTAGTAAGAGAAAAAGAACAAAAAAAAATTCCCTATATTTGACTTAAGCAACAGGTGTCGTCTGCTATGGAATGTGCCGTAAGTCGATTTTTCGTGTTTTTGCGGGTGCGTAACTGGCACGTATGAGACGGTCGTCAACGTAACTGGGTTTCTTGTTACGGTAAGAAGAGATTAAAAAAAAAATTAAAATTTAGTTCCCTTTGTTTTGATTTATGCAATAGGAAGCAGTTGCTACTGAAAGAGTTTTCAGTCTTTTTTAGCCACTTGTGACATTATTTTCTTATTTTCTGGGGTTTCTACACTGTACATTGATCATCTTAGCATATTTAAAGTATCAATGTACAGTATGGCTGTTGGCCTGAATTAGAAAAGCAAATCGAATCAGGGGATCAAGGGATCAGGGGAAGTCACTCTTGCAAGGTGCTAGAAGGCACCAAAACAAGGTCTTCTGTCACCCTGTTTTCTTAAATTTTCGCCCATTTTCAGTGAAATCTGGCATATGTGGAGGGTGCATGCCTGGCAGTTTGCCAAGGACTGCATAACAGCCTTCAAAGAAGACTTAAAATCCACTTTTATGCCGATTCTTGTTCACTGTTTTCTATCGATATTTTCGGGCGCCATTTCAAATGGCTCAAAGCTTTCTGATTGGATGATTCTGGGGGTGTGTCTGCAATTTGATTGGCTGATTGGGCGCAATATTGAATTTCTCAAAGCTTTTCTGATTGGATAATTTGAAGAGAGGGATGAGATTTGATTGGCTGATTGGACGCCATTTTGATTTTCTAAAAGCTTCTGTGATTGGATAATTTAAGAGAGGCCTGAGATTTGATTGGCTGATTGGAAGGGGGGGGAAATCTCTGTATATCTATGTTAAATCTTCGGGTCATTTCAGCGTATTGATTGGCAAAGAGGGTTTGACCCCTGCACCAAGACCTTTTCTGGGTCCTGATGGTCAGAGGTTGAATCCCCAACTTTGCCATTTTATCTATTTTACCTATTTTTATTATTAGTCATTCTTACATCTTATTGTATTTCATTGGCCTATTTCTAAATTCTTCAAACAAGAACAAGATTTCTTATTGGAAAAAGTTTATGCCACAGCAACCGGTTGCTTCTGAATCAATGTTTTTGCACAGCGGTTAAACATAAAATCGACTCATGACTCACATGGTCACCAAAAGTGGTTCAATGTTTTTCGTGACCCTGGTAAGAAAACGAATTTGGTTTACCTTTCTTTGATTTGTGCAACAGGTATCAGTTGCCTCCAAAAGTGTCCAAGTTGATTTAATGATTTTATGCACAGCACGTAACGGTCACGTATGGGTGCGATAGTCATTGTAACCAATTCAATGGCCCTAGTAAGAGAAAACGAAAAAAAAAAATTTCCCTATATTTGACTAAAGCAACAGGTGTCATCTGCAATGGAATATGCCGTAAGTCAATTTTTCATGTTTTCGCGGGCGCATAACTGGCACGTATGAGACAGTAGTCAACACAACTGGATTTCTTGTCACGGTATAAAAAGAGATTTAAAAAAAATGAAAATTTAGTTCCCTTTGTTTGATTTATGCAATAGAAAGCAGTTGCTACTGAAAGAGTTTTCAGTTTTTTAAGCCACTTGTGACACTATTTCCTGGGATTTCTACACCGTACATTGATCATCTTAGCATATTCAAAGTATCAATGCCAATAAAATGGCCCTAGTAAGAGAAAAAGAACAAAAAAAAATCCCTATATTTGACTTAAGCAACAGGTGTCGTCTGCAATGAAATGTGCCGTAAGTCGATTTTTCATGTTTTTGCGGGCGCGTAACTGGCACGTATGAGATGGTAGTCAACGCAACTGGATTTCTTGGCATTGTACAAAAAGAGATTTAAAAAAAAATAGAAAGTTAGTTCCCTTTGTTTGATTTATGCAATAGAAAGCAGTTGCTACTGAAAGAGTTTTCAGTTTTTTAAGCCACTTGTGACACTATTTCCTGGGATTTCTACACTGTACATTGATCATCTTAGCATATTCAAAGTATCAATGCCATTTCAATGGCCCTAGTAAGAGAAAAAGAAAAAAAAAAATCCCTAGATTTGACTTAAGCAACAGGTGTCGTCTGCAATGGAATGTGCCGTAAGTCGATGTTTCATGTTTTTGCGGGCGCGTAACTGGCACGTATGAGACGGTAGTCAACACAACTGGATTTCTCGTCACTGTATAAAAAGAGATTTAAAAAAAAAATAATAAAAATTTAGTTCCCTTTGTTTGATTTATGCAATAGAAATCAGTTGCTACTGAAAGAGTTTTCAGTCTTTTTTAGCCACTTGTGACATTATCTTCTGGGGTTTCTACACTGTACATTGATCGTCTTAGCATATTCAAAGTATCAATGCCAATAAAATGGCCCTAGTAAGAGAAAAAGAACAAAAAAAAATTCCCTATATTTGACTTAAGCAACAGGTGTCGTCTGCTATGGAATGTGCCGTAAGTCGATTTTTCGTGTTTTTGCGGGTGCGTAACTGGCACGTATGAGACGGTCGTCAACGTAACTGGGTTTCTTGTTACGGTAAAAAGAGATTAAAAAAAAAATTAAAATTTAGTTCCCTTTGTTTTGATTTATGCAATAGGAAGCAGTTGCTACTGAAAGAGTTTTCAGTCTTTTTTAGCCACTTGTGACATTATTTTCTTATTTTCTGGGGTTTCTACACTGTACATTGATCATCTTAGCATATTTAAAGTATCAATGTACAGTATGGCTGTTGGCCTGAATTAGAAAAGCAAATCGAATCAGGGGATCAAGGGATCAGGGGAAGTCACTCTTGCAAGGTGCTAGAAGGCACCAAAACAAGGTCTTCTGTCACCCTGTTTTCTTAAATTTTCGCCCATTTTCAGTGAAATCTGGCATATGTGGAGGGTGCATGCCTGGCAGTTTGCCAAGGACTGCATAACAGCCTTCAAAGAAGACTTAAAATCCACTTTTATGCCGATTCTTGTTCACTGTTTTCTATCGATATTTTCGGGCGCCATTTCAAATGGCTCAAAGCTTTCTGATTGGATGATTCTGGGGGTGTGTCTGCAATTTGATTGGCTGATTGGGCGCAATATTGAATTTCTCAAAGCTTTTCTGATTGGATAATTTGAAGAGAGGGATGAGATTTGATTGGCTGATTGGACGCCATTTTGATTTTCTAAAAGCTTCTGTGATTGGATAATTTAAGAGAGGCCTGAGATTTGATTGGCTGATTGGAAGGGGGGGGAAATCTCTGTATATCTATGTTAAATCTTCGGGTCATTTCAGCGTATTGATTGGCAAAGAGGGTTTGACCCCTGCACCAAGACCTTTTCTGGGTCCTGATGGTCAGAGGTTGAATCCCCAACTTTGCCATTTTATCTATTTTACCTATTTTTATTATTAGTCATTCTTACATCTTATTGTATTTCATTGGCCTATTTCTAAATTCTTCAAACAAGAACAAGATTTCTTATTGGAAAAAGTTTATGCCACAGCAACCGGTTGCTTCTGAATCAATGTTTTTGCACAGCGGTTAAACATAAAATCGACTCATGACTCACATGGTCACCAAAAGTGGTTCAATGTTTTTCGTGACCCTGGTAAGAAAACGAATTTGGTTTACCTTTCTTTGATTTGTGCAACAGGTATCAGTTGCCTCCAAAAGTGTCCAAGTTGATTTAATGATTTTATGCACAGCACGTAACGGTCACGTATGGGTGCGATAGTCATTGTAACCAATTCAATGGCCCTAGTAAGAGAAAACGAAAAAAAAAAATTTCCCTATATTTGACTAAAGCAACAGGTGTCGTCTGCAATGGAATATGCCGTAAGTCAATTTTTCATGTTTTCGCGGCGCATAACTGGCACGTATGAGACAGTAGTCAACGCAACTGGATTTCTTGTCACGGTATAAAAAGAGATTTAAAAAAAATGAAAATTTAGTTCCCTTTGTTTGATTTATGCAATAGAAATCAGTTGCTACTGAAAGAGTTTTCAGTTTTTTAAGCCACTTGTGACACTATTTCCTGGGATTTCTACACCGTACATTGATCATCTTAGCATATTCAAAGTATCAATGCCAATAAAATGGCCCTAGTAAGAGAAAAAGAACAAAAAAAAATCCCTATATTTGACTTAAGCAACAGGTGTCGTCTGCAATGAAATGTGCCGTAAGTCGATTTTTCATGTTTTTGCGGGCGCGTAACTGGCACGTATGAGATGGTAGTCAACGCAACTGGATTTCTTGGCATTGTACAAAAAGAGATTTAAAAAAAAATAGAAATTTAGTTCCCTTTGTTTGATTTATGCAATAGAAAGCAGTTGCTACTGAAAGAGTTTTCAGTTTTTTAAGCCACTTGTGACACTATTTCCTGGGATTTCTACACTGTACATTGATCATCTTAGCATATTCAAAGTATCAATGCCATTTCAATGGCCCTAGTAAGAGAAAAAGAAAAAAAAAAATCCCTATATTTGACTTAAGCAACAGGTGTCGTCTGCAATGGAATGTGCCGTAAGTCGATTTTTCATGTTTTCGCGGGCGCGTAACTGGCACATATGAGACGGAAGTCAACACAACTGGATTTCTCGTCACTGTATAAAAAGAGATTTAAAAAAAAAAAAAATAAAAATTTAGTTCCCTTTGTTTGATTTATGCAATAGAAATCAGTTGCTACTGAAAGAGTTTTCAGTCTTTTTTAGCCACTTGTGACATTATCTTCTGGGGTTTCTACACTGTACATTGATCGTCTTAGCATATTCAAAGTATCAATGCCAATAAAATGGCCCTAGTAAGAGAAAAAGAACAAAAAAAATTCCCTATATTTGACTTAAGCAACAGGTGTCGTCTGCTATGGAATGTGCCGTAAGTCGATTTTTCGTGTTTTTGCGGGTGCGTAACTGGCACGTATGAGACGGTCGTCAACGTAACTGGGTTTCTTGTTACGGTAAAAAGAGATTAAAAAAAAAATTAAAATTTAGTTCCCTTTGTTTTGATTTATGCAATAGGAAGCAGTTGCTACTGAAAGAGTTTTCAGTCTTTTTTAGCCACTTGTGACATTATTTTCTTATTTTCTGGGGTTTCTACACTGTACATTGATCATCTTAGCATATTTAAAGTATCAATGTACAGTATGGCTGTTGGCCTGAATTAGAAAAGCAAATCGAATCAGGGGATCAAGGGATCAGGGGAAGTCACTCTTGCAAGGTGCTAGAAGGCACCAAAACAAGGTCTTCTGTCACCCTGTTTTCTTAAATTTTCGCCCATTTTCAGTGAAATCTGGCATATGTGGAGGGTGCATGCCTGGCAGTTTGCCAAGGACTGCATAACAGCCTTCAAAGAAGACTTAAAATCCACTTTTATGCCGATTCTTGTTCACTGTTTTCTATCGATATTTTCGGGCGCCATTTCAAATGGCTCAAAGCTTTCTGATTGGATGATTCTGGGGGTGTGTCTGCAATTTGATTGGCTGATTGGGCGCAATATTGAATTTCTCAAAGCTTTTCTGATTGGATAATTTGAAGAGAGGGATGAGATTTGATTGGCTGATTGGACGCCATTTTGATTTTCTAAAAGCTTCTGTGATTGGATAATTTAAGAGAGGCCTGAGATTTGATTGGCTGATTGGAAGGGGGGGGGAAATCTCTGTATATCTATGTTAAATCTTCGGGTCATTTCAGCGTATTGATTGGCAAAGAGGGTTTGACCCCTGCACCAAGACCTTTTCTGGGTCCTGATGGTCAGAGGTTGAATCCCCAACTTTGCCATTTTATCTATTTTACCTATTTTTATTATTAGTCATTCTTACATCTTATTGTATTTCATTGGCCTATTTCTAAATTCTTCAAACAAGAACAAGATTTCTTATTGGAAAAAGTTTATGCCACAGCAACCGGTTGCTTCTGAATCAATGTTTTTGCGCAGTGGTTAAACATAAAATCGACTCATGACTCACATGGTCACCAAAAGTGGTTCAATGTTTTTCGTGACCCTGGTAAGAAAACGAATTTGGTTTACCTTTCTTTGATTTGTGCAACAGGTATCAGTTGCCTCCAAAAGTGTCCAAGTTGATTTAATGATTTTATGCACAGCACGTAACGGTCACGTATGGGTGCGATAGTCATTGTAACCAATTCAATGGCCCTAGTAAGAGAAAACGAAAAAAAAAAAATTTCCCTATATTTGACTAAAGCAACAGGTGTCGTCTGCAATGGAATATGCCGTAAGTCGATTTTTCATGTTTTCGCGGGCGCGTAACTGGCACGTATGAGACAGTAGTCAACACAACTGGATTTCTCGTCACTGTATAAAAAGAGATTTAAAAAAAAAATAAAAATTTAGTTCCCTTTGTTTGATTTATGCAATAGAAAGCAGTTGCTACTGAAAGAGTTTTCAGTCTTTTTTAGCCACTTGTGACATTATATTCTGGGGTTTCTACACTGTACATTGATCGTCTTAGCATATTCAAAGTATCAATGCCAATAAAATGGCCCTAGTAAGAGAAAAAGAACAAAAAAAATTCCCTATATTTGACTTAAGCAACAGGTGTCGTCTGCTATGGAATGTGCCGTAAGTCGATTTTTCGTGTTTTTGCGGGTGCGTAACTGGCACGTATGAGACGGTCGTCAACGTAACTGGGTTTCTTGTTAAGGTAAAAAGAGATTAAAAAAAAAATTAAAATTTAGTTCCCTTTGTTTTGATTTATGCAATAGGAAGCAATTGCTACTGAAAGAGTTTTCAGTCTTTTTTAGCCACTTGTGACATTATTTTCTTATTTTCTGGGGTTTCTACACTGTACATTGATCATCTTAGCATATTTAAAGTATCAATGTACAGTATGGCTGTTGGCCTGAATTAGAAAAGCAAATCGAATCAGGGGATCAAGGGATCAGGGGAAGTCACTCTTGCAAGGTGCTAGAAGGCACCAAAACAAGGTCTTCTGTCACCCTGTTTTCTTAAATTTTCGCCCATTTTCAGTGAAATCTGGCATATGCGGAGGGTGCATGCCTGGCAGTTTGCCAAGGACTGCATAACAGCCTTCAAAGAAGACTTAAAATCCACTTTTATGCCGATTCTTGTTCACTGTTTTCTATCGATATTTTCGGGCACCATTTCAAATTGCTCAAAGCTTTCTGATTGGATGATTCTGGGGGTGTGTCTGCAATTTGATTGGCTGATTGGGCGCAATATTGAATTTCTCAAAGCTTTTCTGATTGGATAATTTGAAGAGAGGGATGAGATTTGATTGGCTGATTGGACGCCATTTTGATTTTCTAAAAGCTTCTGTGATTGGATAATTTAAGAGAGGCCTGAGATTTGATTGGCTGATTGGAAGGGGGGGGGGAAATCTCTGTATATCTATGTTAAATCTTCGGGTCATTTCAGCGTATTGATTGGCAAAGAGGGTTTGACCCCTGCACCAAGACCTTTTCTGGGTCCTGATGGTCAGAGGTTGAATCCCCAACTTTGCCATTTTATCTATTTTACCTATTTTTATTATTAGTCATTCTTACATCTTATTGTATTTCATTGGCCTATTTCTAAATTCTTCAAACAAGAACAAGATTTCTTATTGGAAAAAGTTTATGCCACAGCAACCGGTTGCTTCTGAATCAATGTTTTTGCGCAGCGGTTAAACATAAAATCGACTCATGACTCACATGGTCACCAAAAGTGGTTCAATGTTTTTCGTGACCCTGGTAAGAAAACGAATTTGGTTTACCTTTCTTTGATTTGTGCAACAGGTATCAGTTGCCTCCAAAAGTGTCCAAGTTGATTTAATGATTTTATGCACAGCACGTAACGGTCACGTATGGGTGCGATAGTCATTGTAAACAATTCAATGGCCCTAGTAAGAGAAAACGAAAAAAAAAAAATTTCCCTATATTTGACTAAAGCAACAGGTGTCGTCTGCAATGGAATATGCCGTAAGTCAATTTTTCATGTTTTCGCGGGCGCATAACTGGCACGTATGAGACAGTAGTCAACGCAACTGGATTTCTTGTCACGGTATAAAAAGAGATTTAAAAAAAATGAAAATTTAGTTCCCTTTGTTTGATTTATGCAATAGAAATCAGTTGCTACTGAAAGAGTTTTCAGTTTTTTAAGCCACTTGTGACACTATTTCCTGGGATTTCTACACCGTACATTGATCATCTTAGCACATTCAAAGTATCAATGCCAATAAAATGGCCCTAGTAATTGAAAAAGAACAAAAAAAAATCCCTATATTTGACTTAAGCAACAGGTGTCGTCTGCAATGAAATGTGCCGTAAGTCGATTTTTCATGTTTTTGCGGGCGCGTAACTGGCACGTATGAGATGGTAGTCAACGCAACTGGATTTCTTGGCATTGTACAAAAAGAGATTTAAAAAAAAATAAAAATTTAGTTCCCTTTGTTTGATTTATGCAATAGAAAGCAGTTGCTACTGAAAGAGTTTTCAGTTTTTTAAGCCACTTGTGACACTATTTCCTGGGATTTCTACACTGTACATTGATCATCTTAGCATATTCAAAGTATCAATGCCATTTCAATGGCCCTAGTAAGAGAAAAAGAAAAAAAAAATCCCTATATTTGACTTAAGCAACAGGTGTCGTCTGCAATGGAATGTGCCGTAAGTCGATTTTTCATGTTTTCGCGGGCGCGTAACTGGCACGTATGAGACAGTAGTCAACACAACTGGATTTCTCGTCACTGTATAAAAAGAGATTTAAAAAAAAAAATAAATAAAAATTTAGTTCCCTTTGTTTGATTTATGCAATAGAAATCAGTTGCTACTGAAAGAGTTTTCAGTCTTTTTTAGCCACTTGTGACATTATCTTCTGGGGTTTCTACACTGTACATTGATCGTCTTAGCATATTCAAAGTATCAATGCCAATAAAATGGCCCTAGTAAGAGAAAAAGAACAAAAAAAATTCCCTATATTTGACTTAAGCAACAGGTGTCGTCTGCTATGGAATGTGCCGTAGGTCGATTTTTCGTGTTTTTGCGGGTGCGTAACTGGCACGTATGAGACGGTCGTCAACGTAACTGGGTTTCTTGTTACGGTAAAAAGAGATTAAAAAAAAAATTAAAATTTAGTTCCCTTTGTTTTGATTTATGCAATAGGAAGCAGTTGCTACTGAAAGAGTTTTCAGTCTTTTTTAGCCACTTGTGACATTATTTTCTTATTTTCTGGGGTTTCTACACTGTACATTGATCATCTTAGCATATTTAAAGTATCAATGTACAGTATGGCTGTTGGCCTGAATTAGAAAAGCAAATCGAATCAGGGGATCAAGGGATCAGGGGAAGTCACTCTTGCAAGGTGCTAGAAGGCACCAAAACAAGGTCTTCTGTCACCCTGTTTTCTTAAATTTTCGCCCATTTTCAGTGAAATCTGGCATATGTGGAGGGTGCATGCCTGGCAGTTTGCCAAGGACTGCATAACAGCCTTCAAAGAAGACTTAAAATCCACTTTTATGCCGATTCTTGTTCACTGTTTTCTATCGATATTTTCGGGCGCCATTTCAAATGGCTCAAAGCTTTCTGATTGGATGATTCTGGGGGTGTGTCTGCAATTTGATTGGCTGATTGGGCGCAATATTGAATTTCTCAAAGCTTTTCTGATTGGATAATTTGAAGAGAGGGATGAGATTTGATTGGCTGATTGGACGCCATTTTGATTTTCTAAAAGCTTCTGTGATTGGATAATTTAAGAGAGGCCTGAGATTTGATTGGCTGATTGGAAGGGGGGGGAAATCTCTGTATATCTATGTTAAATCTTCGGGTCATTTCAGCGTATTGATTGGCAAAGAGGGTTTGACCCCTGCACCAAGACCTTTTCTGGGTCCTGATGGTCAGAGGTTGAATCCCCAACTTTGCCATTTTATCTATTTTACCTATTTTTATTATTAGTCATTCTTACATCTTATTGTATTTCATTGGCCTATTTCTAAATTCTTCAAACAAGAACAAGATTTCTTATTGGAAAAAGTTTATGCCACAGCAACCGGTTGCTTCTGAATCAATGTTTTTGCGCAGCGGTTAAACATAAAATCGACTCATGACTCACATGGTCACCAAAAGTGGTTCAATGTTTTTCGTGACCCTGGTAAGAAAACGAATTTGGTTTACCTTTCTTTGATTTGTGCAACAGGTATCAGTTGCCTCCAAAAGTGTCCAAGTTGATTTAATGATTTTATGCACAGCACGTAACGGTCACGTATGGGTGCGATAGTCATTGTAACCAATTCAATGGCCCTAGTAAGAGAAAACGAAAAAAAAAAAATTTCCCTATATTTGACTAAAGCAACAGGTGTCGTCTGCAATGGAATATGCCGTAAGTCAATTTTTCATGTTTTCG
This sequence comes from Hippopus hippopus, assembly GCA_946811185.2. Taxonomy (NCBI): domain Eukaryota; kingdom Metazoa; phylum Mollusca; class Bivalvia; order Cardiida; family Cardiidae; genus Hippopus; species Hippopus hippopus. The sequence continues at coordinate 47,767,934 of OX328104.1, read as the reverse complement.
CGGGCGCATAACTGGCACGTATGAGACAGTAGTCAACGCAACTGGATTTCTTGTCACGGTATAAAAAGAGATTTAAAAAAAATGAAAATTTAGTTCCCTTTGTTTGATTTATGCAATAGAAATCAGTTGCTACTGAAAGAGTTTTCAGTTTTTTAAGCCACTTGTGACACTATTTCCTGGGATTTCTACACCGTACATTGATCATCTTAGCATATTCAAAGTATCAATGCCAATAAAATGGCCCTAGTAAGAGAAAAAGAACAAAAAAAAATCCCTATATTTGACTTAAGCAACAGGTGTCGTCTGCAATGAAATGTGCCGTAAGTCGATTTTTCATGTTTTTGCGGGCGCGTAACTGGCACGTATGAGATGGTAGTCAACGCAACTGGATTTCTTGGCATTGTACAAAAAGAGATTTAAAAAAAAATAGAAATTTAGTTCCCTTTGTTTGATTTATGCAATAGAAAGCAGTTGCTACTGAAAGAGTTTTCAGTTTTTTAAGCCACTTGTGACACTATTTCCTGGGATTTCTACACTGTACATTGATCATCTTAGCATATTCAAAGTATCAATGCCATTTCAATGGCCCTAGTAAGAGAAAAAGAAAAAAAAAATCCCTATATTTGACTTAAGCAACAGGTGTCGTCTGCAATGGAATGTGCCATAAGTCGATTTTTCATGTTTTCGCGGGCGCGTAACTGGCACGTATGAGACGGAAGTCAACACAACTGGATTTCTCGTCACTGTATAAAAAGAGATTTAAAAAAAAAAAAAATAAAAATTTAGTTCCCTTTGTTTGATTTATGCAATAGAAATCAGTTGCTACTGAAAGAGTTTTCAGTCTTTTTTAGCCACTTGTGACATTATCTTCTGGGGTTTCTACACTGTACATTGATCGTCTTAGCATATTCAAAGTATCAATGCCAATAAAATGGCCCTAGTAAGAGAAAAAGAACAAAAAAAATTCCCTATATTTGACTTAAGCAACAGGTGTCGTCTGCTATGGAATGTGCCGTAAGTCGATTTTTCGTGTTTTTGCGGGTGCGTAACTGGCACGTATGAGACGGTCGTCAACGTAACTGGGTTTCTTGTTACGGTAAAAAGAGATTAAAAAAAAAATTAAAATTTAGTTCCCTTTGTTTTGATTTATGCAATAGGAAGCAGTTGCTACTGAAAGAGTTTTCAGTCTTTTTTAGCCACTTGTGACATTATTTTCTTATTTTCTGGGGTTTCTACACTGTACATTGATCATCTTAGCATATTTAAAGTATCAATGTACAGTATGGCTGTTGGCCTGAATTAGAAAAGCAAATCGAATCAGGGGATCAAGGGATCAGGGGAAGTCACTCTTGCAAGGTGCTAGAAGGCACCAAAACAAGGTCTTCTGTCACCCTGTTTTCTTAAATTTTCGCCCATTTTCAGTGAAATCTGGCATATGTGGAGGGTGCATGCCTGGCAGTTTGCCAAGGACTGCATAACAGCCTTCAAAGAAGACTTAAAATCCACTTTTATGCCGATTCTTGTTCACTGTTTTCTATCGATATTTTCGGGCGCCATTTCAAATGGCTCAAAGCTTTCTGATTGGATGATTCTGGGGGTGTGTCTGCAATTTGATTGGCTGATTGGGCGCAATATTGAATTTCTCAAAGCTTTTCTGATTGGATAATTTGAAGAGAGGGATGAGATTTGATTGGCTGATTGGACGCCATTTTGATTTTCTAAAAGCTTCTGTGATTGGATAATTTAAGAGAGGCCTGAGATTTGATTGGCTGATTGGAAGGGGGGGGGGAAATCTCTGTATATCTATGTTAAATCTTCGGGTCATTTCAGCGTATTGATTGGCAAAGAGGGTTTGACCCCTGCACCAAGACCTTTTCTGGGTCCTGATGGTCAGAGGTTGAATCCCCAACTTTGCCATTTTATCTATTTTACCTATTTTTATTATTAGTCATTCTTACATCTTATTGTATTTCATTGGCCTATTTCTAAATTCTTCAAACAAGAACAAGATTTCTTATTGGAAAAAGTTTATGCCACAGCAACCGGTTGCTTCTGAATCAATGTTTTTGCGCAGCGGTTAAACATAAAATCGACTCATGACTCACATGGTCACCAAAAGTGGTTCAATGTTTTTCGTGACCCTGGTAAGAAAACGAATTTGGTTTACCTTTCTTTGATTTGTGCAACAGGTATCAGTTGCCTCCAAAAGTGTCCAAGTTGATTTAATGATTTTATGCACAGCACGTAACGGTCACGTATGGGTGCGATAGTCATTGTAACCAATTCAATGGCCCTAGTAAGAGAAAACGAAAAAAAAAAAATTTCCCTATATTTGACTAAAGCAACAGGTGTCGTCTGCAATGGAATATGCCGTAAGTCAATTTTTCATGTTTTCGCGGGCGCATAACTGGCACGTATGAGACAGTAGTCAACGCAACTGGATTTCTTGTCACGGTATAAAAAGAGATTTAAAAAAAATGAAAATTTAGTTCCCTTTGTTTGATTTATGCAATAGAAATCAGTTGCTACTGAAAGAGTTTTCAGTTTTTTAAGCCACTTGTGACACTATTTCCTGGGATTTCTACACCGTACATTGATCATCTTAGCATATTCAAAGTATCAATGCCAATAAAATGGCCCTAGTAAGAGAAAAAGAACAAAAAAAAATCCCTATATTTGACTTAAGCAACAGGTGTCGTCTGCAATGAAATGTGCCGTAAGTCGATTTTTCATGTTTTTGCGGGCGCGTAACTGGCACGTATGAGATGGTAGTCAACGCAACTGGATTTCTTGGCATTGTACAAAAAGAGATTTAAAAAAAAATAAAAATTTAGTTCCCTTTGTTTGATTTATGCAATAGAAAGCAGTTGCTACTGAAAGAGTTTTCAGTTTTTTAAGCCACTTGTGACACTATTTCCTGGGATTTCTACACTGTACATTGATCATCTTAGCATATTCAAAGTATCAATGCCATTTCAATGGCCCTAGTAAGAGAAAAAGAAAAAAAAAATCCCTATATTTGACTTAAGCAACAGGTGTCGTCTGCAATGGAATGTGCCGTAAGTCGATTTTTCATGTTTTCGCGGGCGCGTAACTGGCACGTATGAGACAGTAGTCAACACAACTGGATTTCTCGTCACTGTATAAAAAGAGATTTAAAAAAAAAATAAAAATTTAGTTCCCTTTGTTTGATTTATGCAATAGAAAGCAGTTGCTACTGAAAGAGTTTTCAGTCTTTTTTAGCCACTTGTGACATTATCTTCTGGGGTTTCTACACTGTACATTGATCGTCTTAGCATATTCAAAGTATCAATGCCAATAAAATGGCCCTAGTAAGAGAAAAAGAACAAAAAAAATTCCCTATATTTGACTTAAGCAACAGGTGTCGTCTGCTATGGAATGTGCCGTAAGTCGATTTTTCGTGTTTTTGCGGGTGCGTAACTGGCACGTATGAGACGGTCGTCAACGTAACTGGGTTTCTTGTTACGGTAAAAAGAGATTAAAAAAAAAATTAAAATTTAGTTCCCTTTGTTTTGATTTATGCAATAGGAAGCAATTGCTACTGAAAGAGTTTTCAGTCTTTTTTAGCCACTTGTGACATTATTTTCTTATTTTCTGGGGTTTCTACACTGTACATTGATCATCTTAGCATATTTAAAGTATCAATGTACAGTATGGCTGTTGGCCTGAATTAGAAAAGCAAATCGAATCAGGGGATCAAGGGATCAGGGGAAGTCACTCTTGCAAGGTGCTAGAAGGCACCAAAACAAGGTCTTCTGTCACCCTGTTTTCTTAAATTTTCGCCCATTTTCAGTGAAATCTGGCATATGCGGAGGGTGCATGCCTGGCAGTTTGCCAAGGACTGCATAACAGCCTTCAAAGAAGACTTAAAATCCACTTTTATGCCGATTCTTGTTCACTGTTTTCTATCGATATTTTCGGGCACCATTTCAAATTGCTCAAAGCTTTCTGATTGGATGATTCTGGGGGTGTGTCTGCAATTTGATTGGCTGATTGGGCGCAATATTGAATTTCTCAAAGCTTTTCTGATTGGATAATTTGAAGATAGGGATGAGATTTGATTGGCTGATTGGACGCCATTTTGATTTTCTAAAAGCTTCTGTGATTGGATAATTTAAGAGAGGCCTGAGATTTGATTGGCTGATTGGAAGGGGGGGGGAAATCTCTGTATATCTATGTTAAATCTTCGGGTCATTTCAGCGTATTGATTGGCAAAGAGGGTTTGACCCCTGCACCAAGACCTTTTCTGGGTCCTGATGGTCAGAGGTTGAATCCCCAACTTTGCCATTTTATCTATTTTACCTATTTTTATTATTAGTCATTCTTACATCTTATTGTATTTCATTGGCCTATTTCTAAATTCTTCAAACAAGAACAAGATTTCTTATTGGAAAAAGTTTATGCCACAGCAACCGGTTGCTTCTGAATCAATGTTTTTGCGCAGCGGTTAAACATAAAATCGACTCATGACTCACATGGTCACCAAAAGTGGTTCAATGTTTTTCGTGACCCTGGTAAGAAAACGAATTTGGTTTACCTTTCTTTGATTTGTGCAACAGGTATCAGTTGCCTCCAAAAGTGTCCAAGTTGATTTAATGATTTTATGCACAGCACGTAACGGTCACGTATGGGTGCGATAGTCATTGTAACCAATTCAATGGCCCTAGTAAGAGAAAACGAAAAAAAAAAAATTTCCCTATATTTGACTAAAGCAACAGGTGTCGTCTGCAATGGAATATGCCGTAAGTCAATTTTTCATGTTTTCGCGGGCGCATAACTGGCACGTATGAGACAGTAGTCAACGCAACTGGATTTCTTGTCACGGTATAAAAAGAGATTTAAAAAAAATGAAAATTTAGTTCCCTTTGTTTGATTTATGCAATAGAAATCAGTTGCTACTGAAAGAGTTTTCAGTTTTTTAAGCCACTTGTGACACTATTTCCTGGGATTTCTACACCGTACATTGATCATCTTAGCATATTCAAAGTATCAATGCCAATAAAATGGCCCTAGTAAGAGAAAAAGAACAAAAAAAAATCCCTATATTTGACTTAAGCAACAGGTGTCGTCTGCAATGAAATGTGCCGTAAGTCGATTTTTCATGTTTTTGCGGGCGCGTAACTGGCACGTATGAGATGGTAGTCAACGCAACTGGATTTCTTGGCATTGTACAAAAAGAGATTTAAAAAAAAATAAAAATTTAGTTCCCTTTCTTTGATTTATGCAATAGAAAGCCGTTGCTACTGAAAGAGTTTTCAGTTTTTTAAGCCACTTGTGACACTATTTCCTGGGATTTCTACACTGTACATTGATCATCTTAGCATATTCAAAGTATCAATGCCATTTCAATGGCCCTAGTAAGAGAAAAAGAAAAAAAAAAATCCCTATATTTGACTTAAGCAACAGGTGTCGTCTGCAATGGAATGTGCCGTAAGTCGATTTTTCATGTTTTCGCGGGCGCGTAACTGGCACGTATGAGACGGTAGTCAACACAACTGGATTTCTCGTCACTGTATAAAAAGAGATTTAAAAAAAAAAAAAATAAAAATTTAGTTCCCTTTGTTTGATTTATGCTGCTACTGAAAGAGTTTTCAGTCTTTTTTAGCCACTTGTGACATTATCTTCTGGGGTTTCTACACTGTACATTGATCGTCTTAGCATATTCAAAGTATCAATGCCAATAAAATGGCCCTAGTAAGAGAAAAAGAACAAAAAAAATTCCCTATATTTGACTTAAGCAACAGGTGTCGTCTGCTATGGAATGTGCCGTAAGTCGATTTTTCGTGTTTTTGCGGGTGCGTAACTGGCACGTATGAGACGGTCGTCAACGTAACTGGGTTTCTTATTACGGTAAAAAGAGATTAAAAAAAAAATTAAAATTTAGTTCCCTTTGTTTTGATTTATGCAATAGGAAGCAGTTGCTACTGAAAGAGTTTTCAGTCTTTTTTAGCCACTTGTGACATTATTTTCTTATTTTCTGGGGTTTCTACACTGTACATTGATCATCTTAGCATATTTAAAGTATCAAAGTACAGTATGGCTGTTGGCCTGAATTAGAAAAGCAAATCGAATCAGGGGATCAAGGGATCAGGGGAAGTCACTCTTGCAAGGTGCTAGAAGGCACCAAAACAAGGTCTTCTGTCACCCTGTTTTCTTAAATTTTCGCCCATTTTCAGTGAAATCTGGCATATGTGGAGGGTGCATGCCTGGCAGTTTGCCAAGGACTGCATAACAGCCTTCAAAGAAGACTTAAAATCCACTTTTATGCCGATTCTTGTTCACTGTTTTCTATCGATATTTTCGGGCGCCATTTCAAATGGCTCAAAGCTTTCTGATTGGATGATTCTGGGGGTGTGTCTGCAATTTGATTGGCTGATTGGGCGCAATATTGAATTTCTCAAAGCTTTTCTGATTGGATAATTTGAAGAGAGGGATGAGATTTGATTGGCTGATTGGACGCCATTTTGATTTTCTAAAAGCTTCTGTGATTGGATAATTTAAGAGAGGCCTGAGATTTGATTGGCTGATTGGAAGGGGGGGGAAATCTCTGTATATCTATGTTAAATCTTCGGGTCATTTCAGCGTATTGATTGGCAAAGAGGGTTTGACCCCTGCACCAAGACCTTTTCTGGGTCCTGATGGTCAGAGGTTGAATCCCCAACTTTGCCATTTTATCTATTTTACCTATTTTTATTATTAGTCATTCTTACATCTTATTGTATTTCATTGGCCTATTTCTAAATTCTTCAAACAAGAACAAGATTTCTTATTGGAAAAAGTTTATGCCACAGCAACCGGTTGCTTCTGAATCAATGTTTTTGCGCAGCGGTTAAACATAAAATCGACTCATGACTCACATGGTCACCAAAAGTGGTTCAATGTTTTTCGTGACCCTGGTAAGAAAACGAATTTGGTTTACCTTTCTTTGATTTGTGCAACAGGTATCAGTTGCCTCCAAAAGTGTCCAAGTTGATTTAATGATTTTATGCACAGCACGTAACGGTCACGTATGGGTGCGATAGTCATTGTAACCAATTCAATGGCCCTAGTAAGAGAAAACGAAAAAAAAAAAAATTCCCTATATTTGACTAAAGCAACAGGTGTCGTCTGCAATGGAATATGCCGTAAGTCAATTTTTCATGTTTTCGCGGGCGCATAACTGGCACGTATGAGACAGTAGTCAACGCAACTGGATTTCTTGTCACGGTATAAAAAGAGATTTAAAAAAAATGAAAATTTAGTTTCCTTTGTTTGATTTATGCAATAGAAATCAGTTGCTACTGAAAGAGTTTTCAGTTTTTTAAGCCACTTGTGACACTATTTCCTGGGATTTCTACACCGTACATTGATCGTCTTAGCATATTCAAAGTATCAATGCCAATAAAATGGCCCTAGTAAGAGAAAAAGAACAAAAAAAATCCCTATATTTGACTTAAGCAACAGGTGTCGTCTGCAATGAAATGTGCCGTAAGTCGATTTTTCATGTTTTTGCGGGCGCGTAACTGGCACGTATGAGATGGTAGTCAACGCAACTGGATTTCTTGGCATTGTACAAAAAGAGATTTAAAAAAAAATAAAAATTTAGTTCCCTTTGTTTGATTTATGCAATAGAAAGCAGTTGCTACTGAAAGAGTTTTCAGTTTTTTAAGCCACTTGTGACACTATTTCCTGGGATTTCTACACTGTACATTGATCATCTTAGCATATTCAAAGTATCAATGCCATTTCAATGGCCCTAGTAAGAGAAAAAGAAAAAAAAAAATCCCTAAATTTGACTTAAGCAACAGGTGTCGTCTGCAATGGAATGTGCCGTAAGTCGATTTTTGATGTTTTCGCGGGCGCGTAACTGGCACGTATGAGACGGTAGTCAACACAACTGGATTTCTCGTCACTGTATAAAAAGAGATTTAAAAAAAAAATAAAAATTTAGTTCCCTTTGTTTGATTTATGCAATAGAAATCAGTTGCTACTGAAAGAGTTTTCAGTCTTTTTTAGCCACTTGTGACATTATCTTCTGGGGTTTCTACACTGTACATTGATCGTCTTAGCATATTCAAAGTATCAATGCCAATAAAATGGCCCTAGTAAGAGAAAAAGAACAAAAAAAATTCCCTATATTTGACTTAAGCAACAGGTGTCGTCTGCTATGGAATGTGCCGTAAGTCGATTTTTCGTGTTTTTCCGGGTGCGTAACTGGCACGTATGAGACGGTCGTCAACGTAACTGGGTTTCTTGTTACGGTAAAAAGAGATTAAAAAAAAAATTAAAATTTAGTTCCCTTTGTTTTGATTTATGCAATAGGAAGCAGTTGCTACTGAAAGAGTTTTCAGTCTTTTTTAGCCACTTGTGACATTATTTTCTTATTTTCTGGGGTTTCTACACTGTACATTGATCATCTTAGCATATTTAAAGTATCAATGTACAGTATGGCTGTTGGCCTGAATTAGAAAAGCAAATCGAATCAGGGGATCAAGGGATCAGGGGAAGTCACTCTTGCAAGGTGCTAGAAGGCACCAAAACAAGGTCTTCTGTCACCCTGTTTTCTTAAATTTTCGCCCATTTTCAGTGAAATCTGGCATATGTGGAGGGTGCATGCCTGGCAGTTTGCCAAGGACTGCATAACAGCCTTCAAAGAAGACTTAAAATCCACTTTTATGCCGATTCTTGTTCACTGTTTTCTATCGATATTTTCGGGCGCCATTTCAAATTGCTCAAAGCTTTCTGATTGGATGATTCTGGGGGTGTGTCTGCAATTTGATTGGCTGATTGGGCGCAATATTGAATTTCTCAAAGGTTTTCTGATTGGATAATTTGAAAAGAGGGATGAGATTTGATTGGCTGATTGGACGCCATTTTGATTTTCTAAAAGCTTCTGTGATTGGATAATTTAAGAGAGGCCTGAGATTTGATTGGCTGATTGGAAGGGGGGGAAATCTCTGTATATCTATGTTAAATCTTCGGGTCATTTCAGCGTATTGATTGGCAAAGAGGGTTTGACCCCTGCACCAAGACCTTTTCTGGGTCCTGATGGTCAGAGGTTGAATCCCCAACTTTGCCATTTTATCTATTTTACCTATTTTTATTATTAGTCATTCTTACATCTTATTGTATTTCATTGGCCTATTTCTAAATTCTTCAAACAAGAACAAGATTTCTTATTGGAAAAAGTTTATGCCACAGCAACCGGTTGCTTCTGAATCAATGTTTTTGCGCAGCGGTTAAACATAAAATCGACTCATGACTCACATGGTCACCAAAAGTGGTTCAATGTTTTTCGTGACCCTGGTAAGAAAACGAATTTGGTTTACCTTTCTTTGATTTGTGCAACAGGTATCAGTTGCCTCCAAAAGTGTCCAAGTTGATTTAATGATTTTATGCACAGCACGTAACGGTCACGTATGGGTGCGATAGTCATTGTAACCAATTCAATGGCCCTAGTAAGAGAAAACGAAAAAAAAAAAATTTCCCTATATTTGACTAAAGCAACAGGTGTCGTCTGCAATGGAATATGCCGTAAGTCAATTTTTCATGTTTTCGCGGGCGCATAACTGGCACGTATGAGACAGTAGTCAACGCAACTGGATTTCTTGTCACGGTATAAAAAGAGATTTAAAAAAAATGAAAATTTAGTTCCCTTTGTTTGATTTATGCAATAGAAATCAGTTGTTACTGAAAGAGTTTTCAGTTTTTTAAGCCACTTGTGACACTATTTCCTGGGATTTCTACACCGTACATTGATCATCTTAGCATATTCAAAGTATCAATGCCAATAAAATGGCCCTAGTAAGAGAAAAAGAACAAAAAAAAATCCCTATATTTGACTTAAGCAACAGGTGTCGTCTGCAATGAAATGTGCCGTAAGTCGATTTTTCATGTTTTTGCGGGCGCGTAACTGGCACGTATGAGATGGTAGTCAACGCAACTGGATTTCTTGGCATTGTACAAAAAGAGATTTAAAAAAAAATAGAAATTTAGTTCCCTTTGTTTGATTTATGCAATAGAAATCAGTTGCTACTGAAAGAGTTTTCAGTCTTTTTTAGCCACTTGTGACATTATCTTCTGGGGTTTCTACACTGTACATTGATCGTCTTAGCATATTCAAAGTATCAATGCCAATAAAATGGCCCTAGTAAGAGAAAAAGAACAAAAAAAATTCCCTATATTTGACTTAAGCAACAGGTGTCGTCTGCTATGGAATGTGCCGTAAGTCGATTTTTCGTGTTTTTGCGGGTGCGTAACTGGCACGTATGAGACGGTCGTCAACGTAACTGGGTTTCTTGTTACGGTAAAAAGAGATTAAAAAAAAAATTAAAATTTAGTTCCCTTTGTTTTGATTTATGCAATAGGAAGCAGTTGCTACTGAAAGAGTTTTCAGTCTTTTTTAGCCACTTGTGACATTATTTTCTTATTTTCTGGGGTTTCTACACTGTACATTGATCATCTTAGCATATTTAAAGTATCAATGTACAGTATGGCTGTTGGCCTGAATTAGAAAAGCAAATCGAATCAGGGGATCAAGGGATCAGGGGAAGTCACTCTTGCAAGGTGCTAGAAGGCACCAAAACAAGGTCTTCTGTCACTCTGTTTTCTTAAATTTTCGCCCATTTTCAGTGAAATCTGGCATATGTGGAGGGTGCATGCCTGGCAGTTTGCCAAGGACTGCATAACAGCCTTCAAAGAAGACTTAAAATCCACTTTTATGCCGATTCTTGTTCACTGTTTTCTATCGATATTTTCCGACGCCATTTCAAATGGCTCAAAGCTTTCTGATTGGATGATTCTGGGGGTGTGTCTGCAATTTGATTGGCTGATTGGGCGCAATATTGAATTTCTCAAAGCTTTTCTGATTGGATAATTTGAAGAGAGGGATGAGATTTGATTGGCTGATTGGACGCCATTTTGATTTTCTAAAAGCTTCTGTGATTGGATAATTTAAGAGAGGCCTGAGATTTGATTGGCTGATTGGAAAGGGGGGGGAAATCTCTGTATATCTATGTTAAATCTTCGGGTCATTTCAGCGTATTGATTGGCAAAGAGGGTTTGACCCCTGCACCAAGACCTTTTCTGGGTCCTGATGGTCAGAGGTTGAATCCCCAACTTTGCCATTTTATCTATTTTACCTATTTTTATTATTAGTCATTCTTACATCTTATTGTATTTCATTGGCCTATTTCTAAATTCTTCAAATAAGAACAAGATTTCTTATTGGAAAAAGTTTATGCCACAGCAACCGGTTGCTTCTGAATCAATGTTTTTGCGCAGCGGTTAAACATAAAATCGACTCATGACTCACATGGTCACCAAAAGTGGTTCAATGTTTTTCGTGACCCTGGTAAGAAAACGAATTTGGTTTACCTTTCTTTGATTTGTGCAACAGGTATCAGTTGCCTCCAAAAGTGTCCAAGTTGATTTAATGATTTTATGCACAGCACGTAACGGTCACGTATGGGTGCGATAGTCATTGTAACCAATTCAATGGCCCTAGTAAGAGAAAACGAAAAAAAAAAAATTTCCCTATATTTGACTAAAGCAACAGGTGTCGTCTGCAATGGAATATGCCGTAAGTCAATTTTTCATGTTTTCGCGGGCGCATAACTGGCACGTATGAGACAGTAGTCAACGCAACTGGATTTCTTGTCACGGTATAAAAAGAGATTTAAAAAAAATGAAAATTTAGTTCCCTTTGTTTGATTTATGCAATAGAAATCAGTTGCTACTGAAAGAGTTTTCAGTTTTTTAAGCCACTTGTGACACTATTTCCTGGGATTTCTACACCGTACATTGATCATCTTAGCATATTCAAAGTATCAATGCCAATAAAATGGCCCTAGTAAGAGAAAAAGAACAAAAAAAGATCCCTATATTTGACTTAAGCAACAGGTGTCGTCTGCAATGAAATGTGCCGTAAGTCGATTTTTCATGTTTTTGCGGGCGCGTAACTGGCACGTATGAGATGGTAGTCAACGCAACTGGATTTCTTTGCATTGTAAAAAAAGAGATTTAAAAAAAAATAAAAATTTAGTTCCCTTTGTTTGATTTATGCAATAGAAAGCAGTTGCTACTGAAAGAGTTTTCAGTTTTTTAAGCCACTTGTGACACTATTTCCTGGGATTTCTACACTGTACATTGATCATCTTAGCATATTCAAAGTATCAATGCCATTTCAATGGCCCTAGTAAGAGAAAAAGAAAAAAAAAAATCCCTATATTTGACTTAAGCAACAGGTGTCGTCTGCAATGGAATGTGCCGTAAGTCGATTTTTCATGTTTTCGCGGACGCGTAACTGGCACGTATGAGACGGTAGTCAACACAACTGGATTTCTCGTCACTGTATAAAAAGAGATTTAAAAAAAAAAAAAATAAAAATTTAGTTCCCTTTGTTTGATTTATGCAATAGAAATCAGTTGCTACTGAAAGAGTTTTCAGTCTTTTTTAGCCACTTGTGACATTATCTTCTGGGGTTTCTACACTGTACATTGATCGTCTTAGCATATTCAAAGTATCAATGCCAATAAAATGGCCCTAGTAAGAGAAAAAGAACAAAAAAAATTCCCTATATTTGACTTAAGCAACAGGTGTCGTCTGCTATGGAATGTGCCGTAAGTCGATTTTTCGTGTTTTCGCGGGTGCGTAACTGGCACGTATGAGACGGTCGTCAACGTAACTGGGTTTCTTGTTACGGTAAAAAGAGATTAAAAAAAAAATTAAAATTTAGTTCCCTTTGTTTTGATTTATGCAATAGGAAGCAGTTGCTACTGAAAGAGTTTTCAGTCTTTTTTAGCCACTTGTGACATTATTTTCTTATTTTCTGGGGTTTCTACACTGTACATTGATCATCTTAGCATATTTAAAGTATCAATGTACAGTATGGCTGTTGGCCTGAATTAGAAAAGCAAATCGAATCAGGGGATCAAGGGATCAGGGGAAGTCACTCTTGCAAGGTGCTAGAAGGCACCAAAACAAGGTCTTCTGTCACCCTGTTTTCTTAAATTTTCGCCCATTTTCAGTGAAATCTGGCATATGTGGAGGGTGCATGCCTGGCAGTTTGCCAAGGACTGCATAACAGCCTTCAAAGAAGACTTAAAATCCACTTTTATGCTGATTCTTGTTCACTGTTTTCTATCGATATTTTCGGGCGCCATTTCAAATGGCTCAAAGCTTTCTGATTGGATGATTCTGGGGGTGTGTCTGCAATTTGATTGGCTGATTGGGCGCAATATTGAATTTCTCAAAGCTTTTCTGATTGGATAATTTGAAGAGAGGGATGAGATTTGATTGGCTGATTGGACGCCATTTTGATTTTCTAAAAGCTTCTGTGATTGGATAATTTAAGAGAGGCCTGAGATTTGATTGGCTGATTGGAAGGGGGGGGGAAATCTCTGTATATCTATGTTAAATCTTCGGGTCATTTCAGCGTATTGATTGGCAAAGAGGGTTTGACCCCTGCACCAAAACCTTTTCTGGGTCCTGATGGTCAGAGGTTGAATCCCCAACTTTGCCATTTTATCTATTTTACCTATTTTTATTATTAGTCATTCTTACATCTTATTGTATTTCATTGGCCTATTTCTAAATTCTTCAAACAAGAACAAGATTTCTTATTGGAAAAAGTTTATGCCACAGCAACCGGTTGCTTCTGAATCAATGTTTTTGCGCAGCGGTTAAACATAAAATCGACTCATGACTCACATGGTCACCAAAAGTGGTTCAATGTTTTTCGTGACCCTGGTAAGAAAACGAATTTGGTTTACCTTTCTTTGATTTGTGCAACAGGTATCAGTTGCCTCCAAAAGTGTCCAAGTTGATTTAATGATTTTATGCACAGCACGTAACGGTCACGTATGGGTGCGATAGTCATTGTAACCAATTCAATGGCCCTAGTAAGAGAAAACGAAAAAAAAAAAATTTCCCTATATTTGACTAAAGCAACAGGTGTCGTCTGCAATGGAATATGCCGTAAGTCAATTTTTCATGTTTTCGCGGGCGCATAACTGGCACGTATGAGACAGTAGTCAACGCAACTGGATTTCTTGTCACGGTATAAAAAGAGATTTAAAAAAAATGAAAATTTAGTTCCCTTTGTTTGATTTATGCAATAGAAATCAGTTGCTACTGAAAGAGTTTTCAGTTTTTTAAGCCACTTGTGACACTATTTCCTGGGATTTCTACACCGTACATTGATCATCTTAGCATATTCAAAGTATCAATGCCAATAAAATGGCCCTAGTAAGAGAAAAAGAACAAAAAAAAATCCCTATATTTGACTTAAGCAACAGGTGTCGTCTGCAATGAAATGTGCCGTAAGTCGATTTTTCATGTTTTTGCGGGCGCGTAACTGGCACGTATGAGATGGTAGTCAACGCAACTGGATTTCTTGGCATTGTACAAAAAGAGATTTAAAAAAAAATAAAAATTTAGTTCCCTTTGTTTGATTTATGCAATAGAAAGCAGTTGCTACTGAAAGAGTTTTCAGTTTTTTAAGCCACTTGTGACACTATTTCCTGGGATTTCTACACTGTACATTGATCATCTTAGCATATTCAAAGTATCAATGCCATTTCAATGGCCCTAGTAAGAGAAAAAGAAAAAAAAAAATCCCTATATTTGACTTAAGCAACAGGTGTCGTCTGCAATGGAATGTGCCGTAAGTCGATTTTTCATGTTTTCGCGGGCGCGTAACTGGCACGTATGAGACGGTAGTCAACACAACTGGATTTCTCGTCACTGTATAAAAAGAGATTTAAAAAAAAATAATAATAAAAATTTAGTTCCCTTTGTTTGATTTATGCAATAGAAATCAGTTGCTACTGAAAGAGTTTTCAGTCTTTTTTAGCCACTTGTGACATTATCTTCTGGGGTTTCTACACTGTACATTGATCGTCTTAGCATATTCAAAGTATCAATGCCAATAAAATGGCCCTAGTAAGAGAAAAAGAACAAAAAAAATTCCCTATATTTGACTTAAGCAACAGGTGTCGTCTGCTATGGAATGTGCCGTAAGTCGATTTTTCGTGTTTTTGCGGGTGCGTAACTGGCACGTATGAGACGGTCGTCAACGTAACTGGGTTTCTTGTTACGGTAAAAAGAGATTAAAAAAAAAAAAAAAAATTTAGTTCCCTTTGTTTTGATTTATGCAATAGGAAGCAGTTGCTACTGAAAGAGTTTTCAGTCTTTTTTAGCCACTTGTGACATTATTTTCTTATTTTCTGGGGTTTCTACACTGTACATTGATCATCTTAGCATATTTAAAGTATCAATGTACAGTATGGCTGTTGGCCTGAATTAGAAAAGCAAATCGAATCAGGGGATCAAGGGATCAGGGGAAGTCACTCTTGCAAGGTGCTAGAAGGCACCAAAACAAGGTCTTCTGTCACCCTGTTTTCTTAAATTTTCGCCCATTTTCAGTGAAATCTGGCATATGTGGAGGGTGCATGCCTGGCAGTTTGCCAAGGACTGCATAACAGCCTTCAAAGAAGACTTAAAATCCACTTTTATGCCGATTCTTGTTCACTGTTTTCTATCGATATTTTCGGGCGCCATTTCAAATGGCTCAAAGCTTTCTGATTGGATGATTCTGGGGGTGTGTCTGCAATTTGATTGGCTGATTGGGCGCAATATTGAATTTCTCAAAGCTTTTCTGATTGGATAATTTGAAGAGAGGGATGAGATTTGATTGGCTGATTGGACGCCATTTTGATTTTCTAAAAGCTTCTGTGATTGGATAATTTAAGAGAGGCCTGAGATTTGATTGGCTGATTGGAAGGGGGGGGGAAATCTCTGTATATCTATGTTAAATCTTCGGGTCATTTCAGCGTATTGATTGGCAAAGAGGGTTTGACCCCTGCACCAAGACCTTTTCTGGGTCCTGATGGTCAGAGGTTGAATCCCCAACTTTGCCATTTTATCTATTTTACCTATTTTTATCATTAGTCATTCTTACATCTTATTGTATTTCATTGGCCTATTTCTAAATTCTTCAAACAAGAACAAGATTTCTTATTGGAAAAAGTTTATGCCACAGCAACCGGTTGCTTCTGAATCAATGTTTTTGCGCAGCGGTTAAACATAAAATCGACTCATGACTCACATGGTCACCAAAAGTGGTTCAATGTTTTTCATGACCCTGGTAAGAAAACGAATTTGGTTTACCTTTCTTTGATTTGTGCAACAGGTATCAGTTGCCTCCAAAAGTGTCCAAGTTGATTTAATGATTTTATGCACAGCACGTAACGGTCACGTATGGGTGCGATAGTCATTGTAACCAATTCAATGGCCCTAGTAAGAGAAAACGAAAAAAAAAAAATTTCCCTATATTTGACTAAAGCAACAGGTGTCGTCTGCAATGGAATATGCCGTAAGTCAATTTTTCATGTTTTCGCGGGCGCATAACTGGCACGTATGAGACAGTAGTCAACGCAACTGGATTTCTTGTCACGGTATAAAAAGAGATTTAAAAAAAATGAAAATTTAGTTCCCTTTGTTTGATTTATGCAATAGAAATCAGTTGCTACTGAAAGAGTTTTCAGTTTTTTAAGCCACTTGTGACACTATTTCCTGGGATTTCTACACCGTACATTGATCATCTTAGCATATTCAAAGTATCAATGCCAATAAAATGGCCCTAGTAAGAGAAAAAGAACAAAAAAAAATCCCTATATTTGACTTAAGCAACAGGTGTCGTCTGCAATGAAATGTGCCGTAAGTCGATTTTTCATGTTTTTGCGGGCGCGTAACTGGCACGTATGAGATGGTAGTCAACACAACTGGATTTCTTGGCATTGTACAAAAAGAGATTTAAAAAAAAATAAAAATTTAGTTCCCTTTGTTTGATTTATGCAATAGAAAGCAGTTGCTACTGAAAGAGTTTTCAGTTTTTTAAGCCACTTGTGACACTATTTCCTGGGATTTCTACACTGTACATTGATCATCTTAGCATATTCAAAGTATCAATGCCATTTCAATGGCCCTAGTAAGAGAAAAAGAAAAAAAAATCCCTATATTTGACTTAAGCAACAGGTGTCGTCTGCAATGGAATGTGCCGTAAGTCGATTTTTCATGTTTTCGCGGGCGCGTAACTGGCACGTATGAGACGGTAGTCAACACAACTGGATTTCTCGTCACTGTATAAAAAGAGATTTAAAAAAAAAAAAAAAAAAAATTTAGTTCCCTTTGTTTGATTTATGCTGCTACTGAAAGAGTTTTCAGTCTTTTTTAGCCACTTGTGACATTATCTTCTGGGGTTTCTACACTGTACATTGATCGTCTTAGCATATTCAAAGTATCAATGCCAATAAAATGGCCCTAGTAAGAGAAAAAGAACAAAAAAAATTCCCTATATTTGACTTAAGCAACAGGTGTCGTCTGCTATGGAATGTGCCGTAAGTCGATTTTTCGTGTTTTTGCGGGTGCGTAACTGGCACGTATGAGACGGTCGTCAACGTAACTGGGTTTCTTGTTACGGTAAAAAGAGATTAAAAAAAAAATTAAAATTTAGTTCCCTTTGTTTTGATTTATGCAATAGGAAGCAGTTGCTACTGAAAGAGTTTTCAGTCTTTTTTAGCCACTTGTGACATTATTTTCTTATTTTCTGGGGTTTCTACACTGTACATTGATCATCTTAGCATATTTAAAGTATCAATGTACAGTATGGCTGTTGGCCTGAATTAGAAAAGCAAATCGAATCAGGGGATCAAGGGATCAGGGGAAGTCACTCTTGCAAGGTGCTAGAATGCACCAAAACAAGGTCTTCTGTCACCCTGTTTTCTTAAATTTTCGCCCATTTTCAGTGAAATCTGGCATATGTGGAGGGTGCATGCCTGGCAGTTTGCCAAGGACTGCATAACAGCCTTCAAAGAAGACTTAAAATCCACTTTTATGCCGATTCTTGTTCACTGTTTTCTATCGATATTTTCGGGCGCCATTTCAAATGGCTCAAAGCTTTCTGATTGGATGATTCTGGGGGTGTGTCTGCAATTTGATTGGCTGATTGGGCGCAATATTGAATTTCTCAAAGCTTTTCTGATTGGATAATTTGAAGAGAGGGATGAGATTTGATTGGCTGATTGGACGCCATTTTGATTTTCTAAAAGCTTCTGTGATTGGATAATTTAAGAGAGGCCTGAGATTTGATTGGCTGATTGGAAGGGGGGGGGAAATCTCTGTATATCTATGTTAAATCTTCGGGTCATTTCAGCGTATTGATTGGCAAAGAGGGTTTGACCCCTGCACCAAGACCTTTTCTGGGTCCTGATGGTCAGAGGTTGAATCCCCAACTTTGCCATTTTATCTATTTTACCTATTTTTATTATTAGTCATTCTTACATCTTATTGTATTTCATTGGCCTATTTCTAAATTCTTCAAACAAGAACAAGATTTCTTATTGGAAAAAGTTTATGCCACAGCAACCGGTTGCTTCTGAATCAATGTTTTTGCGCAGCGGTTAAACATAAAATTGACTCATGACTCACATGGTCACCAAAAGTGGTTCAATGTTTTTCGTGACCCTGGTAAGAAAACGAATTTGGTTTACCTTTCTTTGATTTGTGCAACAGGTATCAGTTGCCTCCAAAAGTGTCCAAGTTGATTTAATGATTTTATGCACAGCACGTAACGGTCACGTATGGGTGCGATAGTCATTGTAACCAATTCAATGGCCCTAGTAAGAGAAAACGAAAAAAAAAAAATTTCCCTATATTTGACTAAAGCAACAGGTGTCGTCTGCAATGGAATATGCCGTAAGTCAATTTTTCATGTTTTCGCGGGCGCATAACTGGCACGTATGAGACAGTAGTCAACGCAACTGGATTTCTTGTCACGGTATAAAAAGAGATTTAAAAAAAATGAAAATTTAGTTCCCTTTGTTTGATTTATGCAATAGAAATCAGTTGCTACTGAAAGAGTTTTCAGTTTTTTAAGCCACTTGTGACACTATTTCCTGGGATTTCTACACCGTACATTGATCATCTTAGCATATTCAAAGTATCAATGCCAATAAAATGGCCCTAGTAAGAGAAAAAGAACAAAAAAAAATCCCTATATTTGACTTAAGCAACAGGTGTCGTCTGCAATGAAATGTGCCGTAAGTCGATTTTTCATGTTTTTGCGGGCGCGTAACTGGCACGTATGAGATGGTAGTCAACGCAACTGGATTTCTTGGCATTGTACAAAAAGAGATTTAAAAAAAAATAAAAATTTAGTTCCCTTTGTTTGATTTATGCAATAGAAAGCAGTTGCTACTGACAGAGTTTTCAGTTTTTTAAGCCACTTGTGACACTATTTCCTGGGATTTCTACACTGTACATTGATCATCTTAGCATATTCAAAGTATCAATGCCATTTCAATGGCCCTAGTAAGAGAAAAAGAAAAAAAAAAAATTCCTATATTTGACTTAAGCAACAGGTGTCGTCTGCAATGGAATGTGCCGTAAGTCGATTTTTCATGTTTTCGCGGGTGCGTAACTGGCACGTATGAGACGGTAGTCAACACAACTGGATTTCTCGTCACTGTATAAAAAGAGATTTAAAAAAAAAAATAATAAAAATTTAGTTCCCTTTGTTTGATTTATGCAATAGAAATCAGTTGCTACTGAAAGAGTTTTCAGTCTTTTTTAGCCACTTGTGACATTATCTTCTGGGGTTTCTACACTGTACATTGATCGTCTTAGCATATTCAAAGTATCAATGCCAATAAAATGGCCCTAGTAAGAGAAAAAGAACAAAAAAAATTCCCTATATTTGACTTAAGCAACAGGTGTCGTCTGCTATGGAATGTGCCGTAAGTCGATTTTTCGTGTTTTTGCGGGTGTGTAACTGGCACGTATGAGATGGTAGTCAACGCAACTGGATTTCTTGGCATTGTACAAAAAGAGATTTAAAAAAAAATAAAAATTTAGTTCCCTTTCTTTGATTTATGCAATAGAAAGCAGTTGCTACTGAAAGAGTTTTCAGTTTTTTAAGCCACTTGTGACACTATTTCCTGGGATTTCTACACTGTACATTGATCATCTTAGCATATTCAAAGTATCAATGCCATTTCAATGGCCCTAGTAAGAGAAAAAGAAAAAAAAAAAATTCCTATATTTGACTTAAGCAACAGGTGTCGTCTGCAATGGAATGTGCCGTAAGTCGATTTTTCATCTTTTCGCGGGCGTGTAACTGGCACGTATGAGACGGTAGTCAACACAACTAGATTTCTCGTCATTGTATAAAAAGAGATTTAAAAAAAAAAATAATAAAAATTTAGTTCCCTTTGTTTGATTTATGCAATAGAAATCAGTTGCTACTGAAAGAGTTTTCAGTCTTTTTTAGCCACTTGTGACATTATCTTCTGGGGTTTCTACACTGTACATTGATCGTCTTAGCATATTCAAAGTATCAATGCCAATAAAATGGCCCTAGTAAGAGAAAAAGAACAAAAAAAATTCCCTATATTTGACTTAAGCAACAGGTGTCGTCTGCTATGGAATGTGCCGTAAGTCGATTTTTCGTGTTTTTGCGGGTGCGTAACTGGCACGTATGAGACGGTCGTCAACGTAACTGGGTTTCTTGTTACGGTAAAAAGAGATTAAAAAAAAAATTAAAATTTAGTTCCCTTTGTTTTGATTTATGCAATAGGAAGCAGTTGCTACTGAAAGAGTTTTCAGTCTTTTTTAGCCACTTGTGACATTATTTTCTTATTTTCTGGGGTTTCTACACTGTACATTGATCATCTTAGCATATTTAAAGTATCAATGTACAGTATGGCTGTTGGCCTGAATTAGAAAAGCAAATCGAATCAGGGGATCAAGGGATCAGGGGAAGTCACTCTTGCAAGGTGCTAGAAGGCACCAAAACAAGGTCTTCTGTCACCCTGTTTTCTTAAATTTTCGCCCATTTTCAGTGAAATCTGGCATATGTGGAGGGTGCATGCCTGGCAGTTTGCCAAGGACTGCATAACAGCCTTCAAAGAAGACTTAAAATCCACTTTTATGCCGATTCTTGTTCACTGTTTTCTATCGATATTTTCGGGCGCCATTTCAAATGGCTCAAAGCTTTCTGATTGGATGATTCTGGGGGTGTGTCTGCAATTTGATTGGCTGATTGGGCGCAATATTGAATTTCTCAAAGCTTTTCTGATTGGATAATTTGAAGAGAGGGATGAGATTTGATTGGCTGATTGGACGCCATTTTGATTTTCTAAAAGCTTCTGTGATTGGATAATTTAAGAGAGGCCTGAGATTTGATTGGCTGATTGGAAGGGGGGGGAAATCTCTGTATATCTATGTTAAATCTTCGGGTCATTTCAGCGTATTGATTGGCAAAGAGGGTTTGACCCCTGCACCAAGACCTTTTCTGGGTCCTGATGGTCAGAGGTTGAATCCCCAACTTTGCCATTTTATCTATTTTACCTATTTTTATTATTAGTCATTCTTACATCTTATTGTATTTCATTGGCCTATTTCTAAATTCTTCAAACAAGAACAAGATTTCTTATTGGGAAAAGTTTATGCCACAGCAACCGGTTGCTTCTGAATCAATGTTTTTGCGCAGCGGTTAAACATAAAATCGACTCATGACTCACATGGTCACCAAAAGTGGTTCAATGTTTTTCGTGACCCTGGTAAGAAAACGAATTTGGTTTACCTTTCTTTGATTTGTGCAACAGGTATCAGTTGCCTCCAAAAGTGTCCAAGTTGATTTAATGATTTTATGCACAGCACGTAACGGTCACGTATGGGTGCGATAGTCATTGTAACCAATTCAATGGCCCTAGTAAGAGAAAACGAAAAAAAAAAAATTTCCCTATATTTGACTAAAGCAACAGGTGTCGTCTGCAATGGAATATGCCGTAAGTCAATTTTTCATGTTTTCGCGGGCGCATAACTGGCACGTATGAGACAGTAGTCAACGCAACTGGATTTCTTGTCACGGTATAAAAAGAGATTTAAAAAAAATGAAAATTTAGTTCCCTTTGTTTGATTTATGCAATAGAAATCAGTTGCTACTGAAAGAGTTTTCAGTTTTTTAAGCCACTTGTGACACTATTTCCTGGGATTTCTACACCGTACATTGATCATCTTAGCATATTCAAAGTATCAATGCCAATAAAATGGCCCTAGTAAGAGAAAAAGAACAAAAAAAAATCCCTATATTTGACTTAAGCAACAGGTGTCGTCTGCAATGAAATGTGCCGTAAGTCGATTTTTCATGTTTTTGCGGGCGCGTAACTGGCACGTATGAGATGGTAGTCAACGCAACTGGATTTCTTGGCATTGTACAAAAAGAGATTTAAAAAAAAATAAAAATTTAGTTCCCTTTGTTTGATTTATGCAATAGAAAGCAGTTGCTACTGAAAGAGTTTTCAGTTTTTTAAGCCACTTGTGACACTATTTCCTGGGATTTCTACACTGTACATTGATCATCTTAGCATATTCAAAGTATCAATGCCATTTCAATGGCCCTAGTAAGAGAAAAAGAAAAAAAAAAATCCCTATATTTGACTTAAGCAACAGGTGTCGTCTGCAATGGAATGTGCCGTAAGTCGATTTTTCATGTTTTCGCGGGCGCGTAACTGGCACGTATGAGACGGTAGTCAACACAACTGGATTTCTCGTCACTGTATAAAAAGAGATTTAAAAAAAAATAAAAATTTAGTTCCCTTTGTTTGATTTATGCAATAGAAATCAGTTGCTACTGAAAGAGTTTTCAGTCTTTTTTAGCCACTTGTGACATTATCTTCTGGGGTTTCTACACTGTACATTGATCGTCTTAGCATATTCAAAGTATCAATGCCAATAAAATGGCCCTAGTAAGAGAAAAAGAACAAAAAAAATTCCCTATATTTGACTTAAGCAACAGGTGTCGTCTGCTATGGAATGTGCCGTAAGTCGATTTTTCGTGTTTTTGCGGGTGCGTAACTGGCACGTATGAGACGGTCGTCAACGTAACTGGGTTTCTTGTTACGGTAAAAAGAGATTAAAAAAAAAATTAAAATTTAGTTCCCTTTGTTTTGATTTATGCAATAGGAAGCAGTTGCTACTGAAAGAGTTTTCAGTCTTTTTTAGCCACTTGTGACATTATTTTCTTATTTTCTGGGGTTTCTACACTGTACATTGATCATCTTAGCATATTTAAAGTATCAATGTACAGTATGGCTGTTGGCCTGAATTAGAAAAGCAAATCGAATCAGGGGATCAAGGGATCAGGGGAAGTCACTCTTGCAAGGTGCTAGAAGGCACCAAAACAAGGTCTTCTGTCACCCTGTTTTCTTAAATTTTCGCCCATTTTCAGTGAAATCTGGCATATGTGGAGGGTGCATGCCTGGCAGTTTGCCAAGGACTGCATAACAGCCTTCAAAGAAGACTTAAAATCCACTTTTATGCCGATTCTTGTTCACTGTTTTCTATCGATATTTTCGGGCGCCATTTCAAATGGCTCAAAGCTTTCTGATTGGATGATTCTGGGGGTGTGTCTGCAATTTGATTGGCTGATTGGGCGCAATATTGAATTTCTCAAAGCTTTTCTGATTGGATAATTTGAAGAGAGGGATGAGATTTGATTGGCTGATTGGACGCCATTTTGATTTTCTAAAAGCTTCTGTGATTGGATAATTTAAGAGAGGCCTGAGATTTGATTGGCTGATTGGAAGGGGGGGGAAATCTCTGTATATCTATGTTAAATCTTCGGGTCATTTCAGCGTATTGATTGGCAAAGAGGGTTTGACCCCTGCACCAAGACCTTTTCTGGGTCCTGATGGTCAGAGGTTGAATCCCCAACTTTGCCATTTTATCTATTTTACCTATTTTTATTATTAGTCATTCTTACATCTTATTGTATTTCATTGGCCTATTTCTAAATTCTTCAAACAAGAACAAGATTTCTTATTGGGAAAAGTTTATGCCACAGCAACCGGTTGCTTCTGAATCAATGTTTTTGCGCAGCGGTTAAACATAAAATCGACTCATGACTCACATGGTCACCAAAAGTGGTTCAATGTTTTTCGTGACCCTGGTAAGAAAACGAATTTGGTTTACCTTTCTTTGATTTGTGCAACAGGTATCAGTTGCCTCCAAAAGTGTCCAAGTTGATTTAATGATTTTATGCACAGCACGTAACGGTCACGTATGGGTGCGATAGTCATTGTAACCAATTCAATGGCCCTAGTAAGAGAAAACGAAAAAAAAAAATTTCCCTATATTTGACTAAAGCAACAGGTGTCGTCTGC
This sequence comes from Hippopus hippopus, assembly GCA_946811185.2. NCBI lineage: Eukaryota > Metazoa > Mollusca > Bivalvia > Cardiida > Cardiidae > Hippopus > Hippopus hippopus. The sequence continues at coordinate 47,743,710 of OX328104.1, read as the reverse complement.
AATGGAATATGCCGTAAGTCAATTTTTCATGTTTTCGCGGGCGCATAACTGGCACGTATGAGACAGTAGTCAACGCAACTGGATTTCTTGTCACGGTATAAAAAGAGATTTAAAAAAAATGAAAATTTAGTTCCCTTTGTTTGATTTATGCAATAGAAATCAGTTGCTACTGAAAGAGTTTTCAGTTTTTTAAGCCACTTGTGACACTATTTCCTGGGATTTCTACACCGTACATTGATCATCTTAGCATATTCAAAGTATCAATGCCAATAAAATGGCCCTAGTAAGAGAAAAAGAACAAAAAAAAATCCCTATATTTGACTTAAGCAACAGGTGTCGTCTGCAATGAAATGTGCCGTAAGTCGATTTTTCATGTTTTTGCGGGCGCGTAACTGGCACGTATGAGATGGTAGTCAACGCAACTGGATTTCTTGGCATTGTACAAAAAGAGATTTAAAAAAAAATAAAAATTTAGTTCCCTTTGTTTGATTTATGCAATAGAAAGCAGTTGCTACTGAAAGAGTTTTCAGTTTTTTAAGCCACTTGTGACACTATTTCCTGGGATTTCTACACTGTACATTGATCATCTTAGCATATTCAAAGTATCAATGCCATTTCAATGGCCCTAGTAAGAGAAAAAGAAAAAAAAAATCCCTATATTTGACTTAAGCAACAGGTGTCGTCTGCAATGGAATGTGCCGTAAGTCGATTTTTCATGTTTTCGCGGGCGCGTAACTGGCACGTATGAGACAGTAGTCAACACAACTGGATTTCTCGTCACTGTATAAAAAGAGATTTAAAAAAAAATAAAAATTTAGTTCCCTTTGTTTGATTTATGCAATAGAAATCAGTTGCTACTGAAAGAGTTTTCAGTCTTTTTTAGCCACTTGTGACATTATCTTCTGGGGTTTCTACACTGTACATTGATCGTCTTAGCATATTCAAAGTATCAATGCCAATAAAATGGCCCTAGTAAGAGAAAAAGAACAAAAAAAATTCCCTATATTTGACTTAAGCAACAGGTGTCGTCTGCTATGGAATGTGCCGTAAGTCGATTTTTCGTGTTTTTGCGGGTGCGTAACTGGCACGTATGAGACGGTCGTCAACGTAACTGGGTTTCTTGTTACGGTAAAAAGAGATTAAAAAAAAAATTAAAATTTAGTTCCCTTTGTTTTGATTTATGCAATAGGAAGCAGTTGCTACTGAAAGAGTTTTCAGTCTTTTTTAGCCACTTGTGACATTATTTTCTTATTTTCTGGGGTTTCTACACTGTACATTGATCATCTTAGCATATTTAAAGTATCAATGTACAGTATGGCTGTTGGCCTGAATTAGAAAAGCAAATCGAATCAGGGGATCAAGGGATCAGGGGAAGTCACTCTTGCAAGGTGCTAGAAGGCACCAAAACAAGGTCTTCTGTCACCCTGTTTTCTTAAATTTTCGCCCATTTTCAGTGAAATCTGGCATATGTGGAGGGTGCATGCCTGGCAGTTTGCCAAGGACTGCATAACAGCCTTCAAAGAAGACTTAAAATCCACTTTTATGCCGATTCTTGTTCACTGTTTTCTATCGATATTTTCGGGCGCCATTTCAAATGGCTCAAAGCTTTCTGATTGGATGATTCTGGGGGTGTGTCTGCAATTTGATTGGCTGATTGGGCGCAATATTGAATTTCTCAAAGCTTTTCTGATTGGATAATTTGAAGAGAGGGATGAGATTTGATTGGCTGATTGGACGCCATTTTGATTTTCTAAAAGCTTCTGTGATTGGATAATTTAAGAGAGGCCTGAGATTTGATTGGCTGATTGGAAGGGGGGGGGGAAATCTCTGTATATCTATGTTAAATCTTCGGGTCATTTCAGCGTATTGATTGGCAAAGAGGGTTTGACCCCTGCACCAAGACCTTTTCTGGGTCCTGATGGTCAGAGGTTGAATCCCCAACTTTGCCATTTTATCTATTTTACCTATTTTTATTATTAGTCATTCTTACATCTTATTGTATTTCATTGGCCTATTTCTAAATTCTTCAAACAAGAACAAGATTTCTTATTGGAAAAAGTTTATGCCACAGCAACCGGTTGCTTCTGAATCAATGTTTTTGCGCAGCGGTTAAACATAAAATCGACTCATGACTCACATGGTCACCAAAAGTGGTTCAATGTTTTTCGTGACCCTGGTAAGAAAACGAATTTGGTTTACCTTTCTTTGATTTGTGCAACAGGTATCAGTTGCCTCCAAAAGTGTCCAAGTTGATTTAATGATTTTATGCACAGCACGTAACGGTCACGTATGGGTGCGATAGTCATTGTAACCAATTCAATGGCCCTAGTAAGAGAAAACGAAAAAAAAAAATTTCCCTATATTTGACTAAAGCAACAGGTGTCGTCTGCAATGGAATATGCCGTAAGTCAATTTTTCATGTTTTCGCGGGCGCATAACTGGCACGTATAAGACAGTAGTCAACGCAACTGGATTTCTTGTCACGGTATAAAAAGAGATTTAAAAAAAATGAAAATTTAGTTCCCTTTGTTTGATTTATGCAATAGAAATCAGTTGCTACTGAAAGAGTTTTCAGTTTTTTAAGCCACTTGTGACACTATTTCCTGGGATTTCTACACCGTACATTGATCATCTTAGCATATTCAAAGTATCAATGCCAATAAAATGGCCCTAGTAAGAGAAAAAGAACAAAAAAAAATCCCTATATTTGACTTAAGCAACAGGTGTCGTCTGCAATGAAATGTGCCGTAAGTCGATTTTTCATGTTTTTGCGGGCGCGTAACTGGCACGTATGAGATGGTAGTCAACGCAACTGGATTTCTTGGCATTGTACAAAAAGAGATTTAAAAAAAAATAAAAATTTAGTTCCCTTTGTTTGATTTATGCAATAGAAAGCAGTTGCTACTGAAAGAGTTTTCAGTTTTTTAAGCCACTTGTGACACTATTTCCTGGGATTTCTACACTGTACATTGATCATCTTAGCATATTCAAAGTATCAATGCCATTTCAATGGCCCTAGTAAGAGAAAAAGAAAAAAAAAAATCCCTATATTTGACTTAAGCAACAGGTGTCGTCTGCAATGGAATGTGCCGTAAGTCGATTTTTCATGTTTTCGCGGGCGCGTAACTGGCACGTATGAGACGGTAGTCAACACAACTGGATTTCTCGTCACTGTATAAAAAGAGATTTAAAAAAAAATAAAAATTTAGTTCCCTTTGTTTGATTTATGCAATAGAAATCAGTTGCTACTGAAAGAGTTTTCAGTCTTTTTTAGCCACTTGTGACATTATCTTCTGGGGTTTCTACACTGTACATTGATCGTCTTAGCATATTCAAAGTATCAATGCCAATAAAATGGCCCTAGTAAGAGAAAAAGAACAAAAAAAATTCCCTATATTTGACTTAAGCAACAGGTGTCGTCTGCTATGGAATGTGCCGTAAGTCGATTTTTCGTGTTTTTGCGGGTGCGTAACTGGCACGTATGAGACGGTCGTCAACGTAACTGGGTTTCTTGTTACGGTAAAAAGAGATTAAAAAAAAAATTAAAATTTAGTTCCCTTTGTTTTGATTTATGCAATAGGAAGCAGTTGCTACTGAAAGAGTTTTCAGTCTTTTTTAGCCACTTGTGACATTATTTTCTTATTTTCTGGGGTTTCTACACTGTACATTGATCATCTTAGCATATTTAAAGTATCAATGTACAGTATGGCTGTTGGCCTGAATTAGAAAAGCAAATCGAATCAGGGGATCAAGGGATCAGGGGAAGTCACTCTTGCAAGGTGCTAGAAGGCACCAAAACAAGGTCTTCTGTCACCCTGTTTTCTTAAATTTTCGCCCATTTTCAGTGAAATCTGGCATATGTGGAGGGTGCATGCCTGGCAGTTTGCCAAGGACTGCATAACAGCCTTCAAAGAAGACTTAAAATCCACTTTTATGCCGATTCTTGTTCACTGTTTTCTATCGATATTTTCGGGCGCCATTTCAAATGGCTCAAAGCTTTCTGATTGGATGATTCTGGGGGTGTGTCTGCAATTTGATTGGCTGATTGGGCGCAATATTGAATTTCTCAAAGCTTTTCTGATTGGATAATTTGAAGAGAGGGATGAGATTTGATTGGCTGATTGGACGCCATTTTGATTTTCTAAAAGCTTCTGTGATTGGATAATTTAAGAGAGGCCTGAGATTTGATTGGCTGATTGGAAGGGGGGGGAAATCTCTGTATATCTATGTTAAATCTTCGGGTCATTTCAGCGTATTGATTGGCAAAGAGGGTTTGACCCCTGCACCAAGACCTTTTCTGGGTCCTGATGGTCAGAGGTTGAATCCCCAACTTTGCCATTTTATCTATTTTACCTATTTTTATTATTAGTCATTCTTACATCTTATTGTATTTCATTGGCCTATTTCTAAATTCTTCAAACAAGAACAAGATTTCTTATTGGGAAAAGTTTATGCCACAGCAACCGGTTGCTTCTGAATCAATGTTTTTGCGCAGCGGTTAAACATAAAATCGACTCATGACTCACATGGTCACCAAAAGTGGTTCAATGTTTTTCGTGACCCTGGTAAGAAAACGAATTTGGTTTACCTTTCTTTGATTTGTGCAACAGGTATCAGTTGCCTCCAAAAGTGTCCAAGTTGATTTAATGATTTTATGCACAGCACGTAACGGTCACGTATGGGTGCGATAGTCATTGTAACCAATTCAATGGCCCTAGTAAGAGAAAACGAAAAAAAAAAAATTTCCCTATATTTGACTAAAGCAACAGGTGTCGTCTGCAATGGAATATGCCGTAAGTCAATTTTTCATGTTTTCGCGGGCGCATAACTGGCACGTATGAGACAGTAGTCAACGCAACTGGATTTCTTGTCACGGTATAAAAAGAGATTTAAAAAAAATGAAAATTTAGTTCCCTTTGTTTGATTTATGCAATAGAAATCAGTTGCTACTGAAAGAGTTTTCAGTTTTTTAAGCCACTTGTGACACTATTTCCTGGGATTTCTACACCGTACATTGATCATCTTAGCATATTCAAAGTATCAATGCCAATAAAATGGCCCTAGTAAGAGAAAAAGAACAAAAAAAAATCCCTATATTTGACTTAAGCAACAGGTGTCGTCTGCAATGAAATGTGCCGTAAGTCGATTTTTCATGTTTTTGCGGGCGCGTAACTGGCACGTATGAGATGGTAGTCAACGCAACTGGATTTCTTGGCATTGTACAAAAAGAGATTTAAAAAAAAATAAAAATTTAGTTCCCTTTGTTTGATTTATGCAATAGAAAGCAGTTGCTACTGAAAGAGTTTTCAGTTTTTTAAGCCACTTGTGACACTATTTCCTGGGATTTCTACACTGTACATTGATCATCTTAGCATATTCAAAGTATCAATGCCATTTCAATGGCCCTAGTAAGAGAAAAAGAAAAAAAAAAATCCCTATATTTGACTTAAGCAACAGGTGTCGTCTGCAATGGAATGTGCCGTAAGTCGATTTTTCATGTTTTCGCGGGCGCGTAACTGGCACGTATGAGACGGTAGTCAACACAACTGGATTTCTCGTCACTGTATAAAAAGAGATTTAAAAAAAAATAAAAATTTAGTTCCCTTTGTTTGATTTATGCAATAGAAATCAGTTGCTACTGAAAGAGTTTTCAGTCTTTTTTAGCCACTTGTGACATTATCTTCTGGGGTTTCTACACTGTACATTGATCGTCTTAGCATATTCAAAGTATCAATGCCAATAAAATGGCCCTAGTAAGAGAAAAAGAACAAAAAAAATTCCCTATATTTGACTTAAGCAACAGGTGTCGTCTGCTATGGAATGTGCCGTAAGTCGATTTTTCGTGTTTTTGCGGGTGCGTAACTGGCACGTATGAGACGGTCGTCAACGTAACTGGGTTTCTTGTTACGGTAAAAAGAGATTAAAAAAAAAATTAAAATTTAGTTCCCTTTGTTTTGATTTATGCAATAGGAAGCAGTTGCTACTGAAAGAGTTTTCAGTCTTTTTTAGCCACTTGTGACATTATTTTCTTATTTTCTGGGGTTTCTACACTGTACATTGATCATCTTAGCATATTTAAAGTATCAATGTACAGTATGGCTGTTGGCCTGAATTAGAAAAGCAAATCGAATCAGGGGATCAAGGGATCAGGGGAAGTCACTCTTGCAAGGTGCTAGAAGGCACCAAAACAAGGTCTTCTGTCACCCTGTTTTCTTAAATTTTCGCCCATTTTTAGTGAAATCTGGCATATGTGGAGGGTGCATGCCTGGCAGTTTGCCAAGGACTGCATAACAGCCTTCAAAGAAGACTTAAAATCCACTTTTATGCCGATTCTTGTTCACTGTTTTCTATCGATATTTTCGGGCGCCATTTCAAATGGCTCAAAGCTTTCTGATTGGATGATTCTGGGGGTGTGTCTGCAATTTGATTGGCTGATTGGGCGCAATATTGAATTTCTCAAAGCTTTTCTGATTGGATAATTTGAAGAGAGGGATGAGATTTGATTGGCTGATTGGACGCCATTTTGATTTTCTAAAAGCTTCTGTGATTGGATAATTTAAGAGAGGCCTGAGATTTGATTGGCTGATTGGAAGGGGGGGGGAAATCTCTGTATATCTATGTTAAATCTTCGGGTCATTTCAGCGTATTGATTGGCAAAGAGGGTTTGACCCCTGCACCAAGACCTTTTCTGGGTCCTGATGGTCAGAGGTTGAATCCCCAACTTTGCCATTTTATCTATTTTACCTATTTTTATTATTAGTCATTCTTACATCTTATTGTATTTCATTGGCCTATTTCTAAATTCTTCAAACAAGAACAAGATTTCTTATTGGAAAAAGTTTATGCCACAGCAACCGGTTGCTTCTGAATCAATGTTTTTGCGCAGCGGTTAAACATAAAATCGACTCATGACTCACATGGTCACCAAAAGTGGTTCAATGTTTTTCGTGACCCTGGTAAGAAAACGAATTTGGTTTACCTTTCTTTGATTTGTGCAACAGGTATCAGTTGCCTCCAAAAGTGTCCAAGTTGATTTAATGATTTTATGCACAGCACGTAACGGTCACGTATGGGTGCGATAGTCATTGTAACCAATTCAATGGCCCTAGTAAGAGAAAACGAAAAAAAAAAAATTTCCCTATATTTGACTAAAGCAACAGGTGTCGTCTGCAATGGAATATGCCGTAAGTCAATTTTTCATGTTTTCGCGGGCGCATAACTGGCACGTATGAGACAGTAGTCAACGCAACTGGATTTCTTGTCACGGTATAAAAAGAGATTTAAAAAAAATGAAAATTTAGTTCCCTTTGTTTGATTTATGCAATAGAAATCAGTTGCTACTGAAAGAGTTTTCAGTTTTTTAAGCCACTTGTGACACTATTTCCTGGGATTTCTACACCGTACATTGATCATCTTAGCATATTCAAAGTATCAATGCCAATAAAATGGCCCTAGTAAGAGAAAAAGAACAAAAAAAAATCCCTATATTTGACTTAAGCAACAGGTGTCGTCTGCAATGAAATGTGCCGTAAGTCGATTTTTCATGTTTTTGCGGGCGCGTAACTGGCACGTATGAGATGGTAGTCAACGCAACTGGATTTCTTGGCATTGTACAAAAAGAGATTTAAAAAAAAATAAAAATTTAGTTCCCTTTGTTTGATTTATGCAATAGAAAGCAGTTGCTACTGAAAGAGTTTTCAGTTTTTTAAGCCACTTGTGACACTATTTCCTGGGATTTCTACACTGTACATTGATCATCTTAGCATATTCAAAGTATCAATGCCATTTCAATGGCCCTAGTAAGAGAAAAAGAAAAAAAAAAATCCCTATATTTGACTTAAGCAACAGGTGTCGTCTGCAATGGAATGTGCCGTAAGTCGATTTTTCATGTTTTCGCGGGCGCGTAACTGGCACGTATGAGACGGTAGTCAACACAACTGGATTTCTCGTCACTGTATAAAAAGAGATTTAAAAAAAAATAAAAATTTAGTTCCCTTTGTTTGATTTATGCAATAGAAATCAGTTGCTACTGAAAGAGTTTTCAGTCTTTTTTAGCCACTTGTGACATTATCTTCTGGGGTTTCTACACTGTACATTGATCGTCTTAGCATATTCAAAGTATCAATGCCAATAAAATGGCCCTAGTAAGAGAAAAAGAACAAAAAAAATTCCCTATATTTGACTTAAGCAACAGGTGTCGTCTGCTATGGAATGTGCCGTAAGTCGATTTTTCGTGTTTTTGCGGGTGCGTAACTGGCACGTATGAGACGGTCGTCAACGTAACTGGGTTTCTTGTTACGGTAAAAAGAGATTAAAAAAAAAATTAAAATTTAGTTCCCTTTGTTTTGATTTATGCAATAGGAAGCAGTTGCTACTGAAAGAGTTTTCAGTCTTTTTTAGCCACTTGTGACATTATTTTCTTATTTTCTGGGGTTTCTACACTGTACATTGATCATCTTAGCATATTTAAAGTATCAATGTACAGTATGGCTGTTGGCCTGAATTAGAAAAGCAAATCGAATCAGGGGATCAAGGGATCAGGGGAAGTCACTCTTGCAAGGTGCTAGAAGGCACCAAAACAAGGTCTTCTGTCACCCTGTTTTCTTAAATTTTCGCCCATTTTCAGTGAAATCTGGCATATGTGGAGGGTGCATGCCTGGCAGTTTGCCAAGGACTGCATAACAGCCTTCAAAGAAGACTTAAAATCCACTTTTATGCCGATTCTTGTTCACTGTTTTCTATCGATATTTTCGGGCGCCATTTCAAATGGCTCAAAGCTTTCTGATTGGATGATTCTGGGGGTGTGTCTGCAATTTGATTGGCTGATTGGGCGCAATATTGAATTTCTCAAAGCTTTTCTGATTGGATAATTTGAAGAGAGGGATGAGATTTGATTGGCTGATTGGACGCCATTTTGATTTTCTAAAAGCTTCTGTGATTGGATAATTTAAGAGAGGCCTGAGATTTGATTGGCTGATTGGAAGGGGGGGGAAATCTCTGTATATCTATGTTAAATCTTCGGGTCATTTCAGCGTATTGATTGGCAAAGAGGGTTTGACCCCTGCACCAAGACCTTTTCTGGGTCCTGATGGTCAGAGGTTGAATCCCCAACTTTGCCATTTTATCTATTTTACCTATTTTTATTATTAGTCATTCTTACATCTTATTGTATTTCATTGGCCTATTTCTAAATTCTTCAAACAAGAACAAGATTTCTTATTGGGAAAAGTTTATGCCACAGCAACCGGTTGCTTCTGAATCAATGTTTTTGCGCAGCGGTTAAACATAAAATCGACTCCATGACTCACATGGTCACCAAAAGTGGTTCAATGTTTTTCGTGACCCTGGTAAGAAAACGAATTTGGTTTACCTTTCTTTGATTTGTGCAACAGGTATCAGTTGCCTCCAAAAGTGTCCAAGTTGATTTAATGATTTTATGCACAGCACGTAACGGTCACGTATGGGTGCGATAGTCATTGTAACCAATTCAATGGCCCTAGTAAGAGAAAACGAAAAAAAAAAAATTTCCCTATATTTGACTAAAGCAACAGGTGTCGTCTGCAATGGAATATGCCGTAAGTCAATTTTTCATGTTTTCGCGGGCGCATAACTGGCACGTATGAGACAGTAGTCAACGCAACTGGATTTCTTGTCACGGTATAAAAAGAGATTTAAAAAAAATGAAAATTTAGTTCCCTTTGTTTGATTTATGCAATAGAAATCAGTTGCTACTGAAAGAGTTTTCAGTTTTTTAAGCCACTTGTGACACTATTTCCTGGGATTTCTACACCGTACATTGATCATCTTAGCATATTCAAAGTATCAATGCCAATAAAATGGCCCTAGTAAGAGAAAAAGAACAAAAAAAAATCCCTATATTTGACTTAAGCAACAGGTGTCGTCTGCAATGAAATGTGCCGTAAGTCGATTTTTCATGTTTTTGCGGGCGCGTAACTGGCACGTATGAGATGGTAGTCAACGCAACTGGATTTCTTGGCATTGTACAAAAAGAGATTTAAAAAAAAATAAAAATTTAGTTCCCTTTGTTTGATTTATGCAATAGAAAGCAGTTGCTACTGAAAGAGTTTTCAGTTTTTTAAGCCACTTGTGACACTATTTCCTGGGATTTCTACACTGTACATTGATCATCTTAGCATATTCAAAGTATCAATGCCATTTCAATGGCCCTAGTAAGAGAAAAAGAAAAAAAAAATCCCTATATTTGACTTAAGCAACAGGTGTCGTCTGCAATGGAATGTGCCGTAAGTCGATTTTTCATGTTTTCGCGGGCGCGTAACTGGCACGTATGAGACGGTAGTCAACACAACTGGATTTCTCGTCACTGTATAAAAAGAGATTTAAAAAAAAATAAAAATTTAGTTCCCTTTGTTTGATTTATGCAATAGAAATCAGTTGCTACTGAAAGAGTTTTCAGTCTTTTTTAGCCACTTGTGACATTATCTTCTGGGGTTTCTACACTGTACATTGATCGTCTTAGCATATTCAAAGTATCAATGCCAATAAAATGGCCCTAGTAAGAGAAAAAGAACAAAAAAAATTCCCTATATTTGACTTAAGCAACAGGTGTCGTCTGCTATGGAATGTGCCGTAAGTCGATTTTTCGTGTTTTTGCGGGTGCGTAACTGGCACGTATGAGACGGTCGTCAACGTAACTGGGTTTCTTGTTACGGTAAAAAGAGATTAAAAAAAAAATTAAAATTTAGTTCCCTTTGTTTTGATTTATGCAATAGGAAGCAGTTGCTACTGAAAGAGTTTTCAGTCTTTTTTAGCCACTTGTGACATTATTTTCTTATTTTCTGGGGTTTCTACACTGTACATTGATCATCTTAGCATATTTAAAGTATCAATGTACAGTATGGCTGTTGGCCTGAATTAGAAAAGCAAATCGAATCAGGGGATCAAGGGATCAGGGGAAGTCACTCTTGCAAGGTGCTAGAAGGCACCAAAACAAGGTCTTCTGTCACCCTGTTTTCTTAAATTTTCGCCCATTTTCAGTGAAATCTGGCATATGTGGAGGGTGCATGCCTGGCAGTTTGCCAAGGACTGCATAACAGCCTTCAAAGAAGACTTAAAATCCACTTTTATGCCGATTCTTGTTCACTGTTTTCTATCGATATTTTCGGGCGCCATTTCAAATGGCTCAAAGCTTTCTGATTGGATGATTCTGGGGGTGTGTCTGCAATTTGATTGGCTGATTGGGCGCAATATTGAATTTCTCAAAGCTTTTCTGATTGGATAATTTGAAGAGAGGGATGAGATTTGATTGGCTGATTGGACGCCATTTTGATTTTCTAAAAGCTTCTGTGATTGGATAATTTAAGAGAGGCCTGAGATTTGATTGGCTGATTGGAAGGGGGGGGGAAAATCTCTGTATATCTATGTTAAATCTTCGGGTCATTTCAGCGTATTGATTGGCAAAGAGGGTTTGACCCCTGCACCAAGACCTTTTCTGGGTCCTGATGGTCAGAGGTTGAATCCCCAACTTTGCCATTTTATCTATTTTACCTATTTTTATTATTAGTCATTCTTACATCTTATTGTATTTCATTGGCCTATTTCTAAATTCTTCAAACAAGAACAAGATTTCTTATTGGAAAAAGTTTATGCCACAGCAACCGGTTGCTTCTGAATCAATGTTTTTGCGCAGCGGTTAAACATAAAATCGACTCATGACTCACATGGTCACCAAAAGTGGTTCAATGTTTTTCGTGACCCTGGTAAGAAAACGAATTTGGTTTACCTTTCTTTGATTTGTGCAACAGGTATCAGTTGCCTCCAAAAGTGTCCAAGTTGATTTAATGATTTTATGCACAGCACGTAACGGTCACGTATGGGTGCGATAGTCATTGTAACCAATTCAATGGCCCTAGTAAGAGAAAACGAAAAAAAAAAAATTTCCCTATATTTGACTAAAGCAACAGGTGTCGTCTGCAATGGAATATGCCGTAAGTCAATTTTTCATGTTTTCGCGGGTGCATAACTGGCACGTATGAGACAGTAGTCAACGCAACTGGATTTCTTGTCACGGTATAAAAAGAGATTTAAAAAAAATGAAAATTTAGTTCCCTTTGTTTGATTTATGCAATAGAAATCAGTTGCTACTGAAAGAGTTTTCAGTTTTTTAAGCCACTTGTGACACTATTTCCTGGGATTTCTACACCGTACATTGATCATCTTAGCATATTCAAAGTATCAATGCCAATAAAATGGCCCTAGTAAGAGAAAAAGAACAAAAAAAGATCCCTATATTTGACTTAAGCAACAGGTGTCGTCTGCAATGAAATGTGCCGTAAGTCGATTTTTCATGTTTTTGCGGGCGCGTAACTGGCACGTATGAGATGGTAGTCAACGCAACTGGATTTCTTGGCATTGTACAAAAAGAGATTTAAAAAAAAATAAAAATTTAGTTCCCTTTGTTTGATTTATGCAATAGAAAGCAGTTGCTACTGAAAGAGTTTTCAGTTTTTTAAGCCACTTGTGACACTATTTCCTGGGATTTCTACACTGTACATTGATCATCTTAGCATATTCAAAGTATCAATGCCATTTCAATGGCCCTAGTAAGAGAAAAAGAAAAAAAAAAATCCCTATATTTGACTTAAGCAACAGGTGTCGTCTGCAATGGAATGTGCCGTAAGTCGATTTTTCATGTTTTCGCGGGCGCGTAACTGGCACGTATGAGACGGTAGTCAACACAACTGGATTTCTCGTCACTGTATAAAAAGAGATTTAAAAAAAAATAAAAATTTAGTTCCCTTTGTTTGATTTATGCAATAGAAATCAGTTGCTACTGAAAGAGTTTTCAGTCTTTTTTAGCCACTTGTGACATTATCTTCTGGGGTTTCTACACTGTACATTGATCGTCTTAGCATATTCAAAGTATCAATGCCAATAAAATGGCCCTAGTAAGAGAAAAAGAACAAAAAAAATTCCCTATATTTGACTTAAGCAACAGGTGTCGTCTGCTATGGAATGTGCCGTAAGTCGATTTTTCGTGTTTTTGCGGGTGCGTAACTGGCACGTATGAGACGGTCGTCAACGTAACTGGGTTTCTTGTTACGGTAAAAAGAGATTAAAAAAAAAATTAAAATTTAGTTCCCTTTGTTTTGATTTATGCAATAGGAAGCAGTTGCTACTGAAAGAGTTTTCAGTCTTTTTTAGCCACTTGTGACATTATTTTCTTATTTTCTGGGGTTTCTACACTGTACATTGATCATCTTAGCATATTTAAAGTATCAATGTACAGTATGGCTGTTGGCCTGAATTAGAAAAGCAAATCGAATCAGGGGATCAAGGGATCAGGGGAAGTCACTCTTGCAAGGTGCTAGAAGGCACCAAAACAAGGTCTTCTGTCACCCTGTTTTCTTAAATTTTCGCCCATTTTCAGTGAAATCTGGCATATGTGGAGGGTGCATGCCTGGCAGTTTGCCAAGGACTGCATAACAGCCTTCAAAGAAGACTTAAAATCCACTTTTATGCCGATTCTTGTTCACTGTTTTCTATCGATATTTTCGGGCGCCATTTCAAATGGCTCAAAGCTTTCTGATTGGATGATTCTGGGGGTGTGTCTGCAATTTGATTGGCTGATTGGGCGCAATATTGAATTTCTCAAAGCTTTTCTGATTGGATAATTTGAAGAGAGGGATGAGATTTGATTGGCTGATTGGACGCCATTTTGATTTTCTAAAAGCTTCTGTGATTGGATAATTTAAGAGAGGCCTGAGATTTGATTGGCTGATTGGAAGGGGGGGGAAATCTCTGTATATCTATGTTAAATCTTCGGGTCATTTCAGCGTATTGATTGGCAAAGAGGGTTTGACCCCTGCACCAAGACCTTTTCTGGGTCCTGATGGTCAGAGGTTGAATCCCCAACTTTGCCATTTTATCTATTTTACCTATTTTTATTATTAGTCATTCTTACATCTTATTGTATTTCATTGGCCTATTTCTAAATTCTTCAAACAAGAACAAGATTTCTTATTGGGAAAAGTTTATGCCACAGCAACCGGTTGCTTCTGAATCAATGTTTTTGCGCAGCGGTTAAACATAAAATCGACTCATGACTCACATGGTCACCAAAAGTGGTTCAATGTTTTTCGTGACCCTGGTAAGAAAACGAATTTGGTTTACCTTTCTTTGATTTGTGCAACAGGTATCAGTTGCCTCCAAAAGTGTCCAAGTTGATTTAATGATTTTATGCACAGCACGTAACGGTCACGTATGGGTGCGATAGTCATTGTAACCAATTCAATGGCCCTAGTAAGAGAAAACGAAAAAAAAAAAATTTCCCTATATTTGACTAAAGCAACAGGTGTCGTCTGCAATGGAATATGCCGTAAGTCAATTTTTCATGTTTTCGCGGGCGCATAACTGGCACGTATGAGACAGTAGTCAACGCAACTGGATTTCTTGTCACGGTATAAAAAGAGATTTAAAAAAAATGAAAATTTAGTTCCCTTTGTTTGATTTATGCAATAGAAATCAGTTGCTACTGAAAGAGTTTTCAGTTTTTTAAGCCACTTGTGACACTATTTCCTGGGATTTCTACACCGTACATTGATCATCTTAGCATATTCAAAGTATCAATGCCAATAAAATGGCCCTAGTAAGAGAAAAAGAACAAAAAAAAATCCCTATATTTGACTTAAGCAACAGGTGTCGTCTGCAATGAAATGTGCCGTAAGTCGATTTTTCATGTTTTTGCGGGCGCGTAACTGGCACGTATGAGATGGTAGTCAACGCAACTGGATTTCTTGGCATTGTACAAAAAGAGATTTAAAAAAAAATAAAAATTTAGTTCCCTTTGTTTGATTTATGCAATAGAAAGCAGTTGCTACTGAAAGAGTTTTCAGTTTTTTAAGCCACTTGTGACACTATTTCCTGGGATTTCTACACTGTACATTGATCATCTTAGCATATTCAAAGTATCAATGCCATTTCAATGGCCCTAGTAAGAGAAAAAGAAAAAAAAAAATCCCTATATTTGACTTAAGCAACAGGTGTCGTCTGCAATGGAATGTGCCGTAAGTCGATTTTTCATGTTTTCGCGGGCGCGTAACTGGCACGTATGAGACGGTAGTCAACACAACTGGATTTCTCATCACTGTATAAAAAGAGATTTAAAAAAAAATAAAAATTTAGTTCCCTTTGTTTGATTTATGCAATAGAAATCAGTTGCTACTGAAAGAGTTTTCAGTCTTTTTTAGCCACTTGTGACATTATCTTCTGGGGTTTCTACACTGTACATTGATCGTCTTAGCATATTCAAAGTATCAATGCCAATAAAATGGCCCTAGTAAGAGAAAAAGAACAAAAAAAATTCCCTATATTTGACTTAAGCAACAGGTGTCGTCTGCTATGGAATGTGCCGTAAGTCGATTTTTCGTGTTTTTGCGGGTGCGTAACTGGCACGTATGAGACGGTCGTCAACGTAACTGGGTTTCTTGTTACGGTAAAAAGAGATTAAAAAAAAAATTAAAATTTAGTTCCCTTTGTTTTGATTTATGCAATAGGAAGCAGTTGCTACTGAAAGAGTTTTCAGTCTTTTTTAGCCACTTGTGACATTATTTTCTTATTTTCTGGGGTTTCTACACTGTACATTGATCATCTTAGCATATTTAAAGTATCAATGTACAGTATGGCTGTTGGCCTGAATTAGAAAAGCAAATCGAATCAGGGGATCAAGGGATCAGGGGAAGTCACTCTTGCAAGGTGCTAGAAGGCACCAAAACAAGGTCTTCTGTCACCCTGTTTTCTTAAATTTTCGCCCATTTTTAGTGAAATCTGGCATATGTGGAGGGTGCATGCCTGGCAGTTTGCCAAGGACTGCATAACAGCCTTCAAAGAAGACTTAAAATCCACTTTTATGCCGATTCTTGTTCACTGTTTTCTATCGATATTTTCGGGCGCCATTTCAAATGGCTCAAAGCTTTCTGATTGGATGATTCTGGGGGTGTGTCTGCAATTTGATTGGCTGATTGGGCGCAATATTGAATTTCTCAAAGCTTTTCTGATTGGATAATTTGAAGAGAGGGATGAGATTTGATTGGCTGATTGGACGCCATTTTGATTTTCTAAAAGCTTCTGTGATTGGATAATTTAAGAGAGGCCTGAGATTTGATTGGCTGATTGGAAGGGGGGGGAAATCTCTGTATATCTATGTTAAATCTTCGGGTCATTTCAGCGTATTGATTGGCAAAGAGGGTTTGACCCCTGCACCAAGACCTTTTCTGGGTCCTGATGGTCAGAGGTTGAATCCCCAACTTTGCCATTTTATCTATTTTACCTATTTTTATTATTAGTCATTCTTACATCTTATTGTATTTCATTGGCCTATTTCTAAATTCTTCAAACAAGAACAAGATTTCTTATTGGAAAAAGTTTATGCCACAGCAACCGGTTGCTTCTGAATCAATGTTTTTGCGCAGCGGTTAAACATAAAATCGACTCATGACTCACATGGTCACCAAAAGTGGTTCAATGTTTTTCGTGACCCTGGTAAGAAAACGAATTTGGTTTACCTTTCTTTGATTTGTGCAACAGGTATCAGTTGCCTCCAAAAGTGTCCAAGTTGATTTAATGATTTTATGCACAGCACGTAACGGTCACGTATGGGTGCGATAGTCATTGTAACCAATTCAATGGCCCTAGTAAGAGAAAACGAAAAAAAAAAAATTTCCCTATATTTGACTAAAGCAACAGGTGTCGTCTGCAATGGAATATGCCGTAAGTCAATTTTTCATGTTTTCGCGGGCGCATAACTGGCACGTATGAGACAGTAGTCAACGCAACTGGATTTCTTGTCACGGTATAAAAAGAGATTTAAAAAAAATGAAAATTTAGTTCCCTTTGTTTGATTTATGCAATAGAAATCAGTTGCTACTGAAAGAGTTTTCAGTTTTTTAAGCCACTTGTGACACTATTTCCTGGGATTTCTACACCGTACATTGATCATCTTAGCATATTCAAAGTATCAATGCCAATAAAATGGCCCTAGTAAGAGAAAAAGAACAAAAAAAAATCCCTATATTTGACTTAAGCAACAGGTGTCGTCTGCAATGAAATGTGCCGTAAGTCGATTTTTCATGTTTTTGCGGGCGCGTAACTGGCACGTATGAGATGGTAGTCAACGCAACTGGATTTCTTGGCATTGTACAAAAAGAGATTTAAAAAAAAATAAAAATTTAGTTCCCTTTGTTTGATTTATGCAATAGAAAGCAGTTGCTACTGAAAGAGTTTTCAGTTTTTTAAGCCACTTGTGACACTATTTCCTGGGATTTCTACACTGTACATTGATCATCTTAGCATATTCAAAGTATCAATGCCATTTCAATGGCCCTAGTAAGAGAAAAAGAAAAAAAAAATCCCTATATTTGACTTAAGCAACAGGTGTCGTCTGCAATGGAATGTGCCGTAAGTCGATTTTTCATGTTTTCGCGGGCGCGTAACTGGCACGTATGAGACGGTAGTCAACACAACTGGATTTCTCGTCACTGTATAAAAAGAGATTTAAAAAAAAATAAAAATTTAGTTCCCTTTGTTTGATTTATGCAATAGAAATCAGTTGCTACTGAAAGAGTTTTCAGTCTTTTTTAGCCACTTGTGACATTATCTTCTGGGGTTTCTACACTGTACATTGATCGTCTTAGCATATTCAAAGTATCAATGCCAATAAAATGGCCCTAGTAAGAGAAAAAGAACAAAAAAAATTCCCTATATTTGACTTAAGCAACAGGTGTCGTCTGCTATGGAATGTGCCGTAAGTCGATTTTTCGTGTTTTTGCGGGTGCGTAACTGGCACGTATGAGACGGTCGTCAACGTAACTGGGTTTCTTGTTACGGTAAAAAGAGATTAAAAAAAAAATTAAAATTTAGTTCCCTTTGTTTTGATTTATGCAATAGGAAGCAGTTGCTACTGAAAGAGTTTTCAGTCTTTTTTAGCCACTTGTGACATTATTTTCTTATTTTCTGGGGTTTCTACACTGTACATTGATCATCTTAGCATATTTAAAGTATCAATGTACAGTATGGCTGTTGGCCTGAATTAGAAAAGCAAATCGAATCAGGGGATCAAGGGATCAGGGGAAGTCACTCTTGCAAGGTGCTAGAAGGCACCAAAACAAGGTCTTCTGTCACCCTGTTTTCTTAAATTTTCGCCCATTTTCAGTGAAATCTGGCATATGTGGAGGGTGCATGCCTGGCAGTTTGCCAAGGACTGCATAACAGCCTTCAAAGAAGACTTAAAATCCACTTTTATGCCGATTCTTGTTCACTGTTTTCTATCGATATTTTCGGGCGCCATTTCAAATGGCTCAAAGCTTTCTGATTGGATGATTCTGGGGGTGTGTCTGCAATTTGATTGGCTGATTGGGCGCAATATTGAATTTCTCAAAGCTTTTCTGATTGGATAATTTGAAGAGAGGGATGAGATTTGATTGGCTGATTGGACGCCATTTTGATTTTCTAAAAGCTTCTGTGATTGGATAATTTAAGAGAGGCCTGAGATTTGATTGGCTGATTGGAAGGGGGGGGGAAAATCTCTGTATATCTATGTTAAATCTTCGGGTCATTTCAGCGTATTGATTGGCAAAGAGGGTTTGACCCCTGCACCAAGACCTTTTCTGGGTCCTGATGGTCAGAGGTTGAATCCCCAACTTTGCCATTTTATCTATTTTACCTATTTTTATTATTAGTCATTCTTACATCTTATTGTATTTCATTGGCCTATTTCTAAATTCTTCAAACAAGAACAAGATTTCTTATTGGAAAAAGTTTATGCCACAGCAACCGGTTGCTTCTGAATCAATGTTTTTGCGCAGCGGTTAAACATAAAATCGACTCATGACTCACATGGTCACCAAAAGTGGTTCAATGTTTTTCGTGACCCTGGTAAGAAAACGAATTTGGTTTACCTTTCTTTGATTTGTGCAACAGGTATCAGTTGCCTCCAAAAGTGTCCAAGTTGATTTAATGATTTTATGCACAGCACGTAACGGTCACGTATGGGTGCGATAGTCATTGTAACCAATTCAATGGCCCTAGTAAGAGAAAACGAAAAAAAAAAAATTTCCCTATATTTGACTAAAGCAACAGGTGTCGTCTGCAATGGAATATGCCGTAAGTCAATTTTTCATGTTTTCGCGGGCGCATAACTGGCACGTATGAGACAGTAGTCAACGCAACTGGATTTCTTGTCACGGTATAAAAAGAGATTTAAAAAAAATGAAAATTTAGTTCCCTTTGTTTGATTTATGCAATAGAAATCAGTTGCTACTGAAAGAGTTTTCAGTTTTTTAAGCCACTTGTGACACTATTTCCTGGGATTTCTACACCGTACATTGATCATCTTAGCATATTCAAAGTATCAATGCCAATAAAATGGCCCTAGTAAGAGAAAAAGAACAAAAAAAGATCCCTATATTTGACTTAAGCAACAGGTGTCGTCTGCAATGAAATGTGCCGTAAGTCGATTTTTCATGTTTTTGCGGGCGCGTAACTGGCACGTATGAGATGGTAGTCAACGCAACTGGATTTCTTGGCATTGTACAAAAAGAGATTTAAAAAAAAATAAAAATTTAGTTCCCTTTGTTTGATTTATGCAATAGAAAGCAGTTGCTACTGAAAGAGTTTTCAGTTTTTTAAGCCACTTGTGACACTATTTCCTGGGATTTCTACACTGTACATTGATCATCTTAGCATATTCAAAGTATCAATGCCATTTCAATGGCCCTAGTAAGAGAAAAAGAAAAAAAAAAATCCCTATATTTGACTTAAGCAACAGGTGTCGTCTGCAATGGAATGTGCCGTAAGTCGATTTTTCATGTTTTCGCGGGCGCGTAACTGGCACGTATGAGACGGTAGTCAACACAACTGGATTTCTCGTCACTGTATAAAAAGAGATTTAAAAAAAAATAAAAATTTAGTTCCCTTTGTTTGATTTATGCAATAGAAATCAGTTGCTACTGAAAGAGTTTTCAGTCTTTTTTAGCCACTTGTGACATTATCTTCTGGGGTTTCTACACTGTACATTGATCGTCTTAGCATATTCAAAGTATCAATGCCAATAAAATGGCCCTAGTAAGAGAAAAAGAACAAAAAAAATTCCCTATATTTGACTTAAGCAACAGGTGTCGTCTGCTATGGAATGTGCCGTAAGTCGATTTTTCGTGTTTTTGCGGGTGCGTAACTGGCACGTATGAGACGGTCGTCAACGTAACTGGGTTTCTTGTTACGGTAAAAAGAGATTAAAAAAAAAATTAAAATTTAGTTCCCTTTGTTTTGATTTATGCAATAGGAAGCAGTTGCTACTGAAAGAGTTTTCAGTCTTTTTTAGCCACTTGTGACATTATTTTCTTATTTTCTGGGGTTTCTACACTGTACATTGATCATCTTAGCATATTTAAAGTATCAATGTACAGTATGGCTGTTGGCCTGAATTAGAAAAGCAAATCGAATCAGGGGATCAAGGGATCAGGGGAAGTCACTCTTGCAAGGTGCTAGAAGGCACCAAAACAAGGTCTTCTGTCACCCTGTTTTCTTAAATTTTCGCCCATTTTCAGTGAAATCTGGCATATGTGGAGGGTGCATGCCTGGCAGTTTGCCAAGGACTGCATAACAGCCTTCAAAGAAGACTTAAAATCCACTTTTATGCCGATTCTTGTTCACTGTTTTCTATCGATATTTTCGGGCGCCATTTCAAATGGCTCAAAGCTTTCTGATTGGATGATTCTGGGGGTGTGTCTGCAATTTGATTGGCTGATTGGGCGCAATATTGAATTTCTCAAAGCTTTTCTGATTGGATAATTTGAAGAGAGGGATGAGATTTGATTGGCTGATTGGACGCCATTTTGATTTTCTAAAAGCTTCTGTGATTGGATAATTTAAGAGAGGCATGAGATTTGATTGGCTGATTGGAAGGGGGGGGAAATCTCTGTATATCTATGTTAAATCTTCGGGTCATTTCAACGTATTGATTGGCAAAGAGGGTTTGACCCCTGCACCAAGACCTTTTCTGGGTCCTGATGGTCAGAGGTTGAATCCCCAACTTTGCCATTTTATCTATTTTACCTATTTTTATTATTAGTCATTCTTACATCTTATTGTATTTCATTGGCCTATTTCTAAATTCTTCAAACAAGAACAAGATTTCTTATTGGAAAAAGTTTATGCCACAGCAACCGGTTGCTTCTGAATCAATGTTTTTGCGCAGCGGTTAAACATAAAATCGACTCATGACTCACATGGTCACCAAAAGTGGTTCAATGTTTTTCGTGACCCTGGTAAGAAAACGAATTTGGTTTACCTTTCTTTGATTTGTGCAACAGGTATCAGTTGCCTCCAAAAGTGTCCAAGTTGATTTAATGATTTTATGCACAGCACGTAACGGTCACGTATGGGTGCGATAGTCATTGTAACCAATTCAATGGCCCTAGTAAGAGAAAACGAAAAAAAAAAAATTTCCCTATATTTGACTAAAGCAACAGGTGTCGTCTGCAATGGAATATGCCGTAAGTCAATTTTTCATGTTTTCGCGGGCGCATAACTGGCACGTATGAGACAGTAGTCAACGCAACTGGATTTCTTGTCACGGTATAAAAAGAGATTTAAAAAAAATGAAAATTTAGTTCCCTTTGTTTGATTTATGCAATAGAAATCAGTTGCTACTGAAAGAGTTTTCAGTTTTTTAAGCCACTTGTGACACTATTTCCTGGGATTTCTACACCGTACATTGATCATCTTAGCATATTCAAAGTATCAATGCCAATAAAATGGCCCTAGTAAGAGAAAAAGAACAAAAAAAGATCCCTATATTTGACTTAAGCAACAGGTGTCGTCTGCAATGAAATGTGCCGTAAGTCGATTTTTCATGTTTTTGCGGGCGCGTAACTGGCACGTATGAGATGGTAGTCAACGCAACTGGATTTCTTGGCATTGTACAAAAAGAGATTTAAAAAAAAATAAAAATTTAGTTCCCTTTGTTTGATTTATGCAATAGAAAGCAGTTGCTACTGAAAGAGTTTTCAGTTTTTTAAGCCACTTGTGACACTATTTCCTGGGATTTCTACACTGTACATTGATCATCTTAGCATATTCAAAGTATCAATGCCATTTCAATGGCCCTAGTAAGAGAAAAAGAAAAAAAAAAATCCCTATATTTGACTTAAGCAACAGGTGTCGTCTGCAATGGAATGTGCCGTAAGTCGATTTTTCATGTTTTCACGGGCGCGTAACTGGCACGTATGAGACGGTAGTCAACACAACTGGATTTCTCGTCACTGTATAAAAAGAGATTTAAAAAAAAATAAAAATTTAGTTCCCTTTGTTTGATTTATGCAATAGAAATCAGTTGCTACTGAAAGAGTTTTCAGTCTTTTTTAGCCACTTGTGACATTATCTTCTGGGGTTTCTACACTGTACATTGATCGTCTTAGCATATTCAAAGTATCAATGCCAATAAAATGGCCCTAGTAAGAGAAAAAGAACAAAAAAAATTCCCTATATTTGACTTAAGCAACAGGTGTCGTCTGCTATGGAATGTGCCGTAAGTCGATTTTTCGTGTTTTTGCGGGTGCGTAACTGGCACGTATGAGACGGTCGTCAACGTAACTGGGTTTCTTGTTACGGTAAAAAGAGATTAAAAAAAAAATTAAAATTTAGTTCCCTTTGTTTTGATTTATGCAATAGGAAGCAGTTGCTACTGAAAGAGTTTTCAGTCTTTTTTAGCCACTTGTGACATTATTTTCTTATTTTCTGGGGTTTCTACACTGTACATTGATCATCTTAGCATATTTAAAGTATCAATGTACAGTATGGCTGTTGGCCTGAATTAGAAAAGCAAATCGAATCAGGGGATCAAGGGATCAGGGGAAGTCACTCTTGCAAGGTGCTAGAAGGCACCAAAACAAGGTCTTCTGTCACCCTGTTTTCTTAAATTTTCGCCCATTTTCAGTGAAATCTGGCATATGTGGAGGGTGCATGCCTGGCAGTTTGCCAAGGACTGCATAACAGCCTTCAAAGAAGACTTAAAATCCACTTTTATGCCGATTCTTGTTCACTGTTTTCTATCGATATTTTCGGGCGCCATTTCAAATGGCTCAAAGCTTTCTGATTGGATGATTCTGGGGGTGTGTCTGCAATTTGATTGGCTGATTGGGCGCAATATTGAATTTCTCAAAGCTTTTCTGATTGGATAATTTGAAGAGAGGGATGAGATTTGATTGGCTGATTGGACGCCATTTTGATTTTCTAAAAGCTTCTGTGATTGGATAATTTAAGAGAGGCATGAGATTTGATTGGCTGATTGGAAGGGGGGGGAAATCTCTGTATATCTATGTTAAATCTTCGGGTCATTTCAGCGTATTGATTGGCAAAGAGGGTTTGACCCCTGCACCAAGACCTTTTCTGGGTCCTGATGGTCAGAGGTTGAATCCCCAACTTTGCCATTTTATCTATTTTACCTATTTTTATTATTAGTCATTCTTACATCTTATTGTATTTCATTGGCCTATTTCTAAATTCTTCAAACAAGAACAAGATTTCTTATTGGAAAAAGTTTATGCCACAGCAACCGGTTGCTTCTGAATCAATGTTTTTGCGCAGCGGTTAAACATAAAATCGACTCATGACTCACATGGTCACCAAAAGTGGTTCAATGTTTTTCGTGACCCTGGTAAGAAAACGAATTTGGTTTACCTTTCTTTGATTTGTGCAACAGGTATCAGTTGCCTCCAAAAGTGTCCAAGTTGATTTAATGATTTTATGCACAGCACGTAACGGTCACGTATGGGTGCGATAGTCATTGTAACCAATTCAATGGCCCTAGTAAGAGAAAACGAAAAAAAAAAAAATTTCCCTATATTTGACTAAAGCAACAGGTGTCGTCTGCAATGGAATATGCCGTAAGTCAATTTTTCATGTTTTCGCGGGCGCATAACTGGCACGTATGAGACAGTAGTCAACGCAACTGGATTTCTTGTCACGGTATAAAAAGAGATTTAAAAAAAATGAAAATTTAGTTCCCTTTGTTTGATTTATGCAATAGAAATCAGTTGCTACTGAAAGAGTTTTCAGTTTTTTAAGCCACTTGTGACACTATTTCCTGGGATTTCTACACCGTACATTGATCATCTTAGCATATTCAAAGTATCAATGCCAATAAAATGGCCCTAGTAAGAGAAAAAGAACAAAAAAAGATCCCTATATTTGACTTAAGCAACAGGTGTCGTCTGCAATGAAATGTGCCGTAAGTCGATTTTTCATGTTTTTGCGGGCGCGTAACTGGCACGTATGAGATGGTAGTCAACGCAACTGGATTTCTTGGCATTGTACAAAAAGAGATTTAAAAAAAAATAAAAATTTAGTTCCCTTTGTTTGATTTATGCAATAGAAAGCAGTTGCTACTGAAAGAGTTTTCAGTTTTTTAAGCCACTTGTGACACTATTTCCTGGGATTTCTACACTGTACATTGATCATCTTAGCATATTCAAAGTATCAATGCCATTTCAATGGCCCTAGTAAGAGAAAAAGAAAAAAAAAAATCCCTATATTTGACTTAAGCAACAGGTGTCGTCTGCAATGGAATGTGCCGTAAGTCGATTTTTCATGTTTTCGCGGGCGCGTAACTGGCACGTATGAGACGGTAGTCAACACAACTGGATTTCTCGTCACTGTATAAAAAGAGATTTAAAAAAAAATAAAAATTTAGTTCCCTTTGTTTGATTTATGCAATAGAAATCAGTTGCTACTGAAAGAGTTTTCAGTCTTTTTTAGCCACTTGTGACATTATCTTCTGGGGTTTCTACACTGTACATTGATCGTCTTAGCATATTCAAAGTATCAATGCCAATAAAATGGCCCTAGTAAGAGAAAAAGAACAAAAAAAATTCCCTATATTTGACTTAAGCAACAGGTGTCGTCTGCTATGGAATGTGCCGTAAGTCGATTTTTCGTGTTTTTGCGGGTGCGTAACTGGCACGTATGAGACGGTCGTCAACGTAACTGGGTTTCTTGTTACGGTAAAAAGAGATTAAAAAAAAAATTAAAATTTAGTTCCCTTTGTTTTGATTTATGCAATAGGAAGCAGTTGCTACTGAAAGAGTTTTCAGTCTTTTTTAGCCACTTGTGACATTATTTTCTTATTTTCTGGGGTTTCTACACTGTACATTGATCATCTTAGCATATTTAAAGTATCAATGTACAGTATGGCTGTTGGCCTGAATTAGAAAAGCAAATCGAATCAGGGGATCAAGGGATCAGGGGAAGTCACTCTTGCAAGGTGCTAGAAGGCACCAAAACAAGGTCTTCTGTCACCCTGTTTTCTTAAATTTTCGCCCATTTTCAGTGAAATCTGGCATATGTGGAGGGTGCATGCCTGGCAGTTTGCCAAGGACTGCATAACAGCCTTCAAAGAAGACTTAAAATCCACTTTTATGCCGATTCTTGTTCACTGTTTTCTATCGATATTTTCGGGCGCCATTTCAAATGGCTCAAAGCTTTCTGATTGGATGATTCTGGGGGTGTGTCTGCAATTTGATTGGCTGATTGGGCGCAATATTGAATTTCTCAAAGCTTTTCTGATTGGATAATTTGAAGAGAGGGATGAGATTTGATTGGCTGATTGGACGCCATTTTGATTTTCTAAAAGCTTCTGTGATTGGATAATTTAAGAGAGGCCTGAGATTTGATTGGCTGATTGGAAGGGGGGGGGAAATCTCTGTATATCTATGTTAAATCTTCGGGTCATTTCAGCGTATTGATTGGCAAAGAGGGTTTGACCCCTGCACCAAGACCTTTTCTGGGTCCTGATGGTCAGAGGTTGAATCCCCAACTTTGCCATTTTATCTATTTTACCTATTTTTATTATTAGTCATTCTTACATCTTATTGTATTTCATTGGCCTATTTCTAAATTCTTCAAACAAGAACAAGATTTCTTATTGGAAAAAGTTTATGCCACAGCAACCGGTTGCTTCTGAATCAATGTTTTTGCGCAGCGGTTAAACATAAAATCGACTCATGACTCACATGGTCACCAAAAGTGGTTCAATGTTTTTCGTGACCCTGGTAAGAAAACGAATTTGGTTTACCTTTCTTTGATTTGTGCAACAGGTATCAGTTGCCTCCAAAAGTGTCCAAGTTGATTTAATGATTTTATGCACAGCACGTAACGGTCACGTATGGGTGCGATAGTCATTGTAACCAATTCAATGGCCCTAGTAAGAGAAAACGAAAAAAAAAAAATTTCCCTATATTTGACTAAAGCAACAGGTGTCGTCTGCAATGGAATATGCCGTAAGTCAATTTTTCATGTTTTCGCGGGCGCATAACTGGCACGTATGAGACAGTAGTCAACGCAACTGGATTTCTTGTCACGGTATAAAAAGAGATTTAAAAAAAATGAAAATTTAGTTCCCTTTGTTTGATTTATGCAATAGAAATCAGTTGCTACTGAAAGAGTTTTCAGTTTTTTAAGCCACTTGTGACACTATTTCCTGGGATTTCTACACCGTACATTGATCATCTTAGCATATTCAAAGTATCAATGCCAATAAAATGGCCCTAGTAAGAGAAAAAGAACAAAAAAAAATCCCTATATTTGACTTAAGCAACAGGTGTCGTCTGCAATGAAATGTGCCGTAAGTCGATTTTTCATGTTTTTGTGGGCGCGTAACTGGCACGTATGAGATGGTAGTCAACGCAACTGGATTTCTTGGCATTGTACAAAAAGAGATTTAAAAAAAAATAAAAATTTAGTTCCCTTTGTTTGATTTATGCAATAGAAAGCAGTTGCTACTGAAAGAGTTTTCAGTTTTTTAAGCCACTTGTGACACTATTTCCTGGGATTTCTACACTGTACATTGATCATCTTAGCATATTCAAAGTATCAATGCCATTTCAATGGCCCTAGTAAGAGAAAAAGAAAAAAAAAAATCCCTATATTTGACTTAAGCAACAGGTGTCGTCTGCAATGGAATGTGCCGTAAGTCGATTTTTCATGTTTTCGCGGGCGCGTAACTGGCACGTATGAGACGGTAGTCAACACAACTGGATTTCTCGTCACTGTATAAAAAGAGATTTAAAAAAAAATAAAAATTTAGTTCCCTTTGTTTGATTTATGCAATAGAAATCAGTTGCTACTGAAAGAGTTTTCAGTCTTTTTTAGCCACTTGTGATATTATCTTCTGGGGTTTCTACACTGTACATTGATCGTCTTAGCATATTCAAAGTATCAATGCCAATAAAATGGCCCTAGTAAGAGAAAAAGAACAAAAAAAATTCCCTATATTTGACTTAAGCAACAGGTGTCGTCTGCTATGGAATGTGCCGTAAGTCGATTTTTCGTGTTTTTGCGGGTGCGTAACTGGCACATATGAGACGGTCGTCAACGTAACTGGGTTTCTTGTTACGGTAAAAAGAGATT
This sequence comes from Hippopus hippopus, assembly GCA_946811185.2. NCBI lineage: Eukaryota > Metazoa > Mollusca > Bivalvia > Cardiida > Cardiidae > Hippopus > Hippopus hippopus. Next base: position 47,716,272 of record OX328104.1, on the reverse strand, counting down.
AAAAAAAAAATTAAAATTTAGTTCCCTTTGTTTTGATTTATGCAATAGGAAGCAGTTGCTACTGAAAGAGTTTTCAGTCTTTTTTAGCCACTTGTGACATTATTTTCTTATTTTCTGGGGTTTCTACACTGTACATTGATCATCTTAGCATATTTAAAGTATCAATGTACAGTATGGCTGTTGGCCTGAATTAGAAAAGCAAATCGAATCAGGGGATCAAGGGATCAGGGGAAGTCACTCTTGCAAGGTGCTAGAAGGCACCAAAACAAGGTCTTCTGTCACCCTGTTTTCTTAAATTTTCGCCCATTTTCAGTGAAATCTGGCATATGTGGAGGGTGCATGCCTGGCAGTTTGCCAAGGACTGCATAACAGCCTTCAAAGAAGACTTAAAATCCACTTTTATGCCGATTCTTGTTCACTGTTTTCTATCGATATTTTCGGGCGCCATTTCAAATGGCTCAAAGCTTTCTGATTGGATGATTCTGGGGGTGTGTCTGCAATTTGATTGGCTGATTGGGCGCAATATTGAATTTCTCAAAGCTTTTCTGATTGGATAATTTGAAGAGAGGGATGAGATTTGATTGGCTGATTGGACGCCATTTTGATTTTCTAAAAGCTTCTGTGATTGGATAATTTAAGAGAGGCCTGAGATTTGATTGGCTGATTGGAAGGGGGGGGAAATCTCTGTATATATATGTTAAATCTTCGGGTCATTTCAACGTATTGATTGGCAAAGAGGGTTTGACCCCTGCACCAAGACCTTTTCTGGGTCCTGATGGTCAGAGGTTGAATCCCCAACTTTGCCATTTTATCTATTTTACCTATTTTTATTATTAGTCATTCTTACATCTTATTGTATTTCATTGGCCTATTTCTAAATTCTTCAAACAAGAACAAGATTTCTTATTGGAAAAAGTTTATGCCACAGCAACCGGTTGCTTCTGAATCAATGTTTTTGCGCAGCGGTTAAACATAAAATCGACTCATGACTCACATGGTCACCAAAAGTGGTTCAATGTTTTTCGTGACCCTGGTAAGAAAACGAATTTGGTTTACCTTTCTTTGATTTGTGCAACAGGTATCAGTTGCCTCCAAAAGTGTCCAAGTTGATTTAATGATTTTATGCACAGCACGTAACGGTCACGTATGGGTGCGATAGTCATTGTAACCAATTCAATGGCCCTAGTAAGAGAAAACGAAAAAAAAAAAATTTCCCTATATTTGACTAAAGCAACAGGTGTCGTCTGCAATGGAATATGCCGTAAGTCAATTTTTCATGTTTTCGCGGGCGCATAACTGGCACGTATGAGACAGTAGTCAACGCAACTGGATTTCTTGTCACGGTATAAAAAGAGATTTAAAAAAAATGAAAATTTAGTTCCCTTTGTTTGATTTATGCAATAGAAATCAGTTGCTACTGAAAGAGTTTTCAGTTTTTTAAGCCACTTGTGACACTATTTCCTGGGATTTCTACACCGTACATTGATCATCTTAGCATATTCAAAGTATCAATGCCAATAAAATGGCCCTAGTAAGAGAAAAAGAACAAAAAAAGATCCCTATATTTGACTTAAGCAACAGGTGTCGTCTGCAATGAAATGTGCCGTAAGTCGATTTTTCATGTTTTTGCGGGCGCGTAACTGGCACGTATGAGATGGTAGTCAACGCAACTGGATTTCTTGGCATTGTACAAAAAGAGATTTAAAAAAAAATAAAAATTTAGTTCCCTTTGTTTGATTTATGCAATAGAAAGCAGTTGCTACTGAAAGAGTTTTCAGTTTTTTAAGCCACTTGTGACACTATTTCCTGGGATTTCTACACTGTACATTGATCATCTTAGCATATTCAAAGTATCAATGCCATTTCAATGGCCCTAGTAAGAGAAAAAGAAAAAAAAAAATCCCTATATTTGACTTAAGCAACAGGTGTCGTCTGCAATGGAATGTGCCGTAAGTCGATTTTTCATGTTTTCACGGGCGCGTAACTGGCACGTATGAGACGGTAGTCAACACAACTGGATTTCTCGTCACTGTATAAAAAGAGATTTAAAAAAAAATAAAAATTTAGTTCCCTTTGTTTGATTTATGCAATAGAAATCAGTTGCTACTGAAAGAGTTTTCAGTCTTTTTTAGCCACTTGTGACATTATCTTCTGGGGTTTCTACACTGTACATTGATCGTCTTAGCATATTCAAAGTATCAATGCCAATAAAATGGCCCTAGTAAGAGAAAAAGAACAAAAAAAATTCCCTATATTTGACTTAAGCAACAGGTGTCGTCTGCTATGGAATGTGCCGTAAGTCGATTTTTCGTGTTTTTGCGGGTGCGTAACTGGCACGTATGAGACGGTCGTCAACGTAACTGGGTTTCTTGTTACGGTAAAAAGAGATTAAAAAAAAAATTAAAATTTAGTTCCCTTTGTTTTGATTTATGCAATAGGAAGCAGTTGCTACTGAAAGAGTTTTCAGTCTTTTTTAGCCACTTGTGACATTATTTTCTTATTTTCTGGGGTTTCTACACTGTACATTGATCATCTTAGCATATTTAAAGTATCAATGTACAGTATGGCTGTTGGCCTGAATTAGAAAAGCAAATCGAATCAGGGGATCAAGGGATCAGGGGAAGTCACTCTTGCAAGGTGCTAGAAGGCACCAAAACAAGGTCTTCTGTCACCCTGTTTTCTTAAATTTTCGCCCATTTTCAGTGAAATCTGGCATATGTGGAGGGTGCATGCCTGGCAGTTTGCCAAGGACTGCATAACAGCCTTCAAAGAAGACTTAAAATCCACTTTTATGCCGATTCTTGTTCACTGTTTTCTATCGATATTTTCGGGCGCCATTTCAAATGGCTCAAAGCTTTCTGATTGGATGATTCTGGGGGTGTGTCTGCAATTTGATTGGCTGATTGGGCGCAATATTGAATTTCTCAAAGCTTTTCTGATTGGATAATTTGAAGAGAGGGATGAGATTTGATTGGCTGATTGGACGCCATTTTGATTTTCTAAAAGCTTCTGTGATTGGATAATTTAAGAGAGGCATGAGATTTGATTGGCTGATTGGAAGGGGGGGGAAATCTCTGTATATCTATGTTAAATCTTCGGGTCATTTCAGCGTATTGATTGGCAAAGAGGGTTTGACCCCTGCACCAAGACCTTTTCTGGGTCCTGATGGTCAGAGGTTGAATCCCCAACTTTGCCATTTTATCTATTTTACCTATTTTTATTATTAGTCATTCTTACATCTTATTGTATTTCATTGGCCTATTTCTAAATTCTTCAAACAAGAACAAGATTTCTTATTGGAAAAAGTTTATGCCACAGCAACCGGTTGCTTCTGAATCAATGTTTTTGCGCAGCGGTTAAACATAAAATCGACTCATGACTCACATGGTCACCAAAAGTGGTTCAATGTTTTTCGTGACCCTGGTAAGAAAACGAATTTGGTTTACCTTTCTTTGATTTGTGCAACAGGTATCAGTTGCCTCCAAAAGTGTCCAAGTTGATTTAATGATTTTATGCACAGCACGTAACGGTCACGTATGGGTGCGATAGTCATTGTAACCAATTCAATGGCCCTAGTAAGAGAAAACGAAAAAAAAAAAAATTTCCCTATATTTGACTAAAGCAACAGGTGTCGTCTGCAATGGAATATGCCGTAAGTCAATTTTTCATGTTTTCGCGGGCGCATAACTGGCACGTATGAGACAGTAGTCAACGCAACTGGATTTCTTGTCACGGTATAAAAAGAGATTTAAAAAAAATGAAAATTTAGTTCCCTTTGTTTGATTTATGCAATAGAAATCAGTTGCTACTGAAAGAGTTTTCAGTTTTTTAAGCCACTTGTGACACTATTTCCTGGGATTTCTACACCGTACATTGATCATCTTAGCATATTCAAAGTATCAATGCCAATAAAATGGCCCTAGTAAGAGAAAAAGAACAAAAAAAGATCCCTATATTTGACTTAAGCAACAGGTGTCGTCTGCAATGAAATGTGCCGTAAGTCGATTTTTCATGTTTTTGCGGGCGCGTAACTGGCACGTATGAGATGGTAGTCAACGCAACTGGATTTCTTGGCATTGTACAAAAAGAGATTTAAAAAAAAATAAAAATTTAGTTCCCTTTGTTTGATTTATGCAATAGAAAGCAGTTGCTACTGAAAGAGTTTTCAGTTTTTTAAGCCACTTGTGACACTATTTCCTGGGATTTCTACACTGTACATTGATCATCTTAGCATATTCAAAGTATCAATGCCATTTCAATGGCCCTAGTAAGAGAAAAAGAAAAAAAAAATCCCTATATTTGACTTAAGCAACAGGTGTCGTCTGCAATGGAATGTGCCGTAAGTCGATTTTTCATGTTTTCGCGGGCGCGTAACTGGCACGTATGAGACGGTAGTCAACACAACTGGATTTCTCGTCACTGTATAAAAAGAGATTTAAAAAAAAATAAAAATTTAGTTCCCTTTGTTTGATTTATGCAATAGAAATCAGTTGCTACTGAAAGAGTTTTCAGTCTTTTTTAGCCACTTGTGACATTATCTTCTGGGGTTTCTACACTGTACATTGATCGTCTTAGCATATTCAAAGTATCAATGCCAATAAAATGGCCCTAGTAAGAGAAAAAGAACAAAAAAAATTCCCTATATTTGACTTAAGCAACAGGTGTCGTCTGCTATGGAATGTGCCGTAAGTCGATTTTTCGTGTTTTTGCGGGTGCGTAACTGGCACGTATGAGACGGTCGTCAACGTAACTGGGTTTCTTGTTACGGTAAAAAGAGATTAAAAAAAAAATTAAAATTTAGTTCCCTTTGTTTTGATTTATGCAATAGGAAGCAGTTGCTACTGAAAGAGTTTTCAGTCTTTTTTAGCCACTTGTGACATTATTTTCTTATTTTCTGGGGTTTCTACACTGTACATTGATCATCTTAGCATATTTAAAGTATCAATGTACAGTATGGCTGTTGGCCTGAATTAGAAAAGCAAATCGAATCAGGGGATCAAGGGATCAGGGGAAGTCACTCTTGCAAGGTGCTAGAAGGCACCAAAACAAGGTCTTCTGTCACCCTGTTTTCTTAAATTTTCGCCCATTTTCAGTGAAATCTGGCATATGTGGAGGGTGCATGCCTGGCAGTTTGCCAAGGACTGCATAACAGCCTTCAAAGAAGACTTAAAATCCACTTTTATGCCGATTCTTGTTCACTGTTTTCTATCGATATTTTCGGGCGCCATTTCAAATGGCTCAAAGCTTTCTGATTGGATGATTCTGGGGGTGTGTCTGCAATTTGATTGGCTGATTGGGCGCAATATTGAATTTCTCAAAGCTTTTCTGATTGGATAATTTGAAGAGAGGGATGAGATTTGATTGGCTGATTGGACGCCATTTTGATTTTCTAAAAGCTTCTGTGATTGGATAATTTAAGAGAGGCCTGAGATTTGATTGGCTGATTGGAAGGGGGGGGGAAATCTCTGTATATCTATGTTAAATCTTCGGGTCATTTCAGCGTATTGATTGGCAAAGAGGGTTTGACCCCTGCACCAAGACCTTTTCTGGGTCCTGATGGTCAGAGGTTGAATCCCCAACTTTGCCATTTTATCTATTTTACCTATTTTTATTATTAGTCATTCTTACATCTTATTGTATTTCATTGGCCTATTTCTAAATTCTTCAAACAAGAACAAGATTTCTTATTGGAAAAAGTTTATGCCACAGCAACCGGTTGCTTCTGAATCAATGTTTTTGCGCAGCGGTTAAACATAAAATCGACTCATGACTCACATGGTCACCAAAAGTGGTTCAATGTTTTTCGTGACCCTGGTAAGAAAACGAATTTGGTTTACCTTTCTTTGATTTGTGCAACAGGTATCAGTTGCCTCCAAAAGTGTCCAAGTTGATTTAATGATTTTATGCACAGCACGTAACGGTCACGTATGGGTGCGATAGTCATTGTAACCAATTCAATGGCCCTAGTAAGAGAAAACGAAAAAAAAAAAATTTCCCTATATTTGACTAAAGCAACAGGTGTCGTCTGCAATGGAATATGCCGTAAGTCAATTTTTCATGTTTTCGCGGGCGCATAACTGGCACGTATGAGACAGTAGTCAACGCAACTGGATTTCTTGTCACGGTATAAAAAGAGATTTAAAAAAAATGAAAATTTAGTTCCCTTTGTTTGATTTATGCAATAGAAATCAGTTGCTACTGAAAGAGTTTTCAGTTTTTTAAGCCACTTGTGACACTATTTCCTGGGATTTCTACACCGTACATTGATCATCTTAGCATATTCAAAGTATCAATGCCAATAAAATGGCCCTAGTAAGAGAAAAAGAACAAAAAAAAATCCCTATATTTGACTTAAGCAACAGGTGTCGTCTGCAATGAAATGTGCCGTAAGTCGATTTTTCATGTTTTTGTGGGCGCGTAACTGGCACGTATGAGATGGTAGTCAACGCAACTGGATTTCTTGGCATTGTACAAAAAGAGATTTAAAAAAAAATAAAAATTTAGTTCCCTTTGTTTGATTTATGCAATAGAAAGCAGTTGCTACTGAAAGAGTTTTCAGTTTTTTAAGCCACTTGTGACACTATTTCCTGGGATTTCTACACTGTACATTGATCATCTTAGCATATTCAAAGTATCAATGCCATTTCAATGGCCCTAGTAAGAGAAAAAGAAAAAAAAAAATCCCTATATTTGACTTAAGCAACAGGTGTCGTCTGCAATGGAATGTGCCGTAAGTCGATTTTTCATGTTTTCGCGGGCGCGTAACTGGCACGTATGAGACGGTAGTCAACACAACTGGATTTCTCGTCACTGTATAAAAAGAGATTTAAAAAAAAATAAAAATTTAGTTCCCTTTGTTTGATTTATGCAATAGAAATCAGTTGCTACTGAAAGAGTTTTCAGTCTTTTTTAGCCACTTGTGATATTATCTTCTGGGGTTTCTACACTGTACATTGATCGTCTTAGCATATTCAAAGTATCAATGCCAATAAAATGGCCCTAGTAAGAGAAAAAGAACAAAAAAAATTCCCTATATTTGACTTAAGCAACAGGTGTCGTCTGCTATGGAATGTGCCGTAAGTCGATTTTTCGTGTTTTTGCGGGTGCGTAACTGGCACATATGAGACGGTCGTCAACGTAACTGGGTTTCTTGTTACGGTAAAAAGAGATTAAAAAAAAAATTAAAATTTAGTTCCCTTTGTTTTGATTTATGCAATAGGAAGCAGTTGCTACTGAAAGAGTTTTCAGTCTTTTTTAGCCACTTGTGACATTATTTTCTTATTTTCTGGGGTTTCTACACTGTACATTGATCATCTTAGCATATTTAAAGTATCAATGTACAGTATGGCTGTTGGCCTGAATTAGAAAAGCAAATCGAATCAGGGGATCAAGGGATCAGGGGAAGTCACTCTTGCAAGGTGCTAGAAGGCACCAAAACAAGGTCTTCTGTCACCCTGTTTTCTTAAATTTTCGCCCATTTTCAGTGAAATCTGGCATATGTGGAGGGTGCATGCCTGGCAGTTTGCCAAGGACTGCATAACAGCCTTCAAAGAAGACTTAAAATCCACTTTTATGCCGATTCTTGTTCACTGTTTTCTATCGATATTTTCGGGCGCCATTTCAAATGGCTCAAAGCTTTCTGATTGGATGATTCTGGGGGTGTGTCTGCAATTTGATTGGCTGATTGGGCGCAATATTGAATTTCTCAAAGCTTTTCTGATTGGATAATTTGAAGAGAGGGATGAGATTTGATTGGCTGATTGGACGCCATTTTGATTTTCTAAAAGCTTCTGTGATTGGATAATTTAAGAGAGGCCTGAGATTTGATTGGCTGATTGGAAGGGGGGGGAAATCTCTGTATATATATGTTAAATCTTCGGGTCATTTCAGCGTATTGATTGGCAAAGAGGGTTTGACCCCTGCACCAAGACCTTTTCTGGGTCCTGATGGTCAGAGGTTGAATCCCCAACTTTGCCATTTTATCTATTTTACCTATTTTTATTATTAGTCATTCTTACATCTTATTGTATTTCATTGGCCTATTTCTAAATTCTTCAAACAAGAACAAGATTTCTTATTGGAAAAAGTTTATGCCACAGCAACCGGTTGCTTCTGAATCAATGTTTTTGCGCAGCGGTTAAACATAAAATCGACTCATGACTCACATGGTCACCAAAAGTGGTTCAATGTTTTTCGTGACCCTGGTAAGAAAACGAATTTGGTTTACCTTTCTTTGATTTGTGCAACAGGTATCAGTTGCCTCCAAAAGTGTCCAAGTTGATTTAATGATTTTATGCACAGCACGTAACGGTCACGTATGGGTGCGATAGTCATTGTAACCAATTCAATGGCCCTAGTAAGAGAAAACGAAAAAAAAAAAATTTCCCTATATTTGACTAAAGCAACAGGTGTCGTCTGCAATGGAATATGCCGTAAGTCAATTTTTCATGTTTTCGCGGGCGCATAACTGGCACGTATGAGACAGTAGTCAACGCAACTGGATTTCTTGTCACGGTATAAAAAGAGATTTAAAAAAAATGAAAATTTAGTTCCCTTTGTTTGATTTATGCAATAGAAATCAGTTGCTACTGAAAGAGTTTTCAGTTTTTTAAGCCACTTGTGACACTATTTCCTGGGATTTCTACACCGTACATTGATCATCTTAGCATATTCAAAGTATCAATGCCAATAAAATGGCCCTAGTAAGAGAAAAAGAACAAAAAAAAATCCCTATATTTGACTTAAGCAACAGGTGTCGTCTGCAATGAAATGTGCCGTAAGTCGATTTTTCATGTTTTTGTGGGCGCGTAACTGGCACGTATGAGATGGTAGTCAACGCAACTGGATTTCTTGGCATTGTACAAAAAGAGATTTAAAAAAAAATAAAAATTTAGTTCCCTTTGTTTGATTTATGCAATAGAAAGCAGTTGCTACTGAAAGAGTTTTCAGTTTTTTAAGCCACTTGTGACACTATTTCCTGGGATTTCTACACTGTACATTGATCATCTTAGCATATTCAAAGTATCAATGCCATTTCAATGGCCCTAGTAAGAGAAAAAGAAAAAAAAAAATCCCTATATTTGACTTAAGCAACAGGTGTCGTCTGCAATGGAATGTGCCGTAAGTCGATTTTTCATGTTTTCGCGGGCGCGTAACTGGCACGTATGAGACGGTAGTCAACACAACTGGATTTCTCGTCACTGTATAAAAAGAGATTTAAAAAAAAATAAAAATTTAGTTCCCTTTGTTTGATTTATGCAATAGAAATCAGTTGCTACTGAAAGAGTTTTCAGTCTTTTTTAGCCACTTGTGATATTATCTTCTGGGGTTTCTACACTGTACATTGATCGTCTTAGCATATTCAAAGTATCAATGCCAATAAAATGGCCCTAGTAAGAGAAAAAGAACAAAAAAAATTCCCTATATTTGACTTAAGCAACAGGTGTCGTCTGCTATGGAATGTGCCGTAAGTCGATTTTTCGTGTTTTTGCGGGTGCGTAACTGGCACATATGAGACGGTCGTCAACGTAACTGGGTTTCTTGTTACGGTAAAAAGAGATTAAAAAAAAAATTAAAATTTAGTTCCCTTTGTTTTGATTTATGCAATAGGAAGCAGTTGCTACTGAAAGAGTTTTCAGTCTTTTTTAGCCACTTGTGACATTATTTTCTTATTTTCTGGGGTTTCTACACTGTACATTGATCATCTTAGCATATTTAAAGTATCAATGTACAGTATGGCTGTTGGCCTGAATTAGAAAAGCAAATCGAATCAGGGGATCAAGGGATCAGGGGAAGTCACTCTTGCAAGGTGCTAGAAGGCACCAAAACAAGGTCTTCTGTCACCCTGTTTTCTTAAATTTTCGCCCATTTTCAGTGAAATCTGGCATATGTGGAGGGTGCATGCCTGGCAGTTTGCCAAGGACTGCATAACAGCCTTCAAAGAAGACTTAAAATCCACTTTTATGCCGATTCTTGTTCACTGTTTTCTATCGATATTTTCGGGCGCCATTTCAAATGGCTCAAAGCTTTCTGATTGGATGATTCTGGGGGTGTGTCTGCAATTTGATTGGCTGATTGGGCGCAATATTGAATTTCTCAAAGCTTTTCTGATTGGATAATTTGAAGAGAGGGATGAGATTTGATTGGCTGATTGGACGCCATTTTGATTTTCTAAAAGCTTCTGTGATTGGATAATTTAAGAGAGGCCTGAGATTTGATTGGCTGATTGGAAGGGGGGGGAAATCTCTGTATATATATGTTAAATCTTCGGGTCATTTCAGCGTATTGATTGGCAAAGAGGGTTTGACCCCTGCACCAAGACCTTTTCTGGGTCCTGATGGTCAGAGGTTGAATCCCCAACTTTGCCATTTTATCTATTTTACCTATTTTTATTATTAGTCATTCTTACATCTTATTGTATTTCATTGGCCTATTTCTAAATTCTTCAAACAAGAACAAGATTTCTTATTGGAAAAAGTTTATGCCACAGCAACCGGTTGCTTCTGAATCAATGTTTTTGCGCAGCGGTTAAACATAAAATCGACTCATGACTCACATGGTCACCAAAAGTGGTTCAATGTTTTTCGTGACCCTGGTAAGAAAACGAATTTGGTTTACCTTTCTTTGATTTGTGCAACAGGTATCAGTTGCCTCCAAAAGTGTCCAAGTTGATTTAATGATTTTATGCACAGCACGTAACGGTCACGTATGGGTGCGATAGTCATTGTAACCAATTCAATGGCCCTAGTAAGAGAAAACGAAAAAAAAAAAATTTCCCTATATTTGACTAAAGCAACAGGTGTCGTCTGCAATGGAATATGCCGTAAGTCAATTTTTCATGTTTTCGCGGGCGCATAACTGGCACGTATGAGACAGTAGTCAACGCAACTGGATTTCTTGTCACGGTATAAAAAGAGATTTAAAAAAAATGAAAATTTAGTTCCCTTTGTTTGATTTATGCAATAGAAATCAGTTGCTACTGAAAGAGTTTTCAGTTTTTTAAGCCACTTGTGACACTATTTCCTGGGATTTCTACACCGTACATTGATCATCTTAGCATATTCAAAGTATCAATGCCAATAAAATGGCCCTAGTAAGAGAAAAAGAACAAAAAAAGATCCCTATATTTGACTTAAGCAACAGGTGTCGTCTGCAATGAAATGTGCCGTAAGTCGATTTTTCATGTTTTTGCGGGCGCGTAACTGGCACGTATGAGATGGTAGTCAACGCAACTGGATTTCTTGGCATTGTACAAAAAGAGATTTAAAAAAAAATAAAAATTTAGTTCCCTTTGTTTGATTTATGCAATAGAAAGCAGTTGCTACTGAAAGAGTTTTCAGTTTTTTAAGCCACTTGTGACACTATTTCCTGGGATTTCTACACTGTACATTGATCATCTTAGCATATTCAAAGTATCAATGCCATTTCAATGGCCCTAGTAAGAGAAAAAGAAAAAAAAAAATCCCTATATTTGACTTAAGCAACAGGTGTCGTCTGCAATGGAATGTGCCGTAAGTCGATTTTTCATGTTTTCGCGGGCGCGTAACTGGCACGTATGAGACGGTAGTCAACACAACTGGATTTCTCGTCACTGTATAAAAAGAGATTTAAAAAAAAATAAAAATTTAGTTCCCTTTGTTTGATTTATGCAATAGAAATCAGTTGCTACTGAAAGAGTTTTCAGTCTTTTTTAGCCACTTGTGACATTATCTTCTGGGGTTTCTACACTGTACATTGATCGTCTTAGCATATTCAAAGTATCAATGCCAATAAAATGGCCCTAGTAAGAGAAAAAGAACAAAAAAAATTCCCTATATTTGACTTAAGCAACAGGTGTCGTCTGCTATGGAATGTGCCGTAAGTCGATTTTTCGTGTTTTTGCGGGTGCGTAACTGGCACGTATGAGACGGTCATCAACGTAACTGGGTTTCTTGTTACGGTAAAAAGAGATTAAAAAAAAAATTAAAATTTAGTTCCCTTTGTTTTGATTTATGCAATAGGAAGCAGTTGCTACTGAAAGAGTTTTCAGTCTTTTTTAGCCACTTGTGACATTATTTTCTTATTTTCTGGGGTTTCTACACTGTACATTGATCATCTTAGCATATTTAAAGTATCAATGTACAGTATGGCTGTTGGCCTGAATTAGAAAAGCAAATCGAATCAGGGGATCAAGGGATCAGGGGAAGTCACTCTTGCAAGGTGCTAGAAGGCACCAAAACAAGGTCTTCTGTCACCCTGTTTTCTTAAATTTTCGCCCATTTTCAGTGAAATCTGGCATATGTGGAGGGTGCATGCCTGGCAGTTTGCCAAGGACTGCATAACAGCCTTCAAAGAAGACTTAAAATCCACTTTTATGCCGATTCTTGTTCACTGTTTTCTATCGATATTTTCGGGCGCCATTTCAAATGGCTCAAAGCTTTCTGATTGGATGATTCTGGGGGTGTGTCTGCAATTTGATTGGCTGATTGGGCGCAATATTGAATTTCTCAAAGCTTTTCTGATTGGATAATTTGAAGAGAGGGATGAGATTTGATTGGCTGATTGGACGCCATTTTGATTTTCTAAAAGCTTCTGTGATTGGATAATTTAAGAGAGGCATGAGATTTGATTGGCTGATTGGAAGGGGGGGGGAAATCTCTGTATATCTATGTTAAATCTTCGGGTCATTTCAGCGTATTGATTGGCAAAGAGGGTTTGACCCCTGCACCAAGACCTTTTCTGGGTCCTGATGGTCAGAGGTTGAATCCCCAACTTTGCCATTTTATCTATTTTACCTATTTTTATTATTAGTCATTCTTACATCTTATTGTATTTCATTGGCCTATTTCTAAATTCTTCAAACAAGAACAAGATTTCTTATTGGAAAAAGTTTATGCCACAGCAACCGGTTGCTTCTGAATCAATGTTTTTGCGCAGCGGTTAAACATAAAATCGACTCATGACTCACATGGTCACCAAAAGTGGTTCAATGTTTTTCGTGACCCTGGTAAGAAAACGAATTTGGTTTACCTTTCTTTGATTTGTGCAACAGGTATCAGTTGCCTCCAAAAGTGTCCAAGTTGATTTAATGATTTTATGCACAGCACGTAACGGTCACGTATGGGTGCGATAGTCATTGTAACCAATTCAATGGCCCTAGTAAGAGAAAACGAAAAAAAAAAAATTTCCCTATATTTGACTAAAGCAACAGGTGTCGTCTGCAATGGAATATGCCGTAAGTCAATTTTTCATGTTTTCGCGGGCGCATAACTGGCACGTATGAGACAGTAGTCAACGCAACTGGATTTCTTGTCACGGTATAAAAAGAGATTTAAAAAAAATGAAAATTTAGTTCCCTTTGTTTGATTTATGCAATAGAAATCAGTTGCTACTGAAAGAGTTTTCAGTTTTTTAAGCCACTTGTGACACTATTTCCTGGGATTTCTACACCGTACATTGATCATCTTAGCATATTCAAAGTATCAATGCCAATAAAATGGCCCTAGTAAGAGAAAAAGAACAAAAAAAGATCCCTATATTTGACTTAAGCAACAGGTGTCGTCTGCAATGAAATGTGCCGTAAGTCGATTTTTCATGTTTTTGCGGGCGCGTAACTGGCACGTATGAGATGGTAGTCAACGCAACTGGATTTCTTGGCATTGTACAAAAAGAGATTTAAAAAAAAATAAAAATTTAGTTCCCTTTGTTTGATTTATGCAATAGAAAGCAGTTGCTACTGAAAGAGTTTTCAGTTTTTTAAGCCACTTGTGACACTATTTCCTGGGATTTCTACACTGTACATTGATCATCTTAGCATATTCAAAGTATCAATGCCATTTCAATGGCCCTAGTAAGAGAAAAAGAAAAAAAAAAATCCCTATATTTGACTTAAGCAACAGGTGTCGTCTGCAATGGAATGTGCCGTAAGTCGATTTTTCATGTTTTCGCGGGCGCGTAACTGGCACGTATGAGACGGTAGTCAACACAACTGGATTTCTCGTCACTGTATAAAAAGAGATTTAAAAAAAAATAAAAATTTAGTTCCCTTTGTTTGATTTATGCAATAGAAATCAGTTGCTACTGAAAGAGTTTTCAGTCTTTTTTAGCCACTTGTGACATTATCTTCTGGGGTTTCTACACTGTACATTGATCGTCTTAGCATATTCAAAGTATCAATGCCAATAAAATGGCCCTAGTAAGAGAAAAAGAACAAAAAAAATTCCCTATATTTGACTTAAGCAACAGGTGTCGTCTGCTATGGAATGTGCCGTAAGTCGATTTTTCGTGTTTTTGCGGGTGCGTAACTGGCACGTATGAGACGGTCGTCAACGTAACTGGGTTTCTTGTTACGGTAAAAAGAGATTAAAAAAAAAATTAAAATTTAGTTCCCTTTGTTTTGATTTATGCAATAGGAAGCAGTTGCTACTGAAAGAGTTTTCAGTCTTTTTTAGCCACTTGTGACATTATTTTCTTATTTTCTGGGGTTTCTACACTGTACATTGATCATCTTAGCATATTTAAAGTATCAATGTACAGTATGGCTGTTGGCCTGAATTAGAAAAGCAAATCGAATCAGGGGATCAAGGGATCAGGGGAAGTCACTCTTGCAAGGTGCTAGAAGGCACCAAAATAAGGTCTTCTGTCACCCTGTTTTCTTAAATTTTCGCCCATTTTCAGTGAAATCTGGCATATGTGGAGGGTGCATGCCTGGCAGTTTGCCAAGGACTGCATAACAGCCTTCAAAGAAGACTTAAAATCCACTTTTATGCCGATTCTTGTTCACTGTTTTCTATCGATATTTTCGGGCGCCATTTCAAATGGCTCAAAGCTTTCTGATTGGATGATTCTGGGGGTGTGTCTGCAATTTGATTGGCTGATTGGGCGCAATATTGAATTTCTCAAAGCTTTTCTGATTGGATAATTTGAAGAGAGGGATGAGATTTGATTGGCTGATTGGACGCCATTTTGATTTTCTAAAAGCTTCTGTGATTGGATAATTTAAGAGAGGCATGAGATTTGATTGGCTGATTGGAAGGGGGGGGGAAATCTCTGTATATCTATGTTAAATCTTCGGGTCATTTCAGCGTATTGATTGGCAAAGAGGGTTTGACCCCTGCACCAAGACCTTTTCTGGGTCCTGATGGTCAGAGGTTGAATCCCCAACTTTGCCATTTTATCTATTTTACCTATTTTTATTATTAGTCATTCTTACATCTTATTGTATTTCATTGGCCTATTTCTAAATTCTTCAAACAAGAACAAGATTTCTTATTGGAAAAAGTTTATGCCACAGCAACCGGTTGCTTCTGAATCAATGTTTTTGCGCAGCGGTTAAACATAAAATCGACTCATGACTCACATGGTCACCAAAAGTGGTTCAATGTTTTTCGTGACCCTGGTAAGAAAACGAATTTGGTTTACCTTTCTTTGATTTGTGCAACAGGTATCAGTTGCCTCCAAAAGTGTCCAAGTTGATTTAATGATTTTATGCACAGCACGTAACGGTCACGTATGGGTGCGATAGTCATTGTAACCAATTCAATGGCCCTAGTAAGAGAAAACGAAAAAAAAAAAATTTCCCTATATTTGACTAAAGCAACAGGTGTCGTCTGCAATGGAATATGCCGTAAGTCAATTTTTCATGTTTTCGCGGGCGCATAACTGGCACGTATGAGACAGTAGTCAACGCAACTGGATTTCTTGTCACGGTATAAAAAGAGATTTAAAAAAAATGAAAATTTAGTTCCCTTTGTTTGATTTATGCAATAGAAATCAGTTGCTACTGAAAGAGTTTTCAGTTTTTTAAGCCACTTGTGACACTATTTCCTGGGATTTCTACACCGTACATTGATCATCTTAGCATATTCAAAGTATCAATGCCAATAAAATGGCCCTAGTAAGAGAAAAAGAACAAAAAAAGATCCCTATATTTGACTTAAGCAACAGGTGTCGTCTGCAATGAAATGTGCCGTAAGTCGATTTTTCATGTTTTTGCGGGCGCGTAACTGGCACGTATGAGATGGTAGTCAACGCAACTGGATTTCTTGGCATTGTACAAAAAGAGATTTAAAAAAAAATAAAAATTTAGTTCCCTTTGTTTGATTTATGCAATAGAAAGCAGTTGCTACTGAAAGAGTTTTCAGTTTTTTAAGCCACTTGTGACACTATTTCCTGGGATTTCTACACTGTACATTGATCATCTTAGCATATTCAAAGTATCAATGCCATTTCAATGGCCCTAGTAAGAGAAAAAGAAAAAAAAAATCCCTATATTTGACTTAAGCAACAGGTGTCGTCTGCAATGGAATGTGCCGTAAGTCGATTTTTCATGTTTTCGCGGGCGCGTAACTGGCACGTATGAGACGGTAGTCAACACAACTGGATTTCTCGTCACTGTATAAAAAGAGATTTAAAAAAAAATAAAAATTTAGTTCCCTTTGTTTGATTTATGCAATAGAAATCAGTTGCTACTGAAAGAGTTTTCAGTCTTTTTTAGCCACTTGTGACATTATCTTCTGGGGTTTCTACACTGTACATTGATCGTCTTAGCATATTCAAAGTATCAATGCCAATAAAATGGCCCTAGTAAGAGAAAAAGAACAAAAAAAATTCCCTATATTTGACTTAAGCAACAGGTGTCGTCTGCTATGGAATGTGCTGTAAGTCGATTTTTCGTGTTTTTGCGGGTGCGTAACTGGCACGTATGAGACGGTCGTCAACGTAACTGGGTTTCTTGTTACGGTAAAAAGAGATTAAAAAAAAAATTAAAATTTAGTTCCCTTTGTTTTGATTTATGCAATAGGAAGCAGTTGCTACTGAAAGAGTTTTCAGTCTTTTTTAGCCACTTGTGACATTATTTTCTTATTTTCTGGGGTTTCTACACTGTACATTGATCATCTTAGCATATTTAAAGTATCAATGTACAGTATGGCTGTTGGCCTGAATTAGAAAAGCAAATCGAATCAGGGGATCAAGGGATCAGGGGAAGTCACTCTTGCAAGGTGCTAGAAGGCACCAAAACAAGGTCTTCTGTCACCCTGTTTTCTTAAATTTTCGCCCATTTTCAGTGAAATCTGGCATATGTGGAGGGTGCATGCCTGGCAGTTTGCCAAGGACTGCATAACAGCCTTCAAAGAAGACTTAAAATCCACTTTTATGCCGATTCTTGTTCACTGTTTTCTATCGATATTTTCGGGCGCCATTTCAAATGGCTCAAAGCTTTCTGATTGGATGATTCTGGGGGTGTGTCTGCAATTTGATTGGCTGATTGGGCGCAATATTGAATTTCTCAAAGCTTTTCTGATTGGATAATTTGAAGAGAGGGATGAGATTTGATTGGCTGATTGGACGCCATTTTGATTTTCTAAAAGCTTCTGTGATTGGATAATTTAAGAGAGGCATGAGATTTGATTCGCTGATTGGAAGGGGGGGGAAATCTCTGTATATCTATGTTAAATCTTCGGGTCATTTCAGCGTATTGATTGGCAAAGAGGGTTTGACCCCTGCACCAAGACCTTTTCTGGGTCCTGATGGTCAGAGGTTGAATCCCCAACTTTGCCATTTTATCTATTTTACCTATTTTTATTATTAGTCATTCTTACATCTTATTGTATTTCATTGGCCTATTTCTAAATTCTTCAAACAAGAACAAGATTTCTTATTGGAAAAAGTTTATGCCACAGCAACCGGTTGCTTCTGAATCAATGTTTTTGCGCAGCGGTTAAACATAAAATCGACTCATGACTCACATGGTCACCAAAAGTGGTTCAATGTTTTTCGTGACCCTGGTAAGAAAACGAATTTGGTTTACCTTTCTTTGATTTGTGCAACAGGTATCAGTTGCCTCCAAAAGTGTCCAAGTTGATTTAATGATTTTATGCACAGCACGTAACGGTCACGTATGGGTGCGATAGTCATTGTAACCAATTCAATGGCCCTAGTAAGAGAAAACGAAAAAAAAAAATTTCCCTATATTTGACTAAAGCAACAGGTGTCGTCTGCAATGGAATATGCCGTAAGTCAATTTTTCATGTTTTCGCGGGCGCATAACTGGCACGTATGAGACAGTAGTCAACGCAACTGGATTTCTTGTCACGGTATAAAAAGAGATTTAAAAAAAATGAAAATTTAGTTCCCTTTGTTTGATTTATGCAATAGAAATCAGTTGCTACTGAAAGAGTTTTCAGTTTTTTAAGCCACTTGTGACACTATTTCCTGGGATTTCTACACCGTACATTGATCATCTTAGCATATTCAAAGTATCAATGCCAATAAAATGGCCCTAGTAAGAGAAAAAGAACAAAAAAAGATCCCTATATTTGACTTAAGCAACAGGTGTCGTCTGCAATGAAATGTGCCGTAAGTCGATTTTTCATGTTTTTGCGGGCGCGTAACTGGCACGTATGAGATGGTAGTCAACGCAACTGGATTTCTTGGCATTGTACAAAAAGAGATTTAAAAAAAAATAAAAATTTAGTTCCCTTTGTTTGATTTATGCAATAGAAAGCAGTTGCTACTGAAAGAGTTTTCAGTTTTTTAAGCCACTTGTGACACTATTTCCTGGGATTTCTACACTGTACATTGATCATCTTAGCATATTCAAAGTATCAATGCCATTTCAATGGCCCTAGTAAGAGAAAAAGAAAAAAAAAAATCCCTATATTTGACTTAAGCAACAGGTGTCGTCTGCAATGGAATGTGCCGTAAGTCGATTTTTCATGTTTTCGCGGGCGCGTAACTGGCACGTATGAGACGGTAGTCAACACAACTGGATTTCTCGTCACTGTATAAAAAGAGATTTAAAAAAAAATAAAAATTTAGTTCCCTTTGTTTGATTTATGCAATAGAAATCAGTTGCTACTGAAAGAGTTTTCAGTCTTTTTTAGCCACTTGTGACATTATCTTCTGGGGTTTCTACACTGTACATTGATCGTCTTAGCATATTCAAAGTATCAATGCCAATAAAATGGCCCTAGTAAGAGAAAAAGAACAAAAAAAATTCCCTATATTTGACTTAAGCAACAGGTGTCGTCTGCTATGGAATGTGCCGTAAGTCGATTTTTCGTGTTTTTGCGGGTGCGTAACTGGCACGTATGAGACGGTCGTCAACGTAACTGGGTTTCTTGTTACGGTAAAAAGAGATTAAAAAAAAAATTAAAATTTAGTTCCCTTTGTTTTGATTTATGCAATAGGAAGCAGTTGCTACTGAAAGAGTTTTCAGTCTTTTTTAGCCACTTGTGACATTATTTTCTTATTTTCTGGGGTTTCTACACTGTACATTGATCATCTTAGCATATTTAAAGTATCAATGTACAGTATGGCTGTTGGCCTGAATTAGAAAAGCAAATCGAATCAGGGGATCAAGGGATCAGGGGAAGTCACTCTTGCAAGGTGCTAGAAGGCACCAAAACAAGGTCTTCTGTCACCCTGTTTTCTTAAATTTTCGCCCATTTTCAGTGAAATCTGGCATATGTGGAGGGTGCATGCCTGGCAGTTTGCCAAGGACTGCATAACAGCCTTCAAAGAAGACTTAAAATCCACTTTTATGCCGATTCTTGTTCACTGTTTTCTATCGATATTTTCGGGCGCCATTTCAAATGGCTCAAAGCTTTCTGATTGGATGATTCTGGGGGTGTGTCTGCAATTTGATTGGCTGATTGGGCGCAATATTGAATTTCTCAAAGCTTTTCTGATTGGATAATTTGAAGAGAGGGATGAGATTTGATTGGCTGATTGGACGCCATTTTGATTTTCTAAAAGCTTCTGTGATTGGATAATTTAAGAGAGGCCTGAGATTTGATTGGCTGATTGGAAGGGGGGGGGGAAATCTCTGTATATCTATGTTAAATCTTCGGGTCATTTCAGCGTATTGATTGGCAAAGAGGGTTTGACCCCTGCACCAAGACCTTTTCTGGGTCCTGATGGTCAGAGGTTGAATCCCCAACTTTGCCATTTTATCTATTTTACCTATTTTTATTATTAGTCATTCTTACATCTTATTGTATTTCATTGGCCTATTTCTAAATTCTTCAAACAAGAACAAGATTTCTTATTGGAAAAAGTTTATGCCACAGCAACCGGTTGCTTCTGAATCAATGTTTTTGCGCAGCGGTTAAACATAAAATCGACTCATGACTCACATGGTCACCAAAAGTGGTTCAATGTTTTTCGTGACCCTGGTAAGAAAACGAATTTGGTTTACCTTTCTTTGATTTGTGCAACAGGTATCAGTTGCCTCCAAAAGTGTCCAAGTTGATTTAATGATTTTATGCACAGCACGTAACGGTCACGTATGGGTGCGATAGTCATTGTAACCAATTCAATGGCCCTAGTAAGAGAAAACGAAAAAAAAAAAATTTCCCTATATTTGACTAAAGCAACAGGTGTCGTCTGCAATGGAATATGCCGTAAGTCAATTTTTCATGTTTTCGCGGGCGCATAACTGGCACGTATGAGACAGTAGTCAACGCAACTGGATTTCTTGTCACGGTATAAAAAGAGATTTAAAAAAAATGAAAATTTAGTTCCCTTTGTTTGATTTATGCAATAGAAATCAGTTGCTACTGAAAGAGTTTTCAGTTTTTTAAGCCACTTGTGACACTATTTCCTGGGATTTCTACACCGTACATTGATCATCTTAGCATATTCAAAGTATCAATGCCAATAAAATGGCCCTAGTAAGAGAAAAAGAACAAAAAAAGATCCCTATATTTGACTTAAGCAACAGGTGTCGTCTGCAATGAAATGTGCCGTAAGTCGATTTTTCATGTTTTTGCGGGCGCGTAACTGGCACGTATGAGATGGTAGTCAACGCAACTGGATTTCTTGGCATTGTACAAAAAGAGATTTAAAAAAAAATAAAAATTTAGTTCCCTTTGTTTGATTTATGCAATAGAAAGCAGTTGCTACTGAAAGAGTTTTCAGTTTTTTAAGCCACTTGTGACACTATTTCCTGGGATTTCTACACTGTACATTGATCATCTTAGCATATTCAAAGTATCAATGCCATTTCAATGGCCCTAGTAAGAGAAAAAGAAAAAAAAAAATCCCTATATTTGACTTAAGCAACAGGTGTCGTCTGCAATGGAATGTGCCGTAAGTCGATTTTTCATGTTTTCGCGGGCGCGTAACTGGCACGTATGAGACGGTAGTCAACACAACTGGATTTCTCGTCACTGTATAAAAAGAGATTTAAAAAAAAATAAAAATTTAGTTCCCTTTGTTTGATTTATGCAATAGAAATCAGTTGCTACTGAAAGAGTTTTCAGTCTTTTTTAGCCACTTGTGACATTATCTTCTGGGGTTTCTACACTGTACATTGATCGTCTTAGCATATTCAAAGTATCAATGCCAATAAAATGGCCCTAGTAAGAGAAAAAGAACAAAAAAAATTCCCTATATTTGACTTAAGCAACAGGTGTCGTCTGCTATGGAATGTGCCGTAAGTCGATTTTTCGTGTTTTTGCGGGTGCGTAACTGGCACGTATGAGACGGTCGTCAACGTAACTGGGTTTCTTGTTACGGTAAAAAGAGATTAAAAAAAAAATTAAAATTTAGTTCCCTTTGTTTTGATTTATGCAATAGGAAGCAGTTGCTACTGAAAGAGTTTTCAGTCTTTTTTAGCCACTTGTGACATTATTTTCTTATTTTCTGGGGTTTCTACACTGTACATTGATCATCTTAGCATATTTAAAGTATCAATGTACAGTATGGCTGTTGGCCTGAATTAGAAAAGCAAATCGAATCAGGGGATCAAGGGATCAGGGGAAGTCACTCTTGCAAGGTGCTAGAAGGCACCAAAATAAGGTCTTCTGTCACCCTGTTTTCTTAAATTTTCGCCCATTTTCAGTGAAATCTGGCATATGTGGAGGGTGCATGCCTGGCAGTTTGCCAAGGACTGCATAACAGCCTTCAAAGAAGACTTAAAATCCACTTTTATGCCGATTCTTGTTCACTGTTTTCTATCGATATTTTCGGGCGCCATTTCAAATGGCTCAAAGCTTTCTGATTGGATGATTCTGGGGGTGTGTCTGCAATTTGATTGGCTGATTGGGCGCAATATTGAATTTCTCAAAGCTTTTCTGATTGGATAATTTGAAGAGAGGGATGAGATTTGATTGGCTGATTGGACGCCATTTTGATTTTCTAAAAGCTTCTGTGATTGGATAATTTAAGAGAGGCATGAGATTTGATTGGCTGATTGGAAGGGGGGGGGAAATCTCTGTATATCTATGTTAAATCTTCGGGTCATTTCAGCGTATTGATTGGCAAAGAGGGTTTGACCCCTGCACCAAGACCTTTTCTGGGTCCTGATGGTCAGAGGTTGAATCCCCAACTTTGCCATTTTATCTATTTTACCTATTTTTATTATTAGTCATTCTTACATCTTATTGTATTTCATTGGCCTATTTCTAAATTCTTCAAACAAGAACAAGATTTCTTATTGGAAAAAGTTTATGCCACAGCAACCGGTTGCTTCTGAATCAATGTTTTTGCGCAGCGGTTAAACATAAAATCGACTCATGACTCACATGGTCACCAAAAGTGGTTCAATGTTTTTCGTGACCCTGGTAAGAAAACGAATTTGGTTTACCTTTCTTTGATTTGTGCAACAGGTATCAGTTGCCTCCAAAAGTGTCCAAGTTGATTTAATGATTTTATGCACAGCACGTAACGGTCACGTATGGGTGCGATAGTCATTGTAACCAATTCAATGGCCCTAGTAAGAGAAAACGAAAAAAAAAAAATTTCCCTATATTTGACTAAAGCAACAGGTGTCGTCTGCAATGGAATATGCCGTAAGTCAATTTTTCATGTTTTCGCGGGCGCATAACTGGCACGTATGAGACAGTAGTCAACGCAACTGGATTTCTTGTCACGGTATAAAAAGAGATTTAAAAAAAATGAAAATTTAGTTCCCTTTGTTTGATTTATGCAATAGAAATCAGTTGCTACTGAAAGAGTTTTCAGTTTTTTAAGCCACTTGTGACACTATTTCCTGGGATTTCTACACCGTACATTGATCATCTTAGCATATTCAAAGTATCAATGCCAATAAAATGGCCCTAGTAAGAGAAAAAGAACAAAAAAAGATCCCTATATTTGACTTAAGCAACAGGTGTCGTCTGCAATGAAATGTGCCGTAAGTCGATTTTTCATGTTTTTGCGGGCGCGTAACTGGCACGTATGAGATGGTAGTCAACGCAACTGGATTTCTTGGCATTGTACAAAAAGAGATTTAAAAAAAAATAAAAATTTAGTTCCCTTTGTTTGATTTATGCAATAGAAAGCAGTTGCTACTGAAAGAGTTTTCAGTTTTTTAAGCCACTTGTGACACTATTTCCTGGGATTTCTACACTGTACATTGATCATCTTAGCATATTCAAAGTATCAATGCCATTTCAATGGCCCTAGTAAGAGAAAAAGAAAAAAAAAATCCCTATATTTGACTTAAGCAACAGGTGTCGTCTGCAATGGAATGTGCCGTAAGTCGATTTTTCATGTTTTCGCGGGCGCGTAACTGGCACGTATGAGACGGTAGTCAACACAACTGGATTTCTCGTCACTGTATAAAAAGAGATTTAAAAAAAAATAAAAATTTAGTTCCCTTTGTTTGATTTATGCAATAGAAATCAGTTGCTACTGAAAGAGTTTTCAGTCTTTTTTAGCCACTTGTGACATTATCTTCTGGGGTTTCTACACTGTACATTGATCGTCTTAGCATATTCAAAGTATCAATGCCAATAAAATGGCCCTAGTAAGAGAAAAAGAACAAAAAAAATTCCCTATATTTGACTTAAGCAACAGGTGTCGTCTGCTATGGAATGTGCTGTAAGTCGATTTTTCGTGTTTTTGCGGGTGCGTAACTGGCACGTATGAGACGGTCGTCAACGTAACTGGGTTTCTTGTTACGGTAAAAAGAGATTAAAAAAAAAATTAAAATTTAGTTCCCTTTGTTTTGATTTATGCAATAGGAAGCAGTTGCTACTGAAAGAGTTTTCAGTCTTTTTTAGCCACTTGTGACATTATTTTCTTATTTTCTGGGGTTTCTACACTGTACATTGATCATCTTAGCATATTTAAAGTATCAATGTACAGTATGGCTGTTGGCCTGAATTAGAAAAGCAAATCGAATCAGGGGATCAAGGGATCAGGGGAAGTCACTCTTGCAAGGTGCTAGAAGGCACCAAAACAAGGTCTTCTGTCACCCTGTTTTCTTAAATTTTCGCCCATTTTCAGTGAAATCTGGCATATGTGGAGGGTGCATGCCTGGCAGTTTGCCAAGGACTGCATAACAGCCTTCAAAGAAGACTTAAAATCCACTTTTATGCCGATTCTTGTTCACTGTTTTCTATCGATATTTTCGGGCGCCATTTCAAATGGCTCAAAGCTTTCTGATTGGATGATTCTGGGGGTGTGTCTGCAATTTGATTGGCTGATTGGGCGCAATATTGAATTTCTCAAAGCTTTTCTGATTGGATAATTTGAAGAGAGGGATGAGATTTGATTGGCTGATTGGACGCCATTTTGATTTTCTAAAAGCTTCTGTGATTGGATAATTTAAGAGAGGCATGAGATTTGATTGGCTGATTGGAAGGGGGGGGAAATCTCTGTATATCTATGTTAAATCTTCGGGTCATTTCAGCGTATTGATTGGCAAAGAGGGTTTGACCCCTGCACCAAGACCTTTTCTGGGTCCTGATGGTCAGAGGTTGAATCCCCAACTTTGCCATTTTATCTATTTTACCTATTTTTATTATTAGTCATTCTTACATCTTATTGTATTTCATTGGCCTATTTCTAAATTCTTCAAACAAGAACAAGATTTCTTATTGGAAAAAGTTTATGCCACAGCAACCGGTTGCTTCTGAATCAATGTTTTTGCGCAGCGGTTAAACATAAAATCGACTCATGACTCACATGGTCACCAAAAGTGGTTCAATGTTTTTCGTGACCCTGGTAAGAAAACGAATTTGGTTTACCTTTCTTTGATTTGTGCAACAGGTATCAGTTGCCTCCAAAAGTGTCCAAGTTGATTTAATGATTTTATGCACAGCACGTAACGGTCACGTATGGGTGCGATAGTCATTGTAACCAATTCAATGGCCCTAGTAAGAGAAAACGAAAAAAAAAAATTTCCCTATATTTGACTAAAGCAACAGGTGTCGTCTGCAATGGAATATGCCGTAAGTCAATTTTTCATGTTTTCGCGGGCGCATAACTGGCACGTATGAGACAGTAGTCAACGCAACTGGATTTCTTGTCACGGTATAAAAAGAGATTTAAAAAAAATGAAAATTTAGTTCCCTTTGTTTGATTTATGCAATAGAAATCAGTTGCTACTGAAAGAGTTTTCAGTTTTTTAAGCCACTTGTGACACTATTTCCTGGGATTTCTACACCGTACATTGATCATCTTAGCATATTCAAAGTATCAATGCCAATAAAATGGCCCTAGTAAGAGAAAAAGAACAAAAAAAGATCCCTATATTTGACTTAAGCAACAGGTGTCGTCTGCAATGAAATGTGCCGTAAGTCGATTTTTCATGTTTTTGCGGGCGCGTAACTGGCACGTATGAGATGGTAGTCAACGCAACTGGATTTCTTGGCATTGTACAAAAAGAGATTTAAAAAAAAATAAAAATTTAGTTCCCTTTGTTTGATTTATGCAATAGAAAGCAGTTGCTACTGAAAGAGTTTTCAGTTTTTTAAGCCACTTGTGACACTATTTCCTGGGATTTCTACACTGTACATTGATCATCTTAGCATATTCAAAGTATCAATGCCATTTCAATGGCCCTAGTAAGAGAAAAAGAAAAAAAAAAATCCCTATATTTGACTTAAGCAACAGGTGTCGTCTGCAATGGAATGTGCCGTAAGTCGATTTTTCATGTTTTCGCGGGCGCGTAACTGGCACGTATGAGACGGTAGTCAACACAACTGGATTTCTCGTCACTGTATAAAAAGAGATTTAAAAAAAAATAAAAATTTAGTTCCCTTTGTTTGATTTATGCAATAGAAATCAGTTGCTACTGAAAGAGTTTTCAGTCTTTTTTAGCCACTTGTGACATTATCTTCTGGGGTTTCTACACTGTACATTGATCGTCTTAGCATATTCAAAGTATCAATGCCAATAAAATGGCCCTAGTAAGAGAAAAAGAACAAAAAAAATTCCCTATATTTGACTTAAGCAACAGGTGTCGTCTGCTATGGAATGTGCCGTAAGTCGATTTTTCGTGTTTTTGCGGGTGCGTAACTGGCACGTATGAGACGGTCGTCAACGTAACTGGGTTTCTTGTTACGGTAAAAAGAGATTAAAAAAAAAATTAAAATTTAGTTCCCTTTGTTTTGATTTATGCAATAGGAAGCAGTTGCTACTGAAAGAGTTTTCAGTCTTTTTTAGCCACTTGTGACATTATTTTCTTATTTTCTGGGGTTTCTACACTGTACATTGATCATCTTAGCATATTTAAAGTATCAATGTACAGTATGGCTGTTGGCCTGAATTAGAAAAGCAAATCGAATCAGGGGATCAAGGGATCAGGGGAAGTCACTCTTGCAAGGTGCTAGAAGGCACCAAAACAAGGTCTTCTGTCACCCTGTTTTCTTAAATTTTCGCCCATTTTCAGTGAAATCTGGCATATGTGGAGGGTGCATGCCTGGCAGTTTGCCAAGGACTGCATAACAGCCTTCAAAGAAGACTTAAAATCCACTTTTATGCCGATTCTTGTTCACTGTTTTCTATCGATATTTTCGGGCGCCATTTCAAATGGCTCAAAGCTTTCTGATTGGATGATTCTGGGGGTGTGTCTGCAATTTGATTGGCTGATTGGGCGCAATATTGAATTTCTCAAAGCTTTTCTGATTGGATAATTTGAAGAGAGGGATGAGATTTGATTGGCTGATTGGACGCCATTTTGATTTTCTAAAAGCTTCTGTGATTGGATAATTTAAGAGAGGCCTGAGATTTGATTGGCTGATTGGAAGGGGGGGGGGAAATCTCTGTATATCTGTTAAATCTTCGGGTCATTTCAGCGTATTGATTGGCAAAGAGGGTTTGACCCCTGCACCAAGACCTTTTCTGGGTCCTGATGGTCAGAGGTTGAATCCCCAACTTTGCCATTTTATCTATTTTACCTATTTTTATTATTAGTCATTCTTACATCTTATTGTATTTCATTGGCCTATTTCTAAATTCTTCAAACAAGAACAAGATTTCTTATTGGAAAAAGTTTATGCCACAGCAACCGGTTGCTTCTGAATCAATGTTTTTGCGCAGCGGTTAAACATAAAATCGACTCATGACTCACATGGTCACCAAAAGTGGTTCAATGTTTTTCGTGACCCTGGTAAGAAAACGAATTTGGTTTACCTTTCTTTGATTTGTGCAACAGGTATCAGTTGCCTCCAAAAGTGTCCAAGTTGATTTAATGATTTTATGCACAGCACGTAACGGTCACGTATGGGTGCGATAGTCATTGTAACCAATTCAATGGCCCTAGTAAGAGAAAACGAAAAAAAAAAATTTCCCTATATTTGACTAAAGCAACAGGTGTCGTCTGCAATGGAATATGCCGTAAGTCAATTTTTCATGTTTTCGCGGGCGCATAACTGGCACGTATGAGACAGTAGTCAACGCAACTGGATTTCTTGTCACGGTATAAAAAGAGATTTAAAAAAAATGAAAATTTAGTTCCCTTTGTTTGATTTATGCAATAGAAATCAGTTGCTACTGAAAGAGTTTTCAGTTTTTTAAGCCACTTGTGACACTATTTCCTGGGATTTCTACACCGT
The DNA here is from genome assembly GCA_946811185.2 of Hippopus hippopus. NCBI lineage: Eukaryota > Metazoa > Mollusca > Bivalvia > Cardiida > Cardiidae > Hippopus > Hippopus hippopus. Next base: position 47,688,502 of record OX328104.1, on the reverse strand, counting down.
ACATTGATCATCTTAGCATATTCAAAGTATCAATGCCAATAAAATGGCCCTAGTAAGAGAAAAAGAACAAAAAAAGATCCCTATATTTGACTTAAGCAACAGGTGTCGTCTGCAATGAAATGTGCCGTAAGTCGATTTTTCATGTTTTTGCGGGCGCGTAACTGGCACGTATGAGATGGTAGTCAACGCAACTGGATTTCTTGGCATTGTACAAAAAGAGATTTAAAAAAAAATAAAAATTTAGTTCCCTTTGTTTGATTTATGCAATAGAAAGCAGTTGCTACTGAAAGAGTTTTCAGTTTTTTAAGCCACTTGTGACACTATTTCCTGGGATTTCTACACTGTACATTGATCATCTTAGCATATTCAAAGTATCAATGCCATTTCAATGGCCCTAGTAAGAGAAAAAGAAAAAAAAAAATCCCTATATTTGACTTAAGCAACAGGTGTCGTCTGCAATGGAATGTGCCGTAAGTCGATTTTTCATGTTTTCGCGGGCGCGTAACTGGCACGTATGAGACGGTAGTCAACACAACTGGATTTCTCGTCACTGTATAAAAAGAGATTTAAAAAAAAATAAAAATTTAGTTCCCTTTGTTTGATTTATGCAATAGAAATCAGTTGCTACTGAAAGAGTTTTCAGTCTTTTTTAGCCACTTGTGACATTATCTTCTGGGGTTTCTACACTGTACATTGATCGTCTTAGCATATTCAAAGTATCAATGCCAATAAAATGGCCCTAGTAAGAGAAAAAGAACAAAAAAAATTCCCTATATTTGACTTAAGCAACAGGTGTCGTCTGCTATGGAATGTGCCGTAAGTCGATTTTTCGTGTTTTTGCGGGTGCGTAACTGGCACGTATGAGACGGTCGTCAACGTAACTGGGTTTCTTGTTACGGTAAAAAGAGATTAAAAAAAAAATTAAAATTTAGTTCCCTTTGTTTTGATTTATGCAATAGGAAGCAGTTGCTACTGAAAGAGTTTTCAGTCTTTTTTAGCCACTTGTGACATTATTTTCTTATTTTCTGGGGTTTCTACACTGTACATTGATCATCTTAGCATATTTAAAGTATCAATGTACAGTATGGCTGTTGGCCTGAATTAGAAAAGCAAATCGAATCAGGGGATCAAGGGATCAGGGGAAGTCACTCTTGCAAGGTGCTAGAAGGCACCAAAACAAGGTCTTCTGTCACCCTGTTTTCTTAAATTTTCGCCCATTTTCAGTGAAATCTGGCATATGTGGAGGGTGCATGCCTGGCAGTTTGCCAAGGACTGCATAACAGCCTTCAAAGAAGACTTAAAATCCACTTTTATGCCGATTCTTGTTCACTGTTTTCTATCGATATTTTCGGGCGCCATTTCAAATGGCTCAAAGCTTTCTGATTGGATGATTCTGGGGGTGTGTCTGCAATTTGATTGGCTGATTGGGCGCAATATTGAATTTCTCAAAGCTTTTCTGATTGGATAATTTGAAGAGAGGGATGAGATTTGATTGGCTGATTGGACGCCATTTTGATTTTCTAAAAGCTTCTGTGATTGGATAATTTAAGAGAGGCCTGAGATTTGATTGGCTGATTGGAAGGGGGGGGGGGAAATCTCTGTATATCTATGTTAAATCTTCGGGTCATTTCAGCGTATTGATTGGCAAAGAGGGTTTGACCCCTGCACCAAGACCTTTTCTGGGTCCTGATGGTCAGAGGTTGAATCCCCAACTTTGCCATTTTATCTATTTTACCTATTTTTATTATTAGTCATTCTTACATCTTATTGTATTTCATTGGCCTATTTCTAAATTCTTCAAACAAGAACAAGATTTCTTATTGGAAAAAGTTTATGCCACAGCAACCGGTTGCTTCTGAATCAATGTTTTTGCGCAGCGGTTAAACATAAAATCGACTCATGACTCACATGGTCACCAAAAGTGGTTCAATGTTTTTCGTGACCCTGGTAAGAAAACGAATTTGGTTTACCTTTCTTTGATTTGTGCAACAGGTATCAGTTGCCTCCAAAAGTGTCCAAGTTGATTTAATGATTTTATGCACAGCACGTAACGGTCACGTATGGGTGCGATAGTCATTGTAACCAATTCAATGGCCCTAGTAAGAGAAAACGAAAAAAAAAAAATTTCCCTATATTTGACTAAAGCAACAGGTGTCGTCTGCAATGGAATATGCCGTAAGTCAATTTTTCATGTTTTCGCGGGCGCATAACTGGCACGTATGAGACAGTAGTCAACGCAACTGGATTTCTTGTCACGGTATAAAAAGAGATTTAAAAAAAATGAAAATTTAGTTCCCTTTGTTTGATTTATGCAATAGAAATCAGTTGCTACTGAAAGAGTTTTCAGTTTTTTAAGCCACTTGTGACACTATTTCCTGGGATTTCTACACCGTACATTGATCATCTTAGCATATTCAAAGTATCAATGCCAATAAAATGGCCCTAGTAAGAGAAAAAGAACAAAAAAAAATCCCTATATTTGACTTAAGCAACAGGTGTCGTCTGCAATGAAATGTGCCGTAAGTCGATTTTTCATGTTTTTGCGGGCGCGTAACTGGCACGTATGAGATGGTAGTCAACGCAACTGGATTTCTTGGCATTGTACAAAAAGAGATTTAAAAAAAAATAAAAATTTAGTTCCCTTTGTTTGATTTATGCAATAGAAAGCAGTTGCTACTGAAAGAGTTTTCAGTTTTTTAAGCCACTTGTGACACTATTTCCTGGGATTTCTACACTGTACATTGATCATCTTAGCATATTCAAAGTATCAATGCCATTTCAATGGCCCTAGTAAGAGAAAAAGAAAAAAAAAAATCCCTATATTTGACTTAAGCAACAGGTGTCGTCTGCAATGGAATGTGCCGTAAGTCGATTTTTCATGTTTTCGCGGGCGCGTAACTGGCACGTATGAGACGGTAGTCAACACAACTGGATTTCTCGTCACTGTATAAAAAGAGATTTAAAAAAAAATAAAAATTTAGTTCCCTTTGTTTGATTTATGCAATAGAAATCAGTTGCTACTGAAAGAGTTTTCAGTCTTTTTTAGCCACTTGTGACATTATCTTCTGGGGTTTCTACACTGTACATTGATCGTCTTAGCATATTCAAAGTATCAATGCCAATAAAATGGCCCTAGTAAGAGAAAAAGAACAAAAAAAATTCCCTATATTTGACTTAAGCAACAGGTGTCGTCTGCTATGGAATGTGCCGTAAGTCGATTTTTCGTGTTTTTGCGGGTGCGTAACTGGCACGTATGAGACGGTCGTCAACGTAACTGGGTTTCTTGTTACGGTAAAAAGAGATTAAAAAAAAAATTAAAATTTAGTTCCCTTTGTTTTGATTTATGCAATAGGAAGCAGTTGCTACTGAAAGAGTTTTCAGTCTTTTTTAGCCACTTGTGACATTATTTTCTTATTTTCTGGGGTTTCTACACTGTACATTGATCATCTTAGCATATTTAAAGTATCAATGTACAGTATGGCTGTTGGCCTGAATTAGAAAAGCAAATCGAATCAGGGGATCAAGGGATCAGGGGAAGTCACTCTTGCAAGGTGCTAGAAGGCACCAAAACAAGGTCTTCTGTCACCCTGTTTTCTTAAATTTTCGCCCATTTTCAGTGAAATCTGGCATATGTGGAGGGTGCATGCCTGGCAGTTTGCCAAGGACTGCATAACAGCCTTCAAAGAAGACTTAAAATCCACTTTTATGCCGATTCTTGTTCACTGTTTTCTATCGATATTTTCGGGCGCCATTTCAAATGGCTCAAAGCTTTCTGATTGGATGATTCTGGGGGTGTGTCTGCAATTTGATTGGCTGATTGGGCGCAATATTGAATTTCTCAAAGCTTTTCTGATTGGATAATTTGAAGAGAGGGATGAGATTTGATTGGCTGATTGGACGCCATTTTGATTTTCTAAAAGCTTCTGTGATTGGATAATTTAAGAGAGGCCTGAGATTTGATTGGCTGATTGGAAGGGGGGGGGAAATCTCTGTATATCTATGTTAAATCTTCGGGTCATTTCAGCGTATTGATTGGCAAAGAGGGTTTGACCCCTGCACCAAGACCTTTTCTGGGTCCTGATGGTCAGAGGTTGAATCCCCAACTTTGCCATTTTATCTATTTTACCTATTTTTATTATTAGTCATTCTTACATCTTATTGTATTTCATTGGCCTATTTCTAAATTCTTCAAACAAGAACAAGATTTCTTATTGGAAAAAGTTTATGCCACAGCAACCGGTTGCTTCTGAATCAATGTTTTTGCGCAGCGGTTAAACATAAAATCGACTCATGACTCACATGGTCACCAAAAGTGGTTCAATGTTTTTCGTGACCCTGGTAAGAAAACGAATTTGGTTTACCTTTCTTTGATTTGTGCAACAGGTATCAGTTGCCTCCAAAAGTGTCCAAGTTGATTTAATGATTTTATGCACAGCACGTAACGGTCACGTATGGGTGCGATAGTCATTGTAACCAATTCAATGGCCCTAGTAAGAGAAAACGAAAAAAAAAAAATTTCCCTATATTTGACTAAAGCAACAGGTGTCGTCTGCAATGGAATATGCCGTAAGTCAATTTTTCATGTTTTCGCGGGCGCATAACTGGCACGTATGAGACAGTAGTCAACGCAACTGGATTTCTTGTCACGGTATAAAAAGAGATTTAAAAAAAATGAAAATTTAGTTCCCTTTGTTTGATTTATGCAATAGAAATCAGTTGCTACTGAAAGAGTTTTCAGTTTTTTAAGCCACTTGTGACACTATTTCCTGGGATTTCTACACCGTACATTGATCATCTTAGCATATTCAAAGTATCAATGCCAATAAAATGGCCCTAGTAAGAGAAAAAGAACAAAAAAAAATCCCTATATTTGACTTAAGCAACAGGTGTCTATTTCTTTATTCTTCAAACAAGAACAAGATTTCTTATTGGAAAAAGTTAATGCAACAGCAACCGGCTGCTTTTGAAAATGTCGTAAGTCATTTTTATGTTTTTGCACAGCGGTTAAAATGCAATTGGTTGACATGTTTTTAATGTATTTTTTGAAGTACTAGGGTATGTATTTTTGGAAGCAAGGGATTAAGCAATGTGTGAGGCTTCAACGAATGGTCGATTTCACTCTTTTTTCTATATAGAAAAAAACTGTGGTGTGAAACCAACAGTCATAGCCCTTTGGCCCCCGTTTCGCATTTTGGTTCAAACTTGTGAAGGGAAGAAGGAACGGTAATGACCTCAAGATCATTTCCTTGCATAATTCATGGATGTAATAAGTACTCTTCCACTGCATTGAAAACCTACCTTTCTCTATTACTTCTAATTTTCACCATGGCCAATTCGAAACGACGGCCAATTCGAAACAAACTGTTTCCCTATGACACTCTTCCCGCCTTGTTCGTTCCGAACGAACTAAGAGTAAAGGCAGATACATAAAAGTTCCCACGAAACAGGTTCGTCTAATTTCAGAAATTATAGTTTGTTTATTTGATTAATTTATCGGTTCGAGCTAAATGCCGTTTTAAAAGTATATGCCATATCACGGCGGTCAGTGCACTTCGACTACGTTCATCCTACCTTCAGTCTGAAGGGTTGCTCCGATGTTATTTTTGTGATTTGTCTCCGCACCCCTTCACATCAGCCCTTCTTTAGCACTATCTGGAAATTTCAAAATCTTACCTGTCAATCTTTCAGTCTGCTTAATGTGTCTTTAATCTGCTTGTCAGCTATTAAAAAGGACATGAATCGATAGATAAATGATTTAACGTCATGTTGACACCAAGTTAAGTGCAAGGTTTTCGTTCATATTTTTGTAATTTACCATTTATTTGACATTTTAAACACATCTGGCTAATATTTGTAAACAAACGCTTATTATGAATTCACTTAACTGCACATGCATGGTCAATTTGAATTGAAAAAATAATATTGTGTGATTGGCAATTTAAGTGATAAATACGACTCCTCATAAATGAAATACATCCAGCACTTTTAGCTTTCTTTTTTATGCCCAAGCTGAAAACACAGAAGCCGATAAATTGTGAAAAAAAAAGGACTTTAATTTACCGGAAGTGATTTCCGAAACATGCGCAGTAAATGTCAAGCCTAGTTTCGATTTCCAGGGAAGTAGGTCAACGGATATTTACATTCCGAAATAATGGAATTATATGGAGGTAACACTGTCATTTATTAATTATTTTGGTGTTTTTGTAAAGATTAATCATTAATCTCTCGATTAAGGACCTTATTGTTCACTGACAGAGAACAGATCTACGCATATGGCCATTTGAAATGATGGTATTTAAATTTTTCACTCCAGATGGGTCGTAAGAGCACTTGTTGCACGGGCTAGCGGAGAAACAATCACAAAAATAACAACGGAGCTAGTCCCCGAATTGGGGTTACGTTCATCCATATTCTAAAAGTTTGTGTTGTGTGAAGAGAGGGAGAGAAAGACGGTCACACAGAGCGGCCCGACATAGAGAGGGATACAGAGTTGTCTGGTACAATCTGGTAAAATTATCTTTGGAACAATAAAAAAAATAAACGTAATGATTCTGATAATTACAACTTATTCAAATTCCACATGTAAAATTACAATTTCAGACTAAAAGAAATGCTGATAGGTAAAAATAGTTTTGTTGAAAAAAATAGACCTGTACATATTACATACGAGTTCAAATAGGACAGTCAATCCAGTCAACCTCTTCAGTTGACCAGCAATGATGTCCTCTGGATTATGATCAATAAAAAGGGATGTTGTATATAATCACTGACACTGATGATAGTGTACCCTTGACAAACTGAAAATTCGCGATATTAAGCTTTGGTGTTTATTAACTTAAGTTACAACGGTAAAAATGAAATTCCACCTCGCTGTATATGTTATTCAATTATTGTCCCTCAAGTACACAAGACTTGTCCGTCTTATTTCAAATATTCACAAAAGGTAGCCATTTTGTCATGCAGGTATATTCGCGGAAAGTCAGCATAAACCAGTATTTCAAAAATAGACTGACCTTTAATCTCCACCTTTAACACAGTCACGTGACACCCATTAACAGCAAAATATTATGGAAGTATGGTAAGTTTTAAATGTGGTTCTGTCTTGAAATAATTTGTAGTTTTTATGGGAAGTGGTCTTTGCACTAATGAAATTACCTGTTTTGAACAGGAGCTTTTCCAAGTAGCCAACTTGCCTGCTTAAATCTTTACCAAACGACAGTTTTAGACTTGTCCAAACTGAGAGCATTTGCAGACAACAAAATTAATGTGACTCAAAAATTGAAGGTTGTTTTGAGATGGGAAGAAAAAATAGTGGAAAAGGAGAAAATGCTGGTTACTAGCATTTTCTCCTTTTCCCACAATGTTTTTAAAAGGGCTTTTTCCTTGGTTTGTAAAAACCAGGGATTGTTTGGTAAAGGTTAAACCTCATTTTTTTGCGACTTTTGCAGATGATAACAAAAACAACAAATGGTATGACCTCATCGGCCCACAAAATGGTCGCGAACTTCAATGTATTGGGATTTTAGATGATTCGACGTATACATTATATCGTACAGGACGGGGGCATGTAGTAGCACCAGTGATTTAACCCTTAGGCTGCTTAGCGTGACTCACTGGCCTTTTTGCAGACAGTGTAGATTATGATCAGACTACCAAGAACGTACAGCCTGATCTTGGATCCACAGTCTGATACGGAGATATTTTTCTTCAAAGCATAAGTTTGAAATGGCAATAGTTGTTTTTTTACTATCAAATTTAAAATTTGGTTTTAGTTATTTAGCAGGATAAGGGTTAACCAACCCAATCAACCACTTCAATGGACAACTTGTGACTAGTATTGACTGGTTTGTAATTGGTTATAACTGCTGGCCTGGTCAATACTCATATTGACAAGCTTTTTACCAACCTTGCATAATTATATGCACAGAATCATGTAACAGTGGCAGTTTGCCAGTATTAATGTGCCCCTAAATCCTATCACAAAAGGAATATTGTGTAAATATAAACATGAAATACAACAGCACTGACTTTACTGCCAGTAGTGCTATCTTCCACAGTGTTTTTTTCTAAGCAGAGTAAACAATAAAAAACACTCAATAATAAATCAGTTCAACCCTCTTATTTTTTTCTGAAACTGTAATTGTTACACACCCTCACTCCAGTCAGTATGTAGTTACCAGCATATTTTTACCTTTTGTCACAGTATTTCTTTTGGTTTACTTCTAAATACTTTACACCAAGCCATGCCAAAACACAATTATATCTCAATACAACATTTACAAATTCCAACAATTATGTACCATATACGCTTCCAGATAAGCATGCTTCTACTACCCATGATTACACTGCAAGAAAAAAGCAGTGCTCCTTTTCCAGCATACTACTAAAATACAGGAAAAATTTTAAAAAATCAATGGTTTCAAAGTCTATCCTCAGAAAATATGCTCTAAACCTGAAAATCTCTACAAGTAAGATAAAACAAAGCTTACTAGAACTCTTCCCAGCACACACAATCACACCATCCAAGTAATCACTTCTTCCTTGCAAAAATACATGTTGAAAGATGCTTGTTGTTCCCCCAGTTTATAGCAAAACATGGCATGTTATCCCATGATCCACAGAATCCATGTGCAGATACGACAAGCACAACCCTTTACACAAATAACACACACACACACAGAGACACACTGCACTCTTCACTCCAATACAGCATTTAAACCTTTAAAACCCACATAACATACACAATCTCTCTATCTACCCTTCACATAACATATGCATTACCCTTTACTCTCAAACTACATTAAAACTGAAAATCTCTGAGCTTCATAAACCAATTAACCTATTTATTTTGCTACTATTGTGCAACAAGTTCTTACAACATGTACTAATCAGTCCCAGTTATTTCTTTCAAAGAAACTTTAACTAGCTATTGTGCTGTGTTATGAGTAAATCCAACAGTTGATTTCTGTCCATGGTGGGATTCAAACCAAGATCCTTTGTTGTGAGTGGGTCAACACTGTACCCCTGCACCACTATCTCCAGGTTTCAACTAGTCCCACTTTTCCTACCTTTTTCCTTGTTTCCTACTTTTTTATTCTATTTCTACTTTTTTCAAAAAACCTGCTACTATTCTTACGTCTTTAATGAAAGCGAAAATAAAAAGAAATGTATCTTTTAACCCTTTCCCAAACAACCAATTTTATATTTTTTCATTTCCAAAACATCTTCACATAATAAATTCAAATTTGGTAAAAATGAAGTTAGGCTCTCTGATAGGGTCAAAAACATTGTGGGAAAAGGAGAAAATGCTGGTGACCAGCATTTTCTCCTTTTCCCACAATGTTTTAAAAGTCTTCTTTCCCAGGGTAGTGAAAACCTGGGATTGTTTGGTAAAGGGTTCAAGTATTTAAGCATGTTGCAGAATGAAACTCGCTGTTAAGTTACGATATTAGGACAGATGGTATATTCTGCTAATTGCAGAGTGTTTGATTGATTGATTGTATGATGTTAAACGCCGTTTTCAACACTATTTCAGTTATATCATGGTGACCAGTGCACCTATCCAAGCTTTGCTGGAGTTACTTTTACCAGTACTCTGCACAATTTTTTTTCCAAGCCACTGGCTGCTTTCTCAAGGAACCTCATCCAAACAATGGTCAGCGATGGTACTCTGCACAATTTTTTTTCCAAGCCACTGGCTGCTTTCTCAAGGAACCTCATCCAAACAATGGTCAGCGATGGGTGAGGAATGAATCCTGTCCCAATGACCATCATCAGTACTCGGGGAAAAAAAGTGGCTGAGCCAGGGATCAAACCCACAACCTATTGTTCACAAGTCCCCCACTCTACCGACTGAGCTACCGGGGCTCGGCACAGAGTGTTTGAACATACTACTGTTGACCTATTATGCAAACTTCATGATGTCTTTCTGGGAAATGTGTCCAAACCATTGGCCATTCATGCCTTAGAAGTTGACAGCAACATCCAGAATAAGATCTCGGAGCCACTTGCAGTTAGGCAGCCCAGGGGTCACACCTTTTATAGGGGCATAACATAGGGGAGACTATTGATATCTTCTTGACTGTTAAAAATTTGGCCTAGACCTGTATTAGTTTAGTTTAAACATATTTATTTTACATCAATTGAGAAACAAGTTCTTACAACTTATGCTAATCTCTCTCGATTCTGCTTCCTCGGAACTACACCAGTACTCGCACTGAATGTGTGGGCCAATGAACAGTCCCAAAGTTGACACCTGCTCCGGGGCGGGGTATCGAAGTTGGGACCTTATGGTTATGAGGCCTACACTCTACCTCACAATCATGGACACCACTAGACATGGGATTCCGCTGCATAAAGCATATTTCAAACGATACGACTATGGTCAACCTACTTGAAATTGAACTCATAGACCTGTATTATGCATTAGACCACATATGTAGCAGGTTGACCAATCAGCGTCCAGTATTTCACAAGAATATATCAAAGATACAACTCCAGCAGTTGTATGTATCTTGATATACAATGCTAGTATATCCCACACGTGAATTCCGACAATTTTTGTTTGCAATATTGAGTTGAGGCAAATTGTACCCTTCAGGGTACAATAATTTTGAAATATGACTTGGTGAACCGGAAACAGCATTTCGATAAGTTAGTGCGATACTATTGTAAGTGCCTATACAATGTCCAAGCAATAAAAATTAGCATTGGGCTGATCTATTGATTCACTCAATCAACCTCTTGAATGGAGTCTGGTTTTGAAAGTAGAAAAATAAGGCTGGAGTTAGGGAAAAAAAACTCTAGTGTTCTCAATTCGGCTTTTTGTCTTGATGATATCTCAGACAAGTTTGAAAATGGGCCATGTCGGGTCAAAAACTAGGTCAAATCTTAGAAAAACCTTGTGTACACTCCAGAAGCCACATTTTCTGTCCAATACTCTTGAAAGTTGGTCAAAATGTTTGTCTTGATAATATTGCAGACAAGTTTGAAAATGGGTCATGTCCGGTCAAAAACTAGGTCACTAGGTTAAATCTTAGAAAAAGCTTGTGTACACTCCAATGGCCACATTTTCAGTCCAATTTCTGTTCTCTTTCCTATTTTTTTCCTAGCGCTTTAAGGGTGATCTGACCCAGTTTCTATGCCTTGTGTTTTGAATTTTGTTAATTCTTACCTAAATTGCACACATATTGCGAAGGGTTTGTTTTGTCTTTGAATCTGATAACTTCCGTTCTCATTGTACGGCTCGGTCAACATCAGGCTATTAACTCTTTACCAAACGACAAAAATTTAGACTGGTCCAATTGAAAGGATTTGCAGACAACAAATTAAATGTAACTGAAATGATGATTTTTGTTTGGGATGAAGAAAACATTGTAGGAAAAGGAGAAAGTGCTGGTAACCAGCATTTTCTCATTTTCCCACAATGTTTTCAAAAGCCTTCTCCTACAGGGTTGTTTAAACTCGGGATTGTGTGGTAATGGGTTAATACTTGTTGAATGGTCATTGTTGAATAAAGGTTGGGTGGCGGTGGGTGAGTATGTGCAGTTTCTCAGTTTCCTGTGACAGAAATGTGAAAAGCTCAAATCACCAGTTGATATTTAGAGCAGACTGCAGAAACAAAGAATCATGAAAGAGTGCATGTATACATGCACATTATCAATGTTCATTGTGAAACATGTACCGCAAACCTTCGGTGAGGTATGAGATCAGACTGCTCATAACATCTTGATAAATTATATCATTCTGTACTACTGGCCAAAATTGGAAGCATATGCAGATGCATAACTAAATGTTTTTTATCTGATGGGATTTTTTCTCTCAGGGACAGTGGCCAAAAAAGTGTGAAAACACATTTAAAATTTAATTATTATCATATCATTTAAAATGACTGAAAATATTGTGAAGATGATAATCTTCTATTGTGTGGTCAATGCAAGTGTTAGTTGCTGGCAGAAAAATGAATTCCAAAATCAGGCAAAAAGTAAACGAAATACATGTATAGGGTGACTTGGCCACTTTTAACCTGGTTTTGAAACCCCATTCAGGCTCCAAAAATTTCCAGAAAAGACACTTGTCTTGTAGGACAAATGACTTTGAAAAAACACTTGCCCTGCTTTGATCCTCACTCGCCTGACGAGAAAACCCTGTCTTATATTTGACTCTGACATTTTTTTTCAGACCAAATAGAAACGCTGATTGACCTTTCTGTAAATGCTTGTTTGGCACACCCACCTTAGTAACGCGTTATTTTGGTCGTTAAGTCTGACAAACAAACCAGAACATTGTGTCGCATACAAAGAGAAAGAGCATTTATTTCAGTTTTATTCTGTCTGATATTTTGCTCTAGGCTAATTACCCCAAATTTTTTTCCCCAACTTTCTTATTATTTTAAACTTAATAGGCAAGTTTACCAGAAAAGATACTTAAAATAATGTCATATTTATAAGGAAATGAGAAGTAAAAATAATGCAAATATGTTCGTAATTCCATGTGCGGTTGCAGCATTTCAAATAAAAGTACATTCTGAGTAACTTACTGTCGGCAACATGTATGATTACTAAAAGGGGCATAAGTTTTTAAGACATTTCGTCAGTATATAACATAATTTAATTGTAAACAATATAGGAAAAGGATTTACAATTTAACCCTTCACCACACAGTCTTGTCCTTTGTCGACCTTGAAGAAGGAGACTTATGAAAATATTTCTCTCTTTCTTGGCTGTTTATAATCCTTTCAAAGACAAATTTTATCACTGGAGCAACATTTAATTTGTCGACAGCAAATATTTTCAAAATACACTTCATTTTGTTGTCAGGTTAAGAGTTAATTAATACCTCTAATACCTGTTTGAGTCTTAGAGGTACAATAGTATTTATGTTTAAAATGCTTGAATTTTTTAACCTTTGCACATCTGAAAAGTGGCACATGTCATAAATGTTCCAGTTAGGCATTAATTTTAACCCTTGGTGTGTGAAGAATGTGCTGAGTGTGTAGATATAGATCAGACTGCAAATAGTATGAAGCCTAGTCTTGGACTTAAAGGATCTGCTACTTATATTATTTAGCATGGTTACAGTAGATTTAGGTCTTACTTCTATTCTGTTCTGTTTCAGAGGTTCAGTTTAAAGGCAACTTATCTTAATTAAATCAACTTTTGATTTAGCCATATTTAAGAGGATTAGCACATCTGCCATTTCAAAGGTAAACTGTTAATTTGATAGGATGTGTGTTTGATTGCAAACCAGAGTTGCCGCTCTAATCCACTTGACCACCCATTGTCTCAGTATATCATTGAAGTTTAAAACAAACTGCCATCAATAATATTAACAAGTTTGTTAAGTGATGGCACACTTAACTCATTTTAAAAGCATCTAAAAACTAGTTTCCCTTACCCAAAATTGAAACTTTTCTGTTGAATCAGACTATCTATGAATATTTATAATGCATGTAATTCGGTGTAATTTGTTATCGAATATGATGTTGAGACGACTTAACTAGCCTCACAAAAACAATAAGCATGTTAAATTCAGTCATTCTTTTGTAAAACTGAGGTATGTTTAGGTGTTTAGGTGTTTCATTCTTTCGCATTGATGTTCAAAACTTTGCTGAAACATGTAAATCTATTGCAGTCCTTCACCCCAGAAATTCGAACTTTTTGTACTTAACTTTGTGTAAGTTAAAGCATCTCTAAAGTTAACAAGGAAGTAGGCTTATCTTATCACTACGGATCCATGTATTCTGGTTACCAGTATTTTCTCCTTTTTATACGCCCATCGAAGACGGGACGTATTATGGGATCACCCATGGCGTACGGGCGGGCGTCTGGGCGGACGGTGTCCAGTTTTTTTGTCCGGAGCATAACTTTGTCATCTCCAGTCCAATTGACTTGAAACTTGGCATGTGTGTTTGTTGCAATAATACGGAGTGCAGTGCGAAAGAACCATAACTCTACCTCATGCTGTCTTTGAGTTATTTCCCTTTGATAGTCATTTTTACAGCATTTTCTGCTTGTCCGGAGCATAACTTTGTCATCTCCAGTCCAATTGACTTGAAACTTTGCATGTGTGTTTGTTGCAATAATACGGAGTGCAGTGCAAAAGAACCATAACTCTACCTCGTGCTGTCTTTGAGTTATTTCCCTTTGATGTCATTTTTACAGCATTTTCTGCTTGTCCGGAATATAACTTTGTCATCTCCAGTCCGATTGACTTGAAACATGGTATTTGTGTTTGTTGCAATAATACAGAGTGCAGTGTGAAAGAACCATAACTCTACCTCGTGCTGTCTTTGAGGTATTTCCCTTTGTCATTTTTACAGCATTTTCTGCTTGTCCGGAGCATAACTTTGTCATCTCCAGTCCGATTGACTTGAAACTTGGCATTTGTGTTTGTTGCAATAATACGGAGCGCAGTGCGAAAGAACCATAACTCTACCTCATGCTGTCTTTTGAGTTATTTCCCTTTGATCGTAATTTTTACAGCATTTTCTGCTTGTCCGGAATATAACTTTGTCATCTCAAGTCAGAGTGACTTCAAACTTGGTATGCATGTTTGTTGCAATATTACAGAGTACAGTGCGCAAGAACAATAACTCTACCTAGTGCGGATTTCGAGTAATTCCACTTTGATCTTCATTTTTACAGTATTTCTTGCTTGTCTGGAACGGAACTTTGTCACCTCAAGTCAAATTGACTTGAGACTTGGTAAACATGTTTGTTGCATTACCTGCCCTTTACGATTATTATACCCCCTCGACAACTGGCGGTGGGACGGGCGTATCTTGTGACAATTTGCCGCTCTTGTTCCATAATGTTTTCAGAAGCCCTCCTCCTGAGGGTCTGTATTAAAGGGTCAAACAAAATAAAATTTGAAGGTAGCTATTCAACAGACCTTGTTGGCGATTGAAACAGCGATTTTCTTTAATGGGGTTTTTCTATGCCTTTTTTTTTTTTTTTAAGCTCACCTGAGCACAACATGCTCAAGGGGAGCTTTTAGGATCACCCGGTGTCAGTCGTGCGTTGTGCATCGTCAACAATTCTTTAAACATCATCTCCTCCTAAACCGCTGGACCAAATTGGACCAAACTTGGCTGGAATGTTCCTTGGGAGGTCCTCTTTAAAAAGTGTTCACAGAATTTAATTTCATCAAAAACTCTGGTTGCCATGGCAACCAAATAGAATTTTCTAAGAATTCTTTAAAAATCTTCTCCTCTGAAACTGCTGGTCAGATTTTGAAATAATTTCACAGAGATGTTCCTTGGGTGACCCTTTTCAAAAATTGTTCGCAAAATTTTGATCCGTCAAAAAACATGGCTCTGGTGACTGGGGGCTACTTGCACTATACGGATATGAAGAAATTCTCAAAAATTCTTCTTCTCTGAAATTGCTGGTCCGATTTTGAAATAATTTCACAGAGATGTTCCTTGGGTGACTCTTTTCAAAAAATGTTCGCGAAATTTTAATCCGTCAAGAAACATGGCTCTGGTGACTGGGGGCTACTTGCACTATACTGAAATTAAGAAATTCTTAAGAATTCTTCTCTGAAACGGTTGGTCAGATTTTGAAATAATTTCACAGAGATGTTCCTTGGGTGACCCTTTTCAAAAATTGTTTGCAAAATTTTGATCCGTAAAGAAACATTGGCTCTTGTGACTACTTGCACTATACGGCTGTGAAGAAATTCTTAAAAATTCTTCTTCTCTGAAATCTCTGGTCAGATTTTAAAATAATTTCACAGAAATGTTCCTTTGGTGACCCTTTTCAAAAATTGTTCGCAAAATTTTGATCCGTCAAGAAACATGGCTCTGATGCGGGGGGGACTACTTGCACTATACGGCCATGAAGAAAATCTTAAAAATTCTTCTTCTCTGAAACGGCTGGTCCGATTTTGAAATAATTTCACAGAAATTTTCCTTGGGTGTCCCTTTTTGCATATTGTTCGAGAAATTTTGATCCATCAAGAAACATGGCTCTGATGGCTGTGGCCTATTTACACGATATGGACATGAAGAAATTCTTAAAAATTCTTCTTCTCTGAAACCGCTGGTCAGATTTTGAAATAATGTCACAGAAATGTTCCTTGGGTGACTCTTTTCAAAAATTGTTCGCAAAATTGTGATCTGTCAAGAAACACTGCTCTGGTGGTGGTGGCTATTTGCACTATAGGGACATGAGTAGATAGATAAATACCCACCCTGCGCCTTTTTTCTAATTTTTCAGCAAAAATGTCCTAGAAATTTTAAAATGTCCTAGAAATTTTTAAATATCCTCCTCCTAGTTTTTTTTTGAATTTTTTTTTGATGTGACTGATTGACCAGGTGACTGAGTAACTGACTAACTGAGTAACTGGGGTGGCCAGGTGCAAGTGTGTCAGTGAGTGACTCGACAACCTGACTAATTAGCTAAGCAATACTACATATAATATACATGACCTGTATATTATATGTATAACATACTTAAATAGGGGGTTTGTGAGGGAAATTCAAAAAAATTATAATGAATCCATATTGAAATGGCCACATGCTGAAACTAGTTTAATTTTTGCTTTTGCTCTACACATAAGGCAATCATATGGTAATTTTTTATAACCTAAATTAACGCTACCCATTGTTGTAAGATTTACTAATCCATACCAACATTCACCATAAAAATCTATATAACCATAACTTCCACCTTTTTTATTAAATAACTCTATATCCTCTTTAATATCATCATAATGGGGGTGAATATCATTTCTAAATGTTATGAGAGGATATAATTCGTAATTAGTTGGAACCGGTTCTCTATCTTTATCATCTATTATTTCAAACAAAGCATTTTTATAATCACCAATAAAATTATCACTTCTACAAAATGGTATTTCAATAACTGTAAACATAGGGCTACCTTGATGGCGATAAGGGCTTCTGTTAAAAAGATATGGGTCTGGCCAAACCATAAAAACAGTTGTGGTAAAATCAGATTCAACCAACTTTTGTTTACTATGTAAGTAATAACTGAATGGTATTAATTTCTTTAATATAACAAATTGGTCATTTCTTTTTGTTTCTAACAAATTAAGAATTTCTACTTGATATAATTTTTTCGATGAAAAATAATTAGTTCTCATATAATGTTTATTTTCAAGGTTTTCTTCTATCTTATATAAATATTGATAATCTAATTTATTTAACACACTCATCTTATATATTTTTTATAAAAATTTCATAGAAGAAATTCAAAAAAATTTATCCACTTAGATATATATTTCCTATATCACAATAAAGCAACATAGGAAATGTTAATTATCTAACATTTTAATAAAATGAGTTGGTTAAATAAAAAAATAGAAAAATTAATAAAATCCTTAACTAATAATAGCACAGATGAATGATAAACTTTATTAATAACACCTCAATACCTTTTTATAAAAAAATTTTTTGAATTTTTTATAGAGAAAAATATATAATTAATATAAGATGGAGTCATTGAAGGAGTTCTTAAAGGAGTTAAACTTAGATAAGGAGGTTAAACTTATGAGAGCAGTAGATGGAATGGAGGAAAGTTTAATTAATAAGGATATTGTTATAAATAAATTTAAAAATTTAGTTTCAGATAAAGAACTATTAGCTAAATTTGCGGTATTCTTAGCTATTTGTGTAAACAATATTTTAAATTCTATAGACCCTATGCTTGTCTATAATAAAAGTTATACCCGTAATTTTTGGAAAAATTTAAATGAATTTAAAAACGTAAATAAAAAAGATTTACGTGAAATGTGGGCTGTAAGACTAGGTCTTAAATTAGATAGAAAATTAAGTAGAAATCGTATGATATATCTTTGCGTAAAGCACATCTTTAGGGAATTTAATGATGAGAATTTTAATAGATTGTCTTCAAAGGCCTTAGGAAAGATAAAAAGACTACCTGTAAGCCGGGTTTAAACATATAAAAAAAGCAAGTATTAAAAAAGATTGGGGAAGGTTTTTTATAAATTTAGACAAATGCGCCAAAACAGAAGAATATAAAAAAAATTTTTATAAATTTTTTTTTATAAATATAACTTCTCATTGAGAAAGGACTTATATTTATTTAGTGTAATTACAAGTCTAATTCTATCAAAATAGATATATAAGCGTGTGTTACATTACGAGTGTCTGTTCTCGAGATAAAGTTTACGATGTCGCATTGTTTTACCTCCAACGCCTTAGGAAAAACTGTACAGCTACAAGTTTCGTCCGCTTTCTTTTTAATAATAGAGTGATCAAGCGGCTCCGCTCCGTTTATCACTATACCAACATCTATCTCTTCTCCTCGTGCATTAGCATTATCTTTAACAACCGTTAAACTTCCTCTTATGATTCTACCCGGAGCACTCATACAATAACCCCCTAAACCATGCTTTCTACCTGAATTACCATTACCGAATGAAAACTCATAATTACCAGACCCTAATGGTCCGTTTTCTTCGGCCCACACAGTTATAATAGGTTTAGGACCTATGAGAGAAGGAAGGGATACTTTTCTATCCACGTATGATTTTGTTGCTAAATCTCTCTCTTCTACCGGGGTTGCCGCGTTTTTTATAGAAAAACCTTGAAGGTCTATGTCAGTCACCGCCATGAAACTCCCATCCGGATTTTTTATAATAGCTCCACCGTTATCGACATAATTTTTATTGACAGCAGAGTCACGGGATACTGGATTTGGCAACCCAGTAATCGAATTACCATTCATATCTATTTCACCATCCATTGAATAGGACCCATCTTGTTTTTTTGTTAAAGCTTTTTCACCCGCAGTAGCTGCCTCAATGGCGGTATCCACGTAAAACTTATTAGAGGCTTGGTCGTGTCTCGTGGGGATTCCGAGATTGTTAATTACTCGTCCTCCCATTGAAATTGCATCATCTGCCTCATACCACCTTCCGTCTTTATAAACAAAGGCTCTATCAACATTATCCACATAATTTTTAGTAGCAGCTTCACCCGGTTCTGTTGGGTCCTTAACATTTCTTATCGGATTAAAACCCATATTTAAATAACCAGTAACGTGGTATCCACCGTTTTCATTCAACAACCCTGAGTTGGTATCAACATAAGCCTTAGTTGCCACATCATGAGAATTTACAGGATTACTAACCCTCGTTAATGTATTACCATTCATGTTTATTGACCCAGTAACAACAGTTGTTCCATCTTTGCGTAAAAAATTATTATTTATGTAAGCGAGTGACACACCATCACCACTGGTTTTATCATCTTTCATTCTTCCAAATTTGTTAACAGGCATTTTTTTTATATAGTACTAAAAAAGTTTATTTAAAACATTTTGAAACTGGTTACCTCTAGATAACTCTTTTAGAATGTACAAACATAAATGACCACAAAATACTTGCCCAGCTTGTTGTAATTGGTCAGTATTGTACTGTATTGGGCTTTTTAAATAATCTCGAATTTCAATAGGTGGTTGTATACCATAACTATCAAAATAAATTTTAGTTTTACAATTTTTATACCAAGCGACCCAATGTGTACCAGGTCCACCACTTTTATCAAAGTTTACTATACCACATTCTTTTTTACTCGGTTTTCTCGGTAATGTATCTAGTAAAAAAACTCCTCTAAAATAAGGAATCTTTAATCTTTTAGCGGTACCCTCTAATTCGAAATTGTTCAACGGTTTATTCGGTAAAATTACATTTTCAATCGAAATATTTGACATTTTTTTATAGTTAAATATTTCTAATGTCTTTATTGTCAACCCATGAATTAAATTCATCAGGATAACCTTTCCACTTTACAAGAGATTTCTTTTTTCCTTTTTTAATAACCTTTTCTATCCTATACAGCTCTTGACTAGTTTTCTGCAGTTCAGGTTCATAAAAGGTACCTTGTATTTCTTCTCCATTAAAATCTTTAATTTTATATGTTATAGGTGATGTAAGTTTTACTTCAGAAACTGTAAAAACCTCCTCAGTCCATCTTGTTGTATAACCTTTCTCAAAAGTCTTTTTCTTTTTAGTTATCCTTACTTTGTCTCCAACGGAAAACTTAGGATTAGAGTCTCTTATTTCAAGATTATCAGGGTAAAGATTTCTCCAAACTCTCGTTTCATTTTCTTTTTTACTAGCGTCTACCGGAGTCATCTTAATAGATGAATGCCTCGTGTTATTATATTTTTTAACCAAATCCGGTAGAACATTGATGTAAACGTTTGTAGAGTTAGCGGAAAAATACTTCCACATTTTTTCTTTCATTGTTCTAATCCATCTCTCAACCACACTAGATTTTTCCTCATTTTCGGTAGAATACAATTCAACCAAGTCTTTTACATCTTTGTTATAAAACTCTTTACCCTTATCCACCCACATTTTTTCAGGTTTTCTCTCCTTAAAAATACTTTTTAATGCTATAGCAACAGATTTTCCTGTTTTGTCTTTTAATGGCACCAGATATCCATATTTAGAAAAGATGTCAGTGACAGCGAGAAGGTATTTAACACCACGATTAAACTTAGAAAATGCTTGCATGTCTACTAAATCTGCAGCCCATATCCTATCTATACCGTTTACTCTAACTCTCCTTTTCTTAAAATTTCTTTTTACAGGTTTATGTAATTCTTCCACTAAAGTTTCGAAATTTTTTTTTTTACTCCCATTCCAAATTTCATTTTCGTTCCAATGAGTTTACTTACCAAACCCTTTTCCATTTTTTCTCTAATACTAGGATTGTAAATACCTTCTAACTCTGTTAACATATTTTTATCACACACTGCGTTTCTTGTAGCAGTATCATTGTGTTGAAGATAGCAAACATCATGATGATAAGCGGCTTTATCAACACGGTTTATTGGTTTACTCCATTCCTTCGGTGTTAAATCTGGATTGAGTCTTTTATCTAGTTTGGTACCTGGCCCTGTAAAGTTGTGTCCTGGTAGATGCATTTCAACAGGTAAATTATTTATAAATTTGTTTAAGATGCTACTCCCGGTGGTTTTTTTTTTATAAATTGTGATTTAGTTATTCCACAAATAACACATTTCCCCTGCATCATATTTCTTCCATTTTTCGAAATGGTATATTTTATATCACTTGTATCAGTATGTTTTTTACATTTAACACAATACATTTTATTTTATATATAAAAAATAAAAATATTTAAATAAAAATGGATATTATAAACTTATCATGGAATGAAGTAGTATCAAAGAGATTTAATCACTCCCTTTTACCAAAAAGTATTAGGGGTTTAATTATAGGTAAATCAGGATGTGGTAAAACTACTTTATTGTTAAACCTTTTACTCAGACCAGATTGGCTTGACTACAACGATTTAAGTGTTTTTGGAAAAAGCCTTTTTCAACCAGAATACCGAATACTAAAAAAGGCTTTTGAAGAGAAACTACCAAAAGAATATATCTTAAGGTTGTTTAACATACGTGATGAGATACAAGAAACGAACATTCCACCAACAGCTTTAGTTGAAGAATGGGTTAAAACGATTAAAAACAAATCGGATATAAATTGCAACTTCTTTGAAAATGCTAGTGATGTACCTGACCCGAGAGAGTTAAACTCAGGAAATAAAAATTTAATGATTTTCGATGATTTACTTTTAGAAAAGCAAAATAAATGTGAGTGTTACTACATTCGAGGAAGGCATAGTAATGTTGACTGCTTTTACCTCTCACAGAATTATTTTAGACTACCAAGACAAACTATTAGAGAAAACGCTAATTTTATTTGTCTTTTCCGACAAGATTTAAAAAACCTTAATCATATTTATAGCGACCACATAGGTGAAGATATGTCTAAGGATGAGTTTAGAAAGTTTTGTCAAAAGGCATGGGAAAGACCACATGGTTTTGCTATTATTGACTTAACCAGTAAAAAACATGATGGAAAGTATAGAAACGGTTTTGACAATTTTTACATACCTAAATCGGTATAAAAAATATTTAAATATTATAAAATGGAAGAACTTTTAGAACAAATTGTAAAAAATACAAACCATGAAACATCATTTCAAATCATAGTAAGCGACAACAAAACACGTTTTAGAACAAGGTTTAATCCTCCAATTCAACTGGAAAAAGATAAAGTATATGAAATAGCTCTGGTAAACCTTGAAACTTACTACTCTTTTCCAAACATTGATGAAACGAACAACACATTCGTTTATTCTCCAGACAATGGTACCTCATGGATTAAAATAAAAATACCTGAAGGAAGTTACGACTTTGCTAGCATTAATGACTTCATTCAACAGGAAATGAGAAAAAATGGTCATTATGATAGAGTTAATGAAGAGTATCCTATTAACATTTCTGCAAACACCAATACTCTAAAGTCTATTATTACCTTAGAAGATGGTTATCAAGTAGATTTTAATCAACCAGGCTCCATTGCTAAAGTATTAGGATTTACTCGTGCTAAATATACACAAGGATTTCACGAGTCAGAGAATGTAGTGAACATTCTTAGCATAAATAGTTTGCTCGTTAACATAGATATTATCTCAGGAAGTTATGTTAATGGTTCAACAAAAAACACTATTTACTCTTTTTTCCCAGATGTTGCACCTGGATATAAGATAATTGAGTCACCAATTAATTTAGTATACTTACCAATAACATTAAATGAAATACATAACCTAGAGGTAAATATTACTGACCAAAATGACAATTTACTAAATCTTAGAGGTGAAAATTTAACAATTAGGTTTCATATTAGAGAAGCGAGATAAATAAAAAAATATTTGTATATAAAATGACAAGTTACACTAATGTTAAAGTAAATATATCTGAAGGACAAAAGCAAAAGCTTCAATATGCTGTTAAAGCTGGTTGCCCATTAAGTATTCGTTTAGGTCATGAAGATTTACATGGTAATGATGTTTTAGCAATTACCAATTCACAAGCAAAGAAAATGGCTAAAGCCTATGAGGATGGTGTGGGTATAACTATTAAAATGACTGCAAAACAACTTAAACATAACATGAAGATAGAAGGGGGTTTTCTCGGAATGTTAGCCGGGTTAGCTGCTAGAGCTTTGCCGATGCTTGCAAAAACTGTTTTACCAGCTTTAGGTGTTGGTGCTCTTTCTGGATTAGCTCAAACAGGTGTTCAAAAAGCTATGGGGTCAGGTCTTTACCTTAAAAAAGGAGGATGTGTTTGTCAAGTTGAAACTGATGGATGTGGATTATACTTAAAACCATACAAAGGTAAAGGATTAGCTTCCGTTGGTGATGGGTTGTATTTAAAGCAAGGAGGAAAAATGTATGATGGAAAAGGACTTTTACTCGGACCTAATAGTCCATTTGCTAATATTCCTATCCTAGGAGCTATATTGTAATATTTAAATATTATTTACAACAAATAAAAATGGATATACATAAATTTGGTATAAAACCTAATATTACTACCCAACATAAAACTATATTTTGGAAACCTCATTTAAATGGAGTAAGATATCCTCCCTTAAAGCAAGATTCTCTAAAATGGAAAATATACTCACAAGTAACTATCAAGATTCCTCCTCATGATGGTATGAGAGTTCCGTTAGGATTTGGTTATATAACTACACAAGGAGTTGTAGTGATATCTATTAGTAATAAATGGAAATATGGTTTAACCATTTTTAATGGTGCACATCTTGATAATGACGTTAATGATATCTTAGTCTACATTTATAATTTCTCACAAAAACCAATCGAAATACCTGAGGGAGAGTTATTCTGCTATCTAATATATTTAGCATAAAAAAATTATTATATTAATAAAATGACAGATACAAATCAGGAACACCCTAATAAAATATATCCTCCGTTACCTAAAGAACGAAGTACCGCAAGCGCCCCACCTATTGAAATGCATGCAATGGGAGATGACAAAGGTCATTCCTATCGTTTACAAAAGATTTCGGAGATACAACAATTCCTTGAGAAAGAAGTTCAAACTAGAGACGTTCTAGCAAAAAAGTATTTACGTGCTTCAAGAATTATAAGCAATGTTGATGTTGTTTTAGCTACAACAGCTTTAGGTGCAGGTGCAGGAGGAATTGGACTGCTATCTACAGTAGTAGCGATTCCCGTTGTTGTTGCCTTAGAAGGAGTTGCCTTAGGAGTTGGTCTTCTAAGCGTAGTTGGTAATTTTGTTGTAAGAAATACTAGAAGCAAAGCAGAAAAGCATATGAAGATTAGAATGCTTGCAGATGCAAAATTAGATACTCTTTCAACACATATTTCCAAAGCTTTGGTGGATGGTATTGTTTCAGATGAAGAATTTAAACTGATTATGGAAGAAGTAGAGAAGTATAAGGTTATGAAGGAAGAAATACGTACCAATATCAAGAAAAAGATTTCTACTGAAAACGAAGAATCTTTGATAGAAAAAGGAAGACAAGAAGCTCGTGAGTCCTTTCGGAGGCTCGTTGAAAAGAACCATGGAGGTTCCCTCCCCTTTTAAAATTAAATTTCCTAAAATTAGGTATAGGTGTAAGTGTATGTGTGAAATTGATAATTCCTCAGACACGTAATATATTAAAATTGTTACAAAAAACTGTTACAAAAACTATCATAAAAACTATGTTAAAAAAGATATGTTGCTAATTAAAAATGTCATTTCTAAAAATAACTGACCCTGCAAAAAGAGACTTAATTGTAAAAGAGTATCTCGAAACGAGAAAGAAGATTCGGGATAATCTACTAGCAGAGAAAACGGGTGAACAACAACTTCAAACCGATTTGTCAAAGTTTTTTAAACCTATAACGGAAACGCAAAAAGCTACAACAAAGGAGATTACAGAGGGACTTAAACCTATTAAAGAAGGTATCGAAAAGTTACCGCAGGCTATTAATCTACCAGCTTATCCATCAATAGAAGCTTATCCCTCTGGAGAAAAACCAACTATTGAGGAAAGGAAATTGGATGAATATAAAGGTACATTTTTCATCTGACCACTTGCAAGGAAGTATCTAACAAAATTTTTTAATGAAGATGATGTTGATAAAACATGGGGATTATATGATAAAGATAAAAA
Organism: Hippopus hippopus; assembly: GCA_946811185.2. NCBI lineage: Eukaryota > Metazoa > Mollusca > Bivalvia > Cardiida > Cardiidae > Hippopus > Hippopus hippopus. The sequence goes on along the minus strand of OX328104.1, from coordinate 47,663,482 downwards.
ATTTTATATTGGTAGAAAAATGGTCGCAATTGAGCATGATGATATTGTTCTTGGTACAAAGACATACATAGGAACACCTGGTTTATGGGAGTTAATTGTTGCTAAAGAACCAAATAAAAACATTTATACAGATGAGGATATTACAAATTATCATGAGTTAATGAAACGAACCAGCGCTCTTCATCGAAGTAACGACCCAAATGATACACATCCTAAAAGTTCTAGAGGGGAAAAATGGGCTGAAATTCTTAGACCTCTTTGGTTTAGTAAGAGAAAGTATGAAGGAAAGGGTACCGTTGTTATCCCATCTGACCCTAACGCATTAATAGAAAGACTAGACCTGTTATTGGCAAGTAAAGAAGCAGGTAATACAGGTGTAAGAAATGAGGTAGTAAGCATTTGTGATGAATTAAAAAGACAGGGTGTTTTAAATTCACACGCTTATAAAAATTTAATGTCTATACTATAAAAAATGATCATCACTAAGAAACACGGATTTAAAACAAGGTATTCATACGGTGGTACCGGAATCTTTGATAGTATTGCTAACTTTTTAGCGAGGTTTTTTACTAGTAGTGCAGCTAAACAAATTGCGTCTTCTGCCCTTGATGTAGGAAAGAGTGTAGCTAAGGAAGGAGCAAAGAAAGCTTTAGAGGTTGGAAAAAGTGCGGCTGTAGAAGCAGGAAAAAAATTAGTTACAAAAGCTTTAACACCAAAATCAAAACAAATTTTACAAAAATATAACACGACAATACCACCCCCTGATACTCCTAAAACGCAAAACAATAGCACATTAATAGATGGGAGTGCCATTGCTATTCAAGACTTAGTTAAAAGATTAAACAGTGGAGCGGGCATTAAAGTAGTATGAAGAAAAAAAATATAAATAAGTTAAAAAAATTATTTCACTTATAAAAAAGATAATGTCTGTATTAAAATTCAATCGTGTAGATTATGAAAAATATAATACTAGTTGTGTTAATATAGTAGGTGCTTCTTTAAACATACAAGATTGTGAAATCTCTAAAATTAATAAAACAGATTATGGTTATAAAAAAGTTGTTTTGAAGTTATCTCCCGAAAAAATAACCAAAATAAAAGAGATTGAGGAAAAGGTGAATAAATATTTAAAAAATTGGGGTATACCTGAAATAACACTTGTATACGGTAATATAATTTATCCTAAAACTAATCTAGGTATCACAAAAAACATTAAACTTCGAGGTGTGTTTGTTAATGAAAAAAATAAGTCTTTTCCCCAGCTTTGGTTTGAAATTTAAGTAACACAATTATAATTTTTATCTCATTTAAAATTATAATTGTTATTATAAAATGGACATTTTAAAAATCACCGAACCAATTTTAAAAGATGATAGTATTGCTGAGTATGAACACCATGAGTATGAACCAATCACTGGTACCAATCTCAACAACCCAGGAGAAATTAGGATTAACATTGAGACTCAAGATATTTTTACTCATCCTAGTGAGAGTTATTTACATATTGTAGGTGAATTAGTAAGAAGTGATACTGGAGCAGTTTATGATGCTAACACTAATATTTCTTTAACAAACAATGGTCTCATGTATCTTTTTAAAAATATTAAGTATCAACTTTCGGGTATGGAGATTGAATCCGTATTGAATCCTGGCCAGGCCACTACAATGCTTGGGTTGTTAAAATATCCAGATGATTTCTCTAAATCACAAGGGTTAAATCAATTGTGGTATAAAGATACAGCAGCTAACGCGGGTGCCGGAAACACTGGTTTTATTGTAAGAAGAAATTATATTATTAATGACCCTCTTCCAAGAGGTACCTTTAGCTTCAGAGTTCCATTAAAACATATATTTGGTTTTTGTGATGATTATGATAAGATATTGTATGGAATGAAGCAAACTCTCACATTAACGAGAAGTGATGATAATGATGCGGTCTTTCGAGATGGTGCTGCTCCTGCTGATGGTAGAATTAATTTACTTAGAGTATCTTGGTTTATGCCACACGTGCTACCTGCAGATGAAGAGAAAATGCAACTTTATAAAATTATCGAGAAAAAAGAAAAAATACCGGTTGGATATAGAATGAGACAGTGTGACTCTATCGCGGTTCCCGAGTCAACATCATTTACCTGGAGACTTGCTGTCAAATCATCACCTGAAGTGCCACGTTTTATCATTGTTGGTTTTCAAACTGGTAAAAGCGGTGACCAACAACAAAATCCAGCCATATTTGACCATAGAAACGTTAAAAACATTTATGTTACGTTAAATTCTAATAGATATCCCGCTGTTGATTATAATCTTTCATTCACTGCAAACCAATTTAGTAGAGTGTATGGTGACGCTTCTCTATTTAGGTCTAAGTTTTATAACATGAATGAAATGGTGTCAAACCCTAACATTACTCCCTCAGATTATAAAACCCTTTATCCTTTGTTTTTGTTTGATGTTTCCAAACAGAGTGAGAGATTGAAATACTCTGTCACTGATATCCAAATTAAAACACATTTTACTGAAAATGTGCTTGCGAACACAGAGGCATATGCTGTTATTATTAGTGATAGGTTAATTAACTTCCAGTCTGATGGAAATAAAATGAGTGTAGTGTATTAAGATTTTTTTCCTATATAAAAATGATAAAGACTATAGATTTAAAAAAAATTCTTAAAGAAAATAATATAAATTTCTACTCATATTGGGATAAAAAACGTTTAGTTAAGTTGGTGAAAGAACATGGATTGTTCCCAAATGAATCACCTAAAAAAGAAAAAAGCAAAGACCCTAAGTTTGATAGATTAAAAACTATTATGTATAATCCTAAGAAAGTTAGTTTAGAGGATGTTGAAACTGGAGAAATAAAAACCTTTCCATCGATTTATAAAGCAGGTAAATTTATAGACCGCTGTCCACAAACGATTGAGAATTGGAATGGAAGGGTTTGGAAAAATAAATATAGGATTAACATTCAGTAATTTTATTATATTTATACACAGATATGATAAAATTTTTGATATATAGGTTAAGAAAATTATATTTACTTTATAAAATGAGTTGGCTTAATAGAATTTCAAATATAGCTAGACAAGCTGCATCAGGTGTTAGAAGAGCTATAGCAAATGTTATACCTGAACCGGTTCAACGAAGAATCAATAATTTTACTAATTGGTTAACTGGTAATGTGGAAGCATCACAATTACCACAAGTTTTTGATGAAATTGTTGCTAATGTTAGAGAAAATTATCCACCAAGGCAACCGTTTGAGATTAGAGCTTCTCAATCCGCATTTAGAGAGTATGCTAGTCAATATGTTATAGAGGGTAGAGAAAATTATAACCCACAAAGATTTTTCACAGAAACGTGGATGCCTCTTATAAATACTCTTCGAAATAATTTACAAACAAAGGTAAAACTTGTACTTAGGTGTAAATTAAGGTTAATGACAGATATTGAGCAAGGTTCTGTTGAACGTGCTTTTCATAGTAGTCAACATTTAAATTTAAACGGGGAAGAAATAGAGGATTTATTGAATAGAATGATAGATGAAGTTTTAGAAAATTTAGCTAAGTTCCAAAGAGAAGGTAGTGGTTGGACTTTTGAAAGTATAGTGCGGTTAGAACTACATACAGCTGCTTATGTTCCTTTAAGAGCTAATGGTTGGTTACCTTTACCAAAATGGATTGCTAGCAAAAAAGTAGTTATCAATATGAAAAATGAAGATGACAAATGTTTTTTATGGTGTGTTTCAAGAGCGTTAAACCCTGTAGACAACCATCCAGAAAGAGTTGATAAAGCTTTGAAAGAAAAGGAAAGTAGTTTAAATATGGAGGGAATAGATTACCCTGTTTCGTTTAAGGGTATCAGTAAGTTTGAAAAACAAAATCCTGAAATTAGTGTAAACGTATATGGGTATCAGGAAAATAAAAAGGAATCTATTTATCCTCTTAGGATTACAGAAGATGAAAAAAGTAAACATGTCGACCTTCTTTTTATTAAAAATGAGGAAAACATGCACTACGCTCTCATAAAGAAATTTAATAGTTTAGTGAGAAAACAAGTAAGTGACAATGGTGGTATAGAATTTTGTAAACGATGTCTAAATCATTTTGGTAGTAAAGAACTTTTGGAAAAACACAAACAATATTGTAACGAACACGAACCTATTACTTTAGAGATGCCAAAACCAGGTACCATGTTAGCTTTTGAAAACCATTTTAACAAACTTGAGGTTCCCTTTGTTGTATACGCTGATTTTGAAAGTGTTTTGGAACCAATACACACATGCCAACCAAACCCAGAAAAAAGTTATACTATACAACATCAAAAGCATGTACCTTGTAGTTTTTACTATATTATAAAATGTTTTGACGATGGTGTGTGTGCTCCTATAGAAAGAAATTATGTTGGAGAAAATGTTGAGGAAGTTTTTATAAACTGGTTGAAAGATGATATACGAGAAATTCATCAACGGTATCATCAAAAACCAAAACCTATTAAAATAACAAAATTAGAGGAAGCAAAACACAAAAGAGAAACACATTGTTGGATTTGTAATGAAGAATTTACTCATAAAAATTATAAGGTAAGAGACCATTGTCATTTTACAGGTAAATATAGAGGCACCGCACATAATGAATGTAACTTAAATGCTAAAATACCAGACTTTACACCTGTATACCTTCATAATCTTAGTGGATATGACTCTCATCTTTTTATTAAATGTCTTGGTAAATCTGAAGGGAAGATTGATTGTATTCCAAACAATAAAGAGAAATATATTAGTTTTAGTAAAAAAATTTGGGTTGGAGAAAATATAAAAGACTATAAAATTAGATTTCTTGATAGCTTTAAGTTTATGAGTTCTAGTTTAGATAAACTTTCGAGCAACTTAGAGGAAAGTCAATTAAAAATTTTATCGAGATATTTCACTAAGAATCTCCTACCATTGGTTAGGAGAAAAGGAGTTTTTCCTTATGAGTACCTAGATTCATTTGATAAACTTAAAGAAGAGAAATTACCACCCAAAGAAGCATTTTACTCAAGTTTGAACAAAGAAGGAATTACAGATGAAGATTATGCTCATGCGCAAAAGGTTTGGAAAGCTTTTAATATGAAAACGTTGAAGGATTACTTAGAACTTTACAATAAAATAGATGTATTGCTTTTAGCGGATGTTTTCGAAAACTTTAGAGATGTTTGTCGTGAAAACTATGACTTAGACCCTAGTTGGTATTATACTGCTCCTGCTTTAGCTTGGGATGCAGCATTAAAAATAACGAAAGTAAACCTAGAGCTTTTATCTAATCCTGATATGCTTTTAATGGTTGAAAAGGGTATCAGAGGAGGTGTTAGTATGTGTAGTAAAAGATACGCGAGAGCAAATAATGAGGATATGGGTGAATTATATGATTCTAGTAAACCATCAAAATATTTATTATATATAGATGCAAACAGTCTTTACCCTTGGGCAATGAGTCACCCTCTTCCTACACATGGTTTTAAATGGATGACGGGTAAAAAATTAGAAATTTGGCAAAAAATACCGTGTATATTAGAAGTAGATTTAGAATATCCTAAAGAATTACACGATTTACACAATGACTTTCCTTTAGCACCTGAACGTTTAAAAATAGAAAAAGTAGAAAAACTTATTCCAAACTTAAATAACAAAGAGAATTATATTATTCATCATGAAGCCTTAAAAACATGTGTTGATTTAGGTTTAAAGATTACTAAAATACACCGAGGAATTAAGTTTGAGGAAAGCCCATGGCTTAAATCATATATTGATACAAACATTAAACTAAGAAAAGCAGCAAAAAATAATTTTGAGAAAGATTTTTTTAAGTTGATGAATAATTCAGTCTTTGGTAAGACTATGGAAAACCTTAGAAATAGAGTAAACATAGAATTAGTTAACAATGGAGAGCGTTATAGGAAATTGGTAGCAAAACCAAACTATAGTCACACAACAATATTCGATGAAAACCTAATAGCGGTACACATGAAAAAAACTAAGTTAAAATATGATAAACCTATTTACTCAGGATTAAGCATCTTAGACATCAGTAAAACGCATATGCAAAAAACTTATTATAATTACTTTAAAGATAAGTATGGTGAAAAGGTTAGAATGTGTTATACTGATACAGATAGTTTTATCCTTGAAATAGAAACTAAAAATTTGTATAAGGATATGGAGAAAGATGTGTTTGAAATGTTTGATACAAGCAATTATCCTAAAGACCATTTCTTAAAAAATGATTGTAATGCGAGAGTAGTTGGAAAGTTTAAAGATGAGTTAGGTGGTAAGATTATGACTGAGTTTGTTGGTCTAGGAGCAAAAATGTATGCTTATAAAACTTTAGATGGTGAGGAAGAGAAAAGATGTAAAGGTGTTAAAAAAGCGGTTGTCAAGAAAGAGACAAACTTTAATAATTACAAAGAGTGTTTGCTTACAAAAAAGGACCAGTATAGAAAGATGACTGTTTTAAGAAGTAAAGACCATAATATGTATACTGAAGAGTTAAACAAAAAAGTGTTAGGGTCAAGTGATGATAAAAGGTTTGTTTTGGAAGACAAGATTGATACTTTAGCATGGGGGAGTCATAGGATACCTAAGTAAATAAAAATATATATAATTGATTTATAGTTAGGTTCATCCATATAAGTATGTTATGCATATAATATACAGGTCATGCATATTATATGTAGTATTACTTAGCCAATTAGTGAGGTTACCGAGTCACTCACTGACACACTTGCACCTGGCCACCCCAGTTACTCAGTTAGTCAGTTAGTCAGTTACTCAGTCACCTGGTCAATCAGTCACATCAAAAAAAAATTCAAAAAAAAAACTAGGAGGAGGATATTTAAAAATTTCTAGGACATTTTAAAATTTCTAGGACATTTTTGCTGAAAAATTAGAAAAAAGGCGCAGGGTGGGTATTTATCTATCTACTGACATGAAGACCAATTTCTTAATTCTTTTTCTCTCGAATGGCTGGTTAGATTTTGAAATAATTTCACAGAAATGTTCCTAGGGTGACCCTTTTCAAAACTTGTTTGGGAAATTTTTATCCGTCGAAAAACAACAGCCAATTGTTGGCATCTGCATGTAATGCTCTTGTTCGACATATGTTTTTAGCTACTATCGAGCATGGGTGATCTATCCAAAAATTTATTTGCAGAATTCTGATTCATCAAAATGATTGCTGTGGTGATGATTGTAGGGGTGGTGACAGATTTTGAAACGACTTTTACAGGACTGGTGACCTTTTCAAAATTGCTTGGCAAAATAATGATTTTGTTTCCAAAGTTTCAATACCTCAAAAAAATTGGCTATGGTCCTCTCAAAAATTCAGGTGAGCGATCGAGGGCCATCTTGGCCCTCTTGTTTGCAAGTTCTTCTCAAAATGACATTCCAAAATGACACATACCTTTGTGCATACATTATGATCCTTATTGACCCATGATGGGTGAAGCTGTTCACGAGGTCTTCCACATAGTTTTATCCACCGAATACATTTTTCAAGATGTGTTTTCTGCTTTGGAAATGGGACAAATTTAACTACAATACAAATAACTTATTCTACTTCTCAAGTACAATAGAGTACAAAAAGAGGAACTGAAAATAACAATTGACCAGTAGACAATTGAGTCGACGCTCCGCCCCTCTCGCGTGACCCCGCCCCTTAGACATTATTTCGTAAGTAACATAGTGGACACACTATATATATGTACATCACCAAATACATTTTCTACCTAATAAAACCACATTTCCACCAAAAAAATCGGTAAAAAAAAAAAGAAAATCGAATACAAATATTTTACCAATGTATTATATTACTATTTGAAAACCAGAAGTGATTTCAGATGAATAGAAGTTACGAGTATCAGAAATTAAATTTGTAGGTTGAACCGTGCTATTCCTAACTCATAGAGCACAAAGCACATTTTTATTTGCTATTGCAGAAAAAGCAGATAACGATGAGACTGGTAATTGTAGATTTAATGATAAAATGGCCTTAAATTATCAGTTCTAGGGTTTTTTTCCCCACCTAAAATTGTCTTTCATTTAATTAGCCCTCTGGGGGTTAATATAGGGTTAATTCACGTTTTTGAGGTCGTTAACATTCGCAGAGGCCCTCAAAATACTACATTCGCAGAGGCCTGAAAAATGCTTTAACGCCCGAGTGCGAAGCACGAGGGTGTTAAAGTATTTTGAGGGCCTCTGCGAATGTTAACGACCGAAAAAAACGTGAATTAATGCTATTATTGCATAATGTAAAGGTATTTTAGCAAAAATATTTCCATAGAAATGCAAATAAGCGAACCTTAAATGTACTGTACCTAAATGGGTCAAAACTGGAAGTCGGCGAAAAAGTTTTGGTTACGAACGGTGAAGGGCCGTTAGTCCTGCATGCCAGTTTTGGTTCTCTCAGTGTAAATTCACTTGTAATGATTTTTAATACAAAATGGACTTATGTGGGATAAACTTGCACACGTTTGGACGATTACAACTAGGATGAATGAGTGGATATGAAGTTCTGTAACTAAAAGACGTCAGAGGGATCGATCTACATCAAGCGAGGGAATTACCGATCACGTTAAAAAGTGGGTGGGATGTAGCTGGTTTAGAGTACATTTCACGAGTGATGTTTTGTTCAGATCTCGATTAAACTGAGATCCTGTGCAAAATTTCGTTTGTGGTGTACTAATATCATCAAAGACAAGCCATGAAAAGGATCTAATATGGTTCAAGTTCCTACAGTTTGATGGTCGGAATCTAGGAAAAATCTGACAAGAACAAACGTTGTTTACAAGGTAGGCCCGAATCGAGGATACTGATAGTACAAAGCCTGGCGTTAACGGCACGTGAATTTACTGATTAATACACGTTTTCTCCCGTTAATGCCCGTTTTTTACCCGTTAATACATGCTTATAATGGCACGAAAAGGCACATTTTATGCAATAATACACGTTATATACATTATTCATTTTCGTATGAAAGCTATATAAGCTCAAAAATCTTTTCAGGTCCAAATGTTAGCTGCTGATTAACTGATTATTTCTACCCGAACGTTTTATTTGTTTTGTTACTTCTGTTTAAATAGTCTTCATGATGTATGGTCTACTTTACTCTTGCCCTTCGATTTTAATAATACCTGCACACATAGGGTGCAAAGTGTGAAAATACAAGAATGCAAAAATAATGCAAGATCAAGTAAAATTAAATACCTGGACAAATGTGTGTGAATTGTCAAAAGGATTAATCACAGCCCATATTTCATGCAGAGAAATACTTAATGACAATCATTGAAGTTTAAATTAAAGGTGTGAAATATGGGTCAATTTGTTATATTATTTAATAAATAAACGTGTCATATTCAAACCCAAGAGCCATATCTGTGATTTTGATAATTTCTAGTTGATTTAATATTGAATTCTTTTAGTGGTATGAACCATATCCTTTTACTTCATTATTTTAAAACACCTAAACACAGGTTGAGACCAGCCAGCGTCGTGTACATGCGGTGTGTGAAATGTATGACGTGGGAAATGGCGAGAAACTAACACAGGCAATGACATTATTTATACCAGGGAAAAAGCATAATTTGTATGCAATAACATTCACAGAGGTATAAATACATTCAAAAGCTAAAATTTGATTCAATACGAATCTTTGTGATCTGTTGAATCTATGAAGTAGCTATAATCTCCAGTCTTAATTTTCTCTCATTTTCACTTTAATTTTACTCTTCTTTCAACTTTTAAAGTGTTCGTAGTAGTTAATATACAATGTAACTGTTACAGAAACCTGACTTTAATAAATGATTGTCATCATTAGGTGTATTTTATCTCGAAAAAAGAAAAAGATTGCTATTGTATTCTATAGGGAAAGTTAAAGAATTGTGGTTTGTTTGTCTAAGAAAAACGCCCGGATGTAAACTCAGAAAAAGGTGCGCGCGGATTATCGATTTTGATTGGATAATATGTAATTTATCAGTTATCAATTTATAGCAGAGGGCGGAGTCATCTACTGGTCAATTAAATGAGCAAAATAAATTTTCACATGGTCAATGTAGATAATTTATGGAAAACGAAGAGGTAGAAAAAAAAAAGATAAGAAAAAATAAGATATGAAAAGATATGGCGGTAAACCCATTGTCCTCTCAGAAACAGATTTGCAGAAAAGGGTTTTCAACACAAGTTAACAAACTATATACAGGTTCTGTCTATTTGTGAGAGCCTGGTGGCAGACAGAGAAGCTACTTGCCGCCCCCTCCACCACAAAGCTCTCAACAGTAGCCAGTTGCCAAGCATAGAGCAAATGGAATGAACTTGTCTGTGGAGAGCAATGGGTTTAAAAGAACAAACTATAGTTATCCAAAGGAAAAATAATTTCCGTTTCAGCGAAGTAGCTTAGGATCAGACAGCATATAACTTGCTGTCTGATCCCGACCTCACATTCTTGGACAGAGAAAACTACATTAACATACAAGAAATAACATTTGAATAAATTCAATTTCTCAATGGATTGGGTTTTGACTTTTCATGATGCGCGCTTCACGGCTTATCTTACAGTTACAGATTTAACTCTTTACCACACAATCCCAACTTTTAACGACCCTGAGAAAGAAGCCTTTTGAAAACATTGTGGGAAAAGGAGAAAATGCTGGTAACCAGCATTTTCTCCTTTTCCCACAATGTTTTCTACCCTTCCAAAACCAAATTTCAATTTTTCAGTCACACTTATGTTGTCGTCTGCAAATGCTTTCAATTTGGACCGGTCTAAGATTTTCTCGTGTGGTAAAGAGTTAAAGTGGCGAAAAATTCTGACAGGGAAAGAGTAGTCAGGGATCATATATAACATACAAGTAGGATCCCTGATGCATGCAAGAATATAACTTCCCATCTGGAAAGCCGTGTATGGCTGTATAGGCAAATATTTAACTAGATAGCAAAATAACAAACAACCTTACTTAAAGAGCAAAGTAACAAATAAACAAGGAACATCTATGTACACAGAGGGATGTGGAAAAACATGTATAATCTTAATAGCTACCATCTGCATTAGAGAAAAAAAACTGCCTCCTGCATTCTATATGGATAACGATTATCAGTGTCACACAATGGGTAACTTAACTCCTTTTCACCATTTCACAGACTTTATTTGACTGATAATACAATTGCTGTTTTGATAAATTAGATACGATAAAATTATCTCACGATTATAACAAATTGTGTCTAACCTTATTGTTTACATGACGCCCAATGCTACGTTTTGATTGGCCGATAAGACCTGCCAAGACCTATCAATCAAAATCGGTAGAAAGGTAAATTATATTGTCTTACGCAACGAAGATTAAATACTGGGTTTCAATAACCAGTGCCATTTATCCAATCGAGTTATAGAAATTAATAAAGCCAAAATACCATAGTTTTTTTAACCGGTTTTGGGAAAGTATTTGTGTTATTGTTAATATCATTTGTCTTAATAATTAGCAAAGTCACTCATATTGAATTAGATCCGCCCAAAGCATATTAAAACAAAGTAATGTAGGTAAAAAGCCCACCAGGTGAAAAGCCCACTAGGTAAAAAGCCCACTGGACAAAAGCTCACCAGTGAAAAGCCCAATGCTCTTAAATGAAAACTGGACAAGAGCCCACCAGTACTACAAAATGAATAGATCTTTAAATTAAAATGTTTAAATGAATTTATGAATTTATAACCTGTTTTGTTTGTGCAATATTTTGAGTATGCATGTACTAATTTTGAAATATTGACTTTATAAAGCATTTTTGTGAGTGATTAGTAATTTTAATTATTAATGGTATCATAAAACTAATATATTAAATATTAAACCTTTACCAAACAATCCCTGGTTTATATGACTGTGAGATAAAAGCCTTTTGAAAAAACATAGTGGGAAAAGGAGAAAATGCTGCTAACCAGCATTTTCTCCTTTTCCCACAATGTTTACGTTTAATTTGTCGTCTGCAAGTGCTTTCAATTCGGACCAGTCTAAAATTTTGTCATTTGGTAAAGAGTTAAAAGGGTCTGTTATTTGATTTAACCCTTGACCAAACAATCTCTGGTTTTTATGACCCTGAGGTTACTTGCCTTTTGAAAAAATGTGGGAAAAGGAGAAAATGTTGGTAACCAGCATTTTCTCCTTTTCCCACAATGTTTTCTACCCTACTGGAAACAAATTTCAATTTTTTAGTAAGGTTTATTTTGTCGTCTGCAAATGTTTTCAATTTGGACAAGTCTAAATTTTTGTCGTTTGGTAAAGAGTTTATTAATATATATGGAGATAAGTTGTTGTTTTTTAAATATGACTTTTTGTTTATTATACAATTTACACATTTTATTGATCATGATGAAATTGAAATACAATACAAATAATAAGGAAGATCTTAAAGACTGAAGAATGCAGTCTTAAAGGCAGTTAAAGGTAAAGAGTATATTAAATTTTGTCTTTTAAGTTAGATTTATTTCATAAATCAGCTTGGTTTCTCAATAGAACAGTTACTAAATGTTTGTATTATTACCTGCAATTCCCACTTTTCCCAAAATGTTTTGTAATAAAAATCCCATGGTTTCATTTTTTTCTAAGAAATGTTTTAGTATATACAATTATTTCATATAGGAGTGGGCTTTTCACCTAGTGGGCTTTTGTCCGTACCCCATTAAGAGTTGTCATTTTGTGATAAAGGGTTAAAAGATGGCTCAAATTATGGTATTTGTCATTGGAAGGGTACAAAACATTGTGGTAAAGTGTGAAAATGGTTGTTAAATTGTGCAAACTAGTTATCATTGTATCGAGGATAGTAGTTTAGTTAAACCCAGTTACTTATTACTGAGTGACTTGTTACTGCAGTGCCCTCAGTTACAAGAATTACTAGAAAAGTGATAACAGAGTTTCTTTATTGGGAATATTTGGAGGACATAAAAACACAGACTGCTAACTTTTTAATGCTACATGGTACAGTTTTAACTTAATCTGTTACTGTACAAGCCAAACTTATACCTACTTTTACCAAGAACTGTAACACAGTACACCAAAAATCAAAAATTATCAGGAAACAATAATTTTCAACAGTATGTAAAACATTGTGGAAAAAGAGCAATAACTACATGTTCCAAGAAGTTACTTATTTCACCCTAATGGTTTCTTAATCTGTCAACTAAATTCAATTCAATTCAATAAACTTTATTTTTCCAGGTATGTACAACATACAGTATGGTAATAAAAATAGATAAATGACATAGAGATCATAGTGTAATTGGACGTTAAAAGTATAAGAAGGGAAAGGATAGAAAGTGTAGAGGGGAGGTCATGAAAGGTAAGATTAACATTTGTCTAACAGGAAAATCGATAAAAGCTAGAATAGAGGCGAAGAGGTACATATCTTAAAGTTCTTATTGGTAAATTATATAATATTACTACATCTAGTCATAGAAAAATTTGCGTCCGGTGTAGGCCACACCAGATAATGAGTTCAATGAGAGATCGATCGTAACGAGCAATATCTCCTTAAACCCACCATGAGGTTGTAGCAAACACCGGTATACTGATGTAAAACGAATTATAAAGTTACAGTTATTCTATCTGTTCCATATGCGAATTAGTACATCCCAGCTTTATTTTTTTTTAAGACGCGTCTTATAAACTCGCAGGAAGTGTGGACGTAGCTCTGGCAAAGCAAATGCGTCAGCTGATCTATGCCCACACTTACCGCAAAGGTGAGCTGTTGTCGTGGGTGGCATGTTTAAAGTTGACTGTGTACACATTTTTTATTTTAACAGATAAATACTCAAAGAAAGTGTAGAAGTAAGGTGCAATCTGATCTAGAATAGAGTTAAAAATAACACAAAGATAATCGCAGAAAAAGCACAAGGTAAACAAGGTAAACGCCAATGTATTTGTACAGTAATTACTTAAGACAGGGATCGTATATAGAGGGATTGGCAACGCAACTGGAGATAAGACCAATTATCGATTTTTCACTGACTTACCTGTACAGCGTCCAATAATCTGTTGTCGTTCCTTGCGAGTCAATATTTTAACATGTCTGCAGTGGATATCTATTGCAAACAATTCAGGAAAAGCAGACATCGCCTGTTGAAGGATTAAGTCTGTCCAACACTTTGGAAGTGGGCTGCTTTTGTCCACTCCCTGTCTTTTGACATGATCACAAGTTGGATATATCAAGTTGTGTATCTGTCAAGACACATTAAGTGTCCTCTTCATTTTCATCGACAATACACATCATTGAAATTAAACATTTATTTTCTGATTTGCTTCCCCAAATGTTTCAAGTTGGTCAAGTCAAAAGCTTGTCATGTTATCAGGAGTGAAAAACATTTCACTTGTATGTAATACAATGTGTTAGGCCGGTAAACAGAACAGAACAGAATTTGAACAGAACAGAATTTTATTGCTATAAGTATCTAACAATACTTTTAGCAAAAATAAATGAAAAATAAAGTTGTGAAAGATTAACAGCAAGAAACTGTTTTGTACATAATTGATCTTTTGAAAATATTTTTGTTCTTTTAAAGCAACCCCCTTACAAAAAGAGGTATCGAAATCTTTAGTTCAGAGTAGAAAAAAAAACTTTCAGAGAAATGTTTTCATTGCGGGTAGTGTAGGATCAAGATTTGACTGCACATTCAGTACAGTCCAATCTTGGTTCTCACCAGCCACAAACTATATAATTTAATGATACCATCTAGACGTTTTGCTAGTGTATCTAAAATGAAGTAAAGAAAAACAGTTATAGGCATGTTGGAATTTGGTTCTAGGTGAGAAATTTCGAATTATTCATGCCGCTCGCTCTTGCTCCACACTGGACGCACAATGGAGACTATGATCATGAAAGTAACATGGATAATTAAAGACTAGTTCCCACACAAAACTGGTAATATAAATATTAATAAATCTTTGACTTCCGAAGTTTATGGCGGTATAAGCAGTTATAAAGTACTCAGTAGTCATGTATAAGGACATGATTTTTTTTTTCAGCCAGTAGTCTTTGACATACAAAAACAATGTAGGGTCAAGATTGGACTGCAAATTACTGCAATCCGATCTTGCTCCACACTTCTTACAATATGTATTTAGGCCAAAAATTAGAGATATTAAGAATTTTTTCTGAAAGAACAAATCAGGCATTTGGCATTTTTAGTAAAGGTGATACAGAGTCAAGATCAGACTACATCCTTTCTGCAGTCTTATCTCGACTCTTATCCGTCATAAACTATGATCATGGAAGTAACATGGATAATTAAAGACTAGTTCCCACACAAAACTGGTAATATAAATAGATCTTTGACTTTCGAAGTTTATTTTTACTTATAATGTCTTAATATTGTGGAAGGTTTAGATTCAAAATCAGACTGCACGTTTTGTGAAATATGAAATCAATCTACACCAACCACTATCTATGGCCCTACTTATTCTCATGTAAATACATATTTTTATATTGATAATAAATATAATAGTACAATTAATTATTCATTACGTAAGAAAATGCTTCTGGCTTTCAATGAAAAAAAGATGTATTTAGAGAGATTTATAATAGTTTGTTTATTTCTACTAATCATTAGGTTTTCGAACTTTTTCAGATTTGGCCATGTTTGATAATAAGTTTAATATATTTTAATCTCAGGTCTCTATAAAATGGACAAATTAATAAAAAATGGTATTCGGTTTCAATTTGATTTAAATTACACAATTTACATAGTTTATCTTCCCGACGTATTCTATTGTATCTTCCTGTTTCAATCTCAAGATCAAAGATGTCCTGAATCTTGTTAAACTATATTTAAATTTGTTGTCCAGTTGAGAATTTAGATATTGTTCACATGTAAATTGATGTTTGTACATTCTATAGTAAAATAGTCTTTGTGAATTATTTATTTCAGAATACCATTTTTAGCTCCACTGGCCGAAGGCCAGCAGGCTTATTTCATGGACCGTTTTCTGTTGTGCGTGTGTCCGTCCATCCATCCGTGCGTGCGTGCGTTAACTTTTATTTCAAACATCTTCTTCTCTAAAACTAAACATCCAAATTTGATGAAACTTCACAGAAATGATCCTGCCATGGTCCTCTTCAGAATTTCTGGAAAGAATTTGATTCCTTCAAAAACTCTGGTTGCCATGGCAACAAAAGCAAAAAATATTGAAAATCTTTGAAAATCTTCTTGCCTGAAACCATAAGGCCCAGGGCTACCAAATTTGGCATGTAGCTTTGTCTAATGAACCTCTGAGAAGTGTCTTCATATTGTAGCCCTGGGGTCAAAATTGGCCCCTTGCCAGAGATCACAAGTTTAGCATAGGCTTATATATAGTGACTTTAATTTAAATAGTAATCAAGGGAAATAACTCCTTTTATAAGAGATAAAGTTTGTTACTATTTACCTCCCTTGATTATCAAACTGCAATGACACATGATTGATGTTGATATTCAAGTTTTTTGGATAGGACATGTTCTGTTGTTGGGGAGAGTGATTTTTTTTTATGCTAATAGTTATGCTCACATCAGTGGAATATTAAAGTAAGGTTTCTGTCATTCAGTTTTCTTTCCAGAATGTTACCAGTCATGCCAATGAATAAACCTGCATGTATTCACTGACATAATCTTTGCACTTAGGATGATATGACTTTTTTTTTTTTGTTGGGCAGGAGGGAAGTTATGTTTTCCAAGTAAGTTTACTACCATACAGACTTTTTATGCCATATGTCTCTGCAATGCCATTTAAGTGCATGACACATTAATTTTACTCTTTAAGAAAGGACAAATTTTTTCACTGGACCAAGTTTAAAACCATTACAGAAGACAAATTAATCTGTCTTTGATAGGGTAGGAAACATTGTTGGAGAAAATACTGGCTGACAAAATGTTGTCCTTTTCCCACAATGTTTTCAAAAACTTTCTCTTTAAAGGTCATTAACACTTTGATCTGTGTGGTAAAGGATTAAAAAGCAAGTGGAGCAATACAGGGCCATCATGGCCCTCTTGTTGTTGATATTGATCCAGGATTCTTTGCTCTATTTGCGAGAAATTGATAGAGAGACTTAATTGGTTTATCCATAAATTTGATAATCCTCATTTATCTAAAATCCTTTTTACATTAAATGCCCAGTTTAATCCACCATAACTTTCATTTATTCGTTTTATTTGCGTCATCTCTTAGTATAAAATATATCTGTTTTAGGATTGTGTTATCTTCATTATTTAGAATTTTAATCCAGTATTGTATGATATTACATTCTCTTTTTACTAATAATGGTACTCTTCCTAACTTGCCATATATGGCGCCTAAGTTGGTTGATTTTTAGCTCTACTGGCTCAAAGCCAGCAGAGCTTATGTCATTGAGTGGTTTCCGTCATCTGTCCGTCAGTCTGTCCGTCTGTCCGTTAGTCTTTTTCTTGTTTACGCAATAAAGTCTGCATTTGTGGTCAGATTCGTGAAACTTGCACAGTTTATTTATCTCATCAATAGCTTTAACCCTATTGATTTTGAAAAAAATCCAAGAAACAGTGTGGGAAAAGTAGCCATTTCAAGTTGAAAATTTCCATTTCTTGTTTACGCGATAAAGTCTGTATTTGTGGTCAGATTTCCGTGAAACGTGCACAGTTTGTTTATCTTATCAATAGCTTTAACCCTATTGATTTTGAAAAAAATCCAACAAACGATATGGGAAAAGTAGCCATTTCAAGTTGAAAACTTTCATTTCTTGTTTACGTGATAAAGTCTGCATTTATGGTCAGATTTTCATGAAACTTGCATAGCTTGTTTATCTCATCAATAGCTTAAACCCTATTGATTTTGAAAAACAGTATCGGAAAAGTAGCCATTTCAAGTTGAACATTTTCATTGCTTGTTTACATGATAAAGTCTGCATTTGTGATAATATTTTTGTGAATTTTTCACAGTTTGTTTATCTCATCAATAGCTTTAAACCTGTTGATTTAGAAAAAAATCCAACAAATAGTATTGGAAAAGTAGCCATTTCAAGTTCAAAATTTTGATTTCTTATTTACATGATGAAGTCAGCATTTGTGGTTATATTTTCATGAAACTTACACAGCTGCTTTGTCTAATCAACAGCTGGAACCCTATTGATTTTGAAAAAAAATCTGACAATCAGTATGGGAAAAGTAGCGATTCAAAGTTGAAAATTTCATTTCTTTTTTAGGCAATGAAGTTCACAGTGTTGATTAAATTCTTTTGAAACTTGCAAAGATTCATCAAGGGATTGAACTCTATTAAAAGTGAAGGAAATCTAGTAAACTGTTTAGGAAAAGTAGCCATTGATGACTTAGTATCGTTTTCTCAACAAAGTCCACTAGGATTGTTTAAGTCTTTACCACACAATACCGAGTTTTAACGACCTTGAAGAAAAAGCCTTTTGAAAACATTGTGGAAAAAGGAGAAAATGCTGGTAACCAGCATTTTCTCCTTTTCCCACAATGTTTTCTACCCTTCCCTAAACAAATTTCATTTTTTGAACCACGTTTATTTTGTCGTCTGCAAATGCTTTGAATTTGGACAACTCTTAAATTTTGTCGTTTGGTAAAGAGTTAATACAAGGCATACTGAAACCCTATAAAATTTGCCTGGATTCCAAACATTTAGTTTTGAGAAATTTTACTTCAATTTTTTTTTACTGTTTGTTCAATTCACCCTGCCTACATATGCAGTCTTAGTGGGTTCAAACCCAGTTGCAAGAACACATTTTTGTGTTTTCTATCTTATTTTCTTTTTGCATCATGAATGCATAATGTATGCTAGCATAAAAGCAAAATCACTGCCAGTAGAGCGATTTCAGGCCCTTCAGGGCCTCTAGTTTTACCGATAAAATTTTCCTACAAAATTTAGTATGTACTGATTCAATCTCTTGTGCGTTGTGTGTTCCCCATATTTCTGAAGAGAAGTGAAGTACTGGTAAAGTCAAAGTATCGAATAATTGACATTTTTTATCTGTTGTGAACTCATAACGTCAAAATATTGAAAAAACATTATAAAGTGATTTTGATCCTTTCTCAGCAAACAATTTTTGTGTTTTGTTCCATCTACCATTTTAAGCTCACCTGAGCATAAAGTGCTCATGGTGAGCTTTTGTGATCATGCTGTGTCTTGTGTCCGTCATGTGTCATGCATCGTCCGTCGTCAACTTTTACCTTGTGTACACTCTAGAGGCCACATTTTCAGTTTGATACTCATGAAACTTGGTCAGAATGTTTGTCTTGATGATATCTCGGACGAGTTCAAAAATGGGTCATGTCAAGTCAAAAACTAGGTCACTAGGTCAAATCTTAGCAAAATCTTGTGTACACTCTAGAGGCCACATTTTCAGTCCAAAACTCTTGAAAGTTTGTCAGAATGTTTGTCTTGATGATATCTTGGACGAGTTCGAAAATGGGTCATGTCGGGTCAAAAACTAGGTCACTAGGGCAAATCTTAGCAAAACCTTGTGTACGCTGTAGAGGCCATATTTTCAGTCCAAAACTCTTGAAAATTGGTCAGAATATTTGTCTTGATATCTTGGACGAGTTCGAAAATGGGTCATGTCGGGTCAAAAACTAGGTCACTAGGGCAAATCTTAGAAAAACCTTGTGTACGCTCTAGAGGCCATATTTTCAGTCCAAAACTCTTGAAAGTTGGTCAGAATGTTTGTCTGGATGATATCTTGGATGAATTCCAAACTTGGTCATGTCAGGTTGAAAACTAGGTCACAAGGTCAAATCTTAGAAAAACCTTGTGTACACTTTTGAAAGAGATTTAAAAGGGATCATGTTTGGTCAAAAGGCTCAGGTGAGCAACTTCAGGGCCATCATGGCCCTCTTGTTATATAAAATTATAAAGTTAGTCTGAGGTATTTAAAGTCTTGCACTATTTCTATTTTTTCTCCATATAGATAAAAATTGTATGGAGTATTTGCCCTGCCTTTCTCAAAAATCATGCACTTTATTAATAATTATTTTTAAAAAAATTTGTTTACAATATATCTCTAAATTTTTTAGCAAACCTTTTCACTGTGTTGTAAGCTGTACAGGACGAAATGTGTAGTCACTTCCAAGATGGTGGACTGTTTACATGGAGAAAGGTGGGTGTCACATTTTATCATCAATAACTTTTTTCTTGAAACCTTCCAGTCATGATACTTACAATATATTGTTGGGGAATGATATGGTAAGCCTCGGTGCTATGTAGCAAAGAGCCAGTACCATTATTTGATACGTCATATTGGCGTAAACATTGCCATTCGGTAAAATTTAAATTTTAAGCGTGGAACTTGCATCGTTTTTAGTTATAGAATGGGAAGTAAGCTAATGCAGTGGCGGAAGGTTGTTGTTTCTGTAGGTATTCATCACGTGCTTTCCAATGATTACGGTAATTTTTGTGAAATATGTCTAGAAAGACCCGAAAACGTGTTACGTAAATCACCAATGCAGCAGTGTAGTCCACATCAACAATTTCACACACAGTGGTGTAGACACGTTGTTTTCTGAACGGTTTAGACACAGACATAAGCTTTATATTCTGTAAGGTTTAGACATAAAATTTGACAGTATCTTCCATAGCATTTATAGTACTGAAACAAAAATAACATCAGGACTTTTGAAAATACAATATTATTGCTATCCTGTATATTCTAAAAGACAAACTTATATCAAATAAGATGCCACGGGAATTATTTATGTTTTTAAAGTGTTTCGCTAATCATCGATTGTCTTCCTATCAAAATATGGGAAATTGAAATTTCTTCGGTACTTCGCGAACGGGTCTGCGTATTCACCTACAAGATGTAGTCCGGGGCCGAAAGAAACATTCAGGAAACGATAAGAATAAATAAACAAGAGGGCCATGATGGCCCTGAAATCGCTCACCTGAGTCATTTGACCAAACATGACCCATTTTCAATCTCTTTTGAGATATTATGACAAACATTCTACCAAGATTTTCATGAGTTATTGACCCGAAATAACCCACTTGCAAACTGGTGCAAGACCAACGTTCTGACCAAGTTTCATGAGTATTGCATTAAAAATGAGGGCTCTAGAAAGTAAACAAGGTTTTCTAAGATTTGACCTAGTGACCTAGTTTTTGATCCAACATTACCCATTTTCGAACTCTTTCAAGATATTATCAAGACAAACATTCTGACCAACTCCTAAGAGTTTCGGACTAAAAATGTGGCCTCTACAGCATACACAAGGTTTTTTCTAAGATTTGTCCTAGTGACCTAGTTTTTGATCAGACATCACCCATTATCAAACACTTTTTAGATATCACTAAGACAAACACTCTGACCAAGTTTCATGAGTATTGGACTGAAAATGTGGCCCCTAGAGTGTACAAAAGGTTTTTCTAAGATTTGACCAAATGACCTAGTTTTTGACGCGACATTACCCATTATCAAACTCTTTTGAGATATCACCAAAACAAACATTCTGACCAAGTTTAAAGAATATCAGACTGAAAATGTGGCCTCTAGAGCGTACACAAGGTTTTTCCAATTTTTGACCCATTGACCTAGTTTTTAACCCCAAATGACCCAAATTTAAACTCATTCAAGATCTCATCAAGACCAACATTCTGACCAAGTTTCAGGAGTATCGGACTGAAAATGTGTCCTCCAGAGCGTACACAAGGTTTTTCTAAGATTTGACCTAGTGACCTAGTTTTTGACCCCACATGATCCATTATCAAACTCGCCTGAGCTATTATCGAGACAAACATTCTGACCAACTTTCAAAAGTTCTTGACAGAAAATGTGGTTTCTAGAGCATACACAAGGTTTTTCTAAGATTTGACCCAGTGACCTAGTTTTTGACCGGACATGACCCATTTTCAAACTCATCTGAGATATCATCAAGACAAACATTCTGACCAACTTTCAGGAGTTTTGGATTGTAAATGTGGCCTCCAGAGCGTACACAAGGTTTTTCTAAGATTTGACCTAATGACCTAGTTTTTGATCCCACATAAAATATTTTTGAACTCATCCGAGATATCATCCAGACAAACATTCTGACCAACTTTCAAGAGTTTTAGACTGAAAATGTGGCCTCCAGGGCGTTTTCCAACTCGTCCGAGATATCATCAAGACAAACATTCTGACCAACTTCCTAGAGTGTTGGACTGAAAATGGCCTCTAGAGCGTACACAAGGTTTTTCTGAGATTTGACCTAGTGACCTAGTTTTTGACCCAACATGACCCATTTTCGAACTCGTCCAAGATATCATCAAGACAAACATTCTGACCAACTTTCAGGAGTGTTGGACAGAAAATGTGGCCTCTAGAGCGTACACAAGGTTTTTCTGAGATTTGACCTAGTGACCTAGTTTTTGACCCGACATGACCCATTTTCGAACTCGTCCGAGCTATCATCAAGGCAAACATTCTGACCAACTTTCAGGAGTATTGGACAGAAAATGTGGCCTCTAGAGCGTACACAAGATTTTTCTAAGATTTGACCTAGTGACTTAGTTTTTGACCCGACATGACCCATTTTCGAACTCGTCCGAGATTTTATTAAGACAAACATTCTGACTAAGTTTCATGAGTATCGGACTGAAAATGTGGCCTCTAGAGCGTACACAAGGTGAAAAGTTGACGACAGACGACGCACAACGGACGCCCGACACAGCACGATCACAATAGCT
The DNA here is from genome assembly GCA_946811185.2 of Hippopus hippopus. Taxonomy (NCBI): domain Eukaryota; kingdom Metazoa; phylum Mollusca; class Bivalvia; order Cardiida; family Cardiidae; genus Hippopus; species Hippopus hippopus. The sequence continues at coordinate 47,640,791 of OX328104.1, read as the reverse complement.
CCCCATGAGCACTTCGTGCTCAGGTGAGCTAAAAACTTTATGAGATAACTTATCTTAATGGGTAACATTCGATTTTATAAATATAAATCCATGACCCGTATATTATGAAATCAAACTGTACAATGGTAAATGAAAATTGTGAATATCGATCACACAGAATTCCATCTTACGATTTTTCCTTTTGGGGTAAAAACAACAATTACATAACATAGGCTACTTTTTACCCCAGTCGGAATTTTTGTAGATCCCCCATCCCCTGTTAACCTACCGGTCATATTCTACTCGAACAGTGGCACAGAAACCAAAAACTTTAACTAGATTATTAAACAAACAGATACCAAGATACGAATCAGCGAAAGTATTTCAAATAACTCTGAAATAAAAATGATTGGCAAGTCCGGGATGGTAATTATCATCCTAAGTGAATGATTGAAATTATGGCTGCCACCATGCTGGAATTGATTTGTAATTGCACAAACTTTCATTAGTAATTTCATAATTTATTTTTTTGTGATACAATACTGACTATTACATAAATAATATCGTAAATAATCTCTTGATGCACTCTTTTGTTCCCAACTATCTCTTCGTTCTACGATGATCCCTTATCGGTTCCACAGGAACAAGACAGTTCCTCGACACATGTTTCCGAGACAGTTCCCTGACACTTTTGTAGATAGTTCCCCGACACTTTTGTTCGATGTCAAACAACAAAATAAATCTTATCATGGATAAAAAAACATGTTTGATAGAGGATTTTATGGATAAATGATCGTTTGTGAAGTGTTTGTACATGTAATTGGTGAGAATCTAGAGAGATTAGTATAAGTTGTTAGAACTTGTTTCTCAATCGATGTAAAATAAATGTTTAAACTAATTGGCGCATACATTTCGTCATCGTGGTAATGCCTATAAGCTTAGTTCGATTGAACAATTTGACGGCCTATCGTCACAAAATATCAAATAATGTCGAAGTAGACTACATTCTCCCATGGTATATATATATATAGATCTACAATATACATGTATGCAAAATTGTCCGAGTGTACAAGATAAACAGAAAAGGTATTTCACTCAGAAACACCCCCCCCCCCAGCCCTCTCTACTGTATTTCTATAAAACAGGGGAATGCAAATAACTAAAATACATGTACAATTTATTCAGCGCCAAATACTCTCTATCCTTTTATCAACTTTGAGGCTGGCTAAAAGTCTTCTTAGAATTCTCTTATGTTCATGACAGGCGTGATTCGTCGTGAATTCACCCATGAGACAATAACTATCCGTCATTCTATATAGAAGTCTTCTTCACAGGGTACGTATTATTCGATCACAACATCAATTATCCACAAAAATTTCTAATTTCTTATGATCATCAATCATAATTGTGTAAATTCTACAGTATAAAAGGTTATTTGCCATGAAACAAAAGTGTCCGTGAACTGTCTTCAAAAGTGTCGGGGAACTGTCTCGAAAACTTGTGTCGGGGAACTGTCTTGATACCGGTTCCAGACGGTTCCTTCGGTGGGTTTCGGTAATAAGGGAGACTGTCTCGAACTGTTGGTGCCAATTTTCAGGATTCTGGATTAACGCCAAGTTACGTTATATTCAGAAAAGAATAGATTCGTTTCAAGACCAAGCCAATTTTGTCTAAACCGTACATACATTGTGCTTTAAATTGTGTCTAAACCGTTCAGAAAACAACGTGTCTACACCACTGTGTGTGAAATTGTTGATGTGGACTACACCGCTGCATTAGCGATATACAAAACACATGTTTTCGGGTCTTTCTAGACATATTTCACAAAAATTACCGTAATCGTTGAAAAGTACGTGATGAATACCTACAGAAATAACAACCTTCATCCACTGCATTAGCTTACTTCCCATTCTATAACTAAAAACGATGCAAGTTCCACGCTTAAAATTTAAATTTTACCAAATGGCAATGTTTACGCCGATATGACGTATCGAATAATGGCACTGGCTCTTTGCTATATAGCACCGAGGCTTACCATATCATTCCCCCACAATATATTGTAAGTATCATGACTCGAAGGTTTCAAGAAAAAAAGTTATTGATGATAAAATGTGACACCCACCTTTCTCCATGTAAACAGTCCGCCATCTTGGAAGTGACTACACATTTCGTCCCGTACAGCTTACAACACAGTGCTTTTATCGCCTTTGGCGTAGTGCCTATTAATACTTAGTCATCTGCGTACAATAGCATAAATATTCTAAGTTCGTTTAAAGTGAAAATACCATTTAAATCTGAATCAATATTTTCAATTATATCATTTACAAACATCATGAACAAGAGACTAGAACTTGGATCTCCTTGTTTCACGCCCTTTTGTGATAAGATGTGTTCAGTAATAGTATCCGCTATTTTTATAGCAGATTTTACACGTTTATATATCGATTTTATTGCATTTACCATTTTTGTGCTTAAGTTTTCTTTAATCAATTTCTGCCGTAAATGGATCTATTTACAGAATCAAAACACTTTTCATAGTCAATGAATATACAATATAATTTTTCACCCTTACTTAATGTTTTAGATATAATGGAATGTAGAATAAACAAACAGTCTGTTGTGCTTTTACCTTTATGAAATCCAAATTAAAAATATGATATTTTATCATATTTCATAGTCTGTTTTGTGAGTCTATTTAATAGAATTTGTGAATAGATTTTACCTAAAATATTATTCAATGTAATACCTCTATAATTTGATGAATTCTTTTTATCTCCCCTTTTAAATATTGGAACTATATAGCCTAGTGTCCATGCTTCCAGATACGTGCCTTTTTCAAACAAATGATTGTATAAATTGAGAAGGCATTGTGATATAACTTCATAATATTATGCACTTTTGATTATTTCTGCGGATATTTTGTCGGGCCCACATGCCTTATTTTTTTGTTGAAAGACTGCATTTCTTAATTCTGTCTCTAATATTGGACTGTCTAAATCTTCATCATAGACAAAATCCGAGTTCAAAACTTCTGTTTTCACAATCATTATCAGAAGTTGCTAACAGAGACTTAAAATGATTGTAACGGCTGTTGGCTTCTGCCATCTCTTCCTTGTCATCATTCGATTTTTTCTTATTGATTTCCTTCCAAAAAGATCGAGGTTCAGTTTTCGCAATGTTTTCTAATCTGTTACCTTCTTCTATTCTGAACTTATATTTGGCATTCCTTTTTACCTTATTATATCTATTTCTTGAATTCACAAAATTTATTCGATTTTCTTCACTTTTGTCCTTGTAATGTTTTTTTCTAGAATTTTTAAATTCTTCTTTAGCTTCTCGGCAATTTTGATCGAACCATGCTACATTTCTCTTATGTTTTCGCCTATTTTGTTTTTTGTTCTGCTTCATCACTCCAAAAACCTTTAAAGCATTATAATATAAAAATGATGATAATCTTTCAGTCGCTGAGTTTGAGTCCGTTATTTCATTATTCAGATTAGTTAATGCATTTTGATCATTTGCCAATAAGATTCTAAATTCGTCAATTTTTAGCTCAGCTGAGCACGAAGTGCTCAGGATGAGCTATTGTGATCACTCACCGTCTGTTGGCGTCAGTCGTCCGTCCGTCCGTCCGTTCACATTTCTTTGTTTACACTCTAGCATCTACAAATATTAACCGATCAGCACCAAACTTTGTCAAAATATATATGACCATAAGATCTCGGATGAGTTCGATTATGGGTGTAATCAGACCAGAACAACTGGAGTTACTTGCCCTTGAATAAGAAAAATTGCTATATTTGACTTTGTTTACACTCTAGCATCTACAAATATCAACCAATCAGCACCAAACTTAGTCAAAATATATATGACCGTAAGATCTCGGATGAGTTCGATTATGGGTCTAATCGGACCAGAACGACTGGAGTTATTTGCCCTTGAATTAGAAAAATTGCTATATTTGATTTTGTTTACACTCTAGCATCTACAAATATCAACCAGTCAGCACCAAACTTGGTCAAAATATATATGACCATAAGATCTCGGATGAGTTTGATTATGGGTCTAATCGGACCAGAACGACTGGAGTTATTTGCCCTTGAATTAGAAAAATTGCTATATTTGACTTTGTTTACACTCTAGCATCTACAATTATTAACCAATCAGCACCAAACTTGGTCAAAATATATTTGACCATAAGATCTCGGATGAGGTTGTTAATGGGTCTAATCGGACCAGAACAACTGGAGTTATTTGCCCTTGAATTAGAAAAATTGCTATATTTGACTTTGTTTACACTCTAGCATCTACAATTATTAACCAATCAGCACCAAATTTGGTCAAAATATATATGACCATAAGAGCATATGAGTTCGATAATGGGTCTAATTGGACCAGAACAACTTGAGTTATTTGCCCTTGAATTAAAAAAATTGCTATATTTGACTTTGTTTACACTCTAGCATCTACAAATATCAACCAATCAGCACCAAACTTGGTCAAAATATATATGACCGTAAGATCTCGGATGAGTTCGATTATGGGTCTAATCGGACCAGAACGACTGGAGTTATTCGCCCTTGAATTAGAAAAATTGCTATATTTGATTTTGTTTACACTCTAGCATCTACAAATATCAACCAATCAGAACCAAACTTAGTCAAAATATATATGACCATAAGATCTCGGATGAGTTTGATTATGGGTCTAATCGGACCAGAACGACTGGAGTTATTTGCCCTTGAATTAGAAAAATTGCTATATTTGACTTTGTTTACACTCTAGCATCTACAATTATTAACCAATCAGCACCAAACTTGGTCAAAATATATTTGACCATAAGATCTCGGATGAGGTTGATAATGGGTCTAATCGGACCAGAACAACTGGAGTTATTTGCCCTTGAATTAGAAAAATTGCTATATTTGACTTTGTTTACACTCTAGCATCTACAATTATTAACCAATCAGCACCAAATTTGGTCAAAATATATATGACCATAAGAGCTCGCATGAGTTCGATAATGGGTCTAATTGGACCAGAACAACTTGAGTTATTTGCCCTTGAATTAAAAAAATTGCTTTATTTGACTTTGTTTACACTCTAGCATCTACAAATATCAACCAATCAGCACCAAACTTGGTCAAAATATATATGACCATAAGATCTGGGATGAGTTTGGATAATCGGACCAGAACGACTTGAGTTATTTGCCCTTGAATTAGAAAGTTCTATAGAACAGTTCTTTGTCCGGAGCATAACTTTGTCATCTCCAGTCCGATTGACTTGAAACTTGGCATTTGTGTTTGTTGCAATAATACGGAGTGCAGTGGGAAAGAACCATAACTCTACCTCATGCTGTCTTTGAGTTATTTCCCTTTGATCGTCATTTTTACAGCATTTTCTGCTTGTCCGGAGCATAACTTTGTCATCTCCAGTCCGATTGACTTGAAACTTGGCATTTGTGTTTGTTGCAATAATACGGAGTGCAGTGGGAAAGAACCATAACTCTACCTCGTGCTGTCTTTGAGTTATTTCCCTTTGATCGTCATTTTTACAGCATTTTCTGCTTGTCCGGAGCGTAACTTTGTCATCTCCAGTCCGATCGACTTGAGACTTGGCATTTGTGTTTGTTGCAATAATAAGGAGTGTAGTGCGAAAGAAGCATAACTCTACCTCGTGCTGTCTGAGTTATTTCCATTTGATCATCATTTTTACAGCATTTTCTGCTTGTCCGAAGCATAACTTTGTCATCTCCAGTCCGATTGACTTAAAGCTTGGCATTTGTGTTTGTTGCAATAATACAGAGTGCAGTGTGAAAGTAGCATAACTCTACCTCGTGCTGTCTGAGTTGTTTCCCTTTGATTGTCATTTTTACAGCATTTTCTGCTTGTCCGGAGCATAACTTTGTCATCTCCAGTCTGATTGACTTGAAGCTTGGCATTTGTGTTTGTTGCAATAATATGGAGTGCAGTGCAAAAGAACCATAACTCTACCTTGTGCTGTCTTAGAGTTATTTCCCTTTGATCTTCATTTTTACAGCATTTCTGCTTGTCCGGAGCATAACTTTGTCATCTCCAGTCCGATTGACTTGAAACTTGGCATTTGTGTTTGTTGCAATAATATGGAGTGCAGTGCGAAAGAACCATAACTCTACCTTGTGCTGTCTTTGAGTTATTTCCCTTTGATTGTCATTTTTACAGCATTTTCTGCTTGTCCGGAATATAACTTTGTCATCTCTAGTCTGAACATCTTCAAATTTGGTATGCATGATTGTTGAAAATTTACGGAGTGCAGTGCACAAGAACCATAACTCTTCCTAGCATGAGTTTTGAGTTATTTCCCTTTGATCGTTTTTTTTTACAGCATTTAGCGCTTGTCCGGAATATAACTGTCATCTCACGTCAGAGTGACTTTAAACTTGGTGTGCATGTTTGTTGCAATATTACGGAGTACAGTGCGCAAGAACAATAACTCTACCTAGTACAGATTTTGAGTAATTCCACTTTGATCTTCATTTTTACAGTATTTCTTGGTTGTCCGGAACGGCACTTTGTCACCTCAAGTCAAATTGACTTGAGACTTGGTAAACATGTTTGGTGCACTACCTGCCCTTTACGATTATTATACCCCCTCGACAACTGGCGGTGGGACGGGCGTATCTTGCGACAATTTGCTGCTCTTGTTACCTTGTGTACGCTCTAGAGGCCACATTTTCAGTCAGATACTCATGAAACTTGGTCAGAATGTTTGCCTTGATGATATCTCGGACAAGTTCGAAAATGGGCCATGTCGGGTCAAAAACTAGGTCACTAGGTCAAATCTTAGAAAAACCTCTAGAGACCACATTTTCTGTCCAATACTCATGAAACTTGGTCAGAATGTTTGCCTTGATGATATCTCAGATGAGTTCTAAAATGGGTCATGTCAGGTCAAAAACTAGGTCACTAGGTCAAATCTTAGAAAAACCTTGTGTACCCTCTAGAGGCCACATTTTCTGTCCAATACTCCTGAAAATTTGTCAGAATGTTTGTCTTGATGATATCTCAGACAAGTTCAAAAATGGGCCATGTTGGGTCAAAAATTAGGTCACCAGGTCAAATCTTAGAAAAACCTTGTGTACGCTCTAGAGGCCATATTTTCAGTCCAATACTCCTGACAATTGGTCAGAATATTTGTCTTGATGATATCTTGGACAAGTTTGAAAACAGGTCATGTCGGGTCAAAAACTAGGTCACCAGGTCAAATCTTAGAAAAACCTTGCGTACACTCTAGAGGCCACATTTTCTGTCCAAAACTCTTGAAAGTTTGTCAGAATGTTTGTCTTGATGATATCTCGAACAAGTTTGAAAGTGGGCCATGTCGGGTCAAGAACTAGGTCACCAGGTCAAATCTTAGAAAAACCTTGTGTACGCTCTAGAGGCCATATTTTCAGTCCAATACTCTTGAAAGTTAGTCAGAATGTTTGTCTTGATGATATCTCTGATAAATTGGAAAACAGGCCATGTTGGGTCAAAAACTAGGTCAAATCTTAAAAAAAAAAAACCTTGTGTATGCTCCAGAAGCCACATTTTCTGTCCAATACTCTTGAAATATGGTCAGAATGTTTGTCTTGATAATATCGCAGACGAGTTCGAAATTGGACCATGTGGGGTCAAAAACTAGGTCACTAGGTCAAATCTTTAAAAAACCTTGTGTATGCTCCAGAAGCCGCATTTTCAGTCCAATGCTCTTGAAAGTTGGTCAGAATGTTTGTCATGTTGATAGCTTGGATGAGAATGAAAATGGGTCATGTCAAAAACTAGGTCACCAGGTCATATCTTAGAAAAACCTTATATAAGCTCTAGAGGCCACATTTTCAGTCCAATAATCTTGAAATTCGGTCAGAATGTTTGTCTTGATAATTTCTTAGACTAGTATGAAAATGGGTCATGTTGGATAAAAAACTAGGTCACAAGGTCAAATCTCGGAAAAACGTTTTGTACTATAATTACAGTCCAATATTCTTTAAACTTTTGTCTTGATGATATCTTGCATGAGTTTGAAAATGGGTCACATGGAATAAAGTGTGTTGGACTTTGTACAAATTTGACTTTTCATTCCTCATACAATGGACAGCGTTGGAAAACATTTGTTAAGTCGCAGCAAGTGATCAATTCTTTTCAAAATGATATCTGTGCTGTTAAAAAAAAAATGTTTTTGTCTTTCCTTCAAATGTTTGTCATTTTTGAAATCTGCAAAAAAATTCACTCTGTAGACAGTAAGTTTGTGTTGAAATTGATATTTAATTAAAATTTCAACCTGGAAAACCTCAAGGTCATGAATATTGAGCTACATGTGTGTTACAAAATTAAATGGTGCTGAAAAATGTTACTGCCCAATGAATTTGATTTTGACTAAATCCACTGTAGAAATCTTTGGAAAACAGTAGAACAAGGACCAATCTTTTTGCTATAAAATGTAACATGCAAATGGTTGGTTGCTTCCACAAATGTTTTTTTCATTGAATGTAGACTTTTATCTCCTAAAAATTTTTTCACTGTGGTTAGTTGTAGTTAAGCCATGGTCACATTTACGGTCATACATGTAGTTGTTCGTAATTAATTTCAAACGTAGTCTGCCATAGTGCTACTACGGTTAACTACGTTGAAGTACGTTAAAAGTAGGTTCAAACTTGGCAATATAGAAAGCCGTGATGCATCCAGCATGCAGCATTGCCCCTTTATTTCCGAGTATGCCCCCAAAATCTAAAAGCTATGCGCGCAAAATGCTTCATTTTTACCGTAATGTGCGCATTATGAAAAGCACATTGCGCGGTGCCGAAAAAACTAATACGGTCTCGGAAACTATTCCGTCCAAAAACTATTTTTGCCAGTGTAAGGGAAACAACTCTTGCCCGTAAAGAGGTCACTGGATTTCCCAAGTACCAATGACGTTATTCAATGACATCATAAATTAGGAAGGTGCTAAAAATCCCATGAATTCGATTGGATAAAAGTTTTAGTCATCAATTTCCGCGAGTCATCGACGGAAATGGCGTCAGAAAGAACACTGTTCGATTTTTTCGTGAAACCGTGCAATAGTTACAGAAAATACGATTGGAAATGATCAGGCTGTGCCTCAGAAGAAAATGACTTATCACCTGTTGGTTAGAAAAAGAATTATGCTTTCATTCCACGCTGGAAAAACAGTCGGCCTTGGTTGGGCATGAATTACACGTGAGACCTCAGGTAAGAGAGTACATGCACAAAAAAGGCCTTTATACGCTTGTGTAAATTGACAGTTTTTGAAGTTACTTGTTACCCTCATTGACAAATTGGTGTCAAATTGTGCGGAAATACTTACCTAGAAATTATCAGACATGAAAAATCAATCGTTTAAAAAGCACGGAAAGCCATGACACAACTAAATGTCTCTTTTGCCATCGTCCGATCAGAGTCACTTTAGAGTGCCTTTTCAGCTTTTAAATGACTTTTAGCAGAAAATTTAAGACTTTTTGCTGCAAATCATCAATATGGATTGCTTTACTTCTAGTTGGGAACCATATTGTCATACCCGCTAACATAAAATCCTACCCCAGGTTTACAGCTCAGGGGTGAAGTGTACCCATGAAATAAAAAGCTAGTGGGAACACTGCTGTTTGTATGAGTTGAATCATTGTGTGATGCATTAGAGAAGATACATTTATTGTAGCACTCCTTTATCTAACCAATTATTCCTTTTATTTTCAAAAAAAAAATCAATTGCCCCATTTTCGTATTAGAGTGCCCCCTTTTTGTTAGAATTAGGGGGCATGTGCCCCACATTTTGAAGTTTCTAGATGCATCACTGTAGAAAGTCTAAGTAGGTTGAACTACGTGTAAGTACAGCTAACTACATTCAACTACGTGCAGTGGCTAGGGTAAACTAGGGCACTACTACGTCTAACTACGATTAACTATGCTAAACTATGCATAAACTACGTCCTAAGTATGCACAACTACGGTAAATTAAGGTCAACTGCATTAAGCTACGGTAAAACATTGTGGTTGTGTCTGCTCAATACAGGTAGACTGCAGTCATTGTACTTTTAACTACTGTCACATCCAGACCTGGGTCCAATTACAATTGTAATTTAATTAATTGTAATTAATCACAGTTTTTCTGTTATCTTAAAGTAATTGGTAATTGATGTAAAAATGAATTACTTTAATAGAAATTAATTATTAAAAGAATATAATGGGTAAATAATCAATTACTTTTCAATTACATGTAGCAAACAATGCAACAAATAAACCCTTGGCAAAATACAGGTTTTTATTCAGTAATTATTTTTACCTTGGAGTATAAAAATCACCCTTGGTTATCACCTAAAACGGTATCATTCATGAATGTTAAACTGTTGAAATGGATAAACCCTGTACCCAAACTGTCCAAATTGTAAAACCTTTCAGAGGTCAAATTAAATGTAGCTCAAATGCTGGAACTTGTCTGTAAAAGGGTAGAAAACATTTTGGGAAAAGGAGAAAAAGCCAATATTTTCTCTTTTTCCCACAATGTTTTAAAAAACTGTGTGTCTCAGGGTCGTTGAAAGTCAGGATTGTATGGAAAAGGATTGTATGGTAAAGAGGTAATCTGTGGTACGTTCATCATAAGTGTGTTTTTTTACATTTTATCGAATAAAAAGATCTACTTCGTTCTTTAATTATTTACCAAACTAACAAAATTTGGGATCTAACAAGTATCTAAAAGTATATGCAGATGATAGATCGAATGGAGCTCGAATGAAAATTTCTGTCTTTGATAAAGTAGAAAACATTGCAAGAAAAGGAGAAAATGCCGGTAACCAGGATTTTCTCCTTACCTCGCAATGTTCTCTGAGGCTTTATCTTTCAGGATCATTAAAGCTTGGGCTTGTGTGGTACCTAGCAGGTTAAAGTTTCATACTCTGTTTATAAATATAATGCCAAATGATCAAAAAACAATTATGTATTTGATTCATTACTTTCATGGAAAGCAAGTAATTATAATCATAATTTAATTGAAACATATCCAAATTAATTGTAATTTTATTAATTACTTTTTAAAATAACTGAATTTAGGTCTGGTCACATTTTATGTAGTTGACCGTATTAGGGAATTACCGTAGTTGAACATACTAAACACACTACGGTTAAGTACGGTCAATTACGGTTAACTGCAGTCAACTGCGTTCAAACTACGGTCACTGTACGGTCACAACATTGTAGTTAACAGTAACAAATTTTTGAACATATCCAAAAATTATGCGCTTACTATGGGCAAATCGTAAGTTCAAACTACGTACATAGCTACATTGAACTACGGTTAACTACATGTAACTACGGTCAATACATTTAACTACGGCCATCTACGGTCATTCCCCACTACGGTCTACTACGTAAGGTGTGACCACGGCTTTAATGATGATAGTACAAGTATTGTGTATGATATGAGATATTATTGGTATGTTAAACTAACATTATGATCCTGGTATATACTTCTCTCCCTCAACAGAGATTTTCAAGTCGAAACATAGCCAACTCTATTAATATATGGAATATGCTGCATTGTTTGCTGTGATACAATTGCAAAATGTTGAAAGCAACCAACCTGAACACTTTGCCAGACAACAAAATTTTAGACTTGTCTAATTTGGAATTATTTGCAGACAAGACATGGAATGTGTGACTTGTGTCTTTGCTGAGAAAATGAGAACATGCTTGCCAACATTTTCTTCTTTTCCCACAATTTTTTCAGATGTGTAAACTATTTCACATGGTAGTGAAAACTAAAGATTCAGGAATACTGGCATTTGTTACAGATTATTAGATAACCCCTTACTTCAAGTGGCTGATTAGGCTGTAGATACTGAATGTACTGTGTTGTTTGAAGAAACAAAAAGTACCGGTATTTCAAATTTGATACTTGTACTTTTAGTGTTTTATTACAATAGTGTGAGTAGTGGGAAACCAACACCACGATTATGAGAGAATTTTGCAGATACACAGATACACACTTCTCTCCCTCAAAAAATATGTTGATGAGGAAATGCAACATGCAGCTTGTGAAGACTGTTGTACAAATTCAAAAAACAAAATGGATAAGTATAATGGCTGCTATGATACAAATGAAAATGTTGTGAAATATTGCAAATTGAGCAAGGTTCCATCCGTAACTTTTTAGCTCACCTGAGCACGAAGTGCTCATGGGGAGCTATTGTGATCGTGCTGTGTCCGGCATTTTCAGTCCGATACTCATGAAACTTGGTCAGAATGTTTGTCTCAATAAAATCTCGGACGAGTTCGAAAATGCGTCATGTCGGGTCAAAAACTAGGTCACTAGGTCAAATCTTAGAAAAATCTTGTGTACACTCTAGAGGCCACATTTTCAGTCCAATACTCCTGAAAGTTGGTCAGAATGTTTGCTTTGATAATATCTCGGACGAGTTCAAAAATGGGTCATGTCGGATCAAAAACTAGGTCACCAGGTTAAATCTTAGAAAAACTTTGTGTACGCTCTAGAGGCCACATTTTCTGTCCAACACTCCTGAAAATTGGTCAGAATGTTTGTCTTGATGATATCTTGGATGAGTTCGAAAATGGGTCATTTCGGGTCAAAAACTAGGTCAGTAGGTCAAATCTTAGAAAAACCTTGTGTACGTTCTAGAGGCCACATTTTCAATCCAACACTCTTGGAAGTTGGTCAGAATGTTTGTCTTGATGATATCTCAGACGAGTTTGAAAATGGGTCATGTGGGGTCAAAAACTAGGTCACAAGGTCAAATAGAAAAACCTTGTGTACGCTCTAGAGGCCACATTTTCAATCCAACACTCTTGGAAGTTGGTCAGAATGTTTGTCTGGATGATATCTCGGACGAGTTTGAAAATGGGTCATGTCGGGTCAAAAACTAGGTCAGTAGGTCAAATCTTAGGAAAACATTGTGTACGCTCTGGAGGCCACATTTTCAGTCCAAAACTCTTGAAAGTTGGTCAGAATGTTTGTCTGGATTTTATCTTGGATGAGAACAAAAATAAGTTATTTGGGGTCAAAAACTAGGTCATTAGGTCAAATCTTAGAAAAATCTTGTGTTCGCTCTAGAGGCCACTTTTACAATCCAAAACTCCTAAAAGTTGGTCAGAATGTTTGTCTTGATGATATCTCAGACGAGTTTGAAAATGGGTCATGTCGGGTCAAAAACTAGGTCACTGGGTCAAATCTTAGAAAAAACCTTGTGTACGCTCAAGAAAGCACATTTTCTGTCAAAAACTCATGAAACTTGGTCAGAATGTTTGTCTTGATAATAGTTCAGGCGAGTTTGATAATGGGTCATGTGGGGTCAAAAACTAGGTCACTAGGTCAAATCTTAGAAAAACCTTGTGTACGCTCTGGAGGACACATTTACAGTCCGATACTCCTGAAACTCGGTCAGAATGTTAGTCTTGATAAGACCTTGAATGATTATAAATTTGCGTCATGTGGGGTCAAAAACTAGGTCACTGGGTCAATCTTAGAAAAACCTTTTGTACACTCTAGAGGCCACATTTTCAGTCCAATACTCATGAAACTTCGTCAGAATGTTGGTCTTAGTGATATCTCAAAAGTGTTTGATAATGGGTAATGTCTGATCGAAAACTAGGTCACTAGGCCAAATATTAGAAAAACCTTGTGTATGCTTTAGAGGCCACATTTTTAGTCTGAAACTCTTTAAAGTTGGTCAGAATGTTTGTCTTGATAATATCTTAAAATGGGTAATGTTGGATCAAAAACTAGGTCACTAGGTCAAATCTTCCAAAACCTTGTTTACTTTCTAGAGGCCTCATTTTTAATGCAATACTCATGAAACTTGGTCAAAATGTTGGTCTTGCACCAGTTTGCAAGTGGGTCATTTCGGGTCAATAACTCATGAAAATCTTGGTAGAATGTTTGTCATAATATCTCAAAAGAGATTGAAAATGGGTCATGTTTGGTCAAATGACTCAGGTGAGCAATTTCAGGGCCATCATGGCCCTCTTGTTACCAGATTACAAAATTTTGGACATGTCCAATTTGAAAGCATGTGCAGACGACAAATGAAATGCGAGTGAAATGAAGAGATGTGTTTTTCCGGAGAAATTGAGAAAATGTGACATTTACTTACTGGTAGTTTCTTCTTTTTCCACAATGTTTTCGGAAGCATGGATATTCCCCAAGTTAGTGAAAACTTAGGATTCAGGAATACTGGTATTTGACACAGATAAGTAAATAACTCCGTACTTATAGTGGCTTATTGAGCCATACATACTAAATATACTTTGATGGTAGAAGAAGGTAACAGCTCTCACATTCGAATACAAGTCAATTCACTATAGCATTTTTCCTGCAGGTTTATACAGATCACAGCTGATTGGTCTTTATTTCAGTGTTCAATCTAGCTTTGCTTATAAGGTGGCCCATCGGGCCCCCAGACTTGGAATTTGGGGGCCATTTTGAAAAACGGGGGCCACACATAAAAAATCGTACTTTATTACCGCAATGTTAACCTTTTTCCACACATAAAAAAAATCGTATTTTATTACCGCAGTGTTAACCTTTTTATTTAACAAGACTTAGTGTTGCCTTTTTACTTAAAAAGTATAATATCATTCATTTATCTATGAATACCATGCTAATAAAACTTCAACTCTGCAGAAATTATCGTTGTTACTGATGCAACCTTGTTTCCACCATTAATTTAACCCTGAAAGAAGAAAAAAAGACGAAATATACCTGTCGATGGTAAACTTTTGAAAATTTTGATACGGAGGGGTTTAACTTTCCTGTCGATCATTCAAGGTAGAGTTAAATTCTCTCATCATAAACTTACCAACTTTGGATCCGATCGTTTGGGTGCCATTTTGGTTGAAACTCGAGTTTCTGTGAGGTATTATTATCGTCACTTGAAGGGGTAGGTACTGCCGTGTTCCCACCAGTGATGCATCCAGCGTGTGGCATTGCCCCTTTATTTCCAAGATTGCCCCAAAATCTAAAAACTATGCGTGCAAAATGCCGCATTTTTACTGTAATGCACGCATTACTAAAAGCACAGTGCGCGGTACAGAAAATTTTAACACATCTCGAAAACTATTCCGTCCAAAAACTACGATTTTGCTAGTGTAAGGGAAACAACTTTTACCCATAAAGAGGTCACTGGATTTCCCAAGTCCCAATAACGTCATTCGATGACATCATAAATCAGAAAGGTACTAAAAATCCTATGAATTCGATTGGATAAAATTTGTAGTCATCAATTTCCTCGAGTCATCGACGGAAATGGCGACAGAAAGAACACTGTTCGATTTTTTCGTGAAACGTGCAACAATTACAGAAAATACGATTGAAAATGATCAAGCTGTGTCTGAGAAGAAAATTACTTACCACCTGTATGTTAGAAAAAAAATTATGCGTTCATTCCAAGCTGGAAAAACAGTCGGCCTTGGTTGGGCACGAATTACACGCAAGACCTCAGTAAGAGAATACTCGGACAAAAAAGGCCTTTATATACGCTTATCTTGTGTAAAATGACAGTTTTTGAAGTAACTTGTTACCCTTATTGATGAATTTGTGTCAAATCGTGTGGAAATACTACCTAAAATTAACAGACATGAAAAATTGATCCAGTATAAAAACATGGAAACCCATGACATAACTAAATGTCTCTTTGACATCATCCGATCAGAGTCACTTCAGACTGCCTTTTCGGCTTTAAGCAGAAAATTTACACAGATATCTTAATTTAACAGACTTTTTTTTGCTGCAAATCATCAATATGGATTGTTTTACGTCTAGTTGGGAACCATATTGTCATGCCCTCTAATATAAAATCTTACCCCAGATTTACAGCTCAGGGGTTATGTGTGCCCTTGAAATAAAAAGCTAGTGGGAACACTGCAGTTTGTATGAGTTGCATCATTGTGTTATGCATTGGAAAAGATGCACATCTTACATTTATTGTAGCACTCCTTAATCTAACCAGTTACTCCTTTCATTTTCAGGAAAAAAAAAATCAATTGCCTCATTTTCGGATTAGAGTGCCCCCTTTTTGCTAGAATAGGGGTGCATGTGCCCCACATTTTGAAGTTTCTTGATGCATCACTGGTTTCCACTAGCTTTTTATTTCAAGGGTACATTTACCCCCTGGGCTGAAAATCTGGGGGTGGGGGGGGGGGGGTGTAAGGTCTCATATTAGAGGGTATGACAACAATGGTTCTCAACTAGAGCAGGGGGATCTTATATACAATCTCTGACTAGAGGTAAATCAATCCATATTTATGATTTGCAGCAAAAAAGTCTGTTACGTTCAGATATCTACGTATATATTTGCTGCTTAAAGTCATTACAAAGCTGAAAAGGCAGTCTGAAGTGACTCTGATTGGACAATGTCAGAGACATTTTGTTGTGTCATCGGTTTCCACGTTTTTTGCACCAATTGATTTTTCATGTCTGTTAATTTCTGGATAGGTATTTCCGCATGATTTGACATAAATTTGTCAATAAGGAAAAGAAGTAACTTAAAAACCTGTCATTTTACACAAGATAAGCAGATAATGGCCTTTTTGTCCATGTATTTTCTTACGTGAAGTCTCGCGTGTAACCAATATTTGTTACGTGATTTTCAACTCTATAACGTGATCTACGCAATAATTTGCGGGAATGGAACACTGGGAACTGGCCCGACTGTGCTTTCTGAAGTAATATTTTAAACAGCTTTTGCCTTTTTTCGCCCCATTAAGGCTTCCAAAATACTCAGAAAATCGCTTCTTTGTAACACTGAATCATCAGCGGACGCTCAAAGAATCGTAACCACCGGTATCCGTTATTCTGCCGAAACCGTCCAACACGAGATCGATAATATTTGTCGGGTTATTGATATATTCTCACTAGAAAGCTCGGCATTATGTTTAATGAGCAGGAAAAAAGTAGAAGCAGACAAAAGGACCCTAATTAGTGGAATCACACTTTTATGATCGAGTACACCCAACTGGCCCGAGGTTGGTTGAAAATTGCGCCATCTGGGACTCTAGGGGGCCTATGGCACAATGACGCGCTCTAGATTGAATACTGTATTAGTTCAAGTTTTCAAGCCCAGCTTCAGTTAATTCATACTGGCACACTTTATGAAAAAATTACAAAACCATCTTCAGTGTCATTCTTCTGTTCATCAAAACAGTATGTTGACAGCTCTTGAAACCCTGTTTTGAAGTATTTGTACTGTCACAATATATATCTGGAACAAAAATAGGGAACCAATTAAATTTCAAATATCTCTTCTTTACAAAAAGTAACATTTCAATTCTTCAGTTACGTCGCAAAATATGGTTTATTTTCACATAGACTTACAATGAAAATTTTTTCAGGATATCGCCAACTATCACAGATCCAATCAGTTTTGACTAATGTGTGGTACTACGCTTCAACCTTTACTGAAATAACCCCTTTTTAGGCTGCACTTTTCTTTACCTAGGATTCGATAAACAGCTTAATATTGATTTTAATGCAAAACGAAATAATTACTGCTTATGGAGATGGTAATATCTGAAGTTGAACACAATTATTTCTTAAAATGAAAAAGGATTGCTACAACTATCACTAGGGTCTCGGCAAATTCACCATAATGGGCCGCCATCTTGCAACAAAGACCGAAAATAGCCCAGTTTTTGAGCCCACAATTATCTAACCTAGGAATCGAAAATCAGTAGATTTGATTTTAAAGTAAAACGAAATACTTAATGCTTATAAATATGCCAATATCTGAACACATTTATTTCTAAAAATAAATTGGGATCGCTACTACTATCACAAAGGTCTCGCCAAATTCACCACATTGGTCCTGCATCTTGTAATGAAATACCGAAACAGCCCCATTTTGAGCCCAAAATTATCCAACCTAGGAATTGAAAATCAGTAAAGAATTGGCTTTAATACAAGGAGATGTATTCTATCACATAATTTTTTACCAACATGTTGCTATTGGACGCTACTTTATGTACTTATAATTGATTTCTATTGCACATCACCAACTCCTCTTTCAGCCGAACATCCGTTTCGGGGCAAACATGATTAGACCATGAATTTTGAACGCCAAAATAAGTATATAAAACAAAGTCTTCAAAATAATTGATGTTACAGATATTCTTAACATGTAATGTTTCGGCATCTTACCTGTTGAGAAGGACGTATGGGAAAAGCACGCAAAATGTTGCTTAAAAAAGTGACCGTCGTATGCCGAAATTCAAGATGGCCACCGTTTTTAATAGGTCGGCGTGAGCAGGACAATTAGAGAGACCACAAATTTCAAAAAGCCGTCTGCTGAGGGCAAACTGATCTAACTGCAACTCGTGACAGCTTCTACTTACAGTCTTATAACACTAATACTAGCTGTTGTGACCTTATTACATTGAACTTTAAACCCTGATAACAACTTATGAATGAAACAAGAGAGAATCAAGGAGTATCAGATTATGCAAGCACATCTTCTAGTTGTCTGCTGTCCATATTATTCAGCAAACTTCGAGTGATCCGTTGATCAGGTTATACATTGTTATGGGATCAGCTGAGTTTTGACGAGTGCTGTTCATATATATAGCGGGTGTTGAAAAGATGATAGGTCATTTGGTCTTGAGCAGGGATAAAAATTGCAATGGAACGGAGTTTTTACGGAAACATTGCTTGAAGATAATTTGAACATTTAGATTGTTTTGCCTTAGAGCAAACTGCTGTATATGCAACTGGAAACAGCCGTAAGTTTAAAATAGTATTCGGCTGTTGTTCGTTTATTGTTAGCGAGGTGAAGCTGTGAGGGACAAAGGATGTAGAGTTGTGTAAGGGATATGACCCTAGCGGAGAGGTCATTACGTAAACATTTTCATAATGAACTGGTTATCTCACGCTTGCAACCTTAGTAATCAGACTCTCCATTCACAATACTGATCAGCATAGATCTGATTAGGCATCCTTCAGCTTAGGATGTATTAACCCTTGGACTGCTAAGCGCGACTTTATGACCTTTTGGGGACAGTGTAGATCAAGATCAGACTGCACACTACATGCAGTCTGATTTTGGATCTACACTGTCCGATGAGATTTTTTTTTCCAAAAATACCTGCGAAATATTTAAAACTTTGGGTTTTACTGTAGCTTGAAAATTTGATTTCTTTCATTTAGCGGATTAAGGATTAAATCGTTTTCATAGCCCCTCTCCCTCTCCTTCCATACATGTTTCTTCTTGATGATATTCTAAAGACTGAAATCAGTCAGTCAAATGTTGACTAAACAATCCTGTGGGGCTTTAAAATGTAGTGAGAAAAACTGCATGTATTCAGCATGTTCTCTTTTTCCTCACAGCGTTTTTTCATCATTTGAAAGAATTTCAACATTTTGTAATTTCACGGGTAGAGTTGAAGAGAGCATTTTCATAGAGGGAAAAAAAGTGAAAGTGCAAAACAAATAAGCTCACTTAACTTTATATTCTCCATGTCTTAATCAACTGACCAGGTAAAAAGGCTTTTTCGGAGAGCCCAGATTCAGACCAGACAGCGTAGAACATGCAATCAGATCTTGGGTTTGTTAGGCCAGTTTTCTGAGATATTCTAATCAAAACAGCGGTGGTCCTGTAATAGTTAGGCTGCTTTTCCACGTTTCAAATATCTGTTTTATTAGTTCAGTGCTTTAAGTGTAAAACTCAGATGTTCGTCTCATTAGCTACTCCATATTAGTTGATTCTCATCCTCCATATTTCAGATTAAGAGCCCAAGGTTTACTGTAATGATGCTCTTGCTCATTAGAAGGACTCAAGTACAGTGACCTGTGTTGTCTAAGGACTAGCAAAATCGCTTTTGAAGACAATGAAAGATCAAGATCAGACTGTCCTTTGAATGAAGTGCAGATCAATATATGGACATATAATTATATCTAAGATCTTAATTGTACGGTGGCACAAAAGTGACATGGAAGATATATTTTATACTACGTGCGCACGTAATAAGTAATACATGCGCACGCAGTAGTATTACGTGCGCACGCAGTAGCTAATACGTGCGCACGTAATAACTAATACGTGCGCACGTAATACTATTGCGTGTGCACGTATTAGCTAATACGTGCGCACGTAATAGTTATTACGTGCGCACGCAGTAGCTAGTACGTGCGCACGCAGTAGCTAATACGTGCGCACGTATTAACTAATACGTGCGCACGTAATAACTATTTCGTGTGCACGTAATAATCGACCAATCAGTTTATCACGAATCAATAAATGTCTATCTTCCACTTCCATCTTGAAACAATGGCTTCCGTTCATGATTCTGATTGGTGGATTATTACGTGCGCACGTAATATGTAATACGTGTGCACGTATTAGCTACTGCGTGCGCACGTATTAGTTATTACGTGCCCACGTATTAGCTACTGCGTGCGCACGTAATAACTAATACGTGCCCACGTATTAGCTACTGCGTGCGCACGTAGTATAAAATATATCTTCCATGTCACTTTTGTGCCACCGTATAATTGTCTGTCTATGTAGGATATATATATATAAAAAAAGAAAACGACCATGAAATTGCAATGTTTGGATATTGTTTTTATACGCCCGTCGAAGACGGGACGTATTATGGGATCACCCGTGGCGGGCGGGCGGGCGGAATGGCGGGCGGCGTCCACATCCTTGTCCGGAGCATATCTCCAAAACTATGCTAGCTACGGTTATGAAATTTCATGGGTCGATAGATCTCATCAAGGCTGAGTGCAGTGCACAGGAATCATAACTCTCGCTTGCTTCATTTTTGAGTTATTGCCCTTTGTTGTTTTTCATACTTGAATTTTGTCCAGAGCATATCTCCAAAACTATACTAGCTACGGTTATGAAACTTCATGGGTGGATAGATCTCATCAAGGGGGAGTGCAGTGCACAAGAATCATAACTCTTGCTTTGCTTCCTTAATTTTTGAGTTATTGCCCTTTGTTGTTTTTCATACGTGAATTTTGTCCGGAGCATATCTCCAAAACTATACTAGCTAAGGTTATGAAACTTCATGGGTGGATAGATCTTATCAAGGGGGAGTGCAGTGCACAGGAATCATAACTCTTGCTTACTTAATTTTTGAGTTATTTCCCTTTGTTTATATTCATACTTGAATTTTGTCCAAAGCATATCTCCAAAACTATACTAGCTACGGTTATGAAACTTCATGGGTGGATAGATCTCATTAAGGGGGAGTGCAGTGCAAATGAATCATAACTCTTGCTTGCTTAATTTTTGAGTTATTGCCCATTGTATTTTTTCATACTTGAATTTTGTCCGGAGCATATCTCCAAAACTATACTAGCTACGGTTATCAAATTTCATGGGTTGATAGATCTCATCATGGGGGATTGCAGTGCACATGAATAATAACTCTGGCTTGCTTAATTTTTGAGTTATTATACGCCCGTCGAAGACGGGACGTATTATGGGATCACCCATGGCGGGCGAGCATATCTCCAAAACTATACTAGCTACGGTTATCAAATTTCATGGGTTGATAGATCTCATCAAGGGGGATTGCAGTGCACATGAATAATAACTCTTGCTTGCTTAATTTTTTAGTTATTATATGCCTGTCGAAGACGGGACGTATTATGGGATCACCCATGGCGGGCGAGCATATCTCCGAAACTATACTAGCTACGGTTATCAAATTTCATGGGTTGATAGATCTCATCAAGGGGGATTGCAGTGCACATGAATAATAACTCTTGCTTGCTTAATTTTTGAGTTATTATACGCCCGTCAAAGACGGGACGTATTATGGGATCACCCATGGCGGGCGGGCGGCGTCCAGTTCTTTGTCCGGAGCATAACTTTGTTGTCTTCAGTCCGATTGACTTGAAACTTGGCATGTGTGTTTGTTGCAATAATACGGAGTGCAGTGCGAAAGAACCATAACTCTACCTCGTGCTGTCTGAGTTATTTCCCTTTGATAGTCATTTTTACAGCATTTTCTGCTTGTCCGGAGCATAACTTTGTCATCTCCAGTCCGATTGACTTGAAACTTGGCATTTGTGTTTGTTGCAATAATACAGAGTGCAGTGCGAAAGAAGCATAACTCTACCTCGTGCTGTCTGAGTTATTTCCCTTTGATAGTCATTTTTACAGCATTTTCTGCTTGTCCGGAGCATAACTTTGTCATCTCCAGTCCGATTGACTTGAAACTTGGCATTTGTGTTTGTTGCAATAATACGGAGTGTAGTGCGAAAGAAGCATAACTCTACCTCGTGCTGTCTGAGTTATTTCCCTTTGATCGTCATTTTTACAGCATTTTCTGCTTGTCGGGAGCATAACTTTGTCATCTCCAGTCCGATTGACTTGAAACTTGGCATTTGTGTTTGTTGCAATAATACAGAGTGCAGTGCGAAAGAAGCATAACTCTACCTCGTGCTGTCTTTTGAGTTACTTCCCTTTGATAGTCATTTTTACAGCATTTTCTGCTTGTCTGGAATATAACTTTGTCATCTCTATTCTGAACATCTTCAAATTTGGTATGCATGATTGTTGAAAATTTACAGAGTGCAGTGCACAAGAACCATAACTCTTCCTAGCATGAGTTTTGAGTTATTTCCCTTTGATCGTTTTTTTTACAGCATTTAGTGCTTGTCCGGAATATAACTTTGTCATCTCACGTGAGAGTGACTTCAAACTTGGTATGCATGTTTGTTGCAATATTACGGAGTACAGTGAGCAAGAACAATAACTCTACCTAGTACAGATTTTGAGTAATTCCACTTTGATCTTCATTTTTACAGTATTTCTTGGTTGTCCGGAACGGAACTTTGTCACCTCAAGTCAAATTGACTTGAGACTTGGTAAACATGTTTGGTGCACTACCTGCCCTTTACGATTATTATACCCCCTCGACAACTGGCGGTGGGACGGGCGTATCTTGCGACAATTTGCCGCTCTTGTTTCTGACTGTAAAAGGCCATAACTGGGTGCTTTAACTCTTAACAAAACTATCCCGTTTTTGATGACCAAGAGGAAGACGGCTGTTATAAACATTGTAGAAAAAAAAGATGCAGATAACCATCGTTTTCTCCTTTTTCCATGAGTTTTTTTTTTTTTTTTTTCGACGATTCAGATAATCAATTGGTCTACATTTGGTCTACGTTTGATTCCTATGTGCAAATGCTTTCGATTTGGACAAGTCTAAAATTACATCATTTGGAAAAGGGGTGAGGGTTGGGAAGATATTACATTCTTTGAAACAAATGTGGAAGAAATTGGCCAGCCAATGTTTTGGACAGAACGATCTTGCCCAGATCAATTTAGCCTGTCAAAAAAATTAGGTAGGACAATTTGTCCAGATAAACATGATTGCTTCTTAAAAATAGAAAAAGTTAAAGGCCTGCTTGCAGCAAAAAGTGGATATTACTGATAATATCTGACAATGTATTACCGTACAGTTGTCAAAGTAGCAAAAGCTACAGAAAAGAATATTGGTATATTGTTAAACTTATTTAAAAGGTTGATAGGTACTGTTATTCAGCATGAGTGATATGTAAAGCTTGATGATGGGTACTACTGATCAGAATTGTCACATATATTTAACGTTCTATTGCTGTCAACCGGCAAACATATATCTGTAGCATTCCATTAAATTACTAATTTGAAAAGGACAGTTAAAAAAGGGGGTTCCTACATGGCTCTGTTGCAAGATACAGGATTTCTATCCCATACATAGTTCAGACAACTGGCATTTGATTTGTGATTTCAAACCATTGTAGATATTCAGTGTCGACCGATTACAGTGCTGACAGCACTTTGATTTTTCCTTCGTATTCAATTCGAAAGAAGTCAGTGAAAAACCGGAAGTTATACCGCAGTTCCTATCCCTGTGTATATAAGATCCCTGCTTAAGACAAGGAGTGCCAACAGAAGTTTCCAATCCAAACCCTCTTAAAAACAAAAGAAAATTATAGCAGAAAATGGCTGTTTTCTAAGTACAACTTTTAAACTTCCATGTTGTAAGTGGTAAACATATTCACTCAAGCAGTGAAAGATCCAGGTTCAAATCCTGGTGGAAGTAAGAGTTGGAAAGGTTCCAGCTATTTCAGAACAGAAAAAGAACAAATTAAAGATAAAATTAATTATGCGTTTAGACGTACCCGTCAAGGATTATTTTATGAAATAAGTTTCCTTTCCTTAATTACAAAGGTTTTCAGCTCTACTGGCTGAGAGCCAGCAGAGCTTATGTCATGGCTGGGTTTCCATTGTCCGTCTGTCAGTCCGTCGGTCCATCCGTCTGTCCTTTAGTCTTTTTCTTGTTTACACGATCAAGTCTGCATTTGTTGTCAGATTTTCATGAAACATGTACAGTTTGTTTATCTCATCAATAGTTTGAACCCCACCGATTTTGAAAAAGTTCCAACGAACAGTATGGGAAAAGTAGTCATTTCAAGTTGAAAACTTCCATTTCTTGTTTACGCGATAAAGTCTACATTCGTGGTCAGATTTCAGTGAAACTTGCACAGTTTGTTTATCTTATCAATAGCTTCAACCCTATTGATTTTGACAAAAATCAAACAAACAATATGGGAAAAGAAGCCATTTCAAGTTGAAAATTTCCATTTCTTGTTTACATGATCAAGTCTGCATTTGTGATCAGATTTTTGTTAAACTTGCACAGTTTGTTTATCTCATCAATAGCTTGAACCCTACTGAGTTTGAAAAAAATCCAGCAAATAGTATGGGAAAAGTAGTCATTTCAAGTTAAAAATTTCCATTTCTTGTTTACACAATGAAGTGGTAGGATTTTCATGAAACTTGCACATTTGCTTTGTATCATAAACAGCTTGAACCCTATTGATTTTGAAAAAAATCTGACAATCAGTATGGGAAAAGTAGACATTCAAAGTTGAAAATAGCCATTTCTTGTTTAGGCAATGAAGTTCACAGCGTTGATCCAATTCTCCTGAAAATTGCAAAGATTGGTTCATCAAGGGATTGAACTCTATCAAAAGTGGAGAAAATCTAGCAAACTGTTCAGGAAAAGCAGCCATTTGATGACTTAGTATTGTTTACTCAACAAAGTCCATATTATTAGTCACATTTCTTTGAAATTTGCTAGGATTGTTTGATACAAGGCATACTGAAACCCTGTCATATTTGGCAGGATTCCAAACAATTAGTTTTGAGAAATTGCACTTCATTTTTTTTTTTTGCCTACTTATGGTATCTTAGTGGGTTCAAGCCCAGTTGCAAGAACACTTTTTTGTGTTTTTTTCTTTTTGCATCATGAATTCATAATGTATGTTAGCATAAAAGCAAAATCACTGCCAGTAGAGCAATTTCAGGCCCTCAAGGGCCTCTAGTTTAGATTAATCAGGGCACAAAAACTTAAAAAGGCATTTCTTTATTGAGGGGGATGGGCGCAAATTTTTGGTTTCTTTTTTGGTTGCACAACAAAGATCAACAGGTACCATCTTTAGCGCAGTCTGTTGTGTACAAGACTTGAGACCAGGCAGTTGCTGGTGTTAATCCCCAGCTCGCCCAATTTCTTTCTGAGAATTGATGATAAACATTGTGACAGGATTTATTCCTTTCTCATAGCTGTCCCAGATCATTGTTTTGACAATGGTTATGTTTGAAAGTGACCAGTGACTTGGGAAGATTATGCAAAGCACTGATAAAAAGAAACTCAAGGAAAGCCTAGAAAGTACACTAGCTGCCATGACATCAATGAATTAATGTTGAAAACACTATTAAACACCATAAAATTAATTAATCTTATCCAGATTATACATGTTGTCAAAACTATTTAAACATTGCTGAAGATATTAACACTTATCCTGCCAAATAAGTTAAATGGAACTTTCAACTTGCTGCCTATAGTAAACACCTGAATGTTTTTATTTCAAAATTATTTTTCAGTGAAATTGTGCTTTCGTGCTTAACTTCTTTCCAAATTACAGAATTTTTAGTCTGTTCCAAATAGAAAAGAATCTGCTGAAAATGATTAACTGTTACGAGGAAACTGAAATTTCTCGTTTTAAATGTAGAATTTACTAAGCCTTGTGAGAAAAGAAGAAAATTCTGGTCACCAGCATTTTCTCTTTTTCCCACAATGTTTTCAGAAGCCATTTTCGTCAGGGTTGTGAAAATCCTAGATTGTTTTCAAAAAATGCATTAATTACCATAGATCTACATATTGTGCCTTTCTGACATACAGTGAATAAGAGGTTTTTGTGGTATTTGTCGAAGACAATACCACTATGAGTTCAATATTGAATTTTGAAGACCATGTATCGTATTTTGTGCAAAGCCGAAGGAAATAAACCCAATTAAACTCAAATTTTCTCAGGCAAACGAGTTTTTCGGTAGCACTCAAATGTTATTGGAAATGGCATGTTAAAATACACTGGGTGAGGCCATCGATCGTGGAAATACTAATTTTTTATTGAAAACAGCTTTACTCGCTCATAGCCTTCTATTGGCGCAATGATACAAAATTTGTCTACCGATCACTTGGTCCTGGGCTTTTTCGTTCCAAAACCAGCTCGTCCCATGGCTTGTTCATCCAATGATTGCGCGTTACTCCATTTGATTGGGCATGAATACGTATAGGTCGAAATAATTGATTGTAATGTTGGGAATTAAATGTTAGCGGCCAAAGATATTTCAAAATAATAGTTTTCAGGTACAAGCTTAATTTTATTCTATATGTTGACATAGTTTCTCTCTCTATCCATCATGCATCCTATTGTCAAGGGACGTTAATCCTGACTCCTCCTAATGATCAAAGGGAGACCACCAATATACAAATAATCCTAATTTGTCATGAGTACTCTCCCTTCAACCAAAAAAGGTATTCATTTTCTTAGTAGGTTGACTTTCAAGCCAATATCTGAATAATATTTCTAATTTTCTTTCAAATTATTAATTCCATACAATGGCTTCCTTGACAAATACCACTTCAGTGTTCTCAACGCTTTGATTCTTTTATGTTTTACTAAACAGATATCCTACTGGTTGAAGTTATATGATTCCCATTCTAAGATGCCCTGTATTGAATGATTGGATTCTTGCTCCGGGTGCTGGGCTTTTTGTTGAAATGCCCTTTAGGAAGACACTTCAGAGCCCTGGCCTAATACACATGAATATGTGAGCTGTTGCTGTGATAAGACTGTAATGATGTTGAAGGCAGCACAAAACACCAGAAAATGAATTAATTTGATGATCAAAAGTTTTCAGTGTTTCTGATTCTTGTGTATTGATCAGGATTTTAGATGGATTCCTGCTATTTAGAACTGACCACTGTAGAAGATGCCTCCAGTTTACCTCTCAAGTCAATGACATATGACATTATTGAAAAAAGTGTTGAATTTCAATTTTTATCATCTGAACACAAATAGTTAACTCTTTCCTACACAATCCAAAACTTTAATGACCCTGAGAAAGAAGGTGGTTGACAACATTGTGGGAAAAAGAACCAGCATTTTCTCCTTGTCCCACAATGTTTTCTACTCTCTCTGATGAAAGTCCCATCCTCTGTGCCACTATTAATTTGTAGCCTGGGAATGCTTTCACTTTTAAAATGTCCAAAATTCTGTTGTTCCGTAAATAGTTACAGGATAAGAGAACCCAAAACTATTAACCCTTTACCAAACAATCCCATGTTTTAACAACCCTGGGAGGGCAGGCTTTTGAAAACATTGTGAGAAAAGAGGACAATGCTGGTAACCAGCATTTTCCTCTTTTCCCACAATGTTTTCTACCCTTTCAAAAACATATTTCTATTCTAGAAACACATTTCATAATTATGTTGTTTGCAAATGCCTTCATTTTAGACTAGGAAAATATTTTATCATTTGGTAAAGGGTTAAGCTTTTACCAAATAACCCTGTATGTTAACAAGCCTGTGGAAGAAAACTTCAGAAAACATTTCTGTAAATGGAGAAAATGTTTGTAATTAACATTTTATTATTTTCTCACAATGTTCTACCATTTCAAACACAAATATCATTACTTTAGACTAATTTTTATGTCATCTGTATGTGCTTTCAATTTGGACAATATCGAAATTTTATTGTTTGGGAAAGAGTCTCAGTTTTGCCAGTTTCAAATTTGTCTTCTGCAGATGCTGTCCATTTGAGAGCATCTATAATTTTTCATTTGGGAAAGAGCTTAAAATCTAAAATACTTTGAAACAATACAGTATGATTTTTTAGAGTACTGCAATGTTTAGTGGAGCAAGGGAGAGCACTGAAATACCTTACATACTGAAATTTGCTATTAGCTCCCTCTATTTAGCACTGCATCAGACAACAAAATTCCACATTCATTCACAATGAAAATGTTTCCAGACAAAAAAATGAATGTGCAGCAAATGATTGGCTTTTTTCTGCAAAAGGGTAGACATCATTGTAAGAAAAGGAGAAGATGCTGGTTATCAAAAGTCATCTGCTTCAGGGTCATCAAATAGGTTAATAACTAAAGGCTGCTGCTTAGAAGGTGTACGATAGAAATAAGCCATGGTTAGAAATAGGTGGGGGACAGTTGTGTAGGGAAAGGTGCCAGGATCAAATCCTCTGATGACCAGCGCTCCTATCCAAGCTTTCCGGGAGTCTCTTTTACCGGTGTTTCGCACAATTTTCTTTCCAGATCAATGGCCGCTTTCCCACATAATCATCATCGAGATAATGGTCAGCAGTGGAAGAGGAATCCTGTTGCAATGACCATCATCAATCCTCAGAAAGAAATCAGCCGAGCCAGGAATTGAACCCACAACCCCCTGTTCTCAAGTCCTGCACCACACCGACTAAGCTACCAGGGCTTTGCCCGAGTACTGGTTATGGATTCTAGGAAACAATGATCAAAAGTGATTTAACTCTTTATCAAACAACAAAATTTTTGTGTCGACCAAATTGAAAGCATTTACAGATGACAATTTAAATGTGGCTAGGATTATGAGATTTGGCTGTGAAAGAGTAGAAAACATTGTGGGAAAACGAGAAAATGCTGGTTACCAGTGTTTTTTCCTTTTCCAACACTATTTTACAAAGGCTTTTTCTCAGGGTTATTGAAGTTTGGGATTGTGTGGTAAAGGGTTAAGTCATGAGCCCACAATATTTTACACAGGCTTTTTTCTCAGGGTTTTTAACCCTTAACCACACAATCCCGAATTTTAATGACCTTGGGGAAAAATGGCTTTTGAATACATTGTGGGAATAGGGGCAACGGGGAAAATGCTGGTAAGTAGCATTTTCTCCTTTTCCTACATTGTTTTCTGCCCTATCAAAGGCAGAAATCGTCATTTTACCAGCATTTAAGTTGTAATCTGCAGATGCTTTTAACTTAATCTTGTGCAAAATTTTGTCGTTTAGTAAAGAGTAAAAGGTCAGGATTGTTTGGTAAAAGGTTAAGTAGTGAGAAGTTGCTTCACAATCAATGTAAATAAAATGGCCATGATGGCCCTGAAGTTGCTTACCTGAGTCTTAACCAAACATGACCAATTTTACAAACATTCTACCAAGCTTTCATAATGACTGGAATGAAAATTTGGCCTCTAGCTTGTACACAAGTTTTTTCCAGAATTTTTCTCAGTGACCTTTTTAGCCGAACATAGCCCAGTTTCCCATTGTAGATACTATCAAAACAAATTTTCTGACCACCTTAAATGAGTATTGGACTGAAAATGTGGACCCTAGAGCGTACAGAAGGTTTTTCTAAGAGTTGACCTAGTGACCCAATGCTTTCACACACAAGTTGATTTAGGATTTTTCAGTATTTGTTTTGTTTGTTTTGTTTGAATGGTATTTTACTCTGCTTTCAACCTTTTTTTTTTTTT
The DNA here is from genome assembly GCA_946811185.2 of Hippopus hippopus. Classification (NCBI taxonomy): domain Eukaryota; kingdom Metazoa; phylum Mollusca; class Bivalvia; order Cardiida; family Cardiidae; genus Hippopus; species Hippopus hippopus. Next base: position 47,610,975 of record OX328104.1, on the reverse strand, counting down.
GGTCAGGATTGTTCAGTAAACACTACTTTCTGTAATAGTGTAGAATATTTGTTACCAGCAGTTTTATCTTTTGCCACATTGTTTTCACGAGCCTATTGATGCAAGATTGTTAATGAGGATGATGGAAGAGTCATTTGAAGGGTTTATGGTGTGTAGGCATCTGATATACCACATACTTGTAGATTCATCGACAATTTAGCGGACATGTTAGTTTAACCCCATATTACACCATCCCAAGTTTTGACTTTGTCAAAGAATGCCTTTAAAAACATTCTGTGAAAAGGTGAAAATGCTGGTAACCAGCATATTCTCCATTTACCACATTGCTTTCTACTATATTTGAGCTCATTTGTACCAATATCAATTTTTTTGTCTGCATGTTTTAAATTAGGAAGTCTAAAAATCATCCTTAGGAAAAGGGTTAACTTTTTAAAGTATGGGTTGAGTTAGGCATAAAATGATCTTACCATTATTAGTTTACAACTTATTGTGGAGAGTGTAAATACAATAAAACAAATTTAGTTATCTGCCGAAATGTCCTTACACCAAAATTTCGTAAAGGCAATGCAACATAGAGGTCATTAAATGTAAATGCTCATGTATTGGAGGACTCGCAGTATTTGTACTGAGAAAAAGAAATATGATTTTCCTATTGAGAAGAGTGTTCAATCAAGAAAAACAAGCAGTTTTATTGAAATGATTTTCCCCCGCCGAAAAAAGACCCTTTTCAAAAATCAAAGTACTGCAAGTACTGACAGACTAGCGATTTTGAAATGAGCGACTATGGTAAAGATAAAACTTGGTTGTTCCATACAAAATTAAAGAAAAACAGTAAAATTCAGGTTTGAGTCCATTCCAGTTCAGCCGCCTCATCATGTTTATTAAGTTCAATCCGGATCCAGTTCAATCCATTGATTTTACACAATGCACTTAAATACGAACTTGGCACAATAAGAAAAACTAAGAAAAACTTGTTTGTTACCTTTCAATTGAAAACAAGTTATTTCGATGAAATGATATCCCACGCCAAAAATGATTTTTTTAATAGAAACATACAAGAGGTATCGCGTTATGCATGGACACGTGGCCTTTTTGTTATGAGTCCATTACAAAATTTTACATTAAGACACCTTTATCCATAACATGGCATTTCATTAAATGAAAACAAATAATGCTTGTTTGTGACTTATGATAAACTATATAAATATGAAGGTTCATAAAATTTTGTCAAATAGATCTAGTTATGAAAGAGGTATTGGTTCATTAAGGAAATATACATCAAGTCCTCTTTTTCCATGACACAGCATCATCTGAAAAAATAATTATATTAGTAGACTATCATAAGGAACACATGTACAAAGTTTCATCAATTTTCAAAAAGGATTTTAGAAGGTATATGTCCGTGCGGACGAACGGACAGATGGACAGTGTGGATTAAGATCAGACCGCACAGACTGTAGTCTGATCTTGGATTCACACTCTGCGATAAGGGTATATTTTTTTCTCCAAAATATAACTTTGAAATAGTAATATTCAGTATTAATCAATAGCGCAAGATTCAACTGTATAGTAAACTCTTTAATTCTTTACAAAACGAAAAATTTTCACACGTTCAAACTCAAAGCTGTTTCAGACTATAAAGGTAAATGTGGCTCAATTGATGAAATCTGATTCTAAAAGGGCAGAAAGCAATTGGGAAAAGAAGAAAATGCTGGTTGCCCCCAGTATGCCCCCAATTTCGTTAAAACTTGTTATTGCGTGATAAATTGTTAATATACAAGACGGAAACTAACAGCTTAACATATCATTTTCTCCGTACACAATGATCTAAATAATGAATGACTGAAGGAATGACAAGGTTTTCCCGTCCAGTGAGGGTTAATGTTGCTGGGATTTGCCACAAGTTACCTAGGTGTATCTATTTTCAGATCCATTGATAATGTTACTGTGTTGTAGGGATACATGTATGTGTATGAGCCTGATTTGCACAGGTCACTTAATTTACATATAAGCTAACATCTTGTACCTATCAATTCCATATTGTTCACTCTGTTACTTTTTAAGTGACATGTTCAAATCCGGATGGTAGAGATTTTGTGGTTTTTGTCAGAATTGTCATATTTAACAGAATTAAGATTGCTAGTAGAAAGAATTATTTTTCTGTGAGGCAGTAATTGGCAACTGTGGGTTTTTTTGTTTACATTGCATTTGAGTCAAGCTGGATGCCTATATACAAGCTTCTCTAGTCTAAAAAAAATACGTGACCGCAAAACTCATAATTGCCCAGTTGGCCATTTTGATTCATATTCTTACGAATAAAGTCCGTAACAAAGAAAAAAATGAACAAATGCATAGCTGAAATACAAACCGCCTCTGGCGGGATTAGAACACATGACGGGCAAATATCCTTGTTTTTCGAGGTTTAAAAGACCAATACCATAACCACTGAGCCAAAGAGATATCTCTCCAACGCAGTGGTCAGGTACATAGGGGTCCGTAGTTTGACTCCTGTCACCCATAGACTAAAACAAGGGATTTAACTGTATGCAGCCCGTTACTCGCCCCCGGTTACAAAAAAACAACGTATCTTTTCTACCCCATCAGGTATTCTCCTAATTTTTTCTACAGCTGAGAGCTAAAACATTTTTCTACCAGAAAAACACAACTGTTTGTCAGTGGCTAATGCAGTCTGGCTGATACATTCGTTTGAACTTGTAAACTCGCTCAAAAATCTGCGCCGTTCGTACATTCGATACTGACGTTCGCGCATATAAACCAATGAAATTTCTCGTTCCAAACAGTGTCACCGTACTGTCACGTGACAAAAAGGTGTGAGCAGCTGTACGAAATTTCATTGGTTGAATTCACGACTTTTAGTACATATCAACCGATGAAATTTCTCGTTCCAAACAATGTCACATGACAGAAGATGGCTGCAGCTGTTCGAAATAAGAACGTGGATCACAAATTCAACGAATTCTGAGCGGTTTCGTCATTATTGAAGATAAAGACTATAGGTCAGTAGTATTTTTAAACACGTTTAAAGGGTGGGTGCCGCCAATGCTGTGTTTCATTGGATCTAAATTGCATTTTATATCTTGAAAACGGATGTACGAACCCGACGGGCTTTTCCATGCATTTTCGCACACGTATATCATGGCAACCAATGCAGTAACTGACACGTTCGAGTTTTCTCCGATCATATATATGTGTGTTGTGATGGGTTATCCAATATATTTTCGAGTTATAAACGGTGAAAATTACTATTTTTTACTTTACTGGGGCTTTAACGTCTGTATATTGCTAATTTTCAATTCAAGTCGTCTAGCTGACGTTTAAGACAGCAGGGTGCCGAAGTATAAATGTTGCCAACGCTGTCATAATATGGTTTACTGATATGTGTTAAAACTTCAAACTCGTTTTACTTTTTCACTCTGTCAGAATAATTATACATGTATTAAGATATTAAAAATTCTGGAAAGAGTAAAACTAAGATCATTATCACAACAGGTAAAAGTTACTTTGCCTACCTTTGTGTGAACATTTTACATCTAATACTCTATGACAGATTTATATCGTTTAACATTTTGTGTGTTATAATGCAGACAGATATTCACATTCTACTGTAATGTTAAGATTTTCAAGCCAGTATATACAATGACGAACTTACATTTCCTTTAGAACTCTGAAAATCTCAGCCTTACTATAACATTTGCCATACCGTGATGTCATAGATTTCATTACTTGTTCGTACTATTTTCTACATACTTGTAACCAACTCATAAACTGTATTTAGATTTAGACCATTCTAGTTTGTTTTACAGATTATGTTTTATGTTTTTTGCCATTTTTCTTACAATTATCAGCTGTTTTTATCATTTTTTTTTTTTTTTTTCTTGCATATCTTCATTTTTCCTTTTCATTGGTGTGGAGTGTCTAGTGATAATTGTTGAATTGATAGATAGTGTAACTGTAGGAGCTTGTAAGAAACGTAGATCTGGACATGTGTTGCACGGCTTCATACTGTTCCTATACTTAGTATGTGCGGTAACATGATACAATGTAGATTTCAAAGGTTTGCATGTAGCCAGCCAACACACTGTTCACATCTTCACTTCCACATGACTATTGCACTATTTTTTCTATTCCCATTATTAGACATGTGTAACCCAGGTGGAGATCGGAGTTGAAGTCGGACTTCGTAACTTTTTTAGGGGTTGTCTCAAAATTGACATTTACCATCATTATCGAATTTCTAATGCGACCAAATACCTTTCAGTAATACCTAGAAGAAGCTAATTATTTGAAAAGAAAAAGTTTTTCAAAATTACGCAGGAATCATTAAAATCAAATGATTCGATTGCTGTTTAAGGCCCAATGTATAAGAATAAAAAATATTAGGTTCTAATTGTGTCGCTGCAGATATGGCGACAGTATTTTATTTGCCTGGAAATTAAGCCACTCGTCACAATTCGGCCGATTCCGTAACATCATCATCAGGCGCCCATGCAAATTCATAAGCAACGGCAACATCAGCCACCCCGATCAGTAAGCAGCCTGGCACCTAAAAATACCAACGAAATTGATAGACCAGGTAAGAAAATAAATGAACAATCTGAAATGCATTTAGAACGTTCACACAGGAAATTGTGACTAGTGTTTTCTTTCTAAGTGGATTGTTACGATTTTAAGAACAGTAAAACGGTTTATTTCCGGCTTTGTAGGTGCATATCAAGCTACGTGATACAGCCGAGGGACTTGATGAGCGGATTACTGTAGGTTTGCCGCATGTGAAAAGAAAGGAATTGTAGGAAAATAAGACATACATGGTTTAATTCGTCAATGAAACACAAATCGTAAATATCTAAAGTTGAACAAAATTCACTGTCTCCACTGATACCACAGTAAGGGCGGTTTTATCCTATTTCACAAGGGCTGTAAAGTTTTTCAGCCGTTCATTTCGCGGCAACCTTGATTCATCAATGTTTTCTCGCTTAATTACTGACAGACTCGCCTCTAAAAAAAAGTCACAATTGAAACTGCTAATTCCTAGTTCTGTAAGAACGTTTGGCAATAATCTGTTACACACGTAATAACTTTTCCGTAAAAGTACAGAGAGGGATCTCTTTCTTGTCCGCTCATGTTAGTGTCTGTGTGGTTCACCAGTATCTTCCTCCGAAGATGGCTGAATAAGGCCTAAGGCCTCAAGTTTGGTGCTCCTCTACCTACATATTCAACTGGTTGAGCTGCTAGACCGACTACCGGTTGAATTGCAGGTCCAGCTGCCTGCCAAACTGATGGTTGAGCCACCGGGGTTGCTTACGGCTACTTCTGTTTTGAATCTCTGAAGAGAATGAGAGGGTAGATGAACCATGCCTGCTGTTTATGCCAAAATCATGCGCAACAAGTGACAACTATGATTTTCGTTGACATTTTTATTAAGTCGTGGCCGAACTTGATTGCATGAGGGATCTGAAAGCAATGTGAGAAAAATGTGATAGCAGATCGTCGTAGTCGTAAGACAACTTTAGAGGGAGTAACGAAAATCGTGGCAGATATTGACCAGAATTGTTGAAGTTTTGTGCGAAATCGCTAAACTCGTAATTAAACATACCGAAAGCACATGAAAGCGCTGAAAATCGTAGTAATGCAACAATAATGCAATAAATCGCGAACTTCCTCGCTATGTTTTTTTAATCATGAATATCGTGGATAACGTGACTGACCGTAAACGCAGGATAAGCAGTTCGAAGTCTGACAATTGTTCTGGTTGCAGGGGCGAATTTTTTTTGCATTGATTTATTGAAAGGTGTTTTAAGCCGCTTTCAACATTTATAATTTAAGTCATATCACGGCGACAGCTCACATTTTCATGTATTTCCTTTGTTTCACAAGGACTAAGCTTGGGCTCTAAAATATATCGCCCAAGGACACTCCCACGAAAAAACCAGTGGATCTAGTAGGGCTCGAACCCGGGGCCTCCAGGTTACGAAACCTACACTTTACGACTGAGCCACGAAGGACCCCGGCGAAGTGTTTAAATCCGCGCCAACCTGTCAGTTATGAATAACAACCTATTTAGATTTTATTCTTATTCATTAGCAGTCGTACCCCTTGATTTAAATGGTTCCTACAGCTTAGAGATACGATAAGTTCTCTAAAAAATATTGTCGTTTCGAATCATTTTCTTGTTAGTATTTGACGACATTGAATAATGGATAATGATGGTATATGTTAATTTTGAGACAACCCCTAATAAAGTTACGAAGTCCGATTTCCAACTCCGATCTCCACCTCGGGCTACACATGTCTATTAGGTAGTAATGTTCTTTCAAACTCAGGTTTAACTAACACTAAACAGAAACTTTGACCGAATACATTATACACTATAACAGGAAACGGTTATTGACAAGCAACCGTTGCAAAGAGAATGTAGAATTTTCCAGGTTGATGCTATACTGCACTTTTTCTTGTTTGTTACCTTTGTCTGTCGCGATTCTAATTTTGATATTAAAATCAGGCGATGTCCATCCGAATCTTGGTCCACCACCTAGCGAGAGCTCAGACAGTTGGTCCAGTTCATTTGATCTGTATAATTTTCTCAACCTTCCTAATCACCTCTCAACTATCCATTATAATGTCCAAAATATAGCTAACAAGCTTGATACTTTGATTGCTGAGTTCTCATATTTTGATATTGTGTCGTTTTCCGAGACTTGGTTGCATGATGAAGTTTCTTCAAATGAATTACTTTCTCCTTCTTTCCATCCACCCGAACGGAAAGATTGAGCTGATAATAGGTACGGGGGGAGTTATTCTATATGTCAAGAACAATTTGTCTTACATCCGAAGACACGATCTCGAGCTCAATAACCTTGAATGCATTTGGGTTCAGATTAAGTTTAGTAATAAAAGGAATATCCTGTACGGCGTATTCTATAGACCACCAACCTCTGTCTCAGCTTACAGCTCACTTATAGAAGATTCTATTGGTCTTGCGATTGATTCAAATATCTCTGATGTTATTATTACAGGGGACTTTAATCTAAACACAATGAATCAAACTCAATTTCGTAAAGTGGAGGCCCTCTGTAACCAATTTAATATGACTCAATGTATAGACGAACCACCACATTTCACAGAAAATTCTCACTCTGCAATTGATCTCCTTTTTGTTACCAATAAAGACTCAATACTAACAACGGGCGTTGGCGAACCTTGTCTGGATCTTACAATGCGGTATCACTGTCCTGTCTTTGGTGTTTTTAATTTTCTAAAACCCAATATTAAGAATATAAAGCGAACAATTTGGAAATATGACCAAGGTAATTATAATCAGCTTAGACATAACTTCGCAATTTTTGATTGCAGCACTACACATAATAGTAATATTGACATTTATGCTGATAGTTTAGCGGATGTCATTAGTACTGAAAACGCACGTAAGTTCATTCCCAGCAAAACTGTTAATGTCAGTCGAAAAGAACCTCCGTGGATGACCTGTGAGATTAATAAAGAAAATACGCCGCCGTAAAAGATTATATAGGAAAGCAAAGAAGTCAAACGATGTCAGTCACTGGTCAAATTTTAGGTCGGCTAGAAATGAAGTAATTGAAATGATCCGACAAAGTAAAGTAAAATATTTCGAGCGGTTGGCTTCACAATTAAAATCTGGAACTCTGTCATCGCGTGGTTGGTGGAAAACACTAAAATCGCTCATGTGTTCTCATTCTTCAATATTTATCCCTTCTTTGTATGATACTTCCAACGAATCTATGATTATTGAAGAAGACGAGAAAGCAAATTTATTCAATTCTTACTTTGCCAACCAGTCATGCATAGATGATTCCTTAAGTTTAATTGAAGATGAAAATCAGGAATTTATAAACAATTCTTTAGATTCTATCAATGTCATGCCGTCAGAAGTACTAGATGTTCTCAAAACACTTAAGCTTGGTAAGGCATCAGGACCTGACGGCATAAATAATAGGATTCTAATCGAAGCTGCTGGTCAGCTAGCACCTCAACTGTGTGATCTGTTTAATCAATCTTTAAATACCAGTTCTGTTCCATCCTCATGGAAAATATCCAATGTGTGTCCAATATTTAAATTTGGTGATGCATCTCTTCCTTCCAACTACAGGCCTGTTTCACTATTGAATAATATTGAAAAAGTTTTAGAAAGAATTATATTCAAACATGTTTACAACTATCTGAAGAACAACGATTTCTTTACACTTTGGCAATCTGGTTTCATGCCAGGTGACTCAACCGTCAACCAAGTTGCTTGTCTCTATAATCACATTTGTAAAGCTTTGGATGATGGTTTGGAATTCAGAGTTTTATTTTTCGATACAAGTAAAGCATTTGACAAAGTTTGGCATGAAGGTTTACTCTTTAAGCTAAAAAGAGCAGGGATTCGTGGAAAGTTATTATCTTGGTTTTCCAATTACCTTTCTAATCGTTTTTAAAGGATTATTTTGCCTGGCGGTGTTTCAACTTTAAGTCCTGTACAAGCCGGTGTCCCTCAAGGTCCTATACTCGGACCTCTCCTGTTTTTAGTTTACATAAATGATATAGTAGATGACATTCAGGCTAATATTAACCTGTTTGCAGACGATACCAGCTTATCAATGGTTGTAGGTGATCCGGATGAAGTAGGAAGAGTTTTACAATCAGACATAGACAAAATTAATCAATGGGCTCAGAAATGGTTGGTTAAGTTTAATCCATCTAAGGCTGAATCTTTAGTAATTTCTCGTAAACTTTCCAAGCCTAATCATCCAGGTCTGTTTATGTCAAATATAGAAATAATGTCTGTTACCAGCCATAAACATTTGGGATTCTTTCTCTCCAATGATGGTTTTAGGAATATTCATGTTAGTAAATCTATCGAAAAAGCCTGGAAAAGGATTGAAATCATGCGGCATCTAAAAACGCGTCTCGATCGTCTTTCTCTCCAAATTATTTACTTTTCATTTATCAGGCCTATCCTTGAATATGGTGATGTTGTATGGGACAATTTTTCTCAGGGCCTGAAAGATCAACTGGACAAAGTTCAAAATGAAGCGGCTCGCATAGTAACAGGCTGCACCAAACTAGTTGCTATCCATGATTTATACCAAGAAACTGAGTGGGAAACTTTAAGCCAAAGGAGGCGAAAATATAAACTGATTCTCTTTTATAAAATGTTCAACGGACTGTCTTCTAACTATCTAAATGTTCTTGTTCCTCAAACAGTTGGGGAATCATCATCTTACAATCTTCGAAGACCAAATAACTTGCGAACCATTACTTGCAGAACCACTTTATACAAAAATTCATTCTTGCCATCAGTGCTCAATGACTGGAACTGTTTATCAGATGAAACGAAAAATGCCGGAACGTTGTCTGTTTTTAAATATCGCTTAAACATTGATAAACTGAGTCCAAACAAGCTTTATTTCTATGGAGATAGAAAAACTTAGATCATACATGCTAGGTTACGTAATAAGTGTAGTTGTCTAAATGAGCATTTGTATTTAAAAAATATAGTCTAGTCGCCCCTTTGTAGATGCGGCTCTGTTGAATCAACACATCATTACTTCTTTGAATGCCAGTTTTACCGAGAATTAAGAATTAGTTTAAACAATGATATAAGTACAATTACAGGAGTTATTTTTCAAGTCATTTTATATGGTGATGAAGATCTTAATCAAGCCGATAACGAAAAAATATTCGCAGCAGTTCATACTTATATTAGTCAAAGCAGAAGATTTACTTAGTACAATTATGGCGTTTTCTTTCTTTGGTTGAGAACTTCCGGCTTCCAAACCTCAGTCTTAAGTGACAGAGCTGCTTATATCTACATAAGCAACTGCATGTTCTTTTATACCCCCATTCCACTAGGCCGCAATCTACGGCGCTCTGTGCGCTCATACAGAGCGCCGTAGATCGCCTCAGATCGCTGCCGGATTGGTGATTATAAGGACACTCCCGCTCAGATAACAACCAAATGACGCTCCGCTCGTAGCCTCGCTAGGAGTTGCGACGCTATCTGACCTATTTTCGCTCCGTTAGCGATCCGAGGCTTTGACATTCCTTTTGCTCCTTCCCTTGGGTGGCATACTGTAGTTAACACTCTTGACCAAAGAATTAATTGTACCTACACCTGGTGGTTTCTAAATGCGAAATGATGATATGATAACTTTGTAGGATTAAGGTCCCTCTGTGCTCGAAGCATATATATGGTATGGACCATTGGAGAGAAAGAATCGGATACAAGGAAATCTGGGTACAAGCCCCTAGCTCTTCTTCGAATAGACCTCCTTGGTTCCTTAATGTGCCCGGTGTAAAGCACCGATACACGCGAGCCTGCCTCTGGGTTCCAAACCAGCTCACTTCTAGTTGGGTGGGAAACACAAGGTGTCTCAGAAAGGTCCTGGTTGGGCCGGGTATCGAACCTCGGGCCTCAGGATTGATAGTCCAGCGTTTTACCACTGCATTACCAGTCCACCCTGAAATGATGATAGCCGAGACAGACTCTCTTTTATATAGTCCTCCGAAAGCGCGATCGGAGCGCCATCATATCGCCACTTGATCGTAATGGAGCGCTATCATATCGCCTCTTGCTTGTAACAGAGCGCTATCATATCGCCACCTGATAGTACCGGAACGCTATCATATCGCCACTTGATCGCAAGGGAGCGCTACTGCATCTCTAATGGTCGCTATCGGATCACATCGGAGCGCGATGACCGGCATACTGGCGAACATTTGCGCTCCTGAGTGATCCGATAGCGCTCCAGTTACGATGTTTACGTTCAAGTTGCGTTTCGATAGCGATTTAACCGATTAAGTAGCGATGTGACGGCGTTCTGAACAGATCGCCACGGGTCTTTGTGCAAGGGAGTAGACTGATGGCGATCTTGGCGATCCTGGCGATCCGTTAAAGATCTGTTAGCGTTCTTGGCGTTCCTGGCGCTCTGCATGGAGATCTACGGCGCTCTGTGAGAGCGCCGTAGATCGCGGCCTAGTGGAATGGGGGTATTATTGATAGCATCCAATATCTACTTATCTGTGATGGTCATGGAGGAAGACAATAGCTTGTGAAAATTATCTTCAGTTTTGGTCCTCCAGTTAAACACTCTACACCGATCTGCTTATTTTTCTGTTCTATTTTTTCCCCACGGTTTTCTCTCAGTAGCTATCAAAATACCCTTATTAGTTTTCTTACGTTATACATAATTATCAACCAGTAATTGTGTACCTGGAATTTTGGAGAAGAACCATATAAGCTTTGCTTCCGTTCTAATCCATTTAGTTTAAACATATTTTATTCGACAGTAATATATACAAGTTTACAAGAGACAATATAATACAATCATAAGACAAATATACTGAAGAGAAGGATAAGAACGAAAGCTTAGGCTTATAAAGTTCTTCTCCAAATTTCGGGTAACGGTTAATTAATGATCATATCATTACTAACTACAGAAAACATAAGTCAATTTAGTAAAAAAAAAAAAGGTATGGGGAAAATAACAAAAGAACAGAGAGGTGTGGAGTGTTATTGGTTATAATTTAAATTGAAGAAACGCCTATTCAATGGCTGAAGAACCTTCCAGCTGGACCATCACAATTGATTAAACAAGTGGTTGTTTACATTTAAAAAAAAAAAAACAACTTAATGGTAATGAGATGTCAGTCACCTTTGAAAGAAATGGCTTAAATAGATTGACTTGATACAGATTCAGCTATTACCAAGAAGACATAGGAATAAGATATTACATGGTAAATCTTCTACTGTCACGGATATATGTATGCACGGCAGCAAATATTCTTTGGTTATCAATGAGGTTTAGATTTTCATCTCCAAATAGAATGATTTGTAGTGTAAATCTTGTTATACCACTAATAAATAGGCTTAGACTAGTTCTTTGGTTATTATAAAAAGGACATTCTAAAAAGTAGTGTTGGGTCGATTCTACTGTACCGCATCTACAAAGTGGCGACTGGACCAATGTTTTTAAGTACAGGTGCTCATTGAGAGAGCTGCATCTGGTGCGTAATCTTGCATGTATAATTTGAATTTTCCTGTCGCCAAAAAAGTAAAGCCTACGCGGACAAGGTTTATCTTCGTTTAAACGGTATTTAAAGACTGACAATGATTCTGCATTCTTAATTTCATCTGGCAGAGAATTCCATTCATTAATCACAGCTGGCAAAAATGAAGTGCTGTACAATCTAGTTCTACAAGCAATGTTTCTCAAATTGTTTGGTCTGCGTAAGTTATAAGAGGAAGAACTGCCAACGGTAGGTGGAACAAGAGTACTAAGATAGTTTGGGGAAAGTCCATTAACCATTTTATAGAAAAGAATAAGCTTGTGCTTGCGCCGTCGTTGGCTTAAAGTTTCCCACCCGGATTGTTGATATAGATCAGCGATGGCAACTAGTTTAGTACAACCGGTAACAATTCGGGCAGCCTCATTTTGCACTTTATCCAGTTGATCTTTCAGCCCTTGAGAAAAATTGTCCTATATAATATCACCATATTCAAGAATAGGTCTGATAAAAGAGAAATAAATTATTTGAAGTGAAAGGCGATCAAGACGGGTTTTCAGAAGTCGCAAAACTGCGATTCTTTTCCATGCCTTTTCAATAGATTTACCAATGTGAAAGTCCCAAAACCCGTCATTAGAAAGAATTATACCTAAATGTTTATGACTGGTAACAGAAGGAATTTCAATATTTGACATAAACAGAACCGGATGGTTAGTCATAATACGTTTACGAGATATAACTAAGGATTCAGATTTTGTTGGATTGAACTTGACCAACCACTTCTGCGCCCAACGAGTAATTTTATCGATATCTGTTTGTAATACAGTTCCAGCGGCAGCTGGATCAGATACAACCATTTATAGACTGGTATCATCTGAAAAAAGATTAATGTTTGCCTGAATGTCATCAACAATATCATTAATATATATTAAAAACAAAAGAGGTCCTAATATAGATCCTTGGGGCACATCTGTCTGTACATGACATAAGTTTGAGATACCACCTGGTATAATAACTCGTTGAAAACGATCAGAAAGATAATCAGAAAACCAGGACAATAATTTACCTCTAATACCTGCTCTACGCAACTTGAACAACAAACCTTTATGCCAGACTTTGTCAAATGCTTTGCTTATATCAAAGAATATTGCTCTAAATTCCAATCCATCATCTAATGCTTTACATATATTATTATAAAGTAATGTTACTTGATTAACAGTGGAATCACCTGGCATAAAACCTGACTGGCAAGGAGTAAAGAAGTTGGCGTCCTTTAGATAGTTGTAGACACGCTTGAATATGATTCGTTCTAAGACTTTTTCAATATTATTTAATAATGAAACAGGTCTGTAGTTAGTTGGAAGAGAAGGATCACCAGACTTAAATATAGGACATACATTGGATATTTTCCATGATGATGGAACGGAACTGGTAATTAGAGAGTAATTAAATAGATCGCATAAATGCGGTGCCAGCTGACCGACTGCTTCGATAAGAATCCTGTTATTTATGCCGTCAGGGCCAGAGGCTTTGTCCGTTTTAAGTGTTTTAAGGACATCCTGCACTTCAGACGGCATGACATGAATTGAATCTAAAGTTTCGTGTATGACTCGAAAACGTTCATCGGGGAGGGTACTGAATGAATCATCTATACATGACTGATTAGCAAAGTAATTATTCGATGTATTTGCTTTCTCGTGTTCGTCGGTAATAAGCGAATCTTTAGAGATATCAAAAAGAGGAGGAATAGATGTTGAAGACTGTGAAGACATCATTGACTTGAGGGTTCTCCACCAGTCACGCGGAGACAGGGAACCAGATTTTAGTTTCAAAGACAGTTGTTCATAATAATTTGATTTGCTCTGTCGAATTAAAGAGATCACATTGTTTCTAACAGATTTGAATTTTGACCAGTGATCGATATTGTTTGATAGTTTTGCTTTTCGATATAATCTTTTACGACGAATTTCCTTTTTAATGGTACAGTTCATCCAGGGTGGTTCTTGTGGATTAATAATAATCGTCTTCCAGGGAATGAACCTATTTGCGCTGTCAGTGATGACACCCGCAATTTTTTCAGCGTAAGTATTTATGTTACTATCATGTATAGAGCCCCAATCAAAATGTGTAAGACTAGTTCTGAGCTCATTATAATTTCCTTGGTCATATTTCCAGATTGTTCGTTTGATATTTTTAAACTTAGGTTTTAGAAAATTAAGAACGCCAAAAACAGGGCAATGATAACGCATTGTAAGGCCGAGACAGGGTTCCCCAACGCCAGTTGTTAGGATTGATTCTTTATTGGTAACGAACAGAAGATCAATAGTAGATATGGAATTTTCTGTGAAATGAGTGGGTTCGTCAATACATTGAATCATGTTAAATTCATTACATAGGGATTCAACCTTACGGAAATGGTTTTCCTTCATTATATTCAGATTGAAATCACCTGTAATGATGACATCAGAAATACCCGAATCCATGGCAAGGCCAATGGAATCCTCAATAAGTGAATTATATGCCGAGTAAGAGTTTGGTGGTCTATAGAATACACCGTATAAAATATTCCTGTTATTGCAAGACTTGATTTGTATCCAAATACACTCAAGTCTATTGGGTTCAAGATCATGTCTACGAATATATGACAGGGTATTTTTAACATATAAAATAACACCTCCATATCTGTCATCAATTCTATCTTTCCGTTCAGGTGGGTGAAATGAAGGGAAAATCAGCTCAATTGATGAGAGTTCATTATGCAACCAAGTCTCTGAGAATGACAGGATATCAAAGAACGAAAACTCTGCAATCAAAGTATCAAGCTTATTCGCTATACCTTGTACGTTGTAATGGACGGTGGACAAGTGATTGGGGAGATTTAGAAAATTGTAAATATCAGATGTGGTCGAAACACTACAAGAAGACTTGTTAGGTTGCGGACCCGGGTTCGGGTGAACATCGCCTGCCCGTAAAATTAATAAAAAAAAATCACTGATGACAAAAGAAATGAGTTGTAAAAAATGAAGTGAAATATCAATCTGCAAAATTTAACGTTGTCCTCAAAGCGTTCGGTTATCAATAACCTTCTTTTATTGTGATGTTTGATATCTTTTGACCGTAATCCTGACTGTCTTATATCAATTAGAAGTGAATATGATTGGAAGACGGCATTAAGAATTGGGAGCATAAAAAGTAGAGTGACAGTCAAGTGGAAATGAAGTTTTTGACAATGTGTTGGCTGGCTACATATATACCTGTAGAATCTACAAATCATGTTACCGAACATAATAAGTATAGGAACAACATGTAGCAGCACAACACGTGACCAAGTCTACAAAATTCATCGTACCCCACAGCTTTACTATAATTCAAACCAATCAAAATCGGGTTACACTCCACACTAGTTAGATAAAGGAATAAAGATGTGAAAAAGAAACCACAAAAAACAAGAAAAAAAAAATAGAAAGAAAGACTGAAAAGTACACAATTCATGGATCTAAAAAATCAAACTGGGTGGTCAAAGGTAAAATACATGTACATGTACATGTGAATCAGTTATTCGCAATATCTACAGTAAACAAAACAGTTAAAAGAACAAGACATCGAACATAATCAGTGTCATCACTGTAAGCCAAAAAATTACAAGCAAACATCGTGACAGATAAGTATATGTAGTTTCCAGCATTTAAACTTCATAGCAAGACTGTACTTCTAAATATTTAACTTCAATGCAAAGCACAAAACCGTACAATTGTTAAAAGTCAGCATTTCAACAGATGACTGTATGTACAAGTACAGGATAACTACTTTATGTAATAATAGGAAATTTCGATTTCGACTCACTACCAAATGTAAAAGCATCTTGACCCGAATTATGACCTTGACCATTATGGTCGAAGAAAATCAAACAGATAAAAATAAACATATGTATAGTTTACAACAGGGACAATACAAACTGTCGTCAAAACTGTAAAGCCAGACGCTTTGGTGAATAGACGAACAGACTAACAAACAGTGACAGACAGATATAGGGTTGCAGGAAGAGAGCTACAACACTATGTTGGACAATGAAATGAAATATTTACCATCCAACATTTTTAGATTAGAAAACAACACAAAAAAGAAGCAGGTAGACGGGTTAAAAATTCAGCCGACCGATCGAATGACGAAGAGAGAGAGAGAGAGAGAGAGAGACGCAGACAGACGGACTGACTAATGAACGAATACAAAGAGCAACAGTACATATACATGTACAAATAATAAACACAAAAGAATCATTACGTACTACTCAAAGGTCAAACTGCAATTCATTGCCGTCCGAACTCTACCAACGATGTGCAGAAACACAACGAAAGCAGTGCACGGGCCGAAAAGGGTTAATCGTCAAACCACAGAGCAGATCAAAGATCAGACCGCACTTGTGTGCAGTCCGATCGAGATCCACGCCGCTGTAAAGTAACGAAAACTAAGACAAAGCGCCTTAACCCCTTACCACACTATTCCGACTTTTTAACGATCCGGAAAGAAAATGCTTTTGAAAACATTGAGGGAAAAGGAGAACATGCTAGTATCCAGAATTCTCTCCCTCACCAACAATGTCTCCTGCCACCTCAAAGGCAAATTTCGTCAAGTAGTCAAATGAGCCAGATATACAGTGCAATTTGTCGTCTGCAACATGTTTGAATTTGGACAAATCTAAAACGTTGTGTTTTAGTACAGACTTTAGGGTGGATTATCTAAACACTCGCATTCCTTCCTATCAAACAGCGCATTCATGCATTTCCTTTCTTCCTTCAACGAGGAATAAACCTGTTATGTATACTGTACAAAAAAAAGTAAGCGTGCTACATGGACCACAGTTCAACCGAATGTTATATAAACATGTTCAGTAAACAATGCGACAAAAGGACCATCAGCTCAAAAATGGGCTTATGTTCCCCGTCCCGCAGTGTTCATGAACTGCATCTCTCCACATGCTTTCCATAAACAACAGCAAAAAACGTCACCAGTAAAGAGATGGACAGTGTAGATCCAACATCAGACTGCATGTTATATGCAACCTGATCACAATCCACACTTTCCGCTATGAAGTAGTTATCATTAGATTTACGACAATGACATCTCTGGACCAAAAATACCCAGGGGATACATGTAATGAAATAATAATCTACAGTATATGTGACTGAATCCTGACAGAGTCAAGTTAAACATTAATAATAAATTCTGCTACAGATAAATTCTGCTATAGAAAGTTAAGAACTGCTGACAGAAGACTTAAGCCGCTCAAGGTCCTGATGTGATTCCAAACGATGAAGTTTTAAATGTTTGTCTTTAACAATAATGGTACCATCACTGGTCCAGGTACTGGTAATAAGTCTATCCCTTGCAAGTTTTCTGGTTTCATAGAAAATGTTGTCTCTGAGGGCGGTTAAGTTCTCGTTCACATACACATTGTTAAACCTTTAGATCTCAACTTTGACCTGTTTTTCAGTAGTTTTTGTCTTGCTCTGTAACTTGTAAACTTAATGATAATGTCTCTCGGTTTTGCACTCTGTCCGCTTGTTCGTCTAGGCTTGCCCAACCGATGACTGCGATCAATATCATTTATTGAAATATCAGCTTCCACTGCTGTTGCCATCTCTAACACCTTCTCATCGACGGACTCTCCGTCAGTTTCAGGAATGCCAGCAACCCGGAGACAATTACGCCTACTGTACTGTTCTGTCCGATCAACTTTCATTTCAAGCTCTACAACACGGCGCTTAAGTTGGGCATTTTCTTCGGAAAGTAACCTTATCTTTTCGCTTAAACTGCTGACAACACCTTCAACAATGCTAGAGACGAGAGATGGTAGCTCGTTCTCGAATGAGCTCCTCAAATAGACGCTTATCTGCGCCAAGTTGTCCTCACTGAGGGTGATCTGCGTTGCCGAAATATTTAGCTTCAGCTTCCTCTGGGATCGTAAAACCAGTGCCCTCCTTCTCACTCACAGGCTTGGTCTTCTTCAGTTCTGTCTGATCCGCTGGAGAAAACAGGGGCCGCTTCTTCTTCGGATTGGTTTGGGGAGTTGACTTATTGGCGCTCATGGTTCCTTATTAAATTTGAATAGTATACTCAAAAAAAAAATTGAGCGTGCCCCTTAGCCAATCACAGTTTAGATAGAAAAAGTAAAGGGGTAACTGAAGCGTGAAGTGTGACAAAAATTTATACGTAAATTGTCAAATTAATCACAAATGCAACACAAAATACACCTCAAGACTTCTTTCTTGCAAAATATGAATGTTAATCTAGTCACTAGTACATCTATAGTCCGTAATTCACAGTAGTTTCACCAAAAACAGCGTTGAACAGACCACAAAACAAAAACAATGCTAATCTTCCATAACCGGAACCGAAATCCATTTCGTCAGTTATTTTTTGCTATTCGAATGATTTGTCTTTAAATGCTTGTGATTACTTGATGAATAAAATATGTTTAAACTAATAGCTTCGGTATAAGCCCTACTTTTCCCAAGTATTCGGGGATGGGTGATGCGTCATAGCAGACAGGTCGAATCTTCGAAGAATATGACATGCGCAGACAACGGCTTTGGAAAGGAAGTTGTGTCAGTACTGGTGTGAGAAAGCCAGAAAACACCATTGGTGCGTCACTGACCGCCATGATATGACCTAAGCTCTTAAAATGGCGTTATACTCCAATACCAATCAAGATCAGACCGCACAGAACGAGCAGTCTGATCTTTGATTTACACTGTCCGATAAGGAATTTTTTTTCTCCAAAAAATAAGTTTGAAATAGCTACATTTGAGTTTTACTATCGGCTTGAAAGTTTCATTTAACTTATTTAGCAGAATATGGTTAATAGCAATCCTTACATAGTCTGGCGTAGTAGAGGTCAGCCTTTGCACTTCCTTGGTACATATCTTTCGTTGTGTTTGCTCACTGACCTTGAGTTTTAGGGTTCGATCTCTGCCCTGTGTGGCCCTTCACAATGATTTTAAACTTGTAATCAAGACGCGGCTACATCTGAAGGCCTTCAGCCCCTTCACTACGATGTTTGGTCTCTGAGACTGATTGGAAAAAGGAACTTCCCGGAACAAAATCTTGCTCCGAGTTGCTTTAACTTTTTACCTCACAATAACGGGATTTACCGACCCTGTGGAGAGAAAGCCTTTGAAAATATTGTGGGGAAAAGCCGTCGGAGAGATCAGCATATTGGCCTTTTCCCACATTTTTTCTACTTTTTCGAAGACAAATACCGTCATTTGAGTAGCATTTATATTGTCGTCTACAAATGCTCTCAGTTTGGGAAAGTCTAAAATGTTATCATCAGGTGAAGGGATAACCTCGAAGTTGTTATCACTTTCGTTCGGGTTATTTAACCCTTAAACTGCTGAGCGCGACTCAAGCAGCTTTTGCGGACAGTGTAGATCAAGATCAGACTGCACAGAAAATGCAGTTTGATCTTGGATCTAAATAGTTCGATACGGCGACTTCTTTCCCAGCAACATGCACTTTGTAATCGCAATGTTTCGGTATGTTTCGTAAATCACAATGTTTCATTCCGGATGGAAATCTTCATCATATTTATTTGGAAGTTTAACCCTTTACCAGACGACAAAATTTTAGCCTTGTTCAAATTGAAAGCATTTGCAAATGGTATTTTTAATGTCGCTAAAATGATGCAACATTTCTTTGATAGGGTAGAAAATATTGTGGGAAAAGGAGAAAATGCTGGTTACCAGCATTTTCTCCTTTTCCCACAATGTTTTCAAAAGGCTTCTTTCCCAGTGTCGTTAAAAGTCGGCATAGTGCGATAAAGGGTCAAGGGTAAATACTTCAGTTATATCATTATCTAACTCCATTTTATCACTTTTTATCAAGATTACACAAACCTTTATGAGCATACATGTATGTGTACAATGTGACATATGCATAAATTTGTAGATTTATAACATTTGTGTATGCATGTAAATATGTTTGGACGACAGAGACGGAAAGCGCATTTGCCCGACCCCCTGATAAAAATAGAATCCGAAGGGTATGACGGGAAATATAAGAAGTAAGTATTTTAGTATAGTTCTTAACCCTTTACCACAC
Source organism: Hippopus hippopus (assembly GCA_946811185.2). Lineage (NCBI taxonomy): Eukaryota > Metazoa > Mollusca > Bivalvia > Cardiida > Cardiidae > Hippopus > Hippopus hippopus. The sequence goes on along the minus strand of OX328104.1, from coordinate 47,590,833 downwards.
AATCCCGGGTTTTAATGACCCTGAGGAAGAGGCTTTTTGAAAACATTGTGGGAAAAGAAGAAAATGCTGGTAACCAGCATTTTCTCCTTTTTCCACAATGTTATCTACCCTATAAAAGACAGAAATCATCAACTTAGAAAAATTTAATTGTCGTCTGCAAGTGCTTCCAATTTGGTTCGGTCCAAATTTTGTCGTTTGGGAAAGTTAAGCAATAATTAAGTCGAAAAATCGACGTTGGTGTAATGTTGTAATGTTACAAGTAATTTTACAACCTGGTAAGTAATTTGACAATGTTGTAAGTAAATTGACAATGCTGTCAGTAATTTTACCGAGTTGTAAGTAATTTACAGTGTTGTACCCCCGGTAAGTAATTTTACAAAGTTGTAGGTAATTTTACAATGTTGTAAGTAATTCGAGAATGCTGTAAGTAATTTGACAATGTTGAGTGTAATTTTACAATGTTGTAAGTAATTTTACCGTGTTGTTAGTAATTTACATAGTTATAAGTAATCTTACAAAGTTGTAAGTAATTGTACAATGCTGCAAGTAATTTTACAATGTTGTAAGTAATTTTATAATCTCAGTAGGCCTACGGGTGCCATTTAGAAGGTGACGGTCGTCGAAATGCAAACGCCAATGACTTGTGGGCGTATTTAGGTTGTTCTATGTACCGGGCTGTCGAGGAGATGTGTATCAAGTATTGAGAACATGATTTTTTTTTTTTTTTGAAAAAGAAAAAGATCGCAGGAAAAAAAGTTGAAAATTAGTGTGTCAAAACGCGCATATTTCAGGAATAGAGGCTTGATACTATATTTTATCCGCCACTCTAGGGCTTTACGACCCACAGTCGCAATCTGTACAAGGCCAGTAGTTGCAACAGATATATGGCGAAGAAGCTAACAATTCATAATATAGTATGACATCGCTTAGAAGATACTAAAGCTCATTGTTTTACTTAATATGCATTGAAGTGCATAAAAGAGATAACTTCATCGGACTTACGAAAACAAGTATACCTTTAAAGCAAATCAAAGTAGATCTTTTAAATCAAGGACTTGCCATCTGATACGAGTATTCTTAGACATAGCATCTCAGCCACTTAGAATGCAATATACAGAGTTTAGAATTAGAATCAAATTGTAGATAATAGTTGGCAATTTTATATAATTCTAAAATTAATTTGTATAGTAGTTGGTTTACACATTTTAGCCATGCTCTGGCTAAAGGGGTGTTAATGGATCTGCGTGATGCATTATGCTAAGAAAGTCATCATATGATTATGAATCCATAAAATTCATTTTGTTTAACAACTAATTCATGGGGTCAACCGGTCGTTTTTAATACAGAAAATTGACCTATAGCAAAAAGTTTCGACCCAGGGTCAGCCTGCGCGGATTGCGCAGGCTGACCTGGTCGATACTTTTTGCAGATGCACTAAATCCCTTTTCACAAAGCATGGCTCATCTAGAATAACACAATGGTAGCATCATGGTATTACAGAACACCACGTGGAGATGACAAGTTCCACTGGGATATCTGGTTAGTTCTGGCTCTAGAGAATTGGATTTTCGATTTTGGTCGGCCGATCGTTGCCGTAAGTACTCTTATAGTAAAACATAAACATTATTCATTTTTTCAAGCAATTCTGTACATGAAATTGAGCTCAAGTTTCTATATCGACACATGGTCAGTTTTTATCAAATAAAAGTCAACCATGCTCTGTAAAAAAGGGGGTTTAATGCATCTGCAAAAAGTATCAACCCATATCAGCCCAAGCAGTCCGCACAAGTTGACATGGATCGTACCTTTTTGCTGTTTGTGATATTTCTGCATATTCAAAAACCATTCTGCCTCATGATTCAGTTGGTTGTTAGGCAAATGGATTTTATGGATCCATAATTTTATGATGACTTGCTTAGTAGGATGTGTCATGGAAATGCAAATAACTTCCTTTTTCCAGATCTCGGCTCAAGTCAGTTTAATCTTTTCAAAAACATTTTAGTAAGAAAAATATAAAACACAGAATACCTTTTCCACAAGTATCGAATATAGGACAGCTGAGATGCAAAATTGGTTTTTAAATCTGTGGATTCTGTCTGAGACAGTTAGCTGAGCCTACCTTTTCAAGTCTAATTATTTACTAAACAGTCCTGGGGTAGAAGGCTTTTAAAAACATCGTGGCAACCAGCTTTTATTCCTTTCTTCGACAAATGTAATCAGTCGAACAATAGTGAATTTATCGACTGCAAATGTTTTCATTCTGAAAAGGTCTAAATTTTAACCTCTAGTAGAGAAAGGTATTGACTGATACTGTTGCAGTTATCAACCGGAAGTCAAGATCTGGCTAGTTTCATCAAACCTTACTGTCGCCTTTAGAAAGAAATCTCTAAAGTCATCTGCTGAATTATGTAGCTCTCTTACGGAATTCGTACTCGTAAGAAGGAAAAAAAGATATCATATATTCAGAGACATCTGTCATAGCAATATCATAGTCAACTCTGAACTCGCCGAATATACCCAGCATGTTCATCCTAGATTACAATTACAATTTCGTGGTTGCTTTTTTGTCTGCAGTGTTTCAGCAAAACGGACAGTGCAGATCAAAGATCAGGTTGCATGTTTTGTGCAGTCTAATCTAGATCTACACTTGTCGCAAAGGCATCTAAAATAGTAATAGGCGTTCAAAGGATTGTGTTTACATTACATTTTTCAGCTATTTGTTCCTCTAGAATGGACACCATTGAACAAACCGAGCGTTGGGGACTACTTTCATATGGCATACAACATTATAACACCTTTCTGCATACTGAAGGTATAATTATATATGAAATCATTTTAAGTTTTAAAATTATATTCAGGACAAAATGAAGATTTTGTGAAAATTATGATAAGGCCGCAAGAAACGTTTCTTATATTTTCTAGAAAATTTGTCGCCATTCTAACAAATTTATGTATCCATTTTAGTTATCTTTATGCTATAAGTTCTATACAAACCCTCATCGAAAAAAAAATACATGGCGACAGCTCATATATTTTTATTTCACCTGTGAACTAATTATTGATATTAGTCATTAGGAATTCAACCAAAGTCTTTGACAAAATGTTATCATTTAACCTGAAGTATTTCATAAGCAAAAAAAAGAACTACTTTAATGGATCCATTTACGGATTTGAATCCAGTATAATTTATCTTAGAAAAAAAAAATCGTTACCGAAAAGAGCAAGGATACATGTAGATTGGACTGCAAGGCTGTATAACCTTTCATATTCTCAGAGAATATGTTTAACTCTGTTTATTTGACTCTTTACCAAACGACAAATTTTTTGGACTCAAACAAAATTCAAAGCATGTGCAGACGACAAAATGAATGTTGCCCAAATAATGATTTTTATCTCTGATGGGGTAGAAAACATTGTGGGAAAAGAAGAAAATGGTGGTTACCAGCATTTTTTCCCTTTTCGCAAAATGTTTTCAAAAATCTTCTTTCTTCGGGGTCGCTAAAACTCGGGACTGTGTGGTAAACAGTTAAGTGGACAAGAGCAAACATTGTAGAGCCGCATCAGACACCACAAAACACGTGGTCTCTTGTTACAAGCTCCACAGTATTTGCCCTTGGAAACTGATAATTCTTTGAAGCTTGAACTTGATGCTTTTGAGGGTACAAGACAGCTGAAGCTCTTATAATGGCATTTTACAAAATCTCAAGTCTTTAAAAAGTTTTGTAAATGTAAGTAAAATGGGTTAAAATAGCATTTTCTCCTTTTCCCACAATATTTTCTACCCTTTCTACGTAAAAAAAAAAAGATTTCCTAACTTGTGCAACATTTGGATTGTCATCGGCAAATGCTTTCAATTTGGACTAGATCAAATTTTGTCGTTTGGTAAAGAGTTTAAACACGTCTATTTGTACAGCTACTGGACAGATCATCGCGGAAGGTGTCACAGACCCTCGTGTATCTATCAATCATCACATTTGTGATGGGAGCCAGTATACATTTAGTGGGAGACAGCATTGATCACAGACTGGTCCATCTTGGGTACCAGCTTCACCTTTCTGTCAGAGACAATCCCATTATGCAAAACCTGGAACCAGCCGGATTGGTAGGTCACGAAATTGTTTCATAGCACTTTTATGTGTTACAGATATAATAAATAAAGGTACAGTTGCTTACCGAAATTGCAGACAATAACTATCTGATTTTCTAATTCTATTTACCACCGTTGAGTTTAAGATAATGTTTTCAGCCGGGTCTAGTGCAATTTGGGGCCTGTAGGCCTACTGCGATAGTACAGAGAAAGCTTTTACAATGAAATGGTAGAATTTTCGCTAATTGTCTAGGAGGCTTAGGTTTTGATCTCCACCCATCGCAAGTTTTCATCGAGTGGTGACAATTTGTGTCTAAAATACTAGTATTATTGAGGCGATAAGAGGTTTACAACAAAAATGACATGATCGAGACGACAGTTTACAACTATGTAAATATTTATTCCATAAATACATTTGTACCAGTAACTGCAAATGAGATTATACTTTGCTTATACAGAAAAGGGGGAACTGTGATAACATTTTTCAGACTTGAAATGAGAGCGCAAAAATGCTTTCAGTTGACAGCTTGTTTCAACCATACGGCCAGTTTTATTACTTGTTACATGAGCGACGCAATGGCAAGAGGGCGTTTAATGCATTTTTGTTGTGCATGATAAAAAGTAACCAATTTTGTCCTAAACATAAATCTTCACTCGTTTTCAACCAGATTTTTGACCGTTTTTTTTTTAATTTTATGAAACTATAATCACTCTTGTATCTTCATGCCAAATATTGTCCCTGATGGTTGCAAGGTTGCACGGATTACAGCAGATAGAGAATGTATTTCATTCATGCTATTTCGGCTAGCCATAGACATGACAACCACAGTTCCTGGTTTAAGTCGAAGACAAATCCCTACAGTTTCTTTACCCTATACACTTTATATTGATTTTAACTCTTTACCAGACGACAAAATTTTAGACTGGTCCAAATTAAAAGCATTAGCAAACGACAAAATTAAACTGACTCAAAAATTTAAATTTGTTTTGGGAAGGGTAGAAAACATTGTGGGAAAAGGAGAAAATGCTGGTTACCAGCATTTTCTCTTTTTCCCACAATGTTTTCAAAAGGCTTCTTCCTCAGGGTCGTGAAAACCAGGGATTGTTGGTAAAGGGTTAATATCTACGTTTACACGGCTATCTAGATTCTACACACTGTAAAGTTTTAACAGCGTTTGTTTGCTTTCTGGTTGAAAGGGTGCATCTTTAAAACCGGCTGAATCATGTTGTAAAATGGTCCTTTGAGATACAGAAAATTCAACAAAAGCAAATAATTGTGACCCTTGACTGCGCAGGCTGACCTGATCGAAACTTTCTGCAGATGCATTAAACTCCCTTTTCACAGTGATTGACTCAGTTATGTTTTGGATTGCCGTTTCAGATAGATTCATTTGAATTGCTTTATTCTTACGACGAGGAGATTGGCCATCTCATGTGGTATGTACATTCTTAAAGTCCCATTCACTTTAATGTACAAAGATTAAAGTTTTTTTCTTATGCATTGTATGTAAAGTAATAAGGACGGTTTACTAGAAGTTATATACAAGTTTGGTGAATATGTTTTCACAGGAACACTCACTGGTGGCTATAATAAAATTAGAAAGACACTAGGCTTCTGAAGTATTTCAACAAACAAAGCAAATATGATTCAGAATCATTTCTAACGGCTGAAAATGCGAGATACTTTTATCTCGTTTTCTCATTTAGCTGTTAAACTAAAATTTCAACCCAGCTTTTATTTTCAATTCATGGCCAAAGTCATCTGAAAAGCCAAACTAGCTTTAGCACAGCAACAGTTCTTCTCTTGCACTGTTGGTAAATAGGGTTGCACATTGTATAAACCAAATGAAACTGTTACCATGGAATCTGAGGACAAACCATCTTTACCATGCTTTTTATACAAATCATCTCCCAGACTTGATTAAGAAGTCTACTAACGATCGAAAATTGTTGAATAAGCCCAGAATATGACCATACAACATGCATTGTAAAAGAACAGAACAGACGTTTTACTCATACATATACATAGTACATCGGCTTGTCCAAAAAATAATTTTTTCTGTAAATAAATGTGAATTTTTCAGTAACGGAACAAGATACTCGTAAACGAAATCGATCAAGTTCGAAAATTAACAAATTTCTTTAACAGGAGCTATGCTACATATTATTCAATTCAAGCTGTAAGGTTCAGTGTAAGTTCAAGGTTGTAACAAGCAGTGGTAAAAGGAAATAAATCACAGCAAGTAGCTTCTTTGCGACATCAGCTACTTGATCATATTTATTTCTGCTCCAGGTACATTCCGTTTTTCATCAGCCTGTTCCTGTATTTCATTGGTTGTTTTAAATCAAAACAAAGTCACGTGACAACAAAGACAGGCACTGGTTGGTGGCTATTGTTGATATTTAGCGCTGTATATTACTGGTATGTTCTTTTGGCTTCATTCCTACATTCATCCTTAACTTTTTATATGAAGATAAACTGTCCTGTCGTTATTATTATTATTATTATTTTTATTAGTATCATTATTATTATTATTTGAAAAGTAGTGCGACTCTGCATGCATTCTTGATTTTTTTCCAAGAGCCACAATGCTTTTATATCATAATTATACGTCCTTTTAAGCCATTTTGTTGCCCTCCAATGTAAACAAAGCCGAAACGTTCAGTCTTTTAAAAGCGATGAAAGAAGCATGTATATTGTTGTAAAGAATATCTTCAACCATCCAGAAGAGTGTGGGCAAGCTTGGATTCGATCTCATAACCCTGCCTTAATTACTACCCCTATTGTATTATGACTTGGCTCGTAACATGGCTTGGTCTGCAATTTTAAGTCAGAATTCGAAATACCGTAAGTTTTAAGTCAGATTTCGGAATTTGATGAGGCGCTGATTATGAAGATTCTTATTAATGACACGAGAAATTCTCATTGTTCTATTTTCATTTCTTTAAAGAAATTTTGTGTCAACCAATTTGACCTTCGCTCTGGGACATAATGGATAATGCATCTCCGTGATGCATTATACCAAGCAAGTCATCCTATAATTATGGACCCATAGAATCCATTTTGTCTTCAACCGATAGAACCATAACATAAAATGCTCCTTGGACATGTAGAAAATTTACCCATAGCAAAGATTTCAACCCAGGTCTGCCTGCGCTGCATGCTCACGCTGACATGGGTTGATACTTTTTGCAGGTGTATTAAAACCCCTTTTTCCAGAGCATGGCTCATTTTTTGTCCTCTTTGCTACATGCTTGCACTATTTTTCTGACCCTGCGTTTATTCAAAAGGCCACTGTTTCATTGTATCAATATTATTTTATTTAAGGTATCTAGTTACAGAAGGACAGATTTTCTCAGTTTATAGCCTGACTTTCATCGCCATGGTTGTTGTTGTCCTTGTTGAGAAAGCCAAAGGTCACGTGATGGATGTCAATGGACGGTTCTTATTTTATACCTTTGGAGTGACTTTAGTACTTACCATTATATGGGTAGCGTTTTTATGGAATGACGCCGTGTTAAGGAAGAAATACCCGGGTGTTGTGTACGTGCCGGAACCCTGGGCTTATTATACTTTGTATTTGAAAGAGGCGCCATACGTGTAGTTCCCTGCTACAAAGATGCAAATGTCTTCACCATTTATCAAAACATCCCGAGTTAAAACCCCTAAAGAAAAGGCTTTTGAAAACGTTGTGAGAAAAAGGAAAAAATGCTGGTAAACAAAATCTAGTTTTCTTTCCACGAAACAAGTCACTGTCGTCTGACAGCCTTTATTTGTTGACAGGGTCACATATGCAAGTATGAAAGTCATTGTGCTCTTTGTCTTTAACGAGGGCTGAAACTATACACCGACTACTAGTAATCGTACTAGTATACTAGTTCTGAAGTCGCAACACTGCAATACGAATTCTGCGTCGACTGCATGTACAAGTTTTTTTTTTCCACATGCTTATATATGCATAATGCAGGGAATCCAACCCTTTAAATCAGTCGTGCTCGAGAAGGAGGTATAATGCATCTATAAAAAGTATTAACTCATGTCAGCCTGCGCGGAAAGCGCAGGCTGGCATCGGTCGAAACTTTAAAATAACGGTATACAGTCTGCATGCCAAAGAACCATTCTACTTCAATAATTAGCCAATTTTGGGGCAAAATAATCCATGCGACGACTTGCCTGATATATTGTGTCACGAAGATGCATTACCTCATAAAACAACAGAATTCTAGACTAGTCCCAATTGAAAGCAGTTGAGGAAGACAAATTTAATGTGGCACAAAGGATGGAACTTTTCTCAAAACGAGTAGAAAAGATTGTGGGACCCAAAGAGAATGCTGGCAACCCGAATATTCTCCTTTTCATGCAATGTTTTCAAAAGCTCTCTTAGGGTCCTTAAAACTCGGGATTGTGTAAAGGGTCTAACCCCCCTTTTTGCAAAGCAGGGTTCATGTATTAAGAATGGCTCTTGGTGAATTTGTAGATAGTTTGGAACATGGCTGCATACTTCAGACTTTAAAATAAAGTACATGTATATTTTTAAGCTTTCTATCTGTTTTACATCGATTGTGAAAAAAGTTTTTACCACCTTTATCAATGCTTGTCGATGATTTCTCCCTGGACTGGAAACCTCACCAGTATTCGCACCCTAATGTTGTTAGTTGCAACAATTTGCTTTTGTCTCACCGGATTTGAACTTAGAACCTTTGATAGTAGCATAGCATTTTATTTTTCGACATAAAGCATACAGCTTATTGTCATACAATACAGATCCATTCAATACATACATACGTGGAAAACAATTAGATTTAAAGACATGAAGTTGTTAGATTGAATAATAAACAAAATAAATGGATGGATAAATTTTAAAAGTCTTTTCATGTTTCTCTACTATTTCAGATGGATAAATATAATTTCAATAAACGTTAATTCAGATGGTAGATGATCATGAAGTGATACCGAAGCTCTACACATACACTTTGTCTCTCCGAAGAATATCTGGCAAAATAGCCCCTGAGAGTGTAAAAACTGGTTCTTTTCACCAACTGGAAATGTATAGCTGAGCTATGCACTGGCAAAAGGGAGATAAATGCATCTCCGTGACGTACGATACCAAGCAAGTAATCAGTTAATTGTTGACTCATAAAATCCACTTTGTATGACAACCAGGTGAATCATGACATACGCTGGTCCTTTGACATACAGAAAATTGAGAAATAACGCAGGCTGTTCTGGGTAGATACTTAGTGCAGATGTATTAGACCTCCCCTTTTACAGAGCATGGCTTAATACAATTTCATAGCTCCCTGAGGGTTAAAGGCAGGTATTTAGAATTTTTGTCACAAGTTTGAATCGCATGTCCTGAGTAGTTACTTTGTGCAGATGTATTAGACCTCCCCTTTTAGAGAGAATGGTTCAATTTTATTGCATAGCGCCCTGAGGGTTAAAAGCAGAAATTTAGAATTTTTGTCAGATGTTTGAATCGCAGAACATGTGCTCCGATGTGTTTTTATTCGTTTTTCCTATATTAAGTACACACCACAAAAGCTTTCACCAACATCCTTCTTTTGATAAATGAGCCGTGCTCTGCAAAAAGGGGGCTTCATGCCTCTGCGAACGTATCAACCACTGTCAGAGGCTGACCTGGGCCGAAACTTTTCGCTATTATTCAATTTTTTGTATGTACAAGGTTTAATCCTCCTAATGATTAAGTCGGTTGTTAAAAACAGTGGCTATCATGGAACGCTAATCATGTGGTGGTATCATGTATCACGGAGATGCATTTATCCCCCTTTTGCCAGAGCGTATCTTTTTTTCTTTTTTTTTTTCGAGGGAAAAAAAACGGCCGTCTGCGGAAGAAAAGGTGTCAATTTTATGGTTTTGGCTATGCCTTTACCTGATAGAACCATATGAATTAGTGAGAATTTTCGGAATAACAAAAATGAAAAAAAACAACAGCAGATGGATACGTACAGTGACCTAATTAATATATTTAAGGCGTGCTCTGTGAAAAGGGGGCTTAATGCATCTGTGAAAAGTATCTACCCAGGTCAGCCTGCGCAGTCCGCGCAGGCTGACCTGGGGTCGACACTTTTTGCTATTGGTCAATCTTCTGCATGTCCAAGGACCAGTTTATCCTATGATCCTGTCGGTTGTTAGACAAATTCAATTTTCTGTATCCATCATCCAGTAATGACTTGCTTGGTATCATGCATCACAGAGATGCCTTAAGCCCCCTTTTGCAAGAGCATAGATCATTTTGATGTGTAAAACTAGAACTAGAACGTTTTATATATCCACTACTGTATTCTCGCCATTTTCCTTTGGTCTTACTTTAAAAAAGGAGAAAGTAAAGTTTGACCGTGCCGTCACGTACAAATCTGCATGTTAAATAACTTGTGGCTATGTTACACAACATCGAATTCAACCTTACCGTACACGTAAAAGTTAACCTGCTAAACTGACAGACGACAATACAGAGTAAACAGTTTAGTAGCAAGTTAATACAAAATATTGTTGCCGACTGCTTTAACACTTAGCTTGCTAAATAATTTAAATGAAACTTTCAAGCCGACAGTAACAACCTAAATGTTGCTATTTCAAACTTTTTTTTTTTTTTTGGGGGGGGGGGGGAATATCTCCTTATGGGACAATGTAGATCCAAGATTAGACTGCACGTTCTGTGTAATCTAATCTTGATCTATACTATCCGCAAAAGGTCTTTGAGTCCCGCTCAGCAGCCTATGGGTTAAGAAAAAAAATATCAAAGATAAGACACGTTTTGTGCAGTCTAAATTTGGTCTACATTGGCTACATAGGCAACTGAATTGTGAAAGGCGCTTAATGGATTAAAATTTACATTTTGTTATTCGTCGATAAAGGTACGTCTGGACTCGTTTTCACCCAGTTTTGAAACCCTTTTCATCTTAATTTTTATCAAACTATGATCATTCTTGTATCTTCATGTCAAATGTTGCCCCTGACGGTTGCAAGGTTGCACATATTACTACCGAAAGATAAATGCTTATTTTCTGGAGGCCTTCAAAAAAAAAAAGTCACTGTTGTCGTTTCCGGTTCTAAATCGAAGACAAATCCTTTGAGTCTCTTTATCCCTTACACAATATATATTGGAAATTTATCTATGTTTACACAGCTGACTAAATTCTGTACTATTCTACACACTGTCAAGTTTTAACAGCGTTTTTTTTTTTACAGCTTCAAGGATGTATCTTTAAAAACCAGCTGATGGTTTGTAGACAGTGGCTGTTTCTGAAGCTTTTTTTCTAATCCATATACATGTACATTGTACTATCTTAGACTGCTGAACAATAATTTCTTAAGTCTATATAAAGTTACACCCCTTTTAAACCTTTTATCACACAGTCCCTAGTTTTAACGACCTTGAAGCAGCAGGTCTTTAAACAACATTGTGGGAAAAGGTGAAAATGCTGGTAACCATGTCAAAGATAGAAATCATCTTTTGAGCCACATTCATCTGTCCTCTTCAAATGCTTGCAATTTTTGTCAACCTAAAATTTTACTGTGATGTAAAGGGTTAAGTACTGACTTGAAAGCCATGGTCACATTTACAGTCATGCACGTAGTTGTCCGTAGTTCATTTCAAACGTAGTCTGCCGTAGTGCTACTACGGTCAACTACGTTGAAGTATGTTCAAAGTAGGTTCAAACTTGGCAATAGAGAAAGTCTAAGTAGGTTGATCTACATGTAAGTAGATTAACTACATCCAACTGCGTGCAAAGTAGCTAGGGTTAACTAGGGTATTACTACGTCAAACTACGATTAACTACGTTAAATTACGTATAAACTACGTCCTAAGTACGCTCAACTACGGTAAATGAAGGTCAACTGCGTTAAGCTACGGTTAACCTTGTAATTGTGCCTGCTCTGTACGGGCAAGCTGCAGTCATTGTATGTTAAACGCTGTCACATCTTACGTAGTTGACCGTAATGGGGAATTACCGTAGTTGGCCGTAGTTGAACGTATTAAACACACTACGGTTAAGTAGGGTCAATTACGGTTAACTACGGTCAACTACGTTCAAACTACGGTCAGAACATCGTAGTTAACCGTAACAAATTTTTGGACATGTTCAAAAATTATGCTCTTACTACGGGTAAACCGTAAGTTTAAACTACGTTCATTACTACGTTGAACTACGACTTTCTACGTGTAACTACGATCAACTACGTTTAATACGGTCAACTACGGCCATCTACGGTCATTCCCCACTACGGTTAACTACGTAAGGTGTGACCACGGCTAAAAAGGAAAGAACATACACTCGATGCAACCCTTGTAAACATAAAGCCAGCCTAACCCTTTACCAGACGGCAAAACCTTAGCTTTGTCCAAATTGAAAGCATTTGCAGACGACAATTTCAATTTGTTTGTTTGAATTGGAGTTTAACGCCGTTTTAACAGCTTAGGTCATATCACGGCGGTCAGTGCACCTACGCATGTGTTTCATGGCTTTCTCACACCGGTACTGACACAACTTTCTTTCCAAGTCACTGACTGCTATCTCACACGCATCAGAGGTGAGAGGCGAAAAGTCGCCGGAAAGAAAGTTTACCTCAACCGGGTATCGAATTCACAACCACAAGGTCACGAGTCCGATACGCTAACCACTGAGCTACCCGGGCGGGCGACAATTTTTATGTGGCTTAACTGATGCAATTATTCTTTGATAGGATAGAAAACATTGTGGGAGCATGTACCAGCATTTTCTCCTTTTCCCACAATGTTTTCAGAAGGCTTCTTTCCCAGGATCGTTAAAAGTCGGCATTGTGTGGTAAAGGGTTAAGGAAATTAGTGATTGATAATTTATTTGGACCAACTGTAAGGAAATAGGAACTAATTACAGATGGTCAAATACCGATACCTTCCCCTAAAAATACCAAAACGAGGAAATGCATACGCGTTTTCCATTGCATTGGAGTGAAACTCCTGAGAATTTGTGAGACTATTTCGACAAAGAGGAAAATTTACTGCCTTGTAGTCAAGATTAGCGAATAATCTTATCGGCGACTTTATTGTTAAACCCGCCTCGTGAAGACTGATTTTGGGAAACTGATATAATCTTACAAAGTAAATCGAAACTAGGGAAAGTTTTTACCAACTATCACCTGGGGCTGTTTTCATCCATTATCTTCCGCTAGGTGGCATTTTTCAAATACACATCTATCTGATTTGGGCATTCTGGGTATAGAACCGGACTACTTTTCAAAACGACAACCGTTACTTTGAATTTCAAAATAAAATTTAAAAATAAACGTTTACTCAATAAAACGCTACCTGGTACGATTCATTCAGCTATGATCAGCCAGCATGTATACAACGTATGCACCGGCCATTTATAATCAAGGTGCTGTCAGCACTGTAATCGGTCAACACTGAATAACTACAGTGGTTTAAAATCACAAATCAAATGGCAGTTGTTTGAATTATGTATGGGATAGACATTTTATAACCAAGTCACGTAGAAACTCTCCGTCCCTTACAAATAAGTACATGTAGTTTAACGGAATGCTAAAGATGTATGTCTGCCAGTCGACAGCAATAAAACGTAGAATGTACGTGACTATTCTGACCAGTAATACCGATTTTCAAGCTTTAGATATCACTCATCATAAATAACAGTACCTACCAACCTTTTATAAAAGATTAAGAAAATATAAATACATGTATTATTTTCTGTAACTTTTGCAACTTTTGAAACTATACTGTAACATATTGTCAGATATTATCAATAATATCCATATTGAATGATGGACATGATGAATATGTCATATAGAATGTGCCTGTATTATGGCTATCAAAGTGATTACTTTTGGCTGCTCGCGTTTATCTTGACAAATTGTCCTACCATACGTTTTTCGGCTGGCTAAATTGTCCTTGGCAAGATTGTTCTGTTCAAAACATCGGCTGGCCAATTTCTCCCACATTACTTTCAAAGCATGTAGTATCTACCAAACCCTCAACCCTTTACCAAATGATGTAATTTTAGACTTGTCCAAAACGAAAGCATTTGCACATGACGAATGAAATGTAGACCAAATTAATGATGATTTGAATCTTTGAAATGGTAAAAAAAAACATTGTGAGAAAAGGAGAAAACGACGGTTATTTGCATTTTTCCACAATGTTTTTAACAGCCTTCTTCCTCGGGCTCATCAGAAACGGGAAAGTTTGGTTAAAACACTCAGTTTTGGCCTTTTATAGTCAGAAAAACAATATCCAAACATTACAATTTCAGTGTCGAGTTTTTTTTTCATATGAATTATTCATAAACAGACAATTAAGATATTCAATATGTATGTCTGTGATACTGATCTGCACTGCATTCAAAGGACAGTCTGATCTTGATCTTTTATTGTCTTCAAAAGCGACTATATATATGTCACTGGAGAACATGGGCGATTGTATTGAATCATTGTAATGAGCAAGAGCATCACTACAGTAAACCTTGTTTGAGTGACTGCATGGTCTGTGCAGTCTGGTCTGAATCTGGTCTGAATCTGTGCTCTCCGAAGAGGCTTTTTCCCTGGTCGGTTGATTCAGACATGGAGAATATGACGTTAAGTGAGTTTTTTTGTATTGCAGTTTCAGGGTTTTTTCCATCTAAGAAAATGATCTGTTTAACTCTACCAAATGACAAAATGTTGAAAATCTTTCAAATGATGAAAGAACGCTGTGAGGAAAAAGAGAACATGCTTAATACATGTATGCTGTTTTTCCCACTACATTTTTAAAGCCCGACAAGATTGTGTGGCCAACGGTTAATAGACTGATTCCAGTCTGAAGAATGTCATCAAAAAGAAACATGTTAGTGAGCGTGTAAAATGGTAGAGTCGTGGTTGGAAGGAGAGGAATAGGGGTTATGAAAACAATTTAACCTTTAACCTGCTAAATAAGTGAAATGAAACTTTCAAGCTGACAGTAAAAACCCAGTTCTTTACTATTTCAAAGGTATTTTTGTTTTGGAAAAAATATCTTCTTGTCGGACATTAAAGATGCAAAATCAGACAGCATGTAGTATACAGTCTGATCTTGATCTACAATGTCCGGAAAAGGTCATAAATTCGCGCTTAGTAGCCCAAAGTTTAATACATCCTATGCTGAAAGATGCATAATCAAATATATGCTGGTCAGTATAATGAATGGACAGTCTGGTTTCTAAGGCTGAAAGCGTGGGATAACCAGACTATTCTGAAAATGTTTATGTAATGGCTTCTCCACTAAGGTAATAACTCTTAAACAACTCTACATCCTTTGTCCCACACTGCTTCACACGCTTCACCTTGCTTACATTACACTACCAACGGCAGATTACTTTTTTAAACAGCTTTCACCACCAGCATGTACATCAGTTTGCTCCAAGGCAAAACAATCTAAATTTTCAAATTCTTTTAAAGCAATGTTTCCTTACAAATTCCGTTTCACTGCAAGTTTATCCTTGCTCCAGGCCAAATGACCTATCATCTTTTCAACACAAGGTGTGCTAGTAACATAATCCAGATACTCCTGGATTCGCTCTCTTTTCATTCATAAATTGTTGCTTTATCACTGACACCATTCCTTATGGCTTATTAGGGTTAAAAGTTCAACGTAATAAGGTCACAACAGCTAGTATTAGTGTTATTAGACTGTAGGAAAAAGCTGTCACGAGTTGCAGTTAGATCAGTTTGCCCTCAGCAAACGGATTTCCGAAAGTTGTGGTCTCTCTAATCGTCCGGCTCACGCCGACCGATTAAAAACAGGCTTGGTTAATAGCTTCGCCCAGTGTTGATAAGTCTGTTGAAAAACCCTGCACGAATCCTGGTTTCCCTAAAGTCTATGTTTAGAAACTGTATTCAAAGTGGTGCAGTAAAACAAGCGTATTTATGAAAACTATTTTTCCCTTTTGAAATAATTGAATTTTCAAGATATTTGGAGCGAAAATCAGGCTATATTTTTCCACAGTTGTATTGTTTATCGCTATTTTCTCCATTGCTACTTTATTAGCGGCGTAATAATTTCTCCAATACTAGAGATAGTGATGAGTCATAGCAGACAGATCGAATCTTCGAAGAATATGACATGCGCAGACAACGTGTTTTCACCAATAATTCACAGTTCTATTAGCTCGGCTGTTTTTGAGGAAAACCTGCAGATATTGTCTTAGCCCTGGCGTCGTCGTCTGCGTCGACGTCATCTGCGTCGTCGTGCAAAAACTGAACATTTCATAAATTCTCTGGTATTATTGTAGATATTGACTTCAAACTTGGACTAAGTTGTTAACTTTCTGTCTGCTGATCAGTTTTTTTTTTCAATCGTTTCTTACACATGCATCACCCCGTTATGTTCTGTTTCAATCAGATCGGGGGAAAAAAAAATCTCTAAAAGAATTCAGTGGTTTTGTGCAGTCTGATCTTGAGGTACACTGTCCGCAAAAGTGCCCCGAGTCGCGCTTAGCAGCCTAAAGGTTATATGCCTCTGTAATAAGAACTGCTCTACCATCGTTTAGATTTCAAGCGCATACATAGTTTTATCTCACCCGAGATACCGGGCTAATCTCTTAAATAAAGATAGCATTCAAAGTCAACACATTACCCTGACAGACGCGATTTTTTCCGCCTCCTGGCCAGCTTTTAAATTGAAAACTTAATACTAAAAGCAGAAAACGTTTGTTATCCATAGTTACTCCTTTTTCTACAATAATTTCTTGATCACAATTTTACATAACAAAGACTTTTTTTCTTTGCCTTACGTACAGTATTAAGTTGTTCGTGTTGTGTCGAACACAGTGTTTAGAAGCATATCTAAATATGGGTTGAACGAATTTGATTATGTTATCGCAAATGTAAGAAACTTTATCAGCAAACATTAAACAAAAAATGCGGAAAAATGGGCCGTCCATATTGGGCCCTTTATGTTCAGAAACAATGGATTTCCTCATAAAAGATTTTAGATCGAGAATGGCCGAAAATGGTCTCTTTTCGAAGAATTCAGACCAAGATCAGCCTGCACATAGTTGAAGTCTAAACTTAATCAACACTCTCCGCTTCTCTGTTAATTTTCCCCTTGATGTATTCTCCGATAAACGCCAATTAAAACTTTTACAATTCTAAGATCTTGAATGACCAAAGTGATATTAACACTCTCATGTGAGTAGATATAAAGTGAGAGAACTGGCTCACCAGAAAATGGTCAAACCCCCTCCCGGTCCCAACTCATCCACAAAACTCTGCATTAAGGAAAAACCGTTGATTAAGTCCAAAATGCATAAAGGTCATCAGAGGGTAAAGGTAAAATGGGGTAAAGGTCAAAGGCATTAAGGTCAAAGTGCATTAAGGTCATCAGAGGGTAAAGGTAAAATGGGGTAAAGGTTAAAGTGCATTAAGATCAAACGGTGTCAGAAGATAATCTGAGTGCCTGAAGATAATCTGAGTGCATTAAGATCAAACGGTGCATTAAGATAATCAGAGGGGAAACGGTTAAGATCGAGCGAGTGCCTGAAGATAATCCGAGGGGGTTAAGATCGAGCGAGTGTCTGAAGATAATCGGAGGGGGTCAAACGAACGGGCCTGACGACCGGGGTGAGTCAGGTCGGCTCATGGCCCTCCAGGGTCGTCGTCCGAGGGACTCCGAGGATCCGAGGATCCGCGCTCATTTTTGCCTTATCTTAGTATGCCCCCATGCTAACGTATCGATATTATTTTCGAGGATATGGCGTTTATCATCATCTCCGCTTAATGCGATTTTATTAACTACTTCAGTATACAACCCGTGCTTATGACTCCTAATAACTACCATATTCCTTAATTGCGTCTTCTTTTCGAACAAACACTCTTTGTAATGTTCGTGCTTGATAAACGCCTTTACTACCTGCTTTGAAATTCCCTTGCATTTTTTATTCTCTTCCTCATCGCACATTTTATAGGAGTATAGTTTAGACCTGAGACCCACGAACTCCTCGATAACCCTACCGCTCTCCTCATCCTTAAACATACCCACAACTTTCTTATTTAATCCGGTGGGAATGCCTGAAGGATGATCGGGTGGATATTCACTCGTATCAAACCAATCTTTAACATCGTCGCTAATATCCTTATAGAAATCTTCCGTTTCTATTTCATACATTAAACTGTCTGTATCGGTGAAAAGAAGTTTAACTTTTTCACCATATTTATCCTTTATGTAATTATAATGGAAGTTATACATCAATGTCTTACTTAAATCTAGAATAGACATCCCTACATAGATAGGTTTATTAAAGTATAAACGAAGCTTTTTCATTTGAATTATACATAAGCCTTCATTGAGGATACTTATATGGTAGAAATTTGGTTTGGCGACCAATTTTTCCGCTTTCTCCTCGGTACTAACTAATTTTACATCAACTCTGTTCCTTATATTTTCCATGGTCTTACCGAACACGGAATTGTTCATGAGTTTGAAGAAGTCCTTTTCAAACGCCGTTTTAGCTTTCGTTCTCAGGTTAGTATTTTTATCGATATAAGGTTTTAACCATTCGCTCTCATCAAAAGTTAACCCTCTGTGAATCTTTTTAAGCTTTATACCTAAACTTAAATACAACTTTAAGTTTTCTCGATGTAATATATAATTCTTTTTATGGTATAACTTAGGTATAAGTTTTTCGACTGCCGCTCCCCGCCCAGTTGGGGCCTTTAATCTTTCAGGAGCTAGAGGTAAATCATTGTGTAAATCGTGTAATTCTTCGGGATATTCTAAGTCGACCTCTACTATACAGGGCTGGTCCCGCCAATTTCCTGGATTATCCATCCATTTGAAATTACCGGTAGGAAGTTTTTGAGACATTGCCCAGCCATAAAGATTGTTCGCGTCCAAGTAAGTAATAAATCTCGAGGGTTTGTTCGGGTCGTATTTCTCACCCATATAACTATTATTCGCTGTCGCGTATCGTTTTAAAATGGTAGAGATACCTCCTCTTATTCCGTTTTCGATAAATAAAACCATATCTGGGTCGGATAATAGTTCTAATTCTACCTCAGTAGTTTTTAACATCGCATCCCAAGCTAATCCCGGTGCCGTATAAAACCAGGATGGGTCCAGTCCGTAATTCTCGAAGCAAACGTTCCTGAAGTTCTCGAAAACATCAGCTAGCAGTAAAACGTCAACCTTGTTATATAGGTCATGATAATCCTTAAAAGTTTCCATCTCGAATGTCTTCCATACATTTAACGCGTGTTGATAATCTTCCTTATCAATTCCACTACATTTAAGCTTCGAGTAAAACTTTCTTCGTTCAGGTAGCTTCGTTTCTTCGAGTCTGCTAAGGCTATCGAACCATTCGTACGGGAATATGCCTTTTTGAGAGACCATTTCAAGCTCTTTCCCCTCGAAGTATTTTGAGAGAGTAACCTTTTCCTTCTCGGATAGAGACCTGGCGAGTTCGTCTAAACTTCTAGCTAGGAACTTAAAACTATCGAGGAATCTAATCTCATGCGTTTTAGTCTTCTTTATAAATTTTTTCGATTGTTTATCAAATACATAGTAATCTATCGGTATCCTTTTAGACAGGCTTATATACGTTTCCATGTTTGTTGGTATACAACTCGTTTCACCGGGTGAAATCATTAAATCTTTTATAAATAAATGAGCATCATACCTACTAAGATTATGAAAGAATACGGGTGTAAAAGTAGGTCTTCTACATTTCAAATTGCACGTATTGTGCGCGGCTCCCCTAAACTTTCCGGTGAAATGACAATGGTCTCTTACTTTTCCATCTTCTTTCGTAAATGGTTTATTACATATCCAGCAATTTTCTGCTCTATCAAACTTCCTTTTATCCTTAGCTCTAAAAATTATTTCCCTCATTGGTATCTTACTTATTGCTTTTATAACCTCTTCTAAATCATCTACGAATTCCTCAGCCGCATTTTCGCCGGAATATTGGAAAACCTCAGACGGGTAGACATCTTCGTAAAGCGATTTAACGTAGAAACAGTACCCAGAGATTTTATGAGCGTGAATAACCTTCGTACTATCCCCCCTCTTTTCACATTGCCTTTCTAACGTAGACTCCATATCCGCGTAAATTGTGAAAGGATGTCTCTGCTGTCTATGAAAATTCTCAAAAGATATTGTGGTACCCTCTTCAGGCAAGTCTATTCTACAGGCATCTTTTTCCTCGCAATACTCTAAATGTTTCTTTAAAGTTTTTTCTTCTTTGAAATGATTTAAACATCTTTGGCAAATATAAGTTTGACCGTTATGATCGGATATTTGTTTAGATAACAATCTACTCAGGTCTTTAATTAAGCAATAATGTTTGGTGACTCGCCCCTCGAGAAGTAAAAGATTAATATGATGGTCTCTTTTATAAATCTCCTTACTTATACTAAGCGGGTAAACACCGGTGTGATTATATACGAAAATTGATACCGATATCGAAGGATTTTGCCTCTCAAATTTAATTCTATCGGAAAGGGAAACGGGGTAAGCAATCCCTTTCATATTTATAGTGCTTGACAAAGGTTTTAGTCTTTCGATTCTTTCTGCATTATGATCCGTTGGGTTCAAAGCTATAAGAATACAATACGCGAAGCACATATCATCCTCCATATTTATTGGATTAATAACGCTTTTTGTTTTCGCTATCTTAGGAGGAGTTGGAAACCAAGAATTAGCTCTTAATGGATTAAACGATGCTGTGTATAATCTTAAATCGATTACGTAAACGACTCTCCAATAATCTGTTTCCATTTCTTTGACAGCTATAGCATCTAATACAGCTTCCGCCATTACATCATATATTTCATTCTCGTCTTCCCCATCTAAGTTAGTGATTGGATAACCGGAATGGAAATTCATCTCTTTTAACTCTTGGGTAATAGAGTGTTTCATCATGCAATTCATAATGAGTTTAACTTTTGTCTGTCGGTTATTTCTAATAATACTGGTTACTTTATCTTTCGCTAGATCAAGGAAATCAACGGGAGAATATTCTCCTTTACCTTCTATAAAATATTCTTTCGCGAATCCCTTTAGTGCTGATGATCTTTCTATAATCTCTATTTCATCTTTATCCTTATATAACTGGTCTATTTTTCTTTGTAAAGCTTTTATCCTAGGCGATATATTTATCGGAATTTCTTTAATGCTATCCAAATACTTTATCAACTCGTCAACTGAGGTTGTTGCTGCTTCTTCTTTGGCTTTGGGGGGTGTGTAAAGTGTAGGTTGTAATACCTCGGCTCGAAAATTACCGATATTATAGTCTAATAATGACGCTCTCCGATTAAGTAAGAGATCGATTAATTCGCTTCTTTTGAGCCTAGAGTATCCTTGGATTCCACTAGACTTAGCTTCCTTTTTTAAGTCTTTTACTGTGGATCCTCGGAATTGATCCGCTAGACTAATAGGCGGAGGATTACGTAGACGCGCAATTAATTCGGCTCTTTTAAGCCTAGAGAATCCTCTGATTCCTCTAGACCTTGCCAAATTTTTTAAACCGCTTACGGTATATATATTATAATTGTCCATTTATTAAATGCACCCAAATTACTTAAATTAACATTTCTTTTTTATCATTTTTTATGTATATAAAAAATGATACTTAACTTAATACACTACGGACGACGCTTCCCTCGGCGAGTCAGGCGGGGATTCCCTCGCTGACGCTCAGGAAGCGAGAGCCGACGCAACTGTTAATCGATGGTAACCTTATATTTACCATTCCAAATTCTCCCGTCCCAATTCCCGATCGTTTGCGGGCATCGATCTATAAATTTACTCGCGCTATAAATCGATGGAAAGTTTTTTATTTCGCCAGTTTTAACATCCTCTAAAGTGACTTTCCTAGGATTATGCTTAATAGTCTTTAATCTATCATAATTATGGTCTTTGCTTCTTTCTTTTTTTGGTGGCTCCTCCGGTAACAGCCCATGCGTTTTCGCTACTTCAAGTAACCGCTTTTTATCCCAGTACCCATAAAAAGGTATATCATTTCGTCTAAGAATTTCTTTTAAATCGCGAACCATTAACATTTTTATATGTAACCGAATTAGTTAACTTAAATTTACTTATTTTATCATTTTTTATATAAAAAATAGCCTCTTAACTTAATACACTACGCTCATCTTATTTCCGTCAGACTGAAAGTTAATTAACCTATCGCTAATAATAACGGCATATGCCTCTGTGTTCGCGAGCACATTTTCGGTAAAACTCGCTTTAATTTGGATATCAGTGACAGAGTATTTTAATCTCTCACTCTGTTTGGAAACGTCAAACAAAAACAAAGGATAAAGGGCTTTATAATCTGAGGGAGTAATGTTAGGGTTTGACACCATTTCGTTCATGTTATAAAACTTAGATCTAAATAGAGAAGCGTCACCATACACTCTACTAAATTGGTTCGCAACGAATGAAAGATTATAATCAACAGCGGGATATCTAGTAGAATTTAAGGTAACATAAATATTTTTAACGTTTCTATGATCAAATATAGCTGGATTTTGCTCTTGATCGCCACTTTTACCAATCTGAAAGGCAACAACGATAAAACGCGGCACTTCGGGTGAATGATGTTGACTGAGGAACCGCGATAGAGTCGCACTGCCTCATTCTATATCCGACCGGTATTTTTTCTTTTTTCTCGATGATTTTATAAAGTTGCATCTTCTCTCCATCTGCGGGTAGCACGTGTGGCATAAACCAAGATATTCTAAGTAAATTAATTCTACCATCAGCGGGAGCGGCATTATCTCGAAAGACCGCATCATTATCATCATTTCTCGTTAATGTGAGAGTTTGCTTCATTCCGTACAATATCTTATCGTAATCGTCGCAAAAACCGAATATATGTTTTAATGGAACTCTGAAGCTAAAGGTACCTCTTGGAAGAGGATTATTAATAATATAATTTCTTCTTACGACGAAACCCGTGTTTCCAGCACCCGCGTTAGCCGTTGTATCTTTATACCAACATTGATTTAACCCTTGTGATTTAGAAAAATCATCCGGATATTTAAACAAACCAAGCATTGTAGTAGCATGGCCGGGATTCAATACGGATTCAATCTCCATGCCCGAAAGTTGATACTTAATATTTTTAAAAAGATACATGAGACCATTGTTTGTTAAAGAAATATTGGTGTTAGCATCGTAAGCTGCTCCAGTATCACTTCTTACTAACTCACCTACAATAAGTAAATAACTCTCACTAGGATGAGTAAAAATATCTTGGGTCTCGATGTTAATCCTAATATCCCCTCCCGCGTTGTTGAGATGTGTACCTGTGATTGGTTCATACTCATGGTGTTCATACTCATCAATACTATCGTCTCTCGAAATCGGTTCGGTGATTTTTAAAATGTCCATTTTATAATAGCAATTATAATTTTAAATAAAATTATAATTGTGCTAACCATAGCAGGATTTTCATACTGTTTTAATGCCTGTCCCTCTGTTTAATCTTTTAACTAAGTCTTGAATAGCAATGGCGCTCTCTGTCTTCGCCAGAGAAGATCCATCTATTAACGTATTAATGTCTTGCGTTTTCACCTGAGGCTGAGGGATGCTTCTCTGCTGACGCAGGGAAGCAGAGATAGGAGCGTCATATTTTTGTAAAATTTTCCTCGATTTCGGTGTCAACGCTTTCGTAACTAATTTTTTTCCTACATCTACAGCAGCGGTTTTTCCAACCTCTAAAGCTTTCTTTGCACCTTCCTTAGCTACACTCTTTCCTACATCGAGGGCAGAAGACGCAATTTGTTTAGCTGCGCTACTAGTAAAAAGCCTCGCTAAAAAGTTAGCAACGCTATCAAAGATTCCAGCGCCGCCATATGAATACCTTTTTTTAAATCCGTGTTTTTTAACGATGATCATTTTATAATATAGACATTAAATTCTTATAAGCGCTCGAATTTAAAACGCCTTGTCTTTTTAATTCGTCGCAAATGCTCACTAACTCGTTTCTTACGCCTGTGTTACCCGCTTCTTTACTTGCCATCAACAGGTCTAGTCATTCTATTAATGTGTTTGGGTCAGATGGGATAACAACGGTGCCCTTTCCTTCATGATATTTTTTATTATCCCAAATAGGTCTAAGTATATTGGTCCATTTTTTACTTTTACTGGAACTAGGTCGTTTGTTGCTTGAATCGTAATTCTGATGAAGAGCACTCGTTTTTACCATTATCCTCGCGTAATTCTCATAATCCTCGCCTCCAAAAATATTAATATCCGGATCTTTAGATACGATTAACTCCCATAGACCGGGGGTACCTTCATATTCTTCACCATCCACAATAATATTGTTGTATCGAATAACAATTGGTTTGTTACCGATATAAAACTTACCCTTTTTGTCATATATTCCGTGGGTTTTGTCAACTCCAGACATAGTAGCAAACTTTCTTAAATGCTTTTCCGCTATTTCTCCGATAAATATCGAATCCGTTTCTTCTGACGGTTTATCATAAGCTGTGATAGAAGGAAAGGCTGGAAATTTAATATTTTGTGGTAAGCTTTCAATACCCTCTTTAATAGGTTTAAGTTCTTCCGTAATCTCCCTCGCTGTAGCTTTTTGCGTTTCCGTTATAGGTTTAAAAAACTTTGAAAGATCGGTTTGAAGTTGTTGTTCACCCGTTTTCTCCGCTATTAGATTATCCCGAATATTCTTTCTCGTTTCGAGATACTCTTTTACGATTAAGTCCCTTTTTGTGGGATCAGTGATTTTTAAAAAAGACATTTTTTTTAAATTACTAAAATAGTTTTTCAACGTAGTTTTCAACGCAGTTTTCAACCCAGTTTTCAACGTAATATACTCTGCCTCCTCTCGGGAGTCGAGGCGTCAGCAGAGAGGATTACATGTCAGAGGTATCACCCATTTCACAAATACATCTACAACGGATTTCTGGCAATCTAATATTCGAGCAGGTAGTCGTGATGTTTTTCAACAAGCCTCCGAAAGGACTCCCTTTGCTCACGCCTCCCCCTTTCTATTAGAGTTTCTTCGTTTTCTGAGGAAATCTTCTTCTTGATCTTGGTACGTATCTCTTCCTTCATGCTTTTATATTTATCTAATTCTTCCATGATTAGTTTGAATTCATCATCAGAGATATAATTGTCAATTAAAGCTTTGGATATATGCGTTGAAACGGTATCTAACTTAGCGTCAGCTAACATTCTAATCTTTTGATGCTTTTCTCCTTTGCTTCTACTATTTCTAACAACATACTTACCTACCAATGAAAGAAGACCGGTTCCCAAAGCCGTTGCTTCTAATGCTACTACAGCTGGAATAGCTACAACGGTAGAAAGCAAACCTATACCACCGGCACCAGCAACCATTGTTACGGTTACCAGGACGATATCAACGTTGTCTACTATTCTAGAGGCACGAAAGTACTTTTTGGCTAGAGCTTCTCTTTCTCGAATCTCCTTCTCAAGAAACTGTTGTACTTCTGATATTTTTTGTAAACGGTAGGAATGACCTCTGTCATGCATCTCGAGCGGCGGGGCGCTTGCTGTACTTTGTTCTTTGGGTAACTGAGGATATATTTTATTAGGGTGTTTTTGATCCGTATCTGTCATTTTATTAAAATATTTTTTTTTTTTTTTTTTATGCCAAATATTTTAAATAACAGATTAACTCCCCCTCAGGTATTTCGATCGGTTTTCGCGAGAAATTATAAATGTAGACTGAGATATCATCAGCCTCACTATCAAGATGCATCCCATTAAGAATTGTTAAACTATCTTTCCATTTATTACTAACAGATATCACTACAACTCCTCGTGTAGTTATATAACCAAATCCTAGCGGAACTCTCGTGCCATCACGAGGAGGAATCTTAATAGTTACTTGCGAGTATATTTTCCATTTTAGAGGATCGCGCTTTAAGGGAGGAAATCTTACTCCCTCTAAATGAGGTTTCCAAAATATGCTTCTCTCTCCCTCGCCGAGTCTCGGGAGGCGAGGCTGACGCAGGAAAGCAGAGATAGTTTTATGTTGGGCGAAGATATTAGACTTTATACCGTTGTCCATTTTTTATTTTATAAATAATATTTATCCCGGGCTCGTCTCCCGAGCTCCTAAGATAGGGATATTAGCGAATGGACTATTAGGTCCGAGTAAAAGTCCTCTTCCATCATACATTTTTCCTCCTTGCTTTAGATACAACCCATCACCAACATGAGATAATCCTTTACCTTTGTATGGTTTTAAGTATAATCCACATCCATCAGTTTCAACTTGGCACACACTTCCTCCTTTTTTAAGGTAAAGACCCGACCCCATCGCTTTTTGTACGCCCGTTTGAGCTAATCCAGAAAGAGCACCAACACCTAGAGCCGGTAAAACGGTTTTTGCGAGCATCGGCAAAGCTCTAGCAGCTAACCCAGCTAACATTCCGAGAAAACCTCCTTCTATTTTCGAGTTATGTTTAAGTTGTTTCGCAGACATTCTAATAGTTATACCCCTACCATCCTCATAGGCTTTAGCCATTTTCTTCGCTTGTGAATCGGTAATTGCTAAAACATCATTACCGCGTAAATCTTCGTGACCTAAACGAATACTTGTTGCTGAACAACCAGCTCTAACAGCATGTTGAAGCTTTTCCTTTTGCCCTTCCGATATATTTACTTTAACATTAGTGTAACGCGTCATTTTATATATAACTATTTTTTATTTATCCCGAACAGCAGGAAGTTGGGTCATCCCTGACGAGCCTCGCGAGTCACCTCGCTTCTCTAATATGAAACCTAATCGTTAAATTTTCGCCTCTAAGATTTAGTAAATTACCATCTTGATCCGTAATATTTACCTCTAGGTTATGTATTTCATCTAATGTTATTGGTAAGTATACTAAATTAACTGGTGACTCTATTATCTTATATCCTGGCGCAACGTCCGGGAAAAAAGAGTAAATAGTGTTTTTTGTTGAGCCATTAACGTAACTTCCCGAAATAATATCTATGTTAACGAGCAAACTATTTATGCTAAGAATGTTCACTACATTCTCCGACTCGTGAAATCCTCGCGTGTATTTAGCGCGAGTAAATCCTAATACTTTAGCGAGGGATCCTGGTTGATTAAAATCTACTTGGTAGCCATCTTCTAGAGTAAGAACAGACTTTAGGATATTAGTGTTTGCAGAAAAGTTAATAGGATACTCTTCATTAACTCTATCATAATGACCCTTTTTTCTCATTTCCTGCTAAATTGTATCATTAATGTCAACAAGGTCATAACTTCCTTCAGGTATTTTTATTTTAATCCATGAGGCGCCATTGTCCGGAGAATAAACTAATGTGTTGTTCGTTTCATCAATGTTTGGAAAAGAGTAGTAAGTTTCGAGGTTTACTAAAGCTATTTCGTATACTTTATCCTTTTCAAGCTGAATCGGAGGATTAAACCTCGTTCTAAAACGCGTTTTGTTATCGCTTACAATGATTTGAAGCGATGTTTTGTGTTCCGTATTTTTTACAATCTTTTTTAAAAGATCTATATCCATCTTTTAAAAAACGAAAATATTTTTTAAACCGACCTCGGTATATAAAAATTATCAAAACCGTTTCTATACTTCCCATCATGCTTTTCACTCGTTAAGTCAATGATAGCAAAGCCGTGTGGTTTTTCCCACGCCTTTCGACAGAATTTTCTGAACTCATCCTTAGGCATATCGTCACCCACATGATCGTTATAAATATGGTTAACGTTTTTTAGGTCTTGCGAAAAGAGACAGATAAAATTTGCGTTCTCTCTGATGGTTTGCCTCGGTAGCCTAAAGTAATTTTGTGAGAGGTAAAAACAGTCGACGTTACTATGTCTTCCTCGAACGTAATAACACTCGCATTTATTCTGCCTCTCTAAAAGCAGGTCGTCGAAGATGATCAGGTTTTTATTTTCCAAGTTTAACTCTCTCGGATCAGGCACATCGCCCGCGTTCTCGAAGAAGTTGCAATCTATATCCGATTTATTTTTAATCGTTTTAATCCATTCTTCGACTACTGCCGTCGGTACAATGTTTAGTTTTTGTATCTCATCACGCATGTCAAACAACCTAAAGATACATTCTTTCGGTAGTTTTTCTTCAAAAGCCTTTTTTAATATTCGGTATTCCGGTTGAAAAAGGCTTTTTCCGAAAACGCTCAAATCGTTGTAATCAAGCCAACCTGGTCTGAGTAAAAGGTTTAACAATAAAGTAGTTTTACCGCATCCCGATTTGCCTATAATTAAACCTCTGATACTTTTCGGTAAAAGGGGGTGATTAAATCTCTTTGATACTACATCATTCCATGACAAGTTTATAATATCCATTTTCTATTTAACTTTTTTTATTTTATATAAAAAGATGTATTGCGTTAAGTGTAAGAGACGTACCGATACGAAAGATGTAAGCTACGTGGTCAGTAAAAATAACAGGAATATGAAGCGTGGGAAATGCGCGGTTTGCGGGATAACTAAAACCCAATTTGTATCTACCCCAACGGGTGGATCCTTGCTAAACAAAGTCATAAACAACATGCCTTTCGAAATGCATCTACCCGGTCATAATTTTACGGGACCTGGTACTAAGCTGAAGAAAAGACTCAACCCGGATTTAACACCGAAGAAGTGGAGCAAACCGATTAACCGCGTCGATAAGGCCGCTTACAACCATGATGTTTGTTATCTTAAGCACAATGACACAGCCACGAGAAACGCGGTGTGTGACAAGAATATGTTGGCGGAATTGGATGGTATTTACAACCCTTCTATTAGAGAAAAGATGGAACGGGGTTTGGTAAGTAGACTCATAGGTACAAAGATGCAGTTCGGAATGGGAGTCAAAAAAACCCGAAAATGATGACTCTGGCGGAGGAATTGCACAAACCCGTAAGACGAAGGTTTAAAAAGAGGAGAGTTATAGTGAACGGTATCGATAGTATATGGGCCGCAGATTTAGTCGACATGCACGCTTTTTCTAAGTATAATCGAGGCAATAATTATCTTCTCGCTGTGATCGACATCTTTTCGAAGTATGGGTGGCTGGTCCCGTTGAAAAACAAGACAGGCAAGGTGACGGCTGAAGCGTTTGAAGCCATTTTTAAGGAAAGAAAGCCAAAGAAATTGTGGGTTGATGAAGGTAGGGAGTTTTACAACAAAGACGTAAAAGCGTTGGTTCAATTGTATTCCACACAGAACGAAGAGAAATCTAGCGTCGTTGAACGGTGGATTAGAACGATGAAGGAGAAGATGTGGAAGTATTTCTCCGCTAACTCTACGAACGTTTACATCGATGTCTTGCAAGATCTCGTCAAGGAGTATAATAATACTATCCATTCCTCTATTAAAATGACGCCGGTAGAGGCTAGTAAGAAAGAGAATGAAACTATGGTTTGGAGAAACCTTTACCCTCATCAGGGTGAAGTAAAAGCACCTAAGTTTTCCGTGGGTGATAAAGTGAGAATATCTAAAAAGAAAAAGACTTTCGAGAAAGGTTATACGACGAGATGGACGGAAGAGGTTTTTATAGTTTCCGAAGTAAAACCTACATCGCCTATAACGTATAGTATTAAGGATCTTAACGGAGAAGAAATAGAAGGCGCATTTTATGAACCCGAACTTCAGAAAACTACCCAAGAGACGTTTAGGATAGAAAAGGTTATTAAAAAACAGAAAGATAAATCTCTCGTAAAGTGGAAAGGCTATTCCAACGAGTTTAATTCTTGGGTCGATAATAAGAATATCGAGCAATTCTAAAAATGGCAAATATTTCGATCGAAAACGTAATTTTACCCAATAAACCGTTGAGCAATTTCGAAATGGAAGATGCGGCGAAAAGATTAAAGATTCCTTATTTTAGAGGAGTTTTTTTACTAGATACATTACCGAAAAAACCTAGTAAAAAAGAATGCGGTATAGTAAACTTCGATAAAAGCGGTGGACCCGGTACACATTTGGTCGCTTGGTATAAAAACGGTAAAACTAAAATTTATTTTGACAGTTACGGCGTACAACCCCCCATTGAAATTCGAGAGTATTTAAAAAGCCCGATACAGTACAATACCGATCAATTTCAAGGAGCGGGACAAGTATTTTGCGGTCATTTATGTTTATACATTCAAAAAGAGTTATCCCGGAGGAAGGCGTTTCAAAACGTTTTAAATAAACTTTTTTAGTATTAAAATGCCCGTTGACAAATTCGGAAGAATGAAAGATGATAGCGGCACAATCAGTGATGGTGTGTCACTCGCTTACCTGAACAATAACTTTTTACGCGTGGATGGAACGACCGTTGTTACTGGTTCTATAGACATGAATGGTAATACATTAACGAGGGTTAGTAACCCGGTAAATTCGCACGACGTGGCGACTAAGGATTACGTGGATGGAACTTCAAGTGGGGGGTGGATAAAAGAAAACGGGGGGTATCAGGCACTCGGATTTATAAATATGGGTTTCAACGAGATACGGAATGTTAAGGAACCTAAAGAACCTAATGAAGTTGCTACTAAGAAGTATGTTGACAACTACAATCGAGCCTTCGAACTTAGAGATGGAAGGTGGTATCAGGCAGTTGATGCAATCTCTATGGCAGGGCAAGTAATTAACAACCTCGGAATCCCTACGAGACACGATCAGGCTGCTAGTAAGTTTTACGTAGATACTGCTGTTGATGAGGCTACTGCGGGTGAAAAAGCTTTCACTATAAACCCTGATGGATCTTATACCGCTAAAGCCAAAATTGATATGAATAGTAACTCGATTACCGGGTTACCCCACCCACCATCCCGCGATGCCGCTGCGAATAAAGACTATGTTGACAATGGTGGAGCCATCGTAAAAAGACAGGATGGAAGTTTCATGGCAGTGGCTGAAATTGATTTTCGAGGTTATACTCTAAAAAACGCTGGAGGTCCTTTATGGGGAGGTGATTTAGTAACCAAATCCTATGTGGATCAAACGAAACAAGAGGTATTAGGGGATATTCTTTTAAGACGACCCGTTATAACCGTATGGGGTGAAGAAAACGGACCGATCGCAAACGGTAATTTCGAATTTTCCTTCGGTAATGGTAATTCTGGTAGAAAGCATGGTTTGGGTGGTTATTGTATGGGTGCGAAGGGAAGAATCATAAGGGGAAGTTTAGCGGTCGTAAAGAACGATCGTAAAGCACCCGGAGAAGAGGTTAAAATTAATATAACGGTAAACGGTAAAGAGCAACTTGATTACTACTCTATTATAAAAAAAGTGAACGAAAATTGTAGCTGTACCGTTTTTCGGAACCCGTTAGAGGTAGAGGAATGCGACATCATAAACTTTATCTCGAGGTCAGACAGTCGTAATATATCTCACTCTTATATATCTATCTTGATAGAATTAGATTTATAAAAAAATATAACTTCTTGTAAGTTATATTTTTACGCTGGGTGCTGACTCGTCAGCAGGGCACTTTATTCATCATCCTCTTCCTCGTCATCACTCGGATATAGACATTCATCTAAAATATTAGGAATTGCCGTTTTCTTCGGTATTTCTACATTCTTTTCTACTATTTTTACCGACATAACTCTAATCTGGATCGTTTCAACGTCTCTATTTTTAAATATTCCTTCTACTTTTAAAATACAAAACAACTTACAAGCAATTTCCTTATATGAAAGAGGGTCTTCTACCTCTTTGCCGTCTTTATCGTAAAAGAGGGTCCTAGATTCTCTGTTTTCGTAAAGTTTTGCGTATATCATAGCTGATCCATCATCAGTATATCTTAAAATATTAATTGCGCCTAAATTTTTAATCTTATATTCTTTTAGTTCTTCGTCCTTTCCATGCTCTCGGAAGAAACCCGTTAGTTTTTCCAGATCTTCTTTAAAAGCTCTTTCCTTTTTCATAGGTTTTTCACCGTTATAACATAGTAAAGATAACGAGAAATCTTTTAGATCTTTCGATTCATCATTAAACGAATTAAAACCGTATGAAAACAAAACGGGGGTACGCATAAACAACGGACCATTTCTATTATTAGGGTATCTGTACTTTACTGGAATCTTAAAAAAATTATACTCCTTGCTTTTATATTTATTCGCGTAATCTATAGAAAGATTTTCTTTACAAAGTTCTCCACTTTTGATACAATTCATATCCTCCCACTTTTTATATAGGATTTCTTTACTTAAATTTAATTGTTATGCTTTGATCTCTTTAAAATAACTCGGAAGTATATATTTTTTTAGCGAGAAACTACTAGCTTCTTTCGCTTTTATATCCACACGTTTTACTAAATCTAATAACCATTCTATAACCAGAGTTTGATACTTCTCATGAACACCCGAACACAGGACTTTTCCCGTTGAAAATATAAATATGCTAATATATTTCTTAGCTTTATTAATTCCAAACTCGCTATAAGTTATATTTGATTCTTCTATTAATCTCTTGTCTTCTATTCTAATTTTATAAACTGGCATATCATCTATCGAGTCTATAGTTACGCGATACTGCTTTTCATTAATGCAAGACAGCCCCTCGGGCGACGAAGCAGGGATCCCGCAGACACCCTCGTTCGAATTTTTAATCACGTATCGAAATAACTTTTCTCTATCAACCGAGAATCCCAAGTTAAAAATAACGTTTCTCATTGTCGAAACTATATGAGCTTCTAAATGATCAAACTTAGGACAACATTTAAGACTCCAAAATAAAAGTAAACCCGATTTACAATCATCTAAGTTTTTACTACCCGTAACTTGAATTACCCCGTTTCTAAAAAGTTTAAGGTTAACTTTCTTGGAAAAAGTAAATGATATACAGTTTAATAAATGTTTCGTTTTATTTTCCTTTCTTTTCTTAAAACCTTTTTCTCTCTCTTTATATAGCATATGGATGAGAGAAGAATTTATGTCAACTTCATCAAAGATTACACCTAAATCAAGGTCGTTTAAGTTTGTGTATACCATGAAAGTGTGAGTGGATACAAAAAAGTCAGACATTTATAAAATTTCTTTATTATTAATTTAATATCAATATTTTAGCATCCAACCTTTTTAGCTATTTTGTTCGTCATATTTAAAATTTTTAAAGCTTGTCCTCCTCGCACTTTTCTTCTACTCTTTATATAATTTGAAGTACCACCCACAACCACGCATAAAAAATTTACTACCGTTTCATACACTATTTCGTTTCTCGTTAGCCCTTTCTCTACTTTTTGCCCTAGAGTATTCTTAATCTTAAATATTAAATCTCTCTTTGAGAGGCTTTCACTCGCGTAAATGTGTCTCCAAAATGTCACCTTTAAGCCAAAATCTCGTCTAATTTCCGGATTGATAGAATCTAAAATAAAGTTCGTATACGTAACTAGAAGCGTTGCGAATCTTGCGGAAGCCTGTCTTCGTTGCTCATCCGGTTTAGAGTAAATTAACTTTTTAAATTTATCTTTAGCTATATCTATATTTAGCAAATTCTCTTTCATGCTATATATAGCATCCATTAAACCTCCGTCTTTGTCTAAGGTTAATTCTTTTAGAAACTCTTTTAGCGGTTCCATACGTTTTTACGTTTACTTAGATTTATTTTTTCAAAAATGAGCGCGGATCCTCGGATCCTCGGAGTCCCTCGGACGACGACCCTGGAGGGCCATGAGCCGACCTGACTCACCCCGGTCGTCAGGCCCGTTCGTTTGACCCCCTCCGATTATCTTCAGACACTCGCTCGATCTTAACCCCCTCGGATTATCTTCAGGCACTCGCTCGATCTTAACCGTTTCCCCTCTGATTATCTTAATGCACCGTTTGATCTTAATGCACTCAGATTATCTTCAGGCACTCAGATTATCTTCTGACACCGTTTGATCTTAATGCACTTTAACCTTTACCCCATTTTACCTTTACCCTCTGATGACCTTAATGCACTTTGACCTTAATGCCTTTGACCTTTACCCCATTTTACCTTTACCCTCTGATGACCTTTATGCATTTTGGACTTAATCAACGGTTTTTCCTTAATGCAGAGTTTTGTGGATGAGTTGGGACCGGGAGGGGGTTTGACCATTTTCTGGTGAGCCAGTTCTCTCACTTTATATCTACTCATGTGATTTCCATGCGTGACGGTTGGTGTTTTTGAGGAGTACATAGATCAAGATAAGGCTGCTTCTTCGTGCACTCTGATCTTGATCAACACGCCTTTCCTGAGGTGTGCTGAATCAGCGGCTGTTCAACCTAGGAACACCATACAAATGGAATAGGCATTAATTCAGCTAGTAAAGAAAGACGTAACCCTAAACCTGCTAATTAAGTGAAATTAAACTTTCAAGCCGTTTGTAAAAATCCAAATATCACTGTTTAAAAGTATTTTTTGCGAAAATATATTTCCCTATCGGACATTGTAGATCCAAGATCAGGCTGCTCGTTCTGTGCAGTCTGATCTTGATCTACACTGTCCACAAACGGTCCGCTAGTCGCGCTTAGCAGTCTAAGGGTTAAATAATGATATTTCGGATACCCTTGTGCTCCAGATTACATCATGTGGTATAAGGAATATCTTTATTTATACATCTGTACGTGTAGTCTGATCTTGATCTACAATGATAGATAACATCAGTGTAAGTAGCGACTGAAGTGTGAGGGTCTCTCATATGAAAGGTTCCAGGTTCAAGTCCTGTAATGAACGGGGTTAGCCTATGGAACTACCCACATCATGGCGCGAGTACTAGTTAAGGTTTCCAGGAAGCAATTATCGAGAATGGTTACAAGAGTTTAACCGTTATCCTGCTGAGTAAGTGAAATGAAACTTTCAAGCCTATAGTAAGAACCCAAATTTTGCTACTTCATCGGTTAATTTCTGAGAAAAAATATCTCCTCATCGGACAGGGTAGATCCAAAATCAGACTGTACGTTCTGTGCAATCTGATTTTGATCTACACTGTCCGCAAAAGGTCTTTGAGTCGCGTTTAGCAGCCCAGGGTTCATTTTAAATCTATCAATATTAAATCGATTAAAAAACAAGTTCTTACAACTTGTACTTATCTCTCTCAATTCTGCTTCCTGGAAACTACACCAGTACTCGCGCCGAATGTGTGAGCCAATGATTGGTCCCAAAGTTGACACCTGCTTCCGGGAATCGCGCTCAGGGCCTTATGGTTACGAGGCCGACGCTCTACCTTACAACCACGGTTATTATAAGTTTCGGAAACTTGTTTTACAGTCGATGTAAATAAGATAATATTGTCTTAATGAACTAAAGAAAATGTACTTAAATCTGCCATTAGCAGGCCTAGGGTTCACATTCAGTTCTCCCAATCTACTGAAATTTGCTCTAATTTTGCAAGTGTTATCAGCAAACCTTCCGCTTTGGAAAATCTGGCTGGGAGGGAGGGACCTTTCTTTGCTATCAATAACGGGTGTGTTCGAAATGTTGATTATGACTGGATAGGTTTGGTCATTTTGTACGGAACCCCACTAGGGTCAACATGAACGAAAGAAAACACAATGTTAAGCACGACAGTATTAACTCAAATTTTGGCACTTGACAGGACAACAAAATTTTGGAGATGCCTAAATCAAAAGCATTCGTAATAATTGGAACAGTCCGTGAAAAGGTAGAAAACATTGTGGAAATATTTCCCTCAGGATCGTTGAAACTTGGACTTGATTTGTAAAGGTTTAAAAATGCGAGAGTGGGGAGAAAATAAGTTGCACTTATGATGAAAACATAGAGAGAAACTTTTTTTTTAAAAGAAAAAAAAAAAGGTTTCATCATGGTAATAAGTAAAATGTTATTTGAGTTACTGCGAGATTTCTCACGCTGACGCTGATTAAACTGGCATCTATCAGATATGTAAATTCGACAAAAGGCACTTTCTAATCAAATTTAGCAGTCCAGTCATCAAGTTTATTATCAACTTTATTCGATAATACGGGGTCAGCAATGTTGTACAGCTGAGTATCAACGACGAGTTTACTCTTAACCCTTTACCAGACGACAAAAATCAGCCTTGTCAAAATTGAAAACATTTGTAGATGACAATTTCATTGTGGCCCATATGGTGCAATTTTTCTTTGATAGGGTAGAAAAAATTGTGGGAAAGGGAGAAAATGCTGGTTACCAGCATTTTCTCCTTTTCCCACAATGTTTTCAAAAGGCTTCTTTCCCAAGGTCGTTAAAAGTCGGCATTGTGCGGTAAAGTGTTAAAAAATATTCAATTCTTTCGGATTACTTTTTACCGCGTAGCATTGGTCAAGAACTATTTTCATTGATAACATTATGGATGTGCTGCCTTTTTTTTTTTTGTGATCGTGCAGATAGATTTTTGTATAATTTCACCATTATCGTAATTTTACGAGATTTGGGACACAAGGGCAGCTGGTTAACGATAAACGATAAGAAAATGTGCCATGTGAAAAACAACAGAATCCTCTAAAACACAATTTCGAGTTCTTACGACCCGGAGGAGAAGGCTCTTGAAAACATCCTGGGAAAAAGTAGAAAACGATGGTATGATAGCATGGAGTTCTTATATTGCCATTCTCTGACAACTCATGGATGTATCGATTCGTCATTAAAAACCTTCCTACCGTATCAAATCCTCTGTAGCCGGTTGGGAAAAAAAGAGGCAGTCACTTCTCTATTTTCAGTTGAAGAAGGTCTATTTCCGAAATTATTCAAAAGAATGCAGGGGGTTTTCATTTCTCTTTCTCTGTCACTACAAAAAAAAATATCGGAAAGTAACCAATGCTTTGGAAATCAATGGTAAATAAGAACAGTAGTTCTCCATAGGTGCACTAGTCGCCGTGATAGTATTGAAATGCTGTTGGAAGCTCGGACAAAATACAAACATTAACTCACAAGCATCACTAATTGCCAGTGATTGATCGTCTCATGACCGCAATATCACAATGTTTGCAATCCATCATGGCTCTAATATCACACCGTAGGTCAAAGATAAAAGTTGTAATCTGTTTTCGTGCTTTGACCCATTACCAAATGAATAGGAACTGTTACATCGAAGTAGATGAAAACGACGCAGAAAGATTTGGGAAAAGGAGCAACAGTTTGCCACTTGCTACTGTTCCTTTCCCAATAGTGTTGTCCACACTATTTGATACAGGAATTCTGTTTCTTCAAATACTTCACCTTTGCACCACATCATCATTTTAGAGGTATATGTAAGAATGGCCTGTACGGTATAGGGACAGTTTAACCAGTGATTCATTTCTGTCTGTATGTTACAAGTTGCAACGCACATGTGACATGTTTTTTATTGCCAATGACAGGATACCACCGCACGGGAACATGGGATTGCAAGGGAAGTGGCTTGTTGTCGCATTAGTTTTAAGTCAGGTAAGAAATTTGCCGTTTATTATCTACAATACAGGAAGACAACAATCATTATCAGATGGTATTCTGTTTAGATATTGATAACAACAGAACGATGGTTTGAAATGATATTGTTTTAAACCATGGTTTTATACCAAATTAGTTTTACAGTACAACCATACTTTAGTTTAAAACAACAATATCATTTCATGTTTATTTCAACACAATTTCACTTTATAGACAGAGTGCCATCACTTTGTTGAATAGTAAAAAGCCGAAATATTGGGGTTTTTTTTACAAATCAAAAGCATTAGCAACCAACAAATGGGATGTGGTTCAAATGATAGAACTGCACGCGAAGGGCAAGTGCTCCATTTGTTACGATGTTTTCCTGACATCGCCCGGATAAAACGACACAGACGATTCTATTCCGTATGCCTTTGTTTTTTCTTCGATAGAGTTTTACTATATCAAAAAATATATCTATATACATGAACGTATGCGATTTGAACGGATTGATAAATCAGTATCAACATCTGCCTATCCAGTAACTCATATAAAGATTAAGTACTCTCTCTCTCTCTCTCTCTCTCTCTCTCTCTCTCTCTCTCTCTCTTAATGGTTGAACATGTGTCAACCTTAAATCAAACAAATCCTGCTGTAGAAGGCATTTTAAGCATTCTGGGAAATAGAGAAAATGCTGGTAACCAGCATTTTCCCCTTTCCCCTCAAAGTTTTCTTTCCTTTCAGAGATGAATCCCATTTATTTAGCTACAGTCAAATTGTCTGCAAATGCTTTGAATTCGGACCTCTCTGAAAATTTTGTTTGCTGTTGTAAACAGAGTCCGCTAAAGAGATCTTGCCAAAGAGATCGGCGCTTTTTTGGAAAAGTGGTCAACGAACAGTAAAGTGATACGGTATTAAATTGATTATCGACGCATGAAACCACTTTTCGACGCCTCGGTGTTTTAGTAATAAAAATGTATATTTGGCCATTGGTAATCACTTCAAAGACTGGCCAAAATTTGTTTTCTAACTGTTGCCAGGTTAAAAAAAAAAAAGTCAAATGCTTTGAATCCCTGTATTTCTTAAGCCGCCTATCTTTTTTTGTTGATAGGTATTTCTTGGTTTGATCACAAAACGTGGCTTATCTCTAACCTAAAGCACATATTGTTTGAATCGATTTTAAATGGAGTATATTTCTATTACACCGAAATCGATTAACAGACAAAGATAAAACAAAATATGGGCGTTGACAGGAAATGTGTTACCGTAATTCGTTCTATATGTACAGCGCCGCACAGAGCTGACGCAGTTGTTAAACAAGATCGACACGTTTGAATACTTGTTTGTTCATGGATCAATGCCATAGAACAATAGCATCAGCAGATCACAGTGCAGGTTCTGGGCTCAAACAGTCAACCTATGTAAATATATACGAACACTAGGCTGGTTGCTGTTCGGTTTTCAGCACGAAGGATGACTCATATAATACAAAAGGGCCTAATAAACCCAATGGACATTTTCATTCTTGATTAAGATCGTGATAATTGCACATTTGTGGCTTCCTTTTGTCTGTAGTGTTTTAGAAAAGCGGACAGTATAGATCAAAGATTAGACTCCACGTCTGATCTTGATCTACACTGGCCGCAAAGGCAACTATATTAGTAAAATGCGCCGTATGGGTTAACTTGTAGAACTTGGGGCCTTCTAAATATGCTACTTGTTAAACCTCACACACGCCTTTTCACATGATGATATTTAGAAACATACCATCACACCAAACATTTGTAACCATTGTTTTGATCGTAAGAGTAAAGTTTTCCTTTTCTTCTTGACCAGATGTATATTTGCCTTCACAACGAGAGATCTCTTAAAACAACGAGTGGGGAAGAAAGCCTCTGTATTGATCAATTGTGCTCAGGTCTTCTGAAAAAGTCATTGTTTTGTAGTGAGACAGAAATGATTTCCTGTTTAATCATTTCGGTCACCGTAATCATATTTGACAATGAGTTTATTCCCGAATCCGAAATTCAAACTCGAAAACGCCATATTATTTCATCAGCCTTAGTACTTTCGTTTTTGCCTAGCCATCGGGTCTGGTGAAAAGAAAATATGAAGTCACTTTTTTTTTGTTGTTGTTGTTAAAGAAATGATGTAGAGAAACAGAAACTTAGTCAGTAAACAAATCTGAAATCTTTTACAGATCAAGTGTAACTATGGTACAACAAATTCGATACCAGGAAATCAAACTGAACTAAGTTCCACCATAGCTTTTTCAACAACTCAAAGCCCTAGTAATGATAAATCAAATAATGTCTCTACAACAATGAATAGCTCGACAGCAGCGTCATCAAAAGCAGTGACAACCACAATATCACAAGTGTCCAACACTTCACAGACCCAAACTACAACAACACCAGAAATAACAATGACGGAACAAACAACTACCACTGAATCTGATGTATCAAGCCTATCGACAGAAACATCTACTTCTTCTACAAATGAAAGTACTGATATTTCAACCAGTAGTATTATATCCACAACCAAAGAGACTTTGCCAGTTTCACAAACTTCTGAGCCAAGTGGAACAGGCACAGCGCTTTCATCGAATGCAAATCCATCTAAAGCAGCACCAACCGGAATGTCTAATACTCCCAAAAGGGTATCAGTCACGCCAGGCGCAAGCAAAGATAAAGATGATTCAGGTGGATCTTTTGACAAAGAGCTAGTCATCATATTTAGTGTCGCAGGTGGATTGATAATTGTTGTCATAATTACAGCTTGTATCATCAAAACTCGAAGGAAGAAACATCAAGAATCCTTTATAGTTGGTAGTAACACTATTGAAATTAAATCGTCATCGTTTTAGCTTCATGTAAGTGTTAACCCTTTATCAGATGACAAAATTTCAGACGGGCCAAAATTGAAAGCTTTTGCAGACGACAAATTGAAGATGGCCCTAATGGCGAAATTTGTCTGCAATGGGGTAGAAAAAATTGTGGGAAGGAGAAAATGCTGATTACCAGCATTTTCTCCTTTTCCCACAATATTTTCAAAGGCTTTCCTTGTCAGGATCGTTAAAAGTCGGCATTTTGTGGTAAACTGTTATTGTAAAATTTGATTCGAATCTAATTTGTGTCCATTTGTTTGTTTGCGTGATGATCATAATCTTATCAATCACAAGAGGGTCAAACACATCTTTTGTTGCTTTTACAGAAAGTGTAGACCACACTCAGACTGCGCAGACGGTGCAGCATGATCTTGGACCACACTGTCAGACAAATTGTGGGATATTTCCTCTCTACAAGTCTACATGCTATCTAAGTCTATAAATCTATTAGTTTATAAGGCTAGCTCTCCAAAAAGGGGGGCTAATGAATCTGCAAAAATTATCGACCTGTGTCAGCCTACTCGGACTGCGCAGGCTGACACGGGTCGAAACTTTTAGCTATTTGTCAATTTTTCTGTATCTCAAAGGTACAGTGTGCCTCATAATTCAGTCAGCTGTTATAGAAAATGGATTTTATGGGTCAATAATTATGTTGTTGTATTGGTTGTATTGGGGTTTAATGCCACTTTAACAGCTAAGGTCATATCATGGCGGTCGGTGACGCACATATGTTTCCTGGCTTTCTCACACCAGTACTAACACAACTTTCTTTCCAAAGCCACCGACTACTTTTCTCACATGCTTCAGCAGAGGTGAGAGGCGAAAATACGCCGAGAAGAAAGTTCGCCTCAACCGGGTATCGAACTCACAACCACCAGGTCATGAGTCATACACGCTCACCACTGAGCCACCCGGGCGGGCGTCAATAATTATGTGTTGACTTATGGTATCACGCATCACGGAGATGCATTAACTCTTTACCACACAATCCCGACTTTTAACGACCCTGAGAAAGAAGCCTATAGAAAACATTGAGGGAAAAGGAGAAAATACTGGTAACCAGCATTTTCTCCTTTTCCCACAATATTTTCTACCCTATCAAAGACAGAAATCGTCATATTAACAAGATTTAATGTTGTCTGCAGATGCTTTGAATTTGGTCCAATCAAAAAATTTGTCGTTTGGTAAAGAGTTAAGCACCCTTTTTCCTGAGCAAGCCTCATTTTCATGTTGCAGTAGACCAGTAGGTTTGAAATTAAAGTTTGGTGAAAAATGTTGTCCACATCTTGTACCTTGCAAAAACTTCTGGTATGGAGCTATGTTGCTTTTGGCCACTGCTTTTACTCAAGTATTCATGTAACCTTACTTCATGCTGAACATCCATATTTTACACAGATGTTTTCAAATTCGCCTGCTGCAAAATTGTTTTCAATATAAATTGTGTTGTAGAAAAATATGGGCAAAGGACAAGAAAAATAAAAGAGAAATATTTTCGGTAGAGAATGTTATGTAGGGATTAAGTATTATGTTTTCGTGATTTATTAACATCTGCCGGGTCCCAGGTAAAGTATTAGTACCCGAACCAAAGTCGGATTAGTTACATGGATGCCCCGATGTGCATATTTGAAAACTGGAGCCTTTCTTAAACAGCACTATTTCCATTGTTATGTATGGCAAGAGCTCTGTGAAAGCATGGCCCTTACGAGGCATGCGCACAGGTTTTCATCCAATAATATCGATTTTGTTCTTCTCTGAAACCGTTGTTGAGGCTACTTACTAGAATTGTCTCGACAAAGTAATTCAAA
The DNA here is from genome assembly GCA_946811185.2 of Hippopus hippopus. Lineage (NCBI taxonomy): Eukaryota > Metazoa > Mollusca > Bivalvia > Cardiida > Cardiidae > Hippopus > Hippopus hippopus. The sequence continues at coordinate 47,548,760 of OX328104.1, read as the reverse complement.
TGAGTAACATTGACATGTTTTAGGAGCAAAATAATGCTTTAAGTAATTGAATACCATATTTGAATGTAACCTATGGAAGGATTATTTTGAAATGAATATTCTAGTTGTTAGTTATTACGATTTGAGAAAGTTTCAACAATGAAAAAGCTTTTTCCATCTTTGTTGTGAATTGAAGGAAATACCGTGTTATGAAATGGATAATCAAGAGGTCAATGATGGCCTCGTATCGCTCCACCACCTTTTAAACCAACTGAGCCATACAACGTATTGGCATAGAAAGAGATATTTAACGATAGGAAGCTGCACTGATTATTTTTATTTTATAAAGAATATAAGCTCATCCCAAAAAAGTCCTGACTCTTTTAATATGCCAAGATGATGTCAATATGAATACAACCATAGCTAATCAAGCATTATTCACACAACTATCAGCGAGCTAAAGAACAGTATTTGACAAGAGATTTCCAAATACTTAGTAGCAGAAAAAAATTTCATTGATGTAATCATTTCATTGGGGTGTGTTTGTATGTGTGTGTGTGTACACGCACACACCCACCCACCCCGCACACACACACACACACACACACGATAAAGTTTTGGGGGAAATGACACAAGCCTTGCTCTATTGAAATATTCAACACATCTGAGCTTTTAGCAGTATTAACACCAAAATAAATGATTATGAATGAAAACTGTATTTTCTGTCAAAAAGACTTAAAAATACAATACCAACCATGTTCAGAATTGTAATGATAATTATGGGAGGTAATAATATACTGTCATGAGGAAAACAGGAGTTTCTCCCCTAAACGTTCTTAACTATAGCTTGCTTTCACCTATGAGGCCAAATCCAACACAAAGCTATGTTCTGTACCCAATCAAAATTATATCAAGATATTCGAAAGAGTCGATCACAGCTTTTTGGCTCTTTAGCAAGTCGTAAAGAATGCTAAAGTGCTGTTTTGGAGAAGACTTTCAGTAATTCCATAGCTTTGTTGCCATGGCAACCAGAGTTCCTAATGGAATCAAATTCTTTTAAGAACTTCTAAAGAGTGCCACGTTAGGATCATTTCTGTGAAGTATGGTCAAATTTGGATGATGCGTTTAAAGAGCAGATGTTTGAAATAAAAGTATAACATATAAAAGTAAACAAACACAGAGATAGATGAATGCGCACCCAAACGGATGTACATATAGAAGTACCGGTATAGATACACGATGGACACAGGGTCATGGCATAAACCCCCTGACCTTTGGCAAGGGGGGCTAAAAACCAGTAAGGCTGCAACAGGTACCTAGACTGAACAAATGGTCTTGTTAGAGAACTACTTTAATCAGCAAATGTATATGAACCCAAGATGCATCTGCATGTGCTTTAATCTGACATTCATGGATATGCATACTGTCTACAGGAATACATACAGTTGAAACCAAACAATGAAGACTAAACTGTTTAACATACATTCCTTATTTTCTACAAGCCTCTGGAAAAAGCCTTTTGAAAACATTGGAGGTAAAGGAGAAAATGCTGATAACAAGCATTATCTCCTTTTCCCACAATGTTTAATACCCTATCAAAGACAAATCCAACACTTTGAGCCACATTTAAATGGTGATCTGCAAATGCTTTGGATTAGGATGAGTCCAAAATTTTATTGTTGTGTAAAGAGTTAACTCAAATGGAGTTCCAAATCTGAACTGCCGTAAAGCAATGGATTTCAATGATGCCTGGGTCGCAATATTTGATAATATACACGTCAATCTTAATCTATTTTTGAAGTCTGATCTTGATCCACCTATGTATCGTAAGTTACCTCCAGTGTGTTACAAGTTATGGAAGTCTGAAAAGAATGGTTCCTAAATAATTGTAATGCTTCATGCATGGATAACGCAATTTCTAGGCTGTTTGGGTTTAAATATATGTATCTCAGAAATAGAGGTCAGGGTGGATAAAAAAAGAGTGCATTTTCTCTGCATTCTGATCTCAATGTACACTGTCTACGTAAGCCACCGAATCTGTGATACTCATACCGAGAGCTAAACTTTCGTCAGTGTGAACTAATTAGTTCCTGGGGTCTATAAAAGAATGGGACTAGAATAATTTTCATTGTCTAACAGGACTCATACTATATACTACCCCAACAGGTGTGAAATCTTTGTCTCTTAATTTCTTTTAAGTTTAATGCCATTTTCAACAGTATTTCAGTAACATGATGGCATGCATTTCTGCAGACTGTCTTTACCAGTGCTACGCACATTACACGCTCAAAGCTCAGTGGCTGCTTTCCAATGTCCACAAAGTCAAAACAATGTCTGGCTTAGAGATGGGAATAAATCCTGTAATAATGACATTCATCAAGCACTGATAAAATTATGGACCAGCTGGAATTCAAGCTCAAGTCCCTTTACTAACACAGTGTGTTAGCCAAACTACTGGGCTTGGCTGTCTGTAAAATAAAACACAAGTTTGGTATACAAATATTTTTTATTATTATTACAAAATGCATAGATAGACAGATAAAAAAAAAGTCCAGCAATGTCACTAAAATGAATAAAATAAGAGGGCCACAACAGCCCCGATTTGCTCACATGGAACTTGAGAAAAAGATCATGATCAAAATCATCATCAAAGCACTGCAAGTACAAGCAATTTGACAAAGTATCAAAAGCCATGGGTAAAGATATGACTAACCTGTAATGATGTTCCAAGTTTTTTTTCTCAGATATGACTTTGCAACCAACTTTGCTAGCCAAGGAGACCAATTTTTAAAATCATCAGAGGTATCATCAGGACAATGTAAAATTCTGAATGCTGAACTGGATATGTTGCTGAAAGATCATGCAAACTATTTTTTTGAAGATTTGACCTGGTGACCATTTGCTACGATGAGGCAACCTATCTTTAAAGACTTGTCTAAAATATCATCAAGACAATCCTGCTGACCCATGTTTTAGGCAAACTGTGCAGAAAATTTGACTTCTAAATAAATTATACAGCCCTTCCATGAACGATCTGACCTTATGACCTATCTGTGTCCTTAAGTGAGCAATTTCAAATTTGTCTGCTATGCTGTCAAAACGAACATTATAAATCATACACAAGGTTTTCTTAGATTTGGTCTAGAAATCTGATTTGTACCACGATCTCCCATTTTCAAAACAAAGGGCACTCACTATTGTTCTAAAATTTGACCTGGTAAGCTATCTTTTGACCTGAGCGGAGCTGTTTCAAGATAATAGCAGCTTGACACTCTGATCAAGTTTCATAAGTGTAGGACTGAAAACATGTCTGTGTAAAGAGTGCACGTTTTCCTAGAACATGTCCTTGTGATATGGTCTAAATAGGAGGTTCCCGAGATTTGACCTAGTGACCCATTTTTTTTTTCAAATAGGATAAACAACTTTCATACCCAGCTATACTATAAACACATACAATCTTATCATGATTGTTAGACTGAAAATATTTCATCCAGATCAAACACTATGTCTTTCCAAGCTTGTTAACCTGGTGGCCTACTTTGAACCCATTTCAACCTGTTTTTAAAATTGTTCAAGATATTGTAAAGACATATGTTCTGACGATCTCTCATGAATATTGCACTAAAAACGCTGCCTTCTGAATGTGCAAAAAGAAAATGTTTCCAAAGGATTTAGTCATCTGTCTGGAAATGACTTTTTTTCTCTAAGAAAGCAAATATAGCAAAACCTTCCTATCAAGTTTCATGTGATATGGACTAAATAATGTTGCCTTTACAGCGCACATAAAGATTTGATACAAGACATATGACAGACCACTGACACAGCACGATTACAAAAGCTCACTTACAGCACTTAGTGCTCTGGTGAAAAGCTCCAAAAACAAATACAAGATTAACATCTTAAAAATGCAATAAGAGCAACAAGCGATTGTAAGTTTCACAATAAGATACCTGGTTGATTTACAAAATTAAAACATCCATAAATAATTAAGCTATAATCTTATGAGCCATTTTTAAGGAAGGATGGAAGCATCTTGAAGAAAATACAAAAAGCTGGTAAACATTATTTACAACAAAAGCAGATAGACCTCAATATAAGCAATGTTCAAACAAGCAAATGTTTGTGCATACTTTTATGTATTGTACATACAATAAAATCACCACTAGTCAAGTGATCACCATTAATCAAGTACAGTATGTTAAAATTCAAATCAACATGCATCATGACATAATAAAAACTAATTCTATAGTGAGTTAAAAATGATCACATCACCAACCTACGCAGTATACCAATTACGCATTTTCTTACCCCACACACATTTGAGATACACGTACATGTATGTATACATGTAATATGAAATTATTGGTCAAAGCTCTGTATTCACATGCCTTATTTCTAAAACATTGCCTACACAATTTTTTCTGTTATTTCAACTGTCAAAATCAATAATCATGACAAATCTATGATTTGTTTTACTGTCAGGCTTTGAAAAACAAATCATTTTATATAAGCTTTGTAGGAACTATCTTTCATCTCAAAGATACACTCCTACCAAATAATTTAGTTGGCCATATTCATCAAAACTTCACTAAACATGTACATGCACATCTATGCTTATAAGTCATTGGATAAAACAATTTGGCATTTGTCAGCCATGGAGGTACAACAGTACTTACCGGTAACTCAAATGCCAACTTATGTCAGGTTCTAAATATTTTCAGACTAAAACATTCTTTTACCAGGGTTTCTGCCAATGCGCTTCTTTATAAAAAATAAAAATTAAAAAGGATAAGTTTTCTTGTGGAGAAAAAAGGCATGGAAAAACACATTGCTACGTGCAGATGACTTAACTCTTTACTAAACCATTTTAGTCTAGTCCAAACTGAAATCATTTTGCAGACAACAAAAAAGTGGCTGAAATGGTGTCTGTAAAAGAGTAGAAAACATTGGGGGAAAAGGAATAAATGATGGCTAACAAAATTTTTCTTCCTCAGTATCATTTGATCATCAGGACTGTGTGGTAAAAGATTAATTGGTGTTGTAGCAGACCACTCTTTGAATTGATTAGGTGAATGGACATTTTATGCCAATGTCAACATTATTTCAGTCATATCACAACAACAGTTTACTTATTTATGTGTGTCCTGGATTTCACCGGTTTAAGCCTAGGGCTCTAAAGTGTCTGTTGCGACGTTTTTTTTTCTTCAACAAGGTTTAACCCTGTACCAAACAATCCTGGATTTCTAGAACCCTGAGGAATACGGCTAATGAAAACAGTTGGAAAAGGAGAAAATACTGGTAAGGAGGATTTTTATCTTTTTCCAACAATGTTCCCCTTTTACCCCCCTTCAAAGGCCAAATCCCACCATTTGAGTCTCATTTGTCATCTGCAAATACTTTCATATGGAATATTTTCAAAGTTCCTTTTATGGCAAAGAATTAATCTAAACTTTTCCTACTACATATTCACAAAACACCTGATTTATGTTTAGTGTCCTACACTAAGTCTACACATAAAATCTTATAATGTTTCAAACTGGCTAAGAATCCACAGTCTAAAGTATAAATCTTAAAACTGAACCAATCTAGTTTTGTCTCCTCTCTCTGTCAATGACAATCACTCGTTCTTCCTGGAGCTGAAATACGTTCAAAATTCATTTGATTGAGGTTGGCTGGGAAGAAACATGTCAGGATAACCTGATAATTTGACCTCAGCAAATTTCATATATGTTCAAAATTGAGAAAAAAAAACAAATGGACTCATCATCATCTTTAGATGAATTTAAAAAAAAAAAACATAGCTGCGAAGCTAAAACATCGAAAAGGCTTATCTTGTCTAAAGCACAGGAAAATTTTAATCTTATAATTCCATAACAAACTGAAATTATTGATCCTTCTTGTATTGAAATGATTGGCATTTTTACACTTGACCATTTTCATACAGCTTTTTCTGCCTTGCACCAGACAACATGTACTTTTGAAAACATTTTGGTAAATGGAGAACTGCTTTTTCGTTATTTTAGCCCTCTAAAACTCTTCACTAAGACTGAAATTAAACAAGAAGGCCAAGATGGTCCTAGATTGCTCCCCTGAACAAATTGTACAAGTAGAATGTGTGCTTTTTAGCTGAATTAAAGAGTTTTGGTAAAGAACCAACCTTACCAAGTGCATTTTCTGTAACAGGATTTTGCTATACATACACCTTATAAGGTGAAAATATGTTTAAAAGGTGAAGAGTTTGTTTAAATATTTTTCTGTTGTTATGAATAGCACTACTTCCGTCTCTAAACTCATGTGAATTGGATTGGCTTTTAGAGTAAAATGTTGGGGAGCATGTGTAGGTTTGTCAGATAATAGGCTGAAGTATATCTGTTGAAATGCTGTACATTCAAAGTCAGTTAATTTGGCATTTTTGTCTTTACTCTGTTGCCATTGTTTTTCCATCATCTTCTTTCTAAAACTTCATGATTTTAATCATTACCAAAAAGCCTTATGTCATGGCGAACTAGATTTCACCAATATCTGAGTGGGAAGATGATTTATTTGTTTGAATGGTGTTTTACGCCGCTTTCAACATTTTTTCAGTCATATCATGGCGACAGCTCACATATTCATGTATTTCCTGGGTTTCACCAGTACTACCCTGGGGCTCTGAAGTATCTTGACCATGGACACTCCTGTGAAAAACCCAATGGAGCCAGTGGGGCTCGAACCCGGGGCCTCCAGGTCACGAGTCCTACACTTTACCACTGAGCCACACAGAACCGAATGAGAAGATGAACTTGGACGGTCACAAAATACTGATGTTCGCTAGAAAATGGAAAAAAATTACCTGTCACAAAGTGGATTTGGAAAGACGGACCATTTCGCATAAGGTAATTCTGCATGTCACGCTAAACTTTGCCAATTTTTTATTGCTAAGATGATATTTGATTTTGGAAAATTATTTACCCATAGGTTAATTTCAAATCCTACCACGGACAACTCTTTAATCATTGTTGCTAATATTCAAGTCAAGAACGTTAACACATTTTCATCAGACATAAACATACCAGAAAGTACATGAAAACAAATACCATTAAAGCGAAAAAAATTGTAACAAGATGTCTGTTTGTAAAACAGTCATGCCCCCCTACTGCCACATTGATAGAGGAAGTGGCACAGTTCATAAACTGATACCAAAAGAATTGATTGGGAAATATTGATGTCATCTTTTTGATTTATAGCCCACTTCAATTGTTAAACGTGATGATCTGTCAACAGTTCATTTAATTATACACACCGCCATGTGTATACATACAAGATTGTACACAGTCACCGATACACAGACTGGGTTATCGATTTTCTTTTCGGCACGCGCGTTCGACTTCCGCTTTTTCCCAGTCAACTTCGATGCTTACTAAATCCCCGATAATATGCAAATAAAATGTTGGAGCCACAAGTTGAGCCACATATGATGATTTTTGAGACACTTTAATTTTTTTTGAGCAAATGGCTCAAGTGGCGAATGGCAGCGCGGGCTCTGAATCATCTGGTGGTCACTGTGACCTTGACCTTTCACGGATTAACCTTAAAATCGATAGGGATCATTTACACTCCAAGATGAATATCTGTACAGAATTTGAAGGACCTCACTCAATTCTGTGTCTATTTATCATCTGGACAAGGTTAGGTCTAAATATCATTAAGTTGAAGGCCACTGTGACCTTGACCTTTGATGGATTAATCTCAAAATCGATAGGGATCATCTGCACTCTGAGACGAATGTCTGTGCCAAATTTGACGAACCTAGGTTAATTCTGTGTCTAGTTATCATCCGGACAAGGTTTGGTCTATATATCAACATGTTGACGGTCACTGTGACCTTGACCTTTGACTGATTGACCTCAAAATCAATAGGGATCATCTGCACTCCAAGACGCATGTCTGTGCCAAATTTGACGAACCTAGGTCAATTCTGTGTCTAGTTATCATCCAGACAAGGTTTGGTCTATATATCTACATGTTGATGGTCACTGTGACCTTGACCTTTGACCGATTGACCTCACAATCAATAGGGATCATCTACACTCTGAGACGAATGTCTGTGCCAAATTTGACGAACCTAGGTCAATTCTGTGTCTAGTTATCATCCGGACAAGGTTTGGTCTATATATCAACATGTTGACGGTCACTGTGACCTTGACCTTTGACTGATTGACCTCAAAATCAATAGGGATCATCTACACTCCGAGACGCATGTCTGTGCCAAATTTGACAAACCTAGGTCAATTCTGTGTCTAGTTATCATCCGGACAAGGTAAGGTCTACCGACCAACCGACCAACATTAGCAAAGCAATATACCCCCACTTCGTTGAAGGGGGGCATAATTATTGTAGATTTGAACAACTGTAAGAAACCATGCTATGGCGTAAACATGAAATGAGCATTGCACAGTAATCATAATATTTAGAAGTGGGATGTTCAGAATTGTCAAGTACGTGAAACATTCCACATAAGAAAACATGCACAACAGTTACTGTTTTTAATTGTCAAGACAAAAAGTTTTGTTGCCATCTCTAAGCCCTGTTTCTATTTAAAATAACATCTGCATTTCACAGACGTAGTATGTTTGTTGTAGAAAATGAATAATGATAAATGCAGTCAAAAACATGGAATTCAGGCACACACTGAATTGTGGCTTTTACTGTTTTCTTGACTGAGTTAAAACTTAATGTATCCATATGAATGCACAATGATTACTGGTCCCAATTTAAGTTCAACGTTTACTGACCTGTACACCTTTCCTATTGAGCAGAAACTTCATAAGGAAATGTAATGTCAAGTACTTTAACTGCATCTTAAAACCAAGCAGAAATAAGTTATACTTTCGTCATAGATGCTTTCTAGCATAAACATGTGCAGACGTATCTAAATATTTAGTAGTTTAAGCATTCACAAAAATTTTTTTAAGTTCTACATTTTCCAGTATCTGTGTTCCGTGGTCAGACCTGTACATGAAAAGTGATTGTACTGTGAAAAACGGCAAGTCGTAAAATGACCACATTCACATTTTCCAAAGGAGTTTATGTTAGTGAATGATAAAATAAAGTTAAAAATTTAGCAACATGACTTTCTTTTTCAATCATTTTCTAGCATGAACTTGCTCTTTTTACTGACTTTGAATGTGTAAGCCTTGGTGTATGTGTTTGCATTACCTGCCTGCTGGGCTCTTTGCCCATATTTATCTGCCTTGTCTCATTTGCATTTTGTTGAAACTATACTTGTGGTCACAATCAGCAACTCATCCAGGATGGACTCATTCATGTCTAATAAATAAACACTGGGTCTTACTTCACACCAAAACGGCTGAATGAGTTTGGAATTAAAAAAACCTAATTCATTGCTGAAAAAGGTTTTATCTCAACAGACGGTTGACTTCTTCACAGGAAGGAAGTGTTATTACTAGCACCCTTGAATTAATTCAAATGGGATAGACTTTGGACAAAATGTTGGAGCACTTGTGTAGGTATACCATTTAAGATTGAGACATTTCTCTTGAAATGATGGATATCTCAGTCTGCTGTCTGCATTAATTGCTCCAGCTAGGCGCTTTAGCTGTATTGGTATGGCTTGTCTCATTTGCAGTTTGTTGCTACTACACTTGTTTAACACTACAGATAGCTCAGATGGCCATCCTTGTTCTGCAGAGATATTTAACAAAATGAACAATTTTATAGTGCAGGATCACGAAGGAACATTTCTGAAAAAACTACATGTATAAAGATTAAAATCCTTCCAACTGGTTTAGGAGAAGTTAACAACTTTTTCCATTCATAGCTCTTTTTTTAGTGGGAAAAAAATTAACTAAATTTGTTTATAATTTTAGCTCTGGTGACAATCTCTTACAGCAGGGCTGAATGGTTCCAGTAAATTTGTTGTGAGGTCACCTGTGGAGCATTTCTAACAAATTAATTCAAAATCTTCCCTCTCATTAAGGAAAAGTAGTCGTATAAAGGCTTTTCTATATTTGGCTTGTTTGGCCATTCTATTCAGCTGAGCAGAAACACTAGAAATCTAAGGCCATCAAATGAAGATTCCTACAAAGTTAATGAAGAATCTGTAAAGCAGTGTTGGGAGAAGAAGTTGTTTAAAGCTTAAAAAGACATGCAAATGCAAACACTGACCAATAACAAAAGCTCACCTTTAAAATGCCTTTGTGCTCAGGTGAGCTAAAAATTGTAAGTTATAACGATCACTTATCTCATTTAAACAAACATATTATGGCATATATTGATAAAATGAAGAGCAAACGAAAATTGGCACTTGAACTATTATGCTTACACAAGCAAAACTTACAGCATTAACGTCTTCAACTTTTCTGAAACAAAATATTACAAATCACATTAACATGATAGCAATTTGGACTATGTAATAAAGTTAGGCTAAGATTTCCTAAGAATTGTATTCCACCAAATTGCATGCAATTTTTCAACTATAGGACAATGTCCTTGAATAATCAGACCCAACAGGCCATACTACCCTTGTCAGTAATATATCTCAAGTGTCCAAGAAAAAAAGTGGATGCGTATACTTTATTGTAGTTCAGTGTTCTGTGATTGGTGGATCACTTTGACTGAACGACAGTAACAGTAAGTGTATTTCATCGAGAGAAATAAAATACCATTTGTAATGTCATCAATGTTTGCTCTTATCTACAGGTATTTAAAGGTTGTGTTTAAATCTTTACCAGACAATAACATTTTTACTCTTCCAAATTAGAAGCAGAAGACAATACAAATCTGGCTCAAAGGTTGTGGTTTGTCTGTAAAAGGGTAGAAAACAGACAGGGAAAGGCAGAAAATGCTTATCAGCATTTTTTCCTTTCCCTCAATGTTTTCAAAAGCCTCCATAGTCAGTGTTTTTTAAATTAGGAATTGTGTGTTAAGGGTTAAAATCATTCAATCAATAACTAACATGCAAACTAACTTATGTCATGCATAGAAACAGAGACTACAATAATTTCTCAGGTGTTACATGGGAATCACAGTATATAAATACTTAAGATACATTTTGATGGTAGAAATACAACTATAGGGGATGGGTATTGATGCCCTTGTATTGCCCCACTGGCTAATGAACTAAGTGGGCCATATTTGGCATAGACAGAGACATTTATCCATCTCAAGCCTGTCATTTTTGATGGCCTAAGACCTCTGTTACCAAGGCTAATAACGCTTCTGTAACAGTTTTTGTCGTCCACCTTGCCTGTGTGACTGTCGGTAAAAAAATAGGCACTTGTAATGGCATATCAGATGGCAATAAGCAAACAATTTCAAAGATTATTTACACTTGAGAGCGGTTTGCACTAGGTGGGACTAGACCATTTTGCTCACTGAGGAGCTAAAGAATCAACACCTTTAATATGCATGGGAACTCTTGAAATGGTAAAAAAGCTGTGACTGGCAGATTATTTCCAACTTATCAAAAGGTGGTGATAGTCAGGTTATATCTAACTTATTAACAGGTGATGTGCATGTTTGAGGCACATGGAATGGCTGACTAAAAGCAGGATGCAAAAGGATTAAATACGCCCCTGTATTGCCAAGAGAACCTTATGTTTGAAAAAGATGCTGCATGCGATTTTCTTCAATTCTAGTGGACCAGATTTTCAAGTGCGTTTCCATAAAGTCACTTGGAGATTCTACAATATAACTATACTCAGCGTCAATTAAAAGTCACCAGGTACTAAAGTTGAATAATTTTCACCTTGCCACAAGAGAGAAATTTTCAATTATGTTGAACGTTATTATACTCATTTCCCGACCCGTATCTGACAAATTTCACGTGCTTGCACATCTGAATAGTCCATCTTTATTTGCACGTGCAAAAATAAATTTTAATCAATTTTCTGAAGGCAAACTATCCAAGGTTTACTTTCTTGTTGTCTCTTACCTGGTGACTTTTTATTGACACTGAGTATATATTAAAGAAAAAGACACTGTTTTATAATAAAGAAATGGGCAAGCAAAAGGTGATCAGGGGTCAATCTTATACACCATAATGCCTTCTCTCAAAAGAAACAGATCCATGACTATGCCACTACATCAGCTTGCTTCCTTTGGCCAGTGGAGCTTACATTTTAACTCTTTACCAAACAACAAAATTTTGGACTCCATCAACTTGAATGTATTTGCAGAGAACAAAATAAATGTAGTACAAATGATGATTTCTGTCTTGGATAGGTTAGAAAAAATGATGGGAAAAGGAGAAAATGATGGTTACCAGCGTTTTCTTCTTTTCCCACAATGTTTTCAAGAGCCTTTCTCATCAGCATCATTAAAACACAGGATTGTGTGGTAACAGGTTAAACAATGCAAAAACAAAATTATTGTGCAGTTCATCCACCTTAGAAAATTGGAAAACAAAATGTTTTGCTTCTCTGATACCGTAGAAACAAAGTTAACTTTATGTTAGCAAGCCAACTTGTGCTGTTAACTCACCTTGGAAAATGTGGATACTGAAATAAATTACTCTTTACCCAATGATCCAGAATTTCAATGACCCTGAGAAAGTAGGCTTTTGAAAACAGTGTGTAAAGGAAAAAACAATGGTAGCAAGTATCTTCTCCTTTCCCAACAATGTTTCCCGACCTACATATGATAAATTCCAGAATATGAGCCACATCAACTTTGTCCACTGCATATTCTTCCAATTTATACAAGTCTAAACTCTCTTGTCTGATAAGAGTTATCTTCAAATCCAAGAATAATTTTCAAGTAATCACTGTGCCAACTGTGAAATAATGGAGTAACACTACTTCTTTCAAGAAAAGGAAAATGTCTGAAAAAAGCTTTCATACAAATGTGAAAAAACATATCCTTCATACGCATAACTTTAAATGGCTTAAGACCTTGAAAACCATACACATAACTTCAAATGGTTTAGGACTTTGTAAACCACGCACATAACTTTAAATAGCTTAAAACCTTGAAAACCATACACATAACTTTATATGGCTTAAGACCTTGAAAACCATATACATAACTTTAAATGGTTTAAAACCTTGAAAACCACACACATAACTTTAAATGGCTTAGAACCTTGAAAACCACACAAATAACTTTAAATGACTTAAAACCTTGAAAACCGTACACAAAACTTTAAATGGTGTAGGACCTTGAAAACCAATAATGTGCATCTTTGGTGTTTGAGACACTTCCAAATTTATTCCATCAATAAATTTTAACCTTTAACCACACAATCCAGAGTTTTAACAAAACTGAAAAAAATAGCTTTTGAAGACATTGTGGGAAAAGGACAAAATGCTGGTAACTGCATTTTCTCCTTTTCCCACAATGTTTCCTACTCTTTTAAAGGCAAGTTCCAGCATCTGAACAATCTTTTATTTGAAAATCTGCAAATGCTTTGACTTTGGACAAGTCTAAAATTTGTCATGTGGTGAAGTGTTCTTAGTTATTTTTTCTTTATTGAACTAATTTCAAAAGAACCAAGTCATGTGATTGTCTTCTATCAAAAGAGATTCACTTTTGTCAAATAAAAAAACAAATGAGCCATGCTCTTTGCAAACGGGTTTTAGTGCATCTGAGAAAAGTATCAACATGGGTCAAAACTTTTACCTTCTTGTTAATATTCTGCCTAACAAAAGACTATTCTACCTCATGATTAAGCCAGCTGTTAGACAAAATTCATTTTATGGATGCATAACTGGGATGTCTTGCTTGGTATAATGCATCACAGAGATGCACTAAACCCCTGCTGCTAAGGCATGGCCCCAATTCATTGCCTCTACCTATACCTAGATTGGGAAAAAAGCTCTTGGTATTTTCACATTGATCTATACATGAATTAAGATATCTTTAGGTACCTCTACTCTAAAGCTTCATAAAAATACCTTCTGCATAATGAAGCTTTATACACACCATGGTAAGTTTAGTTTTTTACTCAACTAAGTTTGCATATAAGCATATCTGATTAGAATATAACTATAAATCCTTTCTTCACACCCTATTGCAACAGAAGACATAGGAGTTGCATAAGAATAAAATATAAGCAATAACTATTCAAAATTTACTCTCTAGTACAATGTAAATGTATAGTTTAGCAAGCACAAAATTCTTGACATCTGTCTCACTGCATTTTTTTTCCTTAAGTTATCAACAGTCATTAACAGTAATATCTTTTAACCCTTTACCAAACAATCCCTGGTTTTCACGACCCTGAGGAAGAAGCCTTTTGAAAACATCGTGGGAAAAGGAGAAAATGCTGGTAACCAGCATTTTCTCCTTTTCCCACAATGTTTTCTACCCTTCTCAAAAAAAACTTCAATTTTTGAGTCACATTAATTTTGTTGTCTGCAAATGCTTTCAATTTGGATGAGTCTAAATCTCGTCTTTTGGTAAAGAGTTAATAGAAAGCTGCTTTTTGCATTAGTTTTAAATGAATAGCAAGTAAATGAGCCATGCTTTGGCAAAGGGGGATTTAATGCATCTCTGTAATGCATGATACCAAGCAAGACATCACATAATTATGAATCTACTTTGTCTAACAACAAACTGAATCATGAGGTAGAATGATCCTTGGACATGCAGAAAATTTATAAATAGCAAAAACTTTTGATCCATGTCAGGCCGCGCGACCTGCGCATGCTGACATAAGTTGATACTTTCTGCAGATGCATTTAACCCCCTTTTCACAGAGCATGGCTAAAATGTAAGTGACAATAGGCCTAGAGTCAGATAATACAGCAAAACCTCTATAAAAATTCAGTCTATCTCAAAATCACAAAGAAATTTGCCATTATGCATCCAAAGGATTAACGTATGAACTTAGCATCCAAACAATATATTTATGTATCAGTGCTTGATATTTTATTGAGTCTTACAATTAAGGTACACAAGGTTCATTTTTAATGGAAAAATAATGCAGAAACATTTGAAACATTTTCTACCACTTTTATCAAAAAGAATTGCTGGTGCATGGGTATCTTTTCATCAGCTTTGCCTGTTTTGTCACAGCTTTAATTGCAGTAACTGATATATTTCAGCTTTAAATATTTGTAAATACAGTGGTTTTGCTGTATGGGAAAAAAAGAGCATAGATGTTCATAGCAATTGCTGTTCTCAAAACTACAATCCCTTTTACCAATCAGTGCTCAATATAGAACATACAAAATACATGTGAAAAAAGTTGTGCCAATCCTTGGAATACAAGGCAATTCATATACAGCTGTTCATTGATCCAAAGAATATCAGACTTTAAATAAAACCAACTTAACCCTATTAAAAACGACAATCTTTAATCCTTTTAAATTCAAGGCGTCTACATCTATGACAATATCTAAATTGGTATAAATGAAAAGAAGTTCTCTAAAAGGACATAAAACAGCATGGGAAATGGAGAAAATGCTAGTTACCAGCATTTTCTCCTTTTCTCACAATGTTTTCAAAAGTCTTTATCTCCAGAGTCATTAAAATACAGCATTGTTTGGTAATGGGTTAAAGTTGCTTGTGTGGTGTGCAGTCTAATGTTATATTTACACTGCCTGCTTTATCAAAGTAATCTTTTCAAAGACTGATCCTGAAACAGCACAATAAATGGTTTTTTTTTTCCTTTTTCCTCTTCTGACTGAAGTAGTCCATCTTTTTTTACCAGCAGTGTTCTGCAAAGGCCGCATATTTGCAATTTTTTCGCTAAAAAATTCAAAATGTCGCAGAAAAAATCGGTAAAAGGCGATTCCTGTCGCATACCAAAAATCACTGAATTAGCCGCATAACTACTACAATTTAGTGTTTTTCATGGACGCCAAAGGTGCATATATGCAAAATGAAATTTGAATGGACGCAGACCGAAAACATCAACCAAGCATTGATCATGTGCTTTACCGTCATGACGTAGTATCTTCTGCAATCTAAGTCGGAAAATGGTTTCGTCACCACAGCAAAAAAGCCATGTATTATCCTAAGCTTCTACGGTCAGCCAAAGCATACCAACAATCAGAGCTCAAAGTCCGATAATGTTCTGATGCCCATTACCCCTCCCACTCAATCAACATCATCGGAAGATAAAAAATACCTGTACGACAGTTCTTAGTAGTTAAAAGAATATTCTTCGTTGGAATATGATCGCAACCGCACCTTTATGAGTTGTAAAATGTGTTTTTAAAAAAAGCAAAAAGAACGCATTTACTGAAAAAAAAATCTAACTTCAGAACTACTACTTATATGTGCAACATGCAGAGAACATCTATCGTAGATCAGCCGTCAGGGTCAAGTCTTTTGAGGGGGATTTTAAGAAAACTGTACGGTAGGGAAAGTCTCAATAAGAAATAATCAGCCACGTTAGTTGCATTTAAATACACATTTTGGCTAGTGAAAGAGAACATAGCAATTAACAAGTATGGGTATGGGGGAACTAATTTCAATTTCTTATTTTTAAACCATTTCAATGCATACTAAATTTTGTCCCCGAATTTTTGAAAATGTCTCAAACTTTTCTGGATGAGTGAGACATTTGTCTCTACTTTTTAAAAATCCTTGGCAGAGCACTGTACCAGTATTGTACTTTAAGTCAGAACAGCAGAAATGGATTATTTCCAGCAGTTCCTATTTTTCCAATAAATATCCACCACATCTTTTTAAAAGAGCAAAACTAACTTTCCAATCAAATATTTCTCCCTTTTAGTGTTTAACAGATGTAATTCTTACTTGAAACAATGCCATTTTTTAACTCCATGTCCCTAATGTAAGCAAAATCATTCAATTCAATGCAAAAAAATTCTACAGTATATCAAAGTATTTGAGATAGTAAATAAAATGTAATGCAATATGTGACTTAATTCCAAGAAAGCACCTTATTCCAAGCTTCAGCACAGACACACAATCTAGTGGTGACATAAGTCTGTTCTAGTATCTATATGACCTTGGTGTATACCTGCTGGTATAGGAGGACCCTGTGTAGAGAGATGAACCTCCTATGTAACTTCCGTAAGATGATGTTCGGCCTGTCCCTGATGAATAACTCCCTAGGGATGACACATAACTACTTCCTATACTACTAGTACTACTACCACTTCCAAGGCTGCTTCTACTGTCTTCTATGCTGCTACTTCGTCCATACCCAGTGCTGACAGTTTCAGGTTTGGTTTCAATATATCCATAGTTTGAAATTCTAGAGGTAATAAGACTTTCATCTTTACTGTTAAATGTTACGTTTTCATTTTCTTTGTTTTCATATTCATCTTTATTGACAGCTGGCTCAGTTGCATATCTCTTGAGACGTATGTAGGCATTGTACTTCTCTGTTATATTACTACTCTTTGTACCTTTTTTAACAAGTTCTCTTAATTCTGTAACTTCTTCTTCTTTTTCAATGAATGCTTTCATTTTTGCATCAAAATCATATTCTTTCACTTCAACAGAATTCCTTGCCATATCAATTAATGTTTGCTCCCTCTCTTCCAATGCCTTTCTCAATCTGTCAAATGATTCTTTGATTGCATTAACTAAACCTTCATCACCTCTTTTGAAATTATCTTTTGCAGCGTTACATTGCTCTTTCTTATCAAGCAGTGACTTTGCCTCATCCTCCATTTCTTTAACACCTGTGGACAGAGCTGGATCATATTTCTGAAAAGCACTTTGAAGGTCAAGCACCATTTTATCCTTGGAACACTGTTTGTGGTCAACAACTATACAATCTCTGCATATAATACATTGGCATTTCTCACAGAAAAAGTTCAGAGGCTGTGAGACATGTTTGGGACAATAATTAATAGATTGTTTATCAGTATTTCCAATAAAGTCCAAGAGCTGAATGATACGATGGTCTGCAACAAGCTCCTGTAGCCCCTCCAGCGTGCTTACAAAGCTGCTTGCGCATATTGGACAGGTTACTGTGACAACATACACTAAATCTGTGATCTCTTTAGGTGTCAATCTTCGTCTCTCTTCTTCCTCTTTCCAGTAGAAGTTCAGCACACATGCTAGACAAAAGCAATGGTGGCATGGAAGTAGCCTTGGAGACCTGTCATCATGATTGAATTTCTCTTGACAAATACTACACCTTAGAAATCTTGTCTCAAATATGTTCTCATCAAGAACAATTTTGTGTTTCCCAATTGGTTCAAAGTTTCGCATAGCTGCAAGTAAGAAGAAATCATATTTTGGTAATGAAACCCCTGGGAAAAAGGTTGTAATTTCACTCTTTGCAAGATGACAAAATTTTCTCTGTATTAAAGTGGATTTTGCACACAGTAAGTTAGATTTGGTTCATGCAATTTAGTTTGAAGTTGAATGGGTAGAAACAACAGTGTGGAAAGTGTTTTAAAAAGGAGGACTTGCTAGTAACCAACATTCTCTTCATTTCCCAAGTTATTTTCAACCCTTTTAAACTCAAATCCCATCATTTCAGTCATGTTCAATCTGTCATCTGCTAATGCTTCTGCTTTAGACCAGTCCCAAATTTTGTTGCTTGGTAGAGTTATTTTGCATTCTATTGAGAGGGTCTCAAAAAAATAAAATTCGTTGAAAAAGGGTTTGACTCCTTACCAAACAACTTAATTTTAGACTTGTCCAAAATCAAAGCACTTGCAGATGATAAATTCAACTCCAAAAATGAGGGTTGTCTGTAACAGAGTTGAAAAAATTGTGGAAAAAGGAGAAAATGCCATTTACCAGCATTTTCTCCTTTCCCCCCCAATGATTGCAAAGGCAAAATTTATCAGTGTTTTCTCCTTTTCCCACAATGTTTTCTACCCTTTCAGAGACAAATTTCACAAATTGAGACACTTTTTATTTGTCATCTGCAAATGCTTTCAAAATGGACCAGTCTAACATTTTGTCACTTGGTAAAGAGTTAATTGAATGTTTATGCTGAGGGCAAATAACTCTCATTTCATGATTTATGCACCAAACATGTGTCTTGCATCACTCCTTGTTAATGCTTTCATGACTTCAAGAATAATATTGAAAGAAAACTTTGACAAGACATTGTTCAGTCAGGAGCCATTATTCTTTACAATTCTCATCTGCTTTCTAATTCAAGATCTTTTTTTTTTCAAATTTCAAAGAAACATGATCTCTGATTTGCAAAAAGCAGTTGGTTTAGATCTATCAGAAAATTGTATTTCTGTATTTCTTCCTGTGTTCAGAGTTTTACAATGCCTTCATGATTGTAAAACTTAATCTAGGTTGATCATCTGTATCTTGTTTGATTGTTTTTTTTTTTCTTTGTTTGTTTGTTTGCTTTTCTGTTTGGGGTTTTTTTGTATGGTGTTTAAAGCCATTTTCAACATTACTTTAATTATATTGCAGCAGCCATTGCACCTATGCCTTCATGGAGTTTTCTTTCTCCCATACTTTGCATAATATCCTTCCAAAGCCATTGGCTGCTTTCCCACACAAACATGATTGTAGGAACTATGATTAAGGGGTGAGAGAGGATTAACTCCTGTCACAAAGACTGTTAACTCTTTACCAAATGACAAAATTTTAGACTGGTTCAAATTGAAAGCATTTGCAGATGACATATTAAATGTAGCTGAAATGATGCTACATGTCAGTGAAAGTGTAGAAAACCTTGTGGGAAAAGGAGAAAATTTTGGTAACCAGCATTTTCTCCTTTTCCCACAAGGTTTTCAAAAGGCTCCAGGGTCGTTAAAACCAGGGATTGTTTGGTAAAGGGTTATCAGTACTTGAAAAGAAATTGGCAAAGCTTAGGATTCAAATCAGCAACCTCCTGGTTTCAAGTCCTGCATGCTACCGCTTGTGATACTCTACTTGGCTCATCTATAGATCAAAAAGGATGTTTTCAAAGTTGTTAGCTACAAAGTTTTCATAACAACTTACTCCTATTCAAACAAAAAACATTGCAAAACATGGCAAATTATTGAAAGCATTAAATTTTGCAAACGAAAAATCCAACATGACTTTAAATCATGGCATTTGTCTTTGAAAGGGTAGAAAACATTGTGGGAACGGGAGAAAATGCTGTTTTCTAGCATTTCCTCATTTCCTAAAAAAATGTTTTTAAATGCCTTTTTCCTCAACATCATTAAAAGTCTGGTTTGTGCAGGAAAGAGTTAATGGTTAGAAGGAAATGTGTGCATATTTACTGTGTTCACTAAGGCAGGTTATGGGACATTTGGGAAAAGAAATACAAATATGAAGACCCATCCTATAGGTTATCTTATACATGTATCAGTTTTATGACATTGTAATTATTTCAGTTTATCATTATCAGGGCAATAAAGTTTCAAGAGCAAAAGAATAACCTGCAATTTGACTATTAAATTCAATGAAAGATTTCTAATTTCTCAAGAGAGAATTCTTGGGTTTTCTTTTACAAAGGAGTTCACCCAGTTTTTCTGGATTTTTTTCATAGGCAGAGTTATCTTTCTTACTACTAAAATCGCACTCTTACCTGCAAATGTTTGTTTGGAGTTTGGACTCATTACTCCTGGCTTAAAGTTTGGGTCTACTGTCACCTTCTCTGTTTCTGCCATTGTCTTCTCCTAGGATTGATTTTTCTGGAAAATAAATAATTTGATACAATTTCCCTGCCATAATAATGTAATTTCCCTTTGGCCACAAAATTTTTGCAAGTCTTTGTATAATAAACCCTAATCATGTTGATGATATATATTTTATGAGGATGGTTTCAACGGTATCTGCTGAAAAAGAAACATGATAACCCTTTTTACCACATAAATAAGACTTTCGAAAACATCGTAGGAAAAGGAGAATATGCTGATAACCAACGTTAATTTTTCTCCTTTTTCCAAAATATTTTTTATCCCGTCAAAGAACTTTGGTCCATATGTATCACTTTGCAATTTGTTTACTAAAGAAGCCTTTAGTTTGGAAGAGAGTAAAATTTGTTGTTTGGTACAGAGGTAATACCTCTACAGTATGATGGTCACAGTGTTTTAACCCTTTCCCAAACAATCCCTGGTTTCTACGACCCTGAGATAGAAGCCTTTTGAAAACATTGGGGGAAAAGGAGAAAATGCTGGTAACCAGCATTTTCTCCTTTTCCCACAATGTTTTCTACTGCTGGAAACAAATTTCAATTTTTGAGTTATGTTTATTTTGTCATCTGCAAGTGCTTTCAATTTGGACCAGTCTAAAATTTTGTCGTTTGGTAAAGAGTTAAATAGTTGGTTAAGCTCTTTACCAGACATTACAGCATTTAGACCAGCTGGTGACCAGCATTTTCTCCTTTTAACCCTTAGGCTATTTAGTGCGACTCAAGGATGTTTAGCGGACAGTGTAGATCAAGATCAAACTGCACAGAATGTGCAGTCTGATCTTGGATCTACACTGTCCCATAAAGAGATACTTTTCCTCCGAAAATTACATTTGAAATAGCAAAATTTAGATGTTTACTATAGACTTGAAAGATTTATCACTTATTAAGCAGATTAACCCTTTACCACACAATCCCGACTTTTAACAACCCTGATAAAGAAGCCTTTTGAAAACATTGTGGGAAAAGGAGAAAATGCTGGTAACCAGCATTTTCTCCTTTTCCCACAACGTTTTCTTCCCTTCCCAAAAGAAAGTTCAAATTTTCAGTCACTTTTATTTTGTTGTCTGCAAATGTTTTCAATTTGGACCCATCTAAATTTTGTCGTTTGGTAAAGAGTTAAGGGTTAAAACAATGTTTTCAAAAGCCTTCTAAAACACAAGGATGTACGGTAAGGGATTAAAGTTAATTCTACCAGGGCATGAATTTATTACAAATTGTAAGTTAATATATGAGCCATGGTCCGGCCAAAGGGGGCTTAATGCATCTCCGTGATCCATGGTACAAAGCAAGCAATCACATGCTTATGGATCCATAATGTCCACATTTTGTAACAACCGGCTTAATCATGAAGTAGACTGGTCCTTGGACATACAGAAAATTGACCAATAGCGAAAGGTTTCGGCCCAGGCTAGCCTGCATGGACTGCACAGGCTGACCTGGGTCAATACTTTTCGCAGATGCATTAAGCCCCCTTTTCACAGAGCATGGCTCATATAAATATGCACCATCAAGTTACAGACTGATTGGCAATGTAAACTACACAGAGAAAGCCATAAATAACATGAGTGTTTAAATACAGACAGACATCACAAATTGAAATATAACATAAAGAAAAAGTTTATGTCTGCCTCTTTATGGTTGTGTGTAACATAGATAATATAAACTGTCAATGACAATGAACTGTTTTCCAAATCATGATGTTATCAAGCTTTCCAAAACATGATGATCTGCCAAATACTATACTCTTTAATACCGACCAACAATATTTTACATAACCAAATCATGAGCATTTGAAGACGACAAATTGAAATGAAGCTTAAAAGGTGATTTTTGTCTTTAAAATGGTGCAAAGCACTGTCGGAACAGAAGTACCAGACAAATGCTGGTAATTTTGGGTGGGGTGATGTTTCAGGCCCAGTGGCAAACAAAATTAAACAATGTGGGTGTTAAAATGTCTTTAAATCATACCATTTAAACTATGGAAATCATTGTGAAGATGACAGTCTATCATTGTATGATCGGTCTAAGTGTTAGTCAGTGGCAGATAAATGAATTTCAAAGCTGGGTAAAAGATGGCCAAGTGGCTCTATCCTTTGATTACATTTTAACTGACAGTAAAATTCATTTTTCTGCCAGTGACTAACACTTGGACCTACTAAACAATAGCATATATTTTAATCTCCACAAAAATATCCATACTTTTAGATAATATGATTTAAATTTACCTGTAAATACATTTTAACACCCACACTGTTTACTTTTGGCTGCTATTGGGCCTTTACAGTTGAGTGTGAAATAAACAAAAATTGTATGACAATCCCAGTGGAAGTCATCCATCCCACATTTATATTCATGAATGTATCAGGGATACTGCAGGGTGTGAATTTATATCTCATTTAACCCTTTACCACACAATACATGTTTCAACAATTCCAAGCGGTAAGGCTTTTGAAAACATTATGGGAAAAGGAGAAAATGCTGGTAACCAGCATTTTCTCCTTTTCCCACTATGTTTTCCCTAATTCCAAAAACAAATTCTATTATTTGAGCCTTTTTCTGTTGCCATATTTTGTTACTTGCAAATGCTTTATATTTGGATAAGACTAAAATTTTGCTTAACCCTGTACCAGACAAAAAGATTTTGGACTTGACCAAATTCAGAGCATTTTTGGACAACATCATAAATGTTGCTTTGCTAAAATGATGGAATTTGCTTTTGATTGAGTAATTAGCATTTCTCCTTTTTCCGTTATGTTTTAAAAAGGCTTCTTCCACTGGGTCATTACATCATGGAATTATTTGGTAAAAGGTTAAAGATACATCTTTAAAGCCAGACAGAAAAAAGCTACTGAAACTTTATATTGCGTAGAATGGTACAGATATTGATCAGCTCTGTAAACACAGATATATAATTGATAAATATGGAGTACGAGATAGAGAAATTCCTGGGATTTTGTCTTCAATTTAAAACTGGAAATGACATCAGTGCTTTTTGTGGAGAGAGTTAAATGCATTTTCTATCAGTCGTAATCTATGCCACCTTGCAACCACCAGGAGCAACATTTGACATGAAGATACAAGGAGGATTATACGGTAGTTTCATGAGTAAAGATATATCTTTAACTCAGTTCAATTTTACCATACAACAAAATCTAAATTTGTCCATATCGAAAGCACCTGCAGATGACAAAAATATGTAAATGAAAAAATTCTCATCAAAAAGGTGGAAAACATCACAAAAATTGTTGAGTTTTTCTAATATACAGTACTCACTTATACATTTTTCCACCTCAAATTTGACTGAAAGTCCCTCTCAAGGTAAAGGAATAGTTTTAACCCTGTATCAGACAATGACAAGTTTCAACAAACCTGAGGAAGAAGTCTTTTGAAAACATTGTAGGGAAAGGAGAAAATGCTGGTTACCAGCATTTTCTCCTATTCCTGCAATGTTTTCTCCTCTTTCAAAGCCAAAGTCCATATTGAGAAGTATATTTAATTTGTTGTCTGCAACTCCTTCCAATTTGGACCAGTCTAAAATTTTGTCTTCTGGTTAACTCATTACAAAATGACAAAATTTTGGACAAGTCCAAATTGAAAGCATTTGCAGACGATAAAATAAATGTGACTCAAAAATTGAAAATCGATTTGGGAAGGGTAGAAAACATTGTGGGAAAGGAGAAAATGCTGGTAACCTTTTCCCACAATGTTTTCAAAAGCTTTCTTTCTAAGGGTCGCTAAAAGTCGGGATTGTGTGGAGTTAACGAATATATATAACACAAATAGAGGCATAACCCTTTAACTGCTGAATAAATGAAATGAGAATTTCTACTCAATGGTAAAACCCCAAATATTGCAGTTTCAAAGTTGATTTTAGTGCAAAGCAAAAATTGTATCAGACAGTGTAGATCAAAGATCAGACTTTATGTTTTGTGCAGTCTGATCTTGATCTACACTGCGAAATTGCCCCGAGTTGCGCTTAGCAGCCTAAATATTAATATTAATGTTTAGGGGCTAATATAAAACCAATGGCCATTTTTACTGTGGCTATTGGCACTGGTCATTTGCACAGGCTGACTTGTGACAATTTGCTTGATATAAATAATGCATTACCAATACGCATTAAAACCCCTTTTCCAAGAGCACCTCTTATATAAAAGTTGTAATAATGATGACAGGATAAACGCCTAAATGAAAGGTCAAAGGTAACATTCACTGTCCCCCCCTTGGGACAGATATATAGACTGATATGATCAAAACAAATAAATGATATTAATTCCCATAAACTTTATACCAATGACTTTTTCACACAAGTGCCAATGAAAACATTGTGAGAAAAGGAGCAATTGCTTGTTACAAGCAATTGCTCCTTTACCCACAATGTTTTCAATACTGTTGACATGAGATATTTTTCCATTCCTGGATGTTTGTAGCTTACACAATAAAATATGATTGCTTATCTCAAAATAACCTGCGCAGGGTTGATGGGCTAACAATTTGATGATTATTTTGACACAAATCATCAAAATATGTTTTATGGATTACACAAAGAGGCAGAGAAAAATGTTTACTTCATGCTGTTTGGTAATTTATCGGGAAATAATGGTGGATTATATGGTTTGATAATTCATGGTTACGACCAGTGAAATTAACCATAAATATTTCCACAACTTTTCAATCAGGAATATTATATATTGTGTATATACAATCCTTGCGTAAACAGTAGTTTCTGTACTGGATTTTGATGAAAGTCCCAAGGAAAAAAGGGTTAGAAGCATGACATAAATAGAATAATTTTTTTGTTGAAAGATCAAAATTTATTTCATCTCGTGAACATCATTGGTGATATTTTCACTCATGGCTGGGCCACTCGTGAAAATATTACCAATGATATTCACATGATGAAATAAGTTTCGATCTTTCACCAAAAACAAAACAAATATCCCCTACATACACACTAATAATTAACTCTTTACCAGCTGACAAAAGTTTGACAGTTTTTGCAGACAGCAAATCAAATTGGGCTAAAATGATGAATGTTCATATGAAAGGGTACAAAATTATGTATTGTGTCTTTTCTTACCAGCATTTTCTCCTTTTCTCACATTGTTTTCAAGTCCTATTAATTTTCTCAGGGCTGTAAAAACTACGGATTGTGTAGAAGTGTTGACTACAATTATACCACCCTCAGAAGACTTTTTTGTTTATCAGCGAAAAATTTTTGTTGACACTGTGGTAGGAGAAAATGTACATAATGAGCAATTTTTACTTCTGCCTACTTATTTTCGCATGTCCTCATGTGACACTAGTAATCTTTAGCTCATGCTAAATTTCCCTTTCAAGGCTTTTTTTTAAAGTTTCATGCCACTGGATAGGCCAATCAAATTTTGTATGTGACTTGTCCCTCATGACAGTGATTTGTCAATTCACTGGTCAGCTATTTTTACATTGTACAGTAGCATAATTAAAATGTTACTACTCTCTGTCTTACAGAATAAGTGTTTCCATAATAATTAGATCTACATGTACATGTATATAGACACTGGGTACATGCAAACTTAATCCTACACGACACAATTCTGCCTTACAATGTTGAAGAAAGAGGCTTTAGAAAACATTGTGGCAAAAGAATAAAATGCTAGGAATCACTATTTCCCCCTTTACCACAATTTTTCTGCCTTTTAGAAGACAGGTGTCATCAGTTGAGCACCATTTCTTACGTCATCTGCCATTGCTACCAATTTGCAGCAGCCTAAAATTTTGTTGTTTGGTAAAAGGTTTAAGAGAAAGGTTGAAGGCATAGATTAGATCCTCCCCTTCCCCTTGAAAAAAAAGATGAAAAAAGAATGTGCAATCATTTAGAAAGTCTTTGAATTTAAACTCAAAACACTTTTTAGAATAGCCCTGGATATTTTAACCCTTTACCAACCAATAAAATTTTAGACTTGTCCATATTAAATGCATTTGCAGACAACAAAACAAATGAGACTCAAAACTTGAAATTTGTTTTCAGAAGGGTAGAAAACATTGTGGGAAAAGGAGAAAATGCTGGTTTCCAGCATTTTCTCCTTTTCCCACAGTGTTTTCAATATGTATCTTTCTTAGGGTCATTAAAATTCTGGATTGTGTGGTAAAGGGTTAATAAATCCTATGTTCCCTTTTTTTCCTGCTTTCTGAGGGTGAGGACAAACAAAATCATTTTGGAAAAAGAAGAAAATCAAATGCAGTTTCTCTTTTTTCCACACTGTTTACTTTTTTTAACATTGCGTTAACTGACTTCAGGAGTTAATACTTGGAGCCAAAACAACTTCATTTAGTCCATTTAGGAGGTCCAGGAATCAACCACACCACAATGTTCTTGCGTGATTCTGTCTTTGAATGCTTTTTGAATACTTTATGTAGATTGCTTCTTGTTGACTTTGTTCTTGATAATTCGAGCAAATCAATATTTTATATACCTGTAGTCCTGTACCTTTTTACTGTTTCAAAGACAAACTCCCATAATTTCAGCAACATTTCAGCATTCTCTCCTTTCCCCGAAAAGTTTTAAACCTTTTCTCAGATAAATCCCATTTCTTAAGCCAACTATAATTCATTCGATTTTTTTCTGGATTCAGAATGCACATGTCTTGTTTACTTTTGCTATGAAGACAGTTACTGGAGAAAATGGTAAGAGAAAGTTGACCCCAGGCAAAGTATGTTAAGTCCACATTAAATACAAGAGGTTTAAGCCTTAACCTACTACTGCACAGAACAATTTGCATGTACCACTGTTTACACCCATACAGTTAACAGTGTTTGCAGTTGACAGCTCAGGAAAATATTGTGGGCAAAGGAGCACTTGCTTGTGATTTTACCTTAGAGTTGTCCATGCTTCTATAAATTATAAGGCAATTTATTAATTCCCTAAAAATGACTGTCCTCTATAATTTGTGATCACTCTTGGCAAGTGTTACTTGGGTTTTTCTTCACAATGGACATTTTGAATCAGTGAATAAAACGTACATGTACTGATGTCAGAACTGTTTTCATCATCAAGCCTCATTAACTAGATCTGTCTCAAAGATCACACCTGATGTTCTGTGATGAACCTGAATTTAACCCTTATTAATCAAGTGAAATGAAATAAATAAGCATATAGTAAAACCCCAAATTTTGCTGTTTCAAAGGTAAGTTTTTTGGGGAAATATGTCTTCAATGGACAGTGTAGATCAAAGATCAGACTGCATGTTCTGTGCAGTCTGATCTTGATTTAGACAGTCTGCAAAAGGTCTGTGAGTTGCGCTTAGTAGCCTATGGGTTAATTGCTCAGCTTATATGGACAGAGTACACTTTGATCATCAGATTGCAAAGAATATGTAGTCTGATCTACATTGCCCTCAATATTACCTTAGGTTGTAGTCTGACAACTGTGGTTGATATAGAACAGATTTACTAGGACATAATAATATGACAAACTGCAGGCTACAAAGTATTCAAACAAATGTGAACATTGTTTAACCCTTAACTACACAATCCAGAATTCCAACAACCTAGGCTTTAGAAAGTAGACTTTGGAAAACATCGTGGAAATATGAGAAAATGCTGGTAACCAGCATTTTTCCTTTTCCAATAATGTTTACTACCCTTTCAAAGATAATTTGCACTATTTCAACCACATTTTATTGCGTCGTCTGCAACTCTTTCAAAGTGGACCAGTTCAAACTTTGGTCGTCTGGTACAGACTTAAGAAACAATATGAATTGCCCATAAAATGCGTAAATAGGTTTTACAAATACTGCATTAGGAGGGTTGATTATCAATCAAAACAAGACAAATATTAAACTTCATATTGAGCTGCGTATTTTTAACACTGAGCAAATGTGGCAAAATGTAGAGTAATTCACTGACACAGGTAATTTACATGAAATTAATTTTTGTCAGAAAAAAAAATGCGGTCACCAACCTGTGTAATATCACAAATTGTCCAGTTATATATCCCGTTCCCTTGGCAACCGTTGCTTTGATATTGTCCGGTGATTTATCTTTTTTTGTTTTAACCCATAACTGGGAGCGACATTTCGTATATTTATGTCTACATTTAGAAAGGTCTAACACCGGAAGTCTTCTCAACGCATGCGTCGTTATTGGACGGTTTTAATGTCGTCTGCCTTTACCTTTGCGCGCTTTAATGATTTGTTCATGACCCTTTGCAATAAAACCTGCCTTTTTATATAGTTACTCTGTAATATGTGAGATACTGAAGTGAACAATTTGCAATCTTGACACTTGATCGAAAAAGATCGAGACTGATATTAAAACTTGATGAGAAACCAAGGAAGGAAATGGTGCCATCATCGATCGAAGGCGATGTGGCAGACGGAAACTGTAGATCTATTCTTTATTAACAAGGTAAAGTTGCTAAACGAGTTAAAATGTATTTATATATCCCTTAATTCTAAGTTTGAACAACTGCTGCTGGCATATAATTATGGGGTTGGGGATCTTTAAAACAAACAAAAAAGTCGTGTAGATCTAGAGTTAGCTTTATTTTCCATTGCAATGTCGTTTACTCCCGACATTTATCTCAAGTATTGAATTAAAAATTAACTTGTTGCATGTTCCCCGCTGTTTCATGCTTTTTTGAAATTGAAATACAGGTGTAAGACCATACCTAAAAACACGTCATCGTTTTCGATATACATGCTACATATGCATAAGCTGTTTGAAAACGAACCCTTACATTTTGTAACCCTGTCGCAGATTCTGTATTGTAACTGTTTTAAATCTAACAGTTCTTAACTAATTGTCTCTCAGGTTATGGGATATATGCGTTTAGAGTTTGGTGCGAATTACCTAACAAATCTTAACATTCTTAGTCTAATTCCAAATAATTTTCTAAATTTCAACGTAACTCAATTTCTAATGGCTAAACCAAGCGGGATAGCCAATCAGAAATTGCTCAACTTTCTCAATATAGAATAAGGACTGAATTGTTTTTAGTTTTGAGGAGTTTGCAGATTTATGAATCAAATGTCAGACTTTGCGAGCTTTTTATCCATCTGTGAAAACACTTGAAAACATTTAGGTGAAAGGAAAAATTGCTTCCTGTATGCAAAATTTTGCTTCTTTTCCAATTATTTCATTCAAATGTAGATCTAATTACTTTTTTCTTTCAAATGTTCTCTTTTACGTTTATATGTGAAATTTTGATTGATTCATTGAATGGTGTCTTATGCCACTTTCCACATTATTTCAGTCATATCATAGCGATAGCTCACATAATTATGCATTTGTGTCCTGGGTTTTACATGTACTAGGCTAGGGCTCTGAGCTGTCTTGAACAAGGAAACCCCAACGAAGACGATATGACCTTCGAACAAACACGGGCATTCCCGTGTTTTAGCGATCCAAAGTAAGAAAGCTTTTGAAAACATTGTGGGAAAAGAAGAAATAATGGTAACCAGCATTTTCTTTTTTTTTCAAACAGTGTTAAATGTACCTGGCTTTCACAAACGAATCACATAATTTGATCCTCAATTAATTTGTCGTCTGCAAATGCTTTTATTTTCGACTAGTCAAAATTTTCGTCTTCATGTAACAAGATAATTTGGCGAGAAAAGGTATCTGTAACGTCGGTCATTCTTGGTGACTAAGACCTTTTTCAAAGCCTGTTTTACAAATCACACAAAACCTTGATTGTGTTTGTTTTCTTAACGAAAAAGAAAATTAAATACAGACTTCACACACCTGAAATTCATACAAAAAATGTTTTAACTTCTTTACAAGAAGGCAATTTTCCCCTCTATTTCGATGACATTTGACGACAAAATTATAGGAGCACAAATAAATAGTTTTGTCTTTTAGAAAGTTGAAAACATTGTGGGAAAAGGAGAAAATGCTGGTTACCATTATTTTCTCCTTTCTCCTCGATGCTTTTAAAAACTTTCAGTGTAGGGGTTGTAAAAACACAGGATAGGTGTGATAAAGGGTTTAAGTAGGTATTTATATGAGGATAATAGCCCAAGGTGTATCGCATAATAAACAACCGACACGCCCACTGGGCTCGGCGCAGAGGCGCAGGTGGGGAAATTGCCATAAAATCCCTGTACAAAACGCATGTGTCCTCTTCTGTGTCGGAATCACTTGAATTTTTCTTAATAGAACATCGCTGGCTTGATACAACAAACCATAAAGAGCAACCATTTAGAGAAGGAGAAAGAAAATGGTTTCTTTAAATGTTACGGAAATGTGTGGGAAGAGTTAGAAGCAGTTGCTTCTGTTTGTGTTTTTACCACACAAAGGCGTCATATGTGGCACTGTAAATGGTACTCGACAAAGACAACTCTTGTGAAGTTTTTTTTTCCTCCTTAATAGCAAATGAAATTAATTATATTTTTTGGTAAAAATCTTTAACATATAGAAGACTTCTTCACTTTTTATGCCTTTTATCCAATTATTTGTTCTATGTAAAGAAGTTTATAGGATCTGACATGAGTTGGTGTTTGAGATAATTTTATTAAACGAGTGTAGAGAAAATGTTATTAAGCGAGCTTTGGCGAGCTTAATAACATTTTTTCTTGACGAGTTTAATAAAATTTATATATCAAACGCCAACTCATGTCAGATTCTTTTTATCACATAACGATATTTCACAAATTATAGATCAGATAATGCAAAACCATCTATAGATGCACCCGTGGTAAAATCCATAAAACCTATTCACTTTAAAACTATGAAATACGTACAAAATGACGTCAAAAATGACGTCATACAAATATGATATTAAACGTGTATAAGATAAGAAAATTCGTGATGGGTATATTACACTGAAAACAAGGGAGGTTATGTGATAAATATAGGATCTGACATGAGTTGGTGTTTGGGATAAAATTTTATTAAACGAGTCTAGGGAAAATGTTATTAAGCGAGCCTTTGGCGAGCTTAATAACATTTTTTCTTGACGAGTTTAATAAAATTTCATCTCAAATACCACCGAATGTCAGATTCTTTTTACCACATAACGATATTTCACAAATTATAGATCAGAAGATGCAGAACTACATACACATGCACGCACGGTAATATCCATAAAAGCCATTCACTTCTATGAAATACGTACAAAATGACGTCAAAAATGACGTCATACAAATATGATATTAAACGTGTATAAGATAAGAAAATTCGTGATGGGTATATTACATTGAAACCAAGCAAGGTTATGTGATAAAAACTTGTCAGGGTATGCCAGTATGCCATCTCAATTGTATGAGCATTACTATGAAATGTAGTTTTTCTTCCGAGCTTTTATGCTGATCATTCTAATAAAATTTCTGTTTTGTTATAAATGTTCAGTTCCATTTTTTTTTTCAATGACATGACTGCTGTTTAATGCAAGTAATATTTTGAATTTCTCACCTGGAACCAAGTCTTTTCAGAGCAGCGTGCGTTCTTTACCTAATGTTTTACACCGCTTTTAACGGAACATCAGGCATATCGCATCGACAGCTCCTGCTTTTATATTTTCCTGGGTTTTCAACTGTATTAGGATGGGGCTCTGTAGTGCCTTGCCCAAGGGTACTCTCACGTGATCAGCGCCTGATGCGGGGAAAAAACTACGGCAAAGGAGCTACAATGGCTAAACCATGAGCCAATGTGAACCCTAAATGTTTCCTCGAGAAATTTCATTGTTAATATGATGATGTTAACATCCTAGATTGTTTGGGATTACCTCTCAGTTTACATGAAGTATTTCAACCCATTACCACAAAAATATGACTTGAACGCCCATAGAGTGGTTGGCGTTGTAAAGTAAGGAAAGAGCATTGTATGTTACAGGCAGTTGCTCATTTTCCTGTGAAATCTTCCATATCATTCACTATGTCCTTGTCCTTGTCATCACATAATTAAGCCGCAGTCTGGTAAAAGCGGGTTTAATGGATCTCCGTGATGTAAGATACCAAGCAATGTGTCACATAATTATGAATGCATAAAATCCATTCTGTTTAACAACCAAATGAATCATGACGTAGAATGGTCCTTTGAAATGCAGACTATTGACTAAAAGCAAAAAGTTTCGACCTAGGTCAGCCTGCGTGGACTGCGCAGGCTGACCTGGATCGATACTTTTTGAAAATGCATTAAAACCCCTTTTCACAGAGCATGGCTTAATTTTATATTGTATCACCTAGTGATAGTTGGTGGTATGTGCAAAAGTGGTATGTGAAGTAATGGGCAAAACACAGATAAAAAAGTTGAATTTTGAGAAAGAAAACACCGACATCACTAGTTTCCGCTGACTCAGTAACATTATGGATGAAGTGATCCGAGAAATTGATTTTCAAAGCGCTGAAGGTATTGATATTGCAAATAGTTCCAGTGTGTTGCATAAGGCTAGTTTGATTGATTAAATCGTGTTTTACGCAGCTTTCAACATTGTTTCAGTCATATCACGGCGAAAGCTCACATGTTCATGTATTTCCTGGGTTTCACCAGTACTAGGCTAGGGCTCTGAAGTGTCTTGCCCAAGGACACTCCCACGTACACCCAGAGGATGCACAAGCCTAGAGAAAGAATAAAAATCAAACTCTGCTGTGAAACATGACCCATTTATCTCCGTGCTCCGTGCTTTGATTTTTGTCTAAAATTGTAAGTACGTACATAAATCTCGATTTCCGCTGTGAATATTCATGAGAAATACTATATCCAACATTTTATTTATACAAGAAATGAGCAATGCGTTTATGGTCACCTTTCTAAATGCATCTATGCACGAGTTTTTAGGAAAAATTCTTTGTGGTTTCAGGCAAGCTGACCTCTATGTTCTTTTCCAGGTATAAGTGTTCATGAAAAAGGTAACTACCGGATAGGGCATAACTCGATGTTCTTTTTCATTGTGCGTGATAACGTCGTTTCATGCACAGTTATATCATTGCGGCCAGTGTAACCTTTTCATGTGTTTCATGGGATTCATTTCATTGGTTCTTCCAACAACTCTGTATTCAAGCAACTGACTGTCCTCTCACATAAACATCGTTGAAACGACTGTCAGCGGTTATGTGTTTATTGAATGGTCTGGGCTATAGGAGCATTGAAAAAAAAAATAAGTGCGGCTGGGTAAACAGTTTCCTATGCGAAGATATTTGAAAGTTTCCATTTTTCAAACTTTTTTTATGCTATTCCTGTAACACCCTTGAAAACATTTTGAGTAAAAAAGTCGCAAAAATCATTTTTGAATGATTCAGTTCGTCCAGTGGAAGAGGAAAAGGAGGAGGCAGCTTCCAAAACTTGATAACGGGTGCCAGACCAAAATCCACTATATATACCTCCTCATGATTTTTTTTGGCATGGTAAGCTGATCCATCAAAGAAGACTATGATCTGAGAAAGAAAAGAAACCATCTTAGGATCTGCTGTCTTTTATTAAATATGAAGCAAATCAACTTTAAATAACTACTCTACTGACTTCTTATCAAATTCAACTGAACTAAGTTTACACTAGCAACGCTTCTTTGTACAAAACCGAATATCTGGAAAAAATAAAATGCCCCTGTTCCTACATGTATGTTTGTGCGTCGGGATGGATGTTCAAGCTACCTTACTTTCATTGTTTATGAATTGAAGATCTATTAACTCTCGACGTGCTAAATAAGGATAATTAACTGTTACAGTCAAAATTAAAGACCAAAATACACTTGATCCACGCTCTTTAAAAGGTGATTGAATGCCCCTACATAAATAAATCATAAAGATAATGAACTGTTAGTAATAAGTACCACTTTTCATTATATTACAGATGGAAAATCGGTTACAGTGGGATTCCAGACTTCTTTTTCTTTGTGCCATAGAGGCAAACCATGATATTTAAAAAGACGTGAGTCATGCTCTGCGAGAAGGGGGCTTAATGCCTCTGCAAAAAGTATCGATTCATGTCAGCCTGCGCATTCCGCGCAGGCTGACACGGTCGATACTTTTGCTATATGTAAATGTTCTGCTTGTCCAAGGATTATTTTATCTCTGAATTTAGTTGGTTGTTCGACTACATGGGTTTTATGGATCCATAATGCATCACCAGTGCATGGCTCAAATGTTGTGTTACATTCCAAGATAAATAAAGTTCGGAATAGTGACCAGTTTGATAACTGCTTCAGTTTTATAGGATACCGTTACTATTTGAAATACAATGTATAAATATGGTATAATGCATGCTCAAGTAACTATATATGAGCCATGCTCTGGTAAATGGGAGTTTATTAATGTTTTTGATGCATTGTATTAAAAAAGTCATCACATAATTATAGATCCATACAATTTATTTAGTCTAACAATCGGCTGAATCTTAAGGTAGAAGGTCTTTGGACATGCAGGAAATTTACCTAAGGAAAACCTTTCGACTCTGGTCAACCTATGCAAAGTGTACAGGTTGACCTGGTCGATACTTTTTGCAGACGCATTAACCTCCCTTTTCACAAAGCATGGCTCACATATGGCTTGCAACACGCGAAAAGGGGCATTCGGACATTTGCGTAACATTTCGTCTCGGATCAGCAAGCGCAGTCCGCGCAGGTTAATCCGAGACGGCACTTTACGACTACATTAGATTTTGTGTTACACTTTCCGTTTTTATGTAAATTTCTGTTTTACGCAAGTCTTCTGAAGAACACAATCTATTGTAGACGTAAAGTGCCGTCTCGGATTAGCCTGTGCGGACTGCGCAGGCTGATCCGAGACGACACTTTACGCAAATGTCCGAATGTCCCCTTTCGCGTGTTGCAGGCCATATATGAAGATATAATGGAGATATATAGCTAACAAAAAAAAAGGCTCTGGTCGGTTACTCAGTTTTCAATTGAGTCTTAATTATAATCATCTTCACAGTTATTATGATAAATTAACGAAAGGGTATTTCAAGGTGGAATCTTTAGGTTACAAAAATCACGCTTCAGGTTTATATTTGAACACCTTATCGCATGAGAATACATTTTTTACACTTTAAACAGTTCCCTACAGCAAAGTTTCTAGGAAAGTAATGCTGTTAGCATTAAAACCCTTAGATGAATCACCAACTAATAATCTGACCGACGAACTTTTTTGTAGAGTTTCTTCAACGAAACAACAATTATATACCTCTGCAGCAGTTTAAGAAATAATCAGAGATTCACTTAAAGCTAAAGAACCGTAAGACTAAATAAGAGGAGAAAACAATATTTGCATGCATTTCTAGTAAATTTTCTACCAATGACATGGTTGACATACATGTGTATTTATATGAAAGACGTATGCAGTGCAGCCCCATCGTACACAAACACTGGTTTGTACTTCCCTCCAGCAGGTCAATTCTGAAAGCATTGTGGAAAAAGAGGCAATTATTACAAGTACCTATTAGAAGCACATGTACATGTTATTGCATCTTTCTCTAATCCATTCAATAACAAGAGGGCCATGATGGCCCTGTATCGCTCCACTGGCTAATAAGTAAAAAGCCTACTTGCCAAACATTACAATACTTGGTCAATTGGTTTCGAGCTAGTAAACATACAAAAATTTCTCTATAAAATCCCATTAGAAAGTTATGACCCCAGGGAAAAGCCATTTTTGACCACAGAGCTATAATTACTTGAATCCTGGTAAAGGTCCACAAGATAAAGCCCCATACCAAATAATAAAGGTCTAGAATTTGTGGTTATAAACGAGATTTTCAAAGTTTCCTCAATATGAGGCTTTGTAAAACATGAGACCCCTGAGACAGGGCTAAATTTGGTAGCCCTAGTTTTTATGGTTAGAAACAAGAATATTTCTAAAGTTTTCACTATATACACTGTAAGCCCATGTAAAACTTGAGACCACTAGGGTGGGGGCAAACTTGACCTCAGGGCTATAATTTGGGCTCTCTTGATGGATGCCGACTAGATAAAGTCACATAGAAAATTAAGTAGCCCTAGGCCTTATGGCTACGTAAGAGAAGATTTTCAAAGTTTTCCCTATATAATAACCCATGTAAAACTTGTGATCACCGGGGTGGGATAACATTTGACCCTAGGGCTATAATTTGGGCATTTTGGTAGAGGCCAACTAGATAAAGCTACATGCAAAATGTATTTGATGGCCCTAGGCTTTATGGCTAAGTACAGGGAGATTTTTAAAGTTTTCTCTGTATAAGCCCATGTAAAACTTGTGACCTCTAGGGCGGGGTCAAATTTGACCCCAGGACTATAATTTGGGCACTCTTGGTAGAGGCCAACTAGATAAAGCTACATGCAAAATTTGGTAGCCCTAGGCCTTATGGCTAGGTACAGGAAGATTTTTTTTTTAATTTTCCATATATAAGCCCATTTAAAACTTGTGACTCCCCCGGGGCGGGGCCAATTTTGACCCCAGGGCTATAATTTGAAGAAACTTGATAGAAGTCAATTTTGACCCCAGGGCTATAATTTGAAGAAACTTGAGAGGTCTACTAGATAAAGCTACATGCCAAATTTGGTAGCCCTAGGCCTTATGGTTTCAGACAAGAAGATTTTTCAAGATTTCCAATATTTTTCAGTTTTGTTGCCATGGCAACCAGAGTTTTTGAAGAAATCAAATTCTTTCAAGAAATTCTGAAGAGGAACATAGCAGGATCATTTCTGTGAATTTTCATCAAAATTGGATGGTAGTTTCAGAGAAGAAGATAGTTGAAATAAAAGTTAACGCACGGACGGAAGGACGCACGGACGGACGCACGACAGACACCGGGCCATGACTTAAGCCCGCTGGCCTTCGGCCAGTGGAGCTAAAAACGAATTTAAAAAAAAAAATTTCTTTCCATGAGATATTTCTTCAGTGTGTCAGTTTAGCAATTTAGTTGAACGTCTTTAAATAGCACGTATTGCCACGATCTGAATATCACTGAAACTGTGTGTACAGCTGCTATTTTTGCACTGTCGTTAGTTGCATTCTTATGGAATTAATCAAACTTAAAAGTAACGTCTCCAAAGCTAGATATATTTGAACGTATACTGTTTTCCTGACGGCTGTTGAACTGGAAGCTCACTGCAAAATCTTCCGAAGACTTGGCCACAGGTATATCCGGTTTGTCCTCCAACACTTCACGTGCACCTCTATTGAAATCGAACAGGTTTAACAAATCTCTTGTCTCTTTGGTTTGTGTTAGTTTCGCTGTTTGCTGTTTAAGTTCAGCTTCTCTTGCGGAAATCTGTTTCATGCAGTCCCGTAACAATGTTCTCTTCTTGTCGATTTGACGTTCAGAAATATCAAACAGTTCTCTCTCTCTTTCGTCCACTGAATCTCGTATACGATCAAACGTTTGTCTGATTTGAACAGCGAGCTCACGCTGTATCTGCTCAACGTTATCAAACGCTTTTTCTAGCGCATGACGTTTCTCCTCCAGCGATTTCCTCTCCTTGTCGATCTCACCTAGAGTTTTATCAACTGCAGGCGTGTATTTCTTCATGGCTTCATCCAAATTGACGACCTCGTGGCCATTTGCTTCTTTGTGGTCAATAACGGTGCAATCACAACAAACCGGCGCCATACAAGGTTCACAGAAAAAGTTCAGAGGTT
The DNA here is from genome assembly GCA_946811185.2 of Hippopus hippopus. Classification (NCBI taxonomy): domain Eukaryota; kingdom Metazoa; phylum Mollusca; class Bivalvia; order Cardiida; family Cardiidae; genus Hippopus; species Hippopus hippopus. The sequence goes on along the minus strand of OX328104.1, from coordinate 47,510,717 downwards.
GGAGTTGATGCCTGGAACAGTATGCTACCTTGGCTTTCCCTATTTGTTTAATGAAAGATACTAGTTCTAGGACCGTATGATCATTTGGCAGCTTTTTAATGTCATTTGTTGATACAATAATGCCTTCACGACAAGTTGGACAGCTGATTTTGACAGCAACAGGCATATTCCGAAATGCTGAAGTAAGAGTTTGTCGAAACTCTCCTTCTACTCTGAACATTTGTTGAAGACAATCCAAACAGAATGTGTGGTGGCAAGGAAGCATCTTTGGCAGTTTTTCTCCATCGTCATAACTTTCACGACAAATCAAACACTTCAGAAAGGTATCTTCGAATCGCTCTTCGTCAAGAACGAGGTTTCGTTTTCTTGTGTCCCCGATATCGGCGGGTGGGATAGGAACACTGGTGTCCATCATGTTATCTAGAATATATGTAATCAACAACATGTGAATAACATTGCAGTTGAAGTGAATTACCTGCGTTGCCTCTTTACCAAAAATTCCGTGTTTTGAGAACACTTGGTGATCAGGGCGCTGGAAAAAAACCATGACACATGAACAATTTCCACAATGTTTTCCCCCCTTCTAAGACAAATTCCATCATCCAGGTCAGTTGTAATTTATCGTCTTCAAATGCTTTCAATTTGGAAAAGTCTAAAATGTTAGTGTCTGCCTTAGAGATGAACCAACGCTTATAAGAACGACAGGCTTTCATGTGGAACTATGTAATTTCAGTGGTTTTAAAAGTAGCTGCTTTGGCCACCCAGAGAGGTTTTTAAAACAACGTGACGAAACGCAAAACTGATTATCTTACGCAATTTCACCTTTTAAAATAATGTGACATACCTTGATATTTGTCGGTCACGCTCTGGCAAAAGTTGATTTTAGCACCTCCGTGATCCATTCTAGCCTACTAAGCAAGTCACCATATAATTATGGACCCATAAAATCAATTTGTCCTTCAACCGACTGAATCCCGAGGTAGAATTTCCTTGGGCATGCACAAAAAGTTTACCAAAGCAAATAGTTTCGACACAGGTCAACCTGCGCCGACTGCATAGGCTGACTGACCATCCATCCATCCATCCATCCATCCAACCATCCACTCATCCATTTTTTTCCCGTTCAAAGACATACTCATATTTTCCCAACATGCATCCATCGCTGATGAACGAGGAGAAAATTCCAATATGATATGAGATGATTAATACCGTCTTTGTGCACGAACGCCCCCCCCCCCCTTTCACACATGTTCACAAAAACACACCCTTAGCAGTGACCATGCAAATACTTTTGTTTACGGCTTTGAATATGAAAGCTTTTGAAAAAGATACTAGTGAGAAAAAAAACATTTGTTTGTTTCTGTCATTCAAAACAAACTTCCCTTCAACCGTTTCTTGAGGTCCGATTAGTGGCCAACAGTAAACATAGAGGGTGGTAAAATGCATTAGAATTGAAATCATACCGTTTTAAAGTATGGAAATTACTATAAATATGACAATCTCTTTTTGTACGGTCGGTCCAAGTATTAGTCACTGGCGGGGAATAGAACTTCAAAACTTGGTCAAAAGTTGCCCGGTCGCTCTATCTTTTGTTTACTTTTTACCTTGTTTTAAAATTTATTTTCCTGTCAGCGATTAAGACATGCACCGACCGTACAATAACAGATTGACATCTTCACAATAACTGACATACGTTTAAATGGTATGATTTAAATTCAAGCGCATTTTAGTATATGCACTGTTTACTATTGGCAGCTATAGGGCCTTTTATAGACATTCCTCTGTTACTCCATATACCAGATGAGCAGGTATATCTATTCAAAATCAAGTCCTATTACTGAAGAAGTACTTATTTCACTCCTTTTCTTACTTTACATAAGCCATGCTTTGTGAAAAGGAGGCTTAATGCATCTCCGTGATTCATTTTATCAAGCCAGTAATCATATGATTATGGATCTATAAAACCCCTTTTGTCTAACAACCAACTAAATCATGAGATAGACTGGTCCTTTGACAAGCAGAAAATTGACCAAAAACAAAAAGTATCGGCTCAGGTCAGCCTGCGCGGACTGCGCAGGCTGACCTGGGTCGATACTTTTTGCAAATGCATTATACCCCTTTTTCACAGAGCATGTTTCACGAGTATTCACTGTCTAATAGCAAAATTCATGTTATTCAGTTTCTAGATTTAGGAGATCTTGAAGCAATCTGCACTAACGCTATCGATTTTAGATAGTGTATAATTTAGTGTATGCGGAGGAAGATGAATATTTCCCCCCCCCCCACATTGTTTGCATAATAATGAACTCTGTGATGCAATGATTAGAGTAATTTTTGTCATCTCGATCTCTGACTCAGCAAATATGCATTTCTTGTCCAAATACTGATGGAAGACACTTCTTTTATGTTCCTCGCTGAAGTGTCTATATTTACTTATTCGCAGGAATCTCTTTCTCACTCATTGGCTCTCTCTCCCTCTCTCTCCCTCTCTCTCTCTCTGGCTAGATCTCTCCTTCTCAGAATTTAACATTCTCAATTTCCATCCTGTGTACCTCTCTACTTTCTCTGGTCTCCTTGGTCTTTTAACCCGTCAGTCGGTCTCTTTCCCTCACAGATATACAGATATGTACATGTCTGTCTGTCTGTCTGTCTGTCTGTCTGCCTGCCCCCCCCCCCTCTCTCTCGCAGAATTTAAATATATCAATCTCCACCCCTTTCGACTTCTTCACTTTCTCTGAAACTATTTTGGTCTATTAATCTACCTGTCTGTCTGTATGTCTGTCTGTCTTTCTGTACTTTCATCCGTCCATCCGCCTGTCCGCCCATCCGTCCGACCGCCCGTCCGTCTGTCTGTCTGTCCGTCACAGTAAGTACATATCTCTTCTTCTTTCTGTCCGTCTGTTTCTCATACAAAGATGCAAAAACAAAACACACACAATCCACTCTACAGTGCTTGATGTTCTTCGATACATGTCCTCAGAAGCGAGAGGGGTATAATCACTAACCTTCTTGTGTCACCTCGAATTGTTTTAGTTTTTCTTCCAACCGTTTTTCCTCGCTGGTCATCTTTGTGTAGCTAATGGTCGTTTTCTTGCCGCCTTTGTCTCATCAGCCGTGTGGATTTTGTCGAAACAACCAACTTTGGATTTCAAATACGTTGTGTATCTAAAATGAGAGTTTTGGAATTGATCAACATATTGCCTCATATTGGGTCATATTGCCAAACTAATTTTTTAAAGATAAATCCTCTCTTTTGAGCCAGATTTCAATTAGGTCTGCAAATGCTTTATTTCACGTACAGGGGTGACTTATATGTACGTAGTTTGTGTGGACGGCGTGGATCTAAGATCCTCTACAACTGTTCCACACTGTCGCCAAATGAACCTTTTTTCGTACTTTGAAACGTACATTCCATTCATTCAACGTTCAAGAGGTCCCCTCCATGGCCAAGTTGTATGTAAAGTGTAGGATTTGCAACCTGAAGGCCCCTAGTTCGAGCCTCACTGTAAGCACTGGGATTTTCGTGAGAGTGCCCATTGGCAAGACACTTCAGAGCCATAACATAGGACATACATAAATAAGCCAGCTGTCGTCGTGATATGACTGAAATAATGTTGAAATCCACCTTCCTTCAATCCAAGCATACATTACATCCTTGACTAATCTATATTCAGCCAATAACAAGAAGTGTTAACCCTTAGGCTGCTATGTCCTGCTCTTGACGGTTTTGCGGCCAGTGTGGATCAAGATCAGAACGTGCAGTCCGATCTTGATCTACACTGGCCGATAAGGAGATTTTTATCCCCATAAACAACTTTGAAATTGAAATATCTGTGGGTTTTTTTTCGCTTTCCGCTGAAAAAAAAAGTCATTTAACTTATCATCATAACAAAATAAAGGTTTTAAAAAACTAAATTTAAAACTCTTATCAACACAGAAATCCACATATCCATCTCAAATCACATACTTAGTTATGCCTTTACACCTAGAAATCCACATACAAAGACGAAACAAAAATGGCGCACTGTACCGCCGATCTTCCCGCGAAAAATAAAACAGAGAAAAAAATCCAAACGGAAAATGAACATTAGTCATGTGACATTTATCATGTGACGTTGACAAAATTCTGGAGGGAAAACGCCTGTCACTTGACAGATCCTATTTGTCGATGAGAAATGGTTCGCCACTTTTCTTTCTTTGGGCAAAATATGCTGTATCTTTAACTTTCTGGCAAGCGAAGTAAAATTGAATTTTAATTTCGTCGACAATGTGGATCAAGATTGAACCACCTTTTGCGGACAATGTAGATCAAGATCAGAGTGCAAAGAACGTGCACTTGGAACTTTGCTGTCGGTTATGTTATGAAATATGCTGCTAGTAGAACCCCCGAGCAGCAATGTTTAGGTCTTTTCTGAGAAGATAAATGGCTGGTTACCAGCCCTTTTGCCTTCCCCCACTTTCTTTTAGGATTTTTTTTCCTCCGGGTCGTTAACACACTGGATTGTGTGTGGTAGACGGTTAACTACAAATTTTGTGTAATATATAGGAGCTGTCAAAGTCTAACCGAAAACGCGGGTAAACATGGTATGATCTAGAAGAGGGGGGTCAGCATTATGCATTAAAATTATCTCAGTATGAATTGCCAATTGAAGGCCCAGTAGAAGCCAAAAGTAAACAATGCGGGTCTTAAAATGCAAAATTCAAATCGTATCATTTAAAAGTATGGAAATTATTGCGATGATGACAATCTTTTATTCTACGGTAGGTCCAAGTGTATGTCGCTGGCAGAAAAATGAACTTCAAAACCAGGTTGTAAGTGAACAAAAGATAAAGCAGCGACTTGGCTACTTTTTACCTATTTTTTTTGTCAGTCTCTAACACTTGGACCGACCATACAATAACCGATTGTCATCTTAGCAGTAATTTCCATACTTTTAAATGGAATGATTTAAATCTGAATTCATCTAAACACCCGTATTGTTTACATTTGGCCGCCACCAGGCCTTTCATGACCATATTTCCTCCTGCGGTCGATTTCTGTCTAACAGACCACTTGTGAAAATATGTAGCAAAAAGAAAAACTGCTCGTGACAAGCCATTTCTATTTTTGGCTTATGTTGTCATGCACCAAACCTAAATAACAAGTACATGCTATACATCCCCGGTGGCTCAGTCGGTTACGTACAGAGCTTGAAACCAGGGCTTCGCTGGTTCGAATCCCAAGCTCGGCCATTATTTATCCGAGGATTGATAGAAGACATTGTGACAGGATTTATTCCTCTCTACGTAATGATCATTGTTTCGACGAATGGTTATGTGGGAAAGCCGCCGGTAGCATAGGAAGAATATCGTGCGCAGTACCTTTGAAAGAGACTCAAAAAGAGCATCGATAAGTGTCGCTACATATATTTGCAATGGCAATCATGTTGAAAACGACGTTAAAAATCATACAATCATACAAAATACATGTTTCAAAAACTGTTGAATCTAAACGCTCTCTCACAGTGTTTGTTTAACTTCTACCAAAGAACAAAATAGTAGATTGGTCCAAACTGAAAGCACTGACAAACGACAAAGTCAGTGTGACTCAAAAATGGAAATTTCCTTTTGGAAGTGTAAAAACAAAAACTAAAACTTCTCTTTGGAAGTGTAAAAACATTGTGGGAAAAAGAGAAAATACTGGTGTCATCACATAATTAGATATAAATCTGTAAAATCCATTGAGTCTGACAATTGACTAAATCTGGGGGTAGAATGGTCCTTTGACGTGCAAAAAATTTACATATAGCAAAAAGTTTCTTTTTACATGTATGTCAGCCTATGCGGACTACGGAGGCTGACATGGGTCCATACTTTTTGCCGATGCATTAAGTCCCCTTTTCACAGAGCATGACTTACTCAACACACATTAGTTCGTCAAAAACATAATTAGTCGGCTTAAAATTGTTTTCTCATAGGAAAGTCGGATTATCCCACGCATATCACTTGAATTACATATATACTTTTAAATTCCTTTTCTACTTAAAATAAATACTCGTTAATCCTGTTTATTCTGTGAGCGTTTTTTTTTTTAATTGAAGCTCTGTTCTCAGTGCGTAATCCAAGGCCATAGGTATGAGAAATAATTTACAAAAACACACTCTGCAAAAATAGCAAATGCTTTTTTTTTTGCACTTATCACATATCTTTTGTAATTTAGAGGTGAAACAGCACGTGTAAGAGTTACTAACAATGGCATTGTCATTCCATTAAGTTTTGTACATTTACTAGTGCCTTCGGACTACCAATAATGGGTTTCTGATCAAAAGTATAAGATGGCATGAAACATATTTCATAACTCTGCTGAAATTACTACACATGCATATGTCATTTTCGCCGTCATACTCGCTCTAGATCTCGTAATATTTCAGATTAATTGTTGTTGTAACTTGAATGAGATTTACCCGACCCTCATCCCACCTCACATATCTGCTTTTGCTGTCTCAACCATTTTTTTTTTTCACTAATCTTCAATTTTTCTTAATACAATGTAGCTACAGCTGTTATGTTGTCATGTTGGTTCCAGAATCACCCATGATGAGTCCAATAAACGATTGACACCCATTTTCAGGGCGATTTAGCCTCAGTATCGTCCAATGCAGGTCACAACGACTTGACATGTTAAAGACTATTCCCTAAAATACATAGTTTACGAAGGAAATATGCAAGGAAAGTTTTTATTTTCGAAAACGTTACCCTTTATCACACCACTAAAAGCTTGCGCGCCTGGGCTGATTTTTACTAAATTGCGTACGCATAAAGTTTTACGCAGTTTAGGTGAGCGAGCAACAAGTCTGAAAAATAGGTTTCACAAAACTGCATTACTTTACGATTTGAGAAAATATTTGCATAACTTTAAGCATGCTCATAGTTTTTTGGTAATCAAGGATCGTATGTGTGTAGAGATAATACCAAATAATTTGCTTAAATCTACGCAGAAAGGTAGCCCTGAGTTTTATATAGAGTTTATTTCATCAGCTTGTGGTTAATATGGGGAAATATTTGCCGAAAAAGGGAAAGGTATGCGAAAATAACGAGTACCGTAAGGTACGAGTTATTTTCGCGGACCTTTCCCTTTTGAGGCAAATATTTCCCCATATTAACCACAAGCTGATGAAATAAATTATATATTACATTTCCTCTGATTATTTTGTCAACGAATGCCACTTTTAAAACTTAAAAACTTAAAAAACTTAAAAAAGTAGTTCCAGATTTTCGGCAGGAGGAAAATATTCACTGCGACGGGGAAATAATTCCCCCCAGCTTAAATTACGACATTTCTTTACCCATAACATTTCTAAAAATAGACACATGAAATATAATATAACATTGTGTAGAAATATTAGTGTATAGTGCGCTTTACTTTTTGTAAACCTGGGCTCAACATCATGCATGTCATACATCTACAGGTAAATATTTTTTACAAAACTTCATGAAGAGTCGATATGGCTTTCAAAACGCGAAAAGGGGCATTCAGACATTTGCGTAAAGTGTCGTCTCGGATCAGCCTGCGCAGTCCGCGCAGGCTAATCCGAGACGGTACTTTACGACTACATCAGATTTTGTCTTACAGTAGACTTTCGCAAAACAGAAAATTATATGAAAACGGAAAGTTTCGTTTCGGATTAGTCTGCGTGGACTGCGCAGGCTGATCCGAGACGCCACTTTACGCAAATGTCCGAATGCCCCTTTTCGCGTATTGCAGGCCATATTTGAATTCCAACGAGGGTAGTATTTAATCTGACTTGTCAGTACAAATCAGTATTTGTCCTACTTACGAACCGTAAAGACAAATACTGCAAGTGGAGCAATATTTGGAAATTCTTTGTAAATATTTAATGCAGATAATCTTCTTTAACTCTAAACTAGACTTAAATATAAGTCAGGATCATACTGAAAGCTCTTGCAAACGACAAAAATAAAAGTGACTCGTTGATTGTACTGGTCTTTGAAAAGGAAGAAACCATTGTGAGAAAAGGACAAAATGCTGGCTACCAGCACTTTTTCTTTTCCCCATACTGTATTCAGCAGCCTTCATGCTAAGGGTCGTTAGAACAAAGAACTGCTTGGTAAATGGCAAAATATGAAAGCACCGATGCTGTGAACGATTTAGTTGTCCTTGTGAAATATTTACAGAGCTTATGTCGGTTGCAGAACTTCCTCATAAAAGGGTTTATTTTGTTTGTGACGTTTTTTTTTTCGGCGTAGCTGATTACGCTGGCTTTGGACTTGGTTTGGTATCGATATACTAGAATGAATAAATACTAATGTGCGATCGGTAAAAAATATGGACATGTTTATCCTGCGTTCCCCCCCCCCCCCACCAGACCTATTTGCAAGCAAATTTATGGCAACATAAAAGCGTTGGTACAGCTAATATTTTAGAGAGTTACCCTTTAACCCGTTGCTGTATGTCTACATGTATTTTCAGACAACTGTTCCTTTTCCAACGATGCGTTGGATTAACAACTTGTTTGTAAATATATATATATGTGATAGAAAATTTCAGTTTTCAACAATCTGCAAAATAATAAGGAAAGTGAAAGAATTGCTTTGGGATAACTCTAAATATTTAAGCTCCAAAGACTTTAAATACTCATATTCCAGTGCCTCTTAGGCATTCTATCTTTTTTGAAAACGGACCTTTCTTGTTCCATGTTCTATTTCCACTGCTGCCCTGTGTGTTCACTTTCAGTCTGGAACAAATGTCACAAATTATCCTTTTTATTTGAACATCGAGTCACGAAATTTTCGGAAGATCTGCCAAATACAGGGCGTCACGGCCCTGTTCATACGCCATGAATATTAATCACCTCGAGTTGATAAAAGAAGTGTGTGAGAGAGAAGAGGATAAACATTGTGACATCTTTAGTCATCAAACATTCTATTATACGTTAGATTTTGGTGCACGAGGTGACGCATTTAATCCATCCAGTGACAAATTAATATAAAGCAGGTTTTGGGTCTATTCGTAGAGTATCACAGCCAATTTCAAAAGCGTTTATTAGATTTCACCAGTAATAGACTGGAGCTTTGCAGTACCATGACCAAGGCCACTTCATTGCCATCCAGGGCGGTTTGGACTCTGCAACGCCTTGCCAAAGGACAATCAAGCGTGATTTATGCCACTGGCGGGAACCAGAAATGGATTTCCTCATTACAAAAGCCCGTCACCCTTTACTAATGAGCCACAGAGAAGCACAGGGCACAAATTCTGATTAATTCATACTGAAAGCATTTGCAGATGATAAAGTTAAACGTGGGTAGAATGATGGGACTTGTCTTTCAACGTATAGAAAACATTGTCGTTACCAGCATTTTCTCCTTTTCCTACAAATGTTTTCTAAGGGCTTCTTGCCCAGGGTCTTTAACCCATTACCAAAAAATCCCTTGTTTTAACTACCCTGACGGAGAGAGCTTTTGAAAACATCATGGGAAAAGGAGAAAATGCTGGTAACCAGCATTTTCTCCTTTTCCCACAATGTTTTCTACCCAATCAAGTACAGAAATCATCATTTTAGCAACATTTAATTTGTCATCTGCAAATGTTTTCACTTTAGTCCTATCCAAAATTTTGTCGTGAGGTAAAGAGTTAAAATACGGGATTATTTGGGAAACGTTCCGAAACGGTTTACTCTGTTATGATTTCTTGTTGTATGACATCATACGAGTAAAACCAATACCAAAGCCAGTGAATCATCATACTGTCTTTATGAAAAATAATGTACCAGACAGGTTACAGGATTCAAAGATTTTTGTCACCGTGCAATCCTTCTGTATGTCTTATGGTTAAAACAAGAAGGTGTTATCATGGCTAACGTACAGTCTGCAGCCTAATAACCCAGTCAGGGGCGTAGCTAGCCCGAAATAACGTGTTCGCAAAAGTAATACTGAAGGTATTAACCGTGGCGTGAAGTGCCGAGAGACGGGAGGAGGATTTTCCAGGAGGGTCTAGGGAGTCTCCCAGCAGAAAATGTTTGAATTGTTGAAGCTATTTGGTGGCCTCCGGCGACGTCTTTCGGCAATTTTATTTCAAAGTGTACGCAAAATCGTTTTTTTTTTTTTCGTACAGGCAGCTACATGTGCACTCCTGCAAGTATTGAACACGATGTATGACATCGAGACGACAATATCAGTTCAAATTATCTTACATACTCAATATCGATCTCTTAATCAGAAATCAGCGGTAGATAGATAAATGTTACAATATCGACAACTTTATGACTTCAGTGTGTCATCCGCTTTGTTGTCATCTTGTACTCTATAATCACACCCTTAATCTATTACTGTACGCCCAGTCGTTTCTTTATGCAGACACAGTGTAAAGTCTTGGAGAACATCTTTTTTTGGAAAACCAGCCTGCAACACGCAAAAAGGGATATTCAGACATTTGCATAAACTGTCGTCTCGGATCAATCCGCGCATTCCGGGCAGACTGATCCGAAACGACACTTTCCGTTTTTATGTAGTTTTCTGTTTTGCGCAAGTCTACTGTAGGACAAAATCTAATGTAGTCGTAAAGTGCCGTCTCGGATTAGCCTGCGCGGACTGCGCAGGCTGATCCGAGACGACACTTTACGCAAATGTCCGAATACCAATTTTCGCGTGTTGCAAGCCATTAAAGCAATTTGTATCGATGTCTTATTAAAAGATCAGGTAACTCATGACTTTGCAAAACAATGCACACGGTCTACTTAAAGGAACTTGATATATGTAACTGAGGCATACCATGACAAAATGAGGTTTAATGCATCCCCGTGATGCATCATACCAAGCAACTCATCACATCGCTATGGCTACATAATTATGCAGACTGCGCAGGCTGACACGGACCGATACTTTTTGCAGATGCATTAAGCCCTATTTTCACAGAGCGTGACTCACGTATTTTCAAACGCAGACAGTCATGATGGATTGGTTGATTGATTGTATGGTGTTTAACGCCGTTTTTAACATTATTTCAGTTATATCACGGCGGCCAGTTCACCTATCCATGCTTTCCTGGAGTCTCTTTTACAAGTACTCCGCACAATTTTCTTTCCAAGCAACTGGCTGCTTTCCCACATAACCATCGTCGAAGCCATGGTCAGCGGTGGGAGAGGAATGAATCCTGTCGAAATGACTATCATCAATCCTCGGAAAGAAATTGGCCGAGCCAGGGATCGAACCCACGACACCCTCTTTTCAAGCCCTGCACGCCACCGACTGAACTACCGGGGCTCGGCGAAGTCATCATGGAACACTATTATTCAATAAAGTTTTCCTTAAATGGGGTCATTAATTTTCTTGCATATTTCCTTTGGTACTATTCTATTAGACAGGGGACAGTGAGGTTTGATCCCGGTAAAATTCAAACAGTACGTAACAGTTATGTTAAACATTATAATCCGTGTCTGAAGATTAAAGCCGTGACGAGCATTTTCTCCTTTTTCCAGCCATGTTTTCAAAAGCTTTCTTCTGCAGGGTCTTGTAAACACAGGATTATTTAATAAAGGGATTAACAACTCGATCAAGTTACGGAGGTCCCCCAAGACCGGGTGGTGAAAATCCAGTGGTTCTGGTATGATCCCCTGGTCATGGTAAAGTGTCCTTCGGCTAAAACAAAGTGCGGGGCGTGATTGAAAATTTTGCAATGGGTGTTTCTCTTTATATAAACACACATTGCAAATGTTTCAATCACGCAACCAACACCTTTGCTCTGTACTGGTGAAAGACCTGGAAACAAATGGAAGAAGCAGCTTTCACCGCGATATGACTGAAACGATTTTAAAAGCAGATAAAAACACAATTCAGTCAATCAAAATGAATCTAGGCCAAACAATGACACATTAAATAACGGGGAAAGTATTTGAAGGTGGTAAAGTTACCTTTCAGCGAGGTAGCTGCCTGTACGCAAGAACGCAATTGCGCACCCGTTGAAACAAACAGAGCTCCAGATAGAGGGAGTGATTTTGATTTCAAAATTGAAAATATTAATTATTCTCCACTAAACCCTATGTTGTGTGTACTCATTAGAATCGTCTCATTGAGACGATTCTAATGAGTACCCACAACATAGGGTTTCAAAGAGAAACAATGACTTTAGAATACCATCACTCCCTCTTATCTGAAGCTCTGAAACAGAAAGAATCCCCCCCCCCCAAAAAAAATGTCACCAGGGGCCATCAAATGGCTTCTAAAATTCAATTCTTTTCTGGGGAGGCCCTCCAGACCCTCCTGGGAAATACCCCTCCTCCCTCTCGGCACTTCACGCCTCCGATAGTACCTTTCGGGTATTACATTTACTTTTGCGTAAACTTTATCTTGAGCTAGCTACGCCCTTGCCTTTCCTGTTAATATCAAACATTAATTGTGTATCACAAGCAATTTCTCTTTCTACACAATGCCTCCAAAGACTGTCCTCTGCGTAAACGTGATAAAGTAGTTGATGCATCCATGGGTTAACTAAAACAGTGTACAAAGCTATTTATTGTGTATCACAAGTAATTTGTCTTTCTCCACAATGCCTCCACAGACTGTCCCCTGCGTAAACGTGAAAAAGTAGTGGATGCATCCATGTGTTAACTAAAACACTGTACAAAGCTATTTATTGTGTATCACAAGTAATTTGTCTTTCTCCACAATGCCTCCACAGACTGTCCCCTGCGTAAACGTGAAAAAGTAGTGGATGCATCCATGTGTTAACTAAAACACTGTACAAAGCTATTTCACCCTCATCCTGCTACATTAGTGACATGTAACTTTTGAGCCGATGGTAAAAAAACCCAAACTTTGCTATATCAGAGGTAATTTTTTAGGGAAAATATGTCCTTTTCGGACAGTGTAGATCCAAGATCAGACTGCACCTTTTGTGCAGTCTGATCTTGCTCTGCACTGTCCGCAAAAGGTCAGTGAGTCGCGCTTAGCAGAGTAAGGGTTAACACATTTTTGAAAACACTGAGACAACCATACAAAACACTGAGACAACCATACAAAACACTGAGACAACCATACAAAACACTGAGACAACCATACAAAACACTGAGACAACCATACAAAACACTGAGACAACCATACAAAACACTGAGACAACCATACAATATTTGTTCAGAAAAAGCAGTTTCACAGTTTCCTGGCTATGTCTACAAGGATCTGAAGGGTCCTGCATTGTTTGATAGAAATAACGTTTTTTTTTTTTTTTGGGGGGGGGGGGGGGCTGGGGGGAGAGAGAGGAGATTACTCGGGTAAGATAGTAAGATACAAGTGAACAGCGATCGACAGTGTCTCAAATCAGATATTATTCACTTATATTAGTAATTTCTGATTGAGACGTTATTGCTCGCCGTTCACCTGTGGGTTAAGACACTTCAGGGCCCCAGCCCTGGGTGTACTAGGGACACGCATAAGTAAGTGAGCTGTCCCTGTGATATAACTGAAGTGCTGTTGAAAGAGACATAAATCATCGTTCACCAAATCAATCAACATGAGATCAGATCATCAGAGATTCATCTATTTGAGGAGTATGCTAACTTTTTTAAAACATTTTTGTATCGATCATAAATCACAGATATGCATAAAAAGCATACAAAAGCCACTACCTCTGAAAGTAGCGTTACTGGTTCAAACAATGATATATATATATGTATTATGTAACTGAAGCCAACAAAATCATACATAAACGCTTTCAGCATCCTAAATTAAGATAAATATCAAGCAGGAAACGCAACCGACAATTCAATCAGACATGCATACATTAAGGGAAACCAGAGTGTGTTCACCTTACCTAGCAGACGACTGCAGATTTAGCTCCAATTTAGCTGTACACGCTCCTCACTAGAAAGTTGCAAAGCACGGTAGATCTACTGAAGCTGAAGAGCATCGCAAGCCTACACTGAAACCAAAGTACAGTGCTCTTGCACGATTACAACTATTAAAACATGCTATGAATCAACCTAAACATATATGTGTGAACCTAGGTCATGCACTTCGGATGTAACGAGAAATCCGATTGGTTTGCCGGCCGATATAATGTCGCCATACTTGAATTGTCATATATAATGAGCAAGGAGTGTGTAATGCGGCTTTAACACGAGGTTCTTCAAGGGCATTTTGACAATGAAAATAGCTAAACATAGTGTTTATTAACGGGTTTGGTGTATGAAAATAAACAACTTTGGCTTAAAAGCTTAAAGTACATGTTTTTTATCGACAAATGAAAAACATTTTACTTACCAAATATCGACCCCATTTACTGTTTCAAAGATAAACACATGTTTACAAGTCCTACATGTGTTTTTGCTTTTTTTTGCCTTCGCATTTTCTAGGTTTTTAATGCTATTGAAAATGAGCTTCACGTAGATTCTTGATACGAGCATTACTTATATTGAAACCACAGACACCGGGAGTTTGACGAGGAACCACTAAACTCCCGCTTTCAAAATAAAACATTAAAATAAATCGACCTTGTCGCTGACGAGTGAAAAGAAAAAACATATACCAGCAACCATTCTGCATTTCTTAAACAATCTAAATCTACCTTTTTTGGCGAGAGCGTAAGTACTAGTCACTAGTAACCTGGCAACATTGATGGTATCTATGATTTTAGAGACTTTGAAAAATATATGTTCTTTCTTTGTACTTGAACCTCGAAGTATGCGATATTAATATGCCTGTCAACATGTAGGATACTAGTATTATCTCTTTTCCCGAAACTGCAACAACAGCGGCTGGTCTGCTTATCTACAACTGTAGCCGTCGGTGTGCTAATCTGCACCTACTATTATCTTCTCCCCCTTTTTTACAGACACAAGATGCGGAACTTAGGTGGAAGAAAAACCTTTTAACTCGGTCATTGCTGGATGTTTGAAAAATTTTAACTCGGTCCTTGCTGGATGAACTAGCAACGATGAAAACAGTGCGTCAAATTAAGTAACCCGTTATTTCCGTAGAGTATATTCTTCTTTTGTCAAGATGCTCTATCAGGCAAGTTTCTTAAGAAGATGCGTAGACAGGAGTGTCTATGTTGAATGGTGTTCATACAATTTATACAACCGTATTTGCTCATGCAGTAAATTCAAACTTGATAAATCGCTTTTCCCTACATGGCTCATCAACATACATGTATGTATACATACGTTATATATCTATAGAATAGCTTTTGAAGCCATTGTGGGAAAAGGAGCAATTGTTTGTTAAAAGTAAGTTTGCCCATTTCTCCCACATCGATGTCCATATCATTGAATGAAGAGGCAAAACTATTTCTGCTTTTAACTAGGTATCATGTACATGATTGTCGTTTCTCTAAACTATTTGATAACTTGTTAAATGTTTGCATACAAAATATGCAATACAATACCTCTTCTTAACAGGACACGGAAGTTTTGTGTGCACATGATGTAGTATACTGGATGACAACCTTGTCACAATGATATGTTTAATAACACATGAATCGTTTACCGTATTTTACCACAGTTACCGTATTCATTGCATCTTTCATTCATTCAGTCAGTAAGTCAGTCAGCCAGCTAGTCACTTAGCCAGTTAGCTGGTTGCAGGAGTAAGAAAAATAGCTTAACATGTATACTCATTCGTGTGCCGACACTATGTTTAGAAATAACAAATAAGTATGTACGTATGTGAGTTTTTGTTTCAGATTCAGATTTAATTCTAATAATCCTTTATCAAAATTATAGTAAAAAAACCCAGTCTGTTTTCCTTTTTTCTTTGGAGGGTGGAAGGGGCGAGACAGGAGAGAGGGAAGGGGGTGTTGCTTACATGGGAACGACAAAAAATATTTAGAAGATACTGGTATTTAGGAATCCTCAATTTTCGTTGAAGACACTGTATAGATATAAAACTAATATAAAATGTGTGGATAATCATAGGGAGGAAAAAAGATTTTTGTAACAAGTGTACTCCATTTACGAATATTTAACACTTTACCAAAATTTTAGACTGGTACAAATTTAAAACACAAAATAAAGGTAACTCAAAAATTGAAATTTGTTCTGAGGAGGGTAGAAAACATTGTGGGTAAAGGAGAAAATGCTGGTTACCAGTATTTTCTCCTTTTCCCATAATGTTTTCAAAAGGCTTCTATCTTGGCATCGTAAAAACCAGGGATTGTTTTGTAAAGGGTTAATTGTCGCCCTTCGTCGCAGTTTGCCAATCATATTCAGTTGTTTTTTTAACAAGGGACATAACTCTCCTTTGACAAATGACGACAAGTTTACGGTTACCTTTCTTACTTTATTTACATTTTGGTTGTAGCCGCATTAACCCTCCTAGTCCATAAGATTCGTAGGTTCTATTGATAAAAATTTAGAGTATCAATATGACACGCTAGGGGTCATTTGTACAAAAACAAAAAGTTGTAAATAGGCCATATTCTGGCAAAATGGGGTTTAATGCATCTCCGTGACGTAAGATACCAAGCAATTCATCACGTAAATATGAATCCATAAATCCATTTTGCCTAACAACCGGCCGAATCCTGAGGTACAATGATCCTTAGACATATAGAAAATTGAGCAACAGCAAAAAGTTTCGACCTATGTCAGTCTGCACGGATTGCGCAGGCTGACATTGGTCGATACTTTTTGCAGATGCATTACGCCCCCTTTTCACAGAGCATGGCTAAGCCTTTTTTTTTTTTTTTTTTTTCTTCTTCTTTTTAATTCCAAATTTCAATATAAGCCAAGTATCTGATTGGATGAATCTTGCCATTTTAAACATGAAAAAATAACCAAAACCTTCCTCAAGAAGTTTCAAAGACAATTTGTTTTTACCATAAAGACAAAGATAAAGCAATATGTCTCACTGGTTTTTACACCAATCCACATAAAAGACGAGAACCATTCTCGAGACGAGAACCATATACTGGAATTGTCTTAGCCTTTAGGGTGCCTAATGCTTTTGTAGACAATTATGGTAAAGGTTTGAATGCACAGTAAAAAGTATATAAGCCATACTCTGGCAAAAGGGGTTTTCATATATATCCGTGATGCATTATACCACGCAAGTCATATAAGATCCATTTTGTCTAACAACCGATTTAATCATGGGGTAGAGTGGTCCTTGTATATGCATAGAATTTACCAATAGTAAAAAAGTTTCGATGCAGGTCAGCCTGCGCAGATTGCGCAGGCTGACCTGGGTCGATACATTTTTGCAGATGCATTAAACGCCCGCTTTTCACAGAGTATGACTCATATACTTATATCTATATTGCTTCAACGATTTATATCGCCATATTCATTGTCTTAGCCATATTTCACCTACTTTAATTTGTAAATTTACTTTAATGTGGTTGATTAAACACAAGTTACTTAAGGTCTACGGCCCCTAACTTTCATTTTAAAAGACGGAAGCTGCCGAGATTGGCCGAAGAGCCTTTTCGAAAACGTCGATGTTTACCGATGAGTTAGGGGCCGTAGACCTTAACATCAGAACAGAAAAAGACGTTCATTGAGAGAAGTGCAAACTATTTCATCGCTTCGATACAAATCTACAAGCGTCTCTTTCGAGCTGTGTAGATAAAACATTGCGTGACTTTTTTTCTGAAATTTTCGCGTACACTTTTTCTTTCCCGAAACTTTCGCGTACACCTTTTTTACCAAAATTATCGCGTATTCAGGTTTTTTTTTTGAGACATAGCATACACTTTTTTTCCTCGGAAATTTTCGTGTTACATTTT
Organism: Hippopus hippopus; assembly: GCA_946811185.2. Taxonomy (NCBI): domain Eukaryota; kingdom Metazoa; phylum Mollusca; class Bivalvia; order Cardiida; family Cardiidae; genus Hippopus; species Hippopus hippopus. The sequence continues at coordinate 47,493,004 of OX328104.1, read as the reverse complement.
GCTTCCCCCGGATTTTCAAAGACTCTTTTTCTAAGAAATTTTCGCGTACACCAGTATTCGGAAGCCGTATACACCAACTATCGGGTAGATCAGTGGTTAGTGGTTAGGGTATCTGACTCGTGACTTGGTGGTTGCAACTTCGATATCCGGTTGAGGCAAACCTTCTTTCCGGCGATTTTTCGACTTTCACATCTGACGCATGTGAGAAAAGGTAGTCAGTGGCTTGGAAAGAAAGCTGTGCCAGAACTGGTGTGTGAAAGCCAGGAAACACAAAACCGACGTGATATTACCTACGTTTAAAACGGCGTTAAACTCCAATACGAACAAATTTTGATTTCAGAATCAGAACTTAGTTAAGAATGGTTGGTGGCTATATATGCACAGGAACTAATTTGTGTATTCTCGAGTATTTAGCTATATTGCGTTACATTGAAATATGACAAACTGTAGTTGAATTTCCTGTATAAGGCAAAAAAAACCCCCACAATTCAATGATTGAAATTCTAAATTCCAAGACCAGCTATCTGAGTCCATGTTTACCAACGATTTTTTTGTGATTCTTTGTGTGATGTCCGTGGTTGTAGGGTAGACTGTCGGCCTCGTAATAGTAAGGTTTCGAGTTCGATTCCCGGAAGTGGATGTCACTTTTGGGATTGTTCAATGGCCCACACATTCGGTTCGAGTACTGGTGTAGTTCCCTGGAAGCAGAATCGAGAGAGATAAGTATAATTTGCAAGAAACCGTTTCTCAGTCGATGTAAAATAAATATGTTTAAATTCTTTGTTTCATTTTTTGTCCAATTCTAGATTTAGAAAGTAACACTATTTCTGATTGGGTAATCAATTAGGTTGAGCCAATCAGAAGTTGTGTTACTCTCAAAATTAGAAAATTCGTCAGAATAAGGCAAATGATGTTCTTAACAATGGTTGGTGAATACGGACCCTGATTGGCTGAGACAATTTGTTTCAACCAATCGAATGGGTAGTCTTGGAATTAAGAATAAATCCAATATTTAAAATCTCTGGTGACTATGAGACCAGAAAATGAAAGAAAAGAGACAAAAAATGTCATACTCTTTGAAAATGGAACTAACAGCATCTGCAAAAAGTATCGACCCAGGTCAGCCTGCGCAGTCCGCGCAGGCTGACCTGGGCCTAAACTTTTTGTTTTCCGTCAATTTTCGGCATGGCAAAGGACTAGTCTATCTCACGATTTAGTCGGTTGTGAGACAAAGTGGATTTTATTGATCCCAAATTATGTGATGTCTTGCTTGGTAGGCCTACAAAGCAATACCAGGATGCATTAAGCGCCCTCTTGCCAGAGCAAGGCTCAAATATATTGTAATAATTACACAGCACGTTATAAGATGCAGCTAGGAGCAATTCATTATGGAGTATTTCTTCTCGTTTCCGATGGCCGCTGGAACATAGGGCCTCACGCTGCGATGTTTCTTTTTATTGCTGTTCCAAAACTCCCCAGTATCTTAAACTATCGTAAAATCACGAAAAAGTGTTCGTGTTGTTTCCGGAATCAAACGAATAGGGAACAATACGTCACTTCCTGTACACGAGACAAACACATTTCAGCATTTCCGGTATACATATTAGCGCTGATTTGTCGAAGAAATGTTTCTTTAGGCAAAATCGGAGACTATTAATGAACGCGAAGTTATTGTTAGAAAATGTAATTTACCGTTGCAAATTGACGAAAGAAAATCTGAGTTCTTTATCATTTTTGTCAAAAGAAGGCCCAAATTCCCCAGAGCAGCCCCATTTCCCCAGAGCGCTAATCACAGCTTTGGTTGGTTTTTTTTGCGTGCAACGTAGGTCAGGATATGACTACATAGAACTTGCAATCTGATCTTGACTCTTCGCTGCCCTATATTGGTAGAGATATTTTGACAAATGCTGCCTTGAACCCCAAGTGATAGATCCTTTTAGTCGCTGAACTAAATGTTCTTTCTAAATGTATTCGGAAAGGCAGGGATTATTTGTTGAGATTTTCTGAAAACTTGAACCAAAAAAATGCAGCAGTTTTTAGCCCTTAGGCTGCTTAGCTCGACTCAAAGACCTTTTGTGGACAATGTAGATCAAGATCAGACTGGACAGAACGTGCAGTCTGATCTTTGATCTACATTGTCCGATAAGGAGATATCTTTTTCCAAAACTTTACGTTTGAAATAGCAAATTTCGGGTTTTTACTATTTGTTTAAAAGTTTCATTTCATGTATTCAGCAGGATAAGAGTTAGTAGGAACGCTTTACCAAACAATCATTAGAGTTTTTTTTTTCATTAGTTTTTTTTTTTTTTATTATTATTTCCCAATTCCAAGACAAGCTATCCGATTGGCTGAGACGTTTTATCTTTTGTATCCATTCTTTTTCCTCAAAAACAGAATTATAAAGATCTCCGTGGGGAATAAAATGTAGGTCTGGTTTTTTTTTTTTTTTTTCTTTTCAAACAAATTAACTAGATAAACCAATTACTGTGGGAGTAAATTTAACTCTTTACCAGACGACAAAAACTTTAGACATGTCCATATTGAGAGTGCTTGCAGGCGACAAATTGAATATTTTTCAAATGATGGGATTTGTCTTTGGCCCTTTCAGTGCCATAGGCGAAAACGTGGAGCTGTTGTGGACGGTATAGATTCAGATCTGACTGCAAAGAACGTGCAGTTTAATCATAAATCTATACCGTCCGCTTGTTTAGTGAAGCCTGTAAGATTTTTTTTCCCTAATTTTCCCTGGATTGTCTTTTTTCAGGCGTCGAAAGAGGTGGAGTTTATATGAGCCATCCTCTGTGAAAAGGGGGTTTAATGATTCTGCAAAAAATATCGAACTATGTCAGCCTGCGCAGTCCGCGCAGGGTGACATGGGTCGAAACTTTTTCCTATCTTTAAATTTTCTACATACATGTATCAAAGGACCAGTTTACCTCAAAAGTCAGTCGGCTCTTAAACAAAGTGGATTTTAGGGGTCCGTATAGTCCCATTTGATTTCTACAAGAACTAACATTTTGATCAAATGCATTCAAATAGAACAACTTGAAAACTTCTGTTTTGCAAAGTTAGTTACATGTATTTACAAAAAACATGCAGAAATCTAATTTTTCACAACTTTCCATTTTCAGTATCATGCTTTTTACTATTTAACTCTATAGTAATGTTTTAGAATTTTTTGGTCTTAGTCACAGAGGAGTAAAGAACAGTTGGAGAACAGCCATGAACAATAACAAATCTTAGTAAAACATGCATTTTTATAGTGAATTCATTCATACTTAGATTCAGTGGTGACTTTGTGTACACAACTAGCATAACAATAGAAACAAACAAGTTAATCTCATCCATTACAATGATCACCCTTAAGGCCATAGAAATTGAATTATTTAAGTACATATATGTTTATACCTTTCAAAATCATTTAACCAAAGTTATAATTCTTCAAGTATTTTTCTCTCATGGTTTTTGTAAGATAACCAGAGAGGTATAACGAAATCCCCCCCCCAAAAAAATTTTTTTTATAGACAGATGATTTTGAGCCAAAAGTTAGTTTTATTACCAACCAATGCCACTGTAACTATGTTATGATTTACTTGGTATGAAGCATCACGATGATGTATTAAACCGGCTCTTTTGCTAAAGCTTGGCTCGTATATTTGGCACTAAAAGACTTAACAGGGTAGAAAAAATATTGTGCGATTGGGAAAGAATGCTGGTAACCAACATTTTCGTCTTTTCCAGCGATGTCCTCAAGAGCTTTGTTTTGAGGTACTAGTGGTAAAACATTGGAACGTCGGTAAAAGGGTACAAAGTTCGAGTGACTGATAATTTGAAGAAAATTACATTTCTTTTCTTGCATTGCTATGAAAATATTTTCAGAAAAGGTACAACGGCTTGGTAAAAGCTAACTATTTAAAAAGACAGGTCCCGAAAAGGATATGAGGCATACTCTGTGAAAAGAAGGCTTAATGCATCTACAGAAGTATCGGTCTAGGTCGACCTGCGCTGTCCGCGCAGGCTGACCTGGGTCGAAACTTTTTGCTCTTGGCAAATTTCTGCATGTCACTAGTAAGTTTCAGCTTTGGAATAAAAATTAGTAGTGGCTTTATATTTATCACTTTTCTCCGCCCATTCCGCAAAGATATGTGGTCGTCAAGAAAAATTACTTTGAAGGATGAACTATATGAAAACATATAAACATTTAGTGTCAGCCGCGCTCTGTGAAAAGGGGGCTTAATGCATCTGCGAAAAGTTTCGACCCAGGTCAGCCTGCGCAGTCCGCGCAGGCTGACCTGGGCCGAAACTTTTCGCTATTGGTCGATTTTCTGCATGTCAAAGGATCAGTCTACCTCATGATTGAGTCGGTTGTTAAAAAAAGTGGCTATTATGGATCCATAAGTATGTGATGGCTTTCTTGGTATGATGGATTACGGAGATGCATTAAGCCCCCTTTTGCAAGAGCACGGCTCAGTGTATTGTTGCGTCTATTTGAGCCACATTCTGTGAAAATGGGGTTAATACATCTGCAAATCGACTATTGTCAGTCTGCGCAGTCTGACACGGGTCGAGACTTTTTGCTATTTGTGAATTTTCTGCATGTCAAAGGACCATTCTACCTCTGGATTTAGCCGCTCATTAGACAAAATGGATTTTTGGAATTCATAATTATCTGATAACTTGCTTGGTACCATGCATCATGGAGATGCATTAAACCACTTTTTGCCAGAGCATGGGACATTTCTTTTTTAAGGTATTGAATAGCTTGCTCGAGGAACAGAAACAGTGTCGATTTGGAAAGCGGAAACGGAAACACAGCTTTTTTTCTGTACGGCCAAGTAAGTAACTGATTTTTTCCTCTCGAAAGTAATTCGTTTAATTATACTCAAGGTGGATATGTACATATTGAACGACAAGCTAATGTGTCTGAAAATCCGCGACCCGGGAATTACTGGAGTCATTAGCTGGGGCGAGCTAGACGCTCTCAATTGTTTTTGTTACTTGTAAGGGAAATAGTCCAAACGGTTTTATGTGCCCGCTTACGTCATCTAGAAATGGTCTCAGTCTGTTTGCTGACAATTGTGTCTTCGTCTTGCCGCAGACCATTTTCTTTTTTGTTTAATTTGTTGCAAAAAAACAAATAGCGCGTTCCTAGCTTTTTTTTAGCTTGGCTGTTTCCAAAGAAAACGCTGAGGTGTTGTCGTAGACCTGGCGTCGTGACGTCGTCTGCGTCGTCGTTGTGCGAAAACTTTGACATTTTCAAAAACTTTAATATTTTATAATATAAAAGGGTAAACCATACAACAAACTATTTTTGACACTGTTATGCCCCCTTTTCAACTTTGAATTGTCAATGAAAATCAAGTAGTTGCAGCAGAGCTTTGGCACCCTCTTGTTTTATTTATGTTTTCAAAAATACCAATAGTGTAAAATCTTAGATTATACCTTTTCTCATAAATATTTTATCACGACGTTTTCGAAGTCTTCCCTTGCAGACTTGTATAAAGACTTTTTTTTTAATTGTTGTTGTTGTTGTTGTTGTTGTTGAAAAAAAAATTCGAGCATTCTTAGCTTTTTTCCATGTTTTCAAAGAGACCAATGGTGTAAAATATTAAATCATATCTATTATAATAAACATTTTACAAGGACGTTTTCTAAGTCGTCCCTTACAAACTTGCATCGAGATGGAATTTTGGTTATTTTTGACAAATTACAGTCACAACATACAGATAACCCCCCCCTCCAAAATAAATAAATAAATAATAAAAAAAATTGAGAGATCAAAATGTTATGATCACATCTCCTGGTATAGCACTGCAGCTGACAACGGAATGCGACGCATGCCATCTGAATCAAAGCGTTGAAAGAACTGGTGTGGCATTTGTCAAGGGAGCATTTGTGTCGAGTTAATAATTTCAGAAGAAAAAAAAAGAAATAGTATCCATAAATTCGCTTGAAAGTCAACCTACTAATCAAATTAATACCTTTAGAAAGTAGTTGTAAATAATGTGAACTCTTATCCTGGTTATCATGACGTAGGATGTCATTTGCGACAAGTGAAGACAAAAACAAGACTTCGCATTCGTGGAGTCCTATCTTTATCTGCACTGTTAGCCTATAATTTACAACATCAGGCCAACAACCCTGATTGTACATATGAATAAACTGGTCAAAAAGCGGGAAGTGAAAAAAGAAAAGAAAACTACAGTATTTATTTTGCTGGACAGGGGTCAAAATCAATTACTGCCTTTCAATGAGTCATAGTAATATTTTTTTACTTGCTTAGCAGTCAGTGGCGACTCAGACTTGTAATCCATGGGACCCCAGCTTGCACTGGTTTGAACATTTGCTCTGTCACTTCCTTTTGTTAATAAATAAAAGTCGATGCAACCAAATTCAATCTGCTCTCACCACTGGACTTAAAAGACTATGTAAGGAAGCACTGGCTTCGGAAGAATGTTATGTACAGGTGAGGACTTGTCAGGAAAACATTGGTAGGTGTACTGATTGCCGCAAAATACTGAAATGCTGTTGAGAATAGCATGTAACCCCTATTTATAAATCTTCTTGTGTCATGATACCTCAGATGAAATAACACACGTTATATTTTATCAACACACCTACATGTACGTTAGCATAAGTTGTGGCTTCAATGAATGAAAACACATATTATGAAAACATTTTGATTATTTGAAACTTTTTTTTAGCACAACAAATAAGTATATTGTGATATTCATATAAACTAAAACTAATTAACATACATGTAATTCAACGAGAGACATCATCAGAATAAATTGATTTTCGTGTGCACAAGAAGAAAGTGAAAGAGACTTCAGCCCTCAATTAAAACAGATCATGACAACTTCGAAAGTTTTTGATACAGATATACTCTTGTTGCAACGATACTGTTAGTAGTGTGAGTTCATTCCTGTGTAGACTGCTTCGGAGATAGGTATACAGATTCATAGACACAAATAAGCCTGAAGCATACAAACATTTTTCTAAAACCCTTTCGCACATGTATACAGATGACTTTTGACATGCATTCTGCGGCTAACAACTTTAAACAAAGTACTGCAAATATTGCTAGTCGGGTAACTGTAAGTTACAGTCAATTATTTCAATATGTAAATAGTCATGCACATTCCAATGAAGTAACATGCAATCATATTGGACGAGCAAGCCTAGGAACGAACTGGGTTTAGGACGAACAAACTCGGAACCGAGCGGTCAGGAGACAAAGACTGTGTGTATCATTTCGCCGATAGAAGGCTATGAGCGGCTAAAGCTATTTTCAAAAAAAAAAGTACTTTCACGATCGATGACTTAATCCAATTTATTTTATTACACCATTTTTCAATATATCTAAGTGCCATCGAAACACTTATTAGTCTGAGAAAAATTGAGTTTTATTGGGTTTACTTCCTTCAGTTTTGCACAAACTACGATACATGGTTTTCAAAATTACGTATTGAACTCACAGTGGCATTGCCTTCGACAATTGCCACAAAAATGATAAAGTGTCATTTATAACGGCAATAATACACGATGACTCTCTGTATATATCGTTTGCAGTTATTGCATACGTACTTTAATTCGTGCTTTAAGGTCAATATACAATTTATCTATCACCTTTTAAAGCAAATAAGCCATTCCTCTGAAATTTAGCAGCTACAAAAACACACTCACACATTGCGAGTATAGGTATAGTGTCTTCAAAGAACACTAACCATCAGGGTAGATAAATGGATCAGCCTGCGCAGAAAGTATACATTATTTCACCATATCAGACCTCGATTCCAATGTACTCCTTCTTATAGGCCCTTAATCCATTCATCCGTCTATTGGATTCAAATTATAGAATGACGGAAAAAAATTCGTCGCCATCTGCATACTGTATAGAGCAAACTGTAACAAAAGTTACATTAAGCAACGCTCTTGGAAGAGGGGGTTCAATGCATGTCCGTGATGCATGATACCAAGCAAGTCATCACATACATATGAACCGTGCTCTGTGAAAAGGGGGCTTAATGCATCTGCGAAAAGTATCGACCCAGGCTGACCTGAACCGATACTTTTCGCTATTGGTCAATTTTCTGTATGCCCAAGGACCACTTTATTTCATGATCAAGCTGGTTGTTCAAAATAGTGGCTATTATGGATCACTAAGTATGTGATGGTTTGCTTGGTACCATGGATCACGGAGATGCACAAAGCCCCCCTTTGTCAGAGCATGGCTCAATTATAAATATGGATCCATAAAATCCATTTTGTCCAACAACCGACCAAATCATGGGGTATAATGGTCCCAGAACATGTAGAAATTTAAAGATAGCAAAAAGTTTCCGTCCATGTCAGCCTGCGCGGAATGCGCAGGCTGACATGGATCGATACTTTTTGCAGATACATTAAGCCCCTTTTTCAAAGAGCATGGCTCGTATTATATTAAAACTTTCAAAAGAAGATGTAAAAACAATTATTGCAATACAGTCTGGAAGAAAAATGTAAAACGGTTGGCAGTTTTTGTCACCAGACGACAAAAAAGCCCTCATTTTGTGTACTTCTGTAATAAAGCCGCCCATTACATCGTCTGCAAATCGCTCTGAGACCATTACCTTGTTCCCCAAAGTTAACTGACGGGAGAAATTTCCAAACAGATTAACCTGTGGTTGAAACAAAACAATGATCAATATTTACAAATTATATCCCAGAATTGTCAAAATTATGGAGGTGCTTTTCTTTCCCGAATACAGTTCAATCTATCAAACTGTCTGAAAAAGTCGGGACGCAAAACTCATTAGTTCATTTTTCGTATGGTGTTCACACCAATAGAGGGATATAATTCGATTAAACCGGGGTTCCTAGACGCTCTTTCAGCGCCATCTAAGCGCCAGAAGACATTGTTCGCCTTTTGTAGAAGAAGGCTCATTCCCAAATGTGTGGGCTAAACAGTTTATAAATTCTGCACAATTCAATTACAGGGGTTACGGATTAACGCCCGTGACATACCGCCATAATGAAACAATAATCGGCGCCATAATGGAGGTGTTAAACCTTAATAAACTTTGCTATAGATAATTAAATCCAAGACGATTAATATTTCGCTGTTATGGTAATATATGACAATCTTGAGACTTATTTCTAACACGTTTAGATATCAGATGGAGACAAAATCGGCATCAGAAATTATCTAAAAGATTTTTTTTTTCCATGCACCCGAGGACAATGGGTCTGATGCGTATTCATTTTTAACCCTCTATCACACAAAAAAAATGTAGACTTGTCCAATTTGAAATCATCTGTAGTACATGTGAATCAAAAGCTGGAATTTGTATTTAGAAGGGTTGTGGGAAAAGGAGAAAATTCTGGTTTCACCGAGGACAATGGGTATGATGCTTAATCACCCGTATAACCCTCTACCGCACAACAAAATTGTATACTTGTCTAATTTGAAAGCATTTGAGCCGTGCTCTGTGACAAGAGGACTTAATGCATTTGCGAAAAGTATCGACTCAGGTCAGCCTGCGCAGTCCTCGCAGGCTGACCTGGGCCGAAACTTTTCGCCATTGGTCTGTTACCTGTATGTCAAAGGACCAATGTACCTCATGATGCAACAGGTCGTTATATATAAGGGATTTTAGGGATGTGTAATACTGTGATGACTTGCTTGGCATCATGCATCGAGGAGACGCATTAAGCCCCCTTTTGCAAGAACATGGTTCATTTGTTATACATGTGGCTCAAAAACTGGAATTTATATTTTGAAGAACAGAAAACACTGTAGGAAAGGGAAAACAATGCTGGTAACCAAAATTTTCTTCCTTTTCCTACAATGGTTTCAAACAGCTTTTCTCCTTAGGGTCGTTATAATTCGAGATTTTTGTGACAAAGGGTTAACGTCGAAAAGAAGTAAGGACATCCCTAAGCCTTTGTTCTCTGTTTTGGAAGTCACATGACAAAAACGTAATGTTCGAACTATTTCAGACTTTCCACACACTGTTTGACCAAATATCAGCAATATTGACATAAATTCCCTTTTTAATGGTTAACAACTAGCCCAAATAAGTATACCGGTATGTGAATACCTTCAGATATGACAGATATGACAAAGATTAAAAAAAAAGAATGTCAAAATGTTTGCATGACGTTAAGACAAGAAAGAACTCAAAACGTTGAAAAGCTTAATTCCAGTGAAAATCCTACTTAACACATCACCACATAAGGTGGAGTTTTAAGGCCCCTACTTTGGAAATTAGACTTTTAAAAACATTGTGCGAAAAGGAAAAAATGTTAGTAACAAGCATTTTCTCCTTTTCCAACAATATCTTCATTTGCGCCACGTTTCATTTGTTGTCTGCAAATGCTTCGAACATGGACCAGTCTTATTTATTTATTTATTCTCATCATTTCCTCTTTACAGAGATTAATTTTAGTTTTCAGACATGTCAGATATAAGAAATATAATATGTATATGTAATATTATCATTAAAACATGGTGTAACTGGAGAAAAAAGTAATTGTGCAATAGTATAAATAATGTGGGGGGGTTGCGGAATTGGGATTAGAGAATGAGAGACAGACAGACAGACAGACAAAGAGGGAGAGACAGATAGACAGAGATGGAGAGAGAGTCAGCGGCAGAGAGAGACATCTACAGACAAATCATTGCACGCAAGTGCACGGACGTTGTCTGCGGATGTCATATTCTTCGAAGATTCGATCTTTCTGCTACATGACGCATCACTAGATTCTGTACAGGATAAATATTAATGCGCCGCTAATAAAGTAGCAATGGAGAAAATGGCCATAAACAATACATTTGTGGAAAATGTAGCCTTTTTTCTCGCTCCAAATATCTTAGAAATTTGATTATTTCAAAAGGGGGAAATGGTTTTCACAAATACTCCTGTTTTACTGCACATCTTTAAATACAGTTTCTAAATATAAACTGTAAAAGGGAAACCAACAGGATTTGTACAGGGTTGTTTCTCCACAGACTTATCAACAAGAAGTCTGGGGTTATACCGAAGCTATTACCCAAGCCTATGGGGCTGTTTATATAAATGGCCGGTGCATAGGTTACATGCTAGCTGACCATAGCTGGATGAATCATAGTCTACCAGGTAGCGTTTTAACGTTTACTTAAACGTTTATTTTGAAATTCAAAGTAACGGTTGTCGTTATCGGTTCTGTACCCAACTGTGATGCGTCATAGCAGACAGGTCGAATCTTCGAAGAATATGACATGTACAGACAACGGCTCGGACGAAAAAGTCTGTTTCAAAAGCGGGCACCAGCTGAAACGGTGACCAGACTGGCGGAAACGGTCTAAGCTGCACGTGCGAAGTCCAGCTGTGACAAACGTGAAATTGTTTGTATTGTCAAAAAAAGATCTACACTATCAAATGTAGACAGTCCGAAAGGTATGCAAACCCTACTGATGGAGCGATAGTGAATTAAAGATGACACACAATTTAAAAAAGAAAGGACCATAAGTCTTCTTCCCTGACCCACTCCTTTTTCTGTTCGGTTCCGGGCTTGTTCGTCCCTAGGCTTATTCGTCCCTGACTTTATTCGTCCCTGGGTTTACTTACCTGGGCTTGTTTCAGTTTAAAAGCAAAACTGGCTCACCAAATATGACCAAAGACTCAATATTTCCCTAATTACAGACTGGTATTGATGACATAGTTTGGAATATCTGCTGTTAAGACCTTCTCACACTTGTCAAAATCGGTGATCTATAGACAGTTTATAATTAACACCTTTGATTGTTAGGTACAAATACACTAATATGTGACAGTCACTACTAATCCTATATTGTACTAATTTGAAAGTACTTTAAGTGCATTTTCACATTCTCCACTGAAAGTTTATATAGTTATTTGATTCAATATTATGAACAATTGATTGACAGTTATGCTTTTTTTGGGAACCTCTACAATAATCTAACTATGCAAGGTTTAATTCAGTTGCAGGTCTTTAGCCAGAAATTCTGGTAAAAGGCCCTGAGCCAAATTTGGGGAAAAAAATGACAAAATGTCAAAATTGAGGAAAAATACTGACAAAGCATATAAGGTTAAGAATGCACGAAAAAACTTCCAGTCTTATTTTTTCGGGCATTTTTTTTATTTTTCTGGAGATTTACTACATCTGCGTCGACATAATGAAAACAATGACTGATGCACAGTGTCCAAGGTGATTTTGTTTCTATTTGGGAAAAAAATCATGGAATTAGGCAAAATGAGTACTATTTCTGGCCCCACAGGAAAGGCAGAAAATTCTCTGAGTTGGAATAAACAAAACTTTGATGAACAAACCTAGGCCAGGTACAAAAAAAAGAACTTGTCATTCCAGCATGTGGCTTCTTTGGCCTATCTTCGTCTAAATGATGATATTTCAACATTTTAATGTCAGGGTCAATTGATCTTGTGTAATAATTAATTGATGCACTTATTGTAAGCAAATGAAGGTTACAGTTAACAGTTCCTCAAATGAACACATCTACAAATCTTCATCATGTTGGTAGAGTCCTATTGACGGTCCAAAGTCATTGCTCTTCCAGAGAACATAAATCATAAACTTTTACACATTGAATGTATTTTTGGATTAAAAATTGTGAGTCAAAAGATAGAATTTGTCTTTGAAAGGATTGGATAGGAGGAAATACAAGCCATTTTTTTTTTCTCTCTGTTATGTTTTCAAAGGCCTTGGGATAGCATAGAATTATTTGGTGAAGGCTACATCAAATACATTTTTGTCATATGCACTTCTTGAGTAGGGAAAGATGACCACAAATTCCGCCAGAATGTTTTGATTAGTTATGCTGCCATAAATAACATTCAAAAGTTGTGCTTTGTGTTAATCTAGTGAAAATTCATTATGAAATGGTTCTCTGTTTTAAGACCCTTTGAAAGAGGATGCTTTATGACATATTGTCGAGAAAAGGAGAAAATGATTATCATAACCAACATTTTCTCCTTTCATACAATTGATTTTTTTTTTACCTTTAAGATGCAATCCCATATATGATCAGCATTTGTTTACAAATTCTTTCTATTAGAATACATGTAATTATAACAACATTAACCCTTTTCAAAAAAAACCTGTGTTTTTACGTGTCTGCAGTACAAGTCTTTTAAAAACATTGTGGGAAAAGGAGAAATTGCTCATAACAAGCAATTTTTCCTTTTTCACAATGTTTTCTACTCTATTGGAGGACTTTCTTCCATTATTATCAAATTTAACATTGTCATCTGCAAACTCTTTCAGTTTGAAGTCTAAAAAATTTTTTGTTTGGGAAAAGGTTAATTGTTGTCTGGTAGAGAGGTTATTTACTGTCATATATCTTATTTGCTTGTTCCTCACTTGCAGTGATGGTTTTGATGGGTGTATCCTGGGAACGACACTGAAGACCCCTAGTCTAAGTTTGATGAAACACAGAAAATAGATGAAAAAGTTAGCTGTTGTCATGATATAACTGATGTACTGCTGAAAGTAATGTAAAACACTAGATGGGGACAAATCTATGACTGGTTCAAGATGGAACAGTGGATAGAGGTACATTTACATGTTCAAACTTTGTTCTTAGTGTTCAAAGTGCTTTTTGAGGCCACTGCATTTTAACTCTTTACCAAACGACAAACTCTTCCAAACTGAAAGCTTCTGAAAGTGATATAGATAAACTACAGTTCTTTGACAAATTCACGGGGTAGAAAACATTATGAGAAAAGGAAAAAATGCTGGTTATCAGCATTTTCTCCTATACCAACAATGTATTCAAAAGTCTTCTCCAGCAAGATCATTAAAAGTAGAAATTGTGTGGTTAACCTAATGGGTCAAATGTAGATGGCATATAGTATCCCTGTTGTTTGTGGGTATGTCATGGAAATCCTGTTTATGGTTAGGAAAATGGCTTGTTATCTTTGAATACATTTTGTCGATGATGGATATTCTAAAGCCAAAATAGCAGCCATATCAATTTAAAGCATACCATTTAACTCTTTACCAAATGGCAAAATTTAAGCTTGTCTGAATTGAAAGCATTTGCAGATGACAAATTAAAAGTTGCTCAATGGATGGTATTTTTCTTTGAAATGGTAGAAAACATTGTTGGAAAAGGAGTTAAAGCTGGTTACCAGCATTTTCTCCTTTCCCGCAATGTTTTCAAAAGGCCTCCTTTCTCAGGGTCGTGAAAAGTCGGGATTGTTTGGTAAAGGCTTAAAAGTATTGAAATTATTGTGAAGATGGCAATCTATTATTGCATGGTTGGTCTAAATGTAGAAAAATGAATTCTAAAACAAGGTCAAAAGTTGCTAGGTCACTCTATCTTTTGTTTACTATTCACCTGGTTTTAAAGTTCATTTTAAAAGTCATAATGGTCAGTTATTAAATGAGTTATGAACATTTTTCAAGTTCATTTTTGGTAAAGTACAGGTTTCAAGTAAATGTATTATTCTATTGGATTTGATTTTTTACAAACTGGTACAGTTAAATTAATGTAAGACTCCAGATTTGATGTAGGGTAGGGTTTTTTAAATGGAGGGTCCTTGAGTAAGACACTACAGAGCCCTAACCTAAAACTGTTGAAATCCAGGGCATACTTGAATGAGCTGTTGCTGAGATATGCTTTCTCTTTACCAAATGACAAAATTTTAGACTTGTCCAAATTGAAAGCATTTGCAGACAACAAAATAAACATGACTCAAAAATTGAAACTTGACTTTGGAAGAGTAGAAAACACTGTGGGAAAAGGAGAAAATGCTGGTTACCAGCTTTTTCTCCTTTTCCCACAGTTTTTTCAGAAGGCTTCTTCCTCGGGGTCGCTAAAACCAGGGATTGTTTGGTAGAGTTAAAATAATCAATAAAACTATCAGTTGCATCTTAGCCTTTCATTCTCAGCTGATTTTTAAGTGCTAACAGGTATGTTCACATTGTAAACATTAGTAATGCATTTACCCTGAAAGTGTGAAGTAAACAAAATTGAAATTTTCAGGTTGGAAAAATAAGCCAACCAATTGCCATTTGAAACTGCCTTTTTGGACAGAATGTCTCTGCATCATGGTCAGCATAGATCCCAGGTTAGTCTGCAGTAAACATGCAATTTGATCTTGGATCTTTACAGGCTTGAAAGGCAACTACAGTTGTGAAACTGCCTATATTTAGCTATAGTTGTGAAACTGTCCTTAGATAGAGCATGGAGGTTGGTGAAGATCCCAGGTCAGTCTGTAGTAAACATGCAGTGTGATCTTGGATCTTCACTTTCTGCAAAAGGCAACTTTTGTTGTGAAAGGCACTTAAAGCATTTTAAAGAAGAGTTGAAATTGATGTGAATTATGCTTTCTATTTTCAGGAAGACAATGTGATGTAGAGATGGGTATCTGACTAAATCTTTCCAGCTGGGAGTATTAGACTACGGAATGAAGATTTAACCTGTTTCTGCCAGTAAAAAAAGGAACTGTAATTTCAAGGCTGTTTTGACCCATGGAAAAATTAGCAGATCTTCCAGAATTGTCTTGTTGTAGAAAAAGGATAAAAAGTTGGAAGCCAGCTTTTTTTTCCTTTTATCACAATGTTTTCTACCCTTTCAGAGACAAATTTCATCATTTGAGCCATATTTGAATTGTCATCTTCATTGAATTTGAGCCAGTCTAGAATTTGGTTGTCTGGTAAAGGGTTAATCAAATGGGCTTAGGCCTGCAAAATGTGGTGTGCATGTAGATTCCAACAGTGGACATTTGTCAAGATTTTTAGCTCACCTAAGCACAAAGTGCTCAAGGTGAGCTTTTGTGATTGTGCTTTGTCCATCTTCAATCATCAAGGTGTCAACAATTACCTTGTATGCACACTAGAGACCACATTTTCTGTCCAAAATTCATGAAACTTGGTCCGAATGTTTGTCTTGATAATGTCTCAGATGAATTCGAAATTGGGTCAATGTTTCTCGTTTTTACTTCATAACAGAATAACTTTGCACAAATGTTAACCACATAAAGATCATGTGTTATGTGCAGGAGTCATGTCTGTAGATAAAGTCAAGGTCACAGCAAGGCTAAATGTATTGGGACAAAAGTGTTGGTGTCTGACCTGTAACTCTTTTAATTATGAATGAATTTTGAACAGTGTAACTTTGTAAAATTGTCAACCACATAACAAACAATGTGTTGGGCCTAAGACTTCCTGTCAGAAGGTCAAAGGTCAAGGTCATTGCAAGGTCAAGTATCATTTAAATGAGAAATTTTAGTGGTTTATGTTTGTGTCCAGCATGTTACATTTTTAATTATGAATGAATTTCATTGTAAGTGTGCAGAATATTAAACCATATAATGACCGTGTGTTGGGTGCAAGAACCATGTCTGTAGCTCAAAGGTCATGGCAAGGTGTCCCTTTTCGTGTCAGGGCTATAACTCTTTCCCCTTTGACTTAATATCAAAATAATTTTTCACAAATGTTATCCACATCAAGACGATGTGTCATGAACAAGTAATGTCCATAGGATAAAGATCAAGGTCACAGCAAGGTCAAATATGATTTTTGGTGAAGGTGTTTGTGTAAGGGCCTATTACTTTTTTTAATTATAAATGAATATCAGTATAACTTTGCCGAATTGTCAACAATAGAGTAAATTCACCATATATCGACACCTTAAGCATGTACCGCTGTTGAAAGGATACTGAGGCATGTATTTTAGCCTTACTTCTTGTCACTTTGAAAGACGACTTTTCATTGGCTTAATTTTCAATACAAGACTGTCAGAGAAGCATGTTTAAACCAATCACGAAGCGTTTTATAGGAGAAGGAAAATTTGGTGTTTTTAATACAATGACCCTAATACCGACACCCCCTTCCCATTTATCGACACCCCTATTAGTTTTACAGAAAAAAACTACAGAAACAATGATTGAATAATATGTATCTATTTCTATTATCAGATATTTCATTAATCATACATTCATTGCTTAAAGCGAGTCCACTGGCGTAGAATGATAGTTGATTTTCTGGCCTTTAACAATATAATGCAATATTTCCAGGGGAAAAAATGTTTCTGAATCCATCTGTTCAACCAGATTTCGTTATATACATGCATATAATGTACCTTGCCTCCTTGAAACCACCTAAACTAACATCTCCAAGGTGTTTACCTTGCAAAAGGATTAAAGGGGGCAAATAATCGCCAAATGCATTGAGCAGTGCCATTCATTGTTAGTTGTGCATAGTTTAGTGTTTGTTACCTTGTAGTATACATGTGACGTTATTTGAACTCCTTTTTTGAATAAATACAAGACTAGACTTTGCAGACAACAGAAAACTAGACTCAGCCGTGTTGAGTGGGCAGAGGTTTCTTTGGCAGACAATCAAAATCTGGAACATCTTTTACAAAATATTTCATAACTCCACCGAACAAACCAGAAGTCATACAAATCATTTATTCTGGCTTGCTCCTAACGCCTGTATGAGTGTGCATGGTTATTAAAGGGTTGTATACAGAACAAACCAACAATGAACAGGTGAATTGTTCTTAAAAGAGGTTTCCTTAACATCGATGTGGAGGACATGTTTAACTTAAATCACAGTTTTATGTTTTTAAAAGCAAAGAGTAGCCAATAGATAATTATACACTAACTTTGCCTTGCACACCGAAGTAGCCTTCTCAGCACAGGTAAGAACAAGTTTTGGGCCAGGCGTAGAAGCAAGTTCAAGCACTCTACCTGCTAGCTACCAGTGTGTGAAACATCTAAAGCCTTTGCAGCTGCCATCTTACTAAATTATCCCTATCTTACAGCAGAACTTGAGTGTGCTATTTGCTCCACAGCATGTTTCACTTCTCTTTGATGTTACCCAACCCTACATTTTACACCAAATTTTTACTACGGAAGAATCTCTTTATTTTACTTGAGATGGTGTTTGTTATATCTTTCTATATCTAGTGCTATAAAAATGCCTGATAGAACCATATATATGACATTGCATTCCCCCTTGTGAATGTTGGAAAATTAACATCCAAAGGGACATGTCGGTAATAGGGAGCCTAAATTTCACCCTTGCGCATTTTAGAGACTGCATTTTTCTGCTTACATAGATCAAAGTCTTTTGTTAAAGCATTATTTTCAATTAAAGTGAACCTTTGAAATGCATGATTTTAACAAATTTTCCTACTGTGACCCAAAAAAATAAATTTAATGGTCATGTATATTATCAACTATCCTTAACTCAGGGGTTTAGCTATCCCCGATTCGGATTTAGACCCCGAATCGGGGATAGGGTTTAGCCAGAGCCCTGTAAACATCGATTCAGTTAAATTTAAAAAAGGATGCTCAATTTTGCAGAGGTGTCGGTATTAGATGAATTTACTCTATTTAAACAATGTGTCTTGCGCAAGAACCTTACCCAAAGGTCAAAAGTCAATGTCAAGACAAGGTCAGAAGTGTTTGTTAATGTTGTGTCCATAGTCAGTGTTACTGACTATGGACACAACACTAACAAACACTTCTACATTGTAGCTTTATCAAGTAGGCCTCTACCGAGAGTGCCTATATAATAGCCCTAGGGTCAAATTTGGCCTTGCCCCTGGGGTCACAAGTTTACATGGGCTTACATGGGAATATTTCAAAAATCTTCTTGTACCTGGCCATAAGGCCTACGGCTATCAAATTTTGTATGTAGCTATATCTAGTGGGCCTCTACCAAGAGGATCAGTATTATAGCCCTAGGGTCAAGTTTGGCCCCAACCCAGGGGTCACAAGTTTTACATGGATTTATATACTGAAAACTTCAGAAATCTTCCTGTTACTTGCCATAAGACCTAGACCTACCAAATTTAGCCCTGTCTCAAGGGGTCTCATGTTTTACAGGGCCTTTTTTTTGAGGAAACTTTGAAAATCTTGTTTATAACCATACATCCTAGACCTATATTATTTGATATGGGGCTTTATCTGGTGGACCTCTATCAGGAATCAAGTAATTATAGCCGTGTGGTCAACATTGGCTTTGCCCTGGGGTCATAACTTTATTGTAGGACTTTATAGAGAAAATTTTGTATGTCTTTTACTTCGATACCAATTGGCCTGGTATTGTAATGTTTGGTGTGTAGAGTTTTTACTTATTGGCCAGTGGAGCAATACAGGGCCATCATGGCCCTCTTGTTGCATAAGCTTATATAGCAAAAACTTTAAAAATCTTCTTGTTTCTGACCATGAGCTAAAAATTCAATTTTATATGAGTGTTATCATCTCATAGGCTTCTTCCAAAATTGGCCCCACTCCCTTGGGTCAGTGCATATAGAGTGAAAATTCAAAAAATCTTATTGCTTAGAACCATAAATCCTAGGCCTACCAAATTTGGCACAAACCTTCATGTTGCAGTTCACTTCTGGATTTGTTCAAAATTTAGCCCTGGGATCATAATTAGCCCTGTCTCAGGGGTCTCCTGTTGCTCAGTGGTAAAGTGTGGACTCGTAACCTGGAGGCCCTGGGTTCAAGCTGCATTGGATCCACTGGGTTTTTCATGGGAATGTCCTTTGGCAAGACACTTCAGAGCCCTAGCCTAGTACTGTTAAATCCCAGGAAATACATGAATATGTGAGCTGTCGCAATGATAAGACTGAAAAAATGTTGAAAGCGGCATAAAACACCATTCAATCAATTTTTATTGAGGAAACTTTGGGAAATTTTCTTGTCTATAACCATACATTCTAGACCTATATGTCTTCTTGTTCAAAACATTTTTGCCAAGAAGATTTAAGTTTGGCTCATAGGGTTTGTACTTAATAGGCAGTGGAGCAATACAGGGCCATTATGGCTCTATAGTTTGATAAAGGGTTAAAAGATACGCAGTTTTAAGATGTCTTTCTTTTTGGAATTTTGTACATTTAAAGTGACAAATACATTTAAATAACGTGGAAAAGGAGATGCTGCAAAATATTGTTACGAGATTGTGTAGATGAAGATTAGACTGCCTCCTAGTCTGATCTTCACCTTCACTGTGTAGGATAATCTGTTATATGAAAGCAAGGTCTAAACATATTTTACCAATTTTCAGCTCCACTGCCCAAAGGCCAGGGGGCTTATATCATGGCCCTGTGTCTATCTTCAGTGTCTCTATCCATTTAACTTTTACTTGAAACACCTCCTTCTCTGAAACTTTAATTTTACCAAACTTCACTGATATGATCCTGTCATGGTCCTCTTCAGAAATTCTTGAAAAATTTGATTCCAGTTATAATTCTGGTTGCCATGACAACAAAACTGAAGATTATTCAAAA
Organism: Hippopus hippopus; assembly: GCA_946811185.2. NCBI lineage: Eukaryota > Metazoa > Mollusca > Bivalvia > Cardiida > Cardiidae > Hippopus > Hippopus hippopus. Next base: position 47,472,750 of record OX328104.1, on the reverse strand, counting down.
TCTTGCCCTGGGATGGAAATAAGTTCCGCCTCAGGGGTCTAATGCTTTACAGGGGCTTTATATTGAGAAAACTTTCAAAATCTTCTTATAACTATATGGCCTAGACCTGTCTCATTTGTACAGTATGTGCACAGTATGTGGCTTTATCATGAGGACCTCTACCAGGTTTTATGTAATTGTTGCCAAGCACTTAGTAATGGCCTTGCCCTGGGTCACAATTTTCATATGGGCTATTACAGAGAAAACTTTATAAGTCTTCTTGTAAGACCATTTGGCCTAGAATTGTAATGTTTGGTATGTAGGGTTTGTACTTATTAGCAAGTGAAGTGATACAGGGCCATCATGGTAATATTTTCCCTTGTGGCGCAAATATTACCGATGATGTTTACTTGATGAAATAAATTTTGTTTTTTAACGAAAAAAGTACCCTTTAGGTATGCACAAGAGTGCTCAAAGCAAGATAAATCTATTGTAATAGCAATGATAGGTATTGCAGATGACAAATGAAATAACAAGGGCCTAACCAGGGGTTCAAAACCATTACACACTCCGAATCAAGAGTGCCATTTCACCCTTTGGCTGCTTTCGGGGCAGTGTAAATCAAAGAACAGACTGCTTAGGACGGCCAGTGTGATCTTGATCAACCCTGTACAGCAGGACTTTTTATCAAAAAGGATGAATTTGCAATATTTGGCTTTAAACTACTATCACGTGGTAAAAGGTTAACTTAGTACCAAACCAGCTATAATTTAAAATCATGATTGAATATGTTCTTCAAAACATTGTGGAAAATGACGAAAGTGCTGGTAAGTAATATTCACTCCTTTTCCTGCATGTTTTCTACCCTTTCATAGATAAATCACAGCATTTATGCCACATGTAATTTTTCGTCTGCAAATTATTTGCAATATCCGTATGTCTAAAATGTTTTCGTTCGGTAAAGATGTTAAAATACTCTGTATTATGATGAGGTTATCATCTTGATTTTAACATTTTCTCAATCCAGCAATTGTTTTTAAGCAAAATGATGTAAAAAAAGTTCTTGAAGACGTTATGGAAAATGGTGAACGTGCTTGTAACCAGCATTTTCTCTTTTCCACATTGTTTTCTACCCCTTGAAAGACAAATTTCATTTTCATAGCCATATTCAATTTGTCATCTTTGAATTTGGACATGTGTAATATTTTGTTGCTTGGTGGAGAGATAATGAACTTGGTTCAGCCTTTTTGATCAATTTATTTAAGACTTTCGTATTCGTGTATTGACCCTTGCCCAGATGACAAAATTTTAGATTAATCTCTATTGAAGGCATTTGCTGTCGACAAATACATGCATGCTTCAACTAATGGTAATTGTGTGTGTTAGAGTAAAAAACATGGTGGAAAAGGGGGGAAAATATTGGTACCCAGGATTTTCTCCTTTTTCCACAATATTTTCTGTAGCCATCATTTTCCGCAATGTTTTCTATAGCCATTTAAAATTGTTGAATTTGATCTTTGTTTATTGTGTTTTTGTTTGATACATAAACTTTTCATTTTGAGTATTAAAAGATATTCTTTTTATACTTCGGTGTTGTTCTTGCTTAAACCAGGGATTTTATATACATGTGTATATACAATCCCTGCTTAAACTTGGTCTCTGCACAGAGAAAACAAGTTCTATAAATTGTTTAGAAAAACTCTAAATAATTTCTATCTTTTATTAAACACCTCTGTAGTAACATGAATAATATGTAATACACTGAGTAGCAAAAGGTAATTTTCCTGTGTCCCCCATCGCCTACCCAAGTGTCTTTCTTGCCCCTTCGCTATCCGGCTGTTGGTTTCTCTATCCAGGTGTCTTTTTCTGTTTTCCCCCATCTCCCTGTGCGCTTTTTTTTTTATGCGGGTGTGCGTTTCGATCTCGGGTCGCCACCTTCCGAGTCGACTACCCTGACCATTAGACCACTTTGGAGCCTATTAGATTTATGTTGTAGTTCATATTTGAATACAATGTCTTGTAAAAACATGGGGGAAAAAAAACAAGTTCTACCGGAAGTCTCGCTATAAAAGCCAGGTGAGTGAAGTTCTTCAATCAAAACTCTGTATCAAACTGGCCCGTGTTTTACAACCACAGACAGAAGGCTTTTGAAAACATCATGGAATAAGGAGAAAAAGCTGGTAACCAACAATTTCCTCATTCCCCAAATGATTTCTACACTTGGAAAAAAAAAAACACTGAGCAGCATTTAATTTGTCGTCTGCCCAGGCGGTTCTTATGAACGATTCTTCATTTTTGTCGTCTGATAAAGCGTTCGCTTTAACTGAAAATACCAAACTCAGCACCTCATCAATCAAACACGTAGGAAGCAGATAACTTTGAAAATATTCCTGTAAAATGCTGATGGTGATGTAACAAACATGAATGCACGTGAAATGATTGTGACAAAAGGAGCTGTTCAGCCTGGGTCCGAGCTCCAATAATTTCTCAATCAGTCCTTATCACTGTCTACCTAGATCTTCAAACATAATCTGCTTTTTTTTCTGTCAAACTGGCGTCAAAATGAATAGAAGGGAAAATGAAAAGAATGGCAACCAGGCTGTCGTAATGCCACTTTGGAAAGTACAAGCATATTATGGCTATACTTCGCTTATACATAATATAACATTTTTTCATTCAGCAAAACACCACACTTGCATGTTTATAGCTTGCAATGTAAGCAACAATTACTTGTCATCATGAGCGGAATTTAAAACCCTACTTAGATTGCCATAACAAGACATTATCTAAGAAGTATGATAAATAAATACGATTGTAGAAATAACATGTAGTAATAGTGTATCAAAACCTTTAGCGCCGACTAAAACCAATAGACTAGGGTCTGAGATTTTTATAGACTATAATCAGACTACCTATCATGCCCAGTCCGATCTTGATCTATACTGTCTGCTACGTGTTTCCTGGTCATTACCAATACAAGGCTGACCAGTACTTCACCTGGCCAACAGAAATTCCCACGCAAAACCAGTGTGGCCGTGGAGAATCGACCCCAAAACCTCTAAATCATATATCGCTTCCCTTAACTCTTTACCAGACGACAAAATTGTGGAGTTGTTCAAATTGGAAGAATTTGCAGACGACAATTCAGATATGGCTAACATTATAGTATTTGTCCATGGTAGTGTAGACTTGAAAATATTGTGGAAAAAGCACTCTCTACTGTCACCACAATATTTTCCAAAACTTTGTTTCTCGTGGAAGTTCAAACTCTAGATTGTTTGGTAAAGGGTTACGATGCTGGATATGTAAAAATTAACCATTATCCTGCTGAATAAATGAAATCTGTAAGCCGATAGTACAAACCCAAAGTTTCCTATTTCAAAGGTGTTTATGGAGGAAAGATATCGCCTTTTCGGAAAGTGTAGATCCAAGGTCAGACTGCACGTTCTGTGCAGTCTGATCTTGATCTACGCTGTTCGCTAAAGGTCAGTGAGTCGCGCTTGTCAGCCTTTGGGTTAAATTCTTGAACGATCCCCACTTACAGGACTATTCTTGTTGGAGTATCCCTACGCAAAGCACTGCAAAGTTCTAGTCCAGGGCTGGTAAATCAGCCATGACGAAAAACGTTCATAACCTGGTCGCCAGCATTTTCTCCTTAGTCCTCAATATTTCCCATTCTCTCTTAGACAAATCTCAAAAATTTCAAAATCACCTGCAAACGCTTTCAATTTGGACAAGTCTAAAATTCTGTCGTCTGATCAATAGTTTTAAATGATGTCCATTGTGATGAAATTATCGGCTGCTTTCCTGTGTCTAAATAAAACGTTCTAACTCTTTCAGTGCCAAGTAAATAAACTCGACCTCTTTCGACGGCTCTAAATATAATCCAGTGAAACTTAAAAGAGTTTGATTGTATAGACTTGACTACACAAGCGGAGGGTATAGATCAAAGATCAGACTGCACGTTCTGTGCAGTCTGATCTTGATCTTTGCCGTCCGCAAAAGTCAATGTTTTCGCCTATGGCGCCGAAAGGGTTAGGAGAAACGATTTCTGTCACAATGGTAATTATTCAACTTTGAAAGTGATTGGTAGATTGGACTTTTTACATCGCTTTCTTAATTATTTCAGTCATATTACGGCAACAGCCCACATATCCATGTATTTCCTGGGTTTCACAAGTACTAGGCTAGGGCTGTAAATAGTCTTGCCCAGGGACACTCCCATGAAAATCCAGTGTTTCCAGTGAGGTTCGAACTCGGGGTCACCTGGTCATGAGCCTTGCGGAGGAGTGTAATTTGTCGCATTAGCGGTACATGACGCTTTAAACATTATTTTAGTCATATCATGGCAAAAGCTGATCAGTTATTCCTATGTTTCATAACTTCCTTCGTCTCACAGGTACTAGGGCAGGTTTTAAAAGTGTTTTATCCAAGGGCACTCTAGCAAAATCCATGTCTCTCTCTAAGACTGGCGGACCATGAATCCTGCATCTAAACTACTTGGCCATGTTGAACCCTTTAGCCGAACAAGATATCGAACTCACATGTTTTCGGGCGCGGCATCGAACCCACAACCCCTAATTTTCAAGCCCCGTTGTCACCAACTGCGCTAATGGTTCTACATCAAACCAACATCTCCTAAATTTTCTAGCCCCGTTGTCACCAACTGAGCCACCCGGCTCGGCATAATCCCGCGAACTACCCACCATGGATTTTGCTTAGCAATTTGGTGGGGGATAACACAGTATGCAGGACTTGCGGATTTACCATTTCAGCCGATTTATTCCGTACTTTTTTTTTGGCATTATTCCCCTAAATACTATGCAAAATCCATTGTGGGGAATTCCCGGTATTATGCCCCGGGCTCGATATGGAACCCACAGCTCCTAACTTTTCTAGCCCCGTACGTGAATAACTGAGCTCATCACGACGACCATCATTTAACTTCGTAGGAGATGGGATGGGGTGGGGTGAAAATAAGTGACAGAGAGTATGATGATGATTGACGACAGAGAGTATGATGATGATTGACAAAAAATGACGATTAAAAAAAAAGGAGAAAAGAAAAAACCACAACTACATAACTTAACCCACCTGGATGTTTATTATTTCCAGACTTTTTGTATTGATTAGATAATCCATCATAAAAAATACACACATTGTTTCATAAACAAACATTTTACACAACAGACTAACACACTAAACAGTGAATACAAAACATGTCCAAATTAAGCACGTGGAAAGTCTGCAAATTTCCTGGTTGAATGGGGGGGAGGAGGGGCGGGGAATGACTGGGGATATATAAATGTTTACCAATGTTAGCGTACAGGCTGATCGTAGTCTACAGTCTACACTATTCTTTTCTGGTGATGTTTTAAAATATAATTATTGATGAAAATGAGGTGTGTAATCAGTTGCAGAATATCTTTTATGATTTGAAAGTGTTATCAGATACCCAATGATGAAACACCCTGTCCTTGAAGTTGACTTACCATAAATAAGTCAAAGAATGTTTAGACACAGACGACACCAGTTAAGTTTCTAAGAAAATTATGATGGTAGATGTACCAAGTACTGGTTCAGAGGACGCAGACAAAGTTCAAATTTAGGACGACGTTAAGGGTCAAATTATATATATTCTCAAGAGGGATAATTAATTTTAGACTTAGATCTAGATCTACAGTATACGCGTATAGAAGCTGTACATTGGATAGAGTTCCCAAAAACCAATCTTAATACCATTCTTATCCAATTCTCAAGAATTTTCTAAAATTTAAAGTGATGCAACTTCTGACTGGCTTAACTAAATGGTTTCGCCAATCAGATATTGTAATATATCTACATCAAGAACGGGACAAAGAATACGCAGGCTGACATGGGTAGATACTTTTTAACATTGGTTAATCTCCTGCATGGCAAAGGACAATTCTACCCCCTATATCCAGTTGATTGTTAGACAAAATGGATTATAAGGATTCATAATTATGTGACGACTTGCTTGGCTTTATGCATTCGGTCCCTTTTTGCCAGAGCATGGCTCAATGGTATCTAAATGAAGAGAAAATATGTCAGTAATCTTCAGTCTGGTTTTAGAAGAGGCCTTTCAACAGGTACCTGTCTACTTCATCTTTTTATCTTTGAACTGGCTTCCTGTTTGTAGAAAAGTAGAAACAACATTTTTTACATGTATTTAAAATTCAGAATGAATTAGCACCTGAATGCATGAATGTTCATTTAAGAAATAATCTTTCTATCGTGGTTTATCGTTCAATAAACCATGGATGTGAGTTATGGCACACAATAAAAAATCCACGAGGGCGATAGCCCGAGTCGTTTATTTATTGCGCCTCCTAACTCACAACGTGGTTTATTGAACGATACACCGCGATAGAAAGAAGATTATTTCGATTCTAACATGACCAACTCTTGTTCAAAGGAAAACAAGTTCATACTCAGTGTAAAAACGCGGATGCGGATTATACTCCCTTGAATACACCACGGCTGTTCCACTTTCTTACCAGGACAAAACCCCAGTGCCCAGTCGGTAAATATGAAAGAATCAAAATTTCGATACAACCTTAGGCATCAAATACAACATAAATAATCATCCCGTTTTACTATTATATTTTCTCCCTTTCAAATGACAAAGAAAAATGAGTGTATTGCCAAGCATTAGGAGTCGCAGTTGCTTCGAATGCTATGAATATTACCCTACCCACTCCCAATCCCATTTCCAACGCAACACTGGTCAATTTTGAACTAATCTTCAACTTTAAAACACACTTGATTTGCATATGTTTACTGATAACATTTCAGATAGTTCCATTTTTTTTTTTTTTTTTTAAACAGTTAACATCGATAAATCCTTGAGGATTTTCCTTCTTCCTCAGTCAAGGAGCGGAAAATGACGATTTGTTTACGTCAAGTGACTTTCATTGATAAAGTATCGGAGGGCGAAGACATGGAACAACTACAGGCAACTTACTTTATACAGAATGACGTCACTCTATATAGAATGACGCAGTTTTACCACGCTTTAGTTGCACTGTGTTTATAGAGCCCAATTCACGCGTCATATTAGAATTATTAATTATTATTCTTCTTCTTTAAAAAAATGTTATAGGAGCATCACCCATGCCTCACCTAAGAGGGGCATTCAGCAAGATTTCGTTTCGAAAGTTTTCTAGAAAATCTTCATTTGAGGGCAAAGGTGACTTTAAAATTAAAACATTGATAGAAAAACATGTTGAAAAACAATGAATTGCCGAGATTTTTTTGTATTTTTACTGTATAATATTCCTATACAGTTAGTAACGGTATAACCGCCATTGCATAACAAGGGATATATACATTTTAAACACAGATTAAACACAGTTGGTTCAGCTAATAGAGTCACGGACTCTGGTGTTGGAGGTCGTGGTTTCGAATCACGCCGGAGGCAATCTTTTTACCAGCATTTTGTAAGGCAGGACAGTCACGTCCATATGATTTTTCCTTCCAGAATATCAATTTCTACTTACAAAAAAACTTAGAGTCAAAATCTAGTTTAATGCCCCTTTAATATACTTAAAACCATACTTGATCCCTATATTGCAAACTTGCAAAAATAAAGGACGTCAGTCGACTTGCAATGACATAAGCAGCGAGGGATTGTACACTATTGACGTTTCATCCATTTTCGTCTGAAAAAAGTTTATCACACAGAAAGACAAGCCGATAAGATGCTAATAAAGTTAAATGTTGATAATATAAATTCATGTTTATGTAAAAAGAGCATTTGTTCAAATTGCTTATTCCCGTTTTACAAGGAAGTTTTATAAGACGTGTGCTACTAATTTGTTTCTTGACGTTATGTGTGTTAACATAATTTCTCTTGATGACGAATGCTTGCGTTACTAAACGTTACAAGCGTTTTCTAAATTTGAAAGAAACACAACTTCTGATTGGCTAAACTATATGGGTTTCGTAACTAAACGTTACTTACATTTTTTGAATTTGAAAGTAACACAACTTCTGATTGGCTAAACCATATGGTTTAGCCAATCAGAAGTTGTGTTACTTTCTAATTTAGAAAATTCTTGGGAAAAAGACTAAGAGCGTCTCGAATGGTTGGTCAAAACGGACCCTGACTGCACTTAACAAGGACTTTGCCGTGTTCCCCGTATCCTGTTCAAAACCTGTCTGCTGAAGCAAAGTAAAAGTCTAAATAAAAAAGTGACTACTTACCTTTTCCTTCGGATAAAGATTTCCGAAACCATTCAACTCTTGAGCAATTTTTAATTCCCGACTTGTTAGAATTCGGAGCATTTTTTGACAAATTTATGACAAATTACCTGGGATACAAATGACTCAAACGATGAAAGTCTCGCTTTCTGTCTTTGAAAAAGCAGAAAATATTGTTGCAAAATTAGAAAATGCTTCTTCCTAGAGGTCAATGAAGGCTAAATATTGTTTATTATAAAGTATTAATGTTACATGCAAGATACAGAATGTTGGAAAGATAATATTTCTTGACATTTTGATGCCCTCAAGTGCAAAGAGGATGTACTATTTCCTGAGCTAAACCTGTCATGTACGTAGTGACGCAGTTCTGACGCATGCGTATCCAAGTACCTTGCCTTTTCCAGATGGCCTTATTTCTTTTAGCGAAAAAAAGCGTAGAAAAAAAAAAGTATTTTTGTTTTTGCAAAGGAGATAATTCTCTTGACGACAGAAGAAGCGATTTCTCCTTCAGTCACATTTTTCCAATTGAACTTAAGTAAGAAAAAAAAAAACTCATTTGTTCATATCAAATATTCCTATACGCAGGACCCTACAACAAGTCATAGATCGGCGATTTGTAGGATGGGTACACTGTAATTTGGTAATCAGCACTTTATCCCTTTTCGACAATGTTTTTCACCTTTTCAGGAGAAAAATCCTACATCAAGGCAACATCTAAATTGTCGTTTGAAAATGATTTCAATATTTACAAATCTGAAGTTTTTGTTGTCTGGTACGGAGTTAAATGGAAACAAAGTCCTGGAAGTTTACAAGAAGACGGGAACACAAAGAGCACCCAGCCCGAAAAAAAACGTTGCCTTCTAATTGCCGTGAGAATTTAACGATATGACATGCTTGATTAAATCATTCACCATTAACTAGCTATGTTTTGTTTTTAAAGGCGTTAGTTCCTCATTAATTAATAAACAGAGGTGTTTATGTCGACATCGCTCGAATTTTCTTCCAGATAAACAATTAAACCATTCCAGTCACGTGAGAAAAAATGTTTATCCGATTACTGGCTCATTTTGACATGCGCAGTACGTTTGATCATGGTCGCTTAAACGTTTGCATACAGGAGTTTCGTTTAAATGATTAATCATACTATTTCACTTAATCGTTTTTTTCTAAATGATGGTTATAAAACGTAAATTTAGCCCCAAACATAGAAACAATGCGTTTTGTCAGCGATACAAAGGAATAGTCGATTAATTATTTAGGGATCAATTTGAATAAACTCCTTTTATTCAAAGGGTGGATCGTTAAATTTGTTTCACAAAAGTACTTAAACCAATTGATAAACCATTTATGTGGTTTTTACAACATCTTCACTGACAATGTAGGCTTCAACTTGTCCGACATGAATCATCGGCTAACATGGTAGGTTATTGTTAACTCTTTGCCAGACGACAGAATTTTGAACTGGTCCAAATTCAAAGCCTTTGCAAACGACTGATTCCACTTTAACACATTACCAGACGACAAAATTTCAGACTAGTCCAAACTGAAAGCATGTGCAGACGACAAGTTCAAGGTAGCCCAAATGACAAAATTTATCCTAAATAGGGTAGAAAGCATTGTGGGAAAAGGAGAAAATGCTGGTTACCAGCATTTTTCTCCTTTTCTCACAATGTTTTCAAAAGCTTTCTTTCTCAGGGTCGTTAAAAGTTGATACTGTGTGGTAAAGGGTTAACCCTTATCCTGTTAAAGAAATAAAACAAAACTGTCAGGCCGATAGTAAAAACCCAAATGTTGCTATTTAAAAGGTATAATCTGGGGAAAAATATCTCTGTTCCGGACGTTGTAGATCCAAGATCAGACTGTACGTTCTGTGCAGTCTGATCTTGATCTACACAGTCCGCTAAAGGTCACTTAGTAGCTCTTAGCAGCCTTTGGGTTAACCAAATGATCGGATTTGTTTGAGAAAGGGTAGAAAACATTGGTTACCAGCATTTTCTTCTTTTCTCACAATGTTTTCAAAAGCCTTCTTCCTAAGAGTTGTTTCTTTCTTGTCTACTTTCACTTTAACATTCCCTACTTTAGGCTGGCTTTCTGATCTAAGCTTTGTTTATTAAGGTTTCGTTTTTCCGTCGTTTTCAACGATATTTTAAAGACAGTATAATGCTCCTATCAAGAATACCCTAAAGCACCAATTTCTCTTTTTCAAACTGATTCTTTCTTAACCACTTCCTCGAAACAATGCTTAGTGGTGACAGAAGAATGAATTCTGTCGCAAAGGCTATCGCCGGTATTTTATCAAATACATATCTAAAAACTTTTTCTGGGTCCTATTAGTTAACATATTGACCAACAGATTGTTCACTTTGAAGGCTATCCTGCCACCCACTCTCATTCATTTATTCATTCATTCATTCGCCCGCTCGCCCACTCACTCACTCACTCACTCACTCACTCACTCATTTCACATCTATCCTTTTTGCCTTGTACTTCCTTTTCGTTACAAGGATCTTATTCTTGTTTTGCTCAGTCCTATCATATTTAATGTGTGATTCTGTTCATGTCTAACTCGTCCATCCATGCAATCATACATCTGACTATCCTTTCAGTCACTGACTCAGTCACTCACTCACTCACTCACTCACTCATTCATGGCCATTGTTTCATCATTTAGTCAAATTTTCGTTGTTTTTCGTTTTCGTGCAAGGATTTTGTAATTTTTTTGCTGAAACTTTATTCTTTCATTCATTATAATCCTTTACATTTTTTTTTTTTTCTTCATTTTTCTCTAGTTTGTTTATACATGAATGTATTTTCATGTTTTTGGTTTGCACAATGTGCACCCGTATTCTGACTGAGGAAGGGATTTTTACATTTTCGTCTTTTTATTGCAAAGGCCTCTTTCGGGTAAGAATTTGGATGTACATTGGCTATTTTTATAACCATTTGGTTGTATGATTCTTTTTCTTATTTTATTTTTCATCTTTTTTCCCCTTCTTTTGTATTCCGTTTATATTTTCATCGCTGTTGTAATGCTCGCCAATTTGGCGGATAAACAATAAAATAATAATAGTGAAAAACTGACCAATAGAAAATTTACCAATATCTAAAAGTGTCAAACCATGTCAGCCTGCGCTGGCTGCGCAGGCTGACCTGGGTCGATACTTTTTGCAGATGCATTTAGCCCTTTTTTCACAGAGCATGACTCAAATTACTGTTGAAGAAAGCGTATCAGGACCATTCCACTCTTCCACTGTCAATGGCTATTGCAGGCGGCACAGATCACGATCGGACTGCACAGAGCGTTTTGTCAGATCTTGGATCTATTTCATCAGCTTCTTTAATAAATCCTATCAAATATTCAAAGTTCTGAAAGTACTTAAAGACTAGCGAAGGTGAAAAAAGCGGCCTTGGTGAAGATAACATAATTAGGGATGCTTGAAATCCATTTTGCATTGCAACCGACTAAATTCTGATGAAGTAAAATGGTCCTTAGACATAGAGAAAATTAACCAATAGCAAATAGTTTCGGCCCAGGTCAGCTTGCGCGGACTGCGCAGGCTGACCTGGGTCGATACTTTTTGCAGATGCATTAAGCCCCCTTTTAATACAGCATGGCTCCAATATGTATCTTGGTAAGGGTGGAGTCAGGTGACAAAGAGGGCAAATTGTAGCGTAGCCATTCGATTGTGGGAATTTATTTTCATCAATAGCTGGGGTTACTCATATTAGGCACAATAAAATATTTTTTGTAATATAAACACGACTTCAAAACTTTCTCATTAAATTAATTAAAGGCTAACGTTCAATAGTAATAGAGAATAATAATTGTTATACGTGAATAGAGTCTGCTGTTCAAGAATAACTTACAAATTAATCACTCGACTGACAGTCGCGGTGAAAAACCATTACTTGTTTATACAAAAATCACTTTAATCGAAAATAGTATCCATTAGAATCGGAATGGTTCCTTTTCGGTACATTCCTTTGTTCGGTTCGTTAAACACACCACACTGTCTGCGCAGAACAACTCCTAAAAACACTTCAATATTTGTTGTCTATATAAAGGGTCAATTCGGTTTCAATTAGTTAGTTTTTATCCATTTAATTTTGTCAAAATTATAAAAAAGAGTAAATGCGTCGAATATAATAACACTGTTTTTCAACAACATTTTTTTTTTTTTCTCTCAAATAATGAATACAAAAAATATGAGAGGGAAGATTGACGAGTTGAAAGCTTTTATTTAGTTGTACCCGAATGGATGACAAAAAAAAAAAATCGGGTATTTGTCGACGCTTAACTCGCACGGTGATAAACGGATAAATTTGGAAGGTGACGAAGACCTAAGACTGCGATATGAAAAACGTCATGATGAGAATAACTTTAAGGAAAATCGGACAATGTAGATTCAAGATCAGACTGCACTCGGTGCAGTCCGAGTGCAGTCTGATCTTGGATCTACAATGTCCGCAAAAGCCTGTAAAATCGCCAACGGCGCCAAAAAGGGTTCATTAAAAGGTCGACAGAAACTTGTATTTAGTTGCTTTAAATTGATCCGTGTACCTCCGTGTGAGGCGGACGTGTTATACAACATATCTGATCATTTGGAGTTTATAATTCTGGGTGTATGTAAACATTGGCGTATGAATACATAAATGGTCTCCTAACCGAGGGTGAACAATGCGCCCTCAACTTGTAATGGATATATAGTCATTCTCTATAGATTTCAAAGCTCACCCACGAGGTATTTATCCATTTGTACATGTAGGGACGATTGGAGTTCCCAAATGAATAGGGACACATTTTATTCTTAAAGCCATCATTTCTGAAATAAAACCTGTGCTGTGGGCACCTATCTAAGTTGTCACACCGAGGGAATTTTGATGAATATAAAAAACATAGGTTTAAGGGCATATGCCACAGTTTTTTCCTATTGATAGATTTTTTCTTTTTTTCCTCATTTTTAAAATAATGTATGTGGAGTAAAAATGAAAAAGAAAAATATGTTGCTGAGCAAAATACGAAGATACGGTTCTTCAAAGGAGATGACTCTTGTCAAAATTACATAAAAGTAGGCTTTAACTTCAAATCTAAGACAAGGCTCTAAAATTAAAAAATACTGATCTAATAAATAATAAATCTTATAAATGTGATGTTTTCCAACAGTAAAACGGATCAATCGAAAGAATTAGGGCGCTAGACAGATCAGAGTGCAATTAGAAATGTTCCAATGTGTGACATTTTCTGAGCATTTTTCTGCAATAAAAAGAATTTCAGCAGATAGACTTTTCGAAATATTTTGCACATAATCAGTGCTTTCTAATATCTTGTATATGAGCCATGCTCTATGAAAAGGGGGCTTAATGCATCTGCGAAAAGTTTCGACCAAGGTCAGCCTGCGCAGTCCGCGCAGGCTGACCTGGGCCGAAACTTTTCGCTATTGCTCAATTTTCTGTATGTCAAAGTACCAGTCTACCTCATAATTCTGTTGATTGTTAGACTAAATGAATTTTACGGATCTACGGTCATGTGATGACTTTCATGGTATCCTGCATCACGGAGATGCATTAAGCCCCCTTTTTCAGAGCATGGCTCATATATATAAAAGATAAATAAATAAAAAAGGTGTATCATATGGTGCATTTTTAAGAGATACAGTGCAGTTTTAAATGTTACTGACAAAATGGATGACCTCCCTTCATAGTAAATTTCTATTTTGGTGTTATTTGGCATCCCAATCATTTATAAATCTCCCATTATTCTTCCGCGTCTGTGATTTCAACATTTTTGAAAAGGCCAACAACATATTACAAATTAAAATATACTAACTCACTTTCATAGTAACCCATTGGAATATAATAGAGTTTAAACAATTACCGGAAAATATATACATGTATGTGCAAAAAGATGCGCCAAAAACTATGACATATATCGTTTTAAGAGAATAACATGAAGCTGTCTCACTATTTGATCTACAAAAAACCCCTGCCCCTTTGCGTGGCTGAGAGGCCAATGATAGCCGTGTTACTTTCCTGTGATGCAAGAAGTCGTATATCCGATACTGTTACAATTGTTTGCTGACTTCATGTTCTAGCTCTGGCTTGACTTATTGGTCGGCGTCTATTAAACTTTAGACTCGACCTCTTTTATTAATGCGATTATGTTTGTATGAAACAATTGCTATTTTTCCCACAACATTTTTAATGTTGATAACCGCAGTGTGGTAAAAAGTCGGGTTTTTTTTTAAAGCAGGAAAGGATGGACGCTTTTTTTTTTTCTGAACAGAGTTGGATGTCATACAAATGACTGTTGGGTTCAATGTTCTGTATGTCCTTTAAATTGGCTCTTTACTTTTTTTAACGAAAATTCTGGGTCTGTATTCACCAACCAGTCTTGAGAACATCCTTAGTCTTATTCTCCACAATTTTCTTAATTTGAAAGTAACACAACTTCTGATTGGCTAAGCCAAATGGTTGTGTTACTTTCAAATATAAAAAATTTCTGGAGAATAAGACTAAGAAGGTTCTTAAGAATAGTCAGTGAATACGGGCCCTGCCTTAACAGGACCTACAATACAAACAATGATTACAGTTAATGTCGTTAGAAAATCAAATTTTATTTTGATTCATGCTTTATCAAAAATTAAAATGGCACGTTTATACAAATAGTTTAAATCAAGTAGGACGTTACCGGTTATTATTTTAATGAAAAGTGACATTAAGTTTTCGTTCGTGATAGCAAATAGGTTTATTTAAACATTTTTATACCGTGAAATAAACATCGAAAGCTATCGGCCATTCTCTCCTTTTTCGGCGTAGCTGAATTCGCTGGATTTTGACCTATTTTATGGTAGTACACTCGATTGAATAAATGGAAATTTGGTATTGGTCAAAACCAAAGAATTATACATTCTGCGGGCCACTGCAGACCTATTGGTGGGCAAATTTACGCCATGATTTTTTTTTAATGATAGTTTTTGTTTGTAATCTCTGGTCTGATCTCATGCGTAAATTTCAAGAATCGGTATTATTATACTATTTGGCCTCATCGTTTGTCTCCGGAAAAGAGGTTTGAGTAGATTAGAATTTGATTTACAATTTTGTGCCCTTTATTACGAAAGCCTACAATGGTCAAAATGAAGGTGAAATGTTTTTCAAACACACGTAATAACGTGAATCTAAAACACGTTATAACGCAAAAAGAGTCGCACTAACGCGAAAAATCTCGTAATAACGTGTTTTAAAACACGTAACAACGCGTTTAAAAGTCGTAGTAACGCGAAAAATCTCGTTATAACGTGAATTTAAAACACGTAATAACGCAAAAAAAGTCGCACTAACGCGAAAAAATCTTGCAACAACGTGTTTTAAAAACACGTAATAACGCGTTTAAAAGTCGCAGTAACGCGAATGGAAAACTCTCAGTAACGTGTTTTTTTTTCGTTATGGTTGAGTTCAGTGAAGTCCAGTCGAATCTCCAAATGCAAATTTGTGTGGTTTGACGGTGCATTACGCCGCTTTCAGTGATATTTAGATCATATCACAACTTTAACTCTTTTATTCCCCATCTTTCTAGGATTCATCAATATAAGTCTGCAGCTACTCTGTTCCCTGCCATAAGACGTGACTAGCGCCGGCAGAGGTGATCGATCCAGGATTTCTCATTACAAGCTAATAATCCTGACCACTTAACCACGGAAGATTATCCTATGAAAGCTACATTATTAGTTGTACGATCAGGTGGCAGGGGACTTGGAAACTTGTTCACGGCTGTGGTGAATCATGTCGCCTTCGGCTCGGGGCGACATGATTCACCACAGCCGTGAACAAGTTTCCAAGTCCCCTGCCACCTGACCGTACAACGAATTTATTATACTGCAAAGTTTTACCATTGCAACATGTGTTAAGCGAAATTTACCTATTTTTTTGGTTTCAAAAATTGAGTACGCTGACAAAGTAGAATTTCCCTTCTGAGTACCCCCAATTCAATGAAAACTGATGTCTCTTGGAAGTGATGTCACTGAAACCTTGGTAAAACGTGCAGTTTGGTGCATAATCTTGATGTTAATCTTGATCGACGCCGCCATTTTGGATGTTGTGTTGAAAGTGTAGTCATGTATACGGGGTTCCCGAAAGGGAAACTGCATTTACGTTGGTTTTGCCAGTGTACATGATATATATGTTCGGGGCATATTATCCAATCAGATCACGAGAAATTTCTTTGCAGTATAATAATATGAAACAGTTAGTGCAACTTCCATAATGTATGAGTGTTGTTTGTTTCTTTCGAATTTACTCCGTTTTCATCAGTGTTTAAACCATTGTAAATGCATTATTTCCTTATGATTTTTCCCTTAATGAATAACGAATTGATGAACATCTGGTCGAGACGTCGCTGAGCTTGGTAGGCCAGTTTGTAACATACAAGACTTGAAACAGGCGGGGGAGGGGGGTTCGATGACTCGATTCAACAGCTCAGCCAAATTCTTTTCGGAGATTGATGATCGTCATTGCAAAAGGTTTCATTCCTCTTTCACCATTTGTCATCTTTCGAAGACGTTGATCGAGGATAGCAGCCAGTAGCTTGCAAATATTATTGTGCGAATTATTGGTAGTTATTGGTGAGTTATTGGTAAAAAAAAAAGAAACCAACAAAATATGGATAAGCGCTCTCCCGCTGCTAAATATCTGAAACTATGTTAGAAAGGATGTAAAACATCAACTTTCAACAATGTTGTCAAGATCGAGGTTAATGAGAGTGAAATTCTACTGCCATTGCTGGAATCCATGTTCCATCTCCGCTGCCCTCATCTGACAGTTGCAAGTAAAGTAAAGATGCAGACTTAATACTTGTGAATTCTAGAAAGGTCATGAAAAAGAAAGTGGTTGCTCTGATGTGACTGAAAAAACGCTGAAACCAACAAAAAACACAAGCAACACAATTCAATCTTTATTGGGAAATTCGAATGCATGTCAATGACTTTTTGCACTTGCATGTAAACTGTTCTCATCTAATGTTGATCATCTAATAAAGTGAAAAAAAAAACACGTTACTGCGAGTTTTTGATTTGCGTTACTACGACTTTTTTTTTTTTGCGTTGTTACGTGTTTTAAAACACGTTATTGCGAGATTTTTTCACGTTAGTGCGACTTTTTTTGCGTTATAACGTGTTTTAAATTCACGTTATTACGTGTTTAAATTCACGTTATTACGTGTTTTAAATTCACGTTATTACGAGATTTTTCGTGTTACTACGACTTTTAAACACATTATTACGTGTTTTAAAACACGTTATTACGAGATTTTTTGCGTTAGTGCGACTTTTTTTGCAATATAACGAGTTTTAAATTCACATTATTACATGATTTTGATTAAACATTTTACCTTCATTTTGACCATTGTAGGCTTTCGTACTTTATAGTAATATGGTATTTACAGCAAAAAAAATCAAAGTTAAGGGAATATGCCACGATTTCTCTGCGCATCTGCTAGCGCATGTCTTCTTTGCCGTTAATTTTTGTAACTCTGTTAAATTCCATTGGCTTACTTGAACAATAACATAAAAAAAATATTTTTATCTGTAATATGTCGATTGCCTTTTAAAAATGTGGAAATCACAGACGTGGAAGAAAAATATGCGACTTATCAATGATCAGGATGCAAATCAGGCCAAAATACACGTTTATTATAAAGGAGGGTAATAAATTTTTCCCTGGATTGTTTGGTACTGCATTACTCAAGTATTAGGCGGTGCAGTGAGAGGAAAAATTTAGGCATCAATCCCAAACCCCAAGTCAGAAGTTACTGTCTAACGTGAAATGTGTTTCTTCTGTCTTTTGTTCAATCCAGCTTGGCAAGTGGGAAATCAGTTTTCAGCAAATATTTTAGACACCAGAAAATTAGCCAAAGGAAGTTACTGTAGAGTGACAGTGCAGCGTCCCGCAGTGTTTTTAACGACTTCTGGGATATTTTTGAAATAGCCCTATCCTTCCTTTATCCTTAGACACTCATGGTCATGCATCTTAAACTCTTCAACAAACGACGAATTTTAGACTTTTCCAAGTTAAAAGCATTTGCAGACGAGAAATTCAATTGTATTCAAAATGATGTGGTTTGCCATAGGAAAGGTAGTAAACATTGTGGGAAAAGGAGAAAATGCTGGTTACCAGCATTTTCTCCTTTTCCCACGATGTTTTCAAAACCTTTCTTCCTAAGGGTCATTCAAACTTGGGATTCTATGGCGAAGGGTTACATGAACAAATCTTGCGAACCCTGTGGCAGTAATAAAAGCAAACTTGTTTAAACTGAGCACTTTTTATTCATTTACCACAGTGTTTAATCCAGACATTCTCTACAACGACTGAAATTGAATTTGTCCATATTTTATGAACTTTTTCTCCTATGAAAATGTTTTCGAAAACTGAAAAAAAAAAATGAAACGTTGCCATGGGGTTAAGGATTTGAGCACTTGACAATATGGTGGGGATGGACAAATCAGCATCAAATTTATTTTCAATTGACTGCGACATGTGTCCTGTGACCCTTTTTCCCATCAAGATACCTTTCGGCGCCTTCATGCTTTACAGAT
Source organism: Hippopus hippopus (assembly GCA_946811185.2). Classification (NCBI taxonomy): domain Eukaryota; kingdom Metazoa; phylum Mollusca; class Bivalvia; order Cardiida; family Cardiidae; genus Hippopus; species Hippopus hippopus. The sequence continues at coordinate 47,453,962 of OX328104.1, read as the reverse complement.
ACATCTTTACAACCAGAAAGGAAAATGCTGTTAGAACTTGGCAGTGTGTAGAATGGTTAAAAATTTAATCAGCTTTGTAAACAAAGATAAATGATCGATATATATCGTTTAAGGGATAAATAACTCAAAGGATTTGTCTTCGATTTAAAACAAGAAATAACAACAGTGATTTCTTTGAAAAGTCAAGAAAATGAACTGCATTTTCAATCGGTCGTAAACTTTGCAACATCGAAACCGTCAAGGGCAACATTTGGCATGAAGATACAAGAATGATTGTAGTTTCATAGAATTAAGATTAAATGGGTTGAAATTGCTGAAAAGAAGTATAGATGTGTCTTTGACTCTTTATCAAATTACAAAATATTATATTATCATTGATAATTGAATAATAATTATTATATATATTTAATATTATATTATGAATAGATCTATTTGAAGTTGTTTAAAACTATACATTGTGTAAAATTAACAGTAAGGCTTTACCAAACAATCCCTGGTTTTAACGACTCTGACGAAGAAGCCTTCTGAAAACACTGTGGGTAAAGGAGAAAATGCTGGTAACCAGCATTTTCTCCTTTTCCCACAATGTTTTCTAATCTTCCAAATTCAAGTTTCAATTTTTGAGTCACGTTTATTTTGTCGTCTGCAATTGCTTTCAATTTGGACCAGTCTAAGATTTTGTCGATTGATAATGAGTTAAAGCAATCCATTGTATATGGGACATGTATTACTCCTTACAAAAGGAACAAAATGAATCCGCTGAAATTAGGGGGAAAAAATAGCAAAATTTCGGGATTTTTATCGGTTTCAAAGTTTCATTGCGCTTTTTTCTGGCAGGTTAAAGGTTAAATAATTCGAAGGGTTTGGTCTAAAACGCATATCAGAAAATTTGCTCATCATTGTCATCTTTTCCAAAATTTTCAAGGACCCCCGGAACACGAAAGAAATTGTGAAAGCCCTCCATGCCCACTTAAGGCTGACACTAATGGTCAATTAGACACAGTGGTCAATGAGAACACAATTGGAGAGGGCGACAGAGAAAAGTGACCCCTATTACGCAAGAGCCCATCTTTTAAAGAAAAAGCCCAAAGACCGCCCCGATGGTTTGACTGCATGCATGGAAGAGGGGTACTTGAAGCACTATGACCAAGATGTTCCGATTTTTTCAACCCTTTACCAAACAATCCCGAGTCTGATAAAAGAAGCCTTTTGAAAACTTTGTGAGAAAAGGAGAAAATGCTGGTAACCAGCATTTTCTCCTTTTCCCACAACGTTTTCTACCGTATCAAACACAAAAATCATCATTTAAGCCATATTTAATTCGTCGTCAGCAATGCTTTGAATTTCGTCTCGTCCAAAATTTTGTCGTTTGGTAAAGGGTGAACGTGTGCACGGAACAGGAAAATTGAATTAACTCTTGACCAGACGACAAATTTTTAGATTCTTCCTTGGTGACAGCACGAGCTGACGATAAAACTTGATTCCTTCAACAAGACAAAAAAAGATGGAATTGCAGGTTACTAGTATTTTTCTCCCTTTCCCACAATGTTTTTGAGGGCATTTTTTTCCTCAGGGTCATTTAATTTCAGGTTACCCCGAAATTCCGAGTTTTAACGACCCCAGCACTGGAGGTGAGAAATTAGACATTTGATTTAAAACATAATGGGAAAGGCAGAAAATGCTTATAAAAAGTATTTTCTCCTTTTCCAACAATGTTTTCTATGCTTTTAAAATAAAACAATCATTTGAACCACGTTTAATTTGTTGTCTGCAAGTTATTTCAATTTGGACCTCTGAAATATTGTCGTGTGGCAAAGAGTTTAAAATTAAAACAAAAGCCAAGATTGCCCAAATAGTTTGGAGGCTGCTCAGAAAAGGATACTCGGAGTATAACCAAGATGTTGCGAATCTTTGAACGTGCGGACGGAACAAGTAAATTGAATTAAGGTCGCGTTAATCTAATTGGAAAATGAGTCGCATTTATAAAAGAAAACCAATTAAATCCAAGACTGTCTACCTCGGAACTGTATACGCAAAGCCTTAACCTGCTAAATAACTTTAAAGCCGATAGTAAACACGTAAATTTTGCTATTTCAAGCAGTTATTTTGGGGGGAAACATATCGGTATCCTTCTATCGGACAGTGTAGATCAAAGATCAGACTGCACGTTCTGTGCAGTCTGATCTTGATCTACACTGCCCGCAAAAAGGTCCCTGAGTCGCAATTAGCAGCCTAAGGGTTCAGCTAAAATTTGATTACAATTTTCGTAGGTGAAATGGCGAGAACTAACACAGGGAACCATTTGTTTTATCTTCTAAGAACGTCGGGGAAAAGTTTCCGGGAAAAACTCGTTTCGCATCGTTTGTAAACGTGACTCTGTTTATTTATTTCTTGTTCCGTTTCATGCGATAATCACATCATCTTAGATTTAATCAAGGGCACCGCATGCGGGCGCCAACGCTCGGCTGCAGTTGCTTGATTTTCAGTAAAAATCCTAAGTCGAAAAAGGGGCATAACTGTCTCAAAATACTTTGATGGTTATCTGCCCTTCTTGTATGGGTTTCCCTTTTCATAGTTAAGAACTTGTCCAAGTCTGAAGTGAATATCTTTAGTTATAACAGAGATATCATAAAATGTTAGAGTTTTTGAAAATGTCAACGATGTAGTAGATGATAACGACGACGCAGAAGAAGATGACGGCGAAGCCAGAGCTACGGCAACACCTCACCCTTTTCTTCGAAAACATTCCAGCTAAAAAGGGTGACAGTTTCATTTTTTTTTTTTTTTTCTTGCATCACGCGTGAAGGGGCATTCGAACATTTGCGTAAAGTGTCGTCTCGGATCAGCCTGCGCAGTCCGCGCAGGCTAATCCGAGACGGCACTTTACGATTACATGAGATTTTGTTCTTCAGTAGACTTGCACAAAACAGAAAATTGCATAAAAAACGGAAAGCGTCGTTTCGGATTAGCCTGCGCGGACTGTGCAGGCTGATCCGAGACGACACTTTACGCAAATGTCCGAACGTCCCTTTTTGCGTGTTGCAGGCCATTTTGAACCGCTTCAGTTCATTCATGACCTCCTACAGATCGTAGAAGACTATTTTTAAGCTTTCTTGTAAAACATGGACATTTAACTTGAATTCAGATTTAGCACATAAATAAGTCATCCTTTAGCAAAGGGGATGTTAATGCACCTCCATGATGCGGTTGTACCAAGCAGATCATCACATAATCATGGATCCATAAAAACCATTTTGTCTAACAAACGAAAAAATCAATAGGTAGAATGGTTCTTGAACACTCAGGAAATTTACTAAGAGCGAAAAGTTTTGATGCATGTCAGCCTGCGCACAGTGCGCAGGCTGACATGAGTCGATACTTTTTGCAGATGCATGAAGCTTCCTTTCTCAGAGCATGGCTACAATACACGTGGAATCTGTTTTGCGAAAGGAGAAAATACTCATCATACTCTGGAGTGGTTTCCAAAACATTGCAACATAAATGCAGTTTTTTTTTTTTTTGTTTGTTTTTTTTTTTTTTATCATTATCGATTGTTTAAATTTTCAGGCGGTAAGACAATAGTTTCATCTACGTTATCATACAGGTTCAATTCATTCATTTATTCATTCATTCAATCACTTACTCACTCACTCACTCACTCACTCACTCACTCACTCACACATTCATTCATTATTTTTTTTTTTATTTTTATTGAAACTTTTATTTTAATGCACAGGATGAGCTATGCAGACTATTTGATTGGTTTTAGTGTGTTACTTTGAGAAATTAACTGTTGAAGAACAACGAAATTTCATACTCCACACAAAGACAATTATTTGCCAAAACTTTATGCAGACTACACGTTTAATTAAACCCTTCGAGCGCTAAGGACTCGGAAGGAATTCAAGTGAAAATTTTTCCGTGATAGATATATGACCTGAGTCCGTATTCATTAACCAGTCTTGAACATTCTTAATCTTATACTCCAGAATTTTCTAAATTTAAAAGCAGCACAACTACTGATTTTGCTAAATTGGTTTAGCCAATCAGAAGTTATTTTACTTTCAAATTTTGAAATTCTCATATATAAAGACTAAGGTTCTTCTAAAGAAAAGTTGGTGAATACGGCCCTGGGATATTTTGTTCATACCGTCCTAGCAAGGGTATTCAGAGAATAATATTTGACTTTGCAGATCTGTAAATTCTGTGCAATCTGATATTTACACAAGCCGGAAAAGGTGTTCCAGTATGCCTGGTATCATAAAACTCTGAAAATGTTTTTGATTGTTGGTTTGTTGTGTGTTTATTTGTTTGTTCGTTCGTTCGTCCGTTCTTTCGTTTGTGTCTTCGTTCGTTCGTTTGTTTGTCATTTCGTCCGTTTATTACGATTTGTGTTTAAATCAGTACGATGACGTCATATCTGACATAATCAAAGTGGACGGAGTTACCTACTGCAAAACGACCACTCCTTTATCTAAACTCCCAAATTGCACCTTTTTACTCAATGTAACCGTACAGTTTCTATATAACTGTGAAGAAATATATATCTAGATGTAATTATTGATGTTTTACAAGAAATTTTGATGTACGGCATAAACACTAAATATTCCCTTTTACCCTTATCCTGCTAAATGAGTGAAATGAAACTTTTGAGCCGATAGTAAAAACCTACATTTTGCTATTTCAAAGGTATCTTTTAGGGGGCAATATGTCCTAATCGGACAGTGTAGATCAAGATCAGACTGCACAGAACGTGCAGTCTGATCCTTGATCTACACTGTCCGCAAAAGGTAAGCCAGTTGCGCTTAGCAACCTAAGGATTAAAACTCGGGATTGTTTGGCAAAGGGTTAAAGGTTAATAACACACTTGCTCCTCTCTTTTGTATTAATTTCATGAATCTTTAATTACTTTCTCCAGACAGTTTTTACACGTTAAAACTTAAAGATATATATTTCTTGTTCCCTATTTCTGTTCAACGTTTTGTACTACAAGCATCGTATCAATAAGGTTTCACTGCCTTAAAGGCCTACTACCGACCAAAAGTAAACAATTCGGGTTAAATGGCTGATAAATTTAATTCATACAATTTAAAAGTATAGTCGGTACCGTATATATACTTAGTTCCATAAATAAGTGTGCACTTAATTTTCTTTTATTTCTCGTCGCATGTTTTACTGAAGACCGACAAATTTGGTATCATACTTTAGTTCAGAGTCTGTGGAAAATGCCAGGCTAATCAGATTTTGACTAACAGAAATTTTAAGTTAGGTTTTTGCAGTTTAAATGAAGGTGGTACTAAAATCAAAGTTGCAAAAGTACTCGAAGACTAAAGTAACATTAAAGTTGGGTTTTGGCCACCGCTCTCGTTCAGGAAAGGAATAACATTCCTGATGCAATGATTTTACGTTATGTAAGGTCTATGCGACATCGAATAATTGCCTGTATCGACAGACAGAGGTGGCCATACAAGATATGGATTGAAAAATTACAAGAACTTTAAGAAAAACCTAACTTTAATGTTACCTTAGTCTTTGAGTACTTTTGCAACTTTGATTTTAGTACCACCTTCATTTAAACTGCAAAAACCTAACTTAAACTTTCTGTTAGTCAAAATCTGATTAGCCTGGCATTTTCTACGGACTCTGAACTAAAGTATGATACCAAATTTGTTGGTCTTCAGTAAAACATGCGATGAGAAATAAAAGAAAATTAAGTGCACACTTATTTATGGAACTGAGTATATTACACACATGAAAATTAAGCACTTCCCAAAATAATTGACACGTAACCTTGGCCTGAAAGAAGCCCTGATCTCAACCCGATTGAGCATTTGTGGGACCATCAGGGTCGTCAAGTTCAAGCAAGGGATCCTCCCGTTCAAAATCGACAGAAATTGGCCTAGGTACATTCCATGATTAATGGAAGAGGATCGCAATGCTGCGGATTCAGCGTTTGATTTCAAGCATGAGGGGAAGGGTTGCAGCACGGAACATTGTTTGGGAATTTTGTGTACATCCGACCATTGACCAAGTCCCTGTGACCATAGTTTTGGACTTGATCATTTTTTGACGTCTTCAGTTTCCCTATCTGAATCTCAATAAATTACAGCTAAAAGTAGAAGCAGTGTTGGTAGTTGATGGATTGACACCTTGGAGTGTTCCGTTAATAGATTTATAACCAAGTCTTAGGTTTCCAAATCATGAATGACAACTGCATTGTGTTGAAAACCAACTTAAAACATGAAAATGGGTGGTGCTTAATTAATGCTCATATGTATATCATTACTAGTCTGAAATGCATTACTGTACGGTGTGCCCAAGTTCAAATCGCTATTTGGCCTTTCGGTCATACCATTCCAGTTATTTCAGACGTACCAGTATGAAATTAAACAAGAGCGCAGCATGTCGTTTGCGACCATCGGCTGCGAGTTATTTTTAGCGAAAATTTTATATCAAAAAAGGAGCATCAAAATATTTAGACTGTTACATGCTCTTTTGATATTGGTGCCCTTTTTGTTAGTATAGAATTACTAGCCCGATTTTGGCATAAATATCTTTCTTAATGGCACGGATACGGTGACATTAAACAAGAGCACCACATGAAGTTTTCAAAACTTGGCTTCAGTTTCTTTTCAAGTGAAAATCTAGGTCGACAAAGGAACATTAGTGTCAAGAATATTGTGAGGGTTACTGGCATGCTCCTCTGATTTCTCCCCCCCCCCCTTTTAAGATAAACTAGCTTGAGTTTGTGGAGTAAATATCTCTAGCAATGATAGAAATATTTGAAAATGTCACAAATGTCACATTTTTCGAATGATGACAACGACGCAGACGACAACAGAGCTTTGACAACACTTGGACGTTTTCTTCGAAAACAGCCGAACTAAAATTATGTCAAAGTCTCATAAATTTATATGCTATTCTCACACACAACTGTGGATCACAACGAGGATTTCAAAGGAATGGTACACAAAGAGAGGAACTCGGCCTTTATCCAACAACCCTTTGTTTTATGACAATGACAAAAATACTGTTTAAAGTGTTATGAGAAGAGTATGAAAATGCTTGTAACTGGCATTTTCTCCTTTCCCCATAATATTTTCGACCCTTTTGCAGACAAATTCCACCTTTTGAGCAAGTTTTAATTTGACGTCTGCATTCCAGGAAAACAAAAGATATATTAGGTACATGTATGTAATAAAAAGAACAATCAACAGATTTGTGTGTGATATTAGAAATCTGTTACATGAATGCTGTGCGATGCGGTTGAAAAAAAAAAGAACTCGCAGGATATGCCCTCCATAGAACAATATTTTAAATGCGATGTAAATGCGGTCTCCTTCTTTCACACCATGGAAAGCTAAAATAGTTTTCGAACCATTACGGAAAACTAAATTTTGAAGATATGTTGACATCATGCAAGTAGTTGCAGTTTTGTTCGATAGAAGGGAAAGTATTCCACCTTTAGCCTTAGTTTAGCCAAATGATCTCGTAAACATCGAACAATTAGCGTAGATCAAAAACAGCACATGTTCTGGTCTGTCTGATCCTCAACTTCATGCAAGAGCAACGTATGTTGACAACAATAGTGTACACCCATTTGAGCCATGCTCTGGAAAAAGAGGGTTAAACGCACCTCCGTGACATTTAGTACCAAGCAAGTCACCACATGATTAAAGCATCCATAAGATCCTCCTTGTCTAACAACCAACTGAACTATGATGTAGACTTGTCCTTTGACATGAAGAAAATTGACCAATAGCAAAATGTTTCGACCCAGGTCAGCCTACGCGGACCGCGCAGGCTGACCTGGGTCGATACTTTTTGCAGATGCATGAAATCCTCATAAACAAGAGTTAAGTATAAAGTACTTTTACTCCCTACTACAGTGGTCCTCATTGAATACACAAAAACAAGCTAATGTCAAATGATGAATTCCTAGGAGTGTTTGGTAAGATACAGGAGAAGAAAACAAGTAGCTGTTAATTCTATCACCTACTCCTTTGTTTTTTTCTCTCTCATACGGTATGTAAACAGTTTTGGTTTATACTCAAGTGGTTAAAGGCCCTATAACTGCAAGAAGAAAGCAATGCTGCTGTTAAAACGCATTTGAATTTCAATCATACCGTTTGAATGTATGTAAATTACTGTGAAGATGACAATCTGTTTCTGTATGGTCGACTGTGTCAGTCGCTGGAAGGAAAATGAAATCCAAAACTTGGTTAAAAGTTGCGTGGCTGCTCTATCTTTTGTATAGCTTTTATTTACCTCCGCTGAAAATTTGCCAGTAACTAACGCTAGGACCAACAGTACAATAATACTCGGATTGTCATCTTTACAATAATGTACATAATTTTAAATGGTATGATTTGAATTTAAATACATTGTACCACCGTATTGTTTACTTTAAACAGCTATAAGGTCTTTAATTCTAACTTGATTCAAGGTATTGCTTTGTACACTCAATTCCTTTCTAGCGTGACTCTCGTAATTCCCTCGTAGGCAGATAAATTAATGGGTTGGTAATTAAAGAGAAACTGTTAATTAAGACTTGTTTCTCGTAGATTCCTGATAATGTTCCGAGTGATGGCAATACTGTACGACAGCCAAGTCGTTATTGAATTGAAGGAACGTAATTAAATGTATACTAGCTCGCTTTAAAAACCCATTAACCTTTATCCTGGGTCCTTATTCACCAACCATTCTTAAGAATGTTCTGAGTCTTATTTTTCAGGGATTTTCTAAATTTGAAAGTAACGTAACCTCTGATTGGGTAAACCATTTGGTTTGGCCAATCAGAAGTTGTATTACATTTAAATTTAGAAAATCTTGGAGAATTAGTCAAAGAATGTTCTTGAGAATGGTTGGTGAATACAGGCCCTGCTCATCTGAAATAATCTAATGAACCAATCATTGTTCAGAGTATACTGTTTATTTTAAATGCAGTCTTATGAATTTTGACCTCATTACTACGTTGGTAATTGGAGATATAACATTTCAAAACAAAAAAGAAAATACAAAAGAAAAGCAACAAAAAATAGTCTTTTAAACAGCATAGCAATCACTACTGGTAAAAAAGCCATTGCTTGTTTACAAAAGACAGTAACAAAACAAGTCGTCAGAAAAGGAGCTCCTCTGAAACAGGACGGCCAAAGCATTCAGATGAAACAAAGATTGAGAAAACAAATTAGTGAACAAGAACAATAGGACACAAACATTCCATGGGCTTTAAAAGTTTCGTTGTTGTTAATATCGATACATTAAGGTCTGTAGGAGACCAAAAAATACAGCTACAAGAATGGGCGATCTCAGTTTATGATCTATGTAACAATATTTTTAGATCTGTCCAAAATCATGAATGTTCCCTCTAAGGTCACTTACCATTTAATCAGGAAAAAATCATCTTAATAGTGAAGACGTTCTAAAAATCTACCGACTGTTAAGGTCCGTTTCATCGATTTTACGGATTGCAAAGTCCACTATTAATGAAAACGACCGAATTACAACCACGCGTTCCCAGGAAATTACTGCGCCAACATCGCGTGCAGTAAAGAATTAAGTAGATCTATTTGTCTAGATACAGAGTAGAAACTAATTACAAACAGCGAGTTTAACGAGGATTTAAAAAGAAGCTTTAAATGTTATTTTCTCATCAAATTAATCACCGGCTTGGCGCGCTTTTCGTGATAATTAAACTAGATACGGACCCTCAAGCTTGTTTACACTGGGTATTATACCCATAAAACATCAAAGTCAAAATAAGTCAAGCCTGCACATTTAGACTACACAACATGTCTTGTAGTCGAATCTTTCTCGGGACGTTCTCGATAAAGTATGTATAGCATGTTTTTCCCCCGAAAGTTTTGAAAACACATTGCACAATCAACTAGCCTTCTGCTGCTAAGGTGTAGAGTCCATGATGGTTATTGGTAACCATTGTAATACGGAAGTTGCCGATTTAAATTTTTGCTTTGAAAATAGTTCTTTCCATATTTTTCGAAAGACACTGCTACATTTACTTAAAGCTTTTCTCGTGTCATAATTACATTTTCTTTTCTTTTCTTTTTTTTGTGGGTGGGTGCGGGAGGTGGGGGGGGGGGGAATAAGTCATTGTCTTGAACGATGTTTCTGTGCGCGACCGATAAAGTATAACAAGGCATACAGAGGAGTGTTGTGCGTGCCTAGATGCAAAAACTACCGGAACAAATGCTTGGCCGACAAACATTTATATCGAATTTTCTACATGGATGTTCTGATGCAGATCAGGAAGCTCCATGGTAAGGCGTTCCACGAGTAATTTATTTGTTGTAGATTCGGGTCCCGACTCGGCTTAAAATCCTTTCCCAGGATCAATGAAAATTATTAAAAATGGAATCATTCTCAGTCACTACTGATTATGTAACTACATGTATTAGAAAATGGTCGCTGAACTAGTATTGGTAAAGAACCAACAGGAATACTTTTCATGTAATAATTGTGCATACTCTGGCAAAAGTGGGGCTTAATGCATCTTCGTGTCATATGGTACCAAGCAAATCATTACATTATTATGAATTCATAAAAGTCGTTTTGTATAACAACAGGATGAACCGTGAGGTAGACTATTTCTTTGACATGCAGAAAATCGACTGATAGCAAAAAGTTTTGACTGCGCAGGCTGACCTAGGTTGATAGTTTTTGCAGATGCATTGAACTGCTTTTCACAGAGAAGGGCTCATAATTGGCCTGCAACACGCGAAAAGGGACTTTCGGACATTGTTGAAAGACAAAATTGTTGAAAGACACAAAGAACACACACACTGAACAAATTGAGGGAAAATGCTTGTAACTTTTTTTTTCCCCAATTCAGAAGCCTAAAAGTCTTAGAGGGTTAAATAAATTCTCTTCAACCCCATGAAGATTAACATGTGAAATACTATTTTTTTTTTTAACTGACTAGAAAGATTCCTAGAGTGTTCGATAATTCAACAAATACTGTCTCCGCACCGTAAGAATTTTAATTAATTTTTCATAGTCAGCTATGGCTTTTGTGATATCTTCAGTATTAACTAATGTGATGTCAATATGATTTAAATCTTCCATTAATTTCTCTAATGACTTGAAAGCGGCTTACGGCCGTCTAAAAGCCGTATTTATACCGGAGGTATCTATTTTGATAAATATTTCTCATTTATCACAGAAATATGCCATGGAAATGACGCGTCTTTATATTTTGTGATATATCTTCTTCTTTTCAACGACACGATATTAGAATCTCAAAATGGAACATAGGTCTTTTTGGGGTTTTGATGTCTAATTCTTTGTTTCAACCAAGTATTTCACGTATGTCACAGCTGCCAGTGCGCCAATCCAAACGTCGTCATCAGCTGCTTTATTGGACACACAAACTCAGAAAAAATGACTTAATCCACTGCTTGATCCATAAGCATGACCATATAATTCAATTTCATCCATTTGGTGGCTGAAGAATATGGCTACAAAATGAATTTATTTCGAAACGCATTTTGGCCACATTTTTATTTATTTATTATTTACATGGGTCAAAACTTTTGCTATTCTTCAATCTTCTGCATGCCAAAGGGATTTTATATATCCATATATATGTGATGACTTGCTTGGTATAATGCATAATAAAGATGCATTAAACTCTGTTTTACCAGGGCATGGCTTATTTTCAATTATCTAAGCAAAATTAGTAACGTAACTGTTGAAATGATTAGACGTAACATTGTTTTTTTCTTTTTCCATGAAAAAAAAAAAACGTTAAGATAAATACAATGCATAAATTAAATGAAAGTATTTCATTTTTCTTCCGTCACAGTTTTTGTTGTTTGTCGTTCAGGTTCTCACTTGATTAATTTTCGTTCAGGTTTTTTTTTCCCATTGCCTATTGATTGTTTTCATCCAGTTATGCGTTCGTTCTTTTACTCCGCCATTTTCGTTCATTTATCCATGGTTTATTTATGTTTGCTCTTTAAAATTTTCTCCTACAATTTGTCATAATTTCTGCTACTACTAGATTTTATGTCCTCGTTAAAGCAACCTATACCACTTTTAGCTCCTGAAACAGCTTTGCAGATGACGACGGTAAAAATATCGATTAAAAAAGAGACAGTCAACATAAATTAAGTACATGAGTGAATATGATAATATCAAAGGTGGAAGTTCTCGTCACTAGCAAAAACTGATGAAGTATTTCTAAAAACTGCAAATTCGCGTAAAATTTCATAGGAATATCCTAGAGAGAACCTCCATAAAAAATTTTAACATGGCTGGACTTAGTTGCAGTCGAACTAAATATCCAAACAATATTCCCCCGCGGCTAAGCAAATTAGGACGATGAAAGTCATTCTGCGATCGGCAACCAACTACTTTCCTGAAAACGCGTTATTATTAAAATCTTATTATTAGACATTTGACAGCGAGCAAACGATTTGTAAATGGTGCTAACCACGGGCTGGGAATACCAAACGAGTCCGCAGCTCATCAAGGGTCATTTTGCCTAATGACCAATTTTACACGAATTCACCGGCCGCCATTCCGTAGCCGTGAAGGCTCGCATTAAAGCCGACTTCACACTTATTGTAATTACGTTACAATAAAAAATAATGGCGGAATAAAACGTCATCATTAGTTACCACTTGGAAACCGTTTGACAATAGTAGAACAATAATTTGAGATCATTTTTACGAGAGACACGACATAAATCATCAATTTACGATAAATTATCCTAAACTACCGTTGAAAAGCTTGAATCTTGGACAATTTCCTTACTCATTTAATCGTATCTTTTAGACGATTGTAGCTATTTAATCCAATCAGTCAAGCGATTGCTTCCTGCGAGCGCTTACAATTCTTCCCGGGAGATGTAATTGTGGGAATGACGAGGAAAGATTCCGTAACGATCCTGATTGTTTGTTCGGGAACCACGTGCGAAAATCTAATGAAGGAAAATATTGACACTCCCCGTAGGTTTTCTTCGGGAAAGGTATCCTCATAATTTGTTGGGAAAATAAAGTAGTTAACTTGGTTTTCGGGATTAACATCTACCGACTACATACTGATAAAACAGTCTTGGGAAATAATGACACACGCGCACTTTTAGTAACACTTTTGGGAAAAACAATAAAGTAATTCATCTTAAAACAATTTATGTTACTTTATAACCGTGGAACTATTTTTTGCGGGGAAGGATTTCTTTGCGACTATTAAGTGCAATCAAATTTGCGTTTTAAAATGTTATTCAATTTAGGTTCACAATAAATTGTCGAAAAATGCGATGAGATTTTATGCTGTCGTTTAAGACTTTATTACGCATCTCTTTCTTTCACTAAATACCTCCAGAAAAATCTTGGAGACAGACGACTTTGAAAATACCATTTTGAAATAGCTTTTCAGGGGCCTAATTGACTGTAAGCAAGAACGCAGTTGCATACACTTTGCAACAAAACAAAAAAAGGCAGAAAGAGAGACAAATTTGCCAAAAGACGTCACCAGAGGCCACCAAATAGCTTCTACAATTCAAAGATCTTTTGTGAAGGCCCCCGAACCCTCCTGAGAAATCCCCCTCCCACATCTCGCTGCATCGCACCTTGGGTTATTTACTGTAGTATTACTTTTACTTGCACTTTATTTTGGGTTAGCTACGCCCCTGCTTTTGGTCAACATGAATCTAGCTTGTGTACATGAACACATAGACACGGGGGAAGATTTTCGTTAAGAGCAGTTTCTTGTTTAAAAAAAAAATGTTTGCAAAAGTTATCTGTTGCAACACAACAGAAAACAAGAGCACCGCATACGGGTGCCAAAGCTCGGCTTCAGTTCTTGATTTTGTGAAAAAGTCAAAATAGGGCATAAATGTGTCAAAAAGACTTTGATAGTTACCTGCCCTTATAGCATAGCTTCCTCTTTTGATAGTTAACAACTTGTCCGAGTTTGAAGTAACAGAGATATTACAAGATGTCAAAGTCTTTGCACGGCCACGACGACGACGTCAGGGCTACGACCATACCACGACGTTTTCTTCGAAAAAAGCCGAGCTAAAGATATCGTCCGCATGAGGTAACGAGCCATACGATTCATCATTTTCAAAAGGACATTCGGGAAAACATCTTTCTTCTTCACCTATTTTTTTTACCTGGTGTAAGACATGGTGTTTTCACACTTTATGTTATATTGAACAATTACAATGAAGATGAATTCTACACAAAACTGTTACTACTTATAAATTCGAATCAGAATCTTTATTGACTTATATACATTAGAGCCGTGCACTTGGAAAAGGGGGCTTAATGCATCTGCAGAAAGTATCGACCCAGGTCAGCCCGTACGGTCCGTGCAGGCTGTCCTGGGCCGAAACTTTCTATTTTTGGTATATTTCTGCATGTACCAGGGACCATAGTCGGTTGCTAGACAATATGAATTTTATGGATCCATTATTATTTGTTTACTTGCTTGGTATAGTAAATCACGGAGATGCATTAAATACCTTTTGCCAGAGCACGGCTCATACTTTATTAGTTGTACGGTCAGGTGGCAAGGGACTTCGAAACTTGTTCACGGCTGTGGAGTCCCGAGCCGAAGGCGAGGTGGCGACATGATTTACCACAGCCGTGAACAAGTTTCCAAGTCCCCTGCCACCTGACCGTACAACGAATTTATTATTCTGCAAAGTTTTACCATTCCAACGTTAGTTAAGCGAATTTTACCTGTTTTTTGGTTTAAAAAATTTAGTACGCTGACGAAGTAGAATTTCCCTTCTGAGTGCCCCAATTCAATGAAAACTGACGTCACTGGGAACTGACGTCACTGGAACTTTGGTAATACGTGCAGCTTGGCGCATAATCTTGATGTTAATCTTGATCGACGCCGCCATTTTGGATGTTGTATTGATAGTGTGGTCATGTATACGGGGCTCACGAAAGGGAAACTGCTTTTACGTTGGTTTTGCCAGTGTACATGATATATATGTTCGGGGCATATTATCCAATCAGATCACGAGAAATGTCTTTGCAGTATAATAATATGAATTTTATGGATCCATTATTATGTGTTGACTTACTTGGTATAGTACATTACGCAGCTGCATTAAATCCCCTTTGCCAGAGCACGGCTCATACATATAAATATGTACATCCTCATATAACAATTTATTTTTACATAATTGGCATGCAACACGTGAAAGGGATATTCAGACATTTGCGTAAAGTGTCGTCTCGGATGAGCCTGCGCAGTCCGCGCAGGCTAATCCGAAACGACACTTTCCTTTTTTATGTAATTTTCTGTTTTGCGCAAGTCTACTGAAGAACAAAATGTATTGTAGTCGTAAAGTGCCGTCTCGGATTAGCCTGCGCGGACTGCGCAGGCTGATCCGAGACGACACTTTACGCAGATATCCGAATGCCCCTTTTCGCGTGTTGCAAGCCATATATCACGGTACATAACAGAATCTCTCTCTCTCTCTCTCAGCCTCCCTCCCTCTCCATCCCCCCTCTCTCTCTCTCTCTCCTCCCCCGTCTGTCTGTCTGTCAGTCTGTCTGTCTGTCTGTCTCTCTCTCTCTCTCTCTTTATACATAGCCTCGGCCCATATTCACCCATACTTCTAAATATTCAGCGCCTCGAATTTTGAATTACAAGACTATAGGCATCTGATTGGTCAAGACATACTTAAACAGAGAAGTGTCACCGGAAAACAATCCTATCGGGTGGAAAGGATTTCCGGTAATGTTACCATCATACAGGAAAGAGTCACGGTCCAAGAATTGACCTTTGTAGTACTCCTGCAGATAATTTAAATCAGCAAACAATCCCGTCATATTGAGAGGATTTTCAGTAATTTTAGCAATATATAAGAAAAAAGTAACAGTCCAAGAATTGACCCTTGTAGTACTCCTGCAGCTTGATAATTTGTCAACCTCTGAGACAGAAGAATGAACAAGCAGCTATCAGATAAATAATAAGATACGCATCTTACAACGATCCTTAAATACCATTTTGTCTTAATTTAGGGAAAGGTGTCTTTTGCCCTGTTCGGTAGAAACGCTGGAAATATCTTAAAAATATCATGAAAGCATATTGCTTTTCTTCGAAGGATTGACATTGTAGATGAAAGTATATCGTATGATAGGAAAAGGAGTAAAGGTTTGTAGCAAACATTTTCACATTTCCCACAATGTTTTTGTGAATTCAAAAACAAAATTCCATTATTTCAGCCATGTCTAATTGGTCGTTCACAAATGCTTTCTATAGGACGAGTCACTTTGTCATCTGGTAAAGAGTTATAAAACACCTGGGTCCGTAATCACATAGCAATATCGAATATATTTTTAGTCTTGTTCTTAAGAATTTTTTAAATCTGAATGTAACACAACTTCTGATTGGCTAAACCAAATTGTTCAGCCAATCAGAAGTTGTGTTACTTTCTAAATCTAAAATTAGACCAACAATGTTCATAAGAATGGTTGGTGAATGCAGACTCTGAAATGCACTGATGCGTGCATCCTGGCAGCCCTGACTGCTTCACTGTCAAACCAGACAAAACTGAAATAATGATGAAAATGTCGCAAAACATCCAGAACAAACAAACGTTTTTTTTACATTATTTCATAATTTTCTGTCATTATTACATGACGACAATGAAATCGATCAAAACACAGTTTATTGCCTCGTATTGAAACTATCTGACAGTTGAAACAAAACTTGTCTAGGTAGTGAAAAAACGCAATTCTGACTTCCGTAGACAATAGAAATTTGAACACAATAACATCCTGATGTGGCTTATTCTGTAAATGAATGATAAAATAGACACGTCTCGGAGATTGGCTGTTAACACTGTCCCTCATGCACTTATTAAGTTTAACTCTTTACCAGACAACATTTTAGACTCGTCTGCGTTGAAAAAAATGCAGTCGACAAAATGAACACGCATAATGGAATTTGCCTTTGGACAGGTAGAAAAATGTGGTCAGTGTTTGGAAAAGTTGGTGAATACGACCCGTTGATACATTTAACACAGGTATAGATAACACAAGACAGACAAAAACAAATTCCAAAGACAGCTATAAAAAATGCCAAGAAATTTGTTCTCTAATAGGAAAAGGCAAATCAAAACCGGTTAAATATGTAGGAGGTCTGTGTTTGCCAACAATTTTTCAAATTGTTCTAATCCTCGGTTGCAAAACATAGATGTCTGATTAGAAAAGAACGCTGTACACATGGCTCGTCTTTTGGGATTAAGATTTAGACGAAGTCAAAATAGTATATGAAAATGGTCCTTTGATACTCAGTTTCAGAGAAAAAAGGACAAACAGAAACAAAGTTAGAGCCGACCGAAAAGAAATTTCAACACCGCCTTTCTCTGAATGGAAAAAATGTGGTTAAATTCGGTACAGGGTTGTAATCAGCTCATAATATTGTATAGTTAATTCTAAATTGTTATCTAAATTCCACGACATGGCCATCTGATTGGCTTTTACAAAACGACCCAGTCAATAAAATGCTTAACCTCTGGAATTTAAGATAAGAGTAAGTTGTTACACAGCTATTGGATTGTGCACAGTTACACACAGAGAACAAAAGAGGCACATTGAAACAAAACCAGAAGCAGCCAAAAAGACATATAAATGATATTCTTTTGTAGACATAAAAATAAAGCAATTTCTTTTAAATTTTTGGTACAAGAACTATATTTACTAGGAATTCTTGTCGTTATTTTAGCTCTAAATTGCAAGACAAAGCCATCTTACTTGCTATGACAGACTGTCTGAGCTGATGGTCTAGATGGCACGTCTTTGTAACTCATAATAAGCATTAAATTTAGAATTGTCAGTGAAAACAGTCTGGATATACAAATACAGACAGACCAGGAGCAAAAGGATACATACCAGGCGGGAGTTAAGATGCTTATGACATTGTTGTCTGGGGAAGAAATGCATCTCCGTGATGCATTACACCGCGCAAGTTATCTCATAATGATAGTTCCATAAATTCATTTAGTCTAACAATCAACTGGATCTGGAGGTAGAATGGCTCTTTGCCATGCAGAAAATTTACAAACAGGAAAAAATTTCGACCCAGGCTGACATGGGTAGATACTTTTTGCAGATGCGTTAAGCCTCCTTTTCACAATATATAGCTCAAATAATTCCGGAAAAAATGTCAAATGACCTTATTTATTGACGACTCATTCTAACTCATAATTTCAAGATATAGCCGTTCGATTGACTGAAACACAACGTCCAGACAATCATATGGCTAACCTTTGAAATCGGAAAAGAAATTGATGCTGGAATAGTTGCAGAAGTATGAACCAACATATCGAAAACAGAAAAAAATCTACAAAGCAAAACCAGGGATAGCTAAAACGAAATGTCAATGACATTTTTCTCTGCAAACGGAAAAAAAACAGCTGACAATTCCGGTTAAATTTTGTCCGGGTCCGTTGGTAAGTAATTAGATGGTTTTGGCGAAGCACATTAGAAAGCTTTTAAACAATTTATACAATTACCAAGACAACAAGCAAAGACCATCACGGCCCATTTCCACGTCACTTCGTATTTGAAACCAATATGTCAGAGCAGTGACCAGCGAAAGCGAAGTTTGTTTTATTTACGTTCCGGGTACTGTTTCCTTCATGGCGAAGTTTTGGAATTATTACAATGCTCCGAATCGGGTTTAAATTTCGAAGAAGATACTGGAAACGTTGTTGTCAGTTATCCCATATCCTGTCAAACTACATATACATTATATATTTTATGGCAATCAAAGAAACATATTTCGTTACGTTTATTGGCATTTTATGGGGACTATATGACAGAATGCTATGACATAACGGAGATGAAATTGCAGACCAGTTCAAACTGCACGTATTTGTCGGCTGATTTTGAAACACTTTCCATGAGAAGTAAAACTGAGTCCTGCCTTGGTAAAAAGTGGGTTTAATGCATCTGCAAAACGTATCGATTCAGGTCAGCCTGCGCGGGTCGAACTTTTTTGTATTTTGTCAATTGGTCATTGTTCAATGGAGGCCAATTAAGTTGAATAAAGGATTTTTCTTACAAAACAAAAAAATGAAATGATTTCCGAACTATTTTGCGTTAGAAGATATGGCTTTTTTTATCATTATTATAGTGATGTTTCACATCTTCAAATAGCTACTGATCCAGGGGCACTGAGTTTGAGCACTGATGATAGTCACTGCGACAGGATTCCTACCTGTACTTCTGAACAATGTTTCGACTATTTTTATATGGGAAGTAGGCGATTGCTCGGGAAGAACGAAGAACGCAGCACCATAAGCTCATTGGTTGGTGCGTGTATTGACTCCATGACATACTTGTGTCTGATTAAAGGCTCAATAGCGGCCAAAAGTAAGCAATGGAGGTGGAAAAATACAGTTAAATTTAAATCATACCATTTAAAAGTATGGAAATTATTGTGAGAAAGACAATCTGTTATTGTCCGGTCAGTTCAAGTGTTTGTCATTTGCAGGAAAATTAATTATAACGCTAGGTCAAAAGTTGCCAGGTCGCTCTATTTTTTGTTTACTTTTCATCTGGATTTTAATTTCCTGCCAGCGACTGATACTTGAACAGATTGTACAATATAACAGATTGTCATTTTCACGATAATTTCAATACTTATAAATGGTATGATTTAGATGCATTTTCACACCGCCATTGTTTACTTTTGGCCGCTACTATGACTTAAATGGAGAAAAACAGCGTAAAAACGTTAAATAAACAAAAACAAAACTCACCTCACCTCAAACAGAAAAAGAGAAAAAAAAAGGAAAAAACTTTTTCTTTCGGTAAAAAATAAGGGTTTTTTAATTGATGTTAGTATTACTAAGCCTGTCAACATTTACGAAGAAGGCAGTTTGCTCGAAAGAATGGGGTGAGCGACCATGAGCTCATTGGTTGGTGCGTGTTTTTACCTTTTAATATTACAGGTGAAAAACATCGTAAAAGCGTGAAAGATGCATCCTTACAGCCACTGAGAAAAAACGCTTTAAAACTTTGATAGACTGTAATTCAAAAGTTCAAAATTCAGTCAGCAGTGTAAACATGTATATATTACCGGTATAAACAAGGATAAATACATGTACATACATCGATTATCTTCGGTTTAGAACCGGAAACGCCACAACCGTGATTTCTTTCGATGGCCCCAGAAAATGAAATACATTTTCTACTGGTCGTAATTCTATGCAACCTCGCAACCGTCAAGGGCAACATTTTGGTATGAAGATACAAGAATGGTTATAGCTTTATAAAAATTAGATGAAATGGGTTAAAAACTGGCTTAAAACAAAATGACAAAACTCAGCTTAAACAGAAGAAAAAGGAAACACAATTTTTTTCAGTAAAAAGAAAGGATTTAACCGTGTGTTAATTGATGTTAGTATTTCTAAGCCAGTCAACATTTACGGAAAACCTCTCGACGCGTTAATTGAATTGGCCGTATAGCAGGAACAAGAACATAGAACAGCGGAGAAAATTTATTTCGCCACTTGCAATCAGTCTGACATCCCTTTTTCCTCCGAGAAAATTGGTCTTTTTGTGTCTCTTAACCCAGTACCACACGACAAAATTTTAGCATTGTTCAAATTGAAAGCATTTGCAGACGACAAATAAAAGTGACTCAATTTTTTTTTTCCTGGGAAGGGTAGAAATCTTGTGGGAAAAGGAGAAAATGCTGGTAACTAGCATTTTCTCCTTTTCCCACAAGGTTTTCAAAAGGCTATTTCTCCTAGGTCGTTGAAATTCGTGATTATTTGTTAACCCATTACCGAACGGACTAGTTTCTATCTTTGTTTGAATGCATAATGATTACGTCACCTAAGGAGTATTTCTGTTATCGCACAAGTCACTTTTAGAATAACTGTACCATACAAAACGAAATATTTCATCGAGAAAAAATGAGTTTGTTTGAATGATATACAAATCATTGTTGGATATGGCTTTTTTTTCTGTCAATTGTTTCTTTTTAAATGTGGTTTAAAGATTATGTAGAGTAGACGTTACTGGCACCCCTTACACAAGATCATAGCAATGGCGGTGTCGTGCAAAAACTTACACATTTATAAAATCTTTCTTATTACTGAAAATGTTTACTTCAAACTCGCACTTGTTGTTATCTACCATGAGTTGAACACATATAACAGGGGCACGTAACCATCAATATATTTTGACACAGTAATGCCCCTTTATGGACTTAGGAAAAAAACCTTCAAAATTTTATAATATCTGTGTAATTACTTAACAAATTTATTTCAAACTTGGACTAGTTATTTGCTTTTGAAAAGAAATCCCATACAACAGGAGCAGGTAACCATCAAAATATTTTTGACACAGTTATGCCCCTTTTTCGTCTAAAAGTTTTCACCAAGAGCAACGGCAGCCGAGCGTTGGCACCTGCATGCAGTGCTCTTGTTTAGTTTTGCTATCTTTTTGTTCTTTTAATTGTTGTTTATAAGTAAATATACACCTTTTTTAAATGAAATGTCAGTAACAATAACATCGTTTTAGAGAAAATTTACAAACCAACATTAGAATAATTTTCCCAAAATGATTTCAAACAAACATTCCTTTAAAAAGGAGCAAAAACTATCTTTAAATACACGAACTGATATTTTCAAAACTGCTCCATAAGCATTGTCAATGCCTTACCCTAAGCAAAAATAGCGTAAACACACTTTTTTCCTGCTATTGACATCTGAGGATGATTTTTAAAAAGCTCACCAGAGCATTTACAAATACCTAATTTGCGGGTATTTGCAGATGTTGACGACTTCAAACCATAATATTAGATCTCGCCAAAAAGTGGTCCCACTTAGAAGCTACCTTCTTCAACTCCGTTAAATGTGCATATTCTATAGGATCTGACATAAGTCGAAACTGGGGGAAATGTAGCAAACAGGACAAGAAAATATGTTATTAACTTTTTACCAAACGACAAACTTTTGGACTAGTTCAAATTCAAAGCATTTGCAGACGTCAATTTAAATGTGGCTCAAATGATGGATTTTATTTATGATACGGTAGAAAACACATTGGAAAAAGGAGAAAATGCTGATTACCGGTATTTTATACAAAATGGGTTTGATAAAGTTTTCGTCCTTAAACATTCATTTTTTTCCCCAATTCGATCGATTCCATGCGTTGTGGACGGTGTTTGAAACGCCACGGACTCAGTCAATGATGCCGAGGCATCCAAGAAGAAAGGCAACAATCAGACGAGAAGATCGCGTAATAGTCCTATCTCATTTTAGAGAACTGCTACTGAAAGTGCTTAAAAACGGTTGGTGCCCATAGTCTACCAGTTCTGCTCAAGCTGTACGAACCCTTCTTAGGCAAGCTGCTCTGCATGCCAGAAGACCGTACATCCATCTCGGCCACGCACTGCTAATGAAACCACTAAGTAAACGGTTGGTACCCATGTTTTAGGTTATATATGGGTCGCCATGTTGTCAGGATTTTAATATGATCGAAATTATTTTTAACGAAATGAACTGACGTGCTCGAAATCTACTTTAATAGGCGAACCCTGCAGTCCTAATTTGGGAATCTTGTACAAATGTGGAACCAGTTTTCACAGAAGATGAATAGTAATTTTATAAACTCAATGAGACGTCGATGCCAAGCTGTTATCGATGCGAATGGAAGTCACACTCGAGACTCGCAAAACTTTGCCCAAGAACTTTCAATTGTGAACACTGCTTCTGAGGTATTGAATGAAATTTGTTTTTATCCTTGAAAAAAGAAAAACATCGAAATTTGCATTTTGACAATTTTGTTGTAACATTATATCCTCTATCAAACCAAAATTTCAAGAAATTCCATTGTATATCAATTAGCCTAAGATATGAATCGAAAACAACAGTGTTTTGTTTTGTTCAGTTGAGAAATGTTGTTCAGTATATTAATGTGACGTAGAAGAATTTAAGAAAAGAAATTTGTCCGAACAAGATCGTATCGACGAATTAGATCTAGTCCTTTGGCTACAATGGCTTTAACTATTGTATTCATAATAACTGAATCGAAAAACAATTTATTATCCATATTTTACAAGATTGTTTTAAAGTCGTCTGCACAAATTTTGGTTTAGTAGGCATGAGTTAAAAGGAAAATGAACTGTAAGTACATAATAAATATTTTATGTTTCTATTATCGAGTTTCATAGTTTGATTGCCAAAGGCCAAGTAATGACGTTGTCGTTTTGGGAAGTCTTCTGATATTAACGTCAAATTGTGGAGTAATGGGCTTGAAAATAATTATATTTACTTCCAAGAAACGATACACACTTTTGATAGGTGATAATTAAAAGGATAACCAGATGACGTCTTTTGCTCTATGATCGAATGTCTTCGGGTACAAATGGTTTAGCCAATCAGAAGTGCTACTTTCAAATTTAGACAGTCCAGGGCAGGAGAATAAGACTAAGAATGTTCTTTTAAGAATGTTTGATGAAAACGGACCCTGAACTCTTGAATGGTCAGCGAAGCACAATACATGTAAGTGGTGCTGCTGGGTAGGCAATGCTCACACGAACGTTGTCCTGCTTGAATGATATCAATTCTTGGTGGTAGTGCATCAGCAGATCAACAGGAGCCAGTATCTCGTCCGGATATCTTACTTCGGTCAGATTTCCTCTGACAATAGTATCATATGTCATGAGCGAAGATTGGAGAAAATTACTCCCAAAACCATAACGCTGCCACATCGGTCCTAAAATCGTTCATCATGTCGTTTGTAGGCCTTGCACTGTTCGTCATTTCGGTCTGATAGAAGTTTGACTCGTCGGTTAACAGCTCTGTGTTCCACTGATTTCGAGTCCAACGCATGTGTACTCTACTCCACTGCAGCGTGTTACGTCTATGCCGAGGCACCTTCATATGGACGCCTAGCTTAGACGCTATGCTCGACTAGCTTCTCCATACTGGCTGTGCACTTACTCTGTCATTTGTGTAGAATACCGACAGAACCCTGTTGCGTAAATGTAACGTCTGAATAAAACGGGTCTTTTCACTCGACCGTCAAGAACGTTAGCTGTCATGGCCAGTCCAAGTTGTTCTTACTCGTAACGCTCTGCTAGACGTGTCATGGTATACTCAGATTCCCCAATTATTATGAGCTGCGACGTCCGTATAAAGTCAACCTACCTCAAGCATACCAATAGCTCAAAGACGTTGGTTTTCATCTAGTCTTGGCGTTTCTAAATGATCGTTTATTATTACTCTTCAGTGGCTGTTTTTCTCTTGTGTTTGAGCACATGCCCTATAAACTCCCTTTGTCATTTAACCTGAGCAATACCTGATAATATGTTAATCAGGTGTCACGTGCAAATAACCAAAAAAAAAACCTGACTGTTTAGCATTTTTTCATCTAAACATGTCTGTTAATTTGTATTTATAATCTTGTAAAAAGATCGCCAATTGAACATGTTTAAAATTGGACATGTCTCATGCAGCAGTAACTGCTCGTCCTGTGCAGCATACAACATCCAGGCAACTAAGAGAGGCTTTTACGGACGCATGGGCCTGAAGTTCACGGCTCAACATTTCTCTTTTTATAAGCAAGATGCGAAGGTGTTTCCTAGCACTAAAGCAATGCTCTGTGAAAAGGGGGCTTAATGCATCTGGAAAACGTATTGACCAATGTCACCTGACCTGGGCCGAAACGTTTTGCTACTGCATGTTGAAGGACCAATCTACCACAGAATTCAGCGGGTTGTTCGACAAAATGGATTGTATAGATCCATGGCTAAGTGATGACTTGCTTGGTGTAATGCGTCAAGGAGATGTATCAAGCCCCCTCTTGCCAGAGCATGGCTCAGTTTATCTAGGCATGCAGATACCATACACGTTACTTATTTTGATTCGGTCCTCAAAGTCGGCCCCACCCTGCAAATTTGCTTTTCTCAGCAAAGACATGAAATGTGATTTATGTTCATCCATATACTATTTCCACCATTTTTCCTTTATTTTTTTCGCTATCACTCTCTGAATGTTTCATTATCAGTTAAAGTTTTGGTTTATATTTATTTTATTCGACTTTTGGGGGGGGGTTTTATCATGTGCTTGTTTTATGGAGAGGAAAAGTATAGTTTGTATGCTTTCCTTCCAATTCTTTTCGCATTGATAGGTTGTACTTTATATAAAACAAATTATATTGAATTACAATGGAAATGTATGTAAACTGTTTCCGCCACTCATTACTCTTCATTTAATTGCTGGTTTCATCATTTTGGCACTTTAGTTATTTCCTTTGATAGTGGAATGGAATGGAAAAGATTTTTAAAAAATCTCAAGCTCACACCAGGGTTGATGGCATATAGGAATGATACTGGCCCTTTGCAAATTTTGAGTAGTGTATTTAACAGAAATGCTTTTAAAGTCGCCCTGTTTCAAGAGATTTTGTGTTTCACAATGTACATGAGCCGTCCTTCATGCATCTCCATGATGCATGATACCAGGCATCACGGTATTATGGATCCATAAAATCCATTTTGTGTAACAACGGACTGGATAATGAGGTGCACTGGTCTTTTAAGCTGCAGAAAATTGACCAACAGCAAAAGGTTTCGGCCCAGGTCAGCCTGCGCGGAGTGCGCAGGCTGACCTGGGTCGATACTTTTTGCAGATGCATTAAGCCCCTTTTCTCACAAGATGACTTAGTCATTATTTGTATTACATCAAAACTCAATGTGCCGGGTTTATTAAACTAATTTACTCTTCAATGTGAAGATTTTACTGTACTTGTACAAAGCCAATTTCCTGTGCAAATTCGAATATTTCTACTCAGCTCTTGGTGTGCCGTACAATGGCGTCCCTTGTTTTTCGCACTTCAAACTTGACAGCCCAAACGATGTCATACGGTACCCTTTTTTCTTTCCCTCTTCTTTTTTAGGTAATCGTTAATAGTATACTAGACCGTCGCTCTGGCAAGAGGTTTAATGAACATCCTAGGTGCAATACACCAAGATAGTCATCATATAATTAGGGATCCATAAAATCTTCGTGTCAGAAAAAAAAATGGAACAAACGATTAGTTCCTTTTAATACTTACATATTATCTTTTGACGAATTACCTTTTAAGATAAAAAGAAATGGCAACAGATGGGGTTGAAAAACAGTATTTAAATATTGATAAACCATATGAGCTCTGTGAAAAGAGAGTTTAATGTATCTTCGATAAGTATCAACCAATGTCAGCCTGCGCATGCTGTAATGGGTCGAAACTTTTTGCCATTTATAAATTTTCTTTATGTCCAAGGACCATACTACATTACGATCCCGTCGGTTGTTAGACAAATGGGTTTTATGGATCCATAATGGTGTGACGACGGCTAGCTTGGCCCTTTTGCCCGAGCATGACTCATATGTAATAGTGTTCAGTAAATGCAAACATGTTAACAGATTATAGTACAGAAGTAGCTAGTTACATGCATTTTTCCTTTTCCAAAATACCTTTAAGAGCAGTCTGCAGCAAGATGTGAAACTACAATTCAAGGTGTATTGAGTTAAATTTTCAGCGTCATAGGCCGACGTAACTTATGGTTTTTTGAGAAAGGTATAAAACCAAAGAGCGTGCAAAGAGCGTGCAGACTGATCTTGGACTATACCGTCCGCTTGTTTAGTCTAGTCTGTAGGATAAGAAAAATCTTTCTGGGTTTCTGTGGGTGTATCTTCGGTCATCAAAAGAGATGTAGGATATATATATTTGGTGCTGAAAGAGTTAGACTACACACACATGGGATAAATAAAGCTTCAGAGAGGGGGAAAGGTAAACCGCAAAGCTCCCTGTGGCTTATAGACACATTTTGTTGTCTTATTTTCTCACATTTCCGTGTATTCAAACCTGATGTTACATCAATACAGGACAGCTACCCGCGATCTGTCAACCGCTTTGTCACACTAGGTCCGGTAGTTTAGTGTTATCCAATGCAAAACAACGATCGAGATATTGCGGTTGCTTATCATTACTTCTTTGCGGGTCTTTTTTTATTTTCGGCAATAAATGTCAAGTGGGGCAACTACAAATAGATTATATAAAATCAACCAGTTAGATTCCCACTTTATTTCTTTTAATCGGTTTACACTTATTCAAACAATTACATGTAAGAAAAATGTGCAGTATGCCCTTCGATCTGTTCTGTCCCATATCTTACGGTCGTTTCCGTAATTTTTCTTATTATTAAGACATTACTTCCTGTCATGCATTTAAATCATACATCTGTGGAAAGAAATTGGATTTTATTAATCTATAATAATGTGATGACTTGCTTGGTATAATGCATCATAGAGATACATTAAGCTCCCTTTTAACAGAGCGTGGCTCAGTTGTACATTTACAACTATCAGACTGCGGACGAAACGGAC
Source organism: Hippopus hippopus (assembly GCA_946811185.2). Lineage (NCBI taxonomy): Eukaryota > Metazoa > Mollusca > Bivalvia > Cardiida > Cardiidae > Hippopus > Hippopus hippopus. Next base: position 47,426,583 of record OX328104.1, on the reverse strand, counting down.
AACAGCTCTATTGACCTTGCTTTTAAATATATGTTTTGTAATTATTTTTTGTATGACTAAAGAAGCTATACAATCTTACGTCAAATAAAATTTGTCTGTCTCGTATGCATATTGACCTTACAATGCTGGGAGACACTTTACTTTAGGACAGAGCGACAACTCTTACACCAGGGTCCGTATTTACCAACCCTTCGTAAGAATATTCCTAGTCTTGTTCTCTAAAATTTTCTAAATTTAAAAGTAAAACATTTTCTGATTGGCTAAACCATTTGGTTTAGCCAATCAGAAAGTGTGTTACTTTCAAATTAGACAATTTACTTTCAAATTAGAAAATTCTGGGGAATAAGACTAAGAACGCTCTTAGAATTGATTGGTGAATACGGACCCAGCAATTAGAGCCTTTTCGTGGCATAAGCACTGACGATAATTCCAGGCAGAAAACACTGACAAAAACATTTCTCAATCTTCAAACAAGCTTCGCTTTTAATGTAAAATAAGTTCGTCAAGAAAAAACTTGGGACTATTTTGCAAACACCTATATCAAAAAAGTAAATCCGATATGTAAAGAGACGTAAATAACACTTGAACTTCCAAAAGTTGCATATAGATAATCAAAAAAAAAAAAAGCTTGTCATGTAAGTCTCAAATAAGTCATTACTGACTTTCAAATAAACTGTAGCAGAAGACTATAAAATGACCAATGCTAGATATTTTTAAAAAAAAAACTTATGAGTAAATACATGAATACATTTTATCGCATAAATACGCTTTATTTTAGGTACATAACGAATTTTCTTATCTTACACACGTTTGCAAATAGTGTTGTATTTAGTCAATGCTCTCTAATGAAACGTCTTCATTTCTAAAACAATACTAGCCCAGATTTGTCTGTGAAATTACGTAACTGTAAAAATTGACGCTCGTGATAAAGCTTCCAATTTTATCATCTTTAGACTCAAATTAAAACCATTATATGCAACTTTTTTTTAACTATTTTCGTCTGTTATGTGCATGTACATTTTTGTCAAAGAAGCGAATAGGCTTTATGTAAATTTCATGGCACATGTACATGAAGGTCACTGTTTTTTTTCCTTTATACACATGACCGCATGATAACTATAATTCTCTAGATACAGCTATGTGATAAAAAGACTCTAACATTGGTTTATTTTTGAAGGAAAAAGTCTATCAAACTCGTCATTTAAATGTTTTTGAGCTCGCCAAAGACTCGCTAAATAATTTTTTTTTGTGGGCTTGGTCAGATCCTATATGTCAAAAATGAAGTATAACTCGATATGAGAAACCGTTATTTTTTTAACGCGTTTTTTTTTTTTTTTTTAAGTTGTATGCTAAGAAACTCAAAAAGTTGTTTTCAGGAGGCAGCGAGGTAGATCACAGATTGAAAACGAAATGGCTAAAAGATTGTATCGAACCTGCACCATAGAGCCAGAGTTCTCAAGACATTTTAGTCATGGTTATAGTCTTTCGTCACGGCGAAACTTCTTAAGAGTGGGTAGCGAATAAATATCCATACAATTTAAACCCTCTACCAAACAACTCTTTTCTGAAGGCTTTTGAAAACATTGTAGGAAAAAGGAGAAAATGCTAGTTACCAGTTAGCTAGCATTTTCTCCTTCTGCCACAATGTTTTCTACCGTTTCAGAAACAAATATCGTCATATAATGTGCATTTGATTTCTTGTCTTCAAAATGCTTTTAGTTTTGACCAGTCAAAAATTTTGCAGTTTTTTGTTAAGAGCTAATTCCCGATTCAAAAGCACATTGTGAAGCATCAGTAGGCGGTACCATTACTCTATCAATTTCCCATACAAAACACAAAGAGTGCCTCGTCTATTGGCCTTTATTGGAAAACGACTGTTGGAAATGGCGTGTCGTTTAAAGGCACAGCCAATCAGAAACTCTGTAAACAAATACGTCGTTTGGAAGACAAATATTTAGAAATATTTGCGTAGTTCGTTTTCGCCTTAAAAAGGAAGCGAATTCTTTGGCAATGATGACTTAATTGTCGCATGTATCTCTAGTCACATTGGAAGATTTTTGTGCAGCAGTTTACTAGTAACCTTATACCAACATTGGCGTGTGCCCAACAGTTTAAGAGTTTTCGGAGACGTTGGGACCAAAGCTGTCCTTTCGGATATTCTATTTGTTAGCAACACTTACTTAAGTGCATTGATTTAAATACCACTTCCTTTAAATACATCAACGAAAGCTTTTTAAAAAGTGTTGTTGTTTTTGTCAAGTACGGACATATAAACAGATTCGGATGACATTTTGTTTAACTCTTGTCGAAAAAAAATTTATGTGAGATTGTTGACAAAAAGAAAAAAAAAAACATTTGGAAATTATCAGGAAGCAGGAAATTCTCAAACCTATTGGTAACAAACTTGTCCAGGTTAGACCATGACTGGATTAATTAATAGTTAGTGCTTAATATAAGACGTATTAAGTGATTGGAACATCATCACTGTAGATCTACATATCGAAACAGAGAACTTTGACAAAAAGCAATAAAGTTGGGCGAATGACAATGTGTAGTACAAACGGAAGCAATTCAGCGGCACTTCTTCCTTTTGGAATGAAGTTAGCCGGACAAGCACCTTACTTGTCTTTAAGTTCGCCACACTTGGGACTCGAACTGCAGAGGGCGCAACTACAAGAGTATACACAACGCCTACAACTCGGTTTGCGCTCGTTTCCAGGACAGATGTCGAGTCTAAGCCACTTCTCCTACCATGGACATCTGACAAACCCGTACCTACACCCGTATTTCTACAAGGACCCCCGGGCAAGGTTCATACACGAGGAGCCTAAACCCAACCACAGCTATATAGGTATGACGATATCTGTTTTTTCTGTTTTTTCTCCTTTTTCGTTGTATTTGTTAACCCTAACAGCGCCGAATAAACCCAAGTGAGAGTTTCAATCTAGAAATAGGACCCCGATAAGCGCAATTTCATGTTTATAATGTCTTAGCTTTTTTTCTAAGACATTATGAACATGAAATTGCAGTTGTGACTGTAGATCCAAGATCAGACTACACGTTTAGAGCAATCTGATGTTGATCTGCAATGGCCGCAAGGGCAACTATTGTTGTTAAAGGCACTCTTAGGGATAAAAATATCTGTTTAGAACTTTGTTTTCATCTCTTTGTCCAGCTAGGCTTTGACCTTAGACCGAATAGTAAAAAATATAGAAGTTACACGAAATCCTTTATACTATATGTCTCATTTTATTATAAGGCAATGACAGCAAATAGCAGACCTACTAAGTTTTTTATTCACGCATATACAAATATACTGATGAACGAAGACACCTACATTTATGATATATATACATAGGAACAGACACGGTTCTTGAGTTAAAGATTCAGACGAAATCTCTTTGTATGTCTTTTGTTTCAAACTCAAAAATGGGAAACTATCCGAGAATTTAAAAAAGTTGGGGATGAACATTGCCAAATAAATTTTGGTTTCAGGTACATGTAAAGGTATCATGTACGTTTTACAGTGCAGATTGAAACATTCAGAATCGCTTCAGCATCGATCAATTGTTCAATTATAGAAGAATACAATCAATCAGCCATATTACTGAAAAATTCTTGGTCTAACATAAGATGAGCCAGACTATTTGAAAAGGGGGTTAAGTCTTTACCACACAGTCCCGAGTTTTGACGACCTTGAGGAAATAACGTTTAAAAAGCTTGTGTGGTAACCAGCATTTTCTCCTTTTCCCATACAGTTTTCTACACTGTCATATTTAATTTGTGGTCTGCAAATGCTTTTAATTTGGACAAGTCTAAAATTTTATGAACTGGTAAAGAGTTAAGACATCTCCGTGATGTATTCTACAAAGCAAGTCATCAAATGATTATGGATCCATAAAATCCATTTTGTATAACGACCGCCGGAATAACGAGGTAAAATGGTCCTTTGGTATGCAAAAAAAATACAAATAGCAAAAACTTTTAACCAATATCAGCCTGCGCAGACTGCACAGGCTGATATGAATAGATACTTTTAGCTGGTGCATTAAACCCCCCGTGTCACACAGCATGACTCAAATAGATTATAAAAGCTACAAAAAAAGTTCGTACGAGGATGTGAAGCCTCAAATCACTCATTAAATCAAATGTGACAGAAGTAATGACTAGCATCATCTGATCCTATATTGCACCTAAAACCTTTAGCTACCATTGCTAATGAATCGACCGTACATGCACTATAAAAATTAAGTGAGCATCATCACTGATGAATCAACCTTTTATGTTCTAAATAACTTAAATGAGCAGTATATGGAAAAAAAAAACATTTTCTTTTGCGATTGCATTTTAACACTTTTACCGCTACAGGTAAAAACAGTGGCTCTTCATACGAACGTCACAGATCAAGATCATTGCCTTTGCTTATAAAACTTGACTTCATGGTCAATTGACTTCGTGCTTAAACTTGAAGTATCAAAGACGGTTTGAAAATCTGCCATTTCACTAAGCATTCTTAAGAGTATTAAGAACATTCTTAGTCTTATTCTCAATAATTTTCTACGTTAGAAACCCTTTAGTTCAGCCAATCAGACGTTGTGTTACTTTCAAATTTAGAATATTCTCCAGCATAAGACCAAGAATATTCTTAAGAATGGTTGGTGAATACGGACCATGAAATGAAGACTTTGATTAGATAGACAGAGACAAGGAGAAGCTCTAAAGGTCAGAAGGTACTCCTTAAGATTTTATCAAATTACTTTTATACAACTTTGAAATTTCAGGCTCAACTGAGTTGAGCACGGAAAAGAGTTTTATAAGCATTAGCCCAGACCGCACAGAGCGTGCAGTCTGATCTTTGATCTATACTGTCCTCTTATATAATCAAGCTGTCTGGTTAAGAATTTTTCTGAGTTTCAGTGGAATGTATTAATGTATTTTCAGCTGTAGAAAGACGTCAAGTTTATATATTTGGCGCCGAGGGAGTTGACGCTTTCACTCTTTTACCAAACGACAAAATTTTAGACTTGTCCAAACTGAAATCATTTGCAGACGACAAAATAAATGTGACTCAAAATTTATAACTTGTCTTTTGGAAGAGTAGAAAACATTGTGGGAAAAGGAGAAAATGCTGGTTACCAGCATTTTCTCCTTTTTCCACAATGTTTTCAAAAGTCCTTTTCTATAGGGTCGTTAAAACTCAGACTTATTTGGTAAACGGTTATATAAACAAATCGCAAAATTTTAATTGGTCCAAAATGAAAACATTTGCAGGTAACAAATAAATAAAATGTTCCTCAAATCATGGATTTGTCTTTGAAAGAGTGTAGAAGTATTAGCACTTTCTCCTTTTTCTACGACGTTTTCGAAAGCCTTCTTCTCAATGGTCGTTAAAACACAGGATTGTTTGACAAAGAGTTAAAGACTGTGTAAGTCAAAATGTCTGACAAACTTCAGCACACAATCAGGTCTCGTATTCAGTCTGTATGTTCTGTTCCCTCTGATCAGCTTCACTGTCAAAAGAAATGAAGCTGTTCCGAGCCGTTTTACAAATTTCTTAACCTATGTCTAACTATGCAGTTTTATCGTATATATTAAGCGCAAAGAAATAAACAGGGAAAAATCACAACAATATAAAATAAGACATGTGGTAAAAATGTGATTGACTGCAACAGAGAAATAACATAAAATAAACTTGTTCAAAATGTAATAAAATTGTTCATATTTTTTAATTGTAGCTTTAGCGCTTTATTCAGTGCTTATGACAGCAAAGTAAAATGTTACTTGAATCATTATGATCAAGATTAGCTCGTCAGTGAGTCTTTATCACATAATGCCGAGCTCTAACGACTCTGTGGAGATAGCATTTTGAAAACCTTTTGGGAAAAGGAGAAAATGCTGGTAACCAGCATTTTCTCCTTTTCCCGCAAGGTTTTCTACACTTTCAAAGACAATTACCACCATTTCAGCTTCATTCAATTTATCGTCTGCAAATGCTTTCAATTTGGACGAGTCTAGAATTTTATCGTTTGGTAAAGAGTAAATGTTAAAAGCGAGATTTAACACAACACTACTTGCCGATGATATTTGTCGTAAGTTTTCTCCTTTTCCCACAAGGTTTTCTACACTTTCAAAGATAATTACCACCATTTCAGCTTCATTCAATTTATCGTCTGCAAATGCTTTCAATTTGGACGAGTCTAAAATTCTATCGTTTTGTAAAGATTTAAACTTTATAAATGAGATTTACCACTTTACTACTTGCAGACGATATAATACCGTTTTGCAGTAGACGGCTTTACTAACATTGAAAAGTAGGAGCTATTTCTTCTCAATGTGTCAAGTGTACTGAACTGTAAAGCCTTAAGTCACTTATCATTACTGTTACTGCATTGCAATATATACTGCTCAAAAGAATTAAAGGAACACACAAATACAAAAATTAATATCTTTCATGTTGCTAAAAACTCAGTCTTTGTGCTCTGAAAACCATCAACTTACATTACCAGACAAAATGGCTCAATACTTTTCGTGTTTGTTTGTTTGTTTCTTCAGTCTTTTTGTTGGTATTATTGTCAAATCAGATGACAAAAGAAAACGAGAATGAAAAATGCCACTTCCGGTTCTCATAAAAGCCTGTGTTGCATATCAAAAAGACGGCTTTTGCAGGCAAACCCCATACATCTTTTGTGCGAACCAAAATCGTTTTGCTGCTTTGAGATTTTATAGGAGCAAAAATTTATTTGCATTGTGATCAAAATCGAGAACATGTGTACCTTTAATTTTTTTGTACAGTGTATGTTCAAAGCCCTTTGCTGCAAATTTGCTGCGGCAGGAGATGGTACTATTTTTATTTACCATCACATGTCTGTTTGACCCTGCATGTACTCTGTATGATATTTTGGTTATGTCAAAGCGACAGTTCCACGTAGTGACGGGTTCCTTGTGTCATTTTCATTCCACAACCATTCTGATTTCAAATCGACACTGCTCAAAATCAGTTGAAGAGGATTTACTCTGAATTTTGATAACAGGCGGACTGATAATAGTAACACGGGGGCAAATATTCTGCTGCTTGTCATTTAATTTCACCTTTACGTTACCAAACTTCAGAGCAATAATATCCTAACACTTTACCGAAGAACGAAATTCTATGCTTGCCTAAATTAAGAGCTATCGCAGACGACCAATTAGATAAGATTTATTACTATGAGACTTGTCACTGAAAGGATTCAAAAAAGTGTGCGAAAAGGAGAACATGCTGGTCACCAGCATATTTTCATTTTTCCACAATATTGTCAAAAGCCTTTCTCTGTCAGAGCTTTTAAAACTGGGGATCTTAAGGCAGAGGATTTATCTAACATAATGCTTATTAACTTTAATTGAACTAATAGCGTTTTCGGGTTTGCACAAGACCGAGAGATTTCATTATTTATCCTATTTCGCTTGTAAATTTTAATTTGGACACAATATAAAGAATTAGGGAAAAACCCAAAATTATTGACAAAAATACTGCAGACACAATATTTTAAAAAATTCTTAATTTTCTAATGTAACGTTAGCTTAACAGAATTTTGAATTAGTCAAACAAAAAAGCACAATTTTAGTACGCTTTGTCGGGCAGGAAATTGTGAATTTTAGGACACGCATAACGAGCATTTATTAACGTGAAAGATATGAGCGGCACTGTGGCAAAAGGGGGTTTAATTGATTTCCGTGATCCATTCTACCAAGCAAGTCATCATTAGTAGACCGATAAAATTGGTTTTACCTTACAACCAACTGTATCGTAAGGTAGACTAGTCCTTTAACATGCAGAAAATTGACCTGTAGCAAAAAGTTTCGACCTAGGTCAGCCTGCGCGGACTGCGCAGGCTGACCTGAGTCGATACTTTTTGGAGATGAATTAAGCCCCCTTTTGACAGAGCATAACTCAAATGATTTTCGCCAAGCCTCTCACTCCTTGAAATAGTCTTTTTAAGCTATGAAATTTCAGTCTTCAAGAAAGACTAGCTGAATGGCTAAAAAAGCATCTTTAAGTAGTCTTGAGATTTAGCTGTAGAATTAGAGCTACATTTAGAACTAGAAAAAGAACAATTCAGAATTCTTGCTGAACAAGACCTGTGCTATGTCTGGTCCCGAAAATATAAATGCTTCACAGTTAACGCATTAAGAACAGTGTTCATACTCCAGAGAGGAGAAAGATTTGCCGCAAGGGGCTTTCATAACACCTTGGGACAAATTTTACATCGCTGTCGATTTTTACTCAGCCCTTGTCAAAGACACTTTACTGCGTGTATCAAGGGTGTCGGCTAAAATGAATTCATTGTCTTTTTAACGGTACCCCATTTATGTCCATGAGTTCCAAGATTTTTTTTCAACTCTTTCTACGCAGTAGGCGAAAACAGCAACTTTTGCGGACGGCACAGACTAAGATCAGGCTGCACAGAACATGCAGTCTGATGTTCAAACCTTTCTGGGTTTCAGCGGATTGTATCTCCAGCCGTCTAAAGAGGTCGAATTTACTTTATTTTGTGCTGAAAGAGTTAACTATTTATGCTCCAAATAAATAGGTAGAGTCGGCTCTTTTTCGACGACCAAAAAAACAATCCACTGATGATAAGAAATGGGCCATGCTCTGGCAAATAGGGTCATCTCCGTGATGCATGATAACAAGCATGTCATCACATAATTCTGGATCCATATAATCCATTTTGTATCAAAAAAAGACTGAATCGTGGAGTACACTGGTCCTTTAACATGCATATAATTGACCAGTAGCAGAAAGTTTCAACCTAGGTCAGCCTGCGCAGACTGTGCAGGCTAACTCGGGTCGATACTTTTTGCAGATGCATTAAACCCCCTTTTCACAGAGCATTTTTGAAAGGCTTGGTTTTTACAAAAACAGGCGGTGTAGATCCAAGATCAGACGGCATTATTTTTGCAGTCTGATCTTGATCTTAGCAAATCTCGGCAAATTCTCATCCTTTCGCCTATGGGACTGAAAGAATTATTCAGTTCTCCGAACAACACAAGTTTTCAAGCGCTTGCCTGCTTATCCAATTAAAAAACTTTACCACACGAGAAAAAATGTAGACTTGTCCAAATTGTAAGCATTTGCAGACGACAATGTGAATGTGGCGCTTATAATGGAATTTATCTTTGAAAAAGATAGAAAACATTGTGGGAAAAGGAGAAAATGCTGGTTACCAGCATTTTCTCCTTTTCCCACAATGTTTTCTAAAGACTTCTTCCACCGGGTCGTTAAAACTCTGTATGGTAAAGCGATAAAGAAACTTTAAAACTGTGTTCAGATGGAAGACAGAAATCATTCTTGTCCCTATGACTTTCATAAATCATCGGAAAGAGCATTGGCCGTTTAGGTATTCGAACTCAGAGCTAACAAGAGTTGTAGTTGAACACGCCCACAAACAATTTCATGCGTCAAATGACATACGTATTGCATCAGTAATAACGTCTGACAAAAAGTGTTAATTTTTTGGAATAAACTGAAAGTTAAATTCTTAGAACGTTGACATTTGTGTTCTCTCTCTTTACTGAACCCGAGGTCAAAATCTCTGACAATTCAAGTTATTTATCTAAATTTTTAATTCAAGACTCGCGCTCTGATTGGTTGAGACGTTTCGTCTTATCCAATTCGAATAATGTTCTTAGAATTTATATCAATGTAAAATGGTTAGTGAAAAAGGAACTCGATGCTTAATACAATATTTAAGTGCCCCAAAACGGCCAAAAGTAAACTATGCGGATGCTAAAATGCATTTAAATTTAACTCATACTATTCAAATGTATTGAAATTTATTGTGAGGATGACAATATGTTATTGTATGCACTGTTCAAGTGTTAGTTGCTGACAGAAATATGAATTTTAAAACCAGGTAAGAATCAAATAAAAGATAGAGTGCACTGGCAACTTTTGACCTAGTTTTAAAATTCATTTTTCTGCCAGCGACCAACACTTTGAAACGACCATACAATTACAGAGTGTCACCTTTACAGTAATTTCCATACTTGGAAATGATTAAAATTTAAATGAATTTTAACACCTGCATGGTTTACTTTCGGCCGCTATTAGGGCTTTTAAAATTTTAGCTACACGAGAGCCGGTGTTCCTTAACTATTCACGACCCTGAAAAAGAAGGCTTCTGAAAACATTTAGGAAAAAAGATACAAACGCTGAAAACCAGCATTTTGTAGTAGTTCCAACAAAGCCAGTTTCTACCATTTCAAAGGCATATCCTATAATAGGATATGCCTTTGAAATGGTAGAAACTAGCGTTGTTGGAATAGGCTGTTATCACAGACGAATCTCACTTGTCGTGTGCAAAACGCTTTCGCTTTAGACAAGTTAGAATTTTGTCATTTGCAAGCTCTTTCCGAACCGAATAACGAGTGGCTCTATGGCAAAAGGGGGTGTAATGCATTCCCGTGATCTATTTTACCAAGCAAGACATCATATAATTATTGATCCATGAGGTTGACTTGTCCTTCGACAGGCAGAAAATTGACCGATAGCAAAAAGTTTCGATCCGGGTTAGCCCGCGTAAGCTGACATGAATTGGTACTTTTTGGAAATGTATCAATCTCCCATTTCACAGAGCATGGCTCAAAATATTAATGCCACTTCAAGGTCGTTTTGATCAGAATATGTAACAAAAGTTGCGGATAGCGTTGATCCTATTATTATTATTATCATTATTATTATTATTGTTGCTCTTATCATTACATGTATTTTCAAATACAACAAAAGGAACGTGTTAGAGATTTACAAGCAAGATATACTCGACCAGCAGTTGGCAGCTTTAAAAATATTTCAGGAAAAACAGCAACCGCTAATTTCAAGCATTTGCTTCTTCACTTCCCCAATGCCACTTGGAGAAGCACCGGATTAAAAATAAAAAAAAATGTTGCTCATTTTCTTATCCTGAGACATACAGACAGACAGAAAGAACGAGAGACAGACAGACAGACAGACAGACAGAAAGAAAGACAGAAAGAAAGAAAGAAAGAAAGAAAGAAAAAGAAAGAAAGAAAGAAAGAAAAAGACTAGCCGGTGTACGTTCCATACAAAACAAGGGACGATTATCGTCATAACGTATGTTAGTCCCTTTGTCAGTTTGGCTTCTACAATAAAGTCGCTAATCTTGTTCAACATCTACGCACACATCGCACGTCATTCATTTGTTTCAAAAAAACACGTTGACCCATATCCCAGATTTTCCTCGGTCCGTATTCACCAAGCATTCTTAAGAACATTATTAGTCTTATTCTCCAAAGTTTTCTAAATTTGAAAGTAACACAACTTCCGATTGGCTAAACCATATGGTTTAGCCAATCAGAAGTTGTATTACTTTCTAAATCTAAAAGGAGACCGAGAATGCTCTTAAGAATGATTGGTGCATACGACCTGATTTCGAAAAATATAGATAACATTTTAAATGAAATTTTGACTATTCGACAGTACAGTAATTCAAAATGCGCATTATTTTCGAAGTTCTTTCATGCCTTCTTTGATTGATTATATGGTGTTTACAGTCGTTTTCAACATTATTTCAGCTATAACGCGGCGGCCATGCACCTATCCATGCTTTCCTGGAGTTTGTTTTACCAGTACTTCGCACAATATTCTTTCCAAGCCACTGGCTGCTTTCCCACATAATCATCGTCGAAACAATGGTCAGCGATAAGAGAGGCATGAATTCTGTCGCATCGACCATCATCAGTCCTCAAAGAGAAATTAGCCGAGCCGGAAATCGAATAAGTGACCCCCTGTTCTAAAGTCCTTCACGCTACCGACTGAGCTACTGGGGCTCGGCAAAATGAGACCAAGAATGTTCTTCAGAATAGTTGGTGCATACGGATGTGATTTAAAAAAAAAAATATTTAGAATAAAATTTCAACTATTCGAAAGTACAGTAATTGGAAATGTACGTTATTTTCAAAGTTCTTTCATGCCTTCCATAAAACAGAGTAGAAGAATGTATGCATGTAGAGTATGTATGCAGTGTAGAAGTTCTGAACGCAAGCAAAAAATGTATGAAAAAAATCGAATGAAGACCTGTGACACAGTAAATGTATATGAGTCGCGCTCTGGCAAAATGGGGAAAATACGTCTCTGTGATGCATTATACCAAGCAAGTCATCACAAAATCATGGACCCCCTAAATCCATTCTTTAACAACCGACTAAATCACATGATAGAATGGTCCTATAACACGCAGAAATTTAAAGCTAGCAAAATGTTTCGGCCCATGTCAGCCTGCGCGGACTGCACAGGCTGACATTGGCCGATACTTTTTGCAGATGCATGAAACCCCATTTTCACTTAGCATGACTTATACATTAATTCTCATAATGCAGTAAATTTCATATTTTGTGGGATTTTTCGACAATCAGTATATACTAGGAGTTCGAGCTAATTTAAATAATTTCTTGGACCTACTGAATTTTTACTTCATGATAATTTTATGGGCTTTATGGTAAATGGATCCTTACCGTTTCCAACCAAGCCCCGATACCTTTGTCGGGGATGTACAAGTTGTCGCCAATGGCTTCAAAATGTAACACAGACAATTTTGAAAGCACTCTGGTTAAATATGAGTTATCAATACATATATACATGTATACATGTAACAAGTTTAAAACATTATGGCAAGAGTAGAAATTGCTCATTACCAGCAATTTCTCGTCATACATCTTGAATACGAGAGAAGTCGAATACGGAATGTAATTATTTCAATGCTATTGCCTACTTCATTTTACCTGGTCCTGACCTTTATGATGAATATGTAAGTAGGCACATAAACTGAACTCCGACTATTGTATATACACGGGTAGATACTTATATACACAGGTAAGCAATTAGATTCGCACATACCGTAGGAAATATTTCCGTGACCATTCGGAACATATGCCGAAGGCAGCTCCGTGCGATGCCGAGGACAAAACTAGAATTTAAATTTATGTTAATGATGTTGACCTGGGTCAGGTTAAATGAAGTAGGCAATATAATAATTTATGCGGTTGAATGGTACAACTCGTACATAGTATAGAAATTCTTTCTGCAAGTATCTCGCCCGCTGCTCCACCAGTATTACACAAAAAGCACTATTGGTGGCCTTGAATATTTCATCAATGTCCGAATCCCCATTGACTTACATTTATTAACATTGCTTTTTAATTCATTGTGACTTTTAAAAAAATGAGCTTATAGTTATGAAAATTATATGAAAATAAAGCAAAATAAATTTGATATCGAAAAACATATTTTCAGCCTCTATCAATGTAATATGGTCAATATTTCGGAAAAACATTTTGTACATTGACGTCCATGGCGACGTCGCAATAAAAAAGATAGCGAAAAATAACACTATTGGGTTTTAGAGAGCTACAACAATATCAGGCGACGAAAACTAATAGGATATTGGTGTCAATAACTCCAGTAACCTCGCTTTCTACCAGTACAGTTTTGTTTATAAATGATTGCATGATCAGAAGCAGAGTAATTAAATCTCTTGCTCTCTGAAAAATATATATGTAAGTCAATGGGAAGCCGGAATTTAGTGAAATATTTATGGTCACTAACTATAGGTCATTAGGTCAGACAGAGATTATTTCTGCAGTTATCTCGCCCACTGTTTTACCAATATTACGCAAAAAAAAGTAGGTCATTAGGTCAGAATAGAAATTTTTACCAAAGGTGTCACCCACGTATCTACAAATAACGTAAAGGTAGGTCAGTAGGTCTCATAATTAGCAAAGTCAAAGACTTCAGGCTTCCAAATACACAAGTTTCATTACTAACCATTTCAGAGCCATAGGCGAAAGCAGGAGCTTTTGCGGATGGCATAGATTAAGATCAGACCGCACAGAACGTGGCGTCTGATCTTAAATCTATACTGTCCGCTAGTTCAGTCAACCTTATAAGATAGAAACCCTTTCTAAGTGTCTGTGGCTTATACTTTCAGCCGTCTAAAGGGATAGAAAATTCTTATTCGGCGCTTAAAGAGTTAACTAGAATATAATACGCACCTTTTTGTACGTCATTTACAATATTAGTGCCTGCAATTAGCGATCTTAATGAATGACGCAAATTTGTTACTTCATAGGAGGAACAGATCCATCCTGTTTTCTCTCATGCCTCCATTCCTCTCTCTATCCGGTAGATTGAATGGTGAAAGCAAAGCGGTAATAAAACCTTGCGCAAGACTTAATTTGATACTTTGTAAAACCGGAAGGGAAACCGCATCACCAACGACAAAATTCATTTGTGCTATAAGCTGTAATTAAAACTGTAAATAAACAGCTTTTCTAACAGCTTCATCTATCTTTTTGCAAAAAAAAATTGACCGTATAAGTGCTTTTCCAAACTATCGTCGGCTTTGGTTCCTATCTATATCAAGATCAGACTGAGTGCACAACGTGTGTAGTCCGATCTTAGATTTACATTGTCCACTATATTGAGATTCTGGCCAGCCTCAAGCAATGATAAAATGACAACTATATCTGGTTGTGGTGTCCTGACTGAAATTTTCGATTGTGTTTATATGGTCGCGCCCTGAGGGCTAACCATTTACAAAACAACAAAATTTCGGACTTGACCCAATCCGAAATCAAACCAGCGCTAGAGCTTAACTCATTACCAAATGACAAAATTTTAGGTTTTGCCAAATTGAAAGCATTTGCAGACGACAAAATAAAAGTGACTGATAATTTGAAATTTGTTTCGTGAAGGATAGAAAACATTGTGGGAAAAGGAGAAAATGCTGGTTACCAGCATTTTCTCCTTTTCCCACAATGTTTTCAAAGGGCTTCTATCTCAGGGTCGTCAAAAGTAGGGATTGTGTGGTAATGGGTTAAAGCCAACCAGAAAACGTATTTTTGTGGATTTATACATGATGTTAAAAGTGTTGCGGCTTTCCACGGTACAAAATTCTGAAAAAGGGTATGTGACCTGCTGGGCGCCTGAAAACCCCTTGTCCAAAAATTGCTGACGACATATTAAATGAAAATTGAAATCAATGCAGGAAAGAAGCTTTTGCTTCTTTTCCATCTCTCTTTTTTGATACTGTTAATAAGGATAATTTCCTTTTCTTGACACGATTGCCTGTCCTGTAATTTTTAGATTTTTATTTGGTCTATAGCAGCCTGTACCGTTACTTGGGCTAAGAACAATTTAAGAAATATGGTTGCCTTAGAGAAAGACGTAAAAGCAACTGTTGAAGAATTGTAAAAAGAAATAAAGAACGCGAAAACTAATGACGAGTCGGCGCCGGGGTCAGAAGTTAAAACACAAGCTAATTAAAACAAACAATTAAGTATTTTTGTCCCCAGATGGAATGATGCTTTCCCACGATCACTTAACGCTTCACCAGAATATCAAATTTTAGACTTGTCCAATTTGAAAGGGTTTGCAGACGACAAATTCAGGGTTGCTAAAATGAAGGGATTTTTTTATGACAAAGTAGAAAACATTGTGGGAAAAGGAGAAAATGCTGGTGACCAGCATTTTCTCCTTTTCCTACATTTTTTTTTTTTTTTTAAGCCTTCTTCGTCAGGGTCAATAAAACTTGGGATTGTGTGGTAAATGGTTAAACAGTAACGTTAGTTGTAGAACATCGATATATGACTATGCTAATGTGTTTAATTTCGGGCAAAAAAAAAATCATCAGTATTTTACGAAATACAACGTCATTTTTCTCCATGTATATAGTGTCCATCCTATTAGTTTTTGTTTATTACAGTACATTATCAAATCATATCAACCGTTTCGGCTCTCAGGGCTAGTTTGGTTCCTTTGCGATAGGTATAGATCGGAATCAGAGTTCGGATCGGAATTCAGTCTGATCTTAAGCTTCTCTACACTAAACTAAGAATAATTATATATTCTAAGTAAATAAATACGATTTAAAGCCCATAGCACCGACGATGAAATGCATACATGGAAAAAAGGAAAGATATATAACTTTTTCATAACTCTCCCTCCTTGTCCCTCCCTCTCCCTCCCACAAAATGTCGAATAATGTAGATTCAAGATCAGACAGCAACTAGAATAGTCTTTGGCGCTGAATAAAATGCGCATTTCTTTCTGAAAGTTCATGTTCTTTCCAAAATTGAAGAGATTACGGTAACGACAAAAAAGGACGATTTTCGTCAACTTTCATCATTCTATTGTTTCAAGGAAAACAAATTACGTAGACAACAAAGTAATGGAGTGTTTAAATTTTACGGGAAACTAAACTTTTAATTCTCTGTGAATTTTTTTAACGCAATTCCACACCCAGACGATTCTGTTTTGTTGTCTTGCAGCTTACTGCTTTTAAAAATATTGTAATGAGTTATTTTCCTTCTTCCATAAGGTTTTCACATGCAATCATATCAGCCGTGTAGTGTGAAAAGAGGGTTAAGTGCAGTTGCAAAAAGTATCGACCCTGGTCAACCTGCGCGGACTGCGCAGGCTGACCTCGATCGAAACCTTTTGGCATAGGTCAATTTTTCGCATGTCAAAGAACCAGTCTACCCCAGTATTCAGCCGTTTATTTGACAAATTGAATTTAATGGTTCTGTAATTATGTGATGACTTGCTTAGTATAATGGTTTAAGGAGATGTATTACACCCCTTTTTTCTTTTTTCTCCATTTGTTTTCATCCAATCAAATCCCATAAATGTGTTGTGGTACCTACACACCTAACACAACAAATGTTGGTTTAGAACTGAAATGAAAGCTTTTGTAGATGACAGAACACATTTGGTTGAAAAATAAAGATTTGTCTCTGACAGGAAAGAAAATACCGTGGGAAAAGGAGAAAAATGCTGGTTACCACGGAGTTTTCCAAGCCCTTCTAATTCTGGGTCCTTAAAACACGGAATTGCTCGGTAAAGGTTGAAATGACTCAAATTTGTATTGGTTGAAGCTTTATTTAAATTAATCATAATCCTGTTTATAAATTTCAGGTCTAATTGCGATGGCTATTCTCAGCTCAAGGGAAAAGAAGCTGGTTTTAAGCGACATCTATCAGTGGATACTGGATAATTACAGTTACTTTAGAACGAGGTAAGTTATTGTGAAATGCTGCTATTTTTATTTTTTATTCCTGCATTAGAGCGGCGCCCTGGCAAAAGGGTGATAAATGCATCTTCGTAATAGGTAAAGCCAAGCAAGAGGTTGCATTATGTGCATCCATTTTGTCTAAAATCCGGCTTAAACATGAAGTACAATGATTCTTTAACATGCAGAAAATTTACCATTCGCAAAAAGTTGATAGTTATTGCATATGCATTTAATCCCCTTTTCATTGTGAATAGCTTGAATACTTACGGAATATTATGATGTAGTAGCTTTCTTGTATATATTTGCTTTGAACTGCGTGGGAATTTTTTATATCTCGTGAGACTGAAGTCGAAAGTTACTGCAACATAAAATTCCTTTTATTAGATATCTACAAATTTTTATCAGTAGAATATTACATTTATGGAAAATTTTATTCGAAAATGCAAAGAAATTAAAAACAAATATCGGTTTAGTGGGTGAACTATTTTTTACGATTGGCGGATAGATATTACAATGTAAAGATTACAATGTAAAGATTCAACCAATCAAATCAGAAAGGAAGCTGAAAGTAATCCTCACGCAGGTGACGTCATCCTACGAGGACTGTATTTGACAATAAGTATAGACCATTTGGTTTGCATAAAAACTAACGTTTTGATCAAATGTATTCAAATAAAACAACTTATATTATATTTCTTTGTTATAATGTTACTTATTTACAAATACCATACAGAAATCAAATTTTTAACAGCTTTTTTTTTTAGATTTCAAGTTTTTTACTGGCAAACTATATAGTAGTATTCTAGCATTTTTGGTCTTAGCCACAGAGGAGTGACGGACAGTCGGAGAAGAGCCATAAACAATAACAAATTATACTAAAACGATATGTTTTTGTTGAAATTTTATCTACATTTAGTTCACAACTAGCATAACAATACAAACAAACATGTTAATTTCATGCTATACAATAATTCTCTTTAAGGCCATTGAAATAGAATTATTTAAGTATAAATAGAATTATTTAAGTATAAATGTATTATTTTATATACTCATTTACCCTTTAATAGATAGTAATGTTTTTCAATCTTTCTAACCATAAACACTTGATACAAATTATTGATTATTTAGAGAATACATGTTCTGCTCTTGAAAGAAACCACCGTGTGTAAAGAAGGTATACCTATTAAGGTAAACTGCTGTTTTTCCAGGAATGCCTCTAAAAAGTGGCTTGATTTGAACAACTGAAAATATGTCTGAGTAAGGATAAGTTTTTTATGAACCTAGCTTTTCAATATGCTTGGCCTTATATGTAAATGTTTTCAAATTGACCGTGGGATAGTATGCTGTTCTATTTGTTGCACCTATTTACCATTTTCAGGTGTCAAAATTACCATTAAGTTTAATGGACAAAATCATTTAAACAAAACTTAACGACGTTCGCGACAGTTTCCATTTTCACGCTTCGTGTAACTATCATGCTCACCTTTTACTCGAAAAACGGTGAGCACCTAACACAACTGATCTTGCCACACTTGTCAATGTCTGCAGAATGGATAAACCAAGAACTAAAACGGGTCGTTTCATGTCAGCAAAATGAAGAAAAAAGTATTTGAATCAAGCCAAATAATTATATGCGAGGCAAGAATCCAAAATTACGCTCTCAAAAGATCGGACTGAAAGTCAAAGTGAATCACTTAACTACGTCACCTAACAACGGAAATATGGACACAGATGCTACTACTAGTGCTCTATCTGGCAGACGTATCGTCGAGCTAAAACATCCTTTCAGATGCAGATGCTTTCAGTTTGGTCTAGTCCAAAATTATGTCACTTGGTTAAGACTTGCAGAAAACGAGGGGCTGTACATAACTCTTTCTCCTTCACCAGGTTGTCCCTTAGCTTGATGAGTCTGCGGCAGACAACATTAGAAAACATTGATGTCAAAAGGAGAAATTGCGATTGATTATTCCTTTTCGCACAACGATTTCTGACCAAACAAAGAACTGTGATACATGAATACCAGGTTTTGGTTTAGCGTCTGCAAACGCGTCAAATTTAGAAGAGTCTAAAATTAGTCGTTTGGAAATGGGTTAAATGCTAACATCAGTATTACATTTATATGCTATGAATTGGTTGATTATGACCAACAAACTTGATTCTTATAAATATTGTTGTATTATTGAAAAAACTGAGATAATTTACTTCATATAATGTCTTTGACAAACCCTACATTTACTCATTAGTTAGTGCCCCACCCACAAACTTAAAATGTAGTTTCTTAAAAAATAAGGCTGGTGACCTATATGTTTTAAGCCAGATTCTTTCAGTTAAGTACCTGAATATTATTTATAGAAAAAATAAGAAAAATCTGAAAGTTAGAACATTTAAAAAAAATAACTTTAAAAGATACTCTTTGGTTTTTTCTAAAATAAAGGTGTTTTAGCCATAAGCTAAGGGTTTTTTATTAATATTGATACTCAGTATACTCTAAATTATTTTTTTCATTAAATTTGATGTTTCACCAATACAATGACATAAAATTTGCTTATAATTGTTGTCATTTAAAAAAATATACATAGACTTAGTTTTCATAGGTGAAATTTCATCCTGAACTGCCGCAATGCAGGGTGTACTGAAAGAAATATTCATAGAATTTTCCCAAAGCTGGTGACCCCCTCTTTTTATCTCCTATTTTTGTAGATCAGATAATAAACTTTGTAGATCAGATAATAAACTATCACCAAACAAAGTTTCATGAAATTCTGAATGTTTTGAAAAAATGGTGAAACTGTAGCGATCGTCTTTAAAGTTCTTAAAATATTCTCGGCTTGACATGTATATGAATACAGAAGTATTTCTCTCAATGCTATCATGTAGTTTTTTTTTTTTCGCACTTTGTGGTCTCTTGTAAGTATTTCTGTTATTACTAACAAAATAATTTAACCATTCCAGAGGACCGGGCTGGAGGAACAGCATCCGACATAACTTGTCCCTCAATGATTGCTTTATCAAGGCCGGTCGAAGCGCCAATGGAAAAGGACACTATTGGGCCATACACCCCGCTAACACCGAGGATTTCCAAAAAGGCGACTTCCGGCGCCGCAGAGCTCAGCGCCGAGTCAGAAAACACATGGGACTTTCCGTCCCAGATGACGACGATGATGACGACAGTCCAGCGCCGTCACCCGTTACTGCGCAGGCGCAGCAGGCACTACACTGGGACGTGGATAAAGTGATAGATTGTACTAAAGATGATCAGGTTGGAACAGAATGCCATTCACCGATCACTGAAGACAGAAATGCGAAATTAAACACTACACCAACGTGTGAGAATACTGGTGCTTCTCCAGCGAAAAGGCCTAAGCGCTTGTTTGACATGGAGAGTATTCTTGCGCCAGATGATAGCACAGATAAAAAATCCAACAATGATGGTGGTGATGAAAACACTCAGTGTAACACTCAGGAAGACATTGTCGCTAACACAGGTAATCCGAGTGGTTCTGACACTGAGAATACGGATATCAAAAGGCACGCTATCGATCTGACTCTTTCACGCGATATCGTGGACAATGAAAGATATATAAAACGACCATACAATGGTATGGTATTAAACGGAAATGATCTTATAAAGTCGCCATCTTCTCACTCTCCTGTCTCTTCCGGTAAAACATTACCCTACATCCCTCAGCTTATTTCCGGTATCCACCGAGGTGGTGAGCTTCAGAATCGTGTGAGTGCTTTTCGTAATGCCGGCGCCTACAGCTGGGCTTCTTTGTCAGGATATTTGTCAAGCTATCAACTGATGGCACTAAGCAATCAAAATCAGACATTAATTCAGCGATCCGTCCTAGAAGGGGACTCAGGCAGTCAGTGGCACCAACCTGCAAATAACCTTGCTTCACAAGCTCTGTCAACGAAAGACCAGTCACCACAAAGTCAATCACCCGATGAGTGAAAACGGTGAAAATAAAGACCTCCAGAGCATTTTCTACCAAATCAAAGTGGATGTCACTGAATGGTAAAATATTTTCGTTTACTCTTTTTTAAATGGGTGAAAATGAAAAATTATCGTGGACAAAAAAGCTACAAAAAATGTTCGGTCCCGATAACATCTTAAGGGCAAAAATCAAGTGTCAACGACCGATCTTTGAAGCCGTTTACATATACGAGGATGAAAATTGTGAACTTACTAGTGCTAGATAATGCAAAAGTAAAACATTCGAAAAGTATTCGACTGAAAGGAAAATACTCATCTTGAATTTTACTGGAACTACCTGAACGAAAGTTGGGGACATCAGACATTTCTCTACCTCTCTCTTAAAACCCTTTACTTTTTACCAAACAACAAAATTTTACACTTATCCAAATTCAAAACACTTGCAGACGACAAATTAAATGTGCTTCAAATGATAGGACTTGTTTCAGAAAGGATAGAAAAAATTGTGGTAAAACAAGAAAATGCTGATTACCAGCGTTTTCTTTTTTTCCCACAATGCTTTCAAGAGCCATCTTTTTCAGGGTTGTTAAAATTCGGGATTGTGTGGAAAAGGGTTGAAAGATATCTACAATGAGTACATTTAAAAAATGCACACCTTGGTTTTAAATTAATATCTCGGACAAAAATGAATACATGACAACGAAAAATCACCTTGTCAAACGGTCATATATATATATACTGGCTCAGTGCCCAAAATTTCATAAAAATCAAATGAATATTTCATCTCAAACCAAAAGCCTGAATTTGTGTGGTCAAAAATTGAAATTCTCAAAGCTGATAGTGTGACCACCTCGAACATCAATTGAATATTGACATCGCCGACGCATAGAACACTCCTGGGCTGCTATGCACTTCTGTGGAATACTGTTCCACTCTTGAATGAGTGTCTGACAGGAGTTGGATCTCATTATAGGTTGATGAAGTCACATAAGATGAGTATCACACACACTTAATTAAAGCATCTTATGATGTTCAAGGTGGTCACACTCAATATTAACTTCGTAAATTTCAATTTTTGACCACACAGATTCAGGCTTTTGATTTGAGATAACCTATTCATTTGAAATTTTGGGAATTGAGCCATTAAATATTACCATTTGACATGGTGAATTTTCCTTGTCGTGGACTGATTTTTGTCTGAGATATTAATTTAAAACCAATGTGTGCGTTTTTAAATGTACTCAGTGTAGATAGATTCATTTATCATGGAAACGGGGAAAATTTAAACAGTTTCGAGGCAGTCGTCTTCTATATTTTTCACAAATTAGCTGTCAATGCAGATCCATGATCAGGCTGCAAGTTCCAATCTTAATCTACCATGTCACAAAAAAACAGCTAGTATAATGCGAAACACTCGAAAGGTTTTTGTTTGACAACAGTTATTTTCCGATTTCGTAAACAAGTTCGTATTGGTGTGTTAGAGCAGTTTTCCGTAAAGTGTTAAATACATGTTCATTTAACTTAACCCGTAGGCTGATAAGCGCGACTCACTGACCTTTTGCGGACAGTGTAGATCAAGATCAGACTGCACAGAACGTGCAGTCTGATCGTTGATCTACACTGTCCGATTAGGAGATATTGTTCCCAATACATAACTTTCAAATAGCAATATTTAGGTTTTAACTATCGAATTGAGAAATTTATTTCAGTTACTAAGCAGAATAAGACTTAACTAAGCATACCTCAGTCAGTAGTACGGAACTCGAAATTGGCAAGGTAAGGACTGTATCCTCCAGAAATATCTTCAAAACATCAGACAGTGCAGTTGCATAACTAAACTTCATGTTCTGCGCAATCTGATCTTAATTTACACTGTATGAAAAGAAAAAGTGATTAGCCACAACAATCAATTTTAAATTTGATTTCGTCAATTTTGATAAAAGATGAAAATAGAAACTTTCAGTAAATACTCGTAGAAAAGATCCCACAATAGCAATGTCTGAAATACCAGAAATCGGTTAGTATACAATCAAGGTCCGATCTCACGTCCTGTGCATTCTGATCTTGATCGTATCCGACTGCGAAACCCAAACTTGAAATACGAACTATTTCTAGCTTGAAAATGAAAGGAGCAATGAAAAGGCTTTACAACCAATTCTTAGTACCCCGCATTTATCAGGCACTGTTTAACTCCACAACCCTTTACTACCAAATCCCGATGTTTTCACGACTTGACAGAAGACTTTTGAAAACATTGTAAGAAAAGGAGAAAATGCTGATTATTAGCATTTTCTCCTTTTCTTAAACTGTTTTCTTCCCTTCCAAAAACAAGTTTTAATTTCTGAGTCACATTTATAGTATCGTCTGCAAATGCTTTCAAGTTGGACATGTCTAAAATTTTGTCGTTTGGTAAAGAGTTAATGGAGGAGCAGGCGTTCGAAGGCATCGTGGGAAAGGAGAAAATACTGGTCATCAGCATTTCCTCCTTATACCAAGATGTCTTTATCCGCTTATTTATCCACGAGCCGAACTACGGTAGCTCAGTCGGTAGCAAACAGGACTTGAGAATAGTGGGTCACTGGTTTTATCCCCGGCTCGGCCAATTCCTTTACAAGGACTGATGATAGTCACGGTGACAGAATTTACCTCTTTCTCACCGCTGATCATTGTTTCGACGACTATTATGTGGGAAAGCAGTCAGTAGCTTGGAAAAAATATTCTGCGGAGTACTGGTAAAAGAAACTCCATATATTTGCTGTTAATTTGTACATGTAATAGTGTTGATCGATTGTGAAATAAATCTATATATTAGTACATGTGATTCATTATTTTGTACCTCTGAGTATTTCGTCAATGACTTTGGTTGCATGTTTGAAAGATGCTTCATCCATTTTAATCAATGTTTCAGTCATATCATTTAGGCTGCTATATTAGAACCGCTTTTGTAATAAAATGAATTTTTGTAATAAACTTCAATTTGTTACAAAAGTTGTTCTCCGTTCCAACCACTTTTGCCATGAACGTCCTTTCATAATAATAAGATTTTCAATTTTTTTTCCACCTTTTATGGTGCTTCTGTTTAAATTTTGGGTGAAAACTATCTATATATATCCGTATTTAACTATATGGGTTAATATTGAAGGAATATAGCGAGGTTGAAAATTTTATTACAAACATTCGTTTTATTACAAAAGTGGTTCTAACACAGCTCACCTATTTTATGACTATCCTTGGTTTCATGATAACCAGGCTGGGACTCGGCTTTACCGTTGCCAAGCGACACTCCCTAATGATTAGCTCTGCCGATAGGACCCAGATTTCCATATTTTCAAATCCTTTATTAACACGGTCGTGAAAACAAGATCGGTCGATAGTGGGTTAGGCAGCACAAGAAACGTATGAATACGTGCACTGGCCCACGACATAGTTGGCATACTGTTAAACGACGATAAACACGAAACAAACAAGTGAATGTCGTTCTTGCAAAAAGGGGGTTTAATGCATCTTCGTGATGCATGATATCAAGCAAGTCATCATATATTCATGGATCCATAAATAAATTTTGCCTAACAAAAGACTGAATCATAAGGTAGAATGAGTCCTTGAACATGCAGAATACCTACATAAAGCAAAAGGTTTCCACTCAGGTCAGCCTGCGTAGACTGCACAGGCTGACCTGGGTTGACTTATTACAGAAGCCCCTTGCTCACAGAGCATGACTCAAATAAATAAGCCGCGCTCTGGCAATGGGGGCTCAATGTAATTCCGTAATGCAATATACCAAGCAAATCATCACAAAATTAGAGATCCATAAAATCCTTTTGTCTAACAATCAACTGGATCTGTAGGTAGACTGGTCCTTTGACCTGCAGAAAATGGGCCAATGGCAAAAAATTTGGAC
Source organism: Hippopus hippopus (assembly GCA_946811185.2). NCBI lineage: Eukaryota > Metazoa > Mollusca > Bivalvia > Cardiida > Cardiidae > Hippopus > Hippopus hippopus. The sequence continues at coordinate 47,401,676 of OX328104.1, read as the reverse complement.
CCAGGTCAGCCTGCGCGGACTGCGCAGGCTGACATGGGTTGATACTTTTTGCAGATGCTTTAAGCTCCCTTTTCACAGAGCATGGTTCAAATGTTAAAAGAGCACAAAATTGTCTAAAATTGATTCTATAATTTTTCTCCGCCATTTGTAGTATTTCTGTGGTATGATATATAATCTGATAAAACCGATAAAGAGAAAAAATAACATGACTTTTTTTCTCGAGTCAAGTAAAAATCACTTTCTGTAGGTACATGGAACTCCAAGTTAGCACTGATCATGACCTAGACATCTCTAAAGCCTGGAACTACTAACATACCAATATTTTGTGCTGATCGAAACTTAAGTGTCTATACGCTTATTTTAACTAAGGACTTTGACTAGATACACGTATTTCGGACTACCCTCTGAAAGGTGAATTTAGCCCATTTTACTAGAAATACCTATTTTGTTTTGATTGTTTCCGTCCGTCCGTCCGTCACTCTTTCTCTCTCTCTCTAGAAACACACACCGAGCTGGCGTAATATATGCACACTTGAAACAAACAATTTCAGTTTCGTTATCTATTTCGAACGGATCCAGACTAAAAAACGCTTACCTCGTAAATTCGCCGAAGACAGAGAACTTGGAGTTCATTATCTTTAAGTCTCTGAAATCTCTGCATTATGTAAAGGAACACAACTTAAATCCTTAAAATGTGTTTATACACAGAACCAACATTATGTACTGATCAAGACTTAGAAATCCCAGTATTTCGTTAAAACACATATTTTGTATTTGGTACTGATCAAGACCTAGAGCTTCTCAAATATTTTAAACGCACAGAATTTATATTTAGCACTGATCAGGACCTAGAAATCCTTAGATCTTGCTATTACACAAAATTTATATTTTGTCCTGATCAAGGCCTAGAAATCCGTAAATTCTGTTAACACACGTGATCCATATTTAGCAGTGATGAAGACCTAGAAATCCTAAAACTCTTAATAACACACAGAGTTTATATTAAGGACTAATCAAGAGTAACATCCTTAACCTTGGTTGATACACAGAATTTATATTTTCCAATGATGAAGATCTAGGCATTTTCAAATTCTGTTGATACACAGAATTTATAAAAAGTACTGATCAAGATTTAAATATTCTTAACCTTTGTTGATACACAAAATTCATAAAAAAAAAAAAAACCGATCAAGACTTAAATATGCTGAACCTTTGTTGATACACAGAATTTAGCGAAGTACTGATCAAGACTTAAATATTCTTAGCCTTTGTTGATACACAGAATTTATATTAGGACTGATGAAGACCTAGAAATCCTCAAATTTTGTAGACACATAGAATTCATATTTAGTACTGATCAAGACCTAGATACCGTTAAAGTTTGTTTGTTAACAAAATTTGTATTTAGTACTATTAATCAAGGCCTAGAAATCCTCAATTTTTGTTAATACACAGAATTTATGGTAAGCACTGATCAAGCCCTAAACATCCCTCAAGTTTGTCGATGAACAAAAATCATATTTTGTACTGATCAAGACCTAGTAATCCTTAAATATTGCAATTACACAGGATTTATATTTAGTGCTGATCAAGGCCTAGAAATTCTTAAGTTTTGTTGGCACACGTGATTCATATTTAGCTGCGATCAAGACCTGCAAATTCTTAAACTTTTGTTAATACACAGAATTTATATTAAGTACTGATCAAGACTCAAATAACCTTATCATTTGTTGATACACATAATCTTTATTTACCCCTGATGAAGACCTAGAAATCCTTATAGTTGGCGGATCTACAGAATTCATATTTAGTACTTATCAAGACCTAGATAACCTTAAAGTTTGAATTTAAACATTACATACATTTTGTACAACTAATCCAGACCTAGAAATTCTTACATTCTGTAACAACAGACACTTTTGTGCAGTACTGATCATAACCTTGACAATCCTACATTCTGTAATAGTATAGAATTTGTATTTACATGTATTATTGAAGAGGACCTTGATATATTTACATTCCGTAAGAGCAGAGAACCTCTGTTTTGTACTAACCAAGTTATAGAGATCTTTATTAGTTGTACGGTCAGGTGGCATGGGGCTTGGAAACTTGTTCACGGCTTTGGCGATTCATGAGGGCGAGGTGGCGACATGATTCGCCACAGCTGTGAACAAGTTTCCAAGTCCCCTGCCACCTGACCGTACAGCGAATTTATTATACTGCAAAGTTTTACCATTCCAGTGTGTATTCAGCGAAATTTTCCTGTTTCATGTTCTCACAAATTGAGTACGCTGACAACATAGAATTTCCCTTCTGAGTGCCCAAATTCAATGAAAACTGACGTCATTGAAACCTCGGTAAAACGTGCAGTTTGGTGGATGAACTTGATGACGTCACTGCGATAGACATTCGTCATATTTTTATTTTAATATGGATTTAAACAACTTCAAGGTAAGTAATTATGAATTTTAATTTGTTGTCAAAAAGTAAAAGACCATCAGTTACCACAAATGACCATTTGGTTATCCTGTTAACGTTACAATGGATGAGTTTCGACTCTTCACAATTTGCTTACCTGACGAAGGGATGGCTCGTTTTACACCCGTGTATTTGTTTTAGAATGACAATTTATTTTCAGAAATAATCCATTCTTTCCGCTTTAATTACAACCATCAACGGAAACTAGAAATAATATGGTGCAGGCTACTCTGTTTGTCTTGTAGACGGCTCGTATCGGTCGACGCAGCCATCTTGGATGTTGTGTTGAAAGTGTAGTCATGTACAATGCATACGGGGCTTCCAAAAGGGAAACTGCTTTTACGTGGATTTTGCCGGTGTACATGACTGTATGTACAGGGCATATCATCCAATCAGTTCGCGAGAAATTTCTTTGTAGTATAATACTAGACTCTGTACACAGTATCGATCAAGATCTAGAAATTCTTACGTTCTGTAACCACAGAGAACTTCTATCTAGTACTGGTCAAGGCCCGGGAATCTCTATAGTCTGTTAGTACAGCATTAATTTCTGGTAGAGATCAAGACCTAGCAATCCTGATACTTTGTATCTACAGAAAATTTACAAATTGATAAAGACTAAGAAGAAGCTAAATTCCGTGAATTCGGAGAATTTTAATTCAATGCTGATCAAGTTCGTACATTGGGTGCATACAAAGAACTTACATTTGGTGCTGATTAAGTTTTAACAATCGGTATTAATAGTCTAACAGTGCAATCATCTCATACACATTTAAGAACGATTCATATTGATTAATTTTCGGTTTTTATTTATGACGCCAACGGTTGCTCATATGGACGACGTCCGAAGAGGGCCTTTCGTTAAGTTAACCAGGGATAGTGCAAGATACAGGACGGAAACTATCCAAAGTTATGGCGAAAGAAATAAGTATTTTTTACTAGTTTGTCAGTCGAGGAAGTTGAACCCTTTCAGGGGCATAGACTTAAGCAGGGGTTGTTGCAGACTACACAGGTGAAGATCAGATTTCATTGAAGGTGCAGTCTGATCTTGGATCTATACCATCCGCTGGATGGTTCAAGCCTAGAAAATGAAGAAATGGTTCGAAAGTTTCAGAGTATCAGAGGGAGTCAAAATGTTATTTTCCTATTTTACAACCGTTTTAGTCATTTTCTAATCTGTGTTAATCATGATAAATTAATTTAAATAATGTTGAAAATTTACACAGATAAAGGTACAAATGGGAGCTCTCAGAAATATAGAAGAACAGATTTATTATTGCGGTGATAGGGTATGTTATACATGCAACCTCCTTTAACATATTTGCAGCAGGCTGCTTTGAAAACACGCTGGTAAAATATGAATATTCAACATGAATGAAGGACTGATATCTGAATCATACTCTGTAAAAAGGGGGCTCAGTGCATCTACAAAAGTATTGATCCATGGTAGCCCGCGCAGTCCGTGCAAGTTGACACGCGTCGAAACTTTTTCCTTTTTGTACAGCTTAGGCCTACACTTGTCCCAAGGACCATTGTTTCTCCAGAATCATATCAGTCAACTGTCAGATAAAATAATTGAGCCATGCTCTGGCAAAATGGGGCTTAATGCATCTCCGTGATGCATGATACTAAGCAAGTCCATTCGGCATACTTCGGGTGATGGAAGCCATCATATCCCTCGGCTGTATCTGGTGGATTAATATGCATCAGATCGATACATATCACTCGTCACAACTCGGCCGATTCCGTACCTACATCTAACCTTGTCCGTATAACGGTCGTTTCCATTTGAACTGCGAATCACGTGATATTATACATTGGCGCGCCACTGTCAGTCGTTTAGCAACGACATAAACAACCTCGATGGAGTTATTCGCATCTGTTTATCTGTCGGTGAAAACTTTAATCGGAATTGATAAATAATGAATGTACGAACTGTTTGCCAACTCAACTGAAACATAGAAAGATTTCGATAGAAAATTGAAACTCAAGTTTTCTTTTTTTAAGAGGAGCCTTACAATTTTCAGAACGGTAAACCGGCGTATTTCCAGATATGTATCGATCTGATGCATAGTAATCCACCAGATACAGCCGAGGGATATGATGGCTCCCATCACCCGAGGTATGCCGAATGCGATACATATCCGGAAGTACACCGCTTTACTACTCGTAATATAAGACTACACTTGAAAAAAAAATAGCCCCCCCCCATCCCCCCGTTAGAATTTTTTCGGATCTAAGCAGAGTTATTTTGACACACGCTTCGTTAAAAACGTTTGGTGAAGGCATTTTTATAACGGGTTACACTGATTGTCAATAACTCAGCCGCAAGTGTAGTGAATTATTCCAGCAACGGCATGAAAATTATCTGTCTTTCAATATTAAAGTTAAGGTTGTGTTCAACAGCATTTCTTTATTAACGTTTAATGGACTGATAAGCAGATTTCGCTTTCGCCGTGACATATTTAGAATCATTATATTACTAATTATATATACGTTACACGGCCATACGAGACAGAGAAGAATGGCAGAGCGGTTACGCTGAGGCCTCGCATGCCAGTGACCTTGCGTTCGAGTCACGTCACAATTTACATTTTTTTTATGCATTTTTTTAACCTTTTTTTTTTTTAATAATATTAGGACCTTTCAGTTTTGATCTGCCAACATTTTGAAAGCCTCTAATGCAACACTGCATAGCTCTACACACGTAACAGAATGAAGGAGTATACTCCAAGAGCTAGGTTCTTCCTTGTATTACAGCCTTCACACTGGATTCTCTCTATGAACTTTGAAATGGCATCGCTTGAAGAGTGTACTGAATATGCAAAGACTCACAGTATTTGTATTTGAAGGAAAAACACTGAAAGAGAAACAACTAGAGGTTTTGAACAGTTTGTATGAAGGAAATGACTGTATAGCAGTTTTACCCACTGGATATGGAAAATAACCAGCATTTTCTGCCTTTGTCTTAATGTTTTCTTATCTTTTACAGACAAATCCCATTATTTCTGCCATATTTACTATGTTCTGTGGAAATGCTTACAATTTGAATCTGTGTAAAATTTTGTCATGTGGTAAATGTTTATTTATAACACCCCCATAATAAAAGATTATGGATAATAGTTTTTAAACAATCTAGAGAAGGAAGGCTTTTGAAAACAATAAAGGAAAAGGAAAAACTGCAGGTAATCAAAATTTCCTTTGTACAAATTGTATTCTATCCTTTCAAAGACAGCTCTAATAACATTCACATTTACTTTGTCATCAGAAAATACTTTCAATATGGACATGTCTAAAATTTGTTATCTGGTAAAGGCTTAATGCTAAAAAGACCATATTTAACCATGAAACAGCTTAGTAAAACATATGGGGCATTTACGGACAATATTGATCAAGATCAGACCACAAAAAGCACATGATATGGTTCTGAATCTACACTATTTGATATCTTGTAATGTATTTCAGCAGTAAAAAAAAAATGAATTTGCAACTTCTACATGTAGATTGTCTCATGCTGAGTGACGTGTCTTTTTCATTCACATAGATAGAACAGAGATTATACATAATAACTAATAACAACAAATATTTATTAACCTTTTACCAAATGAAGCAATTCTAGACAAGTCCAAACTGAAAACATATGCAGACGACAAAATGAATATGACTCAGAAATTGAAAGTTGTACTGGAAAGGATAGAAAACATTGCAGGAAAAGGTGAAAATGCTGGTTACCAGCATTTCTTCCTCTTCCCACAATGTTTTCAAAAGGCTTCTTTCTCAGGGGCATTAAAAGTTAAGACTGTGTGGTAAAGGGTTAACCCATTACTATGAACTTATGTCCTGGTATACATTTACATTTTTAAACTTTTAAGAGCTGTAAGAATACTTCTACAGATCAGAAATGTTTGGTCTGGAAAGCATTCCGAATGATGATAAAATAACATCAAATGGTTAATTACAAAATTACTGACCATCTTTATTTATAAACCCATCACCATAGTAAAGCTACTGAAAATAGCAGGATACACTACCTGGTTTTTGTAGAGGTTAGTTTGTTTTACATGGTAGAGGTGCTAGCCCTACGCATAACCCTCTTCCTTTTGCATCCGGGCTTGGGACCGGCAATGGCGGAGTTACTACTCTACTTGAAAAAATAAAAATTGGCAGGCAGATTTACGAAGCACTCATTTATGTACATGTCCTGATGTAGCCATTCAATGCGTTTAAATGAAACAATACATATAATGAGATAACATAAAAAAATTCCCTACAGTTCTTTCATCCATTTCCTAAAATATATATTTCATAATATCATAATTTACAAACTCTTTTATTTCCTTCACTGAACTGACCCTGATTTCTTTTCCACAGGAGCAAAAGTTTGGAAACGCCTAAATTGAAAGCAGTTCATATGTAGGTCAAAGGATGACTTCAGTTCTCAAATGGTAGAAAACATTGTGGGAAAGGGATTGTGTGGTAAACAATTCTACTGCTGGTTTAATTTGAATATTTTTCTTTCTTTTCAATCAATACAAAGTCATTTGCAAAAGAAATTATTTACATCCTCTAATACACTTATTTATACGTAACTGCAAAAAGTATGAGATCATAATGTCTGATTATGAATCTACACTTTTTGCAAATTATGATAATAATCATAATAAGAAATATCCATGTCAGTAATACAAGATCAGAAGAGCAAGAGCCTTGAACATCAGCCACTGATACAATAAAGTATGCTGATATACTTTTCCTGTATACAACATATTTTTTTTCCTTTTAATTAAAGTAGAGGTAAATATGTAACTTTTAACATTTTACCAAACAATCCTGTATTTTACAACAATACAATATCTTTATGCAAGTACATGTATACTAGCTCTGAAGAAGAATTCTTTTGAAAACATTGTTAGAAAATGAGAAAATACTGGAAAAACCAATATTTTCTCTTTTTCCAGCAATGTTTTCTACCCTTTTAAAGAAAGAATTAATCTTTTAACTTAGTTTGTTTTGTTGTCCACAAAGACCTGTATCACTAACTACTCTCTCCTTCACTACAACAGATATCAAAGAAACTTCCAGTTGCACTGCACATGTATAAATGTGAGATGAGTAATTAATTATGACTTAAGTGACAGGATTTGTCTTTGAAAAGGGAGATGACATTGCAGAAAAAGAAGAAATTACTTGCAATATGCATTCTCCTTATTTTCAGAAATGTTTAAAAGCATCAAGGTCATTAATTATGACTTAAGTGACAGGATTTGTCTTTGAAAAGGGAGATGACATTGCAGAAAAAGAAGAAATTACTTGCAATATGCATTCTCCTTATTTTCAGAAATGTTTAAAAGCATCAAGGTCACATAACATGGGATTGTTTGGTAAAGAGCTTAGTTTCAGTGCAGCATGAGTCTTTAGGGGACACATAAATTTGAGCTATGCTCTGTAAAAAGGGAGTTTAATGCATTTGAACAGAAGTATTGATGAATATCAGTCTGCACAGTCCACTGAACTTGGTCTAAACCTTTTGCTTATGGTAGGTTTTCTTCTACTTGCCCAAGGACGATTCTACCTCATAGTTAATATGGTTGTTAGACAATTATGGGTCCATCATCATGTGATGAAGTGCTTGGTATAATGTATCATGGGGATGCATTTAACACCATTTTGGCTCTTTTGTATCTTAAGTCTAAGAACATACATAGAGTAGCAAAGAAACCACATTAGTAGTTTTTTGAAAAAGAAATTTAAATTTGTGGAGTATGTCATGTCAGTAAAAATGATGTAACGGTAACGGGCTTTTTCGTCCCAGGGCTTGTTCACCCGGGCTTGTTCGTCCGGGCTCGTTCATCCTGGCTCGTTCATCGCAACTGATTTCTCGTTTATCTGGGCTTGTTCGTCCCAATTTATTTACCTGCCAACCAAAGGTGTTAATAGTGCATAATTCACTGATTTTGACAGGTATATATGAAAAGGTGTTAACTGCACACAATCCCCGATCATCTTACTCAACCTAAGATATATAACTGTGCAAAAATAGTCATCCCCATCTTAGAGATGAAATCAAAGTAAGGAAAAATATTTATGGATATGGACATGAATTTTCAATTCATAGTGTGTTGTAGGACGGTAAGCCTTAGGCAAGAGGTGGTGTAGTACTGGCTGCCGCCATATAACTGCAGTATTGCTGAAAACGGCGTTGAATACGGCATTGAACAACAAAACAAACAAACAAACTCTGTGTTCCTTATCATAGTAGCTTTTAACATACAATCACATTTTTAAACAACCAAATGGTAAATGTTATTTCGCCAACAAAAGGCAATAAACATGCCAGTGTGTCTTGGAGAAGAGAAGATAGTCAATAAACGACTGAGAGAAAGTTTAATTCAAAGTAGTTTTATGTGTAAAATAACGATTCATTTTAGAAGGCACACAGCAATGTTTATTCCAATAGGATCGATAAGGTAGTGGGACGAACAAGCCTGGGCGAACAAGCCCGGGTGAATAAGCCCAGGGACGAACTGGTTTTGGGACGAACAAGCCCAGAGCCGATGTAACCAGGAAATCTTGGCAGAAGTTCGACTTGAAATAAACTACTATTTCGTTAAAAGTAAATAGTAATGAACTAACCTATAGCGCACACCAATACATGAAGCAGGTCTGGACACTTAAACTCTTAACCAAATGACAAAATTTTATACTCCTCCAAACTGAAAGCCTTTGCAGACGACAAAATAAAAGCGACTGAAAATTTGACATTTGTTTAGTGAAGGGTCGAAAACACTGTGGGAAAAGGAGAAAATGCTGGTTACCAGCATTTTCTCCTTTTCCCACAATGTTTTCAAAAGGCTTCTATCTCAGGGTCGTAAAAACTAGGGATTGGTTGGTAAAGGGTTAATTCCATTTCTTCTATGATGTTAACATATCAATTGTTGGAATATAAAAATTGTGGTTGCCTTTGAAACAGTATACTGTTTCTATGCTTGCTTACAGACTTAGCACCATCTATGTCTGTTAAGTATTCATCATCCAAGCCATGTATCAAACCAAACTTTTTTTCTCCATTTCTGGTATTTGCTTTTTTGTGCTAGATCTACTCAGTACTGATTTAAAAAAAAGGTTGTTTCAACACACTGACAGTTCAACACCAACGTCACGGTTTCACGGGCATTGTCATCTTTAATTCAATTCCGTCAAAGCCTTTTGGAATTATTTAGCTGAAAATTTCCATCGACAACTGGTTATTATCTCTGAAATATTTTAAATAACTAGCTTAAATTTTTTATCGACAACTGATACATGGACGCCGCCATATATTGATCATGTGACTGAAAGTAGTTTTAATGGCGACCTCCTTAATACGGACGAGGTTAGATGTAGGTACGGAATCGGCCGAGTTGTGACGAGTGTAAGCAAGTCATCACATGGTCATGGATCCATAATTTTCACATTCTGTCCAACAACCGACTGAATTAAGAGGTACTCTGGTCCTTTTACATACAGAAAATAGTCAAATAGCGAAAAATTTCGGCCAAGGTCAACCTGCTCGGACTGCGCAGGCTGACCTGGGTCGATACTTTTCGCAGATGCATTAAGCCCCCTTTTCACAGAGCACAGTTCATATATTTTATGAATCCCTAATTATGTGATGACTTGCTCGAAATATTGCATCACGGAGATGTATAAAAAGCTCTTTTACCACAGCATGGCTTATATTAATAGATGTGAAAGGATGTTTCAAAAGAAATTTTGCCACAGTATTCTCGAAAGTTGTCGGCTGCAAGGCCAAAAGTTGTATGCATGAGGCTTCTTTGCCAGTACTGATTCAATCAGATCACGACATTGGACGTTTTAATTCTACCAAACTCTACCTATCTATAGACTTGTCCAAATTAAACGTATCTGCAGACGACAAATCACATGTGGCTTAAATGATAGGATTTGTCTTCATATTGGGTTAAAAACATTTTGGAAAAAGAAGAAAATGCTGGTTACCGGCGTTTTCTCCTTTTCCAACAATATTTCCAAAGGGCCCTTCCAAAGGGTCGTTAAAACACGTGATTGTTTGGTAAAGAGTTACATTCGAGCAAAGCCGTGAAAGCATTTCAAAATGTTTTCAAATTAAATGCTACTTCAGTTCATAATGTTTCTCCAGTTGCTGTTTTATCATCTATCGGAAATCCACATAGAACTGGTCAATCTAAATAAACACTGCTTCCTCTCCCCAAATAGCAGGTTAAAAGGGGCGTGGCTATGCAAATACAAAGCCATTTAATCATTTCAACGCAGACTGAACTAGGCTAACTGAACTCTTTACAGTGATCGAAGCGATTCTCTTTCTTAAGCATTTCAACATCCTCGTGGTTCCAACAACTAACAACTTCGCCGCTAATTTTCAACTGCTTTCCTCGCCTCGCATTGTTTTTGCTAAATTGAACCTATTCCGTCCGTTAAACGATTCCATTAAATGTTACTAAATAAGATTGTCTCTATCTGTGGTATGAAGTGCCAAAATGTGTATCAAGCAGATTAAACAAATGAAACAATAAGGGTTACCCGCATATAAAAAAGTGGGCCGTACAATAAACTAGGAAATAAATTTTAGCCCACCACTAAAACCGGGTTTCGCCGTATTGAAAAAAGACGTACCCTTTGATCTATTGAAAGATAGTGAACAATGCTGATCAAATAATTTTGCCTTTTTAGTTGGTGACAGAAAGTAGTTGTATTCAATCTGTAAATATCAATTTTAGCTCGAACCGATATCTAGTAATTTCAAACCATTATTATTATCCGTTTCATGTACTGAAATTCTTCAATTTTAAATATTGTTAAAACATTTACAGTAAAACGAAATGGACACACAATTCAAAATATTATTACTTGTTTCTAAAGAACGAATTTTGCACTCGAAAACGATTTTATAGCATTTTATGATTTTTAGTATAAATAAACACAGATACAATTTTGCTACAATTTTACATTTTCAACCCTTTACCACACAATTCTCTGTTTTAACGACTTTCAGGAAGAAGCTTTAGAAAACATTGTGGGGAAAGGAGAAAATGCTGGTTACCAGCATTCTCTCCTTTTCTCGCAATGTTTTCTACCCTCTAAAAAACAACTGACACCGTTTTAGCTACATTTAATTTGTCGTCTGCAAAATGCTTTAAATTTGGACAAGACTAAAATTTAAAATGGTTAAGTCTTATCCTACCATACGTGACGGTAGATGGACTTTTCGGGAGGTGTAGAGAGCAAGATCAGTTCACACATACCTGATGCATGATCTTGGTTAACCTTTTTAAGCTTCTAGTAAACTCGAATTCCTCAAGTAATTGTTTAATTGTGTATTGGGTTAGTCAACCCCATACGAAGATGTAGGGCAATTAACTATCAAAGACGAGCTAACACCGATTTTTTTCAATGTTTCTAATAGTATTTCGGTTAGATCACGGCAGCCCATGCTTGAGACTATGCATGCATTGCAAGATTTTCTATTTATCACATAGCCTCTCTCTTTTTTCAGTGCAATTTAACCATTACGAATTTTCTTATCTTACACACGTTTGAGATAAGCGAATGTGACGTCATGTGTGACGTAATTTTACACTTCTTTCAAGGGAGTGAATTGGGTTCTATTCATGGAAATTACCACACGTTCATGCGTGGGTTTTTTTTTTTTTGAGCAATCTAACCCAAAATTTCTGAGAAATTGTAAGAGTTAAATGGAATCTGACATTCGTTGGCTTTTGAGATAATGTTTCATTGAACTCGTCTAGAAAAATGTTATGAAGGGCGCAAGAGGCTCTCTTGATAACATTTTCCAAGACTCGTTCAATTAAATTTCAATTCAAATGCCCATTTATGTCAGACCATATACTTATCACATAATCTCCCTTGTTTTCGGTGTAATACCATCACGAATTTTCTTATTTTACACGCGTTTGTGATTAAGGTTTTGTAAAGTTATATGAGCATGTATGACGTCATTGATGATTCTTGCCCGTTATTTCCAAGACACGTTAGACACAAAGTTCATACTTAATTCTACAGTCAAAAATAACGATCGTGGTAAAGCTATGGTTAGTTTTATCTTTAGATTATAATCAAGTAGGCGCATGTTAGGGTTTCTGGAACTATCTTTTTCCCAGGTGCATACAAATCAACGAGACGTTAAAATTTGAGAAATCGTTGGTAGACATGTATGTCTAAATTTTCGCAGTCTTTATGGAATTTAATTATTGAAATAGAGATTTGTGATAAATAGAACCAGTCATTCATTGGCTTTTCAGATCAGGTAAGAATGAATGCTCAAACTGTTTTTTTTGATAGATTCATTATCTCCTAAAAAATGGGTTTAAATAAATTAAATACATCCTTGTAAATGTTGAAAATCAGAAAAAAATCAATCTAGTTTGTATATGTTGACCACTATCCTCTTTAATCATTGACATTATTGACAACTATACAGATTTCATTAACTTTTAGGCTGCTAAGCGTGTCTCAAACCCCTTAGCGGACAGTGTAGATAAAGATCAGACTGCACATAACGTGCAGTCTGACCTTGGATCTATGCTGTCCGTAAAGGAGATATTTTTCCAAAACAAAAGTACCTTAAAAAAGCAAAATTTGGATTTTTTTACTAATGGCTTGAAAGTTTCACTTCGCTTATTGGAGAGGTCATCAGACCTCTCCAACAGTGGTGAGTTTAAAAGGCAGACTGTCTCAGAAACTGCTGTCTAAATCCATTTTCTTTGCGAAATTATTCTGATACACAGTCTGTTTCGTCATGGTTTTATAAATAAACCGAAATCAAAAAACTGAAATAGGAAATAGACGTGGTTTGTTTTTATTTGACGGATTTCAAAAAAGATTTGTTCTATTGATTTGATTGCAAACTTCCTCTCTCATAATTGTATTTTATTATTAAGCTGAATAATCTAAGCAAAAGGGAAAAAAAAAAAAGAATTTCCTTAAAAAAAGAGAAAGAACACCGCGGGAAAAGATCATGCGACTTGGAAACGCGGGAAGAAGGTCACGTGACTGCCATGCACTGCATGAGAGGTTTCTACGCTGCGGTTTTTTTTCCCTCATTCATTGAATATCGTACTTGTTTGTTTACATGTACCAAAATATATTGAAATTAATAGCCAATAAACTATTTGTAAACATTGATGTTGACCTCTCTTGGCTTCTTTTTTAAAGAAGTCAACTTGTTTAGCAGGATAAAGGTTATGTTCATTGGCATTAAATGGGTATTAATATGACCGAAGTTACTGATAGAACAGGAGAGAGTGTGGGGCAAGATCCGACTGAACATATGTGCAGTCGGATCTTGCTGTACACTCTTTGCAGGATACATCTATGCTTCCAAACAGTAGGACAAAAGTTAAAAAGCACTTCCTTTTTAAGCAACTGTTTTTCAAAAAGCGGTCTGCTGGTGGATCGAAAAATCACCCACGGGAAGTGATGAGTTAAATAGTTTTTGATTCTTTTTTACCGACGGAGAGGGGACCCTAATTCCGAACATACAGCGCTGTAGATATTGGGAAAACATGCCGTGCGTCTTTTGTGCCCGACGGTGGGGACATGTGGCGCTTAAATATCGGGGCGGGGCGCTCCTCCTTAAAATGAATTACGAAGACATTAATTACACATCCCGACAATGATTACTCCCCGTGAACGGTTTCTAATGACAAAGACTGCTCCCCTTGAGAGCTGATAGCAACTGAAGCTGAGAAAAATAGAAGAGTGAATGAAACACACTGGTGAAGAGTTTGCTGATAAAAGGGGGAGGGTTCAAACATGACAAAACTGTCAGGAGGTTCGAAGATGGAGTACCGCCGGTCGTGAAGCATCTTTTGTACAAGGTGATATGTTTATTCACAGCAAAAACATCCGAATGTGGCCCTAAAACAGCGCTCACCATCCGGTCAGTAATTGGACACGTTTTCTAGGGGTTGCTTTTCTCCCTTGTCTTTTTTTTAACATGTATGTTTTCTCTTTCTGTTACTTAGTTTCTGATCCTGTCTGTCTGTCTGTCTGTCTGTTTGTCTGTCTGTCTGTCCCTCTCTCTCTTCTCTCTCTCTCTCTCTCTCTCTCTCTCTCTCTCTCTCTCTCTCTCTCAATAGCCCGGGTCAGCGTATGACTCGTGACCTGGTGGTTGCAAGGTTGATAATTGATGATATTGATCCATAAGTTTACATGGTATCATGGAGATGCTTTATGCCTCCTTTGGCCAGAGCACGACTCAAACACTTTGCAATGACTAAACCCTCCCAAACAATTTTTTTCCGTGTGTCAAAGGGGGGCCTATTAAGTTTTTTTTTTAGCTGTACATCTTTTTTTCTTTTTCTGTAAACAATGACAAATACATGTACTACAAAATATGCTTTTCCATGTATGCGACAAGAAACTGGATAGTAAGTTGTGTCGTATGAAAACCAGCTTCAAAACAATTTACCAAATTACAGAAATAACTATTGAGTTATACTGGTTAAACACTCTTAAATGATTATGGTCATGTGACCAAGATGATCTCTCTTAGTAAAAAAACTTAAGACTTGTTCTTCTCCAGAACCAGAAGTCACATGGCATTGCAGTTTTCGACGAGATGATAAGTTTGAAAGTTCTCCATACTACACTCTATTTGAAACATGTGACCCCGGAGTAGGACCTTTTCTTTAACCATTGGGACATAACTTGAAAGAATCTAATAAAGGATACCTATACGGCCTGCAACACGCAAAAAGGGACATTCTGACATTGGCGTAAAGTGTCGTCCCGGATCAGCCTGCGCAGTCCGCGCAGGCTGATCCAAGACGACACTTTCCGATCGTGTGTGATTTTCTGTTTCACGCAAGTATACTGTAGGACAAAATCTGACGTAAAGTGCCGTCTCGGATTAGCCTGCACGGACTGCGCAGGCTGATTCGAGACGATACTTTACGCAAATGTCCGAAAGCCTCTTTTCGCATGTTGCAGACCATATGCCACATTCAAATTAGCAAGACCATAGGTCTTTCGGTTCCAGGCGAGATCTTCCAAATGTTGATTTTTACAGAAATCAATACAACATATTTATGCTCATTGTTAAAATGCTCGTCAATATAGAAAAGGAATAATATAATTAGTTCGCGTTTGAGATATAATTTTATCAAATGTGTATGGTTACAATATTGAGCAAGCTTTTGATGAGCTTAATTCAATTTTTCTAGACAGGTTTAAAAACGATTTTATCTCAATGGCAAATGGATGTCAGATTCTTTTTATCATATCTCAAGAATTACATTACAATAATTGGATTTATATCCGAAACTTATATGTACATATATGAATGATACCTACTCACTGCTTTGATAGCAGTGTAAGTTCGTGACAGAAATACTCTCATAGATTGATTGATTGATTGTTTTGGAGTTTAGCTTAGGTCATATCACGGTGGTCAGCGCAACTGCTCATGATTTCCTAGTCTTCTCCTACCAGTACTGACACAACTTCCTTTCCAAGTCACTGACTACTTTTCTCACTTGCATCAGAGGTGGGAAGCGAAAACTCGTCGGAAAGAAAGTTCGCCAAACACCAGGTATCGAACTCGTAACCACCAGGTCAAGAGTCGAACACACTAGCCACTGAGCTACCCGGCCCTTTCATAGAAAGTGATATACAACTACAAGAGTCTATATCTAACAGTAAAAAAAAACCCTAAGCTTTACTACAGTCATCAGTTATGGGAATTTATTTCATGCTTTCCGGTAGGTTATCGAGAAATATCGGTGAAATATTTTTCGATATTTCATGGTTATGACCATTGACACGGGTTCGTACATTCGATACTGACGTTCGCGCATATAAACCAATTAAATTTCTCGTTCCAAACAGTGTCACCGTACTGTCACGTGACAAAAAGGTGTGAGCAGCTGTACGAAATTTCATTGGTTGAATTCACGACTGTTAGTACATATCAACTGATGAAATTTCTCGTTCCAAACAATGTCACATGACAGAAGATGGCTGCAGCTGTTCGAAATAAGAACGTGGATCACAAATTCAACGAATTCTGAGGCGTTTCGTCGTTATTGAAGATAAAGACTATAGGTCAGTAGCATTTTTAAACATGTTTAAAGGGTGGGTGCCGCTAATGCTGCGTTTCATTGGATCTAAAGTGCATTTTATATCTTGAAAACGGATGTATGAACCCGTGTCAATGGCGCAGATTTTTGAGCGAGTTTACAAGTTCGAGCGAATGTATCAGCCAGACTGCATTAGCCACTGACAAACAGTTGTGTTTTTCTGGTAGAAAAATGTTTTAGCTCTCAGCTGTAGAAAAAAATAGGAGAATAACTGATGGGGTAGAAAAGATACGATGTTTTTTTGTAACCGGGGGCGAGTAACGGACTGCATACAGTTAAATCCCTTGTTTATAATATATAGTCTATGGGTGACAGGAGTCAAACTATGGACCCCTATGGCTACTACACCATTATTTGTTTTGTTTCGCTTACCGTTTTCGAATAAGCTGATATCAACAATTGCAATACTTTTTTTATGAAAGGTGTATGTATATAATAAAAGGAATACACATAATACGGCATATTATGCTGTAGTAACTTTCCTGGCGCTAGTATTTGCTTCTCGCTGCGCAAGAAAGTTTTGACATCCCGCTCGACCTTCGGTCTCGCGCGAAATCAAATTTTCTCACCAGGTCAGTCACTACAGCATAATATGCCCTATTTATGATATACTAGTAAATTTTCTGGCTCAAAACATCATCAGTTGAGTTTCGTAGAAATTTGTTGTCTGCAAATTCTTTCAATATGGACGAGATTAAACTTTTGTAGTTTGGTAAAGAGTTAAGATACTATGGGCCGCAAACTAAAGTCTTGGAAGGAAGTCGGCGTTGAAATGACAACAAAAACAAAGGAGCTAATCGAATTAAGTGTGGGAGCTCCGAGTGCACAAAGAAATTTTCTAAAACTGAAAAATAAATCTATTTGATTAGCCTTGTGCTATATGTGTTAGACGGGAGTAAAAAACCCTCTGGATAATTACACCATTTCGTGTTATGTTTTAATTAACCGTACTCGCGATGTTTCATTTCTATTTACCGAGCCTAGACCCGGGTCTTTCAAGTGTGAAAATAACACATCGTATCATTGAATTTCCCGCGGAAAGAAATCCCGCCATTTTGATTTATTGCTCCGAAGAGAATATTGTTCGCCTAGTGGTTAAGCGGACACCTTAATGAAGTTCCTTCGAGACTGGATACCAGTCTAGTTCGCCATAATTAGTCGGGTTATCGTTCGTTTTTAATACCGGAAAGGGCAAAAGAGTGATTGGTTCTCTAATTGACTGTGTCGGTATCAATATCGCGGTTCGTGTAATTTTATGTAATCCGATCAGAATAAAATACAAAAAGACAGTTGTTTATTAAATAATGTAAACAGTAATTTAACTTGACAAAACGCTATCATTTATTGGTGTTAATTACAATCTAGGGCGTGGATTTTCCGTCAGTCTTTTGTTTTTGTACATCTGGCGTGAGAAATACACGATATGCTACTGCTGCTGAGTCGACATCAATCTGCCTTAGCCAACTGAGATTTCTTTTTCTTCTAGTTGCGTTATTCAAGCTACTCTTAATCTAGATTTCCTTTCAGCAAGTTGTTGTTTGAAAAAAAAAAAACCGTGATATTCTGTATTCGCCTGCAAAAGAATAAAAGACTAACAGACCTACATATTGTCATTTGATTCGCTTGCTCTTTTCAAGTTACGAGAAACTAAAAAAGATCAACCCATGTATTATCAATAATAATAATAATGAAAACAGTAGAATTTTCGTGTCTGCAAAATTTACTCGTCGAAGTTTGCTGAGTACCAAATATTTCACTTCGAATATAAAGTTTACACGGGAAATATTTGTGATATTTTTATCGGGTATGATTAAAAGATATTGTTCCTAGTGTACACATACGCATTTGTAACAAGCGAACGTTTTATACAAATAATAATGTACAACAATGATATATCCCTCGATTTTCAAGGTATTTGTTGCACTGCATACATGCACCTGATATGTGTGGGCTTTTCAATCTTCACTTTAACAAACTGGAAATTTATGAATGAAATAAATAATTCATGACTAATGCAAATGTATGAGGACATTTATTAAAAGCAGAAATGTTGTGGGCAGTTGGGAGGGGGGGAGCAAGGAGCTTTTTTTCGGAACCACTCTTAGGTACAGTTTGACTGAACCATGGACCGTGTTGACATGACCAGAAAGAACTGAGATTTCACGGAGCAAACATTGCTGAACACGACCGCTATGGCTGCTCCGTCATAGTCGACGCGGAATCAGCTAGAATTTACAAACATAATTTCTTTACCCTTGACCATGCCCGAGAGGTATTGGAATAGCGTATCAAGACTTTTCATCCCGTTTGAGCTGCATACAGACTGATGCATAACAAAAGAACTTTGGAGCAGTCGTTTATCGAGTTAAAGAGAACTAGAAGCGGGGTATTGTCCGCACTATTACAGCGCCATATAAAGCAGGGCAAAACTAAAGTGCCTTTAGGTATGAATTTTTGCGCGGAAATTGGCAGTAAATTATAAGATTATTTAAGACCATAAACATGTGTATTCCGCCAGACTTAGACACTCTTGCTTTCGTTGGAGGTAAGTAAGGATTCACGTGTATAGTAATAAAACTGAATGACTTGCTTTATTTCATACATAGACAATTTATTTTTCATAGATAATAGAGAGGTTGTACGAACGAAGACAAAACACTTATATTCCTCTTCATGGAAATAGTTTCGGATAACTTTTCAAAGCAACGTCAAAGTGATGTTACGTCGTGCGTCGGGTAGCAGTTAGTGGTGTTTTTTAATCCTTTGTAACTTTGTTTGATCATCGTATTTTGATGAAATTCATAGCATGTATCAATGACACATCCAATAATACGTCACCAAATTTTGGTATTAAACTGTTGATAAATAGTTGAATATATGGGAGAAGCCTACATACTTTTCAGACAGTCCTTGTATAGTCTTGCATAAAGTCATTTAAAGGCGTTTCAGCGAGTTATTTCTAGCGCACAGAATTTTGTGAAATTTGACACAGAGACACTTCAAAGTATATTCTTTCAGTATATGAAGAGATAATCAGACCTAGCCAGATGAACAAAAAAGTTCTGAGCCCATAAAGAACATAACCCTTCTTTCAAATTACACAAAAACCCAGTTACTGCAGAAAACATCAGAATTTTGTGAGTAAAGTCTATAATTTCAGCCAAATTATGTTCTGTGTGTTTTAAATTCGTAAGAAATCGATTGATCCTCTCAACTTGATGAGAAATTAATATTTGTTTCAAATTAATGACCCGCTACCGATGTTTCAATAACATCCATAACCGCCAAAAAGATCATTTTATTATAGAAAGTCAAGACATTATTTGACTTCCAAAAAAATCTAGCGCAGAGATTTTTCTTATTTTTCGCAGATATACACATGGGTATATCCTTTATCAAAAAATGCGAAAAAAATGATAGGTCGCCTGGCTACTTTTCCCATTTTAGGACTCGATTACCTCCCTTGGAACAACGAAAATGACACAAATCACCCAAGATTAAAATTAATAAGTAAGATTAATTATTTTCAGCACAAATTAATGTCTTTTTCACAATAAAGATAATATTGCCTTTCCCTGATATATACTCGATTGAACAATGGAATGGAACGGCTTTGGAAAACATTATGGTAAAAAGAGTAATTGCTCATAACAAGCAATTTTGCCTTTCCCCACAATATTTTTACACAAGCGGCATTTAAACTTGCATTAATACCTTTTTTAAATTTGTCATCTGCAGCTTCTTTCAATTTAGAAATTCCTATTCAATTCATTTAGGAAAGGGTTAATGCGAAATAGTACATTTTTATGGATGGAAAAACAATAAAAGTAGAACTGTCCAGGAATTACTCGAAGGCATAAATTACAGATGAATCTTATAGCAAAATGAACCAAGCGATCCCGATTTATATCAATATCCAGGAAAGAGACTTTGAAAACACTGAAAAGGAGAACTGCGTGTAGTTTTCCCTTTTTTCTCACACTAAACTTACTATCCGGATAAGTGATGTCCGAAAAATGTGCCTGTTCCGTGTCCGCTGTTCGGAACGGTTTACACTTTCATACATTGATCTCTAAAAAAAACTTGTATCTACCACTACTTCCTCCACGTCTTGCAGCTGAAATCGGCAGTCCGATAATAGCACTACAATCGAACAAAATTACGCGCAAGGAAACAGAAAATGGGCGGAAATGTTGCGCAATGACAACCCGACAAAACGTCTTTAACAGTGCTGACTGGCAACAACTATCTACATACATGTATGTTTTGTCAACTACCCAGTTGCATGCCACAGGTCAGCTTTAGGCCTCTGCATTAAGTCAACTTTGATATACAGTATTTATCTCAATATGTTACTGTAGACTCAGATGGCTTTAACACTGACCCACACAATCCTGATCTTTCACGATCCTAAGGAAGAAGCCTTTTGAAAACATTTTTGGAAAAGGAGGAAATGCTGGTCACCAGGATTTTCTCCTTTTCCAAGAATATTTTCTTCCCATTCAAAGACAAATTTCATCCTTTGAGCCACATTTTTAAACTGTCGTCTGCAAATGCTTTCACTTTGAGCAAGTCTTATTTTTTGTCGTGTTGGTAAAAGGGTAACAGAAATATGTATATGAACCATGTTCTGGCAAAAAGGGGCTTAATGCATCTCCGTGATATACCATGCTAAGCAAGTCATCACATAGTCATTGATCCATAAAATCTATTGGTCCAACAACCGACTGAATCCTGAGGTAGTATGGTCCTCGCACGTGCAGAAAACTAACAAAAAGCAAAAAGCTTCGACCAACGTAACCCTGTCGTACTGTGCAGGCTGACATGAGTCGATAATTTTTGCAAATACATTACGTCCCCCTTTTCACATCTTCGCAAGCCAAGGTTACGATCACTACGTGGATCTTACCTTGGCGGATCGAGCCCGATTTCGAAATTCCCGCGATACGCCCCCTATTGGATGCCGGTTATTATCCCCCTTTACATCTCATTTCTGATAGCCAATGAAATATCGTTTTACAAACCGCTTACGAATACAATAATTCAACATGAAGCAATAACCACAAACGTACTTTGACATTCCATCGTCAGGTGCTGGAATGGAGCCTAAAACCTCCGATAATTGATTGGTCACACTGAAACTTTCTGTAAATATTGTTCGTCTATGTTTTTTCGGTAATAAATCATTACAGATCCTGCACACATCCACGGAGGTATCTTACCTTCTATTTTTATTCGAAAGGTCGCGACCTTGTTCTATTTTTATCAAAGATGAAATGCTACGAGAGATTTGATTCGTGCAGTTAGAGCTAGCTGCAACCAATGAAAATGCGTATTGCGGGAATATCGAAATCAAGCTCGATCCGCCAAGGGTGTTTAGAGTAGCGTAGTGGATCGTCACCCTTGGCTTGCGAAGATGCCCTTTTCACAAAACATTGCTAATAAATGATAAGATCATTTACATTGAAAGATGTAATCAACTAACGTTAGAACCTGTATGAATAAGTAACACAAAGCATACTCTAATGGAAATTTTACGGCTTCAAATGGTACAACATAAACAAGAAGAAAGAGACCGTTTATTTAAAGTGTGTTTTACACCACTTTGATAAATGACTAAAACAAAAAGGTAGTCAAACTTCCGTCGAATGACAGTAGACTCAGTTTAAATTGTACCAGTTTTTTTCTAGATGGTGACAATCGAGCAAAAAACCGTCGAGGCAATGAGTGATGTACCAGCCTTTGCTATGCAGCCTTTGCTTTGCAGTGGAAAATCTAAGCCTTATTGATGTCAACAAAGTGCTTAGGTATTTGGAAGATCTTCCTATTAGAAGTAAAGTTCACAATGTATTGCATTAACTTACCAATAACCCTCAAAGTAAGTAGAAGGTTTACTATTACAAGACAGCCAAAACGCCGATGTTATCACTTGGCGTTAAGGTACTGGTTAAAAGTTTAGTTTCGACAGAAAATAAAAGAAAGGTTTGAACAGACCTTTATATCGCACCAGACAGTGCCATATTTAAATGAAGTCAGAGGTGAGTGAAATTAATATAATAATTCTGCACTGAACGGTTCATCCTTGGTAAACTGTAAAGAGGTACAAGATGGAAGTTGTAAGCTTAGTGAAGATGTAAAAGACCGGGATAAAGTTAGTGATGCATCCATGACGAAGAAGAAAATATTTACGACACCGAGAATACACCTGACACTGACTTGTATTGTGGAAATAGCATTCAAGTTCCACTTTGAGTTTGCGACTTATGAATGAGTTATGTCTCTTGCAAAATGCCCGTCCATCTTTACGTTTGTTAAATGCACGTCTCTTTTTTCATTAACTGATTTCATGTGTGTCCAGAATTTCACCAGTACCAGGCTAGAGCTTTGCAGTGGCTTGCCAAAGGACACTCCAATAAAAAACTGATTGTTTCCAGTGAGCATATCATCCGGAGCCTCTAAGGTACGAATCTGGCTCTCCTCCACTGAGCCACGTAGGACCCCCGTCTCCATTTTGTATTTTTTGACGAAGAAAACCAGTTCATTGATGTTCTGAATCGTTATGAGACCGAGTACAAAGTGAAATGTTTACCACACGCTCACTCTCATTTATTTACACACTACACAGCATACAGTTATTTCCCTGTATTAGTCCTAGTTCAAGTTTAGTCTGGTTACCAATTTTTGAAAAGTAAATGTTCAAAACAATATGATAGCTATGCCTGCTGTTTTGACTTGTCTTTCCTGGACCAAGAAAAGTGATTGATTGCTGGTTTTGTTGTACCAACTTCTTTAATTTCGTATGTGTTAACTCAAAATTTTAAACCTTTCCCAGACACCTTTATATTGAAAGCATTTGCAGACGACAATTTGAGAATGAAATTGACAAAAGCCACCGTGGTCGACAACCACCAAAGTGTACCAAGAAACAAGAAATATACTTTAAAAGATAGACGGCGTAAGCGGTACTGAAATATACTGAAACTGTTTTGTGAAGTAAAATAATGATAAGTAACCTCGCTAGAAATTGCCTCTTTTTCATCATGGTTTTTCATTTTGTTGAAAAGTGGTAGATCTATTGTGTCATTAGGTGATGCTTATGAAAATATTAAATTTCCAAAATTAACAAGAAAAGGATCATTCTCTATTACATTAATTTGCTATGGTAAGAATCAAGGCCCCTGGGCATCGATTAGCAGTAAGCAGTGCATGTAAATAGTGGTTTCGTAAATGCGCGAACAAATATGGCAGCAAGGGCCCGCCAGATAAACATGTGCACATTTTTTTTACCAATCGCACATGACCATCTATTCATTCTTAATCAGTACCAAGAAGTAGGTCGAAAGCTAGTGTCAATAATGAGACGCTACGGTGATTTTTTTCATATTTGGACATTTATTGTACAGCGTACCGTCTCAAGTCCATCGTAAATTTTCCGGTAGCAAAGATAAAGCGCTATACTGACTTTCTGTTTCCTCGGTTTAATATGCAGCGAAATGCGATTAACTTTTAGTAACAAACGTAACCAAAGACGAGTTATTAAACCCTTCATTACATAAAGAGCTTGTAGAAGTCGTTTATAACATGCAATTCTGAAAAATCACTGACGAAATTATCGTGCGAGCGGCTATTTTGTGTGTTTTCGGGAACGTAAACAACTCGAGTAACAGATGAAATGCACGGTTTTCTCTTATGTTCAGCGTTTAAATTGAAATATTTGTATTTCAAACGAAGGGTTATTAAATACGCAAGCAACAGGTATGTTTAAATCATAGTTTTGTGCTCTATTTGCGAAATTAGAAGAGTTCAAACTTGCGCACAAAATCTGTGCGGAGCTTTCAACTGATTTTGTCTTGATCGTCTCTGTACCCAGAGGCGACCAATCAAAAAGTAACATCGCCTTTGGGGACAGTTATCTGTACTAGTCGAAAGCCAGCGCATTCAGCTACGTCGAAAAACTACAGGAAACCTTTTGATGTTTCTGTTTGCCAAGAAGCATTTGGAGCGATATCAAGCGGTATGGGACAGTTAAAAAGTGCTTTTTTTTTTTTCATCGCTTTGTAGGGGCGTAGCAAGCCCAAAATAAAGTATGGGCGAAAGTAAACTGAAGGCATAACCCGAGGCGCGAGGGTCTGGAGGGCCTCCCCAGAAATTGTTTGAATTTTAGAAGCTATTTGGTGGCCTCTGGTGACTTTTATTTGGCAAAACTGTATTTCTTTTAAACTCCTTTTTTCTTTTTGCGAACGGGCAGCTACGCCAATGCTTTACGTTAACTGCATTGTATGTTTGGGCTATGCACAGATAATTGGGCATATTTAAGTAAATGTTCCATATGACAACAAGATATTTGTCTGCCGTATCAGCAAAACGACAAAGTTCTAGACGGTTTGAAAAGTTTTTACAAATCAACAATCAATGCTTACCATACGCCGAAACGATATCAGTATTTTCTTCTGTGTTAACTAAGACTAACGACAAGCAAACAGGCGGATACATAATTATGGTATGTGAAAGAAAACGTCTGTGTCTGTCGCTCTCTCAAGCCAACATGAACTTTTCATGAACCACGTGCATGTTCCCCCCACAGGTAAATAACGTTACTAGTGTTGAAGCGTCATCGAATAAAGAGACAACAGTTTCCTACTAATACTCGCACTGATTGCCTGCTAATTTTACCGGCGTTTGCTGCTCTCTAGGTTTAAAAACAACAAACATAAATGGGTTAAACTCAGGAAAATGTCTCTCTGTTATCCAGATCCCCCTCTGTGAAATATTTGTTCAAATAGTTACAAAAAAATCCTTTTTTTAGAATGTAGTTTTTAAAGATAATCTGCTTGGAAATTTATTTGTTCTTTCTCAAATGATTATGGTGTAATTTGATTGCATCCCGTGTGAGCATTTCAACAAAACAAGAGTTTTCCTTGATCTAATTAGCACGTAATACAACGTGTTAAAAAATCTCCCGTCTTTACTCTAGGCGGCACTTCGCCTATAAAAGTGAGCTAACTCAGTCCCTTTACGAGGAGCTAAACAGTTTATAAATTTCCACTGAAATCGATCATTCTATCTAACATGACAGAGAAAGAAAACGAAACAATAATTAATGCGATGTAAAAGGCTATAAAACTTGATAAGCCTCAGGTTTGTAATGAAATTAACGGTTTCTACGATTTCACGGGTCTCTGTAGACGTCACTTCCTTCTTTGATTTATGTTCGGTGCTTCTCGGTGCTTGTTGTCTTTACTCATTACCGCCTTTCTTCTTTAACACACGACAAAAATTTTGTTTTTGCCTAAATTGTAAGCATTTGCAGACGACAAATTGAAAATGGATCAAGTGATGATACATGTATCTGTATTTTATAACCACCATGTTTCCCTCCTGGCCGTTAAGACAAGTGGTTGTTTGGTGAAGGGTTAAACAGGGTTTGCAGCAGACGATGGTTGTCTTGGGGTTTAACGCCACTTTAACAGCTAAGGTCATATCATGGCGGTCGGTGACGCACATATGTTTCCTGGCTTTCTCACACCAGTACTAACACAACTTTCTTTCCAAAGCCACCGACTACTTTTCTCACATGCTTCAGCAGAGGTGAGAGGCGAAAATACGCCGGAAAGAAAGTTCGCCTCAACCGGGTA
This sequence comes from Hippopus hippopus, assembly GCA_946811185.2. Classification (NCBI taxonomy): domain Eukaryota; kingdom Metazoa; phylum Mollusca; class Bivalvia; order Cardiida; family Cardiidae; genus Hippopus; species Hippopus hippopus. The sequence goes on along the minus strand of OX328104.1, from coordinate 47,375,425 downwards.
TCGAACTCACAACCACCAGGTCATGAGTCCGACACGCTCACCACTGAGCCACCCGGGCGGGCTTGCAGCAGACGACATAAGAAAAATCTTAATGGATAAAAATAATCATCTTCAATTAAGAATAAATACGTAAGTATATAGGAAACAAGAAACATCTAAAAAAAAGACGGCGTTAATTATCCAGTAAATAGGCAGGAGTTCTGAAAATAGACATGTCCATATTTTTGGCCAATCACACATTTCTATTTATTCACTTGTTATCAATACCATAAAGTAGGTCAAAAGCTAGCACATTAAGCTACGCCGAAAAATCTTTTGTCACTAATTTACCGTTGATCTAATTGTTTTCAAAAGTCGTCTGCTGAAAAACAAAAAATATCGTCTGCAGGTGGTAGTAAACTAAGAAGAATGCAACGGTTCTAAATTACTGTTAAGATATATTCAAGCAATTTCATTCGTCACACTTTGAACCACTGTTGTTTTTTTTAGGTCTTATATTGACAGCTCTGTTTCCTTTGGGTATATGCAATTGTTATCACCTTTAAAGTCAAGTTGTCAAATAAATCAGACTTAAGTTTGAATGATTTCCTATTTTCTTTCTGATGGATGGGCTTTCGAGGACTCGTTTATATCAGGGATCTTATATCTTATATGTGTATATACGATCCCTGTTTATATATTCTGCTTTAGTTTTGACGGCAAGACTTTACCTAACGACAAAATTTTGAAATGGACTAAATTGACAGCAATTGCAAACGACAAATTAAATGTTGCTTAACTCAAGATTTTTGTCTTTGGTAGGGTAGAAAACACTGTGGCAAAAGGAGAAAATGCTGGTTACCAGCATTTTCTCCTTTTCCTACTATGTTTTCAATAACCCTTTCTTTCAGGGTCGGTAAAAGTCCTGATTGTGAGTTAAAGGGATAAAGTAAGATTTTCCTGGTGTGAAAGACTAAAATAAAAGTCAGTGAAACTATACGTGCAAAGAGTGAGTACGGGGTCCTATGTGGGTCTCTAGTTAACCCTTAAACTGCAAAAAAAAACTAGAGGCCCTTGAGGGCCTGAAATCGCTTTACTGGCAATGATTTTGCTTTTATGCTAACATACATTATGAAGTCACGATGCAAAAGAAAAAAAGACAAAAAACACAAAAATATGTTCTTGCAACTGGGCTTGAATCCACTATGACAGCATAAGTAGGCATGGTGAACCTCACTGAACTGTGAAAAAATATGAAGTGCAATTTCTCAAAACTAAATATTTGGAATCCAGCCAAATTTGATAGGGTTTCAGTATGCCTTGTATTAATCAATCCTAGCAAATTTCAAAGAAATGTGACTAATAATGGGGACTTGTTGAGTAAACGATACTAAGTCATCAAATGGCTGCTTTTCCTGAATGGTTTACTAGATTTTCTTCACTGTTAATGGAGTTCAGTCCCTTGATGAACCAAACAATCTTTGCAAGTTTCAAAAGAATTGGATCAACACCGTGAACTTCATTGCCTAAACAAGAATTGGAAATTTTCAACTTTGAGTGGCTACTTTTCCCATACTGATTGTCAGATTTTTTTCAAAATCAATAGGGTTCAAGCTGTTTATGATACAAAGCAACTGTGCAAGTTTCATGAAAATCCAACCATAAATGCTGACTTCATCACGTAAACAAGAAATGGATATTTTCAACTTTAAATGGCTACTTTTCCCATATTGTTTGTTGGATTTTTTTCAAAATCAATAGGGTTCAAGTTGTTGATGAGACAAAGCAACTGTGCAAGTTTCATGAAAATCCGACCACAAATTTTGACTTCATCGCATAAACAAGAAATGGGAATTTTCAACTTGAAATTGCTACTTTTCCCATACTGTTTGTTGGATTTTTTTAAAAATCAATAGGGTTCAAGCTATTGATGAGATAAACAAACTGTGTGAGTTTGACAAAAATCTGATTACAAATGCAGACTTTATCATGTAAACAAGAAATGGAAATTATCAATTTGAAATGGCTACTTTTCCCATATTGTTTGTTGGATTTTTTTCAAAATCAATAGGCTTCAAGCTATTGATAAGATAAACAAACTCTGCAAGTTTCACAAAAATCTGATAACAAATGCACACTTTATCGCGTAAACAAGAAATGGAAATTTTCAACTTGAAATGGCTACTTTTCCCATACTGTTTGTTGGAATTTTTTTCAAAATCAATAGGATTGAAGCTATTGATGAGATAAACAAACTGTGCAAGTTTCACGAAAATCTGACCACAAATGCAGACTTTATCGTGTAAACAAGAAATGGAAATTTTAAATTTGAAATGGCTACTTTTCCCATACTGTTTGTTGGAATTTTTTCAAAATCAATAGGGTTGAAGCTATTGATGAGATAAACAAACTGTGCAAGTTTCACGAAAATCTGACAACAAATGCAGACTTTATCGCGTAAACAAGAAAAAGACTAACGGACGGACGGACAGACGGACGAACGGACGACGGAAACCCCGCCATGACATAAGCTCTGCTGGCTTTCAGCCAGTAGAGCTAAAAAATGAACTTTGAAAGTTGAAAGTAAATAAATGATGCAGATCACATAAGCAATATTGCCGCTTGTACTTTATTTAGCAAAAATCTTACAGAAAAAAAAAATCTACTCCTCCAAACGGTGCATGGATAATCACTGCTAGACCTGAGTGCTATCAAGAGTAATTAAAACTTTAAAAGATTGCCATAAGTGACCTTTTACCTAAGTTTAGAGAGGTCAAACTTAAGGCAGCTGCGTTTTACAGATTAACACAGAGAAAACTATAAGCATCTTTTATTCTGGAAGCCCAAGGCTTGCATACTGAATACTTCATAAATCATTTAGCAAAGCATGGTAGTTCTGTCACAAAGTCGTTTATATTTTGTCCCTGGGATCAACGATGGCCATATCCCTTAGCTCAGAGTCATTAAAGGATTATTTTTTTTTTTAATCGTCTTCACTGAAAGCTAAAGTACCGGAGTGCTGATATTCTTTTGTATAGTGTCACCTTATCTTCCTATATCAATCTTCTTCATATTGTGAACCTTGTGTCAAATATGGGACTCACGATTTAGTATAAAGTTTTACAGGAAGATTGAAAAAGTCTTGTGGGTAAAAATGAGACCAACAGCGTAAAGACTTTGCATGAATTTTTATTTTAACAAGTCTATTTGTCTCAAACTGTAAGGCATGGCGTGTTTCTATTTTTAGTCATCTGCGTCAAATTTGTTCCAAGAGGTAATGTATTCGGCTTTTTCATGTAAACCGTTCACATACATCAATTTCGTGTTTGCGGGTCCTTTCTTGATGACGAAAATGGAGCCGACAGGCCATATACTTCATGCTTATTGGGTCCTTTTTTTGATGATGAAAATATGCTTGATTATTCTTTAACTACTGTAGTGTTTGGACGTTTTTCAGCTGCCATATAAGACTGTTATTTCTTAAACATGTAATAGAAGAAAAGAAATGGCCGAACCTAAGTTGTGAGAACTTGTGGTCAGACCCCTTCGCCAATGTACATGTATCATTCCATGTACTTGAAATTTTGTTGTGAGTATCGCTTATGTTTACATGTATATGGCATTGAAATATGTTTAATACTAAACGGAAATATGCCTTGTCCGATGACATTCGGATTTGGACGGTTTCTTTGGCATGGATAATTACTAGCTAAGCCCACAGCTGCATAAGAATATTAATAACAAAACACAACAACAAAACACTAGTACATGTAGTTTTTAGTTTAAAAACATTTGATGGAAAGAAAGCTGTCAGGACAGCATCGCAATTGCTTGGTATGAGGAAATGTTCCTTTCCCTTCAATGCTATGAAAAGACGTGTATTGTGCTGGGTTTGCAGAGTTGAGTATGTACGATTATTGTTGAATTTGTTGCTTGAAAAAGATAGGACTATTTACCACACAAACTCATGTTTTAATAACCCCGAGAAAAAATGCCCTTTTCCCACGTATTTTACCTCCTATCGAAGACGAATCCTATCCTTTAAGCCACATTTGTTTTGTCTGTTTTTTTTTTCAATTTGGACTAGGCTAAAATTTTGTCGTTTGATTTTAGAATTAACAACAGACTATAGTATTATTTTCCATATCAAGATATGAAAAAGATGTCGCAAATTGTTGTCTATGCCGTTAAGTCTTCAGCACCGTAAATGGGTCGTGCAAAAGAAGAAGAATTGTCCCAATATTGTGTCTTGCAGATGGAAAGACATCTCTGCAGTTTTTCGATAAAGAATAAAAGAAAATAGCACAAAACAGTTCTTTGTCCGTCACAGAAATAGATAACTCAATCAGAGTGATTTGAATGATTTGGTTATCTTTTAGTAATAGATTTGCGTGCCGAATATTTGTTTTCCGATGTGTATTCGAAAATATTTGCATACAAATTTTCGACTGTTTGCGAAGATTATGGACATTTCGTTAATTTCGTTGGTCTAACACGCAAATTTGTGAGAGGTCATTCAATAGGGAAAATGAGGACAGATGGAAGTGGGTTGTATTTCTACTTTTGAAAATACAGCGACTGTTTTCTTCGGTCTACATCATCATCTGATCATCATCATTTTACTTATCTCCTTCATGTGATCATCACCGTCATCGTTTTACATCATTAGCTTCAAACTCGAAATTTATTATGATATCGTAGTAAGTCATTAAAGTACATGGCAATATTTTACTAGATGTTCAGCACTTATTTTCCCATATTTTTATACGATAATAACTTATTTCACTTGATATGCTGTGTTAACTAAAAAACTGACTGACAGACAGACAGACACAAAAAGAGACAGAGCGGCTATTTTCACTTCCTTCATAGTCGTGGAAAGTCTGACGGCCGAAACTGACTGCCAAATTCTCGTTTTCCCTAACTTTTGTTAACTCAAGATTGACTGTTCTGAAACAATAAAAAGAGACTTGTATTACCAACGAAACTCAACATAAAGTTTAACAATCACCTTAACCTAAAATTCGGGATTTTGTTCCTAAAACTAAAGAAGGAAAGTCAAAGTGATTTGTAGCATGTCAATTCCTTGGTTAAAATGTCCGCGAAGTACCGTTACGTAACCAATGAAATCTTTCATCATATTATTCATCGTAGATATTTTGTCAGCTAAATATTCCACGGTACATAGATGCAATTTGACGTAATAATTGTTTCATGGGAAAACTAAGATGGGTTTTCTGAACAGTATTAGTTGTACGGTCAGGTGGCAGGGGACTTGGAAACTTGTTCACGGCTGTGGTGAATCATGTCGCCCCGAGCCGAAGGCGAGGTGGCAACGAATTTATTATACTGCAAAGTTTTACCATTCCAATATGTGTTAAGCGAATTTTACCTGTTTTTTGGTTTAAAAAATTGAGTACGCTGACGAAGTAGAATTTCCCTTCTGAGTGCCCCAATTCAATGAAAACTGACGTCCCTGGGAACTGACGTCACTGAAACCTCGGTAAAACGTGCTAAAACGTGCAGTTTGGCGCAAAATCTTGATGTTAATCTTGGTCGACGCCGCCATTTTGGATGCTGTGTTGATAGTGTAGTCATGTATACGGGGTTCCCGAAAGGGAAACTGCTTTTACGTTGGTTTTACCAGTGTACATGATATATATGTTCGGGGCATTTTATCCAATCAGATCACGAGAAATTTCTTTGCAGTATAATAAAGTTGACTGTCAACACGAAAGGATAATCAGTTTATTTGGCATACACTGAACAGGTGCTAGATCTTCACATACCACAAGGCTTATACCTTTAAGATTTTAGTATACTCTTCTAATTTGGTCCTTTATCAAAGTTATTCAACTAAGTCTTAATGCCCCTGGGGTGAAAATTAGGCACAAACCATAACAATACGCCTCACATGACCCCAACCCCGGGGGAGGTGGGTGGGTGGGGTTTCAACATCAGCTATGAATTTGCAAACTTATGACTATTGCTCAGATGAGCAATATTGATATATATCTATTTTATGATTGTTGTAATTTCACACACACCCCTTTTTATCCCAAATTTTCCCGTCGTGCCTTCTTATGCTTTATGCAAATCTGTAACACTTATGTAAAGTACTTACTTACCTTCTGTACTGCTGAGTTCACCTTCTACCACAAAATCTTTCTTTAATGTCTCTGGGAAAGAAAACTTTTTTGAATATTTTGAGAAAGGATAAAATGCTGGTAAGCAGCATTTTCTCCTTTTCTCTCAATGTTTTCTACCCTTTCTATCCTAATACAAGCCCCCCCCCCCCCATTTGTGTCCCATTTGACGGGTCGCCTGTACGTGCTCTAAACTGAAAAAAAAAAACTGATTTTTTTTTTAAAAAATGATCAAAATAATGGACATCACGTAACATCGCTCATGATTTAGTTGTTTTCTTTTAATTGGTATTTGGTAACCAGCATTTTCTTTTTTTCCCACAATGTTTTCGAAAGCTTTTTTTTTTTTTCAGGGACGTTAAAACTTGGAATTGTGTGGTCAAGGAATAAAGAGTCAGAATCACAGCTCTCCCCTTCAAGTGCCTCCTTCTTGGGTCTATATATTCCCCGGGTGTTGATTAAAGATAATTCTGCGGATATTGTCGCCAGTAAATGATATTATCCCTTTATCTATTGATCCCGTATTTTTGCATCCCTGAGATAGGAAGCTTTTGAAAACATGGTGGAAAAAAGGAGAAAATGCTAATTACCAGCATTTTCTCCTTTTCTCACCATGTTTTCAATGCTTAAAAAGATAAATCCCATCTTTTGAGCCACAATTCATTTTTCGTCTGCAAATGCTTTCAATATGGGTGAATCTAAACTTTTGTCGTCAGTAAATGGTATTCATAATGTTCAATAGAAGTTCTCCGGGGATATATACTCGATTACAGATTTTCTATATTTTCGGTGATCCTTCGTGGCTCAGTGTTAAATTGTAGGACTCATGACCTGGAGGCCCCCGGTTTGAGCCTCTCTGGAAGCACTGGGTTTTTCAGTGGGAGTAACCTTGGGCAAGACCCTTCAAAGCGCCGGCCTAGCACTGGTCAAATTCAGGACATACATGAATGAGAGAGCTGTCGCCGTGATATAACTGAAATAATGTTGAAAGCGGCTTAAAACACCATTCAGTATCTTTATTTTCAGTTTCACCTTAAATTAGCTAAAATGTAAAATTCGAGAGCCATTAAATTTGACTTGACTCAAACCCATTACAACACTGAAGACTTTTAAAAAAAAAAAAAACAAGTGGAACAGTGTTTATCGCCTCAAGATTTCAACGGCATTTCAGTCATTATCATGGAGAAGCTACAGTTTCCACTCCTTTCTAGGATTTTACCAGTAATATGCTCGGGCTCGGTCCACGGTGCCTTGTACAAGACACACCAGAGTGATGAATGCCGCCGGCAGAGATCAAATTCGGGTTTCCCAATGTAAATCCGACAGCCTTTATCTGATGGGCCAGGGAGCCCGACCCGGCTATTTTTTCGACTTGACATTTTCTAGTCAAAGCAAGTTCGAGCGACAGTTATGACTCGAGTCGTACTTATCTTTATCAATTTTGCAGTCATATTTCGGCGACATTAAACTTTTATCTACATTTTTTTTGTGTGCGCTATCGCTAATGACAGGATGTTAGTGGAAATTTCTTTATCAGTTCTCTGGGAAAATACAGGGTGAGGCGAGACTCTTTCACCGCCAAATAAATAAACTCGACCTCTTTCGACGGCTCTAAATACAATATTCATTGAAACTTACAAAGATTTTGATTGTATAGGCTTGGCTAAACAAACGGACGGTATCAATCAAAGATCAGACTGCACGTTCTGTGCAGTCTGATCTTGATCTATGCCGTCTGCAACAGTCACTGTTTTCGCCTATGGTGCCGAAAGGGTTAAGGATCGGCTCTTGCAATCGCTTTTTTTCCATTTCTTGTTGTAAATGCGACCAAAAGGACGAAGACTTTTGAATATGTTGTGGGAAATGGAGAAAATGCAGGTAACCACCATTTTCTCTCTTTTCCTACAATATTATCTATTCTTTCGAAGACATAACCCATCAATTCGAGCTAAATTAAAATGTCGCCTAAAATTGCTTTCAATATGGATGAGTGTAAAATTTTGTCGTCTGGTAAATACTTAACCCTTTACCAAACGACAAAATACTCTAGTAGAACCAAACTGAAAGCATTTGCAAACGACAAATCAAATATGGCTCAAATAATGATTTTTGTCTTTAATGAGGTAGAAAGCATTGTGGGAAAAGGAGAAAATGCTGGTTACCAGTATTTTCTCCTTTTCCCACAATGTTTTTAAAGCCTTCTTTACCGGGTCATTAAAACTCGAGTTTGCTTGGTAAAGAGTTAAAGATTCTCGGCTGCCACCGGGGGTTGCAAGTTCATTGCACTCACCCATCACGATCACCCAACCATCACTCCTTACTCCATTTTTTTTCTGTTTCACTCTTAATGTTTACATATCAATTTCAATTACAGATCATGAGATGTGCTTTAATTCGTTTCGATTTTCTTGTTATACAGGATTATACTTCAATCAACGCCGTACATTCATGGCTTTTTCTTTTTTACATTGCTTTTCCGTATCGTTTCAAGGCTTGGTATATAGCCTAATACATTTAGCCCAAGTGTACCTATCGTTGAATAAAATACATGTCATTGCGTTTAATCATCGCCAGTTATACCAGCTTGTCAGTAACTTAAAATACAAAACGAAATAATGTTTGTTTTTTTTTAAATCCGCCTCTATGAGAAAAAATGAAGGACAGGTCAGGGATCGTATATAATTCACTATTCCTGAACAGATGCAGATCAGAAACAAGACTGAATGTGGAAAACCTGCACATGTATGGTGCAAAGGACCCATTTATTTGAAGGAAAGTGGAAATTAATTAGAGAACGATTAGGAAGGGCGGGGCGAAGAAGTACACCTAGAGCTTTGATTACGTGTAACGAAAAGATCTCTACTCTTAACGCTGTGAAAAAAAACGTTAACCTTTAAAGATACATCTAAACTCCTTTTCAGTCGGTTTTCAGCCAGTTTTTAACCCATTTCATCTTTATTTTATGAAACTTTAATCATTCTTTTTTCTTCATGCCAAATGTTGTCCCTGATGGCTGCACGGTTGCACAGATAACGACGGATAGAAAATGCATTTCATTATGTCGTCTTTTCCAGTTTTAAATGAGGACAAATCCCTTGAGTTTCTTTATCCCTTACACCATGTATATCGGTTGATTTAATTTATCTGTGTTTACAAAGCTGAGCCACTCTACACAATTTCAAGTTTTAACGGCGTTTTTTTTTTTTTCTCTCTCTCTCTCTAGCTGTAAGAGTGTATCTTTAAAATCAGAAAAGAATCAATTGGACGATTATTTCTAGCCAACGATAAACATCCAAATATTGAAGTTTCAAAGTTCTTTCTCTGGAAAAATCTAATAGTCGGAGAGTGTGGAAAGATCAGGCTGTATAAAATCTTCACTGTCCGCCAAAGCGCATCGAATTTTGATTTCCAAGGGAGGCTAATGCTATAAATACGAAAACTAAAGTAATACAGTAATCTCCCTTGATTATCTTCTCTCTCTCCCTCTCTCTTTCTGTTTATATGGGCTTTGTTTCAACTATTTTACGGCAGTTTGAGACAAGAAAGGTTTATTTATACTCCACATATTTCCCAGTGCTGTACGACAAAGATGTGGACCTTAAACTTCGTGGTATTCTTGATCAGTACTTACTAGAATAAATCATAGGAACCGGACATTAAACGTCGTGAAATCTTTGTGCGCATGCGCTTTCAAAAATTACTTATTTTGGATCTGACAGCAAACAATTCATTTGACTGCTGCTGACGTTTCAACAACTTATTCCAGTTTTCTGACGAAAACGAACATGACTCGTAAGTAAAATTTTGCTTTTTACGACATGTTTTCGTTGTTAAATTTAAATACTTGCCGATGAGAAAGAACATGGGTCAATATTAGTTGTTCGACAAGGAAAGAAATGTTTGAATTTAAACATCTCATCTTGTTCTAGTTTCTGTTTGAGTAACTAGTTAACATTGAATTCCATTATTTTTTTTTTCTTTCAACTGTATTTTAATATCAACCGATGGAAGAACAATGTTCTGTATCATACAGCATTGAGCATAGCCCTCCACCCTTTTAGCAGGAGCTGCTTTCCCCCCCCCCCCCCCCCTTTCAGCAGGACTTGTTGAGAAACAACCTCCTCCACACAACATAATCTGGTAAATCTGATTTTTTTTTTGACAGTTATGCTCTTTTTTAATGCCCAATTTTCACTGAAAAACAAGTGGGATACAGTGATGTGAGTTATACTGTCGCATTGTCGTCCTCTCACGTCAAAGGTTCTTGGTTTAAACCCCTTGATAAGCCAAGTCAACATTTGGAACTACCCACATCATAGTGCAAGTACTGGTTAAGGTGTTGAAGAAGCAATCATCGTGTGTGGTCTCTTTAAGTTGTTAAAAACTGATATTAAATCGATGTAAAATAGGTCAAAAGGTATTAGTTAAACTGAAAAGCAAACTTAAGCAGAGCATTGGCTCACCCATACACTGGTTTTGTTCATGCTTAAGTTAACTGTCACAGAGCAAATTCAATTATTTCAAGGCTGTTCTGACTGAAATATATCTTACAAATTTGAATGATTCAGATCATTGATCAGATGCATGTTTAGTTCAGTATGATCTGTTGCTCTTAGTGTTTGTCAAAATAGTTCAACTTTAGTACTGAAGAAAGCGGACCAATATCAGCCTGCACAGACATGCAGGATGATCATAATTACTCTAATTTCCAGATGTTAGAGGACATGAAATTCCTCACGGCACGAGTTATATAAACTTTAAACTATCTTTCTTCCAGGTGGAAATCAAAGAGAAAAATCGAGAGAAAAGACTGCTAAGAAGCATAAGGAAGAACAGAAGAAGAAAGCTGCAGGAGACAAGGAGGGTAACAAAGGACTTACTTTGGAAGAGAGAAGACACAGGTAATTTAACCCTTAGATAGCCGAATAAACCCCACAAGCCAATTTCAGTCAAGAAATAAAGCCAAATAATAGTTGCTTATGACTAGAATGTTTCAGCAAACAGTGTGGATCAAAGATCAGACTGCACATTCTGTGCAGTCTGATCTTGATCTCTACTGGCTGCAAAGGCAACTATTGTTGTGAAAGGCATTTTATGGGTAAAATTTTCTTAAAACCCAAACAGAAAAGCTTTCTTGCCAACATTGTGGGAGGAAAGAATGCTGTCTGACTGATAACCAGTATTTTCTCATCTTCCTATAATGCTTTGTGACTTTTCTATGAGAAATCACATTATTTGAGCCATACCAGTTGCATGCAAATCTATGGTGTCCAGATTTTGTTGTCTGGCAAAGTTACAGATCAAAGGGTGGCTCTTGGTTTTTAACTTTTTACCAAACAACAAAATTTTGGGCTAGTCCGAAATGAAAGCATTTGCAGAAAACAAACTAAATAAGACCTAAAAACTGAATTTAATGTTTGGAAGGGTAGAAAAATTTGTGGGAAAGGGAGAAAATGCTGGTTACCAGAATTCTTCTTTTCCCACAATGTTTTCAAATAGATTTTTCCACAGGGTTGTTAGAACTCGGAATTTTGTGGTGAAGGGGTTAAACTTAATGCTGTTCCTGTCATACCAGCAAAAATATTTAATGAGAACGAGAGGTTTTAAATCATGTTTTGGTTGTTCAATTTTAAGTTTAAATTTCTCGATGATAGCCCCAGCTAAAATGCTTTGCAATTTAGATCAACCGTCGCAATCATTTGCTCATTTATCTACAAGGTTTTATCATTATGATTAGCATTGTTTCACTTGCATTTTTTTAAAGGATTGTTTGGTCGTTTTTTTAGTGCCATTTGCAACATTATTTCTGTCATCACGGTGTCCATTGCATCTTTCCATGCCTTTAAATTATGGATCGGTTTACCAGTTCTTCATACAAAATTGCCATACCATATTAACATGGTCACATTTGTTAATTGATTGTATGGTGTTCAACGTCATTTTCAAGATTATTTCAGTTAAATTGCAGTGGCCAGTACATTTATCCATGCTTTCCTGGAGTTTCTTTTACAAGTACTCCACATAATATTCTTTCCAAGCCACTGGCTACTTTCCCTCATAACCGTCATCAAAACAATGGTCAGCGATGAGAGAGGAGAGAATCCTGTCGCGATGACTATCATCAGTCCTTGGAAAGAAATTGGCCAAGTCGGGAATCAAACCAATTGTATGCCAAATTTGTGTTCACTGTTCAGTTGTGAAAGAGGGCGTATTCCTTTCGCTACTCCGAACACTCCGAAAATGTGCTAGGTGAATGGAGTATTTCGGAACATGGTGCCATGTTCTTCAGAACATGTTCTGACTGTTCTAATTCAACCAAGGTGCAGCTCACCTGCTGAACGGTTGCTAGGTGATACAAGATGGCTGAAAGACGGACAATTCTTCATGGTGAAACTTGCAATTGTCTTTTTTACGATATGAACGCCATAAATAGGAGCACTGTAGACTAGTCTCTACTCCCTCTCCGCAGCTAATCATATCCTCCACTAACACAGCCAAGACAGTAGCTCTTGCAACAGCCGTCATGGCAATGTACATTCATTTTGGTATTGATTAGAACAATGTTCTGAAAATGCTCCATTCAGAACATAATTCCAGAACAGTGTATGTGTTCTGAAATATTCCATTTGCACATTCCAGAAGAGCATTCCAGAACACAGAACATTGTGCCAGAACAGGTGAATGGAATACGCCCAGAATCTAGTAAGTCCTGTCACATGGACTATCATCTATCCTAGTTTGCTCAAGCTGATGTCTGATATCACAGCCCTTGGATTACAAGCCCAGTTTCTTTCTGAGTTACTGTCTTGGTAGTTTGAAGTTTGAACTATATGTGTTGAAACATGTTCCCAATCATTAGGTATTTGTTAATTCTTTACCACATGAAAAAAATTTGGACTCATTTATATTCAAAGCACTTGTAAATAGCACTGTATATGAGGCTCAAAGGATGCGATTTGGCTCTGAAAGAATAAAAAACACTGTTGGATTATGAGAAAATGCTGGTAACCGGCATTTTATCATTTTCCTACATTTTCAAAAGCCTTCTACATGTACCTCAGGGTGGTTAAACAGGATTGTGTGGTAAAGGGGTTAAATTGTACATTTTCAGAGATGCAGAAATAATGAGACAGAAGCAGCTTGCTAAACAGGCCAAGGCAGAGGGGGCAACTGGGGGCGGTGCAAGTAAATAGTTAGCCCCACCCTTCAAAACAAATAATCATTTACAGATAAAAGTGCATTCATTAAAGTTTGTCACAAAAAACTTGACTAGAGAAAATTAGAAAAGACTTCTGATTTTGGTGTATACTGCAGTTAGTGTGCATGATGTTGAAGCTTTTTGTCTTTCTGAAATTTGCTGGACTTGCATTTTGATGCTTCAGTAGCGGATAAAAGTGAATTGGTACAAATTTTTTATGTTTGCTGGTGTACTTAATTGCAAATTATTCAAAATAGCACAAAGCAAGATATTAGCTGAAAGCTGTCCTAAAAACTTACTTAAAACTGTGCTATTTTTAGATCTAAAATTCTGTACAATTTGCATTAAAGACATGAATTTCAATGAATATTTTTTACAGTAGATCAAGTTTCAGACTGCACATTTTGTGCAGTCTGATCTTGACCTACAAAGGCTGCAAAAAACAGTTGTAGTTGTGAAAGGCGCTTTAAGGGTTACTATTGCCTATAGGTATTGTATCCAAGTACCAAATTATCCATACATGCTTACCATGTTTGTGTAAATAATTTGTAGCATTTCAGATTGGGACTGTTTTTACAAATTCTTCGAGAGCCTTTACAATGTTTTCACTAATAAGAAACTTTTGTAAAGCAATACTCAACAAATAATGAAGCTTTCCACTTGTTTATTGAGGTCCAAGGAGCACTTAGAATTGAACTTTTTGCTTAACAACAAAAATTAAGACTTGTTCATAATGATAACAGAAACAGACAACAAAGTTAACTCTTTACCAAACAAAATTTAAGACCAGTCCAAATTCAAAGCATTTGCAGACGACAAAACATGTTAGACTCAAAAATTTAAATTCTTTTGGGGAAAGGTAGAAAACATTGTGAGAAAAGGAGAAAATGCTGGTTACCAGCATTTTCTACTTTTCCCCACAATGTTTTCAGTAGCTTTCTTCCTCAGGGTCATTAATAGTCGAGACTGTGTGGTAAAGAGTTAATATGGCTCAACAATGAGATATTTAGTCCCTAAAGCAGAAAACGTTGTGGTAAGGGGGAAATGCTGGGCAGTTGGCACCAGCATCTGCCCCTTTTTTCCAAAATGTTTCAGAAAGCCTGTTTCCTAAAGTTTGTCAAACCTACAAGATGTTAGGTAAAGGAGCAATACCTTAATATTTCAAAAAACGTGTTAAGTTCAACAAACACTGTGAAATTTCTAAATGGACGAATATGTATTGTAAAGGATACTTTATTACCATTAACAAGCTAGTTTGAAATTATCATGGTAAACATCCATAAAAGGCTATTTTGATAGTAACAATTATGTTTAATCTTTGTTTTCATCATACGATATTCACCATGGTGTATTCAAATAAATTTCATTTGTAAAACAAAACAATATTCTATTCTTGTTTGTTCACAGTGTTTGTCAATACACAATCAAGCCTTGGTTACTTCAACATGAAAGTCTCTGAAGGTAAACACTTGAGTTGTTGTTAGTTTGAGAAGCAGGAAAACTCTAGTCAAGCAACAAATGCTTTCTTTGACCAAACTTGAATAACAAAAAACTCTGAATAGGGGGCTTAATGCATCTGCAAAAAGTATTGACTTATGTCAGCCTGCACATTCCGTGAATGCTGATCTGGGTCAAAAACTTTTGCTATTCGCCAATTTTATGCTTGCTAAGGGACCAGTGTACCTCATGATTCAGATGGTTGCTATATAGCATGGGTATTACAGATCCATGATTACATTATGATTAGTTTGCTTGGCATCATGCATCCCAGAGTTGCATTAAGCCCAATTTTGCCAGAGCACGGCTCATTAATAAATTTGTAGTTCTGGAACTTTACATCGAGTTCACTCTTTACCACACGACAATATTTTAGAGTGGTCCAAATTCAAAGCATTTGCAGACGACAAAATAAATGTTGCTCAAATGATGGGATTTGTTTCTGAAAGGTTAGAAAACATTGTGGGAATAGTCTAGTCTCCCAGGGTCGTTAAAACTCGGGATTGTGTGGTAAAGGGTTAAAAAGTAACACTTTTGGTTGTACCAGATTTTATAGGAGAAGCACAAGATATTATAGAGGGCTTCAGCCATGACCAAAACATTTTGGGTAAGAAAGTGACTATTTACCCGACCGTCGTGTACGCACTGAAGAAAATTCATATTGCGAGTACGACTGTCGTGTACTCAATGAAGGAAAACTCGTTGGGTGCCCGACGGTCGTGCACGGACTGATGAAATTTCGTCTTGGGGGCACGATGACGTGCCCGCTATTTCCGATTTCTTCATTCAGTACACGATGTGGTCGTGTACGCACTGAAGAACTGGAGTCTTACGTACACGTATTAATGGATTGGACCAAAACGCAGACTGCTATGTGAACCAGCACGGCGTAAACCGTCTCAGTGGAGCAATAGTCATTTATACAGGGTGTCATGCCCGAAGGGTCGTATTATGTTATACACCCGGTCGTCCGTCCGTCCGTTAGCAGTTATTTGTGTGCGCAACTCCTACAATTTCCATCGGAATTAGATCTACTTCAAACTTGCCACAATGAATCCCCATGATGTCTAGTTGTGCATGTGACTCTCAAAATTTGGATTGTTGTTTATATTCTGAAATTATCTACCCTTGACTTCTGAAATAGCCAACTTTTCACTTGAATTTCTGTTCAGGCCATAACTTCCAAGCTATCAAAATCAAAGGACTGATAGTCCTGAGAGTGGCGTGGTGGGCGATGTGTTAGGAATTTTCACCATTACTAAGCTTTCAAAGGTAATCTATTTCAAACGTTGAAGATAATATGAAAATATGCAAATTATAGAAACGGGGGAAAAGGATTTTTCCCCTCAGATAATTGAATCATAATTCGTACAACAACAAATTTGTGCAGATATGTTTACTTGACACTGCCCGGCAAATTTTAGCAGGCAGTAGCACTCTTCCAAACGACATATTCTACTCTCTGAAAACTTCTGCAGAAAACATTCGAGTTTCTCGTAAAATTACTGGTGTAATTGAAACTATGTCAAAGACAGTGTTAAATACCATAAATTCATACATCCACCCCTCAATCCATTTATCCAACTAGAGGCCCCTGAGGACCTGAAATTACTCTATTGGCAGGAATTTGGCTTTTTTGCAAGCATGCATTATGAATTCATGATGCAAAAATTTGAATCCACTAAGACCGCATAAGCTGCATGATGAACAAACAGTGAAAAAAAAAGAAGTGCAATTTATCAAAACTAGATCTAACTGCTTGGAATCAAGCCAGATTTGATACGGATTTTCAAAGTATTTTGTGTTGAAAGGCCGCTAGCCTAGGCAGAGGCAGTGCTGAGACATACTGTGTTCATGTCTTGAATCATAAACAAAGTTTCTGTTTTATTTAAGATACGACTTCGAGAGAGAAAACAAAGCATGAAGAAGTTTTATCTAAAGTACTTTTATACATAAAATAACTTATTTTAGAGGGCACATAGAGATTTTGTTCCAATATGACTGAAAAGGTGGTGACGAAAAAGCCTGGAACCTTTAAAAGTATTGACTAGAGACTCTATACACTGATGGAACAAATTATGGAAAAGTGCTGTGCATATGAAATACGGCCATCTTGCTTTCTTCAGCTGTGGATGGCTATGAAATGAGTTCTGTCCCCTAACGCTCCTGTACGAATGTGGCGTATTTACCCGACCGTCGTGTATGCACTGATTAAAGCGGCACGTTTGTACACAAGCGTTAGGGGAGAAAACTCATTTTATAACCATTCAAGCTGAAGAATGCAAGATGGCTGCTGTCCCAATTACAGTTGGCCAAAAATTCGCCAATTATGGCGAATTTAAGGCATTCCTGAAGAGTTATGAGGATTCGATCTTCTGCAAATATGTTGTGGTGGACAGCAGAACCATTGAGCAAGCAAACAAATTGATCACCAGAGCCTGGAATAAATTTCCAGAGAAGCTGAAATATTCGCGGCTTCGTTTCGCATGTAAACATGCCGGGCAGTACCGTTCAAGGAGCACAGGAAAAAGACCAAACCAGAGGTTAGTACATTGGCCTATACTCTGTGAGGCCTAAAATGCGTTGTTCTCGTTCCGATATTTAATTGTTTAGTAAGCAAAGTAAGCAATTTGCAATCAATCATTCATGGCAATGGCAGGCATGCAAAGGCATAGGCCTGCATGCATTCGGTGCATCATGAGCATGCAAGCACTGCATGATTGGTACATGTAGCATGCATGGGCCGGTTCTGGAACGTTTTTGCCCCGAAACCATTTCCTCCTCTGGTCATTACGCGCTTCCCACTCCCCGATCGTTTCCTGGAAGGTGAACGAGAGAGGTAAATACCGAGATCAGAAAACAGCTAAGGGAAAAAGATTCAGTTCAAGAAAGCAATTTTACCTTATGGGGGGCGTAATACGTAATAAACGAATTGATATACGTGCCTAAAAGGATTACGACGGTAAGTGATCTGAAAGGCGTTTCGGCGAGTTATTTCTTGCGCAGAGAATTTCGTGAAATTTGACACAGAAACACTTTAAAGTATGTTCTTTCAAAATGCAAAGTGATAGTCAGTCCTTGTCAGATGAACTAAAAAGTTCTGAGGTTATAACCCTTTTTTCAAATTACACAAAAACCCCAGATATTGCAGCATACGTCAGAATTTTGTGATTAAAATCTGTTATTTCAGTCGAATCATGTTCTTTGTGATTTTAAATCCATATTGAACTAATGGATCCTCTGACTTTGATGAGAAATAAACAGATATTCCAAAATAATGATATAGTATTAATGTTTCGTTAAAACCTTTAGCCCACAAAAATGCTTATTTTATCACAGGAAATCTGGACATTATTTGATGCCAAAAAAATAATAGCGCAAAGACTTTTCTATTTTTTCTCAGAAATATACATGATTATATCTCCTATCAAAAAATGCAAAAAAAAGGGATAAGTTGCCATGCTATTCTTTTCCCAATATTCGAACTCATTTATCTCCCTTGGAACAATGAACATGATACAAAACATCCAAGAGTCAAATTACTCAGTAAGTTGTATATTTTCTAGCACAAAATCATGTCTTTTTAACAATAAAGACGATATATATACTTGATGTAACATTGTTATGGAATAGCTTTAGAAAAGTTCTTTGAAAAAGGTGTAATTGCTCAAACCCTTAGCCCACAAAATGCTTATTTCATTAGTGAAAACAAGGACAATTAGTAATTTTTAAGTTGGCCAGGCCGGGTATTGAACCCAAAAGCTCGAGTTTTCAAGTCGAGCGCTCTACCAACTGAGCCTTGGGTGGGGTGAAGTAATGATGAGATTTTTTTTGTTTGTTTCCGTATATTTATCCTCGGTACCGGTTTCCCATTTGAGCGACGTTCCCAGAAGACGGCTAGTTGTTACGAGGGATAGTAATTTTAGTGTAGTAAATTAAAATATCAATCTCGTATATTAAAATATTACAAACTACACCGACATCTTTAAACATATATTTTTTCTTCTTTTTTCCGTGTGTTTTTCATTTCCGAATTATTAAAGTAGTTGTCACAAATCTTAATTTACAATTTCATTCGATATTCTTTGAAACAATATTCTCTAAACGCGCTCTCTCTCTCTCTCTCTCTCTCTCTCTCAATAAATTGTTTTGGGGGCGAAACAACAATGGGAAGAAATGGTTTGGGGGAGAAACTACTACGGGTGAAAAACAGGAGAAACGATCATACAAGCAGGCCTAGGGCCTACCGTACCGGTATCTAAGGGCCTATGCCTGTGGTACATGGTAAGGCCTATTATGGTGATGATGGTACAGTGCGTGCAGTGTTCCCAAACATTTTTCCTTAGGCCTCAGCACATCAGAGTGGACAATGACTGAATGACTCAAGGAATCCGCGTGCCATTTATCCTGACAGGTCAGTCCTGCAGGTGCGAGCACTGCAACCGAACCAAAACAATGTCATTAAAGTTGTTCTATGTCTTGACGCTGTGTCATGAAAAAATCAACAGTACATTTTCCTACAGGAAAAAATGAGATAAAGACGTTGTTATTATCGCCATCCTACCACATAATTTTAAATGTGGCCCTTTAGATTTTGAGACGAAAATTTTAAAAAGAATATGAAAAGTTATCCTTGTAATCCCAAAGTCTTTTAATGTTCATTTATAAAATCCAAGTAGACGAAAACCATCCGACAACCAGAGATACTAGAAATTTACTTCAGCCCAGGTCGACACCAACGGGAAATACGGTCTTTTTTTACATGAGTTGTGTGGTTGTATTTGGGTTTCAACAGAGTATTTCAGTCATATCACGGCGACAGCTCACACTATTCATGGCTTTCCTGGGTTTCACCAGTACTAAGCTGGGGTTCTGGAAAAAACCCAAATGATCCAGGTTCTTTAGCGCACCTGAGCACAAAGTGCTCAAGGTGAGCTATTGTGATCGATCAATGTCCGTCGTACGTCTGTCCGTCCGTTCACAATTACAAAAAAATCTTCTCCTCCCAAACCAAGAATCAGATTTCAATCAAACTTCACAGAAATGATTCCTAGGTGATACACTTTGAACATACTTCAAAGATTTGAATTCCATGAAGAACTCTGGTTGCCATGGAAACCGAATGAAAAAACTTTAAAAATCTTCTCGTCCAAAACTGCAGGGGCTAGAGCTTTCATATTTGGCATGTAGCATCATCTAATGGCCCTCTACCAAATTGCTTCAAGTCAAGGCTCCACACTTGAAATTGGCCCTATGTTGTGGGTTCTCAGATTTTACATAAAGATAAAGAAGGAAATCTTATAAAATCTTCTTGTCTCAAACCGGAAGGGCTAGAGCTCTCATATTTGGCCTGTAGCATCATGTAGTGGCCCTCTACTAAAATACTTCAAATTATCGCCCTAGTGCGGAAATTGGCCCTATGTTGTGGGGTCTCGGATTTCACATAGCGACAAAGAAGGAAATCTTAGAAAATCTTCTCCTTCCAAACCATAAGGGCTAGAGCTTTTATATTTGGTATGTAGCATCATCTAGTGGCCCTCTACCAAAATACTTCAAATTATGGTCCTGGTGTGAAAGTTAGCCCTATGTTTTTGGTCTCAGATTTCACATAGAGATAAAGAAGGAAATCTTTAAAAGTCTTCTTGGGAGCACTCTTGAGACCACAGTTCATGCTAAGCTGAATTGAAAATTGGTTCGAATGTCTGTCTCAATAAAATCTCACATGAGTCTGCATTGAATGCGTGTTCGGAATATAACTTTGTCGTCTCGAGTAAGAACGACTTCAAAATTGGTATGCATGTTTGTTGTGATATTACCGAGTACTGTGTTCAAGAACAATAACTCTACCTAGCATGGATTTTGAGTAATTCCACTTTGATCTTTATTTTAATAGTATTGTTTACTTGTCCAGAGTGGAATTTTGAAGTCTAAAGTCAAATTGTTTGTTGCATTGCCTGCCCTTTGCAACTATTATACCTCCTGTACAACTGGCGGTGGGATTGCGTATCTTGCGACAATTTGCCGCTCTTGTTTCATCATTATTAGCCCTTGAACCTCAATATTCGGTAATTATAGTCTTTGTTGTAGACCTTTGCTGCTTAGTACTCAGGTGAGCGATATATTCTTTTATTAAACGGCGACAGTTCACAAATCCATGTTTCCTGGACTATATTTGTAACCAGTACTTCACAAGTCCATTATCATGACACTTGTGGACCAATCGTAGTGCTATTCCCATAATCCTGAGCCCCAAGGGGGAAAGCCACTACTACCAGTTTTAAAGACTGTCGCAGGCGGGGATCGAACCCACGACCTCCCTCTCACGAGGCGGACGCTCTATCCACTAGGCCACCACGGCGGTTGAGGATCCAGTTTGGCTCGAACCAAGGACCACTTGATTACGAGTCAAATACTTTACCACTGAGCCACTCAGGACGCCTAGGGTCCAGGTTAAGGGCTGTTGCAGTCTCCGACTAACATGACTGATGTTTGCAATGTATCTTTCTATTTACAGAACATACAAGAGTGGTTGTGAAAGCGGTTTCCTCATCAATGCTGACCGAAAGACTTCTAATCTGATAGTTACCGAGGTGAATCTACAGCACAATCATGCAGTGGCAAGAGAAAATTATGAACGGTATCCTGAGCTACGCCGCCTTGACAAGCAGTCTGAAGACTTGGGTAGAACTATGTTCAACTTGTCAGTGCCTTCGAAAGCATTTCGTGAGACACTGATAAAGGTATCTGGAAAGATGTTGACCTCTCGTGATATCGACAACTTGAAGGCAAAGTTAAAGAAGGAAAATGTCGGTGAAAACAGCGATGTTCACATGTTGATGGTCACCCTTGATGAAATTCTCATGAAAGAACCGGACGCCGTAGTGCAGCTTTCAGTTGACGAAGATGGCAAAATATTGTGTTTATTCTTACAGTTGCCATTCATGAAAAGAGTTCTGGAGAACTTCCCTGAACTGTTGCTCTTAGATGCTACCTACCGTGTGAACAGTTCTAAGATGCCCTTGTTCACTATCATAGCGGAAGATGGTAATGGATGCAGCATCCCTGTTGCACATTTCTTCGTTAGCAGTGAATGTGCAGATGTAGTAAAGCTTGGGTTTCAGGCCCTTGAGAAATCCGTGGGAAAGGAGTTGCTACTGAAAAACCAGCTATATCTCGTGGACAAAGATTTTACAGAAATCTCACAGATAAAGAAATATTTTCCAAATGCAAAAATTCACTTATGTCTATTTCACGTCATGAAGACATTTAAAAAGGAAATATCAGCATACAAAGGACAGAAAAAGACTGAAATTTTGGACTTGTTGCAGAAACTGGTCTATTCGAATACAGAATCTGTGTACAATAAACATTTCAAAAAGCTCCAGGATGTAGCTCAAAGCAATTTCCTACAGTATTACACAAAAAATTGGCATAACTGCCGGGAAATGTGGGTCTGCGCGTGGAGGAACCAAAGTATAACCTTTGGAAACCGCACAATAAACCGCCTGGAGTCGTTCCATCAGAAGCTGAAGACCACAATGAAGTCGTCGCATTCATTGGCTAAGTGCGTCAAGGTGCTGGTCCATTTTAACGCGCAAAAGCAACAGGAAGCATTGCACACACTATTTTTGTCGAATTCGACAATTTCATATTGTGCAACTCGGATTTGTGAAACTTCGAGACAGGTATATGCGATGTGTACACCGTATGCAGCAAAACAGGTTACAGATTCACTGAACCAGAAGAAGAAGATGTTGGGCCAGTATGCCTGTGAGAAGGTCCCAGAGGGATACTCCATTCGTCATGTCACTAAACCTGAAGGCAGTTATATTGTGAATGATTCTATGGATTCGTGTTCCTGCACATATAACTCCACAATGCTCTTACCTTGCAAACACATATTCTTTGTTAGAGCTCAGTCATGCAATCCATCACTCTCTGTTTTTGAAGGATCACTGGTGGCAAACCGGTGGAAAAAAGACTATCAGTTTTTTGTTTCGGACAAGGACCCTGCTTGTGGTAGGCAGTTGATGAGTCCCGTAACTGTAGTGTGTAAGACGAACGCAACACGTGTTCTCAACAGATGTGAAAAATATAACAAAGCCTTGAACATTTTTAAGGAAGTAGCCAGTGCAATGGCGGATCACGGTCAATCGAAGTTTGATAGGTATGTTCATGAGATGCAGATGGTTAAGGATGTAATCACCAGTGGAAAAGATTTATGCCTTGTTATTGAAAATGAAGAGAATTCAGGTGATTGCTCTGCCCCGGTAGGACCAATGAGCAAAGCTGCACCTTTTGAGGAGTCCCGCTGCCAGGATATTGTGCCTAGTCCAAATGATGTTATTGATGACTCTGCGGCATCGTTGAATGCCATTGTTGAAGAAAATACGAAAGAGGAGACTTCAAGTCGTCCATCATCTCCAGTGGCAACGGAATCAATTATCAAATTTGAATATGTAGTGGAAGAGTCACAAGATCTGGCCTCCAGTCATGTTGAACTTCCCAGTGACCCTGCATTGAAGCCGGTGGATGTTCCTAGTGGCTCTGCGTTGTTGACGATCAATGTGGAGGAAAATATGAAAGAGGAGAATGCAAGTTGTCCATCAGCTCCAGCGGCAGTGGAACCGTTTATCAAACTTGATGTAGTAGAAGAGTCAAAAGATCTTACCTCCAGTCCAGTTCAAGTTCCCAGTGACCCTACATTGAAACCAATGGATGTTGATGCCAGTACTGAAGATTGCAAAGATGTCTCCGACGGGATTCAATTTGATGATGACGAGTTGCCAGATTTGGGTGGAAGATCTCCATTCTCGGAAAAGGTGGATGTAAATGATAATCCCCAGACACCTAAGAAGTTGACATTGCCGCCCTGTATTCCATCCTGCAATGTAAGTTTCTTGCAGTTATTGAAAGGAAAATCCAATGTGCATCTTCCAGCAACGATGAAGACTAGAGGTCGTCCTAAAGGCTCAAACCTATCGGCTACTGGCCTGCAAAAAAAATCTGGATGTAAACCAAAAATAAACACGAACAGGAAGAGAAAGGGTGATGACATTGGAAAGACACCTAAAGCAAAGGCATTTAAAATGACTGAAACCACTACAGCAAAACAAAGTCAAAACATTGGAACGGAGCCTCAAAAGAAAAGTACCAAAGTCTCTGATCAAAGTACTAAATTCAGATTCCAGGAAAAGTTTGCCAAATTATCCCCCTCCGAACTTCAGGTACTTTATGACAAATGTAAGCAAATAAATTGCGGAGCTTCATTCAAAAACGTCACAAGTATGATAAATGCAAAGTGTTCGGGCTCTTACACACTCCTCAGCGGCACAGATGAATCTGCCATCTTTGATACGATGCCTTTCTTACTGAAATCGATCCAGGACCCAGGGCGAAAAGATGTCGATGTGCTGATGGTTACATCTGCTGTCTTGCTTCGAGCATTTGAGGTGGAACTCGACCCTTATATAGTGTTGGAAACACTGAAGGACATTCCCAGCCATTTGACCAATGGCCACTCCTACATTAAGAAGGCAGTTAAAGACAAACTCCATGCTGATTTGAAGGTTAATCTCTACGTAGGGAATAACAGTTTGAACTATGAAGACCTTAAGACACTGGAGCCAGCAAAATGGTTGAATGATAAGGTGTTGCATTGTTATTTTTCCAACAGTCAGGAAATGGACTTTTTGTCGTCCCGACAGAGACCACGTTCCTACCTGTCCAATGTTGTAATACATTGCATTCGTGTGCAATGTCTTGTTATAGGTCCATCCGTCCGTCCGTCTGTCCGTCGATCCCTCCGTCCGTGCGTGCGTCATGAAATCTTGCTCGGAGCATAACTCCCAAAGTATTATAGCTACTGACTTCAAACTTCATATACAGATAGATCACATTGAGGAGAAGTGCAAAGTACAAGAACCATAACTCTATTCCACAATTTTTGAAGCCGGTGTCCAACAGTTTTTGGAGTTATTGCCCTTTGTAAATTATAACTTTGAATTTTTGTCCGGCGCATAACCTCCAAAGTAAAAAAGCAAGTAACTTCAAACTTCACACACAACTAGATCACCTAATGGAGAAGTACAGTGTACAAGAACCATTAATAAATTCCAACAATTGTGGGGGTTATTGCCCTTTGTAAATTTTAACTTTTGATTTTTGTCCCTGACATAACTTCAAAAGTAAAAAAACTAGTAACTTCAAACTTCATATATAGATAGGCCACATTAACGAGAAGTTCAGTGTATAAGAAGCATTTATCTATTCCCATTATTTTAAGAGTTATTGCCCGTTAAAAAATTTTATTTTGGAATTTATCTGGGGCATAACTTGCAAAGTACCAAAGCTAGTAACTTCAAAATCTATATAGAATTAGATCATCATAAAACAAAGTGCACTTTAGAAGAACCGTTCTCTATTCCTTTCTCTTTTTAAAGTTATTTCCCTTTGTAATTTCTTATTTCATTTTTGTCTGGGGCATACAAGCAAGTGACTTCAAACTTCATATACTCATAGACTGCATTATCGTGAAGTGCAGCGTATAAAGACCATTAGTCTATTCCCACTAGGGTTTTTTTACTCTTTGTTTTGTTCTAAACCATTCTGCATTCTGTTACAAAGAGCTGTTTTATGACGAGGAGTTGGTGGGGATATGATCACGTTGATTGATAGCTCTAGTTGTTTTACCCAGCCGAGGTAAACTAAAACCAAACTGATGAAAAGGTTTGGGATAAGTATCACTCTATATTCACCTTGTTATTTTTTTTCTGTACAGGTTACCCATTCCATCCTGGATATATGTAAAGAGAACTTTAATCTTACTATTGTTTTTTTTTTTCAATTACAGGTTGTCCATGCCTACCTCAACATTTTAGCACGTGATGTGAATGCTTCGACGCCAAACATTGTATATGTGCTGCCAAGCTTTCTGGCCTTGAAATGGGAGAAAGGGGACTACCAGTCTTGGCTGTTCCAAAAGGTATGTATTTGGCCGTGCCTTTCAGGCAGGTTCTAGTGAACTGTTAGAATCTGTATGAATTCGCCTACATATATATATATGGGTTATCCAATATTTGGAATAGGTATGTTGCTAACTGCAAGGAATGTTTATCTATATAAGACACGGATCTGTCACATCAAACTTGAAATGTGTTTTGTGTGTTTAGGTCAGCCTTCATGTCATTCTTGCACCTTAATTAGCCCGCCCGGGTGGCTCAGTGGTGAGCGTGTCAGACTCATGACCTCTCACCTCTGCTGAAGCATGTGAGAAAAGTAGTCGGTGGCTTTGGAAAGAAAGTAGTGTAAGTACCAGTGTGAGAAAGCCAGGAAACACGTGTGCGTCACCGACCGCCATGATATGACCTTAGCTGTTAAAGTGGCGTTAAACCCCAATACAACCAACCAACCAAAGCACCTTAATTAGGATTAAGTATGGAATCTTGTTTCCGCCATCCAGTTTTCGACCTACGAGGAACTCGAAAAGTAGAAATTAGGCACACTAACTTCCACTTTTCTAGCAAAAAAGTTACTCCGAAAAGTAGAAAAGTTGAAGTTTTTGACCTGAGTATTGTCAAAAACTTTCGACTTTTCGACCTCACGTTTGTCTAGAAAAGTAGAAATTAGGAAGTGCTAACTTTAACTTTTCGCGTTAAACTGCTAGGTCGAAAAGTAAAAAAGTGGAAGTTTTTCACATGAAAATTGTCAATAAAACTTCCACTTTTCGACCTAGAAAAGTCGAAAAGTTGAAAAGTCAAAGTTATTCGATTTAAACTTCCACTTTTCTAGTTAGGACTTAGTTTTCGTAGGATAAATTGGCCGCGTTATTATTCTAAGCTGCGACCTGTGCGATCTGGAAAATCGCAGATAGATTGCCGAAAGATCGTACAAGAAACATTTAGAAAGCTGTAAGTATAGACCCTACATAAGACTTAAAAACGGTGTACAAATTGATTCAGATTGGTCGTGGATTAATTACATGTACATTTGACCCGTCATGCGAAAAAGGGGCCTTTTGAGCAGTCCGTTAAACCACCTTTTTTTCGGGGGGGGGGGGGGGGGGGGAAATCTTATCCAATTCAGATTTACTTTGAGAAAACCTGTTATAGGCGAGAAGTTTCAAAACGGTTAGCCTACAAAAATCCTGCAGTCTGACCAGATCGAGATAGTCCCTTTTCGTGTGATGAGTCGCATATCGTGAATTAATTTATACTACTAGACATTACCCTACCAAATACCATCGCGGTAGATTCGGGGAGGTCATATTGGTGTTAATGTAACAATTGGGAATATATCGAGTTCCGAGGACAGAAATCCATAATCGACTCCGATCAGCATAATTTAGATAAGCCTACATCGACATTTGTATTAACCTCGCAAAGATTATGAAGGTGCCCACGCCAAGCCAGTGTTCGAACCAGCGACCCAAATGTTGACAAGTCACACATTTTAACCCATTACCACACGATTCCTGGTTTGGAAATATTTGCAAAATATTATTTAGGAAAACATTGTTAGAAAAGGAGAAATACATTTTTACAAATTATTTCTGTTTTCTCACAATATTGTCTACCCTATATTACACTTAGATTTCAATACACACTGAAATTTCGTCTGCAATTTCTTTAGATTTGGACTGTCTTTTATTTAAACGTGGTTTGAAAATGTCCAATTGAGCGCCCGCTTAACCAAATACGAAAGACCGGTGACACAGGAAATTTTACACCTACACCGGCTCCAACATTATTCAGTGCTGATAAACAAACGTCCCGTGATAATCAGTCCTTACTAGAAAAGTGGAAGTTTTAATCGGCCAACTTCCAGTTTTCAACCTTCCAACTTTTCTAGGTTGAAAAGTGGAAGATTTATTGACAATTGTCATGTGAAAAACTTCTACTTTTCTACTGTTTGACCTAGCAGTTTAACGCGAAAAGTTGAAGTTAGTGGTACCTAATTTCTACTTTTCTAGACAAAAGTGAAGTCGAAAAGTGGGAAGTTTTTTGACAATTGTCAGGGCAAAAACTTCAACTTTTCGAGGTAACTTTTTTGCTAGAAAAGTGGAAGTTAGTGTGCCTAATTTCTACTTTTCGAGTTCCTCGTAGGTCGAAAAGTGGATGGCGGAAACAGGATTCCGTAATTAAGTGATTTGATGCTGAGATAGGATGAGTTACATATACGTGTAGGACCAGTTTGAATCTGTGAATGCTAAGAACATTATGCTTATTTCAGGTAACTATTGAAGACTACAGATGGGTTCTGTTCCCAATATGCACGGCTTCCCATTGGTTCCTGCTTGTTGCTGACATGACTGCTAATACAGTTGGGGTCTTGAATTCTCTTAATTGGAATGAAAACCGATATGGCGTGTACTACAAATCTTGGAGGTATGTATGAACCCAGGCCTTGCCTTTGAAACTAGAGGGTCATGATGGCCCTGGAGTCGCTCACCTGAGCCTTCCAGATTGTGTAGTATAGCATGAAATGGCAGGGATTTAAATCACAACCCCTTGTTTACATAGGTTCTTCAATTATTTGACCTAATGACCTAGTTTTTACCAGACATGGCCCATTTCCGAACTCATTTGAGATATCATCAAGAAAAACATTGTTACCAACTTTCAAGAGTACTGGATCGAAAATGTGGTCTCAAGAGCATACATAAGAGTTTTCTAAGATTTGACCTGAAGATCTAGTTTTCGACCAAACATAATCTATTTTCAAATTTGTACGAGATATCATCAAGGCAAACATTTTGATCATTTTTCAATAGTAATGGACTGAAACATAGCCTCTATGGCCTCAAGGTTTTTTTAAGATTTGACCTGCTGACCTAGTTTTTTATCTAACATAACCCATTTTCAAACCAGACTGAGATTTCATTGAAGCTATTATTCTGACTAAGTTTCATGAGTATCGGACAAAAATAAGGCATCTAGAGCATATACAAAGTTTTCTAAGATTCGCCCTAGTAACCTAGTGCTTTAACTGACATGACCAATTTATGACCTTGTCCGAGATTTTATTCAGGCACACATTCTCACCAGGTTTCATGAGTATATAAAAGAAAATGTGGCCTCTACAGCGTTCACAAGGTTTTTCTATCATTTGACCGGGTGATCTCGATTTTGACCTCATATAACCCATTTTCATACTTGTCCGAGACAAAATTAATCTTCATGAGTATCGGACTGAAAATGTGGCCTCTAGAGGGTACACTAGATTTTTCCAAGATTTGACTTAGTGACCCACATTTAGGCCTGATATGACCCATTTTCAAACTTATTCGAGATTTCAATAAGGCAAACATTCTGACATAGTTTCATGAGCATCGGACTGAAAATGTGGCCTCTAGAGCGTACACAAGGTAAAAAGTTGTCGACGCACGACGGACGACGGACACAGCACCATCTCAATAGCTCACTCTGAGCACTTGCTGCCTCGGTGAGCTCAAAAGCAGGCGGGTGATAAATTGCTCACCCACTTCCTCCTGAAGCGAGTGATTTTCAGTGAAAGGATGAAATTTCACTTTAAAATCACACCTAAGATCAATCGTAGGTGCGGTATGGTGTGGGCGAATGATTTATCGCCTTAAAACTTTAAAAGACAAGGCCTGTGAATCATAGACTGAGAAAAGTTGAAACCAAGACATACTTTGCTTCTTTCTAGTCACAAGGACTTGCTGATTATGCAAAGAAAATTACAGAAAAACTTTTGTCTGAACAAACCAATCATTATTTTCAGGTTATTCATGAAGGCTCGTGGTTGTGATGTCGATTGGTCCGTGATGAAGTACCCATGTTGCACTCAGGAAGATGGAAATAGCTGTGGAGTGTTTGTTTTGATGGTAAGATGACGGCAGTCTACTTTTGGTTGGTTAGTTGTCCATTTAGATCAGATGATCACTCTGAAACTTCTTATCTTTGCTCCATTGCTGCAAATCAAACAAGATATCTGTTTGTAAAACAGTCATGCCCAACTAATGCCAGTTGATTCAGGAAGTGGCGCAGCTCATAAACTGATATAAAAAAGAAATGATTTGGGAAATATCGATGTCATCTCAGGGAATGATTAAAGTAAAATCGATCAGTTACACCCCAAGATGAATATATGTACAGAATTTGAAGGACTTAGGTCAATTCTGTCTGTAGTTATCATCCAGACAAGGTTCGACCTGTAAATCAACGTGTTGACGGTCGCTGTGACATTGACATTGGACTGATTGACCTCAAAATCAGTAGGAATCATTCACATTCCTAGACGCATGTCTGTGCCAAATTTTACAAACCTAGGTCAATTCTATGTGCCTAGTTATAATCCAAACAAGGTAAGGTCTACCGACCGACCGACATTCGTTAAAGCGTGGCATACTAAAGTTCTTACAGCAAGTGCATTTGATACCTTCTGGTAGATTTTTTATCCTTTCTTATTCAGAATGCTGAGGCCTTGCTCAAGGATGTCCCACCAGTCGTTATGCGACAATTCCACTGTGAAATGTATCGTCAGTACATACTAGGAAGGTTACTCCACTGTGCAAAAAGTAATGAGGCTGAAATAATCTGCGACTTGCCATTTTGTGAGAAGCCTGCGGGAGAGAGGATTCCATGGACCCAATGTGATTACTGTAATCGTTGGATGCATAACTGCTGTGTTGGTCTGCCCACTGACGACGTTGATGAAAATGACAGCCAGAGCAACGCGTACAAATGCATTTATTGTGTCATGTAAACAGGCTGAGCTTTAGGATCTTGTTAAATCAGAGTGGTATTTTATGTAAGTCATTGACATGGCAAAAGTACTGTATTTGGTTCCCAATACCCAATTTTGATGCATGTACATGCACAAAATGGCACTGTGCAGTATAAGAATACTAGTCCCAATTAGTTGGTAGCTTTATGCATATAGTATTGTTAAAAAACTAGTTTGAATTTTGAATGGTATGATAGGTTTTCCATAAGAGATTTATGTTTGTTCATTACATGTATTACCTAGGAAAGGTAAGTACCTTGAATTGTTTGTACGTGCTAATTTGAATTTAATTTTGAAATTAAAGAAAAGCCTTATTTTTTGTGAAATATTCCTTATTAGCCTTCATTCATTAAATCAAAAACAACCATAACCATTTTATTTTCTTTGTGAGAGAGAATCACTGCAGTACTGATACGGTAGCCCTTTATATAGTCTAACATGTATACTGATTCAGATTGGATTACCTATATCCTCCATGGACTACCCCAGCTAATAATCCATCCTTAGGCACATCTAAGGTGGAGCTGGGGGCAAATGCCCAAAAGATGTGCTTTTACATCCAAATTCTGGTCGGAAAATGGCAAAGATTGTGCCCCCAGGGCAAAAAAGGATGCCAGCTGTGCCTGCTCATTTCATCTGTACATAACACCCTGTATAAATGACCATTGCCGTGTGCTCCACTGAGACCGTCTACGCCGTGCTGGTTCACATGCCATTCCGCGTTTGACCCACCCATTTACACAGTGTACGTAAGAGGCCGATTCTTCTGTGCGGACACGTCCGCGTCGTGTACTTCATGAAGAAACCGGAAATAGCGCGCACGTAAGTCGTGCCTCCAAGACGATATTTCATCAGTCTGGGCACGACCGTCTGGTAAGCAACAAGTTTTCCTTCATTGAGTACACGACAGTCGGATGCACAGTATGTGTTTTCTTCAGTGTGTACACGGACAAACACGTGCTTCGCAGAGCGCAGCCTATACGCCCGAAGGGGCTTGTCACTGAAATGTGTTAAAACTATCCCCACCAATTGGCTGGTTGTGTTGGGGTTCAATGCCACTTCAACAGCTTAGGTCATATCATGGCGGTCGGTGACGCACATGTATTTTCTTGCTTTCTCATACCGGAACTAACACTACTTTCTTTCCAAAACCACCGACTACTTTTCTCACATGCTTCAGCAGAGGTGAGAGGCGAAAATACGCCGGAAAGAAATTTCGCCTCATCCGGGTATCGAACTCACAACCACCAAGTCATAAGTCTGACACGTTCACCACTGAGCCAACCGGGTGTGCCATCCCCACCAAGGCCTTTTCACTAGAACTATACTATCCAGAAATTGAGGTTTTTTAACACTTTGAAATATAATTAAAAGGGGAAATGCTTCAGATATGAAAGACAGGCCCTAAGTGTAAATAATATCAAAGGGAAATTGCTTACAAAAAATGGCAACAAGTCAGGAAAAAAAAATGCCAGGTTATGGTTCTTGTGCACTGTACTTCTCAATGATGTGTTCTATTACTATCCATTAGTCTTTGAAGTTTCAAAATAATGGCTTTTAAAGTTTGCAAATTAACTAAGGGCAATGATTTAAAAAAAGATGGCAGATTTATGGTTCATGTGCACTGCACTTCCCCATAACATGTTCTATCAGTGTTTAATAGCTTTTTTAGTTAGTAAGTTATGGCCTGGGCATTCAAACGTAAAATTAACAAAGGGCAATAACTCAAAAAGGGTAGTAGAGTTATGGTTCATATGCACCGCACTTTTCCATAATTTTTTCTATTAGTGTATATAGTTTCTAGTTGATACCTTTAACTACTTGGAAGTAACGGCTTGAACAAAAATTCAAAGTGAAAAGTTGGCCATTTCAGAAATCAAGTGCAGATAATTTTAGAAC
This sequence comes from Hippopus hippopus, assembly GCA_946811185.2. Lineage (NCBI taxonomy): Eukaryota > Metazoa > Mollusca > Bivalvia > Cardiida > Cardiidae > Hippopus > Hippopus hippopus. The sequence continues at coordinate 47,342,959 of OX328104.1, read as the reverse complement.
GCAAACAGCGACCCGAATTTTGAGAGTCACATGCACAACTAGACATCATAAAGATTCACTGTGGTGAATGAGTCATTTCGACACCCGATAATTTTGACACTTTTAGGTCGTTTCGACTGCTGGTGAAACTCCAAGTTATTCATTAAACTCCAAAAACAAACACACACAAAACAACTATTAACATATTCTTGTCACTGCAAATTTAACTAGTTATTTCCCACAGCACATATAGTATATGTAGCTGAATTTCAATTGTATCTGCTTTAAATACTTTTTGGGATACCCCTATCTAGATAACTCTTTGAATACATGTAGGCCTACTCAAATGAATTAGTAATACTTTTTATCTACAATTTGTTGCTAAAAAAAATTGTGGGTCGAATTGACCAAAATATGGGTCGATACGACCAAAAAGTTTCGAACTGACTGGGTGTAGAAATGACTTGGTGCCGAAACGACTGAATACCATTGTGGCAAATTTCAAATAAATCTAATTCCGATGGAAACTGTAGGAGGAGTTGCGCACACAAGAAATTCCAAACGGACGGACGGACGACCGGGTGTACAGTATGAGGTAATACGAGCCTTCGGACGTATAAAAAGGATGCCAGCTACGCTTGTGCATGCATTTGTTCTGTAACACGCTGTATAAATGACTATTGCCGTGTGCTCCAATGAGACTGTCTACGCCGTGCCGATTCACGTAAAAGTCTGCGTTTTGGCCCAACCCATTTACACGTGTACGTAAGACTCCAGTTCTTCAGTGCGTACACGACCGCGTCGTGTACTCAATGAAGAAATCGGAAATTGCGGGCACGTAATCGTGCCCCCAAGACGAAATTTCATCAGTCCGTGCACGACCGTCGGGCACCCAACGAGTTTTCCTTCATTGAGTACACGACAGTCGGACTCGCAGTATGAAATTTCTTCAGTGTGTACACGACTGTCGGGTAAATATCATCGACCTTTGGGTAATTAGAGCAGTGTGGTGTACTTCATTTGACCAAGGTTTGATTGCATGGAAGGCAACATCCCTTCACCTCATAATACGCAATCCTGTATATTAACTCTTTACCAAATGACAAAATGTTAGACTAGTTCAAATTGATAGCATTTGCAGACAACGAAATGAATGGGACTGAAATGGCTACCAGCATTTTTTCCTTTGTGCATAATGTTTTAAGAAGTCCTCTTTTTCAGGGTCTTTAAAACTCAGGATTGTTTGGTAGGGCTTAACAATGCTTAAATAAACCTTAGGTAATGGTGTTTGACGGTAAAGAAAAAAAGAGAACACCGAGGAAGAGGAGAAAATGCTTGGAAATAGTATTTTTCCCCTTCCGCAATGTCTGTCAGATTTTCACAATCTTACCAAACTTGAAAAGTGATTTGTCAATGAATCACATTAGGCAATGGCTGGCAAACTGTCTGTATAGAAGAAAGTAAAATGTAAGTAAAAAATTTTCAGTGGTACTTCCTTAACTGGCAAAGTAGCCTCTTAGGAATGTATTCAGATTTCGAGCCAGCATTTCACAGAGCTTTACAGGAAGGTCATATAACAAATAACAGCCACTGATTATGTGGGATGGTTTTCAAACGTCTGATGGTCAAGGGACAGCCACGACTCTTGTCCATACAGCTACTTTGCAATAATCTGGACACGACCTCAAACTATGTAGACAATCTAAAATAAAAGAAACAAGATGTCTGTCTGTAAAACAGTCATGCCCCCCTACTGCCACATTGATACAGGAAGTGGCACAGTTCATAAACTGATATCAAAAGAATTGATTGGGAAATATTGATGTCATCTTTTTGATTTATAGCCCACTTCAATTGTTAAACATGATAATCTGTCAACAGTTCGCATAATTATACACACCGCTGTGTGTATACATACAAGATTGTAAACAGTCGCCGATACACAGACTGGGTTATCGATTTTCTTTTCGGCACGCGCATTCGACTTCCGCTTTTTCCCAGTCAACTTCGATGCTTACTACGTCCCCGATGATACGCGAATAAAATGTTGGAGCCACAAGTTGAGCCACATATCAGGGCTTCCCCTGCAAGTTTTAATTTTTGCGCCATCAAATTCGCCAGCTCAAAAAAATTGGGGCCAGTAGGAGCCAACTGAGGTAGCCACATAGTACATTAGACGCTTCAGTTTATTGGCCCATGTTAAAGCTACTAAATCCATTGCTCACTATAATACTGTACATGCTTACTTATGTTCCTTTATCCCCAAGGGTTTTCAAGGTTGTGAGCTACAGGGACACAGAAGTTGTATTTGAACAGTAATACAGCGCTGTAATTCTAAAGCTGCAAACCTGTTAGAATTCCTTGAGTTTTAATGAAATTAAAGATGAAATTTGGGATTGTGTGGTAAAGGGTTTAATAAATCATTTCTTTTTATCTTAAAAAATACTAATTTTGTTAAAGAGTCCTTTTATTCTGGTCTTTTCTCTCTGTATGAGTGTCCTATACCTTCTCTGGCACTTGTTCCAGTGCTATCTCTGTAAGACGAAGTAGCCTACAAAGTGCCCCCCCCCCCCCCGTACTATTCAACATTTTCATGTCATAAAATCAGTCGAGTTTTTTCCTCATTATTAGACATGTATTTTAGCACCCACTTATGGTTTTATACATATATTTGGGTAAATTTACTGTTTGAAGTCATTATCAAAGCCAGAAAGACAGTCTGAAGTGCTTCTGATCGGACAACGTCAACTGACAATTTGTTGTGTCATGGGTTTTCACGTTTTTTGCGACGATCCATTTTTCATGTCCGTTAATTTTCGGAAAATTATTTCCACATGATTTGATATAAAATTTTCATTAAGGGTGGCAGCTAACTTCAAAATCTGTCATTTTACGCTAGATAAGCGGATCAATACCGTTAACACGTTTTTCATTAATGACATTGGTAAGTACACATAATAAAATGCTAACCAGCGAGAGGATGCTTACCAGGTAAGGCAGAATCAAGGCGTGGCTTTAGAAATTATGGGCGGTAACTAAATCTTGTATCTGGTTTCTGATTGGTTCGAAATTCCTGTGTGCACAACGGGGCGTGGCGAAATCGATATTTGACTGATTAGCTTTATGTGGTGTGTATGCAAGTCTGGTGTGTAATTAGACAAAACTGTTAATGATTGATTAGGTGTGATAAACAGTAAGGCGGGCATCCTTCACACTTGAAACATATTGTTTTAGTCGGAGTTAAGATCTTGTAAGAATTATTTATAGGCATTTACTTGTCGCCAGTACATTCGCCAGTGCTTCATTTTTGGTGCCATTTTTTCTTAATTTTCGCATTTGGCGATGCTTTATGTGGTGTGTATGCAAGTCTGGTGTGTAATTAGACAAAACTGTTAATGATTGATTAGGTGTGATAAACAGTAAGGCGGGCATCCTTCACACTTGAAACATATTGTTTTAGTCGGAGTTAAGATCTTGTAAGAATTATTTATAGGCATTTACTTGTCGCCAGTACATTTGCCAGTGCTTCATTTTTGGTGCCATTTTTTCTTAATTTTCGCATTTGGCGACACTGGCGATCGACAGCGGGAGCCCTGCATATGATGATTTTTGAGACACTTTAATTTTTTTTGAGCAAATGGCTCAAGTGGCGAACGGCAGCGCGGACCCTGAATCATCTGAAGGTCACTGTGACCTTGACCTTTCACGGATTAATCTTAAAATCGATAGGGAACATTTACACTCCAAGATGAATATCTGTATAGAATTTGAAGGACGTCGGTCAACTCTGTGTCTAGTTATTATCCGGACAAGGTTAGGTCTAAATATCATTAAGTTGAAGGACACTGTGACCTTGACCTTTGATGGATTAATCTCAAAATCGATACGGATCATCTGCACTCCGAGATGAATGTCTGTGCCAAATTTGACGAACCTAGGTCAATTCTGTGTCTAGTTATCATCTGGACAAGGTTTGGTCTATATATCAACATGTTGACGGTCACTGTGACCTTGACCTTTGACCGATTGACCTCAAAATCAATAGGGATCATCTACACTCCGAGATGCATGTCTGTGCCAAATTTGACGAACCTAGGTCAATTCTGTGTCTAGTTATCATCCATACAATGTTTGGTCTATATATCAACATGTTGACGGTCACTGTGACCTTGACCTTTGACCGATTGGCCTCAAAATCAATAGGGATCATCTACACTCCGAGACGAATGTCTGTACCAAATTTGACGAACCTAGGTCAATTCTGTGTCTAGTTATCATCCGGACAAGGTAAGGTCTACCGACCGACCGACGGACATTAGCAAAGCAATATACCCCCAATTCGTTGAAGGGGGGCATAAAAAGTGCAGATGTAAATACCAACTTTCGAAACCCTGGAAAAAAAGGCTTTTGAAAACATTGTGGGAAAGGGAAAAAATGCTGGTAACCAGCATTTTCTCCTTTTCCCACAATGTTTTCTATCCTATCGAAGACAAATCGCACCAAATGAGCAATATCTAATCTGTCGTCTGCAAATGCTTTCAACTTTGACCAGTCTAAAATTTTGTCATTTGGCATAGAGTTAATATACCAAGGTACTGTATGGGTGGCCTATGCAATAAGACAGTAGAAGGGAAATAACTCATTCTTTTAATAATAAGAGTAACTTTTTATCTCCCTTCATATATCTTTCACTCAAGCTGTATATCTGAGGTAGGACAAAAAGCAAAATATTTGCTTTTCATTCATAGTGGTTAATGTTCAACACAGCAATTGGAGATGGAATATATTGCAAATGCTCTGACCTTTAAACACGTGTTTTAATTCTAAAGAAATAAAAATTCTCTGACCTTTAAAGACATGTTTTATTTCTGGAGAAATCATTGTTTCTGGAAGATCAACCAATGTCAGCAGCCAGTCAATCACCTGCAGAGAGAAAAAATAAAACAAATATGTAACAAATCAGCACCTTGATAGTTTAACTTTTTATTGTACTAAACAGTCAAACCATTACAAGACTTGTAACGACCCATTTTCTTTTCCCAACAGTGTTTTCTACCTTTCCAAAGGAATATTTCTATTTTTGTGTCGATTATTTTGTCATCTGCAAAAGCTGTTTCCTAAGACATTCCAGAAAAAAGTAACCATGAAATTGGAATTATTTTGGTCATATTTCCTGACTGAAAATGTATGTATCTTTTATTTATTTATTTATTCATTTATTTATTTATTTTTTTTTTTTTTTGGGGGGGGGGGGTGCTAAGAGCTAATGGTCTTGCATGGAGACAATTCACCAAATCTTACCTTTGGCAAAATCTGATTCCATGGTTCTTTCTCTAAGTTACCAATACAGCTTCTCAGGTATTCCAAAGGTTTTACTGAAAACCTGTAATCACAGGTCTCTTGTTCAAGCCAATCAGGGCACCACTTTTGTAGCAGAGCGGCTGGGCCAACAACGGCTAGGTCTAAGTCAAACACAGCTGAGGACATCTTACTTGTCCATGTACAAATTGCTGCAGAAACAATCTGGATGGCAAATTCCATGACCTGAAAGGCAAGGAAAACTGTCACACACTCATACATAACCTCTGGTGGGTGTTTTTTTTTTTCCGTCTCAAAGCAGTCAGCTGATGAAAATGAGCCATGCTCTGGCAAAAGTGGGATTAATGCATTGCTGTGATGCATGATACTAAGCAAGAAATCACATAATCATGAATCCACAAAATCCATTTTGTCTAACAACCTACTGAATCATAAGGTAGACCAGTCCTTTGACATGCAGAAAATTGACTAATAGCAAAAAGTTTCGACCCATGTCAGCCTGCAAGAACTGCGCAGGCTGACATGGGTTGATACTTTTTGCAGATTCATTAAGCCCCCTTTTTACAGAGTATGTTTTATTTAATAAAATTGCAAATGTAGAAATATTTTCGACAAACAATATCTCCTTTTGCTACATTTTTACATGCATCTAACCCTTTACCAGACAACCATATTTCAGACTTGTCCAGAATGAAAGCATTTGCACACATCAAATTTTCTGTCACTCAGATGGTAATGAATGAACGTTTTTAGCACCTCTACAGCTCTGGTCATTTAGAGTGCTTGCATGTTACTCAATGATAGGAATGGTCAAAAACAAACATACTGGACTCACAGTGTTAGGTTTTCTAGCTACTAAGAATTCACTAACTGCTTCTTCTTGAAGACATTGTCATGTAGAACAAACATGTGACAATAAAACTTAATTCATTGGCATCTTACCTGTGAAGGTAGCAAAGACACCTGGTACAAGCCATTTGCAATATTTCTAGTATGTCCCATAATTTCCAAAAGCCACTGTATCCTCTGTGTGACACGGTTGTGTTTACTGTCAACCTGTGTCATCTTACAGAAACACAAGCATAGATAGTACAATACTCTATCTTGGTCACTGCAAGACAAAACAATTGATAACTTGTAGTTATTTCTGTGCTTTAGGGGTTAACCTTTTACCAGAAGACAAAACTTTAAGCCTTGGTCACACCGAGCTGATGGACGAGTAACGGATAAAAAATCATTTTATCCATTTGTGTCCGTTTTATGTCCGTTTCTTATCCAGTGAATCCGCTACTTGTCCGGCGATGTCCGTTCCGTCTGGTGGGAAGTTTTGAGCATGTTCAAAAATTTCCACCGGACAAAACAGACAGAGACATGCAAATGATAGACTTTGGATGCACCTGACAAGTTATACTCTCGGCATGTCACATGACCGGTACATTCCTCGTACGTTGCTGTTCGGAACATTTTCCTTCATCGTACGTTGGAAGAACGTTTTGTCCAGTTCTCATGCGTTACACTGCCGTTTTATCCGGTACAGCCTTACTCGTATGGTGATATCCGTTAACAGACCGTTTATTATCAGGCACATATCCGGTAAACGTGCGTTTTTTTCCGTTACATGTGTGGTACTCGTGCGGTCATTGTGTGGCTTCTTCGCTCCACACACACATCGCGTGAGCCTCGAGCGGCAGAGGAGATGAATTTTGTCGCCGGATAACCAAATTCTGCATGTTTTTATCCGTTTTCCCCCTGTTACATATCCGTTAGCCGGTCTGACCAAGCCTTTAGACTTGTGTGTATTTAAAGAACTTTCAGACGACACATTAAAATGTGGCTCAAAGCATAAGTATTCATCTGTGACAGGGTAGAAAAAATTGTGAGAAAAGGAGAAAATGCTGGTTACCAGCATTTTCTCCTTTTCCAAAAATATTTTCAAAATATTTCTCGCTCAGAGTCATGAAAACTACAGATTGTATGGCAAAAGGTTAATAAAACAAAGAATATACATCCATATACATGTATCAATTTTGAGACAAATTAGTTACTCGAAATGTCAATCATGGTATCGGAACATTAAGTTTCTGTCCTATATTTTTACACAGGATAATGTCCTATACACAGCATATCAGACCAGATGGCCAATCACAGACAATTTCATACGGTTTCTTTCTTTGGTATCAATGCTGTTTTCAACAATATTTTAATCAAAACATGGCAGTCATTGCACCTATCAATGCATTTCTGGCATTTCTATGATGTGTACTTTACCACCACTGAATGAGTTAGGGGATTTTGGTCCTCATGAATGAAAATTCAATCTAAGATACAAGAGAACTTGGTAAAAAATGAAAAGTATACCTGTCTATATTAAAAGCAGCATCAATACAACTATTAAGGACAGCAATGGGTTGTTTTCCAGCACCAACAAGGTAGCAGCGGATAAATGTACCCCTGATCACAGATTGCTTGTCTGTACAATCACCATTAGTTATGTCATCAAACTGTTGGACTGGAACCAGCTCTAAACATTCAGAAAGAGCTTGCAGTACTGTTGTCTGAAAAACATAAATCAGAAATCAGTCTGTATCAATAGCAATACATGGTATTAACCCTTGGTATTACCAACATTTCCGTGATTTCTTGACCCTGTGGAAGAAAGACCTTGAAAGTATTTAGGGAAAAGTAGAAAATACTAGTGACCAAATTGTTTTCTATCCTTTCACAAACCAACAGCATATCATCTGAACCATACTGCCTCTGTCCTATGCCTTATGTTTTCAATGCTGTAAAGACCCTCATTTTTGCCAAGTAATCTCTTCTGCTGTTATTCACATACTTTAACCCCATTTCACTTCTGTCTTTATTCACTCAGTTTAATATAAGTTTGCAAGTTTTTATTCAAATGACTTCATACCAATAGACTCACAATTTTTATTCACATACTTACATACCAATTCACATAATTTTTTTATTCACATATTTAATACCAAATCACTAATTTTACATCTGGTCTTATTCACACATGGTACTTTTTATCAATTCTTTCTGTTCATAAACATAGTTATACATTTATACTTTGATTCTTTTCACATACTTTTACATCAGTTCAACTCTGTTTTTATTCACTTGATTTCATACCAATCAGTGTTCCAGCTAGCGGGGAATAGAAGGGCGCGGCGCCCTGCCCCTCCTTCTAGACGCCCTGCCCTTTTTCGGGAAAATCTGCCGTATAATAGCGCCCTGGATTGCTTTATGTTCAGTATTGTAACCTCTAATCTAAACTTTGCCACGAGTCTGTTGAAGACATCATGAATATCCGCCTTCGATTATACAATCCAAATTAACAGCGTGTCACTAATCCCCTCCAGGCAGCTAAGTGTGAAAAGATCGACCCCGACTGTATATTACAAGTCCGTCAGCGTACACAAGTGCTGAGAACAATAGAGACAATTATCCATCATTGTCTTCTATGTTCTATTTAAACGGGTTTTCGTATCTTTACGATAGGTGTTTTCATTCAACTATATTGGAGGCTGTCTCCGAGGACTAGTTTCTCTTTTAAAGTTTGCTATCAATCGCGATTTATTCGAAGATCTTGCTTAATTTCGCGTATCAAGTTACATGTTCAGAGTTTAATCTAAGGTGCATGATTAGTAAAATTACCCTTTATGTAGTGTTTTCTGTTCATAAACAAATTATTTTTTTCTTAGATTTACTCTTGGTTTCAATATCAATGATAAATTTATGTTAACACTTGGGTAGGATCGATGAGTCAGCAAATTAATCTATCGTAAGTCGGAAAGTGGCACATTCCTAAAGTGGACCGAGAATAACATCACAGCATGTTGTTGACTTACAATTTGTAGAATATATGTCAAAATGTCTGTAAATACCTTCCAAATATTAAAATACATGGAAAATGTACCGATGCAAAAACACGGAAACCCATGACAGAACAAATGTCAACTTCACATCAACCCGATCACAGACTTTTCAAACTGTCTTTCCAGCTTGAATGATGAAATTCAAAAAGAGATTTGCTTATTCACTGCATTAAACATAGAGAAGAAGCTAAAATTTCCTCTTTATTATTTATGAAAATGAAAAAAACAAACAAACGGGGGGGGGGGGGGGGGGGGGGGGGTCTTGCCTTACCACACGGGCATGTAGAATCAATTGCAATGATAGGAGGAATGCAACATTTATTTAACATTTATCCACGATGTTGAATGGCATGTAAAGTGAGGATTTACTCTATGAAGACCTGCTTTTCCTCATTTCACCAACCTGTACAGATTTGAAACCCTTTAAATTGAATAAATAAGTATCTGAAAAATTAAAGACACTGTTACATTGCAGTAAAAGAAAGAATGAAAGGGTTGAGAGTTTGTATTTGTTAGTATTTTGTGGCTTGCTTGTCTTGCAAAGCACTGTTAAAAATAAAGATATGAATTGTATTGGTATCAAGTCTGTAGTTGAATGGCACGAGGCTTTATTTTGAAAACATAGTGTGCAAAGGAGTTCTAAGATGCTGATAACTCCTTCTGTTCAGCAATGGCTTTTTAATTTGCCAAGTCTGTTATCTGGTAAAGAGTTAATGAGGATTATTTTATGAACTACATGTACTTGTATTGCTCCTGGACTCAGCTAAACTACTTGTACTGGAAAAAAAATAGTTTTCTTGTTAAGATGAAGCTGGAAGATCCATATAAGCCAATATAATAGATTTATTTCTGTTATGAAAATCCTTAATTTTACATAAGAAATTGCAGAAGAAACTGTCAAAAGGGTTATAAAAATTTTTTTAGTCCCCTTCCCCTGTGTGAGAGAGACAACAACTCCCACTCTTATGCCTGCCCCCCCCCCTCTCCCCCCGCTTTACACCTCAAAGTGCCCTTCTCAGCCACAGCACCCTGCCCTTTTTTTACCCTGGCTGGAGCACTGCCAATACACTTCAATTTTTATTCAAATACTTTCATATCAATTAACTTATGTTTTTATAAACATACTTTCATATACCAATTCACTTATATATCTATTCACATAATTTCATACTGGTTTATTTCTGCTGTTATTGAAATACTTTACCAAATGACAAATTATAGACTGTTCCAAACTGAAAGCAATTGCCAATGACAAATATTGCTCAAATAGTGAGATTAGTCTTTGATAGGATAATTCACTGTTTGCATGTGTTTCCTGGCTTTCTCACACCAGCACTGACACAACTTTCTTTCCAAGCCACTGACTACTTTCTCACATGCATCAGAGGTGCGAAGCAAAAAAACGCTGGAAAGAAAGTTTGCCTCAAAGGGGTATCAAACTTGCACCATCAGGTCACAAGTCAGATAAACTAACTACTGAGCAATCCTGCGGGCCCCCAACCATTCTTAAGAACGTTCTTAATCTTATTCTCCAAGGTTTTCCAATGGTTTAGCCAATCAGAAGTTGTGTTACTTTAAATTTGAAAAATGTTAGTGAATAGGAACGTTCTTAAGATTAGTCGGTGAGTAGAGACCCTGGTAAAGAGTGAAGTCAGTTTTTGAAAACTAGGTCAAATATACAGGACAGCTACAAACATTTATTTCCTGTTTGAGGTCTTCACAAACTTTGGTAACCATTTTGTACAGCATTGACACAGTAGACTCTGGTGGATCTGTTACAGCTAATGCAGAGTTCAGTCCCTTTAATGCAGCTACACAGAGTGACCTCCCTTCACTGGCATCAATAATGGCTGGATGACAGGACTTGTCGAGATAATTCTTGAACACTGCTGGTGTCACTGATCTCATTAATGCATCACAATTGGATAAGATTGTCCATTGGCAAGCAATCTATAACATTAAACACACTTGTTGTGATACATGGATAAGGGGAGTTTGAAGAGTAGACATAAAAATCACCAAATAGAAGCAATGGTCAATACCAAAATTCTACCATTTCCTGACAGATTAGTGGTAATACCAGTGATATACTAGTAATCTAGAAGTTGAGAGTTCATATCTTGGCTCAGCAAAACTCTTACCCTTATTAAGTCACTGAAATATGATTCATTCTTCTCTCAACCCAGAATAAAAATTTCCCTTTTTAAATTCCGGAAAGCAGACTGCAGCTTTAGAATGTAAGTTGTGTGTAGCACTGGTAAGAAAAATACTACAAGAGTTCATAGGTTGGTGTTCATGCAAAACTGAAATACAGTGGGCAAGGCATTAAACACTAAATAAGCAAAACAAACATGCCCACAGCATTGACTGAAACCATGAATAAACTGAACCAATCAGTTAACACAGTTCATTTCTTCATTCTACTCTGTTTCACAGCATTGACTGAAACCATGAATAAACAGAGCCAATCAGTAACACAGTTCATTTCTTCATTCTCCTCTGTTTCCAAAGCCCAAACATAGACCAATTATGACGAGTTATCAGAAAGTTTTCCCACAGGGACACAGAAGACAGTGCTATGACAAGACCAAGCTGTTTTCTTTAACTCTCTACAACACAAACCAGAGTTTTAATGTCCCTAAAAGAGAAGGCTTTTGAATAAACTTTAGAAAAAGAAGGAAATACTGGCAACAAAATATTTTCTTCTTTTTCTACAATGTTTGCAACCCTATCTGAGACAGCAATCACCATTTGAGCTACATTTATCAACTGCAAATGCTTTCAATTTGGTTGCGGTTTATCAATTCTGTTGGAAGCTTTCATCAGAGACTAATCAATATGAATAACTTCATCGTAGTTTTTTATGTCATTGCTTATCCATTTTCCCTGGCGCTGCCATGTTTAAGATCATGTGATGGGCAGCTCAAAATGGAAACCTCCTTGATAAGGGCGAGATTAGATGCAGTTACAGAATCTGCCAAGCCATGATGAGTAGAGGTAGATTAGTCCTTGGACATGCAGAAAAAATACCAACAGCAAAAAGATTTGACCAAGGTCAGCTCGACTCGATACTTTTTGCAGATGCTTTAAGGATATTTTCTAAAGTTTTAATCCTTCCATAGAAGTTTTTTTGTTTTCGCATATATTATGTAAAATTTTATGCTCAATACAAAAATATAAAGAAAATAACTGAAATTTGTTTTATTGTTAAAAGCCTCTTTCCATGGTAACAGATTAACCCCAAATTCTACAAATTGTGACTTTTGCTTGAAAATGATAATGACATTATCACAGAGCTTTGGTTTTATAATTCATGTAAAATCAGAGATAAATATTTGTATATTTTAATCTAACATTTGGAAAATTTGATTTTCATATTGCGTAAGGGTCATATTAACACAACTTTGTATTCACAAAAAGCCAAATAAATTCAGTTCTGCAAAAAAAAACTGAGTTATCAAAAATACCAATCCATAGATTTTTTCTATTTTTTCTGTATAGAATCCATGAGGTATCTTTTATTCAAATTAACAAAACTGAATGGTTGAAATGTTCAGTTTTTTGCAAAACTAGTTTCCATGGCAAGCATTTTACACAAAAATACCTAGTTTTACCAAAGACTGACAACACAAAATTATTCTGAAAACATACAAGCATTGTCATGTTTTAGTAAACACAATACATGTAAAACATTTGATAAGTCACAATTTAAGTGACAGATCACCAATTATAAAGGACCACCGACAAGTGAAGATCGATTCAGGTAAACATGGTAAATTTTCCAATTTATTTCAAATGAGGGCTGATAAAATGTTTGAAGTATGCGAGCTGGTAAAAGTATGCATTACTTAATGTCAGGTAAGTACCCTGAATAAAAAACACCACTTTACCCTTTCCGTACAATAGGCAAAACATGGGCTTTAGCGGATGGCATAGAACAAGATCAGACTGCACAGACTGTACAGTCTGACCTTGTATCAACTGCTTGTTTAGTCAAGTCTGTAGGCTACTAATTTGATGTAGACTACTAATTCGACAACCAGTCTGCCATGGCTCATTCAACAATGTTGATTTCTCATCACGAGAATACATTTCTGTACACATTGCATTAGAAGAAGTTGGTGAGGAACTGACAGTTACATTAGCTTCTTCTGCCATGCTATCCGTATACTGTTGGTATTCCTTGTAGTATCATTTTCGTGGAAATGCAGACTGAATCCTTGAAATACAGTCCAACTTGGATTTCCTCGCAAAGTCATTTAAAGCAAAACATGCTTGTGCTGTTTATGATTTCGCGCCATACAGGGGCACTATCCGAGTACTACTCAACTATTTCCTTCATGAGGAATCAAAAATCATCCTTTATACTTATATGCCTTCTTGGTGCACCAGATCTGAAAGAAATGAGGTTATTGAAAGGGACAAACATGTCTGAACAAACGAGCCCGAGCAAACAAATTCTGGGGAACAAGCCCTAGAATGAAAAATCATGTTCCCCTGCACACTAGGTTGGGCAAAGAAAACTCTAGAAAACATCGTTAAGCCCCCATTTTCACAGAGCATGGTTCAATTATTACTTACAGGTAGGGTATTGTAGAGGGGAGGCACACACCATGAGGAAACAAACAGTGAGGCAGAACTGGAGGATACACACTGTTTGAGAGCTAGCTGTACACATTGTATCTTCACTTCTTCACCTGTTGATAAAAACAAGAGCACTACATGCAGGTGCCAATGCTCTGCTACAGATGCTTCTAGAAATAGATTGATTTTCAATGAAAATTCTAAGTCAAAATAGGGAAATAACTGTATCAAAAATACTTTAATGTTCGTTAACAACTAGTCCAAGATTGAAGTAAATACCTTCAGTAACGACAGAGACATTACAAAACGTCAAAGTTTTTGAAAATTCTAAAACAAACAAGAGAGCCAGATGGCCCTGAAGTCGCTCACCTGAGCCTTTTGACCAAACATGACCCATTTTAAATCTCGTTCGAGATATTGTGAAAAACATTCTAACAAGCTTTCATAGTTATTGGACTGAAAATTTGGCCTCTAGCTTGTATTCAAGCTTTTTCTAGACTCATCTAAGATGTCATCAAGACAAACATTTTGACCAAGCTTCATGAGTATTGAACTTAAATTGTGGCCTCTAGAGTGTACACAAGGTTTTTATAGATTTAACCTAGTGACCTAGTTTTTTAAGCAACCTGACCCATTTCAAAATGGTTTAAGATGCAATCAAGATAAACAGTCTGACCAAGTTTCATGAGCATTTGACTGAGAATGTGGCCGCTAGAGGGTACACAAAGTTTTCGTAACATTTGACCTAGTGACCTAGTTTTTGATCCAATGTGACCCACTTTCAATTTCCTCTGAGACATCATTAAAACAAACATTCTGACCAACTTTCAAGATTATTGGCCTAAAAAATGTGGCCTCCAGAATGTACACAATGTTTTTCTAAGATTTGACCTAGTGACCTAGTTTTTGACCCATTGTGACCCATTTTCAAACTCCTATGAGACATCATCAAACAAACATTCTGACAAACTTTCAACGGTATTGGACTGAAAATGTGGCTTCTAGAATGTACACACGGTTTTTCTAAGAGTTGACCTAGTGACCTAGTTTTTGACCCAACATGACCCATTTTATATCTCATTCAAGATATTATCAAGGCAAACACTCTGATTAAGTTTCAAAGGTATTGGACTAAAAATGTGACCTCTAGAGCTTACACAAGGTTTTTCTAAGATGTGACCTAGTTTTTGACCCGACATGACCGATTTTCTAACTTATCTGAGATATTATCAAGACACACATTCTGATCAACTTTCAAGAGTATTAGACTGAAAATGGGTTCTAGAGCATACACAACATTTTTCTAAGATTTGACCTAGTGACCTAGTTTTTCACCTGACATGATCCATTTTCAAACATGTCCAAGATATTATCAAGACAAACATTCTGATTAACTTTCAAGAGTATTGGACTGAAAATGTGGCCTCTAGATCGTACACAAGGTTTTTCTATGATTTGACTTAGTGACCTAGTTATTGATCTGACATGACCTATTTTCAAACTGGTCCAAGATATATTAAGGTGAACATTCTGACCAAGTTTCATGAGTATCGGACTGAAAATGTGGGTTCTAGAGTGTACACAAGGTAAAAGTTGATGACAAACGATGCACGATGGACACAGCACGGTCACAAAAGCTCGCCTTGAGCACTTTGTGCTCAGGTGAGCTAAAAAAGGGGCATAAGTGTATCAAAAATATTTTGATGGTTACCTGCCCGATAAACCCTTTTTGATAGTAAACAACTAGTCTGAGTTTAGTATAAAATATATTCAATAATAACAGAGATATTGCAAAATTTTACAATTTTTGCACCACAACGATGATGTAGACAACGATGGCAGTGCTATGACATTACCTTGATATTTTCTTCAAAATGTTAAGTTTAAAAACAGTATGAAATAAGTAAACAATAAAACATTGAAGCTTCTACTCAATAACAAGTTTAATTTTGTAAACCATTAAAAACATTTGTGAAGCTCCTTTTTGTCTTGCAAGCATACTTACTAAATGGTAATTTCATGAGAGGGGAGAAAACTCCTGCCCAGTTGAGAGGAGGCAGTGACCCAGTTACTTTGTCTTGTAATGTTTTTAAGCAAATTTCTACTTCTTCACTTTGCACATACTCCGGGCCTAAAAGATATGAACTTCAACATGTTAATCCATGCTCTGGCAAGAGGGGGCTTATTGCATCTCCATGATGCAAAACACCAAGCAAGTCATCACATAATTATGGAACCATAGAATCCCTTTAGTCTAGCAATCAACTGGATCTGAAGCCAGAATGGCCCTTGAGATGCAGAAAATTGACAAATAGTAAAAATCTTGACATATATAAGCTTGCACAGACCACTCAGACTGACATGGGTGGATACTTTTTGCAGGATGCATTAAGCCCTCTTTCGACCGAGCATAATTTAAATTATTTACTACAACTTCTTATACCCACACCAGCATTTTCTCCTTTACCTACAATGTTTTCAAAAGCCTTCTCCATCAGGATCATTAAGTCTTGGGATGTTGTGGTAAAGGGTTAAAATACTTCAAGGGATGCATTATGGGTGCATTTGCTGCTATGGTATAAGTAACAATGAAAATGGCATTAAATCAAAAACAATCATAAGGGATTTTGATAGTACCCATGCTGAAGACCTACCTTGTTTACACGCTTGAATCAAGAAGTCCACAATAGCTCTCAAAACACTTGTGTCAGGGAGATAACTGTAGGTGGATGGAACTGTGAAACATAAACAAGAGTTATACATCTTTATACAAAACTGGATAAGTCTACGATAAAGTTCACTAGTGTAAGACTTTTGTAAACATCATGATTGATTGATTGAATGGTGTTTTACGCTGCTTTCAACATTATTTCAGTCACACCACAGTGACAGCTCACATATTCATGTTTTCCTGGGTTTTGCCAGTACTAGTCTAGGGCTCTGAAGTGCCTTGCCCAAGGACACTCCCACGAAAAAGCCCAGGTTATGAGTCCCATACTTTACCACTGAGCCACACAGTACCCCAAACATCATGAACAAAGCAGATACTTGTATTGCTGTTTTAGAGCAACTTCTCCCATGAGAGACAATCACTTTGGGTTTGTTTTTTTTTGGATAAACTGCAAGGTAAAATGGTGGAATTTTGACAAAACACTATGGTATATGGCTTTATCTGTTGTCTTTGCTTAGTTTTACTTGTTGTTCTATGCCTCATATTACAGCAAACTTATGTCTGGATTCAAATGATCGTGTCTATTAAGGTATCGTAGAAATTCAAACTCTTTGCAAAAATTTTGTCATGAAATTAATGCAAAGAGTATTGAAACTAGAAATTTCAAAATAAATCACTTCAAAACATTCAGGGAACAATTTTAGCCACATTTAATTTGTCGTCTACAAATGCTTTTAATTAGGACTAGTGGAAAGTTTGCTGTTCAATAAAGAGTCTATTAACCTCTTACCACACAATCCTGACATTTAATGATCCTGAGAGATAAGGCCTATGAAAATATTGTGGGAAAAGGAGCAAATGCTGGTAACCAGCATTTTCTCCTTTTCCCACAATGTTTTTTACCATTTGAATGACAGAAATTATCTTTTGAGCTACATTAAATTTGTTATCTGCATATGCTTTCAATTAGGAGGAGTCTAAAATTTTGTCATTAGGGAAAGAGTTAAGCAGAAGTAAGAAATGTACCTGTTGATGAACTCTGTGGAGTTGAATTCAAAGATAAGTACAAGTTGCCTAGCAACCAAGCAACAGAACCCTGCGTAATGACATTATCACATGATGTCATTAACTGACACGCTGTTTTGATGACAGCATCTACTTTAATATCTGAAGGCAAGTCTGCTGTACCTTCACCTATCTGAAAAAGAATATTATATAAATTTCATGCGGAATTCATTAAATTAAGTGATGGGGTACCAGCACAATCTTCTGGTATTTTTCAGCTTTACCAGACAACAAAATTTTACCCTGGTCCATACTGAAAGCTTTAGCTCATGACAAATTAAGCATGGCTTAAACTTCAGATGTCTTTAAAAAGGTAGAAAAAACTAAAAAGGAGCCATTGCCAGGATTTGTTGTATTAAAAAAATGTTTCAGAAGCTTTTGCATCAAGGGTCCTATGCATTGCCAATCAGATTGCTGATCTTGGATTGATGATTGATTGTATGGTGTTTAATGCTGTTTTCAACATTATTTCAGTTATATCGCACACCTATCCATGCTTTCCTGGAGTTTCTGTTACCAGTACTCGACACAATATTCTTTCCAAGCCACTGGCTGCTTTCCAACACAACCACTTTGAAACAATAGTCAGCGATGGGAGAGAAATAAATCCTGTCGCAATGACTATCATCAATCCTCAGAAAGAAATTGGCCAAGCCCCTAGGGCTGTATATGCAGACCATTCTAAACTACATTCTTATTCCAATTCTAGGTCTATAGAGTAGCATCATTTCTGACTGGCTAAATCATCTGGTTTAGCTAGCAAGGAATTGGTTTCATTCAAATTCTGAAAATTCTTCAGAATTTGACTAAAAATGTTATCAAGAGAGGATGGTGAACATGGGCCCTGGAATTTATAATAATAACTCATTAACCCTTTACCAGACAACAAAATTTTAGCCTAGTCCAAATTGAAAGCATTTGCAGACAACAAATTCATTGTGGCCCAAATGGTACAATTTTCATTTTAAAGGGGAGAAAACATTGTGGGAAAAAGAGAAAATGCTGGTTACCAGCATTTTCTCATTTTCCCACAATGTTTTCACAAGGCTTCTTTCCCAAATTTGTTAAAAGTTGGCATTGTGCAGTATAGGGTTAACATACTGTTTGCCTTCTCCAAGCTGGTTCCAAGTGACTATAGCATCATACTGTTGACATGTGTCATATCATGAAAGAAACAGAACAATTGCTTCCTTTGATTTCAGGATTGCTATTTTATATAAGGTAAACGAACCCTAGAATTCAATGCTTCTGCCTCTAAATGTTAAAACAATTAAGATTAATTCATTATTTCTTGAAATAAATTTGCAGCAGACAACTTTGAAAATAACCTTGAAAAATAAGGAAAACTGACATAAATTAACGTTTGAACTATAAATACAATTGTAAAAACATCCTGGTAAAAGGACAAAAGGCTTATTATGAAAAAGATACATGTATCCCTTCTAACAAAGAGTCATGTATCCCTTCTAACAAGTTCTGTATTAGTTTTTAAACCCATCATTAGAGGATGAATCAAAGCATTTGAAAAGGCTTTAGAAAACACTGTAGGAAAAGGAGAAAATAATGGTAAGCAGCATTTTTCTCCATTTCCCACTATGTTTTCTATAATTTGACCTGCTAATCAATCTAACATGCTAAACATTCTTACTGCTATTAGTAGTTTTTCTGATCCAGTCATTGCCATTAAGCCAGCGCTGGCTGCCAGTCTTGTCAATGGTGGAGACTTGGATTCATGTGACAATTTCATCCAATCAGAATACAGAGTCTGTGATGTTGTAGCTACAGTTGGATGTCCTCCAATCACTAAGCCATTACACAGCAACCCAAGGGATAACAGAACACCCAAATCCTGGATGGAAAAAATAACAACTTCTAAGACTTCTGCCATAAAAGGTGACCAATTGGGCCCTTTCAAGGCACCTGGAGAGAGAAGACCAATGTGGAAACCTAACATGCCCCACCAACACAATGTCTAAATAAACACCTTACCAGATGATGGAATTTCAGCCCTATACATTTTGAAAGCAGCTGCAGATGACAAGTTAAATGTGACTCGAATGAAAGGGTTTTTCTTCTGAAGGTTAGAAAACACTGTGGGAAAAGGCAGAAATGCTTGCTATCAGAATTTACTCCTTTTCGCTCTATGTTTTCAAAAGCCTTTTTCCTAAGGTTTGTTAAAACATGTGATTGTTTGGTAAAGAGTTAAAGGGTAGGTAATTCTTCTATGCTGAGGGTAGACCTGTATAAATTGGATCTTTCACATCAATAGTTTCTGGGAATACATGTACCAAGATGGATGGACAGAAAGAGGAGGTCCAGTGACAGACAGACAGCCTGATGAAAAATAACAGCATCCATTTTTTGTATGGGCATAACTAACATTTTATAAAGGATAAACTCTTTCCAAGACTACCAAATTTTAGCTTTGTCCATGTCTGAAGCAATTACAGATGACAAATTATGTCCAACATGATGGGATAATTATTTTATTATGTTATTGAAAGGGTGACAAACGTTGCAGGAGTAGAAAATACCGATTTCCACAGGCAATAAATAACAGAATCTGGTTTACTGCCTCTTTAAGACGTGAACCAAACAAGCAAAGGTCATTTTCTTTTGTCAATTAACCCTTTATCACACCATCACGAGTTTAACAACCCTGAGAAAGAAAGCTTTTGAAAGCATTGTGGAAAAAAGGAGAAAATGCTGGGAACCAGCATTTTCTCCTTTTTCCACAATGTTTTCTACTCTTCCAAAAACAAATGTCACTTTTTGAGTCATGTTGTATTGTCTGTAAATGCTTTGAATTTGGACTAGTCTAAAATTTTACTGTATACTAAAGAGAAGTCTAAAGCAACAAATGGGGCATTTTCGTACCAAACTAGATCCTTCAATCCTACTTAACAGTTTGTCCAGAACTGAACTGGCCATCTCAATTTTCACCACATTCGAAATAAATCCTGTTGAAATTACCATGGCAATGCTGACACAACACACCTGAAAACAAGAGAAAACTTCAAAAGTCATGACACAGTATTTAACTTAATATCTTTCTAGATTCACTTAATGCATCTTGCACCTGGTGACTTTTGAAAACACCATGACAAAAGGAAAAACTGCTTTTAAAAAGCAATTTCTCCTTTTGCCACAATGTTTTCATATGTGAAGCTTAAATCATGATGATTATTCATTTTTTTACAAGATTCAAAGCTGTATGGTGCAAATTTCTTCCAGGATTGAATCATTTAACAGTTACTGAATAGTTATGCTTGCACTGACATAATTCAGCAAGTCATAGTGTCTCAGTGACAAGCAATCAAAAAAAGAACCAATGAATGTTGTTTAATTAAATATCAATTGCTAGGGTCATTTAGTGCACATGGCCATATCAAAAGATGATATGGTGGTATTGTTTGAGCTTAAAAAGATTTTAACAAAATGAAAGATTGACAGTAAAAATAAGGCTAATAAGGAAGAAAGATAATGAATAATCTTGATATCCATAAAAGACATTATTAACCCTTTACCACACAATCCCAATCTGAGGAAGAAGCCTTTTGAAAACTGGAAAAAAGGAAAAAGTGCTGGTAACCAACATTTTCTCTTTTTTCCCACAATGTTTTCTACCCTATCAAAAACAAAGTTAACTGACAGAGCAGTCAGCAACTCAAAGGTTTTTGAAAGTATGGGAGGTGTGAATCCCAATTTGCACTTAAATAGGGCCAGATAATTATTTTCTGCCAAATTGTGGAATATTAACTAGTATACCTGATAAACTTCATCTGATGTCTCTAGGCTGTGAAGTTGCTCTAGTAATTTCTCTGATACAGATACTACATGAACTCGGGATTCTGTTTTGCCATCTTGACATAGGGCACTCAAACACAATCCTAATCCTACCATAGGGCCAACTCTAACATTCAAAAATAAAAAAGAAACCAATTAGACAGTAGTACACTAATAGGGCCATTTTTACAGTTATTTCAGTTAGAGCCAGCAGCCAATGCACCTACTGAAAATTTCTTAGAGTTTCCTTACCAGTATATCACACAATATTCTTTCAAAGCCATTGCCTGATTTACCACATAAACATTGTTGAATTATTTCACTGTGAACTTGAGTTTTAAAATGAAAACAAACAGCCAAAACTGTCACAAAACTTGACTTTAAAATCCACTTAGTACAATGACAGAAAAGAAAGAAATTCAAAATATAGTGCTTTACCAAGCAATCTATCCTTTAACTCTTCATCAAAAAAATTCAAATATACATGTATATAGAGTGGCCCAAATTGAAAACAATGACAACAAATTAAAGGTGGCCCATATGAAAAGTTTGCCTTCCGATAAGTAAGAAAACATTGTTGGAAAAGAAGAAAATGCTGGTTACCAGCATTTTCTCCTTTTCCCTAATCTTTTCAAAAGCCTTCCCCGTCAAGGTCATTAAAACACATGATTTTGTGGTAAAGCGTTAACCACCCTGAGGAAGATGACATTTGAAAAATATTATGGGAATAGGATAAAAAGCTGGTAATGAGCATCTTTTCCTATTTCCACAACATGCTCTTCTCTTTCAAAGGCATGTCCTAACATTTGAGACACATTCAAGTTGTTGTCTGCAAATGTTTTCAATATTGGATAGTCAGTGAAAATGTCATATTAATGGATGATAAAAATGCACTTAGCAAGTTGCTTACTGTAGACTTTTGTGTCTCTGAAGCAGACCACTTTTGAATATGTTGCGGCAAAAGGAGAAGTGCTAGTAATATATGTCAAACCAGAGTCTGTTTATGGAAGTTTGGTACACAAACTAAGTACAAAGTAATACTCTTTCTTCTTCAAAGGGGACATAGATAATCTCTTAACTCTTTACTACACAATCCCGACTTTTAACAACCCTGAGAAAGAAGCCTTTTGAAAACATTGTGGGTAAAGGAGAAAATGCTGGTAACCAGCATTTTCTCCTTTTCCCACAATGTTTTCTAACCTTCCCAAACCAAATTTCAATTTTTGAGTCACATTTATTTTGTTGTCTGCAAATGCTTTCAATTCGGACCAGTCCAAAATTTTGTTGTTTGGTAAAGAGTTAACATGGTTACCGGCATTTTCCCTTTTCCCCACAATGTTTTCAGAAGCTGTCTCCTTCAGTGTTGTTAAAATTCGGGATAGTGTGGTAAACGGTTAAAAAGGGGTAAAAACAGGGAATCATTGGGTAAAGGGTTAAGATACAGTCTAAAATCTTTCAGCCATAAATATAAAAAGTACCTGTAAGAAGTGTTGGAAAAACAGCACTTTTCTAGAGCATCTATACCTTTCATTAGAGCAACAGAACCCTGAAAAGAACAAGCAATTTCGCTGAAATGATATTCCCCGCCGAAAAAGAGCTTTTCAAAATTTGAAGCGACCACGTAACTCAAAATCGCTCCCAGTCGGCCATTTTGCATCGAATCAAAAAAAAAAAAAAAGTATATTGGCGTAATATTGTACACATGTATAAAGTTTCAAGAAATTCCGTCCAATGGTATTGGAGATATTGTGACGGACAGACGAACGGACGGACAACACTAAAACTATATCCCTCCGCCTTTGGTGGGGGATAATAAAATTCTCCACTCATTTTGATCTCTTTAATTTTGGGAGGTCACAGGCTGAATGGTGGACAAAATTACACGGGGATATGGAGCAAGATAGAAATGGGAAAGACAGATGAGAAAGAACAGAGGAAAAGACAGAGAAAAGACAATGGGAGCAGCAATGGATAGAGTGAAGGAAGGACAGATGATACTTTGATACTACTACGATGGCCACTTCGATACATATTCCAGCCAAAACAATCTTGAAACAAGGGCACAGATTGCGGGTGCCAACACTCGGATGGAAGTGCTTGACTTTCAGTGAAAATTCTGAATCAAACAAGAGGGCCATTGGCCCTAATGCATTCACCTGAATAAAGTCATCTAGACTTCATAAAACTTAAGAGATCCTGGTTATGATGATGTAAAACTCATGAGCGTTAGTGACCTACTTTTTGACCGACTTGACCAATTGTTAAGCTTATCAGAGATGTCATACAAACATTTTGACCATATTTCATGAGTGTCAGACTAAAAGTGTGGCCTCTAGACTGTACACAAGGTTTTTATAAGATTTTACCCAATGACCTACCTTTTTTTATGTTGTGACCGAATTTCGAAAATGTCCAAGACATCATCAAAACAAATAACTTGACAATGTTTCATGAGTATCTGACTGAAAATGTGGCCTCTAGAGCTTACACAATTAATTTCTAAGTTTTGGCCCAGTGACCTACTATTTCATCTGTTCTGACAAAATTTTGAACTTGTCTGAGATATCATCTAGAAAAACAATTTTACAATGTTTCATGTGCATCAGACTGAAAATGTGGCATTTACATTGCACATATTACTTTTCTAAGATTTGGCCAAATGACCTTTTTTTTTTTCACAATCTGACCCAATTTCAAAGTGTTAGAGATATCATAAAGGCAAACATTCTGAGCAAGTTACATAAGTATCAGACTGAAAATCTTGCTCCTATAGTACTAACATGATTTTTTCTAATATTTGGACCCGTGACCTACTTTTTGACCCCACATAATCAACTTTCAAACTCATCAGAAATTTTATCAAGACAAACACTCTGAACAATTTTCATGAGTATAGGTCCAAAAATGTGGCCTCTAGAGTGCACACAAGGTTTTTCTAGGATTTACCTTGGTGACCTACTTTTGAATCCAAGATAACCCAAGATAATAACAAGACAAACATTCTGACCAATTTTCATGAGTATCTGTGGCCTCTAGAGAGCATGCAAGGTAATTGTTGATGCCTGGACAATGGACAAAGTATGACAGACACAGCACGATCCCAAAAACTGACCTTGTGCACTTTGTGCTCAGGTGAGCTAAAAAGGGGGCAAAACTGTGTCAAAAATATTTTGATGGTTACCTGTCCCTGTTGTATAGGTTCCCTTTTGAAAGTTAACTCTTTACCAAACAACAAATTTTTGGACTGGACCAAATTCAAAGCATCTGCAGACAACAAATTAAATCTTGGTAATATGATGATTTCTGACTTTGATAGGGTAGAAATATTATAGGAAAAGGAGAAAATGCTGGTTACCAGCATTTTCTCCTTTTCCCACAATGTTTTCTATAGGCTTCTTTCTCAGGGTTGTTAAAAGTCGGGATTGTGTGGTAAAGAGTTAAACACAAGTCAAGTTTGAAGTAAATATCTACAGTAAATACAGATATTATAAAATGTCAGTTTTTGAAAATTCTAAGTCAAAAAAGGGGCATAACTGTGTCAAAAATATTTCAATGGTTACTTGCCCATGTTATATGGGTTTCCCTTTAGCTAGTTAACAAATCACCAAGTTTGAAGTAAATATCTTCTGCAATTACAGAGATACTACAAAATGTCAAAGTTTTTGCATGACGACAATGACACCAGGGCTATGACAATGCCTTTATGTTTTCTTCGAAAACAGCCAGGCTGTAAAATGACAAAAAGTCATTTTAGTTGCAATGGAATTGTCTATAATTATCAAAAGGAGTCTATAACATTTATTTGGCAAAGGAAGAGTTAAGCATTGACAAATGACAGGCTAAATTACCTTCATGCCTTCAATGTCAGCAAAGCTCTCATTCACTAGTTTAGCCACAAACCTTCCAAAGGCAATCCCCCTGCTAAGGTGAAGGACAGGTGGACACTCATCATCTTGAGGTTGCCCTGGCAACCATTCTATCAGCTTGTCTAGTACAGTGTAAATATTCTCTGCAAAAAAAATAATATCATCATTAGTTCAAAATGATACTTGAGTGTTACATACCCTTAACTCGTATGACAGGATGTTGAAATCATTTAAAGATTACAATTTAAATGTAGCTGGAATAAAGACATTTGGCTGTGAAAGTGTAGAAAACATTGTGGGAAAAGGAGAAAATGTTGATACCAACATTTTTCATTTTCCCCCCAGTGTTTTCAAAAGGTATCTTTCTCAGGGCCGTTAAAAGTCCAGATTGTGAGGTAAAAGTTTAAACAGCTTTTATTACTCTCTACCTGACATCAAAATTTTAGACTCCTCCAAAATGAAAGTATTTCCAGACACATAACACAAAAATTAAAAGGGTAGAAGATTGATTGATTGATTGTATGGTGTTTAACGCCGTTTTCAACATTATTTCAGTTATATCGCGGCGGCCAGTGCACCTATCCATGCTTTTACCAGTACTCCGCACAATTTTCTTTCCAAGCCACTGGCTGCTTCCCCACATAATCATCGTTGAAACAATGGTCAGTGGTGGGAGAGGAATGAATCCTGTCGCAGTGACTATCATCAATCCTCGAAAAGAAATTGGACGAGCCAGGGGTCGTAGCCAGGGATCGAACCCTGGACCCCGTGTTCTCAAGTCCTGCATGCTACCGACTGAGCTACCGGGGCTCGGCAAAAGGGTAGAAGACATTGGTGGAAGCAGGAAAAATGCTAGATACCAGCATCCTTTTCCCTCTATGTTTTCTGTAGCTTTCTTCTACAGTGTTGTTTAAACTTGAAATAGTTTGGTAAAGGATAAATGCAGCTTAAAATAAGTCTTTGAAGAGAAAAACATTTGAAGAAATGTAGAAAACACTTCTCCTTTCTCAAATTTTCAAACATCTTTCTCAGGGTCATAACAACAGATTTTTTCCTGATGGTGAATTGATAGTTTATTGAGTGTCAATCTAAAAACATTGACAAATTGTGTCATCAATTAGCCACAATGTTTTCACTTCATTCAAGTTCAATATCAACAATTAAGCCTTTACAACGACCCTAAAACGTAGGCCTTTTGAAAACATTGTGGGAAAAAGAGAAAATGCTGGTAACCAGCATTTTCTCCTTTTCCCACAATGTTTACTAGACTTTCTGATACAAATCCCATCATTTGTGCCATATTAAGGTTGTCATCTGCAAGTGCTTTAAAGTTGGACCTGCCTAAAATATTGTTGTTTGGGAAAGAACAATGTCTTCGAAGTATTCAGCTGCTAGTTTTCTCTAACCCTTTACTTAACTGCAAAATTTTGGACTAGTTTAGATTTAAAGCATTTGTAGTTGACAAATTAAATGTTGTACAGATGAACTGCTTTGTGCTGATAAGGTAGAAAGCATTCTTGGAAAAGAGAAAATGCTGGTTACCAGCATTTTCTCCTTCGCTAACAATGTTTACAAAAGCTTCCTCCAGGTTGTGAAAACTTGGGATTCTTTGGTAAAGAATTAAGGAGGTAAACTCTTTCTTCACACTGGATGAAAAAATACCACTCTCAACCTGAAATTTGTCTATGGAGGGGTAGAAAGCATTGTGGAAAAAGGAGAAAATGCTGGTTGTCTGCATTTTCTCCTTTTTCTACTATATTTTCAAAGGTCCATCGTTAACATAACTGAAAGTCCTAATATTGTGGGAGACAGTTAAGATTGTTTAGTAAATGGATATAGAACTATTCAAAGATGACATACCCACATAATTGTTTAGAAGAATTGGAACCAGCTCTGCTACAGCTAGTATACCAGCAGCTTGGGCTAATATACTAGCTGGCAGTCTGTCATCTACTGATCTCTGCAATTGAAACAAATTTGTTACTGATAGTTTAACTAGCAATAAAAACCCCTATGTTTCAAGAGCCCTGAGGAAGCAAGTTTCTGAAAACATTATGGAAAAGGGAGAAAATACTGTAACCAGGATTTTCTCCTTTTCCCTTGATTTTTTACCCTTTGCAGTAGTAATTCCATGTTCTGAATAACATTAAATCTGCTGTCTACAAATGCTTTCAATTTGGACAATACTACAACTTTTTTTGGAAGTAAAGGCTTAGAAAAGATTATCTTAACCCATAGGCTGCTTAAGCCCAACTCACTGACCTTTTGTGGACAGTGTAGATCACGATCAGACTGCACAGAATGTGCAGTCTGATCTTGGATCTACACTGTCAGATAAGGAGACATATTTTTCCAAAAAAAAAAAAAATTTGAAATAACATCATTCAGGTTTTAACTATTGGTATGAAAGTTTCATTTAACTCTTTACCAAACGACAAAATCTTAGACTGATCAAAATTGAAAGCATTTGCAGACGACAAAATACATGTGACTCAAAAATTGAAACTTGACTTTGGAAGAGTAGAAAACGTTGTGGGAAAAGGAGAAAATGCTGGTTACCAGCATTTTCTCCTTTTCCCACAGTGTTTTCAGAAGGCTTCTTCCACGGGGTCGTTAAAACCAGGGATTGTTTGGTAAAGGGTTAATTTATTTAGCCTGATAAGGGTTAATTAAAGACTCCATAGTATTGTTTCCAATATGTGCTTGATGTAACTTTCTATAAATTCATGACTTTTGATACTTACAGGTATTTGCAGCTGATGACTTTGAAAACATCCTTACAAGTAAGAATAACTAGCATGAATTAAGGTTTAACTCTTTACCAAACGACAAAATTTGAATTGGATCAAATTGAAACCATTTGCAGACGACAAATTAAAGGTGGCCCAAATGACAAAATTTGTCCTTGATGGGATAGAAAACATTGTGGGAAAAACAGAAAATGCTGGTTACCAGCATTTTCTCCTTTTCCCACAATTTTTTCTAAAGGATTCCACCTTAGGGTCGTCAAAAGTCGGGATTGTGTGGTAAAGGGTTAATTAATTATCACACAATTCCTAGTTTTAATATCCTTGAGGATGAAGGCTTTTAAAAACATTGTGGGAAAAGGAGAAAATGTTGATAGCCAGCATTTTCTTTTTTCCCCACATTGTTTTCTACCCCATCAGAGAACGTAAGCTCACTTGTATCAATTTCACATTGAGGTAGGGACTGTACGCAGACCTTGATATTCCGCGATCTTTCACCTCCGATTATCGTCTTGATATTACCCCATCACCCTATCACCGAATGTATCGAATGAAAAGTCGATTCAAGTATTAGATGTAGTGCCGTAGCACCATCCTGCATGAACAACGTGTTTTGCAATGTAGAGGACCTGTTTTCAGGCGCGGGAGCAAACTTGTCCTTCAAAAGCAATAGTTTAATAAGTGCTGGGAATTAATCCTGTCGTTTAAGACATATGGCCCATTAACACCTTGACTTGGCATGGCACACCATACACTTAGTTTTTCTCTGTACAGTGGTCTCTCTGTGAAACAACGAGGTTCTTCATGTGCCCAAAATCGCATATTTTGTTTACAAACATGTCCAGGGAACACAAAATGAGAAAACGTCATTATTTCCTAAATGACGCCAATGACAAAAAAGTACTTCTGATTTGAAATCTGTGTAATAGCTCGTAATGTAATGAAAATTGCATAAAACTTTCACCAAAAAAACTTACATACTTTACATACATGCATATATATTTTTAACTCTTCATCTCAAATTTAAAGCCATATTATGAATGTATAAAAGTGTTACCTTACTTTCCGGACACCCTGTACATGTATCATCCACAGATGTTTTCAATTTGGAAGAGTCTATAGTATGTCATTTAGGAAAGGGTTAATACAAGAGAAAATATCTTAGCAATATGAGAAATTGCTTGCTATATACAATTTATCCTTATGCCAAGATACTTTTGCTGTGATACTAATAAAATAATCTGCTGTAGGAGAAAGTAGTTGAAAACATAGTGGAGATACCAAAAAATTGTCATAAACAGAATTTTCTCTCTTTCCTTAAATGTACCAACCTTTTAAAATACTGAATCCAATATCACGGCAACATTTGATTTGTTAATCATAGTTGTAAATTCTTTCAACATGTAAAAAGTGAAAAATATTATTGCTTTGGTTAGAGTTTTAAAAAAATCACTATTAATCAACCAAAAAGTTCAAATTGTCAAGTTGAATTTACCTGTTGACATAATCCAATCAGTGAGGACTTTGGCTGATAGGTGACATCAATAATAGACAAACAGCTGTCAATCACCGTCATGATCCAATGAGAATGGGTCATGTGATCTGTGATGTCATCAATATGGCGGCGCTCCTCCCTATCAAGACTGGCTACGTATCTTTGTGTGCACATAGCAAGACCAGTAAGGGCCAGAATGGAATTAGCTTGTACTGATGGATTTCCTCTAGAAAAACAAATAGATTCAGAAATAAGGTGATTATTTTAAGTTCCTACCTTAGTTCCAGATGATAATGACTTGGATTCTAATGAAATCAAAATAAGATCACAAAAAATATGTAGTTGGATCCAAAATGCAAAATTGTATATGGGACAGCCAAAGGCAGAGGGGCGGTGGGACCTAAGGGTGGGGCCCTGGAGTATGCAAACCTCCATCCAACACCTAGATTTTGTATTCTAGTAATTTTCTACAGTACCATACGTTTTTAGATTACAAGAATCTGACAGTGAGCAGAAAAAAAAATACTGATAGCATGTTTTATTTACTTTTGGCCAGTGCATTTATATTTCCAAAGGCTTCTTCCTCTGGGTAAGTGAAACTCAGGATTGTGTGGCAAAGGACTAATTGGCAATCCACTGGTACATTTGAGTCCATACTGGCCACACCAGTAACTACAGCCCTTCACTGTGAAATAGGTTTTTGAGATGTAGCCTTAAAACTGTGATATCTTGCTTTTGCAACTGACCATTTCAATAATTTTGAGTTCTTTGTTGAGAATAAATTTTTAAATTTTACACCCTTATGATAATATTTCATTTATTTTCAAAAATTTTAGACTTGTCTTTTGTGTTTGCAGATGGCAAATTACACTGTGGCTCAAATTATGGGATTTGTCTTTGAAATAAAAAGTTTACTTACTTTGATGACTTCTTGATAACCTCAACAATATTGTCTCTCACCCTGAAAATCAATACAGAATATTATGTTGTAGTAACTTATCTGTTCCTTGTATCTGACTCGAGCAAAATTTGATATCACGCAAGACCAAAGGTCAAACAAGATGTCAAAATTTTTTCTTAAGCTGCAAGAAGCAAATACAATCTCCAGGAAATTTACAGCAACATAATTTTCCTTTATTTTATACCTACAACTTTCAACGATAAAATATTGAAATTGTTGACATTTTATTCGAAAAGGTTAAAGAAAATCAGACAAATAATAGATTAATAATATTGTTTTGTGAATGGCGAATGAGTATCATAGCATAACATTTTGACAAATCAAATTGCAATCAATGCATGCATATTCCATGCACAAGATACGTCATTACACCATATTTGTCACCTTATATGATAGTGTGTAGATACAGCTTTTTATTCTGTTGTGTGTGATATTACATCTGCATGCAAAGTATGTATTTGAATCAGAAATTTTTCAGGTATATAATAAGAGAACAGACACTTAGAATGACAGTACAAATTAAGGGTTTTCTTTACATTCATTTGTCTTTTTTGTTATTTCTATTACTTTCTTGCCAAGTATAAAAAGTTATGCGGTGTGTTTAATTTAAAGGGTGATAATTTTTCAACACTTTAGCATGATAATCACAAAATAACGTCTTGCAAATCTACAGTTTGTGTTAAATAATTGTACAAAGTTTCAATAGGTAAGAGCAAAACTGTAGAGGGAAAATGCCTAACATATACTGTATAACTATGTGGATCTATACGGACAGACTGAGATAAGGAAAGACAGGCTGGTTAACTTAATCCTTAAACACCTTTCAGTGCTATAGATGCCTTTAAGGCCAGTGTAGATCAAGATCAGGCTGCACAAAATATGCAGCCTAATCTTTTATCTACACTGTCTGCTTTGCTGATATACTGTAGACAAAAGCAACCATGAAATGGTGATTATTTGGGTTGTATTTCTACAATTTAAATTTCTGCTGGGTTATTCCGTGATCTAAGGCTTAGGTATACCAACGACAATATTTGTTTTGCCAGGGTACAATGAGAAGTCTTATTCAAATGCAAGTCCAGATTCTAAATCTAAGTTAAATGACTAGCCATCTTATTGGTTTTCCTTGAATCATTTGGAAACATTTCAAAAATTCTTTAGTGTTTATTTGTATCAAACAATAAGTCCTTTACCTTCAATGTTTTGAAATGCTGTCCACTGAATGGACGAAAAAATATATATTTGTGCCGTAACAGGTTTTTCCATAGAGCGCAGAATAGATCTTTCCGTTTAGAAATGGGACAAAATTAATTGCAGTTTCAAGCTTGCTTTTGCCCAGAATGCCTCAGCAAAGCGTACAGTGCAGAGCAAAGATCAGACTGCACACTCATTGCAGTCTGATCTTGATCTAAACTGACCATCAAGGCAACTCTTGTCGTGAAAGGTACATTACAGGTTTAAGTCTATACCAAAGCCAGGCAGAAAGCTTCATCTCCTCGGCTTCTTTTTCGTCAATATAATCCCTGTTCCTCTGTAGGTCTATTTCTGCTTTACGAGCCTGAAAGTGGACAGAGTATCATGGCATGATTCAGACTTTAAGCATATACAATTAAGAACAATGAAAGTCGGATGTTACTCGGATAATTCTCACTAAAATATTTTACATACATCCATACATTAACCCTCTACCACACAACTCGCTATGTATGAAAGTTTTGACATCGAGCTCGACCTTTGCTCTAGTGCGATATCAAATTTTCTCACACTGCTCGAATTAAATACAAGCACCAGTAAAGTTACTACAACGTAATATTTCGTATTTATAGAGGGAGTAAGTCAAAATATTTCTATACTTTTGTTAACTTTTGTATCATTTCTTGTTGTTATTAAACATGAAAATCATAACATTTTGCACATGTATATGTCTAAGCAAAAATGATGTCATTTTCCTGCAAAGTGGCAAAGTAGTAGATATTCTGGCAAGTGCTGTTTTTGCTGGCTTCACCAGCCCATACCTACAAAAATAACCAGAACCGGGACACAAAAAAACAATAATACACTAGTATATAATCAAAAATAAGTTGTGGGCTTAATACACTGCCTGAGGAGGTTTTATGTGATAAAACAGTCATCCTACAATTGAAGACCAAGCCACTTGTATTAAGGTCATGATGTGCCATTCCATTGATGGTATGGCAACAAACAGCCATGTATAACTCTTTACTGAACAACAAAATTTAGACTCACGAAATTGAGAGCTTCTGCAGATGACAAAACGGAAAGTGATACAAATAAACTTAAATTCTTTGACAGGATAGAAAACATTGTTGGCAAAGGAGAAAATGTTGGTTTTCAGCATTTTCTCCTTTTCCTACCATATTTTCAAAAGCCTTCTGCTTCAGAGTCATTAAAACTCAAGATTGTGTGGTAAAGAGTTAACCCTTTACCAAACAATAAAATTATGAGCTTGACCAAATTGAAAGCATTTGTTTCTGTCTTCCATAGGGTAGAAAACATTATGGGAAAAGGAGTAAATGCTGGTAACCAGCATTTTCTCCTTTTCCCACAATGTTTTCTACCCTATTGAAGACAGAAATCATCATTTCAACAATACTTAATTTGTCAACTGGAAATGTTTTCGATTCGGTCCAGTCCATAATTTTGTCGTTTGGTATGGTGTTAAGAAAATAGTGGAGTCCATACTACAGGGAGAGTACCTACCATCATCATTGAACCAAACAATCTTTCCACAAATAAGGCCCATGCTGTAGGCATCAATGTCATCATGTGCCAGTCTGTTGCTGGGATGGCAACATCATTCAGGAGGGACTGAAACATCTGCTGGTAGTTTTTGCCATGTGACATGATGTAATGTAATCGTGGTCTACCATCTCGGCTCACTGCTACTGGTGGGTCGTAACAGAACAACAGGCCAGCTAAAAAATACAAGGACATCATAAACCATTTACCACACAATCCCACTTTCGATGACCTTACTTTTGCAAGATGCCTTTCGAAAACATTGTCGGAAAAGGAAAAAATGATGGTTACCAGCAATTTCTCCTTTTTCCCACAATCTATTGAACCCTTTCAGAGACAAATTTCACCATTTGAGTCACATGTCATTAAATTTTGTTGTTTGCCAATGTTTTCAATTTGAGCAAGTCTACAATTTTGTCTTTTGGTAAGAAGTTAATTCACCATCTTAACCATTTACCAAACAAATTGTGTTTTAACAACCCTGATGGAGACAGTTTTTGAAAACATTGCGGGAAAAGGAGAAATGCTGTTAACCACCATTTTCTCCTTTTCCTACAATGTTTTCTACCCTTTTGAAGAAAGATAGCATCATTTGGGCCACATGTGAACAGTCGTCTGCAAATGCTTATAATTTGAAATGGTCTAAAATTTTGACGCTTGGTAAAAAGTTAAATATCCCTGTAATTCTGAATTACAAGACTTGCCATCTGACTTGCTTGACTAGACAAAACTTTTAAACCACTCAAGTCCATGTAGATCTTCCATTTTACCACAAAACCTCAATGGAGAAAGGTTAGTGAGTAAAAAGTTATTCATTGAAATGATATCCCCCACTGAAAAAGACCTTTTTTGATAGAGGCAATAAAGAGGTATTGTGTTTTGCATGTACATGTGGCTTTTTTGTTATTGGTCCATAATGAAACCATACATTAAGGCCCCTCTTTCCATGACATGGCAGTTCATTAGATAAAAACAAATAATGATTGTATGTGGGTTATGATAAACATAAAACATATATAAATGTGAAGTTTTATAAAATTTTGTAGAGTAGTTAAAGAGATATTGCTCCATGATTGAAACATACATCAAGCCCCTTTATTTAATGACACGGAATTAAATTTTAAAAAAAAAGCTATGTTCGCAAACTATCATACGGAACAAATGTATGAAGTTTCATCAATTTTCGTCAGGACTTTAGAAGATATCTGTCCCGCTGGATGCACAAACAGACATATGGACAGATAGATAGATAGATAGATAGACGGATGGACTGACTGACTGACAGATGAGTGGACAGACAACACAAAAACTATATCCCTCTGCCTTCAGCAAGGGATAATGACCAAGATCTAATGCACAGTTCATCAAGGACAGCTGGAATTCCTTTTTCTTGCACTTAATCCTTTGCTAAACAAATCCACATTTGAAGACCTTAAAGAAGAGGGGGTTTCGAACCTTGAAAATCAGAAAAAAATGCTGGCTTCCAGAATTTTCTCCTTTTCCAACAATCTTTTCTGCCTTCCATAGAAAACACTCATCATTTGATTAACATTTTATTGGTGGTTTGAAAATATTTGAAATTTGGGCAGGTCTAAAAATAAGTTGTGTGGCAAAGAGTTATGAAGTGACCTATGCGTACTTATATGAGCAGATTATTAGTTTTCAGACTTTCTCTTTACTCATGACCTCCAGAGAGAAATTTGTCTAAGACCATTTTAACCCTTTAACCACACAATCCCAAGTTTTAAGAACCCTGTGAAAGAAAGGCTTTTCAAAACATCATTGGAAAAGGAGAAAATGCTGGTAACCAGCATTTTCTCCTTTTCCAACAATGTTGTATACCCTTGCATAGGCATATACCTCATCTGCAAACGTTTTGAATTTGGAAAAGTCAACAAATTGGTTGTTCGGTAAAGTGGTAACCCCTAGAGCACTGAATAAACCTGCCAGACATTTTTCTTCCAGAAATAAGACCCTAGTAAGAGAGATTTCAAGGCTGGTTTTGTAAAAAATGTCTCAGCAGAGCAGACAGTGTAGATCAAAGATCAGACTGCATGTTCTGTGAAGTCTGATCTTTATCTACACAGGCTGCATTGCAACCATAGTTGTGAAAGACACTTTATCGGTTAACAATTTCAGTGCCATAGGTGATGTCAGGGGACTTTTGCGAATGGCACAGATAAAGATCCAACTGCACAGGATATGGAGTCTGATCTTCGGTCTATACTGTGTGTGTTTAGTCACG
Organism: Hippopus hippopus; assembly: GCA_946811185.2. Classification (NCBI taxonomy): domain Eukaryota; kingdom Metazoa; phylum Mollusca; class Bivalvia; order Cardiida; family Cardiidae; genus Hippopus; species Hippopus hippopus. The sequence continues at coordinate 47,307,597 of OX328104.1, read as the reverse complement.
TCTAAATAATAAAAATCTTTCCGCATTTCACAGATATGAACCTTCAGCTGTCAAAAGAGGTGGAGTAGATATTTTTGAAAGATACAGAAGCATCCTCATCAAAATGTATCAACACAAACTGAGATCTGTTACATGAATACGCACAAAAAATGTGACAAAAGAAAAAGGTGCTTGTTTGGTGCATATTTCTTCTTTTGCCACAATGTTCCAAAAAGCTGCAGGCTGCTAACAAAAATTGTGATCCATGGAAATAAGTTAACAAGATTATACAAATACACTGATAATTCAATCAAATCTCCTGGTCCCCCTGGTTTTCATATTTTATCTGGGGTTTTACAGAATTCAGAACACTACTTCATGACATAACTGGCTTAACACTTTATTCCCCGCAGACCATTTGTTTCTTCTTGCAGCATTTGAGCTATATTTGTCATTTGCAAATGTTTTTAACATGTACCAGTCCAAAATGTTGTTGTCTAGTAACAAGAGGGTCATAATGGCCCCGAGTTGCTCACTTGAGTTTTTTTTTACCCAACACAACTCATTTCCAACCTCTTCCAAAATACCAAAACAATTTTGACCAAATGTGACCCATTTTCAAACTCATCCTAGATAGAGTCGTGACAAAAATTCTAACTTTCACGAGTATTAGACTGAAAAGAGGTTTCTAGAGTGTACACAGTTTTTTTTCTTTTTTTTTTCCCCCCTAAAGATTTGACCTGGTGACCTAGTTTTTGACCAAACACCACACATTTTGCAACTAGTCTGAGATATCATGTAGACAAACATTTTGACCAAGTTTCATGAGTATTAGACAGAAAATGTGGTATCTATTGTGAGCACAAGGTTTTTCTAAGATTTGACCTGCACCCGATTGTATAAACGTTGGTTAAATTTAACCACTGGGTTAAAAGTTTGGTTAGGAGAGAGTTTGGGTTAAATTATTGGTTAGCGATTGTATAAAGATCTGGTTAACTTTAACCAGAATCAAATTCCGGTTAAATTTAACCCACCTCCACTATACCGGTTAACCATTTAACCAAAAAACAACATGGCCGCCCTTGTTACACCGGTAGCTAGACAACCGAGGCAATCTCGACGATTAAATGTGCAAACTTACGAATTCGACGACAAAAAACTTCGACGACGATGTAGATCTAGGTTTGAAGCGGCAAATTTAGATAAGAGATTGTGTATGTATGATTCCTGTATAGACAGACTAGAAAAACTTTTAGGGGATCGACTTCAACACGGGACGAATCGTAACTTACATTGACATCAAGATCTAGCCTAGCTAGGCATAGTATTGTCCTAAAGCTTTTCGTGGTTGATTTTGTGGACACATTTGGGGTAGATATCCGTAATTTGCCCAGAATCATCGAAAGGGTTAGGCTCAAAAGACACTGTTTACTTTGAAAGACGTAGATCTAGGTCTACCGGTAGGCCTACATAAAATTCACGACGACCAGGGACAAACGAGGGACCACACGACATGGGTTTTACGAGATCGGCAGTTTTTTTCTGGAGTTGTGGGATGCGTTGATGGCACCCACATTGAAATTTTATGTCCGTCTGAATATGGAGCGGCCTTCATTAACAGATAAAAGTGTGCAGGAAACCTGCGATTTTGCAACTTTCCTGGGTGATAAAACAGTGTGTAGTCTCCCCTGTCGGGACTGTACCCTGAATGTTGAAAGTGACTTACAAATAAGAGCAAATAGTGAAGTCTAATTGATTTTCCCCATAATATAACATCCTATTTTCTTTAAAAACAAAGATAATATCTAATTTATGCACCAGGGAATGCATGCTATATTTAATAATGATAATCTACGCTCATATAGGAATGTGAATTCGATGGCCTAATGGATATGGCATCTGTCTCCGGAAAAGCAGGTCGGGGTTCAAATCAGATCTGTTTTACCTATTTTCACCAAGGGATTTTCTGTACTCTTTCCATTTTTTTTCACATTCATGTAGTTAGAAATTTAAATTGGATCAAGAACTTTGGCTTTTGACTTCAATAAATACATAATACGCGCCTTTGACTTAAATAAATTTGTGCCAGTGACTGCAGAAAGGGGTCTTACAACAAAAAAAATGGCTTTTTCAGTTTTTCCCATAATTGGATACGACTACATGTCTAGAGCATAATCTGCCAAGCCCCGGTAGCTCAGTCGGTAGTGTACAAGACTTGAGAGCAGGAGGTCACTAGTTTGATCCGCGGCTCGACCAATTTCTTTCCGAGGATTGGTGATAGTCATTGTGACAGGATTCATTCCTCTCTCACCGCTGATCATTGTTTTGATGATGGTTATGTGGGAAAGCAGCCAGTGGCTTGGAAAGAATATTGTGGTGAGTACTGGTAACAAAAATTCCAGGAAAGCATGGATAGGTGCACTGGCCGCCATGATAAAACTGAAACTTATAATAATGATAATGATGTGAAACACCATACAACCATACAAATGGAACATAATCTGTGTATTCCTTTCATAAACCTTTGTCTTTCTTCCACAAACAAATAAAACCTATACTTAACCAGCTATTTTTAGATTTTCCAAACCCCATTTCACCTTACATTTAGGATGTATACTTATAGAAGAGGACAATGTGCTTTTTCAGCAGCATCAAAAATGTAATGGGTTGGTATGCAATCAACTTTTACAAGCACTCTCTCCTTTTTGAAGCTATCAGCTTCAGGGGCATAAAAAGTTGTTTTTATCTACAGTTGGAGAGTGAAGTCAATACAAGCCTGAATGTGGGACAGCAACAAAAACAGTTTTATCATTTTAAGTTATTTATTCCTGTAACATGTCATGACTAATGTTATACCCATCTAAAGTTTATATAATAAACTGATTAAATATCCAAAATTGTCAAAAAAAACATGTACTGAAATACACAAATTCCTATAATCCCTAGAATTCAATTTAACCTTCTACCACATGATTCACTGATCCCAGGAAAAAAATTGCTGAAAAATGAGAAAATGTTGGTAACCAGTTTTTTTACTTTTTCCTAAATGTTTTCTAAAAAGAGAAAAATCATCATTTGATCAACAGTTAATTTGTTGTTTGCAAATACTTTCAATTTGCAGTCTACAATTTTGTCTTTTGGTAAAGAGTTAAATGGACTTTTTCCAGTCTGGGAAAAAAAGTGAAAATAGCAATATAATTTCACAAGTATCTACCATAATATTGTTAACACAAAAGAAAGGTATAGATCAAAGATCATACTGCACATTCTTTGCAGTCTGGTCTTGATCTAAATTGTCTGTAAAAGGTAGTCTGATAGGAAATGGTGATACATTTTTATGTGCTATTTTAAGTGGTTCAAATAGCTTTGGTTTAAAAGAAAAAGAGTGGTTGAACAAGTGACATGTTCAAGTATCTTTTGCACATTGTGACACACTGAGGACACTTAAATTACTCAAAAGTTTGACTGATTGAATGTATGGCTCTCCATTTGAATCTCTCATAACACTAAAACATCTGCCTGGTGTAAACTTGGTACAGCATTATCCAGGCACTATCATTCTGTACTGAATGTCTGTGTTTTTACCTATTTAAAGTAGAAATTCAATCTTTAAAGGAGTGAAATTCATTGTGTTAACCCTTTACCAAACAATTCTGTCTTAGCAACCATAGAAAAGACTTGGTAAACATTGTGAGAAAATGGAAAAATGCCAGTAATCAACATTTTTTCCATTAACCACAATGTTTTATACCTTTTCAACTATTTCATCATTTAACCACACTTTAATTAATTTGTTGTCTGCAAATGTTTTAAATCCGGACCAGTGCTAATTTTTTTTTTATTTGGTACAGAGTTGTTATGTGATGGATGTCATCTCTAAATGACAATTGCAAAGATCTATCCAGCCCACTTTTGTAACTTTGATGCTACCTACCATGAGTAAAATTCTACCATTGCACACCAAAATCAGTCTACATGTTTATGCAGCCTTTCTACAAGCAGTCAAATTTCAGTCTAAACCTTTAAACTCCTTTTATGAGAAATTTACCACAAAAAAAAATCTACTGAAAATGACTGATTGAAAGTGATATGATAAAATGTATAGACTTGTACTGAAATTTCCTTTCAAAGTGTATTATGACTGACACAGATTTCTGTTTTTAACTTGACTGCTGGTACTTGTAATGTTTACTAAGTCTGATACCTACTGGATGAAAGCAACAATAACCCTTTTTTCTGACATTGTTCACCTTTCAATTTCTAAGAACAAAAGAAAATATCTTTGGCAAAAAAAAAAATACAAAGACCTGTTAAAAGTCTCTACAATGAAGTAGATTTATGACAATATTTTTTTTTCTGTTGATAGTAGATCTTTTTACCACAGTGAATCTAAAAATGATTTCACACTCTCTTTTTACAACTCATTGATGTACAACTAGTAACTGCTTCAAAGGCTATATATTTTTTGGTGCTCATGTTTGTAAATATATGTCAGTTGTATACAAGATATGAGTAAGGTAGCAGTTAATTTTAAACTGCTTGAAGTCTGTAAAACACTGGTATGTCTATCACTTCTACCATAAACTGAATTAGGTGCAAAAATATCTCTATGAAAGATAAAGCATAATCAGAGAACATAAACGTGACAGAAAAAGTAATTTATGCATGTTATATGTGAGATTCACTAGTCCATAGATATGACAGATATTTTTCCAGTACCTAATTTCTCTTACCTCTTCCACTGCCAGTGCGGATTAAAATAGCTTTTGGAGAGCCGAGACTATGGATCAAGATCAGAAAGTGCAATCTGCTACCTGATGCTGTTTTTCTATTAGCAAAACCATCTTACAGTACAAGAGTAATCTACCTTCAGGCTTTGAAATAAGCTGAATTTATTATTATTTTTCATTTTGGCGGCAAAAAAGTTACAGGTAACATTCAACCAACTAGATTGTTGAACAACACATACCTGTCATTTTCCAAGAATGCTGAACTCAAGTTCTTGAAAATCAGACATAATGCTCTACCATGCTAAATAAATTACACCACCCCTTTACCACTTTACCATCATCATTCAAATATGTGTTTATTTACCTAGGATGAGAATGACAGTAATGAAAGTTTTGTATTGATCAGAATAAAACAAAAACACATAATGAAAACAAGATGAAACCCATGTTGTGGGTGCTCAGTGGAATATACTGAAGGATATAGATCTACCATATACGTTTTAAAAATGCAATCACCATCTGATAATCAGAAATCAACTAGTTATCTGATCGTCTGACAAATTACTTAAGAATGATTGCTACTTTCTACATGTATATAGCTATATATGTCTGTTTGCATACAGCTCCCAGCCTCAGTTCGTTTATTATTAAATGGTACAAAAACAAGCCAAACTGAGGCAAGATTACAAATTGGCAAATAATGATAACTTTCAACATCAAGCATATTTGTCATGTTACTCTAAATCTTTCAACTTTTAGTCAAGTTAACATGAGATGCAACATGGGATTCTGGATCAAGTTTGTTTTCGAAAGTTGGGTAGTTTTTCACCCGTGACAACCGTTATGTTGTTCTCAATCACTGACCAAAAACATTGTCTTGATACACGATCATTTTATGCAGAATCGTACTGAAGGTGGGAGTGTGGGATTACGGACTTATTTACCCATTTTCTGTTCAAATATTGGCGGATAATGTACGAAAAGACAGTTGCTACAAACAAAACTTTTACTGAATAGTTACCGATGACACAACTTCCAGGTCATTCAAAGTGCCGAAAGAAATATTGCGATAGAAAGTCCTATTGCATATATAAAACATACGAACCTTACCTAAGACATATTCTTGTATGTAGTCATCATATTTGTCTTTAAAACCGATGTATAGATCGTTGCATCTGAATATGAGGTCATCGCTGTTTTCAAGCAGGAAGAGATACACTCGGTACGGACAAAACCACTTCGACAGCCTTTATTTTATCGTAATACGACCGGACATCTCAGATTTTTGTCTGAATTACATGTGTAGACTTCGGAGACTATACAAAAACTAAAATATGTGTTTAAACCCAAAATAACAGCGGTATTAGTATAAAAATACATTTTTATAATCAATTATCAAAAGCACTCTCTTTATGTTGTATGAGCGGTAAAATGTGCGTGAGGGGATACATTTGTGACGTATCGCGCGTGAAAACTTGGAAAGAGAACTGCATGATGGGATATATTTGTTGGGTTAACTTTTGGTTAATTTAACCATTCTAGTTAAGTAACCAGTTTGGTTATCTGTTTTATACAAGTGTTTAACCAGTTTGGTTAGTTAACCAAACTGGTTAAAAGTTAACCCAAGGTTAGAGTTTAACCCTGGGTTAGTTTAACCAACGTTTATACAATCGGGTGCTGGTGACTTACTTTAACCGATATGACTCATTTTTTTTCATGTCCCTTGCACTGAAAATGTGGCCTCTTCAGTGTACAAAAGGTTTTTCAAAAATCTGACCTGGTGGTCTAGTTTTTGACCCCACATGACCCATTTTCCAACTTGTCTGAGATATCATTAAGTCAAACATTCTGACCATCTTTCATATGTATTGGACAGAAAATGTAGCCCCTAGAGTGTATTCAAGGTTTTTCTAAGATTTGACCTTGTGATCAAGTTTTTGACAAAACATGATCCTTTTTCAAACTAGTCCAAGATATTATCAATTTGATGAGTACTTGACTGAAAATGTGGCTTGTAGTGTGTACACAAAGTTTTATTAAGATTTGACGTTGTGAACTTGTTTCTGACCAGACCTGACACATTTTAAACTTGTCCAAGATATCATTAAGACGAACGTTCTGAGTAACTTTCTGTATTGGACTGAAAAATGTGGCCTCTAGAGTGTAAACAAGGTTTTTCAAAGATTTGACTAGCTGACCTAGTTTTTGACCAGACTTAGACAATTTTCAAATTTTTCTGAGATATTATTAAGACAGACATTCTGACCAAGTTTCATGAGTATAAGACTCAAACTTTAGCCTCTAGAGCATACACAAGGTAAAAGTTGATGACAGAAAATGCATGTGGGACCCACAGACCCAGCATGATCACAAGCTCACCTTGAGCACTTTATGCACAGGTAAAGTAAAAAGTCCAGTTGCTGCTTTACCTGCAAGACCAGGCCTCAGTCCTGGCTGGTTGGTGTTCTCATACTGTGTTTGTATAAGTGCTGGAATAGAAGCCACTGCTTTTCCAAGTCTGGCTGATGTTCCATGTTTGTATGTTGATGAGTAATAAATTCCTCTCAGAAGATTTTTAAATTCTTTTCCAACTAAAGATGATAGGAAACTTGCATATCCTACAAGATAGATAAACAAATTAAATCTTTTATTCTATACTGTTCAGTTCTCAAATATCTGCATAGATTAAATCAGACATACTGACAAAAATTTGCATCTGCACACTGTCAGTTTGTTTGTATTGGAGTTTAACACTGTTTTAACTCTTTACCAAACGACAAAATTTTTCGACTTGTCCAAATTGAAACATTTGCAGACAACAAATCAAATGTTGCTCAAATGACTGGATTTTTCTATGAAATGTTAGATAACATTGTGGGAAAAGGAGAAAATGCTATTTTCTCCTTTTCCCACGACGTTTTCAAAAGCCTTCTTCTTCAGGGTCGTTAAAAGTTTGATTTTGTGACCAAGAGTTAACAGCAGTGCCTAGACAGTGTCAAAGAATGCTCCAAATATAGCATGATGATCTATCCCATGTGCAACTTGAATAAATCCAAAATTTTACTATCTGGTAAAGAGTTAAACAATTTTGTAGGAAACAACTTAACTCTTTACGAAAGGAAAACAATTCAGACTTGTCAAAGTTTAAAGCACCTTATGATGGCAAATTACATGTGAATCAAGTGATGGACTTTGTTCTAGAAATGATAGAAAACATTGTAGGAAAAGAAGAAAATGTAGTTTAATCTTTTACCAGATGGCAAAATTTTAGCTTTGTCCAAAATGGAAACATTTGCAGATGGCAATTTCAATGTGGCTCAAATGGTGCAAATTTTCTCTGATAGGGTAGAAAACATTGTGGGAAAATGAGAAAATGCTGGTTACCAGCATTTTCTTCTTTTCCCATAATGTTTTCAAAAGGCTTCTTTCCAAGAGTGGTTAAAAGTTGGGATCGTGTAGTAAAGGGTTAAAAGCATTTCCCCCTTTTGTCACAAACTTTTCAAAAACCTTTTTCCCCAGAGTTATTAAAACTCAGGGTTGTTTAGCATAGGAATAAACAATACATTTTTGTTAAAGTCAACATTGAACTTAACTTGCATCTCCGTTGTATAGATGAGTACACATAAAGACATCATGGCATAAGAGGAAATTGCTCAATACAAGCAATTTCTCCTTTTGCCAAACCCTTTACCACACAACCACAAATTTCAATGACCCTGAGGAGGAAGCCCTTTGAAAGCATGATGCCAGTATAACCAGCATTTTCTCCTGTTTCCACTGTGTTTTCTTCCCCTCCAATGACAGAAATCATCATAAGGACTATTTTTAAATTTTTCATCTCTAAAACTAGTGATTTCATTTGGGAAAAAGAGCAAAATTTAGGTCCAGTCTTTGCTTCAACCCTTTACCGCACAATGTCAACTTTTAACAACTCAGAAGTCTTTTGAAAACACTGTAGGAAAAGGAGAAAATGCTGGTAACCAGCATTTTCTCCTTTTCCCACAATGTTTTCTACCTTATTAAAGACAAATTGCACCATTTGAGCCACATTGAAATTGTTGTCTGCAAATGTTTTCAATTTGGACATGGCTAAAATTTTGTCGTCTGATACAGGGTTAAACTTTTACCACACAACAAAAATGTAGCCTTGTCCAAATGGAAAGCATGTGCAGGCAACAATTTAAATCTGGCTCACATGATTGAAGTAAGTCTTTGATGGAGTTTAAAACATTGTGGGAAAAGGAGAAAATGCTGGTTACCAGCATTTTCTCCTTTTCCCATAATGTTTTCAATAGGCCTCTTCCTCAGGGTCATTAAAACTCAAGACTGTGTGGTAAAGAGTTAAAATACGAACTCCATGTGTCCCCTGACAAATACTATAATTGCCGTCTTTACTGGGCCAGATCATGCAAGTTGGTGCCCTAACTCAATTACCTCCCTTGCATGTCTGGCAGTTGAAAAGGCCAATTTCTGCTCATACAACCTTAAGCAATTGAATTACAAAGACAAAAAACATGATCTGTTCAACATTAATCTGATTCTAAACCCTTAAAGCAACACATGAATGACATCGAAATTTTCATTCACAAAGCACGACCTAAATTTTCCATTCTAACTCCTTTCCAAGGAGCAAAACTTCAGACTTGTTCCAATAAAAAGTTTACAGAATACAAGTTAAATTTAGCTGAAATAAGATTTGCCTTTGAATGCTGTCAGCATTTTCTCCTTTTCCCCCACAACGTTTTCAACAAAAGTCATCTTTCTCAGGATCATTAAAACTCAAGATGTTGGTTATATGTTTTTTTAGACCAAAATAGCTCAAATGCATCAACCCTTTACCACACAAAGCCAACTTTAAACGACCCTAAAGAAAAGACTTTTGTACTTTGGAAAACACTGTGGGATAATATCTGTCTTTGAAAAAGTAGAAAACATTGTTGGAAAAGGAGAAAATGCTGATAACCATCATTTTCTCCTTTTCCCACAATGTTTTCTACCCTTTGAAAAAAATAATAATCTTTTAACTCACATTTATTTTGTCATCTGCAAATGCTTTCAATTTGGACAAGTCTGAAATTTTGTTGTTTGGTAAAGAGTTGAACAGCATGAGTCCTTGATCAGAGTTCATCTTCCCTGCAGTCCAGGTTAGTATTAACCAACCTTTCTTGATTTTGTTCTAGGTCTAATTCCAGATTTGGTTTAGCCAATCAGAAGTGGTGTTACTTTCAAATTTGGAAAATTTTGGAGAATAAGACTATGAATGTTTTTAAGAATGGCTGGTGATTACAGACCCTGACCTTAACTCTTTACCAAAAGTAAAAAATTTAGATTTGTCAAAATTGAAAGCATTTGCAGACGACAATTTCAATGTGGCTCCAATGATGGAATTTCACTGTGATAGTGAAGAAAACATTGTGGGAAAAGGAGAAAATGCTGGTTACCAGCATTTTCTCCTTTTCCCACAGTGTTTTCAAAAAGTTTCTTCTGTAGGGTCGTTAAAACCCGGGATTATGTGGTAAAGAGTTAATCAACTTTGTCCAAAACATTGAGTTTTGCTTTTTATGGCTTTGACTTAGCTAAATCAGTAGAGCAAAAAGTACACTTTTCACAGTAATTGGTACAATTTCATCTCTGTACAAGATGACAAAATTCTAAATTTGTCCATTTTCAAAGCAACGCTAAGATGGAAATTTGAATTTATCTTGAAAGATAACTTTTGTATTTGAAAAAATACAAAACATTGTGGGAGAACAAGCAATTTCGTTGAAATGATATCCCCCGCCGAAAAAGACCTTTTCAAAAACTTACGCGACTGCGTAACTCAACTCCCAGTCAGCCATTTTGCATCGAATCAAAAAAAGAAAAAAAGTATACCAGAATAGGTTATTGTACACATGTATAAAATTTCATGACATTCCGTCCAATGGTATTGGAGATATTGTCCCGGATAGACACATGGACGGACGGACGGACAACGCTAAAACATAACATCCATTTTGTCCTATAACTACTTATTTGACTGGTCCTTTGAAATGCGGAAAATTGATAGTAAAATGTTTTGACCCAGGTCAGCCTGAGCAGACTGCAAAGGCTGACCTGGATTGATACTTTTAGCAGATTCATTAAGTCCCCTTTTCACAGAGCATGACTAAAATTATTCTTGAAAATACAAGTCTTTTAAATAACACCTCTTTTGTGGGCCACCATGTATTCAAAGAAAGACCAACCTTGCATGGTGAGCTTTTCTTGATCCTGTAGCAGTCTGATATAGCATACACCTGGTGGGGTAGGTATAACACTGTCTATAGTGTCCTCTTCGTTGTCACCCTGTTCAAGGGCCGCCTGTGCTTGAAGGACAAACTCTTCAACGATCTGTAACAAAATTTCTTTTTAAATGGAATTAATCCTTAAAGTGCCGCATAAATCCAAAAGAAATTTTTATCCAATAAATACTACCCAGATAATCAAAATATCATGGTTGCTTATGTCTGCAGTGTAACAGCAAAGCTAACAGGTTAGATCAAAGATCAGACTGCATTTTTTGTGCAGCCTGATGTTGATCTACATTGGCAACAATTGTTGTGAAAGGTGTTTTAAAGGTTAAAACTGTATCTCTGTTCTCTTTACTTTGTGTTTGTTACAAATTCATTTAATAATTTCTTTGCATGCTACCCTCACTAACTTTGCCTTCTGTCCGTCTTTTTATCTGTTTATTCTTTGCACCCTTCAGTCATTGAGCTTGTTTTTAAATTTCATTCATCACATTCATCACTATATATTACTACCACTCAGTCAGCTAAACACCTGAATTTACCCCTATTTTACTGTGACCTTACAGTTCCTTTATGCTTGCAAAAAAAATATACTGTATATGTGGATATCCATGTGTGTCAAAAAATTTGCGAATTACTGATTACAGACATTTTACGCACGAAAATGTTTGCGAATTCAAGCCACTCATTATTTGATGGTATACTCGTAGTAAAATATGCGTACAGAAAAATTTGCAAATATTACAAATTTGCGAAATTGCAAAAATTTCCATGTTACAAAAATTTCGACTTATACAGTATTTAGATGTATTTATTAGCGTTTTACAACAAATTTTGAGTAATTGCAAAAAATTCTGAACCAGCACCTTTCAGACTGACAAAAAAGTGTTTTTTTTTTTTTTCAAAGTTTGTGGGGGAGAAAAAGTAACCTTTTAAAGCGAATTCAATAAATCAAGCCAAATTTAATTTGTCCTCTGCAAACGCTTTCAAAATGGTCAAGTCTCAAAATTTGATCATGTTGTACACATGTAACCATGTACCATGCAAATCTGAGTTTTAATGACCCTCAGCAAGACGGCTTCTGAAAACATTTGGGAAAAGGAGAAAATGCTGGTGACCAGTTTTTTCTCCTCTTCCCACAAGGTTTTCTAACATTTTCTTCACCCGAAATCATCATTTGAGCTACATTTGATTTGTTGTCCGCTAGTGCTTTCAATTTGGTCATGTAGACAATTTAGCCATTTGGTAAAAGGTTCACTCTGTACCAACAACCCTGAGCAAACAGCCTTTTGAAAACCTTTTGGGAATATAAGAAAATGAGAAAATGCTTGCAATCAGCATTTCTCCTTTTCCCACATGGTTTTCTACACTTTAACAGACAATTTCCATCATTTCAGTTACATTTAATTTTTCATTTACAAATGCTTTCAATCTGGAGAATTCGAAAATTTTATCATGTGGTACAGAGCTAAGGGAATAGACAGACTTACATTAAGTACTCAGTAAAATTTCAGTAAAGTGCACAAAAAGAAAATTAAACAGAGAAATAGGATTTTAACAACAAAAGGGAAGAAAATTTCACCCACAAAATTAGCCATTTTATGTACAGAAAGACAGTTTTATTGCCATGGAAACAACAAAACAATTGAAAACAGTCTAAAGCAAACTTAATTTGGAAACTGTAACATGAAAACCTAGCAGAAAATTGGATTAAGAAGAATAAACTTTACATAAAATAGGACAACAAAACACACTTAACAGTTTACCACACAATCCCGACTTTTAATGACCCTGAGAAAGAAAGCCTTTGAAAACATTGTGGGAAAAGGAGAAAATGCTGGTAACCAGCATTTTCTCCTTTTCCCACAATTTTTTCTACCCTATCAAAGACAGAAATCATCATTTCAGCTTCATGTATTTTGTCGTCTGCATAAATATGCTTTCAATTTGGTAGAGTCCAAAATTTTGTCATTAGGTAAAGGGCTAACCTACACTGTCTGCCGTTTCATCAAATATTTTGCCTCAAATGGCCTTGCAAACCACGTTCTGTTAACCTCTACATAGCCAAATGAACCCAAACAACATTTTCAATCCAGAAAAAAGACCAGTCTAGAAAAAAGACCCAGTTAACCACCATGTGAAGGTTGGTCTTGTCCAAGCGACGCGAAGATGTGTAGGTTAATAATCAGACTGCTTTGCATAGTCTGACCATGATCTGCACTGGCTGCAAAGGCAATTACAGTTGCAAAAGACTTTTGAAAGATTAATGCTTATCAGATAATCAGGGAAAGATGCACTTTCCTAATTGCTTTTTATGCTGACAAACATTTGCAACTTAATCATTAACCAAACAATCCTTTGTCTTTAAAACCCAACTGAAGACAGACTTTTAAAAACATAGCTGGAAAAGAACAGAATACTGGTAATCAGTATTTTCTCCATTTCCCACTGTGTTTTTTTACCATTTAAAAGATTAATCCTTTCACTTGAGCAAAATTTACTTTTGCCATTTGCAAATGCTTCGAATTTAGACATTGCTCATATGTTTTCATGTGCTAAAGGCTTAAATCCAATCTAGATTTACACCTTTACCACACAATCCCGACTTTAAACGACCCTGAGAAAGAGACCTTTTTAAAACATTTTGGGAAAAGGAGAAAATGCTGGTAACCAGCATTTTCTCCCTTTCCCACAATGTTTTCTACCCTTCCCAAGGCAAATTTCTATAGTCGTGAAAGGCGCTTTAAGGGTTAAAATTAAAGTACACTGTCTAATACTGATAAATTTCATTTAATGAAGAATACCCTACATAACCAGGTTTGCCTCTCAAGACATTCACCTTTAATAGAAAAAAGACATTTGCCTTTTTGAGGAATACAAAAACTACAGTAAAAGAACATCGCAGGTCTAAAATTTTGTGAATTACCAAATCTTGACCTTGTGCGTGTTTAAATTTCAATGTAATGTAAAACTACCTTATTTTTCAATTTAACAAGCAATTTCGTTGAAATGATATCCCCTGCCGAAAAAGACCTTTTGAAAAATTTACGCGACCGCGTAACTCAAAGTCGCTCCTAGTCGGCCATTTTGCATCGAATCAAAAAAGAAAAAAAAATATATCGGCAGAACAGATTATTGTACACATGTATAAAGTTTCACGAAATTCCATCCGATGGTATTGGAAATATTGTTCCTGACAGACACACGGATGGACAGACGGACAATGCTAAAACTATATCCCTCCGCCTTCAGGGGGGGATAATAAATCTCCATTTCTACTTCAATGAAACGTTCTCAATCAGCAGTATAAACTCATCTACACGGTATTCTGGTTGACCTTGATAAAAAAAGGCACTCAATGCATCATCTAACACTAGGTGGTATTATACAAATACATAATGATCTGATTTGGGTTACATATGCTTGACTACTTTCCTAGATGGCAATTGATGCAACGAATTTCAACATTAAATATATGTTTATTTAAAATAACCCTACCTGGTATGATTCATCCAGCAATAATTAGCTAGCATCAGTCATTTATAAACATAGCTCCTATAGGCTTTGGAAATGGCCTCGGTAAAAGCCCAGACTTTTTTTTGTTGAAAGTCTGAGGAAAAACACTGCACAAATATGGTTTTCCTTAAATCTATATTTAGAAACTGTATACAAAGATTTGCAGTTAGCATTGGTATTTTTTAAAATTATTTTTGCAGTTTGAAATAACTGAATTTTAGGAAATTTGGAGTGAAAAACAGACTAGTCTCTATTTTACCACAGAAGTATTGTTTATAGCCATTTTCTCCATTGCTACTTTTTAGCGTCAGAGTTTTAGTTCACCCATTGCATATTAATATTTATCCTGTACACATCTATCTTCGAAGTATGTGACATTTGCAGACAACAGCACCACCGATGTTGACAAGGGTCCCAGTCAATTGTTCCAACATGACCCAGTGTCTAGGTACAATATAACCAACAATACAGGTTAAATTTACCCCGTTAGGTATCTTTGCAATCCTAATATCAATATGCAAAAATTGCGAAGATTTCCATTATGCGAACATTCCCAGTGTTACAGTAGTTTTTCTTGTTCCAAAAAAAAATGGAAATTAAAGTAACAATAAAGCACAAATGTAAACAAAGCAGGTGTTTAAATGTACGAGAAATTTATATCATACCATTTAAAACAAGATGTCTGTTTGTAAAACAGTCATGCCCCCTACTGCCACATTGATACAGGAAGTGGCACAGTTCATAAACTGATAACAAAAGAATTGATTGGGAAATATCAATGTCATCTTTTTGATTTATAGCCCACTTCAATTGTTAAACGTGATAATCTGTCAACAGTTCACATAATTATACACACCGCCGTGTGTATACATACAAGATTGTAAACAGTCACCGATACACAGACTGGGTTATCGATTTTCTTTTCGGCAGGTGCGTTCGACTTCCGTTTTTTCCCAGTCGACTTCGATGCTTACTACGTCCCCGATAATACGCGAATAAAATGTTGGAGCCACAAGTTGAACCACATATGATGATTTTTGAGACACTTTAATTTTTTTTGAGCAAATGGCTCAAGTGGCGAACGGCAGCGCGGGCCCTGAATCATCTGGTGGTCACTGTGACCTTGACCTTTCACAGATTAACCTTAAAATAAATAGGGATCATTTACACTCCAAGATGAATGTCTGTACAGAATTTGAAGGACCTAGGTCATTTCTGTGTGTAGTTATCATCTGGACAAGGTTTGGTCTATATATAATTAAGTTGAAGGACACTGTGACCTTGACCTGTGATAGATTAATCTCAAAATCAATAGGGATCATTTACACTCCGAGATGAATATCTGTACAGAATTTGAAGAACCTATGTCAATTCTGAGTCTAGTTATCATCTGGACAAGGTTTGGTCTATATATCATTAAATTGAAGGCCACTGTGACCTTGACCTTTGATGGATTAATCTCAGAATCGATAGGGATCATTTGCACTCCAAGACGAATGTCTGTGCCAAATTTGACAAACCTAGGTCAATTCTGTGTCTAGTTATCATCCGGACAAGGTTTGGTCTATATATCAACATGTTGACGGTCACTGTGACCTTGACCTTTGACTGATTGACCTCAAAATCAATAGGGATCATTTACACTCCGAGACCCATGTCTGTGCCAAATTTGACAAACCTAGGTCAATTCTGTGTCTAGTTATCATCCGGACAAGGTTTGGTCTATATATCAACATGTTGACGGTCACTGTGACCTTGACCTTTGACCGATTGACCTCAAAATCAATAGGGATCATTTACACTCCGAGACGCATGTCTGTGTCAAATTTCACGAACCTAGGTCAATTCTGTGTCTAGTTATCATCTGGACAAGGTTTGGTCTATATATCAGCATGTTGACGGTCACTGTGACCTTGACCTTTGACCGATTGACCTCATAATCAATAGGGATCATCCACACTCCGAGACGCATGTCTGTGCCAAATTTCACGAACCTACGTCAATTCTGTGTCTAGTTATCATCCGGACAAGGTAAGGTCTACCAACCGACCGACATTAGCAAAGCAATGTACCTCCACTTCGTTGAAGGGGGGCATAAATATGGAAATTATTGTGAAGATGACAATCTGTCATTGTATGGTCGATCCAAGTGTTAGCCGCTGACATAGCAATTGATTTCAAAACTAGGTTAAAACCTGCCAAGTAGCTCCGTCTTTTGTTTACTTTTAGCCTGATTTTAAAATTCTTTTTTCTGCCAGCGACTAACATATGGCCCGACCACACGATAACAGACTTTCACCTTCATGATATTTTCCGTACTTTTAAATGGTATGATTTAAACTTAAATGTATTATGGCACCTCTTTTGATATTTTGGCCTCTACTGGGCCTTTAATGATATCAAGGCCCTGGAGCAACCAAATGTAAACAATTGTGCATAAAGTACAACTAAATTTCATTCATAAAAACCCTTTACTACAAAACAAAATGTTACCCTCATCTGTATTAAAAGTAATTTGGTACGGAAAACTATAAGTGGCTCAAACGAGATTTGTCTGTGAAAATCTGAAAACATTGTGGGAAAAGGAGAAAATGCTGGTTACCAGCATTTCCTCCTTTTTCCTAAATGTTTTCAAAAGCTGTCTCTGCCAGACTTATCAAATCTCAGGAACGAGTGATAAAGGGTTAAAAGTATAGCAGTTATATTAAGTATAACAAAACTATGGTGGCATATTTCTGCCACGAGATACGAGATAGCTATCATGATAATTTTAGTAAACTATCGCGATAAATTAAAAGTTTCCTGGAAATCTTATCAAGAAAGTGAAAAGTTTCCTGATAAAAGTATCACGATAAACTAATATTTTATCGTAAAATTTCTCAACCGTGCTCGAAGCTGACATGCGAGATAAAACTATTGTGATATCTATAAATAGAAAATGCATCATTTGGATGAACTCGGTAGTTTTGACTTAAAGGGCAACTACAGCCAAAATCTCATTTTGGATATATGAATCCTTTAATGAAAACAATCTTGAAATTGAAAACCGTATTTCAATGTTATAAGCGAAAATGTAGTTGCACACCTGTGCGAGTTTGTGAAATCTGCGATAAACCGGATGTGACGCCACACTTATTTCAGCTTCTGTGAACTATTAATTTGCTCTGATACTGACTTTTTTTCTCACAGCCTTATCTTCCCTCATGTCGGGAGACGACTGTCGTATGCCGGGTGCCGAGTTAAAGCATTATGTCGAGCCAGGAGATGACTATTTATTCGCTAGTCTGCTGTCTGTCTGTCTGAACCGAATGATGTGGCTTAATATCAGATTTACCATTAATCCTCAACAGGTTAAATAAACTTTCATGCCGATTGCAAAATTTCGAATAGTGCTAGTTTTTGGAGATACAAAAATAGATATCTCCGTATTGGACACTGTACATAAGATCAGATTGCACGCTCTGTGCAGTCTGATCTTAATATACACTGTTTGGAAAAGGTCACTGAGTCACGCTCAGCAACCTTGGGGCCCCACAGAAATTTAAATGAGGCAAGAAATCAATGGTGAATTCACTGTTGATTATCCATCTCTTACATACGTGCGCGCGCGCGCGCGAGAGAGAGAGAGAGAGAGAGAGAGAGAGAGGGTGTAGTTAGAATAGAAATTCGACAAGCAGATTATGGAAGTTTTTCTTTTTTTTTATTTAAGATCGTATGAATGAGGAAAATACAAAAGCTATGACGTTAGACTTACCCATTTAACCTGTGTAAAATTCCAAATTCCATTCACATTTTATAAGAAAAAGGGCTCAATATGGTCGTGAAAACAAAAGAGTAACTTTGTACATGACATGTTTAGGACAAGTGCTTGTTAACCCCCAGCTGCAAGCTGGGCAAAAAAAATATGTGAGACCACCACGGTGCGATACCAACATCAAAGAGGCACCGAATTAACCCTTTGCATTGATAGAACACACAATTCTTTTCGCAAAATAAAAAGTTGGCGCACTAAAATCTTGTGTAAAGTTTGTATGCAGTTATAAATTTTTAATTTACGCCGCATTTTTATGGTCAGCAATCTGCATCTGTTATCTCGTACATGATTACAGCGAGAAATACGGAAGAAGAGAGTTAAATAATTTTTGTCCACGTTGGTATTTCCACTTAAATTTTACGCCTTACATGTCTCAGTATGTAGGAAATGGACTGACCCTGTATTTTACAGACGATCAAAAACGTTTACTGCATGATATGGAGGGCAGGAAGGCAGGAAGGCAAGAGGCAATTCAGACAATCTTTTAACGTTGTTGTTGATGAAAGAAACAAATTTGAAATTGTGAAAAAAAAACACGTAGGAAAATAAATGAAGATCAAGTGAAAAAATAAAAAATGGATTTAACTTTAATAGCAAATTCAGGATGTGTGCTGGATTTGACATTGTTCGTGAATGTTAAAGAGAGGATACGATTTCTGAGGTAGATTAAGGCTTTTAATTCTTCCCAAGCTGAAGGAGACATGTAAAATGCTGACTCTGATGGTGTAGATCAAGATCAGACTGCGCAGGATTTGTAGACCGTTCAATGATCGACGGTGTCCTATATTTGGTAGAAACAGCCTTAGACCTGTACTCGAATGACTTACTTTACACATTGCAACGTTCCTTCTTCCTTCTACCACCTAGTAGAAGAGAATTTTGGCATGTTTCAACTATCTTGAGTTATTATTTCTTTTTTATTTTTATCTTTTAAAATTCGTTGATTAGGCAGTGGTATAATTGAAATAACTTCAAAAAATAAATTTCAAAATAGTTTTGTTTCCCACCAGAAGAATAACTTTTCCTTTTCATAAGTACTATCTCCACTAGGCTAATTCATTAAAAAATTTCTTTCCTATGATTGTAGTAAGATGTAAGAGCAATAGAGGTGAAAATTCTGCAGTGCACAAGTGATTTAAACATGATAAAGCGATTTATATCTTTACGAATTTCATGCAGTTTTTTCAGTTTTCTGCGTTAGTTCATATATAGCGACCATATCTTCTCCGTGACACTTGTAACGTCACGGCAAACTGCCGGAAGTCACGATTTTTTCAATTAGCGACTGTCAGACAGGTGAAAATCCGAAGTTTTAACCTCTATATCTCGTGAAGTAAGCATCACAGAACGCTAAAAAAAGTTTTTGTTAACATACACTAGTATAGTTTTATCCGATTTGGAAATGAAAACTTTGGTCTGGAGTTACCCTTTAATAAGATTGCAGTAAGTAAAATTTCGAATCATTAACAATTTTTTTTGTACCTTAATTGGTAAATTTTGACAATTTGAAATGAACACAGGTCTGTAAAATCACAAAGACGACTCGAAATGCCTCCTACGAACAACTTTAAAACCATCCATGGAAAAGGAGAATTCATAAGGTTGTAGACGAAGGTGTTCCGAAACCGTATCTAATTATAGGTACCATGAATGTCAGTTGTAGGCACGAAAGCAGAAAAAATCATGATAAGAGTTAGAATTATCGCGATATTTTTATCATGAAAATTTTTGTTTTATCACGATACTTCTCTTAAATTATCATGATAGCTATCTCGTATCTCGCGGCAGAAATATGCCACCATACAAAACAATGATTGGCAGAACAATGAATACTAAAACAAGAATAAGTCCCAATTTTTAATGACCTACATGTAGCATAAGGAGGCTTTCGAAAACATTGCTGGTGACCAGCATTTTCTCCTTTTCCCACAGATTTTTCAAAAGCCTTCTTCCTTCGCCTTCAGCCTTCAAAAGCCTTCTCCTTTTCAAAGAATTCATTTAAAAGCCTTCATCCTGAAACAATGATTTGTTTGGCACCTGCAAATAATCTCAAAATGGACAAGTTTAAAGTTTTGTTGGTCTGGTAAAGAGTGGAATAGTCACTGATAAATTTGTGAAGAAAGAAGCCTGTTGTATGCATAAATTGGGAATAATTGCTGTAGATAATGACCAGTTTAGGAACAGAAGTCTGATTTATTACATTTCATAGGACCAAAACGTCTCTCCATTGTCGTCTTATTAAACCCTTAACCCTTTACTAAACAATCCTGAATTTTAACGACCCTGAGAAAAAAGCCTTTTGAAAACATTGTGGGAAAAGTAGAAAATGCTGGTAACTAGCATTTTCTCCTTTTCCCACAATGTTTTCTACCATATTAAATTCAATTATTTGAGATAGATTTAAATTGCTGTCTGCAAATGCTTTCAATTTGGACAAGTCTACATTTATGTCAGGTGGTAAATGGTTCATCAAACAATCACATATTTTAATGACCATGTGGAAGGTTTTTAAAAACACTGCGGGATTTAGAGAAAATGCTGGTTACCAGAATTTCTACATTTATGTCATGTAGTAAAGGGCTTATCAATCACATATTTTAATGACCATACAGAAAGTTTTTAAAAACATTGTGGGATTTAAAGAAAATGCTGGTAACCACCATTTTTTCCTGTTCCCACTATATTTTTAACCATTTCATAGACGAATTTCATCATTTAAGTCACATTTAATTTGTTGTCTGCAGATGCATTCAATTCAGACAAGTAAAAAATTGTCATTTTCCTATTTGGTAATGCATTAAGGAAAATATTTCCAGGGCTCCACAAAAAAAAAAGATTCTTACCAGCCTATGGCTTTTATCTTTCTTTTTCAGTGATATCAATATTTACCTTAGCTCTTTACTGTACAACCTCGACTTTTAAAACAACCTTGAGAAAAAGAACTTTTGAAAACACTGTGGGAAAAGGAGCAAATGCTTGTCATCAGCATTTTCTCCTTTTCCCACAATGTTTCACATCCTTTCTGGTACAAATCCCATCATTTGTGCAGTATCTAAATTGCTATCTGCATATGCTTTCAATATAGACCATTCTAAATTTTGTTGTTTGGTATAGAGTTAACTCTTTCAGCACAAAATATGTCTTTCTCCTTTTCCCACAATATTTTCCATCCTTTCTGGTACACATCCCATCATTTGTGCAACATCTAAATTGCCGTCTGCATATTCTTCCAATTTGGACCAGTCTAAAATTTTGCTGGTTGGTAAAGAGATAACCCTTTCAGCACAAACTTTAAGTCTATCACTTTTCACCGCTCAAAATACAATGCACTGAATTTGTTAATTTTTATTACAGTTTGACGCCATTTTTACAACTCTGGTCATGTAAAGGTAGCTACTGCACCTAAGAATGTCTTTCTTGGCTTTCTCACATCAATACCTACACAACTTTCTTTCTAAGCCACTGACTTCTTTTCTCACAAGCATAAGAGATGAAAAGCAAAAATTGCTGCAACCAGGTATCAAACCCGCAACCACAAGGTCACGAGTCAGATACATTGACCACTGAGCTACCAATCCACTGAATCTTAGAATGATTTTTATCTTATTGGCTTGACTAAATCCTAGATCAGACAACATGTACTGTGTAGTCTGATCTTGATCTTTATAGTCAACAAGAGCCCTATTTATTGTGCTTGGCTGTCTTACCACTAAAAAGTTCTCACCTTGTATTTAAAATGGGACAGTTTGAAATGTTCTGGTCCAAACTTGGACAAGGCATGAAATGCTGCTACAACAACATTGGGGTGCCCTGATTGGGTATACAACCACAGTCTTCTTACAGTCTCTTCCAGAAATACCTGTAAAAAAGAAAGAAAACTCTTATCTGTTAACTTATTTGCTCTAAAAGACAACTTTTTAGAATATTTTAGCAGGTAGAGAAAATTGTGAATTGCTTATAACATGCTATTTTTACCTATTCATAATTCTTTCACTCTTACCACACAACAAAATTTTGGAATTAACAAAATTGGTAGTAATATTTTAAATCAATAACCAACATTAAAATCTCGGCATTTGAAAAACAGTTAATTATTTGAATTAGTTATCAGTGTATGTAAATTTTTGAAAAAGAGGGTCATGGTTGCCTTGTATCGCTCTAATTGTTTAACTCTTTACTAAACAACAAAACTAGAGGCGCTTGAGCACCTGTATCGCTCCACAGGCCTGATATTTCTATAATGGCGAAAGGAAGTTTTTAACAATTATCATTCAATCCTGCATTTTAGCTCACTGAAGAAACAATTTGGTAGACAACCACCATAGGAACTTACCTGCAAAACAACAATGAAATCCAATGAATAGTTTTAGAGAAGAAATTTTTCAAAGATTTTACTTTATACCATAAAAGGAAAATGAGTCTCCCATAAAAGCCATGTTTTTTGACAGATCTTTTTTTTTTTAAGGAATTCTGTAAACCTGTATCTAAGGAACATTCCTGCAAAATAATAATGCTATCCAAATAGCGGTTTGGGAGGAGAAGATTTTTAAAGGTTTTTTACTTTGGTTGCCATGGCAACCAGAATTCTTCATGGAACACAATTATTTGAAGGAATTTGAAAGAGGACCACCAAAGGAACATTCCTGTGAAATTTGGTAAAAATCCAGTCAATAGTTTCTGAGGAGAAGTTTTTTAAAGAAAAAGTTTACGGACGCACGAACGGACGAACGGACGAACGAACGGACGGACGGACGCACGACGGACACAAGGCCATGACAATAGCTCTCTGGCCTTCGGCCAGTGGAGCTAACAACAATGAAATCCAATGAATAGTTTTAGAGAAGAAATTTTTCAAAGATTTTACTTTATACCATAAAAGGAAAATGAGTCTCCCATAAAAGCCATGTTTTTTGACAGATCTTTTTTTTTTTAAGGAATTCTGTAAACCTGTATCTAAGGAACATTCCTGCAAAATAATAATGCTATCCAAATAGCGGTTTGGGAGGAGAAGATTTTTAAAGGTTTTTTACTTTGGTTGCCATGGCAACCAGAATTCTTCATGGAACACAATTATTTGAAGGAATTTGAAAGAGGACCACCAAAGGAACATTCCTGTGAAATTTGGTAAAAATCCAGTCAATAGTTTCTGAGGAGAAGTTTTTTAAAGAAAAAGTTTACGGACGCACGAACGGACGAACGGACGGACGGACGGACGGACGCACACAACGCCATGACAATAGCTCTCTGGCCTTTGGCCAGTGGAGCTAATAATAGAACTGTTCAAATTGAAAGCATTTGCAGACAATTTCAATCTGGCTCAAATGATGGAATTTGTCTATGATAGGGTAGAAAACATTGTGGGAAAAGGAGAAAATGCTGGTTACCAGCATTTTCTCCTTTTCCCACAATGTTTTCAAAAGGCTTCTTCCTGAGGGTCGTTAAAAGTCGGTATTGTGTGGTAAAGAGTTAACTCATTACCAGACAACACTATAGACTTATCCAAGTTGAAAGCATTTGCAGATTACAAATTAAATAAGGTTAGAATGATAGGATTAGTATTTAAAACAATAGGAAACATTGTGCAGAGAGGAGAAAATGCTGGAAACCAGCATTTTCTCCTTTTCCCCACAGTGTTTTCAAAAGCCTTCTTTCCCAGGGTGGTTAAAATTCTTGACTGTCTCTTAGAAGATTAAAAAGCAAGCCAGTCATTAATGACCTTGAGGAAGACAGCTTTTAAAAAAATTGTGGGGAAAGGACAAAATGCTAATAATCAGCAATTTCTCCTTTTCCCACAAGGTTTTCTGTCCTTCCAAAAACAAATTTCATTTATACAGTCATATCTATTATGTTGTGCAAATGCTTTCAATTTGGTCATGGCTAAGATTTTGTCATTTGGTAAAGGGTTATGCTGAAGATCATTTAACTCTTTACCAAACAACAAAATTTTAGACTGGTCCAAATTGAAAGCATTTGCAGACGACAAAATAAAAGTGACTGAAAATTTGAAATTTGTTTTGGGAAGGGAAGAAAACTTTGTGGGAAAAGGAGAAAATGCTGGTTACCAGCATTTTCTCCTTTTCCTACAATGTTTTCAGAAGGCTTCTTTCTCAGGGTCGTTAAAAGTTGGGATTGTGTGGTAAAGGGTTAAGCTAGTTATAGATGGAATATGACCAACAGTTTTTACCAAAATTACTGTTAAAGATTTCCCTACTAGTCTCTTTAAATACAACCAGCCATCCACACCAGTCATGTTTTTTTCCCGTTCTTTCTTTTTGCCAGAAATCAAAACTCATCAATTAATCAGAAGTACATATTACCAAAGATCGATCATTAAAATGTAAGCAACCTCTTACAGTTCTTTACATGAAGATTTTCCAAAATTTTGAAGTGGGCTTTATGCATCTGCAAAAGGATCTACCTATGCCTGGGTCAAAACTTTTTGCTCTTGATAATTTTTCTGCATGTCAAAGGACCAGTGTATCTCATGATTCAGTCGGCTGTCATACAAAATGGACTTTATGGATCCATAATCATGTGATGACTTGTTTGGCATGATGGATCAGCATTAAGCCCCCTTCTGCCAAAGTGTGGCTCATTAAAGAGTTCAATAATAAAACAATCTATCTGAATGAAAAAGAACCTTACTTCGTATGCCTTTGAACTAGCTGGTAACTGAGGCACTAGTGACAGCAGGTCACAGATCTTTTCAATCACAACTGGTCTGAAAATAAAAACAATGATTAACCCTTAACCTGCTTATTAAGGGAAATGAAAATTTCAAGCCAATAATAAAAATCCTACTTTTGTTATTTCAAAATTATTATGTTGGGGAAAAATCTCCTTATTGGAAAGTGTAGATCCGACTGCATGTTCTGTGCAGTCTGGTCTTGATCTACACTCTTTGCAAAAGGTTCTTAAGTCACACAAAGGAGTGTAAGGGTGAAATATTGATTAAAGAAGTATATAGATGACAAGCAAAATACCATGAATTTACCTGGTTTCCTTCAAAAGCTTATTTTCAAGGACTTTCCAAGTGGAAATGATGTCAATCACCTGGAAGTAAACAAGGAAGTAATCGTCTATAGATTCAGACATAACAAGCTTAACACAGTCAATAATTCTTTGAAAATACCTGCAAAATATTGTCAAACCCTTGCAACTCATTTCTGAGTGACTTCCCAATATTTTGTAATGTGTCTTTAACTTACCTGTTTTACTCCATAGCTCTATGAATAACATGAGAACGGCATGTGAGTGCCCGGGCATGACTGCAGTTGCTTTTTAAAGTAAATATCTTCAGTAATGACAGAGATATGACAAAATGTCAGTGTTTGCATAATAAGAGCAACAACTCAGATGCAGACGGTGAAAGGGCTATGACAATACCTTGACTCTTTCTTCAAGCCAAGCAAAAAAGTTTGTCATCAAATAAAAGGATGAAAATAATTTCAAAACAAGAGCACCTTATGCAGGTACCAACACTAGGCTGCAGTTTATTGATTTTCAATTTTCTAAATTGAACAAGAGGGCCATTTGCCCAAAAGCACTAACCTGAGTAAAGTCATCTATGATTGATAAAGCTGAAGAGATCCTGGTTTTAATGATTTAAAACGCATGTGTGTAAGCGACCTACTTTTGACCTACTTCTGAACTCGTCACAGACAAACATTCTGATCTAGTTTCATGAGTATCAGGCTGAAAATGTGGCCTGTAGTGTGCACACAAGGTATTTCTAAGATTTGGCTTAGTGACCTACTTTTAGATCTGAGGCGACCCAGTTTCATGCTTCTCTCAGGTATCATCAACAATACCCACTAACCTACTTTCATCAGTATCAGCCTGAAAATGTGGCTTCTAGACTACAAACAAGGTTTTTGCTCAGATTTGACCCAGTGACCTACTTTTTTATGGGACATGACTCAATTTCAAATCAGTCTAAGACATCATCAAGACAAATATTCTGACCAAGTTTCATAAGTATCAGGCTGAAAATGTGGCCTTTAGACAGCACACAAGGTTTTTCAAAGATGTAGCCCAGTGACCTTATTGACCCAATGTGACTCAATTTCAAACAGGTCTTAGATATCATCAAGATAAACATTCTGCATTCTGACCAAGTTTACTATCAGGCTGAAAATGTTGCCTCTAGACTGCACACAAGGTTTTTCTCAGATTTGACCCTGTGACCTACTGCTTGACTGGACATAACCAAATTTCAGTCTTGTCCGATATATCATTAAGACAATCATTCTGACTAAGTTTCAAGAGTATCCGGCTGAAAATGTGACCTCTAGTGTGCACAGAAGCTTTTTCTAAGATTTAGCCTGGTGACCTACTTTTTGACCCAATGTGACCCAATTTCAAACTTGTCCGAGATATCATCAAGACAAACATTCTGACAAAGTTTCATGAATAATGACTGAAAATGTAGCCTCTAGAGCGCATACAAGGTAAATGTCGACGCCTGGACGATGGACACAGCACAATCACAAAAGCTCACCTTGAGCACTTCAGGCTCAGGTGAGCTAAGAAGGGGCATAACTGTGTCAAAAATACTTTGATGGTTATCTGCCCTTGTTGTATGGGTTTCACTTTTGATAGTTAACCAACTGTCTTAGTTTGAAGTAAATATCTGTTTGAAATAATAAAAGAAGTATTATGTGAAAATGTCAGGGTTTGCATTAAAACAGCAATGACACAGATGCAGACATCGAGAGCACTTTGATAATAACTCAACTTTTTATCTTCAAAACAGTAAAGCCAAAAAGTTAGTCATCAATCAAAAGAAAGGATAAAACAAATAAGCCATGTCCTGTAAAAAGGAGGCTTAATGCATCTGCAAAAAGTATCAACCCAGGTCAGCCTGCACAGTCTGTGCAGGTTGACCTGGATCGAAACTTTTTGCTATTGGTTGATTTTCTGTAACTATGTCACTAGGCCAGTGTACCTCATAGTTCAGTCGGTTGTTATCCAAAATGGGTTCTATGGATCAACAGACATGTAGTGACATACTTGGTATCATAAGTCACTGAGATGCAATAAACCCCCTTTTGCCATAGCATGGTGTAAAAAAGGCAAAATCTGGAGAATTCACATAATTCAACCTAAGCCCTTGCTGACAATCTATTGTATATTGCAGCAAACCACTTTTGAAAACACTTTGACATCACTGCTTATAATGAGCGTTTTTTCCTTTTGTCCGCTGTGTTTCTACTTGTATTGTGCTAATTATCCCTTGTTTACATATATATTTTCAAACTACAGATTTGATGAAGAAGATAATGATGTAACCTTGACCTTTGTAATGGGATTGCTTGGTAAAGGGTTAGGACAAGTTTTACAACCTTATAGGTGTAAAAAGTCACATGCATATTTAACCCTTTACCAAACAATCCTGGGTTTTCACGACCCTGTAGAAGAGGCCTTTTAAAAACGTTGTGGGAAAAGAAGAAAATGCTGGTAACCAAAATTTTCTCCTTTTCCCACAATGTTTTCTAGCCTATCAAAGCAAGATTGCACCATTTGAACTACACTGAAATTGTTGTCTACAAATGCTTTCAATTTGGACAAGGCTAACATTTTGTCATCTGGTAAAGGGTTAAGAAAGTTATGATGACCAAATTAAGCAACAAATTGCCAATTAACTCTTTACGAAACAACAAAATTTTAGACCCATCCAAAATGAAAAATTATGCAGTTTAACTCTTTGCCACACAATCCCAACTTTTAACGACCCTGAGAGAGAAGCTTTTTGAAAACATTGTGTGAAAAGGAGAAAATGCTGGTAACCAGCATTTTCTCCTTTTCCCCCAATGTTTTCTACCCTTTGCCAAAACAATTTCAATTTTTCAGTCACATTTATGTTGTCGTCAGCAAGTGGTTTCAATTTGGACAGGTCTAAAATTTTGTTGTTTGGTAAAGAGTTAATATGGCTGAAATGATGGAATTTGTACATGAAAAGCAGGAAAAAATGGTGGAAAGAAGACAAAATGCTAGTTACCATCATTTTCTCCTATTCCTATCCTATTTTGAAACCTTTTTTTCAACATGGTTGTTAAAATACAGGGTTGTTTGCGAAGGGTTAATAAGATATTTTTACAGGTTCCAACCTCAGACTGACAAATATAGTAGAGAGCCTCCAGAGCCAGGGCAGCAGCAGGGCCACCTCTCTCATCAGTACAGGTATCTAGTATATCAGACAATGGGGCAAGAACCTCAGTACCATGTTGTTCTGGTCTGCAAGAAAACAAGATTAAAAATTTTTTTTAGATACCTTGTATATTATTATAATTTTTTTCTTTCTATTGACAATATGCAACCCTCTACTGTAAAAATGCTACTCGCCATGCCCTATAGCAGTCTTCTTTCTGAAAACATTGTAGACAAGAAATATCTTTAAAAAACGATAGACAGCATAAGAGGCACTTGGATATGAATATAGTTAAATTCGTTTGTAGTATAATATGAAGAGAAATGATGAAAACAGTTCTGAAGTAGCCTCTTTTAAATTGTTTTGCATGTGGTTGAAAGCGGAATTATCAATAACATTTAAGAATGGGGAAGCATGTTTTTGTACTAAAATGAAGCACCTTTCAAACATCGACGATTTGTTGTTATCAGAAGGCGGGGTTTTATCACCACTCTCAATGCTTAACCACACCCACCTACTCTTACTAGGAGTATTTTAGTAGGAACCCATTTTCTTCACTAACAACGCAATAAAACCGATTGTTCCCCTAGGTAGGCATAGTTATTCACATTGCAAATTGAATCACCAAATTCAAGATACAACATCTGTTTTCATTGTAGCAAGAAACGAAATAAGTTGTTTTACAACCCGTTTTCGTGTAAGACAATAGAGCGGTAGCCTGCCATTGCAGTTCGTATTCTGTTTTACGCGAGGAAAAATGGGTACCAAGTCTTTTACACTAAACAAAATAGAAAACTCGCCAATACTCATTGCTTTTAGTTTATCCATATGGTTACGATTATGGATGTTTTGCTAGAGTTTAACATCTGTATGGCCATAAAGTACAACTTTACATAGGTAAATATGATCATTACATGATTTTTTAGTCATTAACACTTTTAGCCAATGTCGGTAAATTTCTAATGTGACCTTTATTTTTTTGTGTAGTTTACATATATTTAGCCAATCACAAAATGAGTAACAATTCATTTCCTCCTAGTACTCAAAGTAGGTCAAAAGTGAGATCATACAGCTACGCCGAAAAAAAAGCAGTGTTTTCTATTTTGACCAAGAGCATATCTCTGTGTCAGTTACACCGGTTTTGCTTGGTCTAAAATAGCCAATGCAGGAATGGATTGGTTAACAATACAAGCTTGAGCTAAGCTAAATGGACATCTGAGGTGTTCAGACAAACATACAAATACCGGTATACTATTATTTGAAAGCTGCTTTTTACAAGAATATCTCTCAAGAAAACATGTCAGTGTGGATCCAAGATCACACAATACATTCAGAGAACTCTGATCTTGATCTACCCTTAACTCCTCAACAGATGAAAGAATTTTAAACTCCTCCAAGTTCTATGCATTTGCAGATGACAAATTTAATTTGGATAAAGTGAAAGGAATTTCTCCTTTTTCCACAAAATTTTAAAAGTGGAAACAGCTATA
This sequence comes from Hippopus hippopus, assembly GCA_946811185.2. Lineage (NCBI taxonomy): Eukaryota > Metazoa > Mollusca > Bivalvia > Cardiida > Cardiidae > Hippopus > Hippopus hippopus. Next base: position 47,277,646 of record OX328104.1, on the reverse strand, counting down.
CTTACACAGCTTTTAAATTTCCTGCTCTTGTTTGCTTGTTTGGTGTGTAACGCCGTGTCAACAGTATTTTACTTGTTTCACTGTGACAGTTCACAGATCCATTTTTTTCTCTTTATGAATACTACCCGAAGAAAGTGTTACTTGTTTCAGTGCACCAATAGTATTACCATATGTGCGAAAAATACATAGGTGCACTTTTTATTAACTATCCATGACAAAAACACATGTGCAGTATGGATGTGCTCCACCATCTGTGATAAATGTCATTAGGTAAAAAGTCGATGCAAAAGTCATGTACCAGTAGGTTGTTGCCTGCCAATAAAGGACCACTAGGTACAGATATCTCCCATGGCATAACATCTTATTCCTAACATTTAATTCTGCAATTTCAGGAATAATTTGGTCTATCTTTGTTAAAGCAGCTGAGATCAAAAAACGAACAAGAGTAAAAGGTCTACACCTTTAGGAAATAGACATAAATCTTTTACTAAATAATCCCATCTTTCAACAAATCTGGTTAAGATTTCTTTTGAAAACATGGTGGGAAAAGGAGAAAATGCTGGTAACCAGCATTTTCTCCTTTTCCCACAAAATTTTTTACCATACTAAAGACAAACTCTGTGATTTCAGTATCACTTAATCCATTGCATGCAAATGCTTTTTATTAGGATTAGTATAAAATTTTGTCATATATTAAAGAGTAAAGATGTTTCTGAAATCCATATAATGAAATGCCTTTGAACAACAAGTGACCTTTAGAAATGGACCAAATTGCCACCATATAGGGTCATTTCAACACAAAAGAAGAAATTCCTGGGGACATATTCAGAAACCATTCCATGGACCAATTTCAACCAGGAAAAGAAGAAGATTCTTTGGACAGATTCAACAGCCATTCAACAAAAAGTTTTATATCTTAACCCTTTAATCACTGAAGTCAACTTTAGATGCTTTTTTCCGACAGCATAGATCAAGATTACACTACACAGAATGTGCAGTCTGATCTTTTAATTATGCTGTCCGTTACCTTGTTACAAATACTAGCCAAAACAACCTAGGAATATTTCAGCTTTTTTTTACCTTGATGAAAGAGGTCATTACTCCTGTTATACTTGACCAATCACAACAAGTAAACCGCATGGGGGTGCCAACGCTCGGCTGCAAATGCTTGACTTGAGGGGCAAAACTGTCACAAAAATATTTTGAGGTTACGTGCCCTTGTTATATGGCTTCCCCTTTTGATAGTTAACAACTTGTCCAAGTTTGAAGTAAATATCTTCGTAATATCAGACAAAGATATTACAAAATGTCAAAGTTTTCCCATGACCATGACACCAAGGCAGTGACAGTACCTCTATGTTTTCTTCAAAAAACAGCCAAGCTAAAATTGCAAGTATACAATCATATTCTCATGGTAAGAAGGCTTCCGTTCAAATTTCAGTCAAATCAGTTGCAAATTAGTGGAGGAGAAAAGGGCACAAACTTGCATCTACAGATGGACAGACCAACAGACAACCTGCTTCACTTCACAGGGTTAACTCTTTCATTACTGAAAAAATAAATTGTATTTTCTCAAAGGCCACAAATACAGTTCAGCTGCAAGATCAAGAGACATTCCAGTCATAGTCTATAATACAGCAATAGACAGTGTAGATAAGAGTTCAGACTGCACAGAACATGCAGTCTGATATTGATCTACACTGTCCACAAAAGCTTCTAGTGACGTCAATGGTAAGGAAAGAGTTAATAATATGAATGTAATAAAATTTCTCACTGGCTTGACATTTACTTTGTTCAGTTAATCAAGGGGTATGAGCACAAAATACGGATGAAAATATAGGTGCCAACAGTTTCCTTCAAAAGCTGCCGAGCTAAAAAACAATTCAAGAGGTTTGCTTATACTTATTCACCGGTGCTGACAAATCTGTTTAATAGCAGCAGCTTTAGCTATGAGGATGTCATCCGTCACTGTTTCCATAGTAATACCCTTCACCTTCTTGTCATCTGTTATTGCATTCAACAACATTGGAAAGCAACGAGATTGAACTTTCCAAAGGTCAGTCAGAAGTCTGATGGTAAGGCTCCTTAGTTTTGTGTTTAGTCCGAGGCTCTGTATCACTTTCAACACTGGTGGAACACAATACTGAAGAAAAAAAAGCAAGAGAGCTGATGATCTTTGGTCAGGATAACCAAGTCAGCTGAGGTAAACTACAGTTTAACAGAAATACAAAACAAAAAGGTTGGACAGAAATATACTAAACTGAAAAACAAATGCAAGGTAAACATTTGGTACACTAGAATGAAAAGTGTTTGAAAGTTTCATTCAATATTTGGGTAATTGCTAGACATAACATTTTCGACAAATGGCCAAACTTTCATTACAGTATGACTATATGGCCTGCAACATGCCGAGAGTGGCATTCAGACATTTGCGTAAAGTGTCGTCTCGGATCAGCCTGCGCAGTCCGCGCAGGCTAATCCGAAATGACACTTTTCGTTTTTATGTAATTTTCTGTTTTGCGCAAGTCTACTGTAGCACAAAATCTAATGTAGTCGTAAAGTGCTGTCTCGGATCAGCCTGCTAATGTCCGAATGCCCCTTTTCGTGTGTTGCAAGCCATATAATGACCAGTTTTCAAGATTTTATCTAGCAGTGTTCAGTAGTTATCAGCATAAATTGTTTACCCTGTGTTTCTCTTTCCTTTAGCATAGAAAACACCTTACACTGTCAAGAAAGATGACTTAAAACTCAACTCTTAGTACTGAAAATTGAAACAAATTATACCAAAATAAATGATATTTCAAGTTTCCTCATGTCCAGAATGTCTCAGCAAAGCGGCTAGAGTAGATCAAAGATCAGACTCAGAGTTGCTTCTAGGATTTTTTCAAAATGGGCCAACTCCCGCATCAGATGCTCAAAAAGGGGCCAAGGCTCAAAGAAAATGGGGAACCATGAAAAAACAAGGGCAACAAAAACGAAAAAGTAACCAAAATTTGTGCCTCCAAAAACTCGTTCCGCATCGCCTCCTCTCTCAATCCGTCCTGGTGATCCTGGGTATTTAAATGTCTCTCAATGGTGCTGGTGCGGTAGTTGGTACAGCCTTCTGTTACGGCATTTCGTTTTTTCTGGTCAACACATGTCTGACACAACATTCCCTTCTCTGTCTTTCGAAGAAATGGCTACTTTTCAAGCCATTTCTCTTGAAATGCACGCTCAAATTTCTATTTCGGTGGATCCAGGGCAGGTTCAGGGGCTGTGGCGTCTGAGTTTTCAGCCTCATCAGAGCCGAACTCCTGTCTATTTGGACCCACGACCAAGGACAGAATAGATTTCTGCACCGTTTTGTGTCCAAACGAAAGTGAAAGTACAAAAATACATGCACACACAGCTGGAATTTAGACTGCTCCACTGCGCAAACCATCTCGGGCAATAGAATCGAAGTCTCGGATGAATCTCGCAAGACGAGATCAGCGGAAATTAGCGGATGTAAATGATCAATAAAACCACCCAAATGTTACTGAAAAGAACCACAAAATGCAAAGAGTTAACAAAACCGCATCAAGACTTGGTACTTTGCAGGATTTTCTCCGCAACCAACTCAAAATTTTGCGCCAATATTGCAAAGTAAGTGGGAATATCACTCCCGCACCCTAGAAACAACTCTGAGACTGCACCCTTTGTGCAGGCTGATCTTGATCTGCATTGGCCGCAAAGGTAACTACAGTTGTGAAAGGCACTTTAAGAATTAAATCACTTACTTTATGTGTTGCAAGCTTTGGTAGGGCTTCCATTATACACAGTTTTGATGTTGGACATTTCTTCTTGTTTAGAGCATAGAGGAACACTGGCAGGAATAGGGGTGCCTGTTTGTAAAATGAAATACATTGTATACCATTTAGTCTTAAAGCACCAATAGTGGCTAAAAGTAAACAATGCGGGTGTTAAAATGTATTTAAATTTCAATCACACCAGTTAAAAAAGATTGTGAAGATGAAAATCTGTTATTGTCCGATTGATCCAAGTTTTAGTCACTGTAGAATTACCGGTAAAAGAAATTCCAAAAGTAGGTCAAAAGTTGCCAAGGTGCTCTATTTCTTATTACTTTGTACCTAGTTTTAGATTTCATATATCTGTCAGCTATTAACAGTTGGACCAATCATGCAACAACAGATTGTTATCCTCATAATAATTTCCATACCTTTAAATGGTGATTTAAACTTAAATGCATTTTAAAACCCACAATGTTTACTCTTGGCTGCTACTTGGCCTTTCACCTTTTAGCAAAAATCCCTTGCTTATATGAGATGAACGAAGATTGCTTTTGAAAGTATAATGGGAAAAGGAGAAAATGCAGGAATCCAGCATTTTTTCCAGGTCCTACATTACTTTTCCAACCTTTTAAAGACAAATTCCATCATTTGAGTCATATTTCACTTTGTTGTCTGTAAATACTTTCTGTCTGGTCAAGTCTTAAATTTTGTCATCATGTTATGTGTTACACCATTTTACACTATAGATATAGTAGAAAACACTGTTGGTGCAGACATCAAATGATTCATTGAATGATTGACTGATTATTTCAGGATTATCATCAATAGCTCACTCATTCATATGTATGTCTGGGTTTCACCAGTACTAGGCTAGGGCTTTGAAGTGTCTTGTCCAAGGATACATCCAAGAAAAACCAAGTGCTTTCAGAGAAGATCAGTCTCTTGGTTTTGAACTCTACATCTTCACAACAAAGGACCCCTAGGATAGAGAAATAATGGCAGGAAGATTGGAGGAAATTGGTTAAGTCAAAATTGTAAATAAGTTGTGATGGTGCTACAGTCATTTGCATACCCCCATCTGAAAATAGAAAGCCACATGTGGTTTCAACATAGGAGATGGCCTACTCATCTTCTTGAGTGATCATGTCTTTTCCCCTTCTTTCAGCAACTCTTTATATTTAGGCCCTTCATGTTAAAGCAGATAATTATATGAAATTTATATTTCTAATGTCTTTGAAACCATTCCACTGCACTCTCAATATAAAGTTCAACATTGTCTAGTGATTTGATATTGGGGTCCTTGTGACCTTGATTGTTGCGGCAGTATACCTATGTAGAGTATCTTGACTTCACTTTCCTGCTTGCTGTATGAATGAATGCAAGGCAAGGGTAGTATATTGTCACCTGACAAGCATCATGCGATATCCCATTGAACAAGTTGCAGCAAAGTCTCGTATTGTATCATCTATCCGTACATCCTATGCAATCTCACAACTGCTAAGGTTATCATTTGTCATGAAGCCACAAGAATGACTATAGTTTGATGAATTACTGACAAAACAAGTTATATTTAGGGTAAAGTATGTATCTTAGTAACTTCAATTTGTTGTCCACAAGACTTGCACTTAGTGCTTTCACTGTAGAAGAGTCTCAGAACTTTGTTAATTAGTAAAGAGGTTAAACAGTGTTTAATAAATTAATCCTTTACAAACAATCCCTTGTTTTAGCACCCCTTAAAAAAAGAAGGCTTTTCGAAACATTGTGTGAAAAGGAGAAAATGCTGGCAACCAGCATTTTCTCCTTTTCCCACAATGTTTCCTATCCTTTCTGCAACAAATCCTATCATCTGTGCCACATTCATAATGTTACCTGAAAATGCTTTCAATTTAGACAAGCAAAAAAAAAAAAAATGTGGAGTCTAGAACTAGTAAAGTGTTAGGGCATTCTTGATTTACAAACATTATCAGGCAAACTTACACAGAAATAGCATCAGACAAAAAAGCTGATTAAAGGCTTATCAGCAATTAGATCATTATCTATAGAACACTTTTTGTAGCCTCTACTTCTGATGCTTCTAATGAATCAAATACCAAGCTTGTTAACATGCAATGTGGATGTCTGGCTAATCATGAAAATGTTGTGATAAATGGCGAAACTTCCTGTTTCAATTTAATGAATGATCTTTTGCTATAAAATTCTATAGTCATGACACAAAAGCTTTCTGGATCCCCATCTCTGTTCTCTCTTCTCTTTGTCTTCCCATGCATCTCTCTCTCTCTCCTCCCCCCTCCCTCCCCCTTAAAATCCTATTTACCCCCCCCCCCCTTCTTGGATCCAGATTGACCCAGTACCAACAGTAGAGTCTAGGTTTCTTATTTGTTTGTTTGATATGGAATTTGATGCCATTTTAGGTCATATTATGGCAGTCAGTGCATGTATTTCCTGGCTTTCTCACACCAGAATTGACACAATTTTCTTTCCAACGCACTGACTACTTTTCTCACATGCATCAGAGGTGTCAGAGGAAAAACTGCCGAAAAGAAAGTTTGCCTCAACCTGGTATCAAACTAGAAACCACCATGTCACAAGTCAGATACCCTAACTACTTAGCTACCTGATCCTGGGTCTTGGCTTCACATTCTGAAATAACTATCTAGGAAAGAGGTTAACATGAAACATTCCGTGCAGACAAGTAATTACTAAATATAGTTTGGTTTATAACAACTTAACACATTACAACCTGCTGATGGTTCCTTCCATCTGGCAGCAGACCATAATTTGTAAACACCAAAAAAAAAAGAAATTGCCTCTAAGCAACAATTTTTTCCTGTTAAACCAGTATTTTCACATATTTTCATGTAATCCACATAAGCAATTTATGATAATTCAACTATGATCCTTTTAACTCTTTACCAAATGACAAAATTTTGGACCAGTCCAAATTGAAAGCATTTGCAGACGACAGTTTAAATGTTGTTCAATTAACGGAATTTGTTTTTGATAGGGTAGAAAACATAGCGGGAAAAGGGGAAAATGCTAGTCACCAGCATTTTCTCCTGTTCCCACAAGGTTTTCAAAAGTTTTCTTTCCCAGGGTCCTTAAAAGTTGGCATTGTGCGTTAAAGGGTTAAATTTATCTGCCGCATATTGGTATGAGGAGGTGAATGGGAGCAAAGACCATTTCTATGTCATACAGAACTATAACTATAATTGGTCTTGTTCTAATTATAAGCTTACTGCGCTTTATCTGATCATTAAGCCTTACCAAACAATCCCATGTTTTAATGACCCTTAAAAAAAAGGTCCTTTATTGTTTATCACGCAATCCCAAGTTTTAGTGATTCTGATGAAGAAGCTCCTTGAGAACAGTGTGGGAAAAGGATAAACTGCTGGTTACAAGCATTTTCTCCTTTTTCCACAGCTTTTTCAACCTACTCTAAAACAAATCCATCTTTGGAGCTTAATTTGTCTGCAAATGCTCCCAATGTGGACAAGCCTGAAATTTTGTCCTTAAGTACAGAGTTAAACACATTGAGTCAAACAGAAAGAATTGTATGCAAAGAGAACTTAAAATTTTAAAAGGGCATTTAAAAAGTTGTTTGCTACAAATTCAATCAAGGAGAAGGCATAAAAGTCAATCATTGTTACAAAAAAGTTATGCTAAGTTGATTGTTCACTTAAAATCAGCAATACCGGTATCTACTTTAATCCTTTACACGTAATTCCGAGTTTTAACCACTAAAGCATCGAATAAACCCAAAGAACACTTTCATTCTCTAAATAAGACCCTTATAATATTGCAATACCAAGTTTGTTATTGTCCAGAATGTCTCAGCAAAGCAGACAGTGTAGATCATTGCAAAGATCAGAATGCATGTTTTGTGCAGTCTGACTTTGATTTACACTGGCCACAAATGCAACTATAGGAGGGAAAGGCCCTTTAGGGGTTAACAACCATGAGGAAGAAGGCCTTTCAAAATATTGCTGAAAATGAAAAAAAATTAAAGTTGGTAACCAGCATTTTCCTCTTTTCGCACAATCTTTCATAATCTGTCAAAGGCAAAAGACATTATGTGAGCCAGATTGTCTTCAAATACTTCGAATATGAACAAGCCTAAAATTTTGCCGTTTAGTAAAGAATCAAGAGATACTTTAAAGCTGTTAGAAAGAGCATAAGAGGTCCTTTTGTGACAATGTTTTCACATGTAACCAAATTTTGTTTCTTTCAATTATCCATAATCCCCAGCAAATGCTGCAAAATTTGTTACAGCATGTATAAAGTAACTCTTGTGGCTTTAGTTATAGGATTCAGCATAGATTTGGGAAGAGGAATACAAGAGGGCCATGATGGCCCTAAATCGCTCATCTGATCAGAAATTGTCAGATGAAATGCTAGTAACGTAAGGTATATTCACATGTTTTGTTCAGCTGAGCAGGAAAGTTTGAGCATTTTTGTGACAACCATTCCAAGGTTGAAAAGTTGTTTGAGGCTTGTTCTTTTCTAAGGCTGGCCTTTTTTTAGCTCTCTATAATGCCATATTGTCAGCAAAGCATGAAATGTTTGAGCATTTTCAATGCAGGAGCAATTTTTGTGCAAGGTTATGAAAGGAAAATTTCTGTGAAATAGAATCTAGTTCAAAAACCCCCATCCGGGTGAGGGGGAGAAATTGTAAGAAGATTCTTCCTTTTTATGTTCTGACAGCCATCTTGTTTAGTTGAGTAGACCTCTTTTATTCAGTAGTTTTAGTACAGGATTACCTGAGGAACATTTCTGGTAAATAATTTCAGATTCTTCTCTCTCATCTTAATATTCAGCTTACAGTTTTAACAGAGAGGTCATTTAAGAAAAAGATGACAACAAATAGACAGAAGATGAACAAAGAATGACAACAATAGCTCACCTTTGAGCATTTTGTTTTTCAGTTAACAAAAAAAGGTGATTGCTCAACATTTTCTACTTTTCCCACAATGTTCTAATTGGCCTTCTGGCATAGGTTGGCCAAAATATGGAAGCCTTTGGTGTCAAATTAAACTTTGACTAAATGATCAAAGGTTTCAAAGTAACTGAGAAAGAAAGATTTTTTTTTAAACATTGTGGGGAAAACAGCAAGCAAATGCTGATGACCAGCATTTGCTCATTTCCCTAAAGTGCTCTCTACCCTTTCAAAGACAAATCTCATAATCTGACCCATTTTTGATTTACTATTGTTAATGCTTACAGTATTGTCAAGTCTAAAATTTAGATTTCTGAGAAAGAAAGCATTTGTAAACAACTGTTACCAGCATTTTCTCCTTTTCCCACATTGTTTTCAAAGATCCTTTTTTCTAGGTTGTTATACTATGTTACTGTTTTGTAAAAGGTTAACGCTCTACCACACAATCCAGAGTTTCAACAGCCCAGAAATAGAAGGCTTTTAAAAACATTGTGGAAAAAGGAGGCAATGCTGGTAACCAGCATTTTTTCCTTTTCCCATGATGTTTTCCACCTTATCAATCACAGAAATGATCATATGAGCTATATCTATTTTGTTGTCTACAAATGCTTTCAATTTAGTCAAGTCTAAAATTATGTTGTTTGGTATAGGTTCAACTCTGTACTAAATGACAAAATTTTAGACTTGTCCACACTGAAAGCATTTTCAGACATCAAATTAAATACCACTACTATGATTGAATTTGCTCTTGAAAATGGAGAAAACATTGTGGGAAAAGGAGAAAATGCTGGTTACCAGCATTTTCTCCTTTTCCCACAATATTTTCAAAAGGTCTCTTTTTAAGGGTGGTTAAACCTTGGAATTGTGTGGTAAAAAGGCTAACAATAACCAACAAGATTTTTGAGTGTCAAGGGTTAAGACAGCTCTCATTATCTTACTAGATTACATTTATCATCAATGATTCCCCAATAAAACCCTCAACAATGTCTTCTAAGTAATGAAATCTAATGTTCTGGAAGAGTTATAAATTCTCCAATAAAATCCGGATCTAAATATCTCATTTAGAGCTGTGACCCTTTTCGCTCTTTCCTCCATTTGTTTAGTATCAAATCCACACATAGCTTTCGGTACAAAACAACATATATTGAACAAAAAATAATTTCCACTTTTTTTTTTATTTTCGAACATCTATGGCACCTAAGATGTGCCCCATCCCCTTTGAAAATAAAGTTGGATAACACTTTTTTTTTTTCCAGAATAAACTTGTTGGTCAATTGAGGATTCTATGGACAGATTCTATCCCCAGAAAAGACTGAAAGCTCCACGGCCTTGTGAGTAAAGTTAATGGATTTGTGATTCTCTCAGTCTTTAATCAGGTTTGTCATTAGGAATAAAGTATGTATAAAACTGTCAACCATGTTTAATTTAATGTAAAAGGTCATTAACAGAGACCCATCTGATGTATGTTTTGTAGAGAACTTAGAGAGAAATAATATATCAAGGTTGAACTGAACTGAATGAAAGTCTTTCTCTTTCTGCCAAAATTCTTTCATTTATATTCATTTTTCATGTATTTTGTCATTACCCAATAACAAGTTTAGATCTGCCCAAATTAAAACATTTACGAATGACAAAATAAATGTGGCTAAAATGATGGTAAAATGTTAGGCAATACATGTATATGTAAACCATGCTTTGTGAAAAGGTGGTTTAATGCATTTTCAAAAAACTTTTACATTTTTAGAAAATTGAAAGCGTTTGCAGATGACAAGTTAAATGTGGCTGATGCGATGATTTCAATCTTTAAAGGGTAGAAAACATTGTGGGAAAAGCAGAAAATGCTGGTTACCACCATTTTCACTCTTTCCCACAGTGTTTTCAAAAGGCTTCTTCCCCAGGGTCTTTAAAACTCAGGATTGCAGGGTAAAGGGTTGAGATTTAAGTTACCTGCGAAGGTTGCTGCTTTGCAATCTCTCGGATTCTTGCTACTGTCAGTTTACAGATACTTGTGTTGTCAATCTGTAGCAGTACAGCCACCAACAGGTTGGTGAGGTTTATAGGGACTGTTGTCATACTGCAAGAAAATTTGGTGAAAACTTTAAAAAGGTAACATGTAGTTATGCTCCAATAAGTAAACAACAATATTTCAACAATATAAACAATATTAAACTATTTCTTGTAATAAAAAATTTGGTTTATTTGGTCTAAACTACATGTATTTGGTTCAGACAATCAGAAGTTGTGTTACTTTAACAATGTAGAAAATCTTGGAGAATAAGACTAAGAATGTTTTTAAGAATGGTTGGTGAATACAGACCCAGAACATATGCCACAGACAGCTTATTTGAAGCTACAAGCCCTTCATGTGTTTCTATGTTCCTAGCTAGAACAGGACTGGTTTGCCACCATCATATTCACATACAACCAACCACACAGAGAAGCAAATACTGTCTTCCTTGTATACAAACAAAGTTATCTGCATTCAGCACTCCAACTAGCCAATGGTATCATCTTTTGCTGGTAACCTTGGTTTCTTAAAGATACATCCTTACAGCCCGAGAGAAAAAACACTGTTAAAACTTGATAGTGTGTAGAATGGTTCAGAATTTAGTCAACTGTGTAAACATAGATAAATTACTGATATATATGGTGTCAGGGATAAAGAAACTCAGGGATTTGTCTTTGATTTAAAACTGCAAATGACAACTGTGATTTCTTTGATGGCCATCCAAAAATAACTGCATTTTCTAATGGTCGTAATCTCTGCAACCTTGCAACTGCCAGGGACAACATTTGGCACGAAGATACAAGAATGATTGAAGTTTCATAAAATAAAGATGAAATGGGTTAAAAACTGACTGAAATGAGTATAGATGTATCTTTAAGCTACAAATTTATTATAAATTTTGGTCATAAACATGCTGAAGATATCATATTTTGTACTTTCTAGATATTTATGTTTCTATTTACCTGCAAATGGTGTGTTTCAGGTTACCAAGCCACTGTTCCAGGAACTGTGTATCACTGGTAAAAGCCCTAGCAAGCTTGACTATAGCTTGAGATGAATAAATCTCAGATCCAAGTTTGTACACCATATTGTTGTCTGTACCCTGAAGTAGAATGTCTTAATCCATTATCAAATAATCTTGTGTTTTATTAACTCTGAAGAAGAAAGTTTTTAAAAACAGTGGGAAAAGGAGAAAAAGCTTGTAACCAGCACCACGTAGACGACGATGCCATCGCCAGGCATTATGATGCTGTGATAAAACCTCAACATTTTTTTTTCAGAAACACCTGAGCTGAAAATAATCAGCATGGATGAAGGTTTAGAAAATAACATATATTTAAATATACGGGCAAATGAAGAATTTGCTATTTATAAGCAATTTCTTTTCTTGCCAAAATCATTTTCAAAATTGGTCTGCTGCTGCAAGACCAACAGTCAAGTGAAAAAGGTAGAGGGTGTACAATATAAAAAGAAGGGATAAATTGTCATCTTGTAATGCAAGCCACTGGAGATGTCTGATCTTGTTAAAGGCTCAAGAAATTGTAACCAATGCAATAAACAAGACATCCTAGAGTTTTAACTCTTTACTATACAAAAAAATTACACCAGTCCATATTTAACCCTTTAACCCTTTACCACACAATCCCGAGTTTTAACGGTCCTGGGAATGGGTGGACAGACATTTTGGCCACGGACGTTTTGGCCAGGACGTTTTGGCCAGGACATTTTGGCAATGGACGTTTTGGCCAGCTAATTGTGCAAAGTAGGATGTTTTGGCCAAATGCTTTTTAACATAGACAAATGCAATAAATGAACTTTCGATGCTTAGGGTATACATTTTTTTAAGCAAAAAATGCACATTCAGTTCATTTCATGCATTTTTTTTGCTTTAAAATAAGATCTGGCCAAAACATACTTTGACTTTGATTTGCAATAGAAAACTGCTTAGATTTTTTATACTTTGTTGCAAACTATTGTTGCAAATAGAAATATTAAGTTATTGTTCAATCATTACTAACTGACAGAGTTGATAATTGGCAATTAAAGCAATCATCAAATACAGCCTCGTCCGTAGTTGAGTATAAAAGCAAAATGACACTTGAAAAGAAAAGAAATACATGTAATTCTATTCTGTAACACCAATAAATTAAAAAATGAAGAAGTTAACAATTTGTAACTTCAATAATGATTTTAAAAACAAATTAACCCAATACTTCATATTACATGTATGTCAAATATATTAATTTTTCATTATCCTACAATGTTTTTTAAATGTTTAATGGGTCATTATCCTACAATGATTTTTTTAAATGTTTATTGGGACAAAATTTCACAAAATTAACATTTTAGCTGGCCAAAACGTCCATGGCCAAAATGTCCTTAAAGTCTGATTGTAGGATAAAGGTTTAATTGTCATCTTGTAATGCAAGCCACTGGAGACTCCCGATCTTGTTAAAGGTTCAAGAAATTGTAACCAATGCAATAAAGATGACATCCTGGACTTTAAACTCTTTACCAGATGAAAAAATCATATTGTCTATATTTAACCCTTTAACACATGACAAAAATGTAGACTTGTCCAAATTGTAATCATTTGCAGACCACAAAATGAACATTACTCAAACATTTAAATTTGTTTATAGAAGGGTAGCAAACAGTGTGGGCAAAGGAGAAAATGCTGGTTACCAGCATTTTCTCCTTAGCCCACAATGTTTTTAAAAACTTTTATTCTCAGGGTCGTTGAAGTCGGGATTGTAGGAGTAAAGGGTTAATTGTCATCTTGTAATGCAAGCCACTGGAGATGTCTGATCTTGTTAAAGGCTCAAGAAATTGTAACCAATGCAATAAACATGACATCCTAGAGTTTTAACTCTTTACTAGACAAAATATTTAACTCTTTACAACACATAATGTTTTCAAAAGGCTTCTTTCTCCCAGTCGTTACCAGCATTTTCTCCTTTTCCAACAATGTTTTCAAAAGGCCTCTGCCCTCATGTTCTTTAACTCTTTTTCACACTTCAAAATTTTGGACTAGTTCAAGCCCAAAGAATTTGCAGATAACATATCAAATATGGCTAAATGTCTATGATAGGATATGATTAAACAAAAAAAATGGGAAAAATGCCAAGGACTGCATAACAGCCTTCAAAGAAGACTTAAAATCCACTTTTATGCCGATTCTTGTTTACTGTTTTCTACCGATATTTTCGGACGCCATTTCAAATGGCCCTAGTAAGAGAAAAAGAACAAAAAAAATTCCCTATATTTGACTTAAGCAACAGGTTTCGTCTGCTATGGAATGTGCCGTAAGTCGATTTTTCGTGTTTTTGCGGGTGCGTAACTGGCACGTATGAGACGGTCGTCAACGTAACTGGGTTTCTTGTTACGGTAAAAAGAGATTAAAAAAAAAATTAAAATTTAGTTCCCTTTGTTTTGATTTATGCAATAGGAAGCAGTTGCTACTGAAAGAGTTTTTAGTCTTTTTTAGCCACTTGTGACATTATTTTCTTATTTTCTGGGGTTTCTACACTGTACATTGATCATCTTAGCATATTTAAAGTATCAATGTACAGTGCAGATCAGAGATCAGACTGCACAGAATGTGCAATCTGATCCTGATCTACACTGTCCACAAAAGCTTTTTGTGTTGTCTACAGTAAGGAAAGAGTTAAAGAATAAACATGACTCTAAAGGTAGGAGTATGCAAAAAGTTTTTGATTCATTTAGCAGGTATCAGAGAAAAAAATCAAAGCGTTGAGAACGCTGATGTGGCATTTGTCAAGGAAGCCACTGTGTAGAATTAATAATTTGAAAACAGGAGGGCCATGATGGCCCTGGATCGCTCACCTGAGTCAATAGGCGAAATTCACTCCACGTGCGTAATTCAATTTCTGACCAATTGTCTGGTCAATTCAGCTTAAAATGTGGCCTCTGGAGCGTCCACAAGGAATTTCCTGAAGTTGACCTAGTGACCTAATTTATCACCTGATGTGACCCAATTTAGAACTCATCACAAAATTTATCAAGACAAACATTCTGAAGAGTTTTCAAGTTGATTCAGCAATAAATGTGGCCTCTAGAGTGCCCACAAGGTATTTCTTAAATTTGACCAAGTGACCTAGTTCATGACCCCAGGTGACCCAATTCCAAACTCACCCAATATTTCATCAAGACAAACATACTGACCAATTTTCAAGTCAATTGAGCAAAAAATATGGCCTCTAGAGTGCCCACAAAGTATTAGTATAATTTAACCTTGAGACCTAGTTTTTGACCCCAGGTGACCCAATTTTGAACTGACTGAACACGTTGTGCTCAGGTGGGCTAACAAACTTAGAACAGGTTCACTACATACCAAATAACAAAGCTCTATGCTTTCCAGTTTTAGAAAAGAAGAATTTTAAAGTTTTCCTTCTTTGTTCCTTTGTTCGAACTTGTGACCCCCGGGGCAGGGCCAGTTTTGACCCCAGCGGCATCATTGAACAAACTTGGTAGAGGTCCACTAGGAATTGCTACATACCAAATATCAAAGCTCCACACCTTCCAGTTTTCGGGAAGAAGAATTTTAAAGTTTTCCTTCTTTGTTCCTATGTTCGAAATTGTGACCCCTGGGGCGGGGCCAGTTTTGACCCCAGGGGCATCATATGAACAAAATTGGTAGAGGTCCACTAGGAGATGCTAGATGCCAAATATCACAGCTCCATGCCTTCCAGTTTCAGAGAAGAAGAATTTTAAAGTTTTCTTTCTTTGTTCCTATGTTCGAACTTGTGACCCCCGGGGCGGGGCCAGTTTTAACCCCAGGGGCATCATATGTACAAACTTGGTAGAGGTCCACTAGGAGATGCTATATACCAAATATCAAAGCTCTACGCCTTCTAATGTCAGAGAAGAAGATTTTCAAAGATTTTGCTGTTTTTTTCCTTTCTGTTGCCATAGCAACCAGAGTTAAGGGTGGAATTCAATCTCTTGAACAACTTTGGTAGAGCTTCACCCAAGGAACATCTCTGCCAAATTTCACCAAGATTGGCCCAGCGGTTTAGGAGGAGAAGATGTTTAAAGGAATTGTGGACAGACGGACAGATGGACGCCGGACAATGACCGATCACAATACCTCACCTTAGCACTTCGTGCTCAGGTGAGCTAAAAAAAAAAGAGAAATATTATTTAAATATTAACTTGAAAATCAACCTCCTAAGCAAATTAATACGTCTCTTTGGTTAAAGGGAGATTACTGGTGCCTAAGTTTGCGTTATTTGTGTATTGGTGATCTCCCTTTGATCTTTCAAGAGGAGTCAGGAGTAACGTCCCTTGACGGAAGGATGCACGATGGGTAGAGAGAGAAGCCATGTAAATATATTGAATTCAATTATGTTTATACCTGAATACTATGATTTTGAGATATCTTTGGCCCTCAGGACCTAATTCCCAACATTGCAATAAAGTTTTCTTCCTGTAAATATTCATGCACAATCAAATGAGTAGTGTGCAATCATGGGACGAACAAGCCCAGGGACGAACTGGTTTTGGAACGAACAACCCCGGAAGCAAAGCGGTCAGAAGACAAATTTTGTGCATATCATTGCGCCAATAGAAGGCTATGAAGAGGTGAAGCTATTTTTACTCAAAAAGAAGTATTTCCACGATCGACAGCCTTTTGCAGTTTATTTCAATACGCCATTTCCGATTGTATATCTGAGTGCTATTGAAAAACTCATTTGTCTTGAAAAATTGAGTTTAGTTGGGTTTACTTCCTTCGGTTTTGGACAAAATACCATACATGGTCTTCAAAATTCAATATTGAACATTTATTATTGATCTCATAGTGGCATTGTCTTCGACAAATGCCACAAAAAAATGCAACATCTAAACCTAGTGTTTTGTATGACCTACGTTTTTGCTGTTATTCAGGTAGATCATACATATATCAAATCTTCAGAAAGTGCTAGTAAAAAATGGGAAGAAACTCTTTACTAGGTGACAAAACTTTACACTAGTCTATATTGAAAGCATTTGAGTTATGGTAACCCTTTAACAAACAATCCTATGCTTTCACGACCCTGAGAAAGAAGCCTTCTGAAAACATTGTGGGAAAAAGAGAAAATGCTGATAACCAGCATTTTCTCCTTTTCCCATAATGTTTTCTATCCTACCCAAAAACAAATTTCAATTTTTGAGTCACATTAATCTTGTCGTCTGCAAATGCTTCCAATTTGGACTAGTCTAAAATTTTGTCGTTTGGTAAAGAGTTAAGTTCTGTGAAAAGATGGTTTAATGCACCTGTAAAAAGTATTGATCCAGGTCAGGGTGCACAGTCCACACAGGCTGACCTGGGTCAAAACTGTTTTGCTTTTGGTCAATTTTCTGCATGTCAAAGACCATGAAAAACTGATGACTCAGTCATTTGTAAGACAAAATGGACTTTTTTTTTCTATCCATAATCAAAATTATGATGACTTGCTTGGTATAAAGACCTCATGGAGATGCATTAACCCTGTACCACACAATGCCGACTTTTAACGACCCCAGGAAGAAGCCTTTAGAAAACATTTTAGGAAAAGGAGAAAATGCTGGTA
Organism: Hippopus hippopus; assembly: GCA_946811185.2. Lineage (NCBI taxonomy): Eukaryota > Metazoa > Mollusca > Bivalvia > Cardiida > Cardiidae > Hippopus > Hippopus hippopus. Next base: position 47,260,363 of record OX328104.1, on the reverse strand, counting down.
ACCAGCATTTTCTCCTTTTCCTAAAATGTTTTCTACCTTATCGAAGAAAAATTGCATCATTTGTGCCACACTGAAATTGTTGTCTGCAAAAGCTTTCAACTTGGACAAGTCTACAATTTTGTTGTATGGCAAAAGCGTTAAACCCCCTTTTTGGCCAGAGCCTTACTCATTTACAGATGATGACAAATCAGATGTGACTCATATGATAGAAATAGTCTTCCGAAGGGGAGAAAATATTGTGAGAAAGAGAAAATGCTGGTTTCCAGCGTCTTCTCCTTTACCCATTAAGTTTTCAAAGGCCTTCTTTCTCAGGGTTGTGAAACCATAGGAATGCTTAGAAAAGGATTAACCCCAAAAATGCTTTTCACAACCATTTGCAGACAGTGTAGATTGATATCAGTCTATACAAAATGCACAGTATGATCTTTGATTTACACTGCCCCTTTGCTGAGACATTGGCCAAGCAACAATACTGAAAATGCATAATTGAGCCATGCTCTGTGAAAAGGGGGCTTAATGCATCTGCAAAAAGTATCAACCCATGTACAGTCCAAGAAGGCTGACATAGGCCGAACTTTTTTGCTATTGATCAATTTTCCGCATGTCAAAGGACCATTCTACCTCATCATTCAGTAGGTTGTATTACAAACTGAAATTTATGGGTCCATAATACCCTGATGGCTTGCTTGGTATCATGCATCACAGAGATGCATTAACCTTTTACCAAACAATCCCGGGTTTTCACAACCCTGGGAAAGAAGCCTTCTGAAAACATTGCTGGAAAAGGAGAAAATGCTGGTGACCAGCATTTTCTCTTTTTTCCACAATGTTTTCTACCCTCCCAAAACAAATTTCAATTTTTGAGTCACACTAATTTTGTTGTCTGCAAATGCCACGGGTAGGAAACTTCATATTCAGAGCCAATGGCTCTGACGAGAAAATGTGTTGGTCTTCCGTTTCTGAAGATGTCGGCTGAAAAACAACCTAAAAACAGGTAAGCTTGTCATTATTTGTAATCATGTGTTCATATGTCTTTGAAATTCCAAAAAAGGAGAATGTCATGCAATGCTCTGGTCTTTCAACGTGTTTTCTACACTACGGAAAGTTGTAACAAGTGTACGATGTTGTCTGAATCATTTGTGGCGTGGGTTGACCTTAACTAAAATAATACGTCACGGACCTAAATTCAGTCTATTATTGCCATATAATTGGCAATTAATAGAGAGTCTGGCTGTCCCATACGCGTGAATTAATGTCTTGAAATATTACATTCACTGCTGGTAAAGAATTGAAAAGAACTAGCACAAAAAACGATGAAAATGAAGAAGGGCTCTGATTATGTGGGCCGGCTCTGAATATGTAAGTCGGCACTGATTGATGAGGGCTTCCTTTCAAAAATTTAGTTTTCTGTAAAAATTTACTTAGGAAGCAGGCTTTGTTTTTCCGTTAACACCTTTCAGTCCAAAATGTAGTACTATTGTTGAATGGAACATGACCGAATTTATGAAAATACAAAGGACTGGTATTGTCACGGTTGAAAAATCCTGTCGAAAATTAGTCTATCTAAATTTTGAAAATACTTTAGTGTAGCTTTTGATTAACAGAATGGTCTATACATGTATATTTGTCATGCTTTCGTCATAAGTGCAGCCCACACGTAAGCAAAAAAATAAAAAGAAAAATATTTAGCATCTTCGGAAGGCTCTTTGGTCTTGAAACAGTCATTAAAAAGCTAAATGGAAAATGTACCGACCATAGCAGAGATGATGAATAGAAAAAAAAAACTTTTACAAAGTGTGAGAAATACAATTGAGCTATTCGCAATACATGCCTCAGGGTATGTGTGTGAACACTCTTTATTCTTTTTAATACTTAACACTACACAACAGTATGTCAGGACCAACTAAATAAATTTCTTTTTTTTTTTTTCAGACTTTTACTTTTTACTTAATCAAAATTACTAGGCACGGTAAAACACGAAAACCCACTACACAAAAGGTGCCAAGTATACATAATCCGCTCAAAGACCCTTCAAACTGTCTTTTTCTCCTAAATAATGACTCAAAACAGCTAATTTGCATACACACTCAATATATCATGATATTGGAGCTAGAATCTCCATCTAATTACGGTGTAAAGTGAATGATTTCTACATTAGAAATGGGGAGGGGCCGGGGCAAGATTTCTGAAACAAGTGCAAACGACAATGTTTAGGACATTCATACAAATATCTAGGACGGAAAAAGAAAAAGAAATAACTCGAAGCTATTCATTATGAACCCTTAAAGTGCCTGTCACAACTTTAGTTTGTTCTGCAGCCAGTGTAGTTCAAGATTAGATTGCACAAAAGGTGATCGTTCGCTTGGATGGGTGTTTGTTTATCATCGGCTTAGAAAATAACTAATATATGACATATTCTGATCTAATATGCGTTTGGTTTATTGAGCATTGAAAGATCCGAGTAAGTACAATCAAAATCAGGGATCTATGAAATTTTTGGTCTTGACATGCTTGTGAATTTGATTTTTTTGTTGTTAAAGACTTGTATATACCCCACACACCTGACATACTGTTGTGTCGTGTTAGGTGTTGAAAAGAGTTAAGAGTGTTCACACATATACCCTAGGCGTGTAATGCGAATAGCTCAATTGTACATGTATTTCTCACACTTTGTAAAAGTTTTTTTCTTTTTTATTCAATATCTCTGCTATGGTCGGTACATTTTCCATTTAGCTTTTTAATGACTGTTTCAAGACCAGAGAGTCTTCAGAAGATGCCAAATATTTTTCTTTTTATTTTTTTGCTTATATGTGGGCTGCACTTACGACGAAAGCATGACAAATGCTATATACATGTATAGACCATTCTGTTAATCAAAAGCTACACAAAACTATTTTCAAAAGTCAGATAGACTAATGTTCGAAAGGATTTTTCAATCGTGACAATACCAGTCCTTTGTATTTTCATAAATTCGGTCATGTTCCATCCAACAAAAGTACCACATTTTGGACTAAAAGGTATTAACGGAAAAACAAAGCCTGCTTCCTAAGTAAATTTTTACAGAAAACTAAATTTTTGAAAGGAAGCCCTCATCAATCAGTGCCGACTTACATATTCAGAGCCGGCCCACATAATCAGAGCCCTTCTTTATTTTCATCATTTTTTGTGCTATTTCTTTTCAATTCTTTACCAGCAGTGAATATAATATTTCAAGACATTAATTCACGCGTATGGGACAGCCAGACTCTCTTTTAATTGCCAATTATATGGCAATAATAGACTGAATTTAGGTCCGTGACGTATTATTTTAGTTAAGGTCAACCCACGCCACAAATGATTCAGACAACATCGTACACTTGTTACAACTTTCCGTAGTGTAGAAAACACGTTGAAAGACCAGAGCATTGCATGACATTCTCCTTTTTTGGAATTTCAAAGACATAAGAACACATGATTACAAATAATGACAAGCTTACCTGTTTTTAGGTTGTTTTTCAGCCGACATCTTCAGAAACGGAAGACCAACACATTTTCTCGTCAGAGCCATTGGCTCTGAATATGAAGTTTCCTACCCGTGAATGCTTCCAATTTGGACTAGTCTAAAATTATGTCGTTTGGTAAAGAGTTAACATCAGAAAATTTTAGACTGGTCCAAATTCAAAGCAATTGCAGACAACAAAATAAAGGTGACTAAAAAATTGAAATTTGGTTTGGGGAGGGTAGAAAACATTGTTTTCAAAACAATGTTTTCAAAAGGCTTCTTTCTCAGGGTCGTTAAAAGTCAGGATTGTGTGGTAAAGAGTTAAATCCCTTTTGCCAGAGCTCATATATTGGTTCTAACTTCTAGACTGCATGTCTATAGGGTTTACTGCATAATCAAATGATAAACAGCTCTTCATGCAGTCACTGGATCTTTATGCAGATCAAAGATAGAGTTTCAAATGCAATTAGAGTAAACTCTGTACCAATCAACAAAATTCTGGACTAAATCAAATTGAATGCATGTGCAGACAGCAAAAAAAAATTTTGCTCAACTAATTAAATCTGTCTGCGATAGGGTAGAAAACATTGTGGAAAAAGAAGAAAATGCTGGTCACCAGCATTTTCTCCTTTTCCAACAATGTTTTCAAAGCCCTTCTTTCCTGGGGGTTGTTAAAACTGAATTGTGGTAAAGGATCAAATTGTTAAGAGAATGGAAATTTCAACAGCCAGCTGACTCCTCACCAATGATAAAAATCTTAGACTTGTCCAAAATGAGAACATAATGCAGACAACAGAAAAAATTTGTCTCAGTTGGTAATTTGATTTTGAAAGAGTACAAAACAATGGAGAAACAAGCAGAAAATGCTGTAAAAATGACGATCAAAGGGAAATAACTCAAAGACAGCACGAGGCAGAGTTATGGTTCTTTCGCACTGCACTCCGTATTATTGCAACAAACACATATGCCAAGTTTCAAGTCAATCGGACTGGAGATGACAAAGTTATGCTCCGGACAAAAACTGGACGCCGCCTGCCAACCCACCAGCCCGCCTGCCCGCCATGGGTGACCCCATAATACGTCCCGTCTTCGACGAGCGTATAATAATTCAAAAATTAAGCAAGCAAGAGTTATGATTCATTTGCACTGCACTCCCCCTTAATGAGATCTATCCACCCATGAAGTTTCATAACCGTAGCTAGCATAGTTTTGGAGATATGCTTTGGACAAAATTCAAGTATGAATATAAACAAAGGGAAATAACTCAAAAATTAAGTAAGCAAGAGTTATGATTCCTGTGCACTGCACTCCCCCTTGATAAGATCTATCCACCCATGAAGTTTCATAACCTTAGCTAGTATAGTCTTGGAGATATGCTCCGGACAAAATTCAAGTATAAAAAACAACAAAGGGCAATAACTCAAAAATTAAGGAAGCAAGAGTTATGATTCCTGTGCACTGCACTCCCCCTTGATGAGATCTATCCACCCATGAAGTTTCATAACCGTAGCTAGTATAGTCTTGGAGATATGCTCCGGACAAAATTCAAGTATGAAAAACAACAAAGGGCAATAACTCAAAAATTAAGCAAGTGAGAGTTATGATTCCTGTGCACTGCACTCCGCCATGATGAGATCTATCCACCCATGAAATTTCATAACCGTAGCTAGCATAGTTTTGGAGATATGCTCCAGAAAAAGAATGGGGAAGCCGCCGGCCCATCCTCCCACCCGCCACTGGTGATCCCATAATACGTCCCGTCTTTGATGGGCGTATAAAAACAGTACATGCTGGCTACAAGAATTTTCTGATTTTCCAGCAATGTTTTCAACAGGCGTCTTCTTCAGGGTCATTAAAACGCTGGATTGTTTATTAACCCTTTACCACACAATGCCAACTTTTAACAACCCTGGGAAAGATACCTTTAGAAAACATTGTGGAAAAAGGAGAAAATGCTGGTAACCAGCATTTTCTCCTTTTTCCACAATGTTTTCTACCCTACCATAACAGAATTTCACCATTATAGCCACATTTTAATTGCTTTCTGCAAATGCTTTCAATTTGGAAAAGTCTTAAATTTTGTTGTCTAGTATAGAGTTAAGGATTAACCCTTTACCACAAAATGCTGACTTTGTACGACCCTGAGGAAGAAGTCTTTTGAAAACAATGTGGGAAAAGGAGAAAATACTGGTAACCAGCATTTTCTCCTTTTCCCACAATGTTTTCTACCGTATCAAAGGACAAGCTTTCTCATTTTAGTCACATTTAAATTGTTGTCGTCTGCAAATGCTTTCAATATTGACAAGTCTACAGTTTTGTTGTTCGGTAAAGATTTAAAGTGCAATGACATCTTGGATGAAATGAGATTATTCTAAAAATTGTCTGCAGCAAATTTGCTTCACAAGGTATGGAATAAACGGTTTTCGGCATGCAAACGCTTTTCCCCTTGCATTAGGATAAAATTTGAGATTTGTCCCTAATGAAAGCATTTAATTTACCCCTACAGCGCCTTTCACCACTAAATTTTGCCTTTGCATCAAGTGTAGATCAAGATCAGACTGCACAAAATGTGCAGTCTGATCTTTGATCTTCACTGTCCGCTTTGCCAAGTCTTTACTGACTAAGGCAATCATGAAGTTGCAATTAATTAGGTATGGTTTTTCGAATGAAAATATCATTTTGTTGAATTTATTTTGCTCTAAAAGTTAACTCTTTACCACACAATAAAGTTTGTTGCAGGCACATTCAAATTTTGAGCCTTTGCAGAAAACAGTTTAGATTTGGCTCAAATGATGGAATTCCTCTGATGTCGTCGAAAAAATTGTTGGAAAAGGGGACAATTCTGGTTGCCAGCATTTTCTCCTTCTCCCAAAATGTTTTCAAAAAGGCTTTTTTTCTCAGTGTCGTTAAAACTCCAGATTGTGAAGTAAAGAGTTACAGATGACTAAATAATGATGGGATTTTTCTTTCACAGGGAAAAAAATGTGGGAAAAGGAGAACATGCTGGTAACCAGCATGTTTTCCTTTTCCCACAGTGTTGTAAAAAGATTTATTCCTTTGGGTCATTAAAACATGGAACTGTTTGGTGAAGCATCTGTATCTTCAGATTAATACTGCAGATAGTCTTTTTGCAATTCTTTTTCTTTTCATCATTTTTGCAATACTTTCATTTTCTATTAGATTTCAAAATAACTACATAATTCATTAACTCTTGATTTGGAAGCATAATCATAAATGAGAAATAACCAGCAGCGCAATAAAATGCTTAAAAACTGGCATTTCCAATAAAACTGTCTCTTCAGGTTTCTAAAGAAAAGCCGTAAAGGTCTTATCATGAGGAATTAGACAAAACTCAAGCATGAAACATTCTTTCTAGCTCTTTTATCATGTGACAAAATTTGAATTAGTCAAAACTGAAAGCACTTGCAGAGGACAAATTAAACGCATCTTTCATGATGAAATTTGTCTTTGCAAACATAGAAAACATTGAGGGAAAAGGAGAAAATGCTGGTTGCCAGCATTTTCTCCTTTTCCCACGATGTTTTCAAAAGCTGTCTTCCTCAATCGTTAAAACTCTAGATTGTTTGGTAAAGGGTTATAATCAGTAATTGACTTACATCATACAAAAAAAGACATTCTATGTAGCTTTCTTAATTATCAATGGAGGTTTTACCTCTTTTAAATTTCTTGAGCAGACAACCTTTTTAACCCTTTAACCTTTTACCACACAACCTGTATTTCAATGACTTTGAGAAAAACAAGCTTTTGAGAACATAATGGAACAAGGGCACCACATGCGGGTGTCTTGCCCGGCTGCAGTTGCTTTTAGAAACAGATTAATTTACAGTGAAAGTTTTAAGTCAAAAAAGGGGTATAACTGTGTCAAAAATATTTTGATCGTTACCTGCCCCTGTTGAATGGTTTCCCTTATAATAGTTAAAATCTACTCCAAGTTTGAAGCAAATATCTTTCTTAATAACAGAGACATTATAAAATGTCAAAGTTTTTGCATGACAATGACCTAAGTGACTACAGGCTTTGACAACACCTTAGCTGTTTTCAAATGTTTAGTTTTTGAATGACAACAACCCAGGTGACAACAGGGCTATGACAATACCTTGATGTTTTCTTCGAAAACAGCTGAGCCAAATAGGAGAAAATGCAGCATCTGATCAAAGTCCACAGGATTTTGTCCTATGAACAGAGATACTTTTTGCAACATGAACTATATGTACACATAATGGCAGTCAAGGACAGATTATGCTGCATGCAATGGCAGCTTATCAGATTTCATAGAAAATCTTATCATTCAGACAAATAATTGATAAAATTACTACCTCCTAATATAGAACTGCAGCAGATAACTTAGGTAACAAGATTTAACCTTTTATTACATAATCCTGAGGATAACAACCTTGAGGTAGATGACTTTGGAAAATATAGTGGGAATAGGAGAAAATGCTGGTAACTTCCAACAAGATTTAACAACGCAAATTTTTAACCTTAAAGAAGATTATTCTTGAAAACTTTGTGGGAAAAGGAGAAAATGCTGGTTAACAGCAATTTCCCCCTTTCCCTCAATGTTTTCAGTCCTTTCACAGACAGATTCCAACATTTCAGCAACACTCAAGCTGTCGTCTACAAATGCTTTCAATTTGGACATGGCTAAAGTTTTACTGTGTGGTAAAGAGTTAAGCTTTTTCTAAGACAGTTTTCATCATTCTCTTCCATGATAAAAGCGATTGAAGACGAGACATTAAATATGGCTAAAACAATGGCACATATCTTTGATTGGGTGGAAAACAACAGGGCAAAAGGAGAAAATGTTAGTGTTTTCTCCTTTTACTATAATATATTTTAAAAAATTGTTTGAAAAGGTGATTTAAACTTGGGATTGTTTGGTAATTGGTTAAATCTCTACCACATGACGAAATCAATTGTAGGAAAGAAAGACACCATAATTATATGATTTAAAATAAATATTGATAAAGTATCACAACTTTGACAGAAACTGATTCTTTTTTTCCTGATACTTTCTTTCCTAGCAAAAATTGATACTATTTTTTCCGATACATGTACTTTTTTTCCTGATACTTTCTTTCCGAATACCGACAAAATCTTAGACCCTTCCAAATTCAAAACATTTGCTGACCACAATCTAAATGTGGCTCAAATGATGGAATTTGCCTTTGAATGGGTAAAAAACATTGTGGAAAAGGGAGAAAATGCTGGTTACAAGCATTTTCTCCTTTTTCCCACCATGTTTTCAAAAGGCTTCTTACTGAGGGTCGTTAAAACAGGGACTGTCTAGTCAATACTTACCATGCTATGCTCCACCATAGTTCTCTTCTGTATGAGGTTGATAATCTCTGTTGCCATAGAAACCAGTGCTTTCCGATATGGAAAATTTGTTGCTATTGTAGGTGCAGCAACTAGATTAATAGTAGCCGTGTATATAAACCCACAACAAAGGGGTGACAGATCACATGCAGACTTCAATGCTGACTTCACTGTAATAAGAAAAGTTAAGTGGTTTCAAGCAGTTATGACTATGTCTTTACACTGCAAAGCCTTTGAAAAATTTGGGGTGGTCTAACCTTTAACCCTTTCCCAAACAATCCCTGGTTTTCACGACCCTGAAAAAGAAGCCTTTTGAAAACATTGCGGGAAAAGGAGAAAATGCTGGTAACCAGCATTTTCTCCTTTTCCCACAATGTTTTCTACTTTTTGAAAGTCAGATTTCATTTTTTGAGTCACATTTATTTTGTCGTCTGCAAATGCTTTCAATTTGGACAAGTCTAAATTTTTGTCGTTTGGTAAAGAGTTAAGAAGAAAAGCCATTTTATTTACCTTTTACTAAACAATCCCCACGTTTTTAAGACCCTGACTGAGACAGCTTTTGAAAACATTGTTGGAATATGAGGCAATGCTGATAATTAGTATTTTCTCCTTTTCCCACTTTTTCTTCCATTTGACCCCATACCAAACATTCCAACTTTTAATGACCCTGTGGAAGAAAACTTTTCAACACATTGTGGGAAATGGAGAAAATGCTGATAACCAGCATTTCCTCCTTTTCTCACAATACATGTGTTTTCAAAAGACATGCTTCCCGGGGTCATTAAAACTGAGGATTATGTGGTAAAGAATTAACTCAGCACTTTAAAATTTAAACTTACCTAAATTCAGTATATTAACATTGTCTACAGGATATGCTCTTAATGCTAGTTCACCTAAAACAGACAGATTACAGTCACTTCCCAAAATCTGAAAAGACAGAAAACATCTATTTTAACATCTAAATTTACAAATTCTTCAGAAAACTTTCTATCAAAACATTAAGATATAAAATATATCTTAAACACTTTATCACACAAACCCCTGTCTTATTAATGACCCTGAGGAAATAGGCTTTTGAAAAAAATTTTGGGAAAAGGAGAAAATGCTGGTAATAAGCACTTCATTCTTTCCCCACTGGGTTTTCTAACCTTTTATGGACAAATCTGATCACACGAGTCACATTCACTTCATATGCTTGCAATTTAAAACTTTGTCATTTGGTGAAGAGTCGAGCAGAATCTAAAATCTAAATGAAATTGGGAAATTGTTCAAGATAAGCGAATTCTCTGCTATATTATCTATCATCCTATTTCCCAGGAATCTCCTAAATCTTAGTAAAATGAAAGATATATTTTCAGTCATAAAAAAAAACTCACATGTATCAATTTCCTGACTGTTTTGTTTAGACTTCATAGACTTCATAGATCAGTCTCTCACTCAATATCAGAGGATGTAGATCATAGAACTATAGATCAAAGATCAGACTCTACTTTAACTCTATACCTAACTACAAACTTAAGTCTTGTCCATATTGAAAGCATTTGCAGACAACAACAGCACAAAAATTATGAATCAAATGATGATTAAAAAGTTATGTTTGTCTGTGATAGGGCAGAAAAAATTGTGGGAAAAGGAGAAAATGCTGGTTACCAGCATTTTCTCCTTTTCCCACAATATTTTCAAAAGCCTTACTCCTAAGGATGGTTAAAACTCAGGATTGTTTGGTGAAGGGTTAAAGAGCTTAAGATGAAAGATCAAGACAATGTATTCTATGCACATAATGAACACTAGCTTGGGCTTTGGTTATCAACAATTATAAAATTGTCCTAGGACTAATTTTATCTTAGTTTCACTTGAAAGAAAACAACTGCTGATTGATTAAGGCAAATGGGTTAACCAATCAGAAATTTTGTTCATTTCTAAAATTAAATTCTACCACTATTTAAAACAAGGGGACCATGATGGCCCTGTATCACTCCACTGCCTTTTAAATAAAATGTATCATGCGCTTAATTGGAACAGATAGCCTAGTCCAGACCCCCCACACACACGTATCAATGAATACAAGCTGGCCTATTCAAGTATTGTTAGTACCATATCAGTGAATATCAGTGAACTTTAACAAAACATGCTTTGACAGCATGATTTCCAAAACTTAAGTAGAAGAAAACATTTTTTCAATGGCATGAATGGTAAAGTTCTGGAGAAAAAAACTAAATGATACAAACATCACTTCATATCAAATATTCAGCCAACTGACAATCTAACAATTAACATCGAAGTAAATCACTTTGACTGTAACTGAAAATTTTCTATCCAAAAAACTAGAACACCCAGCACCAATCATGTAATATTGCAGTTTGATTTTCAACAAAAGTAAATTGTAACAAACTATGATATGAAAGAATATGATTTATTTCCCTTGATCATTATATAGCTGAAGTCATGTAGACTTCATAAACTATCATATAAAACTTGTGACCCTTGGAGCAGGGCTATAATTGGGACAATATCGGTACAGGTCTACCAGATGAAGCTGCATGTCAAACTTTGTAGCTTTAGGGCTTATGACTAGGAACAAGAGTGTTTTAAAGGTTTTCAATATAAAAACCCATGTAAAACTTGTGACCCCTGGGGCAGGGCCAATTTGACCCTTGGGCTATAATTTGAATCATCTTAGTAGGGGTCCACTAGATAAAGCTACTTTCCAAATTTGGTAGCCCTATGTTTTATGGTTAGGATCTATGAAGATTTTTTACTACCTGGTATATAAGCCCATGTAAAAGTTGTGATCCCCCAGTAGAAGTCAATTTTGACTGTAATTTAAAAATTTCTGGTGGAGTCTATTTAAAGAAGCTACATACAAAATTTGGTAGCCCTATGCCTCATAGTTACAGACAAGGAGATTTTTTAAAGATTTTTTTTTTTCAGTTTTGTTGCAATGGCAACCAATTTTTTTTCATGGAATCAAATTCTTTGAAAAAATTCTGAAGAGGGCTATGGCAAGAACATTTCTGTGAAGTTTAATCAAAATTGAATGGGTAGTTTTGGAGAAGAATGTTTGGAAGAAAGGTTAACAAAGCACAAATGGACACACAACAGACAAAGGGCTATGACATAAGTTTGCTGGCATTTGGCCTGTAGAACTAATAATTGGTGGATATTGCCCCAGATCTCCTGAACAGCAAATGGAAAGTCAACAACAGTTTAAAAATTTGAATACTGGTACAGATTCCATTTTCTTTTACAATTTTCTACAAAGGCTAAAAAGTAAGCCTCACATCCAACCAGGCTTATAGGTAAGGTACTATGTTATAAATCATCAGTATGAAAATCCTTGGAGTCCCATGGATATTGAAAAACCTACTGCCTTTTTGCGCCTAGGTATCAATTTGAGTTCATAAATTAGATTAGCTGTGGAACGGAATATAAGGGAGTGGTTTAAATGGGCAAATAGATCATGTAATTGGGTCAATTAAACAACATTTTTCCATTAGCTTCCACAAATATGGCCATAATCTAGTCTTGTTAAAGTTTCTCTAGTACTATAATGTGTCCTAATTTGAATCTGATATCATGACAATACAAATTGCTCTCACTTCTTACACAGAATTTCCAAGTTGTTTTGTCTTATTCTTAAAGGTTGAAAAAATCTGGACTTTTCCATATTGAGAACTTTTAGAGATGACAAATAAAATTTGGTTAAAATCATGGAAATAGTCTTTAATTTTTTTACCCTTAATCTGCTAAATAAAAATTAATGTGATGAAACTTTCCAGCTGAGAGTAAAAACCCGTATTTTCTATTTCAAAGGACCTAGTATTTTTTACGGGAAATATATCTTTTACAGACCGTTGTGTGCAGTCTAATCTTGATCTACACTGTCTGCAAAAGGTCCTTGAGTCGCCCTTAGCAACTTAAGGGATAAAAAAACTTGAGGCTGTAAAAATTTTCCCCTTCTCCAAAAGCCTTCTTCAACAGGGCTGTAAAAACATAGGATTGTGTGGTAAAGGGTTAAACCCTTCCTATACCTCTCATAGAGCTTATATCACAACCCTTTGCCTTTATTTACCAACCATTCTAAGTCTTAAACCCTATCCTACTAAATAAAAGAAATGAAACGCTCAAGCCAATACTAAAAAACTAAATACTGCTGTTTGAAAGGTATTTTTGGAGGGAAATTTATCTCCTTATCGGACAGTGTAGAGCCAAGATCACACTGTACGTTCTGTGCAGTCTGATCTTGATCTACGCTGTCCGCATAAGGTCAGTGAGTCATGCTTAGCAACCTAAGGGTTAATTTTGAACTTAGAGAGTAACACAATTTCTGATTGGGCTAACCATTTGGTTTGACTCATAGACAAATGCACAAAATTCAGACTTTTCCAAACTAAAGGCACTTACTTTAACATTTAGAAAATTCTTGAGATTTAGGCCCAGCATGCCATTAAGAATAGTAGGTGAATACGGGGTCCGTATTTACCAACTACCATATTTTGCTTAAATTTTGGGACAGTAAAAAATAATTATTTTTTTTCGTGTCCCAATACTTAGGTCTACAAAAAATAATTATTTTGTCAGCTGTCCCAAAACTTATGGTCAGACAAGACAAGCTGTCATACTGTAAGTCACTGACTGCTAACTAGTCGAATATTGCTGAAAATTGCTATGTCACTGATTTCAATAAACCTACGATCGTTTGCAGGTTGGTCTATTTTAAGACAGATTGGAATTCCAGAGGTCAATTTGAGCACTAAGAGTTTAAAACTTCGCTTTTTCTCATTGTTTTCGTTGATGAATAACTTGTCACTCATTACTGTCCTGGGATCGCGATGAGGTTTGTTATTTTGCCTTTGTAGATAAATTCACAGTATATTTTAATTGCTTACGTGAGGTGAACCATGTAAATTCCACTCTGACAAATACCTGCTCGGCCCGTTCTCAAATTTGATTGGTTTGTCCATCTTCGATCGATAAACCTTGGGTAGACTAGAATACTGTACCTTGATTTCTGTTTATAAACAACGAACCCCATTGACCTTGAAATACATGCGTGTCAACTCTATGGCAACTTCGGATGTACATGTATACGTTATCACACCCTTTTAATACTTATATCGGAATTTTTTTTTGAATTGGGGTTTAAATTAGTCTGTCAGGTGATAGGGTTTTTTGTCTTGAATCGGAAAACTCCCATTAAAATTGGGAGGGATGGGAAGCATGCTTACGACGTAACGTGTGTAGAAATTACACTGTGCGATATAAATGCTTGTTAACAAAGGGTATTAAACGGATTGAAAATTCTTTTTCAAAACAGATATTTACTGTCCCAATTCTTTGGAATAAAAAAATACAGATCTTGCTTTGCAATTTTTAGTATGGCCCAAATCTTTGGGTCATGAAAAATGATTATTTTCACAATTTTTGATGGTGTCCCAATACTTTGGGTGTCCCAAAACTTAAGCAAAATACGGTACTCTTCAGCACATTCTTACTCTTATTTCTGAAGAAACCAAATGGTTAAGCCGGTCAGAGGTTGTGTTACTTTCAAAATCTATATTAGACAAAGAATATTCTAAAGAATGGATGGTGAATATTTACCCAGGTCCTGGTCTTGTAAAATGCAAAAAAAAATCATGGTGAAAACTGGTCACAGATGGAATTCTGTAAGACACAATCATGTACATGTATATAAGTCAAGCCTTACCTCTGGCTTTACTTTTGCAGCATCTAACAACTTTCTGCCAAGTGTAACAACACCCAAAGAATGCTGGTGATTTTTAACCAATAGACAAACAGCAACTGTGGCCAGACGTTTCCCATGGACTTCTTCTGTGTCAGTCACATAACTTTGATACCAACTTAACAACTGAACACAGAAGTGTGTGGTTTGTGCAACCTCCTCCTTTGATGTCAGCTGAAATTATAATTTGTAGATAACAGAATTAAACTATATTCCCAACAGTGAATTACTGGAATTTCACAGTGAATAACACCACTAATGATGATAATTATGGTATCATCACTAGTGACGATATAGTTTTAGAATATTTGCCGGAACTACTTTTTTCCTATATTGCTCATATTGTACCATTCTTGATAATTATTAGAATAAAAAATGGTGAATTAGGAATATAATAAATAGGATAATCAACTGGTTGTGTGTGATATTAAAAATCTATCACTTGAATGGGGTATGATACATTTAAAAAACCCGTCCTTCGTACCTTGCTTTTTCAACCGCATCATACCCCATTCTAGTGAGAGGTGAAAAATCGCTGGAAAAAAAGTTTGCCTCAACTGGGTATCAAACTCACAACTACCAGGTCACAAGTCATATACCTTAACCACTGTGCTACCTGGGCGGCAAAATTAAACCCTGTACTCTTTTACTCTTACCACAGAATCCTAACTTTTAACGACCCTGAAAGAGGAGGCTTTTGAAAACATTGTGGGAAAAGGAGAAAATGCTGGTAACAAGCATTTTCTCCTTTGCCCACAATATTTTCTATCCAAACCAAGACAGAGATCATCAATGTTTAATCAATGTTTCATTTGTCCTCTGGCAAGGCTTTCAATTTGGCCACGTCCAAAATTTTGTTTTTTGGTAAAGAGTTGAACCCAATAGTATTTTCTAAAGACTAATGTAACACTATAAATGTATATGCTACCTTGTTTTCCTTTTTGAAAATTAAGCATTAACTCTTTACCAAATCAGAAAGTTTAAGAATTGTCCATTTAGAAAGCATCTGGATGACAATTTTTATGTGGCTAATATGACAGAATTCTATCTTTGGGAGGGTAGAAGACATTGCTTGGTTACCGACATTTTATCCATTTCCCACAATGTTTTCAAGCCTTCTTTCTCCTAGTCATTTAAACTTAGGATTGTTTAGTTAAGGGTAGAGATGGCTGTTGCTCTAACACGGGGCAAATGCCTAAAATAACCTATGGTTCTCTATCTGATAATCGATTTTTTCGTTTTTGTTTTTAATTAAAAAACACACACACACAAAATTACATGTACTTGGTTTAAGATATCTCATAGGATAAATTAACTGTCAGAGTATTCTTGTATATCCAAGAAAGAAAGTGGATGCAGAAGAAAACTCTGTAAATTTCAATATCAAATGGTACATACAGCTTTTGACATTGTTATAAGATAAGGCATGCCTGAAATCAATCCATTTTCGAGAAGAACAAAATTAAGCCTTAGGCTGTTAACCCTTTACCACACAATGATGACTTTTAACGCCCCCTAAAAGAGAAGGCTTTTGAAAACATTGTGGGAAAAGGAGAAAATGCTGGTTACCAGCATTTTCTCCTTTTCCCACTATGTTTTCTACCCTATCAAAGAAAAATCATTTCATATGAGCCACGTTAAAACTGTCATTTACAAATCCTTCTAATTTGGACAGGTCTAAAATTTTGTCGTGTGGTAAAGGGTTAAATAAGTTTAACTCTTTACCAAACAACAAAACTTTAGACTGGTCCGAATTGAGAGCATTTGCAGACAACAAAATAAATGTGACTGAAAAATTGAAATCTGGTTTGGGAAGGGTAGAAAACATTGTGGGAAAAGCCATTGCTGGCTACCAGCATTTTCTCCTTTTCCCACAATGTTTTCAAAAGGCTTCTTTCAAAGTGTCGTTAAAAGTCAGGATTGTGTGGTAAAGAGTTAAATGAAACTATCAATATTAACCCAAATTTTGCTATTTCAAAGGTACTTTTTAGGAAACAATAACTCCGTATCAGACAGCATAGATCCAAGATCAGACTGCATGTTCGGTACAATCTGATTTTGATCGACACTGAGCACAAAAGGTCACTAAGTCTGACTTGGCAGCCTATGGGTTAGAAAGAAATCAAGGGCATCATGGAACACTTTCGCTTTTTCATCTTTAAAGGGGCCTTTTTAAATAAATGTCTTGTGCTGAATCAAAATTTTCCTACACAATCTTGATAGATTCTACCATATACAATTTTCTTGGCAAGCATGAAGAAGCTCCACTGTTACATTTAGTAATAAGAGGGACATGATGGTCCTTTATTGCTCCCATTACCTCAGGCCCAATAGTAACCAAAAGTAAACAAAGGAGCAGGTAAAATGCATCTGAATTTAATTCATACCATTTAAAAGCATTGCAATTGTTATGAAGACGACAATCTGTTATTGTACAGTCAGTCCAAGTGTTTGTTACTAGTACTGGAATTTTAAAATTTTAAAACTTGCCTGGTCAATCTATCTTTTTACCTGGTTTTAAAATTCATTTCCTTACCAGCGACTTACACTTGGACTGACTGTACAATAACAGATTGTGATCTTAACATTAATTTCGATAATTTTAAATGATATGATTTGGATGTAGACGCATTTAAACACCCCACTGTTTACTTTTGGCCGTTTCTTTATAACTATAGAAATTATATGTGCCATACACATAATTGGCATCGAAAGTCATTAAAGAGTAAGAAATCTGTATTACAATAATCTTACTTAGGACAGGCAAAACAATAAAGATCAAATGAAACCCACAACTATGATAAATGGTACCAAGTTTTCCTAATAATCTTTTTTTCCAAGAAGATGTCACAAAAACTGTCAGATTATCTGTCCCTTCCTCATGAAAGAAAACATTAAGCTAATGACTTTTTGTGATCATGAAAAAGTTCATGACATCGTTAATCATCTTTTCCAAATCTTGACCCTTTTTCTACAGACACATGCTTTATAAATACTGATGCAAATACTTCTTGTCCTCTATGTACACGTAAATGATGAAAGCAGAAAATTGCCAATTTAAATTGACCCGATATAAACAAAGCGAGCAAATACCTGAACATCATCAAACACCAGTAAATATAATATTTCATGTTACTGTCCAATATCATGTGACTAGGTTGACCAATCAAATTTTGTGTGAGATTTGTGCCTTGTGCTTGTGATTCAGTCATTTGATTGGTCAGTCATGTTGTTCAAAGCAAAAACATCATGTTCTTACTTCAGCATCTAGAAGTTTCTGTAGCTGCTTTAAAACTAGTGTAAATGCTTTAAATGGCATAAAATTTCAGTACAGACAGGTCTAAAATTTTGTTGTCTGGTAATGCTATGTTTTACATAATGTTCCCGGCAACCATGGCAGCCTTGTTTATCCAGAATGTGGTTTGTAATGAGATTTTGGTAGTTTTTCCCCAAATACCAAGTTTAATTAGGTCAAGCTAGGTTTCCTTACATTATCTCACAGAGTCCCCAATGGCCATGGAGAGAAGGGGCTGAAAGATCTTCTACAGGTCAGCCTGTATTCTACCACGGATGGGAGTATGTTCATTTGTGGTCTGACACTTAATTCTGACCTGGTATCTTGCTTTTTAAAGTTCAAATGAAGGTTTGAAGGTCTGAAGGTCTTCCGTCAATGTTTTCGAAGGGTGGAATGTGATGGATGGGCATTTTTGAAACATGATTGTGTCCGTGGTATAAGGGAATGCCCCCAAAGCATTAATTATCCTTATGGATCCAAGATTTCAACTTGTCAGCATGACGTGCAAAGATGAAGAGGATTCAATCTTTGTATATTTGCTTGGTGCATACATACAATCTCCGAGATAGAAAATTACAGCAGAAATGGAATTTCCCATTGCAGTGGGCGAGAGGAAATCAAAAAAGGCGGATAAGAAAATCAAGATCCGTATGGGTGTGGGGATAGAAAGACAAGAAAAGGAAGAAAGACAAGAAAAGGAAGAAACACCTCCACTTCTGCTCAACAATTTTCACCCAAGAGTTTTGCACTAGAGATATCAATTCCTTCCAGACCTATCTAAGGATGCCTCTACAGTTCTTTGACGAAATCCTTGTAAGGATAACACTTGTCATTAAAAGAGAGAACACAAGGTATTGCTCTTAGACTTACAACCTTGTCCAACTGAGAAAACCACTCATCACTTTCCCATACATTTCAGTATAAAGCATCCAGATTTGCAACATGGTGCAAGATGTGTGTATGCCATTGGACAAGTGTTCATTGATAAAGTATGTTCCCTGTTCCAATATCACCTGATGAATGGAGAGCCCCATCTCACGAGTTTGAATATATTGGCCATAAGGTTGAACCTGGTAGCATATTGGCGCAATTTAGATGGCCTTTGTGCATTTTTGTTTTGGGCTTGCAAAATGTGTACTTTTGACTTCTTGCACTCATTTTCCTATTGCAGCTGTTAAATGCTCAGAGAACAGGCACATCCAGTCAGGCTGTTGTAGTACACAACACGCCATTTGCAAAACAGCACATGCTCATATGTGCCTTTCTAGAACAGAACAAAACAAAATGCTTTGGACACTGCTGAGATGGCCGGGAGAACAACGAAGAATTGCAACAAAATCTAACAAAAATTGAAAGAACTGTAACATACCAGTGAAAACAGCGCTTCGTCCCCTGAGCTGTTAAAACATGAGAGAGTTTAATAAAGGATTAACTAGGAAAAAGAATTGCGATGAGTTAATGAGGTCAGGCAATCAAATCAAGTTATTAACTTAAAAAAGCTTTTAAAAAAGTTACCTCCCCTTTTCACATCAAAGCATCAATGGAACCTACTTAATTCTTTCTTTCATATCCACGGATAACCCAATAATTGCTAAATAAAAGCAACAGAAAATTTTCCCCTGTCAGACAAATCCATGCTATCAAAACTTTCCAAAATATCTTCTCACAACATATTGGAAAATCAGCACTCAAGATCAGACTGCATATTCTGTGCTGTCTGATCTTAATCTACACTTTCAAAAAGAAACATATAACCGTACTCTAAGCATTGGAAAGGTTAGGAATGAGGATCTGAGAGAGAGAGATAAAAGATTAATGAGTTTATAATAAACAAATGGCAAAACATGACAAAAAGTACTTTACCACTGTGTGAAGAAATTTATCATCTTTGCTGGTTTAGATCACCTTAATCCTTTACCAAACAACAAAATTCAAGACTAGTCCAAATCAAAAGCATTTGCAAACAACAAGATAAATGTGACTGAACAATTAAAATTTGTTACGGGGAGGATAAAAAACATTACGGGAAAAGGAGAAAATGCTGGTTACCAGCATGTTCTCCTTTTCCCACAATGTTTTCAAAAGGCTTCTTTCTCAGAGTTGTTACAAGTTCGGACTGTGTGGTAAAGAGTTAATCCTTTACCACACAATTTGGAGTTAAACAACCCAGCAGAAAAAACATTTTGAAAACATTCTGGGAAGAGAAGAAAACGCTTTACCCACATTTTCTCCTTTTTCCACAATGCTTTCGACTCTATCAAAGAGAAACTCCATCAGTTGAGCCACATCTAAATTGCCATCTGCCAATACTTTCAATTTGGACAAGTATTATTTATAAGAAACAACAAAATTTTTGGACTGGTCCAGATTGGAAGCATTTGGAGACTACGTATCAAATGTGCCTCAAATTATGGGGTTAGCCTCTCACAGGATAAAAAACAAAGTGGGAAAAGGAGAAAATGCTGGTTACCAGCATTTGCTCCTTTTCCAACAATGTTTTTTGAAAGCCTTCCACCTCAGGGAAGTAAAAAGAAGTGATTGTTTGGTATAGAGTAAAAAAGTAAGATTCTATGGTTTTATGACTCCTGGGGAGACAGCTTTCGAAATCATGGGGGGAAAAGGAGAAAATGTTGGTAACCAGCATTTTCTCCTTTTCCCACAATGTTTTCTACTTTATTTTTTCTAATCTTATCATTTCAGCAACAATTTTACTTATGTCTGCAATTTCTTTCCATATGGAAAAGTCGGTGTCCTGCGTGTCCCACTGGTAAATTATATGACTTGTGACCTGGAGGCTCGGAGTTTGAGCCTTACTGGATCCACTGGGTCCTTCTTGGGAGTGTCCTGAGTAAGACACTTCAGAGCCGTAGCCTAGTACTGGTGAAACCCAGGGAATACATGAATAGGTATTTTGAGTTGTCACAGTGATATGACTGAAATAATGTCAAAAGCAGTGTAAAACACCACTGAATCAATCAGTCAATAAGGAAGTGTCTAAATTTTTTTGTCTTGTACAGACGTCAGATCGGAAAATGACACTTTTCAGAAGGTTTAAGAAAACCCAATTATTGCAGTACATGCATCTAGGCCAGTTCAGTTAGATTATCTCACAAAATGACAAATAAAGATCTCATATGAGGCTTCATTCACATTCAGTGCTGTCTGAAATTATACTGCTCCCTCAGTAAAGTTAACCCTTGAAGCACCTTTCACAAAAATAGTTGCCTTTGCAGCCAGTGTAGATCAAGATCAGACCAATAGTTGCCTTTGCAGCCAGTGTAGATCAAGATCAGACTGCACAAAACATGCAGTCTGATCCTTGATCTACACTGTCTGCTTTCCTGAAACGCTGTAGATAAAAGCAACCATGATATTGCAATCATTTGGGTCTTATTTCTGGATTGAAAAAGTCTGTTCGGTTTATTTGGCACTCTAAGGGTTAAAAGAGAGTGCCATCAAATTTGCTCATGTTGTCAAGAATGACAAAGTTAGCAAAAGCAGCTGTTTAAATAGAAAAAAAATCTTCATTTGCTCTAATTTCTACCGTTATTTGATCATCTGCCCATTATTCAATATACAGGACCAAACTGATTACTGTCAATTACTAACAGAATGTCAAACAGAAACTAGAAGTGTGTCAGGTTGACAAATACTGTGAAACCAGTATTACTTGTCACAGATTAATTTGCGGTGATTGCGTGGGTCAATGAATTCAAGTTTTCAAAGAAAGATTGGTCCATGACCCTCCCACACCTAGTGGGTTCAGCTTTCATTGATTATAATATGCCAACGTATACATCTACAAACTCTTT
Source organism: Hippopus hippopus (assembly GCA_946811185.2). Classification (NCBI taxonomy): domain Eukaryota; kingdom Metazoa; phylum Mollusca; class Bivalvia; order Cardiida; family Cardiidae; genus Hippopus; species Hippopus hippopus. The sequence goes on along the minus strand of OX328104.1, from coordinate 47,238,692 downwards.
ATCGAATGGGAACTTGTAAAACTTTAGTAACACCTCAGAATAATGATTGTTCACATACAGACTGTGCATAGTCTGTTACTGAATAAAAATACCGGTAGAAATAAATGATTTCATTGTTTTGTCTGTTTTTCTGTTACTGTGATTTCGGCAATGACAGCATCAATACTATTGCATAAAATGCATCTAGACCCATATTAGTGCCTGTTCCAATGGTGAAATTTAATTTTACCTTATTCTTTTGCATAAACTTGAAAATCTGACACAATTTGAATGTTCCTTACTTAAATATTTGGCATTAAAATCTCGCTGTTTTGCCATTGTTTTTCAAAGAAAATTCTCCAATAATGATATGCTCTGATAAGCCTGTTTGACCAGATGACATAGGAAAGGAAAATCACTCTAAACAACTTCAAAAGACTGCAGTTTTATTGCAGGTGATCCTGAAAACATCAGCGTAATTCTGGCTGAAAATTTTGACAGCAAACTGTGACTTCAGGTTTTTCAATTGAACAATCACTATGAAAATTCTAGGTGCACAAGTTCCTGTGGTAGGAAGCAACTCCCTATAATTTCAGTAAAAAATTGTTGAAATTGTAGAAGAGAAAGACATGTCAATTGGGATACATTCAAGCATCCCCTGCCATTTACCCTTATCAGGTATTCACTGTTTGTCCTTGATCGATGACTTTGACCCTCTACCACACAATTCCGAGTTTTAACGACCCTAAGAAGTAAGTCTTTTGAAAACATAGTGGGAAATAGTGAAAATGCTGGTAACCAGCATTTTCTCCTTTTCCCACGATGTTTTTTACCTTTTCAGAGAATTTGAGCTCATTTATGCAGATTTTATGTTTGACGTCTACAGATGTTTTGCATTTGGAAAAGTCTACAACTTGCTGTGTGGGAAAGGGGTAATATTATATAAAACTGAACAGATTTCATCAAAATTTGAACCCTGAATGGGTCAATCAGGACACACAAAAACTCTGACCCAGTTACTCCTACCACTTATTCATTGTTTCTCAGTGACCTTGACCTTTGACCAAAATTAACAGATATCATCCAAATATTAACTTAGCTCTGTCTTTAGGACACCAACATCCCAATATTCTCAGAATTTCTTCATTGTGTATCATTTGTCTATCAACTTGACCTTTGATCAAGGTCATATCAATTTACCTCTTCAAAAGTTTTCAATAGGCCAATATGGATTTTCTACCCTCTAAATGACAAATTTCACTGCTGGAGTAGCATTCAATAATTTTTCTGCCTATGTTTCAGATTGAAATGAGGATAAGCTTAGGTCATCTGGTAGAGAAAATAATGCTGTTTAATATTCCAAAATGGAAGCAGATGAAATGCAATAAACAGATAATTAAGTCACCCTCATAAACTTCCTATCAAATTTGCAGAATGCAATTTACTATCTAAACTTAATACCCTCTGCAGATAATGATTAACGCCTTGCAGTGAGCCTTGTTTTGCAGATTTTGTGGCAAAATAAGAAATGGCTCTTGGGGCAACCCTGGGGTAAAAAGGGGTTCTGCTTGGCTCAATGGTAAAGTATAGGACTTGTGACCTAGAGGCCCTGGATTCAAGCCTCACTGGATCAACTGAGCTTTTCGTGGGAGTGTCCTTGGGCAGAAAACTTCAGAGCCCTAGCCTACTACTGGTGAAACCCAGGAAATACATGAATATGTCAGCTGTCACCCTGATATGACTGAAATGATGTTCAAAGCAGTGTAAAACACCATTCAATCAATGATGTAAATAGGTTTTGAAAACAAGAGGGCCACTGGCTCTAAACTGCTCACCTGAGTAAAGTGATCTGGAATCCATAAAGTTGAAGAGATCCTGGAGGAGATGATGTAAAACACATACAAAACATATTAAGTGCGTTATAAATTGGAAAATAAGTTTCTTCTCAAAAGAACACATACATGTGCTACGTAAGTTAACATGAGTGCCCAACTTTCATGAGAATTTGATAAAAAATATGGCCTCTAGATTTTGCACAAGGTTTTTCTAAGATATTTCCCAGTGACCTATTTTCTAACCATACTTGACCTTTTTCTAACTCCTTTGAAATATTACCAAGATAAAATTCTGATCAACACTTTCATGTGTGATTGACTGAAAATGTGCTCTCTAGAGTGCACACAAGGTCTTTCTGGGATTTGTCCCAGTAATCTAATTCAACTCAATGTGATTCATTTTCACACTCAACTGAGATATCATCAAGACAAAATATTCTGACCAACTTTAATGAGTATTGGACAAAAATGTGACTTTCAGAGTGCACACATGGTTTTTCAGAGACCTCTTCCAGTCACCTACTTTTTCACCAGTCAAGACCTATGTTCAAATCTAAGGCAATATCAAGAGAAACATTCTGATTGATTGATTGTATTGGAGTTTAATGCCATTGTAACAGTTAAGGTCATATCACAATGGTCAGTGCACCTAGGCATGTGTTTCCTGGCTTTCTCACACCAGTACTGACACAACTTTTTTTCAAAGTAACTGACTACTTTTCTCACATGCATCACAGGTGAGATGCAAAAAATCGCTAGAGAGAAAGTTTGCCTCAACCGGGTATCCAATTCACAACCACCAGGTCACGAGTCAGATACACTAACCACTAAGCTACCCAGGTGAAACATTCTTACCAACTTTCATGAGTATTGGGCTGAAAATGTGACCTTTAGAGTGCACATAAAGGTTTTTCTGATATTTGTTCCAGTGACCTACTTTTTGGCCCAATGTGCCCTATTTCAAACCTGTGCAAGATATTATCAAGGAAAACATTCTGACCAACTTTCACGAGTATTGGATAAAAATGTGTCCTCTACAGTGCACACAAGATTTTCCTAAGATTCCTAAAAGTGTCTTACTTTTTGACCCCACATGGCCAAATTCCACAATTTTCCAAGATATCATAAAGACAAACACTCTGAATGACTTTCATGAGAAAGTGACTGAAAATATAGCCTCTAGAGTGCATACAAGGTTTCACTAAGACTTGTTCAAGTATCCCAATTTTTGACTCAACTGAAATTTATTTCGACTTTATCCAAGATATCATCAAGAAAAGCATTCTGACCAAGTTTCTGAGTGCACACAAGGTTTTTCTAAGATTTGACCCAGTGAACTATTTTTTGACCCATTTTTATCCAATTTGTAAATTGTCCGAGATATTATCAAGACCAACATTCTGACTAATTTTCATGATTATTCGACTAGAAATATGGCCTCTAAAGTGCAAACAATGTAATTGTTGATGGCCACACGATACAAGACAGATGATGCACTTCACACAACAGGCGCCAGACCCAGCACAATCACAAAAGATTCACCTTGAGCACCTTGTGCTCCAGTACAGCTTAAACAAGAGGGCCATGATGGCCCTAATGTCGCTCACCTGAGTCTTTTGACCAAACATGACCCATTTTCAATCTCTTTTAAGATATCATGACAAACAATCTACTAAGCTTTCATAATTATTGGACTGAAAACTTGGCCTCTGGCATGTACACAAGCTTTTTCTAGAATTTCTCTCAGAGACCTACTTTTTAGCCAACCATAGCAAATTTTCCCATCGTAGATATTATCAAAACAAAGATCCTGACCACCTGTCATAAGTATTGGACAGAAAATGTGGCCTATAGAGCATACACAGGGTTTTTCTAAGATTTGACCTAGTGACCTAATTATTGACCAGACATGATCCATTTTCAAACTCATGCAAGGTATCATCAAGACAAACATTTTGACCAATTTTAAAGGTTTTTGGACTGAAAATGTGGCCTCTAGAGCATACACAAGATTTTTCTAAGATTTGACCTAGCGACCTAGTTTTTGACCGGACATGACCCATTTTCAAACTTGTTTGAGATATCATCAAGACAAACATTCTGACCAATTTTCAGGAGTTTTGGACTGAAAATGTGGCCTCTAGAGCGTTCACAAGATTTTTCTAAGATTTGACCTAGCGACCTAGTTTCTGACCCAACATGACCCATTTTCAAACTCGTCTGAGGTATCATCAAGACAAACATTCTGACCAACTTTCAGGAGTTTTGGACAGAAAATGTGGCTTCTAGAGCGTACACAAGGTTTTTCTGAGATTTGACCTAGCGACCTAGTTTTTGACCGGACATGACCCATTTTCGAACTTGTTCGAGATATCATCAAGACAAATATTCTGACCAATTTTCAGGAGTTTTGGACTGAAAATGTGGCCTCTAGAGCATACACAAGATTTTTCTAAGATTTGACCTAGCGACCTATTTTTTAACTGGACATGACCCATTTTCAAACATGTTCGAGATATCATCAAGACAAACATTCTGACCAATTTTCAGGAGTTTTGGACTGAAAATGTGGCCTCTAGAGCATTCACAAGATTTTTCTACGATTTGACCTAGTGACCTAGTTTTTGTCCAAACATGACCCATTTTCAAACTCGTCTGAGGTATCATCAAGACAAACATTCTGACCAACCTTCAGGAGTTTTGGACTGAAAATGTTGCTTCTAGAGCGTACACAAGGTTTTTCTAAGATTTGACCTAGCGACCTAGTTTTTGACCGGACTTGACCCATTTTCAACCTCGTTCGAGATATCATCAAGACAAACATTCTGACCAATTTTCAGGAGTTTTGGACTGAAAATGTGGCCTCTAGAGCGTACACAAGGTTTTTCCTAGATTTGACCTAGTGACCTAGTTTTTGACCAGACATGACCCATTATTGAACTCGTCCGAGATATCATCGAGACAAACATTCTGACTAAGTTTCACAAGTATCGGACTGAAAATGTGGCCTCTAGAGCGTACACAAGGTAAAAGTTGAAGACGGACGACGGACACAGCACGATCACAAAAGCTCACCTTGAGCACTTCGTGGAAGAGGAAGAGGAAGAGGAAGAAATCTTTCAAAAACATTTAAGGAAAAGAAGAAATTGCTGGTAGCCAGCATTTACTCCTTTTCCTACAATGTTTTCTATCCTTTTCAGGAGGTCCTGCATGGTCCACTAGGGATTGGAAAGCTGGAGTCCCTGGTATGATTCTCAATCAAGGCCCTACAGTTTTTGTAGGAGTGTCCTTTGGCAAGAAATTTTCAAAGCCCCAAGCCTAGGTCTCATGAAATTCTAGACAAACACGAAAATATGAGCTTCCAGTGTGATACAACTGAAAGTGTTGAAAGCAGCATAAAACATCAATCAATCAGTCACTCAATTAATCCTTTTCAAGACAAATCCAATCATTTTAGCTACAAGTCTTGTTATCTGAAACACACTTTCGATACAGAAAAGTCTAAAATTTTATTGTGTGGTAAAAGAGAAAAACAGATGACCAGCTTATGTGATACCTCTGTAAATTTCATCTCAAATTCAGAGAACAAATTTTATAACCACAAATCAACATATCACCTGACAGAGGATTTATCACTAAAATTAACAAAACCAAAAAATTTGTTCCGATTAGTCACTCACACACAATCTTCATCTTACTATTTTTCATTTCATCTGTGCAGTGAACGCAGTTAAATTTTTTGTTTGTACCGGAGTTTGATACCATTTCAACAGCTTAGGTCATATCATGGCAGTCAGGTCACCTATGCATGTGTTTCCTGGCTTTCTCACACAAGTACCGACACAACTTTCTTTTCTAAGACTCAAATAAATGCATTTTCAGGGTTGCTTTTGTCTAGGATGTCTCAACTAACCAACAGTATAGACCAAAGATTGGACTGCATGCTTTGTGCAGTCTGATCTTAATCTACACTGGCCACAACAGCAAAGGCACTGTTAACTCTTTACCTAGTTGCGGGAAAGGAGAAAAATGCTGGTCACTTGCATTTTCTCCTTTTCCCACAATGTTTTCTACCCTATGACAGACAAGTTTTGCATTTGAGTAACATTCATTTTGTCGTCCAGAGCTCTCCACAGAGGCAGAGATTTTGATTTCAAAATTGAAAGTATTAATTATTCTACACTAAACCCTATGTTGTGAGTATTCATTAGAATCATGTCATCAAGATGATTCTGATGAGCACCCACAACAAAGGGTTTTAAAGAGAAAAAATGGATTTAGAATACCATCACTCCCTTTTATCTGGAGCTTCGTGACGGCTGCATATGCTTCCAATTTAGAAGAGGCTAAAATAATGTTGTGTGGTGAAGACTTTTTCCCACAATGTTTTCTACCCTATCAAAAACAGACACCATCATATTAGCTTTATATAATTTGTCCTCTGCAAATGCTCTGAATTTGGTCGAGTCCAAAATATTGAAATTTGGTAACAGGTAAGGGTGAACAGTTCTAACTGCCTATCCATATTTCACACAAACCTGATTGTAATCCCAGAACTATCATGCCATATCAGACCAATAATTACTCAAACATAATAGGATTACATCACGCTATTAACCCGTAGGCTGCTAGGCGCAAGTCAAAGACCTTTTGCAGACAGCATAGATCAAGATCAGACTGCACAAAACATGCAGTCTGATCTTTGATCTACACTGTCTGATAAGGAGATATTTTATCACCAAAATTGTAACATTCAAATCGCAACAATCAGGTCTTTACTATTGGCTTGAAAGTTTCGTTTAACTTATTTAGCAGGTGAAGGGTTAAGTTAATGATCTTTACATGTAACATTTCATGTGGGATGTTCATTACTTGTCTCTATTGCTTGTTGAGCTCCTCAGACATATTTTGTGCTATTCATACACATAATCTTCACCTTTTACCAAGCGAGAAAAATGTTGGACTTGTTCCGTTTCAAAGCAAGCGCAGATGACATGCTAACTGATGCTTAAAGCTTTACCACATGGCAAAAGTTTGGACATGTGCAGTTTGAAGGAATTTCCTGATCACAATTCAAATGCTTTTTAAACTAGAGCTATCACTAAATGTGATCAATACCCCCCCACCAGCTCCTAGTCACAAAACAGGTCTTTGTCACAGAAAGCAGAATGGTTTAGTACAAAAGTAAGAGTTGAAAAAAGTTCAAGGGGAGATAATTCTGCAACAAATCGCACCAGGGTCATGAAAATTGCACATGCATAACTTCATATATATAAGAACACTGTGTGCAAATTTGAGTTCAGTACCTGAAAAACAGTCAGAGTATTTCGCCGGACAAATTTGTGTCTACGGACAGACGGACAGACTGCCATGGCGATTCCAGTATACCCCCTCCACTTCGTTGTGGGGGGTATAATTATAGTAATTCCCCATGAGTAAGTGGATAACATTGTGGGAAAAGGAGATAATACTGGCTACAAGCGATTTCTCCTTTTTCCACAATGTTTTCAAAAGCCATCTTGCTCTGGGTCATTAAAACTCAGAATTATGTGGTAAAGGGTTAAAGGCCCACACCTGCCAAAGGTAAACTATTCGGGAGGCAGAATGCAGGTCTTTCTCAGGGTCTTTGAAACTCAAGATTGTGTGGTACAGTTTAAAGGCCTACTAGAAGCCAAAAGTAAACTTTGAGATGCAAATACAGTTGGTTGGTTGAATGGGTATTTTACGCTACTGTCAACATTATTTCAGTCATATCACGGCGACAGCTCCATATTCATGTATTTCCTGGGTTTCACTAGTACCAGGCTAGGACTCTGAAGTGTCTTGCCCAATGACACTCCCACAAAAAACCCAGCGGAGCAGGTGGGGTTCAAACCAAGGGTGTCCAGGTTACGAGTCCCCCCACTTTACCACACAGGACCCCAGATGCAAATACAGGCAATTTCATTTCAAATCATTTAAAAGTGTGAATGTTATTATGAAAAGGGTAGAAATAAATCTCTGAAGGGGTAAAAAAAAAACCTTGTTGGAAAAGGACAAACTGCTGGTTACCAAGTTTTCTCCATTTCCAGCAATGATTTTAAAATCATACTTTCTCAATGACTTGTCCAGGTTGAAAGCATTTGCAGACAACAAAGAAAAGGTTGGGTCAAGTGGAAGAATTTGTCTCTCATAGGGTAAAAGAACTTATAGGGAAAAAGAGAAAATGCTGGTTACAAGATTTTTCTCCTTTTGCCACAATGTTTTCAAAGCCTCTTTCTCTTAGTCTTAAAAACCAAAGATTGTTTAGTGAAGGTTTAAAGACCTGAGGAAGGAAGGGAGCTTTTGAAAAAAAAAAATTGGCATGGGAGAAAATGCAGATATCCTTTTCTGACAATGTTTTCTACCCTTTGATAGAAAAACACCATCATTAAATGTTGTCTACATTTATGTTGTCTGCAGATGCTTTTTTTACCCTTTACCAATCGATTCCAACCCTGAGGCATTAGGCATTAGAAATGATTGTGAGAAAAGGAGAAAATGTTGGTTTAGGTTATCAGCTTTATGTCCTTTTCCCACAATGTTTTCTCCCAATTTATATACAAATGCCATCAATTGAGTAACATTTAATCTGAAAATGCTGTTTTATGTTTAAAGAGGCATCTTTACAGCCAGAGAGTAAACAAACGCTGTCAAAACTTTACGATGTTATAATCTTGTCAGCTGTGTAAACGTAGATAAAAAATCAATATAAGGTGTATGGGGTAAAGAAAACATAGGGATTTGTCTTCAATTTAAACCAGCAATTGTGGTTGTCTATGGCTAGCCGCAATAGAATGAAATGCATTTTCTATCTGCCCTAATCTGTGCAACCTTGCAACCATCAGGGTCAATATTTGGCATGAAGATGCAAGAGTGATCATAGTTTCATAAAAAAAAGAAAAAAATGGTTAAAAAACGGGATGAAAACCAGTGAAGATGTATGTTTAATATTTTGTTTTATGATCAGTGTTTGATGTTGGAGCACCTAAAATTCGTTTGTCTGAACTCTGTTCCAAACAACAAAATTTAAGGATTGTCCAAATCGAAAGCATTTGCGACAAAAAAAAAGAATGTGACTTAAAAACTGAAATTTCTTAATGTGTGGTAAAGGGTTAAAAAGTTTTTTTATGTCCATTCTTTTTATCTAGCTCTCGCTGTGAATGATCTTGTCACAAATATGTCCCATCAAAAATATCTGCTTTAAAAATAGTGCATCATACAGCCCATTAGTACATGTCCACCAGCTGCAGATAATATTATTTGTTTTGCAGCAGAAGTCTTTTGACAGCTCTTTGATAAATAGAACAAGAGAGCCGTGATAGCCCTACATTGATCTACTATCCACCTGCAGATAACTTTATTTGTTTGGCAGCAGACCTTTTTTGACCGCTTTGTGATACAGAGTAACAGAGGGCCATCGTGGCCCTACATTGCCCTACTTTCCACCTACATACAATATTATTTCTTTTGCAGCAGACCTCTTTTGACAACTTTGTGATAAATAGAGCAAGAGGGTCATGGTGGCCCTACCTTTCTCTACAATCTTGTTGAGTCAAAATTACATGCCAATGCTATGGGTCCAACAAGTTTTTATGGTTGCCATCACACAAGATTTACTTTTGCAATACTTACATGAAAATGTTAAATCAATTACACTGTTGCATTTTTGGAACATAGCTTGAATTTTTAAAGGTTTTTGTGATCAATTGTAACAGCAGCTTTTTATGGTTCATTGTCCTTACAGTCATTGAGTTGCTCTATTAACCTTTTACCATACAATCCTGAGTTTTGACAACCCTGTAGAAGAAACCTTTGGAAAACATTGCGGGAAAAGAAGAAATGCTGGTAAACATGAATACGTTGTTTGCAGATGCTTTCAGTTTGGACAACTCCAAAATTTTGTTGTTTCAAAAGAATTAAATTATGTTAGCTTTCTGTGATCCATTGATAGAACAAAATTGCAACAACTGGAAGCTTCAAACCATACAAAAGTCGATGTCGGTAAATGCTACATACACTGTACTTTATAATTTTTAAGTTCATATTACCACCTGTAGCTATGCAACATACTGTATACATTTCCAATTCATATGACCACCTGTAACTCATTGAACATAGTAATATTCATAAAAATATCAATAAAAAAAATCATGAATATTTCAAGCTGTTAAATTTTGAAAAGGTCACCACCCCTACAATCATCACCACAGCAATGATTTTGATGAATCAGAATTCTGCAAATAAATTTCTGGATAGATCACCCAAGGACAATTTCTTGAAGAAGAGCACATGCTCGATAGTGACTAAAAACATATAACAAGAACACCATATGCAGCTGCCAACAATTGGGTGTTATTTTCGATGGATAAAAATTTCCATAACAATTTTTGAAAAGGGTCACCCTAGGAACATTTCTGTTAAATTTTTTCAAAATCTGACCAGCCGTTCCAGAGAAGAAGAATTACGAAATCCCTCTTCATGCCCCTGTAGTGCAAATAGCCCCTACCATCAGAGCTATGTTTCTTGACAGATCACAATTTTGTGAACAATTTTTGAAAAGAGTCACCCAAGGAACATTGCTGTGAAATTATTTCAAAATCTGACCAGCAGTTTCAGGAAAGAATAATTTTTAAGAATTTTTAAGAATTTCTTCATGGCTATATAGTGCAAGTAGCCCCCAGTCACCAGAGCCATGTTTCTTGACGGATCAAAATTTCGCGAACAATTTTTGAAAAGGGTCACCCAAGGAACATCCCTGTGAAATTATTTCAAAATCTGACCAACGATTTCAGAGAAGAAGAATTTTTAAGAATTTCTTCATTTCTGTATAGTGCAAGGAGCCCCCATCCACCAGAGCCATGTTTCTTGACAGATCAAAATTTCGCGAACAGTTTTTGAAAAGGGTCACCCAAGGAACATCTCTGTGAAATTATTTCAAAATCTGACCAGTGGTTTCAGAGAAGAAGAATTTTTAAGAATTTCTTCATTTCTGTATAGTGCAAGTAGCCCCCATTCACCAGAGCCATGTTTCTTGACGGATCAAAATTTCGCAAATACGTTTTGAAAAGGGTCACCCAAGGAACATCTCTGTGAAATTTTTTTAAAATCTGACCAGTATTTTCAGAGGAGAAGATTTTTAAAGAATTTCATAAAAAATTCCATTTGGTTGCCATGGCAACCAGAGTTTTTGATGGAACCAAATTCTGTGAACAATTTTTAAAGAGGACCTCCCAAGGAACATTCCAGCCAAGTTTGGTCCAAATTGGCCGAGCGGTTTAGGAGGAGTTGATGTTTAAAGAATTGTTGACGACGCACTGACGCACGACACCGGGTGATCCTAAAAGCTCCCCTTGAGCACGTTGTGCTCAGGTGAGCTAAAAATTGCAGGAAATGGAGAAAATGCTGGTTACCAGCATTTTCTCCTTTTCCCACAATGTTTTCAAAGGAATTCTTTTTTTAGAGTCGTTTTAAGTCGGGATTGTGTGGTATAGGGTTAAGTCTTGGCTAAACAACAGAATTGTAGACTACTCCAAATTGATAACCTTTGAAGACAACAAATCAGAAGTGAACCAAATAATGAGATTTGTCTTTAAAAGAATAAAAAGCAATGTGGGAAAAGGAGAAAATGCTGGTTACCTGCATTTTGTCCTTTTCCAAAAATTCTTTTCCATCCCAGGGTCATCAAAACGGATCAGCGACATTGCATCGAAAACCATGTTTGTCGAAAATGATCCCTGGCCCTTACCCTAGCTGAGACAAACTGTGGTTCAAATCTTCCTCCCAGACAGAGCTTTTCATGAAATAAATCTAGGAATTTAGCAATCGGTATTTAAAAACATACATGGATTTCGACGAAATACCCTTTCAATAAAATGTCATGCATCACATTAAAACAGAGGATTGTTTGATAAAGAGTTAACTCTTACCAAACGACAAAATTTTAGACTGGTCCAAATTCAAAGCATTTGCAGACGACAAATCAAAGGTGGCCCAAATGACAAAATTTGTCCCCGATATGGTAGGAAACATTGTGGGAAAAGGAGAAAATGCTGGTTACCAGCATTTTCTCCTTTTCCCACAATGTTTTCAAAAGCCATCTGCTCAAGGGTCGTTAAAAGTCGGGATTGTGTGGTAAAGAGTTAAAGGGCCAAATAAACCAAAAGAACATTAATTTTTCAATCTATAGTAAGACACAGATAACTGCAATTTTGTTGTTGCTTTTTGTCTGTGGTGTTTCAGTTAAGCAGATATTGTAGATCAAAGATCAGACTGCACATTTTGTGTAGTCTGATCTTGATATATACTTGCCACAAAGGCAATTATAGTAGTTAAAGAAAATTTCAGGTTGAATCCTTTTACTTGATGATCAGATTTTAGACTGGTCCAACTGCAAGGCAATTAACCAAACGACAGACGATAGATCGCTTCTCCCACTGATGTCACATGGTCCGCGAATCAAGATACCTAGACAAACAACCGAGACACTAGAGCTTATCTAGGAAATATATGCAACTTATCGGGAGATGTTTCTACCATAAAATAATTATTCTAGATAACATAAGCATGGGAACAATTTAAGAAAAGGCACTTACATCTTTTGCATTAGGTTTATCCAAGTTGATAGAGTGTGAAAATTGAAATAGAGGCTGGTTTATCTTGAAGTCAGTTGAAAAACAGTCTTACAACTCTTACATTTGATAATGTAATACATTTAACTCGTACTCCCTAAACATATCCTAAAATCATTGGTCTGCTAATACAATTCATCTGTTACCTGGACAAAAATAAGTTGTTTTTTTTTTTCAAAGTTCAAACCTCCCTTACACAGATTTTTCATTATTTAGTCCGCAATATGTTCCTCAATAATTTAAGCAGAATCGCAAGCTTTAAAATTACCAAGTGATATATACATGTATTTAGCAGTGTAAAATGATTTCCCAATGTTTGACTTGACATTGGAAGATCTATACAAAAACAAATAATAGGTAACCAAATTGTTTTTTTTTTTTTAGGCTCGAGAGAAAAACCTCTAGGAGAAGAATAAAACAAATAGAAACATGAGCATACTTCTATGCATTGGCCTCTGTATACTATTCTGTAAGAGTAATAGAAAAATAGTTGACTTACAAATTGAACTTGTATAATCCAAATGCCAATCATTAATAATTAAAGACATTCACGAGAGTCAGACTAATTATATGACAAGTAGGACAGTACCGGACGCCTGTGGCTTGGCATACCGCTATCAAAGAAATACCGCATAAACTCTTGCTCCACTTTTTGCGTATAAAGTTGGCAACATGTGCAACAGATCTTGTCCTAAAAGGAAGACAGCTTGATTGGTTTCCCTTTGATTTTCGATAAATAAATAATAGTTTAAGGGAGATTAAATAAAAGATTGTAAACAAAGGGGAGAGGTCGTATAACACAGGGTGGCACACCATCTTAAATGGGCTTTGAGTTTACATTGATGAAAAGGTTAAAATACAGAGACCAATAAAAACAATGTTTTTAATGTTTTACTAATGCAGGAAGATGACATTTGTCTTTAATTTAAACAAATGTCTAAAATGTGCCTACATAGCATTTTGTTTTAAAAGCAGGGGGCTGTTTAGTTTTTACCTTCCAAGACGACTATAGGAATAAGAATATTAATTTCGAGAAAATTAATTATTTTGACATGATATTTTTTTCCCATTATTATTTCTTTTAAGGATTATTTGGGTAAAAAATCCACAAAACAGATATAACAAGCATTCAAAATAGCAAGTTAACTTGATTTGGGAAGAAATTGTATTAAAAAGTATACAGAGTCTACTCAAATAAAAAATAAGATATAGGAAAAAAAATAAATGAACTTGATAAAATCCAATCAGTAGTCTAAAATATGATCTACAAGTATAGATCTATTTCTTTTAGCAAAGAAACGGGTATTTATAGCCAAGATTGTCATTCTGGAAAATTTATGACAATATAAAAGCATGTTTACAAACATTATTCTTTAATTGTTTATTTTTTTTTTTCAATTTAAGTTGTCATGTGCATCAATAGTTTTACCTGGTATAACTCTGTGTCTTGAAATCGTGGATCTAAGGATTAATGATGGATATCAATTTTAATGTAATTAATCAGGTTTTTCAAATCATATCTACTATATATTTACATATACTTCCAGCTCCTAATGATTCAGAATGTCTAGGTTTGATAACGGTGAGACGGCTTCCGCTCTGAATGGGAAAAATGCCGACCGTTGATTGGCTTATTGGTTTTTGATTGACAGCTCTGTCATTTGGTCAATTCCAGATGACAAACAAAACGTGGCTTAAATCATTAGATTTGCCTATGAAAGGGTTGAAAATATTGTTGGGAAAGAAGAAAATGCTGGTCACCAACATTTTCTTATTTTCCAACCATGTTTTCAAAACCCTACTTTCTCTGGATTGTTAAAACACGGGATCAGTAAAGGGTTACCTGGTGTTTTACATAGCTTTCACCGATATTTTAGACATATCACATTAACAGCTCTCAATTCTTGTCTTTCCTGGTAACCAGCATTTACTCCTTTTCCCATGTTTTCTACCCTATCAAAGAAAACTTCTAAAATTTGAACCACATCTAATTTGTCGATTTTGGGTTAAGTCAGTAATGAACCAGCATTTTCTCCTTTCCCCACTATGTTTTCTACCCTTTCAAAGAAAACTTCAACAATTTGAGCCACATTTAATTTGTTGTCTGCATATACTTTGGGTTTGGACAGATCTAAAATGTTGTCATGTGGTAAAAAGTTAAGAATATAACTTTACATATTTTCATGCTGGGGATGACAGCCTGCCTATCATTCTGAGTGATCTGAACTGAGATTTTTGCAATGGTGCAATAATGTAAATTTCATGTTAAAAACATAAACTCCAGTTGATTACATTCTAATCTGTAAATAATCACTGATGATCACATTCATCCTTTACCAAACAATCCCATATGTTTTTACGACCCTGTGGAAGAAGGCTTTTCAAAACATTATGGGAAAAGGAGAAAATGCTGGTTACCAGCATTTTCTCCTTTACCCACAATGTTTTCTACCCTATTAAGAGAGCTTAAGCTCATTTGCACAGATTGTGAATTAATCTTCTGCAGATGTTTGAAAATTGAAAGAGACTAAAATTTGTATAGGAAAGGGTTAACTGTGTGCTGTCATTTTATTATTGTTTCCATATTTGTTTTCTATGTTTTTAGTTTTTATGTTCCTGTCAATCAGGGATTGTGTATATGATTTCTACCTTGTAGTCCCAGTAGCTGCCAAAAGTAGCCATTAGGGATGTTAAAATGCATCTGATTTTAAATCATTTAAAAGTATGGAAATTATTGTTAATGTGCCTTAATGTGTGTTAGTTAATGTGTGTTATCTGTTAATGTACGGTCAGTCCAAGTGTCAGTCACTGACAGGAAAATGAGTTTAAAAACTAGGTAAAAAGTAAACAAAAGATAGAGCAACCTGGCAAATTTTGACCTAGTTTTAAAATTCATTTTCATTAATTTAGAGGGGCTATCCCTCTGACTGCATTTCCTGTCATGGGACAATTTAAGACAAGGTATATTTCAGAATAGCATGCTTTATTCTGGAAATTAGAGGGAAGTTTATTAATTACTAGGTTAAGATAACAGTATCATTCACAAGCATACAATTTACATAATTATGCATTTTACAAATATGTAGTCAATATCCACAGGTAAGTATAAGTTTATCTGCATTGCAGTCATAAGCAAAATTTAACCCGTAACCTGCAAAGCCAGAATCACTGACCTTTTGCAGACAGTTTATATCAAGACCAGACTGCACAGTAAGCAGATATTTTTCTCCAAAAAATATTACTGAAATAACATTATTAGGGTTTTTACTATCATCTTTAAAGTTGCAATTAACTTATTTAGCAGGATACAGGTTAATAGAAACCATGTAAATATTTACACTTCTTATGAACCAGTTTATCTCTCTTAAAAGTAGAAATAGTCTGAGATGTTAACAGAGTTGAATCTAGGTTTGCATAAGTATGGGCCAACTCCCCCATCATATTTCAAATTATGGGCCACCATTTTTCAGAGTTTGGCCAACAGTGATCATTAACTCTTTACCACACATTTTTTAATTACCCTAAAAAAAAATAGTTGAAAACATTGTGGAAAAAGAAGAAAGTACTGTTAAGCTGCATTTCTTAATTTTCCACAATGTCTTCTTTTCTTCTACCTAAGTAACAAATTTAAATTCTTTAGTCATTTTTGTTGTCTTTAAATGCTTTCAATTTTGTAAAGTCAAAATTTGTGTCATCTGGTACGCAATTAATGATCACTATATTCACTTTTTCATGTTGACCTTTGTCTCCCAGAGTCGCCATTTCGGTTGTTGTTGGTGGTGTGTCGTTATAATCACTAAGTCTGAAATTTACACAATTCAAACTTGCACGTTTTCAACTCTGAAATCCTTCAAAAATAATGAAAAATTGTGTTCTCCGTACTTTTTTAAATAAGATATTATTAGGGGGGAGAGTTTTAACAATCGACTAACATGACTCATATTTTGTCTAAGAGCTGCTCCTTTCATTGCCTCATAATGATCCTGAGGCTGAGATGAAACATATCTGCTTAGCGAATTCATTCGATAATTGTCACATGATCCAGTTGTGAAAGCGTTTTTCTTATTTTGAGCACTACATACTGCACAGAACACTTCTTTGTCACTTTTCCTCAACCACGGATAGTTTTAAGCCAAGTCTTTTTGAAACATGTGATTGAATTTCCGTTTTTTAATCGTTGGTTCACCATCATCCGTCGACTGCACAGGAGTCAAAGTTTCGGATCTCTGTGAAGCTGAATCGTCTGAGTTTACAGGTCTTTTATTTTTTCTGAACAAATCAAACAAACGCAGTTGCTTCACCATGATCATACAGTTCCGTGACGTACCTGATTGCTTACGGAACACATATCATGTGACCCATTTGGCAGGCTTTACCATAGGTCCATATAAGGAAATTAGGCCACAGCAGATGCTATAAATAGAATACTACTACAGTAGTATCGATTTCTATGGAGGGTAGATAAATAAGTTGTAGTAGACTCTATTGGGTATATTTTACGAGGGTTTTGACAGCCACATCTAACAAATTTACGTACGCACCATTGATTCAATTATGTGCCAATCTGTCTGAATTAGCGTGACCTGTGCCGCAGTGACACTTGCTTTTTGCGCCAAGTAATATGAATGTGCGGGAATCCCGCAATCCCGCGGCCTAGATTCAACTCTCGTTAAGTAATCATCCAGTAATGAAGCAAAGATTCCAAGTCTTTTGTCTGTTTATAATGTAAGATCTGCTTTGCGGGCTTCTTTCCTGCACTATAACTGCTTTGACTGTTTTTCTTTGAACTTTTTTCAGTGCCAAACAATTTTTGAATGGCATGTAATTTTGTCAGAATAATGGGCTTGCATGACATTACGTTACTAGTGGATTTCTATACCAAGCAAGTATTGGAGACGTCACCTGGCTTATTCACATAACAGACTTTTGCATGACCTGCAGAGGAAGTGCAAGTATTTGTTGACTCAATCCAATTCAGTCCAGCAGTATTTATACTTTTGTATTGAGTAAATATGTTACACAACACCATAAATTTACTTACATGAGTAAATATACTTTTGTAAGTAAATGTGTGCATGTAAATGAGGCCTTAATTCTCATTGTTTTATTAAGGCTGTCTTTCATTGAAAAGCCAACGATGTCTATCCATTATGTGCTGCTAAAGTCTAATTATGGATCCAACCAATGCTTTGGTTACGGCTCTAAAGATGAAATACTAGTCTTGTTTTCTGCCAGTTTTTGAACGATTTCATCTTTATCTTATCAAACTGAAATCATTCTTATATCTTCATGCCAAATGTTGCCCCTGACGGTTGCAAGGTTGCATAGATTACAAGTGATAGAAAATGCAATTTATTTTGTTGGGGCCATCAAAGAAATCATTGTTGTGACGTTTCCGGTTTAAAATCAAAGATTTCTGATGTATGTAATTATTCCTAACATAATATATTGTGCAACCGCTTTAACTTGTTACTCAATTAATATTCTGTCTCTTTATGTGAACTATTTATAGATCTCCGACAAATCTAGGATTCTATAGGACATTTACTTTGGGGTCATTGTGTCCAGGTACTGTACCTCTACACCACTGACAGGGCCACAAGATCAGTTTATTTTAAATGTTGATTTGTACTTCGTTTACAACGTGGCAAACATTGAAAAACCAAACACGGTCATGGAAACAAAGTGAGAACTTAAAGCAGTTACACAACCAACTAAATTTTGAACCATTCTACAGTCTATCAAATTTTTACAGCGGTTTTCACTCTGGTTGTAAAGGATTCATCTTTAAAAGTTTGAAACTTTAAAACACTTCATCCAGGTTCTAAAATATCATCAGAAAAAAAAACTTTGATAGACACATTACTTATCAAGTCTAATTTCTCCCCAAATTAAACTCGCATTTTCAATGATGATAAACAATTCAAGCTGTTAAAGTAAATCTGCATTTTACAGCTAAAACACATTAATAGAGTAATAAAAGACCTCTACATCTAATAAAACTGCATGCTCCAATTTAACCATTGCATGAGAGCTCACTTCCTAATTTTAATGAGAGGTCTTAAATTTAAATCACTCAAAGGAAACTAGCGCATATCAATGTTTGAGCAAGTTTTAGGAAATCTGCTCAGCCGGGTAGCTCAGTGGTTAGCGTATCTGGTTTGTGACCTGTAGTTGTGAGTTTGATACCCGGTTGAGGCAAAATTTCTTTCTGGCAATTTTTCACCTCTTGCCTCTGATGCATGCCACAAAAGTAGTCTGTGACTTGGAAAAAAAGTTGTGTCAGTACTGGTGTGAGAAAGCCTGCAGGGTTCTGCCCAGGATGCGCCCTTGCGCCATTGGCGCTAAAAAATAGCAGAGGGCGCAAAAAAATTCAAATAGATGGGTCCGAGGCCGCGCCAAATTTTTCTAAATTAAAAGACGACAAAATCAGACTTCCGCGACGTTGTTTCAGCGTTTTAGCCTAGTCCAAAATAAAAATCGATATGATTCCCTGCGTTTCGCTATGTAAATACGAGTTATCGGACAGTTAATCGAGTCGGGTACCATACTGCGTTTACGTACTGCTAAGCGATGGATCAAGGTAAACGGGGTTCTAAGACCTTATTTGATTTTTTCAAGCGTCTTCAGCGAAAAAATCTTAGCCAAATGAAGAATTAGATTCTCCCACGCCCGGGCCAAGTACAAATGACCGGAGCTCGGCTACATCGTCCTCCGAAATTGGCGAATCGCTAGGTCATACCAACTTGTCTAAATGCTGATAAACCATTGGCGGCATATGGAAAGTTCACTAGGGCCCCATATTTTCTGAAATGGCCCACTTTTTTCAAACCTAGTGGGCCATTTGTCCCAATGGATTTGATTTCTGGGCAGAACCCTGGCCTGGAAACACATGCGTAAGTGCACTGACTGTCATGATTCAACATAGGCTGTTTAAACAGCAGTAAACTCCAATGCAATCAATCAATTTAGGAAATCCTGCAGCGTAAACAAGGATTCAGAATCATTATGCACTCCAAATCAAGAGCACTATTCTGCAGTTTGACTGCTAAGTGCTGCACATTGCACTTTTGCGGACATTGTAAATCAAGACCACACTGCACGAAACGTGCAGTCTGTTCTTGTTCGATTTTCTATAAATCGCAGTATTTGGCTTTTCGCTACTGGTTGAAATTTTTTATTTTTTAGCAGTTTTAGGCCTTATTAAGAAGATGAGATTGTTATAATGTGATAAAAGAATGTTTTCCTTGTTCCCATTTTCATTCCGACATTATCCACTTGTGTAATGTGCGTTATGGATGCTAGGCCTTTGAAATTATCCCATCACTTGAGCAAAAGTTCATATACTGTCTACAAGTGCTTTCAATTTGGTCTAGTATATAGAGGATAATCAACTGATTGTGTGTGATATTATTAAAAATCTGGCACTAGAATGGGGTGTGATTCGGTTGAAAAACGAGTCCGAAAAACGAGTTTTCTAACTGCATCAAACCCCATTTGAATGACTGATTTTTAATATCAAACACAACCAGTTGATTATCCTATTTTATTATATTCCTAATTCAGCCTTTTTTATTCTAATAATTATCAAGAATGATACAAAAAAGAAAGAAGTAGTTCTGGCAAAGATTCTAAAACTATATCATCACTAGTGATGATACCATATCTATTATCTATAATCAGTAGATGTGTTATTCACTGTGAAATCCCAGTAATTCACTGGTAAGAATATATAATAACAATTTTTTTCACTTAGTAAAGAGTCAAAGGGAAGCATTTTGGAGTTCCCACAGCATAGGTTTAACCCTTAACCTGCTGAATGAGTGAAATGAAACTTTCAAGCCGATAGTTAGTTCTGCTATTTCAACCTTAACGAATTAACTCTTTCCTTACTGTTGATGACACCAGAAGCTTAAGTGGACAATGTAGATCAAGATCAGACTGCACATTCTGTGCAGTCTGATCTTGATCTACAATGTCCACTACTTTATATTAGATTAACGACGTTCGCGACAGTTTCCATTTTCACGCTTCGTGTAACTATCACGCTCACCTTTTACTCGAAAAACGGTGAGCACCTAACACAATTGATCTTGCCCCACCTGTCAATGTCTGCAGAATGGATAAACCAAGAACTAAAATGGGTCGTTTCATGTTATCAAAATGAAGTAAAAAGTATTTGAATCAAGCCAAATAATTATATGCGAGGCAAGAATCCAAAATTACGCTTTCAAAAGATCGGACTGAAAGTCAAAGTGAATCAACTAACTACGTCACCTAACAACAGAAATATGGGCACAGATGCTACTACTAGCGCTCTATCTGGCAGACGTATTGTCAAGCTTAAACATATTTTCAAATGCAGATGCTTTCAGTTTGGTCTAGTCCAAAATTATGTCACTTGGTAAAGACTTGTAGAAAAGGAGTGGCTGTACATAACTCTTTATCCCTTAGCTTGATGAGTCTGCAGCAGACAAGATTGACGAAAACATTGATGTCAAAGGGAGAAATTACCCCTAATGATTGATTTCTCCTTTTCCCACAATGATTTCTGACCCATCAAAGAACTGTGATACATGTATACCAGGTTTTGGTCTAGCGTCTGCTAATGTGTCAAATTTAGGAGAGTCTAAAATTAGTCGTATGGAAATGGGTTAAATGCTAACAGCAGTATTACATTTATATGCTATGGATTGGTTTATTATGACCAACAAACTTGATTCTTATAAATACTGTTCTATTATTGAAAAAATTGAGATAATTTACTTCATATAATGTCTGTCTTTGACAAACATTACATTTACTCATTAGTTAGTGCCCCCCTACAAATTAAAAATGTATTTTCTGAAAAAATAAAGCTGGTGACCTATTTGTTTTAAGCCTGATTCTTTTAGTTTAGTACCTGAATATTATTTATAGAAAAATCTGAATGTTAGAACATTTAAAAAAATAACTTTAAAAGATACTCTTTGGTTTTTTTGGTTTTTTTCCAAAATAAAGGTGTTTTAGCCATAAGTTAAGGATTTCTTTTTTAAGATTGATACTCAGTATACTCTAAATTATTTTTTTCACTAAATTTGATGTTTCACCAATACAGTGACATAAAATTTGCTTACAACTGTTGTCATTTAAAAAAATATACATAGACTTAGTTTTCATAGGTGAAATTTCATCCTGAACTGCTGCAATGCAGGGTGTACTAAAAGAAATATTCATAGAATTTTCCCAAAGCTGGTGACCCCCTCTTTTTATCTCCTATTTTTGTAGATCAGATAATAAACTATCACCAAACAAAGTTTCATCAAATTCTGAATGTTTTAAAAAAAATGGTGAAACTGTAGCGATCGTCTTTAAGGCCAAACAGTCTCTTCATCTTGCAGTGGAACTATCTTTATAGCCAATGAAAAAGTGTAAATCATTTACTTGGTAGTGAAAGAGTCAAGGTACTTTAAGGGTCTATAAAACTAAGGATTGTTTGGTTAAGGGCTAAACTTTACAAAAGTGAACTTTAAAGACAAGAGATCTTGAATCTTTTATTGACCCTTCACCAAACAATTCAGTCTTTTAACAACCTTGAAGAAAAAAACCTTCTGAAAACATTGTGGGACAAGGAGAAAATGCTGGTAATCAGCATTTTTTCTTTTTCCCTCAATGTTTTCTACTCTTTCAGAGACAAATTTCTAGAACTGAGCCACATTTATTTTTTCGTCTGCAAAAGCTTTGAATTTGGACGGGTATAAAATTCTGTTGTTTAGAAAGAGGTAAACAATCCACTATTTCTATGACCCCCAGGAATAAACCTTAAAAAGGAAGACAATTTTAAGATGAGGGGAAAATACTGGTAACCAGGGTTACTTTTTTTCTTACTGAAATTGTCTAGTTTCTGTTTCACACTGGCATCCTGAAAGGTTAAAAAAAAAACTCACACATTTGGAATAAGTAAAGTTCACATGGAATAATAAACATGGTTTTGGGATTGTCTGCCAATCTTTGAAAAATAAATAAATTGTAACATTTATTAGACTCTTTCTTGCTAACTTTTTGTCTGTTTCAACCTTAACCCTTTCCCAAACTACAAATTTTAGACTCTTCCAAACTGAAAAAGTTTGAAGACAACAATGTTAAATTTGATAAAAGTGGGAGAAAGTTCCCCAATAGGGTAGAAAACATTGTGGGAAAAGGAGAAATTGCTCATTACAAGCAATTTCTCCTTTCCTCACAGTGTTTTCAAAAGACCTGTATTGCAGACAAGTAAAAACACAGGTTTGTTTGCGAAAGGGTTAACCCTATACCAGATGACAAAATTTTAGCCTTGTCCAAATCGATAGCATCTGCAGACGACAATGTCAATGTGGATCAAGTGGTGCACTTTTTCTTTGATGGAGTAGAACATTGTCAAGAAAATGAAAAAATGATGGTTACCAGCATTTTCTCCTTTTCCCAAAGTGTTTTCAAAAGGTTTCTTTCCCAGGGTCATTTAAAGCTGGCATTGTGCAGTAATGGGTTAAAGCACATAAACCAGTCAAAATTGCTTTTATGGACAAGATCAAGCTCCATAAAACCTGCAGTTTGATCTTGGATCTATGAATTAGTTACATGTGCTGGTAAAAAGATATTATGGTGATAAATTGACCCTACTTCTAATGAGCCTCAAGAAAGAAGGATTTTTAAAACCTTGTGGGAAAAGGAGAAAATGCTGGTAACCAACAAACAATGAAGGTTGTAGCTAGCCCAAAATAAAGTGTATGCAAAAGTGATACCAAGGACATTGCCCTGGGCACAGTGCTGAGAGAGGAGAGTGGGATTTACCAGGAGGGGCTGGGTGTCCCCCTAGAAATTTTTTTAACGGTAGAAGCTATTTGGTGGCCTCTCATGTTTTTGGCAAAAATTTGTCTTTCATTTTTTGCACAGTGTACGCAACTGCGTTTTTGGGTACAGGCAGCTCGGCCTCTAACAATGTTTACTTCTCTTTCAAAAAGCAAGTTCAGTCATTTGAGCAATATTTAATTTTTCATCTGCATTCACATTTAATTTGGATGAGTCTTAAATTTTGTTGTTTGGTAAATAACCTGGAGACATAAATGAGATGAACATTTTGAGACATAACCAAAATATTACAATACCCATGCTGTTTTCTTCACAATACTATTTAGCAAAATAACACAGAACTGAGATCAGGCCACAGCTTTTGTGTTTTCTGATCTTCATCTACACTTTCCATAAAAATACTTGAAGGTGCCATAGCCATGATGCACAAGATCTAAACCATCTAGAAACATGCCGATCATTTCAACTGCAAGAATACAAATTTGATTTTGAAACCAGGCGAGATTCCAATAATCGTGGAAAATCTCACAAAAATACACAATGCCTGTCAAATTACATTGTATTTAACATGCATTATTTTCCAATACAATTTTTTTCTTCACTGATTCCTACAAGACTCTGCTCCTTATCCAATAATGATTATTGGTTTAAAATGGCTACAACGTAGCTTAACCCTATACCAGATGGCAAAATTTTAACCCAAAACTTCTTACCACACAACAGAAATGTAAACATTTACAGACAAATGATTAAATGTTGCCCAAGTGATGGAATTTATCTTCAATGGGGTAGAAGACATTAAGGTAAAAGGAAGCAAGAGCACAACATCGCGTAAGGGTGCCAAAGCTCGGCTGCAGTTGCTTGATTTTCAGTGAAAATTCCAAGTTAAAAAAAGGGTGTAATTGTATCAAAAGGTACTCTGACAGTTACATTGTACTTGCCCTTGTTTTTATAGGTTTTCTTTTGATAGTTAACAACTTGTCAAAGTTTGAAGTAAAACTGAGAAAATCTTTTCAGTAATAGAGATATTTTGGAATGTCAAAGCTTTTGCATGACGAGGCAGACAACAACAATGCAAATGAAGCCAGGGCAAAGACAGTACCTCGACATTTTCTTCCAAAACAACCAAGCCAAAAATACTGGTTACCAGCATTTTCTCCTTTTCCCACAATGTTTTCAAAAGGCTTTTTACACAGGGTTGTTAAAACTCAGGATTGTGTGGTAAAGAGTTACAGTAAACTGCTAAACACATGGAATTAAGATGTCCAGTCAATGAATATATACTGAAACAGTGTGATTGCAAAGTGCTGTTGCTGGGGAAAAAAACTCACAATACTGGACATTGTAGTTCCAAGATCAGACTGCATGTTCTGTACAGTCTGATCTTGATCTACACTGTCCGCATAAAGAGGACTGAGTCTCGCTTAGCAGCCTAAGGGTTAAGATTTGTCAAAATTAAAAGCTTTAAACTTTGTAGCAAATAAGGAAAAGAAAAGGTCGAAGCTCAGACTTCCATAAAAAAAATTGCATGAATATTGTAGGCACAATATTCCACATACAACAGTCCCCATTGTTGTGAAATGTCAATAATTCAAGACCGGTAATCAAAGACGCATTCTTACTTTCTAGAGCGGCATCCTGATTACCGAGAAATACAGCGTAAACCTTTGATAAACATTATCTTAACCTTTAAAGCGCTCAATAAACTGCAGGGACAATTCAAGTCAAGGCTTAGACCATGATACTTGCAATTTTGTGGTTGTTTTTTTCCGTTTAGGTTTCAGCAAAGCCGACAGTGTAGATCAAAGATCAGACTGCATGTTTTGTGCAGTCTGATCTTAATCTACACTGGCCGCAAAGGAAACTATAGATGTGACAGGGGCTTTAAGGGTGAATTGTGTACAAAGAAATCGATTATTATATCTGATGAGACTGATTTTCTAAAGCTGTCAACCAAGCATTGTATGAAACTGAGAAAATCTCATATTTCCATTCTATGGAATTTACTCTTTGCAGTCATGCTAAGCCAATGAAAAAGACACTTTGCAATCAAAAGAGAAAACCCAAAATGAGATTTTTTAACCCTTAACTCATTACCAAACAACAAAAATGTAAACTTGTCCAAATTCAAAGCATTTGCAGACGACAATTTAAATGTGCTCAAACGGTGCAAACTTTCTTTGATTAGGTAGAAAACATTGTGGGAAAAGGAGAAAATGCTGGTTACCAGCATTTTCTCCTTTTTTCCACTATGTTTTCAAAAGGCTTCTTTCCCAGGGTCGTGAAATGTCGGCATTGTGTGGTAAAGGGTTAAAGTGCTGGAGCCAAGTTGCAGACATTTCAGTTCAAGATCAGACTGCACAGAACTTTCCGC
Organism: Hippopus hippopus; assembly: GCA_946811185.2. NCBI lineage: Eukaryota > Metazoa > Mollusca > Bivalvia > Cardiida > Cardiidae > Hippopus > Hippopus hippopus. Next base: position 47,213,028 of record OX328104.1, on the reverse strand, counting down.
TACCTAGTCTAATGTTATGGTTGAAACGACCTAGAAATTGCAATATTTTGGCTGCTTTTCCTACTTGAAAAAGTTCAACTCATTAATTCAGAACTGTAAGTGTTAATCTTTACTGAGTTTAACAATCATGCATTTCAGCTCTTCACCATAAAACAAAAATGTAGACTTGTCTGAACTGAAAGCATTTGCAAGCTACAATTTAACCCTTTACCACACAACCAATTTTAGATCTGTCCGAATTGAAAGCATTTGCAGAGGACAGTTTCAATGTGGATCATATGAAATGATTTTTCTTTGATAGGGTAGAAAACATTGTGGGAAAAGGAGAAAATCCTGGTTACCAGCATTTTCTCCTTTTCCCACAATGTTTTCAAAAGCCTTCTCTATCACGGGTGTCAAAAGGCGTCATTGTGTGGTAAAGGGTTAAATGTGGCTCAAATAAAAGATTTTGTCTTTGATAGGGTAGAAAATACAGTGGGATAAGGAGAAAATGCTGGTTACCACCACTTACTCCTTTTTCCACAATGTTTTCAAACGGCTTCTTGCTCAGGGTCGTTAAAACACAGGATTGTGTGATGAAGGGTTAACCAGCCTGATGAAAAATGATTTAGATCTGCATTTTCTCCTCTTACAACAATGTTTTCTGCCCTTTCGAAGACAACTCTTATAATATGATTCACATTTGCTTTGTTAGCTGCAACTATTGGCATTTTGAATGGGTCAAAAATTTTGTCACCTGGTAAATACTTAGTGCACTGTAACATCTAAGCAGATAGTGTTTACCCTAAAACATCCTTAATTTCTATATTTGCCTTTGCGGCCAGGGCACATCAAGATCAGCCTGCATAAAACATGCAACCCAATATTTGATCTACACTGACTGCTTTGCTGAAACAATGCGGACAAGAGAAACTGTATAATTGCTATTGTTTGCGTCATATTTCTTTGGTGAATATTTCTGTAGGATTTATTCAGCACTATGAAAGTTAATGGATATCTAACAGAGGACAAAATTCTGAATCTATTCATCTCCGTCCCCATGCATTTCTTGTCTGTTTCTCGTTCAGGAAATGTGCTATTTGTCAGGCTAGGTCTATTCCGTCCAGCAGAGTTCTGTGCATGTGCAAAACTTGGGAGAACTTTACCAGACAAAGGTCAACTTAGTTTATGATTTTTAATAATAATTGCACATTACCATTATTTCTTATTTCTGGTAATCAAGATCTTGACATTAAAGCCTAAAATGGAAGGTATTTGCATAATTTGCATAATATAGTCTCTCCCCAGAGATCTTTCATAATCCTGGCTCATAAATCTTTGGAGACGTATCAAACTATTTGTGTCATCCTTGGTCTATTTGTGTCATAGTGACCTTGATCTTGACCTTCATCTTAAAATAATGGGTAATGCATTGCATCATCTATATTTGTCATCTTTCACCAGGAGACGTTTAACTGTGTGGTAGTTAGTATTTTTGAGTTATTACTCGATCAAGATTTAGAGGCATGGACAGACCTCTGGAGTCTTATAGTGAAACCAGCAGGTGACTAATAAAGGGGAGGAAGTCTCCGAATTGGAAGGTGTGAGTATTCACCTACAATTCCAAAGTTCATTCCTAGTCTTATTGTAGATTTAGAAAGTAATACAGTTTCTGACTGGTTAAACCATTTGCTGACAACGAAAATTAATACAGCTTAAATGATAGGATATACCTTTGAAAGTGTAAAAAAAACCACAGTGGGGAATGTATTTTCAAATGCAGTCTCCTCATGGTGATGAAACATAGGAAGAAAGATGAAGGCTCCAAGTCTATGCAAGAGATCCAGTGTCAACACACAGCAGTAGTTGCATTTAGAAATACATAGGGCATGTATGAATTCATTCAACTGTCATTGTCAAATTGAACAAGAGGGCCAAGATGGCCCTGGATCGCTCACCTGAATATCTGAGAGGACCATAGCCAATTTCTTTTTGTTATTCCAAAATTTTTTCTTCAATAACTTCAATAAAAAGAACAAGAGCACCGCATGTGGGTGCTAACAATTGGCTGTTGGGTGCTGGATAGTAAGTTAAAATTCTAAGTCTAAAAAGGGGCATAATTTGGCACCAAAGGATCATTACTGTGAAACCATTTCAAAATCTGACCATTGGTTTCATAGAAAAAGAATTTTTAAGAATTTCTTCATGTACTTATAGTGCAAATAGCCCCCTCACCACCACAGCCTTGTTTCCTGATCATGGCCATATTTTTCGATGGATCAAAATTTCGCAAACAAGTTTTGAAAAGGGTCACCCAAGGAACATTTCAGTAAAATTATTTTAAAATCTGACAAGCGGTTTCAGAGGAGAAGATTTTCAAAGAATTTCTTAAAAAATTCCATTTGGTTGCGATGGCAACCAGAGTTTTTGATGGAATCAAATTCTGGAAACAATTTTTAAAGAGGTCCTCCCAAAAAACATTCCAGCCAAGTTTGGTCCAATTTGGCCAAGCGGTTTAGGAGGAGAAGATGTTTAAAGAATTGTTGACCCTGCATGAGTGCAAAGAGCCCCCCCACCCACCACGGCCATGTTTTTCGACGGATCAAAATTTCGCGAACAAGTTTTTAAAAGGGTCAATCAAGGAACATTTCTGTGAAATTATTTCAAAATCTGACCTTCAGTTTCAGAGAAGATTTTTAAAGAATTTCCTTGAAAATTCCATTTGGTTGCCATGGCAACCAGAGTTTTTGATGGAATCAAATTTTGTGAACAAATTTGAAAGAGGACTTCCCAAGGAACATTCCAGCAAAGTTTGGTCCAAATTGGCCCAGGGGTTTAGGAGGAGAAGATGTTTAAAGAATTGTTGACACCGCTGGACGCAAAGAGGCCCCCCCCCCCACCACTACAGCCATGTTTTTCGACGGATCAAAATTTTGCGAACAAATTTTGAAAAGGGTCACCCAAGGAACACATCTGTGAAATGATTTCAAAATCTGACCAGCGGTTTCAGAGGAGAAGATTTTTAAAGAATTTCTTAGAAAATTCCATTTGGTTGCTATGGCAACCAGAGTTTTTGATTGAATCAAATTCTGTGAACAATTTTTTTAAAAGAGGACTTCCCAAGGAACATTCCAGCCAAGTTTGGTCCAAATTGGCCCAGTGGTTTAGGAGGAGAAGATGTTTAAAGAATTGTTGACAACGGACGACGCACGATGGACACAGGGTGATCCTAAAAGCTCCCCTTGAGCAAGTTGTGCTCAGGTGAGCTAAAAAGGGGCATAACAGTGTAAATATATTTTGAACGATTCTTTCCTCATTGGTATGCATACCCCCCATGATTGTTTACAACTAGCTCCTGTATGAAGTTAACCTCTTCCTCAATGACAGAAATATCAGAGAATGTCAAAGCTTTTCCAAGATGACAATAGGATGACAATACCTTAATACCTTCTTTGAGCTTAACTTATGTGTATGCCTACATACACTTCACAAGCAATAGAACAATTTTAATTTTTCTGGTATTACAAAACACCAACACAAGTTTATGAGTTGTTTCTGGTCCTTTACAGTGCATACATAAAACTCTGACATTTGTTTCAAATTCAATGCACATGCGAAATGATAGGAGCCACATTCTTAGAAAAGAGGGGGGGTTTTAATGCATTTCCGTGACGCATGATACCAAGCAAGTCATCATATAACTATGTATCCATAAAGTCAGTTTTGTCTAACAACTGACAGAATCATGAGGTACACTGCTCCTTCGACACAGACCAATAGCAAAAAGTTTCAACCCAGGTCATCCTGCGCGGACAGCGCAGGCCGACATGAGTAAATACTTTTTGCAGATGTATTAAGCCCCCTTTTCATAGCGCATGGCTCATCTCATATTTTACATCCAAACTATTTTACCTGCATCTCACTAAGCAGCTGTATCAGGTATGTGAAACATTTATTCCTGGAATGCTTCTCTGTTATCTGGGACAAGCTGTCAATCAGGGTGGTCTTCAATAAAGTTTTTATCATCTTGTACTTTTCACTTCCTGTGGGATCCAGCAATACAAACTTCAGGAAGGGATCCAGGCAATGAATTGCATTCTGGGATATGCTGACATAGAAAAGACATTTTCCGTGTTGAATGGTACAGTGTGACAAAAGTAATTTTTTCGAAATTGACTGTACAACCTGAAAAATTCAACAAAAATATAAACCTGTTTTGGCTACAATAAACTTTATCAATGAAAATATCTAACAGGGAAAATCAAAGATCAGACATAAAACTGTATGTAAAATGGGTCTGTATTGACCAACCATTCTTCAGAACATTCTTTGTCTAATTTTAAATTTTGAAAGTAACACAACATCTGATTGGCTACACCATTTGGTTTAGCCAGTCAGAAGTTGTGATACTTGGATATCCAGAGAATATTGAGAATAGGACTAGAAATGGTTGGTGAATATGAAACTTGATCTCAATCATGATTTTCTCATTTTCTCCACAATGTTTTCTATAAAAAACCCTTCCAATGGATCATTGAAACACCAAATTGCTTTGTTAAGGGCTAAACATTTATTTCAAGTTATTTATCCGTATTTTATAAAGTTGCTTTCAAAGTCACCTACAGCAAATTTGTTTCATGGGATGATGGGGTAAGTTGCCCTTTTTAACTTTTTACCAAATAGTAAAATTCTAGACTTGATCAAATGGCAAGAATTTGCAGACAACAATTTAAACGTGGCTAAAATGATGGAATTTGTCTTTTAAAGGGCAGAAAACATTGTGGGAAAAGAAGAAAATGCTGTTTACCAGCATTTTTTCCTTTTCCCACAATGTTTTTCAAATGGCTTCTTTCTTCAGGGCTGTTAAAACTTGGGATTGTGTGGTAAAGGGTTCAACTGAAGTCTGAAGCACCCAGCTACAACATTATGCTTAAGTTGACTGAGTCATTTGAAATATCAATTTTTAGCTCCACTGGCCGAAGGCCAGCGAGCTATTGTCATGGCGTTGTGTCCGTCGTGCGTCCGTGCGTCCGTCCGTTCGTCCGTGCATGCGTCCGTAAACTTTTTCTTTAAAAAACTTCTCCTCAGAAACTATTGACTGGATTTTTACCAAATTTCACAGGAATGTTCCTTTGGTGGTCCTCTTTCAAATTCCTTCAAATAATTGTGTTCCATGAAGAATTCTGGTTGCCATGGCAACCAAAGTAAAAAACCTTTAAAAATCTTCTCCTCCCAAACTTCTATTTGGATAGCATTATCATTTTGCAGGAATGTTCCTTAGATACAGGTTTACAGAATTCCTTAAAAAAAAAAAGATCTGTCAAAAAACATGGCTTTTATGGGAGACTCATTTTCCTTTTATGGTATAAAGTAAAATCTTTGAAAAATTTCTTCTCTAAAACTATTCATTGGATTTCATTGTTGTTTTGCAGGTAAGTTCCTATGGTGGTTGTCTACCAAATTGTTTCTTCAGTGAGCTAAAATGCAGGATTGAATGATAATTGTTCAAAACTTCCTTTCGCCATTATAGAAATATCAGGCCTGTGGAGTGATACAGGCGCTCAAGCGCCTCTAGTTACATATATTTTATCTTTTTTTTTATTTGAACTAACCAATGTCAATTGAGCGCTTTTTATGCTTCTACTATTGACCCTCTACTGTTGATAGCTTTGTGAAAAGGTTGTGGGAAAAAAAGAATAATATTTGGTAACAAACAATTGCTTTTTATTGAAAAAGTCATTAATATTCTTACTGATGATAGACAATGTTTTACTATCCTTCATATGTTTTTCCTTTGTGTGATTTGTCCAAGTTTTTGGAGCATCTAAAAAAAGCCCAGCTGTGGTAATGAATTAACTCTTTACCATTAGACAAAAAATATTGACTTGTTCAAATTTAGAGCACTTGCAGACAACAATTTAAATATGCTGTAAATTATGGAGTTTGTCTTTGATAGACCACCATTTTCTTCTTTTCCTCTGTGTTTTCAAAAGGCTTCATTCTATGGGTCAATAAAACTTGGGATTGTGTGGTAAAGGTTTAACCCTTAACAGCACAATGCCGACTTTTAACACCCTGGAAAAGAAGCCTTTTGAAAACATTGTTGAAAAAGGAGAAAATATTGGTAACCAGCATTTTCTCCTTTTCCCACAATGTCTTCTCCCCTATCAGAGAAAATTTGCACAATTTGAGCCACACTGAAATTGTCGTCTGCAAATGCTTTCAATTTGGAGGAGTCTAAAATGTTGTTGTGTGGTAAAGGTTTAAGCATCTGATAATTCAAATACAAATCATCATCAGATGCTAAAATGACAATGAACAGAATAGATACCAGGAATATTTGTTATGATATCAAACTAAAAAATATCTCACTGAACTGCCAGACGTATCATTATCAGAGGCACAGATATGATCATGTTTTGAGTTTCAGACTAGTATCACTTTCAGGTTTCAAATACACCCCCCCCCCATTATGTGTAATATTGCATGAATTATTTTCTTTTCTACTTGTCTCAATATGTCAGTATGTTCTTCAACTATATGCTGCAATAGAGGTTCTTCAGAGAGATACATGTAGGATTGAATAACAAGAGGACCATGATGACCCTGAGTCACTCACCTAAGACTTTTTGACCAAGCATGATCCATTTCAAATGTTTTCTGAGATACCAAGACAAACATTCTAACAAACTTTCATGAGTATTGGACTGAAAATGTGGCCTCTAGAATGTATACAAGCTTTTTTCTAGGATTTGTCTCAGTGACCTACTTTTTGACCTAACATGAGCCATTTTCAAACTTCTAGATAATTATCATAAAGGTTAACATGTGAATCATTTCCAAAACCTCTCCAAGATAACATCAAGACAAACATTCCGACCAACTTTCATGAGTATTGGACTAAAAATTTGGCCTCTAGAGTGTGTGCAAGGTTTTTCAAAATTTAGACCTTATGACTTAGTTTTTGGCCAGATTTTATCTATTTTGCAACAAGTCTAGTTCAGTTCAGGACTGACAATGTGGCCTCTAGAGTGCACATTTTTTTTTTTAAGATTTGACCTGGTCACCTAGTTTTTGCATCCATGTGACCTATTCTCTAACTTGCCGATGATATTATCAAGACAAACATTTTGACTAACTTTCAAGAGGTTTGGGCTGATAATGTGGCCTCTATAGGGTACAAAATTTTTCTAAGATTTGACCTGGTGACCTAGTTCTGACCTAATGCAACTCATATTTGAACTCATCAGACATATAATCATGACGAACATTCTAAACAGGTTCCATGTGTATCAGACTGAAAGTGTAGCCTCTAGAGCGTACAGAAGATAAAAGTTGATCATGCACCATGGAAGATGCATGCCAAATGGCGGACACAGCACCATCATAAAAGCTCACCTTGAGCATTTGCCAAGTGTTCAGGTGAGCTAATAATGTCACCTTTCTGAAAAGCCCCCACACTGACACCTAAATAATCATAATAAAAAAACCCCGAGACATACTACTAATAAAAGCTCTCTAAATCTGGTGATGCTTTTTTGGTATTATTTCTTCATAAAACTGCCACAGGGACTGAAATATCTCCGGAGAAAAAAAGACACATTGACATTTGCATGGTAGACTAAGTATATCAGCATGGTAGAATATATCAGATGGACATATGAACACTTAATCACATGGTCCTGAGTTTTAACAACCCTGATGGTGAAGACTATTGAAAACATAGTGGGAAAAGAATAAAATGCTAGTAACCAGCATTTTCTTAATTTCCCACAATGTTTTCGACCATTTTACTCGAAAATCCCATCATTTCAGCCATGTTGGAATTGTTACCTGCAAATGCTTATAACTAGTCCACAAAATTTTGTTGTTTGGTAAAGAGTTAAGAGGAAGGGAAATCAAAATTACTGCCACTTTGAAGCTTTTTCGGCCTGAAAATTACAGACTTTTCTAACAGTATTGCTCATAGATTCAACGGCATATGGTTTTCATTCTGATCTTAGCCTATACTTTATTCAAAAGCAACTACACTCCACATTGGCATATGATCAAAGGTTATACAATTTCCATTCATTTAAGTCTTTACCAACGATAAAATTTCAGACTATCTCAAATTGAAAGCATTTGCAGGTACATAACACAGAGAGTATAAAACAAAGAGGAAAAAGAAGAGAATGCTGGCTACCAGCATTTTCTCAAGTACCCGTATTGTTTTTCCAAGTCTGCTGGGTCATTAAAACAGGTTAGTCTAGCACAGGGTTAAAGTAGTTACCTTTGGTTATGATTGGAGATGAAGATTGACACCTGCTCCAGTAGTAACGGCCAGGAATCAGCTGGTCTGTTCATCAGTACTGTTATAAACGGGTGGGGAGGGCTCCTGAAAAATTATAAATATCTGTCTTTAACTCTTTACCACACAAAACATTTTAGACAGGTCCAAATCCAGAGCATTTGCAGATAACAAATTATATGTGGTTTAATTTGTGGAATTTGTTCTTAAAAGGTTAGAAAACATTGTGGGAAATGGAGAAAATCCAAGCATTCAGCATTTTCTCCTTTTCCCACAATGTTTTCTAAAGTCTTCTCTCTGAAGGTCACCGAAAGTCAAGATTGAGTGGTAAAGGGTTAAACCTTTACTAGACGACCAAATTTTAAACTTGTCCAAATCCAAGGCACTTGCAGACAATAAATACAATGTGACTAAAACATGGAGATTTTAAGAAAGGTTTGAAAACATTGTGTGTAAAGGAGAAAATGCTGGCTACCAGCATTTTCTCCTTTTCCCACAATGTTTTCGAAAGCCTTTTTCATAAAAATTTGGGGCTGCATGGTAATGCTTTAAATTATCATCTAATCATATTGACCAACTGTCTATCCACTGAAATTTTCTAGAGAAAAATTTGAAAGCATTTTTGTAAAAAATTAAAAAAAAAAAAAAGGTTAAATGCAAGAATAAATTATTGTGAAACCATTCTGCCAACATTGAGAACAGTTTCTCCTTTTGCAACAATTTATTCATTTTGGTTTGCTGCAAAATGCAACACAAGCATTACATGCTGGTGCCAAAGCTAGGCTGAATTTATGTGATCTTCTGTGAAAATTAAGTCTTAAAGGGGGCACAACTGTGTCATATACATGTACTTTGATGGTTATCTACTCTTGGTGTATCAAATAATCGCAATCTTAAAGTGAACAAAGAGCTGCATGTGGGGTTAGATGCTCAACTGCTATTGCTTTATTTTCAGTGAAAATTCAAAGTCAAAAAAGAGGCATAACTGTGTCAGAAATACTTTGATGGTTACCTGCCCTTACTGTATATCCCCTTTTTGATAGTGAACAACTAGTCCAAGTATCCTCAATAATGACAGAAATATATACAATGATAGTTTTTGAAAATGTCAAAGTCTTTGCACAACAAAGCAGACAACAAGGCTAGGGCTATGACAATACCTCAATGTCTTTTTCGAAAACAGCCTAGCTAGAAATAGCTAAATACAATGTGGATTAAACACAAAACAAAGGCAATAAACAGTACATATTCTGGAAAATGTGAACAACTTTTAACTATCTACCAAACAATCCTCGGTTTTAACGACCCTGCCCAAGAACACTTTTCAAAACATTGTTGCTAAAGGAGAAAATGCTGGTAATCAGCATTTTCTCCTTTTCTCACATTGTTTTCTAATCAATCAAAGGCAGCTCCATTATTTCAACTACCTCTAATTTGCCATCTGCAAAAGTTTTCAATCTGGGTAAGTCTGAAATTTTCTAAATTTTGGTAACCCTATGTTTACACCATTTTCTGGCAGCCACATTTCTGACAACCGTCAACAAAACAGGATTGATGTAATAAAATGCAGAGGAACAGGATATACAAACTTGTCAGATCATGATTGCTGGGGTTACCATGACGGTAAAAAAATTTGCCGCAGCAGTCTGGGTGCAGATGAGAAACCTAACAGGCCGTAGTAGAGCAGACTGATCGCAAGAGAACTCACCAGCTCATAGTAAGCCGTAACAAGACTTGGAAACAATCCATGTTAGGGTGTGGAAGCACTTTTTTCACCAGTGTAACACGGTTCTTTCAAGTTTTGTCACATTTCTTTGTAGTTACCCCGGTAAGCTCAGATATGTCTGAGCCGTTTTGCTGTGTTCTATCTAGGCACGTCCCAGAATGTGCCAGTTAATAGATATGGCGTGTTACGAGCCTTGGACTCTACTACGGCCTAAACGGAAGTGTGCAATGACGAAGCATCAAAAAACTGTGGTAAGAAAATGAGTCCAAGAAGTCAAAGTTAGCATTTTTAGAGCCATAAGAAAAACAAGGTCCATCTTCACTGCACAACCTCTAATGTCACCAGTTGAGGACCAGGTTTAACCTTATGATCCACGAGGGCCTGATGTCTCTCAAACTCCCAAATCTGGGCTCTCCATTCATTGGGCACCCCAGGAACAGCAAACACTTCATCATTGTATGTTTCTAGGATGCATTGCAGAATTTGCCAAACATATGGCAGATTTGACTGCTTTATTTCACCAAAATGCACAGGAAAGTATGATAAATTGTCTCTAATGGTCAGATGTCTAAGAGTCAGGAATAACTTCCAATAAGGTTGTAAGGCAAAGCGGTTCCTCATGTCCTATCTCTCAGTAACTGGTTTTACCCTTTCCAGCATTTTGTCAAAGGAGCTTAGAGCGAAGAAGGCATCCTCAGTTCTGAAATGTGTTGATATCTTCAGCGCAAAACTCTCTGGTCAGAATTGTTGAGTAGTGGACGAGGTGTTGCTACCTTTGGTCTTTATCCTTTCCTGCACCCATGTGGATCTTGGTTTTTTCGCCCGCCTTCTCTTTCCTCTTGCCTACTGCAATATGGCATTCCATCTTGCTGCATTCTCTATCTATATGAGACAAAGAATGTATGAATGCACTGAGCAAATATACAACTTCTTCATCTTTGCATGTCATTATGCATGCGAAAACCTTGACAGAACATGATGACTATGTTAGACCTTAATAGGAACATTTGAAACATGAGAGGGCTGATCAGAACTTGACGGGCTGGGATGGAACATACTTGCATCCTTGGTCTGTGAACTGAGCAACCCTTTTCCATCACCACTTGTCACAGATACCGTGAGGTACCGTAAAGAGACCCAACTGAACTTGGTAAATGGAGAAAGAAACAAACAAAACCTCATGGCACACCACGTTTCGGGCAAACAGCTGCCGTGGCTGCCAGGAACATGGTGTAAAGTTAGGGTAAAGAGTAAGTAACATGGTACAATGAGAAACATTGAACTTTCTCCATATACCCAAGAGATTCCCCTCTTGCCAATGTGTTGACGACAATTTGCTGTAACCAGAAAATATCACTGCATTATCTATTGTTCTGCAACAAAACAAATTTGCTGGAAAATATGGAGAAGAAAGAGGTCCCTTGAGCAAAAATCAAATATTTATATGAATGAAGCATGAAATCTTGAACCAATCTTGGCAGAGTAGAAATATGCCTAATAGCATATTGCTTGCATGCTGTAAATCCATTCACATAATCTTTTACCGAACAAGAATTTTGTTTAAGAGTTGTGTGTGAAAGCTATTGCAGATGACAAATCAAATAAGGCTAATTTGATGGGATTTGTCTTTACAAAGCTTAGAAAAAACTGTCACCAGTGTTTTCTCCTTTTTGCATAATGGTTTCAATGGTGCCTTCATCAGGGGTATAAAGACCTGAAATTGTATGACTACGGGTTAAAGAATCTTAATAGAATGCTCTACCAAACACTTTGAAAAATGGCAAAACAACTCCACATGAGCATTTATTTTGTCAATTTGCTAAAAATGTCCAATAGATTTTGGTGCACATACAAGTTTAAGCTATATTCACTTGACTTATTTTTCTTCTTTCACAAATTATTGGACAACACTTGGTGTAGATCAGGGCCCCGTTTTACTAAAGTAGTTACATACTAAATTTTCGAAAGTTTTACATAACTATAGTATGGTAGCTTATTTCTGCCACATGATAACTATCACGATTATTTTAAAAAACTAGTGCGATAAATCAAATTTCCTAGAAATTTATGTAGATAAAATTTCCAGGAAACTTTGATTTATCGCAATAGTTTTCTAAAATAATCATGAGTTATCTCGTATCTTGTGGCAGAAATATGCCACCATACTATAGTTATGTAAAACTTACGAACATTTTGTTCTAAACTATCATAGTAAAACAAGGCCCAGGTGTAATTCAAAAGATTTTCATTCAATAGTTTGAACTAACAACATAGTTTTTATTTTTACCCCTATGACCACTTATTTTCAACATGAATTAGAAATAGTAACGATGAATGTGCTGATGAAATTTTGTGGATAATTTGACTCTACAGGTATAAATTGACCTACATGTACACTAATGTCAATTAGACCCCTCATGGCCAAGTTTCAGTCTTGGCCTAGATATCATTAAATCAGATATCTTGAAAACCTAAATAGTGATACGATAAAAACAGCAACTTCAGGAACCCTTATTTTGTCGTAGTCAGACATAATTATTATCTAGTTTTCCATCCTGTAAAAGCTGACTTTAGACTGCCAAAGATTATGGAGACAACATCCCTTCAGCTTTTACTGAATTATTGCCTGTACAGGTGAAACAAAGATTTCCATATATTTGACCGAAAGACCTTGTATTTTAAGTACCCAATCCCAGGCTTGTCTCTTGAACTTTTGGTGGTATCTGACATGATCTGTCAATTTGTTTGTACTGGAGTTTAAATCCATTTTAACACCTTAGGCAAGCAGTACACCTATGCACATGTTTCCTGGCTCTCTTACACCAGCACTGACACAACTTCCTTTCCAAGCCACTGACTACTTTCCTCACAGGCATCAGAGGTGATGGAGCAAAAATTACCTCGGAGAAAGTTCGCCTCCACCAGGTATCAAACTCACAACCACCAGGTCACGAGTCAGATACGGTAACTACTAAGCTACCCAGCAGGGCTTAACATATTTTAGCTCAGTATCTGTATTCACCAGCCATTCTGAACAAGATTTTCAGTCTTTTTTTTTTTCAGAATTTTCTAAACTTAAAAGCATCACAACTTCTGACTGGCTAAACCATTTGTTTTCGCCAATCAGATGTTGTGTCATTTTCAAATTTAGAAAATCTTGGAGAATAACACAAAGAATGCTCTTAGGAAAGGTTGATAAATACGGACCCAGATGAGCAAAAAACAAAATACAATGATAAATTATAGGAACAGGCCTGACTAAATATCCTGTGATACCAAAACGACAGCTACCATTTATCTTTGTTGCTGGAAAATTGATTAAGGAGAAATCATGGACTTGGTGTCACAGAAATCTAATGTGCTATATATAGCTCTTCTACTGATTACCCAGTACCACAGAAATATGATTTTTCACAAACATAAAGTACATGGCTTTTTAAAACATTGACAGAAAAGGAGTACCTGCTTGTGCAAAGTAATTACACAGTTACCTGCCGGAAGGCAATTGTACCATTTTCATCTGAGTCTCGCTTTTTAACCCTTTACCACACAATCTCATGTTATAACAACCAAGGAGAAGACGGCCCTTGAAAATATTTTGTGAAAAGGAGAAAATGCTGGTAACTAACATTTTCTCCATTTCCAACAATGTTTTCTACCCTTTCAAAGACAAAAATCATCTTTTGAGCTACCTTTAATTTATCCTCTGCAAATGCTTTCAATTTGCCTCAGTACAAAATTTTGTCGTTTGGTAAAGTGTTAAATTTCACAAAATATATTTACTTGTCTTTCCATGGTTTTTCTCTGTGTCCTTATAATGTATTTCCATAGATCTTAACCCATATAAACAAAAACAGTGTGCTGTGCTTATAGGGTAAGAAAAAAAGCCTTAAAACATTGTGGAAACAAGAAAAAATCCTAGTACCCAGCATTTTCCCTTTCCCTACAATGTTTTGTAGCCTGTGAGAAAAATCCAATCACTCTGCCCACATTCGAATTGCTTTCAGCATATTTTAATACATTCAATATGGACAACTTCTAAAATGTTAATTCCTTACCAAAGACAAAATTTTAGACTTGTCCAAATTGAAAGCATTTGCAGATGAACAAATAAACGTTACTAAAAAATTGAAAAATTGTTTTTGGAAGAGTAAAAAACATTGTGGGAAAAGAGGAGAATGCCATTTCTCCATTTCCCACAATGTCTTCAAAAACTCTCTCCTTCAAGGGTGTTAAAACTCCGGATTGTATGGTAAAGGGTTAACCTAGCTTGTGTGGTAATAAGTTCAAATGTCACAACTGGAAAAATGTTCTAGAAGCTAACAAAAGAAATTATCCTCTCAAATTCATTTCATGGCTTAGTTAACCACCTACAGAAACATGAGAGGGGTTGTTATGAATGTAGAGTAGTTAAAGACCACAAGAGAGGTGTTGTTATAAATGGAGGAAAGATAAAGACCACAGAAAGTGGTTGTTATGAATGTAGGGTAGTTTAAGACTACTGCAAGGGCTTGTTATGAATGTAGTGTACATAGAGACCACTGAGAGGGGTTGTTATGAATGTAGGGTAAATAGAGACCACTGAGAGGGGTTGTTATTGATGTAAGGTTGATAGAGAGGGATTGTTATGAATGTTGGGTAGATAGAGACTACTGAGAGAGGTTGTTATGAGTGTAGGATAGACTACTGAGGGGAGTTGTTATTAATATAGGGTAGAGACCGCTGAGAGGGGTTGTTCTGAATGTAGGAAAGCTATTGACCACTGAGAGAGGTTGGTATGAATGTAGGGAGGATAAAGACCACTTAGAGAGGTTGTAATGAAATTAGGAAGGATAAAGACCACTAAGAAGGGTAATTATGAATTAATGAAGGATAAAGACCACTAAGAAGGGTAGTTATGAATTTAGGGAGAACAAAGACCACTTACAGGGGTTGTTAAAAAATTAGCAAAGATGAAGACCACTAAGAAGGGTTGTTATGAATTAAGGGAAAACAGACCACTTAGAGGGATTGCTACAAATTTGGGGAGGATAAAGACGACCTAGAGGGGACGTTATGAATTTAGTGAAGATAAAAACCACCAGGCTGGGATAAGGACCACTTTGAGAAGTTGTTATGAATCTGGGGAGGATAAAGACCACTTACGGCAGTTGTTATGAATGCTGTGAAGATAAAGACCACTGAGACGGGTTGTTATGAATTTGGTGAAGATAAAAACCACTTTGCCCTTTCTGCACCTAGTTGACACATTACCATTTTTGGGGAGTATTGTTTCTTGTAAAATATAGCAAAGGGGAAATATTAGAAGTGTTTACTTTATCACATGACAAAATTCTATACTGGTCCAAATTGAAGGGATCTGCAGGGGACAAATTAAATGTTTCACAGTTGTTGAAGAAATAAGTATGCTAACATTTAACCAATACAAAACAACATATGAGACAATCCCAACTCACAACAGCTCATGACCAGAGCAGACGGTGAGCTTAAGACTCATAGCAAACAAGAAATTATTTGTGTCTGTACTGGTTAGGAGCAAGAGTCCAATTAAGCAAATATGAACTCCAGGTTGTTAGCAGAGGGAAATTCTTTATCTAATATTCTGTTTCTTCAGCAAAAATATTTTGTGTCTTTTTTGTCTTTGCTTTCCATAAAATCCCATGAGTGTCAGACCTTTCAGTTCCTTGATAACATAAATCACACACATAAGTAAATTGTATAGGGATTTAAGGGGAATAAAGGGGTTGACACACTACAAGATGTGCTAGACTTGAACACCATAAAAATCCTACACAACAAAATGACCATTATACTGTTGTCTGCAGTCTCCAGAAACATATTTTAACTCTTTACCAAAGGACCAAATTTTATATGCATCCAAATTCAAAGCATTTGCAGACAACAAATCAAAGGCAGCTCAAATGATGGAAATTCTCTTTGATTGAGCAGAAAACATAGTGGGAAGAGAAGATATTTGCTGGTTACAAGCATTTTCATCATAGTTTTTAACAAGCTATCTGTCTTGTGATTGTTAGAACTTGGGATTGTGTGGTAAAGGGTTAACCAATTTGCAGTCAATTCGTTTATCAGATTACAGTGGTATAAAATCTCAAGACAGTTATAGTCTGTCTTATAAGGCATGCAAGACTTTCTGATTTTTTTTTCTAACTCATTACAATGCATGTACTAGCTTTAAAAAACTGCGAGAAAACATATTAAGCTTTGGTTCCTGTTTCAACAAAGTTTTCAATAACATTTAAAAATATAATTTCTTCCACTCGCCTGTTTCTTCTTTGGATGAACATTGAAGATTGCCAAAGACTACCCAGTTTTAGACTTTGATATTTTTAGACTAGGCCCTATTTCATTTGTCCTGATTGGCCCGACCCGGTAGCTCAGTGGTTAGCATATCATGACCTAGTGGTTAGCGTTTCGATACCTGGTTTAGGCAAACTTTCTTTCTGGAGATTTTTCGCCGATCTTCTCTGATGCATGATGTGTGATTTCCCTTTTGGAGATGCAAAGTAGTCAGTAGCTTTAAAAAGAAGTTGTGTCAGTACTGGTGTGAGAAAGCCAGGAAACATACCACAGGAGGACCGATTGCTGTGCTATAACCTAAGCTGTTAAAACGGCTTTAAAGTCCAATACAAACGAACAAATTGTCCCAATTCAGTGATTGGGAAAGAATTATTTTCAATGGGACAATGTCCCTTCCTCCAGGAAAATCAATGTGACATTTTGAAAACCAATGTGACAATTTAAGAAAACAAGAGGGCCATGATGGCCCTGTATCGCTCCACTGGCTATTAAGTAAAAACACTACAAGCCAAACATTACAATATTCAGCAAATTGATTTCAAACACAAGGACATGCAAACACTTTTCTATCTAATCCTACGAGAAAGTTGTGATCCATGGGCAAAGCCAATTTTGATCGCAAAGCTATAATTATTTGAATCCTGGTGAAGGTCCACAATATAAAGCTCCATACCAAATAATTCAGTTCTTGAATGTTATAAACAAGAAGATTTTCAAATTTTTCTCAATGAAAAGCCCTGTAAAACATGAAACCCATGAGAGGAGAAGATTTTTAAAGAATTCCTTCATTTCTGTATAGTGCAAGAAGCCCCCATTCACCAGAGCCACGTTTTTTGACAGATCAAAATTTTATGAACAGTTTTTGAAAAGGGTCACCCAAGGAACAATCCTGTGAAATTATTTCGAAATCTGACCAGCGGTTTCAGAGAAGAAGAATTTTGAAGAATTCCTTCATTTCTATATGGTGCAAGAAGCCCCCATTCACCAGAGCCACATTTTTTGACGGATCAAAATTTTACGAACAAATTTTAAAAAGGGTCACCCAAAGAGCATATCTGTGAAATTATTTCAAAATCTGACCCGTGGTTTCAGAGGAGAAGATTTTTAATGAATTCCCTAAAAAATTCCATTTGGTTGCAATGGCAACCAGAGTTTTTGATGGAATCAAATTCTGTGAACAGTTTTTAAAGAGGACCTTCCAAGGAACATTCCAGCCAAGTTTGGTCCAATTCCGCCCAGTGGTTTAGGAGGAGTTGATGTTTAAAGAATTGTTGACGACACACGACGCACGACGGACACCAGGTGATCCTAAAAGCTCCCCTTGAGCACGTTGTGCTCAAGTGAGCTAAAAAGTTAACATACGGATGGACGCACAACGGACAACGGGCCATAACATAAGCCTGCTGGCCTTCGGCCAGTGGAGCTAAAAAACTTGTCTAGCACCAATCATGTATCACTGCAGCTTGATAATCAAGGGAGGTAAATAGTAACGAACTTTATCTTTCATAAAAAGAGTTATTTCCCTTGATTAATGTTTAAATTGAAGTGACAATATTTTGAAGCCCATGTTAAACTTGCGATCCCTGGAATGAAGGCAATTTTGACCCCAGACCTACAATATGAAACTAGAATGTGTGGTTATAAACAAAAAGATTTTTTAATCTTGCCCAACAAAAAGTCATGTAAAACAAGTTTGCTGAATAAAAGGCCCTGTAAAATATGTGATCCATGACACAGGTTTATCAAGTTTTCACTATAAAAGCCAATGTAAAACTTGTGACCCCTGGTGTGGAGTCAAACTTGACCCCCAAAGTTAAAATTTGGGCCCTCTTGGTAAAGGCCCATTATATAAAGTTACATGCAAAATTTGGTAGCCCTAGGCCTAAATATGGCTATGTACAAGTAGATTATTAAAGTTTCCTTATATAAGACCATGTAGAACTTGTGACCCCCTGGGGTGGGGCTACATTTGACCCCCTGGGCTATAATTTGGGCACCCTTGATAGAGACCCCCTAGATAAAGCTAAATGCAAAATTTGATAGCCCTAGCCCTTATAGCTAGATGCGAAAGATTTTCCTATATAAGCCCGCCCATGTAAAACATGTTACCCCCCGGGGCGAAGTCAAATTTGACCCTCGGCTATAATTTGGACACCCTTGGTACAGGTCCACTAGATAAAGCTACATGCCAAATTTGGTCGCCCTAGGCCCCATGGCTAGGTAGAAGAGGAATTTTAAAGTTCTCCCTAAATAAGCCCATGTAAAACTTGTGACCCCCGGGGCGGGGCCAATTTTGACCCCAGGGCTATAAATTGAAGAAACTTGGTAGAGGTCCACTAGATAAAGCTACATGCCAAATTTGGTAGCCCTTGGCCTTACGGTTTCAGACAAGAAGATTTTCAAAGATTTTCAAAATTTTTCAGTTTTGTTGCCATGGCAACCAGAGTTTTTGAAGGAATTAAATTCTTTCAAGAAATTCTGAAGAGGACCATGGCAGGATCATTTCTGTGAAGTTTCATCAAAATTGGATGGGTAGTTTCAGAGAAGAAGACGTTTTAAAAAAAAGTTAACGCACGGACGGACGGACGGACGGACGCACGACGGACAACAGGCCATGACATAAGCCCGCTGGCCTTCGGCCAGTGGAGCTAAAAACACAAAATCTTTTAATTGCTTTCATTTATTTTTTTAAAATAGTACTATCCCAATGCAAGTCAAAATGTAGCTAAATGCTTATGCTGGTTCTATATTTAATGCTTGGAATCAAACATAGTCATCTGGGTTCTCATTAGGTCCTGAATCCCAACAGTCATTGAATCTTGGGCTGAAATTTTCAAGAGTCAAAATTAAATTTCCAAGCATCAAAGAGAAATGATCAAGGGTCAAAATTACTTGGTTATTAAGGAAATATAAGGATGACACCAAAAGACATAGGTCTAACCTTCACCCCCCTTTCATTGTTCCATAAGATGAAGGTCTGGCCTTCACCCCCTTTCATTGTTATTTTCATTTCATTAAAGAAAAAAAAAAACAAGAACTGTTTTTCACATTATCATTCTTTACATATAATTATGTAAATTCACTGTTTAAATTCATTATAAATGATGAAGAAACAATTTGAGACAACTCTGATTGGACGGTGTCAAATTGACCGTTGTTGTGTCATGGGTTTTCGCGTTTTTTTTTTTTCAGCGATCTACTTTCATATCTTTTTATTTCTTTTAGCAGTATTATAGCATGATGATTGAAATGAACTTATCAATTGGGGTAGCAGGGAACATAAATACTATTAGACCATAAGCTGATTGAGAATGTTACCTATCTAATTCATGATGAAAAAAAATGGCCTTCTCAATCAGCATGATATACACTGATAAACGTTTGCTGCATGTCCATGGATATGCTTGGGATAGGCTCGGAGAGAGATGTGATCTGAGAGTTGCTCTGATTCTCGCTAGGATTGTCTGTATGAGTCTGTTAATAAACGATCATTGTGGGAAAGAAATTACTGATGGTGCCCTGACCTTCATGCAATTTTAAATTTTCGGTGGTATATTCTAATGCTTAGGTAGTTGTTGAATTTGAATTTTACGGCAAAATCAGGGCAGTTTCATCAAGACGACAAAATAGATTCAATATTCAATAAGCGTTTTATGATTGAAAACATGACGTCACACGCACATAGCTACTCATTTTATAGAGCGTCTAATCAGCGCCGATCAAAGGAGATTCGTCTGACTAAATTTCATACTTTTATGACGTCGAAAATTGAATGGGACAAGGGCGCACTCATTGGCAAAAACGATGTGACATTTTGGATTTTAATGTGACTACGGCGCATGGCGCAAGCCTTTCCCAGTCACTGCCGATTGTTCAATCAATGCTGCCACAAGCATTCACTAATACACAGAGATTGTACAAAATGACCAAAACCATCATTTTGAAATACTTCAAGACAGGTGTCAAACTGCACACCTGCTATGCAATTTTATGAAATTGTTGCAACATCACTCTGAAGTAAATCGAAGTGAAAATCATGTGGCACCTGGCTTCTTCAAAGGATTTTTCTATCAAATATACACATTTTTCTACTTTCTAACCTGACAAAACCCAGTTTCAGTCATTACCAAATATTACCGATACTTAAACATGATCTGATAAGGGATCTTGCGTGACTCACTGGTAAAGTGTAACACTTGTGATCTGGAGGCCTGGGTTCAGGCCTCACTAGATTCACTGGGTTTTTTGTGGGAGTATCCTTGGGCAAGACACTTCAGAGCCCTAGCCTAGTACTGGTGAAACCAAGGAAATACAGTAAAATCTTGGTAGTTCGTAGCGCAAGTAACCGGACTTTTTTATTCGACTAAACATAGTACAAACCAAAAAGTGTGACTGTGTTCGGGTATTTTTTATGCTGTTTATGAAAACAGACTATGGATTTACATAGCATGTCTTGCAGTACCCTAAACTTACAATGGTAGCCTTGCGGATCGTTGGTTCACGGAGTTACGGTCTGATCAAGAAAAAATGCCAAAATTGTATTACCATATCTATAGAATTGAATACAAAATCATTTTTAAATTTCAGCATTAAGTTAGCGTCACAAAATTACAGCAATTAATTCCACCCAAACGTTTGAAAGAAAACAAACTTTGAGCTACGTCACTATCCCGTAGCCATTTTAAAATTGTATCATGTGACTTTGCTGGGTTCGTCAAAAAACGACTGTAATGTGATACAGTTGGAGCCAATTTGCAGTCACATGGTTCGAAAATATTGCCAAGTGAGCTAGCAAATGACTTAAATACATCATCTTCAGTTTGTTAGTAAACTGCATGTTGAAAATGATTCAAGGAAGTGGGTTAATGGTGTAAAGTAAGGAGGTGCCGATTACATTGTTTTCGCTTCCGAAATATTTCTTTCCATTCAAACCTTGTATTTTGGAGATAAAATGTGACTTTGGGGAAATATCCGAGTCGAGGTATTTACAATGAAAATTGAGGCCAAACAAGCCGCTAGACATCCCTGATGTTTATCATGACGAAAAAACAATTATCCGTAGTTTCTGCGTTTGTTGAATTCCTTCAGAGTGATTTCCCTTTTGGAGATCAAAGCACTCAGAGCACCTCAGACCATTATCATCGTTTATCCCATGTCAGATATTTTAAGGAATTTCGGAGTTGTTAATTGTCGTTTTAATCGATTAACTGACGTTACAAACTAACTGATGCCTTTAATTACATTCGTAGTTCAAAACTGATTTGTACCATTGGCATCGTCAATCAGCAGGTGTGAAAATCAAGGTTGGTCACGACTTTTCACCCCTTCGTAAGTTTGCAAGCAGATTAATTGAAATACGAACTAAAGGTATGAATTTGTGTTCGAATAATACTTTGGGTACATGAAATATACTGTGAACTACGAACCACCGAGGTACGAAGAATCCAGTGGAATTTAACAATGATTAAGAAGAATAAATATCGGGACCAGAGGTAGCATACGAACTAAAACATAGCTGCGAACCAGTGACATGCGAACTAACGAGATTCCACTGTACATGAATATGTGACCTGTCACTGTGATATGACTGAAATATGTTGAAAGCAGCATAAAACACACACCATCCAGTTATTCAATCAATCATTCTGATAAAGTTAGCAGGAGAATGGATTAAAACTGCTGCTTTTAGTGTCAGAACAATATTATATAATAAATAAATTTTTTTGACCTTAAGCTTTGATCTCTTGACCCAAAATTTAAGCCATAACCTTGACATGTAAAGGACAAAATGAAAAATGTGTCATTGATGTCTTTGCAATATTTTCTTAATAAATTGACCTAAAGACCTAGATGTTGACCACACATTTAGATGATAGAGGAAAGGAAATTGGTACTCTTAGAGATGTTATCTAAAAAAATGTGGAGGATGAAGTAAAAAAGTTACTTGTGAAAAGAGATTTGTCCTTTCCCCTCAATGTTTATGCAAGTTGACAACTGCAGGTGCATACAATTTCTTATTTCTACTGTAATGCTGTAAAGCCTTGTTACCAAACAGTTAACCCTTTACCACACAATCCTGAGTTTTAACAACCCTGTGAAAAGGAGCCTTTTGAAAATATTATGGGAACAGTAGAAAATGCTGGTAACCAGCATTTTCTCCTTTTCCCATGATTTCTACCCTTCTTAAATCAAATTTCAAATGTCAAGTCAAATTTATTCTATCATCTACAAATGCTTTCAATTAGGACCAGTCTGCAATTTTGCCGTTTGGTAACAAATTAATGACACAAGCCTCTTTTTTATGTAATTTCATGTGAAGATCACAGAAAAAAATCACTATGGTGCATTTGACAGGTAAATTAATCTCTAATCCTATTCATTAACCTTTTCTCTGCTGGATACAGATTTAGCCCAATCTAGGACACAGCAAACTGAAATCTGGGTCTGTATTCACCAACAATTCTTTGGAACATTCGTGGTCTTATTCTCCAAGATTTTCTAAATTTGAAAGTAACACAACTTCTGATTGGCTAAACCAACTGGTTTAGCCAATCAGAAGCTGTATTACTTTCAAATTTAGAAAATTCTGGAGAATAAGACTGGAAATAAAATGTTCCTCAACTCATTACCAGACGACAAAATTTTAGACTGGTCAAAATTGAAAGCATTTGCAGACAACAATTTCAGTGTGGCTCAAATGGTGCAAGTTTTCTTTGATAGGGTAGAAAACATTGAGGGAAAAGGAGAAAATGCTGGTTACCAGCATTTTCTCCTTTTTCCAGAATGTTTTCAAAAGGCTTCTTTCCAAGAGTTGTTAAAACCTGGAATTATTTGGAAAAGGGATAAGAAATGTTAGTGAATATGGACCCAGGGCCCATAATTATGGTATCAGCCATTCGTTAGAGCCTTCATGGTCTTATTCTCCAGAATTTTCTAAATTTGAAAGTAACAGAACTTTTGATTGGCTTAACCATTTGGTTTGGCCAATCAGAAGTCATGTTACTTTCAAATTAAGAAAATCTTGGAGAATAAGACTGAAAATGTTCTTAAGAATAGTTGGTGAATATGCCCCCAGACTGCATGATAGTAGTGTCTAATCTTGTCTTGGGTCTACACTATCCGATCAATATTTTATGAGACATTCAAAACGGCTTTGGAGTAGGAACAATTCTACTTTTCCTACTGCTCAAAGCTGCATATCTCTTTGTAAACAACATTCTACCCCACTAAAAAGTAAAAACTCATCCCTTTTGAAACCATCTGCATGCACAAATTAAGTGTGACTCAAATGATGTAACTTGTCTCTGACAGTAAAATACAACAAATACATTAGGAAGTAGGAGAAAATGTTGTTTACCAGGATTTTCCTCTTTCCACAATGTTTTCTTCATAAGGGGCATATACACATTGTTATTACTTGACCAAGGGTTAAAACAGTCATTAAAAGAATTATGCCTTATTACCCAATATCACTAATAGTTCACAGAAATGACCCAATTGCTCTGTGAAAAAAGGCCTTAATGAATCTGCGAAAAAGTATAGATCTATCTAGTATGTCAGCCTGCACACCCAGAACAGGAGGACATGGTTCAATAGTTTTGCTATTTGTAAATTTTCTGCATGTCCAAGAATCATTCTACCTCAATATTCAGTCAATTGTTAGACTGAACAGATTTGGTAGATCCATCATTATGTGATGACTTGCATCACATAGATTCATTAAACCCCCTTTTCGTGGAGCATGGCTCAAATCCTTTTACATAATTTCTGTCCAGATTACAGAAAAAGCACTTCATCACACCTACAAATCCCTGTCATTAACTCTTTACCAGATGACAAAATTCTGTCCGGTAGCTTAACTCTACCAAATGACAAAACTTCGGACTGGACTAAATTGATAGCCTTTGTACATGAAAAATAAATGTGTTGTCTGATAAAAGTTAAAAAAGATTATGTAAAAAGGAGAACTCCTTTTCCCACAATGTTTTCAAGAGATTTCCTTCTCAGGGTCATTTAAACTCAAACTGTGTGGTAGTGGGTTAATGGTTGGTGCTTGAAAGGTAGTAACTTCACAGAAATAGCCAATACTTTAATGACATACCCTAATAATACTCACAGGAACAGAGTGGGCATTTGGTAAGTGGGAAATTTTTTTATACTCAATGAAACAAAATACAAGGAAAAGGTATTGAAATATGTAAAAATGTAGTGGCTGCACAATGTTTTACTGTTAACCCCTTATCACACAATCCCAAATCTTAATGACCCAGACATAGAACCCTTTTGAAAACATTGTGCGAAAAGAAGAAATTGCTAGTAACCAACATTTTCTCCTTTTTCTACAATATTTTCTACCCTGTCATAGACAACGATATCCTTAGAGCTACATTAAATTTGTTGTCTGCAAATCTATCAATTTGGATAAGTCTAACATTTTGTCCTGTTTGAAAGAATCAAATAAATATCAGAGCATTGTTTTCAGCTGTCTGTGGAAATGCTTTCAATGGGGGCACGTGTAAAAATTTTGTTGCCTGGTAAAGATTTAAAAAGATGAAACTATTTTCTCAGTTTTGACTCGAAATTATGTAACCCCCCCCCCCCCCCCCCCACACACACACACACCCAGCCTATTTATGTTTTTGTCAGATGAATCTATAATGCTGACCAAATGTCAATCTGTAACCCTCTGTTGCCCTCCTTAACTCTTTACCAAACAACAAAATTTAGACTATTCGAAATCGAAAGCATTAGCAGATGACAAAATAAAAGTGACTGAAAAATTGAAATTGGTTTGGGGAAGGGTAGAAAACATTGTGGGAAAAGGAGAAAATGCTGGTTACCAGCATTTTCTCCTTTTCCCACAATGTTTTTAAAAAGGCTTTTTTCTCAGGGTCATTAAAAGTCCGGATTGTGTGGTAAAGAGTTAACTTTTTACTACACAACAATATTTCGGACTTGTCCACATCCAAAGCATTTGCTGAAAACAAATTCCAAGTAGCTCAAATGATGGAAGTTGTCTTTGATGGCGTAGAAAACACTGCGTGAAAAGTTGGAAAAAAGGAAAAAAACTTGTGTCTCCAGCATTTTCTCCTTTTTCCACAATATTTTAAATATTTACCCTTAGTTGGGGATAGACAAAAAAATACTGAAAAACTTTCCTGAGTGGGACTCAATCAATGACCTTCAAAACTGTAGTCATTGACTCTACCAACTGAGCTATCAGGCCAACTAATCATTTGGCAAGTAAAGGATGTATTTATCTCTTGTTATGCAGTAGTACCAAGAGTAGATGAGGTGTGGCATTAACAGACATTGTGACAGTCTGCAGCATGTGGTCCAGTCATGGGTCAAGCGGTGAGGTAGATAAACTATGCAAAGGGCATTACTTTGAGAAAGACTGTAGTGGTCAAATATAGTATGTTAGAAAACGTACACTTGTATTCTAGGATGAGTTCATGAAATTACTGATTGGCCCTCATATTTCTTTGTCGTAATTTTAAAGCATTCTTTGCACCCAAATGAAAACAGTCTTTGTCAAGATTTTATAGCAAATGCGAAACAAATCTAGTTTAAAGTCTCTTTAACTATGACTCATTAGAAATAAATATTCAATTACATGGACAGTAAATATCAGGTACCAAAATCCTAATCTAATATAACTGTTCGATTTATCAGAATATCACCACCTATGTTTCATGTTTTGGTCATTCTGATTGATACCTGTCGGAAAGCGAAGCAAGTCATGCACTTCTTTTGTGTATTTTTAAACAATGGTAGCAAAACTTGCCTTTTTCATCACCTTTTTTTTGGCACCTACCTATGTATGCACTTGATTATAGTACATGTACTTATGTCAAATGCAGCCTGTTGCACTATGTTATTGTGATAATGTTCACATTCCTTTATCCAAATTGATGTCCAATGCAGTCTGTTGGAGTCACATGTTATAGTGAAAATCTTTGTGTTTTTTTTTTCAGAATAGACTGTGTCTGACATTTTGACTGTGACAATTTTTATATTCCTTTTTCAGAACTGACTGTGTCTTACATTTAGACTGAGTTTAATTGAGATTGTTGAGTACAGTAAGTATATACATGAAGAATGACCTGGTGTAACTGCACTATCCATCATTTGTTCCCTACTTATGAAGTTAGGTGAGCTCTTGAAAGACAGTTTCAAAGCATTTCCAGATTTATTCTAATCCCACAGCTTACATAACTGACTTTGCCAATAATTAGCTATAAAATTGTTAAACAGTAACAACAGACTTACGGATATATATCATTCCAATTGATGCGAGACAAAATTTAATAACGCCTATGTAGTTTGGGTGTACTCGTGAATACTGTATATGTAGTTATGATATGCCTGCATTTGGAATCAAAAAACATGTATGTATTTTCAAAATGATCAACCAAGCTTGTTGCTTTATTTTGGGAATCTGAAAATGAACGAAAAACAGTCACAGGCTACGCAGATGTCGTGGGTTAATCCACAAAAGATTAAACCATACCATTCAACTTTAATTCCATACTAAATTAATGGAAATATTAATACAGACTTATCATTATTAGTGTAAGGGGCAGACAACTTAAGAATAACAAGCAATTTCATTGAAATGATATCCCCTGCCGAAAAATGTACTTGACTGCGTAACTTAAAATCGCTCCCAGTCG
Source organism: Hippopus hippopus (assembly GCA_946811185.2). Lineage (NCBI taxonomy): Eukaryota > Metazoa > Mollusca > Bivalvia > Cardiida > Cardiidae > Hippopus > Hippopus hippopus. The sequence continues at coordinate 47,186,039 of OX328104.1, read as the reverse complement.
GCCATTTTTCATCGAATTAAAAAAAAAAAAAAAAAGAGGTGTATCAGCGGAATCGGTTATTGTACACATGTATAAAGTTTCATGAAATTCCGTCCAATGGTATTGGAGATATTTTCCCGGACGGACACACAGACTGATGGACGGACAGACGGACAATGCTAAAACTATATCCCTCTGTCTTCGGCGGGGGATAAAAAACTATATCCCTCCGCCTTCGGCGGGCGATAATAAAAATTTGCAATAAGAAAATACTAACAAAAATAACTCTTGGTCATAACCATTAAACTCTTTACCAGACGACAAAATTTTAGCCATGTCCAAATTGAAAACATTTGCAGACGACAATTTCAATGTGGCTAAAATGGTGCAATTTTTCTTTCGGGTAGAAAACATTGTGGGAAAAGGAGAAAATGCTGGTTACCAGTGTTTTCTCCTTTTCCCACAATGTTTTCAAAAGGCTTCTTTCCCAGGGTTGTTAAAAGTTGGTATTGTGCTGTAAAGGCTTTACGGTCTAGTTTGTTTTGCAGTCTTCTGAGAGCAATATGAATTACACAAAGGAAAAAGACTTAAATCAAAGAAAAAAGTAGGCAAAAAGTTACAAGAACTTGCTCATTTTCCATTGATGTATTTAAATGCTGTCTACTTATCGCTTTATTTTGTATTTCTGTTCATTTGAAAAATTATGTTGTTTGTTGCCTGTACTTCTGAGAACAGATTTAAGGAATGAAGAGAACTTTTTTTGTTTTCATGGAGGTACGAAAAAAAAACCTAATCACCCTGTATGAAACCTTCGCGGTTTCATACAAAAGTGTGATTAGGTTTTTTTTTTTTTCATACCTCCATGAAAACAAAAAAAATTCTCTTCATTCCTTATAATTCAATATCACAGACAACAAATATGCACTTAAATTTTACTCTAACTGCTTTTTTTTGTAAATCCAATATTGTGTATTTATTTAATGTCCATTTCATTGATAATTCATAGCGCGGTAAATCTGCTCGTTCATGACGTAATAATGACGTAATTCATGTCGTCATTATAGTATTGAACATTGGCAGATTTAGTAGATTTATTATTAGAAGTTCAATACACTAGAAGTTGAAAACAAGTTTGTTAGGACCCAGCAAAGTCACAATGAGTTTAAGCTCTCTCTTTGAATTTACTGTTGGATATTTTTTTCAATGTTCAGAGAAAATAAATTTAGCTAGCAATTTGAAATTCGGACTGGATATAAAATCAGACAGAAAAACATTATGGAATCTCATATACATGTTTGTTTACATTAGTTTGACTGCAAAAGTAGTTCAGGCACTGCTTAATTTTTTTTCATGGAGCTATCAAAAAGCTTTTTTAGCCAATCAGAACTCGCCAATGCTCATGAAAAAAACTAATATTGAATTATTTAAAAGTATCAATAATAAAAAGGTTGTAAACAGAGAACTTGCTCAAAGTGCACAAATATTGTAATATTTTCCACGATGTGGCCATTGAACGATGTGTCATTTAGTACCCAATGGGACAGGTCAAATTGTCTTTTTTTTTCCAGAAAATGAGGTGAACTATGTGTCACAGAAGATTTCCCTGGGCAATATTTTAACATCAACACAGATCATAAGTGACCAATCCAGACTTTGTGAAACAATAAAAAATCTCTCATAAAATTCTCGTTTATATTTTGTACCATTTAGCTCATCACCTCCTGCAAACAAGCTCTTTTCTGGTACAGCAGCATACCTTAGAAAACATCATGGTGAAAGGAAAGTAACTGGTAACAAGCAGTCTGCATCAAAATTATATCAGGAGATATACTATTATTGGTCCTTGGTAACATTATGCTTGTACACCTTTCCATCTGTACAGACAAATTGGTACTCTCTAAGGTGGCTCTTGATTCTGAGGTCATAGGTTTGTCCCGGCTTGAGTTATTATTTTATTTTATAATTTCTTTTGGTATTTATCAAAAAAATTAACCTGTCACTCATTTACTTTCGTCAATACTCTGTGAATTTTGCATGGTAATTTTTTTGTAAAAATCTAATATGAAATTGTACAATAAAAATTTGATTATGACCCCATGAAATTCATTGAGTACTAATAAAAGTAAATGAGTGAAAGGTCAATTATGTTGAAAAATACCCATTCTGTGTTGTTCTTTTGGCTTGTCTGTGTATAAAAGAGACATTGACTTTAAGCATAGAAATGTAGTTTATAGTTTATAACATAGTAAAGTTATTTATATATTGTATATTTCTGCCGAAAAATCATATGGTTTCACAGTTAACCAAATGACCTTATTGTCATTATACTATAAGTAATAAGCTGTGATATTATTTTACTTTTATAGAAACAAAGGTGCAATAAAATGACACAGAATGGGAGATAAATAGGATTCTGAATAAGTGGATATGAATATCCAGAAATGTAATATGTTGTTAATAAAATTTATCTAAGCCTGCTCTATCCAGACACTACATGGTTTAACTGTACAACTTTACCAAATGACCAAATTTTAGACTGTCCAAATGGATAGCATTTTCAGACAACAACATAAATGTGGCTGAAGTAATGGTATGTGACTTTGATAAGTTAGAAAACATAGTTGGAAAAGGAGAAAAGTCTAGGTACCAGTATATTCTCCTTTTCCCAAAATACTTTCTGAAGCTTTTTACCTCACTGGGTCATTGGATCTATGGATTGTGTGATACAGGGTAAAACTTTTCCTGGTAACACACTATCACTGTTAAACAATACAAAACAGAACTGTCACTCATAAATATTCCTGTAAAGCTCATAAATATTCAGAATTTATTGGCTTGAATACACTTAAATGATTTCCACGCTCGGGATTCATTGACTATACACACAAATTGATATATGACAGGTCATTTCTGTTTTGCAATAGTCAAAATTATTACCAATGTTATTGACTAAATATTACTCGAACAAATTAACATGAAATTGACCTCTATGCAAAGAATAATTAAAGAGTGAATATTTATATCATCGGGTATAATCAGGCGGTACGGAAATTCAGTTAACTGTAAATGTCGGGTTTGACCCTTACAGTTCCATAGTCAAAATATTAGAGCTTTGGCGGATGACATGGATCAAGATCAGACTGCACAGAAAGTGCATCTTAGATCTATGTCACCCGCCACGTATTGCCAATTTAAATCAATAAAATCCTGTTTATTTCAGGTATTTGAAGTATTTTTTAAAGACACGACAAAGCCGCATAAGAGTTAAAAATCATGCAAATAGTTCCGCATGCAGACGACATTAGCAGAAGCTAGGACAATAATTCAAGCATGAAATATATGGTAATAGAGGTCATTTATTTCATGTCAATTTGTTCGAGTAATACCTACTGACACAAATTTGCAACACACATTTTCGTAAACAACAACATTATCATGAATACTGATTATACTAGGAATAATAAAATTATCATGAAGGCGTGGAGATAGTGGCCCACTTCATAAAAAAAGTCTTGAAAACAGCAGTGTTTTCTCCAGGTGCGTTTTTTTGCCACTATTGTTAAGCCAGTCACATTTACAGTCATGCAAGTAGTTGTCCATAGTTCATTTCAAACGTACTCTGCTGTCAACTACATTCAAATGCGAGCAAAGTGGCTAGGGTTAACTAGGGGATCACAACGTCTTACTACGGGTAACTATATTACACTATGTATAAATTTCGTCCTAAATACACTTAAGTATGGTTAGTTAGTGTCAATTGCGTTAAGCTATGGTAAAAAGTTGTGGCTACACCTACTCAGTACGGGTAAGCTATAGTCATTGTGCTCTTGGAAGCTGATGAGCCAGAAATTGCTGATCGCTTATTCAGCCATGCCGCCTTGGAAGAAAAGATGTTTTTCTAAAACTACAATCAACCACAGTAAACACGGTTAAGTAGGGTTAACTAAGGTCAACTACGTTCAAAATATGGAAAAAAATTATGTCCTCACTCTGGACAAATCATACATTCAGACTACATTCATACTACATTCATCACTACATTGAACTACAGTTATATACGTGTAACTATGTTCAACTACATTTAGTATGTTCAACTACAGCCAACTATGGTTATTTCCCACTACTGTAAACTAAATAAGGTGTGACCATGGCCTTACTCACTTGTCCCTCTGAAATGCTATAGTTGAGTCTTTTCTGACGACTAATTTTGATGGCATTTTTTATGAAGACTCATTTTTTCCTCAGCAAGATATAAAGTTCATTCTTTGTATAACTGAACATATTGGTTTGGTGATGGCAATGAAATACAAACAAAGAATATTAAAAATCTATTTATTCATCATTTTGAAAACCACACAAAGAAGTTTGACCCCAAGTTCTGACAGATGGCTGTCTAATTTTCAATAGGGGGTCAAAAATAACCCTCAAAATTTTAAATCTGGACAAAACACTGTGACAGTGTTTTCAAAAGAGCTCTACTGCAATCCAAAAGGAGTTATTTGAAGGTGGGTCACAAAATCAATCTTGATGCCTCCTAATATAATTTCAGTGTATGATGCCAACACCCACATTACAATCATACAATGTCCTCCCACATTTTCATTTATCATGGGTAAATAATACTTGCCCTCAAAGCCTACAAAAGGACAAAGAAAATTTCAGACAACCTTTCATGTCTGGAAACTTCCTCGGAGACTGCCAAAATTATTCAAATAAATCAGATTGGGCCTTATTTTATGTAGGTCAGTGTATAAATCTAGCTATCAAAACAACACTGACTTCTCTGACATGACAGGTTATTGTGTCCCTTCCTGTATTTGACATGTAGATGCCATCTGAACGATCAGATGTTAACCCAATCAAGCACTGAACCCGAATTTATTGCTATTGTGGACAGTGTAAATTAAAGATTAGACTGCACAAATGTGCAGTCTGATCTTGGATCTACATTCTCTGCTGCTTTGCCGGATATTTTGATAGCCTAGAAATTACAGTAACTGCCCTTTTGCACTGGCTGCCCATTTAATTTACTTAGTATCTAGCACCAAAAAGGTTTGTGAACATTGCTGTATAATGAATTATCTCCAAGAAAAAATATTTGGGTCATGCTCTTGCAAAGGCAAGTTTAATGCAATTCAGTGATGCATTATACCTAGCAAGTCATCCCATAATTATGGATCTATGAAATCCATTTAGTCTAACAATTGATTGGATCTGGAAGTAGAATCATCCTTAGACATGCAGAAAATTTAATAAAAGCAAAAAAATTCAGCCCAGGTCAGCCTATACAGACTGTGGGGAAAAGGACAATCCAACATAAAACCAAATGCTTTCAGTGAGGATCAAACCTGTGACCTGATTTCAATCCTCAACCTTCATCAGTAATTAGTTGTGCAGGCTCAGATGATGAAATCTGTGTTGGCTTTTTTAACTCTTTACCAAACGACAAAATTTTCTACTGATCCAAATTGAAAGCATATGCAAACAGCTATTTAAATGTTACTAAAATGATAGGATTTGTATTTGAAAGGGTGGAAAACATTGTGGGAAAAGGAGAAAATGCTGGTTACCAGCATTTTCTCCTTTTCCTACAATGTTTTCAAAAGGTCTTTTACCCAGGGTTGTTAAAACCCGGGATTGTTTGGAAAAGGGTCAACCCTTTACCACACAATCCCTAGTTTTAACGACCCTGAAAAAAAGGCTTTTGAAAACATTGTGGGAAAAGGAGGAAATACTGGTAACCAGCATTTTCTCCTTTTCCCATAATGTTTACTACCTATTCAAGAACAAATACTATCATCTGAAAAGCATTCAAAATGTCCTCTATAAATTTCTTCAGTATGGACATGTCTAAAATTTTGCCATGTAGTAAAGGGTTAAGAGTTGAAATTATCATGGGAAAAGGAGAAATTGATGATTCCAAGCATTTTCTTCCTATCCAAGAATGTTGTTCAACAGGCTTCTTCCTCTGATAATGAGTGTTCTCTTGATTAGATAATTGAATATCAAACAAGTTTTGAAGTATTCACATTATTACTCTCTCATTTAGCTTCAAAAATAACCAAAAGAACCATTATAGTTTCAAGTGGCATGGAATGTCTAATGATTACATTCAACTCTGTATTACTCAAACAAATTGACATGAAATGAATGACCTTTATTACAAAATATTACACGCTTGAATGACTATCCAAACTTAGCTTCTGCTAATGTCGTCTGCATGCGGAACTGTGCCAATGTTTTTAACTCTTTATGTGGCTAATAGTTATATCGTATCTCTAAAAATACTTAAAATACCTGAAATGAACTTGATTTTGTTGGTTTAAAGTGGTAATACGTGGCGGGTGGTATAGATCTAAGATGCACTTTCTGTGCAGTCTGAAATTGATCCATGTCATCCGCAAAAGCTTCATATTTTGACTATGGCACTATAAGGGTCAAACCCAACATTTACCATTTACAGAATTTCGGTACCATCCAATTACACCTGATGATATAAATATTCATTCTTAAATTATTCTTTGCATAGAGGTCAATTTCAGGTCAATTTGTTCCAGTAATACCAAACAACAAAATTCTGGACTAGACCAAATTTAAAACTCTTTTAGAAAACAAAAACTCAAATTATAATTCCTGTCTTTGAAATGGTAGAAAACACTGTGAGAAAAGAACAAATTGCTGGTTATTTTTGAGATGGCAGAAAACACTGAGGGGAAAGGGAGAAAATACTTGTTGACCACTGTTTTCTCCTTTCCCCATAATATTTTCAAACACATTCATAATTCAGGTCTTGAAAATCTGGAGGTGGTATGGGAAGAGGTTAACTCTTTACCAAACGACAGAAACTTTTGACTGGACTAAACTGAAACCATCTGCAGACAACAAATTCAGTGTTGCTAACATGATTAATTCTGTCCTTGATGGGGTAGAAAACATTGCGGAAAAAGGAGAAAATGCTGGTTACCAGCATTTTCTCCTTTTCCCACAATGTTTTCAAAAGGCTTTTTGTCAGGGTCGTTAAAACTCGTGATTGTGTGGTAAAGAGTTAAACTGTAAACTTGCATCCCCCGTCAGAAAAGTTCTTGCTAATTGAAACCTGACATAACCAAGAAATCAAGATTTCTCTAAACATTCTTGATTGGGTTATTAAAAATGTCTACCCATATATCGGTTACTGATTTAATCTTCTCATTATACTTTTGGTAACAGGCGGTTCATTTAATCAAATTGCCAAAGATCTGTATTCGAAAGAATTGCGATGTATTGCCATGTCGCCTTCTTGTCTACAGAAAACTTTCTAATGAGAAATATTAATATACTGTGATAAAACTAATCATCTCTTGGCATTTTAACTCTTTACCAAACACAAAAGTCTAGGCTTGTCGAAAATGAAATCATTTGCAGACAACAAAATTAATTCAACGTTGCTTAACTCTTTATCAAACGACAAAATTTTAGACTGGTCTAAATTCAAAGTATTTTGCAGAGAAAATTTCAAATTTATCCAAAATGATGGTAATTGTCTGTGAAAGTGAAGAAACCTTGTGGGAAAGGGAGAAAATGCTGGTTACCAGCATTTTTTTCCTTTTCCAGCAAGGTTTTCAAAAGACTTTTCCTCTGGGTTGTTAAAACTCAGGATTGTATGGTAATGAGTTACATGGTGCGACTTTTCATAGAAGAGGTGGAAATAATTGTGCAAAAAGGAGAAAATGCGGGTTACAAGCATAATCTCTCCTTTTTCCACAATGCTTTCTAAGGCCTCTCTCCTCAGGGTCAATCAAAGAAAGAATTGCTAGGTAAAGGGTTAACTAAACTATTCCATGTTTCTACAATCATGAAAAAAACATTGCAGGTAAAGGAGAAAATGATGGTGACCTGTATGTTCTCCCGTTCTGGTAATGCTTTCTTTCCTTCCAAAGACAAACCTACATAGCAGCCACATTTAATTTGACATAAAACACTCAGTGTTACTTAGCCTTAACCCTTACACTGCTCAGCGTGACTCAATGACCTTTTGCACACAGTGTAGATCAAGATCAGACTGCAGAGAATGTGCAGTCTGATCTTGAATCTACACTGTCCAACAAAGAGATGTTTTTCTCTACAAAGAAAAAATTGAAATAGCAACATTCTGATATTTACTAAGGGCTTGAAAGTTTCATTTAACCCTTTACCACACAATCCCGACTTTTAACAACCTTAAGGAAGAAGGCTTTTAAAAACATTGTGGGAAAAAGAGAAAATGCTGGTAACCAGCATTTTCTCCTTTTCCCGCAGTGTTTTCTACCCTATCAAAAACAGAAATTATAATTTGATCTATATTTAATTTGTTATCTGAAAATGCCTTTAATTTGGTGGAGTCCAAAATTTTGTTGTGTGGTAAAGAGTTAATGTATTTAGCAGGTTGGGGGTTAACTCTTTACCAAACGACAAAATTTTAGACTTGTCCAATTTGAAAGCTTTTGCAGACGACAAAATTAATGTGACTCAAAAATTGAAGTTTAATTTGGGAAGGGTAGAAAACATTGTGGGAAAAGGAGAAAATGCTGGTTACCAGCATTTTCTCCTTTTCCCACAATGTTTTCAAAAGGCTTCTTCCTCAGGGCCGTGAAAACCAGGGATTGTTTGGTAAAGGGTTAAATCTTGTTGTCTCATAAAGACTCGTTACATTGGCAGGCCATGAAGATAAGAATTCTTTTAAGATTGGTTGGTGGATATGGACCCTGCTACTAGTATTTTCTTCTTTTCCAAAATGTATTCAAAAGGAACTGTTTTTCAGGGTTATCAAAAAATAGGACTGTTTAGAAATGGGATAATCAGCAACAGCAGCCATACATTATTTCACAATAACCAAGTCTAATGTTGTCCTTATTCACATCATCTATAATGCATCATTTATGAGAGATCTACATCTTTTTCTATCTCCATCAGGGGAACTACTTTTTTTCAAGGTGTTGTCTGTGCGATCAGACTTATTGCAATCTGATGTATTCTGAGCATGAATATTTAATTTAGATCCATCACCTAATACCAAACAATCCCAGGGTTAAAAAGACACTGGGGAAGTTGAGTTTTGAAATATTACAAGAAAAGGAGAACATGACTGTATCCAGCATTTTCTCTTTTTTCTGCAAGTCAGTGCTCTCTATCAATCAAAAAGATGTGTTAAATTTAACCCATATTTGGCCTGCAACACGTGAAAAGGGGCATTCGGACATTTGCGTAAAGAGTTGTCTTGGATCAGCCTGCGCAGTCCGCGTAGGCTGATCCAAGACAACACTTTCCGATCGTGTGTGATTTTCTGTTTCACGCAAGTCTACTGTAGGACAAAATCTAATACTGACATAAAGTGCCGTCTCGGATTAGCCTGCGCAGACTGATCCGAGACGGCACTTTACGCAAATGTCCAAAAGCCCCATTTTGTATGTTGCAGACCATTTAATTTGTTGTCTGTACATGCCTCTTAATTTGGACAAGTCTAAAATTTTGTTATCTTGTCCCAGGCATAAGTGTAGGCTCATCCATGTCAAATGTTGTCCAAAATGTCTCCCTTCTCCACAATTTTTTCCAATAGCTGTCTACATTAGAGATAATACCTGATTGTTTGGTAATGGATTGACTATGGTTTCATTGGTGTTTTATCAAACAGGATCTAGGCTCTGAAATAAGTTGGCATTTGAGATAAAATTTTATTAAATGAGTCCAGAGGAATGTTTTTCAGGTAGCCTCAGTCATGCTCAATAAATGTTTAGAAAGACAAGTTTAATGAAACTTTATCTGAAAACCCAACAAATGTCAGACTCTTTTTATCACACAACCATCTCACAAATTTTGGTGCAAAATACTCAAAACCATGCACATACATAATTATGACAATTTCCATGAGTAATACGTAACTTACTCCTCTGAAAGTAGCGTAAAATTATGTCTTATAATGATGTCACATAATGCTTATTCCAAATGTGTGTCATCCTCGGTGACCCAGTTTCGATTCATTCTGTAATCGCCCCTGGGTTATTTCGCTGGCGTTTCCTCATTCTCATGAATTATTCATGAAGCATTTTGATCGGTGATCTCAGTTTTTCTTTGAGAAAATTTAAACTATTTTTATCACAAATACGACATCATTTCTATTTTTTACTTGTCGATATCCAATCACATCATTTGTTGCACATCAAGCTTAGCGATACTTTAAATATGGCGGCGCCCCTCAACACCACAATCGAGAAGCGTTTAAAAGAGTTCTTCGGCGTAACGTCGAAAGATTGTCAGTTAAAATCGTACACAAAGATCGATAGTGTCATCCCTGTATTGTAGAATGGCATATCTCACAGGAGACAAGCACGCCGAAGGCCACCATATTTGTTGACAACCTCGGGGGTTTTTTCCAGGGTTATTTTCAGTAACGGAAGAAATGAAATTATCCTCTCTACAAGAGAGTATCATTATGTTATCGATCTTTTGATTGGCTATTAGGGTACTTCCTGACCATATGAATATTCATAAGAAATGACAATTTGCTAGTCAATTTTCCCAGGGGTGATGCATGGAGAGTAACGTAATGCTTCAAACCTGGGTTCTGAGGATGAATGTGTGTAAGATAAGAAAGTTCTTATTGCTAAATTGCATTGATTAAATGATAAATAGTACCGGTACATTGTAATTGAATATAATTTGTAATCTTGAAATACTTGTAGGTTTAACTCTCTATCACAAAACCGAGTTACAGACTTTGGGTCATAATTTATGCAGACCACAAATTAAATGATGCTGAAATGATGGCATTTGTCTTTGAAAGAGTAGAAAGAATTACCAGCATTTCCTCCTGCTCCCCACAATGTTTTCAAAAGGCTTTTCCTTCAGGGACGTGAAAAGTTGGGATTGTGTAACAAAGGAGTGAATAAAAATCCCTCACATAATCCAATGTTTTAACCCTTTACCAAACAATCCCTGGTTTTTACGACCCAGAGGAAGAAGCCCTCTGAAAACATTGTGGGAAAAGGAGAAAATGCCGGTAACCAGCATTTTCTCCTTTTCCCACATTGTTTTCTACTCTTCTAAAGTCAAGTTTCAATTTCTGAGTAATGTTTATTTTGTCGTCTGCAAATGCTTTCAATTGGACAAGTCTAAAATTTTGTCGTTTGGTAAAGAGTTGATGACCTTGAGAGAGAAAGCTTTTGAATTCAGGGTAGAAAAGGTACAAAATTCGAGCCACAGGATTTTCAGATTTTCCCACAATGTTTCCTACCCTATCACAGACAATTTCCTCCATTTGAGCCACATTTTATTTGTTGCCTGTGAATGATTTGGATTTAGACAAGTCTAAAAGTTTGTTGTTTGATAAAGGGTCAAGGATCAACAAGTATCATACTGAACTTGTAAGTGTGGCTAGTATCCTATAGATGTTTTTGTAGAGTGTAGATCAAGATCAGACTTCACTTGTATCTTAACTCTTTACCAAATGACAAAATTTAAGACTACACCAAGTTGAAAGCATTTGCAGACAAAAAATTTAATGTTGCTAAAATGATGATTTCTGTCTTTGACAGGGTAGAAAACATTGTGGGAAAAGGAGAAAATGCTGGTTACCAGCATTTTCTCCTTTTCACACAATGTTTTCAAAAGCTTTCCCTGTCAGGGTCGTTAAAACTAGGGATTGTGTGGTAAAGAGTTAATCTTTAACCTGCTAGATTTTAAAGTAAAATGAAAGTTTCAAGCCAATAGTGCAAACCAAAATTTTGCTATTACAAATGTACTTTATTGGGGAAAAGTATCTTCTAATTGGACAGTGTAGGTCCAAGATCAGGCTGCACAGAACGTGCAGTCTGATCTTGATCTACAGTCTGCAGAAAAGGTTGATGAGTCGTGAGTAGCATCCTGAGGGTTTAATCAACATTTTTAAAGTTTCTGTGAGCTTTTCTGACAAAAAACTTAAAGTGCAACAATCTGGTTTACACGTATTAACTCAAAGCATGCTTTTCAATTATTAAAATATAATCTCCAAAAGTAGGTTCAGTCTTCCTTTATTGAAACTGTCTGTCTGTCTCTTTGTCTGCCTTCTTTTTTTTTGTCAAACTATATGTACTGTAGGTACCTCACTTGCTCTGTAATTTTTCAAAGAGAATATTTTTCTCCCTCCAACCATTTCTCCCTGCACACCAAACCCAAAATCATTTGCCTTCACCCTTTACCACACAATGCTGAGTTTTAACGACCCTAAAAAAGAAGCCCTCTGAAAACATTGTAGGAAAAGAAGAAAATGCTGGTAACCAGCATTTTCTCCTTTTCCTTCAATGTTTTGTACCCTAACAAAGATGAATTCAATCATTTGAGCAACATTTTAGCCCTTTGAAAAATGACAAATTTGAGACTCTTCCATATTGATAGCATGTGCAAGCAACAAATCTGAAAGTGGTACAAAATGGACTGATATTCTTTGACAGGGTAAAAAACATTGTGGGAAAAGGAGAAAATGTTGGTTCCCAGCATTTTCTCCTTTTCCCACAAGGTTTTCAAAAGCCTCTTTCTTTAGGGTCATTGAAACACAGGATTGTTTGGTCAGAGTTGATCTGCAAATGCTTTCAATTTGGACAAGTCTAAAATTTCACGGTATTGTACTGAGTTAACCTTTCCATTGTCTAAGCACTCTCCTCTTTCCATCTTCCCCCTCCCCCTTATTTCTTTATTTCTCTCAATAACAACACCTCAAGCTGTAAGTAGAACTGGCAGTATGTATTCAATTAAATGTGATGGGAGTTCCAATCTATTTTCCCTAACCTGTCACCATGATGACCAGAATGTCAATGTTGATAATAGTGATAGTGCTGTAATTTCATTCTCATGAATATTTCCACTGAACTTTGTACACCACAACAACTTCATCATTGTGAAGAGGTTTTGTTTTGTGTTTTATCTGTAAACACACCCATAGAGTCCTGCACTGCATGCAGAGAGTTGCTTCACCATCTGGGGCTAAATATCATGCTCACATACTGTATACATGGATATATATGCGTGCAGAAAAATTTGCAAATTGCTGATTATGGACATTTTGCGTACGGAAATGTTTGCGAATTCAAGTCACTCATTATTTGTTGGTATAATACTTGTGGTAAAATACGCGAACAAAAAAGATGCCAAAAAATTCACAAAATTGCAAAAATTTCCGCATCACAAAATTTCCACTTATACAGTATACACCTTTGTTTTCAGTGTAAAAGAGCAATTACAAATTTTCTTTTCTTATACATCTTCAAGATCAGAGTCCTATCCACCACAATTTTCTGGATTTAAAAGTGACACAACTTCTGATTGGCTAAATCATTTGGTTTAGCTCATCATGTGTTACTTTCAAATTCAGAAAATCTTGCAGAATAAGACTAAGAACGTTTTTAAAATGGATGATGAATACGGACCCTGCTCTGCATGCAGAGTGGCTTCACTATCTTGGGCTTTAACATTAAGCTCACACATTACAAATTTTCTTTTCTTACACACCTCTGAGATCAGAGTCAGTATTCACTAACCACTCTTAGGATTTTGTTCTTAGTCTTATCCTCCAAGATTTTCTACATTTGAAAGAAACACAACTTCTGATTGGCCAAACCAAATGCTTTAGCCAATCAGAAGTTGTGTTTGTAGTCATATTTAGAAAATTCTTGAGATTTAGACTAAAAGCATTCCAAAGAATGGTTGGTGAATACGTATCCAGGTTTTGTGACTTCATAGGAGCATTATGTGACATCATTTGATAAAGCATTGTATTCTTGCCCTTTATTTCCGCAACACATCAGACAGCATTTCCCTGTCAATTCAACAATTACTGTCAAAATTAATGCTCATAGTACAGATATTGTTATATCTATAGATTTCAAATCAAGAAGTCATATGTCACCTTCCTTGCAACTAATTTTCATCCTGAATTTTCACCGGTCAAAGCACTGAGTGCTTATTCCTGAATATGGAGGTTTCACATATTGATCACATTCTTCCCTATACATGTAATTCTTCAGATACAGTCATGCAGTAAAAAGAATCTGTCAGAGGCATGGGCTTTTAAGATAAAAATTTATGAAACTCTTCAAGGAAAAATGTTCTTAGCTGAGCAATGACACTTTTCTAGACTTGTTTGATAAAATCTCATATCAAAACATGAAAATATGTCAGATCCTGAAATAATGTACATTGGCCTCTATGGCAGTGTTGTTTCGCAAGCAGGAATCGGAACATATTGAACATATCTGATAAAATACTTCCTGTTCAGATATAGTTAGAAGAAAAAACATGCCCCTGATTTGACCAATCAAAATTTGTATTAGATTTATAGGACCTGACATAAGATGACATTTGAAGTATTAAAAAAGTCTATAAGATATTAAACAAGTCTATAAAATGTTGTATAATAAAGTGAACATATTGCAAACTTAAACACACTTTTTGTATACAAGTTTACAAAAACTTTATCTAAAAAGCCAACAAATGTTGGATCTGTTTAACACTTAATGATGTGTCAAGAATCATGTGACATCACACAAAGCTTATTTCTAATGTGTGTAATATAAGAAAACTCCTAGTGGCTGTGTTACACTAAAAAATCATTGGTATAGTCCAATCGGTTAGTATAAAAACTAACATTTAGCTCAAAATCATCTATCTAAAAAAATTTGGGGGGAAATTTCTGTATACCTATCTGATTATTTTACAAAAACCATGAGAGAAAAAATACTGGAAGAATTTAAAACTGTATTTTAATGATTTTGTCCATTAAATTTAATATTATTTTTGACATCTGATAAAAGTGGAGAAAGTGCAATAAATAGAACAGCATACTATCCCATGGTCAATTTGAAAGCATTTACATAGGCCAAGCATATTGAAAAACTAGTTTCACAATAACTTACCCTTACACAGACACTTTATCAATTGTTTGAAGAGAGCAACTTTCAAGAAACATTGCTGGAAAAACAGAAATTGACCTGAAGAGGTATACCTTCTTTCTTTTATTTTGGGAATGATATCAATTCTCTAAGTTATGGATAATTTGCATCACATCTTTTTGGTTTGGAAGATTGATAAAATTGCTATGTTTAATGGTAAAATAATTTATAAATGTATATACATACTCAAATAATTCAATTTCTATGGCCTATATGGTGATCATTGAGATTAACATGATTGTTCCTGTTGTTATAATTCTAGTTGTGCACATAAAGTCAGTACTGAGTCTAAATATGAATGAAATTACTACAAAAACACATGGTTTTACTATGATTTGTTATTGTTTATGGCTCTTCTCCAACTGTCCTTCACTCCTCTGTGGCTAAGACCAAAAAATACTGAAATATTACAATAGAGTTAAATAGGCAAAAGCATGAAATTGAAAATGAAAGGTTATGAAAAATTAGATTTCTGCATGGTCTTTGTAAATAACTAACAATTCAACAAAGAAATTATGAAGAAGTCGTTCCATTTGAATGCATTTGATCAAAATGTTAGTTTTTATAGAAACCAAATGGACAATAGTTACTTGAAAAATATTCGTTTGTCATTTTTTTTTTTGTCAGAATTTCTTTGAAATCCCTGATTTCAAAGTATGGATCTTAAAATAAACTTTGCATATTCTACAAAAATCAAACCATAAATGTAGAATTTTTCCTATAAACAAGAAAGAGACTCATGGACAGATAGACAGACAAACACCAAGACTCATGGACAGATAGACAAACACCAGACTATGGTGTTAAGCTTTTCTTGCTATTGGCCAGTAGAGCTAAAAACTGCAATTGGAGAGCTGCATCTTTAACTCTTTACCACACAATCCCGAATTTTAACGACCCTGACACAGAGGACTTTTAAAAACATCATTGGAAAAGGAGAAAATGCTGGTAACCAGCATTAGAAAATGCTTGTAAACAGCATTTTCTCCTTTTCCCACAATGTTTTCTACCCTGTCACAGACATATCTTAAAAATTTCTAGTCATAATTATTTGTCCTCTGCAAGTGCAATTGGTGCAGATGAGCCTAAAATTTTGTTGTCTGGTAAAGGGTTAAAAGGCCATGTATTTCCTGGGCACATGTGGGACATGTGTCATCCAAATCCTAGAGGGCCATGTTTTTTCACACTGTTGCATCTGGGATGATTTTATTCATTGCATTTTTGTAGGGCGCTATGACACAAGAGGCATCAAGAATTCCTGAAAATAGGGACACTGCATTTTAGCTGTAAGCATATTATGGGATTCAGTTGATTAAATATTCATGCTGCTGATACAGTAGACGGTAATAAGTCTGTCTCCTGTCCCTCTGGCATTATAAAAGATTTACACTAGTCATCTTAACTCTTTACCAAACGACAAAAATTAAGACTTGTCCAAATTCAAAGCAGTTGCAGACGACAAAATAAATCAGACTAAACTAGAGCTGTCACTGAATGTGACTTAATACCCCCACCAGCGCTTTCACAGAAACAGGCAATTTAACAAAAAATTTTCTAAGTTCAAGGGCAGATTACCCTTGAATCATAGGGAGTAGATGATTGAAAACTGCATCTTGCACAACTTCAGTATACGATCAATGTATCAACAAACTTTCAATACAATAGCAGCAAAACTGTAGGAGGAGTTCGCGACACAAAATTACTAGTATTTTGTACACAGACGGACACACGGACGGACAGACAGGCTGATTCCAGTATACCCCCGAAAACATTCATTTTGAGGGGGATTAAAAATTGAAATTTATTTTGGGAAGGGTAGAAAACACTGTGGGAAAAGGAGAAAATGCTGGTTACCAGCATTTCCTCCTTTTTCCACGATGTTTTCAAAAGCTTTCTATCTCTGGGTCATTAAAACTCGGGACTGTGTGTTAAAGGGTTAAACCATGCACAATCAGACCACAATACTGGTTATATATAGAACTGCAATTCCTTCCCCTGTCCTCCAACACATATAAAATGGTTGATCCCTTTAGTTTCAATCCTTTAGAATTAAAATGGATAATTACGATATAGGAGGAGACAACAGGGTCTAGCCAGCACCCTCTTCCAATAAGTTTGGTGGTGGTAGTGTGTGAGTGGGTGGGGGAGAATATTTTGGCCTCCAAACATCTGAATGATTTTATTTTCTTCAACAATTAAAATGTCCTCTTTTGCATGTGAAAATGGGTCTTACATGGAGTAACCCCCATTATCAAACTGCAAACATTCCTGTTTCAAAAAGTATAGGAAAGTGTAGAATATCCAGGGTATTCCATGTAACATGGTCAAGGTCACCGCCCGCAAAAGCAACTTCACTCTCAAAACACAGAATAAATGAAATGGAAAATTTAATTTAGGAAAACAAACTAAAGCTTTTCAAAGGTATTCTTTGCCATATAGTGCAGCCTGGTCTTGGATCTGAATCATCCTGTTCTTCATTCTTTAAACCACTTCATTTCTAATCAAGTTTGACTAAAAAGTCTGGCTTACCAATATTGAAGAGTATTGCCATCAGTAATGCTAGAAATAAGTTAGATTTCTAAATGAACTCTTAACAAAATGACACAATCTGAAAACCGTCCAAATTGAAAGCTGTAAAACATTGCAAGCTACATATTATAAGAGGTTTGAATGATGGGGCTTGTGTTTAAAAGGTTACTTGTTACCAGCATTTTCTCCTTTCCCAAAATATTTTTGAAAGTCCTTTTTCCTTTGGTGTCATTAAAACTTGTTATCCTGTGGTAAAGGATAAAAATACAAAGACTTCTCCCTCTCCACTCTATAACTCTTTCTGACAACCAGAGCCAGACAAATAAACCTTTCATGAGGTCTGGATAATGGACAGCTGAAGGTTTATCAATAAGCAAATTTGGATGCATGATGCCCAAATAATCAGGTGGCAGACTGCCCAATCTTTGTCTGGTCATCTCAGGCCATCTCAGGCCAATTGTGGTTATATCCCCACGGCCTTAATATTTTTATGTATTGGATAATTATAATAATCTACACGAGCTTTCAGCGGTAAACCGCCTTCTTCTAGTGTAATCCTGTGATACAATGCTTGCAGTTGTTTACGCAATGTCAAGGTAACGTTGACGTCAAAACCAAAATGCATCTGAACCACGCTCTGGCAAAAGGGGGCCTAATACAGCTCCGTGATACAGAATACCAAGCAAATCAGTACATAATTACGGACCCACAAAATCCATCTTGTTTAACAACCGACTGAATCATGAGATAGAATATTACTTGGACTTGCAGAAAATTGGAAGATAATGAAAAGTTTCAGCCCATGCCAGTCTGTGCTGACATGGGTCGATACCTTTTGCAGATGCATCAAGCCCCCCTCCCCCTCCCACAAAGCATAGCTCATACACACCAATTGGCACAAGATCAATCCCACAGGAATGGACCAGGCCTACGTTTGCCTATGTGTAGATTATTATAATTAAAATTTACATTTCTCAAGAAGAGGATATCATGTATTGGATAATTATACTAAAAAAAAAACAAAAAAGAAACGCAACATATTTGAAATGAATTATTCCATAATTATAGGTCCAAGATCAGACTGCAGCTTGTGAGCAGCCCTATCTTGGTCCCAAACCGTCTGCAATAGTACCTGTTTTCACCCTCTTAATTGATCTCTAAAATTTAAACGTAAATCATTTTTAAATCAGGAAATCAGAATTATCATAAAAAAACAGAAAAGCCTGATTTTGTTTTTTCAACCTGAATACTGGAATACCGATACTGGTAATCAATAATGAGATGTTCGATCAAGCACTCGATTACTTTGGTGCTCGTTCCCAACCCTAGAAAAAAGCAATGCTTGGATTGCTCTTCCTGCTTGGAAATGTCAATTCAATTTATCAAGAGAAGTTCGACGGAAACGTTGACTGACAATGAAGACTTGTCCCATTGAAAAGAAATTGCAGACTGACAAATAAAATGTGTCACAAATGATGGAATTTGTCTTTAAAAGGGAGAAAAAATTCTTGGAAAAAGGAAAAAATGCTGTTCACTAGCATTTTCTCATTTTCCCACACCGATCTCAAAACCCTTCTTCTTCAGGGACATCAAAAAACGGTGCCATTTGGTAAAGGATTAACCCTTTACCACAAACTCCCAATTTTAACGACCCTGGGGAAGAAGGCATCTGAAAACATTGTGGGAAAAGGAGAAGTGCTGATTACCAGCATTTTCTCCATTTCCCACAATGTTTTCTACCCTTTCTTAAGCAACTTTTCTTTTTTGAATTACATTTAATTTCTCACCTGCAAATGCTTTCAATTTGGACAAGTCGAAAATTTTGTCGTTTGGTAAAGGGTTAAGATGATTAGTGTAATAGCAATTTGTATGCAAGAAACACCCAGCAAATTGGCTAAAATGGTCTCCTAGGTTAGGTTATAATTGCTGTCTGAAGAAAACCAGCAATGTCACTTCTGAAAGAGGAAGGCTACTTGTGGTGACAATTGTTTACACTTTCGCATGTTTGCAGACCGTCTTTGTAGCTCAAATTGACTGAATTGGTCATTTTGAGACAAATTATTTTTATTGGCATTGTTACTGACCTTATATGACCTCTTTGACAACCTCATTTCTGTCTGGACATTCCCCTATACTTCAGGAGATAAAAGTATTTTTCTAACCTTTTATCAAACTAAAAAAAAAAGGACTTGTCTAAATTGAAAGCATTTGCAGATGACAATTTAAATATTACCAAAAACATGAAATCTATCGTTCATAGGGTATAAATCATTGTGGTTGCCAGCAATTTTTCCTTTTCCCACAATGGTTTCAAAAACTTTTCTTCTCAAGATTGCTATAAGTCAGGATTGTGCGTTCAAGGGTTAGGTAGCAATAGTAAGCCCTTGAAGTGCACTCAAATTAGCTGTTTGTGTTACTGTTCCCTTATGCTCTATCAACAATTCAGTTCCATCTTTCTGTTCGCTTTTCTCATTCCTTTACTTGTCCATAATCTTAAAAATAGTAACAATATTAAAAGCAGGATATATGTTGACAAACCTACAATTTCTCATCACCTTTGTTAGAACTACATTTCTAGTACTCAGTAAACTGATGTCAATGTTCACTGTAAGTTATATGCCAAGTAACACTGTTGATAACATAGTATATGATTGCAGCTTGTTTTGCAGTATACAAAATAATGCTTTTGCATATTGTTTGACAGAATTCAACTCAGAAATTTGCATACTGAATGACCTAACCTCGGCCCATCGATTACATCCACGTACATATACATGGCAAAGTATCTTACAAAGATGATTTATGGAAAATTATTTGTGTCAGATCAGTCTTGCCACACAATACATTTGATATTCCTTACAAATTATTTCGGCCATGTTGAAAAGGCAACCAGAAATTTTTCAATGGAATCAAGTTTTTCAAAGAAACTCTAAAGAGGCCCATAGAAAAATCATGTCTGTGAAGTTTGATGAAAATTCCACCAATACTTTCTGCAAAGCAAACATTTTAAATCAAAGGTTAGCACATGCACTGGTTTACTCATGCACCTAATTATGCACAATAGACACAGGGACATGACATGACCTGACTGGGCTTCAACCAGTGGAGCTAAAAACTGGCCCGCTGCAAGACAAGGTAACCACATTAGTTTGGCCCTTAAAGCACCAAATAAACCCAGTTGACATTTTTATTCTTTGAGACAAAAATAAATGCAACTTCATGGCCTCCTTTTGTCGGTAGTGTTTTAACAAAGCAGACAGTATAGATCAAAGATCAGACTGCAATTTTTGTGCAGTCTGATCTTAATCTATACTAGCAACTATACTGGTGAAAGGCACTTTAAGTGCTAAATAAAACAAGGACACTACATGTGGGTGCCAATGCTCAGCTGTAGTTGTTTAATTTTCTGTTGAAAATTAGCCATAACTGTTTCAAAAATATTTTGATGGTTATCTGCCCTTGTTATATGGGTTCTCCTTTTGATAGTGAACAACTTATTCAAGTTTGATGAAAACATCTCCAGTAATAACAGAGATGTTACGAAATGACAAAGTTTTTGAAAATGTCTAAGTTTTCGCACAATGACACAGACAACGACACCTACAACAATACCATGATGCTTTCTTCAAAAACAGCCAAGCTAATAAAAAGTTATGTACCTGATACTGTATGGACAGACATATTGTTCACCTCTTACTGTCTTCAAAACAATCTGAAGCTCAAGCAGTTCTGATATACCCTCCACTAGTCCCTGCAAGTTCCTGAAAACAGAATGACATTGTAACCATTTAATTCTTAATCATGCAATCCAAAGTTCAAAGGCCAAATAGTGGCCAAAAACACAATGCAGGTGTTAAAATGCATTTAAATTTATACCATGTAGAAGTAAGAAAAATATTGTGAAGATGACAATTTGTTATTGTGTGGTCAGTCCTAGTGTTAGTTGCTGGCAGAAAAAATGAATTTCAAAACCAGGCAAAAAGTAAACAAAAGACAGCTTGACCCGGCAACTTATAAACTAGCTTTGAAATTAATTTCACTGTGAGCGACTAACACTTGGACCGACCACACAATAACAGATTGTCATCTTCACTGTAATTTCCATGCTTTTATATGGTACGAGTCAAAATTAAGTGCATTTTAACAGCCGCTTTGTTTATTTTTGGCAGCTATTGTTACTTGAAACAACCCTGAGGGAAAAGGCTTTTGAAAACATTGTAGCAAAAGCATTAAATGCATTTTCTTCTGTCCAAAAAAGTTTTCTACCCTTCTAACCCTTTATAACAATACCCTGGGTTTCAATGATCTCGACAAGGAAGGCTTTTCAAAGCATTGTGGGAAAAGTAGAAAATGCTGGTTACCACCATTTTCACCTTTTCCCACAATGTTTTCTGCTCTTTCTGATACAAATCCTATCATTTTAGTCACATTTAATTTGTGGTCTGCAATAGCTTTTAATTTGGACAAGCCTATAATTTAGCTATTTAGTACAGAGCTAAAGACAGTTCAATAATTTGAGCAACATCTATGGTCTGCAAATGTTTTCATTCAGGACAAATCTAGTATTCTGTGTTTTGGTGAAGACCTAACTTTTTACCACACAATCCCGAGTTTTAACGACTCTGAGGAAAAAGCCTTTTAAAAAACATTTTGGGTAACGGAGAAAATGCTGGTAACCAGCATTTTCTCCTTTTTTCCACAATGTTTTCTAGCCTATTAGAGACAAGTTCCATCATTTGAGCCACATCTAAATTGTCGTCTGCAAATGCTTTGAATTTGGACAAGTCAACATATTTGTCGTGTGGTAAAGAGTTAATTCACAGCTATTGCTATATGTCATTATCTCCCGCTAGATGGCATTCTACAAATACATATCTAATTTGGGCATTCTGGGTACAGAACCGGGCTACTTTTCAAAACAACAACCGTTACTTTGAATTTCAAAATGAAATAAACGTTTACTCAATAAAACGCTACGTGGTGCGATTCATTCAGCTATGATCGGCTAGCATGTAACCTATGCATCGGCCATTTATTAAAACAGCCCCTACATGCTTGGGTAATAGGCTAATAGCTTCGATATAAGCCCTACTTTTCCCAGGTATACGGGGATGGGTGATGCGTCATAGCAGACAGGCCGAATCTTCGAAGAATATGACATGCGCAGACAATGGCTATATGTAAGAAAGTCACTGTACATGTATGTCTCAGTTACCCATGACACATTTCATGCTAAAGAGTTAAAGATACCCATTTACTGATTATAAGCCAAATATAACCAATTTCGTCGATATTTCATCAAACTACAATCATTCTTGTGGCTTCATGACAAATATTACACCTGGCGGTTGCGAGATTGAATAGATTACAACGGATTGAAAATGTAATTTTGGACTTGGCTCCTATCCACTCATTCAGTTGAGGATACCGTAAGATGCTTCTCACGTGACTGTGTATGACCTTCACCTTGCATATTCATGTAGCCGGCAAGAAAGTGGAGCAGAGATACACTACACAGGTCTACTGTCACAACAATCTATGTCACAAGAACCCAACAGCAATTTACTCAAGGATGTCAGAAAGAAAGTGGAGCAGAGATACACTACACAGGTCTACTGTCACAACAATCTATGTCACAAGAACCCAACAGCAATTTACTCAAGGATGTCAGAATTTTATTTTTTATATCTAGAGAACAGTGGAATGATTTAACCCTTTACCACACAATCCCGATTTTTAACGACCCCCAAGAAAAATGCCCTTTGAAAACATTGTGGGAAAAGAAGAAAATGCTGGTAACCAGCATTTTCTCCTTTTCCCACAATGTTTTCTTCCCTTCCCAAAACAAATTTCAATTTTTGCGTCAAAGTTATTTGGTCATCTGCAGATGCTTTCAATTTCAACAAGTGTAAAATTTTGTCATTTGGTAAAGGGTTAAAAGACAGTAGAAATGTAAATTTCATATGTGCACGATAATATTAAGCGTTTTTGGATTGCTGAAAGAAGGGGAAAAGACATAATCCTACAAATAGACGAGTGCGCTATTTCCCGTGTTGAAACAACATGTAGTCTAGCTTTCTATTTTTGCATCAGGGATATGTAAATGACTCTAGTGATACACCCACCCCCATTGTTTACAATTTTGACCCGACGTAATTTTCTCCCGACCAAGATTCATTTCAAATAACAAATCTGAAACTTCTTTTCATTCTTTGGGGCTATAGATATTTCTAATTCATTGATTTAAACACATTTCTACATTCGGCTAAAATGAGTAAATGGGTATCTTTAATTCACAGGTATTGCTATATGTAAGAAAGTCACTGTACATGCATGTCTATTACCCATGATAAATTTCATCTATGTTCCAAGTTGGGTTGTATCATATATGAATACATGAAATATTTACAAGTTCTTCTTTCTTTTACCCTAAACTAGTTCAAAGTGCAATAAGCCATAATCCAAATTTCTAGAATTTTATCTTTCTTGGGAAATGTATTTTCCAAATCCTTGTTTTAACTGGAATCAAAGACTTTGGATACTCATCTGCTCTATGCATCTTACTTTCAAAATGAGAATTACTGTTCATTCCTCCATATATTGCTTAATTGTTTACAACACATCCTCAGTTTGAACGACCTTGAGGAAGGATGCTCGTGAGAACATTTTGGGCAAACTAAAAATGCTGGAAAACAGCATTTTCTCCTTTTCCCCAAATGTTTCTATCCTTTCAAAGACAATTTTTACCATTTGAGCCATATCTCACTGTCTTCAACAATTGATTTGGATTTGGACTAGTCAAATGTTTTGTTGTTTAGTAAAGAGTTAATCCTTTGTCATTTATCTATCAGCAAAAATCTGCTTTTCAGGACTGTCAGTCCTAAAAATTGATTTACTTTTGAACCCTGACATTTAAAGATTTGTGTTTAGCCTTTAGTAATGTTGTTCACTACAACTACATTTGTATTTACCTGCATTTGTGATTGAGATCAGATACTTCTGAACTTCCAGTCTGATCATCATCAGAATCTGAATATACCTATTCAAAATCTAACAACAGCACCACATGTGGGTGCCAATCAAACAAGGGTCATATCTATGTAAAAAATACTTTGATGGTTACCTGCCCTTGTTGTATGGGTTTCCCTTTCGAAAGTTAACAGGTTTGAAATTGAGAAAAACATCTTAAATAATGACAAAGATATTACATCAATTTTTTTGCACGATGATGCAGACACAGACGACAAGACTCTATGACAATACCATGCCGTTTTCTCAAAAAACAGCTAACAAAACTAGCCATGTTTCGCAGCATCTGCATCTTATTTGCTGGCTCAAATTTTCCATTGCATTTCACTGTCACTTTACCTGTTATTTCTTTACCAGATGAAAATTTTTTACACCTGTCTATATTTCAAGCATTTCCAACTAACCCTGCCTGGATGGTAATCGGAGAAAACTCTGATTACAGTACCTGCATTTTCTCTTTTTTTCTAAAGTATTTTTGAGAAGCCCTCTTCCTCAGAGTTGTAAAACACTGGGATTTTCTGGCAAACGGTTGAGTCATGAAGGGCTATATCAATGCTGTTCTTGACCATCCATTAACTCTTTACCAAACTACAAAATTTTAGACAGGCCCAAATTGAAAGCATTTGCAGACGACCAATTAATTGTTGAACAACTTATGAAATGGTAGAAAACATTGTTGGAAAAGGAGAAAATGCTGGTTACCAGCATTTTCTCCTTATCCCACATTGTTTTCAAAAGTCCTTTTCTTTATGGGTCATTAAAACTTGGAACTATATGGTATAGGGTTAATTACCTTATTATTCCTCAAGACTTGTAATTAAACTATCTATATGAATGTTGATAAAAGCCCATAAAAACGTTAGCTGACATCAAAAAAAAAAGTCTGATGGAAAAATTTTAGACTAATTTGGCAGAAAACATGATGATAATGATATATGGAGTGTTGTCTGACTTTCATCTGCACTGAAAATTATGTTTTGTAAGAGAAGAATCTTGAAAAGAAAAGAAAATTCCCTGTAGAAATTGCAATCTTCACTGCTGCCTACAGTCTGTCAACCAAGTTTTGATTGAAAAATACAGATAAAATATGAGCCTTTCCTCTAAAAATAGAGGAGTTTCTAAGGACCTGCTTTAATGTTTTGCTTAAATAAAATTTCTTAAGGAAAAAAAAAAACACTAATACTACAAAGTGTAATTTTTCTCTGCTGGCATAAAGCGTAACAAGACTTCTTCCATTTAAAGATACATCTATACATGTTTTCAGTCAGTCTCTAACTCATTTCATCTTTATCAGACTACTAACATTTCATTGGAAGCCGCTCGAAAGCGGCTTACAGAAGGAATGTACCTAAACTATTTACCATGTAGATGATCAGTAATTATTTAATTGGTTATTATTTTTGTAAAATTTCTAATAATATTGTGTTAGTGTTGCAGAATTACTCCACATGACTCTTTCTTAAATATTCAAACAGGCCTACATGAAAATCAAGTCTGGTTTTCTTGCAATATAAGTTCATTTCCAAAATAACAATAAAAAATATAGGAAAATAAACTCCCTTTAATTGGCTAGTCCCCTGAAGTTTTTCAACTTACAGGATTCCTTCTAATTGTTCCCAAATTAAGTTGTTATGCTTTCCGTTTATCACAGGACTTTCCACCTCTCAACGGTTTTCGCATTTGTCTACCTTTTTACAAAACAAAATAATGATAATTATGAGATAGAGAACATCTTAGAATATGATAATCAGAAGCAGTTTCATGTAAAAGGTTTTTGTCCAATCTAAATCTGTAAAGATAATGGGGCGATTAACCTTTGATCAAGGTATAGACTGGTTACCTCCCTACACAGTTACTAGTTCAACATAGAGCAGTCTACGTCAGCTATTTATAGAATACTTGTGAAAGATAACCTTTTTCTTCCCTTCGTTGACACTCTAGTTAAATGAATTTTTGTTACATGGAAGATCTACCTTATGAGCCCTGTAAAATTTAGCATTTAATGTATTGCTTGTCGAAGCTGTTATGATCAGACTGTACGTTCTATACAGTATGGTCCTGATCTACAAAACCCGTGATAAATGTATGAATCATGATGTACATTGTGTACAAAAAATACCATGGTGGTGCCTAGTGCTCTAAGGGTTGAAGCTGCTCGAAAATGACAGAAATAGATCGAGATCAGACAGCACATAGCCTGTACAAGATTTTTCAATATCTTATGAGATATCGTAAACATAAAAAAAATCTTGTTTCTCTTTCCTTATTCAGTATATTAATTTCATTGTGTAGTCGAAGGGTTAAAGTTATTACCAAACCTATTGCTGCGCATATACAAATTTTCACGTCACTGCTGGTCAAAGGTTTAGAATGGCTCTTGAAATTTACACTAGAAGTTTTATAGGTTTGTACAAGGCCTAAGTTGAAAATGGTACAAACTACTGTTTATTAAACGAAATATGTATAGTAAAAGTTATTACGTTGTGGCTGAATAGATCCAGATCCTTAAAGACTTAAAAAATGATTTTTTGTGGCTGCCATTTCAGCAATATTAGAAAAGTGGTTTGTGCCAACTGTGAAGGCTACGATCAGAAGAATTATGGAGATGCCATGCAAAAGTCTCTGATTCTAGAGTAGAAATGTAATGATTCACTGTGTTACGAGCAGGCTAAGATACTTTTTGACAAGCAGGAAGATCATGATTTAGAAGAAAGTTGTTGAATATTTTTTCTATTTCTTTTTTTTTAAAAATAAAACAGAAAGAAAAAATCACTGATAAGAATTGAAAATTCATGTACAGCTGTATGTGAATAATGATCTTAATATCACTTTGAATAATTACTAACTTATATAATTTCTTAGTATCGCCTTTGATGCCCCTAAAGAAGTTTGCTTTTTAAAATCATTAATGCTGTACTTGAATGCGCAATTTCTCCATTTTCAAATCTCAAGTAGAAATTTAAAAATTCTGATGCTTTGACATGATTTTTTCACTTAAACACTATCACTTTATAATAATAATAATAATAATGATACAAGATTATTTAATGTTCCTCTCTAAACTTCTGCCTTTTTTTTTTTGAATCAGAATAGATCGATTATATTCTGTTTTCTTTTCTTGCATTTTAGTACCATTTGTCATGATGTTCCGTGGGAGGTGGGGGGGGGCGCGCAAAAAATCTCAAGAGCATCAATATTTCTGAAATTGTTCACCAAAAGATTGTGGCTTCTATGATGCTATGCATCATAAATTTGTCTTGTTTTATTTGGGCCATCAAAAAAATCACTGTTGTGACATTTCTAGTTTTAAATCGAAGATTTCTGATATCTGTATAATTATCCCTTACACAATATACAATATTCTTTATCTATATGTACACAACTGACTAAATTGTGAACAATTCTACAGTCTACTATATTTTTACAGCATTTTTTTGTCTCTGGCTTTGAGGATGTATCATTAAAAGGTGTATTTTTTTTTAAATCCAAATCACTTAATTGTAGTTGTACATTATCGGGAACTCTGCATACTTTTATGAAAAGCAGATACTTGTGATGTCATCTAACCTGTTTTAGTTATTTGTGATGTTTCCAAATTTGAAGTAGATATCTTCAATAAAAACAGAAATGTACGAAATGTCAAAGTTTTCAAAATTCTTGGGTGAAAAAGGGGGAATAACTGTGTCAATAATAATTTGATGTTTATCTGCCCTTATTGTATGGGTTCACGTTATGATAGTTAACAGGTTGTCCAAGTTTGAAGTAAATATCTTCATCAATATCACAGATATAATAAAACATGAAAATTTTTGAAAATTCTAAGTAAACATGGGGCATAACTATGTCAAAAATACTTTGATGGTTATCTGCCAATTATCAGAAACTCAGCATACTGTTATGAAAACCAGATATTTATGATGTCATCTAATCTGTTTTAGCTATTTGTGATGAGTCTGAGTTGAAGCAAATATCTCCAATGATAACAGAATTGTAAAAAAAGTCAAAAATTTTGAAAATTTTAAGTTGAAAATGGGGGCATAACTGTGTCAAAAACAATTTGATGGTTATCTGCCTTTGTTTTATGGGTTCACCTTTTGAGAGTTAACAACTTGTTTGAGTTTGAAGTAAATATATTCAGTAATATCAGATACAAGAAAATGTCAGTTTTTGAAAATTCTAAGTAAAAAAGGGGGCATAACTAGGACAAAAATACTCTGATGGTTATCTGCCCATGTTTCTTTGGTTTCCCTTTTGATCAAATTACAACTTGTCCAAGTTTGAAAAATATCTTCAGTAATAACTGGATAGCATAAAGTTCGAAGTTTTTGCATTACAACACAGACGACAAAGTAGACGCAGAAGAAAGGCAGTGCTACGACAATAACTCAAGGTTTTCTCTAAAAATCAGCCAATCTAATAAAAGAATAATAAAAAATCAAAATTATAGGTAATCTTAGGCAGGAAATACAGATGGGATTCTAGAGACATTGTAAATACTGAGACTTTTTTGTATGGGTAGAAAGCTTTGTGGTAAAAACAGTGAATGTTGTTTGCAAGAATTTTCCCCTTTCAATATAAAGCCTTCTTCCCAAAGGTTGTTCAAACATAGGACTTGTAATTTGGCATTAACCCTTATGTTGCTAAGTGTGACTCGAGGACCTTTTGCTAACAGTGTAGATCAAGATCAGACTGTACATACCATGCAGTCTGATCTTGTATCTACACTGTCCGATCAGGGGATATTTTTAACCAAAAGAATACCTTTGAAATAGCAAAATTTGGATTTTTACTATCAGCTTAAGATTTTCTTTTCACTTATTTATCAGGATAAGGGCTAACCTGTAAGTGGAGAGAAGCCTTCAACCAAGTCCATAGTGAAGCTCAACAGACTTTAATCCTTAGAACACCAAATAAACCTACAAGACATTTTCATCCTAGAAATATGACGCAAAAAATAGCAATTTCATGGTTGCTTTTGTCTACAGTGTTTCAGCAAAGTGGACAGTGTAGATCAAAGACCAAGCTGCACATTTTGTGCAGCCTGATCTTGATCTACACTGGCCACAAAGGCAACTATAGTCATAAAAGGCACTTCAAGGGTTAATGGATGTTTTTATGGATAAGTTAATAAGATACATTACAGCTCTCTGTTTTAAGGAAATGAGTCCCTGAACAACTTGTCATAAAATTCTCCAGGGAGGAAGAAAAGATGGGACTTTTTTTTAATAAAACTCTTTACAAACCAAAGGCCATGCATGGGTTCTTCTCATGATAATGTAGACTAGGACCAGACGGCACATTCTGAGAATGGTTCCACGTCTTAAATTAGTGATATGAACAATTTCAGTACAAAACAAACAAGAGCACAATGTTTTAATTGGTACCAACACTTTCCTGCAGTTGCTTTTTTATCCAAACTTTCAAGTTGAAACCAGAGCATCGCATGTGGGTGCCATCCCTTGGCTGCAGATGCTTGATTTTCAGTGAAAATCTTGAGTCGAAAAGGGGACATAACTGTGTCAAAAAATTTTTTGATGGTCATCTGCTTTTGTTGTATGAGTTTTCCTTTTGATAATGAACAACTAGTCCGAGTCAGAAGTAAATATCTTCAGTAATAACAGAGATATCAGAAAATTTTGAAGTTTTTGCACAATGACAGTGACGCAGATGATGGCTTTGCCAGGGATACAGCAATACTTCGACATCTTCTTTGAAAACAGCCAAAGTAAAAAATGGACATAAATGTGTCAAAGGCAGTGACAGGGTTACTTACCCTGATCGTATAGCTTCAATTTTTTATAGTAAACATCTAGCCCAAGTTTGAAGTTAAAATATATTCAGTAATAACAGTTTATAAGAAAGTTTTTGCACACTGAGGACACAGTCAATTACAGGTTTATGAACCACACTAAAAATGTAGAAAGCTTGACGGGAAATTCCTTGGACCCCTCACCAAAGAATACAGAGTTTTCATGACCCTGAGGAAAAAAATTTAGAAAACATTGTGCAAGAGTTTTACTAGCATTTTATCTTTTCCCATTATGTTTTCTACCCTTATCAAAGACAGAAATCATCATTTGAGCTACCTTTAGTTTGTCGTCAGCAATTGCTTTGAATTTGGTCTAGTCCAAAATTTTGTTGTTCAGTACATTGCTTTGTACCTTCCTACCTTGCAGTCTTTAGAACCATTTGCTTTTCCTTATGGCTTGCATGCCTTCATGTTTTTCTTAAGTAAACCGTCAATAATCGATTACGATCAAGTCATGGATAAATGAACAAGCTAATGACGTTCAATACCAGACATTTATTATCCAATAAAAGAATCAATTGCTGTATTAGAAGCTATTAGAGTTTCCGTTGGGTGCAGTGATCTACATCAACAATGCAAATTTGTTGCTGTTTTTGAGCATGAAATCGGTCAGGTAATTAGTCGTAATTGGCCTGCTGTCGATATGATGTCACGATTACAGGTTCTTGTAATATGATCAATTAGCCACACAATTATCCTCTTAGACACGCATTTCGCATTTGTATCAGTATTGATATCTTACCAGGTGGCAATTTCATAAAATGATCCATGCTTAACCCTTTACCACACGGCAAAATTTAAGACCTATCCAAATTGAAAGCATTCGCAGACAACAATTTCATAGTGGCTCAAATGACGCAACTTTTCTTTGATAGGGTAGAAAACTTTGTGGGAAAAGGAGAAAATGCTGGTTACCAGCATTTTCTCCTTTTCCCACAATGTTTTCAAAAGGCCTCTTCTTCAGGGGCATTAAAAGACGTCACTGTGTGGTAAAGGGTTAATGCATCTGCAGAAAGTATCAATCCAGATCCGCAGTCCGCGCAGACCTCATCAAAACTTTTTGCTATAGGGTAATATATGCATGTCAAAGAACCATTTTACCTTCTGAATCAGTCGTTTGTAAGAGAAAATGGATTTTATGGATTTTATGGATACATAATTATGTGGTGTCTTGCTTGGTATAATGCATTACACAGATGCATTGAAGTTCTTTTCCCAGAGCATGGTTCAAATACATGCACATGTGTAATCTCATGAACAAACGACACAATTCTGGACAAATTTCTGGACAAATTGATAACCTTTGAGTACCGCAATTTCATTGTGGCCCAAATGGTGGTGTTTGTCTTTGGATGGGAGGAAAATATGGTGGCAGAAAAAGCATTATTTTCTTGTTTTCCTACTATATTTCCAAGCCTTCTTTCTCAAGGTCATTTTAACTCAGAATCATTTAGTGGCAAGGTCATTCTAGAAGGCATGTTTTTTTGTACTAGGTCCTGATTTTTTTTTCTGGTGCTTTTTCACTCTTTTCAAAACAACAAAATTTTAGACTGCTTCTTTTGAGAGCAATTTTAGACGACAATTTAAATGTAGCTCAAATGATGATTTCTGTCTTCCATAGAGTAGAAAACATTGTCGGAAAAGGAGAAAATGCTGGTTACCAGCATTTTCTCCTTTTCCAACTATGTTTTCAAAAGGCTTCTTTCTCAGGGGTGTGAATACAGGGTATTGTTTGGGAATAGGTTAACTTGGTACCAAACGTCAAAATTTAGGATTCGTCCAAACTGAAAAGTTAACATTTGCAGACGACAACAAATGTGGCACGAAAGTTATATTTGTTTTTAGAAGAGTAGAAAACATTGCTGGAAAGGGAGAAAATACTGGTTACAAACATTTTCACCTTCCACAATCTTGAAAAGCCGTCTTTCTCAGGGTCTTTTCAAGCACAAGTCTAACATTTGGTCATGCCAAAGAGGAAGGAAAGAAATTACAGACAAGGGAACTCACCTATATCTAAAGCAAGACTATTTTATGAATAATTTTTTTGTGTGTTTATTACATTCTGCCATTCTCAAAAATTATCCTAAGGCATCTTGGTAATATATTACAGATATAAATCCAAACAAGGTTGGTGGGGCTAGACACGTTATCGTGCTATGTAAAAACTGTCCACATGTGATCACGTTTAGCTTTGGGCATAAATATGACCTAGACTCCAACAAAGAGTTGTAATTTGTCTATGGAATATCTCTGAATATTCTAAAACTCTTTCACCACCAATGACGACTTGAAAAGCTTTTGTGGATGATGTAGGTCAAGAGGACAGCAAGATCGACTGATTGATTGATTGTATGGTGTTTAAAGTGTTTTTCAAAATTATTTCAGTTATATTACAGCGGACAGTACACCTATCCATGCTTTACTGGAGTTTCTTTTACCAGTACTAAGCACAATATTCTTTCCAAGCCACTGGCTACTTACCTACATAACCATCGTCAAAACAAACTGTGAGAGAGGAAAGAATCCTATCACAATGACTATCATCAAGAAATCTACCGAGCTGGGGATCAAACCGGCGACCCCCTGTCTTCAAGTCCTGTATGCTACTAAGCTAGCGAGGCTCGGAAGAGGACAGCAAGAAATTACAGACCAGAGAACTCACCTATATCTAAAGCAGGGCTATCTTGTGAAAACTTTTGTGTGTTTATTACAAATTCTGTCATTCTCAGAATCTATCCTAAGGAATCTTGATAATATATTACAACTATAAATCCAAACAAGGTTGGTGGGGCTAGACACTTCATCATGCTATGTAAAAACTGTCCACATCGGATCAGATTTGAGCTTTGGGCATAAATATAACCTAGACTCTTGAGAAAGAGTTGAAATTTGTCTGTGAAATATATCTGAATATTCTTAATGTCCCTGGGCATATTAAAATTTTCAAAAACAGGAGGTTGACAAATAGAGGTAGAATTGCAAAGAATCTTCTGAGAACATTGATAACCCTAATATCCTGCAAAATAAGTGACATGAAACCTTCAAGCCCATAGTAAAAACCGAAGTTTTGCTAGTTTAAAGATATTTTTGCAGTCTGATCTTGATCTACACTATCTGCAAAAGGTCCTTGAGTCGAGCTTAGCAGCCTACAAGATAACATAACCTTATCCTTTCAGAGGATGCAAACAGAATAGTCAGAAAACTGCTCTAGTGACACAGTTTCCAACAATTTTACCTCTCGTCATGATGGTTTTGGACTTCAAAAAGTATGCATGATTTATCAACTGATACTTCTCAAGGGGCCTTAATGAATTTATCTACCCTCAAGATCAATTTGGGGACTTGAGAAGCGATACATTGGTAAAATGATAAGCATTTAGGACTCTGTAAAGAGGCTGCAAAGGTGTTACACTTAATGATAAGGTGATAGTAAGATATACAGAATGAAACGAGCTGTCACTGAATGTGACTTAATACCTGCGCTAGCGCTTTGACAGAAACAGGCAATTTAACAAAAAAATTTCAAAGTTCAAGGGAAGATTACCCTTGAATCATAGGGAGTAGATGATTGAAAACTGCGTCTTGCACAACTTCAGTATACAATCAATGTATCAACAAACTTTCAATACAATAGCAGCAAAACTGTATGAGGAGTTTGCGACACAAAATTACTAGTATTTTGTACACAGACGGACACACGGACGGACACACGGACGGTCAGACAGGCTGATTCCAGTATACCCCCGAAAACATTCGTTTTGCGGGGGTATAAAAAAGGTAAAGGCCTGTATTTATGATTGACTGATTGCATGGTGTTTAACACCATTTTCAGTTATATTGCGGCAGCCAGTGCACCTATCCATGCTTTCCTGGAGTTTCTGTTACCAGTACTCTGCACAATATTCTTTCCAAGCCACTGGCTGCTTCCCACATAACCATCGTCAAAACAATGATCAGCAGTGAGAGAGGAATGAATCCTATCCCATGGACTCTCGTCAATCCTCAGAAAGAAATTGGGCGAGCCTGGGATTGAACCAGCAACCTCCTGTTCTCAAGTCTTGTACCCTACAGACCGAGCTACAGGGGCTCGGCTCTTATTAAGTGAAGAGATGGACATTATCAAGAGACTGGGCAATCGCAGTCTGGGTATAAGCCTTTGCAATCTATTACAAAGCAAGCAAAGTCTGGTCATAGTCGGTAATCTAGAGGACTTGAAACCAGAGGGTAGCTGATTCAAATCCCCAGCTCATGGAATTTCTTGAATGGATTGATGATAGTCAATGTGATAGCGTCCATTCCTCTCTCACTACTGGTCATTTTTTCGACAATGGTTAAGTGAGAGAGCAGCCAGTGGCTTGGGAAGAATATTGTGTGAACTACTGTTAAAAAAAATTCCAGGAAAGCATACATGAAGACAGATGCACTGGCTACCACAATATAACAGAATAATGCTGAAAATTGCATTACACATAATACAAACCAACAAATCACAAAGTAAAATGGCACATTTTTAGATAGGAAAAAATTACAATCAAGGGATAAAAAAAGCTTTAAGATACAACATTACAGCCAGAGAGAAAAAACGCTGTTCAAACTTTCTAGCATGAAGAAAGTTTTGAAGGAGAAGACTATGACTGTTCTCAAGAATGGTTGGTGAAGACAGACCCTGGTTGATTTGTTTTATACTTACTTTGCAGTTGGAACTTGGTTCAAAAATCCATTCTGAACATAAGTAAACTCAGCGCTGTTCTCTTGCAAAAGCTGGATCCACAGCCTACAGGCATGACGAGCTACAACACTTTGTTCATCACCTGTATACTGCCAGAGGGCTTTCAGTTCCACAAACTGAAAATACATTGTAGCAAACAGTAAACCTTTTTTTTTATAAAACAATTGAGTTTAAACAACCCCGAGGAAGAAGGCTCTTGAAAACATTAGAACCAGCATTTTCTCCCTTTCCCACAATATTTTCTTCCCTATCAAAGACAGGAATCACCATTAAGCTACATTTAATTTGTAGTCAGCAAATGTTTTCAATTTGGTCTAGTCCCAAGTTTTGTCATTTGGTAAAAAATTAACGCTTTCATCAAGCAATCACGAGTTTAAATGACTCTGACAGCACTGACTGAACAGTATTTTACACTATACGTACTTTACAAATCTATTTAAATTTATGTGCCACAAGTTCTTTTAGGAGGTAGAAAATCAACAAGAGGATCCAAAAGGGGTACGTCACTAAAGTTCACAGTCACCCTTTGAGCGCTGCCTGAATGTTGTTTTACACTATCCATAAATTATGGAATTTTGTAAAGAGTTGCTGCAAGCTTTCTTAGAGTTCACAGAAAATTAAGTGACAAGTTTTAACATAATTCAACAAAAGGCCCAAAAAGGTGTATGTCTCACGCAGATGACAACTTATCACTGTTCATGCATTTTCTGAATTATACCGACAGTTCCTGGATTTTTTTGACAAAGAGAGAATACCCATTTAAAGCCACATCCTTAAAGCCAGAGCTCTAGAAAAAAAAAAATGCTGTAAAAATTTGATAAGACAATAGAATGGTTAAAAAGTAAGTTAGTTGTATAATAATTCTCGTGTGTGTGTGTGTGTGTGTGTGTGTGTGTGTGTATATATATATATATAGAGTGTGTGTGTGTGTGTGTGTGTGTGTGTGTGTAAGGAATAAATACATATATGTATAAATTTTCAATTTAAAACCGGAAAATTTACAAGTCTTTTCTTTGACAGCCTCCAGAAAATGAAATGCATTTTATATGGGTTGTAATCTATGCAACCTTGTAATGTCAGAGGTAACACGTAGCATGAAGATACAAGAATGATAAAAGTTTGATAAAATAAAGATGAAATTGGTTGAAAACTGACTGAAAAAGAGTATAAATGTATCTTTAACCCTTTGGCTGCTAAGCATGTCTCACTGACCTTTTCCAAACAGTGTAGATCAAGATCAGACTGTACAGAACGTGCAGTCTGATCTTTGATCTACACTGTCTGACAAGGACATATTCCCCCCCAAAAAATACCTTTGAAATAGCAAAATTTCGGTCTTCAAAACCAGCTTAAAATTTTAATTTCATTTATTTAGCAGGATAAGGATTAATGCAGCAACTCGCTTTTGGAGATGATGTAATTCAAAACAAGACTGCAGCTTGCATCTACACTATCTGATACATATATTTAAAAAAAACCAAAAAACTTGAAATTGCAGTTTCTTGGTCATTTTTATTGACAGAAAATATCTCATTCACTTGTTGGTTATTTCTAAACTAGCTGTTTTCCTAATTACCTTATCCTGGCACTGGCAGATTTACTCTTTACCACACGACAAAATTTTAGACCTGTCCAAATTTAAAGCATTTGCAGATGACAAATGTCGTTCAAATGACTGGATTTTTCTACAAAAGGTTAGAAAACAACGTGGGAAAAGAAGAAAATGCTGGTTACCAGCATTTTCTCCTTTTCCCAAAATGTTTTCAAAAGACTTTTTTCTTGGGGTCATTAAAAGTCTGGATTGTGTGGTAAAATCATAATGCTTTCTGTCTTCAGTATTCAGAGGTAAACACTGCTTTCTTTTGCCCTTTATTTCAAACAGCCCCGCCCGGGTGGCTCAGTGGTGAGCGTGTCGGACTCATGACCTGGTGGTTGTGAGTTCGATACCCGGCTGAGGCGAACTTTCTTTCCGGCGTATTTTCGCCTCTCACCTCTGCTGAAGCATGTGAGAAAAGTAGTCGGTGGCTTTGGAAAGAAAGTTGTGTTAGTACTGGTGTGAGAAAGCCAGGAAACACATATGTGTCACCGACCGCCATGATATGACCTTAGCTGTTACAGTGGCGTTAAACCCCAATACAACCATTATTTCAAACAATACACTGAGATCCATTATATACGTGGGGTGATCAGAAAGAACGTGGACCAGTGCCGGTATCGGAATATCATTATAAAAAACAACTTGGAGTGTTTACTATTTTTGAAAGTAACCTCCTTTGAGTTCTATGCACTTACTAATTCTTGATTTCCACGTGCGAAACACGTGTGCGAGCGCGTCACGTGACATTACTCTCAAGGCCCCGGTCATAGCGAGGGTTAGCTCCTCTCTACTCTTGTAGTGCGTGCCACATAGAGAATCTTTCAAAACAGGAACTAGTCAGATGTCACATGGAGTCAAGACTAAATTTTAAGGGGCATTGGTTGGTGTTTCTATGTTTAGTTTTTGCAACGTTTCTTGTCCAAGCGCGGCTTTGTGAGCTAGGGCGTTATCTTAGTGTAAAGTAACGTCACCCCGCAGGACTTCAGGCTGTTTTTTCCGTATGGTGTTTGTGAAATTTATTTGAATAATGTTGGCATAAAACTCAGTATTGACTGCAGTATGTATAGATACAACATGATGTAGAGGAAAAAAAGGAGAACAGAAATACATGATGTATAGCTTTACCAAGTGACTTAGAGAGGTTGGCTTTACCAGCGGAAGGCGATGTTGGATGTTTCCATACAGTGCTTTATTGTTTAGATTCAGTCTCGTTAAAGTGTGCCTATGTTTCATCGCTTGTTCCAATACGATGGGTAAAGTTTGACCCCTCTATCATAATGCGTTCTGAAATTTCTTAACAGATTTCGACCCTAACCCCCATTTTCTCGGGCGTCAGATGCCGAGGTACCCACCTTAAGCAAACACACGGCATTCCAAGATTCTCAATCAAAATCTTCTGAGCACTTTTATATGAAATGTTGTATGTGTCAGCTATTTTCCTGACAGTATCTCGATGATTTTGTTTTGCATGCTACTCTACACACGTTATGATTTTGTCTGTGATTGATGTTGATGGACAGCCAGATTTAGGGCCATCTTTAACAGTATCGCACCCTTGTCTAAATTGGTCCGATCCATGTACGAATATCAGAATTCTTTAGTGCAGAGTCCCCTTAAACTGTTTCTCAATCGGTTTTGATTTCCGATAAATATTTTCCGAGTTTGACGTAAAACTTTATGATTACTCTCGGCTCAAATAAAACGTCGTCCGACATTTTGGACCACTAATGCAGTATATGACGTCATGAGAATGACGTCACACTTTACCTACTTGAATAAGACGACATTTGAAAGCTTTAGTCAGTTACCAGATAATTAATGCTCATCTATACAAATTTTTGTAATCCTACGTGTAGTAGTTTTCAAAATAACGAGGTGGTCCGCGATCTTTTTGATCACCCCTCGTAACAGACTATGACGTTTATTTGAATAGATATTCATGTGAGTTTCAATAGTATTCCAGTCATAAAGGAGATAGCCCACTTAACATCTCTCTGGCTTTCACCAGTAATAGTTTCTTTGGTTTTTAATCGGTCGGCGTAAGCCGGACGATTAGAGAGACCACAAATTTCGGAAACCCGTCCGCTGAGGGCAAACTGATGTAACTGCAACTCGTAACAGCATTCATTTACAGCATTACAACGCTTAACAAGTCTGTCGTGACCTTATTACAAATACTACTTTCGGTTGAGCGCAAGAATGAATAAACAGTCCTAGTAAACAGGCGTCAAGTAATCCCGTTCTCAACTTTTCAATTATGCAATAAACGGTGATTACAACTTGTTTAGCATTGAATTTTGTCATATTACCAATGTAATCAAAATGTCTAGCGAGCAGAAATGGAAAAACTCGTAGCAGTTTACTTTCAAAACAGTTATCAGAAATGGGGTCAGAGGTAATGAGTAATTGTATGAATGAAACGAGAGCGAATCAATTGTATCGCGTGATGTAAACACACTCTGTAGCCGTCGACTGTCTATATTATTCGGCAAACTTCGAGTGGGTCGTTGGTCACTATATACGTATTTACGGGATCGGTCGAGTTGTGACGAGTGTTGTCCGTATTTGTTGCAGGTGTTGAAAAGTTCACGGGTCATCTAGGGTTGGGGCAAAGATAAAATCGCTACAGAAAGGAGTTTGTAAGGAATATTGCTGTAAAGAATTTAGAAATTTTGATTGTACTGCTTTAGAGCAAAGTGATGTAAATGCAACTCGTAACAGGCGTAGGTTTAAAATAGTGATTGGCCGTGGGTTGTTTAACGCTAGTGAGGCAAAAAAGTGTGAAGCTGTGAGGGAAAGGGATGTAAACTTGTGTAAGGGTTATGACCTCTAACTTCTAAGTAGCGGAGAGGTCATTACGTAAGCATTTTCAGAATGGACTGGTGATCCCACGCCTGCAACTTTACATGCCAGACTGTCCATTCACAGTACTGACCAGCAGTATCTGATTACGCATTTTTTTAGTGTCAGATGTGTTAAATTTTCATAACCCCTTACAGACACGGCACTACCATTTTGTACGGTCACTGACATGTTTCTTCTTGATGAGCTTAGATTGGAATCAGTCTGTCAGTCTGCTGACCCTTGACAAAACAATCCTGTGGGGCATTGAAAATATAGTGGGAAAGAGAGAGAAATGCTTGTAACCACCATCATCTCTTTTTCCAACAGCATTTTCTGGGGGGGGGGGGGGGGGAACTGCAACATAAATACTCTCACTTAAAATATAATTCTCCATGTCTGAATCAACGGACCAGGGAAAAGTTTAGGAGCATGTATTTTTTCCAAGGTATTTTTCTGTAGAGGGCTAAGCAAAACATGTTGCCTTTGCAGAGAGTGCAGATTCAGACCAGACTGTATAGAACATGCAGTCAGATCTTGGATCTGTCGTAACATTTTTTATATGAGATATTCTAGTCAAGACAGCAATGGCCCTTCAATAAATAGGCTGCTTTTCCAAGCTTGACATGTCTGTTTCATTAATTCAGGGTCTTAAGGTAAAACTCTCGACAATATGTATGTCTCACCAGACACTTTATATTAGTTGATTCTCATCCTTTCCACAAGGTCCAGTTTTTCAGATAAAGAGCACAAGGTTTACTGTAGCTATGCTCCTCGCTTATTAGAATGAATCAAATACATAACCTGTATTGGTCAAGGTTAAGAAAAGTTGCTTTTGCAGACAATAAAAGATCGAGATTAGACTGTCCTTTGAGTGCAGTGCAGATCAATATAACACACGTAGATATCTTATATCATAATTGGATGTTCGCGTAGGATATAGATCTGTAAATGAAACTGTAATATTTGTACAGTGGTTTCTGACTGAAAACGGCCAGTAGATTAACTCAGAGTTTTAACTCTTTACCACACAATCCCAGTTTTAACAACCTTGAGGGAAAAGGCTGTTGAAAACATTGCAGAAAAGGGGGAAATGCTGATCCATCATTTTCTCCTTTTACCACGATGTTATCTACCTTTTCAACGATTCAACTCATCATTTGGGCTACAGTCAAATTCGATTCGTAATGTCCAAATGCTTTCGATTTTGACAAGTCTAAAATTTCGTTGGTTGGTGAAGAGATGACGGTTACATAGATACTAGCTACATTCTTTAGAAGTACGGTTGGAAAATTTGGCAAGCAGACGTTGTGGCCAGGGTGATTCGGCCCAGGAAGATTTAGCCAGCCAAAAATATTAGAGAGGACAATTTATCTCGATAGATACGATGGCTTGTTAAAAATGGAGAAATAGATAGCCCACTAGCGGCCAAAAATAAACAATTCGGGAGTCAAATGCAAACACATTTTATACGATTTATTCAAATTATTTAAAAGTAAAAAACTAAGGATATTATTAAGAGTCTGGCAATGTGCTACAGTACACTCTGTCTGTGTTCCAATAGTTGGTAGAAAAGTGAGTCTTGTAACTATATTAAAGTTACCAAAGTTGCTAAAGTTAGAATAATAAAGAATATCAAATTTTGTGTTTGTGTGTGTGTGTGTTTTTTTTTTTTCTTTTTAGTAAAAGGCTGGTAGGTACTGTTAATCTTGTAAGAGTGATGTCTAAAGCTTGATAATAAGAATTGCTGATTAGAATTCCGTATCTTTTACGTTCTATTGCTGACGGCTGGTAAATCTCTACTTAGACCATTCCGTTAAACTACTAATTTGTAAAAGACAGGTTGAAAAAAAAAAAAGGTTCCTAGGTGGTTCAGTTGTATGGTGTAGGATTCGACACTTGTGTTTTTCGTGGGAGTGTCATCGGGTAGGATACCTCAGAGCCCTTGCCTAGTACAAGTGAAATCCTTGACAAATATGAATAAGAAGGCTGTCGCCGCGATATGACTGAAATAATGTTCAAAGCGACCAAAAACACAAAACAACCAATTACTCAACCAGTTTATTACTAAATTAGATGATTTCCACATAGTCCTTTGCAAGAATAAGAATGGATTTCTTTATCCATTGTCAAGGTTCTAATTCAGTATAAAAGGCAATATAACATGGGGTTCTTACTCCCATACACAGTTCAAACAACTACCATTTGATATGTGATTTTCAAAAACAGTGTGGTTATTCAGTGTCGACCAATTACAGTGCTGACAGCACTTTGATTTCTTTTGCCAATTTTGTGCTTTAATGACCATAATGAAGAAGGCTTTTGAAAAAATTTGTGGGAAAATTAAATGCTGGTAACTATCACTTCCACCTGTGCCCACAATGTTTTTAACTATTTCAGACAAATTCCATCATCTGAGCAACTATTTCATTTGTCCACTACAAATTCTTTTTATTTGGAAATCTAAAATTTTGTCATTTGGTAAACAGCTTATAACAAGTATATGCACAAGGCTGGGGCTCTGTATTGTCTTGCCAAAGGAGGCTATTTTATGGCCAGCATTGCTTAGTCAAGATAGAAGCACTAGTTCTTGATAAAAAATTCAACACTTCTAGCACTAATCCATCAGGAAACACATAATATGAGGCGAAGTCATGTACCTTACAAGTAGCAATTTGGAGCAAGTATCGATACAGAGAAAAATGGTGTTCTAGAATTATCAGGAATTTAAAGGCACACTACAGGCAAAAAGTAAACAATGTGCAGGGTTTTCCTTGACCCCCTGTTTCTTTGAATTTGGACCCCCAAATTTTCTAAATGACCCCCAAATTCGTATGTGTGCCTTTTATTATTCATTTGAAGGGGGTCAAATGACACCCCCCCCACCAGAAAGTCCAGGGAAAACTCTGAATGTGGGTGTCAAAATACAGAAAACCTTAACCATTTACCACACATTGCCCACTTTTGACAACCCTGGAAAAGAAGCCTTTTGAAAACATTGTGGGAAAAGGAGAAAATGCTGGTAACCAGCATTTTCTCCTTTTCCAACGATGTTTTCTACCCTATCAAGGAAAAATTGCA
The DNA here is from genome assembly GCA_946811185.2 of Hippopus hippopus. NCBI lineage: Eukaryota > Metazoa > Mollusca > Bivalvia > Cardiida > Cardiidae > Hippopus > Hippopus hippopus. Next base: position 47,143,509 of record OX328104.1, on the reverse strand, counting down.
GAATTTGCGCCACACTGAAATTGTCAACTGCAAATGCTTTCAATTTTGGACATGGCTAAAATTTGGTCATCTGGTAAAGGGTTAATTCATACCATTTCAAGGATGGATACTAGTATTGGTCTGATCATGTGTTACAGTAAATTTGTGCAAGTTCCAGTTGCTACCAGAGCAAGAGCACCACATTAGGGTGCCAATGCTCAGCTGAAGTTGCTTGATTTTCAGAGAAAATTCTGAGTTGAAAAAGGGGCATAATTTTTTTTATTATTATATGTGTTGAAAATACATGTACTTTGATGGTTACCTGCCCTTGTTGTGTAGGTTTCCCTTTTGATAATTAACAGCTTGTCCAAGTTTGAAGTAAATATCTTTAGTAATAACAGAGATATCATTAAATGTTAAGTTTTAGCACAACAACGCAGACGATTCCAGGGCTACAACAATACCTCAGCGCTTTCTTTGAAAACAGCTGAGCCAAAAATGTGAAGTAAAACAAGAAAAGTTGCCGACTTTTGTTCTAGTTTTACTATATATTTTTCTGCCAGTGACCAGAACTTTGTCTGATTGTGGTATGAATCACATTTGTCTGCATTTTGACCCCCGAATTGTTTACATTTGACAGCTGGTGGGCCTTTAACCAATATTTACTCTATCAATTAATACCCAGATATAGACCTTCTTTTTCCTGAGAAAGTATGACGTCTTGATTAATGATCTTGACATCAGACTTCATAATGGGTAATGAAATCTGACACCTTGTTGACTTCTCATTGGCCAGTTCTTGATACTCTGACCTAGATAGGAATTCTGCACAATTTGTCGGTCAAAACAGTTTAACACAATACCATCTGGAAAGTGAGAGAGGATATGCATTGGAGTTTAACATTGTTTTAACAGCTTCAGTCATACCACAGCAATCAGTACACCCATGCATGATTTTCCTGGCTTTCTTACAGCAGTACTGACACAATTTTCTTTCCAAGTCATTGACTACTTTTCTCACATGCATAAAAGGCAAGGGGCGAAACATTGCCATGAAGAAAGTTTGCCTCAACAAAGTATTGAACCTGCAACTACCAGGTTATGAGCCAGATACGCTTACTACTGAGCTACCTGGCTGGGCAAGTGAGAGAGGAATGAATCGATTCACAGTGGCTGTCATAAACCCTCTGATAGAATTTGGCCAAGCTAATAATAATATATGAAACAGCCACTCTACTTGGTTCAAAACCCTGTATAATACCATCTGAGATACCAGACTTGGCCACCACTGTTTCCAGGGAAAAATAAAGGGGCTTCTTAGAGTAAGCTCAGTGAAAAAGGGGTTTTATGCATCTGCAAAAAGTATCAAACTGTGAGCCTGCGCAGTCTGCCATGGGTCAAAACTTTTTGCCGATAGTCAATTTTCTGCATGTAGAAGGACTGGTGAACCTTATACATGATTCAGTAGGTTGTTAGACAAAGTGGACTTCATGGATCCATAATCAAATGATGACTTACTTGGCATCGTGCATCATGGATATGAGCCATGCTCTGGTAAAAGGGGGCTTAATGCATCTCCGTTATACATGATACCAGACCAAGTCATCACATAATTATGGATCCATAAGAGCCATGTGTTTAAATAACCGACTTAATCATGAGGTAGACTGGTCCTTTGACAAACAGAATATTAATCAATAGCGAAGTTTTGGCCCAGGTCAGCCTGCACAGACTGACCTGGGTTGATACTTTTCGCAGATGTATTAAGCCCCCTTTTCACAGAGCATGGCTCATATGTATTAGGCCCCCCCTTTTTCCCAGAGCATAGCTCAATATTATGGTATCAACATGATTTTTATGACATGGCATCAATAGTTAATGTATCATAATTTGAAGACGACCTTAATTTCAAATTCTGAAAATGGTGCAGAGATGACTATTCAAATGAAAACAAGAGGGCCATGATGGCCCTGAAGTTGCTCACCTGAGTCTTTTGACCAAACATGACCTATTTTCAATCTCTTTTGAGATATTATGACAAATGTCCTACCAAGCTTTCATAATTATTGAACTGAAAATTTGGCCTCTAGCTTGTATACAAGCTTTTACTAGAATTTCTCTCAGTGATCTAATTTTCAGCCAAACATAGCCAATTGTCCCATTGTAGATATTATCAAAACAAAGATTCTGACCACCTTTCAAAAGTATTGTACAGAAAATGTGGCCTCTAGAGTGTACACATGGTTTTTCCAAGATTTGACATGGCGGCCTAGTTTTTTACCCAAATGTGACCCATTTCTAATTTCATCATATTGATCATCAAGAAAAACATTCTGACTAATTTTCATAAGTATTAGACAGAAAGTTTTTGACCAGATGTGACCCATTTTCAAACTCATTCAAAAATCATTATGACAAACATTCTGACCAACTTTCATGAGTATTTGACTGAAAATGTGGCCTCTAGAGGGTACACAAGGTTTTTGTAAAATTTGATGACCCAACATGACCCATTTCCAAACTAGTCCAAGAAATCATCAAGATAAACATTCTGACAAAGTTTCATGAGTATTGCACTGAAAATGTGGCCCCTTGAGGATACACAAGGTTTTTGTAAAATTTGACCCAGTGACCTATTTTTTGACCCGACATGACCAGTTTTCGAAGTCATCTGAGATATCATCAAGACAAACATTCTGACCAACTTTCCAAAGTTTTGGACTGAAAATGTGGCCTCCAGAGTGTACATAAGGTTTTTCTAAGACTTTACCTAGTGACCTAGGTTTTGACCCGACATGACCCATTTTCAAACTCGTTCAAGATATCATAAAACAAAACATTCTGCAGAATTTTCAAGAGTTTTGGACTGAAAATGTGGCCTCTAGAGTGTTCACAAGGTTTTTCTAAGATTTGACCTAATGACTTAGTTTTTGACCTGACATGACCCATTTTCACACTCGTCCAAGATATCAAGATAAACATTCTGACCAACTTTCAAGAGTCTTGGGCAGAAAATGTGGGCTCTAGAGCATACACAAGGTTTTTCTAAGATTTGACAAGTGACCTAGTTTATGACCTGACATGACCCATTTTCGAACTCAATTGAAATATCATCAAGAAAAACATCCTGACCAACTTTCAAGAGTTTTGGACTAAAAATGTGGCATCTAGAGCATACACAATGTTTTTCTATGATTTGACCTAGTGACCTAGTTTTTGACCCGACAAGACCAATTTTGGAACTCATCCAAGATATCATCAAGACAAACATTCTGACCAACTTTCAAGAGTTTTAGACTGAAATTGTGGCCTCAAGAGCATTCACATGGTTTTTCTAAGATTTGATCTAATGACTTAGTTTCTGACCTGACATGACCCACTTTCGAACTCATCCGAGATATTATCAAGACAAACATTCAGACCAAATTGGGTGAGTATTGCACTGAAAATGTGGCCTCTAGAGTGTACACAAGGTAAAAGTTGATGACAGAATGATACACAACGGACACCAGATGCCGGACACAGCACAATCACAAAAGCTCACCTTGAGCACTTTGTGCTCAGATGAGCTAAAAAAGATTTTTTTGATAAATAATTCAACAACATACTGCGGCCTCTTGATTAACAAGAGGGCCATGATGGCCCTGAAGTCGCTCACCTGAGCCTTCTGACCAAACATGATCAATTATAAATCTCTTTCGAGATATCATGACAAACATTCCAACAAGCTTTCATAATTAGTGAACTGAAAATTTGAAATCTGGCCTTTAGCATGTACACAAGCTTTCTCTCGACTCGTCTAAGATGTCATCAAGACAAATATTTTGACCGAGTTTCGTGGGTACAGCGTACACAAGGTTTTTTAAAGATTTGACCTATTGACCTAGTTTTTGACCCGACATGACCCATTTTCGAACTTGTCCAAGATATCGTAAAGGCAAACATTCTGACCAATTTTCAAGAGTACTGGACTGAACATGTGGCCTCTAGAGTGTACACAAGGTTTTTCTCAGATTTGACCTAGTGACCTAGTTTTTCACCTGACATGACCCATTTCGAACTCCTCCGAGATATCATCAAGGCAAATATTCTGACCAACTTTCAAGAGTACTGGACAGAAAATGTGGCCTCTAGAGCGTACACAAAATTTTTGTAAGATTTTACCTAGTGACCTAGTTTTAGATCGGACATGACCCATTTTCAAACTCGTCCAAGATATCATCAAGGCAAACTTTCTGACCACCTTTCAGGAGTATTGGACAGAAAATGTGGCCTCTAGAGTGTACACAAGATTTTTCTAAGATTTGACCTAGTGACCTAGTTTTTGACCAGACATGACCCATTTTCTAACTCGTTCAAGATATCATCAAGGCAAACATTCTGACCAATTTTCATGAGTATCGGACTGAAAATGTTGTCTCTAGAGTATACACAAGGTAAAAAGTTGACGACGGACGACAGAATGATGCCGGACACAGCACAATCACAATAGCTCACCATGAGCACTTCGTGCTCAGGTGAGCTAAAAAGTATCTTAAAGCATAACAGAGGCTGAATGTTAACACCGTCACAGCATGTCTACTGAACATATAGCTTTGGCTTTAAGAGTGAACTCTGTACCAAACAATAGAATTTCATACTTGCCCAAATTGAAAGCATTTGCAGACAACAAATTAAATGTAGTTCAAAGATGACATCTGCATTTGGAATGGTTTTGAACATTTGGGAAAAAGGACAAAATGCTGTCTAGCAGCATTTTCTCCTTTTATCATAATCATTATTCTAAAAACCTGTCATGTAAGGGATCGTCAAAACACAGAATTGTATTGTTAAGGACTAAGTGTCAAATTTTTAGATCAATCTCCACTAACGGAATTTGATCACATTGTAGTATCCTTGGGTCAAACAGTGTAGCAACCAGTCTCGTGCTGGTGAAATCCTAGTAAAAGATTTTCAGACAGCTGTCCCCATAATTTGACTGAAATATTGATGATAACAACATACAAACTCTTTCAATCAATCAAACAAGCATACAACAGGAAAGAGGGCCATTGGCCCTAAAGCGCTCAACTGAGTAAAGTCATTTAGGATTGATAAAGCTGAAAAGATACTGGTGTAACGATGCAAAACATATGAGTGTTAGTCATGTACTTTTTGACAGATTTATCCTATATTTGAATTGTCAGAGATACTATCAAGACAAACATTCTGACCAAGATTCTTGAGTATCCCATGTGGCCTGTAGAGTACACACAAAGTTCTTTTAAGATTTGACCTAATGATCTACTTTTGACCTCATGTGACCGAATTTCAAACATGTCAGAGATATTATAAAGGCAAACATTCTGACCAAGTTTCTTGAGTATCTGGCTAAAAATGTGGCCTCTAGAGTGCATACAAGGTTTTTCTAAGATTAGGCCTAGTGACCTACTTTTTGACCTAATGTGACCCAATTTCAAACTTGTCTGAGATATCATCAAGACAAACATTGTGACCAAGTTTCTTGAGTATCTGACAGAAATTGTGGCCTCTAGAGTGCATAAAAAGTTTTTTCTAGAATTGACCCAGTGACCTACTTTTTGACCAGACATGACCCAATTTCAACCTTGTTCAGGATATCATTAAGACAATAATTCTGACAAATTTTTTCAAAAGTATCTTGCTGAAAATGTGGCTGCTAGAGTGCACACTCAATTTTTCATAGATTTGGCCAGTGACCTACTTTATGACCTGACATGACCCATTTTCAATACTTGTTCGAGGTATCCTTAAGACAAACATTCTGACCATTTTTAATGAGTATCCGGCTGAAAATGTGACCTTTAGGGTGCACACAAGGTTTTTCTAAGATTTGGCCCATTGACTTACTTTTTAACCCGATGTGACCCAATTTCAAACTAGTCTGAGAATTTATCAAGACAAACATTCTGACAAGGTTTCTTGAGTATTGAGCGAAAAATGTGGCCTGTAGGGTGCACACAAGGTAACTGTTGATGACCGCACAACAAACGGACACAGCACAATCACAAAAGCTCACCTTCAGCACTTCTTGATCAGGTGAACTAAAAACAAACAATTCAACAAATAACTGATACAAGAAACATGGTGCTCAGAATAGCTTGTCTTGAGGTCGTTGTGCTCTGGTTAGTCACAATAATCACATGTAAACAAACATATAGTTGGTTTATATGAGGATAGCTTAAGACCATAGAATTGCAACAATATTGCATTAAAATTGCTTCTTGTGTTCATTAGTTTGTCATAAAACAGCAGGTTCCAGTCAGAACATGTCTTCCAACATGAAACATTCAAGAACATCACTTTTATTACCTGGTTTTTCTCTTCCTGACAAATAACATGAATTCTTATCAGAGGAGCTGATGCAAATCTTTCACCACATTTCAAGACTACCTATAAATGAGCTGTGCCATATGAAAAGGGGGCTTAATGCATCTGCAACAGGTATCAACCCAGGTCAGCCTGGGCAGTCTGCACAGACTGACCTGGCCCAAAACTTTTGCTATTGGTCAGTATTGTGCATGTCAAAAGACAAGCCTATCTCATGATTCATTTGGTTGTTGGACAGAATGGATGTTATTGATCCATAATTATGTGATGGCTTGCTTGGTTTATTGTATCACGGAGAACCATTAAGCCCCCTTTTATCAGAGCATGACTAAATCCCCCCCAACACAAAACTACTTCCTGGTAGCAGTTGCAATACTTTTAGTTAGAATATCTAAACAAGAGGGCCATGATGGCCCTGTATCACTCCACTGGCTAATACGTGAAATCCCTACATGCCAAACATTACAATACTTGGCCAATTGGTTTTGAACATAAGACCCCTGAGACAGGACTAAAATTGGTAGCCCTAGTTCATATGGTTAGTAACAAGAAGATTTCTAAAGATTTCACTATATAAGCCCACGTAAAACTTCTGACCCCTCGGGATGAATCAAATTCCACCCTAGGGCTATAATTTACGCACTCTTGGTGAAGGCCCTCTAGATAATAGCTACATGCAAAATTTGGTAGCCCTACACTTTATGAATAAGTACAGGGAGATTTCTTAAGTTTTCTCTATATAAGCCCATGTAAAACTTGTGACCCCCGGGGTGGGGTCAAATTTGACCCAAGGGCTATAATTTGGGCACTCTTGGTAGAGGCCCACTACATAAAGCCACATGCAAAATTTGGTAGCCCTAGGCCTTATGGCTAGGTACAGGGAGATTTCTAAAGTTTTCCCTATATAAGCCCAGGTAAAACTTGTGACCCCTGGAGCAGGGTAAAATTTGACCCCAGGGCTATAATTTGAAGAAACTTGATAGAGGCCCACTAGACAAAGCTACATGCTAAATTTGGCAGCCCTAGGCCTTATGGTTTCGGACAAGAAGATTTTCAAAGATTTCCAATATTTTCAAGTTTTGTTGCCATGGCAACCAGAGTTTTTCAAGGAATCAAATTCTTTCAAGAAATTCTGAAGAGGACCATGGCAGGATTATTTCTGTGAAGTTTCATCAAAATTGGATGGGTAGTTTCAGAGAAGAAGATGTTTAAAATAAAAGTTAACGCACGGATGGACAGACGGATGCACGGTGGACAACGGGCCATGACATAAGCCATTGAAGGTCCAAAATTATGACTGCACATTTTTCTTACTCTTTTCTTGATCTTCACTATCTGTAACTGCAACTTTTGTTGTGAAATGCATTACACTTAATCTTGTTATTCATGTTTTACAACAGGTTGTGTTTTTCATAATGAGGAAAGACTGTAGACAGAGTTCAGAAAACCTTACTACCGGTATATACACTACCCTTGATTTTGAACAAATTTTGGAGAGCTTTATTCAATTGGGGTCCGTATTCACTGAACATTTTTAAGCTTTAAAGCACCTTTCACAACTAAATTTGCCTTTGAGGCCAGTGTAGATCAAGATCAGACTGCACAAAATGTGCAGTCTGATCTGTTATCTACACTGTCTTCTCTTCAATGAAACACTATAGACAAAACTAGAGGCTCTGACGGGCCTGGAATCGCTCTACTGGCAGTGATTTTGCTTTTATGTTAGCATACATTATGAATTCATGATGCAAAAAGAAAACAAATACAAAGATTAAAACAAGAAATGCTGACTTCATCGCGTAAACAACAAATCGAAATTTTAGCCAATCAGAAGATATAATACTTTCAAGAAAAATTTGGAAGTACTTCAACTTTCAAAACTGAAAACTTTCCAAATACTTTTTGGGAAAAGGAGAACCAGCATTTTCTCCAATTTCGCACATTGTTTTCTATCCTTATAAAGACAAATTTGCTCATTTGAGCCACATTTCATTCGTTATTTTCAAATACTTTTATTTTGGACAAGAATTTGTTGATAAAGATTTAAGTCACCATAATTATAGTGTAGTTCAAATTCAGTAACACAGCTTGGAAAAAAGGTCTGCAAGTGAACTATTTATCTTAAACTTAAGGCTGCTAAGCGCGACTCACTGACCTTTTGCGGACAGTGCAGATCAAGATCAGACTGCACAGAACGTGCAGTCTGATTATGGATCTACACTGTCCGATAAGAAGATTTTTCATCTAAAAAAAGTAAGTTGGAAAAAGCATTATTTGGGGTTTTAATATCGGCTTGAAAGTTTTATTTAAGTTATTGAGCAGGATAAGGGTTAAGCTAATTTTTACCTTTAACATTGCTAACACTAATTCCAGGTGTAATACTTATAATTCTACCAGGAACTGGAAGCCTGACTAACCCAACTTTAACAGATCATCAGCAAATAATCACCAGGGATGTAGATGCCTATACACAAAAATGCAGTTGCATACACTTTGTAAACAAAAAAAGAAAAATTTTACCAAACATCACCGAAGGCCACCAAATAGCTTGTACAATTAAAAAATTTTCTGGGGGAGGCTCTCAAGACACTACTGAAAAATCCTCCTCCCTCCTCTTGCCATTTTAGGCCTCAGATAATACCTTTGGTATTACTTTTGCATATACTTTATTTTGGGCTACCCTATGCCCGTGATCACCATACTTTTAAACCGTATGAAATTTACCTGTATTTCATAAAATAAATTGTTTACACATGGCTGCTATTGGGCCTTTTACTAATACTTATATTGTGGGTTCTCATAAAACTTGCCTCATTATTCAAATAAGGTTATCATGACCCGAATGAAAACAGTCAGGTGCAGATTCTGTAAGAAAAATTTAAAAAAAAATTACCAAGAACCATTCATGCTAAATGCAGATAAAGTCAAATAAATGATTCTTGAAAAGCAGATAGCAATAGCACTAAGATAAGGCAAGCTAAAAATGGCCATGTGATTCAAATTCTACAAAATTAAGTGAAAGATTTTTATCATAGGACAAATTACATTGAACATGAATGAAAGGTGACCTAAATACATTAACAAAAGGGTTTTCAAATATAGCTTATAACTATAGATCAAGAAAAAAATGGCCAAGCCCATGGCAGCTATGTTTTTGTATAAATTGGAATTTGATCAAGAACTCTTTAAGTAGACCTTTATAGAATTATTCATGCAAAATATAAATGAATTCTGTCAAAAAATTTTTGATGAGAAGATTTTCAAAGATTGCCCAATAGCTAATGCACATTAAAAAAAAAAGACCCCTACAGTGGTAACCATGAATTAAACATAACAACATTAATTTATATCATGAAATCTAAAAGATTAACCTAAAGGATGATCTATGCCAACTATAAAATCAATTTTTGACTAGACCACATTGAAAGCAATTGCAGACAACAAAATGAATGTAGTACAAATGATGATTTTTGTCTTCGATGGGTAGAAAACATTGCAGGAAAAGGAGAAAATGCCGGTTACCAGCATTTTCACCTTTTCTAACAATGTTTTCAAAGCCTTCTTCTTCAGGATCGTTAGGGCAGATAATACGTTTGCGGATTTTTGCTAGATTTTCATTCCTACTATTGCGGATAAAATGTTGGTATCGACTGCGGATTGGCTACAAGTACAAAGACAAGAACAGTGCCAATGGCTGTTGGTTGAAGAGATGTTTTGGGTTGCACTTCTTGAATACAGCAGATTTTGAAGATGGTTTTGCTAAGATATAATGCCTAACTCTCCGGAAACGTGTGTAAAGTTTGCTGATTACCTAACTGAAAGATTTTTTGGACGTGGCTCAATATGTCCACCATTTATGTGGGCTTAATCGATATCAATTATCGATAAAATGTGAGAATTAAACAATATGGATTACAGGCACTTTTTTCACAATGTTTCAGACAGAATAAGAGTATGCCCATCATCTGTCCATAAAGCAAAAGTTTGACAAAGCACTTTATGATGCATGTGTTTAATTAGATTTACAACAAACAATTCAGAACTGGCTCGAGACCACTAAAAATAAATTGGTCGACTTCTGTCAAAGGTTTAGCCACGCCCTGCAGGATCAATTCTTACAACCTATATGATTTAAATATTTGGTGAAATGTTTTACATACCTATAAACTTTGCTATGTAAGGATCAATGTATAAAACTTGTGGAAGATACAGTTCTATTTCCTAATGCTAGCTTTAAACCCTTAGAGTGCCAAATTAACCCAAGGAACGCTTTCTTTCTCTAAATAAGACCCTTATGATTGCAATGCCAAGTTTGTTATTGTCGAGATGTCTCAGCAAAACCGACAGTAGAGATCAAAGATCAGACTGCATGTTTTGTGCAGTCTGATCTCGATCGACATTGGCCGCAAAGGCAACTATAATGGTGTTAAAAAACAACTGAAGTTGTTTGGCAGAATCAGGTTTTTTTCTGAAAGCTTCAAAATGCCAAAGACGCTGTAGTTCTAAGGTTTACAGGGCTTTTCTTTCCTGAGGGAAATATTAAGGAAATCATTCTCTCACTGAGAAAATAAGAACATCTTGTAAGTCAATTTTTTACTATGTTAACTTGCTTGCTCTCCTGTCCAAGACACAAGATTTATTTTTTGCTTGAACTTTACCACTCTCCTAAATTACAAACTTGAGTACCAACTGAACTATCTGAACTTTAAGTCTCCTTTTGCTGAAAGGCATTATTTGAAAGAACAAGCAATTTCGTTGAAATGATATCCCCTGCTGAAAAAGACCTTTTCAAAAAAAAAATTACGCAACCGCGTGACTCAAAATCGCCCCCAGTCGACCATTTTGCATCGAATAAAAAAAAAATATCGGCAGAATAGGTTATTGTACACATGTATAAAGTTTCACGAAATTCTGTCCAATGATATTGGAGATATTGTACCAGACAGACACAGGGATGGAGGGATGGACAGACGGACAGACAACGCTAAAACTATATCCTTCCGCCTTCGGCAGGTGATAAAAACTATATCCCTCCGCCTTTGGCAGGGGATAAAAAAAAAACACATACATATAGACTCTGATGCCAGGGTTCATACAGGTAAGGCAAAGTAAAATTCAAGGACTTTTCAAGGACAAATCTTTACGTTTTCAAGGACTAATTTATGAATAATATCTACACATATTCGTAAAGTCAGTACATCATTTTTGGATACAAAGTTAGCAATAATAGGAGCACTAGATGATGCAACAAGACTTTTCAAGACTGCCCTTCATTTTCAAGTACTTTTCAAGCCTGTGCGAACCCTGGATACAGAGACATAGGGCTATGACATAGATTCACTGTTTTTGACCAGTGGAGCTTAAATCAAGACCTTCCACACAAGTACAGGACATTTCGATGGGCAGGTAGCTCAGTGGTTGGCCTACCTGACTTGTGACCTTGTGGTTCTGGGTTTGATACCATGTTGAGACAAACTTTCCTTCTGGCAATTTTTCGCCTCTCACCTCTGATGCATGCAAGAAAAGTTGGGTCAGTGCTGGTGTGAGAAAGCCAGGAAACACATGCATAGATGCACTAATCACAGGTATATAACCTAAGCTGTTAAAACAGCGTTAAACACCAAGACAAACAAACAGGACATTCCATTTCTGCGTTCCTGCAAAGAGTTGATCATGCTCGACTTTTAACAATATCAATGGCAACTTCAAGTACATCTGCCAAAACATTGGATCAAGATCAGCCTATACACAGTCTGGTCTCTACCCAAGTCCAATCACATATAAGTGTATTCTGGCCTGAACAACCTCGGATTGACATATTCGGATCTTTCACAGTGAGTATCAGGGCCCGGTTTCACATTAAAACTTAGTCTCTTCTTTTTGCTCAAATCCACTAACAGACTTAGTTTCTGACTTAAGTTGTGTTTGCTATTTGAGACATGTTTCACTAACATTAACAGACTGAAGTAACATTCTCAAACCCTGATCTGACACAACCTTTCAGACTCAACAAAACAGAAAGACTTAACAAAGTTAACAGACTTACAATTGTAATTTTACTGAGCCGAATCTGGAACACTGTGTCAAGTCAGAATTCGAGAATGTTACTTCAGTCTGTTAATGTTACTACAATGCATCTCAAAAAACAAACTCATCATAACTTTGAAGATGAGTTCATTAGTGGACTTGAGCAAAATAGGAGACTTAAGTTTTTTTGTGAAACTGGGTCCTGAAGATTATCGTTGATAAAATACTTGGAGGGCTAAAGTTGAAAAACAATGATTGCTCATTAATTCAGCAAATTACTTTCTTTCCGGCAAGAGAGAAACAAACACCATATTGCCATGCAATAGTGATAGTCCCTGCAGGTTGATAAATGCATGATTTACTGTATTTAATATTTGTGCTGCTGGAGGGACAATAATCATCCTTTCCTTTATAAATACAGATTTAACCCTTTACCAGACAACAAAATTTTAGCTTTGTCCCAATTGAAAGCCTTTGCAGACGGCAAATTGAATGTCACTCACAATATAAAATTTGTCTTTCATAGGGTAAAAAACATTGTGGGAAAAGGAAGAAAATGTTGGTTACCAGCATTTTCTCTTTTTCCCACTATGTTTTCAAAAGCCTTCTTTCTCAAGGACTTTTAAAGTCGTCATTGTGTGGTAAACAGTTAAAACCCTTAACCTCCAAAATCATTTGTTTGTGTTTGAGTTTTTTTACGCCACTTTTAAAAGCTAAGGTAATATAACAGCTGCCAGTGCACCTACACATGTGTTTCCTGGCTTTCTCACACCAGTACTGACACAACTTGTTTTCCAAGCCACAAACTTCAACATGGATAAGGTCTGGTAAATTGTAAAAGGCAATCTCCAGCAGAAGATGTAACTGACATAAATTTAATATTTCCACAGCTAGAGGCACAATATTCAGTATATCTTTTCCTCTAGGAGATTAATGTTAAACTAGCATCAATAAACAGGACTCGTATATTACAATACTTAATTTCCATGCTAATTGTAACTAGAGACTTGGCTGCAAGTGCTTGAATTTCTATGGAAATTTAAGGGGCACAACTGTGTCATAATCACTTTGATAGTTACCCACCCTTGTTGCATAGGTTCCTCTTTTGATAGTAAACAACTTGTCCAAGCTTGAAGTTAATATCTTCAGTTATAACAAAGATAACAAAGATATTATAAACTGAAGCTTTCGCACGAAAATGATGCAGTCGACACCAGGGCTACAATATCTCGACATTTTCTCCGAAAACAGCCAAGCCAATAATTGGGATTTCATGGTTGCTTTTGTCTATAGTGCTTTAGCAAAGCTGACAGTGTAGATAAAAGATCAGACTGCACATTTTGTGCATTCTGATCTTGATCTGCGCCCGCTGCAAAAGCAACTATATTTGTGAAAGGCCCTATAAGGGTATATTTGAACTGTCCACAAGAGTTGTGATTTGGGCTCAAAGAAATAATCTCTCACCTCGGGAGTTGAGGCATTCAGCAACTTTCCCCCTGGTATTTTCTTGATCACTTCATTGTAGAGCTTCTCTACTGCCTGCAAAGATAAAATCAAAGTACTGAAAAGGTGGGCTATTTTCAGTCATAATGTGCTTTAGTGTTTTTCCTCTATCAATTGTTTACCCTTCGCCACACAATCCTGACTTCTAACTTTAGCAACCTTGAGAAAGAAGACTTGAAAACATTGTGGGAAAAGGAGAAAATGCTGGTAACCAGCATTTTCTCATTTTCCCACAACATTTTCAACCCTATCAAAAAACTTCATTTCATTTTCTTCCATGTTCAATCTTGTCTTCTGCAAATGCCTCTCTTTCCGAATAGTCTAAAATTTGTAATTTTGGGGAAGGTTTGTAACTAGTATTGGACTCAGTTATTGACTGATCAGTATTTTTCAGTGCTTTCAACATTATTTCAGTCCTATTACGAAAACAATTTGCTAATTCATGCTTTACCAAACAACAAAATTTTAGAATAGTCAAAATGGAAAGCATTTGCAGACAACAGTTTTAATTTGACTCAAATGATGGAGCTTGTTTTTGATAGGACAGAAAACATTGTGGGAAAGGGAGAAAATGCTGGTTACCAGCCTTTTCTCCTTTTCCCACAATGTTTTTCAAAAGGCTTCTTCCTCAGGGTCCTTAAAACATGGAATTGTGTGGTAAAGAGGTAATGTGTTTACTTGGCTTTACCAGTACTAGGCTGGGGCTCAAATGATAAGATTGGTCCTTGAAAAGTTGAATACATCATAGGAATAGGAGAGAATGCTTGTTATCAGCGTTTTCTCCTTTTCCCATAATGTTTTCAGAAGCCTTATCCTTGGAGTAGTATAAACACCAGGTTGTTTAGTACAGGGTTGATTATTAGCAGGAAATAAAACATGGGTCAGACGGCACTCAAAGACAGAGTCAGAACCTGTCCTCTAGCACTTTTGTCAGAACTGTGACCAGAAAGTCTCACACTGCTTTAGCACTTTGCCAAATAATCCCGTATTTCAAAAACCCTGAGGGTGAGGGCCTTTGAAAAGATTATGGGAAAAGAAGAAATGCTGGTAATCAGCATTTTCTCCTTTCCCCACAATGTTTTCAACCCTTTTAAGGGATCTGCCATCATTTGAACATCAATTTTATCATCTGCAATTGCCTCCAATTTGGACCAGTCAGCAATGTTTTTGTCTGGTAGAGAGTCAAATGAATTGGCATCAAAACAGGTACAGCCATAGGAATGCCAATACTCTGTGTGGTTGCTTTTTGAGTGAAAATTCTAAGTTAGAAAAGGGGCATAACTGTGTTAAAATGTGCTGAGAGTTACCTGCCTTTCAAGCATGCCTTCCCCTTTTTAGTAGTAAACAACTAGCCCAAGTTTGAAGTAGACATCTTTGAAAATAAAAGAGACATGAGAAAATGTCAAAGTTTTCCTCGAAAAGACAGGGTTTCAAAAAAAATCACCTAAAAATGCGCAATCATGGCCTTTTTGACCTTGAAAAGAGTTATTTTTTACATCTGATGACATCAATAAATGAAATGTGAAAATCAGAAAGTACTATATACCCCATACTCCTGCTGTTTTGTCAAACTATGTTGGTTACCAAATAACTTGCTGGTAAACTGAGGAAAGTAACCTTCAACCCAGTTAAAAATAAACATTTCTAAATAAATATTTCTAAAATATGTTCCTTTGAAAGGGTTAACTCTTTACCACACAATCCCGAGTTTTAACGACCCTGAGGATATAAAGCCTTTGGAAAACCTTGTGGGAAAAGGAGATAATGCTGGTAACCAGCATTTCCTCCTTTTCCCACAAGGTTTTCTACACTTTCACAGAAAATTACAATCATTTCAGCTAAATTTAAAGTGTCGTCTGCAAATGCTTTCAATTTGGACCAGTCTAAAATTTTGTCGTATGGTAAAGAGTTAGCAACTGTTTTAATCACATAAAATCTCCTTCAGCTGTGCATTAAACCCGTGACTTATCTTAAGTTATTTTCTGGTTATTTTTAAAGTTTTGAGCGTGTGAAGCCGGTGAAACAAAACAGCATGGGACATAATTCATACTAATCCATCATTGCACAGGAAAATGGCATTGTTGTTGCTAAGACATATAAGTGTGGAAAAATGTTATGATTTTCATGTTTTAAAATTAAAACAAGAGCACCTCAAGTGAAAGCTAATTCTTGGCTGTGGTTGTTTTTTGAGTGAAACTTCTAAGTAAAAAAGGGGTATAACTGTTTGAAAATGTGTTAAGACTTAGTTACCTACCCTTCTCCTATGGCTTCCCCTTAAATAGTAAACAACTAGACCAAGTCTGAAGTACATTATCTTCAGTAATAACACAAATATGATAAAATGTTAATGCTTTCCTCTAAAAGAGAGGGTTTAAAAAACAGCACTACAAAAAGGTGCAACCATTGTCCTTTTGATCTCAAAAGAGTTATTTTTTATATTTGATGACATCAATAAATGAAATGTGAAAATCAGAGTCATGAATACCCCACACTCCTTGTGCTGTTTTGTCAAACTTTGATGGTCATTAAGTAACTTGCTGATAAACTGAGCAAAGTAACCTTCAACTTAGTTCAAAATAAATGCTTCTCAAATTTGTTGTTACGAAAATGTTAAGAAATTGTGTTTATTACATAAAACCTCCTTCAGCTGTGTATTAAACCCGTGACTTATCTTTCATAATACTGTAGTTTATTATCATTTTCTTTGGTCCCAGTTCTGGTTATTTTCAAAGTTCTGAGTGAAGCCAGCGAAACCAACCACAGCATGTGCTGGAATTTGTACTAATCCACCACTGCACGGGCAAAAGACATCATTGATGCCAAGACGCATATGTGCAGAAAAAAGTTATGATTTTCGTGTTTAAGACTTAAAATGTATTGGAAAATTGGATGCTTCAAATTCAAAACATGAGCAGTGCAAGTGGGTGCCAATGCTTGACTGTTGTTCCTTTATAAGTGAAAATTCTAAGTAAAAAAGGGACATAACTGAGTTAAAAATGTGTTGAGAGTTATCTACCCTTCTGCTATGGCTTCTCCTTTTGATAGTAAACAACTACTCCTAAGTACATGTACATTATCTTCAGTAACAACAGAGATAGGAGAAAATGTCAAAGTTTTCCTTTGAAAGACAGGGTTTCAAAAAGAGCAACTTAAAATGCGCAATCATTGCCTTTTTGACCACAAAAAAGTTATTTTTCATAAATGATGACATCAATAAATGAAACGTGAAAATAAGAGTGAGCTGAAAACCCCACACTCCTTCTGTTGTTTTGTCAGACTTTGATGGTCAACAAGTAACATGTGGCAGACTGAGAAAATAACCTTTAACCCAGTTCAAAATAAACATTTCCAGCAAAGCTCACAGAAAAACAACTTTTTCCTAACCAATTACTTACCCTTTGAACACTTCAAGAAGTGCTGAACTTCAGATGTTTTTGCAGAGAGACTAGATCAAGATCATACTGCGCAGAACTTAATTTACTACACAGAATAGAATTTACTTGATGTTAATCATCTGAGAAAAGAATGGTATTGTCATTCTGATCAATAAAACCAAACTTTGCATTTCAGTGCTGTTATCTAGAGTAATGTGTGAAATTTCAGTGATTGTAAAACAAAGATTAGACTACTTGCGCAGGTAATGGATAGACAAATTGCCTTGCCTTACCCAGCAATTTCTCCTTTCCCACAATGTTTTTAAAAAGCTTTCTTCCTAAGGGTTGTTAAAACTTGGGACTGTGTGGTAAAGGAACAAAAAGATTTTATTTTAACCAGATTTATGAACTGAAGTCATTGCTCATAATATAACACTGTAACATGCCAATGAATACATCCAACTGGTAGCTCTATCACTAGATCAGGGGAAAAAATCAAAGTGCCTCAACACCTGTAAAGGTCATTCAATTGCACTAAACATTGCAGGTACACAAGTAGACCGTGTGGATGCCTCCATGAAAATTTCAGGCAAACAGTTGAAAATAGGTGACACAAAACAGTGTCTACAGACAACTGACAAGCTGATTCCTGATGGTATAATCCCTCAATTTGCTTGTTGGGGCTTCTGTCTTATTTTCCATATTCCTATTTACCTACGTTTTACTTATCTATTGCACTATCAGTGTTGTGCCTAGGCCGCGGGATTGCGGGATTCCCGCAATTTTTTAAACAATGTCCCTTAAAATCTAAGCCATTGTGGGATGTCGGGCGCTCACGAAAATCCGCCAAATTTTCCTTATCTGGAGTCCTTTTCGGTATTTACATACATTGTGTTAATTACAATGGGCACCTGCACGACGTAGACTGTGACCGCGGAATTGACTGAGATAAAGTCGCTTAACAGATATCCGATATTTAAACCATTCTTACCGTTGTCAATAAAACAATATGGCGAAATGCCAGATGCGGCTGACCGACTTTATGTCGAGAAATGTTAACAAGAAGGCCATGATGGCCCTGTATCGCTCCACTGGCTATTGCACAGTGGTGATCATCTAGGCTGATGTCTCCCAAGAAGAGGCCCTTCTCCAGCATTGGTGAAGTGTAACTATCTTATTATCCCATATTTTATCGGTCATGTAATTGACAATGAAATACCCCTCTATTTGTGGAAATCAATTCCAAACATTTCAAATGAAATCTCACAAAAAAGTTTGCAATATTTTATACTTTTATTTTATTTAATGTTCGATACAAAGAATCATTCACCAATGGCACTCACCCGGTACAGATTAACATATTTGAGATGGCCCTTTATACACTTACAGAAATAATAAATATAAATATGTTCTATATTGGTAAAGCAATAATGATGTAGGGCTACTCTATGGGTATGTAATAATAAATAGATTAACCCTTTACCACACAATCCTGACTTTTAACGACTCAGAAAGAGAAAGCTTTTGAAAACGTTGTGGGAAATGGAGAAAATGCTGGTAACTTGCATTTTCTCCTTTTCTCACAATGTTTTCTACCCTATCAAAGACAAAGCTTCATTTCAGGTACATGGAATTTGTTGTCTGCAAATGCTTTCAATTCAGTTCAGTCCAAAAGTTAATTGTTTGGTATAGAGTTAACATATGAATATGGTAAGTTTTCTTGTTTTGGCAGCTTCAGTTCAAGGTTTGCATCATAGCCTTGGTCAGGCTGTCATCACCAGATTGTGCCAGACAACCATCCATCCTAAGTTGGTCAGTTTAATGTATCATCATAGACTTGAGCAGTACATTCTTCTAGATAAAAAAAAATGTGGTTATGTCTCATTTTCAATACATTCTATCAAAAAAAGGATACACAAAGGTTATACAACATTAACGAGTAACAACATTTACACATTTTCCCATCATAGAGCTCTCGACCTTTGACCACCAGATTAACATAAAAGATACTTGTATGTGGGCTGATAATGGCCCCCATCCTGTATTGATTTTCAAAATTGCAGGTTGGCCATTAGATGAAATATTCAAGACATCATCATGACATCATGGCAATACAAGATGCAATAATAAACTCTGAAAAGAACTAACCAAAGGATGATTTGTTTTCAATAACACTCTTTTCGATGTGGAGATATTCACAATTTACTTCAGACTATAAATTATAATGTACTGGAACAGCAATGTTTTGAGTGCATTTATATTTGCATGGACAGAACAAGAGTTATTTCCTTTTATCAGTATGTAAACTTAAATCATATAACCAGTTATAATCTTTAATAAAGCCAAGCCCACAGCAGCCACGTCCATTGCCAGATCAAATTTTTAGCAAAGAATCTGAAATATGTAAAGCTTAGTACCATGCATATGCCAATTTATAGTGAATTCCAAATTATGCTTCTGGAAAAGATTTTTAGACGTTTTTCAATACTTTTCAGTTTTGTAACCATAGCAACAATAGCTTTTAACAGATGTTAATTATTTGAAGACATTCTAAAGAACATCATAGCAAGATGATATCTGTAAAGTTTGGTCAAAATTGGAAGAGTGGTTTCAATAGATTTCACTACATAAGCCAATGTAAAATTTCTGACCCCTGGGGTGGGGTCAAATTCGACCTTAGTGCTATAATTTGGGTACTCTTGGTAGCGGACCACCAAGTAAAGCCACACAAAAAATTTGGTAGTCTAACATCTGACCCCTGGGGTGGGGTCAAATTCGACCATAGTGCTATAATTTGGGTACTCTTGGTAGAGGACCACCAAATAAAGCCACACACAAAATTTGGTAGCCCCAGGCCTAATGACTCAGTACACGGAGATTTCTTAAGTTATGTTCACAAACATTTTAAAAAGGGTCATCCAAGAAACATTTCTGTGAAATTATTTCAAAATCTGACCAGCAGTTTCAGAGAAGAAGAATTTTTAAGAATTTCTTCATTTCCCTATAGTGCTAGTAGCCCCCATTCACCAGAGCTGTGTTTCTTGACAGATCAAAATTTCACAAAAAATTTTTGGAAAGGGTCATTCAAGGAACATCTCTGTGAAAATATTTCAAATTCTGACCAGTCGTTTCAGAGAAGAAGAATTTTTAAGAATTTCTAAATTTCCATATAGTGCAAGTAGCCCCCATTCACCAGAGCCATATTTTTTGACGGATCAAAATTTTACGAACAATTTTTGAAAAAGGTCACCCAAGCAACAATCCTGTGAAATTATTTCAAAATCTGACCTGCTGTTTCAGAGGAGAAGATTTTTAAAGAATTCCTTCATTTCTGTATAGTGCAAGAAGCCCCCATTCACCAGAGCCACGTTTTTTGACGGATCAAAATTTTACGAACAGTTTTTGAAAAGGGTCACCCAAGGAACAATCCTGTGAAATTATTTCGAAATCTGACCAGCGGTTTCAGAGAAGAAGAATTTTGAAGAATTCCTTCATTTCTATATGGTGCAAGAAGCCCCCATTTACCAGAGCCACATTTTTTGACGGATCAAAATTTTACGAACAATTTTTAAAAAGGGTCACCCAAGGAGCATATCTGTGAAATTATTTCAAAATCTGACCTGTGGTTTCAGAGGAGAAGATTTTTAAAGAATTCCCTAAAAAATTCCATTTGGTTGCAATGGCAACCAGAGTTTTTGATGGAATCAAATTCTGTGAACAGTTTTTAAAGAGGACCTTCCAAGGAACATTCCAGCCAAGTTTGGTCCAAATCCGCCCAGTGGTTTAGGAGGAGTTGATGTTTAAAGAATTGTTGACGACACACGACGGACACCAGGTGATCCTAAAAGCTCCCCTTGAGCACGTTGTGCTCAAGTGAGCTAAAAAGTTAACATACGGATGGACGCACAACAGACAACGGGCCATAACATAAGCCTGCTGGCCTTCGGCCAGTGGAGCTAAAAAACTTGTCTAGCACCAATCATGTATCACTGCAGCTTGATAATCAAGGGAGGTAAATAGTAACGAACTTTATCTTTCATTAAAAGAGTTATTTCCCTTGATTAATGTTTAAATTGAAGTGACAATATTTTGAAGCCCATGTTAAACTTGCGATCCCTGGAATGAAGGCAATTTTGACCCCAGACCTACAATATGAAACTAGAATGTGTGGTTATAAACAAAAAGATTTTTTAATCTTGCCCAATAAAAAGTCATGTAAAACAAGTTTGCTGAATAAAAGGCCCTGTAAAATATGTGATCCATGACACAGGTTTATCAAGTTTTCACTATAAAAGCCAATGTAAAACTTGTGACCCCTGGTGTGGAGTCAAACTTGACCCCCAAAGTTAAAATTTGGGCCCTCTTGGTAGAGGCCCATTATATAAAGTTACATGCAAAATTTGGTAGCCCTAGGCCTAAATATGGCTATGTACAAGTAGATTATTAAAGTTTCCTTATATAAGACCATGTAGAACTTGTGACCCCCTGGGGTGGGGCTACATTTGACCCCCCGGGCTATAATTTGGGCACCCTTGATAGAGACCCCCTAGATAAAGCTAAATGCAAAATTTGATAGCCCTAGCCCTTATAGCTAGATGCGAAAGATTTTCCTATATAAGCCCGCCCATGTAAAACATGTTACCCCCCGGAGCGAAGTCAAATTTGACCCTCGGCTATAATTTGGACACCCTTGGTACAGGTCCACTAGATAAAGCTACATGCCAAATTTGGTCGCCCTAGGCCCCATGGCTAGGTCAAAGAAGAATTTTAAAGTTCTCCCTATATAAGCTCATGTAAAACTTATTATATAAGCCCATGTAAAACTTGTTACCCCCGGGCAGGGCCTAATTTGACCCCAGGGCTATAATTTGAACAATCTTGGCAGAGGTCCACTAGATAAAGCTACATGCCAAATTTGGTAGCTCTAGGCCCTATGGCTAGGTAGAAGAGGAATTTTAAAGTTCTCCCTAAATAAGCCCATGTATAACTTGTAACCCCCGGGGCGGGGCCAATTTTGACCCCAGGGCTATAAATTGAAGAAACTTGGTAGAGGTCCACTAGATAAAGCTACATGCCAAATTTGGTAGCCCTTGGCCTTACGGTTTCAGACAAGAAGATTTTCAAAGATTTTCAAAATTTTTCAGTTTTGTTGCCATGGCAACCAGAGTTTTTGAAGGAATTAAATTTTTTCAAGAAATTCTGAAGAGGACCATGGCAGGATCATTTCTGTGAAGTTTCATCAAAATTGGATGGGTAGTTTCAGAGAAGAAGACGGACGGACGGACGGACGGACGGACAGACTGACGGACGGACGGACGCACGACGGACAACAGGCCATGACATAAGCCCGCTGGCCTTCGGCCAGTGGAGCTAAAAATAGAAAAGTTGCAGACGAAATTGAATCGCAGAGGACTGTTGAAAACCCCAAATCGATCGCGCCATCTGATCCTGACGGTGACCAGTGAACATCCACCGGCGCAGATACCGAACCATCGGCTTCTTCGACCTCCGGGTAAAAACTAGTTATATTTAGTGTGTCCCCTAGATTTTTCTAGTGTCCCCTTGAAATTAAGGTAGGGGGACACCTGTGTCCCCCAAAAATTTTGGCCGAGGCACAACACTGCACTATACTGCATATTGTATGGCATGTTCTACACAATGTCAGGTGTGAGAATGCAATTTTCATATAACAATGAAAGAAAAAATATTGTTTCACGGTGTATCAGCATTTATGATCATTTGGCATAAAATGTTGTACTAAAAGAAACGGACATTTGTCCTAAAGGTAAATTGAAACTTCAAAGATACTGGTAGGTAACAAAAACAAGGTAATTAAAGAATTATGGGTAACTGTAACAAAAACAAGATGATTAAAGCATTACCGGAAAACTTCTAACCCTTATAGCACCAAATAAACCAATCAGGAATTTTCATCTTCGGAATGCGACCCAAATAATTGCAATTTCATGGTTGCTTTTGTTGACAGTGTTACAGCAAAGCGGACAGTGTAGATCAAAGATCTGGCTGCACATTTTGTGCAGCCTGATCTTGATCTATACTGGCCGCAAAAGCAACTATAGTTGTGAAAGGCACTTTAAGGGTAAAGCCTTGGAGAGCCAGACCCAAAAATTTCACCTAATGTTATGAAAGGCACTCTATTATAGTAACCAGCATTTCTCCTTTTCTCATAATGTTTTCTTCCTTTCCAAAAAAAAAAAATCTATCATTTGAGCCATGTTAATTTGTTGTCTGCAATTTGAACCAGTCTAAAAATTTTGCAGTGTGATAAAGGGTTAACCCTTATCCTGCCAAATAACTTAAATGGAACCTTCAAGCCAAATGTAAAAGCCTAAATAATGCCACTTCAAACTAATTTTTTTGAGAAATATATCTCCTTATCAGACAGTATAGATCCAAGATCAGACTGCATGTTCTATGCAGTCTTACCTTGGTCTACACCGTCTGCAAAAGGTCAGTGAGTCACGCTTAGCAGTCTAAGAGTTAAGTGGCTGAACATTCCCTGTGAACTCCTAATGTCAGTGTAATTATGGAACTCTCAGATGAGGAATAATTACCAATGATAATAATGGGTTAAAAAGTTTACATGAAAATATGCTGATATTGTCAACAATAACTGAGCATCAATCCCTGAAATAAAGATGATAAAGCCTTGATTTGATTGGGGTTTTTTTTGTACGGTACCTGTATTTAACATTGTTTCCAACATTATTTCAGGTTTTATAATTGGGGCCACTGTTCACCTTTCCATGCTTTCTTGGAGTTTTTGTTACTAGTACTTTGCATGATATTCTTCCCAAGTCACTGGCTGCTTTCCCACATAAAAGACTTGGTTTGAACTCACTGTGCCTGTACCACTAGCCTTGCCATGTCACTACCACTGAAAGGGCCATGCACAATTTTTGTTATTTTTG
The DNA here is from genome assembly GCA_946811185.2 of Hippopus hippopus. Lineage (NCBI taxonomy): Eukaryota > Metazoa > Mollusca > Bivalvia > Cardiida > Cardiidae > Hippopus > Hippopus hippopus. The sequence continues at coordinate 47,119,346 of OX328104.1, read as the reverse complement.
TTAACAATGAAGATAGATCAGACTGCCTTTTGCAGACAGTGTAGATCACTTTAAGTCAACCTGCACAGAAGTGCAGGTGCTGTCTTATCTTCAACCAACACTGTCTGCTATATTGTGAAGAACTCTGGCTAAAAATCCCTGAAATTAAATGGCTGTGGTCTGTTTTCCTAATTGAGAAAGTCTCAATTATTAATCTGGAGCTTAAAACAGTAACTTATCATGAAACAATTAAAGACAAACATAAACAAGAGGACCATGATGGCCCTAAAGTCATTCACCTGGGCCCCGTTTTACTAAGGTAGTTAGGAACAAAATTTGCGTAAGTTTTACATAACTATAGTATGATGGCATGTTTCTGCCACGAGATACGAGATAACTATCATGATTATTTTAGAAAACTATTGCGATAAATCAAAGTTTCCTGGAAAGTTTATCTTTTCATTCTATCTAGATGAAATTTGCAGGAAACTTTGATTTACCGCAATAGTTTTCTAAAATAATCATGATAATTATCTCGTATCTCGTGGCAGAAATATGCCACCATACTATAGTTACGTAAAACGTACGCAAATTTTGTTCCTAACTACCTTAGTAAAACGGGGCCCTGGGCCTTTTCGACCCAAAATAACCCTTCCTAATCTCTATAAGAACATCAAGACAAATATTCTTACAAACTTTCCTGAGAATTGGACTGAAATTGTAGCCCCTATAGTGTACAAATCGTTTTGCAAAGATTGACAACGTGACCTAGTTATTGACCTGACGTTAACCATTTTTCAAAGTCTTCCAAGATATCATCAAGACAAACATTCTGACCAAGTGTCACAAGTATTGGACTAAAAATGTAGCCTCTAGAGCATTATTCAAGGTAAAAGTTGACAGGGGACATGTATGATGGACAACAAACAACAGACACAGCATAATCACAAAAGCTCACCTTGAGCACTTTGTGCTCAGGTGAGTAAAAATACTGCCTTCTGAAAACAATTTACAGCAGATGAATGAAAACAACCTTGTACAATACAGACAATCAATGTGAATATAACAGAAAAAGGTGAAAAAAAAACTGTGACAAAAGGAGAGAAATATTGTTCCTCCTGATATTGCTTCTGCTGCAAGAAGTCTCCTGTGGGTACTGATTTTAGTCTTTACCAAACAATAAAATTTTAGATTTGCTCAAACTGAAAGTGTTTACAGAATACCAATCAGATGTGTTTCACATAAAGGAAGTTGTCTGTAAAAACTGTCTGTAGAAAACATTGTGGTACAGGAGAAAATGCTAGTTACAAGCATTGTCTCCTTTTCCCTACAATGTTTTCAACAGTCCTCTTCCTCAGGGTCATTAAAACTAGAGACTAACCCAAACTGAAAGCATTCATGGGTAACAAAATTTATTTTTCTCAACATGATAGGGTTGTCTGTATACAGCTGAAAACAATTGTGTGGGAAAAGGAAAAAATGCTGGCTACCAGATTTTTTTTTTTCTTTTCCCATGTTTTTAAAAACCCTCTGCCATAGGGTCGTTAAAATTCAGGATTGTTTGGTTTTTCCTTAACCACACAATCCCAACTTTTAACAAACCTGTGGGAGAAGTCTTTTGAAAACATTTTAGGAAAAGAAGAAAATGCTGGTGACCAGTATTTTCTCCTTTTCCCAAATTGTTTTGTACCCCTCAACAACAAATTCCAACACCTGAGCTACATTCAATTTGTTATCTGCAAATGCTTTCAATTAGGTTCTGTCCAAAGTTTTGTAATTTTGTAAAGAGTTAAAGGTTAAGAAAAACATTCTCAGGTATGGCTACTGTGAGAAATGAAATGATAATCATAAAGGTATGGTTACAGAAATGAAATCATAAACACAAAAGTATGACATCAAATCCATTAACAGGTAGCACTGGATCCTTTTCCCTAATACAGAAACTTTCTCAGGCATCTGCTAACAAACACTTAGGAAAACACTGTGGCAAATACTAACATTTTTCAACAGGAGCCAATTTTCAGCATTCAAGTCACAATGCTTCATTGATTATTTCTGTAACAAAAGGAAATTACGGCCCACATTTTCTGTCCTTTTCCTCAGCTGTCCGAAAAAGAAGGAAGTATGCAAAGTTCATACTTTATGAATTTTATGAGTTTGAATATAAACAAGATGACATATCTCGGTTATGAAAGAGGCTCTTGGGAGTTTTTGCCATTGAATGCATATTAAAGAAGCCACAAAACAAGTATCGATGGCAATCTAATGTTGCATAACTGTCTTGCTTCACACAACTTTGGGAGACATAAGCAAGCAATTTGCAGAGATTACCTGTAACTGAAGTCTTTGAGTGCTTTTCACACCCAAACTTGCTTTTTCAGTCACTATTGATCATAATCAGACTGCACAGAATGTGCAGTCAGATCTTGGACCTACATCGTCTGCTATCCTGAGAAATTCTGGCAAAGAGCAACCTAAAAACAGCAGTTATTTGGATGGCTTTTTTTTTTTAAATGAATATTTTTATTGGTTTATCTGGTACTCTTAAGGTAATACCATGCTAAGGGCAGATTTACATGTACCGTTATGTGGTTTTAACAGAAAGTATAGATCAAGATCAGTCTGCATAGAAAATAAAGTCCGATCAATGATCTTTCTGTCCAAGAACTTCAGAGATAGTCTGGATAAGATGTAGTAGCTACAAGTGGACAAAAAAGATATTCAAGAAAAGAGAAAATGCTTTTTCACAGTGTTTTCCAGGCGCTCAGCCTCATAGTTGCTTGAGAAATTTGGGTTAATATGAAAGCAACAAGAAGCTTGTGAAGCATAACTGTTTCTCAATACCCTTAAAGCACCTTTCACAACTATAGTTGCCTTTGCAACCAGTTTAGATCAAGATCAGGCTGCACAAAACATGCAGCCTGATCTTTAAACTACACTGTCCACATTGCTGATATAATGTAGACAAAAGTAACCACTTTAAACTACACTGTCCACTTTGCTGATATAATGTAGACAAAAGTAACCATGAAATTGCAGTTATTTGGGTTGTACTTCTAAGATACAAATTTCTGTGCAGTTTATTCAGGGCTCTAAGGGTTAAAATTTTCAGACTGAGATCTTATGTTGGATTGTATACTTAAACCTTGGTTGATATTGTGTCACATGTACAAACATAAAAAATAAAAGAAAACAGCAACACAAACCAAGTATTATAAACTTTGGAATTATTGTATAATTTATTATTGTATAATTTATGTTTCTACGCAATATTACCGATTGTTTGTAAGAATCATTTAAATTTTATTTCTACGTCAAAAAAATCTGGTTTAACCCTTACCAAGTGACACAATTATACTTAACATGAACATGACTGTTCACTAATTGTTTACTTATTGAAAATCTGTTTTTCCCGAGAGCACCAAATTCCAGGGCTGTTCTGTCAGCATTTTTCGTTAAAAAGCATCTGTTTTTTGTCCATTCTTGGCTGGCTATCTAGTTGTGAATTTAATTCTTCTCTAACACATGAGCCATGTTCTGGCAAAATGGGGTTAAATAGATCGCTGTGATGCATTATACCAAGCAATTATTATATAATTATGGATCCATAAAATTTGTTTTGTCTAAAAGCTCACTGAATCACACGGTAGAGTGACACTTTGACATGCAGATACAGTTACTATACAAATAGCAAAAAGTTTCATCTCATGTCAGCCTGCGCAGGCTGACATAGGTCGATACTTTTTGCAAATGTACTAAGCCCCCTTTTCACAGAGCATGGCTCACATATTTTGGATGATCAAATAAACTGGGAACTAGATCTGATAATCAACATGTGAAAATCCTTATTGTTTTAAGATGATCTCCTGAAAAAGGACTGTACTAATACAGCCATGTGTTGCAAGCTGGTATTTTTTATAAATATTAAATGATAACAAATCTAATTATGTTCTTGAAAATGACTCTCCCACATATTGTGGTCTTACGTCATTTACTACAAATAGATCATCCAGACATGAGATGCGTATTTCGTATTTGAGGGGGTGAAAATGTTTGGGTTTTCACTAGGTATCAATATCATCAACTCTTTACCAAACGGCAAAATTTTGGACTTGTCCAAATTGAAAGCATTTGTAGAATCTGATGAAAAATCAAAGGTGGCTCAAATGCTGAAATTTGTCTTTGATAGGGTAGAAAACATTGTGGGAAAAGGAGAAAATGCTGGTTACCAGCATTTTCTCCTTTTCCCACAATGTTTTTAAAAGCCTCTTCTTCAAGGTCGTTAAAAGTCAAGTTTGTGTGGTAACCGGTTTATCCTTGTCTTTCACATTACTTCTCTTGCCTTTACAGCAAGTGTTGATCAAAGATGCACAAGATATAAAGTTTGATTGATCTACACTTGTTGCTTTACTGAGACATTCAGGACTACAGCAACCTGGTAATTGTTGTTATACAGGTCTTTTTTTTTGTCTGTTTTGCTTTTTCGGTACTCTGTGGGTTATCATTCTGGCTCTATATTCAGTAACCATTCTTAAGAATATTATTAGTCTTGTGCTCAAGAATTTTCTAAATTTGAAAGTAACACAACTTCTAATTGGCTAAACCAAATGGTTTGGCCAATCGAAAGTTGTTTTACTTTCAAAATCTAGAAAATTCTTCAGCACAAGACTAAGAATATTCTTAGGAATGATTGGTGAATAAAATATAGACCATGGTATTCTTTCTTAGTCTCAAGAATATCTTACTTCATAAATATTGTTGTGCACTGTCAGTACCTATGCTGTCATTCAACTGCTTCTACATCTTCAAAATGCTTGGTACCGCATGTGAGGTGATATTGTCCTATCAAATTTGAATAGCCAAAAGGTTGAATAACACACTAAGAGGTGCAATTTGAAGCAAAAAGGATGTTTGAAATGAAAATCAATGTACAAACAGAATTTTTCGTTAAAGAAAATTGGTCTTATTTTTTCATGATTATGATTAAAATGTCAAAGATTCTTTTAAAATTTGTTCTTGTATTTTTTCGATTAAAAAAGAAAAAATGGACACTGCTTAACCCTTTGTCATACAATCATGAGTTTTGAAAACCCTGAGGAAGAAGCCTTTTGAAAACTGTGTGGGAAAAGAGAAAATGCTGGTAACTAGAGCTTGGGAAGAATATTATGCAAAGCACTGGTAAGAGAAACTCCAGGAAAGCATGAATAAGTGCGCTGTTTGTCACAATCTAACTGAAATAATGTTGAAAAAGGCCTTATTCACAATCAATTGTCAGATTATCTGGATAAAAGCAAGCAATTAGCTTCCAAAATCAGATTGCATGCTCTGTTCAATCTGATCTTGATCTGCATTGTCTGCTACAGCAATTACATGTATATACAGATTCAGCACTACAAGGAATAAACAATGTCTCTGTGTCACTGACTTCTGAACCTCATCCTATTACAAACAATAGCAATGTAACATACATCAGAATCGAAAATGTATATTTATGTTCAACAATAAGTTCACAATTTCCCTCTCTGTCCCTTTATAGTTAGACAATTGATCTTGTTAGCAATCCATATGGCCCACCAGGGATCATATCCTTGCCCTTACCTCATCAAAACTAGTCCTGTCAAACGACCTAATCAAGTCTAATGCCTGCTAATAAGACCTCATCATCCCATCACATCCTGACTTCTCAGGTCAATTTCAAAACTTGATGCCATCAGGCCTTTGGAAAATGTTTTTTGAACACTAGCAAATTGATATTAAATTTTGCTTTTAATTAAATTTTACCATTTGATAATACCGGAATGCATTACTTTTCTACTTTAAATTGGGAAATTTCTGCTTTTGTAAATGTTTGCTTCTAGTGATGTCAAAATGTGTGTACAGAAGTTGAAAAACCCTTGAGACAAGCAATTAAGGTAAATCATAATTTGGACTATTATCTCGGAAAAAAAGAATCCCATATACTACCAGTACTTCATATCATAGATAGCTAAATCCATGTCCTTGTATAGTACATGTTCCCTTGTGTAGCTTAGAGGCTGACTAAAAATACAATGTGGAAAAGGGACTAATTAACCTACTCCGCACCATAGGATACCAGGGTCCTGGTTACCAAGGTAAGTATTGTGCGCCTTTGAACCAGACGGACACATGACGTAATTTACATGCATTTACTCTACATTTCTCGCGCTTTACGTAATATTGTATTGCGTTGTTATGTAAGGGGAGGTACGCTACAGGGAATTACAGAAAACAAATGTACCAGGTTTTGATAAAAGTCCGAACAAAAAAGGGGTTAGAAGCATGAAATAAATAGAATATTTGTTTTTTGTTCAGTGAAAGATCAAAATTTATTTGATCTCGTGCACATCAATGGTAATATTTCACTTGTGGTTGTGCCACTAGTGTAAAAATTACCGATGATGTTCACTCGATAAAATAAATTTTGATCTTTCATCGAATATTGCAGTTTCTACTTTTTAATGCCCATTTCATTGGTATTTAATGGTACGGTAAAACATCTCATTCATGACGTAAAAAATGTGTAATTCATGACGTCGTCATAGCATTAAATATTAGCAGTTAGTAGATCTACTGTTAAGAAGGAAGTTGAACATTATAAAAAGAAAACCCATAATTGGTACCCAGTAAACTGGCAATGAGTTTTAAAATTTCTCTTAGACTTTATTAATTTGTTTGATTTTTTTTTTTCAATTTATGATATTGAGAGAAACATTGCTAGCTTTTGAACTTCAGACTTGGTATAAAATGAGAAACATAAGGATAATTAAAACTCAGGGATTGTGTGGTAAAGGGTTATATATACTTGTCTACCAGTCAAGCATTCACATTTCCCAACACTTCTTCAAAATGTCACTGGCTCCAGTTTTTTTCATGAATGTCCTTGGGCAAGACACTTCAGAGCCCTAGCCTAGTACTCTAAAACCAAGGAAATACATGAATATGTGAGCTGTTGCCATATGACAGAAATAATCTTGAAAGCAGCGTGAGCACCGTTCAATCAAACAATCAGTTCTTCAAAATGACGGTTTAATTTTCTGAATTCTTTGTCAGCTGATTGTCTAGGTCCATTAGATGGCTAGTCCTGTAATTCAATCCTTTACCAGACGACAAAATTTTAGCCTTGTCCAAACTGAAAGCATTTGCAAATGACAATTTCAAAGTGGCTGAAATGATACAATTTTCTTTGACAGTGTAGAAAACATTGTTGGAAAAGGAGAAAATACTGGTTACAAGCATTTTTTCCTTTTCCCACAATGTTTTCAAAAGCCATGTTTCCAAGAGTTGTTAAAAGTTAGCATTGTGTGGTAAAGGGTTAAAATCAAAACAGAAAATGAAATGGTTGGTGAATAAAGCCTGAGCAGAATAGGAGCTGCTTTAAGTTTTAACACTTTACCAAACGACAAAGTTACAGGCACATACAAATTGAAAGCATTTCCATACAACAAATTTCATGTGGCTTAAATGATGGTATTTGTCTTTGAAAGGATTAAAAACATTATGGGGAAAGGAGAAAATGCTGGTTACCAGCATTTTCTCTTATTTCAACAAAGTTTTCAAAAGTCCTTTTCATCAAGGTCATTAAAAAAAACAGTATTGTGCAGTAAAGGTTTAAGTGTGAATTTGGTCAATGAAAGAAAAAAAGTTGATTACAGAAATAACAGAAATGAGGTGCTAAAAGCCTGACTTCGGAATGTCATCAGAGACAGAAAAGTGAAATCTGATAAAATGATTAATTCCCATTTTTTGTGCTGGTATATCACAAAAGCTTTTGTGTATCTCTTGATAAGCCAGCAATTTTGTTTGCACATGCAATGGTGTTGTTGAAAAGCTGGCCTTCTGTACAGAAGGCCAGGTTTTCAACAACACCATTGCATGTGGGTGCAAACAAAATTGGCTGCAGTTGCTTTTAGCAGAAAATCTGAGTCAAGAAGAAGCATAGATGTGTCAATATATTTGAGCCATGCTCTGTGAAAAGGGATCTGCAAAAAGTATGGACCCAGGTCAGCCTGCACAGTCCGAGCAGGCTGACCTGGGCCAAAACTTTCGCTACTGGTCAGTTTTCTCTATGTCCAAGGATCAGTCTACCTCAAGATTAACTCGGTAGTTACAATAAGTGGCTGTTATGAATCCATAATAATGTGATGACCTGCTTGATATCATGGATCACTGTGATGCATTAAGCCCCTTTTTTTCCAGAGCATGGCTCATTTTGATGGTTACGTGCGCTTGTAGTATTTGTTCCCCTTTTGATAATTTACAACTAGTGCAAGTCTGAAGTAAATAATATCTTCTGTGATAACAACTACGATAATATGTCAAAGTTTTTGCATGACAACACAGACACGGACCCATTAGTAGAAGAAGACGCCAGGGCTATGACAAAAACTTGATGTTTTCCTCAAAAGCAAAAGAGCTCAAAATGGTGGTGGCAAAGATGGAAGTGCATTGTCTTGTCCATATTGTTTTGCCATGAAAATTGCCAGATTTTATGCCTTTTCAGTAAACAGTTTTTAACCCATTACCTCACAATCCCTAGTTTTAAAGACAGTGACTTTTTACCCACCCTAATGTTGTATAGGTTCCCCTTTTGATAAGTGAACAACTTGACCAAGCTTGAAGTAAAATTCTTCAATAATGACAAAGATACTATAATGTCAAAGTTTTTGTTAATGTCATCAATGTTTCTACATGATGGCGCAGACAACAGACGACAACAATAGGGCTACAACAATAGCTCCATGTTTTCTTCCAAAACAGCTGAGCTAAAACTGGATACAACAAAAGAGTATTACACAAAAATGTTTGTCTGGATTGATACTGCAAAAAGCTTTCAGATTATTATTTCTATTAGATGTTGTTGTGATAAACGAATGAATAATTATTATCAAATATGAATAGATCTTGATTTCCAGTTAAACCCTTGACTAAGCATTCCTGGATCTGAACGATATTTGGAAAGAAAGCCTTAGAAAACAGTAGGAAAAGGAGAAAATGCTGGTAACCAGCATTTTCTCCTTTTCCCACAATGTTTTCTACCGTTCCAAAGGCCAATCACATTTAGAATAAAATTGTACTTGTCGTCTTCAAATGCTTTCAATTTGGACAAGTCTAAAATTTTGTTGTTTTGTAATGAGTTAAACCCTTGACCAACCATTCCCACGATTTTACAACAAAGGCTTTTTAAAACAATGACAGAAAAGGTATAATGCTGGAAACCAAGACTTTTTCCTCTTACCACAATAGTTTTTTTTCCCTTTCAAATTTAAATCCCACACAGCCAGTCATATAATTTGTTGTCTGCACATACTTACAATATGGACTATTCTAAAACTATCTTCAGATAAAGGTCAACTCTGCAACCGATGACAAAATTTTACACTTGTTCAAATTGAAAGCATTTCCCGATGACAAACTAAATTTGGCTCATGCAGTAGTTGTCTTGACAACAAAGAACAGATTATGGGAAAAGGGAGTAAATACCAGCAATTTCTCCTTTTTCCATGTTTTCAAGGGCTTTTTTGCCCTGAGGGGCATCAAAACACAGGATTATTTGGTCATGGGTTATAACACTCCTAGCACACAACAAACTTTTAGACTTGTCTCAATCAGAAGCCTTTCCAGAGGTCAAAGTAAATACAGCTCAAAAGTTGAAAATTGTCTATGGAAGAGTATGAAGCATTGTGGGAAAAGGAGAAAATGCTGGTTACCAGCAATTTTTCCTTTTCCTTCAATGTTTTCAAAAGCCTTTTTTTTTTCAGGGATGTTAAAAGTCAGGATTGTGTGGTATAGAGTTAACTCTTTACCACATACTCCCGAGTTTTAATGACCCTGAAAAAAAAAAGTTTTTGAAAACATTGTGGGAAAAGGAGAAAATGCTGGTAACCAGCATTTTTTCCTTTTCCAACAATGTTTTCTATTCTATCAAAGACAAAAATATCTTTTAAGCCACATCTAATTCATCAGCTGCAAATGCTTTCAATTTGGTCTAGACCAAATTTTTCCATGTGGTAAATGAGTGACAATACTCCCACACAGTAATGCCATAGAATCAATGTCTTTCTTGGACTCACCCAACCAGATTATTCTTTTCTGCTACTATTGTGAAAAAAGAAAACATATCTAGTCTTCTGACTAGCTCTGTGTTACAGAGATGCATGCATATCTGTGATACATGTGAGCTATAGCATTCTGTGAAAAGGGGGCTTAATGCATTGCCATGATGTCATCACATAATTATGAATCCATAAAAGTCCATTTTGTCTAACAATCAACTGGATCTGGAGGTAGAGTGCTCCTTTGACATGCAGAAAATTTACCAATAGCAAAAAGTTTTAACCCATGTTAGCATTTGCAACTGCGCAGGCTGACATGGGTCGATACCTCTTGCAGATGCATTAAGCCCCCTTTTCACAGAGCATGGCTCATGAACAACAATGAGAGGTTTAGCTTATTTAACCCTTTACAACAATCCCAAGAACCTGAGAAAAACGGTCTTTTAAAAACATTGTGGAAAAAAGAGAAAATGCAGGTTACCATGCTGGTAACAATGTTTTCTACCCCATCAAAGAAAAATCCCATAATTTCAGCCAAATTTACTATATCAGCAAATGCATTGAATTTGGGAGAGTCTGAAATTTTATCCTCTGGTAAAGAGTTAAGGAAAATTGGTATAACTAATCATTTCTTATTTGAAACATTATAACTGGTGGTGGGTGAGAAATTACTTGTATTATTTATTAGGAAAATCTATGGCCGAGCTAAGATTCATTACAAAGAACCCTTGAATTACTAGCCGCAACATCTACTGGTCCCTGACTGGAGGAAAAACAAGCAATTCCATGTAACCAACCCTCAATGGGGTTTGTCGATAAAAAGGGTAAAATCATTGTGAAAAACAAGAGGGCCACGATGGCCCTGTATTGTGCCACTGACTAATAAGTACATTAACCATACATACCAAACATTACAATTATTAGACAAAATGGTTTTCAACAAGAAAACTCACAATTTTCTCTATAAAAGCCCATGTAAAAGTAAATGTGGCCCCCAGGGCTAGACCATTTTTGACCCAGGAGCCACACACAAAATGATACAGGTCTAGGCCGTATAGTTTCAAGAAGATTTTCAAGGTTTCCTCAATATATATAAAGCCCCTGTAAATAATGAAACTCCTGAGGTAGGGCTTATTTCAATCCCAGGTCTATTTTTTTAACAAATCCAGAAGTTATCCACAAATGAAGCTTTATAGCAATTTTCAGGTAGCCCTGGGATTTATGGTATGGAGCAAGAAAACTTTTAGGATTTTCACTCTTTAACCCTTTACCACACAATCCCGACTTTTACCCACCCTAAAAGAGAAGGCTTTTGAAAACATTGTGGGAAAAGGAGAAAATGCTGGTAACCAGCATTTTCTCCTTTTCCCACGAAGTTTTTTACACTATCAAGAGCAAATTTCAACATTTGAGCCACCTCTAATTTGTAGTCCACATATGCTTTCAAACTGGACAAGTCTAAAATTTTGTCGTGTGGTAAAGAGTTAAGTGCATGTTGAAATTATGACCCATGGTCAGTGGACAAATTTTAAGCCTATGTAAAACATGTGACTTATGGGGCAGGGCCAATTTTGACCCCAGGGCTATACTTTGAATAATCTTGGTAAAGGTCCACTATGTAAATATACATGCACTATTTGGTAGCCTTAGGTCTTATGGTTAGGAACAATATGATTTTTAAAGTTTTCATCATATAAGCTCATGTAAAACTTGTGACTGCTAGGGCAGGGCTAAATTTGACCCCTGGGCTTTAATTTGAAGACTGTTGGTAGAGGTCCACTACATAAAGCTGCAAGCAAAATCTTTAGCCCTATTTTTCAGTTTGTTGCCATGGCAACCAGCATTGTTATAGGAATCAGATTCTTTCAATAAATTCTGAAGAAGACTAGGACAGGATTACATCTGTGGAGTTTGGTCAAAATTGGATAGGTAGTTGCAGAGAAGATGTTTGAAATAAAAGTTTATGCACTGATGGATGGATGCACGACAGACACCGGCTATGACATATTGCAGCTCACTGGCTTTCGGCCAGTGGAGCTAAAAACAGAAAAGCTGCTACCAAGCATTTTTTCTTCTTTTTTCCACATAGTTTCCAGGAGCCATCTTCTTCAAGGTCATCGAAGCAAAGTTGTCTGGTAAAAGGTTAAGACCTTGAGACATTACTTAAGACTATTATTGACCTCGTGCTCTCTACAGTCTGCAGGAGGATTAACCCTTCACCACACAATCCCGAGTTTTAATGTCCTTGAAGAAGCCGCTTTATGAAAACATTGTGGGAAAAGGAGAAAATGCTGGTTCCCAGCACTTTCTCCTTTTCCCACAATGTTTTCTACACTATCAAAAACAGAAATCATCATTTGAGTTACCTTCAGTCTATCGTCTGCAAATGCTTTGAATTTGGTTGGAGTATAAAACTGTCCTTTGATAAAGAGTCAAAAAGAATCAAACCCATTAAAAAAGCCATTAATTCTCTAGCACAAGCAATCTTTGATTTTCCGGTCTCTTCTGTCTCTTTGTGGGAGGTGCACAAAATGATAACATTCTATGCCAAAGATAAAACAGGTTGTGCCACATGGGGATAAGACATTGTTTGCTAAATATCTGCTCCTTTTCTTAAAATGTTTTTCTTCACTTTACAAGATAAGATTTACCTTTGCTACAAGTGTTTGTCTTTCATGTGGCTAATGTATTAGTCTTTGGTTGGTGTTATGTAAGATGGTAGCATCATCCTTTTACTAAACAATCACATTTTAGCAGCCCTGAGGAAGACGGCTTTTGGAAGTTTTACCCAGCATTTTCTCCTTCTCCCAAAATGTTTTCTATTCATTCAATGACAAGAAAATTTCATGTACAAACTGTCATCTGCAAAATGCTTTTAACTTTGGTAAGTTCAAAGTTTTGTTGTATGGTAAAGAGTTAACCCTTTACCACACAATCCCTAGTTTTAACGAGCTTTAGGAAGACGGCTTCTGAAAACATGGTGGGAAAAGGAGAAAATGCTGGTAACCAGCATTTTCTCCTTTTCCCACCATGTTTTCATCTGTATCAAAGACAAATTCCATCAGTTGAGTCCCATTCAAATTGTCGTTTGCAAATACTTTCAATTTGGACAAGTCTACATTTTTCGTTGAGTGGTAAAGAGTTAAGGAACAAGTCAACAACTACATCATCTTATAATTGTCCATATTGAAAGCAATTTTGCACAAAACAAAACAAACTCAAATAACAGGACTAGATTGAGAAATGGTTAAAAAAGAAAACAATGAGAGAAAACAACAAGTATGCTCTTTTGCAGCACCTTCCTTTTGCCAGGATATTTTCAAACATTTCTCATCTCAGGATTGTAATACCATCAGATAGTTTGATTGATGAAAAGGATTAAGCATAATGCAGTGTCATTTGACAAGTGCTGTGTTTGACAGACTAATAATCATGCATAAATCACACCCACAAAAACATATTTCTTCTGCCCTGAAATAAATGAGCCATGCTCTGTGAAAAGGGGGCTTTATGCATCTTCGAAAAATATCGACCAAGGTCATCCTTTGCAGTCTGCACAGGCTGACCTGGGTCAAAATATTTTGCTTTTGGTCAATTTTCATGTAGCATGTCAAAGGACCAGTCTACCTAATGTTGGGGATTGTTCAATAAAATGGATTTCTATGGACCTACAATAATGTGATAACATGCTTGGTTTGATGCAGCATAGAGATGAACTAACCCCTCTTTTGCCAAAGCATGGCTCAATCTAGACTTCTTCAGCAACAAAGAATAAATAGAGGATATTTGTTTTTTTCGGTGAAAGATCGAAATTTATTTCATCTCGTGAACACCATCGGTAATATTTTCACTCGTGGCAAAGATCGAAATTTATTTCATCTCGTGAACACCATTGGTAATATTTTCACTCGTGGCACACGAGTGAAAATATTACCGATGGTGTTCACGAGATGAAATAAATTTCGATCTTTCACCGAAAAAAACAAATATTCTATTTATTTCATGCTTTTAACCCTTTCTTGTAGGAGCTTTATCAAAATCCAGTACAGTTCTTTCAATTATTCCACGTGGCGTACCCCTCGCGCATAGCAACGCATTAAAATATTACGTCAAGCGCGAGAAATGTAAGGTAAATGACGTCACATTTCCATCTGGTTGTGAGTCGCGCGCAATTTACCTAGCTAACTAGAATATAAAAATCGGTATTTTCACTGGTCGTACCCGTGTAATATCGAAAAATATTTTCACTGCTATTTCTCAATATCCTACCGGGAAGCATGAAATAATAATTTATAAATTATCTTAAAATGAAGATAATTTCCTTGAAATGAACAGATTTTTGGTCATGACTTGGAATGACATGACAGAAAGGGGTTCTTTGAGTAACCCTTTACTAAAGAATCCCGATTTTTAACACCTGTGTGTGAGAAAGCTTTCGAAAAAAAATGTGGGAAAAAGCAGTAAATGCTGGTAACTACCATTTACTCCTTTACCCACATTGTTTTCTACTCTATAATAACTTTAAGCCAATTTCTGCAAAGTTTGAATTTATCCTCTGCAGATGTTTTCTGAATGTGGAGTCTAAATTTGTCCTTTGGGAAAGGGTAGAATTTAGAGCAGTCCGATCCATTTTACAGCAACCACCCTTGTAATGTCTGATCCAAATCAACACCAACCATAAAAGCTTTTCTAATTGCCCATGGCAACACAAGAGTTCAAGATAAACCTTACAATACATGTTCTCATTGTGTTGTGTGACAGCAATGATTTATTGCTCTTACATTATCAAGAAAGTTCCACCCTATAATGAAACATGACACATATGGAGAAAAATATAAATCATTCTAATAACAACATAACACAATTCATTATATTTGAGACATGCTATGTGAAAAGGGGGTTTAATGCATCTGCAAAAAGAATTGACTCAGGTCAGCCTGCGCGGACTGCGCAGGCTGACCTGAGTCAATACTTTTTGCAATGATTCAATTTTCTACTTGCCAAAGGATTAGAAAAAATAAATTTTATGTATCCATAATTCTAAGATGACTTGCTTGGTACAATGCATCACAGAGAAGCATGAACCCTTACCGTGCTGAATTAATGACTGGACCTTTTCAATTAGGAAAAACAGCCCAAACATTGATATTTACATATATAACGAAGTAGCAGCAGTGAAGATCTAAAATCAGACTGCACACTCTGTACAGTCTGATCTTGATCTATACTGTCCTCAAAAGTGACTTAAATGTGTTCCAGCACTGATAGGTTTAAACCCCTTTTTGCCAGAGCATGGCTCATTTTTATATGCCTATTTTCAAGTTGGTTTGAGGGCTTATCACTCACTACCCATTCTGCTTTTTAATGGTTTTAATTCTACACCTAAGGTGTACAACAACTCCAGATTGGAACTGATTCCTTACCAGACCAGTTGCAAATTAAAAACTGAATGTGACTCAACGACAGGATTTTTCTTTAAACTGGCAGGAGATATTGTGGGAAAAGGAAAAAATGCTGGTTACTAGAATGAAAGCATTTGGAGACTACAAATTAAATGTCACCCAAAAGATGGCCTCCCTTTTTAAAAGGATAGAGGATTCTTCTCACTCCTTTATATCCTTCTGCTAAAAATAAGTTAAATAAAACTTTCAAGCCTACAGAAAAAATCTGATTAATGTTATTTCAAACTTATTTTTTGGAGAAAAATATCACCTTAACGGACAGTGTAGATCCAGGATCAGACTGCACATTCTGTGCAGTCTGATCTTGATCTACACTGTCTGCAAAAGGTCAGTGCACTGAGCTTAGCAGCCTAAGGGTTTACTTTGTTTTAGTTTTGTTTATGTTGGCTTGGAAAGAGTGTTGAGGTTTGTACTTGCATTTAAACCTTCACCACACAGTCCACTGTTAAAACCCTTCACCAAACAATCCCTGGTTTTCACAACCCTGAGGAAGAAGCCTTTTGAAAACATTGTGAAGAAAAGGAGAAAATGCTGGTAACCAGCATTTTCTCCTTTTCCCATAATGATTTCTACCCCATCCAAATTAAACTTCAATTTTTGAGTAACATTAAATTTGTTGTCTCCAAAAGCTTTCAATTTGGACAAGTCTAAAATTTTGTCGTTTGGTAGAGTTAACAACCCTGAAGATGAAGGCCTTGGAAAAGGTAGGAGGATATTGCTGGTAACGAGCTTTTCCTCCTTTTCAAGCAATGTATTTTACCCTAACATAGAACTTAAGCTCATTTGTACCAATTTTGGCAGTTACATTCAATTTAGAACTCATCAATTGGGTTAAGGAACTCGAGGACCACACTAGGTTGGTTGCTCTTATTGATCTGACTGATGTGACACTGCTGAAATACTGTTGAGAATGGCATTAAACGTCATATATTTGGGCCATGCTATGGCAAAAGTGGGTTTAGAGCATGGCGATGCATTATACCCAGCAAGTCATCACATAATTATGCCAATAGAGATCCATAAAATTCATTTTATAAAACAACCTACTCTATCGTGATCTAAACTGGTCCTCTGAGCAGCAGAAAATTGACCAACAGTGCAAGTGTCGACCCAGGTCAGCCTGTGTGGACTGGGCAAGCTGACCATGATGGGTACTTTTTGCAGATGCATCAAACCCCCTTTTCATACAGCTAGACTTATTTACTAGTACAAAACAAAATCTAGAATTTTCAGGGTCATCGCCCATGGATAAATGAATAAATAAACTGGTATTCTTTGATCTGATATTAACCCATTGCAAAACAACTAATGTTTTTATGGGAAAAAGGCAATATAAAAAATTGAAGAAAAGGAAAAAATGCTGCATACATGTACCAACATTTTTTTCTTTTCCTGACATGTTTTCTAATATCTTAAACTCCATCACTTGAGCCACATTTACTTGACATACTGTAAATTCTTCCAAAATGGATGAGTCTAAATTTTGTTATGTAGTAAAGAGTGAACCCTCTACCACATAATCTGTGTTTAGTGATCCTGAGGAAAAGGCCTTTTGAAAACATTGTGGGAAAAGGAGAAAATGCTGGTAACCAGCATTTTCTCCTTTTCCAGCAATGTTTTCTACCCTTCCAAAAACAAATTTCAATGTTTGGGTCACATTTATTTCGTCATCTTCAAATGCTTTAAAAATGGATAAGTCTCAAAGTTGTTATGTGGAAAAGAGTTAATCAAGAAAGAAATTCAATTATTGTACAACAGTATGTTCACCTTTCATTCATGCCTTTCACAACTATAGTTGCCTAATGGCAGCCAGCACAGAAAATTGCCTTTGCAGCCACAGCAGGAAACAAATCCTACAGTCTGATCTTTGATCTACACTATCAACTTCGCTGTGACATTCGGGAGAAAGGCAATCTTAAATTTTTTTTTTATTTCTAGATTAAAAATACTGAAAACATCCATCTGTTGATAGTCGTCTCTGTCGGGCTTATACCTTTACAAAACGACAAAACTTTGGACTTGTCCAAATTAAATGCATTACAATTGCAGAGTGCAAATATATGTGGCTCACTTGATTATTTCAATCTTTGAAAGGGTAGAAAACATTGTGGAAATAGGAGAAAATGCTGGTTATTAAAACATGAGATACCTTGGAAAAGGGCTAACCCTTATGGCCAAATAAACCCAACGGACATTTTCTGTCAAAAAATAAGACCCAAATAATTGCAATTTCATGGTTGCTTTTGTCTATACAGATTCAGCAAAGCAAACAGTATCTATAGATAAAAGATCATACTGTACATTTTGTGTAGTCTGACCTTGATCTACACTGGCCACATAGGCAACCATAGTCCTGAAAGGTGCCTTAAAGGATTAAAGGGTTATAGAAATCTGTACCTTTTCAAAGAGGCAGTTAATTAGACTAAAAAAGGCTCTCCAGACACCTAATTAACAAAAATTGACTCGAAAGGAATAACACTCAAAATGAAAATTTCTTTCTTAAAGGCACATGAGCTGCCGAAAGTAAGCAATTCGGGTGTCAAAATGCAGACAAATTCAATTCATGCCATTTCAAAGTATGGATTTTTTCTTGCGTCTGACAATTTGTTACAGTACAGGCTGTCAAAGTTTCTGTTGATGACAGAAAAATGTTTTGTAAAACTAAAGCAAAAGTTGCGTGTTGTCTGTGACAGAACATCGGCCTCATAACCATAAGGTTCTGAGTTAGATATTGGGAAAGGGTGTCAACTTTGGATTTGTTCATTGGCCTACAAATTCGGCGCAAGTACTGGCGTATTTCCCAGGAAGCACAGTCGAGAGAGATTTGTGTAAGTTGTAAAAACTTGTTTCTCAATCAATGTAAAAGAAATATGTGTAAACTATTAAAGCAAAAGTTGCCAAACATTCGAGTTAAAGTAATAATTGCTGACAGAAAAATGTACTATGAAACGAGAACAAAAGTTGGCAACTTCTCTTATTTTTACCATACATTTTTTTACTTTTGCAGATGCATCGAAACCCCTTTTCACAGAGCAAGTAGCTCATTTGTATATTTAACTCTTTCCATATCATAGACGACACCAGAAACTTTTGTAGACAGTGTAGATCAGGATCAGACTGCACAGAGAGTGCAGTCTGATCTCTGATCTACACTGTCCACTGCTTTATTCTAGATTATGAAAGAACCATCTCTTGATCTTGTAGCAGACCTGGGCCCATATTCACCAACCATTCTTTAGAACTTTCTTAGTCTTGTTCTTCACATTTTTCTAAATTTTTCTAAATTTGAAAGTAACACAGCTTCTGACTGGCTACACCATTAGGTTTAGCCAATCAGAAATTGTGGTAATTTCAAATTAGAAAATCTTGGAGAATGAGATTAAAAATGTTCTACAGAATGGCTGGTGAATATGGACCCTGTATTTGTAGCTATAGAGAAAATGAAATTTATTTTTTCAGTCATGAAAGAGTTAACCAAAATTCATCTCGATATTCCAGATCTAAAAGGGGGTGTTTTCAAGTATGTCTGTTGCAAATTTGTTTCAGGAGTTAATTAGGAAACCGAAATGAGAGGAAAATTAACCTTTTCAATGGGAGAGTGGATTTTTTCTCTCTCTCTTTAACTTGAACATTGAATTATCTGTTAATCCTTAAAATGCTTTTCATGACTGTAGTAACTGTTGCCTGTGAGACCACTGTAGATCAAGATCAGACTGCATAAAATGTGCAATCTGAACTTTGATCTACACTGACTGCTTTGCTGAAACAGTATAGACAAAAGCAACCAGGAAATCCCAAATATCCAGGTTTTATTCTAGACTAAAAATGTCCACTGGGTGTATTTGGGTTTAATTGGCACTTCAAGGGTAAAAATATTCTTATGATCAATCACTGTTTATTTGATTCCCACAGGTAACATTTTAATTTTAATTTTGGGAAACAACGTGGGGGAAAAACAAAATAAATGATAAAAACAGAACAATTGCTTCTTACCCCAACATATTAGTTTTTTCAAAAGGATAATACCAGCATAATAAGTGATCTCCCTTAACACTATGGCATTGGTATCCTTCTGTCCACTGATTTTTTTTTATCCCCAGCTTTCACCGTATTATCAAGATAATGCAGAGTTTTCCTTTGATTAACCTTTGGGTCATTCAACCCCCTTCCAATGAATGACAGAAAGCCCACACTTAAATTTTAGGAGACAATCTAGAACAATTTTGGGGTACAGTTTTGAAGGGCATCAGGCAAGACCCTGGACTTGTCCAAAATCAAAGCATGTGCAGACTATTGTATAAATCCAATGTGGCTCAACTTATCGTCTTTGTCTTTATAATAGGTCAGAAACATGTCAGTAAAGGAGAAAAAGCCAAGGTAACAGAATTTCCTTCTTTTTCAAAAATGTTGCTAAAAGTCCAGCAAGGGGTCCCTAGAACACAAGATTTTCTTGTTTGTATTGGAGTCTAACACCATTTTAGAAGCTTTGGTCTTATTACAGTAGTCAATGCACCTACACATGTGTTTCTTGGCTTTCTCAAACCTGTACTAACACAACTTTCTTTCCAAGCTACTGACTATTTTTTCTCACATGCATTAGAGGTGAGAGACGAAAAATTGCCAGAAAGTTTGCGACAACTGGGTATTGAACCCACAACCACCAGGTCATGAGTCACATGCACTTAGCTACCTGACCGTGTTTAGAACTTCAGATTATCTTGTAGATAGTTAAAGGGGGCCTTTAGGATTTTTATGATCATACAGAACTTTAACAAGAACACTGCATGCCAGAACCATTCAACCTTCACCTGTGGTAATTCTTTATCAATGAGAAATCTATGTCAAAAAAAAGAGGGGCATATCTTTGTCAAAAATATTCTGAGGGTTACCCAAGTCCTGCCCTTCTAGTATGGGCCTGTTTCGAAAATTAAGAACTGGTACAAGTTTTAATTAAACATCTTCAGTGACTGAAAGGACATGAGAAAATGTCAAAGATTTTGCATAGCTGTACAGAGGACTTCAGGGCTATCACAGTACCTGGGTTTTTCTTTCATCAAAGCAAAGCTAAAATGTTTTATCACAGAGTTAAGTAGGGCAATTGCTTGCTAACCATTGATAAAAAAAAAAAGAAGAGTGTGAGAAAAATCATTTCGCCACGTTTGTGCTCTTAAAATAATTTCAATGTCATCTGAAAAGAGTTAAAAAAAAAACAAGCAATGAAAATACAGATAAGGAAAAACAATTGCAAATGTGACACACTGTGGATTTCTGACCAGGATTTATTTCCTGGGAAAAACGATTTCCTTTCATAGATGAAATTGTCACACAGCGGATGTTGATCATGACTTCTAGCATAAGTCTCAAAAGTCACAATTTAATCCAACAAAGCCATTTTAACTCTTTACTAGACAACAAGATTTTGTCCATATTGAAACTATTTGCAGAAAAAAAAAAATTCAGTGTTGCTCACATGATAGGAATTGCCTTTGAAATGTTGAGAAACATTGTCACAGGGCAGCCATCCTTATGTAACAAGGGATAGATATATCTTAAACACTGTATGTAATAAGAATGTTCACAGCTCAGTTGGTGGAGTGGTCTTTGGTTTTGAAAGTCATTGCAGGTTTGATATATGTGATGGTAAACAAATTTTGTTGTGTTTTTGTTTCCACCTCCCCACCACTAAAAGTAAACAGTCATGTGTGTGCATGATTTTTGCTTACAAAACATCAACAATGTCTGAACATAAAATTTTGTTTTTGGTCAAAATCTTGTTTTATGCAGCTTTAAATAATTATTTCTTGGGGCAGGAGTCCTAAAGCTAATATTGTTACGAACTGGTTTATTGCAGTAAATGGGAATAGAAATAACTAAGACGCCAAATTGTGTTCAACGTAATACAGCTGTAGTGTATTTCTACTTTATTTCCAAGTAAAAAGCGACAATACGAAATATTGGGGATAATTACAATCATCAACTGACAACAGTAGAGGAGTCTGGATTAAAAATATAAATTCATGTACACTCCCATAGGTAGATCTAATTTGCCTTTTTGATCACAGAGTTTGATATAGATCTAATAATTAGATAGGTAACGAACCAGCAATAGTGCAGTTAAAATTCCTCAAATAAAGTCAAAAGGTTCGGATGCTAATGACATGACCGAGTTGTACAAGCTCAACTGAAAGGAATCCCTGAACACATGAAATCACACCGCTTTTATAGTCTCCAGCCAGGCCACTGGCCCAAAAATGATAGATCTACCCAGGTTTGGTAGAAGCTACCAATATCTGGTAGAAGGCTTGCTACCGAAATCGAGCCGCTATCCAAAACTGGTAGAAAACGTCTACGCAAAACGGGTAGAAAGGTTGCGTGAAAATGGCCGTGATCCTGTGCGAAAGTCACCACCACCTAAGTTTGACTTAAAATAACGGGGATAAATACAGTAGCTATTCATACCTAATAAATAAAACTGTACAGTAGGATATTTAAACTTGCCGCCAAAGTGATGTCATCACCTCCTCGAAGCGTAACTATCCCACCATGCAAAGTTTAAAGATGGCTGACTATGGCTAGTTTTGGATTTCATACAATGTTTTCAATCACTAAAACATGCGAAATATTCAAGAATAAGGATGATGGCTTCGCAAGGATAATGCTAAAATGACATAATCTACACAAAAGCAACATTAAGAACATTCATGCTGGGATTGCCACGATCGTGTACCGAATATGCACGTAAACAAGTAGTCACGTTGACAGAGTGAAGGTCATTTACAGTGTAGCTTGGATTTACCACATTCAACTCTGGAAAAGACCTACTAGAATGAAAGCACTACCGTTTATTTCATGTGTAGCCTGGCTGTTTATATGTACTAAGCCAGTTTGCTCATTTAATCAATGGTTAGTTGCCAAAAACACCCTGAGGTCACAGAAATGGAGAATATAAACTGCAAACAAAATGGCTAGAGAAAAAAAATCAAAGGTAAAGTTTCTGTTTAGAACTGTTCACAGTTGAATGTTACAAGTTACACAGTTTATAAAAGTTTAAACTTTGCTTTTACAGTCACAGCAACAACCCTGGGGTGTTTCAATATTACCAGTAAGTAATATTCAGGTCACATGGCTCTCTTCAATGGTAAATCTCAGGGGCACAGAATTAATAAGCTACTTTCAAACATTACTTTAACAAAATACCAGTTTAACAAAAATAGCACAAAGCTTTTAATACAAGGACTGATTGATAAGTTGTGAGCCTTGTACTGAAGAAGGCAGCAAGATCCTTTTTCAGTCCTACTATTCCCTTAATATTTAAGGCTGTGTACCCAAAGACAGTGTCATTTGGTCTGTTTATGTCAAAGAGTTAGCACTCTACAATAAAGAAGGCAAGTGATTTTTGTAAAATTGACAGTATCACTGAAAGACCAGTGGTTCAATATTGGCATGGGAAAGGTCTAGCACCTAAGGATATCTATACTGATATGGTAGCAACACTATGGACAGATGCCCCTTCATATGCAACAATGAAAAGGATAGTGGCAGAATTTAAGTGTGGCAGGCAGAGCCTTGAGGATGATGCCTTCCTGGAAGGCCTGTCACTGTTGCATCCCCAGAAATGTTCAATAAAGACCACAATACTGTTATTGCTGACAGGCGAGTTACAGAGAGATGTATAGCCAGTACAGTCGGTATTTCAAAGGAAAGAGTACATTCTGTTCTTAAGCATAATCTTGCAATGACAAAGCTCTCAGCTTTTCGGGTACCAAGACTTCTGACAGTTGATCAATAGCACTGTGATCAAGTGTACAATTTTGTTGTCCTAGCAAAGAGTTAAGATGCATGGTTCCAACAGTTGACAGCTTTGGAAAAAGTGGGGAAAAAGAGCATTTGTTTGTAACAAGTAACAGCCTTTTTTTCTCACAACACTGTTGAAGCACAAAACTTTACTTTAACCCTTTACCAAACAATCCTTAAATATTCCTGAAGAAGCTTTTGAAAACATTGTGAGCAAAGGAGAAAATGCTGGTAACCAGCATTTTCTCCTTTTCCCATGTTTTCTTCCATGTCAAAGACAAAAATCATTATTAGATCTAAATTTAATTTGCTTTGAATTCGGTTAAGTCCAGAATTTTGTCTCTTGGTCAAGAGTTCAATATTTGTAGTTTGTATAATAGGTAATAAATTTTGTTAGGTCTAAAAATAACCTATACCGAAGCAAAATTTTGGACGTGTCCAAATCGACAGCATTTGCAGGCGACATATTAGATGCGTCAAAAGATGATGAATCTTCTTTTTGAAAGGGTAGAAAACATTGTGGGAAAAGGAGAAAATACTGGTGACCAGCATTTTCTCCTTTTCCCACAATGTTTTCAAAACCCTTCTATTTCAAAAGTCCTTAAAATTTGGGATAGTGTGGTAAAGGGTTATATTTCTCTTTCCTAGTCAACCAAGTCAACAGTATGTCTTTGCCATCTAATCTGCTGGAATTATAGCTTTATAACTGCATAGACTATAATTTTATCATTAACCAACCAGCAGAGACAGCCATAACAAGTAAGTATATTGACAAGCACACAGACAAACACAAGAGAATGTTCTGCATGGTGGAATGATTTGCAGGCTATATTACCATAGATCATTGAGAGCCAGTCAACTGCTGATGCATGGCCATAGATTAGAAACTCTCTCATGCACATATTACCTACCTATTTTCTTATTTTCTTGTAACAGACCTCTTAGAAACATGGGTTGCAAAAAGAGAATTTGGAGGTTTTTTTTTTCCAATTAGTGCTTATGTATTAACCCGTGTTTGAAACAGAGAATAGGGGGTAAAGTAGGGATAAACAGGGTTTTTTTTTTCTTTGAAACAATGCTTTCACAAGTGTTTATGTATCAATCCATAACTGAATGACAAAACTTAAGATGATTCCATCATTGAAAGCATTGGCAGATGAGGAATAGAACTTGACTTAATGATGGAATTGTGTTTGTCAGGGTAGAAAACATTGTAGGAATAGGAGAAAATGCTGGTGACCAGCATTTTCTCCACTATGTTTTAAAAGCATTTTTTCGAAGGGTCTTAAAAACACAGGATTGTTTCGTAAAGGGTTTAACCTTAATTCTATCAGGAAACCAAATTTTACTAGAAATTTTTTGTCTAAGAAGGCAATTATATCATCCTTATAGATACATTCTTTTTTTTCTTTGACTTTGAAACCTACAGCCTCTGAAGACAACAGAACTCTAAAGTAAGTAATTTCTCGGTCTGTAACAAGATTTTTAAATGCTTCAATCACACTACAAAGGTACCAATAGGCACTACCTTGAAGTTAAGGTAGTGGACCCCTAATGCTTCTAGTGCAACATGAAATAATATTTCTTGTTAGTTGATAAATAAGGATTTATACTGAAATAATACTTTTGCACATTTTTAACCAACCAGAAATTCCTTTGATGTATATCTTGAAATTATTTGTTGACACTTTTGTTAGTTTCCTGAAAAGGGAGGTAATTATTATTTCACTTTGTAATGAGAATATAGTGGTTTTAGATTTATAAATGGTAATCCTAAGAAGGAAAAAAAAAGAAAAAGTGGCTCGGTTAAAGTAGTACAATAATACTTATTTTTAATCATAGCAAATTTTGTAGAATAATATTGTAGTGGAAATAGCTGTTTTCCATTAGGGGTCTACTACCTTAAGAAATAATCCCGAACCCTTTACCAACAGGAAAATTTTTAGACTAATCGGTATTGAAAGCACTTGCACACAACAAATAAAACATGGCTCAAATTTTGAAAATTTTTCTGTTAAGACGTAGAAAATACTGTTGGAAAAGTATGTTATCAGCATTTTCTCCTTTTCCAAAATGTTTCCAAAAGCCATACTCTTCGGGATTGTTAAACATGGGATCATATTGTAAAGGGTTAACTCTTTACCAAATGACAATATTTTAGATTTGTCTAAAATGAAAGCATTTGCAGACGACAAAATGAATGTGACTCAAAAATTGAAACTCAACTTTGGAAGAATAGAAAACACTGTGGTAAAAGAAGAAAATGCTGGTTACCAGCATTTTCTCCTTTTCTGACAGTGTTTTCAGAAGGCTTCTTCCTCAGGGTCGTTAAAACCAGGGCTTGTTTAGTAAAGGGTTAACCCTTTACCACAGAATGACGCCTTTTGACGCCCCTAAAAAAGAGGCCTTTTGAAAACATTGTGGGAAAAGGAGAAAATGCTGGTAACCAGCATTTTCTCCTTTTCCCACAATGTTTACTAGACATTCTGATACAAATCCCATCATTTGTGCCATATTAAGGTTGTCATCTGCAAGTGCTTAAAAATTGGACCTGAACAAAATATTGTTGTTTGGGAAAGAACAATGTCTTCGAAGTATTCAGCTGCTAGTTTTCTCTAACCCTTTACTTAACGGCAAAATTTTGGACTAGTTCAGATTTAATGCATTTGTAGCTGACAAATTAACCCTTTCCCAAACAATCCCTGGTTTTCACGACCCTGAATAAGAAGCCTTTTTAAAACATCGTGAGAAAAGGAGAAAATGCTGGTAACCAGCATTTTCTCCTTTTCCCACAAAGCTTTCTACCCTATCAAAGAAAAGTTGCGTCATTTGAGCCACTATGAAATTGTCGTCTGCAAATGCTTTCAATTTGGATAGGTCTTAAATTTTGCCGTGTGGTAAAGGGTTAAGGCAATTATAAAACAAAATTGGTATTATCAGCTGGTAGACAAATAAAAGAACTTGTAAGTTCAAGGTTGTTCTGACAAAATAATTACTGAAATACTTGGACATTGTAGATCAAAGATCAGATAGCACATTCTAGTCTGATCTAAATCTGTAATATCTAAATAAAGCAACACTTTTCATAAAAGTGTTAAAGTCATTAACTCTTTACTGGACTATAAAATTTTAGACCCATCCAAGTTGAACATATTTACACACAAAAAATAAAATGTAGATGAAATGATGGTAATAGTCTATGAAAGGTTAGATAAGATTGTGGGAAAAGGAGAAAATGCTGGTTACCAGCATTTTTTCCTTATCCCAAACGGTTTTCAGAAAGCTATTTCCTCAGGGCCGCTTAACCCTTAAAGCGCTGGAACCAACTTAAGTTTTTTTTGTGGACAAAGTAGATCAAGATCAAACTGCACAAAACGTGCATACTTTGTTACATACTCTGGCCCAAACACCCTTGAAATACCAATATTTGAGCTGTTGTGACATACTGAAGAGGTCCATTTCATTAATTCAGCATTCTAAGGGTTAAACTTGGGACTGTGTGGTAGATTTAAAAGAGGAGAAAAATTGAATTTGGCACCAAAAGCCGAGATGTATTGATTCACTCTAAACTAAACAAAAACACAAAAACTGACAGCTCTAGAATTAAACACAATTAAGTTCTTTGCACTCTACGTGTAACACAAAATATCTTTACAAACTGTGAAGTCTCATGTCAGATTGCACAAAATGTGCAATCTGATCTTGGTCAACACTTTCTGCTAGTTTTAGAGGTATGCTTTAGTAAAGAAAATCTTGAAAAGGTAATATTTTGTCCTCTCTTATGTCTTATATTTCTAGTTTGTTTGCTTTCACATGCAAAGCTTTAGATAGGCAATAAAAAGCCAAGAATGACAGGTTAATGACTTCCAGAAATATCAGCTATAAATTTTAAAATATTGAAATCCTTTAACTTTTATCAAACAATCCCAAGTTTTTGACTGCCCTGAAAAAGAAGCCTTTTGTTTAAACATAGTGGGAAAAGGAAAAAATGCTGGTGAACAGCATTTCCTTTTCCAACAAGTTTTTCTAATTTTTCAAGCATAAACATTTTGTCTTCATTAAATTTTGTCATTAACAATCGAGTCATGCTCTGTGAAAAGGGGATTTTAAAAACTTGCAAAAAGTATCAAACTAGGTCAGCCTGCTCAGTCCGAGCAGGCTGACCTGGGTCACTCCTTTTTGCCTTAATTGAATTTTCTGCATGTCAAAGGACCGTACTATCTCAATGATTCTGTCAGTTGTTAGACAAAATGGATTTTATAGATCCATAATTATGAGACAACTTGCATGGTTTAATGCACCACAGTGGGGTATTAAACCCCCTTTTGCCAGACGGTGGCTTGATTGTTTTCAATATGGCCAATTCTTAACACTTATCCTGCTCAATAACTAAAATGAAATTTTTGATTCGACAATCAAAACCCAAATATTACTTTTTTACATGTATGTTTTGGGAAATAATATCTCCTTGGCGGACAGTGTAGATCCAAGATCAGACTGCACATTCTGTGCAGTCTGATCTTGATCTATGCTGTCTGCAATAGGTCAGTGAGTTGCACTTAGAAGCCTAAGGGTTAAATTTTGTCAACTTGTAAAGATTTATCATTAGTGTGCTGAACAAAAGTAACAGGCAATTTCGTTCTAGAACCAAGACTCTGATAATTTGAATTTCGATGTTTCTCTTGTCCAGATTATCTCAGCAAAACACAAAATGTAGATCAAAGAGCAAACTGCGCATTTTGTGATCTTGATATGCACTGGCTGCTAAGGCAACAAAAGTCCTGGGTCCATTCTCACCAACCATTCATAAGAACATTCTAACTCTTATTCTCCAAGATTTTCTGATTTGAAAGTAACACAAATTCTCATTGGCTAAACCATAGGGCTTAGCCAATCAGAATTTGTTTTACTTTCAAATTTAGAAAATTTCGGAGAATAAGACTAAGAATGTTCTTACAAATGGTTGGGAATATCGACCCTGAAAAGCACTTGAAAGACTGACTGTTACTTATTTACCTTAGATCAGCAATAAATAGGCCCCTGAATAGCATGTTTCAGTCAAGAAGGCTTTATACATTAATCATACTGTCCATCCAATGTCCATTCCCCCTATAGATCAATAAAACATTTTTTTTCTCCCATAAAACAACATCAATTAATTACTCTGGATGCATTCCAGTAATCAACCAGCTAGGGATTATTGACTCTTAACCTGCTAAATACGTGAAATGAAACTTTTAAGCCAAGAGTAAATGCCAAAATTTTGCTATTTCAAAGATATTTTTAGGGGAAGGGGGATATTTCATTAACAGACAGTGTAGATCTAAGATAAGACTGCACATTCTGTTCAGTCTGATCTTGATTGAGGTTGTCCGCAAAAGGTTTTTGAGTCACGCTTAGCAGCCTAAGTGTTAAGTACTTGATCTAAAGGGGTCTTGATCAGTAATACCTGTGACCTTTTAGCAAACAATATGCTGTTGATAAAGGATCCCCTCTTCTGTGTTTTGAAATTGTTGTTGGATAGCTATGATGCTTACTTAAAACAAGAGGACCAAGATGGCCCTGTATCACTCCACTGGTTAGTAAGTATAAACCCTGCACATCAAACATTACAATTCTTGGCCAGTTGGTTTCTAACTTGAAAACACAAAATTTTCTCTACAAAATCCCACGAGAAAGTTACGACCCCAGGGCAAAGCCATTTTTGACCACAAAGCTATAATTACTTGAATCCTGGTAGAGGTCCACAAGATAAAGCCCCATACCAAATATTACAGGTCTAGAATGTATGGTTATAAACAAGAAGATTTTCAAAGTTTCCTCAATAAAAGGCCCTGTAAAACATGAGACCCCTGAGACAGGGCTTATTTTGATCCCAGGGCTAAATTTTGAACAAATTCAGAAGTGAACCACAACATGAAGCTATGTGCCAAATTTGGTAGCCCTAGGATTCATGGTTTGGAGCAACATTTCTTTGAATTTTCACTCTATAAGCACTGACCAATGGGCCGATTAAGACACAAGGGCTTTATTTTAATAGTCTAGGTAGAGGTCCATAAGGTAACATAAGATATATGTGTATATGCAAAATTTGGTAGCCCTAGGTCTTATGGTTAGGAATGACAAGATTTCTAAAGTTTTCACTATATAAGCCCAAGTAAAGCTTGTTACCCCTGGGGTGGGGACAAACTTGACCCTAGGGCTACAATTTGGGCCCTCTTGGTAGAGGCCCACTAGATAAAGCTGCATGCAAAAATGGTTGCCCTAAGCCTTATGGCTAGGTACAAGGAGATTTTTAAAGTTTTCCCTATTTAAGCACATGTAAAGCTTGTGACCCCCCGGGAAGGGGCCATTTTTGACCCCAGAGCTATAATTTGAAGAAATTTGGTAGAGGTCTATTTAATAAAGGTACATCCCAAATTTGGTAGCCCTGGGCCCTATGTTTTCAGACAAGAAGATTTTCAAAGATTTTCAATGTTTTTCAGTTTTGTTGCCATGGCAACCAGAGTTTTTCAAGAAATCTGAAGAGGACCATGGCAGGATCATTTAAACTGTGAAGTTTCATCAAAATTGGATGGGTAAGTTCAGAGAAGAAGATGTTTGAAATAAAAGTTAACACATGCACGGACGGACGCAGGACACTGGCCTTTGGCCAGGGGAGCTTATAAAACTATTATTACAGATTAATAACACTTATTTGTATATCTGCATCCATCAGCATTAATGAACACATAATACCTTTTAACTAACAAATTTTTTGTTGATATGGCAGACTGATAGGGGTTTGACCGTTGACATGATGTGTACTACTAACCTGGAATCAGCGCACCTATTTTCAAAAGCACTAACAGTGGCCTTATTTCATTCTTTTAACTCTCTGCCGGAATAACATTATTATGACCTCTGTCCACAGTAAAAAATACAATGCACATGCCTCAAAATACTTTCCACTGACACTAAGAAAGATTTTTTTCAT
The DNA here is from genome assembly GCA_946811185.2 of Hippopus hippopus. Taxonomy (NCBI): domain Eukaryota; kingdom Metazoa; phylum Mollusca; class Bivalvia; order Cardiida; family Cardiidae; genus Hippopus; species Hippopus hippopus. The sequence goes on along the minus strand of OX328104.1, from coordinate 47,089,062 downwards.
ATCCCCTTGGCAAAATATTCTGTGCAGTCTGATCTTGATATGTCATCTGCAACAGCCCCTTAATGTTTTTTGCATATGTCACTAAAAAAGTTAATATAAAAACAGTTTTGGAAGTTTGAAAAACAGTTTGAAGTAAATATGTATCTTCAGTAATAACAGAGATATTATAAAACAAGAGGGCCATGATGGCCCTGAAGTCGCTCACCTGAGCCTTTTGACCAAACATGATCCATTTTAAACCTCTTTCGAGATATTATAACAAACATTCTAACATGCTTCCATAATTATTGGATTGAAAATTAGGCCTCCAGTTTGTACGCAAGCTTTTTCTAGACAAATCCATGTCATCAAGACAAACATTTTGATCAAGTTTCATTAATATTGAATTTAAATTGTGGCCTCTAGAGTTTACACAAGGTTTTTCTAAAATTTGACCTAGTGACCTAGTTTTTCATCCGACCTGACCCATTTTCAAACTGGTGTAAGATGTCATCAAGACAAATGTCCTGACCACATTTCATGAGTATTAGACAAAAATTTTGTGGCCTCAAGAGCATACACAAGGTTTTTTAAAGATTTAACCAAGTGACCTAGTTATTGACCCGACGTGACCCATTTTCAAAATCCTCTAAGATAACATCAAGACAAACATTCTGACTAACTTTACAGAGTATTACACTGAAAATGTGGCCTCTAGAGTATACACAAGGTTTTTCAAAGATTTGACCTACTGACCTAGTTTTTGAACCAGCATGACCAATTTTCAAACTCATCCAAGATATTATTAAGGTAAACATTCTGACCAAGTTTCAAGAGTATTGAACTGAAAATGTGTCTGCTAGAGCGTATACAAAGTTATTCTAAGGTTTGACCTAGTGACCTAGTTATTGACCGGACATAAACCGTTCTAGAACTCATCCGAGATACCATCAAGACAAACATTCTGACCAAGTTTCAAGAGTATTGGACTGAAAATGTGGCCTCTAGAGCGTACACAAGGTTTTTCTAAGATTTGACCTAGTGACCTAGTTTTTGACCTTAGTTAAACTACCTTTAACTTCAGTTTTAATATTTTTAAACTCTTGAGGCTCTTTTTCAATTATAAGTTGTTAAAGTGCCTTTTATTTCATTTTTCATATTTTAAAATTCTTGAGAATATAAAACAAAAATTGCGAAACTTTCGCCAGTATCTGACCAAACAAAAAATTAACATTTCCTGTTTCATATGAACAAGTCTAATGGACAAATCATACCATAATGTCTTCTGGGATAAGCTCTTCTGACCTTTGGTCCTGAGAAAAAAACAACAAACCCTCTTGATTGTCACTGCATTGAAAAGTAATTTGCTTGTTCTTATGTGTTGTCTGCGCATGTCATATTCTTCGAAGATCGACTTGTCTGCTATGACATATCACTATCCTGTACAGGATAAATATCAATATACTCTATGTAAACTAAAAAATCTGCCGCTAAAACAGTAGCAAGCAGAAAATGACTATCAATAATACGTCTGTGGAAAAATTAAGCCTATTTTTTGCTCCAAATTTCCATCATTTTCTCCTTTTCCCACAATGTTTTCTACCCCATCAAAGACAGAACAATTTTGTCATTTGAGACAGCTTAAATTTGTCGTTGTGCAAATGCTTTCAGTTTGCTCAAGACCAAAAAAATGGTGTGTGTAAAGAGTTTAGAGAAGAGCAGAGTTCCAGATATCAGGGAGAAACTTTTTCAAAAAGCATTATTCCTTCCACAAAACCTATGTTGTTGGTACACAGAATTTACAAAATAACACAACATAAAACCTTAGAGCACCCAATAAGCCAAACAGACTTTTTAGAGTTAGAAATGAGACCGGAATAATTGTAATATTATGACAGCTATGGCCTGTTACAGTTTTCAAGCAAAGCGGACAGTGTAGATCAACAGTCAAACTGCACATTTTGTGCAGTCTGATTTTGATCTACAATGTTCACAAAAGCAACTATAGTTGTGAAGGGCACTTTGAGGGTTAAAGAGTACCCAGATCATCTCATTTAAAGAAGATCATAAACAAGAAATACCTTTAAAAAAGATAGTGTAAGAGATACTGGAATATGAATACTGAAACTCTTTTGTTGCCCAGTATGAAGAAGGATAACGAAAAGTAATCTCACAAGCGATTGCCTCTTTTTCCTCACCTTTTTTCATTTTGTTGAAAAGTAGGTTAGTTATTGGGATAATGAGTAATGAGTATGAAAATAATTAATTTCCAAATATAACAAGAAAAGTATCATTCTCTACTGCATTACTTTGCTTTAGTATGAATCAAGGCATCGTAGTATCGATTAGCTGTATAAATAGTGGTTTCATAAATGTGCAAGCAAATATGGCAGTAGGGCCCATCGATTAAACATGTGCACATTTTTTACTAATCGCAAATTACCATCTATTCATTCTCTATTAGTACCAAGAAGTAGGTCAAAAGCCAGCTGTTCAGCTACGCCGAAAAAAGAACAATATAAGGTTTGTTTGTTTGATTGAATGGGGGTTTACACTGCTTTCAACATTATTTCAGTCATATCATGGCGACGGCTCACATATGTATTTCCTGGGTTTCACCAGTACCAGGCTGGGCTCTGAGGTGTCTTGCCCAAGGACACTCCCGTGAAAAAGCCAGCTGATCAGGTGGGAATCAAACTTGGGGCCTCCAGGTCATGAGTCCCACACTCTACCACTGAGCCACAGGACCCCTCCAATATAAGGTACTTTCCTTATCTGCAGCCCTGGGTCAAAGGTGGCTACTCACATGTGATATGTTTGATTAGGTTAATGTAGAGAGATAATCAGCAGTAAATGAGAAAGCCAATCATCCTAGTTATACAAATGAGAAAAAGGTTGTTTGCTGTTTATGTAACAAATAATCTTCTAAAGTTTTCCCAGGAAAATATGAATGCAGAGGGAAAAGATGGTACAATATACAAAAGGCAAGTCAGGTGCCCATGCTTTGAAAAGCAGTTTATGCTCAGCTTTATGCTTTATGCTTTTATGCTCAACCTTAAACATTTTATTCATGCTTTGGAGAGTGAGAACTTCTGAAAAGTAGATATTTTTCTTGGGCCAATAGGGAAGGAATAATTGTTCTAAAAGTTACGAATTTACTCCATTAGTTGTATCAAATTATATTTACATAACTTTGAAACTTTAAAATTTCATACTCAACTTAGATAAGCACCATCAAACACGTTTTATAAGCACTCAGAGCCAGGATAGTTCATTAGAATAATCTCAGTATGGAATATCATTTCAATCTTTACCAAAGACAAAATTTGGGAATCATCCAAGTTGATGGATTGATTGATTGTATGGTGTTTAACAGCGTTTTCAACATTATTTCAGCTTTATCGCAGTGGCCAGTGCACCTATCCATGCCTTTCTGGAGTCTCTTTTAGCAGTACTCCGCACAATTTTCTTTCCAAGCCACTGGCTGCTTTCCAATATAACCATTGTCGAAACAATATTCAGCGATGTCATCCAAGTTGACAGCAGTTGCAGACTACAAATTAAACATAGCCCAAAAGATGACTTCTACCTTTGATAGGGTAGAAAACATTGTGAGAAAAGGAGAATATGCTGGTTACCAGCATTTTCTCCTTTTCCCACAACATTCTCCGGAATCTTTTCCCTGAGAATCAGTAAAACACAAGCCTGTTTGGTAAAGGATTAATGACCCTTCCTCAAGAATAAAAAATATTCAGGACTGTTTGACATGAGGTTAATTAATACACTCTAGCAACATCTGAGAGGGTGCAAAATATACTTTGAAGGATGAGCTTGAACTGTGTGAAACAATAATCAAAAATATTTTATTTAAACTGAGCTTCTAAAGTACATTACCATAAATAATTCACAAAACAGCATGTTGAAATAAACAGATGTAGAATTACAATATCATGATGACAAACAGTGTAGCTGTTGTCAAATTTCAAGACAAATCTGATTTTGGATCTTCAATAAATGATATTTTGTGGGATGTTTAAGCTAAACTAGTCATGGAAAATGTTATTTTTGACTTTCCCTCCCTCCCACCACTGAAAATGTCCACTTCAATATTTTCATTTGAAGCAGTTAATACAATATACTGGTAATATTCTTGGAACATAATGGTATAAAAAAAATTGTTTTTTATAAGATGTTTAACTTATACTGGCTTAACTTGGTCATAAATGGTACTGTGATAGATTGATTGGTGTTTTATGCCAATTCCAACATAACCTCAGTGGTATCGGACACAGCTGATTCATACATTTCCTGGGTATCACAAGTATTAGGGTGGTGCTCTGCAATGCCTAAATGCTCAAGATACTCTCAGAAAAAGCACCTTACTAGGATCAAACCCAGGACCACTGGGTTATTAAGTTCAACTCTAGAAACACTGAGCCACCCAGGACCTGCACAATGCTGAGGCATATTTTTAGCTAGGGTATGCTCAATGCACTAACAAAACCTTTTCTTAACACAGCTGCAACAAATTAATTACAGTCAAACCAAAATTAAAAATAAAATCAGCTTGAGTGCGAAATGACCTTGGCTGTTATTAAAGGGTCATCAACAAAATACAGAATAATGCAGCTGAGTCACGGTTGAGGTCTTGCACTGCATAAATACGTTTTAGAAATTGGCACAACTATTGGATTATTTTATAAAAAAAAATATTCTACAACAATTCTTCATTTTGTTTTCTAAAACACCTGTTCTGGGACTGTTCAAGAATAGTTTTTCAGAATAAATCCAGAATATGTATGTAACATACCTTGGTTCTAAACATGTTCAATAAGTGTTAAAAAACCTTGTTTAAAATTTCAGAAAAAAATCAAGCTTTAGTTCTAATTTTGTTATAAAATGTAGTTCTAGCACACATATGGCTTGCAACACGCAAAAGGGGCATTCGGACATTTGCATAAAGTGTCATTCTGGATTAGCCTGCGCAGTTCACGCAGGCTAATCCGTAACGACACTTTCCGTTCTTTTGTAATCTTCTGTTTTGCACAAGTCTGCTGTAGGACAAAATCTAACATAGTCGTAAAGTGTCGTTTCGGATTAGCCTGCGCGGACTGCGCAGGCTGATCCGAGACGACACTTCACGCAGATGTCCGAATGCCCCTTTTCGCGTATTGCAGGCCATATAGAGCTCTTTAACACTTTACCTAATGGTCATTACGACTGCATAATGGTCTAAATTAAAAGTATTAACCTTAATTCACACAGTCCCAAGTTTTACCAATCCTTAGAAGCCTTTTGAAGACACTGTGGGTAAAGGAAAAAATGCTGGTAACCAGAATTTCTCCTATTCCCATAATGTTTTCTACCTTTCCAAAGAGCGATTTCAGTTTCTGAGTCATATTTACTTTGTCGTCTGCAGATGCTTTCAATTTGGTTGTATCCAGAATTTTGTCGTTTGGTAAATATTTAATAGAAGACATATTAAATGTGGCTGAAACAGTGGGATGTATCTTTCAAAGGTTAGAAAACATTATGGGAAAAGGATACAACGCTGGTTAACAGCATTTCACATCTATCATGTAGTGATGCAACTGGTCTGATCATTTTTCTGTAATACTGAAAATCTGAAACCTTACCATGGTTAAGTTTCCTGTTATTATACATAATGTGTTTTTATTCTTTTCACTTTTAGTAAAGATAATATATTAAAAAATATCTAAAAAATTATCTTAAATCATGTCACAAATCTCTTTTAAGTATCTTTTAATTACCATCATTGTTTGAGGTGACAAATGTGAAAAAAAAACCCATTGTACCCTGCTTATGATTTTGCTTTATGATGCTTGAAAAACTTCATTGCATAGAAAATAAAAATCATCCAAGGTAATTCTTTTGGGATGACATACCATTTCAGCTGAATTCCATATTAAAATTTTTCCATACCTGTTATGTTTTGTTTTAGGTTAAGAAAAAAAGTCTTGGAACATTCATTTTTAAGCATGTATTCAGTGCCAGAAAAGAAAATCACTGCCTTCAGTATGTCAGCCCTTTGATTAATCATGGTGAGAACTACAAATAAATCAAACAGACTGTTTATCTCTTTACAAGATGCACTAAGTAAAGACTCATCCACATTGAAAGTATTTGCAGATGCCAATCAAGTGATACAGAATTGATGGAATTTGTCTTTCTACAGACCACAGTGACAGATGGTTTGAGTACCCTCCAGTAAAACATCAAATTTATAACACTGTTATAAGCCAATGCAAAATGAACAAATGCACAAGATTCCACAAAATGCCTGGCAACACATCTTGTTAATGCCTTTGGTCAAAGAGTCCATTCTGTACAGACCTTGCTTGACTTAAGATTTACTGAAATAGAAGTAGACAAGAAACTGAGATGCAGGGATTGACAATTTTGTTCACCATTGGATTTCTATTAACTGTAAGAGTGCTAAATTAATGAAGTAGATAATTCTGTCTGTAGCAAAACCCCGGATACTGCAGTTTCAATGCTATTTTGGTCAGTCTAGGTGTCTCACTAACTATCTGACAGCATAGATCAAAGATCAGACTGCACGGAATATTCCTGGTATTCACCAATCATTCTTATTAATTTTTTAGTCTTATTCTCGTCAGATTTCTAAATTTGATAGTAAGGCAATTTCTGATTGGCTAAACCATGTGGTTTAGCATGGTTTAGCCAATCAGAAATTGTGTTACTTTTTAAATCTAAAACCAGCAAATTCTATGAATTCATGTAGATCTAGCCCCCCTTGTATAAAACTTTGTCACAGAATAAGAACAATAGCTAGAACAAGCACTAGGAAAGACGGCAAGAATAGTCACATAAGAAGATGTATTTATGCCTCCCCCCTTGTATAAAACTTTGTCAGAGAGTAAGAATAAAAGTAGCATGCAGATAAACAGCCTTTGTGCAATGCACCTGAAAAACTCCCAGGAGACAGCTTTTGAAAGCTTTGTAGCATTTTCTCTTTTTTCGACAATGTTTTTTATTATAGCCAAGAACTAAAGCTCCCTGTGCCAATGTTTATTTTGTCATCTGCAGATGTTTTGACATTGGAAGAGTCTGAAATTTGTTTAAATTTAAGCCTTTGCATCATAAAAATGGTAGTTGTAGTGTTGTCTTGGAATTTATTTTCCCAAGGTGGCATCCTGTCTGATCTTCGAATAAAATGGAGCACATTTTAGAAAAAAGTGCTGCTTTTAACAATAAATGCAAAAAAGTAAAAATTAAACAGGTTAAGTTAACAAGAATAACAAGAGGGCCATGAGGGCCCTGTATCGATGCACTAATAAAGAGATGTATCATGCGCTTAATTGGCATTTTCACAAAACATGAATCTTAAGAAGTTTGTATGGCAATAAACTTTTATAGCGAAAACAGCCAAGCCCCCCCCCCCCCCCCCCCCACAAGAATATTTCCAAAAGTTTAGTAGCAGAAAACTTTTTCTCAATGGCATAAATGGTAAAGTTTTCAAAAAATAAACTGACTGATACAAACCTCACTTCATACTAAATATTCAACTCATCTAAGCATAATAATCAACATAAAAATAAATCACTCTCACTGAAAACTTTACATTTTCCTTCCCAAAAACTTGAAACCCCTACACTAACATAGTTTCGATTATCACTGGAGGTAAATGGTAACAAAAAAACATATACATGTATCTCTAATGAAAGAATATGAGTTATTTCCCTTTATCAGTACATACCTTTAAGGTATATTGACTTCATGTACTACTAGAAGATCTTTAAAGTTTTCACTGTGTAAACCTTTGAAAAACTTGTTGCCCCCCATGGCTGACCCCAGGGCTATAGTTTAACCCTTTACCACACAATCCCGTGTTTTAAGGACCCTGTGAAAGAAGCTTTTTGAAAACATTGTGGGAAAAGGAGAAAATGCTGGTAACCAAATGCTTTCAATTTGGACTGGTCAAAATTTTTCTTACCGGTCTACTAGATGAAGTTACATGCAAAATTTAGTAAACCTAGACCTTACTGTTATAACCAGAAGAAATAGTTTTTAGAGTATAAGCCCATGTAAAACTTGTGACCGCAACAGCCGGGCCATTTCTGACCCCTGGACTATAACTGGGACAGTTATAATTGGTAGAGGTCCACTAGATAAAGCTGTATACCAAATTTGGTAGCCCTAGGCCTTACAGTTAAGAACAAGAGGAATTCTTAAAATTTTCACAATATAAGCCCAAGTTAAACTTGTGACCCCTGGGGTGGGTCAAATGTTGACCCAAGGGCTATACTAGTAATTTGAAATACCTTAGTAGGGGTCTACTAAATAAAGCTGCACACCAAATTTGGTAGCCTTATGCTTTGTGGTTAAGAACTAGAAGATTTTCAAAGTTTTCCCTATATAAATCCATGTAAAACTTGGGGCCCCTGGGGAGGCTATAATTTAATGACTTCTGGTATAGATCTATTAGATGAAGCTACATAACAAATTTGGTAGCCCTAGGCCTTATGGTTTTGGACAAGAAGATTTTTGAAGATCACCACTTTTTTTTTTCAGTTTTGTTGTCAGGGCAACCAGAGTTTTAACCAGAATCGAATTCTTTGAAGACAATCTGAAGAAGGCTATGGCGGAAAAATTGTGTGAAGTTTTATCAAAATTGGATGGCCAGTTTCAGAGAAGATGTTTAAAATAACACCAGCATGGATGGACATAGGGCTGTGACATTTGTAAGCTTGTTGGCCTTTGGCCAGTGGAGCTAAAAAGTACTAAGAATGCCTCCACATTACCTAGTTCCCTTATTACCCCCTGACTTTTTAAAACACTGTAGGAAAAGTAAAAATGCTGGCTATTACAATTTTCTCCTTTTTTGGACAATGTTAACTATCCTTTCAAGGAATATCTATCCACTGGAACAACATGACTGTAATTTTTCATCAACAAAATTTCATGCTTTCAGTATTTACAAGTTGTAAAGACTTAACTCTCAAAGAGCTGGGACAGACTAATGTTGTTTTTATGGACAGTGTTGATCAAGATAAGACAACACTGAACATGCAGCCTGATCTTGAATCTACACTGTCTGATACTTTGTTACATATTCTAGCTAAAACAACAATGAAATTACAATAGTTTGGATGTTTTTCCACATGGAAAAGGTCCATCTCATTAATTTCGTATAGTAGGGTTAAGATTGATTGTTGATTGATTGTATGGTGTTTAACGCCGTTTTCAATATTATTTCAGTTATATCGCGGCGGCAAGTGCACCTAACCATGCTTTCCTGGAGTCTCTTTTACCAGTACTCCGCACAATTTTCTTTCCAAGCCACCGGCTGCTTTCCCAAATAACCATCGTCGAAACAATGGTCAGTGGTGAGAGAGGAATGAATCCTGTTGCAATGACTATCATCAATCCTCGGAAAGAAATTGGTCGAGCCAGGGATCGAATCCACGACCCCCTGTTCTCAAGTCCTGAATGCTACCGACTGAGCTACCTGGGCTCGGCTGTTGGGTTAAGAGGCATAATCCCAGCCTGAATAAAGACTTAACCTCCTACCAAAGAATCACATGTTTTCACAACCCTGCCAAAAAGGGCATATGAAAACATTGTTCCAAGGAGAAAATGCTGGTTAAATAAATTTCTCCTATCTCCCACGTTCTCTATCCTTCCATAGGGAAGTCCCATTGTATGTCAGCCATGTTTGATTTCTTCAAGTGTTTTCAATATATGGTAGAGCCTAAAATTTGTTTGTCTGGTAGAGAAAATACAAGAAAACATACTGGCAAAAGGAACAAATTGCTAGAAGTATGCAATATCTCTCTGTGCTATAGTGTTTTCAGACCTGGCTTTGTATTCATCAACTATTCCTAAGAACATTCTTCTTATTCTCCAAGATTTTCAAAGTTTGAAAGTAACACAACTTCTGATTGGCTAAACCAATGGTTTAGCCAATCAGAAGTTGTGTTACTTTCAAAATTTCTGGAGAATAAGACTGAGAATGTTCTTAAGAATAGATGGTGAATACAGATCCTGGTCTGCTTAAAGGCAAGCAAGGTCATCTGCAGAAGCTTGCAGAACTCATGAACACTTGAAAACTATATTATTGCTTCCACGGCACCACAACAATTTGCTAAGCAAACAAACATATTTGTTGGTACATACTAACTGCTTACCGTGATATACTGGGAAGAAATTCCTCTATAATCCATCAACAGATATTGGAAGGTGGTGATGGAGAAGATGTGAGCCTGCACAGATATCCATAGTTTTGATACATTATCAATAAACAAGAGGAGATCTTTGTGTGCTCTAAAGGTATTAAGAATTAATTCTTATCTCAAATTGTAATTTGAAGAAAAAGTGATCAAATAATACTCAGTGTTAGATCTACATGTAAGTGAAAAATAAACTTATTGAGAAGTTTTTTTTTTTAAATTTTGACAGTTCTAAAATATTCTTTTTTCTTCTTAAGGATATACTGAATGGGAAAAGAGAATCTTTTTTCTTTTATTTTGAAAAAGATATTGTGACATACAGATAAACTCTACCATTGCCGTTTTTTTTTTTTACATTTTCAAAAATAAAATAAAAACATAGGTTTTACTCTTCTGAACTACTGTCACAAAATTGTTTTTGTCATCCTTGAAAATATATATTATGATTCAATTAAAAAAAGTTTTGTGGATATAATGCATAAAAAAACTATATGGATATTTTTTCGTTTTATGTCACTGTGATTGAAAAAATTGCTATGTCATTGTGATCGAAAATATATTTTTTTTCCCCACAACTTCTATTTCTATAATTTTTTTTTTTTGAAAACCTTTAAGCACCCTTATAACCCTTTATCACACAATCCTGACTTTTAACAACCCTGAGAAAAAGCCATTTGAAAACCTTGTGGGAAATGGAGAAAATGCTGGTAACCATAACATTCTCCTTTGTCCAAAATGTTTTCTATACTTTCACACACAATTACCATCATTTCAGCTACATTTTATTTGTCATCTGTAAATGGTTTCAATTTGGACAAGTCTAAAATTTTGTTGTTTGGTAAAGAGTTAAGAACCCAATTTTAATTCTCAGACCTTCTTTTCTTGTAAACAGTTTATCCCTTAAAAGTTCAAAATTAATAGACATTTTCTGTCTGTATAAAGTACTTTTGTATTGTTTTTTAAACAATTTTAATAAGGAAATCTCATCTCAATCAGAAAAAAAATAGTTGATTTTACAAAATTGGAAAGCACATTCTGATTACTTAGATCTTGATCTACATTGTCCATTTAGAAAGGAACTGCAGAAGAAACATTTTGACAATTAAACCCCTAAATATATAACTTTCCAGCAGGTAGCAAAAAACAGAATGTTTTAATTTCCAAGTTTTTGCACCTGCAAAATATCACCATATGGAGTGGTGTAGACCAAGATCAGACTTTATGTTCTACAATGTTTGTAAAAGCACTCAGAGTTGTGCCTGGAAACCTTAGCATTGAAAATTTCCTTCCGCAGGTCTTTGAAGATACAACATAAATACAGATATCAGGATTAACAGTTCTTCAAATTTGGAATAAATTTCAGGCAGACTTGAGCTAGGTAAGTGTTTGTGTGAGTGTGTGTGTGTGTGGGGGGGGGGGGGTTTAATGAAGAAAACTCATGCAACATGGCACTGATGTTTGACGTAGATTTCTACAAAACAGAAGAAGTATTTTCACAAATTTTGTTTCATGGTTTGTTATGAGCATTTCAAATTACTTTCTTGGCATTCATAATGCTACTTTATAATTTCATTGGTCAGTTTTTTGGACCAAAAAAAGTTTCATTTTTACAGGGTTTTCCCTAGCCTCCTGTTTCTTTCAATATTTATCTGCTAATTTTCCAGTTGTCCCCAAAAATATCTCTTATGTTTGCCTTTCCTATTTCATTTGAAGAGGGTCCATTTACATGGGCACATGAAACCCTGCAAGCTCAGGTTCATAAAAATATTCAGTGGATTTGTTTGTTTGTTTGTTTAAATAGTGTTTTATGCAGGTTTCAACATTACTTCAGTAATATTACAATTGGAGCTTATATTTATGTATGTCCTAGGTTTCACCAGTATTGGGCTAGGACTCTGAAGTGTCTTGCCAATTGAAACAGCCACAAAAAAATCTAGTGCTTTGTGTGGTTCAAACCTGGGGCCTCAAGGTATTGATTCCTACATTTCACCCCTGAGCCACGTAGGACCCCTTGTATTCAGTGGAAGCCTTTATCGACTCTTCAGCAAATGAAAAAAATTTAGACCTGTCCAAATTGAGAGTATTTGCAGATGATAATTGTGGTGCAAAAGATGCAATTTTCTGTTGAAAAGGTAGAAATCATTAAGGAAAAAGGAGAAGATGCTAGATACCAGCATTTTGTCTTTTTCCCACTATGTTTTCAAAAGCCATTTTCAGAAGGGGCGTTAAAAATTTGAATTTCATGATAAAAGAAAAAAAAAAGAAGTATGACAAATATAAAGTGGAAGTCATTGTGAATGAATTTAGGCTATTGAAAGGAATAAAGAAATACAGGGAATGAAGCAAGCACTAATCCTAAGTAACTTATCTATCTGCTTGAAAGGTTTCAGAATATACAAGATGTCAATAATGTTTCAGAAAAGAAGTTAAACTGAAAATTTTATCCAGTCAATTATGTCACTTTTGAATCTTAATGGATCTCATTAAAGAAAATTACAAATCTAAACGAAAATTAAAGGTGATTCATCCCTTTACCAAACCTTCCTGCTTCTTAATGACCCTGTGGAAGGCTTTTGAAAACTTTGTGGGAAAAGGAGAAAATAGTGGTGACCAGCATTTTCTTCTTTTTCCACACAATGTTTTCTGCACTTTCAAAATTTAATATAAAAATAAAATAAGTTGAAGCATGTGTCATTTGAAGTCTGAAAATGCCTTCAATTTGGACATGTCTAAAATTTTCATGTTTGATGAAGGGTTAATTCTTTACCAAAGACAAAATCTAAGCATTTGTACATGACAAATTAGATATGGAAACAAGACGGCCAAGATGGCCCTGTATCGCTCCACTGGCTTTTTAACCCTTTACCACACAAATCGAAGTGTTAATGACCCTGAAAGAGAAGGCTTTCAAAAAAACATCCTGAGAAAAGGACATGTTGTAAGCCATTTCCCTTGATTAATGTTCAAATTGAAGTGACAATATTTTGAAGCCCATGTTAAACTTGCGATCCCTGGAATGAAGGCAATTTTGACCCCAGACCTACAATATGAAACTAGAATGTGTGGTTATAAACAAAAAGATTTTTTAATCTTGCCCAATAAAAAGTCATGTAAAACAAGTTTGCTGAATAAAAGGCCCTGTAAAATATGTGATCCATGACACAGGTTTATCAAGTTTTCACTATAAAAGCCAATGTAAAACTTGTGACCCCTGGTGTGGAGTCAAACTTGACCCCCAAAGTTAAAATTTGGGCCCTCTTGGTAGAGGCCCATTATATAAAGTTACATGCAAAATTTGGTAGCCCTAGGCCTAAATATGGCTATGTACAAGTAGATTATTAAAGTTTCCTTATATAAGACCATGTAGAACTTGTGACCCCCTGGGGTGGGGCTACATTTGACCCCCTGGGCTATAATTTGGGCACCCTTGATAGAGACCCCCTAGATAAAGCTAAATGCAAAATTTGATAGCCCTAGCCCTTATAGCTAGATGCGAAAGATTTTCCTATATAAGCCCGCCCATGTAAAACATGTTACCCCCCGGAGCGAAGTCAAATTTGACCCTCGGCTATAATTTAGACACCCTTGGTACAGGTCTACTAGATAAAGCTACATGCCAAATTTGGTCGCCCTAGGCCCCATGGCTAGGTCAAAGAAGAATTTTAAAGTTCTCCCTATATAAGCCCATGTAAAACTTGTTATATAAGCCCATGTAAAACTTGTTACCCCAGGGCAGGGCCTAATTTGACCCCAGGGCTATAATTTGAACAATCTTGGCAGAGGTCCACTAGATAAAGCTACATGCCAAATTTGGTAGCTCTAGGCCCTATGGCTAGGTAGAAGAGGAATTTTAAAGTTCTCCCTAAATAAGCCCATGTATAACTTGTAACCCCCGGGGCGGGGCCAATTTTGACCCCAGGGCTATAAATTGAAGAAACTTGGTAGAGGTCCACTAGATAAAGCTACATGCCAAATTTGGTAGCCCTTGGCCTTACGGTTTCAGACAAGAAGATTTTCAAAGATTTTCAAAATTTTTCAGTTTTGTTGCCATGGCAACCAGAGTTTTTGAAGGAATTAAATTCTTTCAAGAAATTCTGAAGAGGACCATGGCAGGATCATTTCTGTGAAGTTTCATCAAAATTGGATGGGTAGTTTCAGAGAAGAAGACGTTTTAAAAAAAAGTTAACGCACGGACGGACGGACGCACGACGGACAACAGGCCATGACATAAGCCCGCTGGCCTTCGGCCAGTGGAGCTAAAAATGACTGGATTTTTCAATGAAAGGTTAGAAAACATTGTGAGAATAGAAGAAAATGCTGGTTACCAGCATTTTCTCCTTTTCCCACAACATTTTCAAAAATCTTCTCTGGCAAGTTTTTTAAAACTCGACATTGTTTGGTAATGGGTTAACTCTTTACCACACAATCCCGACTTTTAACGACCCTGAGAAAGCCTTTTGAAAACATTGTGGGAAAAGGAGAAAATGCTGGTAACCAGCATGTTCTCCTTTTCCCACAATGTTTTCTACCCTTCCCAAAACAAATTTCAATTTTTGAGTCACATTAATTTTGTTGTCTGCAAATGCTTCCAATTGAGACTAGTCAAAAATTATGTCATTTGGTAAAGAGTTAAATCAAAATTAAAGGCAAGTTATTTTCTGTGTATTCTAATTACCCCTCAAAAACCCTGAAACCCTTAAAGCACTTGAATCCACTTAAATTGCTGATGCAGACCATAAAGATCAGGATCAGACTACACAGAACATGCAGTCTGATCCTAGAATTTACACTATTGGCTGCTTTATGTCATATCCTGACCAAAACAATTTTTAGCAAATATGGCAAATTTCACTGTTTTTCCAGCCTGAAAAATACCATTTTATTAAGTCCTGGATTCTAAGAGTTTCAGACTATCAAATAACAGAAGAACCAGGAATATCATATCAAGAATGTGATTCCATCGCTTATGTAACATAATTAACACTTTACCAAACAATGCTGGGTATTAATGACCCTGACAAAAAAGTGAGAAAGAAGAAAATACTGGTAACCAGTTGTTATTCAGGGAACTGTTTGTGGGTTTTTGGTGTTTTTTTTTTATAGTGTTTTCCATTTTATTTAGGGTTATTTTTTGCATCTGTACATTTATAGGGATTAGACTGGCATTCTGTGCAGTCTGATCTGTACCTACACTATTCACAATTATGTTCAGGTTAGAAAACCCTTTGCTTTGAGCTGAAAATAGCAGTTTCATTAATTAATCTGGAAAGTCTGCAGATTATTTGAAAGCCATAGTATTTCTTACAGTACTAGTGTTTTTTACATTACACATTTCTTGTGGTTTTGGTGGCTAAGCCATGATGCAATGCAATGTATGGCATTAAGAAGAATAAAGAAGAGAAATAGTTTAGTTTTCTCCTATTCATCATCGCAACAAACAGAAGATTGATAGCCGAAAGAACACCAGTATTTTCTCCTTCTCCCACAATGTTTTTCTACCCCCTCAAAGGCAAATTTCAATATTTGTGCTGCAATTAATTTGTCATCTGCATAATTATGCTTCCAATTTGGACCAGTTTAAAGTTTTGTTGTTTAGTAGGGTTGATTGTATGGTGTTTAACGCCGTTTTCAACATTCAGTTAAATCGTGGCAGCCAGTGCACCTATCCATGCTTTCCTGGATTTTTCTTTTTTACCAGAGTTCCTCAAAATATTTGTTCCAAGCCATTGGCTGCTTTCCCACATAACCATCATCGAAAATATGGTCAGGGGTGAGAGAGAAATGAATCCTGTCCAATGTCTATCATCAGTCCTCAGAAAGAAATTGACCAGCCAGGGATGGAACCAGTGACCCCCCTGTTCTCAAGTCCTGTACGCTACTGACTGAGCCACTTGGGCTCGCCTTTTTGGTAAGGAGTTCAGGTGTTGAATTAATGAGTTAGACATGTTGAAGTGGTAACAGCAGCACACATGTTGTAATTTCAAGGTTGTGTCAATCATAACATGTAACAAGGTGATGAACAGTGTAGATCTAAGATCAGACTGCACTTTCCACAAAAGCACCTTAACCCTTTCCCAAACAATCCCAGGTTTTCAAGACCCTGAGAAAGAAGCCTTTTGAAAAGATTGTGGGAAGAGGAGAAAATGCTGGTAAGCAACCTTTTTCTCCTTTTCCCACAATGTTTTCTTCCCTTCCCCCCAAAAATTTTATTTTTTGAGTTACATTAATTTTGTTGTCTGCAATTGCTTTCCATTTGGACAAGTCTAAAATTTTGTCATTTGGGAAAGGGTTAACTCTTTACCGAACGACAAAATTCAAGACTTGTACAGCATTTTCCCCTTTTCGCACAATGTGCTCAAAAGCTTTTCCCATGGACCATTGGGTTAGAGTTCAGAAAAGAAAAGTGTTTTTTTTCCTTTACAGAACTGGACCAATTTAGAATAGTATGGTGTCCATGGTTGTGAGGTAGATTGTCAGCCTAACAACCGTAAGGTCCCAAGTTTCATTCATGGGAGCACATGTAAACTTTGGGACCACTGATTGGTCACAGTCATCTGGTGTGAGCACTGGTGTAGTTTCCAGGAAGCAGAATCAAAAGAGATTAGTTTAAGTTGCAAGAACTTGTTTTTCAATTGATGTCAAATAAATACATTTAAATTGTTTGGACCAACTAATGTTTTGCTCCCAATAGTGCAAGAACTCATAACCCTTAGGTTGCTAAGTGCCACTCAAAGCACTTTCACAGACAGTGTAGATCAAGACCAGACTGTATGGCAATAGTAATCTTGAAACCCCAATACAGTCATTGGATTTTACTATCAACTAGGAATTTTCAATTATATTTTGTGTATTTAACAGTTCAACACTATATTAAACAATCCCTCTTTTAATGACCCTATTTTGAAAATAGTGTTAGTAAAGGACAAAATGCTGAAAATCAGTATTTTCTCTATTTCCCACACTGTTTTCTGTATTTTAAACACAATCCCGACTTTTAACAACCCTGAGAAAGAAGCCTTTTGAAAACATTGTGTGAAAAGGACAAAATGCTGGTAACCAGCATTTTCTCCTTTTTACACAAAGTTTTCTACCCTATCAAAGAAAAATTGCAGCATTTGAGCAACATTAAAATAGTCGTCTGCAAATGCTCTCAATTTGGACATGGCTAAAATTCTGGCGTCTGGTAAAGGGTTAAATGCCGAATTCCCATCAGCTGATCGACATTTTAATTTTAACATGCTATTTCTTTCACTATGCAGAGACAAGTCTAAAATTTTGTCTTCTGGTAAAGTTGAAGTTAAGGGACAATTTTTCATATTAAAAATGCAAGCCATTGAATGATTTTTGTGGAGGCAGTAAAATCAGGTTGATCAATTTTGAATAATTCAGCCTGAGACTGCAGACACTATGGCAATTTTCAGGAAGACAGCAAAAAGTCAAAATGTTAATAAGATTTTACAATCCCTGTGTGAATTGTCATAGACTTGCACCATATTGGTATCATCAAGTAACATGCTGGAATTAGCGTCTTGTCTCTCACATTGCTTGCAACCACACAAACATTGCTGATGATGCCCTAGTAACATACTGCCTCTTGAATTTGAGCCATGCTGAGTGAAAAGGGTGCTTGATACATCTGCAAGGAGTATCAATTCAGGTCAGCATGCTCAGTCCATGCAGGCTGACCTGGGTCAAAACTTTTCGCCACTGGTCAATGCTCTACATGTCAAAGGACCATTCTACCACTAGATTAAGACAAAATGGGTTTGATGGATTCACAATTATGTTATGACTTGCTTGGTATAATGCATCGCGGAGATGCATTAAGCCCCTTTTTGCTAGAGCATGGCTCATTTATTAAGGGCAAATGGCAATTTGCTTGTAATGATGGTACTGAATTACCTGACTTTCCAAAGATTTCAAAAAAGCCCTCACTGCAAGTGGTGACTTCTTAGCTCTTATTGGTTGTGTAGATTAAGATCAGTCTGCACAGAACTGGCAGGGTCTTTCTGTCAATCTACACCATTAGCAACCTGGTGCTAAACTATGACAAAAATCATCTTGAACCCTTTACCAAAATTGGACTTTTCAACACTGAAAGATTTTTCATACAACAAATTAAATGTTACTCATATTGATGTAATTTTGCTTTGAAAGGGTAGAAACAAATGTGTGAAAAGGAGAAAATGCTGGTTACAAGCATTTTCTCCTTTTCCAACAATTTTTTCAAAGGCTTCATTTATCAAGGTCGTTAAAAGTCGTGATTGTGTGGTAAAGGGTTGAAGAAAATGTGGGAAAAGGAGAAAATGCTGGTTACAAGCATTTTCTCCTTTTCCCACAATGTTTCAAAAGGCTTCTTTCTCAGGGTCGTTAAAAGTCGTGATTGTGCGGTAAAGAGTTGAGACCTTTAAAAAAAAGTCTATTTAGCAGGATAAGAGGTAATTTTATGACATCTGTTATATTCATAATTCCTTATAAGATTAAAAGGAGCAAGTCAGTCCAAGATAGGATAAAGTAATTTGGTTAAATGATTCCCTGTAGTTTCTTTTAAATTCTGTCATAAAAAGAAGCAGGAGTCAGACTTACTGTCTTTTTCACACATTCAGTGACTTATAAAGTTATTGCAGCTCATAACATTATATGAATAGTGATAACTGTGCTTGCTCGGCTCAATTTCCAGCCAGTGTAGATCAAGATCAGACCGGAAAAAATGTGCAATATGATCATGATATGGTTTTATATCTATACCGTGTATCATTTTGTTCAATATTCTGGTTCAAACAGTCTTAATCCTTTATCACACAATCCTGACTTTTACGTAACGACCGCAAAGAAAGAGGGCTTTTGAAAACCTTGTGGGAAAAGGAGAAAATGCTGGTCACCAGCATTTTCTCCTTTTCCTACAATGTTTTCTACTCTTTCAAAGACAAATTTTATCATTTGAGCCACATTTAATTTGTCATCTGCAGATGCTTTCAGTTTTAACCAATCTAAAATTTTGTTGTTTGGTAAAGAGGTAAATAATTGATTGACTGATTGTAAGGTGTTTAATGCCATTTTAAACATTACTTCAGTTATATCACGGCGGCCAGTGCACCTATCCTTGCATTCCTGGAGTCTCTTTTACCAGTACTCCGCACAATATTCTTTCCAAGCCACTGGCTGCTTTACATAACCATTCTCAAAACAATGGTCAGCAGTGAGAGAGTAATGAATCCTGTCGCACTGACTTTTATCAGTCCTCAGAAAGAAATTGGCCGAGCCAGGGATCGAACCAGCGACCTCCTTCTCAAGTCCTGTACGCTACCGACTCAGCTGCCAGGGCTCAGGGGTAAGAGTTAAAAGGAGCTATTCAGATTTTTATAATCTCACCAAATTTCATAAAATGAGATTTCACTAATTTATTAATTAAGGCAATAGCATGCAAACCATCATTGCTGAATAAAAACAGAAGTTACAAAATTATATTTTTCACTGGTATTTCCTAGTTAATGGGCTACGTAGCATCTGTAACCCTTTACCAAACAATCCTGGGCTTTCAGGACCATTGTTAAGAAGACCTTTGAAAACATTGTGGGAAAAGTAGAAAATGCTGGTAACCAGCATTTTCTCCTTTTCCCACGTTTTCTACCCTATCAGAGGAATTAAATTCATTTGTAATGATTTTTAATTTATTGTCTGCAGATCATTTAAATTTAAAAGGGTCTAAAATTTGTTGTTTAGGAAAGGGTTAATACATGTTTTTAGATTTCCACAAGAGTTTGGCATAGACTTGCGGGGATGTCACATGATCAATGACACATGTCGATTACAAGGTTTTGCGTTTAAATCATTTTACTGACGTCATATCTGATGTAATATAAACAGACAAATTACCTATAGCAAAACGAACTTCCTATAATTCACATGTTAACCCTTTATCACACGCCAAAATTTTAGTCCTTTCCAAATTGAAAGCATTCATTTTCTGCAGATGACAATTTCATAGTGGCTCAAATGACACAAATTTTCCTTCATAGGGTAAAAAACTTTGTGGGAAAAGGAGAAAATGCTGGTTACCAGCATTTTCTCCTTTTCCTACAATGTTTTTGAAAGTCATCATTATGTGGTAAAGGTTAAAGAGTTGTACCTTATAATAGTATCCAATGTAACTGTACAGTTTCCATATGATTGCAAAGAAAATTACTTGGTAAAAACCAAATGGATGGTTCCTGTTAACACTTAAAGTAACTAGCGCTATCACTAAACGTGATCATACCCCCTACCAGCTCTTTGTCACAAAACAGGTCTTTGTCACAGAATGCAGAATGGTTTAGTGCAAAAGAAAGAGTTGAAAAAAATTCAAGGGGAGATAATTCCGCAACAAATTGCAGCGGGGTCATGGAAATTGCACATGCACAACTTCATATATATAGGAACACTGTGTGTAAATTTGAGTTCAGTACCTGAAAAACTGTCGGAGTATTTCGCCAGACAAATTTGTGTCTACGGACAGACGGACGGACGGACGGACGGACAGACAGACGGACAGACAGCCATGGCAATTCCAGTATACCCCCCTCCACTTCATTGTGGGCGGTATAATAAATAAATAAATAAAATGAACATTTTCAGACAATACTAAAGATGCAGATATTGCAACTCCAAGGCTGCTTTTGTCATAATATTTGGTACAGAAACAGACAGTGTAGATCGAAGATCAGACTACATATTCTGTGCAACATCAGATCTTGATGTCTGCTTATTGAGCATTTAAATCAGGGCTCAGCACTTCATGTGTTTAACTCTTTACCAAACGACAAAATTTTAGACTAGTCCAAATTGAAAGCATTTGCAGACGACAAGTTAAACATGACTCAAAAATTAAATTTGTTTTGGGAAGGGTAGAAAACATTGTAGGAAAAGGAGAAAATGCTGGTTACCAGCATTTTCTCCTTTTTCTAAAATGTTTTCAAAAAGCTTCTTTCTCAGGGTTGTTAAAAGTCGGGATAGTGTGGTAAAGGGTTAAACTTATATATGATGCCAAAAGGGGGTTTAAAGCATCTCCGTAATACATGGTACCAAGCAAGCCATCACATACTTATGGATCCATAATAACAACTTTTTTTAAATAAACAGGTCAATCAGGAGGTACAATGGTCCTTGGACATACAGAAAATTGCACATACAAAAGATTGACCTATAGCGAAACATTTTGGCCCAGGTCAGCCTGTGTGGACTGCACGGGCTGACCTGAGTCAATACTTTTCGCAAATGCATTAAGCCCCTTTTTCACAGAGCAGGGCACATATGCATATGCATGACTTTATTGCTTTTGTAATAGCAGCCCAGCATGAACTTACTAGAAAAAAAGGTTTCAAGATTCAGTTTCTTTATAATTTCATTTTTCATTGTACATGCACATGATTGTTGCATTAAGCCCCCCCTTTCACAGAGCAGGGCCCATATACATATGCATGACTTTATTGCTTTTGTAATAGCAGCCCAACTTGAACTTACTAGAAAAAAAGGTTTCAAGATTCAGTTTCTTTATAATTTCATTTTTCATTGTACATGCACATGATTGATGCTCTACTATATGACAAAAAAGCAGTTTGTGCTATCATTGTGACGGAGGATTGGTAATGACCTTGCTATATCTGGTTACCCCATATTCTCCTTTTCAAACAGTGTATCTATAATTTCAAAGACAATTTGCAACATTTGGGCCACATTTAATATGCTGTCTTCAGTGTTTTCAATCAGGTTAAGTCTAAACTTTGCTGACTTACATCGAATGATTCTTGAGAAATAGCAGAGAAACTGAATACGGATGAATGCACATAGACATAATGGGCAAAGTTGCAGATTTATGCTCTGCAGAAAGTCTTTCTCAGAGCATGATAAATAGATCTAAAGCCTCCTGAATCCTTTTAATACAATCGCTCTGTAGGATAAGAAGCCTACTTATAATTCTGCCATTTTTAGAAGGTGTGGGTTTCAATACCCTTGTAGGAAAAAAATCGAGAGTGGGGAGAGCACAATCACCTTTGGACACTTGCACCATTATTGCAGCCATGTGTAATCAAATATTGCTTTAACATAGTTCTACATAATATTTAAATCAAGTAACCAAGAACTGTTTTTCTACTGAAACCTAAAATTTCTGCAAGTCAGAGTAACAAGCAGTTACTTTCGCAAATGTATTCAAAGCCATTAAATGCTGTTGCATAAAGTCACTAGAGAATAGAAACAGATAAAATTTAAATTGAAGCATCCAAACTTTGCATACACAATAGCAATTAAAACTTTAAAAAAAAAAGCGCATCCTGAAAATGGCATTTCAAATCCATGCAAAGCACTAGACACCCCCCTTTTTTCGACGTTTCATCCAAAACTAATTCCAAACATCTTGTTTACTTGGATGCTGTAGCTGATAAGCAGAGCGTAGAGTGACAGATATTCAATATGCAATTACAATAAAAACTCCGCTGACATTACATAATCACTTGGTTCAAAGATCTCTTCCTGAACAATAATGTGTTTTCCATATGGTCCACTGTTTTTACCATCCTTAGAGAAAAGGCTTGTAAAAGCATACTAAGAAAAGGACACTATGCTCTATACCAGGATTTTCACCTTTTCCCATGATATTTTCTATCCTTTCAAGGACTGAACTCATCTTTAACTCTTCAGGAAATGACACAATTTTAGTCTTGTCTAAATTGAACACATTCCCAAGCATCAAAATAAATACAGTGTATGTCTCGAAACTGAAATCCGTATTTTGAAAGGGTAGAAAACATTGTGGGAAAAGGAGAAAATGCCGGTAACCAGCAGTTTCTCCTTTTCCTACAGTGTTTTCAAAAGTTCTATTTTCTTAGGTTGTTAAAACTCGGGATTTCATGGTAAAGGATAAGCCACATTTAAGTTGCTGTCTGTAAATTCTCTGGATAGGACAATTTGAACATTTCGATAATCAAGTATAGAGATGATGTTTTCTTTTTGTATGCCAATCCCTTCATCTTTTTGCACTGCTCTGCAAATGTTGGCTTTCATCAAATATTTCAATCTTTTATCCTTTCACTGCTTTAACTCTTTACCACACAATCCACAGTTTTAATGACCCTGAGAAGGAGGACAATTTCAAACAAAGTGAGTTGAGGAGAAAATGCTGGTAACCTGCATTTTCTCCTTTTTTCAAATTATTTCTTTTCCCTTCAACGAATGAATTTCAGCTTATAAATCACATTTATTTAATAGCTTCTTAAAATTTAAACAAGTCTAAAATATTGCTGTTGGGTAAAGGGATAATGTAAGTCATTCCTGTGAACACCATAGATCAAGATCTAACTGCTGAGGACAAGATTTTGCTTTAATTAGTTTTGACAAAAGTATGTACGCAAGCTGTATGCAAATTATATTTTGGGGACATATTCAGAGGAGCACTGCATCATTCACTGCCGTATAAAGCATAAGAATTTTAAACAGAAAAACAAACAAGAGGGCCATTGGCCCTAAAGCACTCCCCTGAGTAAAGTCATCTAGAGTGCACATGAGGTAAATGTTGAAGCCCCAGGACAACACATGACGCACACAGCACAAAAGCTCACCTTGAGCACTTCGTGCTCAGGTGGGCTAAAAAAATCCTGAAGTTTGATGTTAATGGTTGCATGGTAGGCATATGTTTGTGCCCATATTCTTTTCACTCTTTTTTGATTTCATCATTTGCAATTTCTTTAATTTTGTGGCCAGGGCAACAAGAGCACTGCATGCAGGTGCCAATGCTCGGCTGCAGTTGTTTATAGTAACAAGAGCACCACGTGCGGGTGCCAACGCCTGCCTGCAAGTGCTTAATTTTCAGTGAAAACTCTAAGTCGAAAAAGAGGCATAACTCTGTCAAAAACATTTTGATAATTACCTGTCCCTGTTGTATGAGTTCCCCTTTTGATAGTTAACAACTTGTCCAAGTTTGAAGTGAATATCTTCATTAATAAGAGAGATATAATAAATTATCAAAGTTTTTGCACAAAGACACAATTTGAAGACAACGACAACAGGGCTATGACAATACCTCCACGTTTTCTTAAAAAGCAGCCAAGTTAAAAATGGTAAAACATGCTTTCAGAGAAAAATTTGCTCTTGTCCTAAAGGAATCAGGGTGTCACAAAGGCTAGGCTATAGCCAACAAACACAGAAACATACAAGGGATGGCATTACCGTAAGCAGAAATTGATCTAAGACATTAATTACTGCCTGTATGGTAGTATTTCCAGAGCAATCAAGAACTGTCTGGGGATACAGTGTTCCATGTGACCACACTACATGATTTATACCCGATCAGAAAACACAGATCCATTTAACCCTTTTCTCAACAATCCTGAGTTTAACCCTTTACCACACAGTCCCAAGTTTTTTAAGAAACCTGAAAAAGAAGCCTTTTGAAAACATTGTGTGAAAAGGAAAAAATGCTGGTAACCAGCATTTTCTCCTTTTCCCACAATGTTTTTTATCCTTTCAAAAACTAATTCCACCATGTTAGCAACATCTGATTTGTCATCTTCATTTGCTTTCAATTTGGACCGGTTTAAGATTTGGTTGTGTGGGAAAGGGTTAAACACCCCTAAGAAAAATGGCTTCTGAAGATATTGTGGGGAAAAAAAAATAGGAGAAAATGCTGGTAATAAGCATGTTCTCCTTTTCCCGCAATGTGTTCCATCATTTGAAAAACCGTCTTTAGCAAAGAGCAAAATTTCTTCTTGTCCAAACTGAATGCAATTTCATAAAACATATCAACTACGGCTCAAACAATGTGATTTGCTTTTCAAGTGTAGAAAATGCATTTTCTCCTTTTCCCAAAATGTTTTCAAGAGCATTGTCCTTTGGGTTCATCTAAAACATGAAACTTTTTGGTACAGGGTCCTAAAGATAATGTAATACCTTAAAATCAAGAAATAGTAACCAGAGCCCATGATCAAAATAATATATACTGAACCAAAAAAGAAACTTCCCCTGTGTTTAAGTGCAGATATACACAAATATGAAAATCAGGATTAAACTAGATTTATATGCATTGAAAGAGTATTTTATTGCGACTTTGTGTGAAAAAAATGATTGCTGAGAGTTTATCCAAAAGTAGTGAAATGGTAGTTAAAATGCGGAAGGGGTCGCTCACCAAAATCACAAATTAATACCGGGTATGACCACCTTCAGCATGAAGGACTGCCTGGCATCATTGGCGCATAGAACGGATAAGTGTATTGATTTCGGCTTGTGGAATGTTGTTCCATTCCTGAATTAAGGCTTGTCTTAGCTGAATGACGTTTGACGGTGGAATAGGGCGACGTCTAACACGCTGGTCCAAATTATCCCAAAGGTGTTCAATGGGATTCAGATCAGGGCTTTTTGCAGGCCAGTCATTCATAAATGCAATGTTATTCGCCCTGAGGAAATTCACATTGTCCCTAGCTGTATGGCTTGTGGCATTATCATGCTGAAAAAGAGTGATATTGGCATTATTTTAAAACAGTGGGATAACGTGCCTCACAAGAATTTCATCTTGGTAGCGTTGGGCATTCAAATTCCCTTCGATAACGACGAGATTAGTGCGAAAGCCATGTGCAATGCCCGCCCAGACCAAGACAGAACCCCCACCCCCAAAATTATCTCGTTCAAGTACGCAACAGTCGGCATAACGTTCATTTCTCCTACAGTATACTCGAACCCTGCCATCACCTCGATGAATGGAAAACCTGGACTCGTCAGAGAAAAGCACACTATTCCATTGTTGTCTAAGCCACGATTTACGCGGTGACGTCGCGTCAAAACACAACCAACGTATGGACGACGTGCACGTAGCCCACCCTCGTGCAAGCGATTGCGCACAGTTTGGGCAGATATACGGTTGTTATGTGTACCAGGGGTGTTGGCAGCAGTGGCTGTGGCAGTTTGAAAGCGATTGTGCAGGTGGGTGTTCCGAATATAGCAGTCTTGGCCGCGCGTCATGACGCGAGGACGTCCACTACGTGGTCGATCTTCCGTACGCCCTGTTGCTTGAAAACGTTGCGTAAGGTGTCGAATAGCACGAGTAGAACATCCAATATTCATAGCAACAGCATTCATCGTCATACCAGCATTAAGCATGCCAATGGCACGTTCGCGTAAATTTTGCGGAATTCTAGGCATATCAAAAATAAAGAAAACTAAAAAGAATTTAATTTTTTTCAACGTCTTTTTCTTATTGACATGAAAGTCTATAAAATTAGACTGAAAGGTTTCAAAAAATATACACGAATTATACTGGTCCGTGCATGCACGTGAAAATCGCTTTCAGCGGGTTTCTTCTGCAAAATGCTTTCAATCGAGTTAAAATTTGTTTTATCGGACACATAATCGTTTGCCCGAATATATGTAGTCATCTGATATTTTGATTTTTTTTAATAACATTGTATTTGCACTTAAACACAGGGGGAAGTTTCTTTTTTGGTTCAGTATATAAGCAAGATACCTGGTAATGACTGTAGACCAATTACTGACACATATTGACTGAAACATCTTCACAATCAATGTAGATTGTTCTTAATGAATAATTGTGTCTTCCAATAGTGTTCTCAGATTTCCTCCTAGAACTCTTTCTGAACATAAAATATATATTATTAATCCTTCAGCTACTAAGTGTAACTTTGTAGGCTTTTGAAGACAGTGTAGATCAAGATCAGACTGCACAGAATGTGCAGTCTGATCTTAAATCTTCTCTGTCCGATTTGGAGAAATTTCTCAGACAAGGAGCTTTTTTAAATCATAAACTAAGGGTTTTTATGATTGGCTGTGAATCTTAAAATTTCTTTATTTAGCAACTTATACCCCCTTTCCACTGGGTGGCGAATCCACTGCGTTCATGGCGCTTCTCCAAAATCTTTCAAATTGCCGAAGAAGCGCCAACAAGTGGAACATTTTGAGACTTAAGCGTTTCCAGTATGCTTCAATCACAATCTCATTGCACTGGTCACGATCCTGTCACACTGTTGTTGTGCTTCTATGGGGCTTCCAAGACACTTCTTCTATGCTTCCACTATGGCACGCTATTTCAGGCTTACTTAATGTAGCTGCTGCAACCTAGGTACCACCTATGCGCAGGAGCTGAGCTTCTGTTGCCCTTTTGGAATGTTTCTTTATAGCAGCAGTTGACCATCAGCATTGGAAGAAAATGGATCAAATTGCTGCAGTAGCTGTGCTCCAGCTTTCGGTTATGAACAATAGGTTGGAAGGGTTGGGTGTTGCTTTTGTTATGATGCACTGCACTTGTGCTACGTTACTCGCACCGAGGCTACGATACTGCTGTGTTCACAAATTCTTGCTACACTTTTACTACGCTTTTGTGGCACTTTGAGCTACTGAAATTTTAAGCAAGGTCAAAACAAGCGCCATGAAGTGGCGATCATGAGGCTTTCAATATTCTTCTACTATGGTCAAAGCTTTTCTACTGCGCTGTTGCCGTTCCTGCTTTGCTAGGTAATAGTTACTTGGCATCTAACTCAGGGTAGAACCATTTTTGTGTCAAGTAACACAGAAAAGTCTCTTCTTTTAACCCTTTACCACACAATGACGCCTTTTGACGCCCCTAAAAAAGAGGCCTTTTGAAAACATTGTGGGAAAAGGAGAAAATGCTGGTAACCAGCATTTTCTCCTTTTCCCACAAAGTTTTCTACCCTATCAAAGAAAAGTTGCGTCATTTGAGCCACTATGAAATTGTCGTCTGCAAATGCTTTCAATTTGGATAGGTCTTAAATTTTGCCGTGTGGTAATGGGTTAATGGAGTTGTACAATCAAAATAAACTTTACTATAACCAAGTGCTCCTTATTATAAACCTAGTAATTTAGAAACTTTATAGACCAAGAATAATGCACTTGGGCGAGGATCTGTAAAATTACAAAATCTGAGGAAAGATATTTGACAATTTCAGTTTTCATAAGGATTATTTAATTTTACAATTTTGATGTCTAACTCTTCTCACATTGTAGCCGTGACATGCTGTTGAAAACATTGAGGGAACTGAGATATGCGGGTAAAAGGTTAACACTTTACCAAACAACACAATTAAGGACCTGTCTACATTGAGAACATTTGCAGAATTTGAATACCTTAGCCCTTTACCAAACAATCCCGCGTTTTCACAACCCTGAGGAGGAAGCCTTTTGAAAACATTGTGTGAAAAGGAGAAAATGCTGTTAACCAGCATTTTCTCCTTTTCCCACAATGTTTTCTACCCTGTCAAAAAACTTGAGTTCATTTGTACCATGTTCAAAATGTGATGTATGCAGATCCTTTAAATTCGGAAGGGTCTAAAATTGGTTGTTTGGGAAAGGGATAAAAGGATGGGAGTTGTCTTTGAAAGAGTACAAAACATTGTAGGAAAAGGCCTTCCCTCACTTCTGAAGTTTGATAGCTCATCGTTCTTAGGTAGTTTTCAGGTTGTTGTTGTTGTTTGTTTAGAGCTTCCATATATGCCAGCAAACAACGAATATGCAGTGGGTTTGCTTGATATTAGTTCAGTGAAGGCAATTACATAGAGGATATTTGGTTTTTACAGTAAAAGATCAAAATATATTTCATCGAGCGAAAATCATCGGTGATATTTTGACGAGTGGCACAGCCACAAGTGAAAATATTATCGATGATGTTCACTTGATGAAATAAATTTCGATCTTTCACAGAAAAAAACAAATATTCTATTTATTTCATGCTTTTAACCCTTTCTGGGGGGAACTTAATCAAAATCCAGTACAGTTCTTTTTGGTTATTCCCCGTGGCGTACCCCCTCTGCATAGCATCGCATTACAATATTACGTCATGTTGTGAGGCACACACATTATACCTAGGTAACTAGTGCACAGGAACAACTGTTTCTGTCTTCAATTGAAAAGTTAGAATATAAAAATCGGTATTTTCACTGGTCGTAACCATGAAATATCGAAAAATATTTCACTGATATTTTATTAATAACCTACCGGAAAGCATGAAATAAAATGGTATATTTTGTTCACAATCTGACAGATGTTCATATCCTACAGGGTGGTAAATGCCAAATCAAATTCTTTAACCCTTAGGCTGCTAAGCATGACTCAAAAACCTTTTGCGAACAGTGTAGATCATGATCAGACTGCACAGAATGTGCAGTCTGATCTCGGATCTACACTGTCCGATAAGGAGACATTATTCCCTGGAACAAAACTTTGTATTAGCAATATTTGGGTTTTTCCTATCGAATTGAAAATTCATTTTAGTTATTTCGCAGGACAAGGGTTAACACACTTCACACACATTACTAACATTAAAATTTTGTTCTTTCATTGTTTTTAGTAAGAACTGATCTAGAGTGCATACACACAGCACAGTCATCTTCTACAACATTATTTCAGAAAACTCATAATGTTGCATGTACTTAAAATTTTTTTCTTTCAATGTTTTAAGTAAGAACTGATCTAGAGTGCATACACACAGCACAGTCATCTTCTACAACATTGTTTCAGAAATCTCATAATGTTGCTGGTACTCAAAAGAGTTGTAATGTATGAGATAGAAAAATTAATCTGCTTCAAGTCTTTTGACTTTTATTATTCTCTTAATATTAATCCATTAAGCCTTAAAGCGCCTTTCACAACTATAGTGGCTGTTGCGGCCAGTGTAGATCAAGATCAGACTGTACAACTTCTAAATATTTCACTGCTTTTGTAACATCTGTGTTGTGGGTACTCACTGAAAATTTCTGTGACATAATTTAGGTTCTGAGAATGAATTGAAAAACACTTTGCCCACTGAATGCCAAAACAATCCTCTTATCTGCAGGTCTAACGTAACAGATTTCACAACAAAGATTATTTTATTTGATCCCAGAAATTCTGGTATCTGCTGAAATGCAGATGCAACAAGCTTGTCAATCAAACAATCAATTAAACCAAGGAATTGGGCAATAAAAATATTCTTAGAGAAATTCCGAATTGAAAACCATGAAAATAAAAAACAGAGCCATGAGCTGTGATTTTACCCTTTACGAAAAAAAATCCTGTGTTTTAACAAATCTGAGGACAAAGGTTATTAAAAACATCGATGGAATATAGAAAATTCTTGTAACAAGCATTTTCTCCATTTCTTGCTATATTTCCTATCTTTTTAAAGACAAATTCCATCATTTTAGTCTCATTTTATTTGTGTCCGTAAAATGCTTTTAATTTGGACATGTTGAAGATTTTGTTGTCTGGTACTGTTAATGTTTAGTGTTGTACTCTTGAATAAAAGCTTTTGTCTGCATATTATAGACAATTTATTGGTGTTACATCCTGGAATAAATTTGAAACCCTTATCCTGCTCAATAAGTTAAATGAAACATTCCAGCCCATAGTAAAAACCTTTATAATGCTATTTCAATCTTCTTTTATGGAGAAAAATATCTCCTTACTGGACAGTGTAGATCCAAGATCAGACTGCATGTTCTGTGAAGCCTGATCTTCATCTACACTATGCGCTAAAGGTTAGAGAGTCTCACTTAGCAGCCTAAGGATTAACAATATTTCAAAATCAAAAGAATAGCAGAATATCTGGTCAAGAATAGTAACTTCATTATTCAGTGTTTTTTTGAGCCAATCCCATAGTCAAATGGTAAATTTTTCAAATTTTACAAAGCCTTCTTCTCCTATGAGATGGAAACTTTAATGAATATTAATCTACTGGTAATCTGATTGGATTCATCCAACATGCCATATTGGCATTTTGCAGCTGATACTCAAATTTCATTGACCAATCAGATTGGTTCAATATATTTGCTTTGGTACTAAAATTTCCATCTCATGGTGAGAAGACGAAAAATTAATCTGCTTCAAGTCTTTTGACTTTTATTATTCTCTTAATATTAATCCATTAAGCCTTAAAGCGCCTTTCACAACTATAGTGGCTGTTGCGGCCAGTGTAGATCAAGATCAGACTGTACAAAAAGTGCTGTCTGACCTTTAGTCTACTCTGTACACTTTGTAAAGTCTTTATAGACAAAAGCAACCATGAAATTGCAACTATTTTGGTTCTTGTTTTTCGACTGAAAATGTCTATTGGGTTTATTCCGCGCTCCATGGGTTAAAATTTTGTTGAGATTGAAGATAAATTATTGCAGAGCGCTGATTAATGAAACAACTTTTTTTTTTCCAGAATGGACTCTTTTTGTTAAATATCGCGTTTATGATAGAGTTAATGAAGCTTGTCAAAAACCAAGCAGCTTTGTTCTGCAAGTCTCATTTGAAATGAATCCAGACAAGATGCTATTAAATGATAGCTAGATAAAGTAAGGCTTTAGCAAAAGGATCACTTAGTCGATAAATGTCCCAACACTTAGAGTGCTTGGAAATAACTTCACTTAAAAATCACTAATTATGTAACTTTAGATTTATATGATTTACTACATTAATTTCCCATTTTCTTATTAATACCTCTTTGTTTTATCTAACAGCGAAAAGCCTTTCTCATAAACTGTAGATCAGGATAAGCCTACAAAATATGAAATAGCTCTTCCAATTAAGCTGGTGATGGCTTATAGATTGATTGAATTGTGTTTTACACTGCTTTCAACATTACTACAGTCATATCACGGAAACAGTTCACATATTCATGTATTTCCTGGGTTTCACCAGTACTAGGCTAGGGCTCTGAAGTATCATGCTCAAGGACACTCCCATGAAAAACCCAGTGGATCAGGTGGGGCTTGAGCCCGGGGCCTCCAGGTTAAGAGTCCCACACTTTACCACTAAGCCACGCAGGACCCCGATAGCTTATGGCGGTTTTGAAGTTAAACACAAAGCAGTTATAAGAGAGCCAATATAAATTATTCAGATCTCATTTCTTTTTTTGTTTGCCTTTAAATTATATAGATATAGTTTTCTCAAGACAATAATATGAATCAAACTTTCTTTACCACTGAGACAAAAATTTCAATTCATTAACATTTAGGAAGCTTAACCCTCTACCAAACAATCCAATGTTTGAACGACCCTGAGGAAGAGGGCTTCTGAAAGCTTAGTGGGGAAAAAAGAAAATGCTGGTAACCAGCATTTTGAGCCCTGGTAGCTCAGTCAGTAGCTTGCAGGACTCGAGAACAGAGGGACGCTGGATTGATCCCCAGCTTGGACAATTTCTTTCAGAGGACTGATGATAGTCATTGCAAAGGGATTCATTCCTCTCTCACTGCTGACCATTTTTTGACTGTGCTTTTGTGGAAAAGCAGCCAGTGGCTTGAATAAATATTGTGCAAAGTACTGGTAAAATAAACTCAAGGAAAGCATGGATAGTGCACTAGCCACTGTGATACAATTGAAATAACATTGAAACGGTGTTAAAGTTTAAACACCATACAATCAATCAATCAACAAGACTTGCTAGTAGTTTCCAATTCAACCACATGGTTTTCAATTGTGGTAAACTGCAAGATGAAAAAAGTTTATGGCAGATTGCAATGTGTTAACCCTGTACCAAAAAGTCCTGTATTTTCATCACCCTTAAGTGAAGAAGGCTTTTGAAAACAGTGTGTGGAAAGTAGAAAATGCTGGCTATCAGCATTTTCCTCTTTTTCCACAATGATTTCAACTTTTTCAAACACAAATCCCATCATAAATTGAGACACAGTCATTTCATATCTCATCTGGAAATGCTTTTCATTTCAAAAGGTCTAACATTTTGACGACTAGTTGAGGATAACGGTAAGTCAGAGTACAGAGATATAAATACAGTAGAACCAGACAAAAAGGATATTGAATCAACCTAATCAACTTTATTAGATTACTTCTGTTAAACTGTTAAACATTAGGTGCTTACTTAAACCCTTTCCTGAGTTTTAACAACCCTGAGGAAGAGGCCTTCTGAAAACATAGAGGGAAAAGGAGAAAGTGCTGGAAACAAGCATTTTCTCATTTTTCCCCACAACTTTTTATCCCTATCAAAGATGAATTCCATCATTGGATGTCATCTGCACATGCTTTCAATTTGGACATGTCTACATTTTTGCTGTGTGGTATGGAGTGAAAATACTCTATGAAATAAAAGGTGTAGTCTCAGTTTTAACAATCCTGAGGAAAAAACCTGAAAACATTGAGAGAAAAGGAGAAAATGCTGATAACCAGCATTTTCTCACTTTCTCACAATGTTTTCTACCCTATCAAAGACAAATTCCTTCAAAAGAGCCACGATTAAAATCTCGTCTACAAAATGATTTCAATTTGGACAAGTCTACATTTTTGGTGTGTGGAAAAGAGTTAGGATACTCTCTGAAAAAGAAGGTGTAGAAAGAGTTTTAACAAACCTGAGGAAGATACCTTTTGAAAACAATGAGGGAAAAGAAGAAAATGCTGACAACCAGCATTTTCTCACTTTTCCCACAATTTTTTTTACCCTAACAAAGACAAATTCCTTCATAAGAGCCACAATTAAAATCTCGTCTACAAAATGATTTCAATTTGGACAAGTCTACATTTTTGGTGTGTGGAAAAGAGTTAGGATACTCTCTGAAAAAGAAGGTGTAGAAAGAGTTTTAACAAACCTGAGGAAGATACCTTTTGAAAACACTGAGGAAAAAGGAGACAATGAAGGTAATCAGCATTGTCTCATTTTTCCCACAATGTTTTCTAAGACAAATTCCTTCATTTGAGCCACATTTAAAATCTGGTCTGCAAGTGTTTTCAATTTGGACAAGTTGCCGTTTCTGTCATGTGGTAAAGAGTTATGATACTCTCTGAAATAGAAGGTGTAGAAATCATAATCAAGTTCGTAAGGCTGTTGAAAAGCACATATCACAGTATTTGCTCATAGAGATGTTAATTTTGATACCAGTAGCATGGGCAAGAAAATGAATAGATTTTGCATTTTATTCATGCAAAGAATACCACACAATCCAGAGTTTTGATGACCCTCCTGTAGAAGGCTTTAAAAATATTGTGGGAAAAGGAGAAATTGCAGGTTAATGACATTTCCTCTCTATCCCATCATGTATCATTTATGCTTAGGCCTAAAAAAAAAAATAGTTTGTTTAGGGTAACATCTCCAAAAATGTTAGGTAGGGTAGGGACGAATTTTTTTTTTTTTTTAACCCCCCCCCATAAAGCATTTTTGAAAGATCTTGAACTGTCAACCACATGAAAAAATGTAGACTTGTCCAAACCTAAAGCATTTGTAGACAACAAATTTAATATGGATCAAATGGTGGTATTTACTTTTGAAAATGGAAAAAACCTTGAGGAAAAAAGAGAAAATGGTGGCTACCAGCTTGGAGTCCTTTTCTCATTATGTGTTCAAAAGACCTCCAGTCTGTCACTAACTTTCTGATTCATGTGTGGTAAATGGTCAAATTCTATCTACACTATACTTCTATATTTGCATCTTTTTTCCCCATTGAATGCTGTCCACTTTTGTTTAACTCTTTTCTGGATTGAAATATTTTAGACTTGTCCAAATTAAAAGTATTTGCAGACGACAAAACAAATGTGACTCACAAATTGAAATTTGTTTTGGGAAGGGTAGAAAACATTATGGGAAACAAAGAAAATGTTGATTTATAGCATTTTCTTCTTTTCCCACAATTTTCCCACAATGTTTTCGAAGGTTTTTTTTTAAAGGATTGTTAAAACTGTGGATTGTGTGGTAAAGAGCTAAAACTGCTTAAAAAGTGAAAAACATTTATTTGCAAGTTTCTAAATAAACTGAATAAATACTAGAATGTTTCGTTTGTTTTTATGTTTAATACCCTCCCCCTCCAGAACACTTTAGAGGACTATATAACATACTGATTTAAAGTAAACATTTTATCTGTAGAAAAGTTGGGTTTAAAAAGGATGTGCAGGTTTTTTTTTTTTTTATCTAGAACACACATTCTTGACAAAACTTTAAAATTACAAGTATCCACTTTTGTTGTCTTTCAGAGTTATTAAGTGAAACAAGAGTGCCGTAATCACAATATACGCCGCCACATGGCTGCTATTTCATGCAGCTAGCTTTTGAGATTAAAGTGTTGGAATTTCTAGCACCTGCCTGGGTAGCTCAATGGATATATTGTGCTACTTGCGATCTAAAGGGTTTACGGATGAACTGATGGATGGACAGACGGACGCACAATGGACTCACTGGTCATTGGCTTTGATTAAGCAATAAAAATATTAAGTTTCATGAAATTATGTCCAGTAGTTGGAGATACATTGATGAAAAATTAAATTTGACATGAAGCCCCCTTTTTCCATGACACAGCAATAAATTCCAAAACCCTGACAATATGCGCTAGGTCACATGATCTGTGAAAATTTCATCCAAATCTGTTGAGATATGTCCAGTAATTCAAGAGATATTGGTGAAAAATGAAATATAACATGAAGACCCCTTTTTCCATGACGCAACTATAAATCGCAAAACCTTGACAATCTGCGCTAGGTCACATGATGAGAGAAACAGTCTATGAAATTTTATCCAAATCGGTCAAGAAATGTGGGAGGAGTTGCGTTCACAAGAAATGGACATACTTAAGGACAGACGCAGTTTAAATTTGACATGAAGCCCCCTTTTCCCATGACACAGCAATAAATTTCAAAACCCTGACAATATGCACTAGGTCACATGATCTGTGAAAATTTCATCCAAACCCGTTGAGATATGCCCAGTATTAATGAAATATGAAGCTCCCTTTTTCCATGACGCAGCTATGAATTGCAAAACCTTGACAATATGCACTAGGTCACATGATGAGAAACATTTTGTGAAAATTTTATCCAAATCCGTCAAGAAATGTGGGAGGAGTGCTGCTGCTCCTCAATTTCATATAGATCAGACACATTTTACCTGGAAACTAAAGTGGCATCACTTGCTGGAAGTGTAGGAGAGATTAGAAAGCCTTGGAAAATTTTGGCATAGCGGCTCCTAGCTTAGGCAGTTTCATGTATTTCTCTGAGACCAGGTAGGGTAATTTAAGCTGAGTGAAAAGGGGGGTGGGGGCGGGTAGAGTGAGAACAAGGCAAGTTTGGGTAGATTTATATTTTCCAAAAGAAATCATTGTTGCCTCATTGTGACAAAGATAGAAAAAAATATGAAAATACCTGTTTAATAAGAAGACCTATCGACGCTTGATACAAATCTAAACTTCTATCGTTGCCGTCGTCTAGTTTAGTCTACAGTCCGTCCTGTCAGATAAGTTGCAAGAGAAACCTCCATTAAAATTTTTCAAATGTTATACCTGCATTGAACACCTTAATTATTCGTAGTTTTGGAGCATGCTAGCACTTTTGCCGAATGATATTTAACAGAACTTGTTCAATCTGAAATCTAGCAAACCAAAAGTAGTGACAATGCACTACAGAACTGGAAATGCTGTGATCACAACAGAGATGATGGGATCCTGTCTATATTTTACGCGAAGAAAAGCGAAAATCACACGTAAAAGTTCGTTGCACAGTCTGTACTGAACCGCAGTATTTTGGGCGTGATTCGTTGTAGAAGATAAAACTGGTACCCGTTTGTCTTTCAGAACCGTGCGATAGGATACGAATGTTCGATAAACAGAAGTTTCTGTGTGGAGTTAGCGAAAAAGCCCGATCTCTCCACTTGCCTGTATGTATTTTTAGAAATGGAAAACCCACGTTATTGGGTCTGACAATTTGTGTTTAAGGTCTGTTCAATATACTCCGATACACGGTAGCTTTTGTACAGGCATGGGAGTTTCCATGCACAATTATGTATGTAGTAGTACATGATTGTAGACCTATAATATAATGCGCAATATTTGCCGAAACAGGCGTTCTGTGACACAGTGAAATAAAAGGCTGATTTTTTTTTTATTGGAAGACAAAAAAAAAAAAATAGAGTCGGGGCAAAATCTCCAGGTAGGGTCGGGTTACCCGAAACAAACTATTTTTTTTTATTACGCCTTATTCAATTTATCAGCCGCAAATGTTTTTGATATGGACCAGTCTTAAAGATTGTTATCAGGTTAGGAGTTTATAATGGCTCTGCTGATATAGATTACTCAATAGGATACTTTTGGTTGGTTGGTTGGTTGTATTGGGGTTTAACGCCACTTTAACAGCTGAGGTCATATCATGGCGGTCGGTGACGCACATGTGTTTCCTGGCTTTCTCACACCAGTACTAACACAACTTTCTTTCCAAAGCCACCGACTACTTTTCTCACATGCTTCAGCAGAGGTGAGAGGCGAAAATACGCCGGAAAGAAAGTTCGCCTCAACCGGGTATCGAACTCACAACCGCCAGGTCATGAGTCCGACACGCTCACCACTGAGCCACCCGGGCGGGCAGGATACTTTTGATGCCATTTCTAATCATTTAACTGCAAATGCCAAATTATCTTAACCCTTCACCAAACAATTTTGTGTTTTTGCTACCCTGATATAGAGGGCTCTTACGAACATCATAACAAAACAGTATCTCTTTTTCCATTACAAATCCCATCATCCCATGCAATCTGAAAATGCTTGGGTTCACCTAAAATTCTTTTGTTTGGTAAAGAATTTCACCTCTGTATATCAATGATGTTTTTAACCTAGATTCTGTGGTAGATTTTCACAAGTTTACCTCATCATCCTCATAAATATAGATAATCAACAAGATTAAGGCTTTAAGACAGAAATATGTGCGAAAACAATTTGTTGTATGGAGAAAGCACTTGTTGGGACAGATTATGCTATCATCTACTACTTAGGAAGGTTTGAGGGTTTTTAAAAGATTTTTTTTTGGTCTATTTTTGTCATCATCTAATACTCTTGAAAACATGTGTGTGCAACGTTATCTATTTTGATATTAAGTCATAAATTTTATTTCATTCTTTTCCCTCCTCTTGTCTTTGTCCCTGTGATGAATTTAATAAACAGTCCTAGGATGGTTCTTGAAAACTTCATGAATATTGCATGGTAGTTCTGGAACATTGATGTTCCAAGATTCAGAAACATTTCATTACAACAAAGTAATCAGAGTACTCATTTTCAAAAAGCTGTGGATTTTTATAGTCCCAGCACAAGCTCCACTGCATTATGTCAATAACAGTTGTGATGATTCCAATAATCCAGACATGTGTAGCAGTCCCTGTGGTCACAATGCTTCATTAAACATATTGTTAAATCCTTTACCATACAATCCTATGTGTCAACAACCTTACGGAAAACAGCATGGCCCGAAAGCGCTCACCTAGGTAAAGTCATATGGGATTGACAAAGCTGAAGAGATCCTGGTTGTAATGATGTAAACCAAATGAGTGTTAGTGACCTACTTTTAGACCAACTTGACCTATTTTTGTACCTATCAGGAATATCAAGACAAACATTTTGACAGAGGTTCATGAGTTTCTGGTGGGAAAGATGGCCTCTAGAAAGCACAAATGGTTTTACTAATATTTGGCCCAGTGACATACTCTTTGACTGTATGTGACCCAGTTTCAAATTTGTGAATATATCATCGAGACAAACATTCTGACCAAGTTTCATGAGTATTCAACTCAAAATGTAGCCTCTAGAGAGTACACAAGGTTCGTCTAAGATTTGGCCCTGTGACCTACGTTATGACCTGACATGACCAAATTTCATACATGTCAGAGATATCATCAAGACAATCATTCCTACCCAATTTCTTGATTATCAGACAGAAAATGTGGCCTCTAGAGAGCACATAAGGTTTTTCTAAGATATGGACTGGTGACTTATGTTTTGACCATAAGAGACCCAATTTCAAACCTGTCTCAGATATTATCAAGACAAACTTACTAACCATGTTTCTTGAGTATTGCGCTTGAAATGTGGTTTCCAGAGTGCACACAATGTTTCTCTAATATTTGGCCCAGTGACCTACTCTTTCACATGACATGACCCAATTTCATGCTTGTCCAAGACATTATTAAGACAAACATTCTGACCAAGGTTCTTGAGTCCTGGGCTTGAAATGTGGCTTCTAGAGTAAACACAAGGTTTTTCTTAGATTTGGCTCAGTAACCTACTTTTTGACCCAACATGACCCATTTCAAACTTGAGATTTTATCAAAACAAAATATTCTGACAAAGTTTCAAGAATGTCAAATTGAAAATGTGGCCTCTATAGTGCACACAAGGTAATTGTTGACACACTGACGACGCACGACAGACAAAGAATAATGGACAAGACACGACGGATGACAGACACAGCACAATCACAAAAAGTGCTCAAGGTAGCTAAAAAATGGTCCAAAGCAAGCACGAAAAAGATGTTGAAATTTTCTTTCACACAATACAAATCATCTGTTAATAGCCCTACTTCTCCACTTGCCACAGTGTTTTCATAAAAGTGATCTAAAGTATGACGGTAAAAGTTGTCTGCAATAGGAAATGTGTTGATCTTTTATCTCATTCTTTGACGTACCTTTTACCAGGCCATGTAAGAATTCATGGCACCAATCCATGACCCCTGGTCTTATTAATTGTTTTCTGATAACATGAGGGCCATGGTGGCCCTGTATTGCTTCACTGGCTAAAAATTGTAAACCATATATACCAAACATTACAATTCTAAGCAAAATGGATTCAAACAAGGAGACGTATAACAAAAGCCCATTGTGAAAGTTGTGACCCCAGGGCAAAGCCATTTTTGACCAAAGAGCTATAATCCTGGTAGAGATCTATAAGATAAAGCTACATGCCACATAATTCAGGTCTTAGGCCGTGTGGTTATTAACAAAAATTCCAAAGTTTCCTCAATGTAAAGGCCTTGTAAAACATAGGACCCCTGAGGCATGGC
Organism: Hippopus hippopus; assembly: GCA_946811185.2. NCBI lineage: Eukaryota > Metazoa > Mollusca > Bivalvia > Cardiida > Cardiidae > Hippopus > Hippopus hippopus. The sequence goes on along the minus strand of OX328104.1, from coordinate 47,049,106 downwards.
TAATTTCGATCCCAGGGCTACATTTTGAACAAATTCAGAAGTGATCAAAAATTAGCAGCCCTAAGATTTATGGATAGAAGCAAGGAGATATTTAGAGTTTTCACTCTATAAGCACATGTTCTATTTATTACCAATGGGGTGGGGCCAATTTTGACCTTAGGGGCTTTAACTTGCACAGTTATAGAAGAGACCACATGATAACACTCACAAAGTATTACAGCCGCATCTCAAGGTCAGGAACAACAAGATCTTTAATGCTTCACTATATAAGCCTATGTAAAAGTTGTGACTTCTGGGACTGGCCAAATTTGACCCCAGGGCTATAATTTGAACAATCTTACTTGAGTTCCATTAAATAAATACATGCAAAATTTGGTAGCCCTAGGTCTTATGGTTAGTAACGAGAAGATTTTCATAGTTATCACTATGTCGGTCAATGTAAACTTTGTGACTGCCAGGGCTGGGCCAAATTTGACCCTAGGGCCATAATTTGAGCTATCTTGGTAGAGGTCTACTAGATAAAGCTAATTGCAAAATTTGTTTGCCCTGGATAAGCCTATGTAAAAATTTTGTAACCCCAGGGCTGTTATTTCAAGATTGTAACTAGATGTTCACTAGATTTTAGCAAATTTGGTAGCCGTAGGCCTTGTGATTTAGAACTAGAAGATTTTTTAAAGTTTTAACTATATAAGCTTATATAAAACTTGTGATCCCCAGGCTGGGCAAATTTTGTTCCCACAGCTATAACTTGAAGAAACTTGGTAGATGTCTATTAGATGCAGCTACATGCCAAATTTAGTAGCTCTGTTAGCCTTATGGTTTGGTGCAAGAAGACTTTTAAAGATTAATGTTTTTCAGTTTTGTTGCAATGGCAACCAGAGCTTTTCAGGGTCCAAAGAATCCACTCGTCCGCTTGCATTTACGAGTGAGAAATGGATGAGGACGTGTGAAATATCAGTCATGGTCGTCTGGTAGGACGAGTGGTAAATAGGAGATAGTAAACAAATAAGTTTTTCAGATGAATATTTAACTTACAGGAGACAAAACGGCCATTCCATTATTTAATAAGCGAATTAAGGATATTCAGGAAATCAAATATTGAAACAGAACATAAAACATGCTGGTCCCCGATCCAAATTAAGACCGGTTTCAAGTCAGCCTAATGATATAACCCTGGACCTTTCATTGCAAACAAAAATATTTTAATATGCTTCGGGTAGATCTAACTCTAACTCAATACGAGCGTCTTTGCTAATTATTAAAATGAACGATATTAACATTAATGCAAATACTGTCCAGAAACGAGTTCGAAAAACTGTGTTGTTTTGGCTTTATTAATTTTTATAACTTAACCGGATAAATTGTATCGGTTATTTAAACCCGGTATTTAAGGTTCTTTACTACGGGAGACAATAGAGATTTAATTAACGTTTCCGTTTTGTCTGAAAAAAAATATGTCTCAGTCCGATATTAGAAGGGTTTTTCTCGTCGGACGAGTGAGGATCAAAGCAGGGCAAGTGTTTTTTCAAAGTCACTTGTCCTACAGTATGAGTGCCTTTTCTGGAAATTTTTGGACTCTGCTTTTAAAAGAATCAAATTATTTTCTAAATTTCTGAAGAAGACTATGGCAGGCTCATTTCTTTGAAATTCAGTCAAAGTTGGATGGGTAGTTTCAGAGGTGTTTGAAGTAAAAGTTAAAGCAGACACAGACACACACAGATAAACAACGGACACAGGGCCATGACATAAGCTTGCTGGCCTTCAGTCAGTGGAGCTAATTACGGTATTATTCAGGCTCTAAATACTGATGATTAACCTGAGGTACATTTTATAGATCTCTACCTTATTATGATTATAGTACTGCAAATAAAGACAAACTAATGTGATATTTCAAGAGAATCAAACCCTTTATTCTCCATTTACAGATATAATCTGAGTAGAACCAACATAATAACAATATTGATCATAAGGAAAAAGCATCATTATAAAGTTTGTCATCAATGGAGGACAATGCTGTGTTACTAAGCTGTAGAGTGTCGGCCTTTCACATCAAAGTTTCCAGGTTTGAACCCTGTGATGCATGAGTTCTGGGTCTGTATTCACCAACCATCCTAAAGAACATTCTTAGTCTTGTTCCCTATGATTTTCCAAATTTGAAGGTAATATAGCTTCTGATTGACTACACCAAATGGTTTAGCCAGTTAGAAGTTGTGTTACCCTCAAATTTAGAAAATTCTGGAGAATATGTATTGAGTACGAATGTTCTTTGGCATGGTTGGTGAATACGGACCCTGGTTAAAATTTCCAGGCAGCAATCATTGAGAGTGGCTGACTTTAATTGTGCGAAGTGGTTTCAAAATCTAGGCAAATTAACTCTTTACCAAATGACAATTATTTAGACTGGTCTAAACTCAAAGCATTTGCAGATGACAAATTAAAAGTGACTGAAATGATGGAATATGTCTGTAAAAGAGTAGAAAACATTGTGGGAAAAGGAGAAAATGCTGGTTTCCTTTTCCCAACAATGTTTTCAAAAGGTTTCTTTCTCAGGGTCGCTAAAACTCTAGATTGTGTGGTAAAGGATTAAGTAGCAGTTTTTACCAATCATGGGTATATGGAGGATCTTATATAAATTTTCATGGTGTATTGTATTTATGTAAAATATTATCGAAAACAAGACAAAAATGAGTCTTGTTGAGATATTATCTTGTTTTAGATGACCAATTTAATAAAGTCAAAATGGCATAAAAGTGATTGTAAGATTCTAATTATGATATGACCAGAAACTGCTTGGAAAAAGGTGTTTGGTGGAGTTTGTTACTTGCAGACTAAGGAATAAAAATCTGTATAGCTCCCTCTAAGTCTTTATATGATGAAAACATTTTAGCCTTGTTCAAATAGAAAGCGTTTGCAGATGAAAAATTAAATGTTACTCACAACATACAATTTATCTTTCACAGGGTAAAAAAATTGTGGGGAAAAAAGAAAATGCTGGTTACCAGCATTTTCTCCTTTTTTCAACAATGATTTCAAAAGCCTTCTTTCTCAGAGTCATTAAAAGTTGCCATTGTGCAGTAAAGGGATAATGCTCTGGAAGTGTTTGATAAAGGCTTAAAAATTAATGTTGATTGAATTTGGGGCTGTTGCTGTTATAATCATTACCCTGTGATGTAAAAAAGCAGCAGAAGACAATGCTGAAAAACATCCTTGCAAAACATGACTAATCAACATTCAATTAGGGTTGATACAACTTTGTGCACATACAAACAAACAAGTCTCACAGAAAAAAAACAACATTATCAAAGATTCCATCCTGATCCCAATAAAAAAGCAACTATGTGATAACCTGCCAAGATTTCTATAGATACAAAACAAGTGAAAAGTATTAACACTAAATAAACACTCTGCCTATAAAAACCACAAAGAAGACATGATAAAAAGGTGATTCAAAGACCGTATGAATAATGATCTCATAAATTTGATTAAGTACACAGCACGAACCTATTGGTCTCTTTAATAATAACAATATTTTCAGGGGTATTTTCGGCTAATTACAGAGCTCACTAATTGATAACACATTTTACAGAGGTCCCCGGTGCACTTGTTTTTCTTGCGGGCAAGAATTAGTTGTCTGGCTGGTCTTTCAATCTGATAGACTGGCTCTCTCCCTATTATGATCCTTTCCAACTGATCAAACAGCAAAGTATTAGACTAGTCTAATTCAAAAGTATTTGCAGACAACATACCAATTGTGACTCAAAAATTGAAAATTGTTTTTGAAAGGGTAGAAAACATTTTGGGAAAAGCAGAAAATGCTGGTAACCAGCATTTTCTCCTTTTCACACAAGGTTTTCAGAAAGCTTCTTCTTGAGGATCCTTTAAACTTGGCATTGTTTGGTAAAGGATTAAACATATGAGATACTTTTAGATATACCACTAACTGATACATGTGTCTAACACAGAAACATATGAAGGACAAGCGAAAAAACTTGTTTTTGCAAAACTCATAAAAATATTGTAGAAAAATGACCTTTGAACCCTGATCACTCCTTTTCTAACAAGCAATTTCGCTGAAATGATATCCCCCGCTGAAAAAGATTTTCAAAATTTAACGCGACCGCATAACTCAAAATCGCTCCCAGTCAGCCATTTTGCATCGAATCAAAAAAAGAAAAAAAGTATATCGGCGGAATAGGTTATTGTACACATGTATAAAGTTTCACGAAATTCCGTCCAATGGTATTGGAGATATTGTCCCGGACGGACACACGGATGGACGGACGGAAGGATGGACGGACAGAAGGGCAGACGGACGGACAGAAGGATGGATGGACGGACAGACGGACAATGCTAAAACTATATCCCTCTGCCTTCGGCGCAGGATAATAATGTATACAGTGTACTCAATTGTGTAAAAAATCAGTACAACTTTGCAAGGGGTATTTGTTCTTTTGTATGGTCGGCATAATAATTCCACCCATAACAACAAATTGATTTAAAGGGGGCATTACTAGATTTTCTTACCCTGAATCAAAACTTCTTGTATACAGATAAATAACACTAAGTTTTTCTTTGCAAACATAAGGAGGCTGGGCGTTTACCATGAGTGAACAGGTAAATTTTCTGCCTTTAAATGACTGATTGCTATTTCTGCATGAGGGAACTTCTACTATTTTTATAACCTTCTGTTCTCCGATAATAGTAAGGGGGTCGAAGTTAAGGGGTCGGTTATAGGTCCGGATTAGTAATGACAACAAGTTGGCTGATCTCAATCTATACTTCTATTCTCTCTGTTACCATACATGGAAATATCACGTCAAAACAGGATTTCATCAATCATACCAATCTCGTCAAGTACAACAAGCAAACAATCAATTTATGGAATCGGAAGTCTACAATCTCTTCAAACTCTTTACGTCACCAATCCTTGCCAACTCTCATATCACAACCTCTTAAGCGCTCCACAACGAATGTCTAAATCGGGAGTAAATCTGTAAGTTTTCAGTCAGTGACCTTCTCGTGACTACGTGAGCTTTCAACTGGCAAAAAAGACAAAGGAATGTCACGTGACCAAGAAAACCCGGGAACTCTGAAATCACAAGATTGACTGCTAAAACCTGGTAACAATCATCCGGTTACATTTTCATGAGATAAAGGCCGGTATTCACCAACAGTTCTTGACTATATTCGTAATCTTATTCTAGAACTTAAAAGTAATGCCATTTCTGACTGGCTAAACCATTTGGTTTAGCCAATCAGAAATGGTGTTACTTTAAAATTAAGAAAATTCTTGAGAATTAGACTAAGAATGGGTAGTGAACAGCATCCCAGATAAGACCTATTCACCATGATTCGAGTATGATCAACCATAATCAACCTGTGATATTGAATGATTATGTGACGCCCCCATGAGCCCTTACAAAATTCAAGTCTGAAAAATACTTATAAGAGGCTTAAAGGTTGATCTTAAGGAAATACCACTGAACATTTTCTCTTGCACTTCTGTTTATTGATGGCTCTAAAACTGTCACTTCAATAATTTCAATGAGAAAACCTTTTAGAAGTTTAACCCTTTATCACACAATCCCAAGTTTTAATGACCTTGTGCAAGACAGCATTAGAAAACATTGTGGGACAAGGAGAAAATGCTGGTAACCAGCATTTTCTCCTTGTCCCACAATGTTTTCTAATCTTCCTGATAAACGTTCAATCCTTTGTGCCACTTAAATTTGTCGTCTGCAAGTGCTTTCAGTTTGGACTAATCTAAAGTTTTGTTGTTTGGTAAAGAGTTAATATATTTTTCCAAAAACCAGAATAGTTCCAATTAACATTTGGACTGAACACAGAATAAACACAAAAAGACTGAATTGACTGACCACTTGAATAGTGTTTTATACCGCTTTTAACATAATTTCAGCTATAGCTCGGCAACAGCTCACATATTCATGTATGTCCTGGTTTCACCAGTACAAGGCTAGGGCTCTGAAGTATTTTGCCCATAGACAGTCCCACAAAAAGAATGGAACCTCTTACAAAAAAGCTTCTAGTTAGGCTTGCACTTGGGGCCTCCAGGTTATGAGCCCTAGACACTACCATTGGGCCACACAGGACCCCATCATTAAAAGAATAACTTCCCTACAAAAAACTAAAGTAGCCGAAAAAAACGAAAGATTTTTAATAACAACAAAATTTTAGATTTTTCCACATTGTAGACAATATATAATATAGATGTGGCTGAACTGGGTAGATTTCTCTTTAAAAGGGTCGGGGAAAAATGTGGAAAAAGAAGAATATGCTTGTTACCAGCATTTTCTTCTTTTGACATTATGTTTTCCAAAAATCATCTTTCTCAAGAATTTTACTATTTCTGGGTTATTTGGTAAAAGTGAACTTCAATGCATTTTTTGCAGACAAAACTGACATGGATGATGTAAGTAGTGGGAGTTCATCATAATGAAATCTGGTGCTCATGAACACAAAACTATACCTTTATATTGAGAACTGGTGCAAAATGCCCTCAGCCAATTTTGAAAATTAATTGAAAGAAATAAGTAAATATGTAACTGCTCTATTTCTGTACATTACTTTGATGCAAAGTATTTTTCAAATCTTGTTTTACACTCTCTGCAAACTACTTCTATGGTCGCCAACAGCAGGATACAGGTTACTGTGTATTCCAGTTTTGCCAATTTATTCAAGGTAAATAACCTCTATTTGTCAAAGTTTAAAAGCCTCTTAAGTTGGAATTATTGGGCTTCGTCTACTGACTGAGAAAATCCATTGAATTAGCACTTTGGGCTTTACTCCTTTGTAAATTGATTTCCAGCTAATATTCTGACAACCTAAATCTTGCAGTATCAAACTACTTTCTGATGAAAAAATCTCACTGTATCAGACGATGTAGATCAAGGACCAAAGGACCAGACTATACTTATATGTTCTGTACAATCTGAACATAATCCACACTATCCACAAGACAGCATAGGGGTTGCAGGTAGCTGCCTTAGTGTTAATATTAACAGGCTGTCAGAGAAAATTGGCACTCAGCTTCAAAAGAATAACGGTTTGCACTACAAGTCTTTAATGCAGTGATTTATTATTTGCAACAAATTCCATAGACAACATCACTGCCTTCCTTATGACCAAATCTACAATCTTGTCATCTTGCAAAGAACTCAAAAGGCTTTTGCCTTTGGATAATTCCACTATGAATGACATGTAAAATAAAACCCACATGATTCAATTATCAGATTTCCCTTATGTTATGCAAACACTGATGGTACGGTACATGATGGTAAATGTACAATTTGATATAGATTTTGTCTCCATCAAAACTATCTGATAAAAATTATTTAAAAAAAAAAACAATGCAACATATGAAGAATTTGCTCAATTTTAAGTAAGACCTTTGTGAAATAACTTTTTACCTATAATCTGCAGCAAACTGCATCAGATAACAAAAGATAATACTACAAAAATGTAAAAGATGAAAAGAATCTAGGCTTGATACATTAATAAAAGTGAAAACATTGTGTGAAAGAAGCTACATATCGTTAGCAGTTTCTTCTTTTTCCACAATGTGTTACAACATGATTTACTAAAAGACAAAAAAGATTAGGACAAAAAATTTTGACAGAAAATAATGTTATTCTAAGTCTATATATATTTGAACGATGCTATGTGCCACTTTAAACAATACTTCAGTTGTAAACATCTTACTTAACCCTTCACCAAACAATATCCCATGTCTTAATGACCCTAAAGAAAGAAGCTTTTGAAAACATGCTGGTAAGCAGCATTTTCTCCTTTCCCATTATGTTTTCTACCCTTCCAAAAACAAATTTCAATTTCTGAGTCACATTTATTTTTTGTTGTTTACAAATGCTTTAAGTTTGAATGAGTCTTAATTTTGTCAGTTGGTTAAGAGTTTACCGCGAACTTCCAATGCTCACAAGCAACAGGTGACCGGTCACTACATGTAGCTCAGTGTTTAGAGTATTTGACTCTTGACTTGGTGGTTGCAGGTTTGATACCCGTTTGAGGCAAACTTTCTTTCTGGTGTTTTTTTGCTTCTCATCTCTGATGCATGTGAGATAAGTAGTCAGTGGCTTTAAAAGGAAGTTGTGTCAGCACTGGTGTGAGAAAGCCAGGAAACACCTGCGTAGGTGCCTGCCGTGGTATGACCTAAGCCGTTAAAAGGGCGTTAAACTCCAATACAAACAAAGCATAATATGAAGTGAGGCATAGATTCAAAGCATTATGGATGGCAAACCCTGGTAATAAACAGGAAAGTCTCCAGAAAATCCTCCAAATCTGAACGCTTGATAAGATTGTTATGCACATGGGAAAAATGTTTACAGGATTTTACCACAAAAAAAGAACGGCTTGCATAATTCTATTGTGTAAAAAATCACAGATCCATTTTGAGATATTTTACCAACATCAAAAAATCTCCACCATATTTTTTTTTCCATTGCAAGCCTTGAACATTAACTCTTTGACTGCCAATATATATATTTAACCCTTGACCAAACAATACCACATTTTTTTAACAAACAGTGAAACAGGGCTTTAGGAGACATGGGTTTGTTTGTATTGGAGTTAAACACTGTTTAAACAGCTTAGATAATATCACAGTAGAAAGTGTACCTGTGCATGTGTTTCCTGGTTTTCTCCTACCAGTACTGACACAACTTTCTATCCAAGCCACTGACTACTTTTCTCATATGCATCACAGGACAGAGGCAAAAAATCACCAGAAAGAAAGTTTGCCTCAAAAGGCTATTGAATCAACAACCACCACGCCACAAGTCAGATACTCTAACCACTAGCTACTAAGGCCGGACTCATATGCAAAGAACAAAGTGTTACCCATTGCTTATGAGCACTGGAAGTTCACGGTTAACTCTTAGCCAACCGACTAAATTTTAGACTTGTCCAAATTCAAAGTATTTGCAGGGTATCAAACTCGCAACCACTTGGGCATTAATCAGATATGCTAACCACTGAGCTACCCGGCCGGGCTCCGGGAAATGGGTAAAATGCTGGTAACCAGGTTCAGCAGTACAATAGCTAAACTTTTCCTGAGGTTTAAAAATAAATTTCACTGTAAAGAAAGGAAATCTATGGTCATTAGAGGCAAACAATATAGAATCAAGGCCAGTCTACATGTTCAGTTAACCCATTACCACACAACGACGCCTTTTGACGCCCCTAAAAAAGAGGCCTTTTGAAAACATTGTGGGAAAAGGAGAAAATGCTGGTAACCAGCATTTTCTCCTTTTCCCACAAAGTTTTCTACCCTATCAAAGAAAAGTTTCATCATTTGAGCCACTATGAAATTGTCGTCTGCAAATGCTTTCAATTTGGATAGGTCTAAAATTTTGCCATGTGGTAAAGGGTTAAGTCTGGTCCTGCCCAGCCTGGGTCCATATTCACCTACCTTTCTTCAGAGTATTGACTTATTCTCCAAGGTTTTGAAATCAAATTTGAAAGAACACATCTTCTGATTGGCTAAACCATTTGGTTTAGCCAATCAGAAGTTGTGTTACTTTCAAATGTATATATTACTGGAGAACAAGACAAAGAAAAGTCTTAAGAATGGTTGGTGAATACAGTCTTGATCTTGCCATCAGCAAAAGCTCTCTTGGTTGTCCTCCGCAGGGAAATATTTCCGTTTTTCCTGTCCAAGCTTTTGAGAGATAATACAATTTTCTTGATGAATTATAACCCTATAAATCTACTGTGTAAGTAATAATTCCATGAAACTATAATTCACTGCTTGTATGGACTTTCATCTGTTTTCCATACAATGAATGATTCAGTATTTTTAAAGCTGCTATCTAAATATTGATAATGCCAAACAATTTACGTCACTGAACATGATAAAATCATGTTAATGACAACAGGCTCCCATTGAATTTTGTAAGATTGAGTCTTCAATTAAAAACTTAACCATTAAAGATACATCTATACTTGTTTTCAGGCAATTTTCAGCCAGTTTTTAACCCATTTCATCCTTATTTTATGATACTATAATCATTCTTGTATCTTTATGCCATATGTTGCCCCTGGTGGCTGCAAAATTGCACAGATTATGACAGATAGAAAATCCATTTCATGTTTTGGAGGCCTTCAAAGCAATCGCTGTCGTTGACGTTTCTGGTTTTAAGTGAGGACAAATCCCTTGTGTTTTTCTATCCCTTACACCATACATATTAGTAATTTATTTATGTTTATAGAGCTGAGCCATTCTACACACTTTCAAGTTTTAACAGTGTCTTTTTTTCTCTAGCTGTAAGGATGTATCTTTAAAGTGCCTTTCAAGAATATAGTTGCCTCTGTGGCCCGTGTGGTTCAAGATCAGGCTGTTCATCTTTGATTCTCACCATTTTGCTGAAACACTGTTGACAAAAGCGACCATGAAATTGCAATTTGCAGGTCTTATTAAACTAGGATGAAAATGTCTGAGAGGTTTATTCTGCACTCTCAGGGTTAAATTTGGATTCTTTTTAGCATGTCTAACCTAAAATAAATTTGAAAATGTTGTCAAATCTAAAAACCATTGACAAAACTTTAACAGCTGCTTTCTTTAGGAGCTAAAGCTGATGCTACTGCTCTCCAAGGTTGTCGAGGTTTTTTTTTTTTTTGGATATTCGAAGAAAAAGAAGTTATTGAAACAAACTGTAATTTAGGACTCATCCTGCCAGACAATCATCTTTGATTAATTAGTACTTCTCACTGACTTAAAGTTGTTACTTTTAAATATGAGTCAACGAGTGGAATTTTTGTATCCGACACCTTGTGTCTAGGCGTGTTGCACTGCTGTCCTGTGACAGTAAGTCACTTCCAGAAATTCACGGATTGTATTTTATTTCAGTGTCAACTGTATAGATTATCAGTTTGTTTAACCCTTAGAGCACTAATTTAATGATGGATTATTTACTCATCCTGACTGATTCGTCACTCATAAACACTAGCAGGGAGTGGCTTTTTTGCAACCTGGAGCCATATTCACCAACTATTCTTAAAAACATTCATAGTTTTATTCTTTGAAAATAACACAACTTCTGATTGGCTAAACCATTTGGTTTAGCCAATCAGAAAATGGTTTAGCCAATCAGAAGTTGTGTTACTTTTTGAATCTGTAATTAGACCAAGAATGTTCTACAGAATGGTTAGTGAATACGGACCCTGATACCTTTAGACAATATGTATTGTACTTCAACAGTAATGGTTGAGGTTTGAATGCAAGTCACTTGCAGATATGGTAATTGTAATCCATTCAAATGTCAGTTGCAGAGATGTATTAAACCCTGATTTTATGAAAAGGACTTTTTGAAACGGTAAAAGATGAAATACTGCAATTTCAAGGCTGTTTTGCGAGAGTATGGTTCAACAGAGCAGCAAATTTAGATCCAAGATCACTGTGCTCGTGGACATATACTGTACACAAAAGCAAGGCAAGTCATGCTTTTAGTATTCTTTTTGGATTAACTATTTACAAAACAACGTTTTCCACAAGTCCTACCTGAAGGCATTGGCAAATGACAAATTAGAAATGGCACAAAAGATTGAATTTGTATCAGAACGGGGCAGCAAACCTTCAGGGAAATGGGAAAATGCTGGTTGCCAGTATTTTCTCCTTTTTCAACGTTGTTTCTAAAAACCTTTTATGTCACTGGTGTTAAAAACTTTGGATTTTGTGGTAAAGGGTTCAGCTGAACATGAGAATCTGTATTTGAAGTTTCAGTTACATCTCACAGTATTAACCCGTTACCAAACAATCCCTTGTTTTCACGACCCTGAAGAAGAGGCCTTTTGAAAACATTGAGGGAAAAGGAGAAAATGCTGGTCACCAGCATTTTCTCCTTTTCCCTCAACGTTTTCTACCCTATCAAAACACTTAAGTTCATTTGTACCCCTTTCAAAGTTGTTGTCTGCAAATGTTTTCAATTTGGAAGGGTCTATAGTTTGTTGTTTGGGAAAGGGTTAAGCACATGTACTCGAATCATGATGCTTCCACTGCAGGTGTCATTGTAGAAAAGAGTATTGAAAAATGAAACTTTGTTTGTCCTGGGTTTTACCTGAGTACTAAGCTACAGCTCTGAAGTGTCTTGTCCAAGTACACTCCCACAAAAAAACCCAGACCCAGTGCCTCTAGGTTACAACTCCTATAGTTCACCACTGAGCTACGCAGGATCCTTGTCTATGTCTAAATCATCTAGCCAATCAGAAACTGTGTTAAATATAGATTTAGACCAAGAACTCATTAATCAACGGACTCAAAGTCCCAAAAACTGGATTTGTGGAATAGTATTGAGCTTTGATAATGAGATAATGCATGTATATGAAATTAGTGAGTGGAGTTTAAGCAAGCGCTAAGAGAAGCGATTTGTTCCATCAACTTATGACATGGTTTTTGTTGGTATTAGATTTAAGAATATATACACATTTAGTTACAGGGGCAAGGTTAGGGTGTACTAAAACTCAAAGTTGAATGAGCAGACCGCAAGCATGTATGACAGTATTTGGTTCTGGGCAAACTGATCACAGTAAGCAGATTTGCTTTACAAATCTGAAAAAAAAAGGGGGTTGGTGAATACGGATGCGGGTGCGAGTGATGACCTAAAGAACCCAATGGGTTATTCACATTAACCCTGAGAGTGCTGAATACCCAAGGGATATTTTCAGCTAGGAAATAAAACCCAAATAATTATAAGGCCTAAAAAAATATATCTGTGTTTAGGGTTTCCCTACCCTACCTAGAAAATGCTGCCGACCCTGAACTTTTCTATTGAAAAAAAAATATCTGTCAGAGTGTGATTTCAGTGCATGGTCCACATAAAAAGTTTCTGGAAAAAAAATTTATACCTACCCCACCTACAGCATCTCCGACCGAAACCCTAATCACAGATATTTTTCTGTTAGGCATAATTTTATGACTGCTTTAATATCAGATTGCCCTGAAGAATGCAAACAATGTAGATCAAAGATCAGGCTGCAAATTTTGTGCAGTCTAATCTTGATTCACGCTGGCAGCAAAGGCAACTATAGATGTGAAAGCGCTGTAAGAGTTAGGTTTTCACCATTTAAATGAGTCAAAACTACATGCAATGCTGTGATAGTTATTTCAAGTCAACTAATTGGTAGTATTACTGTATATGTGGATATATTATATGCGTGTTGAAAAATTTGCGAATAAGCGATTATGTGCATATTGCGTTTGGGAATGTTTGCAAATTCAAGACACTTGTTATTTGTTGGTACACCAAGTCCTGTTGGTAACTATGTGAACAGAAAAGTTGGCGAATTTTTCAAATTTGCGAAATGGCAAAAAATTTCCATGTCCCAAAAAATTCATATATACAGGTATTTGCCTTCTTACAAGAATTTTCTCTTTTTTCCCACAATGTTTTTCAAAGCCTTCCTTCACAGGGTCATAAAAACACATTAAAGTTTGATTAAGGACTAAAAGCTGTGTAGCCAGACACAGAAAGGAATGTGTCTATGCAGGAGAGAAACAGCTTAAAACTTTATCAAATGACATTTTTTTTGGACTAAACCCAATGGAAAGCATCTGAAGGCAACAAAATAAATGTAGCTCAAAAGATGATTTCTGTCTTTGACAGGGTAGAAAACATTGTGGGGAAAAGGAGAAATGCTGGTTTCAAGCATTTTCTCCTTTCCTCACAGTGTTTTCAAAAGCCTTTTTCTTCAAGGTCGTTAAAAGCCTGGGTCATGTGGTAATAAGTTAAAACTTCCATTCCATTGACTTTGCACTCTTAGGCTTTACAAGTTACATAATTATGAACCATGCTCTGGCAAAAGGGGGCTAAATGCACCTCCGTCATGCATGATAACAAGCAAGCAATCACAGTATTAAACATCCCTAAAATCCATTTTGTATAAAAACCTGACAGTCCTTTGACATACCGAAAATTGACCAATAGCAAAAAGTTTCGGTCCAGGTCCGCCTGCATGGACTGCGCAGGCTGACCTGGGTCGACACTTTTCGCAAATGCATTAAGTCCCCTTTTCACACAGCATGGCTCATACACTGATGGAAGAATCTAAAAATACAACAATGCATGAAACATGATACCTTAATGTAAATGCATCAAAAAAGGTTTCTATAACAGAAGCCATTACTAACATTATTCTATTGTGTTTTGAAGACTCGACCTTCAGGATCACACCCTTACCCCTTCATCAAACAATCCTGTATTTTCAGAACTTAACCCTTTACCACACAATCCCGCCTTTTGACGACCCTGAATAAGAATGCTTTTGAAAACATTGAGGGAAAAGGAGAAAATGCTGGTAACCAGCATTTTCTCCTTTTCCCACAATGTTTTCTACCCCATGAAAGACAAAAATCATCATTTTAGCAACATTTAATTTGTTGTCTGCAAATGCTTTCAATTTGGTTCAAGCCAAAGTTTTGTTGTTTGGTAAAGGGTTAAAAGGTACGTCTATATTCATGTATAGTTAGTTTTTAAATAATTTCAACTTTATTCTATCAAACTATAATCATTCTAGTATCTTCATGACAAATGTTGCTCCTGACGGTTGCAAAGTTGCATAGATAACAACCAGTAGAAAATGCATTTCATTTTCTGGAGGCCGTCAAAGAAATCACTCTTGTGCAGTTACTGATTCTAAATTAAGGATTTCTGATAAACATATTCATCCCTTACATCATATTAGTAATTTATCTATGTTTAAACAAATGACTAAGTTGTTAGCCATTCTACAGTCTATCAAATGGTAACAGTGCTTTTTCTCTCTAGCTGTAATTACGTATCTTTAAAGAATGCATTTGAAAACATCTCAGGAAACATGCAGTCTGATCTGGGATCTACCCTGTCCGATAAGGATATATTTTTCTCCCAAATATGCGTAACTTCAAATGAAAAAGCAAAATTTGGGTTTTTGCTATCTACTTGAAGATATCATTTAACTAATTCAGCAGAATAAAGGTTAAAATTAAACAAGAGTGATTGGACACAGGGTGTTATCACAAAGAAATATTATTTCCTCCTTTTTCCTAAACTGTTTTCCTCTCGTACTCTTTTAAAGCAAAATTTATTCCATCACTCGGATCTCATATATTTAAGTGTTGCCTACAAGTGCTTTCAATTTGGAAAAGTCTAAAATGTTGTTATCTGTTAACTCTTTACCACACAATCCCAGCTTTTAACGACTCTAAGGAAGATGGCTTTTGAAAACATGGTGGGAAAAGGAGAAAATGCTGATAACCAGCATTTTCTCCTTTTCCCACAATGGTTTCTACACTATCAAGGACAAATTTTGTCATTTAAGCCACAACTAATTTGTTGTCTGCAAATGCTTTCAATTTGGACAAGTCTAATATATTGTCGTTTGGTAAAGAATTAAAGGGTAGAGGGCTTAAGTCAATGACTCTTGTAATGGGCAAACTCCGTATTTTCTTTAACCCTGTACCAAACAACAAAATTTTCGACTAGTCGAAAATGAAAGCATTAGCAGATGACAGAAGTGACTGAAAATTGAAATTTGTTTTGGAAAGGGTAGAAAACATTATGGGAAAAGGCAGGACCAGACGCCACTTAAAAGACTTAAGCAGCTTCTACAATTAAAAGATTTTCCAGGGGAATGGGTTGGGGAGGGCGAGGGGGAGGGTGTGTGTGACAAACTTGTTTTGAATCATTACCTCCTGCAGATTACCATGTTTAAAATCATTCTGGCAATGTGAAAAATTAGCAAATTCTACATTTGTAACAATGGTTTCACATAATCTTCTTACACCAAACCTTACTTTAAGTTGGTTTTTCATATTAAACAAAAATTTAATGCTTTTGAGTGTGGTTTGTTTCAAATTTGTTTCAGCAGGGAATGACCTATCAGTTTCTGTAACACATCAATCATTACCATTTAACAACACAAGGATGGCCAAAATGTGCCAATGAAGGTGCTGTTGTTTCTTCGAGTGTTGACCAAAACTAGAATTGTGTCACAGGCTCAGATGCCCCTGCAACCTGTCATCATTATAATTGTAGCAGTTCAACCAAGCACTGTGACTGGTGACAGGGTTGTTGTGCATGACAGGACTGTAGTCTATCCATGGTGATTATTTGTGCCATACATCATGGGGGTAACACTATATGCCCCCCCCCCCCCCCATTTGATGGCAATTTAGGCACAAAGGCATAGATCACTAAAGTAAATTTCCAGAATAGCACTGATGCCAGGCCTGTAAATGTTGAGGAAAGTTTTATCTTACATAAAGCTACATTTCCTTTTAACGCTAAGCACGACTAAAGAACCTTTTGCCGACCATGTAGATCATGATCAGACTAAATGGAATGTTCAGCCTGATCATGGATCTATACTGTCCAGTGAGAAGATATGTACCAAAAAAAATAACTTTGAAATAACAATTGGGTTTTTGTGATATTTGTCGAAGACAATACCACTATGAGTTCAATATTGAATTTTGAAGACCATGTATCGTCAGGGCTCCAGATAAGAGGGAGTGACGGTATTCTAAATCCATTATTTCTCTTTGAAACCCTATGTTGTGGGTACTCATTAGAATTGTCTCAATGAAACAGTTCTAATGAGTACCCACAACATAGGGTTTAGTGGAGAATTATTAATATTTTCAATTTTAAAATCAAAATCACTCCCTGTATCTGGAGCTCTGTATCGTATTTTGTGCAAAGTCGAAGGAAATAAACCCAATTAAACTCAATTTTTCTCAGACAAATTAATTTTTCGGTAGCACTCAGATATATAATTGGAAATGGCATGTTAAAATACACTGGGTGAGGCCATCGATCGTGAAAATATTAATTCTTGATTGAAAATAGCTTCACTCTCCCATATCCTTCTATTGGCGCAATGATATATACAAAATTTGTCTACTGATCGCTTGGTCCTGGGCTTTTCTTCGTTCCAAAACCAGTTCGTTCCATGGCTTGTTCGTCCCATGATTGCGCGCTACTCCATTTGATTGGGCATAAATATTTATATATCGAAATAATTTATTTTAATGTTGGGAATTAAATGTTAACGGCCAACTATATTTCGAAATCATAGTTTTCAGTTACAAACTTAATTTTATTTGATGTATTTACATGGTTTCTCTCTCTATCCATCATGCATCCTATTGTCAAGGGACGTTACTCCTGACTCCTCCTAATGATCAATGGGAGACCACCAATACACAAATAATCCTAACTTTGTCGTGAGTACTCTCCCTTCAACGAAAAAAGTATTTATTTGCTTCGTAGGTTGACTTTTATGCCAATATTCGAATAATATTTCTCCTTTTCTTTCAAATTATTAATTCCACACAATGGCTTCCTTGACAAATACCACTTCAGTGTTCTCAATGCTTTGATTACTATCAGCTTGAAGATACGATTTAACTTATTCAGTGGGATAAGAGTCATATACACAACTATTACTTTATCAACCTTGAATTTTTCCAAAAGTCTTGAAAAATACCTTATACTGGTCATCAACGATCAGACCATTTGGTTTAGCTGATCAGAAGTTGTAATGCGTTCAAATTTAGAAAATCTTGGGAGAATAAGACCGAGAATGTTCTTAAGAATGGTTGATTACAAATACAGACCCAGATTTGAGCAACACATCGGTCATTACCATAATGATTTAACAACAGAGGGATGGCCAAACGTGACAATGAAAGTGCTGTTGTTTCTACGGGTATTGACCAAATAAAAGGGAAAGATCGCTAAAGTAAATTGTCCAATGAAGTGCCATTGATTGCAAGGCCGGTAAACTTAGAGGACAGTTTTCTGATCTTGCATTCACCTACATTGCCTCTTGATGCATTAAGTGCCAGAACCAACTAAAATTTTTTTGCGGACAGTGTAGATCTAGATCAGACTATACAGAACATGCAGTCTGATCTTGATATACACTGTCAACTTCTAATGTTACATTTTATGGGGGACACAACCTTGAAATAGCAACATTTTGGCCATTTTTCCTAATTGAAAAGGTCCAATCCATTAATTCAGTGCTTTTAGGATTAAATACACAACTATCATTATGTCAAGTTTGAACTTTCTCAAAAAAGTTTTCAAAACATCCTACTGTGTTGACCAATAATCATTCAATGCAATCTGTCCGTCTGTGCACAGGAAGAAATGAGTCATGCTTGTTGCAAAGAGGTTTAATCCATTCCAGAGCTCCAGATAAGGGGGACTGATGGTATTCTAAACCCATTATTTCTCTTTCAAACCCTATGTTGTGGGTACTCATTAGAATCGTCTCGTTGAGACAATTATAATGAATACCCATAACATAGGTTTGGTACAGAATAATTAATATTTTTTAATTTTAAAATCAAATTCATTCCCTCCATCTGGAGCTCTGCATGATCTGCAAAAAGTATTGACCCATGTCATCCTGCAGACTGGCTAACTTGAAACTCTGCCATGAGTAAATTTTCTGTGTGTCAAAGGATCTGCTATCTCATGATTCAGCCAGTTTTCAGATAAAATCAATCCATATTATGCCAAACCTTGTTTGATAGAATGCAATTAACACAAAGACACATCAAACCCCTTTTTCCCAGAGTATTGTTCAAAATTATAACTGTCTTGCATAGAGGTGGCAACTTGAACTCTCTGAGTTGTCCGTCTATCCCTACAAGTATTGGCACCTTTCAGAACACCTTGGCAAATTCTAAGAATTAAAATATTGCATGTGCGCCTCCAGACTAATTCTTACTAAAACAATACCAAAACAACAGCTATCAATAACAAGAGCACTCCATGCATGTGCCTTTGCTCAGCTGCTTGTGCTTCATCCATGAAAACTCTGGGTCGAAAAAGATGCCAAAAATGTTTTGAGTTACCTTCCCTTCAGGTATGGGTTCCTCTTTTGATAACAGAGATTTGAGAAAATGTCTATTTTTTTAACTCCTTGAGCGACGAATAAACCCAACCTTCATATTCAGTGTAGAAATAAGACCCAAATAATCAGTTTCATGGTTGATTTTCTCTAGAGTGTTTCAGTAGAGTGGACAGTGTAGATCAAAGATCAGGCTGCACATCTTGTGCAGCCTGATCTTGATCTATACTGACCACAAAGGCAACTATAGAACTGACAGGCGCTTTAAGGGTTAAAAATATAACAAACACTAGCAACTGGCTATTACATTACCCAATGTTTAATTTCTTTCTCTCACATACACTTCCATCAGCATTGGTACAAGGCTAGCTGCTTAGAACAGTACAGGTATCCAACAGTATTGACACATGTATAAATTTTCAAAAAGTCTATACTTCAAGGAAAAGTAGATCATTTTTTTGTTTACTGAAAAGTTGTTAAATTAATTTTCCCATAGTAACTCTAAAGGTTTTGATTCAAATGACTTTTTCTTTGGGAGTGACCGAAATTCGCATTATGCCGTAAAATGGTTGCCAAGCAAAGCCAGTCCTGAAATATGTCTGGCAAGTATAAAAATAGAAACTCGCTGTTCAGTGCCGTTATTGTCAGCAGGAACAATTGGGTATCAGTTTTCATGTAAGTAATTTTTATGCATTTACCCCTCCGTCACGGACAATAAAAGTAGTTTTTGCAGACGGCTTACATCAAGATCAGACTGCACAAAGCATGCAGTCTGATCTTGGATCTATATTGTCTACAACTTTATGTTTGAAGTATTTTATATTTTCAGCCATCAAAGGAAAGTCATTCTTTAGTTTTTGCAGGAAAGTAGTAAAGAAACCTCTCTTTGGACCTTGTGAGAGGGCAATTTATTTGCTAAAAGAAATAGTGTAGGTTGAGATCTGACACCACAGAATAAGCAGTCTGAGCTAAGACTCTACAACAGTTGTTTATTCCAAAACCCTTCTAGCAAAACTGACTTGAAAATGCAACTAAATGCTTTTTTTCCCCATTTACTGAACATGTTAATTTTTGCTTATTAAGATTTCAAAGAGATAAAATGCAGTCTTCATACCACATGCAGACAAATTTTTTTTTTCATTTTGCAATTATCGACAAATTTTGATAGCAACATAGTAGAAGGAAAAACAGCAAGTACAATTCATTGTTCATGCTGATTACCCTTTTTTTAAATGGCTGAACTTCAAAGTCCTCTGCAACAAATTTGCTTCACCGTTTACCACACAATCTCGACTTCCAATGACCCTGAAGAAGGATATGAAAACGTTGTGGGAAAAGGAGAAAATGCTGGTAACCAGCATTTTCTCCTTTTTTCCCACTATGTTTTCTACCCAATCAAAGACAGAAATCATCATTAGCACTACATTAAATTGCAATCTGCAAAGATTTTCAAAATTAGCAGTTACTAAATTAACAAACAATGCTTGCTTCTATTCATGAAAACAAATCTCATCAAGCCAAATCAAAATTTAATGACAAACAGACGTTGAATTTTCTTTGGACGCCTTCAGAGCAAATTTGAATTGACTGCAATGTAAATTCAATGTACTGAGCAGTTTTCCTGATGATATTTTTTTTTTCCAAACAGTTAACTTTGCATGGCTTCAAAAAATTGTTACAATCATGTTCTCTCTAGGTGCCTGGCTTTCCAGGTTTTTCAAAATTGAAGTTTAATTACTTTTTGCCAAACAACGTAGATTGATTGATTGTGTGCTCTTTAACACCGTTTTCAACATCATTTCAGTTATATCGCGGCTGCCAGTGCACCTATCCATACTTACCTGGAGTTCCTTTTAGCAGTTACGCTCCGCACAATATTCTTTTGAAGCCACTGGCTGCTTCCCACATATGTTCAAAACAATGGTCAGCGGTGAGAGAGGAATGAATTCTGTTGCAATGACTATCATCTATCCTCCCAAAAAAAATTGGCCAAGCTGGAAATTGAACCAGCAACCCCCTGTTCTCAAGTCCTGTGCACTGCCAACTGAGCTACCGGAGCTCGGCCCAGACAACACTGGGGACACAATGTTAGACTCATCAAAATTAATTGATTGATTAAATTGGAGTTTAACCAACCCTTAAAAGCACCTTTTACTACTATACTATACATGTAGGAGGATTTTATTGTAAAGGGTTAAAGATACAGCTATACTTGTTTTCAGCCAGTTTTTAACCCATTATATCTTTATTTTTAAACAAACTAATCTTTCTTATATCTTCATGCCAGCTGTTGTCCCATAGGGTTGCAAGGTTGCATAGATTATGACGGATAGAAAATGCATTTAATTTTCTGGAGACAATCAAAGAAATCGCTGTTGTAACGTTTCCTTTTTTAGATTTAAGATTTCTGATATATGTTTTTATCCCTAAAACCATATTCATGTATATAAGTTATTTATCTATGTTTACATAGCTGCCTTAATTCTGCACAATTTTATTACTTACTTCATTTAACCTGACCCAGGTCAAAATCATTTACATAAATTAAAATTCAATTTTTACTCTTGGCATCACACGGGGCTGCCTTCGGTTTTGTCCCGAATGGTCACGGAAATATTCCGTGCGACATCATGAATTGAATTGCTACCTGTACCTTCCTGTGTATATATAACTTCCCGATTAATAGTCAAAGTTCTATTTATATATCTACATATATATCCAGCATAAAGGTCAGGATCAGGTTAAATGGAGTAGGTAATACAGCCTATCAAATTATAACAGCCTTTTTTTTCTCTCAGGATATAAGGATTTATCTTTAACAGTTCACCATGATGGTGGTCTGTTTCTGATGCACCAATTTGCATCTTTAAGAATAGCTGTAAAAGACTGAGAAATTTATTCTTAGACCTCTCTAGACATGTGACACTACCACCTTAGAATCACCAATACACGAAAGAGTCGAAAAGTTTTCTTAGTATTTAATATCAGTCAGATTTAAAGTTAAGACAAGCCCGCTCTCTGTGTCGCTCTCTCTCTCAAGATCTTGTCCGTTCTCTTGCTCTCTTAAGTTTCGTTCTCTGCCGCTCGTTCATCTCGCACGCATATTTATGTGGACGGACGTACCACACAGACATGTGCCGATTATACAACACGCTGGGATCACGCATTCCACCTGATACCCAGGGCATGTATAATGTTAAAAATACATCTCCAAATATGTATCCAAGGTTGCACGTTCGTACCTACGCCGAAGGTCATAGTGTTACATCCATCCCTTTCTTTAAAATTTTCTACTTGTTGAAAATTAAACTGTATTAAATATCAACCTTGATATTAACGATAGTATTGAACTAAACTTATAAAATGAGTGTCAGCATAGCGTCTGTAAGGTAGAAATTAAATGTTTCTGAAACTGTTGATTGTAGCACTAATGAAATTAAACACTTATAAAGATAAATAATTGATTTCTTTAAGTCTTATTTTATTTTTGTCGATTGTCTGTCATTGTACCAGTTCGTTGTACCATTCGTTGTATCAATTCACTATGAGTGGTAGCTCCTAGCCTGTGGTGCTGTCGGTTTCTCGTCATAAATGGCTGTGAAATTGCCGGTCGTTAGTCTAGTGGCTGCTTCTACAGCGATGTCAACAGAAAGTTTAGTTAAAAATAGTTCCGGTTCCACATATGGTAACTCCTTTTTCAAAATAAATTCGGATGTTTTTGAGACTTCGTGTACAATTTTATTCCAATTATTATTTGCCTTTTTGAATAATATCCACAACAGTTTGATGAGCTTTTTCGTTGTTCTCGGGCTTTTAAATGTTTGGTACGCATTTTTTTTTTTTAATTGAGAGAGAGCTACTTTGTACTTCTTTTTTTTTAAGTGGTGTTTTCTATTTCATAACTAAGAAAAACATACAAAAATGTCTTAATTGGGTTCTTCACCACGCAACGCTTGAGGCAATTACGTGGGCTTTTTACCCCGTTATCAAGCAATATAACACAAAAAATTATAAACAAAAATCAAAAGGTAACCTCGTCTGTCTACTCATAACCTTGTGTCTTCGGTTATAATACATGGATACAAACTAGGATTGTATTTTACTTCCGCAGACAGTGGTGGCGCAGATCCGGCTGGTAGTTTGGTCCTACACGACTCCATCGCTCGGAGCTCAGCTCCAGCTGTAGCCGTCTTCTGTCGACTCACCATACACATTTTGTGAAAACAACTTGGCAGATAGCAACTCTTTTTGTTTCATTTACAAAAGCAATAGACAATGACAAATATAAACAACATGATTACGAGCACAAGGCTAACGTATTGCCAAAATGTCCAGTCGGAATTCGAGTCAAAATCAGCATCAGTCGATAATTCTAACTGTGTAATTAAATTGTCTAACGATAAGTCTTTGATGTCAGTCAGCTGAGTTGGGATTGAAATATTCGACACGTTAGGGAATTTATCGTTCAAGGGTCTCCAAACCATTGAATAAGAGAAATTTGCTGTTTTTAATTCCCAGAAATTTTCGTGTGATACCTTAGACTTTCCTACAATGAAAGGTTCCATCAGAGAGAAATGTTTGTTTGAAGCAATGCATTCACTTTCAACCTTAATAACATCTAAGGGCGGTTTAGTTTGCAATTCTGTGTGCTGGCCATTACACACTAATGAGAACTTTAAACTTTCCTTAGAGACGATTAACCAGGTAGAATCAAACAAGTGCTTTGCTACATGTAAGGTCATTGAGGTTACTTGCGTAAAACAGTAGTGTCTTATCGTGCCTGTAGTAGATATGAAAAGATTTATGAGGCACACGTTGCTCAGGCTCGTAGAGAATACAGGACTATATACTGTAAAAAACCTAGCGTTTTTATGACTGCACGCTTGTATTTCACTATCTGTCAATAGCTGATATTTTGTTCTAGCCTTGTCAATTAAGAAGCCATTTGATTCTAACCTGTAGGTGGCTAATAAACCTGTATCTTGTGACTTACGAGAATGGGTGATGGTAACAGGTGGTAAGATCGGAATAGAAATAACCTTGTACACCTCGTACTCAGTGTCTAATTTTAACATTGGCATGGCAATGACTATTATTATGGTCGTAAGGTATTTATAGAAAGACCAAATATCTGTTTTGGGGTTTGCGATTAAAGCCATTAGATCTGGGGCTGATTCTTGTATTTCTAAGAGTAGTTGTCTTAGGCGTAATGGGTTTATTATTCTAGTAGACAATTTTCCAAGAGCAAGATAATCTAACTGTGCTCTTAATTCAGTTAAGAACGATCGTGCATTGTGAATTAACACATTTATTTCATCGGTAAGTAAGTCGATACGTGCATATACTTCGGGGAATCTATGATTTTCTTTTATCCTTTGCGCGAGTTCGTGTGTCACTTGAGTTATCTTAATATCCATTTCTCGAATACTACCGATTATTTCAATGATTGATTGTCTATTTTCTCGAATCAGAACACGTGATTCGTTTACGATCGTAAGACTTTGTTCTACAACATGTACTATTCTGCGTTGGTTAAGTGCCAAAGACAAAATTTGGTTTCTAATTTGCTTTAGATCAGACTCACTGACAGTTCCAAATAACCAAGATAACGCGTCACCAACAAAAGGAAGAAGTGACCTATGTTTTCTCATGGGGTTTGCAACTGAGCTTAACTGTGCAATGTCATTCTTAATACTAACCTCTACGCTTTCAAAATACAAAACTTCTTGATGTAAGCCCTCAAATGTATTCTTAAATGCCTCAAAATCCTCATTATCTTTAAAATATCTTGATTTCGACACATCGAATAGAGCATTAACTAGTTCTAAATCTTCCCTTAACCTTGCCATTAATTGCTCTAACTCGTTGAAATCGATAACTATTGTTGCTAGCCATTTTGCTCTAGTTGTAGATATTTCGTTTGTCTTATAGAAAACAACATTGTCTCTTACTATTATGTCACTAGGTATGATCGCTGCAGCCGACCAAAACACACAACTTAAAGAAACAACAACTGCCAAAATGTTTATCACAAACATCCCGACCTGTGAAATACAGAAGGTCGATATACGTAAAATGTACACAACATTTTATCCTACATGTACACGACGTTTGTCATTAGATATTCGGTAGATCTACCCTTAACACGAATTTTCAAACCTACTGTTGAAAATACCTATTATATTCTGCCTTGAATATAAGTTAGCCTTCTAGTCAGGCATACACATGCATTTTTATGCTTAATTTGACTCTGTTGACGAGTCATTAACAGCTGACA
Organism: Hippopus hippopus; assembly: GCA_946811185.2. NCBI lineage: Eukaryota > Metazoa > Mollusca > Bivalvia > Cardiida > Cardiidae > Hippopus > Hippopus hippopus. The sequence goes on along the minus strand of OX328104.1, from coordinate 47,023,959 downwards.
AAGAATCTTGTTCATTTTGTTCACGAACCTTACGCAATCTGATTCTTTGACATAGTTCAGCAAGGGGAATATCCGATTCCGAACCACTGTGAGAGCGTTCTCTGCGATAACGTTCGACTAGAAATTCGTTCTCGTCATATGAAACTGTGTCAGAATTTGTATCAGAGGAAAAATCATCGGACGAAACAGGTGGGACAACGTAATTAGAAGGTCGTAATTTTCTACCTGTTTTATCTGTAGGAATTTCCCATTCATTTAAATTAGCAGGTCGTAAATGTTGTGCATGAACTTTTGTAACATTTCCATCTAATTGGTTTCTTATGATAAATGTTACAGGTGAAGTTTGTTCGATTATCCTATAATAAGGTTGCCATTTAATATCTACTTTATTCTTTCTGGTATGCTTTTTGTAATACACGGAATCACCTATTTGAAACTTTACTTCTTGAGCATGGCGATTTGCCAACTCATTTCTCTACTTTTTCGCTCTTTTCCGATTTTGATGAACCCAAAGAAAAGCTTTGTGTTGTTGTTCTAACGCCATTTTGTGAGGTTCTTCGCCTTGATACTTTCGTCTTCTTTTTAAAAGATTATCTATTGGTAAGACTGGTTCGTTGCCAAATAAAAGAAAGAAAGGTGAACACTTTGTAGACTCATTAACACCAAAGCGGATTGCTGCTAAAGCTTGATTTAGAAACATATCCCATGAGCCAACATCTGTTTGTAATTTTTTTTGATATTATGTCGACTAAAGTTCGGTGATATCTTTCTATCAAACCATTACTTTGTGGATGGTAGAAGGACGTTGTTACGTGATGTATGTTAAGTTCAGCTAATGTTTCTTTCACTGTTTTATTAATGTTTTCAGATCCATTATCAGACAAAATTTCTAAAGGACAAGAATAACGAACAAATATTTCATCAATAATTAAGTGTGCTATCATCTGAGCACTCTTATCAGGACAAGCAAATGCTTCAGGGTATCCTGAAAATAGGTCAATAAAACTAACAATGTACTTGTTTCCTGACAATGACGTAGGGTATGGTCCGCTAACATCTACAGCACATTTTGCCCACGCGTATGGGGGTGTATCAGTTTCTTGTATAGCTGTTTTTGTTTTTTGATTGCTACGCGTCTGACAAACTATACATAATGTTACATACGATGTAACATCTTTATATAAGTTAATCCAATAATACTTAGCCCGTATGGCGTCATAAGTCTTATCTATTCCCATATGCCCTAAAGTAGAGTGGTACTCTGCTAAAATAGCATTTTGTAAATGACTAGGAATGTAAAGGCGAAGGATTGGTTCAGTATCTGGGTGCGAAATAAAGTACAAGACGTTATCTGAGAGCAAGTGCTTTTTCGCAAGAGACAAAGACAAGGATTCATTTCGCAAGCCCTGCTTGATATGATGAATAGTTTCATCCTTATCTTGCTCAACAGCCATATCAAGTTCATTTTTATAGATAGGCTTTTCTACCCTATCTTCGAAATGTGGCTGGCACCTTGCATATTGCTTCGGCCTAAAGCGATTTGAGTTCAAGGCACTTATTCTAAACATTTGACCGCTAACATCTGGGTCAAGTAAGGGAGATTCATCTGACTGAAGTGCGTTGGGTGGCATACGAGATAAAAGATCAGCGACCGAATTCTTTGTGCCTGCAAGATACTCAATCTTACAGTTATAGCCCGCTATGCTCAACGCCCACAATGAAACTTTCTTATTTTGCATTGGTGGCTCAAGCAAATATTTAAGTGGTTTGAGGTCACAAAAAATAGTGAACTCTGCATTGTGTAAGTAATTATCTAGTTTTTGGAGACTGTAATATATTGCATAAGCCTCTTTCTCAATAGTAGACCACCTGGTCTGTGTATCACTCAACCTATGTGAGAGATAGTATAGAGGTCGTTCAAGGTCTTGACCTTCCGCTACAATTGTTTGCGTAAGACAAGCACCTATACATTTATCACTGGCATCAGTGTACAACTTATATGGTAATCTCGTATCTGGAAAACAGAGAAGTGACAGCTCTGATAGTATCTGTTTCAATTTATCAAAGACTAATTGGCATTCCTCAGACCATCTAAACTTGACATACTTCCTAGTTAAACCTATAATTGGTTCGGCGATACTTGAGAAATGTGGAACAAATCTCCTATAATAGCTACACATTCCAATGAAGCTTCGAACTTCTTTCACGCTCGAGGGAGGTGAGAGTGATCGAATTACATCAACCTTCTTTTGCTCGGGTTGGATACCATGTTCATTTATAACGAAGCCTAGATAGTTCGTTTCCTTTTTTAGAAAACTGCACTTTTTCAACTTTAGGCGTAAACTGTGCTTACGTAGGCGGTCAAACACAATTTGGATGTGTTCCAAGTGTTCTTCAAGAGTTTCTGAATAAATTAGGATATCATCCAGGTAAGCAGTGGTAAAATCACTTAACCCTTCAAGTACACGATTCATCAATTCTTGAAATATCGCAGGAGCATTGGTCAGTCCAAATGGCATAACATTGAAGTGAAATAAGCCTCGGTGGCATGTAAAAGTTGTCTTATCCTTATCATTTTCGTCCATTAAAACTTGCCAATAACCGGACTTTAAGTTTAGTGAACTAAAGTATTTAGCTCTTCCCAACAAAGCCAAGATATCATCAATGATCGGAAGTGGGTATGAATTAGATTTAGTAATCTTACTTAATTTTCTAAAGTCAACACAAAATCTTTTTGATCCATCTTTTTTGTCTACAATGACCACGGGAAATGACCATGATGACCGACTTCTTTCGATTATGTTTGCACCTAACATTTCATCTATGGCCTTGTCTATGACCTTCCTGTTATTCAACTGAGTACAGTAAGGTTTAAGTTTTATAGGTGGGTGTTCACCAGTATCAATTTTCATGCGAACTGTGTCAGTATGACTAAGTTCAGCGTCCGTGTTTGCAAACAGATCGACATTTTTGGTAATGAGGTTAATCACCTTGTTTTTGTGTTCGGGTGGAACGCTCAGGTTATCTAACTCATAAGTGTCAAGGTTGTTTACATTACCTGATTTTTCAGGAGAACTCGACTTACCTGGGAATTTTTTATCTACAGCCATAACCTCTGTAGGATGAATTAGTGAGATATGGGCGACAGGTGTTCCGGATTTGAAAGATAAGGTCTTGTTTGTGGTATTAACCAACATTACAGGTAAGCGGTGATTCCCAGAAAGCTTTGCAATAGAGTTCATCATAAGAAGACCTGGCTCATTTCCAATTTGACCTAGTTCAAAAGGTGTAATCTCATATTCTTGCTCTGTAGGCAGTTCGGAGTGCCTTCTCACCTGACATTGACAAATATGGGCAGTCTGTGGGGGAATAGTAACCTTGTTTTTTAACCTAGCAACGGAGGCAATATGTACATCGTCCACAAGTGGGATGTATGTCTGATCAACCCAGACACAACCAAGGTCATGATAAACATGCACACCACGTGATTGTAACCAGTCTAATCCTATAATAACATTACGGTTTAGAATTTGAACTACGTAAAATTTATGCAACATTTTTATACCACCTATACAGAATCCTAGCTCAATGAAGCCGTCTATTCTCAAGGGCGTATTTCCAGCGGTTGCAAGACTTAGATCGTGTTTTCTTAATTTTGGTTTGTTTTTCAAGGCATGGAAAACACGTTGGTGAATTAATGATACTTCTGCGCCTGAATCAACTAACACTCTATATTTTTGTTTTTCAATTTTTATAAGTAAAGAATTTGGACCTTTTGTCACTGAATTTATAATAATGTTACGACCCTTGTTTTGTGGTTTATGGCTCCCCACATTGGCTTCTACATGTGGGAAGCCGTCGCGTTTAGCTGATTTTGTGGCCAGCCTACTTGAAAATTTGTGTTTGGACATTGACCTTGGCAATATGTCCAATACCCTGACAGTTATAACATACAATATTCGTTTTTTTACCGGGCTGTTGTTTTGCATTACTCTGAGCTGCATTTACAGTTGCCTCTTTTTTCATTCTAATTCTAAAGTCTTTAACGCGGTGGCCTCTTTTTTTACAATAGAAACAAGTTATCTTAGGCCTTGCATGACTTATGTCCATAGGTTCCTCTTCTCTGGGGGCTATAGTTTCTTTTGGTTCGGTCCCCGTCCGGAGAGTGAATCGTCTTCGGAAATTTTGTTCTCCTGTGGCCGACTTCACTGCATCATTGAAAGTATTGGGGTTATCCCTCATTACTTTCATTTTCATAAAATCGAATAGAAGACCATCAATAAAGTAGCCAATTAACTGACGTTGTACCGAGGCGTCATCTTGACCCTCGAACGCGTCTTCGGCTAAAGCGAGCAGTCTTTCTGCATAAACCTGTATAGACTCTCCTTTGTTTTGCTTGACTCTTCGGAGCATTAGAAGGGCGTGTTGGCAGTCTATTACTTCTCCGAATCTTATTTTTAACTCTTGTTTTATTTGGTCCCATGAATGGTTTCTATTTGCAGACAGATAGCGTTTAAGAAAATCGCTAACTGGGCCATGGCTAGATTGATAGGCTATAAGTCGTACGTTTTCCGCTGATGTCTTCGTCAAGGTCGCATATTTTTCTATACTTTTGATCCAGTTTTTAAAGTTTTTTGGCTTCGACCCGTCAAAGCTTTCAATGATTTTTGCAATGCCTTGTGCTCCAACAGTTGTAGTGAGCTGACTCATCTGAGTCTCCACAGTTTCAAAAAGTCTAACAAAGGGAGGTTGTTCTGCCGTCATTTTCAAAAAGTGTATAGGAAAAAGTCAACTTACGGTTTTTGGAGTACTTCTAGTTGTTCCGGTAAATCCAGATCCTGGTTAACACGGCACCAAAATATAAATATGTGACACTACCACCTTAGAATCACCAAAACACGAAAGAGTCGAAAAGTTTTCTTGGTATTTAATATCAGTCAGATTTAAAGTTAAGACAAGCCCGCTCTCTGTGTCGCTCTCTCTCTCAAGATCTTGTCCGTTCTCTTGCTCTCTTAGTTTCATTCTCCGCCGCTCGTTCATCTCGCACGCATATTTATGTGGACGGACGTACCACACAGACACGTGCCGATTATACAACACGCTTGGATCACGTATTCCACCTGATACCCAGGTCATGTATAATGTTAAAAATACATCTCCAAATATGTATCCAAGGTTGCACGTTCGTACCTACGCCGAAGGTCATAGTGTTACTGACAGTGTTAAAATAAATCAAACATAAATCACAGGAAAGACAAAACCTGCTGGTAGACAATTTAAAAGGCTGTTTTAATTGAAACATCTCTCATAAATATTTGATAATGTACATCAGTGATCAGACTGCATATTCTGTGCAGTCTGATCTTGATCTACAATGTCTGCAAAAGCATTTTTTCTTCCCCCTCACATGCTAAGAGGTAACCCTTTAAGCGCCAAATAAACCTATCAGAAATTTTCATCCCAGAAATTATGTGACTTGTGACCGAAATACAGTAAAATCTCGATATTTCCCATCTCGAACATTCGAGGACCCAGTATTTTTTGAGGAATTTCCATAGTCCTGGCAAAAACTCCACTACATAGAACCAAAAATAGATTGGTAATTTTGAGTCTCGATAATCTGAAAATTCGAACACATGTACTGGTCCCTGTCATCAATTTGCCTCTTCAAATTGATTGTTAATTCGAACACATTATTTTCTCACCTCTCAATTAATTGTTTTCACACCTTTCCCAGCAAAGGAATTTTCAGCATCGGCCCGTCCACGGTGTAGTGTAAGTTTTACAATCTATGACAATTACTAACGGAGATTCATACTACAATAAGATTTTGAAAAGGAGTTGACCTTGATTTGATAATAAGAGGTTAATTATGTTAAGTTTGACATGTTTGCTTCTACCACCCCTTCCTTTGATTATGTTGTTTGATATTTCATTCTATAAAATCACTCAAGTATTTCATTCCCGATTAGACAACTGATTTTATCCCTGACTTCATTTTTTTTACGTATGTGCGTACATCACATGTTCAAAGTCAATTTTGACGCGAAAAAGACAGTTTGAAGCATTTGTGATCCGAGGATGTCTCATTTTTAATCATTTTTCGTGTCTATCTATTTCTAGCATCGGGTTTTCCCGCCTTCATTCTTCGATCGTTTTCAACACTTTTCAAATCGCGATATTCAAAGATATTTCATTGAAACATCGGTATCCGAGGAACTTAAATCCATACACGTGTAGGCTTAAATATTTTTGATACCATATTATATCCTACCTTCTGCTGTTTTCTTAGGTCAAAAGATAATTTAAATAATGCGCTTTCTTTCCCGTGGGGAGACAGTTAATGGGGGCAAATACAACAGGGCAAATTTTATGAATTTGAAAGAAAAACTAGAGTACCGACCTTTCCAAAACCTCACAGGATGAAAGGAATTTTAACGTGACTTATTTCCAAGAACTCATATGGTCAGATTCGCTGCATTTAGAGAAAATAACCCTTTTGATATGATATTCTTTGAATATTATGAAAAAAGGGAACAAAAACTCGGATTTATTGCTGGGTGGGAGGGGTTAGTAGATTTTAACTTTACTTGCCGATCTTGAACGGAATTCATTTTTTCACGGACATTTTGGATAATTCGAAAACCGCGATAATTCGAATATTTTGCTCGTCCCCTTGGGACTTCGAATTATTGAGGTTTTACTGTAATAGCAATTTCAAAGTTGCTCTTGTCTACAATGTTTCAGCAATGCGGACGGTGTAGATCAAAGATCAGGCTGCATGTTTTGTGCAGCCTGAAATTGATCTTCACTGACCACAAAGGCAACTCTTGCCCCTCATGTGCTAAGAGTTAAGATAAACCAAGTGAATAATAAATCTAATCATGATCAGCCGACTTAGGTCAGTCACCAGTAAATTACACAAATCAAATTAGGCGGATTTCCAATAAGAATGGCTACAATTCATCCCACAGACCCTTTACCAAGTAAGTTATGAGCTGGTTCTTGCCTTAATATGTCTTTACCAAACTACACAATTTTGGACTCAACCAATTTAAAGAATTTGCAGACATCAAATTAAATGTAGCACAAATGATAATTTCTGCCATTGATAAGGAAGAAAATGGTTTCTACCTTATCCCATCATTTTTACTTTATTTCATCTTGTGGTCTGCAAATACTTTTGATTTTAGTGAGTCTAAAATTTTTTGTTTAATTAACAGTTACACAAGGTTATATTCCTGGACTTATTCCAATAGGGGTCATTTTGACTCCCTTCAAATATGGATTAATGATGGCAAACATTTAGATTCTTGGGGAGATAAAAACTAAGAGTAAATTTGGGGGTCCAAATTTAAACAAACAAGAGGCCAGGAAGAACCCTAATTATATACTGGGGTCCTCCTGGCCTTAGTGGTAAAGTGTATGACTCGTAACCTGGAGGCCCTAGGTTTGAGCCTCACTGGATCCACTATGTTTGCGTGGAAGTCTTTTGGCATGACACTTGGGTGTTGCAGTGATATGACTAAAATAATGTTGAAAGTAGTAAAATACCTTTGGTAGTTTTTAACTTAGAAGAGCCTTTAATTTGTTGTTTGGTATTGAGTTAATAGATGACAAAAGTTTACATTTATCCATTATGAATGCATTTGCAGATGATCAAATAATGTATTCTTAAAACAAGAGATTTATCTTTAAAAGGGAAAAACACAACAGAAAAACATTTTTTCAGAAAAACAGAAAATGCTGCCTTTTATACATTTTCTCTTTTCCCCCACGGTGTTTTCAAAGTTCATCTGACTGATGTTTAAAAAAAACTTGGAATCATCAAAGGTCCGTCTACACTAGCAAACATTTGTTTGCAAATACCACTAAACACCATCTTTGATATGTTGTTTGCAAACAACAGATTGCTATTACAGACCAGTCAGCAAACATCACCAAACAGTGTTTGGTGATGTCTGGACATGTTCAATGTTGTTTGTTCTTTTTTTGGGGGTGTTTGATGGTGTCTAAAGTATACTGACCTATCAGAAGCTGTCTTCTTATCATTGTGATGGATGTAGTACAGATAACTGTCCCCAAAGGTGACCTTACTGTTTGACTGGTTGCGATGTAGTACAGATAACTGTCCCCAAAGGTGATCTTACTTTTTGACTGGTTGCCTCTGGGTACAGAGACAATCAAGACAAAATCAGTTGAAAGCTCTGCACAGATTTTGTGCGCAAGTTTGGACTCTCATAATTTCGCAAATAGAGAACAAAACTAGGATTAAAACATACCTGATGCTTGCGTATTGAATAACTCTTCATTTGAAATACAAATATTTTCAATTTAAACGCTGAGCATAGAGAAAACCATGCATTTCATCTGTTACTAGAGTTGTTTACTTTCCCGAAAACACTCAAATGGCCACCACGCACGATAATTTCGTCAGTGTTTTTTCCGAGATTTACAAGCTCTTTATGTAAGGAAAGGGTTAATAAATTGTCTTTGGTTATGTTTGTTACTGAAAGTTAATTGCATTTCGCTGCAATACAGATTAAACTGACGAAACAGAAAGTCAGTATAGCACTCTATCTTTGTTACCTGAAAATTTACGATGGACTTGAGACGGTATGGTGTACAATAAATGCCCAAATATGAAAAAAATGCCGTAGCGCCTCATTATTGAGACTAATGATGGATGCATCACATGATCTTCAAACATAACCAAACATTGTATGCCATTGTTTGTTATAGTGTAGACAACCAACAGACACACATGACCAAACAACACCGGACAAATGTTTGATGGTGTTTGCAAACAAATGTTTGCTGGTGTAGATGGGCCTTAGTTTTGGTAAAGATACAACTCATCATCATCTTCAGCAACACCGACAATGTTTTTCAGTCACTTTTTCAGCGCCAAATAAGTAAACTGGACCTCTTTCGACAGCTCTAAATACAATTCCTTGAAACTTACAAACATTTTGATTGTAAAGGCTTGACTAAACAAGCGGACGGCATAAGTCAAAGATCAGACTGCACGTTCAGTGCAGTCTGATCTTGATCTATGCCATCCGCAAAAGTCACTGTTTTCACCTATGGCGCCGAAAGGGTTAACAGAAAGCTTCTTTTGATATCAGTGTCCCAAAAGGACAAATTTCCTATATTAATAGTATATGCATGGGCAGTTCCAGAAATGATCAGATCTGATTAATCTGCTATTTTTAGTTCAGAGGATATAAACAGCTTTTTTTCCTATTCCTAACATCTTTCCTATCCTTTCAAAGTGAAATGTAATCATTTGAACCACATTAATGTGTTGTCTTGCAAGCTTTTTATCAAGGTAGGTAAATGTAAAATTTTGTTGCCAGTCACCAGATTCTCCAGCTATTAACTCTTTACGAAACTACAAAATTCTAGACTTGTCCAAATTGAAAACACTTGCAGATGACAAAATAAACTTAACTCAAAAATTGAAATTCGTTTTTGGAAGGGTAGAAAACATTGTGGGAAAAGGAGAAAATGCTGGTTACCAGCATTTTCTCCTTTTCCCACAATGTTTTCAAAAGGCTTCTTTCTCAGGGTCGTGAAAACCCGGGATTGTTTGGGAAAGGTTTAAGCCTAGGAGAGCAGAGTAAGCCCAAAAGTAATTCGACCAAAAGAACTGAGCCATACTCTGGGAAAAGGGACTGAATACATCTCCATGATGCATGATACCAAGCAAGTCATCACATAATTATGGATCCATGAAATTCATCTTGTCTAACAACCGACTGAATTGTGAGGTACACTGGTCCTTTGACAGTGTAGAAAATTGGTCAACAGCAAAATTTTTTGGTCCAGGTTAGCCTGTGTGGACTGCACAGGCTGACCTGGGTTGATACTTTTCGCAGATACATTAAAGGTGGGTATTTAGATTTAGCCCCCTCTTCCCACAGCATGGCTCAAAATAAATGTTCCAGATAGACAAAACTGATTTGTTAATCATGTTTAATTTTGTTGTCTGTAAACCGTTTCCATTGGGACCAGTCTAAAATTGTGTTATTTGGTGAAGACTTCATGGTCGAGATATGATTTTTTTGCTATTTTTAGTTTAGAGGATTTCTAGGACATCTCTGAGGGTAGTCAGTTCATCCTTTCCCACCTTGAGTAAGAAGCCTTTTGAAAACATTGTGGGAAAAGGAGAAAATGCTGGTAACCAGTATTTTCTCCTTTTCCCACAATATTTTCTACCCTATCAAAGACAAATTCTATCATTTGAGCCACATTTGTCGTCTGCAAATGCTTTCAATTTGGACAAGTCTATTATTCTGTCGTTTTTGTATAGAGTTAACCCTTTACCACACAATCCCATGTTTTAACGAAGAAGAAAGCTTTAGAAAACAATGTGGGAAAAGGAGAAAATGCTGGTACAACCAGCATAGCATTTTCTCCTTTTCCCACGATGTTTTCTTCCCAATCAAAGACAAAATCAACATTTGATCTACATTTATTTTGTCGTCTGCGATTGCTTTCAGTTTGGTCAAGTCCAGAATTTTGTTGTTTGGTAAAGAGTTAACTCTTTACCATACGACAAAATTTTAAACTGGTCCAATTTGAAAGCATTTGCAGACAACAAATCAAAATTTTTGTGAATCAAAAATTGAAATTAGATTTGGGAAGGGTAGAAAACATTATGGGAAAAGGAGAAAATGCTGGTTACCAGCATTTTCTTCTTTTCCCATAATGTTTTCAAAAGCTTTCTCTCTCAGGGTTGTTAAAAGTCGGGATTGTGTGGTAAAGAGTTAAAGAGTGATATAAAGCTTTTCTGTCAAATCTAATAATATGCAGAACAAAGAAGGACTATTGACGCTTGAACCTTTCGTGACAAAGACATAAATTCTTACGATTTTTGCATAACTTGGGGGACAAGCTGTATGACACCAATAAATTATGGCATTTCTTATCTCCAGAAATGACAGAGTTGATTGTGAAAATGACGAAAATTATTTCTCAGACCCAATAAACAATTGATAAGTTTAAATCTTGGACATGAAAAAAATCTTGGCAAGAGTCTCTAAGTCGCTGTAACTTTTTGTCTTGGTTTTTTTCCCCCAAATGATTGACAAAAATAACAACAAACATACATTAAATTCTTTTGTTATTTCAAATAAATCAAACCAAGCCCTGATAAAGCTGTTCAAGGATAACTGCAAACCCTGTAAAAATATGTTGTGGGCGGTGGACAGCAAAGGAGTCAGAATGATGTATTGCAATTATATCGATGGAAATGAGCCATGTTCTGGCAGAAGGGGGTTTAATGCATCTCTGTGATGCATTATAGCAGGCAAGTTATCACATAATTATGGATCTACAATACCCAACTTGTCCAACAACCTACTAAGTTATGAGGCAAAATGGTCCTTTGGCATGCAGAAAATTTACCACGAGCAAAATGTTTCGACTCATGTTAGCCTGCAAGGACTGTACATGCTGACATGAGCTGATCATTTTTTTGCAGATGCATGAAACCACCTTTTCACAGATCATGACTCAAATGAATCAGTAACCATTCTCTCACGGCTATTAAAACAATGTTTTGACTGTTTATTTGGGAAAGTAGTCATTGTATTGGAAAAAATATTGTAGGTTGTACTGGTACTTAGGGGATACATACATGGATGGGTGCACTTGGAAACAATGCAACTCTAATACTGTTGAAAAATATTGCACCAACACCACAGAGGCATTTTCGAGTTTTTTTCATTTTATTAATTATTTTACTATTGTTATCATCCTTATTCAATCAGTCATACCACAGTAACAGCTCATCTATTCATATGTTTCCTTAATTCCACCAGTACCAAGCCTGGGCTTTGCAATGCCTTGCTGTGGAACATTCCTACCAACTAAACCCAATACCATGGTTGAGGATCCAACCCAGGACCTCTGAATTATTATTCCAACACCTTAATCACTCAGAGCCACCCAGACTGGGTCAACCAACCAATCTCCAAGATATGGACATGTAAATTGTATAAAGTATCAAGCAATATTCAGTCGGTCGCATCTTAATGTTGCACGCTGAAATTTATGAGTAATAAATAATTTCCATTGTGACACACCTAAATGTGGTTAAAAAGCATTCTGTATAGTGTCTCGTCACCATGGCATCCGCTGAAAACTTGTTTTTGTCTTGGCTAAAAGCTTTACAGTTCTCCTTACAATTGCTCCCTTTATCACACAATCCCATAATCTTAACCACCCCAGGGGAGAAGGCTTTTGAAAACAATGTGGGAAATGAGAAAATTTCGGTTACCAGCATTTTCTGCTTTTCCCACAATGATTTCTGCAAATCACATCATTAGCGTAACCTTCAATGTGTTCTTTGCAAATTCTTTGATTTGGACAAGTCTAAAGTTCTGTTTGGTACAGAGTTAAAAACAGTTCTTTTCACTCTTTCGGCGCCATGGGCGAAAACAGTGACTTTTGCGGACAGCATAGATCAAGATCAGACTGCACAGAACGTGCAGTCTGATCTTCGATCTATACTGTCCGCTTGTGTAGTCAAGCCTATACAATAAAATTCTTTGTGAGTTTCAATGGATTGTATTTAGAGCCGTCGAAAGAGGTCGACTTCATTTATTTGGCGCTGAAAGAGTTAAAGTGATATTAAGAGGACAGAGCAACCCTGAACCTCTGTAGTTATTTTGTATCGGATAATTTTCCACCCTGACACACAACTCTTTACCATCCTGTATGAGCCATGCTCTGTGAAAAGTGGGTTTAAAGCATCTACAAATAGGAATCAACTCTGGTCAGCCTGCGAAGTCTGCACAGGTTGAGTTGGATCAAAACTTTTTGCTAGTACTGGTAATTTTTCTGCATGTCAAAGGGCCAGTCTACCTCATGATTCAGCTGGTTTTTTAGACTAAAATGGATTTTATTTATCCATAATTACATGATGATTTGCTTGGTAATGCATCACAGAGATGCATAAGTCCCCTTTTTCCCAGAGCACGTTTCATATATTTTAGATTCTTCCATAAAATAACAAGTTGTAGATGACAAATTAAATACAGTTCAAGAGATGCAGTTTTCTTTTTTAACCCTTCAGCCAACAGCAAAGTTTTAGACCTGCTTAAATTGAAAGCATCTGTGACCAACTAATTGAATATAGCTGAAATGATTAGAGTTATCTATTAGTCTATCATCAAAAATAAGTCATGGATTGAATACACTGCTGAAGGAGGTTTTATTTGATATAAAGTATAATTATAGACTTAGATATTTAATCTTGATATAGATCTATAGAGATTCTATAGCGATAATCTAATAACCAATCAAATTCAAAATATACAAAGACTAGTCACCTGATTTGTCATGACAGGATTTTTATTCTATGATTTTAGGGTGTGTGACGCCGTTTTCAACATAATTTCAGTTATATTGCAGGGGCCAGTGCACCTATCCATGCTTTCCTCTCTTTTACCAGTACCCTGCACAATTTTCTTTCCAAGCAACTGGCTGCTTTCCCCCAAAACCATCGTCGAAACAATGGTCAGCGGTGGGAGAGGAATGAATCCTGTTGCGATGATTAGCATCAATCCTCGGAAAGAAATTGGCCGAGCCAGGGATCAAACCCACGACCCCCTGTTCTCAAGTCCTGCAAGCTACCGACTGAGCAACCAGGGCTCGGCGGCCATGACAGGAACAACTTGACCAATCAAATAGCTATTTTTGGAGCCTAGAAAAAGACTAATACTACCTATAAAGGAGCCCTAGTAATTTGATCCAGTTCTTCATCTAAATAACACAAAAAGAAAACCAATCAGCTGCCAAGGACTTTTTTACAAAAGAATCTAACTGTGGCTTTGATGAAAGTACATTTTCTTTTGTATTATCCAACGACCTACTAAATAAGTGAAATGAAACTTTCAAGCAGATAGTAAAAACCCGCATTTTGTTATTTCAGTGGTATTTTTTGGGGAAAAAATATCTCCTTATCAGACAGTGTAGATCCAAGATCAGACTGCACATTCTGTGCAGTCTGATCTAGATCTACACCGTCCGCAAAAGGTCTCTGAGTCACACTTAGCAGCCAAAGGGTTAATACAATCTTTTTACAAACAATACAGCTTATCAGATCCTGCCTTTCAATCTTGTACTTTTCAATTCCCTCTCTATATTGTTCATTGTTACCTGACCATATTGCAGCTGGACCACAGAATTCCATAAGTATAATAATTAGCAATAAAATTTGTCTAACAGCTTGAAACTTCTTTTTTTTTTTGAGGGAGGTTTTACAACTTTGATCAAGATTTTAATTTTTTACAAAGAAAAAAGAATAATTTTCATGATTGTAGGTATTTTGTTTTTTAAAGTGACAATAAAGGCCAAATGTAAACAAAGCGGGTGTTTAAATGCATTTGAACTTATATCATACCACTTAAAAGTATGGAAATTATTGTGAAGATGACAATCTGTCATTGTACACTCGGTCCGAGTGTTAGTCGCTGACAAAGAAATTAATTTCAAAACTATGTTAAAACCTGCCAGGTAGCTGTCTTTTGTTTACTTTTTGCCCGATTTTAAAAATCTTTTTTCTGCCAGTGACTAACATATGGCCAGACCACACGATAACAGACTGTCATCTCCACAATATTTTCCATACTTTTAAATGGTATGATTTAAATTTACATGTATTATGACACCTGCTTTGATATTTTGGCCTTTACTGGGCCTTTAAGTTTTTCGTGCAATTGGTGATGATAATCAGGATAAAGTGGTATATAGTGTGCTGTCTGATCTTGGATCTCTTCACTAGCAATGGCTTTGTGTTTCATGCATTGTAAAATATTTAGGTGCCGAAGGGTGAACAAAATGAGCCTCACAAGAATTAACCCTAATACTTCATTTATTGGGAACACTGTTGGTACATTATTTTTCTCCTGTAACATTCTTAAGACTTTTTCTTCTTTAAAGGCCCAATAGTGGCAAAAGCAACAATGCAGGTGTTAAAATGCATCTAGATTTAAATCATTCCTTTTAGAAGTATTGAAATTATTGTGAAGTTGATAATCTATTATTGTGTGGTTGGTCCAAGTGTTAGACACTGGCAGAAAAATGAACTGTAAAGTCAGGTAAAAAGAATTCAAAAGATATGGCGACCTGACAACTTTTAACCTATTTCTTAAATTAATTTCTATGCCTGCGACTTACTCTTTGACCGACCGAACAGTAACAGCTTATCATCTTCATCATAATTTCCATACTTTTAATTGATATGATTTAAATTCAAATTCATTTTGATACCCGCTTTTTATACTTTTAGCAGCTATTGTTACTATAATTTTTCATATACAAAAAAAAAAAACTTTTCCATAGTTTTTGGTATTAAAATTTTTCTTGCAACTGTTGATGCCAATCAGGATAAAGTGGCGCATAGTGTGCTGTCTGATCTTGGTTCTCTTTACTAGCAATTGCTTCTATTTCAAAGCTAGTAAAAAGTTTGGAGGCTCAAGAGTGAACAATATGAGCCTGACAAGAATTAACCCCATTATTTCATTTATTAGGAACACTGTTTTTTCCTGTAACATTCTTGTGACTTTTTCTACCTTCAAACTCAAGTGACTGAGTGGGGTCATTTTATTGATACTGTGCATCAATTTTGTACACCTTATATTTAACTTTTATCAGCTTGTTTGTTTGTATTGCCCTTTAATGGCTTAGGTCATAATTATCACGGCTGCCATTGCACCTACGCATGTGTTTTCCAACTTTCTCACACCCATACTGACACAACTTTCTTTCCAAGCCACTGACTGCTTTTCTCACAGGAATCAGAGGTGAGAGGCAAAAAATCGCTGCAAAGAAAGTTTGCCGCAACCGGGTATTGAACCATGCAAAAAAATCAAGGGAAAAAAGTGTAACATGCATATAACAATTTGTAAGAGACAAGGTTTGTGGAAATAATTTTTATATTGTTCTATTGATGACACATTACTTTGGCTACTTTTTTGTTTAAAAATATCCAACAGATGAAGGAAAATAATTAATTAGAGAGTGACCTTAACCATAAAGCACCCAAATGATATAAAAGTATTTACATAATATAAACTTGATGGGGACATAAATGACCCTACTTAGTCATATCATTAGCTAAAATGATAACTTCTTTGCATGAAGTTTAATTAATATTACCACCTAAAACAAATTAACAGCAGACAATTATTAAACAACATCCTTGTTACATGTAAATAAATACATGAATATGTGCAAACACTGTGGCAAAAGAAGAATTCATTAATTATGAAAAGTGGTCTGATGCAAGACCAGATATGTTATTAACCCTTAGGCTGCTAAGCATGACTTACCTTTTGCGGACCATGTAGATCAAGATCAGACTGCACAGAATGTGCAGTCTGATCTTGGATCTACACTGGCCGAAATAGAGATATTTCCCCCCCCCCCCCCAAAAAAAAAAAACTTTGAAATAGTAAAATTTGGGTTCATACTATTGGCTTGAAAATTTTATTTCACTTATTTAGCAGGATAAGGGTTAACAGGGAGTTGGGAGATAACTAAGGTTTTGATTAGCCCTTTATCAAATAATCCCGTATTTTAAAAACAAACACCAAGATTGTTTTTTAAAATGTTTTGGGAAAAGGAGAAAATGCAGGTAACCATTTTCTTCCCTTTCAAAGACAGACTCTTTTGGGCTTTATTTAATTTCTCGTCCACAACTGCTTTCAATCTGGACATTTCTTATATTGTCACATAGTATAGCATTAGTATTGGATCATCGCTGTCAAGTCCTACAGAGATTGTATGAAAGATAATCTATAGACTTTAAGACATAAAAAATACAGCGAGAAGAATCTCGTCTGGGAATAAAGACGCAAGGAACGGAATGTGAATTATCCGGTAAGATGGAGATTGTTGCCCGGGGCTTTGGAAAACAAAACCAATCAAATATGGAATGTATATTGTATGAATTGAATAACAGTAACATGTTGGTTTCCTGGAAGGCATGTGTCTCCTTCAACTTTTCACCAGATTACAAAATTGTAGACTTGTTCATAATGAAAGCATTTATAGAGAAACCAAACATGGGTAAAATGATAAGATTTGCTTCTGAAACTGTAGAAAACTTCATGGGAAAAGGAGAAATGGTCATTATTACTATTTCTTTTCTTTTCCCACAACAACTTAAAAAGATTTCTTTGTTAGGGTTGTTCAAACTCAGAATTGTATGGTAAAGTATTAATCCTTTCCCAAACAATCCTGACTTTTTACAACCCTGAGGATTGATTGATTGATTGGTGTTTTATGCTGCTTCAAAAACTTTTCAGTCATATCATGGCAACAGCTCACATACTCATGTATTTCCTGGGTTCCATCAGTACTAGGCTAGGGCTCTGAAGTGTCTTGCCCAAGGACACTCTCACAAAAGGCCCAGTGGATTCAGTGAGGCTAAAACCAGGGGCCTCCAGGTCACGAATCCTACACTTTACCACTGAGCCATGTAGGACCCAACAACCCTAAAGAAGAACACTTTTGAAGACATTTTGGGAAACGGAGACAAAGCTGGTAACCAGCTATTTCTCATTTCCCCACAATGTTTTCTACTCAATGAAAGACAAATTTCGTGGTTTGAGTTACATTAGTTTTTCGTCTGCAAATGCTTTAAATTTGGACAAGGCCAAAATTTTGTTGTCTGGTAAAGAATGAAAGAACATTACCACCTGTGAAAGACACATTTTTTTTTCTAAAGAGTCTTAAGCCTACAATAATTTCTTTTCCGAAACCTTCAAGGGCACGGATGCAGGGAGTTCATGAGAGCCTCATTCTGGTGATAGAGCAAACAATATGGATAAAGATCAAGACTTGAGATCTACAGCATTCAAGACTTTTTAATATGCTTTGGCAAACATAAATTTAAAATGCAATGACAGTAATCCTTCTGATAAATGGAAATGAAAGTATTTAAGTAAAACTTTTTATGCAGCATGATCTTAATCTAGACTGTCTGTAAAAGCAGTTCACCCTTTTGGAAACAATCTTCAGTTTTGAAGTGCCCATAAATCAAGGCTTTTGAAAGATTGTAAGAAAAGAGGTAATAGCTAGGATTGTAGCTGGCAAGTAACAATTAGAGAAACATGGGAAAAAACCAAACAAATATGGCAAAAGTTTTAAGTTGTAGTATTTCCTGTGGTACATACAGCAGAGATTCTGACTGAGGCATTGAACTTTTCAATAATTTTAAGATGGCCTCTGATTATATATCTACACAAGTAACCCAACACTTTGACCAGCTTATCTCATTTGCATTTGTTAAAGGGAGATAATTATGCTATCCATAAGACTCCCCTTCTTTTATGAAGCCAATATTTTGTTAACAGAACAGAACAATTTTATTCAGACTTGTACATTACATACATCGTCTTAGCCCAATATAATTCAAAATAATAACAATTGTCACGTGATTCTGTGTCGTCTAATCATGCTAATACCTATACATATATGCACATATGCGCACATGCATACACATATGTGCACACATAAACATATACACGTACATAAACATACATGTATATATCCATGCACACACCTACACATACATCCCTACACACATATATATATACACATGCATGTGTGCACACCTGCCTACACACAAACACACGTACATATACACATATACACTTAGAAAAAAAAAACAGACAGAAAATAGTTTTTGATGCTGGTTTAGGAGAGTTCTAATTTGAAGCAAAATTTAATTCAAGAATACACTAAACAAAAACTTTATGCTTAATAACTGGAACGTATATAATAAACTGATAAATAACAACTAGGTGCTATTTGTTACATTAATTTGAACATTTCTTACATAAAAAGCTTGTTTAATATACCTAGAAAAAATTCTTAGCACATTCTTATCCACTTCTTGAAATAACTGACACAATTTAAACATTGATGGTCTTAGATAAAACTTTCTTTCAAGGTATTTAGCTCTTAATGGAGCATATAAAGAGCAAATCAAAACGAAGTGATAAATGTCTTCAACATCATGCAAATCACAAAAAGTGCAGTACCTCTCGTTCCTTGGAATTCTATTTGGCCCATACCTACCTACCTGAATCCTTAATGAATCAGCTGATAATCTCAGCTTCGTAATGTAAAATCTTAAGTCAAAAGGTACTAAGTCCAAATGATATTCATATGTAAAAGTACTTTTGAAATGCTTATATTCTACTAATATTGAACTATTTTTAACAGACTCTTGCCATTCCTGTATGAAACAATCAATAACACGTTGAAAACTCTAGACAAACTTTTCATTTTAGAGAGATCATAATTATAAAATACATCAGAAAAGCCATAGTTGTCTAAAATACTTTTAACCTGTGAGACCCAATTTGTTTTTCCAACATGAAAATCATTAACTGCTCACTTGTATAACCTATTTAAAATAACATTTTCTGTGTTGATGACCTTGCACCAATATTTGATAATTCTACAATAACGTGAAATATAGATAGGGTACCTCGATAATTTGCCATAAAGGCCCACAGTACAAGAATTCGTAGGAACTTTTAATACACGTTTGCAAAACTTTAAATGAATTCTTTCAATTTCCTTAGATTTCGTGAAACCCCAAATTTCTGAAGAGTAATTTAAAATTGATCCGACAAAGGAATCAAATAACTGGCATAGTGTTTTAGGTCTTAACGGCACGTTCTTACAGTTCACCAGCAGCATTGATAGTGCCTTTAAAGCTTTACCAATAATAAATTGATTATTCATGCAAAAGCTACCATTATATTTAACTCTTTACCACACAATCCCGACTTTTAACGACCCTGAGAAGGAAAGCCTTTGAAAACATTATAGGAAAAGGAGAAAATGCTGGTAACCAGCATTTTCTCCTTTCCCACAATGTTTTCTACCCTTTCCATGTTTATTTTGTCGTCTGTGAGTGCCTTCAATTTGGACTAGTCCAAAAGTTTGTCGTTTGGTAAAGGGTTAAAGACTGTGCCAAGATAATTAAAGGAATCGACTTCTTCAAGATTAGACCCTCCATAAGTCCAAGTTTCACTTTGTTTCAATCTACCCCTTTTCCTAAATACTATAATCTTAGTTTTTGAGTCATTGACCTCCAGTCCCCACTGCTTGCAATAACTATGTAGCAAATTGAGGTTCTTTTGTAAGTCTTCTGGCGAATTACCAAAAAGTACCAGATCATCAGCAAATAGTAACAAAATGAGAACAATATCATCAATTAAAATTCCGGCACTCACTTTGTCTTGCAAAAATAACTCTAAATCTTCAAGGAATAGAGACACTAATACAGGTGAAATCACCTCTCCTTGTCTTAGACCCACTGAGTAGAAGAAAAAGTCAGCATAACTGTTCAAATGTTTGACGCAAGATTTAATTTCATCGTACATATCTTTAACGATACGTAGTATTTTACGCTGTACCCAGTGATCGGAAAACCCCTGTGCCATGCGCCATTGGCACATGAAAACCAAAAATGTCTCATTCAAAATCCTAGAAATGCGCCCAACTGTCTCATATAAATACGGAAGTTGCGCCTATATGTTTTGCGAATCTTCGAAAACTAAAACAAAGAAAAGTGAAGTTAAGTATTCTCGTATTTTGTGAATATTATCATTGATTGTATGCGCTAGAATCTGATTTTAACGTCGGTAATCGGGAATGTTACTCGATAATACATTGATAAAGTGCGACTTTATATCCGAGATATTGCGATTGAATCATCGGGACTGATCCGTAAATTAAACCTGCTCATCGCAGGAAGCCCATGTATCTATAGGCAAGCGTCTGTGAAGTTTGCTATTTCTCTTCTTTTAAAATGCCGCCTAAAAGGAAACTTGTACCACCAGCGGCAAATCAACCACAGTTGAAAGACTTTTTGCAGTCAAAGTCGCCCAAACAGGTTTGTTATTCAATAAATCGAAGAAAATTACCTTCAAAATTACTTAATATAGTCCTAAAAACTATCATACATGATCGAAGGTTCGATATTTTATTTCAGTAACATTTGCTTCACGCATGACTGTATGTGTGTGTATTCGGCGTGTACAGTTATGTGACGTCATTGAGGTCGAGTTCCATAGACTAAAGAAACTGCTGTCATGGTCAATGTTCTGTGCTGTCAAATATTTTTTTTTTACAAAATGCACTTGAACATACAGGTGACTATAGAAGATCTGAGTTTGTGATTAAACGTGTTAATTTAACTCGTAATTTAATAAATTTCAAAATATGGTCCAAACAAAGTGTTATAATATTTTGTGCTAATTGCTGTAGATGAAAGAACTTACTGCGTTTTTTTATGTTTTTCAATTATTTCATGGTGACAATTCATTTATTCATTTAACAAACCAATACTACACATCAATAAAGGTCTATGTTGATCCGAAACAAAGAGTTTTTATCTTCTTCATCCCATGAATAGGAACTGAAAGAGTGCTGTTTGTAATGTTTTACATATATAGTATTGCTTTGTAAATATTTCAGATGCGAATTATTCCAGTGTTAAAACAATAAAACAGAATAAAATGTTTTACTTGAAATCTTTATAATGTCTCATCTGAAAATAAAAATGTCTCAGTACTTTTGAAAATGTCTCATTGGTTTTCAAAAACAGGAGACATTGTCTCATTGAAATAAATTCTTTCCCGATCACTGTGTACCCCGGCCTTAAACAGTTTCAACCACAACGCATGCCTATAAATACTGTCAAAACATTTCTTTAAGTCAATAAAAGCAACATATAACCTTTTGTTATTATTCAAATAGCTTTGTACAACTGTGTTTAATGCAAAAATGGCGTCTACTGTAGATTTACCCTTTCTAAAACCAAACTGAGCATAGGATATAATGTTGTACTTATCACAAAAAGATACAATTCTCTGATTTAAAACAGTGGTGAATAATTTAGACATACAACTTGATAGGGTAATACCACGATAATTATTCACGTCGTTTTTATCCCCCTTTTTAAATAATGGAATTACAAGGCCCACTCTCCATTGGTCAGGAAAATGACCCGAGTCTAATATAGCATTAAATATGCCACAAATATATGGAGACAAAATGTCAATACATTCAATAAAATACTCATTCAATAAACAATCCATTCCATGGGCTTTATTTGCTTTCAACTTTTTAACTGCTTTCAAAATTTCATCATGCGATACTGGAAAATCTAATTCGTCATTTAACTGAAAAATGTTGAAATCATGGTTTAGACAAAAATCTTCCGCTTGGGTATTTGTACATTGGTAAATGTCATTTTCTAAATTGGAAAAATAGTTGAAAAAATCATCTATATTAAGTTTATTACTGATCTGTGATTTACTTTTCCTGAAATGTTTCCAAATTGAAAGTGGTTTACTGTGCTTCAAGTTCTCGAATTCTTCTACTTTTTTAGACTTAAACTGTTTTTTCTTCTGTCTGATTAAACTTTTGTATCTCCTTTTACAGTCACATAGGTAAGTTCTACTGGTGTCATATTTACAGCAAAGAGCCTCCAAATAACACTGTTTGGCATTCTGACATTTGCTGTCAAACCAGTCTGCATTACTCATAATGGGGACACCTCTAAAGGTGTACTGCTCCCTCTCACGAACAACATGTGTAAAGAAAGGGTCTGCTATACTCTTTACTGTATCAGTAAATTCTAAAACAACTTTGTTTGTAGAACACTTTTCAAAATTCAAATTAGAAATTAAATGATTAAAAACAGGTAAGTTGGAATGATCCTACTTCTAAAACAATGCTTATGAAATTCATACCATTTATACTTAATTTCATAATTATCGCTACTAACTGTAGAATTATTATTGCAATTAATTGAAAAACAAATGGCAGAGTGATCACTCCATTCAGATAATAGTTCAATACGAAAACATGCTATGCACGAAAAATTTCTTTCATCCGTGAGTAAGCAGTCCACGACTGAGGCCCCGCCATGAGACACCGATGTAAATGAGCCTATCCCGTGATCCTCGCCTAATCTACTGTTGACTACTCTTATGTTTGTAGATTTGCAAAGATCTAGCAACTTTGTACCGAAACTATTACATTTCTTATCAAATGAGGCCTGTTCAAGGAATTCATCAGCAACATAATCAGCCTCGTCCAGTAAATAAACATTCTTGTCATATGATATAAAGTCGTGCCTCAAAGAAATTCTGCTGTTAAAATCCCCACAGACATAAACATCACCTAAATTTTTCAAATACCGGTAATCTATATCAGTTTCTAACAATGCAAAAAAATCAACATTTATTACATCATAAGCAGGTGACTCTTCACACCAAAGGTAAATACAGGTTAACAACACGCCTTACAATAGCACATAAATAAATTTTTCACTACCAATTAAATGAATCACACTTTTTCATACAGCTCATCTGCTTAATGAGGAGACATTTCTGTCCAAATCTAGAATAAAGTAGTGGACAGTGTAGATCAGATATCAGACTATGCTGTCTGATCTTGATCAATGCTGTCCACAGAGGCTTCTTCTATTTTCTTTGGCAAGGAAAGAGTTAAGCAATTATTCACTTTTACAAGTAAAATTAATAGTATACCTTTTAAAATTTGACGGTGTTCCAAACCCATGAATCATGTGGCTCAAATTGCTGGAATTTGTCCTTGAAAGGTTAGAAAAAACTCATGAAAACTTCTAGGAGAATCATTATTCCTTTTTTATTTGGTAGGATATTATAAAAAGCGTCCTTCCTAAGGGCGCATAGAAAATTGAAAACAAGAAAGTATGCTTTTTTGCGGCGGAATGGTATTTTTCTACATCAAAGAGACAAAATGTATCCAATAAATACAAAAAAAAAAACAACTCCATCTTTTCTGAAAGATTCTGAAACAGAATTTCTGAGGCAACGACAAATTACTGACGGGAGAAGAAATGTGTTGCTTGTAATTACTGAAGATGATACAAGGAACAAGAAACGTGTTTACTGTAATTATTGTTATTAGATCAATTATCATCACCTAACTCTCGGCAGTCTCGTTTTTCTGGAGTTACATAGCTTACGGAAAGAGTATTTAACCCTCTACCACACAATCCTGAGTTGTAATGACACTGACGAAGAAGGCTTTTGAAAACATTGTGAGAAAAGGAGAAAATGCTGGTAACCAGCATTTTCTCCTTTTCCCAAAAGGTTTACTACTGTTTTAGGGACAGAGATTATCACTTGAGCTTCATTTATTTTATCATTTGCAAATTCTTTGAATTTCGTCTAGTCTAGAACTTTGTCATTTGGCAGAGAGTTAAATCTACACCAGACAAAAATATTGTTGTCTTGCCAATATCGTGTGAACATTGGTAAACTGCAAATACTTCTCAAATGAAGACATTTTTCTGTTAACACCTTTACCACTAAATCCTATCCTAGAGAAAACGATATTTCCTTCTCTTCCACACACAAATCTCATAATTTGAGCCATATTTTATTTGTCTTCTGCAGGAGCTGTCAATAAGGATTAATCTATAATTTTATTGTCTAGTAATGGATTAACTCTTTACTGGTCTAAATTGAAAGCACTTGCAGACGACAAAATAAACTTAACTCAAAAATTGAAATGTGTTTCCAGCAGGGTAGAAAACATTGTGGGAAAAGGAGAAAATGCTGGTAACCAGCATTTTCTCCTTTTCCCACAATGTTTTCAAAAGGCTTCTATCTCAGGGTCGTAAAAACCAGGGATTGTTTGGTAAAGAGTTAAAGGATTAAAACAATAAATTATAAGATAAGGAGAACATGCTGGACAAAAGAATTTATTCTTGTCCAACGATGGTTTCAAAAGCCTTTTTTTTCCACAGGATTGTGAAACTATGGGATCATTTTTGGCAAAGACTTAAGACATAGGGTGGAGAGCTCAATATATCTGAATTATGTTTGTTTTAATTTTTGTTCAATGTTTCAAGCCATTTTTAACAACACCACTGTTTTCCCTTATCCATAACAACAGTGTTTCCGCCAGAGCGCATTTCGTACGTTTTTGACTCGATGATTTCTAAGTTGACGCACTAAATTTGCCGCGTGCGTTTTTTCTGACGCAACCAAAAATATCCCTTCAATCCAAACAATACTTAACAATGCACACAACAACTTTGAGCCGAGAACTAGGGAGCAACAGAAGATTGTATGTCGAGATTGATGATTTCATCGGCCATGATTTTTTACATCAATAGCTTATGTTAAGGCTCCCAGTACCTGAAACTGATTTTATTGATAATTAACCATAAATATCTGCATGAACTGTACAAAAAAGGATTAAAGAATACATAATTGCTACTAACTGGCTTGTCTCTCATGCATTCACATATTTGAACCTCTGTTTAGTAATAACTGACAAGGTACTGAATAATGAACCCTTGGAAGGTCAATTTATCGTCACTTTCGACCATTTATCTGCATTTTAAATGTGTACAGTCTGTGAATCTAGACGCTCTCCAAGACAAAATGGCAGATGAGCCGAAAAAGAAAAACAGTAAAGATTTGCAGACTTCTTTGCTGTCCCTTCCATAAGTAACCCCCCCAAAAATGTGGGGAAAATCAGCAAATGCAACAGATATCTGGTCTTAAACCCCTGTCACACCAGGGCGGCGATCCCACGGCGTCCAAGAAAAAATGCAGAACGCCGAGGTGCGCGCAGTACGATCGCAAGCATCATCACAGCAATGCAGTGGTATCGCGAATAGACGCGTTGGGATCGTCTAGGACGCCGAGGGACGGCGCGCATTTTGAGCATGCAAAAAACAATCGCCGTCGCTCGGCATTCTGAGAAGAGCGCAGTGGGATCACCGGAAGGTCATCTTAGCGACGCAGTAAGGTCTCCCACAACGCCATGGGAGCTCCGCCAGCGCGCACAAAGGTGGCAGTGCGAACGCTATGGTTGTCGGTGGCGCTTGCATGGAGATGTCACCGCGTCTCTACTGTGCTTATACGGTGCGTCAGTGGCGCTTATACAGCACGTCAACGGTGCTGACACTGAGTGTTATTTATTTCACTGCGCTCTTAGAACGACTCCCCTGAGCTGCAACGCTCGTAAGGCGCTTCTACAACGTCCATCAGTTTTTCTCTGACAAAAACGAACATATAGTAGACGAAGTATGCAAATAAACATTCAATTCACCATGGCTGATATACGCTAGTAAGCCGGGCTAGTAATGGTGGAGGAGTTAATAGTGGTTGACTCGCTTCTGTTTGAGAGGGTTGGGGTTTATGTCCTGCTTTTTCCCCTTTTCTTTTTACGAGCATAGTTTTATTCTCCGTTGACTTTTTGAGACCACCACAAAGAAACAATTGATGAATAAATGTATATATACAATTCGTTTTCAGAGATTGTTCATTGTCACGCCTTCTGCGTAGTGTGAGCACCTTGAGAACGCCGTGAATGCCCTGTGCACGTAGTATGAGCACCGTGAAAGCGCAGAGCACGCAGTGGTAGCGCAATGAGAGTGCAGAGAATCGCCAAGAAGAACTCCGTAGGAACACGATAACGCGCCATAGCAGCTGCGTAACATTGCCTTGGTTGTGGTGAGAACGCCGTGACATCTCCGTCTTCGCGAAAAACATCCGATTTTTCCTGCGATCTCATGGCACTCTGGGAAATTAAACAACGTCGTCCCAACGCAGTGGAAACGCCGTATAGTGTGACAGGGGCTTTATAGGATAAAGAACAGTATGAGTTCTGAGTCAGCGGAGTTGCAGGGAAAGGGAAGAGTCCCAAAACATGAATTTTAGTAGCTTTAGATGCTATGCATTTAAAACAGTGACCCTCAAGATTTCTGTATGAACCAAAGAAATTAAGAATTGGGGTCACAAATGACCCTCAAAATTTCGCAGCTGGCAGAAACACTGTAACAGAGCAGATATTACAAGAATACATGGAAAACACTGTTATAAAAGTGACATCTTTTTTGTTCTAATATTTTTATCGAAAAGTCTGCTACAAGACAAACAAGCAATTTCGTTGAAATGATATCCCCCGCCGAAAAAAATTACTTGTCAGCGTAACTTAAAATCGCTCCCTGTCAGCCATTTTTCATTGAATCAAAAAAAAAAAGTGTCTCAGCTGAATGGGTTATCGTACACATGTATAAAGTTTCACGAAATTCCGTCCAATGGTATTGGAGATATTCTCCCAGACGGACGGACACACTGACAGAAGGACGGACAGACGGACAACGCTAAAACTATATCCCTCCGCCTTTGGCCGGGGATAATAAAAGAATAACGAAGTAGTTGGTTGCAAAAACAGTTACCTGCAGCTATTAATGTTTTGAGAGTGAAGACTAAATAATTAACTTTTCAGAGGACCTACGGGTATTTTCATACAAAAGCCTTCCACAATTTCTTTCCGAGCCAGTGGAAAGATTTATCACCAGCAAAACGCAGGGTGAGATGACCAATTTCCTGTCTTATTGCTTGAAACCATCTTACTGGAATAATTTCCAAGGATAGAAAAAAAGTGCGAAAATTTACAAAACAGCAGGCAAGCTATTGGACAGAAGCATAAATAAATCACTCCAAATATCAGAGAAAGTTTGTCCATTTTCCTTTCCCTAACCATAAGCGTACAAAATAGATAAAATAGACTTGAGTCAATAAAATCAGGAATTTGTAAATATACTCAATCTTTTTTATCATGATTGAGGACACCTAATGGATCACTGGAGAGTGTAGATCCATGATAAAACAGCACGTTCTTTTTTGCAACCTGATCTTGTTCTGAATTATTACAAATGTAATTTAGTTGTGCTGGGCTTTTCAAGGATTAACTCTTAACCCTTTCAAAGACAATCCAGTGTTTTCACGACCCCCAGGAAGAGGCCTTCTGAAAACATTGTGGGGAAAAGGAGAAAATGCTGGTTAACAGCATTTTCTCCAAGTCCCACAATGTTTTTACCCTGGCAGTAAACAGTGGTTACTTCATACCACTTGCAGATTTGTTGCCTGTAGATAATCTCAATTTGGAAGAGTCTAAAATATGTTATTCGCAAAAGGATTTAATCAAGTAAGCAAAATTCCTTATTGAAAGCATTTACAGACAACAAATGTGACCCAAATGGGGAGATTCGCATCAAAAAGGGTAGAAAATATTGTGAGAAAAGGAGAAATGCTGACTACCAGCATTTCTCCTTCTCCCTAATTGTTTTCAAAAGGCTTTTTCATCAAACTAGCTTCAAAATATGCAGAATCCATTTGGTAGAGGGTTCAAATCCTTTACTAAACAATCATGTGTTTTAATGACTCTTAGGGAGAGGCCTTTTGAAAACATTGTGGGGAACAGAAGAATATGCTGGTAACCAGCATTTTCTTATTTTCCCCCAGTGTTTTCTACCCTGTCAAAGAACTTCAGTTCACTTTATCACTTTCAGATTTGTTGCCAGCAGATGCTCTCTATTTCTCTAAAATTTGTAGTGTGGGAAAGGGTTAATTCCATCCAATTGCACTCCAGTGAACAATAGCTGTGTGATTCATCAGAGGAGAAATCCTCTTATAATCCATTGCTGGATTTCTTTAAAATAAATGAGCCGCGCTCTGTGAAAAGGGGGCTTAATGCATCTGCAAAAAGTTTCGACCCAGGTCAGCCTGCACAGTCCGCGCAAGCTGACCTGGGCCGAAACTTTTCGCTATTAGTCGATTTTCTGCATGTCAAAGGATCAGTCTACATCATGATTGAGTCGGTTGTTAAAAAAAGTGGCTATTATGGAACCATATTTATGTGATGGCTTGCTCGGTATGATGCATCATGGAGTTGCATTAAGCCCCCCTTTTGCCAGAGCACGGCTCAGATGTATTTTTGACGTCCAGGGTCCGTAGTCACCGACTATTCTTAAAAACATCCTTAAAGTCTTATTCTATGAGATTTTCTAAATTTGAAAGTAACACTACTTCTGATTGGCTAAAACAACCAAATGATTTAGCCAATCAGAAGTTATGTTATGTTTAAATTTAGGAAATTCTGGAGAATAGGACTAAGAATGTTCTTAACAATGGTTGGTGACTATGGACCCTGTTTTGTATGGGACTGAAGCTGGTAACCGTCATGGCACTTTTTAAGTTTTCAACCCTTAGGCTGCTAAGCCATACTTGGTGCACTTTTGCAGACAGTGCAGATCAAGATCACTGCACATTCTGTGTCTGATCTTGTATCTACACTGTCCAATTTGATGGAATTTTATTTAGAGAGGAGCTTTATAATTGCAATATTTCTACAGGCTTGAAGTGCAACATCATTTAATCTATAGATTTAGCAATTTATGTGTAACTGTTTCCATGTCAAAAGTAACAGACTGTTTAAACCAAGATCTGACTGCAGTGATAGTGCCATCTGATTTTGTTCTACACTCTCTGATAGCTTTTGAGATTTTCTTGACAAGACATAAAATATTTTGGACCTGACTTAGACTGTCAAAATAATGTTGATTTATTCACTCAACAAGTTAAAGCTGGAATTCGTGTTACCCATAGATCTCTTTGAGTTTTTGTAATCTTACGTCAAACCCTAAAAATGGTGATATTCAGCAGGCATGAAAAGATATGGAAAATGATAAATGAACAAGCTGGATGAATGAATGATTTTAAAGTTAGATAGATGGATGGATTGATGTAAACCAGCACTCTACTGATTACAATGTTCAAGCTTTTTCACCAGTTAGCCAAGGTGTAACTTTGTACAAATGAACATTTTAATGAATGAGTTTGGTGATAAATAGCTTTGTAGATGAATAAATTAATGAAAGTTTGGTGGAACAATGATTAAATGATTGAATGATTAATCCATGTTAACCCTTTACCATACAATCCTTTTTAATAACCCTAAGAAAGAAGGCTTCTGAAAACATTTTACGAAAATGAGAAAATGCTGGTGACCGGCATTTTCTCCCTTTCCACAATGTTTTCTACCCTTTTAAAGAGAATTTCTACTATTTAAGTCACCTATGACTTGATGTCTGCAAATGCCCTTGATATGGACCAGTCTTGAATTTGCCATTAATTTTGGTAAAGAGGTAATCAATAGCTATTGTATGGTATGACATTTAAGATAACTTAACTCTTTACCAAACAAGCCCTGGTTTTAACGTCCCTGGGAAAGAAGCCTTTTGAAAACATTGTTGGAAAAGGAGAAAATGCTGGTAACCAGCATTTTCTCCTTTTCCAACAATGTTTTCTACTCTATCAAGGACAAATTCCACCATTTAAGCCATTTTTGATTTGTCGTCTGCAAATGTTTTCAATTTGGACAAGTCTAAAATTTTGTCATTTGGTAAAGAGTTAAGAAACATAGAACACCATTTCAGATAATGTGTGGTGTTATTTAGAAAATTTAAGTTTTGGCTCATATTGTACTATGCCTTCAAGTGAAAAAACTCATTGATAGGATCAAAATGTATCTATCTTATCTTATAAAAATTCTGTCAAAAGAGTTGTGGGAAGTTTTCAAAACTCACAGCAAAAAATACACTAAATATATGAATCATGCTCTATGAACATGGAGATTCATGCATTTGCAAAAGTATTGACCCAGGTCAGCCTGCGCAGGATCAAAACATTTTGCTATTGGTCAATTTTCTACCTTATGACTCAGTCACAGAGCTCCAGATATGAAGGAGTGATGGTATTCTAAATCCATTATTTCTCTTCCAAACCCTATGTTGTGGGTACTCATTAGAATCGTCTCGATGAGACGATTCTAATGAGTACCCATAACATAGGGTTAAGTGGAGAATAATTAATATTTTCAACTTTGAAATCAAAATCACTCCCTCTATCTGGAGCTCCGAGTCAGTTTTCAGTTAGAATGAATTTTGAGGATTCATAATGATGTGATGATTTGCTTCGTATAAAGACAAAGAGGTGCATTAAACCCCTTTTACAACAGCATGATGATGACTTTGTAGGATTAAGGTCCCTCCGTGCTCTAGGCATATATGGTATGGACCATTAGAGAGAAAGAATCGGATACAAGGAGATCCGGGTACAAGCCCCTAGCTCTTCTTCGAATAGACCTCCTTGGTTCTTTTACGTGCCCGGTGTAAAGCACCGATACACGCGAGGCTACCTCTGGGTTTCAAACCAGTTCACCTCTAGTTGGGTGGGAAACACAAGGTGTCTCAGAAAGGTCCTGGTCAGGCTGGGTATCGAACCTCGGACCTCAGGATTGATAGTCCAGCGTTTTACCGCTGCACCACCGCTCCACCCTTTTTACAACAGCATGGCTCATATGCATGGCTCATATAATGTACTAATACTCATGTAGGACTTTTAAACTTTTGAACAAAATTGCCCTGAACAAAAGTGAGTTTTATGATATATTCAAATGACCCTGCCATCCCTCTAAAATTAATTTGAAAATGTTCCAAGAATATCAAAATACCGTTAAAACCTTGCTCTATTATTTTTTTTCATACAATTACAAAACATATAAAGTCACACAAGGGAAATAAATCTTCATATCCAATATACTCAAATTTGTCTGTTTAAATAGTCTTTTATATAATGTGCCTTGTATATCCATAACTTCTTAGAGTTTCTGTAAAAGGACTACACACAGCTCTATTTTCCAAGCTACTACCTGGCATTTCCCACATTTAATACCTAAGTTGAAATAATGTTAATCATTGGGGAAGAGTGAATCCTGTCTCAATGCCTTTTATGTTGTACAGGAAAGAATTTTTGCCAAATAGTTTAGTTCAAGCTTGCTATGCCCAGCTCATTGGCCCATAACCTCAGACGTCCTAAGTAGGTCCCCATTCACCAAACATTCTTAAGAACAGTCTCAGTATTTTTCTCTAGAATTTTATAAATTTGAAAGTAACACAACTTCTGATTGGCTAAATTTCGTTTCGTTTCATTTCATTTTGTTTAGCCAATCAGAAGTTGTTTTACTTTCAACTTTAGGAAACCTTTGAGAATAAGACCAAGAATGATCTTAAGAATGGTTGATGAATACGGACCCTGGGCTTGAGATAGTACCCTTAACCAGATGACAAAGTTTTAGATGTCCCAAAGTAGTGAACATCTGCAGACAGCAAATCAAAAGATGCTCCCATTCCTGATGCAAGACATTTCGTTGAAAATGTGTTTTGTCAAAACCTGTGTACGTTTTAAAATACCGACTGCTAAATTCCTAGATTTATTTAATGAAAAACTCTGTCTGGGAGGAAGATTTAAGCAACAATTTGTCTGGGTTAGGGTAAGGGTCAGGGCTAGGGATCCTTTTTTGATGAATATTGTTTTCAAAAAAATGTCGCAGATCCTCACATACTAGCATTAATTGTCTTGTTTTCCCCCTCTGTTTTCAAAAGCCTTTTGCCTACAGGTCATGAAAAGAATTATTTGTTAAAAAGTTAACCCTTTACTTTACAATCCTGACTTTTAACCACCCTGATGAAGAAGACTTTTGAAAACATTGTGAGAAAAAGAGAAAATGCTGGTTACCAGCATTTTCTCTTTCTCCCACAATCTTTTCTACCCTTCAAAAAACAAATTTGAATTTTTGAGTCACATTTATTTTGATGTCCGCAAATATTTTGAATTCAGACAAGTCCTAAATTTTGTTGTTTGGTAAAGTGTAAAGAGAAGAATAAGGTTTTATGATTCCCCAGGCTGTACCTACAAACACGTATACTGTAAGACCATTCCATTACATAACACAATGTTCATTACCAGATGGATTGGAAGTTTGTTATATACTAGGTAATTTAATGAAACTTATGGGAAGCAATATTGATGCCTGTTTGACAGTCAGATGTGGCATTAAATCCAGACAACAGTATTCAAGCCTAAATCATATTGAAACATTTCAATGGGACCCACAGCATGTAGTTAAAATGATGGAATTGGTCTTTGAAAGAGTAAAACTATGTGGAAAAGAAGAAAATTCTAGTAAAGTGCATTTTCTATGTTCCAACATGTTTTCAAAAGCATTTTTCCAATGGGTCATAAAATCATGTTTGGGTCAGAGACAATAGAATTAGGTCTATTCCCTTCAGAAACTCTCAAACAAATCAAAAGTATTTTTGTTCATCGTTTGAATAGATGAAAACCTCATGGTTTAAGTCTTTACCACGCCAGAAAATTGTTGACCAGACCAAATTGAAAGCATTTGCACTTGACATATTGAAAGAGGCCAAAATAATGATATTTGTTCATAACAGAATAGAAAAAAATTTGGCAAAAGGAGAAAATGCTGGTTATCAGTATTTTTTTCCTTTTCCCACAATGTTTTCCAAAGCTTTCTTCTTCAGGGTCTTAAAACTAGGGATTGTGTGTTAAAGGGTTAACTACAACATGATCTATCAGTTGGAAACATTGTGACAAAGAGAAAATATACCAGTATTCTATGAGGATTTTAATTCTCCATTTATCATCTTATGGCCTTAACTGTTCATCTCTAAGCTGTCTAAGCAACCATAATGGAGCAGGCTTTTGAAAACATAGTAGAAAAAAGAGAAAATGCTGGTTACCAGCATTTTCTCCTTTTCCTACAATGTTTTCTACCCTTTCTGATACAAATCCCATCATTTTTGTCGTCTGCAATTGCTTTCAATTTGGACAAGACACATATTTGTCATTTGGTTACCAGAGTTTACTATCGATCTATTCTGAAATTGACAAGACTAAATGATTCCAATAAACTTGGAAGAAATGATAAAACCTTGTTAGCATTGTATATAAACTTCACTTTATGCCTTAAAAAAATATTTATAACTACTGTCATTTTCAAAAGAAACATTTTTTTTAGACCACCACTTGGGAATTATGTACAGCAATGAAAAAATATGAGAATTTTAGGATTACTACAAAAAAATTGCTGTGATACTAAATATTTATTTCCTCTATACTAAAAAAAAACATCCTAAGTTCAGCAAGAGCACTGCCTGTGCCAACTCTCGGCTGCACTTGCTTGATTTTCATTGCAAATTATAAGTGGGAAAAGGGGAATAACTGTATCAAAAATACTTTCATGGTTATCTGCCCTTGTTGTATAGGTTCCTCTATTGATAGTTGACAGCTTGTCAAAGTTTTGTTGCAGTAAATATCTTCAGTTGTAATTAAAGAGATTATAAAATGTCAGCTTTTGATCAAAAACACAGACAATGACAATACAGATGCAGATGACAGGGCTACCACAATAGCAACATTTTCTTCAAAAACAGCCGAGCTTGTAGAGAAAACCTTACTCCAACTATCATTCGTCATGTTTTTCCACAAGTTAACCCTTTATCAAACAAGACAATTTTGGACTGGTCCAAATACAAAGCATTTGCAGAGGACAAGTGAAATGTTGCCAAAATGATGACATTTGTTTTTGATAGAATAGAAAATATTATAGAAACAGAAGAAAAAAGCTGGTTACCAGCATTTTCTCCTTATCCCACAATGATTTCAAAAGCCTCCTTCCTCAGTGTATTTAAAACTAAGGATTGTTTTGTAATGGCTTAACCCTTTACCACATAATCCCGGCTTTTTGTGGCCCTGGGAAAGAAAGCTTTTGAAAACATTGTGGGAAAAGGAGAAAATGCTGGTAACCAGCATTTTTTCCTTTCCCACAAATGTTTTCTATCCTATCAAAGACAAATTCCATCATTTGGGTAACATTTAATTTGTCGTCTGCAAATGCTTTCAGTTTGGATAATTCTACATTTCTGTCATGTGGTAAATGGTTAACCCTTTACCAAACAATCCCTGGGGTTCACGACCCTGAGAAAGAAGCTTTCTGAAAACATTGTGGGAAAAGGAGAAAATGCTGGTAACCAGCATTTTCTCCTTTTCCCACAATGTTTTCTACTCTTCCTAAAACAAATTTCAATTTTTGAGTCACATTAATTTTCTCGTCTGCAAATGCTTCCAATTTAGACTAGTCTAAAATTTTGTCATTTGGTAAAGAGTTAATGAAGTCAGAATATCAGCAGCAGCCAATTTACTATGTGGTAGATGGAAAATTCTAAAATTTCCACCTACAAAAAATTGAAGACGACTTTAGGACCCCAGAATTAATGCAGAAAATTTTCAACTTTAAGACACAGTTGTGAAATTTAACTCAACATCCAAACCAATTTGTAGCAAGCAACTTTACAAACACACAGCTTGCCAAATATGGGTACATTTAATGTTTGATGCATAGATACAACCAAAACATTATAAAGAAAGGAGATTTTGCTCTTTACAAAAACAGTTTTAGTCACACAACTTCTGATTGGCTGAACCAAATGGTTTATTTTCAAAGAGTATTTTCAGTCTAAAAATGAGACCCAAACATATGAGTCATACTCTGGCAAAAGGGGGCTTAATGCATATCCATAATACATTGTATCAAGCAAGAACATCACATAATTAGGTATCCATACAATCCACTTTGTCTAACAACCAACTGACTCATGAAGTAGGCTAGTCTTTTGTCATGTAATTGACCAATAACAAAAAGGTTTTGGCCGATACTTTTGCAGATGCTTCAAGCCTCCTTTTCACAGAGCATAGCTCAGATATAATTGCTATCATAAAGGTTGCTTTTTTCTAGAATATCCAAGATCTGAATGCACATCTACTAGTATGCAGTCTGATATTGATCTACCCTGGCCCTCAAAGGCAACTAAGGAAGTGTAGATAAAGAGGGATTTTCCTTAAATGGTTGCATATTCCCAGAAGGTAATACAAAAAAAAAAACAACTATCTCTATACAAAAACAAATAAATAATCAAATATAAGGCTGTAACTACAACCCTCAGCTCATAGAACTACTTTCTCAGAATTTAAAAAATATGCCCTGTATGACATGTCTTCCCAAAGCTCATTTGTCAGACCCAAGTTTTAACTCTTTTGCGACCAAATGAATAAATCAAGCTTTCTCAATGGCCACAAATACAGTTCTCCTGCAAGATGAAGAGATAGTTTGACCATACCCTTGAATATAGTCGTAGACAGTGCAGATCAGAGATCAGACTGCAGTCTGATCTTGATCTACACTGTGCACAAAAACTTTTTGTGTTGTCAATGGTAATGAAAGTTTTAACCCTGAATCAACAACATGAACCTTTTCAAAATAGAAAGTGTGAGCCAAAATATTGCTATTCCAGTCTTTTTTTTTAACCCGAGTATTTGACATTTTAGTAGCTGACAGTGTATATCCGAGATACAACTACATCTTCTATACAGTCTGATCTTGATCAACGTTCTCCACAAAAGTAGTTTAACCTGGGTCCATTGATTAAAGTTTTGTGCCATGGAGCCATTAGTTCTATACCACACCATTCTTAGTTTTAACAACCCTAAAAAATAAGCCTTTTGAAAACATTGTGGGAAAAGGAGAAAATGCTGGTAACCAGCATTTTCTCCTTTTCCCACAATGTTTTCTACCCTTCCAAAATCAGAATTCAATTTTTGAGTCACATTTATTTTGTCGTCTGCAGGTGCTTTCAATTTGGACTAGTTCTATACCACACCATTCTTAGTTTTAACAACCCTAAAAAATAAGCCTTTTGAAAACATTGTGGGAAAAGGAGAAAATGCTGGTAACCAGCATTTTCTCCTTTTCCCACAATGTTTTCTACCCTTCCAAAATCAGAATTCAATTTTTGAGTCACATTTATTTTGTCGTCTGCAGGTGCTTTCAATTTGGACTAGTCCAAAATTTTGTCGTTTGGTAAAGAGTTAATAGCAATGTTTTATACCCTATCAACAACAAATTCCATCATTTGACCCACAGTCAAATTGTTGTCTGCAACAGCTTTCAATTTTAACAAGTACAAATTTTTGTCCTGTGGTAAAGAGTTAAAGATTTAATGATGGAGCCATTAATAAATAGAATTGGCAGGTTAAGTCTGATTGGAGAAAAAAAGTGAAATTTGAAGGCAAAGAATATGTAACAAAACATCAATCAAAGAAGACCAATTTCACAGACGACATGCTGTCTATACGGCCTCCTTTTTCTTTAATCATTCACTAAAATTTATGAGGAAATTTTAGACAAGTCCAAATTGAAAGCTCTTGCAGACGACAAAATGAGTATAACTCAGAAATTGGAAGTTGTACTGGAAAGGATAGAAAACAATGTGAGAAAAGGAGAAAATACTGGTTACCAGCATTTTTTCCTTTTCCCACAATGTTATCAAAAGGCTTCTTTCTCAGGGTCGTTAAAAGTTGTTATTGTGTGGTACAGGGTTAAACTGTATATAAAAACTTAGCTGGTGCCAAGTGTCAGTGAGTGCTGAACACCTCCCCCAAAGCATGTCTGGGATATAGTATTAAAAAATATGTACATAGTGTTGTCATATATCAGAGGATGGAAGAATTGATAATTGTCAAGCCTTAGCAGACAATTACCATTTCTCACAACTAAGTTAGATATTTTTGATAAACAACAATACTATGTATGTAGTATATTTATCTGTTAATGTCTGATTTGCTGGTGTTTATTATTTCTGACAACAAACACAAATTTAGCAGTATATGCCATTGAGCTGGTTCATTTGCCTTATTTAACATTAATTTACGACGGAAAAATACATCAGACATGGTAATGATGTTTGAAAATACTTAGCCTGGCTTCGAACTCACAACTATGTGATTACTAGATGTAGCTTATTCTTGAGTCTTCTAGATACTTATTCTGCAAAATATTCATGTTTCTCATATTGAGGTTGTGTGCCTTATTAATATTACTCATGAATGAAACCGATTCGGTAATCTGAAAGAAGGTTGAAATGACGTCAAATTTGACGTCACTACATGGTCTTCTCAAACATGGGTAACACATCAAAAATTATATCCATGCAATACCCTTGCATGGAGGTTATTGCATAGATATTCTGTTTGTTGAAAGATAACTAGCCCTTTGTAATAAGTCCATAACTGGGAATAGACTATAGAACAGTTACAAGTTCTTAGTTGCTCCAGGCAGCACACAAAATCATACAATGTGTTTTCTGATCTTATATCTACACTATATATAGGCAGTGCTCTGGGACATGGAGGTGTAAAGCATCTTACTAATACATTAACACCAATCAAGTTGGTGCATAGTGAGGATCTGTTTTGTCTATGAGTTGGCTCAATCATGATGTAGAAAGGTCATTTAAAGCGTTAGGAATCATGTCAGCCAGCATGAACTGAGCAGGATGACATGAGTCAATACTTTTTTGCAGATGTGTTAAAACCATCTTTTCACAGGACATGATGAATACAAGATAATCTGGCAAGATTATGCTTATACCCACTGTCAATTTTACCAATGCTTTCTGGACAGTGAAATAACAGAAAGATAGTTTACTATGGTATAAAAAAAACCCTGACCAATCAAATGGCAAAATCACTGTTACACACTGTTGAACACTATGGAACACCTACAAAATTTGATTGGCAAACCTAGTCACATTATTATAATGTCTTACTATTGGTCACTTGAAGGTGGCCCTTTTAACACACAATTCCAACTTTCAACAACCCTGCCGGAGAAGCCTTTTGAGACCATTGTAAAACCCTAGTTAAAATATTGTGGGCAAAGGAGAAAATGCTCGTAAGCAGCCTTTTCTCCTTTTCCCACAGTATTTTCTACCCTATCAAAGACAAATTTCATCATTTGAGCCGCATTTAAATTGTCATCTGCAAATGCTTCGAATTTGGACAAGTCTACAATCTCTAGAATCATGGATTTACCTTGAAATATTTTGGTGTCCTTGGAATCATGTGACACTGACAGTGTTAACCTTGTATAGTAGTTTGTTAACAGAAAGACATTTTTTTCTGCTTGCAGGCTTGGGAGCTTTGAAACTTAACTTCTGAACAGCACTAACTGATGCCCAGAGGGCTAGTGTGAGCAGATTCTACAGACACGAGAACACACAAATAACATAGTCACAAATAACAGAAAACAATGTTCTAGATAACTATCAAATCTGTACACAGGAAATCTCATCAACATCTCTTTGATTGCAGCAATATTGACAAATGATGATCAGTTGGTATTTTCCTCAAGCTTGGAGACAAACAGTGTGATAGTACTATTTTTTTTTCCCTAAAATCATTTATCATTAGATAAGATTTCAAAATGAATTCAAGTGTCAATATTGTTCCATATGGAACTACTATTTCTTCAACAAGTGTACAAACACTTCTGAATACCACTGTGTACACAGCCACGGTGTCAGCCAGCTCTAAACAAACAGAGGACAATGATATTATAACTAATTCAACGCTGACAGGAAATCCCGCCATGATGGAACAGCTAGTCGAGTATTACATTAATGGGGTAATTGCTATCATTGTCATTTTTCTGGGACTTATTGGAAATTTCCTCACTGTAGTTGTGCTGACAAGAAGGACA
This sequence comes from Hippopus hippopus, assembly GCA_946811185.2. Taxonomy (NCBI): domain Eukaryota; kingdom Metazoa; phylum Mollusca; class Bivalvia; order Cardiida; family Cardiidae; genus Hippopus; species Hippopus hippopus. Next base: position 46,984,605 of record OX328104.1, on the reverse strand, counting down.
ATGCATTCATCCACGAATTTTTTCCTTGCCGCCTTGGCTGGCTGGGACATGATGGTATTGGTCTGTACCCTTCTTCTCATCACTCTCAATAATTTATCAGAGGAGTTTAAAGCAGCAGCTTTTCCGTATGTTGTTGTCTACATCTATCCGTTTGCACTTGCTGCTCAAACAAGCACAGTATGGATCACTGTCTCCTTCACTGTTGAGAGGTATATAGCTGTTTGTCATCCACTGAAAGCTGCCAGCATGTGTACAATCCCACGTGCCCGCCTAGTCATCATTGGCGTGTCCATTGGCTCCATTCTTTTCAATGTGACCAGATGGTTCGAGTATGAGATAGCCAGCCAATTAGTCAAAGAGGGTAATGATACTATTATCATGACTGGAATTTCGGAAACAGATTTTCTAAAACACAATATCTACAAAAACGTGTATTATTTCTACATGTACCCGCTGATCATGTTCATCATACCTTTATCATCTTTGGCAGTGTTAAATATGTGCCTCATATTGGCTGTTAAACGTTCACAAAAACAACAGAAGAACATGAATGTAAGACAGTCGCGGGAGAATAATGTGACAATTATGTTGGTAAGCGTAGTGATAGTGTTTATGCTGTGTCAAGTCCCAGCCATGGTCTATAATGTGGCCTATTCTATCGACTCAAAATCCATACAAAATGGCCTTGGCTGGAAAATTCTTTCTTCAGTCAGGAATTTTCTGGTGACATTAAACAGCGCTGTAAATTTCATTCTCTACTGTGCCTTAGGTCAAAAGTTTCGGAGAATTTTCATCCGCACATTTTGTCGATGCTTTCTGAGTGAGGATGATTTCAATTCCATCACATTTCACGGATCTGTTGGACATATAATTAAAGTGGACAAAAATGACAAATCCTATAAAAGTTTGCTTCTCAAACATACCTCGAGGGGTGGTAATCACATCGAGATGTCCTCAAATGTTACACAGCACACCCTGATATCAAAATACTCTCCTTGTGTGAGCCGCTCACCCTCCCCATCTCCAAACGTGCATCTACAGAATGGCCGCTCCAGTGATGACCTCAAAGACTCTCTATGTAAAGCAAGACTGCTTGGCAACAGCAGGACACCATCACCAGTGTGAAACTTTAGCTTGCTGGCTCCCTGCTTTGATATTATTCTGTTTTCAGAAGCTGGAGCAAAAACTGACACAAAAGAAAGTCCTATTTCTTGCAATTTATTTGCTAAACACTTTAACTCACAATCCTAAATTATAACAACCCAGAGGAAAATAACACCTGAAAACTTTGTGGGAATAGGAAAAAAATGCTGGTAACAATCACTTGAAGGCATTTTCTCCTTTTCACACAAAGTTTTCTACCCTTTCAAAGCAATATTCCATCATTTGTGCCCTATTTAGCAGCATGGAGATGCTTTCAATTTGGATGTTCTAAAATTTTGTCATGTGGTAAAGTGTTAAAGCTACTACTGCCCTAAATTTCATCAGAGGAAATAATGAGGGAAATTTCAGAGGATAATAACAAATTGATAGGTCCTTTTTTCCTCAATTTCTATTTGAACTACAAGTAAAGTATTTGCAAGAGAAAGTTTATCAAAACTGCAAGATAAAATTTCTAATTTTTGTGACAGTTCTTTAGATATGTGCAAAGTTATTTTGAAATTAAGTAATGGGAAAAAAATTATGCCCAGACTAGAAAACGCCAGTGACAGTCGTTAGGACAAACAAAAACTATATGCCCCCTGTTTTCCCAGGAAATGAGTTGAAATATTTATCAGAATCACAGAGCCAGCCAGGAACAACAGAATTATTTCGAACAGGACTTCCTCTCAGTGTAAATAGTTTTGTATTATTTATGAATTTGAGAGATATCTCCAGGGTCCACATTCACCAACCATTCTCAAGGACACTCTCCGTCTTATTCTCTAGAATTTTCTAAATTTGAATGTAACACAACTTCCAATTGGCTAAACCATTTGGTTTAGCCAATCAGAAGTTGTGTTACTTTCAAATTTTGAAAATCTTGGAGATTAGAATGCTCTTGAGAATGGTTGATCAATGTGGACCCAGAACTGTGTTACCTACCCCTTTACCTCTTCTACAATAAACTTTCTAATTAACCCATAACCATACGACAAAATTTTAGCCTTGTCCAAATTGAAAGCATTTACAGACAACAATTTCAATGTGGCTCAAATTGTGCACATTTTCCATGATAGGGTTGAAAACATTGTGGGAAAAGGAGAAAATGCTGGTTACCAGCATTTTCTCCTTTTCCCACAATGTTTTCAAAAAGCTTCTTTTCCAGGGTTGTTAAAAGTCGGCATTGTGCAGTAAAGGGTTAAAGCCTTCACCAGACAACACTATTTTGGTGTGTCTACATTGAAAGTGTTTGCAGACAACTAGCTATAGTCCAAATGATAAGAGTCTTCTTTAAAAGGGCTGTAAACAATGAAGAAAAAGGAGAAAAATTTTAATGCTGATAACCAGCATTTCCTCCTTATTCCAGAATGTTTCCAACAGGTCATTTTCAACGGGTCATTAAAATTTGGGATTGTATGGTAAAGGGTTATTCATGCAGCAAAAAATCCCATCTTTCACCAAACCTGATGAGGGAAGCTTTTGGAAACATTGCGGAAGAAGGTAAGAAATGCTGATATTCAGCATTTTCCCTTTTTCAACAATGTTTACTACCCTGTTGAAGACAATAGCCATTACTTAGGCCGTTATCTAATTTGTCATCTGCAAACACTTTCAATTTGGACAAGTCTAAAATTTTGTACTACAGTAAAGATTAAGAGTTATCCCTTTACAACACAATTCAAGTTTTAACACGAGGCAGGAGGCTTCTGAACACATTAAGGGCAAAAAGAGAAACACTGTTTATCAGCATTTTTCTCCTTTTCCCACAATACTTTTTAACCCTTTCAAAGAAAAATTTAATCTTTTAAGCTACATTAGGCTAAACCCTTTACCTGCTAAATAACTTAAATGAAACTTTCAAGTCAATGGTAAAAATCTGAATTTGACTTGTTTAAAGTTTTTTTTTTTTGTTTTTTGAGAATTAATCTCCTTATTGTACAGTGTAGATTCAAGATCAGACTGCATGCTATGTGCAGTCTGCTCTTGATCTACACTGTCCACAAAAGGTCCTTAAGTCAAGCATGGTAGCCTATGGGTTAAATTCTGCACATGCATTTACGAGGGTTGTCGCAGAAGTAAAAGGACTATTGCTGTAGCATGAACAATTATTGGCGTATAAGCAAGAAAACTAACGCGGATTAAGTGCCATATCTCATGATTATTTCTCCCAAAAATCATCAAAATACATATAACAATAACGAAACTACAGTTAAAATACATACAACGCTAAACGCCAACCGGCGCACAGAATAACGTTCACTGACGTCCAACATGACGTCGCTTATCATACTTTCTCCACATAGTCCCCACCAGTGCGAATGACGGCCTTCACGAAACCCTTTATGCCATCTGAACACTAATGAACGGCAACATTTATACTCGCCCACTTCCTGAACAAGTTGGTAGGTCTTTGTAGGTGTTTTACCGAGGGCCTGACAAAACTGGATTACCGTCCGCAACTTGACATCTCCTGTGGACGACACGACGTTTTTTCTCCGTAGACTCTGACGTGATGAAAAACGCTGTATCTCAGCTAACGGAAATGCTATGGCGCTCAAATAAACAGGAAATGACGTCGTAATGCCACATATTGTGCAGCCGAACTTTCGCGCACAAAAACAAAACGTAAGGATAATTATAGCGACATCTGAACAAGCAAATGTTATCTTTGTGTTATTGAAACCGGCGTGCGCCGAGTACCTTTACCATTACCTTGGAAACTCTGCATATTTCAAAGTATGTAAGATAAAATTTCATTTGGAGTACACATTTCGGGAGCAGACATGCTGAACTGTATTCAAGCAAAAATATATGTCTATGCGCCCGACAATAAAACAGCTACCAGAAAAATCCTTTTACTTCTGGGACAACCCTTGTACTTTGGACCTGTCCACAATTTTGCTGTCTGTTTGTGAGTTTACAGGACAGCCAATACAACCTATGCTCATGACCTTTCCATCTCTACCTGAAGATATAAGACATAATAACACCTTGGCAGAAAACTAAAAGGATCATCCATCAGTCTATTGTTAATCCTTCATCAAATTTAGGCCTGCCCTCCACTACAACCCCGATTGCTTGTCGAAGGGTTGCAGATGAAAAATGGCTAATTTCGGGGAGCTTTCGGGATGAAAATGGGCGGAGCTTGGCAAACGGGGCTCGTTCGGCAGTGATACACGGAACAGTATGCGAAAGGTTGCCGAAATCTTACCGAAGTATGCGGATCCAGTACAGAAAAATGCCGATCGGTCCAGGATTGTTGACCGAGTGTTTCCCAATCACGCAGAATGGCTGCAGTTCACTTGCAGAACATACAGAAGCGTTTAAGAATCAATGCCGACATGTTGGCGATGTGAGTGCCAAGGTATATATAGGCGAGTTATTTGAGGGGTTCAGTTTCAGTTCATGTAAATCATGGCTGCGAGAGACATAGAATTTGCTTTGGCTCTACAGTACCAAGTTCAAGCCGACCAGGCCGCAATGCTTGCTTTAGCCGTATATTTATGTAGGAGGCGAAGACGTAAATATTTACTTGCTGTTATGTATTTGACTGCACCAAAATAAATTCAGAAACCAATTATTTAAAATATCTGATAAAGAAAAGGCATAACAGCTAAACAACTGTTTTCCTGCAAGGGTCCTCCGTGGCTCAGTGGCTAGATGGCGGGCGTGATCTCAGGTGACGGATGGTCATGGGTTCCGTCACTGCCATCCACTTAGCTTTGCGGGAATGTCATTCGGAAAGACATTTAAGAGCCTAGCCTAGTACTTGTATGGCCCAGGAAACATGAGTAAGTGAGCTGTGACCGCGATATAACTGAAAAACTGTTGAAACTGACATTGAAATAAAAAAAACAAATACAATGTATACTTTAAAAATACCCGCATTCTGAGTTAGGCGTAAAATAGTAACCGATAAGTTAAGTCACTTACACTGACAATCGTGTGACGTTGCACCTGCTTTATATGTGGCTGTAGGAATGACCAATCTTGGAAGAACTGCTGATCAGTTTCTTTCCATTCGCTTTCAATAGAAGCCTGGCCTGAACGTTTAGATTTAATTTTTAACTGACCAAGTCTTCTTCGCTGAGTATTGAACCATCGCACAAGATTCTCCTTCTCAACACCAATTACTTGTGCTTGTTCTTGCCATAGTTCATTCTTCTTGTCAGGCTGCATTCACAAGGGTTTTCTTTTATCGTACAGACCAGGGTTACCTTTCAGCCATTCAATCATAATTTCTGTTTTTTCATCAGTAAGAAGGAATGCTGTTTTACGTTTGATAGCCCTTGACGTATGAGCTACATTGGAGTCATCCTCGTCGTTGGAAGAAGGATCATCAGGCTGAGCGATGTCAATTGGTTGGTCTTCATGACAAACTCCAGTACCAGCTCTAGCTTCGGTCACGGATTCAGAAGGTACATCTGAAGAGAAAAGACAGTGACTCAAGTGAGAATGTAGCAGAAACTTTGTTCATTGTATACTTTGAAAGGCATTGTCCCAAAGAACATGTGTACTTATAATGTAGTTGCTAGCTGTAGACATAAAGTTAGGGCCCGCCGGGCTAGCTCAGTCTGTAGCGCGTCGGCTCCATGATCCGAAGGGTGCGGACGGTCGTGGGTTCGAATCCCGGTAGAGGCGAACTCTTACAAGTGGGAAAGTAGTCGGTGACTTGGGTAGAAGGCTGTGTGAGTACTGGTGTAAGCCAGGAAAACATGGGTAGGTGCACTGACCGCCGTGATACAACCATAGATGTCGAAAGCGGCGTTAAACCCCAATCAACCAACCAACCATGACAAACAGACCCACCGACGCACAGACTGGAAGAAAGACAGGCTGATAGACAAACAGACCCATACTTCGAGCAGTTGGCATAAGATTGAGAATACATAAAACTAGATAATCTACACTTCAATTGGTCACAAAACAGTATAGACCTAGTTTTACATTATCAGGTAGATGTAACAAACTTACTGGAAGGGTCATTTTTAGACATCTTCCCAGGGCTGGGTGCATCTGTTGCTGTAAGCTTCCGTGTTTGTCTCCTGCGCTTACCCCTGCCTACCATCTTCACTGTCTGGTGACTACCTGTGAAATGACGGTATCATCCAGGTAGCCTCGCTTTCAAAGTTCGGGAAAATACTGTTTCCGATCGGGATTCTATCTGCAAGTCATCGGTGTCTTCGGTGAAGGTTCAGTAAGCATTTGGTCATCTTTCCTGAACCGCTCGGGGTGACACAGTGAATAAGAAACCTCGCCGAATGCTGCCGGATTATGCGCGATGTGTTTCAGAACGTCCGGAATGATCGCTGAAGGTTCCCCGAAGGGATGCCGATGGTCCCGACGCTTCCCCGAACTCAACGATCGGCGTCCAAATTTTAAAACTTTTAAAATTTGGATCCCGAAGCTTTTTTGATCCCGAATCGGCCCCGACACACTAAGAATGTTTCCAGATGGGTTTAAGAAACACCAAGAACGGTTCCCGATCATTGCGAAGATGTGCCGAAGCATCCAGTTCTTCTCATTTTTACGATCGGGAACCTTTCAGGGTCCTAGTGGAGGGCCGGTCTTACAGAATACAACAATCAGCACAATTTTTGATAACATATGAAACATCAAGGTAAATGAACTATTTACAGAGAATGATACACACATGTGTCAAGCTCTGTGAAAAGGGCTTAATGCATGTGCCAAAAAAGTATCAACCCAGGTCAGCCTGCAAAGTCTGTGCAGGCTGACCTAGGTCAGTATTTTTTGCTTTTGGTAAATTTTCTTCATGTCCATGGACCATTCTACCTCAGCATTCATCCAGTTGTTAGACAAAATACGGTAGATTTTTTGGATCCATAATTATGTGATGACTTGCTTGGTATATTGCACCATGAAGATAGATAAGTTAAGCCTGCTATTCACAGAGCATGCTTTATATCATTTTAACTCTTTACCTCACAATCCCGACTTTTAACGACCCAGAGAAAGAAAGCTTTTGAAAACATTATAGGAAAAGGAGAAAATGCTGGTAACCAGCATTTTCTCCTTTTCCCACAATGTTTTCAACCCTTCCCAAAACAAATTTCAATTTTTCAGTCAAATTTATTTTGTCGTCTGCAAATGCTTTCAATTTGGACTAGTCCAAAATTTTGTCATTTGGTAAAGAGTTAAGGTCATAATTCCCAAATTTTCTCAAGCAGTATCAAAATTTCTGGGTTAAGCCATGGCATATCTGCTATTTCTTTCAAAATAAAAGAAACTATGACAAAACTATGTACCTTTCCAAAACAACCCCATGTTTTAACAATTCTGGAAAAAAAAAAGCTTTTTGAAAGATTGAGTCAAAAGGAGACATGCTGGTAAATCAGCATTTTTTTCTTTTACCCTGTTTTCTGCCTCAAACTTACATATTATGTGTAAATAATTTAATGACAGCTATATTTTGAACATTGTGTTTCGAACGCCAATAAAATGATGCTTTAATATTGTAAATAGCTAAAAAACCAAATGAAAAGTGAATTTCATAATCTTGCGATTCAACTTGTGAACTGATGTCCTTGCCAGATGTATGTGTAAGGATGGAAAGCATTATGGGAAAAGGAGAAAGTAATGGTTACCAACACTTTCTCCTTTTCCCAAAGTATTTTGAGAGCATTTTTCCTCAAGTTGGTTAAAACTGGAAATGTTTTGTCAAAGATTATTGGTAAAACTCATATAATAAATTCACTCAGAAGCTTCCACAATCAATCCTACCGCATGTCAGAAGCTTCCACGATCAATCCTACGGCATGTCAGGAAAAATGCATGAAAAGGTGAATTCCCAACAAAAAATATCAAGATCACTGTATGTAGAGTCATTATGGTAGTTGTTATATTATCATGTCATTGTTAAATATTTTGATTTCAGTATTAAATATTACCATTTCCTTCTTTGTACTATTTCATTTCTTACCTGCAATTATTGCTGGACAATATTCAGCTCTTTCCCACACAGTCCTGAGTTTTAATGACGCGCCCCCCCCCCTTCCCTGGGAGGGCTTTGAAAAAAATTGTGGGAAAAAGAAAAATGCTGGTAACCGGCATTTTATCCTTTTTCTTCAATGTTTTCTACCCTTTCTGACACATATCCCATTATTTTCTTTTCACTCAATTTGTCGTCTGCAAAATGCTTTGAATTTCGACCAGTCTAAAATGTTATCCTTTGACAAAGAGTCAACTGAGACATCTGCATACTTACTCATTACCAAATGACAAAATTTTAGATTGGTCCAAACTGAAAGCAGTTGCAGACGACAAATTAATGGTGGCCTACATGATGAAATATGTCCTTGATAGTTTAGAAAACATTATGGTCTTACAAACATGAAAGTTCGCAACAAAGAAACAAATGAACAAATGCATAGCAGAAATACAGGGACCGGGCAGGATTCGAACCTAGAACGCCGGGACGAAAGGCCAACACCATAACCACTGAGCTAAAGAGAATTCTCTTTAGCACAGTGGTTATGGTGTTGGTCTTTTAAACCTCGAAAAACGAGGATATTTGTCTACACGGGTTCGAATCCCGCCTGATGCGGTTTGTATTTGAGCTATGCATTTGTTTTGAACTTTCATGTTCATAAGATGGGGGCTTGTCTCGGATCGGCCACTGAGCCATTAATCCCATTTGTTGTCCAAAAACGGACTTTCTGCCTAATAAGGCTTTGAGTCATCAATAAATGATGACTTTCAGAGGGGGTGTGTTACAGGAGACCACTCCTTCATGCATGGCTTCATCCCGGATGAGCCCCAATCTTCAAACATGAAAGTTCGCAACAAAGAAACAAATGAACAAATGCATAGCAGAAATACAGGGACCGGGCAGGATTTGAACCAAGAACGTCCGGACAAAAGGCCAACACCATAACCACTGAGCTAAAGAGAATTCTCTTTAGCTAAGTAGTTATGGTGTTGGTCTTTTAAACCTCGAAAAACGAGGATATTTGTCCGCATGGGTTCGAATCCTGCCTGATACGGTTTGTATTTGAGCTATGCATTTGTTTCGAACTTTCATGTTCGTAAGAATGGGAAAAGGAGAAAATGCTGGTTAACAGCTTTTTCTCCTTTTCCCACAGTGTTTTCAAAAGCCTTCTTCCTTAGGGTCGTTTAAAGTCGGGACTGTGTGATAAAGGGCTAAGACAACTGTAGACCTATTCTGATAAGGCTTGTCATCTGAACTGACTAGTATAGAACAACTATTGTTTCAATATCCTATCTGACCCTGGTAAATGTACCAATAGCAAGACTGTGCAGGCTGACATGGGTTGATACTTGCAGATGCATTAAGCCTACTTTTTCAAAAAGCATGGCCCTAATGTTAAGTACTGTGTTCAACAGTAGTGTAGTTTTATCTCAATCACCAGTGTACCTATCCATTGATTCCAAGCGTCTCCTTCACCACTACAACAACAACACTCTTTTGAAGCCACTGGATGCATTCTCACAAACAAACAGCAAAAACTATGTTATAAAGTGGTAAAAAAAGGGAATGAATCCTGTCATAACGACATTCATCAACTCTCAGCAAAGCAGTCTTAGTGGAACCACTCTAAACCTCTTGATTATTGTACCAGGGTGTTACCAAAGAGCTACCAGGGTGCTGGAAGAGGTTTACTGTTTGACAAACAAAATTAATATTTTTGGTAAAAAACGTACGCTCCCCAATGTTTTAAAAAATCATTGATGCACAGCTAGTTGCTTGGACAGACAGACAGACAGAGCAGACAGCACAAAAGCTATATGCTTTGTCAAAATGTACTAGAGAGCATAACAACCATGTATTTTAACTCTTTACCAACAGTAAATTAGAGGCCCTTGAGAGCTCTACTGGCAGTGATTTTGCTTTTATGCTAGCATACATTATGAATTCATGATGCAAAAAGAAAAAAAGACAAAAAACACAAAATGTGTTCTTGCAACTGGGCTTGAACCCACTAAGACAGCATAAGTAGGCATGGTGAATTGAACAAACAGTGAAAAAAAATGAAGTGCAATTTCTCAAAACTAAATGTTTGGAATCAAGCCAAATTTGACAGGGTTTCAGTATGCCTTGTATTAAACAATCCTAGCAAATTTCAAATGTGGACTTTGTTGAGTATACGATACTAAGTCATCAAATGGCTGCTATTTCCTGGACAGTTTACTAGATTTTCTTCACTTTTAATTGAGTTCAATCCCTTGATGAACCAAACAATCTTTGCAAGTTTCAAAAGAATTGGATCAACACTGTGAACCTTATTGCCTAAACAAGAAAGTGGAAATTTTCACCTTTGAATGGCTACTTTTCCCATACTGATTGCCAGATTTTTTTCAAAATCAATAGGGTTCAAGCTGTTTATGAGACAAAGCAACTGTGAAAGTTTCATGAAAATCAGACCACAAATGCTGACTTCATCGTGTAAACAAGAAATGGAAATTTTTCAACTTAAAATGGTTACTTTTGCCATACTGTTTGTTGGATTTTGTTTAAAATCAATAGGGTTGAAGTTATTGATGAGATAAACAAACTGTGCAAGTTTCACAAAAATCTGATTACAAATGCAGACTTTATCATGTAAACAAGAAATGGAAATTTTTTTCTTGAAATGGCTACTTTTCCCATATTGTTAGTTGGATTTTTTTCAAAATCAATAGGATTGAAGCAATTGATAAGATACAAACTGTACAAGTTTCATGAAAATCCAACTATAAATGCTGACGCCATCACATAAACAAGAAATGGAAGTTTTAAACTTGAAATGGCTTCTTTTCCCATACTGTTTGTTGGATTTTGTTCAAAATCAATAGGGTTGAAGCTATTGATGAGATAAACAAACTGAGCAAGTTTCACAAAAATCTGATTAAAAATGCAGACTTTATCATGTAAACAAGAAATGGAAATTTTCAAATTGAAATGGCTACTTTTCCCATATTGTTTGTTGAATTTTTTTCAAAATCAATAGGGTTGAAGCTATTGATAAGATTAACCAACTGTACAAGTTTAATGGAAATCTGACCAGAAATGCAGACTTTATCACTTGAACAAGAAATGGAAATTTTCAACTTCAAATGGCTACTTTTCCCATACTGTTTGTTGGATTTTTTTCAAAATCAATAGGGTTCAAGCTATTGATGAGATAAACAAACTGTGCAAGTTTCATGAAAATCTGACAACAAATGTAGACTTTATCGTGTAAACAAGGAATGGAAATTTCCAACTTCAAATGGCTACTTTTCCCATACTGTTTGTTGGATTTTTTTCAAAATCAATAAGGTTCAAGCTATTGATGAGATAAGCAAACTGTGCAAGTTTCATGAAAATCTGACAACAAATGCAGACTTTATCACGTAAACAAGAAATGGAAATTTTCAACTTCAAATGGCTACTTTTCCCATACCGTTCGTTGGATTTTTTTCAAAATCAATAGGGTTCAAGCTATTGATGAAATAAGCAAACTGTGCAAGTTTCATGAAAATCTGACAACAAATGCAGACTTTATCGCGTAAACAAGAAAAAGACTAACGGACGGACAGACAAACGGACCACGGAAACCATACCATGACATAAGCTATGCTGGCTTTCAGCCAGTAGAGCTAAAAAGTAGGCTTTCCCAAATTTTAAGCATTTGCAAACAACAATTAAAATGTGACTCAAACAATGGAACTTGTCTAAGATCAAGTAGAAAACATTTTGGGAAAAGGAGAAATTGCTGGTAACCAACATTTTTTCCTTTTCAAAAAATGTTTTTAAAAGCCTCTCTCCCCAGGGTTGTTAAAACTCAGAATTGTGCAGTAAAGGGTTAATATGTATCTACACAAACGCTCTTTCCAAAATATTGTAAGTGAAGGAAAATTTGCTTGTAACAAACATTTCCCACAATGTTTTCTACCTTTTCCGAGAACTCAGTTCATTTGAACTAATTTTCAATTCATCCTCTTGAAATGCTCTCGATTTACAAGGGTCTAAATCTTGTCCTTTTATATCGAGTTAACTAAGAATTTAATAAATAGTAAGTCTGTCTGGGCCATCCAAACCTGATCATTTATCAACAAAAGACTTCCATAATGACAGTCTAACAGACTTATTTTACGCTTCATCACAATCACTAAGCTCAGACAAAAAAATATCATTTATCTACTTATTTCCACCATTCACCTTATTCATTAGGTTTTTCTGTTTTTTTCTCCTTCATTTCCTCATTCGTTCTTTTCTTCATTCACTCAAAACTCCCTGAAACAAATTTACAGCAGACCATCTTAAAAAAAAATATGTGAAAAACAGTTTATTAGTACAACTTGCATTTTTCTAATTGTAAATAAGGTGGCATATGTAGAAATGCCTGTTCGGGTAGCTCAGTGGTTAGTGTATATGACTCGTGACCTGCTGGTTGCGGGTTCCATACCTGGATGAGGCAAACTTTTTTTCCGGCAATTTTCACCTCTGCTCTGATGCATGCGAGAAAAGTAGTCTGTGACTTTGAAAGAGAGTTGTGTTAGTACTTGTGTAAGAAAGCCAGGAAACACATGCGTAGGTGCACTAACCACCATGATATGACCTAACTTATTAAAGTGGTGCTGAACTCCCAAACAAACGATATAAAAAATATGTAGAAATTGCTCAGTAATAGTCATTTTTTCTTTAGTCACTTGTACATGAGCCATACTCTGGCAAAAGGTAGCTTTATGCATCTCCTTGATCTATTATAACAAGCAAGTAATTACATAATTATGGATCCATAGAATCAATTTTTGTCTAACAATCGACTATGAAGTACAATGGTCCTTTAGCATGCAGAAAAATTATGGATAACAAAAAGTTTTGACCCATGTCAGCCTGCGTGGACTGCATAGGCTGACATGGGTGGATACTTTTTTTGCGAAGGCATTAAACCCCCTTTTCAAAGAGCATGTTCATGTATTCAATGGTAGGAAATCTAAAAATAGGTATGTACAGCAATGGGTTCAAGACCAGTGCATGAAGCAATATCCATTCTTTGATAGTTGCTATTGAATTATTAATGAATTATGTTTAATGCTGCTTTCAATATTCTTTCAGTTATATCACGGCATGAGCTCACTTGTTTCTGTATGTCCCTGGTTCCACAAGTGCTAGACTAGGACTCTGAAATACCTTGCTGAAGGACAGCCCCACAAAAAACCAAGCGCCTACAGTGAGGCATGAAAACAAGCACCCACGTTTCAAACCCTATGCCCTTCACAAATGAGCCATGTTGGACCCCAATTGCTGTTGAACTGCTCACAACAAAACCCTTTACCACATGACAAAACATTAGACTTTTAAACGACAAAATTCTGTAATTAGAAATCACTTAACCCTTTACCACATGGCAACATTTTAGACTAGCCCAAACCTAAAGCATTTGCAGGTGAAATTTAATGGGGCTCAAATTGTGAAAGTTTTTCTTTGATAGGGTAGAAAACCTTGTGGGAAAAGGAGAAAATGCTGGTTACCAGCATTTTCTCCTTTCCCTACATGGTTTTCAAAAGGCCATTTCCTCAGGATTGTTAAAACTCGAGATTGGTTGATAAAGAGTTAAACCTTTGGACAAAAACGTTTTAGACTTGTCTAAACTGAAAGCTGTTGCAAGTCACAAATTCCTTAAGGCTAAAATGATACGATATTGTCTTTGAAAGGATAAGAAACATTGTGGGAAAAGGAGAAAATGACGGTTACCAGCATTTTCTTTTCCCACAATGTTTTAAATGACTTTCTTCTTCATGGTCATTGCAACACAGGATTGTTTGGTACCGGGATAACATAAAAGACTATGTACAGGGAATGTTGCACATACAGTAGTCAAATTATGTTATCTATATGCAATGTGTCAGAAAATTCACCTGAGTACTCACAAGAGGGGCCATTGGTTTGAATGGTATTTCATGCCTCTTTCAAAGGAGTTATTTTATGGCTACAGCTCATTTGTTCATAAACTTTAAGGACCGCAGTGGTACTATGCCATGGACCCGTAGTGCCCTGCTCAATGAAACTCCTAAATGATCATCACCACCAGATAGGAAATAACCAATAGCCCCTAAATAATACATGTAATTGCCTTGACTACCTTAGCGCTGAAAACACTTCAAATATTTCACGCAGGTAATAACGAAACTAAAACCCCTTCCACCCCTTCCATTCTGTCCAGATCCTAAACCTAATCCCCATCCCATCCCATCCCGTTCTCAATCCTGATCCATATTCCCAGTCTAATCCCCAGCTCATCCTGACCCAATTCCTATCCTGTCCCATCCCATCCCCAAAAGACTCTGCCTAAAAAGGTCTGTACAGATACTTTTATTTAAAACCTGCCCCATGAAATTACCCTTAAGAATATTTATTGGAAAAGGGACGGGATAGCCCAGGAACAATGCATGCATGTTATAGTGTAAGGGAGACAACTTCAATCTTTCCTGACATCTTAAAGTGAGGGAACCAGATTTGCTTCCCTTCGACAACCAACTATTTTGACATTTAACCCCTTATCAAATAATTCTGTGCCCTAAAGTTTTTTGGGAAAAGGCCTCATAAAACTTTGGGGGAGGAAGAATAGCTAGTAGTGAACGGCACTGCAACCCTTTTAAAGAAAAAACCCATTATTTAAGCAAAATTTGTCTGCAAATGCTGTCAATTTTAAGAAGTCTATAGCATAGTCAAGGTTATAGGATACATGAGAATAAAATGTTGAAGCTTTCAGTCTGTTAAAAAATAAAACCATATTATAGATTATATAAAAAAAAAAATAAAAAAATGTATTTCGGGCTTTCTCACGTATTATAGTGAAGTCTTGATACATATTCAGGTTCCAGAAAAAGTGTCCGATCTTGATCTACACTGTGCATAAAAGTGAATAAAGTTCTGCAAGACATTTTCACAACACTGCAATTTTTCCATCTTAATCCTTTACAACACAATCCCGAGTTTTAGGAGAAGGCTTTTGAAAACATTGTGGGAAAAGGAGAAAATGCTGGTAAACAGCATTTTCTCCTTTTCCAACATTATTTTCTACCCTTTCAAAGATTGAAATTATCGTAAAAGCCACATTTAAACCTTTACCACACAATTCCGAGTTTTAACGACTCTGAGAAAGAGGGCTTTCCAAAACATTGTGGGAAGAGGAGAAAATGTTGGTAACCAGCCTTTTCTTCTTTTCCTACAATGTATTCTATCTTATCTTAATGTTTCCTGTCATTTGAGCCACTTTAAATTTGTCATCTGCAAATGCTTTCAGTTTGGTCTAGTCTGAAATTTTGTCATTTGGTATAGAGTTGATTTAGTTTATCATCACCAAATGCTATCAATCTGGATCACTATATTTTTGAGTGTACCTCAATCAGTTATCAAATTTGTGTAAATTTATCAAAATCATCATAAATTCCTTTTAACTGATGTACGATTAAATTAACTAATCTCTGCAACTTATTATTAATAGTTAGACCCCCCCCCATCTATCTCTCTGACTCTCTCTCTCTCCCCTTTAAATTACGAATTCGAACTATGTTTGTTCAAATACATTTTGTGCCTCGTTAAAATTGTTTTTTCATGTACATTTACCTCTTGTTTTCTGTAAAAGGAACAGAGTGAATAAAGGTTTTGTATTGTATTATTATTGTATTGGACAAGTCTAATTTTTTGGCCTGCAGGGTTTTCCCTTGACTTTCTGATTTGGCAGTCATTTGACCCCCTCCAAATGAAGAAAAGAAGGCACATATATGAATTTAAGAGGTCATTTTGAAAATTTTGAGGTCAAAATTCAAAGGAACAGGGGGTCACTCATGGATAACCCTGATCCGGCAAACAGTGTCACAGAATCAAATCTTGCCACTTACTTGTATCTGTGTCCCCACATGACTGAACTCAACCCTTCTTCTAATGTCCTCCATCACTGAGCAATCACTATATTACATGTATCCTTATGTTTTTCAAGGCAGCAGTCAACCTGAAACAAAAGAAATAATCAGATGAGCCATGATCTGTGAAAGAGGGGCTTAATGCATCTGCGAAAAGTATCGACCCAGGTCAGCCTGCGCGGTCCGCACAGGCTGACCTAGGCCAAAACTTTTCACTATTGGACAATTTTCTGTATATCCAAGGACCAATGTACATCATAATTAAGTCAGTTGTTTAAGAAAGTAGCAGAGCCCCGGTATCTAAGTCAGTTGTGTACAGGACTTGAGAACAGGAGGTAGCTGGTTTGATTCCCAGCTCAGCCTATTTCTTTCCCAGGATTAATGATAGTCATTGCAACAGGATTCATTCCTCTCTCACCGCTGACCATTGTTTCAACGATGGGTAGGTGGAAAAGCAGCCAGTGGCTTGGAAAGAATATTGTGCGAAGTACTGGTAAAAGAAACTCAAGGAAAGCATGGATAGATGCAGTGGCTGCCGCAATATAACTGAAATAATGTTGACAACAGCATTAAACACCATACAATCAATTCATCAGTAAAAAAGTAGCTATTATGGATCCATAATCATGTGAAGACCTACTTAGTATCATGTATCATGGAGATGCTTTAAGCCCCCCCTTTTCACAGAGCATGGGTCAGAAAGTTTCTGTAGTGTTTTCACCTTTTTCATCGTTGTTTCAGTCATGTTGCAGAGACCAGTGTACTTATCCATACATTCCTATAGAGTATTTCTACAACTATTTCCAAGCCATTGGCTGCTTTCCCACATCTACATGGTCAAAACAAATGAGCCATATTCTGTTAAAACGGGGCTTGATGCAACTTCCAAAAGTATCAATCAAGGTCAGCCTGAGCAGTCCACGCAGGCTGACCTGGACAGAAACTTTTGGCTACTGGTCAGTTTTCTTTGTGTCAAAGGACCAGTCTGCTTCATGATCAAGTTGGTTGCTCGGTATCTTGTATAACAGAGATGTACTAAGCCCCCTTTTTCCAGAGCATGGCTCAAATGTTTAGATTTGAGAGAGGAATAAATCCTGTTGCAATGACTATCATCCATCCTTAATAAGAATCTGGGCAGGTTTGAATACATTACCATAAGTCAGAAGTGCATAAACAAATGAGCTGTATTCTGCACGAAAAGGTTGTTTAACAAGGCCACAAAAAATATCGACTCATATCAGCCTGTGCAGACTGTGGTATTCAGCATTTTCTCCCTTTTTCATAATGTTTTCTACCATTTCAAAATACTGAATTCTTTCACAAGAGCCACCTTAACCCTTTACCACACAGTCCCCAGTTTTAACGACCTTGGGGAAGAAAGCTTTTGAAAACAATGTGCAAAAAGGAGAAAATGCCGGTAACCAGCATTTTCTCCTTTTCCCACAATGTTTTCTTCTAAATTACTGGCCATTTGCATCATCTGAACCACCTTTGATTTGTCATCTGCAAATGTTTTGAACCTGGACAAGTCCCAAATTCTGTTGTGTGTTAAAGACTTAAACATGTCATCTTCAAAGTCTTTTGGATTTGGTCAAGCCCTTTTGTCATTTAAGTAGTATTAGTTATTGCCATGAAATGTGACTATTGTTTTATTGATTTACCAAAGGACAGATATACAGTGAGATTTTCTAGACTAGCTGACAGCAGACTGGTAGTGGCTCATATTAACTCTGCCATTGTGTTCATGATCATCATGTGTTAATGACAATACAATAGCAGAGTAAATGTCCGGGTGATAATGAGAGGGAGGGGGGCCACCATATTAACCCTTAACTCTTTACCACACAAACAAGTTTTAACGAACCTGAAAAAGGAAGCTTTTGAAAAAACTGTTCCAAGAAAAGGGAGTAAAATACTGGAAGCCAGTGATTTTCCCCTTTTCAAACAATGTTTTCTACCCTATCAAAGACAAATCCCACCACTTGAGCCACAAACGAATTTATTGTCTGTAATTGCTTCCAATTTGAACGTGTCTAAAATTTTAATGACCCTGAGAAATAAAGCTTTCGAAAACTTTGTGGGAAAAGGAGAAAATGCTGGTAACAAGCATTTTCTCCTTTTCCCACAATATTTTCTACTTTTTCACAGCCAAATCTCATAATACAAGCAACATTTTATCTACAAACCCTTTCACTTTGGATTTCTTCATATAAATCTACTTGGTGTTTCATAAAGAGTTAAAGCACCTTTCACAACTAAAGCTAGCTTTTGCAGCCAATGTAAATTAAGATCAAAATGTTCAGTGTAAACATAGATATAAACTATCTGCTTTCCTTAGAGACAATCTGAATAAAATCAAGATTAAAGCTCTTATTGTTTAAGTCTTATTTCTAGACCGAAAAAAGTTGGCTTGTTTATTTAGGGCTCTAAGGGTGAACTGTTTATCAAATGACAAAATGTTTAGACATGCAAATAATGCAAGTAGGTCTGTCTACAGCCAGCCAATTAAATGTTTTTACTTAAATGCAATTGTCCTTGAAAGAGTACAAATTATTGTGTGAAGTGGAGTTATTGGAGTGACCAGCCCGCATAGCTCAATAGGTAGAGCGTAGAACTCATGAACGTGATGTTTCGAGTCACTTGAGGGTGTGGGTTCGATCCCCACGGCTGGCCATCTAAAATTACTAAGTCTTTCGGATGAGACATTAAACCGAGGTCCCATGTGACGGTCCTATACACCGAGCACATAAAAGAACCAGGCGTAACTTAAGATAGGTTTCGTACTGTATCTGCACTATCCCCCATAACAATACTAACAGCCTTCAGGGGGTGTTGCCACATGGGCAACCGGTGGCGATGATAAATAAACACAAATTCAATAAATCAGTTATTAGAGTTATTGCTGGTCAAGAGGATTTTCTGATTTTTTTTCCACCATTTTTTTCCCTCTTCTTTCTCCATCAATCAAGTTAACTTATTACCAGATAATAAATTTTAGCCTTGTCCAAAATTAAAAAGCATTTGCAAACAACATATTATATGATACTCAAAACATAAACATGAATTTGTCCTTCACAGGGTTGAGAACATTGTGGAAATGTGAGATTATGTTGGTAATTAGAATTTTCTACATGTCACACAATGTTTTCAACAGCCTTCGTCCTCAGGGTTATTAAAAATCAGGATTGTGTGGTAAAAGGTTGAGCATTATTAGGAAATGGGTAAATAAAAAGCAACAGAAGGCCACCCTTCAGAATTGGTATTGAACCCTTTATCACACAATCCCAAGTTTTAATAATTAAGGCTTTTGAAATCATTATTGGAAAAGGAAAAAATGCTGGTAACCTACATTTTCTTCTTTTTCCACAATATTTTCTACCCTTTCAATAATAAATTGCATCATTGTAGCCACATCTAATTTGTCGTCTGCAAATGCTTGAAATCAATTTGGACAGGTAAAAAATTTCGTTGCAAGTTAATTCTTTAGCAGACAACAAATTTTTAATAATTTCTATACTGAATGAAGATTCAAAGGACAAATGTGGGTAACAAGACTCAATGTTTAAAACTGTATAGAAAACATTATTGAAGTGAAGCTATGAGTATACATGTACGTAGGCTACGAAAGTTGTGCAGCCGAATTTGGTTTCCTTGTTTTCCGGCCTGATGTGGCGCATGAATTTTGCTAATGAATTTCAGTACGGGGACCAGTGCCATTTTGAAACAGAAAGAAACTGAATTGCAATGTTCAAAAAGCTCATTGTTTCATTCTGTTTGATGGCATAGAGTGGCATTTTCTACCTTCTTTTCAACCAACTTTCGGTTGATTTATGTCACACTATATCAAGTCTAAATTAGCTTAACACGTTGTCGAAATTTTCAAAAGCGCCCATCCACGGCTACATCCGGTGCGGGGTAGTAAAATAAGATTTCATAATTTTATATGTTATACGAAAAACATCTGAATACTTTTTCTTATACTTGATTTAGTGTTTTTTTCGAAGTGATGATGTCTCTTGATTTAATTATTATCGAATTTAGAAAAGCATTAGTACATGGTCAGTTGCTATGAACAAATAACAAGTCTGACCAATCAGGTAAATGTTATGAATACGCAAGAACCAATGAAATTGTAACCGCGAGTTGTTTGAACCATCCCGCAGCCAAGCTTACCAGTCTTGTACAAATGATGCTCTTGCAAGTGAAGTTCTTGGTATGTTAACGTCTTTGAGGATAAAAGTTGGCTCAAAATTGGTGCTTGATACCCAGAGTTTTTCAAAATGACCGTCACGACGAGAGCGGCTTCTGTGAGTATAATTTTTCATTTTAAATTTGTGTCTTTGTAAGCTTCTAGCGCGGATCGGGGTCGTTCCATTTGCTGAAGGGACATCGCGTTTTTCTCGATTTTTTAGCTCAGAAAAACGGTAATAACCTTCGAGCTAAATGGGTGTTCTGTCTTCTTAAATTTTTGTTGCCTTCGGTTTGCTCTTGAATCGATTATTCAATGGCTAGAATAAATTTAAAACACTGCACGACATGTTGAATGTACGGCTCTGAACATGTTTTTACTTGTTTTCTATCTTGCACGAACTAAAAATAACTTCGCAGACGACTGTTGTCAACTGCAATTTTAACCCTTAGAGTGTCAAACAAATACACCTGAAGTTCTGAATTTGATAAAAAAAAAAATGTATGGCAACTAAGAGATACCTTCGGCCACAATATCAACCGATGTACAGAATATCAAAGACAAGACTGTGTAGTCTGTGTTTCAGTGGTGGAAAGAGCAGTTAGTTGAGAGTGGCATAAAGGGTGAAAGAACAAATGAAGTATAATTAGCTCACATTATTATCTATATTTTACCATATGACAATAGCAGTATCTATTCAATTGAACATTTTTAAAATTCTTTTTTTCTAAATGGAATTTCAGGTAATATATTTTTCAAGCTTATTAAAACCCACACACTCTTATGAAAACTATGAAGTCGGATCTTATTCTGTTCTTCAGTGTGATAACAAAACAGTCTGAAGTCTGCTTATGTCTGTGTAAGCCTAATGGTTTATTTACAAAGTATTGCTGATTATGCCCTTGGTTCTGTTTTTAAATTTAAACAGCAACTAACATATCAGGATTAGTCCTACTACTATTCAGATATGTTAAAACATGTTACTCATTTAATAAATATTTTTTTATATATATAAAGGCCCAGCTTGCCAGTGCAAAAATGGCCCAGCTGAATATCAACACAGAGAATACAGATCAGGGACTGCCTGTTGGTAAAGTAGGACAGAGACCGCACACAGCTCATCCATCACAGAGGAATGCCTTAGGAGATATAGGAAACAAAGTGACTGGTAATAAACTTGGGGACGGGTCCAAAAAGGCTCCAATTAAAAAGGAGATTGTCCAGCGTGAAATAGTACAGCTTGCCACCACCAGACAAACTAGAAATATATCAAAAAAGGCTTCAAAACCAACAGATGTAGATGAGCATTTATTAACACAGGTATATATCTTTCTTTCATGTTGTTGGGTAAATCTTCCAGATATAAAGAAAAAAAAAACTTGGATTAAATAATTTT
This sequence comes from Hippopus hippopus, assembly GCA_946811185.2. NCBI lineage: Eukaryota > Metazoa > Mollusca > Bivalvia > Cardiida > Cardiidae > Hippopus > Hippopus hippopus. The sequence goes on along the minus strand of OX328104.1, from coordinate 46,963,003 downwards.
CGTAAGAGCATTTGCAAAGTGGTTAAATTTTTTTAAAGTGACTGCTGCTAATGGTAGTTTTAGAAAGCATTATGTGAAAAAGAGAAAATGCATTTTCTCCCTTTCCCAAGATGTTTCTTGTGACCTTTATTCTCAAGGCCACCAATGCATGCTGTATTTTGGTAAAGGGTCATAGAACACTTTAAACCCCTTTTGTAAGATTGACAGAGCTGTAGGTAATGATTTCAACATTAAGAGAGTAACCGAGTTGTTACTAGATAAATGTTGATGAAAGAGAAATATTTATTCTTTGTTTAAAGATGTGCAGTCAGTGTCGGATCAAGATCAGACTGCAAAAAATGTGCCATCTAATTTTGATGTTCACTCTCTACATTGCTAAAACACTATAGACAAAAGCAAGCATAAAAGTGATATTTTGGTCCTATTCCTAGGCTGAACATATCCCTTAAGGTTATTTGGGCTAATTTCTATCAAGTAATGTGTATTATCAATTACTGGCTTTTTTTTGGGGGGGGGGGGTTGGAATGATCATAGACATAATCTTTTCTTCATTTTTTTTAATCTACAGGAATCAACAGCATTTAACTTCCTTGAACCTACAGTGCCAAAGACAACAGCTGTCCCGTCAGTCACAGTCCATCATCACCCACCACAACAACAAAATGTTCCAGCCCCGATGGACATCAGTGATGCTGGGGAAGCGTTCTCTAAAGCATTACTAAATGTACAAGACATAGATGCCAATGATAAAGATAACCCACAGCTAGTCAGCGAATACGTCAACGATATTTATGAATACATGAGAAGTTTAGAAGTAAGTTTCTTCTCACATTCTTACCAGTTTATGCTGTGCTTTTTCCAACAGGAGGTTTTTGCACGCAATGGTAACAGAAGTTGGGGGGTACGCAAACAAATACGGGGGTTCAAATCCAAACAACATTCACTCATTAGTATTGATGTCAATGACAGCTTGCTGGTAGTTGAAATGTTTTCAAACGATATACAGATACAAGTTTCCAAATATAGAAGATTGAGCTTTTGAAAACAATGGGGGAAAAGGAAAATGTGCTTGGAACAATAAGTTTATCCTTTTCTTACAATGCCCAATTCCAAAGAAGGTTGGATGTTTTTTTGTAAAGACAGAAGATAACAAGTGATCATGTACGCCTAAATTTGGGATTGTTTGGTAAAAGGGTCAAAGTAAAAAGATGGATTACAAGAAAAGAAACTAGCGGTCCGATGTTTAGTCATTTGATTACCTGTAGATGTCATGATGATTCGAACATGACTGGCATTAACATAAAATGTTTCAGATGAATACTTTTAGTGGAATATGGAAGGCCTTAACCCTTTATCAAACATTTAAGATTTCTAACAACCCCGAAAACAAGCATTTGAAAGCATGGAGGGAAAATAGGAAAATTTGTGATAGTTTGTAAACCATACTTCTCTTTTTTCTTCTGCAGAGAAAGTATCCAGTAAAAGCCCATTATTTAGAGGGTCAAGAAATCACAGGCAAAATGCGCTCAATACTAATAGACTGGTTATGTCAAGTGCACCACAGATTCCACCTGTTACAAGAAACACTCTACCTCACCATCTCAATTATTGACAGATATTTACAGGTAAATAGCTCTTGAGTTTATTTCTTCTTCCCACAACCACTACACAAGTAGAGACATTTTACCTGAAAATGATCCTCTAAGGGGGGGGGGGGGGGACTGTTGATCTTGTAATTCTGTTTGCTGGGAACATTTTGATATTAGATTAATCAAAGGGTTTTTTAATTGGATACGAAAGTATAACTTGTTACACTAACCAGAGCTGTCCCAAAGTGGACATGAAGTATAACTTGTTACACTAACCACTCTTGTCCTAAAGTGGGCATGAAAGTATTTCTTGTTACACAATGAAGTGCTCTCCAACAGTTTATGCTTTTGACCCATTACCACACAGTGCTGACTTTTAAACGACCATATGAAAGAAGCCTCATGAAAACATTGTAGGAAAAGGAGAAAATGCAGATAACCAACATTTTCTCCTTTTCCCACAATGTTTTCTACCCTATCAAAGAAAAATTGCACCATTTGAGCCACATGGGAATTCTCCTCTGCAAATGCTCTCAAGCTGGACAAGACTAAATTTTTGTTGTCTGGTAAAAGGTTAACTATTGAAAATGGAAGTGGTGTTAGCACCAGACACTTTCTTGAAGATAACTAACATGAGCTACGGTCAAGCTTCTGCCAATACATGGATCCGTGGAAATTGATATTTGACCAATCAGGTCATCGCATTTATTTCACCCGATGTGCAGCCTTGTTGTCTGCTATTTCGGCTCCCAAACAAACGATTGTTAACGTCGGAGAGGTGCCATAGTATTTATTTATTTTGTGTTTAAAACATTTGAATTAAAGAGAAAGTTTAAAATATGTGCTTTTCGAACGTGTACCGCTGACGTGAGATCATGCAGAGGCTGTAGACAAGTTTGAATTATGATAATGACTGAAAATGGGACATATGTAAAGAGTTCATCTGATCAGCTATACATTACACAATTGATTAATTAATGCTACAGTTTTTTCCCCTCTGAAAGATTCTGAAAGAGAAACAAATGTTTTAAACTGGAAAACAAAGGTAAAAATAGATCTATATGAAATACTAATAAAAAGACTACGTTTTCTTGAATATCTAACCTTGTTCAATAACCTATGCACATGCAAAAAGTGGCACTTGTCATCAATGTTTCAGCTTGACGTTAATCTTAACCCTTGGTGCATGAAAATATGCTGAATGTGTAGATATAGATCAGATTGCAAATTACATGTAGTTAAGTCTTGGCTTTAAACTATCTAGTATTTACAATGAGCACACTTGCGTGTGTAGCTCTTACTCTCTTCCTCACTAAGAGCAGATTTCAATTATAAAAAAAATCTGTACTGGTGGAAGTTCAGGTCAATAGGCAACTTGTAAATTTTTCTTTTGACTTAACCGTTTTAACCATTTACCACATAAGCCTGAGTTTTAACGACCCGGAGAAAGACAGCTTTTGAAAGCCTTGCGGAAAAAGGAGAAAATACTGCTAAATTTCATTTTCTCCTTTTCTCAGTGTTTTGTGCTCTTTAAAAAAAAAACAAATTTCAATTGTTGAGTCATTTAATTTGTTGTCTGCAATTAGTTTGAGTTTGGATTGTTCTAAAATTTTGTCATTTGATGAAGAGTTAAATTGGATTAGCACATCTGCCATGTCAAAGGGTGTGTCGATAAACTGTTAATTGATAGGAAGTGTGTTTGATTGCAAACCAATTTTCCGCTCTAATCAGCTTGACCACCCGTTGTCTTCAGTATATCATAAGATAAAACAAACTACTGTCAATGATAATTACAAGTTTGCTAATTGACGACACACTTAATGCTTTATAAAATCATCAGACAACCCTTTTTCTTTTAACCTGATATTGAAATTTTTTATAAACTTACACCTCTCTGTAGAATCATACAATCTATAAATTTTTCGAAATGCTTGTAATTCAGTGTTATTTAATGAGGTATGATGTTGAGATGACTTTACTAGTCTTACAAAAACAACAAGTATCTTTAATTCTATTATTATGTGGCAAAACGGAGTTTTGTTGATGTGTTTTATTCTTTCTCATTGAAGTTTAAAACTTAGGTAAAACAAGTAGATCTGTAACATTCTTCGTAGCCCCTGTAATTCACCCTTTTTGTACATATCCTTGTGTAAATTAGTTCAAGCATCTTTAAATTACTTATCGAGAATTCATCATCGGCAGAAACATATGATAAAAATTTTTTTTTTTACTAGAATTTTATCGAAATAGTCATGACAGCACGATTTAAGTAGGCTATCTGCTATACTGTGTATGTATTTACTGCGGTTGTTTGGGAGCCCTTGGCAACAGTAACCAAGGAAGTTGGTTTATCTTATCACCACGGATCCATGTATTAAAGCGTTTCCAAATGCTACACTAGCGCCAAGCATCTTTAAAGCAATGTTCTGCCACCTACATTCTTGAGTTGGGTTTTTTGTGGAAATCACACTTCACAGCCCAAGTCTAGTACAGATGAAACTCGGGGCATGCATGAATATGAGAGCCGATATAACTACTGTTGTAGAGCTGTATAAATTGCCAAAATTTGGACAGTCAGCCTGGTGCATAAGCTCAGTCTTAAACATAGTAGTACAGATAACTCCCAAAAGGAGATAAAATTAAGAGATATTATTAACAAAACAGTTTAATTTAAAAAAAAAAATTTACATGCCCTTGCAGTGAACCAGTGTGATAGATTTTGATTCAGTCTGAAAAAAACTTTCCATGACTGTCAGGCTGACTGTCTGGTAAAATTTTCAAGTCATTTGCCAAGTCTGGCATAGAGGGCTATTCAAAGGCAGACTTGTTGCTATTAGATTGAATGGAACATAGTCAAATATTTACATGTTAGAAAGTTATGATTTTGCTCCACTTTGTCTTTTGTCCTCTGTTTTTGTAGATTTCATCAGTGACAAGAAGTAAATTACAACTTGTTGGTGTAACTGCCATGTTGATTGCCTCAAAATATGAAGAAATGTACGCTCCAGAGGTGGCAGACTTTGTATATATAACAGACAATGCATATTCCAAGAAAGAAATTCTAGAAATGGAACAGAATGTTTTACGCACATTGAATTTCAGTTTTGGGCGGCCACTTTGCTTGCATTTCTTGAGACGAAACTCAAAGGCAGGACAGGTATGAGATATAAATTTATCTTTATTTTACACTCTAAGACCGGTCCGACGAATCACCGAAATAACACCGAAATACCCCATTTTTTTTTCTATAATTAGTTAAAATTACTAATATAAGTACGAAAAAAATTACTAATATAAGTACGAAAGATTTGTCTTTCTTGTGTTTTTAACACAAATTATGTTTATATTGATGAAAGGTGGTTAGTTTAAAACAAAATGACAAAATAACAACATACCATTGATGTCCGCCATAATGAATGTTCACCGAAATACCTGTTATCCACCGAAATACCCGCACAACGTAGTAAAATATGTCGATTCAGGGCATTTACGTTCTTACTCCAGTAGCTGTTTAACCCATTACCACACAGTGACGCCTTTTAACACCCCTGAAGAAGAGGCCTTTTGAAAACATTGTGGGAAAAGGAGAAAATGCTGGTAACCAGCATTTTCTCCTTTTCCCACAATGTTTTCTACTCTATCAAAGAAAAGTTGCGTCATTTGAGCCACTATGAAATTGTCGTCTGCAAATGCTTTCAATTTGGATAGGTCTTAAATTTTGCCGTGTGGTAAAGGGTTAACAAGGTTGATGTCTGATTTATATCCATAAACATGCTCGGAAAAAATCTTTTTCTTTCGTGATATTTGAATAATGAAATTAAAAGATAATGTATCTAGAAAACTGGCCGCCATTTTGAATCGGGTAAACATGTTGCCGGCGTTAAATTTGTAGACTTGTCTATATTTGACATCTGCAGACGATAAATCAAATATCGATAAAATAGATGTATATATAACTGCAGTTCACTCTATAGGTCAGTAAACATAGTGGAAAAGGCAGAAAATGGTGGTCAAAGGCAACACGCGCGTTACGATTGATACATCACGCAACGCATAATTTAGGTACTTCGTTCGCAAATGGAATGCACTTGCATTCTCTGTGGAGTATATTTGTGTTCATAATTTAAAGAAATAATATATAGGTGACAATACCATACTGATAACTCCTAAGTCTTTATTTTGTGTAATAAAGATTGGGTATTTCGGTGTGTCAGGACTAGACACGCGAGGATTTCGGTGATTGTTCTCCACGTGAATCAATGATCAGTGTATATTAACATTTTTCTTCAACATTAATCTTCTCAATAGTGATCATTACTTTAATTAATCATGTTTTCTGTGAAAAAGAGACAAATCTTGCGGAGGTAGAATCCCTAAATTAACAAATATTTACAATGTCGAGCAGTTATTTCGGTGGATGTAAATACAGCTATCCCGATGCACATTGTTTGCGGCGGACCTCAATGATACGTTTTTATTTTGTCATTATGATTTAAACTAACAGCCCTTCATCTCTATAAACGTTATTTGGGTCAATACCACAAAAGAAAAAAGACAAATCTGTTGTACTTCAATAGTAATCAGAACACAGCAATAAAAAATTCGGGGTATTTCGGTGATATTTCGGTGATTCATCGGACCCCTCTAAGACTACTGAGATCCCTCAAAGAGATAGTTATGTTTTGATGTTCTCAGCCAAGCCCTGGTAGTACAAGACTTGAGAACAGTTTGCTGGTTCAATTCAGGCTCGGCCAATTTCTTTCTGAGGATTGATGTTAGTCATTGCAACAGGATTCATTTCTTTCTCACCGCTGACCAGTGTTTCGACACTGGTTATGTGGGAAAGTAGCCAATGGCTTGGAAAGAATATTGTGCAGAGTACTGGTAACAGAAACTCGAGGAAAGTATGGATAGGTGCACTGGCTGCCGCAATAAAACTGAAATAATGTCGAAAACGGTGTTAAACACCTACAATCAATCAATCAATCAATCAAGCTGATGTTTTCACGTTCTTGTTTCACTAGCAATCTAACAAATTTTACTTCACACTAGTCTATAGCTTTTAACATTTTTTATGAAGGGAGCTATTGTCACAATTAGTGGCTCCATTTTCAGGGTTTTCAATACAGGTAAAGGAAATGTTGCATTCCCTTCGGCTGAATTTTTACACCCCCGCAAAACGAATGTTTTCGGGGGTATACTGGAATCAGTCTGTCCGTGTGTCCGTCTGTGTACAAAATACTAGTAATTTTGTGTCGTGAGCTCCTCCTACAGTTTTGCTGCTATTGTATTGAAAGTTTGTTGATACATTGATTGTATACTGAAGTTGTGCAAGACGCAGTTTTCAATCATCTAATCTCCCCTTGAACTTAGAAAAATTTTTGTTAAATTGCCTGTTTCTGTCAAAGCGCTGGCGGGGGTATTAAGTCACATTCAGTGACAGCTCTAGTTTTTTCCAGTGTGTAGTTAGTTTATGCTAAATTCGTATAGGCAAAGATTGACCTTGGGCTGACTTGAAAAATTGTTACTGCATCCGCAGCTGCTGTACAGTTCAGCTTCAGTTTGCCAAAATTATAAATGAGCCATTTTTACCTACTTTTTTAACTTCTTTTTAACCTTCCTTTGCCTATACACCAATCAATAGGGCAACATTTACACTAGCACTATGTAAAAAAAAATGTACAATTTAGTAGTCTCATCAAAGATTGAACACATTCTTCGGACATAAAAAATGGCCCTTGTGAGACTGAGGAAGACATTTTTTGTTGTGAGGTTTTGCAGGTAAAAGAACTGCTGCTTTCAACAGTTTATGTTGCATTAGCCTTAGTTTTGTTGGCCTGCAACTAGCCGATACAGTAAGGGCTAACCACATGCAAAATGTTACTCGTCAGTATCTAAGAAGTTTTGGAGATGACACAATACAAATGTTTTTCAAATGATAACATTTGTCCTTGAATAGGTAGAAATCATTTTTAGAAAATTTTTAGAAAATGAGAAAATGCTGGTTACCAGCATTTTCTCCTTTTTATACGCCCAAAGGGTCGTATTATGTTATGGCCCCGGTCGTTCGTCCGTCCGTCCATTTGCAATTTCTTGTGTGTGCATCTCCTAGTTTTCATTGGAATAAGTTCAAACTTACCACAATGAATCTCTATGATGTGTAGTTGTGCATGTGACTCTTAAAATTTGGATATCTGCAGGCGTTCTAGATTTTACTCCATTTCACTAACAAGCCCCTTTGGGCATATATGTGCCGCTTTGTGAGCCCTTGTTCCACTGTTTTCAAAAGCTTTCTTTTCCAAAGTCATGAAGTCAGGCCTGAGTGGTAAAGGATTAATATGCGTTAGATAAAAAAAAAAAATTTTTTTTTTTTTTCATATTCAGGTTGATGCCAACAAACACACACTAGCCAAATATTTGATGGAACTGACCATTATAGAGTATGAAATGGTGCAATATTATCCGTCACATGTAGCTGCAGCTGCCCTTTGTCTTTCAATGAAATTACTTGACAATTCCAGATGGGTAAGTAACTAAGTCAGGGGTTGTATTTTGCAACTTCAAATGCTGTTCTGATTCTAAATAAAACCCAGAGCCTGGTAGTGCAGTCATAAGCATGCATAACTTGATACCAAGGAATTGTTGGTTGGAATCCCAAGCTCTGTAAATGTTGTTCCAAGGATGATGGTGGTCATTGCAACAGAATTTGTTCCTTTCTCACCTAATCATTGTTTCAAAAATAATTGTTGGAAAGCAGCCAGTAGCATGGGATGATGGTACCAAGCACTGGAAGGGGAAACTCCAGTTTTAAACAATTGGCTGTCTTTAGAATATTCAATTATTCGGTACCATCCCTAATTTCAGAAGCCACATTTAGCCACATTTTATATGTAGATTCGACTGATTTGAGGAATCTAAAACATTGCCTTTCCAGTGAAGGTATTTTAACAAGGTTTTTTTCCCCCCTGCAGACTGAAACACTGTCCCACTACAGCTCCTATGTAGAAAAAGAACTGATGCCTTTAATGCAGAAACTTGCCAGTCTAGTCGTTAAAGCTGAGAACAGCAAATTGACTGTAAGTATGCCATTATGCACTTTCATGAAGTCAAAAATTATGTTCATTGTGTATATAACCATTATTATATACATGTACCTGTAATTTTTCTGTCTAAAAATACATGCATCACACACAGATAAAATAACACACAGCAGAAAAAAAATCCATCACACACTACAAAAAAATCTGTATCTACACACTGGGAAATATGGTTCCAAATATGGTATGACATTTCATGTGCGGAATATGTATGTATTAATTTGTGATTTGATTGGTCAAAATGTTACGCAGTGATATTCATCAGCCAAGTTACTAGCTCCTTCACCATAATTAGTTTTATTTTGATTGCTGTTTTGTAAAAAAAAAAAAAAAATTGTGTGTGTCAAAAAATGCAAAATTTTGTCGTTTAAAGCTGTAGGTATAAAAGAAAAGGAATATTATGCTGTAATAACTTTCCTGGTGCTTGTATTTATCTCTTGCCTCTAAGAACACTGACATCTGGCTCTACCTTCGGTCTCGCGTGAGATAAAAGTTCTCACACTGCTCAAATCAAATTCTAGCACCAGGAAATGAACTACAACATAATATTCAGTATATACGTTGATTACTCATAAGAACTATATATAGGATTTGCTTCAAGCTTTGAAGCACAAGACTTTAAAACAGGGGTCAGCCCGTATACGGTCAAAACATTTTAGTGTTGATAGCTTACAAAATTTATTTTTACATGTACAACAGAATAACATTTTAGAATACCTAAAAGAAATAGATTTTTATAATAAAATATAGACTTTCAAATTAATATTTTATTGTTTAATTTCTAATAATAACCTTCATGCGCGCTAAATGACCATAGCTGTCGATGCGCCTTAAAACACCAATTAATAATAATAATAATAAAACAGGGGTCAGCCTTTTCCAAAAATGTTTTTATCTTTTCAGAGGCAAATCCCAGCATTAGAACCACATTTAACTTGTCATCTGCAATTACTTTTGGTATGAGTGTCTGAAACGTTGTCAGGTAAAGCACTAAGGAACCAAGTTTATTGTCTGTACTTTGTATAATGAGTAACATAAATGCATATATGCCCACCTTGGTAGCTCATTGGTTAGCATATCAGAGTTGTGACCTGGTAGTTGCAAGTCTGATATCTGATGAGACAAACTTTCTTTCCGGCGATTTTGTCCCTCTCACCTCTGATGCATGTGAGAAAAGTAGTCGGTAACTTGGAAATTAGAATCAATGTAAGAGAAAGCTAGGAAGCACATGTATAGGGGCACAGGCCGCTGTGATATGACCTAAGCTGTTAATACAAAAAAAAATGTACATATACTTTTCAGGCTGTGAAGACTAAATACTCTAGTTCCAAGTTTATGAAGATCAGTTTAATACCAGAATTAAAGTCTCAGACAATAAAAGACTTGGCGGCAGCAGCAGCTGTTAACAGTTCCTGATGGTGAAAGAGTTATGTCCCTTTAGACTTGAAAAGCTTTACTGGTGATAGCTAACAGCTGTGATTTCTCACGGAGTGAAACAAATGACACTATCAACGAATGAATCATGGGGTTAATTTGATATTGAATGTTGAATTTAATTTATTTGTGTGGGTGATGTAAACAGTGTAATTGTAATGAATTAAACCCTTTTTGATCCTTTGATAAAAAATTTTGCAATATGAATTAATCTGGCGTATAGTGCGTCTGTGCGAGGATAGATTTTAAACATGGCTAGAATTGGAAAAGTAATTGCTTTCAGTGAGTAATGGCTATCTTGTTCTTGCCTAGTTTTGCAAGTGCCTCACAAGGTTTTAAGATACTAGTGCAATATGGACCAGCCATTCTAACTGAATTGTACATCCAGTTTCCAGGGTTGTATTATTCAACATTCTTAACACTTTCCCAAACATCGAATTTTGGACTCTTTCTATTTTAAAAACATCTGCAGGCAATAGATTCAAAATTGTGCAAATGAACTTGAGCTCTGATAGGACAGAAAACATTGTGGGAAAGGGAGAAAATGCTGGTTACCAGCATTTTCTCCTTTTCTCACAATGTTTTCAAAGGCCATCTTTCCTAAGGTTGTGAAAACAAGGGATTGTTTGGTAAAGGGTTAAGTCTTATTTTGACGAATTTTCTGAATTTAGGCCTTTACAACACAATTCCAAGTTATTACAATCCAGAAGATTAAGGCATTTGAAAACATTGTGGGAAAAGGAGAAGATGCTGGTAACTAGAATTTTTTCCTTTTTCCACAATGTTTTCTATCCTAACAGAAAACTTCTTTTTATTTTTATCACTTTTAAATTTATCATCCACAGACACTTTCAGTTTTGAAGAGTCTTAGATTTGTCGTTTGGGAAAGGGTTTAAAGTAAAATAGCTTTTGCAGACGTTGTGTTACTTTCTAAATCTAAAATTAGACCGAAGAATGTTCTTAAGAATGTTTGAATATTTTAACCTAGGATTAGCAAGCTCACTAGCCAAGAAAAATGGTTGGTGTATTTGGCCTATGGTGGATTAAGTTTAAAGGGTTAAAGGGGGTTTAGAAATGTTTTCATAATCATGGTTCACTTTCAGCTTGGAGCTGGATTTTGTTACACTTCTCAAGTTCTGAAAGAAGCAAAAACAGTAAGAGCATCATAGAAACAAAATAGAACAAGAATTCAAGCTTGAAATACTGTAAAAGAATACTTTTTTTTTTTTTTTTTTTTAAGACAAAAACACGAAGAAAAATCTATTTTAAAAAAAAAAAAAATAGTAAAACGAGAAAAATTCAATTTAAAAAAAGGCAAAACTGAGGAAAAGATGTATATAAAATTATGAAGATGAAATGGAAGCAATCACCATTGTTTGGCATGTTTTATAATATAAAAATCTCGTATTTTAATTACTTGTCCGTCCATCTTTGAATTAATCTTGATCATGGTCAGCTTTTTCAGAAAAATTTCTTTATACATTCCCATAAAATTTCATCAAAGCTTGTACATGTAGTGGGTTCTCTTTTTCACATTGGTTATTTGTCATTCAAGAAATCTTTAAATGTAAACTCATTTAGAACATCGACTAGCATTTAATTTAAATTTAAATGGTGCCCTGATCATTTTTTTTTTTTTTTTTTTTGTCATACACAAGTCATTCAGCTTTGACAATTCTGAATTGTATTCAACAGATACCAGACGTTTCCACTTTTAGCTTTAGATTTATAGAAAATCCAAACTGACGTTAGTATTTTTTGGTATTCCAATGAAATCTAATTCACATCATTATTTGAGCATTAGTCGACATACAAAAATGAACAGAATGGTTTGATAGGTACAACATTTATAGTCCTGTACTTAATTAGATAATATAGATTGACTGAATGCTTCTTGGTAGAATTTATTTTCCGGTTAAGAGTTTGTGCAGGTTTTCTAGCAGCTATAGTAGCATGTTATTAACACGATCATGTATTTTTACAAGTTAGTTTTTCTAATCATGTGTTATATTACAAATCTGCCACAGCTCACCTGCTTTCTGTAACTTTGTAGAATAGTAAAATGTTATGATATAGAAGGGAAAGAGAATAGGGTGGGTATTTAGAAATTTTTAAGAAAAAAAAAAAAGCTTAATCAACACTTGAATGGGGGCTGCAATAACCTTGTGCCATAGAAATTAAATGTACACAATTAACTTGCATGGATTAATCAAAATTACTGACATGTTTGGGGAGATTAGTTGGCACAGAATAAAATTTCCAAATTATTTTTCTGCATGGAATAAACACCATTTTCCGATCAAATGCGTACAAAATTATCAGAGAGCAGTGTTGGAAGTTTGTGGTAGACTTGCATGTAGTTTAGTCAGGGCTCTGTACTGTAGAACTGGGCTGATGATCTGCAGTTTTTGCCAGTTTTAGCTCGAATGTTGTTTTTTAGCAGTGTTTATAGTTTTCCTTTGCCTTATTTGTATATATTTATTATATCATTAAATTTTGTAATAAATAATGCATTGTACTGTTTTTCCAACCTGCCCTTCCCCATCTTGTTCCCTAGACTGTAATGCTTTAGCAGACAAAGCCTGGCCGGGTAGCTCAGTAATTAGGGTATCAGACTCGTGACCTGGTGGTTACGGGTTCGATACCGGTTGAGGCAAACTTTTTTTCCCCGCTCACTTCTGATGCATGTGAGAAAGCAGTGTCAGTACTAGTGTAAGAGAGAACAATATGGGTATGTGCACAGACCGCCGTGATACTACCTAAGCTATTAAAAGGGCATTTAACTCCAATGCAAACAAATTTAGCAGACAAGTTCAGGCATGCCCTTGTTGCGCAGTCAGTAGCACACGGGGCTTGAGAATGGGGTCGATGGTGTAAATCCCCAGTTTGGTCCATTTGTCTGAGGATTTGATAGTCGTTGCGACTGGATTTGTTCCTCTTTTGTTCCTCTTCCACTGGTGATCATTGTTTTGACAATGATTACTTTGAAAAGCAGCTAGTGGCTTAGGAAGAATACTATGGGAAGTAGTGGTAACAAACTTCCTAGAAAGTATTAAATAAGTACTCAGGCTGTCATGGTATAACTAAAATGTGGAAAAAGGCCTAAAACGCCAACCTGTCAGTAAATTTAGCAAACAAAATTTCACACTATCAGATTTAAAAAAACGATTGTAAATAACCAATCAAGTGTAGCTCAAAATGATTTTTGTCCTTCAAATGGTAGGAAACATTGTGGGAAAAGAAGAAATTGCTGCTTACCAGCATTTTATCCTTTGCCCTAGCCTTCGTCCAGCCGGTAATATTTTTTTAATCACCCCTTAACGCAGTATCCTTTTCACGGTCCATACAGATCTGGCAAAACAGTTTATTGCTTTCTTAATTATTACCTCATTTTTGACAAAGTAACGTCCTATTATATGAAAGGAAAAAAAATTTTCGGGCTGGAACCCAGGCTACCTCTTCCCCAATGTTTTCTTAAACCTCCCTCAGGATCATTTAAACACAGGAATGTTTTGTAAAGGGTTTATCCTTTCTCAAATGACAAAATTTTAGACTGGTCCAAATTCAAAGCATTTGCAGTCGTCTTTCATTTAGCTGAAATGTTTGTAATTGTCTGAATGTGTAGAATATCCAAGTGGAAAGGAATAAATTGCCGGTTGCTTGCATTTTCTCCTTTTCTCACAAGGTTTTCAAAAGGCTATTTCCTCGGTTCATTAAAACTCGGTATTGTATGAGAGTTAATAGCAATACTATGTATCTCTTTTCCCCGAATCTTTTGTGTAGAAATGAATTTAATTATACATCCACGACCGCCAAAGCGGATGGATGTATATTGGAATCAAGTTCCATCCATTCGTCGACACAGTTCCTTTCTGATCTTGTTTCAAGGCTTTTTCACACTATCCCAAGTTTTATAGACTAAAAAGGGAGTCATGTGAAAGTTGTAGAAAAAGGAGAAAAAATACTGGAATGCTGGAAACCAGCAATTTCTCCTTCACCTAGGATGTTTTCTTCTCTTTCAAAACAAAAATAATAATAATTCAAGTAAGCCACATTTTAAAAAAATGTTTGCCAATCTTCAAATTGTGTCATTTCTAAATTTTGTCCTTTTGGAAAGTTGAACTACTTTGGTTGAGATTTTATGGATTTTTTTCTCATTTTGGAAATTTTGTGCACCAGTCCCGCACTATTCATCATGGAAGGGTGGATTTTTACACACTATTTTCTGAAACTATCTTAACCCTTAGGCTGCTAAGCGTGACTCGCTGACCTTTTGCGGACAGTGTAGATCAAGATCAGACTGCAGAAAACGTGCAGTCTGATCTTGGATCTACACTGTCCTGTAAGGGGATATTATTCCCCAAAACGTAACTTTGAAAGAGCATTATTTGGGTTTTTACTATCAAAGTGAAAATTTCATTTTAGTTATTTAGCAAGATAAGGGTTAAGGTTGTTATAAGTCAGGATTGTGTGGTAAGGCTTTAACTCTTTACAACACAACAAAATTTTAGATTGGTCCAAACTGGAATCATTTGCAGGTGACAAATAAAATGATACTCAAATGATCAGATTTGTACCAAAAAGGGTAAAAAACATGTTGGGAAAAGGAGAAAATGCTGGATACCAGCATTTTCTCCTTTTACCAATATGTTTTCCAAAGGGTTTTTCCTCAGGGTCGTTAAAACTCGGGATTTTGTGTTAAAGGGTTAATGTATGAGCTCCGCCATGTCAGAAAGATTTGGGAAAAAAAATGCACTTTTAACTGTATTTTGTTACAAGAAAAGGATGAACTTTATCCCTTTTTCAAGCAATACTGTTCTAACTTACTGATGAAAAAGGCTTTTGAAACCATTGTGAGAAAAGGTGAAAATGCTGGTAACCAGCAATGCTTTCTCACCTTTTAAGGACAAATCCTACCATTTTACCACCCTGATAAAGAAGGCTTTTGGAAACATTTTGGGAAACCAGCATTTTCCCGTTTTCTCACAATTTTTTCTTACATGCCAAAGACGAATCCTACCATTTGAGCATCATTTAATTTGTCGTCTGCAAGTATGTTGGATATGAACAAGGCTGAAAATTAACCATTTGATAAAAAGTTAATGCGCCTTCATTAGAGAGCTGCTCAAAGTAGAAAAGAGGGAGTATTTACTGGTCTTAATTTATGGCACATGCACCAAAAGATCAGCCAAGCTCCTGTAGCTCAGTTGGTAGTGTGCAGGACTTGAGAACAGAGGGTCGTGGATTCGATCCCTGGCTCAGCCAATTTCCTTCCGAGGATTTATAATAGTCATTCCGATAGGATTCATTCTTATCCCACCGTTGACCATTGTTTCGACGACGGTTATGTGGGAAAGCAGCCAGTGGCTTGGAAAGAAAATTGTGCAGAGTACTGGTAAAAGAGACTCTAGGAAAGCATGGATAGGTGCACTGGCAGCCGCGATATAACTGAAATTATGTTGAAAACGGCGTTAAACACCTACAATCAATCAAAAGATCAACAGGACCACTCTTATTTGCAGGAAAGGAAAGATACCTGTTTACCAAACCACAAAGGTTTAGACTGGTCCAGATTGAAAGTATAAGCATACCACACATGGTACGTATTTCAAAATATGGCAACTGTCCTTGAAATGGTAGAAACCATTGTGGGAAAAAGTGAAACACTAGTTGTCTGTATTTCTGTCCTTTTTCCACAAAGTTTTTAAATGCCTTCCTGCTCAGGGTCGTTAAAACGTTAGATGGTTTGGTAAATGATTAGAATCTAAAGAATTCCGAGTTTCAACAATCCTGAGGATGAAAGCTTTCGAAAATATTGTGGGAAAAGGAGAAAATGCTGGTAACCAGCATTTTCTCCTTTTCTCACACTGTCTGTACCCTATCACAGACAATCCTAGCATTTAACCCTTAGGCTGCTAAGCGCGTTTCGCTGACCTTTTGCGGGCAGTGTAGATCAAGATCAAACTGCACATAACGTGCAGTCTGATCTTGGATCTACACTACCCGTTAAGGAGATATTATTCCCCATAACATAACTTAGAAATCGCAATATTTGGGTTTCTACTATCGAAATGAAAATTTATTTTTAGTTATTTAGCAGGATATGGGTTAAGCCACAATTAATTTTTCGTCTGCATATACTCTCAAAATGGATCAGTGAAAAAAAGTTTTCTCGTGTGGTATTTAGAAGTCAACAAAGTTTAACATCAACTGTGCCCGAAGATTTACTGCTAATTTGCAACAGTAGATCTAATTTCATCCAACACATAAACTCCCTTATGGGCCCCACAGATTTATGACGCAGCGTCGGCAACCCTGGTATTCTTAACGAGGCAATAGCGACCAGGGAAAAGACGTATTTCAAGGAATCAGTTATAAATCATTAAAGTCTGAAAATTCTTTGTGTATTATAAACTTTAGGAATACCAGCAGAATGGAATCGGAAGTGGTGAGTTCTTTGCCATGGAATATTAAATCCTGTGTATATATATGATATTTAAAAACGAAAACAAGCATTTACAGGTTCATGTCTTTTATATTAGAATAAGAATGATTGCATAATATAATAAATAATTTCGAATGCATTTCAAATTTGATAGTAATTAAGCTTTATCGCAAAGGCCATAAACGATGCATTTACGTCGTTCAAACAAGAAAGAGTCCTATAATAATTTCTCACCGTCAGATTCCATTGCGGTTTTATGGTCAAAGGGAAAAAACTCGTACAATCTGTTTATCCATTAGTTATGAAGAGTACTCTCCCTTATTATTACCTCCCCCCCCCTCTCGGAATAGTCTTTTTTTCAACTATTACAAACAGTCACACCGAAACTTTAAGAACCGGTGCAAGGTCAATTTATACCCATACGGTCTATCGAACCCACTGTTAACCCTTATCCTGCTAAGTAAGTAAAATGAAACTTTCAAGTCTATTTTAAAAACCAAATTGTTACTATTTGAAAGGAGTTTTCTTTTGGAAAAATGTTCTGAATGGACCGTGTAGATTCGGGAACGGACTGCAGTCTTGTACACTCAAGTTTAATCTGTGCTGATTCTTAAAGTTATGGTTTGCCCACTGGTATTTTTCTGTCAAAGGCAGGATGCTGTTGCGTTATTTTAAGGATAGGGCACCTTAATGGGATTCGTGTAACATCGCCTTTCATCGTACGGATTTGGCTAAGACTCGGATAATCCATAATCGATGCAGGGAACCAGCATCTATCTGCCGATCGATTACGGATTACCCGAGTCTTAGCCGAATCCGTACGTTTTTCGGCGATAAAAGGCGATGCTACAGGAATCTGCATTAGGGTGTCCTATCCTTAAACCAATTTATTGTCTAAGAGACTAAGTGTTCAAATTAATAGAGAGTGACGTCCCCTCTTATAACCGCTTTCCACTCAAAAAAATGGGGGGGGGGGAATCTAAAGTGGAACCAACATCAATAATATTGGGGAAAAAATAGCTTTCATCTCCATTTATCAGCTTGGAAGATTCAGGTATGCTTTCGCTTTCTGTCCCCTGTTCCTTACTGTCAATGATCAAAGAAATAATTGGAATTCGACAATCCAGCCCATATTAACGATATTTGTTAATAACCTCGAAAACCTAATTGAACGAAAACATGTCGTTGGTTTATAAATTTAAATTGTAATATAAGAAAGCTTATTAATCATATACATTCATCAGTTGATAAATTTTATTATAAAAGTTATATTTTTACATTGCGCGTGAGCTCTTACTTTACATAACCGAATTGTTGCTCCCAAGTTTAAATTTTGGCGGTCGCCTTGTCTACAAATGTGACGAAATAAAAGGGAGACTACCGCATATTTACAAAATAGTAACCACGACTGCAATTGGTTTTTCTTTCTTTCGTCAACTGTCATGATATTTTCACAAGTAGCAGCATCTACAGTCCTGTCTTAACCTATTCCAGAAATAATGACAGCTCTATTTTTTTTTTCGATACAGATCGTCTACACAAACTGCAATGATGTTTATTCGTCTTTGGTTTTATGCTGTCCACAAATACAAGGGACGTAAGTCTGCCATTAAAAAGTGATGTCAGTATGTACGAGTTTTCTCCCTTCGACCATAAAATTGTTCCGAATTTAAGCCTGTTTGTGCCACGCAGAACTTCGAACTTCCCATTGACGAAAATCAGTGTAAACAGAGTGGAAAGAAAGTAAAAGTGTCCACGAAATACAGGAACTTCTAAAAGTCGCACAAACTAAAAGATAAATGAATGAATGAACGGGATGTTTTAAGCCACCATAGGCTGCCTTAGTTTTAGGAAAAATCTTGTTCGTTTTAAATTCACTTAATATTCCTAAGGGAATGAATAATAGATCTACACAATTTCAAATTATTAACTCTGTCTTCAATATTTCGGCTAATGCCTTTTTCAAGAAATTCAACAGGAAATGAATGCCTTCTACATTTTGTGACTATTTTCACATGCTACGAAATCGTGAAATGGAAATCGCTTGACGAAATGGAATTTATCTGGACATTAATTTTAGATTAGAAACGGGGTAGAAAATAGTTATGTCAGAGAAATACTGCAATAAGATTGAATCGTTTTAAACTGATTTTAAAAGCACTTTTTCATCATAGTTTTATCAGTCTATTCCCCTTACTATGTGAATTTTTAGAAAATTGAATCGGTGGGCGAAATGGAAATCCACCATGTCTGCTGAAATGAACTAAAAAAGACTTGTAATTTATAATAATAAATTTTGAAAGAATATTACACAAAATGAATATTTATTCTATAGTGCTAGTCATACTTGTTGTAAATTGTGTTACGAAATGGACATAGTAATGCAAATCGTTTGACATAATGGAACTCTCGTCAAGGCCTGAAATTGATGTTGAGCCACCCTATTTACCTGTAGAGTAGGTTTAAAATATAAAGCAGGTGATAGGTTATGATACAAAAAACTATTCTAATAATTGTCAAGAAGAACCTTAATCCCTTTACAACACAATCCCGAGTTTTCATGACCATGTAAAAGACTTTTGTGAACATTGTGGGAAAAGGAGAAAATGCTGGTAAGCAGCTTTTTTGTCTCATTTTTATTTCTCGTCTGCAAATGCTTTGAATTTTGACAAGTCTACAGTTTTGCTAGTTTGGTAAAGAGTTAATAAGGTAAGTGTCGAACATGTTATGCAGATAAGGATTTGTAATCAATGCGGCAACATTTGGTTAATTGGATTAATGGAGACGGTCAACATTATATAATCTTCACACCTATATTAACTACCCTGGGTAGAACGTCAATTTACACTGTTTCTTTTAAGAATCTTTAAATAGACAAGGACGGCTGCCAATAATTAATGCACGGTTTGTTTTCTCCTTATCCCACAATGTTTTCCACCCTTTCCACAAACAAATTTCAATATTTGAGTAACACTCACAATTCCGATTGTGAGAAAGACTTTTGAAAACTTTATGGGAAAATAAAATGCTAGTAACCAGCGATTGGTCCCCTTTCCCATATTGATTTCTACCTTTCCACAAACACATTTCAATAATAAAGTAATATTGACTTTGTCGTATGCAACAACTTTCAATTCGGAAAGTTCTAACATTTTGTCGTTTAGTAAAGAGTCTTATCTTGGTGTGTTCATTGTTTTGTTAATAATTCCTTGATAAACTACGGAATTAATAAATAATTGAGTAACATTCAAACTCCCTAGATTTAACTACCTTAAAGTAAAAGGCTTTTAAAAACATTGTTGAACAAGAAGAAAATAACAAGCAATTTCTCCTTTCCCACAATGTTTTCTACCTTACACAAACTAATATCAGTGTTAGAGAAACATTTATTTTGTCGTCTGCAATGGCTTTCAACTTGGAAGAGTCTTACATTTTGTCGTTTGATAAATATTTTTACCTGCTTGTGTTCATTGATTTGTTAATATTTCCTTCATGTATAACGGAATTAATCAATATGCGAGTAATTTTCATAATCCCAAGTTTTTACGACCCCAAAGAAAAAGGCTTTTGAAAATACTGAGGAAGTAGGAGAAAATTCTTGTTACCAAAATTTCTCTATTTTTCCTTTTCAAAATGATTTCTACCTTTCCTCAAACAAATTTCAATTTTATAGTAACAATTAGTTTGTCCTTTGCAACAGCTTTCAATTTGGAAAAGTCTTACATTTTGTCGTTTGGTAAAGAGTTAAAGAGTTTTAACAGGTTTTATCTGTGTATGTTGATTAAAATTTCTTGCCATTAACCCCATTTTGTAAAAATTGTATTATAATAGACTGAATAAAAATGTGTGCAGAAAAGAAGAAAAAAGGGCCACGGTTGAGAGCGCCTCCACGTGGTGAGGCATGGATTGCAATTTCAAACTATGGAAAATTATTGAGCAACAAATAGTTTCTATTATTTGAACATGGAAACTAAATGCTCTCGATACAGAACGTTGTAATTTACGCAATGTATCCTTTTTAGCCTAATTTCAGCAGCGCTAACCTCTGATTCAAGTCAATAATTTCTATTTCATCAAACCATTTCTATTTCGTAGCCAAATTTCCATTGGATAAAAGACAATTTTGACAATGAGATATGAACATTTAGCGGAAAATTGCATATGTCATGTAGTATTCTTTAAAAAGATATTGAAATGATATTGTTAAAAGATTATTTGACCTCAAGTAAGTATAAATTCGAGACGTGACAATTTCCATTTCGTCAGGGATCTATACATGTATGTATATATGATCCCTGATTTCGTCTATCGATTTCCATTTTGTCTATTTCGTATCAAAATTTCCATCGAGTACAAACAAAAAAAGACTAAGTACCAAAAGTTTGTATTATATTCTTTTGAAATTTATTGAAAATATAGAATCTACCCATTTTCATTTCATATTTTTTTTTTCAATTTATTTTCAATTTCATTAAACACTTCCATTTTGCCCGCCATTTTCATTACCAAAATTTCCAACTTAAGGGTAAAAAGAACATTGAAAAGCTAAATTATGAGGAAAAGGTGCATAAAATCATGCAATATTCATTAAAATATATTGAAATGATATCATCACATGATTAATGTGATCCCATATATCAAGAAGGTATCAATGTAAGTCAGAGACGATTTCCATTTCGTCCATTTTGTAAAAAAAAATTCCTTTGCGTATTTTAGACCTACCCATCAACCGGTGTAGACATACAATGACCTTCATGTAAATCAAGACAGATCGAGCACACAAAGATGATTGAAGTTAGTTTCCCATTTTTGAAGCACATGGCCAAAAGATGGTAAGCAGGTTTATCAGTACAGCTTCCACGTTTCTGTAAATTTTTTATCTTTACTTATTGGATGGATACCTTGCATTACTGAAGAGGTGAATCTGAAGCGATGGGAATCAGTGTTGTGTTGGCCCAGACTCGTTTCGTTCTCGGTCCTTTGAAAACCGTATTTCACTAAAACCGAATTTTACCCCAAAAAAGACAGCATTTCACCTCAAAACAAGATTTATAGCCTTGCTGACAACTCTTTAGCTGATTTTACTACAAAAGTAAGATATGAAATAACTTCATGACAATTGTTTTGGAAAACGAAATCTTTAATATTCAGCTTCTTCTTAGAACTAGTATGGTCGTCCTCGCTGGTACCGCGTCATCGATGATACCACGGTATTCTGGAAAATACCCAATTTGCATATGTAGCGCCACCTATCCACTGTTTACTCCATCAAATCGAAAGCTGAAGTGTTTTTGCGTTGCATGGGTTAAAAAATATCATATGTATTCATTACTGATAAGTTACTTTCAATATTCTAATGACGCAATATCAAATAACATTTTTTCTCCATGTTTTGAGAATACTTACCCCTTTTTCATCATAAAACCGATATTTCACCTTTGACAAGTGAAGGTCGTGTGGTGTGATGTCATAGTCTTTGCCAAACACAAAAGTTACGGTAGCTAAATCATTTTCTAAAAATAAAAATCATTTTATTGTATAATTTTCCAAATTACAGGGGGTAACGCGGTGCCATAGTGGACTCCATTTGGAGCACCTGTAGTGGACATGGTAGCTTGACCTAGGTATTTCTGTCTGAAAAACACAACTTAAACTGTGATAGCAACATTAATCGTAAATTTACATGCAACAGTTTATAGCAGTATTAGAAAATAATACAAGCGAGTTCTCTCTGTGTAGTAAATTTTCAGCTAAATTAAGTACCGCGGTACCAGCGAGGACAATCCTACAGATAACTGTCCCCAATGGCGATGTTACTTTTGATTGGTCGCCGCTGGGTACAGAGATGATCAAGACAAAATCAGTTGAAAACTCTGCACAGATTTTGTGTGCAAGTTTGAACTCTCATAATTTCGCAAATAGAGCACAAAACTAGGATTTAAACATACCCGTTGCTTGCATATTTAATTACCATTCGTTTGAAATACAAATATTTTCAATTTAAATGCTGAACATAAAGAAAACTGTGCATTTCATCTGTTACTCAAGTTGTTTATGTTCCCGAAAACAGACAAAATGGCCACCACGTACGATAAATTTCGTCAGTGTTTTTTCTGAGATTTATATGTCATAAACGACTTGTACAAACTCTTTATGTAATGAAAAGTTTATTAATTTGTCTTTGGTCATGTTTGTTACAAAAAGTCAGTTGCATTTCACTGCAATACAGATTAAACTGATGAAACAGAGTCAGTACAGCACTCTATCTTTGCAATCAGAAAATTTACGACGGACTTGAGACGGTACGGTGTACAATAAATGTCCAAATATGAAAAATATCACCGTAGCATCTCATTATTGAGACTATTTTTAGATTGTGCTGGAAAAAGGGGCACGGCTCCACATTCATCTATTCTCTTCCAGCCGGAGTACCGTGAAGATCCATAACTTAATTAGAGCATGTGTAATTATTTCAGAACACTTTTAACAGTGTTTAATCTAGAGCGCACCATTTTGCCATAGGCCCCCTAAAGTCCTAAGTGGTGCAATTCTAAACCAACCTCAGGCCTGTCGGGTGCATTTGATTCTAAAAGTGCCACTCCACAAATTAGGGTCCTTTTCGTCCGTTTCTGCTTTTCCACTCAAGAAAAATAATGCCATGCTCCCTAGTGAGAATTTATCAATTTTCCGAAGGATGTTATGGCTGAGATAAAACTGGTAGCCTATTATCAGTCTTTGTGTCAAGCTGTTTCAGCAGAAAAATGGGTACCAGAGGTTACAATCCTTTGAGCTTCGCTGATCGTTCAACATCACAATGAAGCGATTTTCTGTTTATTTGGAAGCCTAGGTGGGGCGAAAAAAGGCAGAAGCTGTTGAAATATTACTTCGGAAAGCACAATCGGGCCATTCCCTACCCCTAGTTCAAGCGATGGTAATAAAACCCCACAGAAAAGCGAGTTTTAACCAAAATGTCTCTCGGACTATCGGTTCAAAATTTGGTTAGTTTATGATGAAAATTAAACTCTAGTTTGAGTGATCGACGGAAAAGTTAAATCCCTCTGTGAAGGATTATCAGAGTTTTCAAAGTTTACCATTTACAGACATATTGCACTGTTTTTTCTTTTTTCAGGATTAAATTAATGGTGGAAACAAGATGGCGTCAAAAACAATAATAATTTCTGCAGTTTTGCAGTTTTATTAGCATATAGTGTTCATAGATACATGAATGAGAATATACTTGTTAAATAAAATGCAACAGTTGTTAAATAACAAGGTTATCATTTCAGTAATAAAGTATAATTCTTTATGTGTGGCCCCCAGTTTTCTAAAATGACCCCCTATTTCAATGTCTGTGGGCCGAATGGGCCCCCTTACAACCAAAGTTAGATTGAACACTGTATTAAGCAAAGAAACTGACTATTTAGTAATGCATGCATAAATGCCTGAAATTAGCATACTCACCAAAATATAATCAACAGCTTGATCTTTTCATACAGTGCAAGGTTGGTAAAATGCTGGCAAATATGAGTATTTTCCATATGAGCAGTATGTAAAAGAAAATAACAGCAAATACTAAGAAAAAAAATAAATAGCAAATACTGGTCAATTCAATTGACTTGACTGGAATTTATACAGTAACCTACACTCAAAACCCTGGGGGAGGGGGGGTGTTTATTTCAATTGTAGTTTTCAACAGACTTGATATCTATACTGTAGGTTAAGAATCATATCAACTTAATTGATATTTTATCTAGTTATTGAAATGTTGAACTCTATTTGGGGTAAAAAGTAGTCTGTTTTTGTTCTCATGAATCAGGTGGATTGTGGACACCAAGATAAATGTTTTATATTTTCTTTTCTTTTTTTGTGACATTATAACATAAAACAGATAACCATTCCATCCTTACCTCAAGCAATTCTCTGCCCCCTTAACCCTTTACCACACAATCCCGACTTTTAACGACCCTGAGAAAGAAGCCTTTTGAAAACATTGTGGGAAAAGGAGAAAATGCTGGTAACCCAGCATTTGCTCCTTTCCCACATGTTTTCTACACTTTCCAAAACAAATTTCAAATTTTCTGTCACTTCTATTTTGTCGTCTGCAAATTCTTTCAAATTGGACCAGTCTAAAATTTTGTCATTTGGTAAAGAGTTAAGTAAACATAGTTGTTTTAACAAGTTAGACATTGCCTTGCTTACTTGCACTTGTTACAACTCGGCCAATTTTGTAACTATGTACATTTAACCTTGTCGGTATCAAGTATCCATCTTGAAGTACTATCGGTTAAATGATCTTAAACATGGTGCTGCCCGTGTAAATTGATTAGTAACAACATCAACAACCACAATGAAGTTATTTACATCATCAACCTGTTAGGTAAAATCTGCCAACAGAATATTGATAGACCACATTAAAAATGAGATTTAATCTACAAAGTGTTTGTCAATGGAAATTTATTTAGAAAGATTTCAATACAAAATTGTAACTAGTGTTTTCTTTTTTTAAATGGAGCCTGAAACTTTCAGGAAAGATTAATCAGAATGTTTTAGGCAAAGAAATGTACTGTGTAGGTGCATGTCACAGGTGACAGGCCAGGTGCATAGGTAAATTTACCTGTAATTTATTATAGATATACCACAAAGACTGGACCGGACAGACAGGTCCAAGTAACTAGGCAGAACAAGTAATTTGTTAACTTACCGATGCATGAATAAACATTTCAAAACATCGTGGGAAAAGGAGAAAATGTTGTTAAAGCTCGGAATTGTTTGGTAAAAAGGTTGTTCAAATGAAAGTGTAGATGACATTGTTGTAAATAAAAACATGCCCCCGATACAAATGCCTCCCAATATGACCTTGACCTATGAGCTGGCAATATGGTTGTTGCATGCGGCATGTCGTCCATCCATGGTGATCATTTTTTCCAGATTATTTCAGAATTTGACCATGCACCTAGAAGTTACTTTTGGCCGGGCACAAACAGCACTGGTTACTAAACACACATACATATATCTGTACATACATACATACAACACATAAACAGGTGTAACACTATACCATGGTAATGGCAAGGGCATTAAAAGAGAAAAAGTTGACCACAGGCCTTTTATCCTTTTCCGAAGATGTTTTCAAAAGTTTTCTTACTCTAGATTGTAGCATTAACTAAGATCTGATACCTATACTGTTTGTTTACAGGACCCCCACTTTGGCTAGATACGGTGTGGTGGGTGGGATTGCCTTCATCTACATAACTGACTGGACAGTGATAGCTGACAAAATACCGTTTTATAATGGGAAGTTTAAAGAGCAAAAATAACAGGTAAGGTTTATTCTATGTTGCTGTTTAATTGTCTTATTTAGCCTTTGCTAAACATGCTTTAAACTCTTTACTAAAGTCCCCAGTTTTAACGACCCTGAATAAAGAGGTCTTTTGAAAACTTGAGTAAATGCTGGTAACCAGCATTTTTTCCTTTTCCCACAATATTTTTTTACCCTATTGAAGACAGAAATCATCATTTGAGCTACATTTATTGTGTCCAATGGACATGTTTTCAATTTGATAAAGTCTAGAATTTTGTGGTTGGAGTTAACTCTTTAACAGATAGTAAAATTTTAAACCTGTTCAATTTTAAACCATATGCAGACTACAGATCAAATGTGGCTCAAGTGAATTGTCTTTAAAAGGGTAGAAAACGTGGGAAAAGGAGAAAATGCTGGTCTCCTTTTCCCACAATGTTTTCAGATGCCTTCTTGTTAAAACACAGAGTTGTTGTTGTGTGGTAAAGGGTTGAACCAGTCAGTACCTGTGAACATGTTCTAGAAAGATTTGTCATTCATGGTTCTCCAAGTATTTTTTCCAAGTTGATCTAACCCTAGAACAAGAAAAAATTTTCGCCAGGTTGAAATTCAAAGCATTTGCAGATGACAAACGAAGTATGACTGAAAACCTGAAATGTGGCTTTGAAATGGTAGAAAACTTGGGTAAAGAAGAAAATGCTGTTTATCAGCATTTTCTTCTTTTCCCACAAAGTTTTCAAAAGCCTTTTATCGTCAAGGCCATTAAAACCCAGGCTTATGTGATAAAGGATTAAACTACATTGAGCTTAACTCTTTCCCAAATGACAATATTTTAGACAGGTCCAAGTTGAAAGCACTTTCAGAGAACAATATTTATATGGCACATATTATGAGATTTGAATCAGATAGTCTGGAAAACATTGTGGGAAAAGGAGAAAATGCTGGTTACCAGCATTTTCTCCTTTTCCCACAATGTTTTCAAAAGACCTACTTCGCAGGGTCGTTAAAACTCAGGATTGTGTGGTAAAGGGTTAACTCTATCGAAATACAAAATTTTAGAATTGTCCAAAATGAAAATATTTGCAGATGAGAAATTATATTGGGCTCAAACAATGTGTTCTGTCATTTGAAGGTAAAAAAAAATGCAGAGAAAAAGGAAAAAATCCTTGTCACCAGCAATTTATCCTTTTCCTACAGTGGTTTCTAAAGCCACCTTGTTTAGGGTTGGATTGTTTGCTGAAGGGTTAAGTATTAACTTTCTTATTCAGGTTCAACCCGTCGGTACCTTTCAAAGCATTGTGAAAATGATGAAAAAATCGCTTTTAATAATTTTTACTTTTGCACAAGTGCTTTTAGAAGAGGATGCAAAAAGCCGCATGCAGTTGGGAATTATTAGTTTAACTCTATACCACAAAATCCCAAGTTTAAATGACCCTGAGGAAGAAACCTTTAGAAAACCTTGTGGGAATACCAGCATGTTCTCCTTTTCCCACAATGTTTTCTACCCTTTCAAAGAAAAATTTCATTATTTGAGCCAGATTCAATTTGTCGTCTGCAAATGCTTTCAATTTGGACAAGTCTAGAATTTTGTTGTTTGGTAAAGAGTTAAGTAAAACATTTTTCTTTCATGTTTCAGATTTCAACATACTATTTATCCATTTTTTGTTTTTCGGCTTCATACTACACAGATAGGTCACAGGAAGACAACAAGATGTTTTGATGAACTTAGCTGGTACAGGTTTAAAAAGACATGTTCGTGAACTGTTCCTGACTTTGACTTTATTAAGTAAATTGTCCAAAACCTTGTTTTGAACTTCAAGCTTGCCCTTTGATCCTTTATGAAGTTTTCTGTTCTTTGTATAAAACATGAAGAATTAAATTCTGAAATGCAAATGTCATTTTGTTAGTTTATTCATTTACCATACATTCCAAACTTTTAACGAACCTTGGGACAAAGGCTTTTGAAAGCATTTTGGGAAAAGGAGAAAATGCTGGTTACCAGCATTTTCTCCTTTTCCCACAATGCTTTCATGCCTAACAAAGACAAAATCCCTCATTTGAGCCACATTTTATTTGTCGTCTGCAAATGCTTTCAATTTGAACAAGTCTAAGATGTTGTCGTCTGGTAAAGACTTAAATAGTTCCGAGTGTGTGCTTTGTTTATAATTTTGTTTTCAACATAATTTAACCCTTTACCAAACTGTCCTAACTCTTAACAACCCTTGGATGAAAGGCCTATGAAAACATTGTAAAAAATGGAGAAAATGCTGATAACCAGCATTTTGTTCTTTTTCCCCAAATGTTGTCTACCGTTTGAAAGACAAATCACACCATTTGAGCCGCATGTAATTTGTTGTCTGCAAGAGCTATCAATTTGGAGTAGTCCAAATTTTTGTCATGTTGTAAAGAGTCGAGTTGTATTATGATGGCAAGTGTACCTACTTTTGAGTTCCTGGGTCCGTATTTACCAACCATTCTTAAGTACATTCTTGTCAAATTTTAGATTTTGAAAGTAACACAACTTCTGATTGGTTATATCATTTGGTTTAGCCGATCAGAAAGTGTGTTACTTTCAAATTTAGAAAATTCTTGAGAATAAGAATATTCTGAAATGGGACTGTTTTTTTTTTTCACCAATAGTTAAACTCGGTTTCTTTACCTATAAACATCATTGAAGCAAACAGTGCTCCTGCTAGACTAAGATTTTATTGATTTCAGAGAACTTTGTGTTATCGAAGAAAAGTTGAGTCCCACTGAACTTTAGAGTTCTATTCTTAGAGTCCCATTCTTGCCTGCATAAGTCATGAAATAAATATCTCGAAGCCATGTGAAAAAAAAAAAATTAAGAAAAAAATTGATTTTATTGAGAAATTTCTCGCAGCCATCTTCATCTTCTGCTTCAGTAATGCCAAGCAAAAGTTGGTTCTTGCGGTCTAGGAATCATGTTTAGCTCCATTGATCAAGGGCCAGCGAGCTTATGACATGGCTGTGTGTCTGTCATGAGTCCATGTGTGTTTTTTTTTTTTCAAACTTCATCTTTGAATCCATCCATCCAATTTTGACCAATCTTCACTGATTCTGCTATGGTCCTCTAAACCAGCATTTTCTCCTTTATCCACAGTGTTTTCAAGTCTTTTTCCTTTCGGTTGTTAAAATTTGGGCCTGAGTGTTAAAGAGCTAACATGGGTTGCCTTTGCAGAGAGTAGATCAAGATCACACTACAAATATTGCAGACTAACTCTACCAGATGGAAAAGTAAAATTTTCCAAATTGAAAGAATTGGCAGACAATATAATGTCATTATGTGGCTAAAATGGTGGGGTTTGTCCTTGAAACAGTAGAAAATATTGTGCATTTTTTCTTTTTACCTCATTGTTTTCAAAAGCTGTCTTCTTTAACTCTTCACCAAACGACAAAATTTTAGACTTTTCCAAATTGGAAGCATTTGCAGGTGATAAGATAAACGCGACTCAAAAATTGAAACTTGACTATAGAAGAGTAAAAAACATTGTGGGAAAAGGAGAAAATGCTGGTTACCAGCATTTTCTCCTTTTCCCACAATGTTTTCAGAAGCCTTCTTCCTCTGGATCGTAAAAACCAGGGATTGTTTGGTAAAGGGTTAACTCTTTATGAAACGACAAAACTTTCGACTGGTGCAAATTGAAAGGATTTGCACACGACAAATTAAACATGGCTGAAAAACTTAAATTTGACTTTGAAAGGTTTGAAAACATTGAGGGAAAAGAAGAAAATGCTGGTATCCAGCATTTTCTCCTTTATTCCTCAATGTTTTCAAAAGCCTTATTCCTCAGGGTCGTTAAAGGTCGGGATTGTTTGGTATATAATTTGTGAACTGTTTACCACATGACAAATTTTTAGACATCCAATCCTGAAACCTTGGCAGCTTCATATCACATGGCCTAGAATTGGGGATTTGCTGTTGAAAGAAAAGAAACATAATGGGGAGAAGGAAGAAATGCTGGTGACCAGCATTTTCTCTTATTACATCAATGCATGTAAAAGTCATCTTCTTCAAAGATTTTAAAAATCAGGATTGTTTCGCAATGAGATAATGTGTGCATTGTCGTTATCATGAGCCATGTTCTGGCTTAATCTCTGTAATTCATTATACAAAGCAAGTCATTTCATGACTGCAAATTCATAAAATCCGTTTTGTAGAACAACCAGCTGAACCATGAGGTACACTGGTGCTTTAACATGTAGAAAATGGACATATAGCAAAAGGTTTTGACTCCTGTGGGATTGCACATGCTGACATGGGTCGATGCCTTTTGCGGATGCATTAACCTCCTTCACAGAGCATGGCTCATATTTTGAGATACGTTTCGACGAAATAATCCTGTGAACTGCAATACATGTAGTTGGGCCTGGTTTATAAACTTTTTATTTACTTTGCAGTCTAAAGTGAAGAATCATGAGTTGGACACAAATACAAAGAAATACAGACATTATTCTGTAATAATTTTATATAAAAAACTGTGTATGTATACATATATAGATCTATGTAAAAAACAAAATATGAACTCTCTCCAGAGTAAATGTATCAAAATAATTCACAAATGAAAATGTCAAAATTAAATTTTGATTTGGAAAATTAACAATCATGTATTTCAAAAAATATGCATACACATAATAAAGAGCAAACCGTTGGATAGGAACTAAAATCTTTTTGGAATTATTAAGATCTTTGCCCAAACAGACAGTAGAAGAATAGACAAAAAATACAATGGATTAATAGTACAAGTAAGGGAAGACATTTTAAAATATACCGGTAAAAGGTTATTAACTCTTTACTGTACGAACTATTTTAGACTTCTCCGAATTGAAAGCGTTATAAACAAAACTCTTAATAAATAAGAATCAAGAAATGGAATTCTGATTTCACATCTGGAATTCAGTCACATACAAAATATTGTCCTGTTGATTATCATCATATAAAAAAACCCCACACATATATCTTAGTTAATCTTTCATCAAATAATTTTATGTTATAACCCTTTACCTAAAACTCCCAACTTTTCACAACTTTTGGACAAAAAGCTTTTAAAAAAAACATTGTGGGAAAAGTAATGCTGGTAATTCCACTATTTTTCTTACTTTTCTAGAGTCAGGTTTTGTCAATTGAGCCACAATTAAATTTGTTGTATGCAACAGCTCTAAATTTGGATGAGAGTAAAATTTTGTCGTTTCATAAAAGGTTAATGACACTGAAGAAATGGCTTTTGAAAACAATCTGGGTGACTAGCATTTTCTCCTTTTTCAAACAATGTTTTCTATCCATTTAACTCTTTACCATACAATCCCGAGTTTTAATGACCCTGTGGAAGTAGCCTTTAGAAAACCTAATTGTAAAAAGAAAAAAATGCAGGTAACCAGTATTTTTTCCTTTTCCTGCAAGATTTTCTACACTTTCACAAGCAAGTGCCATCATTTTAGTTGCATTTAATTTGTTGTTTGAAAAATAAATGCTTTTACTATAGACAGGTCTAAAATTTTATTATTTGCTAAACAGTTAACAACAAATTCCATCATGAAAACCACATTTATTTTGTCATCTGGTAAAGATTCCACATATCACGAAGTCCTTTGCATTCTTTGTATTGGAGTCGAACCCCGTTTTAACAGCTGAGGCTCAGGCTGTCAGTGCACCTAAGCATGTGTTTCCTGGCTTTTCCCACAATTGTTTTAAAAGCTATCTTTCAGGGTGGTTTTTACTCGGGACTGTGTGGTAAAGGGTTGAAGACAACAATATGAAATATGATTTATGATAGGCTTTTCTCTTTGCAAGGAAAGAGAACCATTGTGGGAGGAGAAAACGCTGGTTAATAGCAAAAGCTGTCTCACACAGGCTTGATTGATTCTTTACCAGATGACATAATTTTAGACTTGTCTTAACTGAAAGCACTTGTCGTCTGTAGGTGAAAAGGTAGAAACATTTTAGGAAAAGGAGAAAATGCCTGTTAGCAGCAATTACTCCTTTTCTTACGATGTTTTCAAGTCTTCACTGTTAGGGTCATTAAAATTCGGGATAGGGTTTAACATCAAATTGTTTGATAAAGGGTAAATCAAGTTATTTTGAGATTAAAATTGGCAAAGGCGGGGGAGTTGAAAAAGAAATACAGTTTTATGCAAAATGCTGAAATCTTGCTGTAGGAAAACACCACACAAAAATAACCCTTTCCGACATGACAAATTTTGGATTTGTCCCAAAGTCAAAACATCTGCAGGTGACAAATTCAAAATTATAACAAACACACTCAACCCTTTACAACACAATCCCAACTTTTAACAACCCTAAGAAAGAAAGCTTTTGAAAACATTGTGGGAAAAGGAGAAAATGCTGGTAACCAGCACTTCCTGCATTTACACATTGGGCGTATTTCATTCACCTGTTCTGGCATGATGTTTTGTTTTGGAATGCTCTTCTGAAATGTGCGAATGGAATATTTCAGAACACATACACTATTCTGGAATTATGTTCTGAATGGAGCATTTTCGGAACATTGTTCTCATCAATACCGAAATGAATGTACATTGCCATGACGGCTGTTGCAAGAGCTACTGTCTTAGCTGCGCTAGTGGAGGATATGACAGTTGCGAAGAGGGAGTAAAGATTGACACTGACGAGTCTACAGTGCTCCTATTTATGGTGTTCATATCGTAAAAAAGACAACTGAAAGTTTTGCCATGAAGAATTGTCTGTCTTTCTGCCATCTTGTATCACCTAGCAACCGTTCAGCAGGTGTGCTGCACCTCGATTGAATTAGAACAGTCAGAACATGTTCTGAAGAATATAGAACAGTATTCTGAAATACTCCATTCACCTAGAACATGTTTGGAACAGCAAAAGGAATACGCCCATGGTTTTCTATCTTCCCAAAACAAATTTGATTTTTTTCAGTCACATTATTTTGTCTTTTGCAAATGCTTTCAATTTATACTGGTCTGAAATTTTGTTGAGTGGTAAAAAGTTAAGTTCTCTGAAAAGATAGAAAACATATTGGGAAAAGGAGAAAATGCTGGTTACCAGCATTTTCTCCTTTTCCCACTATCTTTTCAAAAGCTTCTCCAACAGGGTCATTAAAACTTGCAATTGTGTGGTACAGGGTTAAACTCTTCTAGACAATAATTTTCTGGACCAGTCCATACTGAAAGTATTTGCAAAGTATTACAAATGAACTCCTCACTACACAGCAAAATTTAAGACTGGTCCAAATTGAACGCTTTTGCAGATGACAAATTAACCCTTTTTCACACAATCCCAACTTATAAAGATCCCTAGGAAAGAGGCCTTTTGAAAATGTGAGAAAAGAATAAAATGCTGGTAACCAATATTTGCTCCTTTACCCACAATGTTTTCTACCCAATCAGAGATCAGCTGAAATATATCAAGTTTGAAAACTGTTGTCTGCTGACCCTTTAAATTTCTAAGTCTAAAATTTGTTGTAGGCAAAAGGTTAAACACGGCTCAATTAATGGGCAGAAATCGCTGTGGGTAAAGGAGGAAAGCTAATAAACCTTGACTGTTTTCAAAAGCCAACTCCTTTTTCCTACAATGTTTTCAAATCCCTTCACTGTCAGGATCGTTAAAACTTTGAATTGTGTGGTCCAATGTGGCTCAAAAGATGGGATATGTCTTTGAAAGTGTAGGAAACATTGACTGGAAAAGGAGAAGCTGCTGGTTAGAAGCATTTTCGTCTTTTTCAAACTATGTTTTCAAATGTCTTTTAATCAGGATCTTGAAGACGTGAGATCTATCATATGTTAACTCTTTCCCAAACGACAATATTTTAGATGGGTCCAATTTGAAAGCACTTGCACAAAACAAAATTTATATGGAACAAATGATGGGATTTGTATCAGATAGTCTAGAAAACATTGTGGGAAAAGGAGAAAATGCTGGTTACACACATTTTCTCCTTTTCCCACAATGTTTTCGAAAGGCCTAGTTCTCAGGGTTGTTAAAACTTGGGATTGTGCGGTAAAGGGTTAAGGTAACTTTCAATGAAAATGATGTAATGTGAGTGTGAGTGTCATTTCCTCTTTTTTCTATGATATCTTAACTCTTTACCACATGACAAAAATGTCGACTAGTCCAAATGGAAAGCATTTGCAGAGGACAAAATAAATTGGACTCAAAAAATGAAATTTGCTTTGGGAAGGGTAAACACATCATGGGATTTTCTCCCATTCCCACAATGTTTTCAAAAGATTTCTTCCTCAAGGTTGGTAAAAGTCAGGATTGTGTGGTAAAGGGGTTAAAAAAAGCCTTCTTCAGGGTGGTAAAGCCACAGATTGTTTTTAAAGGGTTGAACAAGGATTATGCAAACTGTTGAAATCACATTTTCCTCATCTTGGATGACACAGTCCCTCCACTTTACCAGCCACCATGAGACACAGCCTAAAATCAGAGGAAAAACATCAGTGCAGAGAAATGTTCATTATCAGTTGATTGATTTATCCTCTACCAAAGGTCAACATTCATACATGTCCAAACTGAAAGTTTGGACTTTTGAGACAGAGCCTAAAATCAGAGACAAAAAACATGAATGCAATGTAAGTTTCATGACCAGTTTATTATGTAATCCTGACTTATAATGACCCTAGGGTAGACAACTTCTGAAAACATTGTTGGATAAAGAAAATGCTGGTAACCAGTATTTTCTCCTTTCCCTACATGGCCTACTCAATAAAAAACAATTTTCATGTTTTGAATTACATTTAGTTTGTTGTCTGCAACTGCTTTTAATTTGAACCAGCCGAAAATTTAGTCATGTGGTAAAGGGTTAACTCTCCACCAAAAGCCAAAATTCATACATGTCTAAATTGAAAGCATTTGCAGATGACAATTTAAACATGGCTCAAATGTATTTGAAAGATTAGAAAAAGTTGTGAGACATAAAGAAAAGGCTTGTAACCAGCATTTTTTCCCCTTAAGGCTTTCGAGAGCTCCCTTCTTCCAGTCTATTTAGGGATTGTCTAGTAAAAAGTTTACTCTTTACCAGAACACAAAATTTTGGACACATCCAAACTGAAAACATTTGCGGATGACAGATTAAATGTAGCTTATATCATGATTTCCGTCTTGGAAAGGGTAGACCCTGAGGAAGAAGCCTTTTGAAAACATTGTGGGAAAAGGAGAAAATGCTGGTAACCAGCATTTTCTCCTTTTCCCACAATGTTTTTTACCCTTCCAATTACAAGTTCCATCATTCATGTTACATTTAAATTGTCGTCTGCAAATGCTTTCAATTCAAGTCTATTTTTTGTCGTTTGGTAAAGGGTTAATCATCTTACTCACTTGATTGTTTAAAAGTCTCTTATGGGCTTCCTCTGGTCTCCTTGGTAGAGGTCTTTTGTTCTGTGCATTTTTGGCAACACTGAAGTGAGAAAATGGATTTTACATAAACCACCGCTGTTAACTGTTTACCGCACAAGGCCGACTTTTAACGACCCTGGTAAAGAAGACTTTTGAAAACATTGTGGGAAAAGGAGAAAATGCTGATAACCAGCATTTTCTCCTTTTCCCACAAAGTTTTCTACCCTATCAAAGAAAGATTGCACCATTTGAGTCACATTGAAAATGTCGTCTCCAAAAACTTTCGAATTGGACTCGGCTAAACTTTTGTCGTATGGTAATGCGTTAAGCTGGAAATGTTGCCGTCTTGGCATTCCCAAACATATCCGCTAGCATAAATTTCAGCTATGTTAAGGTTCATTTTACCAAGATACCTGGTCATATGGGGGTGGGATTGACTGGGACCTCTGTCGACATCAGTGAGTGACATCTTGAAAAACCAACAAATAGCAAAAACTTTCGACCCAGGTTAGCTTGTACGGACTGTGCAGGCTGACTTGGGTTGATACTTTTTGAGGATGCATTTAACCTCTTTTTCAGACAGCATTGCTTGTGCAAAGTTTTAATAATAGTGGATCTGCATAGAAGTTGTGACCTCAGGTAAACTAAGAAAAGAAAACAAAAAGATACCTGTAATTTCTATCTGGTAATGGCGGAGGTTTCCAGTTGGAAGATGTGGGTGGGGGAGGTAAAGGCCTTCCACCATCTAGTGGTCTATTAGAACTTCTCTGAAACATCGCAGAGCAATGGTAAGTATCAGAGGTATATGTTTTATTCATCCAACTCATTATATTATACTGACAGTTTTTTATTTTTGTGGCTAAAATACTTCTTAAAACATTAGGTCAAAAAGAGAAACTGGTCTTGATAGACAATTTTCTCAAAAAAACTTCAAAGGAATAACTTCAACATTTTCATTTTCAGTCTCATGCATGAATTTGGGAATATATTGTTGGAAAATAAGAAAATGCTGGTAAGCAGCATTTTCTCCTTGTCCAACAATGTTTTTGAAAGGCTTTTTTTTGTCAAGATTTTTAAAACTCAGGATTGTGTGGTAAAGGGTTAATTCTCTGAATAAAGTTGCAGCAGGTTACTTTGGAACCATCCTATCAAAACATCTATACCTGTAATCCTCATAAATTCTGGTGTAAGTCTTCACCACACAAAATTTAAAACTTGACAATTTTAAAAGCACTTGCAAGGGACAATTTCAATGTGACTCAAATGATTGCAGTTGTATTTGCAAAAGAAGAAACTGTCATGGGAAAAAATGAAAATGCTGGTTACCAGCATTTTCTACTTGTCCCACAATGGTTTCAAAAACCTTCATCTGAGCTGTTAAAACATGGGATGGTTTGGAACTGGGTTAATCTGTTACTATACAAACACAACATTTTACACCCCCTTCAGTTTACAGCCTTAAAAAACATTGTGAGAGAATAAGTAATTGCGTAAAAAAGGTGACTGCTTATTTTCCTGTAACATTTTCTGTTTTGTAGATAACAAAACTATCCTTCTCTTCAAAATTTTGTCATTGATGCAATTTGTAGTAGATTTTTGTAGGTAAATATATCTTCTATAGGAATGTGTAAATAAATGAATACATGTAAAATATTTAAGGCAAAAGAAAAAATTCCTCATCACATGCAGTTTTTTTTTTATCCATTCTATTTTCATTAGTTTCCTGCAGTGAATCAAGAATACATGTTTGTAGGAGGTAATCTGTTAACCCTTTCCCAAACAAGCCCTGGTTTTTACGTGTCTGCAGTACAAGTCTTTTGAAAACACTGTGGGAAAAGGAGAAATTGCTCGTAACGAGCTATTTCTCCTTTTCCCACAGTGTTTTCTACCCTTCAGGAGAACTTTCTACCATTTTCATCAAATTTAAAATTGTTGTCTGCAAACTCTTTCAGTTTGGAAGAGTCTAAAATTTGTCGTTTGGGAAAGGGTTAAAGAGGATCTTTAGATTTGTATCCAAGTTCAAAAGGTAGAATGTCAAAAGTTTGCAAACCATCAATGAAGAAAGACTAGTTCTAGAGGAAATCATTTCATGGAGAGTGACTGTTACAGAAAATCTTTTTTTTTTTCTTTTCAGTAAGTAAGATTACTTATAAATCAACTAAAATCATTAAACTTACAACCAGCACACCCCTTCCTAATTGTCTTCTTAGAAAGTAATTTTTTGTATCTTTACTAGTTGATATGAAGGAAAATAGCCACCCAAAGAAATGAACCCTAAAATTTGTCTTAATTAAGAAAAAAATAAACAAACATGAAAAATGATTTAATTCATTCACTTTTTGAATAAAAGTAAAAATGATGTTGGATAATATAATTTCACTAAAATTGCATGGCTACCATAAGCACAAAATTTGGGAGCAATAATTTAATCTAAAGTCTAAATCCACCTTCTGACTAAGAACCCAAAATATTACCTCACAGTCTAGGTATTATCAATACCTGACAGACCTAGTATTTAAACACAATCTCTACTATAAAATATATGCCTTGTCTCAATGGAATAACAAATAAATCTATGGATTTAAATGAGCTTGACATAACCATGTCTACATAATGACTTCTCTTTGACCTTGGCCTTTAACATATTGGTCACAAAGTCAATCAATCTTGATGATTTACACTTTTAAAATGGTAAACATTTGCACAAAGATTGATGAAGGTGGGTAGAACAAATCTTCTTTTACACAGGTACATTGACCACACAGAAAGATTAAATCTTTACTAAATAGTTCCATGTTTTAATGACCTTGAGGAAAATGGCTTTTGAAAACAATGTGTTCAAAGGAGAAAATGCTGGTAACCAGCATTTTCTCCTTTTCACACACTATTTTCTTGTTTTCTGTCCCTTGAAAGGCACAAATCCTTTCATAGTAGTAACATTTAATTTGTCATCTGCAATGCTTTAAAATATTGCCAGTCTAAAATTTAGTCATTTAGTAAAAATATAAAGGTGGAGGGTATGTATTACAAGAGTTTGAACAGCAGGGGCTGGTTGAGGCACATCAATATGAAGATTTGAAAGAAGACACAGGAAAAAAAGAGAAATCCCCAACTTTCCCAATCACACGACAGTCAACAAATGGAGAAAAATTATAACAATACCATGATACTACAAACCAAACCAAAAAGTTTATCTTTCAACTAACCAGATATCCATGCAATAAACTTTATGCGACATTAATTTTTAGCTCCACTGGCCAAAGGCCAGCGGGCTTATGTCATGGCCTGTTGTCCGTCGTGCGTCCGTCCGTCCGTCCGTTAACTTTTTTTTAAAACGTCTTCTTCTCTGAAACTACCCATCCAATTTTGATGAAACTTCACAGAAATGATCCTGCCATGGTCCTCTTTAGAATTTCTTGAAAGAATTTAATTCCTTCAAAAACTCTGGTTGCCATGGCAACAAAACTGAAAAATTTTGAAAATCTTTGAAAATCTTCTTGTCTGAAACCGTAAGGCCAAGGGCTACCAAATTTGGCATGTAGCTTTATCTAGTGGACCTCTACCAAGTTTCTTCAATTTATAGCCCTGGGGTCAAAATTGGCCCCGCCCCGGGGTTACAAGTTATACATGGGCTTATTTAGGGAGAACTTTAAAATTCCTCTTCTACCTAGCCATAGGGCCTAGAGCTACCAAATTTGGCATGTAGCTTTATCTAGTGGACCTCTGCCAAGATTGTTCAAATTATAGCCCTGGGGTCAAATTAGGCCCTGCCCGGGGGTAACAAGTTTTACATGGGCTTATATAACAAGTTTTACATGGGCTTATATAGGGAGAACTTTAAAATTCTTCTTTGACCTAGCCATGGGGCCTAGGGCGACCAAATTTGGCATGTAGCTTTATCTAGTGGACCTGTACCAAGGGTGTCCAAATTATAGCCGAGGGTCAAATTTGACTTCGCTCCGGGGGGTTAACATGTTTTACATGGGCGGGCTTATATAGGAAAATCTTTCGCATCTAGCTATAAGGGCTAGGGCTATCAAATTTTGCATTTAGCTTTATCTAGGGGGGTCTCTATCAAGGGTGCCCAAATTGAGAAAAATTTGAAAATCTTCTTGTTTATAACATTCAAGAACTGAATTATTTGGTATGGAGCTTTATATTGTGGACCTCCACCAGGATTCAAATAATTATAGCTTTGCGATCAAAATTGGCTTTGCCCATGGATCACAACTTTCTCGTAGGATTAGATAGAAAAATGTTTGCATGTCCTCGTGTTTGAAATCAATTTGCTGAATATTGTAATGTTTGGCTTGTAGTGTTTTTACTTAATAGCCAGTGGAGCGATACAGGGCCATCATGGCCCTCTTGTTAATATTCCACAGATATTTACAGAACAGCATGTGTTACATATGATTGAGAATAACATTAATTTTGTGTGATGTTAAATTTTATGTCATTTTAAACTTATTTCAAAGATGTGAATAGAGTTTTTTTTCCATGAGTAGCAATATAAATTAAGCAAAGCCCCAATACAGGGGACATGCATATTTTGCAAAATGAGTATCTAAAAGATTCCAAAGACAAGCTACATTTAGTATTCGTACAGTTGTAAGTTCGAATCTGGTCTTTGCCAAAGCTAATCATAGGGATTTTCAAATGTCATAGCCATATCTTATGCATTTTCCCCTTGTAAATAAATGTGAAATAGGGCAAATGAACCAGCTCAATTGTATACATAGCTGAATTCATGTTTGTTGTAGTTAGAAATAACAAAAACCAACAAATCAGACATTAGAAGATAAATATAATACATACATAGTATTGTTGTATATCAAAAACATCGCCAAGGGTTGACATTCTCCCAACCTCACTAGTTATTTTTGATATACCAGAAGACTATGCGCGTATCATATAAATATAATATAAACATACCATGGAAATTTCAAAGTCAAAAAGAAAATGCTTGAAGTTAACAAACCCAGGAGAAATAATGCATGTTTTTGTAAATCCAAATTGAAAGCATTTGCAGGCAACAAATTAAATGTAGCTCAAATGGTGACGTTTGTCTTTCATAGGGTATAAAACATTGTGGGAAAAGGAGAAAATGCTGTATACCAGCATTTTCTCCTTTTCCCACAATTTTAATAAATCTTGAGATTCAGGGTCATTAAGACTTGGGATTGTGTGGTTGAGGGTTAAAAAGGCATATTTCCAAGCAAGAAAAGTGGAGAAATTTTTGCAACCTTTGGGGTCACTGGTGTGGCAAAAACAAATGAAGTCAACTCTTCACCAAACAACAAATTTCGGACTTGTTGAAATTAAAAGCATTTGCAGACGACATGTTAAATTTGGCTCACACGATTGAGCTTTTGAAAGAAAAGAAAACATTGTGGGAAAAGAAGAAAATGTTGGTTACCA
The DNA here is from genome assembly GCA_946811185.2 of Hippopus hippopus. NCBI lineage: Eukaryota > Metazoa > Mollusca > Bivalvia > Cardiida > Cardiidae > Hippopus > Hippopus hippopus. The sequence continues at coordinate 46,922,382 of OX328104.1, read as the reverse complement.
GCATTTTCTTCTTTCCAAACAATGATTTTGAAAGCTTTCTTCCTCAGGGTCATTAAAACTTGGCATTGTGTGGTAAAGGGTTAACTCTTTACCATTTACCAGACAACAAAATTTCTAAGCCAATACTGAAAGAATTTGCAGACGACAAATTGAATGTGGCTTAATCGAAGGAAATTGTCTTTAAGTCTGTGCCACACGGCAACATTTTAGAAGTTCAAATTGAAAGCACTAATGTTGTTGGCAGCAAAATAAATGTGACTCAAAATTTGAAATTTGTTTTGGGAAGTGAAGAAAACATAGTGGGAAAAGGAGAAAATGCTGGTTGCTCTCTTTCCACATTGTTTTCTAAAGCTATTTTCTTGTGTGTCATAAACACAGGGGAAGCTGTGTTGTAAAGGAAAAACATGCAACAGAAAGCACATGCAATACACATCCACAAACATGCACATGTAGCCCGTTTCTTACTTTAAATTTTACTTCACTTATATGTGAGACAGATTTCACAGTCTGAAAATTTTGGAAGAATTTAAATGGATCATCTTTGACAAAATACTGGAAAAACATTGTCAAAATATACATGTATATATACAAATATCATGCAAAATAAAAGCTATATATGACTAATTATTGATCAAATTTCCTCAGCATAATTAACTCAGCATAAAAGTTTTAGCCTAGTCCAAAATGAAAGCATTTGCAGACAACAACTTAAAGATAGCTCAAATGATGAAATTTGTCCTTTATAGGATAGTAAACATAGTGGGGAAAAAGGAGAAAATGCTGGTTACCAGCATTTACTCCTTTTTTCCACAATGTTTTCAAAAGGATTCTACTTCAGGGATGTTGAAACTTGGGATTGTGTGGTAAGCCTTTAAATGTGCATTATATAGCCCATGATAACAGCATAGCACCAGTCCTTTAGCTTTGAAAAAATGTATGCAAATTGAAGCATGAAAAAAAATATATGAGCCGTGCTCTGTGAAAAGGGGGCTTAATGCATCTGCGAAAAGTATCGACCCAGGTCAGCCTGCACAGTCTGCGCAGGCTGACCTGGGCTGAAACTTTTCGCTATTGGTCAATTTTCTGTTTGTCAAAGGACCAGTCTACTTCACGATTAAGTCGGTTATTTAAAAAAGTGGCTGTCACGGATCCATAATTATGTGATGATTTGGGGCGGTATCATGTACCAATGTGATGCATTAAGCCCCCTTTTGCCAGAGCACGGCTCATATGTCTGATTCAAAACATGAATCAGTAATAAACATTTTAATACTTTCAGCTCCAAAGGCAAAAGCAGGTTTTTTGCAGATGGCATAGATCAAGATCAGACAGAATCTGCAATCTGATCTTAGATCTGTACCATCTGCTTATTTAGTCAAGCTTAACATCAGTAAAAAGTAAACAAAGCTGGTGTTAAAATACATTTAAATAGAAATCATAACATTAAAAAGTATGAAAATTATTGTAAAGATGACAATCTGTTATTATACTGTTGGTACGAGTGATAGTTGCTGATAGAAAATTGAGTTTTAAACCTAGGTTAAAAGTTGTCAGGTCACTTTATCTTTTGTTTACTTTTTGCCTGATATCAAAATTCATTTTTCTGCCAGCAATTAACACATGGACCAAACATACGATAACAGATTGTTCTTGTCACAATAATTTCCATATTTCTAAAAGGAATGATTTTGATTTAAATGAATTTTTACACCTCAGTTACTTTTGGCAGCTACTGGGCTTTTAAACCAAGGGTTCTTTGCATTAACCCTACACCAAACAACAATCTTTAGAATTGTCCAAATTGAAAGCATTTGCAGACGACAAACAAGACTCAAATAACAGAATTAAATTTAAAGGGGGAGAAAACATTGTGGGAAGTGGAGCAAATTTTAAAAAGCCTATTCGTGAAAACTTGAGATTGTTTGGTAATGGGTTAAATGCAATTTAGGCAAGTCCAAAATTTCATAATCTTGTGAAAGATTAAAGTACAGCAGCCATCACTGAAACCCATGACACTTTGCATACAAGGTAAACATACCAATGAACCAAAGCAAGAAGTGTATGACTGAAAGTTATTTGATCACACAATGGTATTAAATCTTTCCTCAGGCTTACATGCTATCTGAATTAGCAGTGACCAAATTTGATATCATCATTTAACTCTGCACCAAACTTCAAAATTCCAAATTGAAAGATTTGCAGACGACAACATAAATGTAAATGAAAAACTGAAATATGTTTTGGAGGGGTAGAAAGCATTGCTGGAAAAGGAGAAAATGCTGGTTGCCAGCATTTTCTCCTTTTCCCACAATGTTTTCAAAAGGTTTCTTTATCAGGGTAGTTAAAAGTCAGGATTGTGCAGTGAAGTGTTAACTATGCAAACACTATGATCAGCCACCCTTTTCCATCAAATCCCTGCCATTGAAATCTTAACCAAAAGACCAGCTGAATTATAGCATTGTCCAAATTGAGAGCATTTTGCAGAAATCAGATGAAAATTGATGCAAAAGAATGGATATGTCTTTTATAGATGAAACAAAAAACTTTGTGTGAAAAAGGCTCAATGCTGTTTATCAGCATTTTCTTCTTTTCCGTCAATGTTTTTCAACCCTTTTTTAAGAGCAGTGGATATTGCAGGCATTTACAGCTTTCTTGTTTAGTTTAAAAGAGCAAAAAATTGCTGTTTAAGATTCGTTTAATTTCTCACCAAACAACAAAATTTTGGACTCAACCAAATTCAAAGCATTTGCATAGGACAACGTTTATGTAGTTCAAATGATCATTTCCATTTTTGATAGGGTAGAAAACTTTGTAAGAATGTTTCAGTGTTTTCAAAAGCCCTCTTGCATAATGTCAAGGTTAAAACTCAAGATTGTTTAGTAAAGGGTTGATCACTTCAGAATGCTAAATGGTCCATAAATGGAGAATAATGAATTTACAGAGCAAAATTGCTTAAGAATTTATTTCTCACCATTCTTCTGATCTGTTCGTCTAGTTTAAAGTAAAACCGTTCATCCAGCAGCTCACCATAATCACATTCTCCTTCCTCCTGCAAAAATGGAAGAGACCAAAAGTCAAACAAGAGCATCGCATACGTGTGCCAACACTCGGCTGCAGTTGCTTGATTTTCAGTGAAAAATCTAAAGTTGAAAAAAGGGGCATAACTTCACTTTGTTGGTTACCTGCCCTTGTTGTGTGGGTTCCCCTTATGATAGTTAACATCTTGTCTAAGTTTGAATTAAATATCTTCAGTGATGAAAGAGATATTATAGAATGTCAAAGTTTTTGAAAATGCCAAAGTTTTTGCAAGACAATGCAGACACATACCACAACACCAGGGCTACGACAATACCTTGACAATTTTTTTTTTTAACAGCTGAGGTAAAAATAAATTTTTTCCTCAAATTTTTTACTTGTCCATATTGAAGGCAATTGTAAGGGGCAAACTTAATGAAACGTAAATCAAATAATGGTAGTTGTCCTGAAAACTACGGAAAACATTATAGGAATAGGATGAAATGCCAGCTATGAGCATTTTCCCAATTTCCAAAACATTTTCTTCTTCAGTGTTGTAATAAACACAAATGACAGGATTTATCCAAGTAAATACAGAAAACATTGTGGGCAAAATACAAAGTGCCTGTTTCCAGCATTTTCTCCTTTTCTCCACAATGTTTTCTTCCTCAGGGTGAAAAACACAGAATCCTCTGATAAAATATTCACTCTTTACCACACAAGTAAAATGGTGACTTTTCCAAATTGAAAGCATTTGCAGACAACAGTGTAAATGTGGCTCAAATGATGTAATTTTGTCTCTGATAGGGTAGAAAACATTGTGGGGAAAAAGGAAAAAGTACTGCTTACCAGCATTTGCTCCTTTTCCCACAATGTTTCCATAAGGCTGCTTCCTCAGGTCATTAAAACTCTGAATTATGTGGTAAATAGTTAGATGCTGATACTTTACATACTGTTGGTGAGCATACATGCATCAAACATGCAAAGGTTCTTTGAGCTTTGACATGATGAAAACAGTTACCGTACTAAATTGTAAAAAATTAAAAAGCATGCGAAATACTCTCACCTGCCCACAAGCATCTTTTAGGTAACCATTCCAGTTGGAAATCTTGTTCTGCAAAAAGGCATACATTTGTTGTAACACATGAGAAAATGCTTGATTTTCAGTGAATATTCTAAGTCAGAAAAGGGGCATGAATAAGTATCAAAATACTTTGATGTATACCTGCCCCTGTTGTATAGGTTCCTCTAAGACAGTTACTAAATTGTCTACCTTTGAAACAAATATCTTCAGGAATAACAAAGATATTATAAAATGTCAAGGTTTTTGCATGACAGTGCAGACAACAACAGGGCCATGTCAATACTTCGAAAATTTCTTCGAAAACAGCCCAGCTAAAAATTGTATTTGCAGTTCTGACAGTTTTTCAACTCATCTGTTTATGGTATACAGGAAAATCTCTCAAGGTTTCCTGTAGGATTAGTTCCCTTTGATATTACCTAACAATGCCTTTCTTAACTAACCCTGACAAAGATTACTTTTGACAGCATTGTGGGAAGAGTAGAAAAATGCTGGAAAACAGCATTTTATTTTTCCCTTCAACATTTTCTTCCCATTGAAAGACAAAAACCATCATTTGAGCCTTGTTTTATTAGTCATCTGTAAATGCTTTCAACACTGACATGTCTAAAACTTTGTACAATGGTAAAGGGTTAATCTTCATACCAAATGTAGAACAAGAGCAACACATGTGGGTGCCAACACTACATTGGAGTTGCACGAAAATTTTACGTCAAAAAAGGGGCATAACTGTGTCAAAATACTATGATGGTTTTCAACCCATCTTGTATAGGTTCCCCTTTTGATAGTTAACAACTTGTCCAAGTTTGAAGCAAATATCTTCTGTAATTATAGAGATATATAAAATATCAAAGTTTTTGCACCTTGAAGATGACAAAACTACAGCAATATCTCAATAATTCCTTCAAAAACAGCCAAGCTATAACAACTTACAAAAAATGTGACAGCAGTTCTGAAACTTTTAACACTCACTTGTCTATGGTATTCTACCAAATCCCGTAAGGTTCTGTGTACTTTTGGCTCCCCTTTGATATTAAACTTTTTATTCTTCAGCTGATCTATCATATAGTGCCTTACTCTGTCCTCAGCCCTGCAAGACAATAACTCTTTACTACACAACAATATTTTGGAAAACATTTGCTTATGAGATATTAAATATTGCTCAAATAAAGAGATTTGTAAAAAATGTAAAAACAGACATTACCAGCATTTTTTCTTTTCCCCCAATGTTCTCAAAAACCTTTCTACCTCTTGTTAAAACTTGGTATTGTGTGGTAAATGGTTAGGGGTTGACAGATAGATTATGTATATTGTATGTGTACTTGAGCTTGACTATACGAATTTGACTTTCTCTACTCTACTTTCAGTTTTTGGAATAAACAACTACATTAATTGACACATGCAATGATGCAGAAATTGTTCAAGATGAACATCTTAACCCTCTACCACACAATGAAGAGTTTTAGACCGGCCTGCATAGCTCAAGTGGTAAACATGAAGTCTTGAGTCATTTGAGGGTGTAGGTTTAAGCCCCATGGCTGGCCATTTAAAATTACTAATAGTCTTGAATAACACATTGAACCAAGGTCCCGTGTGACGGTGCTATAAACCGAGCACATTAAAGAACTAGGATAACTTAGGATGGGTTTTGCCCTTTATCTTGCATTATGCCAACTGAAAAAATTGTTAACAAAACTAACAGCCTTCAGGGGGTGTCTGCCATACGTGCAACCAGTAACGACAATAATAAAACGCAAATTCAATCAATCAAGAGTTTCAATGACCCTGAGGTTTTTGAAAGCACTGTGGAAAAAAAGAAAATGATGGTAACCATTATTTTCTTCTTTCTCCACAATGTTTTTTTTAATTGTATGAAAGACAAATTTCATCATTGAAGCTACTTTTGAATTGTTGTCTGCAAATGAGCCATGCCCTGAGAAAATGGGGGTTTAATACATCTCAGGGATGCATTTTACCCAGGAAGTCATCACATAATTATAGATCCATAAAATCTGTTTAGTCTAACAATTGACTTGATCTGGAGGTAAAATGAACCTTTGACATGTCGAAAATTTATCAGAAGTAAGTTTCGCCCCAGGTCAGCCTTTGTGGATTGCCCAGGCTGACCAGGGCCACTACTTTTTGCAGATGCATAAAGCCCCCTTTTCACAGAGCATGACTCAGATGATTTTGATTTGGACAAATTTGTATTTTGTTGTGTGGGAAAGAGTTATCTTACCTGAATGACAATGTATATCCGAATCTACTCTCACTCACTCGGATCAGGAAAGTTCCAGTCGCCTTGTCACGCAGTAACTGTTCAGATTGACTGAAAAACACACATAAAACATTATCACTAACAGCCAGCAGTAGTTGTCTTGCTAGATCTGTGGGGTCCGTATTCACCGAGCATTCTTCAGATTATCCTTAGTCTTATGCTGCAATATTTTCTATAACTGAAAGCAACACAACTTCTGATTGGCCAAACTATTTGGTCTAGGCAATCAGAAGTTGTGTTACTTTCAAATTTAGAAAAATCTTGAGAATTAGATGAAAACTACTGTTAAGAATGGTTGGTGCATACAGACCCAGACCATTTGTCAAAACATTGCATTTAATTACTTCTCCTTTTGCCTCAGTTTTTTACTTAAATAAGATGAAAAAATGCTATTAAAGAATACTTGCTTAGTAATAACCATTTACCACCATATCCTACTTCTAATGACCCTGAGGAAAAACGCTTTTAAAAAACATTGTGGGAAAAGGAGAAATGCTGGTAACCATGCTAGTTTCTCAAAATATTTTTTACCTTATCAGAGAACCACAGCTCATTTGTCCCAATTTTAAATTTGTCATTCTGCAGTAACTTTCAATTTGCAGTCAGCAATTAGTTTTTTTTGGGAAAAGGTTAATCCTTTACCACACAATCCCTGTGTCAACCACATGGTGGAAGAAGGCTTTTGAAAACATTTTGGGAAAAGGAAGAAAATGCAGGTAACCAGCATTTCCTCATATTCCCAAAATATTTCTTACCTTTTCAATGACAAATTCCACTGTTTAAGCAACATTTGATTTGTTGCCTGTAAATGCTGTCAATTATGACAAGTCTAAAATGTTACCATTTGGTAAAGAGTTAACCACTTTTTATTGCAGGCCAAGCCCTAGTAGCACAGTTGGAAGTGTATAGGATTTGAGAACAGGGGGTTCAAACTCTGGTTTGAATCCCCTGCTCAGTCTCTTTCTTTCTGAAGATTGATGATAGTCATTGCAGCAAAATTCATTCCTCTCACAGCTGATCATTGTTCCGACAATGGTTATGTGAGAAAGCAGCCAGTGGCTTGGAAAGAATATTGTGCAAAGTACTAGAAACAGAAGCTCATGGAGAGCATGGATAGGTTCACAGGCCGCTGTGATATAACTGAAAATATTTTGAAAATGGTATTAAAAACCAGACAATCAATCAATAAATTTATTCCAGATTTGGAAACAAGACAAAACATTTGTGTACCTTCTTGAAATGACTCCATGGAACCAGGCAGCGATAAAATTGTCCTGGTCGGGATCATAAATCTGAACTGCCTGAGTTTCCTGAAACCACCGAACTGACGCCTGTTTTAAACCGGGATGAGCGCTGGATCTTACAGGAACAAACTCATCATCAGAGAAGTCGCTCTCACTGTCGTCATCCGGCTGTCATGAAGACATACAAATCAATCATTGGTTAACCCATTATTGAACAATCCTACCTTTTATGACCCAGAGGAAGAAAGCTTTTGAAAACATTATTGGAAAAGGAGAAAATGCTAGTGATCAATGGTTAACTCTTTACCAAAGCATTTGCAGAAGACAAATAAAATGTAGCTAAACTGATTATTTCTGTCTTTGACACGTTAGAAAACATTTTGGGAAAGGGAGAAAATGCTGGTTACCACAATGTTTCTTGAAGCCTTCTTCCCTACGGTTGTTAAAACCAACAGTCTCTTGTTTTATGACCCACAGGAAGAAGGCTTTGAAAACATTATGGAAAAAGGAGTAAATGCTGCTTACCAAGGAGACATACAAATCAATCCTTGGTTATTCCTTTACTAAATAGTCTCATGTTTTACGACTGTTTTACGAAAGGCTTTTGAAAAAGTTATGGGCAAAGGAAAAAATGCTGGTAACCAATGGAGACATACAAATCAATCATTGGTTAACTCTTTACCATATGACAGAATTTTGGACTCGACCACATTGAAAGCATTTTTAGACAACAAATGTAGTTAAACTGATTATTTCTTTCTTTTACAGGTTTGAAAACATTGTGGGAAAGGGGAGAAAATGCTGGTTACTAGCATTTTCTCATTTTCCTACAATGTTTTCAGAAGCCTTCTTCCTCAAGATCATTAAAACTCGTGAACATATGGTAAAGAGTTAACTCATTACCAAACGAAAATATTTTAGGCTTGTCCAAATCAAAAGCATTTGCAGACGACAAAATGAAAGTGACTGAAAATTTGAAATTTGTTTTGTGAAGGGTAGAAAACATTGTGGGAAAAGGAGAAAATGCTGGTTACCAGCATTTTCTCCTTTTCCCACAATGTTTTCTAAAGGCTTCTTTCTCAGGGTCGTCAAAAGTAGGGATTGTGTGGTAATGGGTTAACCCTTTGACGACCCAGGGGAAGAAGGCTTTTGAAAACATTATGGGAAAAGGAGGCAATGCTGGTGACCAATGGAGACATACAAATCTATCATTGATTAATCCTTTACCGAACAGTCTTGTGTTTTACAATCCAGAGGAAGAAGGCTTTTGAAAACATTATGGGTGACCAGCATTTTCTGCTTTTCCCACCATATTTTTTACCCTTTTTCAAAAATATAAAACCCCATCATTCTGATTTTTTATCTGCAAATGCCAAAAATGTGAAATACTTTAAAATTTTATCATCCGATGAAAGTGTTAGAGGGCCTTTAACAAGCTTGAATGTTTTTGAGACCAGTGTAGATTAAGGAAAGACTGCACAAAATAAGCAGTCTAATCTAAGATCTTTGCAGTCTGATTTGTCAAGTTGTTTTGGAAGAAACCAGCCTTCTGCCTCAACATCTACCGGTATGTCTTTTTCCATGATTGGAAATGTTCATTTTATTCATTAGCAGCTCAGGTCTTGGGATGTTAAAAGCAACTTCATGTACTTATCAAAACATTGCAGGCAAATGCTAGATTGCTGTCTGATTTTCGATCCCTTTTGTGAAATAGCCTTGCCTGTACAACACTGAGATTGCAAAAGTTAACCATTTACTATACAAACATAATTGAGCCATGCTCTGTGAAAGGTATCTACAAAAAGTGTCCACCCAGGTCAGCCTGCACAGTAGGTGCGGTTGACCTGGGTCAAAACTTTTTGCATTTGGTCCATTTTCTGCATCTCCAAGGACCATTCTGCCTCATGATTTGGCCGGTTTTTGGACAAAATGATTTTATGGATCCATAATTGCATGATGAATTGCATGGTATATTCCCAGAGCACGGCTCATATATAAATATCCCTGCTTCATTTTTATCATAGATAAGAAAAAAATTAGAAGTATTAATTAACACTTTACCACACAATCCAGACTTTAAACAACCCTGAGGAAGAAGCCTTTTGAAAGCATTGTGGGAAAGGAACAAATACTGTTAACACGCATTTTCTCCTTTTCCCACAATGTTTCCGGTAGAAAAATTTTATCCTTTCAAAAACAAATTCGTCATTGAATTCCCATTTAAACTGTCGTCTGCAAATGCTTTTAATTTGGACAAAATTACAATTTTCTCATGTAGTAAAGAGTAAAACATATAAGAACTTCCTACCTGTGTTCCAAAGTCCACAAATTTCCGGGTTGGTTCTAGATATTCTCTCTTGTCAGCTGTAGCTATAGAACCTCCAGGAGAGTACAGTCCACCAGGAGGGAATTGTGGGACAGGGGGTGGGGGGGCCACAGACATTATACTGTCTTGACGACGACCAAAGAAACCTACATCAGAAAGTCAACTGACATTAAGTATTCAGGAAGTATGAGCAATGATGTAGACATATTGCGTGGTTTCTACTGATGACAATTTCTGAAACTAATATAATGAGCATATTTCTCATTTTTTTTCAAAGTTTAACTAAGTCACACTCTGTAAATATGGGTAAACTTACATTTTGCATAGAAAGATGTTGAATCTTTGGCAGATCAGAAAATTGTACTTTAATATTTGCAGATGACAATTTCAGTTTTACTCAAATAATGACATTTGTCTTTGAAAGGGTGAAAAAAAACATTGAAACATTGTGGGGAACAGACAAAATGCTAAATATTAGTATTTTCTCCTTTTCCCATAATGTTTTCAAAAGTCTTTTTCTTTTACTGATCATGAAAACAATGAATTAGCATGTTAAGAAAAACTTACTATCTGGGATATTTTTATCATTTTTCAGAGCAGTCTGTTGTCGGGCGGACATCTGCATGGAAAGTCCTTGTATCTGTGTGAGCAGGCCGTGAATTTTCTCAGCTTGTTGTCGTGCAATCTCTAGTTTTCTTGCTGCTCTCCTGCGACCCAATAACCCTCTCGCAACTTTCTGTGTAACATAAATTTATACATCTTAGATATACTTTATTACATATACACATACATGTATCTTGTAATACAAAAATATTTTACCATACCTGTGGTCATGTTACTTGTATGATAATAACCCACATAGAATCTAACAAAAGCAATCTTCTAAGATTTCTAGAAAAAAATATTGAGAACAAAAAGAGATTGCACACATACGATAATAAGAAACCCCAACTTATATATTACATGTACCTAGAGGGGTCACAGTCATACAAAGTCATTTAAGCCCATGCTCTGTGAAAAGGGGGTTTACCGCATCTGCAAAAAGTATTGATCCAGGTCAGCCTGGACAATCCACACATGCTGCCTGGTTCAAAACTTTTGCTATCAGTCAATTTTATGCATGTCAAAGGACCAGTGTACCTCATGATTCAGTTGGTTGCAAAATTGAATTTGTGGATCCATAATAATGTGATGAATTGCTTGGTATCATGCATCATGGAGATGCATTTAACTCTTTACCAAACAACAAAATTTTAGACTGGTCCAAATTGAAAGCACTTGCAGATGATAAAATAAACGTAACTCAAAAATTGAAATTTGTTTCCAGCAGGGTAGAAAACACTGTGGGAAAAGGAGAAAATGCTGGTTACCAGCATTTTCTCCTTTTCCCACAATGTTTTCAAAAGGCTTCTGTCTTAGGGTCGTAAAAACCAGGGATTGTTTGGTAAAGGTGTTAACCCCCCTTTTGCCAGATCATGGCTCATATGTATTTCTCAACAAACAAGAAAGTTCTGAAATACAAAAGCAAAAAACCTGTGAAAATATTGTTGAGAAAGAGAAGAATTATGAGCAATTGCTTCTTTTCCCAAAATATTTTCCAAATAATTGCAAACATTTATATTCCCAAATATTTTTTATACAATTACAAACATTTATGTCTATTTTCCTTTCCTTCAAAAGCCTCTCTTTAGCATAATTTGTATTAGTTTCAATTAATAGTTACATCTTTTACTTAGGAAAAAACTGTCCTTGGAAAAAAAAATACCTGTAAGACAATGGCAGATTTACCCATCCTAGCGAGGATGTCAGCTATCTGATCTATATGGTAATATTTTAGGAACACCTTGGTTTTACCAACTTGCCAGCCCTGGATCCCTGTAGCCTTCAATATCTTTACACAGTTTTCTCTGGTACCCTGTAGATCTGGTTTACACAGAATCACCTTGTACCTGTCACAGAAAGAAAGGAAATAAGCCTTTGTCTCTAAATTTCTGGGCCCATGCTCCAAAAAGAAGAGCACCGCATCCCAGTGCCAACGTGTGGCTGCAAATGCTTGATTTTCAGTGAAAATTCTAAGTCAACAAAGGGGCATAACTGTGCCAAAACATTTTGATGCTTACTTGCCCTTGTTGTATAGGTTTTGATGGTGAACAAGTTACCAAAGTTTGAAGTAAATATCTTCAGTAATAACAGAGATATAATAAAATGTCAAAGTTTTTTCACAACGATGATGCTAGGACTACAGCAATACCTCGATGTTTTCTTCAAAAACAGCCGAGCTAACTAGTTCTCATGCTCGACTAAATTCATGCTTTATCCTTTACCAAACAGATAGATGTTTTGACAAAACTGAAGTTGAGTGTATTTTGAAAACATCTTTGGAAAGGAAGACAATGTTAGTAACCAGATGACAGTACAAGAAAAATGACTTAAATGAAGGAACTTGTCATTGGATGAAAAATGCTGTTGGTAAAGAAGAAAAGGCTGTACCAATCACAAAAAGGAAAACAAACTAGAACTGTCGCAAAGCGGATAAAAAACCCCGACCAGCTCATTGTCACCAAAGCAGCACAATGAGAGAACAGAAACGATTTTCAAAACAAAGATCACCTGTGACCTTGACTTGTGGTGTCCGTAGTTGTGAGGTAGTGCGTCAGCCTTGTAACCATGAGATCCCGAGTTCGATACCCGGGAGCGGGTGTCAACATTGGGATCTTTCATTGGCCCACACATTCGGCGCGAGTACTGGTGCAGTTCCCAGGAAGCAGAATCGAGAGAGATTAGTATAAGTTGTAAGAACTTGTTTCTCAATCAATGTAAAATAAATATGTTTAAACTAAACCTTGACTTTTGACCCTTGTGACACAAGAACAAAAGGACACTTTCTTGAATCATGGGCAACACTTGTATAAAGTTTCATGATCCTAGGTCAAACCGTATTTAAGTTAGAGCACAGAAAAGATTTTCAAACAAAGTTATTCAGCAACCTTGACCTTGGGCCCATGTGACCCAAAAACAATAGGTCACCTCCTTGGATCATCGGCAACACTTGCATAAAGTTTCATGGTCCTAGGTCAAACAGCTACTGAGTTAGTAGGCACCACCTTGGGTCAGGAGCAACAATTATTGTATAAAGTGTCAAGGTCCTAGGTCAAATGGCTTCTGAGTTAGAGCATGGAAACGAAAAAGTTAACATATGGACGGATCGACGGATGGATGGATGGATGGATGGGCAGAGAGACAGACAGACATGGTGAAACCAGTATACCCCCCTCTACTTCGTAGGTGGGGTGTATAAATACTGAAGTGTCAAAGACACATCTCATCTTGTTGAAACTAGATACCCTTGTTGTGTTGTCAACTTTTTAAATACAAGATAAAATATTAAACTCATCCATGTCAATGGCATTTTGTAGACAACAAATTAAGATGTAGCTCAAATGAAAGGACTTGTCTTTGAAAGGGTAGAAAACATCATGTGAAAATGCTGTTTACCACCATTTTCTACCTTTCCCACAATGTTTTTAAGAGCTTTCTTCCTCAAGAACATGAAAATGCCAGATCTTTTGGTAAAGCATTAAACAATCACACTTACTTGTTCACAAATTCTGAGAATGCTGGTCTAACTGCGAACCCTTCTCGTCGTATCTTGGTTGTTTCCAACATGCCTGTGTACAGTAACTATAGAGAGAAAGAGGAAATTGTTTTTCTATGTGATGTTACTTGTTCGATTTATGTTTAACACAACTTTCATCAGTATTCCAGCTATATCATGGTGGCCAGTACACCTGTCCATGCATTTCTGGAGTTTTTTTTACAAGCACTTTGCACAACCCTTTTATCAAGCCACTGGGTGCTTTTACAGTAAACGAAAATTGAAACTCTGTTCTACAGTGGGAGAGAAATGAGTCTTAAGGGAACGACTATGTGACAAGTGTTTGGAAAGAGTTTGTTGTTAAGCTTCAATACGAACGCACAACCCCTGAAGTACAAGCCCTGTAGATGTGCATTTACCACTCAGTCATTGTGGCTCAGACATTTTCCTTGGAAATTATTCTCTCTTTATAGAAAGCCAAATTTTGGACTTGATCAAACTGAAAGCATTTGCAGACAACAAAGCAAATGTAGCTCAAATGATGACATCTGTCTTTCAAAGGGTAGAAAACATTGTGGGGATGGGAGAAAATGCTGTTTACCAGCATTTTCTCCCATCCCCACAATGTTTTCAGAGGCCTTCCTCTTCAGGATCATCAAAAATTGCGGTTGTGTGGTAAAGGATTAAATCAAGTGGGTAAAAATGTGCTTACACACCAATTTAATCTTTTATGAGACAACCCTTCCTTTTAACACCCCTGAGGAAGACAGTTCTAGAAAATATTGTGGGAAAACGAGAAAATGCTGGCAACCAGTGTTTTCTCCTTTTCCCACAATAACTTTTGCCTTTTCAGAGCCAAGTCTTGTCATCTGAGGCATAGTTATTTTGTTGTCTGTAAAATACTTTCAATATGGACTAGTCAACAATTTTGCCAGCGGCTAAAGAGTCAATAGTTGAGCCCTGCTCTGTGAAAACGGGTTTTAATGCATCTGCAAAAAGTAACGACCCATGTCAGCCTGTGCAGTTCATGCATGCTTACTTGGGTCGAACTTTTTGCTATTGGTCAGTTTTCTGCATGTCAAAGGACCAGTCTACTGCATGATTTAGTCAGTTGTTACAAAAAAGATTTTGAATGGAACCAAAATTATGTGATGCATGATGGAAATACATAAAACTCTCTTTTGCTAGAGTGCAGATCATTTACAGACAGTGAGTCTCAAACCTGTTGTTGTATGTATTTGGAGTCAAAAGTCCCTGGAGCTTTGACGTGGTTGGGCTTCAGACATCGGACAAATATTGGGGTGGAGGCCATCATTCTTTCCATTAAGATCTGTAGTGAATTCTGAAAAGATAACGAGTCCAAATGCTAACTCTTAACCCTTTACCACACAATCCCGAGTTTTAAAGACCTTGCAGGAGAAGGTTTTAGAAAACATTGTACAAAAAGGAGATAATGCTGGTTATCAGCATTATCTCCTTTACCCACTATGTTTCCTACCCAGTCAAAGACAAATTAAATCATTTGAGCCACATTTGTCATCTGCAAATTCTTTCAATTTTGTAGAGTCCAAAACTTCATTGTTAGGTAAAAGTGCCTTTAAAAAGTACAGTTATCTTTGCAGCCAGTGTAGATAAAGATCAGACTGCACAAAACTAGCAGTGAGCTTAGATCTACACTGTCTGCTTTTCTGAAACACCATACAGTATATACTTGACCATAAGACACATTTTTTTCCCTAGAATTTTGAGCTTGAAGTAGGGGGAGTGTCTTACAAGTGCATAATCAAAAGACTTTGTGAAACTCCATCTGGAGAACATACTAACTTGCCAATCAACACAAAGCGATACTACACCTCAAGATCTAGTCACGCTGATGTAAAGCTTTAAGTGATTCAGTAATATTCGTAATTACTCTCAGTGTGAAGAAATAAAAGTTTAGAGCACACATTTTTTGTGTTGTCATTGTTATTTCAGCTTTAAATCTATTCCAGACTTAGCGATTATTGCTGTTGTTGTTGTATTCAGTTTATAATTCAGCCCTTGAGTTGACTGTAGTACATATTAAAGTATGGTGTATTGATTGACCCTTTTGATGATTCTAAAATTCAAAGGTGATTCAATACTTTGTTTCAAAATCAAATGCTTTAATTGGTAATTTTCGTCACTGACAACCTGATGATTACCTTAAACTGTGCCCCAACAGTCTTCTTTCTTTTTCTAGCAGCTTCTAGACTGGGTCTGTAGCCCTGCAAAGAGAAAATAATTAGATACAGTCTGACTTTAATCCTTCCTACAAATTTCAGACTCATTCAAATTCAAAACATCTGCGGACGGCATATTAAAAATTAGTACAAAAGAGCTTGAGCTCTCTCTGACAGGATAGAAAACATTATGGAAAAGGAGAAAATACTGGTAATCAGCATTTTCTCCTTTCCCACAATGTTTTCAAAAACCTTCTTTCCCAGGGTAGTGAAAACCCAGGATTGTTTGGTATAGGGTTAAGCAAAAAAGGATGAAATCTGAAACTCTGAAATTCTAGAAGATGTAATTATCAAATTAAATCTTCATTTAAATCATTTGGTTTTACTTCATGGTCAAAGAACAAGACAAAAATCACTCTGTAATACTTTGCTCTTTACTTCTCAGGACAAAATTTAAGACATGTCCTAATTGGGAGCATTTCCAGGTTAGCAGCATTTTTTTCTTTTCCCATAATGTTTTCAAAAGCCTTTTGCTTTAAGGTCAATGAAACATGGGATTGTTTGGTAAAACAATAAACCCAAACAAACATTTCTGGGGCAAGGTATGGTGAGTTGTTCTAAACACAGTGACTACCTAGTGACTACCTAGCTTTGTGACCACAGATTGCCCCCCAAACAAATTTTGTTGGAAGGATATAGAGAACAGTTGTATGGTGTTTATTGCCATTTTCAACATTATTTCAGTTGTATCGCTGCAGCCAGCACACCAATCAATGCTTTCTTGTAATTTCTATTACCAGTACTTCCTACAATATTCTTTCAAAGCCACTGACAACTGTTTGCTCTGCTATGTAAAAATCTTAGGTACCTTTTTAGTGGCTGTTTTTCTGGAAGACTTCCTGCCCTGGAAAGCCAAACTGCCTGTTCTAGTTATCTGAGCTACAAAACAAAAAAGATTACACATTTTTTATTCATGAAAGTCTCTTGAGACTACAAAGTATTCATAGTAACCCTTTACCACACAATCCTGAGTTTTAACAACCCTGAGACCTTCTGGAAACATTATGGGGGAGAAAATGCTGGTGACCACAACATCTTCTACCCTGTCTAAGACAGAAATCATCACTTCCACTAGATTTATTTTGTTGTCTGCAAATGCTTTCAGTTTGGTTAAGTCAAAATTTTGTCATTTGGTGGAGAGTTAAAATATTACCACCCAGAACAAATTTATTGTCTTGGAGCTTGTTTTTCTTGTTTTTGCTTTTACCCTTTATCACACAACAAAATTTTAGACCCAAAGCATTATGCAGGGGCTAAATTAAATGTGGCTAAAACTGAGGAACATGTCTTTATACGATACAAAACATTGTGTGGTTAATCAGCATTTTCTCCTTTTCCTACAATGCTTTAAAAGGTTTTCTTTTTTGGAAAGACATGAATGTGTGGTAAAGGGTTAAATATTTATCAAACAACAAGCTTTTTGACCTGTCCAAATCAAAAGTGTTTGCAGACGAAAAATTAAAAGTGATTCAAAGGATTGGATTTGTCTTGTAAGGGTAGAAAATTTTGTGGGGACAGGAGAAATGAAGGATTGTTTGATTCAGGGCTACAATTTAACTATATTGATGAGCTGATAAGATAGGATATGATGATGCCATTTAGGGTATATCTATATAGTCTGTTGTCACAATGCTAGAGCTTATCAAGGCATGAACATCTTTTTTGACCAACCAAATTGAGCAAAAACGAAAGTATCAGTCCCGAAATATATCACGGATAATTCTAATATAGTGCTGTTGCATATCAAAAATACAAGGTTGGGAGAATTGATGATTTTTGAGCCTTGGCGAGACAGTTATCAATTCTCACAACCGAAGAAGGTACTTTTGATATGTGACAACACTATGTACATATTATATTTATCTTTTAACGTGTGCTCTATTGGTTTTTACTACTTCTAATGACAACAAACACGAATTTAGCAGTACATGTAAATGGGCTCTATGTGCTGTTCTACAAATATCTGTAGTTATGGCTTGATGTACTGTTCTATAAAGATCTGTGGTACATCAAAAATGAATATGGCATTGGTGTTATCGCATGTATATTCGGTTAATTGAAAAATAAACAAGTTTCTAACATCATTTCATCAACTTAAATGCATTCTCAGGATAGAATTTCAAAAGGCATTAACTTTAAATCTTACAATTCTACATCAATAAAAAACAATGTATTTTAACCCTTGAAAGGCCAAATAAATCTGATGGACATTTTCAGACTAGAATAAGACCCAGATAATTGCAATGTTGTTGTTGCTTTTGTCTGTAGTGTTTCTGCAAAGTGAACAGTGTAGTTTTGTATACAGCTTTTTGCCTGTAGTGCTATAGAAAAGTGGACAGTGTAGATCAAAGATCAGACTGCATGTTTTGTGCATGTTTCTTGATCTACAATGGCCACAAAGGCAACAATAGTTGTGAAAGGCTCTTTAAAGGTTAAAAGACTATATCAAGTCTTTCACATCTTATGTTGATAAAGCAACATTATCTTCTAGACTTACCTTTAAATATGGCACATATCAATTCATTCTTGCTTGCCTGTAACATCTCCATGACACCAGGGGGTAGCGTGTCACGATTCTTCTCCAACCAACCATAAGCATCATATGTCACCTACACAAACAAAACACACACACATCTTTAACTTTTTACCACACAATCCCCAGTTTTAACGACGCTGATGATTGTTTTGTTTGTTTGTATAAGACTTTAACGCCACTTTATCAGCTTAGGTCATATCACAGTGGTCAGTGCACTGGGGTCAGTGAATTTTGAAATCAGGTAAAAGTAAACAAAAGATAGAGCTAACTGGCAACTTTTAACCTACTTTCAAAATTCATTTTTCTGCCAGCGACTAACACTTGGACCGACCATACAATAACAGATTGTCATCTTCACAATAATTTCTATACCTTTAAATGGTATAACTTAAATTTTAATGTATTTTAACATCCTCATTGTGTACTTTTCACCCCTACTGTGGCTTTAAACTTCATTTCAACTGTTTTCTCCAATTGATTTCTCTTTGACCAAGTCTAAAGATTCGTCATCTGGATGGAGTTTAAACTCTAGTACAAACCTCGCCTGCATAATGCTGGATAGTAAATCT
Organism: Hippopus hippopus; assembly: GCA_946811185.2. Taxonomy (NCBI): domain Eukaryota; kingdom Metazoa; phylum Mollusca; class Bivalvia; order Cardiida; family Cardiidae; genus Hippopus; species Hippopus hippopus. The sequence continues at coordinate 46,903,477 of OX328104.1, read as the reverse complement.
GTGATCTGTGCTGCTCTGAGAGGCTTTGTAATAAGACAACTTTCCAAAGTTTTTGTTGAATTTGGTCACTAGTGACTGAGGGGTGGCCTAAAATGTAAAGTAAAATATCTCATATAAGGTTAGCCCTTTATCATACAATCCACATTTTAACGATCTTGAAGAGGAATGCTTCTGAAAACATTGTGGGAAAAGGAAAAATGCTGGGAACCAGCATTTTTCCTTTTTCTACAATGTTTTCTACCTTACAAAACACATCTCATCAATTTAGCCACATGTAGCCACATTTAATTTGTAGTCTGTATACACTTTGGATCTGGAAGAGTCCAACACTTTGTCTTCTGCTAAAGGGTTAACACATCCCCCTACCCAAAAGCAACTATGAATATTTATTTGTAAAATATGGTTTTGATACTTTAACAAATAAACAAAAAACAAAAAATTCCAGCAGAGGAGGAGGATATTGCCTGGTACAAGTCTTTTACCCTTTACCAAAAAATTTGAGTTTTAACAACTCTGAGGTGGAAGATTTTTTGAAAACATTGTGTGAAAAGGAGAGTGTGCCTGTCACAGACTGGTTACCTGCAATTTCTCTTGTTCCTGTACTGCTTTCTATCATTGCCAAGACAATACACATCATTTATGTCACATCCAACTTACGAGGATCTTTAACCTTTTACAACACAATTACAAGTTTTAACAACCCAAAGGAAGAAAACTTTAGGAAACATTGTGGGAAAAGGATAAAATGCTGGTAACCAGCATATTCTCCTTTTTCCAAAATGATTTCTACCCTGTCAAAGACAAATTTCATCATTTGAGTCACATTTAAATTGTCATATGCAAATGCTTTCCATTTGGACAAGTCTACAATTTTTCTCATGTGGTAAAGAGTTAAGTGCTTTCAGTGTGGACAAATCCATTATTTTGTTGTTTTGTATAGAGTTGGATTTGTTGATAAAGGTAAATACAACCAAAACATTGTAAGTACTTAAGCCAATTAAAAACTGTTCTTACTTACTATAGGCTTGACTTACCCTTGGAAACATGCATTCTTCATCTAAAACTGTCAAAACACCAATCGGTTTGGCTAGGAAAAGATCCTGAAAAAAAATAAAAATTCTGGACTTGGAACTTGAATCTTTTTAATGAAAACACCCAAATCAGCCTATTGAAAAGTTCTTTACTGAACTTTATATTTGATTCATCCTCTGTGGAAAAGGGGGTTAAATGAATCTGCTAAAGGTATCAACTTACCAATAAAGTCCAGCCTGCCCAGTCAGCCCCGGCTGACCTGGGTCGAAATTTTTGCTATGGGTCAATTTTCATGTCAAAGAACCAGTTCACCTAAGTATCAGGCAGTTGTTAGACAAAACAAATTTTACGAACCCCCTTTTTCCAGGGCATAGCTCATTTACATTTCAAATAAAAAATTTGATCTGTCAAAGAACAACAAATACTCCCCACCATTTGCATTATAACTGGATTAGAAAACAGTTTCAAGGGCCATAACTCCTATATAGTTGACAAAGGTAAAAGGCAACTACTGGTGCACAAGTTTCCATAATGTGAAGGCTTATATTACAATTTTAGCCAAATTCACCCTTTTTCAGACAATCCTGAGTTTTAATGACCCAAGGTAAGAAGCCTTTTAAAAAATGTGGAAAAAGGAGAAAATGCTGGTCTCCTTTTCCCACAATGTTTTCTATCCCATCACAGCACATAATGAGCTTATTAAGCTCATTTGTATTAGTTTTGAATTTGTAAGCTGCAGATGTTTTGAATTTGGGAAAGTCTAAAATATGTTGTGTCAGAAAGGGATACTGCTCAGTATAGACTGTTGCAGGAGATGAGAACACAATATTGTATTTTTGGACAGACAGCCGGGTTCCAACATACACCTAGCCCCATAACTTTGTCGTGGGGGCTGTAATATGTACCTGTAACGGTTCCGGGACGTTTCGCCCCAAAACCATTTCCTCCCCTAGTCGTTTCACCCCCAAGACGTTCCCCCCTGGTCATTTCGCCCCCACTGGTCGTTTCGCCCCCCTGGTCGTTTCCCCCCTAGTCGTTTCGCCCCCTATACAAGATAAAACTGAATTGCACCTTAGAACTTTTATAATTTTTTATAGCAGGACAATGGTGATATGTGGAAAAAAATCAGAATACGGTCATGTATATTTTTTCAAACTTTAAACAGGTAAGTAAACATAGTTCGCAATTTCTTTTTTGGCATTTGCATAATTAAGACAATGAGACCCTTATCAAAAATTAAATTCTTATTTGTGTGGTAAAAGGTTAAAAGTTACATTTAAAAGAAAGCAAAAAGATTCTATTAATGAAAGAAACTTATCACCCTAACTTTACAACAACCAATTTTTCGGTTAACAGACAAAAAGCAAGAAGGTATCAAAAGTTGCTCAAATTATGATGTTAGTGTATGAATGGTCGAACACTATGAAAAGAGGGGGAAATACTGGTAACCAGCATTTACTCTGTAGTAAAACTGCTGCCAATGTTCTGCTACTTTCCTGCTTCGATTATTGTATGCTATTGGAGACAAAACTAATCTCAGTCTTACTCCGTACTGCACCTCTCTCTCTCTCTCTCTCTCTCTGCCTCCCTCCCCCCTTTTAAGCGCACCCACGTTTCAGGAAAAATGCAAAATCTGGATCAAAGTTCACAACTTATCTGTCTAATATCAATCAACCTTTTTGCCGATGAACCTCAGAAGTATAAATGATAAATCAAGGCAGTGAAATCTCTTTACACATTTGTATTTCTACATAAAGATATATAAACGCATCTATGCCTTCTGATAAAAATTGGTGCAGACGTCAATGTTTTGTTAAAAAAAAAAAAAAAAACTGTTATGTATCCTCAAAGTACTGAAAGTAATGCATAAGGTGACAAAGGGTTGCGTAATCAATTACGCGACTTCACAGTAGCAAAATTAAAATGACATAGATTGCGTAATATGTAATTAACGAGTTGATAATTGGGCCTAATAGGATTATGATGGCACGTGATCTAAAGCCTTTTGACCAGCAACACGGTGGACTCTTTCAACCAGAGAACAATTTTGGATGGCATTAATCCTTTAAAAGATAACCTTGAAGGTGAAAGAGATGTATAGAACAAGATCAGATCGGCGTCATGTGCTGTATCATCTTGTCTACTACAGGTGATCAGCATCATGACAAAAGGAGATACAGTTATAAATGATTCTTTTCCCTCAATGTTTTTTTTTTCCATTACTGAATTTTAATCTTAATCAAGGATTGACTAGATAGATAGATAGATAAACTATGGACGGATATTCACGTTGTTTTTCAAATCTTAGCTTTACGGGTACTTTGTTCGGTTGGTAAACATGCAACGCCTAAAGCAGAGAGTACAATGGCGAAAACAAGCTATCAAACTATACAACACAAAACCAATGTTGCCATCCCTAACACCCAGGGCTCCCGCTGTCGATCGCCAGTGGCGCCAAATGTGAAAATTAAAAAAAAAATGGCACCAAAAATGAAGCACTGGCGAAAGTACTGGCGACAAGTAAATGCCTATAAATAATTCTTAAAAGATCTTAACTCCGACTAAAACAATATGTATCAAGTACGAATGATGCCCGCGTTACTGTTTATCACACCTAATCAAGCTGGTTTTCATTACCAGTTTTGTCTAATTACACACCAGACTTGCATACACACCACATAATGCTAGTCAATCAAATGTCGATTTCGCCACGCTCCGTTGTGCACACAGAAATTTCGAAACAATCAGAAACCAGATACAAGATTTAGTTACCGCCCATAATTTCTAAAGCCCCGCCTTGATAATGCCTTACCTGGTAAGCATCCTCTCACTGGTTAGCATTTTATTGTGTGTACTTAGCGATGTCATAAATGAAAAACGTGTTAATGGTATTGATCCGTTTATCTAGCGTAAAATGACAGATTTTGAAGTTAGCTGCCACCCTTAATGAAAATTTCATATCAAATCATGTGGAAATAGTTTTCCGAAAATTAACCGACATAAAAAAAATGGATCGTCGCAAAAAACGTGAAAACCCATGACACATCAAAATGTCAGTTGACGTTATCCGATCAGAAGCACTTCAGACTGTCTTTCTAGCTTTGATAATGACTTCAAACAGTAAATTTACTCAAATAGATGTATAAAACAATAAGTGGGTGCTAAAATATATGTCTAATAATGAGGAAAAAACTCGAGTGATTTTATGACATGAAAATGTTGAAGAGAAGGGGGGGGGGGCGCACTTTGTAGGCCACTTCGTCTTACAGTGATAGCACTGGAACAAGTGTCAGAGAAGGTATAGGACACTCATACAGAGAAAAAAGACCAGAATAAAAGGACTCTTTAATAAAATTAATATTTTTCAAGATATAAAGAAATGATTTATTAAACCCTTTACCACTCTATCCCAAGTTTCTTCTTTAATTTCATTAAAACTCAAGATATTCTAACAGGGTTGCAGCTTTAGAATTACAGCGCTGTATTACTGTTCAAATACAACTTCTGTGTCCCTGCAGCTCAAAACCTTGAAAACCCATGGGGATAAAGGAACATAAGTAAGCATTACAGTATTATAGGGAGCAATGGATTTAGTAGCATTAACATGGGCCAATAAACTTAAGCGTCTAATGTACTATGTGGCCACCTCAGTTGGCTCCTACTGGCCCCAATTTTTTTGAGCTGGCGAATTTGATGGCGCCAAAATCAAAACTTGCAGGGGAAGCCCTGAGTATTGTTTGCTTTTATAAATTGGAAAGGAGTTTTAAAAGCAATGTACATGAACATGGTTAATTTGAATGTAAGAATTTCAAAGTTTTCTGACGGTAGAAACTAAATTAGTTTGGATAGCCCTCGATGTTAGGTTTGGGCTGCCCATAGAATTGCCTAAGTGCAATTTTTTAATAGAAGATATTGGCTTTCTAAGCATGTGAATTTTGTCTGTGCATTGCATCTCCCGCAACTTTCATACTGGAAGTCAACACACCCTTACAATAAAAATTAATATTTCTATGGTGTGATCTGAATAAGCAGACTCTCTCAATAGACACATCTTCAATGAATCATAAATTGTGAACATCATCTGAAAATATTACGGTGATGTTCACGAGATGAAATTAGTACAATGGCGAAAACAAGCTATCAAACTATACAACACAAAACCAATGTTGCCATCCCTAACACCTATCATGAGAAATAGATTGGCGGCGGCTATTTACTTCTTCCTGACATGAAATGCACAAAACTGACATAATTCCGTTCTAGTATCTTACACAACGTACAACATTTTCAAAGATGAATGATGATAAGCCCTTTCGTCGGTGTATAAAAGATTTTCTTGAAACAACAGATATACCAATTATGAAAACTTTACCTTTTTCAACCATTGCTAATCGACACTGTTAAAGAACCAACCGACCAATTTAAGATACTAACCTGGTAAAGGTGCTAATGATATAATTAAAGACGTTTAATTTTGCATAAAGCATGCGTTTTCTCACCTCAGCATAAATTGCATTAATTGCGTGAACATCGTGTGATTAATAACTCAAACCAAATAAACAAGGAGATATTGCTCGTTATGATTGATTTCTCATTTAACCCTTTACCACACAATGACGCCTTTTAACGCCCCTGAAGAAGAGGCCTTTTGAAAACATTGTGGGAAAAGGAGAAAATGCTGGTAACCAGCATTTTCTCCTTTTCCCACAAAGTTTTCTACCCTATCAAAGAAAGGTTGCGTCATTTGAACCACTATGAAATTGTCATCTGCAAATGCTTTCAATTTGGATAGGTCTTAAGTTTTGCCATGTGGTAAAGGGTTAACTCATTATCTGGTGTGGCCTACACCGGACGCAAATATTTTCTATGATTAGATTTAGTAATATTATATAATTTACTAATAAGAACTTTAAGATATGTACCTGTTCGCCTCTATCCAAGCTTTTATCGATTTTCCCGTTATAGACAAATGTTACCCTGTCCTTTCATGAACTCTCCTCTACACTTTCTATCCTTTCCCTTCTTATACTTTCAAGGTCCGATCACATTCTGATCTCTATGTCATTTAACTACATTGTACTACCATACTGTATGTTGTACATGCGTGGAACAAATAAAGTTTATTGAATTGAACTGAAAAAGGTGATCAACTGACATCGGTAAACATATATACCTATATATTTTCTGTCTTCATTATAGAACATTATAGTTAAAATTTTTGTAATAATTCTGAATATACACTGTCATTCAAGATTCTTTGAACCGTTATTCTCTAAAGGTGCTCATTCTCTCTCTCTCTCTCTTAAATTGTTTGGGGGCGAAACGACTAGGGGAGGAAATGGTTTGGGGGCAAAACGACTAGGGTTCGGGGGCGAAACGACTAGGGGTGAAAAATAGAGGTGAAACGACCAGAGGGGAAACAACCAGGGGAGAAACGTCTTGGGGGCGAAACGTCTTGTTACCCCTGTAACCAATACTATAAGAAACAGAAATATAATCTTTTTAAAATAGAATTGATTGAGGGATTAGTAACTTTGGTATTTTACATACCATGAACTCTTGCCATAAAAATGTATCTTTTGATAAATAACTAGATGGTCTACTAGACCAAACAATCTCATGTTTTAACCCTTTACCACACAACAGAATTATAGACAGATCCAAATCGGAAGCATTTGCAAAGGACATAGTAAATGTGGCCCAAGTACTGGGATTTGTTTGTAAAAGATAAGAAAACATTGAGGAAAAAGAAGAAAATGCTTATTACCAGCATTTTCTCCTTTTCCCACAATGTTTCAAAATCTTTCTTTCTCAAGGCAGGGTCCAAAAATCCACTTGTCTGCTCGTATTTACGAGAAAGAAATGGATGAGGACGAGTGAAATATCAGTCATACTCGTCCAGCAGGACGAGTGGTGAATAGGAGATAGTAAAACAAGTTTTTCAGACAAATATTTAACTTACACGAGACAAAACGGCCATTCAATTATTGAATAAGCGAATTAAGGGTATTCAGGAAATCAAATTTTGAAATAGAACATAAAACGTGCTGGTTCCCGCCCCAAATAAAGACCGGTTTCAAGTCAGCCTAATGACATAACCCGGGACCTCTCATCGCAAACAAAAATCTCATAATATACTTCGGGTGGACCTAATTCAATATGAGCGACTTTGCTAATTATTTAAAATAACAATATTAACATTAACGCAAATACTTTCCCGAAACCAATTTGAAAAACTGTAGTTTTGGCTTTATTAATTTCTGTAACTTGACCGGATAACTGGTACCGGTTTTTAAAACCCGGTATTTAGGGTTCGTTGTAACTTTTCCGTTTCGTCTGAAAAAAAAAACGTCAAGAGTCCAATATTGGAAGGGTTTTTCTCGTCAGACGAGTGAGGATCAAAGCAGGGCAAGTGTTTTTTCCAAGTCACTTGTCCTACAGGACGAGTGCCTTTTCTAGAAATTTTTTGACCCTGTCAAGGTCGTTAAAACTCGAGATTGTGTGGTAAAGGGTTAAACTCTTTACCACACAATCCCAATTTTTAATGACTCTGAGATATAGGCCTTTAAGAGCAATGTGGAAACAGTAGAAAATGCTGGTAACCAGCGTTTTCTACTTTTCTGCAATATTTTCTAGCCTGTCAAAGAACTTAAGTTGATTTGTTCCACATTCAGATTTGTCATCTGCAGATACTTTCAGTTTGGAAGAGTCTAAAAAGGTAAAAAATAGCCTAACAATCTGTAACATAGACCAGTATATACTGACCAGCAGGGGCTGATTATCCACGAACTTGATTTCTGTCCAATCAATGCCCTCCCTCAAGTACTCCTCTTGTTCTTGCTTGAACACATGCTGAAATACAATATTGACCAATGAAAACATCTCTTTATGTAAACTTACCAAATTACAACTGTCTAACATTTCATCCTTTTTAGCCTATCAAACACATTTCCAATCATTTAACTCTACTAAACAACAAAATTATGGACTAGGTCAAACTGAGAGCTTTAAAATTTGCAGACAAAAAATTACTTCTTGCTCAAATGGTGAGATTTGTATCCTTAATAGGATAGAAAACATTGTGAGAAGAGGTGAAAATGCTGAAAAGCCTTGTTTTCCTAGATCGTAAAAAGTCTGGATTGCTTCTTAAAGGGTTTAGCCATATTTAAGTTGCCATCCATGTATGTGTCAATACTGACAAAAGTGTCTGAAACTTTGTCGCCCAGTAATGTTAATTACAGAGTCGACTGACAAACTTAGACCAAGACTGTAGACTTACAGTATGAAATCCCATCTTCCCATTACCATACAAATATGACTTCTGAACCCCTACAGTAAACAACTTTTTGAAAACATTTTGTTTGTTTGTTTGTTTAGCGCTTTTTTAACAGCTTAGGTTATATAACAGCAATCAATGCACCTACACATGTATTTCTTGACTTTTTTACACCAGTACTGACACAACTTTCTTTCCAAGCCATCAGCTACTTTTCTGACATGCATCAGAGTTGAGAGGCAAAAAAACCCCTGAAAGAAAGTTTGCCTCACTGGGTATGGAATCAAAAGGACGAGTTTTTTAACCGCATGAAACCCCATTTGCGTGACAGATTTTTAATATCACACACAACCAGTTGATTATCCCATTTATTATATTCCTAATTCACCTGTTTTACTCTAATAATTATCAAGAATGGTACAATATGAGCAATATAGGAAAAAAGGCGTTACAGCAAACATTCTAAAACTGTACTATCACTAGTGATGATACCATATCTATCATCACTAGCGATGTTATTTATTGTGATATCTCAGTAAATCACTGATGAGAATATAATGAATATTTTTCTTTTGTTCAAGTTATTTTCTTTAGTGTTATTTTTGCCAGTATGTAAAATGTTTGCTGTTTTGAATGATGTTTTATGCCACTTTCAACACTATTTAACCCTTACACTGCTAAATAAATTGAATAAAATGAAATAACCCAAATGCTGCTATTTCAAAATTAAAATTTTTGAGGAAAAATATCTCTTTATTGCACAGTGTAGGTTCAAGATCAGACAGCACATTTTGTGTATTCTGATCTTGATCTACACTGTCTGCAAAAGGTCCTTGAGTCACACTTAGCAGCCTAAGGCTTATGTCATAAAATTATCATGACAAAGGCTAAAACAAAATATTTAGTAACCTGATTGAAGAAAAACTGTAACTGTTCATTTGCAAGGTTGATGCAAGCCTGCTCAAAACTGTTCTTCTCAAAATGTTCAAAGCCAAAGATGTCTAGAATTCCAATTTCTCTCTGTTCATGGGCAGAAACAAACTCTGTGGGTGCCAGAAGCTGGTTGATTTTGTTCACAATCCATCCAAACAACCGTCCATACAGTATCTTGGCAACAGCATCTCTTGCATCTGAAATATTTGATGATTGGCGTTTGAAAATTTACCAGTCATTCTGATTACCAGTACTTCTTTTCCCGCGATGTTTTCTTCCACAGGAAAACATACAATTTTCTGTCTAGTAAAAGGTTAAACTAATTTGCAACAATTAGAACAACAACAACGATAATACCTGATAACAAAGAAGAAAATTGGTAATAATAATCCATTGACTCTTTATCACAAAAAAATTAATTTTAGACTTGTACAAATTAAAAGAACTTGAGACAACAAATTAGATATGGCTCTTATGTTGGGATTAGTCTCTAAAAGGGTAGAAAACATTGTAAGGAAAGGAGAAAATGCTGATTACCAGTATTTTCTCCTTTTCCAACATTGTGTTCAAAACATCTCTCTCTCAGGGTCATTAAAACTTGGGATTTTGTGGAAAAGGGTTAAACCTTTACAAGATAACACTGTCTTTTACTACCATGATGGCTTTTTAAAACATTTTGGAAAAAGGAAAAAATGTGTTCTATTCCTTCACAGACAAATTTCATCCTTTGAGGTACATTTTACCAACTTTTGTTATCGGCAGATGTTTTCTATATGGACAAGTCTGAAATTTTGTCATCTGGTTTTTGTAATTCCAACTCTTTACCAAACAACAAAATTTTAGACTGGTCCAAATTGAACGGACTTGCAGACAACAAATTAAAGGTGGCTCACATGATAGAATTTGTCTTTGATAGGGTAGAAAACTTTTTGGAAAAAAGAAAAAATACTGTTTCCCAGCATTTTTTCCTTTTCCCACAATGTTTTCAAAAGCTTCATTCCCTAGGGATGGGTATTGTGTGGTAATGGGTTAAAACATTTTTGGAAATGGAGAAAATGTTTTCTACTCTTTCAAAGGCAACTTCATCATCTGAGGTAAAGTTTATTTGTCATCTTCAGATGTTTCCAGTATAGACCAGTCTGAAATTTTGTCATCTGGTTCAGAGTGAATGCAAAGAAATTTTTGTAATTAAAGCTTTATCAAACAACAAAATTTTTGACCTGTTCAAATTTAAAACATTTGCAGATGACATGATACTGGATTGAGAAAGGAGAAAATGGTAATCAGCATTTTCTCTTTTTCCCAAAACTTTTTCAAACGGCTTTTTCCCCTAGGTCCTTAAAACTCCGGATCATGTGATAAAGAATTGGTGGGACCATCAAAACTTTGCATAAATGTTTTAAATTAGCCTGCCAAAAGTCTGCTTGTAAATTTAAAAAGTTTAAAAAGAAAAATAAGGTTGACTAATTACCATCTGCCTGTTCCTTGGAATAATTTCTTTTCACATGTTCACCTCGAGTTATGGTTACAATGGATGTCAAAACACCGGCCAACTCTTGTTCATCTATGTTGAGCAGCCTCTGAAAATTGAGTACATTTCAATGGCATTTTATGCAGCTTTCAACATTTTTTGAGCTATATCAACAAATCACTTATTGATGGGTTTTCTTGTCTGTGTTAGTATTGAACCGGGACAATGGTGTGCCTAGCCGATGAGCACTTTTATGAAACACCCAATGCCTCCCTTTCCCACAATGTTTCCTTGCCCTAACTCCACTCACTAATTTACATACACATGTACATGAATTACATGTAATAGAAATTCAGTTTTCATTACATCATATCATAGCTTAATACTGAACCACAAATCCACTTTTCAGAACTTTCAGTCCTTTGATTATAGATAAAAATAAATTACATGTAGTCCTGGTTTGAAGTACATGTAAATATCTTCATAGGTGGTAGATATTTGAAATAATGTCTAAGTTTTTGCATACATCAGGGCTATCACAATACAGTACTTTCTTCAAAAACAGCTGAGCTAAGACCAATCAATTTATAAATTCCTGTATGTAATGCATAGGTATACAATATGTACATGTATAATAAACTTTGGAGAAGAATAAAGTGAAGATGACACTTACAGCAGTTACTGTCACTGGAGACATATCTTCTATATAGACTGCGTCATTACTGTCTTCTTCAAAAGTGATATTACCAAGGTGAAGGACACTTGACACAATTGTAAACATGTCTGTTTGTTCCTGAAACGTTGTATAAAAATATCTTAACCCTTAACACTTTACCTCACAATCCCATTTTTTAACGACCCTGAGAAAGGAGCCTTTTGAAAACATTGTGGGGAAAAGGAGAAAATGCTGGTAACCAGCATTTTCTCCTTTTCCCACAATGTTTTCTACCCTTCCCAAAACAAATTTCAATTTTTCACTCACTTTTATTTTGTCATCTGCTAATGCTTTCTACTTCGACTAATCTAAATTTTGTTGTTTGGTAAAGAGTTAAACCTTTACAGCACAATTCTAAGTTTCAATGACCCTGAGAAAGAACGCTTCGGATAACATTGTGGGAACAATCATTTTCTCCTTTACCGACAGTGATTTTACCCTTCCAAAAACAAATCACACAGTTTTAATAAGATTAAATTTGTTGCCTGAAAATGCTTTCAATTTGGATGAATCTACAATTTAATTGTTTGATTGATTGATTGATTGTATGGTGTTTAACGCCGTTTTCAACATTATTTCAGTTATATCGCGGCGGCCAGTGCACCTATCCATGCTTTCCTGGAGTCTCTTTTACCAGTACTCAGCACAATTTTCTTTCCAAGCCACTGGTTGCTTTCCCACATAACCATCGTCGAAACAATGGTCAGCGGTGGGAGAGGAATGAATCCTGTCGCAATATGACTATCATCAATCCTCGGAAAGAAATTAGCCGAGCCAGGGATCAAACCCACGACCCCTTGTTCTCAAGTCCTGCACGCTGCCGACTGAGCTACCGGAGCTCGGTTAATTGTTTGGTACAAAGTTAATAAATTTATAAACCAGTTACTGCACAAAATAATATTTTACACTCTTGCAGTTGACAGGTTATGAAAATAATGTTGCAATAGGAGCAATCAATTATTACTACTCCTATTCCCACAATGTTTCTTCTTTAACCTAACAAAGCTTTTTACTTCCCCTTAAATGATTCCTCAATGCATCACTTGTGCTACTTTTAAGTTGGATTAATACATGTACCAGTAGTAGCCTGGGCAGTAATGGGCAAATCCTACTGACAGAATATCTTTTGGTTACTTTAGAAATATCAATAACAGTCCAATACTGTATGAATGCGGAGGTCACTTACCTCATCTGTAAATCCTACTAGGTCAAGGGCATTCAACAAAGCTTCATAATTTCTTTTTAAATCATTTTTGTCTTTGGTTGCTCCTCTGGTACCACTGCGCAAATACCTTTATAATCAAAAAGACATGTTAAATAAACATTAAAAAAAAAGGTATGATGGGCGACCTTGTTGCCACTTAAACTACAACTCTTCATGTCACTGCAGTTGATAGATTTCTAAAACATTTGAGTATTTCAGCTGTGTCAGTGCTTTGAACTTAAATTTTCAAATCATAGGGCTGACATCACTGAAGTATTGGAAATGTTGAGCTTATCACAGAACTTCAAAAGACTCATAAAGTAAGGAAAAAAGTGATGTCACATGAGATAAAACTAGAGTTAGGTCAAAGATAAAGATACAGTAATCTTAAAAACAACTCTTTCTTCAATTGTCACAATGTTTTCTTTTCATAATATGATACACAGTATCAAAGACAGTTTGTAGTACATGACACATAAAACTTAAACCTACCTGAATTTGTCAGCTACATTCAGGCTGAAGTATTGTTGATATTCCTTTGAAAAACCAGCAAACATGTAGTAGAAAATGTGAAAACTTTCTTCCCCAGGACCCTGACGTACAATTCTGGATTTCTCGAGGAGATACTCTGAGATTTTGGCTCCCAAAACTGTAAATCAAAAATTAAAAAAAAAAGAAAAACTATAGAAAATATCTTCATTGTTCTCAATTTTATAAGGTATTAAAACTCAAAACTGTAAGCCTTGCAACTGGCTGTGATGTTTGCAATATCAGATTTGAGACTCATTTAGATTTTCTAATCTCCATGTTAAAAGCATTAAATTTTGTGGATGAAAAATTCAGTTTTGGCTCAAAAAATTGGATTTGTCTTTGAAAGGAAAGAGAACATTGCATTTTCTCCTTTTCCCACAATGTATTCAAAACTTTTCTTCCTCAAGGTCATTATATGGTATAGTTTTGGCAAAGGCTTGGTAATAAAAATTTATCATGTCAACTGACATAGAATTTGTACCTGAACAAGCAGGGGCGTGGCTAGCCCAAAATTAAGCGTGTGCAAAAGTAACACCAAAGGTATTATCTGAGGCATGAAGTGCCACGAGCGAGGAGGGTCTTGAGGGCCTCCCCCATAAAAGTTTTGAATTGTGGAAGGTGGCTTCTAGTGACATCTTTTGGAAAAGTTATCCTATTTTCTTTCTTTCCTTATTTACACAAAGTACGCAACTGTTTCTGCATACAGGCAGCTATGCCCCTGACCAGAAACCTACCAGTAAACTGTATCAGAAACTTACCATGTCCATTATGAAACATCAACTGTATATACTTTCCAAATCTACTGGAATTATCATTCATATTAGTCTGAGCATTACCAAAAGCCTCCAACAGGGGATTAACCTAGAATGGAATGAATAGCTTTGATAATTGTATTGTCTATAATTTCCCAAATTAACCCTTTACCAAACAATCCCTGGTTTTTACGACCCAGAGGAAAAAGCCTTCTGAAAACATTGTGGGAAAAGGAGAAAATGCTGGTAACCAGCATTTTCTCCTTTTCCCACAATGTTTTCTACTCTTCTAAAGTCAAGTTTCAATTTTTTAATTACATTTATTTTGTCGTCTGCAAATGCTTTCAATTTGGACAAGTCTAAAATTTTGTCGTGTGGTAAAGGGTAAAACAATGTAGAAATATCAATCACTCATAAAAATATTTTACCCTTTTACCACACCACAATATTTCAGAACTGTCAAAACTGAAAGTGTTGGCAGACGATAAATTAAATGTGACGCAAAAACTAAAAATCTCTCTTTGAAAATGTAGAAAACCTTGTTGGAAAAGGAGAAAATTATGGTTACCAGCATTTTCTCTTTTTTTCACCATGTTTTCAAAAGCTTTCTTCCACAGGATTGTTAAAACTCTGGATTGTGTAGTAAAGGGTTAAGCAATCAAGTTTTTGTAAGCTATTAACATACTAAAAGAAACATTCTTCTGTCTATCTCTTTACCAGGCCACGAAATTTCAGACTGATCCAAATTGACAGCTTTGCAGACAACAAAATGTGGCACAAATGATGGGGTTCGTGCCATAGAGGGTATAAGATATTGTGGGAAAAGGTGAAAATGCTGGTTCTCCCTCACTGTTTTCAAAAGTCTTCTTCTTTGGGGTCGTCAAAACAAGAGATCATTTGGTTTAAGGCTTACTTTTCCACCCCCTCCCACAAAACTGGAACTTTTTTTTCTGAGTTTTACATTGCCGTTCATTCAAGTCAGACATTCAAGACATTTGCCTTCTTCTTGTTTACTATCGATCAATCTTTAACTCTTTACCACACAATCCTAAGTTTAAACGACCGTAAGGAAGAGGCCTTTTGAAAACTTTGTGGGGAAAGAAGAAAATGCTGGTAACCAGCCTCTTTACCACACAATCCTAATTTTTAACGACCGTAAGGAAGAGGCCTTTTGAAAACTTTGTGGGGAAAGAAGAAAATGCTGGTAACCAGCATTTTCTCCTTTTCCCACAATGTTTTCTTCCCCATCAAAGACAAATTCAATCATTTAAACCAAATTCAAATTGGCTTCTGCTAATGCTTTCATTTTGGACAAGGCTACATTTTTCTCATGTAGTTAAGAGTTAACCCTTTACCACACAATCCTGACTTTTAACGACCCTAGGGAAGAAGCCTTTTGAAAACATTGTACAAAAAGGAGAAAATGCTGGTAACCAGCATTTTCTCCTTTTCCCACAATGTTTTCTACCCTATCAAATAAAAAATAAACCATTTGAGCCACATTTAAATTGTTGTCTTCAAATGCTTTGAATTTGGACAAGGCTAAAATTTTGTTGTATGGTAAAGAGTTAAACACATACATTTTCTGGTTTTTTTAATATATAAATATCCTGAAGTTAAAGAAAACTAACAATAAATAACTGACATCCTGTTGATTTAACATTGTGGACTCTCATAAGCAGCGATTTCATTGAGGTTATTAGCATAATAATAACCCTTTATCAGATAACAAAATTTCAGACTTGTCCAAACTGAAAACATTCTGCAATCAATGGATTAGAAGTTGCTCAAATCAGGTTCCTTAAAAAACTTTGGTATCCTAGGGATAACATGCCATATATAGACCCCTACAAAGATCAGCCTGCATATAACGTGCAGTCCAATTTTGGTCTACAGACTTTACAAAATCAATAAATTCTATCACAGGATACTGGTCAATGAAAGAAGCTGTGATGTTTACCTGTAAGATCTGCTGTTCCAACTGAGAGTTGCCATGACATAGTTCAACAAGTTGTTTGATAATCAACTTGGTACTCTCTGTCTTACCAGCACCACTCTCTCCACTGGCCATGTGGGGAAATATAAGAGAAAATATTGTTGTAAAAATATACATAAAACATAAAGTAGTAAAATATAAACTATAAGTTGTAGTGTTGAATGAATCATCAAAATGAGCCATGCTCTGTGAAACTGGGGCTTGATGCATATGCAAAGAGTATAGACCCAGGTCAGCCTGTACAGCCTGCGCAGGCTGACCTGGTTGAAAACTGTTTTTTATTGCACAATTTTCTGCACCTCAGAAGGCCAGTGTACCTCATAATTCAGTTGGTTGCTATGCAAAATGGATTTCATGGACCCATAATTAAATGATGACTTGCTTGGTTTAATGCATCACAGAGGCATTACACCCCCTTTTGCCAGAGCATGGTTCAAATGAAGTGGCTGAGTGCTAGATCCAAAGCTTACTTGACTACCTGATCTCTTGATAGTTGGAGGTTAATAAATTGACAGAATGACCAACAGCTCTACTGGAATGAAGACTTACTGAGAAACAATGTTGTCCATGTGACCAAACAAAAAAGTGACTTGTTACTTGTTAGGTGATCTACAACCATGTTTTGACTAGTATTAGTGCATTAGTTCATTATGAATACTTTACTAAACAACAAAAGTTTATGTTTATGTTTTCAAAAAGCTTTTTTCAGGGGGTCATTTAAACAAGGGATTGTGTGGTAAAGAGTTAATAGTGACCACAGACATGGGTATTAATTGAAAAAGCATTTATATTAGGACTAGAATGTGTTCCAAACATATTTTGATCTGAAAAAATATAATAAGCAGATAAAAGTTTTAAACTGCAAAAGCATTCTGAGTCAGAACTTCAAAGTGATGTGTTAAATAAATTGTTTTTGTAATCAGTTACTAATTATCTGTGTTAATCTTTCTGTCTGTAAAGTTAATCTTGAAGGATATTGGTTTCTGTCACAGTGCTTTCAAAAACTTCATATTGCAGACACATTAAAATCTTAATTCTCTCAGTAATGGGAAAGTACAGGTAGATAAATAGTGTCATATTTCTGTGCATGTGTTAATCTTTACGTGTTACAGCTGTCATCATAATGTTTTAAAAAGTGATCAATTGCAAGAACATAAAGGTGTATTTTCATAGTTATTAATTTAGTCTTTGAATGTGTATTTTGTTTTCAAAAATTGTAAACAACAGGAGCAAGAAAAAGTATTTTATATTTAGAAATGGATATATCAAGGAACATGGGTATTAGTTAAGATGCTATTACGTTAGTCTTTAATGCAGTGCACAACCTTGTCAAAACTTGTCAAAAGCTTTCAACCCATAATGCTGTAACACAATGCAGAAAATAAGATTCATAGTTCAGTTTGTTGCTATGCAAGAAAAAGTCATTTGAATTTTGATATAGATTTATCAAGAAACATGGGTATTAGTTAAGATGCAATCATGTAGTCTTTTATACAATGCACAACCATGTCAAAACTTGTCTAAAGCTTTCAACCCATTTTGTTTTATGTTATAACACATTGCAGAAATTAAGATTCATAGTTTTAAAACACTCTCAGGTTTTAATACTTACGGTTATAATAATGTCCACTAAATCACTTAATTAATTCACATAGATCAATATTTGTATATTGAAATATGTCATAATTATGTATTGCATGCTATGTAATTAATTGTAATGAATAGTGAGCTTGTATGCTAACGTGTCAATAGAAAAAGAATTCTGTTCTGTTCTGTTTAATATATCATCACATGAAGTACATCATTTTGCTTATCCCTACATTTCAGTCATAACTGCCTTTGCAGCATCACTATCTCTCTAACTGCTGTCAATTGTTACTTAAATACTTATGACAGGAAAATGCATTTGTCAATGGTTGGTTGACATCAGAAATTGTTCAGCTACTGACAACAAAAGGGGGGGGGGTGTGTGTGTCTTAGTTCTTAGTATTCAGAGTGATGATCTGCACACAGATTAAATGATTGAATAGTGTTTAATGTCACTTTCAACATTATTTCAATCACATCATGGCAATAGCTTGGTTATTCATATATGCCCTGGGTTTCATCAGTACTAGGCTAGGGCTCTGAAGTATCTTGCCCAAGGACACTCCTATGAAAAACCCAGTGCTTCCAGTAAGGCTCCAACCTGGGGCCTCTAGTTAATAAGTCCTATAATTTACTACTGAGCCATGCAGGACCTGCATGTTTTCAAAAGCCTTCATCCTCAGGGTTGTTTAATGCCATCAATGTGTGGTAAAGGGTTAAAAACTCATGTACCTGATTAAAATGCATTGATTGGTTGGTGTTCTTCCCCCATAGCCAATCATACACTGGTAGGCGGAGTCAGCTATTGCAAATATGTGGGGTGGATGGTCACTCTTTTTTGCTAGGCAGTATAAGTTTGAAAACTGAAATGGAGAAAATGAAAACCTTTTTATATTGTACGAATGAAAACTGTTTTAGTTAACACTTTACCACACAATCCAGACTTCTAAAGACACTGAGAAAGAAGCCTTTTGAAAACATTATGGGAAAAGGAATATATGTTAGTAACTATCATTTTCTTCATTTCCCACTATGGTTTCTATCCTTCCCGTAACAAATTTCAACATTTCATTCACATTTATACATTATTTTTTTGTCTGAAATGCTTTGAATTTGGGCTAGTCTAAAATTTTGGCATTTGATAATGAGTTAATGACATAATGCCATCAATGTATTGTAAAGAAATGAGCCATGCTCTGTGAAAAGGAGAATTAATGCATCTGCAAATAGTATTGACCCATGTCAATATGTGCATTGGTCAAAGTTTTGCTATCGGTCAATTTTCTACATGTTACAGGACCATTCAACTTCCAGATCCAGTTCAGTGTTAGACAAAATTGAATTTGTGGATTCATTGTAATGTGGTGACTTGCTCCGTATAATGCATTATGGAAATGGATTAAGCCCCCTTTTGCCAGAGCATGGTCCATTTATACAACTGACGTCCTGACAAAATCTGGAAACAAGGATAAAATTTTGCAAAATCATGGCCATTTCTGGTCAGTATACAAGTAACTGAAAAAAGTGAACAGTGCCTATTAAAGATCTAACAGCATGTTTTGTGCACCCTACTTGTAACTCTAAACTACTTTCTAAAGCAATTAACATCTGTTATGGACAGGCAAACTTTCAATAGTGTGATCATTTTCCACCACTAATCAAACATTATGAATTATGCAGATATAGTACACTTAAATAACTAATTTCACTGCATACATAATGAATCTATGTCTCCATTCTAGCTGTTGACTCCATAGCCCATATTCACTTTCAACAACTACAAGAACACTCCGAGTCTTGTTCTTAGAATTCTTTTCAATTTGAAAGTAAAACAATTTTTAGGTAGTTTAAGAAGTGTTGACATGGAGGAGGTTGCAAGTCCAAAATAAACTGAACACAAAAGTAATATAATATGAAAGGCATTACCAGAGGCATGGAGTACCAAGAGAGGGGAGGGGATTTCCCAGAAGGGTCTGGGTGGTCTTCACCCACGTAATTTTGAATTTTGTAGAAGCTATTTGGTGGCCTCTGGTGACAGTTTTTAAAAATTTGTCTCTTCTTCTTGCAAAGTGTAAGCAACTGCATTTTTGCATACAGGCAGCTACACCCTGACATGATTATCGCACAAAACCAGACTGGCCTGTCATTATTTCAGCACTTAACCCTTTATCACATAGCAAAATTTTAGATGCTTCTAAATTTAAGAAATTGACAGACAACTGTTCAAACGCTTTTCAAATAATAGTATTTGTCCTGAAATAGGTAGAAAACATTTTGGGAAAAGGAGAAAATGCTGGTAACCAGCATTTTCTCCTTTTTTCAAAATGTTTTCAAAAATCCTTCTTTCTAAGGGTTGTCAAAACTTGGGATTGTGTGGTAAAGAGTTAAAGCGCTAAGTTTGAAGGATATGAAATTTGATATAGCCTCAATGACTGGCTTAAAGTCTGGCTTTTTGCAAATTTTCTGTCAGTCAAAGGACCAGTGTACCCATGTCAGAGGACCAATGTACCTTATGAATCAGCTGGATGTTATACAAAATGCATTCTATAGACCCCATAATTGTGTGATGACTTGCTTGGTATAATACGGCACAGAAATGCTTTGAACCCCATTTTGCGAGAGCATGGCTAAAACATTGTTTTGTAATGGGCTTCATTGCTTTGTAGGAGATTGTAGACTGATGTCGGAATACAATTTTCCCTCTTAACTTTTAACCAAACAACAAAATTTTAGATTGGTCCAAATTAAAAGCATATGCAAAATATTAATGACAATTACAGGGAGTATTTTAAATGCAAGTAAAACACTAAAGACCCCCCCCCCCCAAAAAAAAAAAATCCCTAAAAGCGCTTCAAATGCCCTTATTAATGAAACCTAAGAGTTAGTGATCAAAAAAATCACCTATAAGTTACTGCATCAGTGCCTTCTTGGTATTTTCTACTATAGACCCTAATTTAAACATCATCTTTATACCTCCTGTAAAAAAACCTTCAACCATGATCAAACCATCTTGTGTCTCAACACTTACAGCCCAAAATTAATATAATGGACTGTTTCAATTATGAAAAACATCAGAAATACCGAATTTTCATTGTTGTTATGGCCAGAATATGTAACAAAGTAGCAGACAGTGCTGATCCAAGATCAGACTGCACATTCAGTGCAGTCTTATCTTGATCTTCACCGTCAGCAACAACAACTTGAATCGATTCCAATGCTTTATGCCTTAATAGTTCTAAGGGAAAAGGCTTTTGAAAACATTGTGGGAAAAGGAGGAAATGTTGATAATCTGCACTCTCTGGAAGAAGTCCACAAATCAAGCCGGTTTTATAAAAGAATGGTTGGTGAATACGGACCCCAAGGAAGCAAGTACAAATATGTTGAAGTATACCTGTACTAAGCAAACACCTGTCTTAAGCAAGCACATTTTAAATTGTCCCTTACGTGCTTGTTTTAACTGTACTTAAGTCTTTACCAAACAACCAAAAATTTTGACCTGCCCAAACTGAAAGAATTTGCAGACAATAAATCAAATATGACTCAAACAAAGGATTTGCCATAATGACAGGGCAAGAAACATTGTTGGAAAAGGAAAAAACTGGATTTTCTCCTTTTCTCACATTGTTTTTACAAGATCTTTGCATCAAGGTTGTCAGTACTAGGGATTGTATGGTAGAGGGGTAAGCCTCAGAGTGCTAAGCAGAACTTTTGCTATTATTGAAAGCTATCTGCATGTATATAAAATTTCCTGGAAAGTTTATCTTTTCATTTTATCTAGATAAAATTTTGAGAAAACTTTGATTTATCACAATAGTTTTCTAAAATAATCATGTTAGTTATCTTGTATCTCGTGGCAGAAATATGCCACCATATTATAGCTACATAAAACTTGCGCAAATTTTGTTCGTAACTACCTTAGTAAAACGGGGCCCAGGGTCATGGCCAGGAATGTAGTAGAGATGAAGTTTGCTTCTCTCTTTTTATGCCCATTACAATGGGTAGAGGGGGAGTGCAAAAAGCAATACCCCGTCTGCACGCATGAGTGCGCGTGTGTGTGTGTGTCTATGTTCTGTAAACAGCGCTGTTCATGCCCGGCCAATAACTTCCAGGTGCATAATCTGATTCTAAAATAATTTGGTACAAATAATCACCATGGATAGACTAATGTTGCATGCATGCAACAACTATGTTACCAGCTCAAAGGTCAAGGATGCAGTGTTGGGCTGGGGGGGAAATCTGGTGGGTGACACATTTTTAGTTTTTTTTTTCTTTCTTACTTTGTTTCCCCTCTAGAAAAATAAATGTTGGCACCTTAAAGACACATGCACAACTTTTTCAACTTTTTTAGACAGTGTAAATCAAGATCTGACTGCATTTTGGGAACAATGTAGATCAAGATGAGACTGCACAAATTGTGTAGTCTGATCTTTGATCAACATTACCCGCTATTTAGTTTTTATTTTCTCGTAAAAGCTATTTTCAAATGGAGATGATTTTGTGTCTTTTTCTGATGAGAGAGCCCATTTCGTTTATTTGATGCTTTGATGGTTAATGTTGAAGTTGGGGTTTTCGCCTGGCTACGTGCCTGAAGATTAACCTGCCTTTTGTTGACAGCGCAGACCAGGAAGCACAAAAGATAGAGTATGATCTTCGATCTAATCTGTCAAACATTTTACAAACTATTCTAGTATCAACACCCCATGAAATGGCTGTATTTTTTTTTTCACCTGAGATAGTCCATTTGATTTTCTCACCTTGGGTTAAAACGGATCAAAGGTTGGTCAAGTTTCTTTACTTCTGTACACATACAGATCTACATGTTTAGTATATATTCATTAAAAAAAAAAAACCTGAGTGATGCTCTGGCAAGAGGGGCTTAAAGCATCTCTGTGATACATTATACAAAATTATAAAATCTAGTTAGTCTAACGATTGACTGAATCTGGAGGAAGCGTGAACCCTTGACATGCAGAAAATTGTACAAAATGTACTCAATATAGCAAAATGTTTCCCCCCCTTGTCAGCCTGCACAGGCTGACATGGGTCATACTTTTTCCAGATGCATTTAATCCCATTTTCACAGAGCCAACATTATATTTATTTAAAAAAGATGTAAAAATATATTCCGTAGTACATAACTACATTGTATTAATAAATATTTGGTTGACCCTTTACCAAACAATCCTAACTTTAAATGACCTTAGGGAATAGGGCTTTTGAAAACATTGTGGGAAAAGGAGAAAATGCTGGTAACCAGTTTTAACGACTGTGAGAAAGAGCCTATTTGAAAACATTGTGGGAAAAGGAGAAAATGCTCATAACCAGCATTTTCTCCATTTCCCACAATGCTTTCTACCCTATCAAAAAGAAAATTCTATCATTTGAGCCACACTGAAATTGACATCTGCAACTGCTTTCAGTTTTGACAAGTCTACATTTTTGTCATTTAGTAAAGAGTTAAAGTTTTATACATTTGAAAACAATGTTCCAAAAGGAGAAATTACAGCTACAATATTTCTGAAAGTGGTCTGCTGTGAGAGGGCAAAAGGTCAACTGTAGTATGTAATGTGAACAAACTTAAAATGGATTCACCAAATTTGTTTGTTTGTTTTGGGTTTAAACATCATTTGAACAGTTTAGGTCATATCACCACTGTCAGTGCACCTATGCATGTGTTTCCTGGTTTTCTCGCACCAGCACTGAGATAACTTACTTTTCCAAGCCACTGACTACCTTTCTTACATGCATTATCCCGTTGTCTGCGCATGTCATATTCTTCGAAGATTCGACCTGTCTGCTATGACGCATCACCCATCCCCGTATACCTGGGAAAAGTAGGGCTTATACCGAAGCTATTAGCCTATTACCCAAGCATGTAGGGGCTGTTTTAATAAATGGCCGATGCATAGGTTACATACTAGCCGATCATATCTGAATGAATCGCACCAGGTAGCATTTTATTGAGTAAACGTTTATTTCATTTTGAAATTCAAAGTAACGGTTGTTGTTTTGAAAAGTAGTCTGGTTCTGTACCCAGAATGCCCAAATTAGACAGATGTGTATTTGTAAAATGCCATCTAGTGGGAGATAATGGCATTATCCAAAAATGTTTTAAAAAGGCTTCTACCCAAGGGTTGTTAAAACATTAGCCTGTGTTGTAAAGGCTTAACTCTTTACCACACAATCCTGACTTTTAACGACCCTGAGAAAGAAGCCTTTTGAAAACATTGTGGGAAAAGGAGAAAATGCTGGAAACCAGCATTTTCTCCTTTTCCCACAATGTTTTCTATCCTTTACAAAACAAATTTCAAATTTTCAGTCACTTTCATTTTGTCGTCTGCAAGTGCTTTCAATTTGGATCAGTCTAAAATTTTGTCGTTTGGTAAAGACTTAATGGAATTTGCTTCTGAGCCAGTAGACATCATTATGGACAAAGGAGAAAAAAGCTGGCCACCTGCATTTTTTCCACAATGTTTCAAAAGCCTTTGTTCTCTGGGTCATTAAAACATGAATGTTTAGTAATGAATTAAAAGATTTTGCCATGAGGAAATACTAACTATTGACTGTATTAATGATCTGACAACTGTTTCTATGGTAACTTGTAACTAGATGCCAGACCTCACCACTGTATTAACTCTTTACCAAACGACAAATTTTTAGACTTGTCCAAATTGAAAGCATTTGCAGACAACAAAAAAGTGTGACTGAAAAATTGAAATTTGTTTTGGGAAAGGTAGAAAACATTGTGGGAAAGGAGAAAATGCTGGTCACCAGCATTTTCTCCTTTTCCTACAATGTTTTCAAAAGGCTTCTTTTTCAAGGTCGTTAAAAGTCGGGATTGTGTGGTAAAGAGTTAATATACATATAGTTTCTTTTGAAATTTCAAATTGCCCGTATTTACCCATGCATTTTGTATTTCAACCTTGATTTTAACACTATTCTTTATGAGCATTTATTTACAAAATGCTCACAGCTTGATTTTGTTTGTTTATATATTGGACTTAAACACCGTTTTTACAGCTAAGGTCATATCATGGTGGCCAGTGCACCTATGCATGTGTTCCTGATTTTCTCGCACCGGTACTGACACAACTTTCTTTCCAAGTCAATGACTACTTTCTAACATGCATCAGATGTTAGAGGCAAAAAAAGAAAGAAAGTTTGCAACAATCAGGTATGGAACCAGAAACCACCAGGTCATCAGTCAGATACACTAACCACTGAGCTACCCAGCCCGGCCCAGCTCTCACAGCTTGAAAAAGACATGCTAAACATTGTGTCAAGACTTCTTCAAAGGTATTGTCTACAAAGCTATTGACTGCAATTTCATACTATGCACAGTCTTATCCCATCAACAAAAGTGCTCTTTAAAGGGTTTTAAATTACCACACAATCACGACTTTTAACAACCTTGGGAGGGAAGACTTTTGAAAACATTGTAGGAAAAGGAGAAAATGCTGGTTAAACAGCATTTTATCCTTTTCCCACAATGTTTTCTATCCCATCAAAGACAACTTCCACACTTTGAGCCAAGATTGATTTGTCGTCTGCAAATGCTTTAGGTTTGGACAAGTCTTACAATTTTCTCTGTGATAAAGGGTCAAAGGGACTTTAAGTCTTTACCAAACAACAAAATTTTAGACTTGTCCAAATTGAAAGCATTTGCAGATGACAAAATAAATGTAACTGAAAAATTGAAATTTGTTTTGGAAAGGGTAGAAAAAACATTGTGGGAAAAGGAGAAAATGCTGGTTACCGGCATTTTCTCCTTTTCCCACAATGTTTTCAAAAGGCTTCTTTCTCAGGGTCGTTAAAAGTTGGGATTGTGTGGTAAAGGGTTAAACCGGATTTCGTTTTGCAAGGTTTTTTTAGAAAATCGTAACAAGCACTGCTAATTTACATTCCCATGCATGAGATTACCGAGTTTTTTGTATTCTTTACAGTATAATTTCCAATTTCATTTTAAACTGTATGTGACCTGGTGGTTGGTAGTTCGATACCCAGTTGAGGCAAATTTTCTTTCCAGCCATTTTTTGCCTCTGAACTCTGAGGCATGTAAAAAAGTAGTCAGTGACTTAGAAAGAAAGTTGTATTAGTACTGATGTGAGAAAGTCAAGAAACATATGCGTAGGTGCACTGACCGCTGTGATATGACCTAAGTTGTTAAAACAGGTAAACTCCAATACAAAAATACAAACAACGCCATTAAGGCATAAGAATGGATGAATACGTTTTGAACAAAGAACAAATGAAAGATGGCCCCATGGTTCTGTGGTAGAGTCACCACCTAAAGGTCTGAAGGTCATGGGTTGGACTTTCGTCAGAGGGATTTCTTTTTTCCGAGGGTCATGAGTTCAAATCCAAGCAAAGCTGTTTAAAAAAATGTATAACAGTCATTATGATACGATTTGTCCTTCTCTCAGCACCATTGTTTTGGCAGTGATTTTGTGGGAAAGCAGCCAGTGGCTTAGGAGGAGTATTGAGAAAACACTTGTAGCAAAAATCAAGGTAGACATTGACATGCCCTCACTGCCATGATATGACTGAAATAATGTTGAAAATGGTGTAAAACTTTGACAGCACAATCCATAGTTTTAATGACACTCACTGAAAAAAAAACTTAAGACAACAATGTGGAAAAAGGAGTCTCCTTTTCTCACAATACTTTATTCCATTTTAAAGAGAGAAACCAAACTTTTAAGCCACATTGAAAATGTCGTCTAAAAATTCTTTAATTTGGTCCAGTCCAGAATATTGTTGTTTTGTACATTTACCTTCACTCTTTCCTACACAATCCCGAGTTTTAACAACCCTAAGGAAGAAGCCCTCTAAAAACATTGCGGGAAAAGGAGAAAATGTTAACCAGCATTTTCTCCTTTTCCGACAATATTTTTTACCTCATCAAAGACAAATTTCATCATTTGAACCACACTTAAAATTGTCGTCTGCAAATGCTTTCAATTTGGACAAGTCTACATGTTTGTTATGTGGTAAAGAGTTACAGGGACATTAAACCAGTTTTTGACCCAACAAATATTTGGACATAGAAAGTCGCTATTTTTTCAAGGAATAATCATAAAGACATGACCCTTCATTTGGGAAAAACGAAAAAAAAGTGCTCTATATGTTTCCAACTGAGCTATAGAGCTCTGCAGCTACTGTTCAATTTTTGTTTGCCAAGCCCTGATAGCTCAGTCGGTAGCATACAGGACTTGAGAACAGGAGGTCATTGGTTCGATCCCCAGCTTGGCCAATTTCTTTCTGAGGATTGATGACAGTCATTGCGACAGGATTCATTCCTCTCTCACCCCTGACCATTGTTTCGATGATGGTTATGTGGGAAAGCAGCTAGTGGCTTGGACATTGTGCAGAGTACTGGTAATAGAAACTCCAGGAAAGCATGGATAGGTGCACTGGCCACCACGATATAACTGAAATGATGTTGAAAACTGTGTTAAACACCATACAATCAATCATTCAATCCATTTCTGTTTACAATTTCAGAATCTGTTGACTGCAGGGACATAAAAAAGTTGTATTTATGCGGAAAAGGACTGAACAGGAAATTATGTTTAACCCTTGACCAGCTACAAGCCCAAAAAAGGTTACAACTTGTCTATATTCAACTCTTTACCAGACAGATTTTTAAGCTCATCAAAACTGAACGCACTTGCAGATGACAATGAGAATGTGATTAAAAAATTGAAAATTGTATTTTGGGTACAACAGTAGAAAGCATTGTGGGAAAAAAGAGAAAATGCAGATTACCACTGTTTTCTCATTTTTCCACAATGTCTTTGAAAGTCTTCTTCTGTAGGGCTATGAAAACTCTGGGTTGTGTGGTATTTTTAACCCTTTACCACACAATCCCGAGTCTGAGCGACCCTGAATGAGATGTCATTTGAAAACCTTATGGGAAAAGGAGAAAATGCTGGTAACCAGCATTTTCTCCTTTTCCCACAATGTTTTCTGCCCTTCCCAAAACATTTTCAAATCTTTTAATAGTATTTATCTTTTCATCTGCAAAATGCTTTCAATTTGGACCAGTCTAAAATTTTGTCATTTGGTAAAGGGTTAAGTAATGATGGATATGTCTTTTAACTCTTTACCAAACGACAAAATTTGGACTGGTCCAAATTGAAAGCATTTGCAGACGACAAAATAAATGAGAATCAAAATTTGAAATTCAATTTGGGAAGGGTAGAAAACATTGTGGGAAAAGGAGAAAATGCTGGTTACCAGCATTTTCTCCTTTTCCCATAATGTTTTCAAAAGCTTTCTTTCTCAGGATCGTTAAAAGTCAGGATTGTGTGGTAAAGAGTTAAAGGGTAGAAACAATTTTGATACAAGAGAAAATGCTGGCTACCATAATGTTTCCGAAAGCCTTCTTCCTCAGGTTCGTCAAAAAAAAAAAAATGCAGGCTCAGTTAGTAAATATATGAAATACCCAAACAAGTATAAGAGATTTTTAATATTTTATATCAAGAACAAGTAGATCAACTTACTGAAACAATGAGGAAAATATTGTTTGGAAAGACTCTTTCCAAACAACTATTGTGTCTTTTCTATTAGTCTTAACCCTTTACCACACGACAAATTTTAGACTTGTCCAAATTGAAAGCATTTGCAGATGACAGTTTCAATGTGAATCATATGAAATGATTTTTCTTTGATAGGGTAGAAAACATTGTGGGAAAAGGAGAAAATGCTGGTAACCAGCATTTTCTCCTTTTCCCACAATGTTTTCAAAAGCTTTCTCTATCAGAGGTGTTAAAAGTCGTCATTGTGTGGTAAAGGATTAAACAAAATAGAAAAAATATGATACTTTCAATTAAGCCAAGCTCTGTGAAAAAGGGGTTTAATGCATCTGCAAAAAGGACTGATCAGTCCGCACAGGCTTACCTGCGTCAAAACTTTTTACTCTTGGTCAATTTACGCCATGTCCATTTTCCGGATTTTCTGCAGTTGACTTCATGATTCAGTCGCTTATTTGACGAAATAGACTTTTATAGATCCATAATTATGTGACAACTTGCCTGGCATAATGCATCACGGAGATGCATTAGACCCCCTTTTGCCAGAGCACTGCTAAGTTACATTTTTTTTTTTCATGTCCAATTTCCGCATTTTCTGTAGTCAACCTTGTAGTTCAGTTGGTTATTTGACGAAAAGAATTTTATGGATCCAGCATTATGTCACAACTTGCTTGGCATACTGCATCACAGAATTACATTACATCCCCTATTGCAAGAGTACTGTTCAGTAACATTTTTCTCTGCTCCGAAGGTAAGGTTATTAGTGCAACTCAACCACCAAGTTTTTTTTATTATGATAGAATGAGATTTTTTCGGTTGTTAGGTATACTTACTTCATCATCATAAATTCCCAGGTCTCGGAATGGATTCACAGCGATCAGAATATCTCCCACATATGTCTGTAAAAAAAAATTAAAAAGCCCTATTTTAATTAACCCTTTACTACAAAATCAAGAGTTTTAATGATCCCCAAGAAAAGAACTTTAGAAATCATTGTACGAAAGGAGAAAATGCTGGTACACAATATTTTCTCATTTGCCCCCATTTTCTACTCTTACAAAAATAATCCTAATTTGTGCAACATTTCCCAAATGTTTTCTACCCTTTCATTGGCAATTTCCATCATTTGAACCACATTTAAATTGTCGTCTGCAAATGCTTTCAGTTTGGACAAGTCTCAAATTTTACATCATTACCCGCTAGATGGTATTCTACAAATACATGTACTGTACACATGTATCTAATTTGGGCATTCTGGGTACAGAACCAGACTACTTTTCAAAACGACAACCGTTACCTTGAATTTCAAAATAAAATAAACGTTTACTCAATAAAACGCTAAGTGGTGCGGTTCATTCAGCTATGATCAGCTAGCATGTAACCTATGCACTGGCCATTTATTAAAACAGCCCCTACAGGCTTAGGTAATAGCTTCGGTATAAGCCCTACTTTTCCCTAGTATATGGGATCGGTGATGCGTCATAACAGACAGGTTGAATCTTCGAAGAATATGATATGCGCAGACAATGCAAATTTTATCATCTGGTAAAGAATAAATATGATACAGGGTGTAGCATGCAGTGTACATAATGTTAGGCTGATCTTATTTCAGAGAATGACCAAGCAATTTGTGCTCCTTAAGTTTTGGGGAAAACTTTAACCTGTTACCACACAATCCTGAGTTTTATCAACCCTGATAGGAAAGACTTTTGAAAACATTGTAGGAAAAGGAGAAAATGCTGGTAACCAGCATTTTCTCCTTTTCCAACAACGTTTTCTGTCCTTTCAGAGGCAACTTGCATCATTTGAGCCACATTTAATTTGTCATCTGCAAATACTTTCAATTTGGAGAAGTCTACAATTTTGTTGTGTAGTAAAGGTTTAACCCCTTAGTTACCACACAATCCCTAGTTTTAATTACTCTGAGGAAGTAGGCCTTTTGAAAACATTCTGCTAGTAACCAGCATTTTCTCTTTTTCACACAATATTTCTCAAGAGTCTTTCTATCAGGTTGTGAAATGATAAATTAAGTCTTATTTATCCCTTTACCACAAAACCCTGAGTTTTAAGAACCCTGGGGTCCTCCACGAAGCCCAGTAGTTAGCATATCTGACCCATGACCTAGTGATAGTGAGTTCAATACCTGGTTCAAGCAATCTTTCTAGCATTTTTCACCTCCCCCCTCTGATGCAAGTGAGCAAAAGTAGTCTGTGACTTTGAAAGGAAATTGTGTCAGTACTGGTGTGAGAAAGCCAGGAAACATATGCATAGGTGCACTGACCGCAGTGATATGACCTAAGCTGTTAAAAGGACATTAAACTATAATAAAAACCAAACCTTTAATGACCCTGGCGAAAAGGACTTTTGAAAAAATTGTGGGAAAAGGAGAAAATGCTACTTACCAGCATTTTCTCTTTTTCCCACAATGTTTTCTACCCTTTCAAAGACAAATTGAATCATTTTAATTACATTTCATTTGTCGTCTGCAAATGCTTCCAATTTGGACCAGTCTAAATTTTGTTGTTTGGTAAAGAGTTAACCCTTTAACAGACAACAAAATTTTAGCCTTGTCCAAATTGAAAGCATGTGCAGATGACAAAATAAATGTGACTGAAAAAATGAAATTTGTTTTAGGAAGAGTAGAAAACATTGTGGGAAAAGGAGAAAATGCTGGTTACCAGCATTTTCTCCTTTTCCCACAATGTTTTCAAAAGGCTTCTTTCTCAGGGTTGTCAAAAGGTGAAATTGTGTGGTGAAGAGTTAAGAGCACGGCTATAACCAGGAAGTTAACTCCTGTTGTCTTTGTTTTCATTTGTAACATCCCAATATCTGAAGGGGAATTTTTTGTTAAATCTTTTACTTTTAACTCTTTACCAGATGACAAAATTTTAGACTTGTCGAAATTGAAAGCATTTGTTGACGATAATTTAGATGTTGTTCAAATCACTGAATTTGTCTTTTATAGAGTAGAAAACATTGTGGGAAAAGATAAAAAAACAGATTACAAGCATATTGTCCTTATCTATGAAGGTTTCCGAAAGGCTATATACATGTAATTTGACTAAAAATATTGGTTTGGTATAACTTTACTGAAAATATTGGTTTGGTATAATTTGGTGCTCCAGGCTTGAATCCAAGTAATATTACTTGACCAAACAATCCCTGAGAAAATAAAAACTTTTAAAAGATTGTCGGAAAAGGAGAAAATGATGAAAACCCACAATGTTTTCTACCATCAGAAATCATCTTAAAACCCACGATGTTTTCTACCATCAGAAATAATCTTTTAGACTGTATGAAATTTGCTGTCTGCATACAAATTCAGTTTGGTCAAGTCTAAAATTTTGACATTTGCTAACACTTTTATTATTATTAATTTTTAGATCTAACAGGATTTATTATTTTGAAGTTGTAGGCAGCAATTTTTTTTCATACAAAAAAACAGTTAACAAGAGCTTCGTACGGGGGTGGGGGGGGCATATATGCCCGAAGGGTTTTGTCAGTGAAATGGGTTAAAATCAAGAATGCCCGAAGAGATCCAAATGTTAAGAGTCACATGCACAACTACACATCGTAGAGATTCATTCTGGTAAGTTTGAATTTATTCCAATAAAAACTATAGGAGGAGTTGCGCACACAAGAAATTGCTAATGGACGAACGGACGGATGGACAGACTGACAGACGACCGTGGCCATAACATAATTCGACCCTTCGGGCGTATGAAAAGTGAGCGACTGACAGTTTATGTGTTGTATCAGATTACATCATGTAAAACAATACATCGAACCAAACAGCAATGTTTTTATTGATTGTACAGATTTTGTATGATCAATCAAACACAGTTCCTGCCCAGGAGGGACAAGGGGATAACGCGTAATTTATGACAGTCTTGAATACTTGGTGTTACTCAGCGGTAATGTGCAGTCCTAGTTATGTACACTGTAGCAGGGGTTCCAAGTTCAAACCAGTGGGTTTAGCCAATCAGAACTTGCATTACTTTCTCAATCTAGATTAGCTCTTAAAGCATCTCTCATGACTATAGTTGCCTTTGAGGTCAGTGTAGATCAAGATTGGACTGCACAAAACATGTAGCCCGATCTTTGATCTACACTGTCTACTTTGCTGTAACACTGTAGACAAAAGCAAGCATGAAACTGATATTATTTGGGTCATATTTTTGGAATGAAAACGTCCAATAGGTTTATTTGGCGCTCTTAGGATTAAGACAAAGAAATGTTCTTCAGAATGGTTGGCAAATATAGGCCCAGCTGATGGAGATGGTATTTGAACACACTGTGGGAATAAGGACAAAATGCTGGTAAACAGTATTTGCTCCTCTTCCTACAATGTGTCCTATCCTTCCATAAACAAATTTTTATTCTTTATTTACATTCATTTTGACATCTGCACATGCTTTCAATTTGGACAATTCTAATACTTTTTCAGCTGATAAAGAAGTGAGATAAAATCCTTTACATTTGTCAGGTGCACTGAGGATTTAACCTTTTACTACACAGTCTAGAATTTTAACGACCCCGAAGAAAAAGCCTTTTGAAAACATTGTCGAAAAAGGAGAAAATGCTGGTAACCAGCATTTTCTCCTTTTCCTACAATGTTTTCAACCCCTTCCAAAACAAATTACATTTTTTGAGTCACGTTAATTTTATCGTCTACAAATACTTTGAATTTGGACCAGTTTAAAATTTTGTCGTTTGGTAAAGAGTTAAACAATACTTACATATATGTTGTTATTGTTGTATCGAACTTTCAGTTCTTTGAGCAGCACATCCTCGTCAAGCTTTGCAAGGGTTGCTAAATCCTCAACCTGTCCCAGGGGTGGTCGATCCATCTTTGATATGATAAAATACTTCCTTTTAATACACAAATATACTTTTCCCTTCTAGTTCAAATATTTAATTCAAACAATCTAGGAGAACCGGTTTTTCACTATTTACACTATCTCAGTTCTGATTGCTGGGTGCAATATAATCTATAGATACAAAGTCACGGTCCAATAATCATACAATACCTTTTGACGTCAAACAGGTTGACACATTGCCTTAAAATAGTATTCAGACGTGATTTCCAATGTCAATACAGAGATTTCACTGAAAGCCAGAGTTATGTTACTAAATAACCTTAAACCAGTTTTGCGACCATAATGACACATAGAGTCCGGGTTTACCCATATAAGGATATTTTAGCAAATATTTTTTGGAAAGGTAGACTCGTGCAATCGATTGGTCACCTCGTTTCTTTCAAGGCATGTTCGAAATTCTCGTTCATGTGCATGTTACGTCTTGAATTATTTTCACTGCTTATGACAAGTTCAGTATCTAACCAGGATGGTGCCGATCAAGATCAGACTGCACCGTCCGCTACCTGATGCAATTCGAAGACCAATAATTTCAAACACCTGTAGAAACCTACAGTAAGACCTTGGGAAAAGTCTAATTCATTTGCTTGGCAGCTGAAAAAGTAGAACCATTCGAGCACTTGATGCAGTGCTAGTCATACTTCTTAAACGTCACCGCCACATTTCCAATCGTCCCTTTCCAAATAAATCGCCAATCTTTCGAAAAAAAAAAAGAGAGAGGGGTGGGATCAGAACAGATCCGAATTTAACAAGTGTCCAATGCTCTAACAGCAACCAGAGATCTTATATACAGGGATCTTATGTGTATATACGATCCCTGCAGCAACCTTAAGAGAGAGGTCCAATGAAAATTGAACTCCATCCATCGACCGCGTCAATCAAAGAACAAGCACACTCTCGATCTATATAGATCAGAACTTTGTTCATTTGATCAAACTGTCTGACTATTCTTACGGCCAAGAAAACGGCTGTGGAGGTTAGGAACCAACTCTCTTCTTTTTTATTCTTCTTTTTTATAGAACTATCCACCAGACTGGAGTTCCACTCTTCAATGTTGTTTCGAGTCACTGCTCTACGATGTATGTTGCTTTCTTATTCTTTCATATCTTATTAAAAAAAAAAATCTTTATAGATAAAAAACTAAAATTTTGGAACCTTTTAAATTTAAAAAGGAAATTGTGTTATGTAAAAACGGTTTTGAATCAGCCCCTTAGGCTATGTTACTGTACACCCCCACTGGTCTTGTAATTCAAGTTAAAAAAGTGAGAGAAGGTAAAATAAGATTAGATGTAAGAACAGAAGTAAGAAATAACAGTAGGTAAAAAGAATGTTTTAAGTACAGTGAAAGTTTTAGTGATCCCGAGATGTTAAAGGGGGGGGGGGGGAAACAATAGGGAATGTCAGTTTATAAAAATGTTAATTTCTCAGAGTGCACACCTATTTACGCGCCGAGTTCTTTTATAAAGGACAAAAATGAAGTACAATGTACTATTAATATTAACATGATGTTTTGGGGATATCAAATGGCGAGATTTGCTTAGCCTATTCAATTCCTTTTGAGTCTTAGTTATCTCTACTTTATTTATTTCACCTGGATATTATTATTATTATAATTATTATTATTCATTTCCCAATTTTCTTCCCCCCCCCCATCTTACATTTCGGGGATTTCCATAGACGGTCATTTGTTAGCTGGATAGACCATGACAGCTAGCCAATATTGTTGCCTCTGTATGTATTCATGAGTGTGTGATCTGCGCGACTATGTGTGCACATGTATGTTCATACACACGCATACACACAAGTGCATATGTAAGACCATGCCCTGGGTACAGATTGCAGGATGGACCGTGCCGATCTGGTATCAGGCAGCCAAATAATTTTCTTATGTTTGAGACAATATTTTAAGGCAACCAATCAAACACCGGGGTCCGTATTCACCAATCTCTCTTAATTTCATTTTAGGTTAATGATGTAGAAAGTAGATCTTACACAACCATCTGGTTTAGCCAATCAGAAGTTATGTTAATTTCAGTACAAGAAATTCTTCAAAATAAGACTAGGAATGTTCTGAAAAATGGTTGGTGAATACGACCCCATTTAGAACCAGAAGCGTGCGTCTACATTCAAGAACTACAACGCTTTTGAGCACCGCACGACAAAGCTACGTATGAATAAACAAAGGGCAGTGGCCCTTGATGTTCCGCCTTTTATCCCTAAGAATCCACATGCTAAAAAAACAAAAAACTAGCCATGCCATAATCAATATATGAACGTCAGTACGACAAAAAGGCATAATTATGGACATATAAAATCTGTAACTGATTAAAGACTTAAAATCAGATTAAAACCATTATGGACCATGGTCTGTATTCACCAACTATTCTTCAGAACATTCTTAGTATTATTCTCCAGATTTTTTTAAAATTTGAATGTAACACAGTTTCTGATTGGCTTAACCATTTGGTTTAGCCAAGCGGAAGCTGTGTTACCTTCAAACTTAAAAAAACCTTAGATACAAACAAAAATGTTCACTTGTCCAAACTGAAAGGATTTGTAGACCGACATATGAAATGTAGCTAAAATGGTGGAAAGTGTCTTTGAAAATTTGGAAAACATTGTGGCAAAATTTTCTCTTTTTCCTAAAATGTTTTCGAAAGCATTTTTCTCAGGGTAGTTGAAATTGAGGATTGTGTGGTAAAGGGTTAAAGGGACTTTAGACTATCCAATACCAAACCGGATATATACTGAACCAAAAAAGAAACTTCCCCTGTGTTTAAGTGCAGATATACACAAATATGAAAATCAGGATTAAACTAGATTTATATGCATTGAAAGAGTATTTTATTGCGACTTTGTGTGAAAAAAATTATTGCTGAGGGTTTATCCAAAAGTAGTGAAATGGTAGTTAAAATGCGGAAGGGGTCGCTCACCAAAATCACAAATTAATACCGGGTATGACCACCTTCAGCATGAAGGACTGCCTGGCATCGTTGGCGCATAGAACGGGTAAGTGTATTGATTTCGGCTTGTGGAATGTTGTTCCATTCCTGAATTAAGGCTTGTCATAGCTGAATGACGTTTGACGGTGGAATAGGGCGACGTCTAACACGCTGGTCCAAATTATCCCAAAGGTGTTCAATGGGATTCAGATCAGGGCTTTTGGCCGGCCAGTCATTAATAAATGCAATGCTATTCGCCCTGAGGAAATTCACATTGTCCCTAGCTGTATGGCTTGTGGCATTATCATTCTGAAAAAGAGTGATATTGGCATTATTTTGAAACAATGGGATAACGTGCCTCGCAAGAATTTCATCTCGGTAGCGTTGGGCATTCAAATTCCCTTCGATAACGACGAGATTAGTGCGAAAGCCATGTGCAATGCCCGCCCAGACCAAGACAGAACCCCCACCCCCAAAACGATCTCGTTCAAGTACGCAACAGTCGGCATAACGTTCATTTCTCCTACGGTATACTCGAACCCTGCCATCACCTCGATGAATGGAAAACCTCGACTCGTCAGAGAAAAGAACGCCATTCCATTGTTGTCTAAGCCAGCGTTGGTGTGTACGTGCCCAATTAACACGATTTACGCGGTGACGTCGTGTCAAAACACAACCAACGTATGGACGACGTGCACGTAGCCCACCCTCGCGCAAGCGATTGCGCACAGTTTGGGCAGTTATACGGTTGTTATGTGTACTAGAGGTGTTAGAAGCAGTGGCTGTAGCAGTTTGGAAGCGATTGCGCAGGTGGGTGTTCCGAATATAGCGAGGACGTCCACTACGTGGTCGATCTTCCGTACGCCCTGTTGCTTGAAAACGTTGCCTAAGGTGTCGAATAGCACGAGTAGAACATCCAATATTCATAGCAACAGCATTCATCGTCATACCAGCATTAAGCATGCCAATGGCACGTTCGCGTAAATTTTGCGGAATTCTAGGCATATCAAAAATAAAGAAAACTAAAAAGAATTTAATTTTTGTCAACGTCTTTTTCTTATTGACATGAAAGTCTATAAAATTAGGCTGAAAGGTTTCAAAAAATATACACGAATTATACTGGTCCGTGCATGCACGTGAAAATCGCTTTCAGCGGGTTTCTTCTGCAAAATTCTTTCAATCGAGTTAAAATTTGTTTTATCGGACACATAATCGTTCGCCCGAATATATGTAGGTCATCTGATATTTTGATTTTTTTTAATAACATTGCATTTGCACTTAAACACAG
Source organism: Hippopus hippopus (assembly GCA_946811185.2). Classification (NCBI taxonomy): domain Eukaryota; kingdom Metazoa; phylum Mollusca; class Bivalvia; order Cardiida; family Cardiidae; genus Hippopus; species Hippopus hippopus. The sequence goes on along the minus strand of OX328104.1, from coordinate 46,866,338 downwards.
GGGAAGTTCCTTTTTTGGTTCAGTATATTTGAACTTATTACACCCACTTGTAAACTTTATCAGTGTACAATTAAAAGCACTTTTAATCCTCTATCAAACATGTGAAAGACTGGAGCATTCCAAAGTGAAAGACTTTGCAGCCTAAAAGTTGGATATTTGTATGGGAGTGTTCTACTTCATTTCAGATTTGCTCTGGGTGCACTAGATTTCAGTGAAAATTCCTGCAGAACTCAAGTGGTGACAAAGATGTAGCTTGCAATGGAAAAGCTCATTTCTCAAATGAAGACAAAGTGCAGCAATAAAAGATAACTAACTCGTGGCCACGACTCAATTATCTCATGGGCATGAGATATTTACTCGTGGCAAAAAGATAATTACCTAGTAAATATGGAAGTACTGAAAGCACTGACAGACCAGAAAATGTAGGACGTCAAGTAAAACCAACCTGACAAAGTACGAACCTGTTCGACCTAGAAGGAACGCAGCAGAAACCGACAAAGTCTTGATGCTATCCTTTTAAAGCCCCCGTCGCACCAAACTATATCTTAGAACGTTTTACCCCGTCTTAACAAAACCGTATAACGGGTTGCGGTCGGAATAAACGTGTAATTTCGGTCGGTTTGCAAACATACTGCCAACTGATGCCACACTTGACCACAATAGTGAGAACGAGTTCGGTGTGACGGGGGTATAAGACTGCTGTGCTGGGTGAATTTTCGACATGTTAAAAATACGTAGCGAGGACGTGATCGAATCAGGACCCATTAGAGACTGAGTGAAGAAGCAGGAGCAACGGCATTGCCGTGGTACCTACGCGATATGAACCTAATATACACTTCTTTACTGTGGTACAAATCTTGTCTGGACGGGAAAGATTGCACCGTTCTTAACAAAAAAATGCAGAACGAATTAGAAGGAGTTGGATTTATAAGATCATGAAGGACGTAGTGAGAACATGGTAAACGCAGTTCTAACGGCGTGGTGCACGCTGAGAGGTCTTAGAACGTAGAAAAATACAAAGGACGTGCTTGATTATGAGCGCGAAAAAACAAGTTTAGCTAGAGCGTACTAGACGCAAGGAAGTCCTTCTAGGGGCGTAGTGGTGACGTCGACCCAACATGAAAACTGTGTTTTGCCTGCATAGCACGCGTTTGTCAAGTTCTAGACCGCAGCAGGTATCTATGAACTTCTGAGATTGAGTGGGGGCTTTAATAGATAAGACTTTGTGCAGAAAAATGAATTAAAAAAGGACGAATAAAAGGAAATAAAAGAAAGATGACAGAAGAAAGAGAACAAACAATAAAAAACATCAAACATATAACGCAGTGTATTTTATGATACTATGAACTGCTTGTCTGGTAATGGGATTCTCTTCATAACTTGTTCTAAGTCTGTGGGATTCTACTCATAACTTTGCATTGAACAAAGAGTTTTTTTTTTTTTATTTGAAAAATACAATCTTTATCCTTAACTCAGTAGTTTAGTTTTTAGTTCACTTTGAATATGTCAAACACATTTATCTTTGAAACCAGGACAATTTATCTAAATGACACTTGAAGATCTCCTCTTGAATTTGTCCTCAGATAGCGTTATCAATGAAGTGTAAATTGGGATTTCATATATTTCAAAATGGGTTGAGAAAAGCAGAGATAAAAAAAAAGTTGGACCAAAAAAAGCCGTTAAGCAAATTGAAAATGAATCAATTGATCTTCATTGTTTTTTCGCATCTGCCACAATAATTCTATTTGAAACGCTGAAAGCTTCGGGTAAGCAATCAGGAAAGGGTTAATCCTCACATCGCCGTGCACAATGTACAAGTAACTTACTTTTGTGGACTTTGTAGATTTCAGATAAGACTGTATGCACAGTCTCATGTTTGACTTAAAAACTATCCGATATTTTGTGATATCTACCCTAGCTGTCTTCAAGTTACAATATCAACATGTAGTCCCTCCAGCCCGGAATATGTCCATATCATTTACCTTGTGGTCCAAGGGTTATCATTTAGATAAAACAATGATAAAACATGCTAATTTCTCCATTGTGTGGATCACATTACTTACTTCCTTGTAGAATATGCACAATATTCATCAAAGCGTTTCATTTTGAAACCTGCCAGGTATGGTCACGTAGATCTAAATCTTCGAGAGAAAACAAAAGCCATTTTTTGAAACGTTGTACATACATATATTCACACTAAATTATACCTGGTATGCATCCGATTGTCCCCATTAGCAAGTTATCTTTTGAAGTCGAAAACTTGAACAAGAAATAGCTTTGCATTTCATGATTTCATACCAGTGAACAAAATTTTCATTTTCTTGTTGACTGGACCAGTTAGTATAGTAATTGGGTACAAACTTGGATATTCGGTACTTGAGTTATGTTACGCAGCGTCATTGGCAGTAAAAATAACAGACCAATAGACCAAAAGATCACGAGGGACAAACCCTATACAAAATTTTGGTGACTTACACAGCCGTACCAATTTGACCATTATTTTGCGCTAGGTGGCATTTTTGAAATACATACCTATCTGGTTTGGGAATTCTGGGTACAGTTCCGGACGCCACCTGGTACGATTTATCTAGCCATGGTTAGTTAGGATGTAACCTAGGCACCAGGCATTTAACACAGTCGATGAACAGCCGCGGTATAAATCCGATCGGAACGTTATTTTTGTTGTCAAGATGTCTGTTGCGAAAATCCCGGTTTTCCCTTTGTATATATTTAGAAAACGTATGCAAAGATTCGCAGTAAACTATGGTATATTTTGAAAATAAATTTTCTCGTGCAAAATTATATTTCCAGGATATTTGGAGCAGTAAATAGGCTTGGTTTTTCCAATACTTGTCTTTAATAGCCGTTTTCTGTCTGCTACTTTTTTAGCGACAGAGGTATTTTGTTTATACACCGCGTATTAATATTTATCCTTTACAGGCTAGTGAGGTGTCATAGCAGTCAGGTCTAATCTTCGAAGAATATGACATGCGCAGACAACGCAATTTGACAAAATATAGGCATAAGGTAACAGGGGAGTATTATATGGCAGCCTAGCATGCAATACAAGATGCTGATATTGTTCGCTCAGGTAGATCTGCAATGTATGATTTGGCTTTGTATGTCTTTGTACAACTGCAGCACTATTCCATTAGAGGAAAGTCACACTCTATTGTATAATAGTATTGGTCTTAATTCTGAGAGATCCTTTTACGACGAAAGTTGCGTTTGCAGCTAGTGAGGATAAAAATCAATTTGCACGAACCATACAAAGTTTTTGATCTACACTGTCCCCTAAGCTGAGTGATTTTGGCACAAAGAAATTAATATTACTTTTTTTTTCTAATCGACATGCCTTTCACTCTTTTGCAACTTACTATTGACATGGGCTGTCGATGTAATTTCAATGTGAGTAAAAAAAAAATGACCATACAATTAAGTATCGCTTAAACGGATTAGATGCAAAATCAGACTGGAACTCCAGTGTAATTTGTTTTCATACAGGATTTCTCGCATACTATATCTGTCCTTACAGCTCGAGTATCGAACTGCACTTTTCTCTAAATCTGACGTTGTTCGACACGGTCCGCAAAATTATATTAGGTTGGCATTTTAAGAATTTGATGTGTGTAAGTGAAAGCGAAGGGAACATTCTTCGTCGCTCGTATGTCTTATATTCAAGTGACAAATCAATCCAATCAAAAACTAAAATGCAGCGTTATCTACCTTTAACCCTTACCCTGCTGAAAAACTAAAATCAAATTTTCAATTCGATAGTAAAAACTCAAATATTGCTATTTCAAAGTTATGTTTTGAGGAATAATATCTCCTTATCGGACAGTGTAGATCCAAGATCAGACTGCACGTTCTGTGCAGTCTGATCTTGATCTACACTGTCCGCAAAAGGTCAGTAAATCGCGTTTAGCAGCCTAAGAGTTAAAAGGACCTTCAAATCGATTTTATTGATAAGATCGTTTCAGACTGAGGATAGAAATGACTGTTGCGTTTTTTCTTTCTTGTTTTGTGACTGAATTTTCGTTTTTTTTTTTACAAACAGTATGAATTTATTTGTGATTCTAATAGCTTCACATTTTCTGTTGCCTGTAGGTAAGTTTGGCTCTAGTTTACTTAACAGAATATTTTTTTTTTATTTTAGAGACCGAGAACATACATGTCATTCAGTCGACTAAAGCTATTTCGTAAATGTATTTGTCCCACGAAAAAGACTCTTCGACAGCCTCATACTGCCAATGGGAACAAGTGATTTGTTCGTATTGGAGTTTAACGTCGTTTTGACAGCATGCATAGGTCATATCACGGTGGTTAGTGCACCTAAACATGTGTTTTTGGCTTTCTCACACCAGTACCGACACAACTTTCTTCCCAAGCCACTGACTACTTTCTCACATGCATCAGGGGTGAGAGGCAAAAATCGCCGGAAAGTTTACCTCAAGCAGGTATCGAGCCTGCAACCACCGGATCACGAGTCAGATACGCCAACCACTGAGCTGCCTGGCCGGGCGGGGACAAGTGAAACCTTATATGTAAAAAATAAAAGAGAAACGACACTACAATTTGTCTTTTGACATGCCAACCATTTTGGCTTTAAAAAGCTCTTCAGGGCAACGCTTTAATATGATATAACCATTCTTCGTCAAAAGGGACTGAATGCATATCTGGGATAATACATAATACCTCCTAAGTTACTGGATCCAGAAATCCATTTTGTCTAACAACCGATTGAATCATGACGTAACACTGGTCCTTTGACATCCAGAAAATTGACCAATAGCGAAAAGCGCAGGCTGACCTGGGTCGATACTTTTCGCAGAGCATGACTCATATTTATATGACACAGATTATCCTGTATCAACAACTCAGTTATCAGGCAGCCGTAAGCTAATTAACTAGTGACTACAACTTAATTATCTCGTGGCTATAAGATAGTAATAAATGAAATTTCGCAGAACGTCCTATCTCGTTGAATATTTATATCGTGGCTACGAAATAACATGCCACAGCCACAGGTCACAACAGACCCGTAGTGTAGCAAAATGTGATAGGGGTAGGTTGGAAAACAACGACAGACCTCACTGTAACAGACCTTCTACCTATGTAAGTGATCACATTGATTGTTTACTTACGGAGTATCTAGGAAATTCTTGATCATTTTAAGTCTTATTTAGGTAGATCTACATATAAAACTTATTAACTTAGCGTCTTATGGTGGCATATTTCTGTCACGACATACGAGATAACTATTGCGATAGTTTAAGAGAACTGTCACGATAAAACAAACTTTCATGAAAATTTTATCTAGATAATGAAAAGTTTCACGATAAAAATATCGCGATGATTCTCGCTGTTATCACGATTTTTTTTACGTCCTTGCCCACAACTGACATTCACGGTATCTATAATTAGATGCGGTTTCAGAACATTTTCGTCTAAAACCTTATGAATTTGTCCTTTTTCCTGAATGGTTTTAAAGTTGTTCGTAAGAGGCATTTCGAGTCGTCTTTGTGTTAAACAGACTTCAGTTCATTTTACAAATGAATGAATGAATGAATTTATTTTTAAACAAAGTTTTTCGTCATACAATATGATACAAAGAATGTAAATGACACGTGACACACTCACAATCTCTCACGTACATCTTACAAAAAATAACCAATCACGCTATCAGTTGAATATAAGAAGAAGTTGAACACTTTATCAGTCAAAATTTACCAATTAAGCTACAATTATAAATACACGTGATTCGAATTTTAACTTACTGCCATTTTGTAAAGTAAAAAACTACCGAGTTCATCAAAATGATAAATTTACTATTTATAGATATCGAGAAACGGGTAGAACTATAACGATAATTTTATCTCGAATGTCAGCTTCGTGCACGAATGAGAAATTTTGTGTGAAAATATTTACTGATCAATGTAAAATTTTCAAGATAACAAAGTTTATCGTTTTTTTTTTTTCAGATTCTAAAATTATCATGATGGTTATCTCGTATCTCGTGGCAGAAATATGCCACCATACTGTCTTATTTTTCTAATCAATTAAGATCTAGAGCGAAAGATTTTTGTCGGCACCTTAAATAACATCGTCAAAACTATAGGGGGGGGGGGGGGCACGCCCCCCCCCCTCCTTCCCACCTCCCCGTTCATACGGGCCTGCACAAGATGATTAAGTAATGGTTACGAGCTAATAATCTCATAGCTATGATAAGATATATCGTATTTATAAGATACTTAGTCATAGCTGCGAGTTATGGTTTTAGTCGTGAGATAATTTTTCTTTTTTTCGTTTCTCGCATGTCCCTTCTTTGCCTTGGTCTGTTAAAAAAGGTTGGAGGCTATGTTAGTAAATCTCACCCGCCATTGTTACTGTCATTTTTGACAAAGTAGGGCCTACGCAACGTTGGAAAATGATTAGATTGGAATCCTGGCTAGTCCCTTCTATAATTAGTTAGTGACATCGAAATGAAGAACTAAGAGTATCAATCCGCAATTTGATAGATATCAGCATTTATTTCATGCTATCCGGTAGTTTATCGAGAAATATCGGTGGAATATTTTTCGATATTTCATGGTTACGACCCGTGAAAAATACCGTTTTTTTTTTTCTAACTCTTCAATTGAAGGCGGAAACTTTAGTTCCCGTGCACAAGTTACCTAGGTAAAATGCGCGTGCCACTCAACCAGATGGAAATACCGGTATGACGTGATTTATTCTACATTTCTCGCGCTTTAAGTAATATTGTAATGCGTTGTTATGCGGAGGGGGTACGCCACGGGGAATTACCGAAAAGAATGTTCTGAACTTTGATGTAAGCTTCCCCCCCCCCCCCCCCCACGGGAAAAAAAAAAAAAAAAAAAAAAGAGTTACAAGCATGAAATGAATAGAATATTTTTTCTTTTCGGTGAAAGATCGAAATAAATTAATTTCATCTCGTGAACATCACCGTAATATTTTCCGATGATGTTCACAATTTATGATTCATTGAAGATGTGTCTATTGAGAGAGTCTGCTTATTCAGATCACACCATAGAAATATTAATTTTTATTGTAAGGGTGTGTTGACTTCCAGTATGAAAGTTGCGGGAGATGCAATGCACAGACAAAATTCACATGCTTAGAAAGCCAATATCTTCTATTAAAAAATTGCACTTAGGCATTTCTATGGGCAGCCCAAACCTAACATCGAGGGCTATCCAAACTAATTTAGTTTCTACCGTCAGAAAACTTTGAAATTCTTACATTCAAATTACCCATGTTCATGTACATTGCTTTTAAAACTCCTTTCCAATTTATAAAAGCAAACAATACTTTTGGATGGACGTCAGGGGGTGCAGTCCGAACTATGATGTCCACTGCTTGATGAGATCTTTATTGGGGTCTAAATTTAAAACATTAATTTACAATACATGCATTTTGGTCTGTCCTATTAACTGAACATGTTAATTCCAGTTATCTTGCAGGCTTAGTGTTGAGGCTTTCATTTATAAGTCTATTTATTGTATTTAAGCCATGCTCTGGCATAAGAGGGTTTAATGCATCTCCGTGATGCATTATACCAAGCAAGTCATCACATAAGTATGGATCCATAAAATCTATTTAGTCTGAGAATTGACTTGGTATGGAGGTAGAATGGTCCTTGGACATGCAGAAAATTGACCTAGGCATACTCTCTAGCAAAAAGTTTCGGCTCAGGTCAGCCTGCCCAGTCCGCTCAGGCTGACCTGGGTCGATATTTTTTGCAGATACATTTAGTCCCCGCCTTTTTTCACAGAGCACGGCTCAATGATTTGTTTACAGATGCGTGTTCATGGTTCTCCTATCACTGGGAAGGATGGAGCAGCTGTTCCAAATCATGTGGTGGAGGCACAAGACATAGGACAGAGTACTCTTGTGTGAAACACGATCGCGGGGATACTGAAACACAGGACTGTAACACTAACTGTTTTCACGGACATTCTTACAGTGGCGGTCGCTGTCAATGTCCATCTTGGAGAAGTGGTTATTGTTGTGAGAGTATGCTTCTTTCATGTATTTACTGTCTCTGCAATTTGCTTATTCTTTCTGCATTTGTTTACATCTTGTTCAGCACCTTAAGGATTGAAGGATTTGGTTTTAATTTCGTCTTACTTTTCGATTCATTAACACTCTGTAGGAACTAAGACTTCTAAGTACCCGGCACACCTTGCCGGATAGCGTAAACAGACGTCACATGGATAGAAAAAGTGCGACAAAAAATATCTAGTGATGAAAGTAGGCCTACCGCTTAAAACGATTCGAAACTGACAAAACGTTCTTCGAAAGTTAGAAGAATGTTTTTGCACCGTCCATGGGAGTTAAACTTTGAACCGCTTTAAGTAGGCCGATAGATAACCAGAAAATTTAAAAAAAAAAGATACACGACATGAATTTGCCCCGCTAACAGGTCTGCAGGGGCCCGCAGAATAGACATGTCCTTGTTTTTGACCAATCGCAAATTTCTATTTATTCATTCAAATATAATGCCAAAAAGTAGGTGAAAAGCTAGCGCGTTCAGCTACGCCATTTAAGCGCTTGTTCTATTGTCCTCTTGAATAGTGATGGTCAGACCGGAATCTAGGAGGCCAGTCTGCGCCTTGATGAACGGGCAAATCCGAAAATACCTTAATTTTGCTGTTTTTTCCTCAATCATCTGAAACTGATATCAGTAAAACATCAATAAATCGTTTTCCACGGCTGCGTTGTCTGCGCATGTCATATTCTTCGACGATTGGAGCTATCTGCTATGACGCATAACTATCCTGTACAACTCGGCAAACCTTGGGTGATCTGTTGATCAAGTCCCTCGGCTGCATTACGTAGCATTAGATGCACCTACACGGTACATTTCTTCGCCGGATGTAATACACCGCTTCACCGTTGTTAAAATCATAACACTCCACTGAGAAGGTAAACACTAGTCACATTTTCGGTGTGAATCTTTCCAAAAAACATTTCCGATGACAAACACTTTGTACATTTATTTTTTAATTAAGTCTATCAATTACGTTGGCATTTTTTCAGAGATAGGCTGCTTATCACCGTGACTGTTGTTGCCGTTGCTGGTTTTTTTAAAGGGCGCCTCCATGTTTAAGATCATGTGACTGGCAATATTTCAAAATGGAACCCCCGTTGACACGGTCGAGGTTAGATGTAGGTACGGAATCGGCTGAGTTGTGACGAGTGTATCCAGTACAGGATAAATATTAGTAGGCGGTGCATTTACTAAAACTCTGCCGCTAAAAAAGTAGCAGTGGAGAAAATGGATATAAACAATACTAAAACTGTGGAAAAAATAGTGTTTTTTTTTTGCTCGAAATTTCTTATAAAATTCAATTATTTCAAACGGGTTACAAGATTATCATAAAAAGTACCAGTATTTATTGCAACTCTTTGTATACAGTTTCTAAGTATAGATTTAAGGAAAACCAGATTTTTGCAGGGTTTTTCCATAGACTTATCAACAAATAATATTTGAGCTTATACCGGGTCTATTTCCAAAGCTTATAGGGGCTGAGTTTATAAATAACTGGTGCATAGGTTATATGCTAAGCTTACAATGGCCGAAGGAATCATACCAGGTTGCGTTGTTTTGAATAAAAGTGTTTTAATTTTGAAATTTGAAAAGTAGTCCAATTCTGTACCAAAAATGTTCAAAATCAGATGTATGCAGACCAGTATTTATTTAAAAAATGCCACCTAGTGGAAGATTATGCCACAGCTGAATTGTCGGGGTGATTTACGGCCATAAACTGGTGCATCGCTTACGTTAATCTGGATTACCTGCCCCTAACAATATTACGTTATCGGGTACTCTTTAAGTACGGTGGGGTTCCAGACTACGTTACGTCATCTGATTCGCTGTTGTCTGCGCATGTCATTTTCTTTGAAGATTCGACCTGTCTGCTCTTTCGGCATACCTCGGGTGATGGTAGCCATCAGATCCCTCGGCTGTATCTGGTTGCTTGATATGCACCTACACTCTACATTTCATCGCCGGAAATACGCCGGTTCACCGTTCTGAAAATCGTAAAAAAGAAAACTTTAGTTTCAATTTTCTATCGAAATCTTTCTAACTATATTTCAGTTGACAAACAGTTCGAACATTCATTGGATTATTAATTGCGATTGACGTTTTCACCGACAGGTAGATAGGTGTAAATAACTTCATCGAGGTTGTTTATGTCGTTGCTAAACGACTAACAGTGGCGCCGCCATGTATCAGATCACGTGATTGGCAGTTCAAACGACCGCTATACAGACTAGGTTAGATGTAGGTACGGAATCGGCCGAGTTGTGACGAGTGCCTGTCTGCTATGATGCACCACCCATTTCATAGAAAGGGAAAAAGTAGGTCTTATAACGAAGCTATTACCCAAGCCTGTGTGGGCTGTTTTAATAAATGGCCGGTGAACATGTTACATGCTAGCTGATCATAGCTGAATGAATCGCACAATGTAGCGTTTTACTGAGTAAACGTTTATTCTATTTTGAAATTCAAAGTAACGGTTGTAGTTTTGAAAAGTAGTCCGATTCTGTACCCAGAATGCCCAAATCAGATAGATGTGTAATTGAAGAATGCCATCTAGCGGAAGATAATGCCTGATTCGCTTTTCTCCCTTCATCATGTGATGTCACAGGAGCTTGCCCATCTTAAGTTACACAGGAATATTCTGTATAATTATCGGTCTCGGTTATCAAAATATTGAATAAGTAACTAATCGGTGAGCAAAAATAAGAATTTTGTGCAACCAGTAACTGCATTATTGAATAGGGGATTCACAGAGTCAGTATACCTATATCCAAGTTCTTGTTTTGATAATGGGCCGTTTTGGCGCCAGGCCGTTTTGAACTTCTAGAAATTGGTATATAGATCTATGTCAAAGAAATTGCTAATTTTGAAAACAATGTTTTCTACACGATTTTAAAAAGAAGCACATCTTGATTTCCTTTAAACATGGGGCCCAGCGTAGCTCGGTGGTTAAGACGTAATTTATTCGAAATGTAGAGGCCCAGAGTTTTGCTCTGACTTGAAGTGCTGGCCGGTCTTTAGTTGGAGTGTCCTGGGGCACGTCCGAACCCAAGCATAGTAGATCTTTTGATGAAACCCAGAACACACATGAATATGTAAGCTGTTAGCATCATTGAGATAAATAATGTTAAAAATAGTATAAAGTACCATACATGTACCATCAAATAATCCCGCAAACAGTTGTGTTACGTGTATTTTCTTATAGATTTTACTTAGTCTTTAATTTGTGCATTGTAGGTAACAAACTGTATGGTCTTGACCACAAAGACACACAAAGACGCACAAAGACACCACAAAGACGCACAAAGACACCACAAAGACGCACAGAGACATAGAAAACGAAAAAATTATTAGTGTTTTGAGTTGTTTGCATTATGCTAGGATAAAAATGCACAAAATCACGCAAACACTCATGTGGGTCCGAGCATCCGCCGGGTCATTTCCTGCAAATTTTATTTTCTTGATAATCAGATTATCTCTTGTAATTTAAAAGCATTGTCCTATGTTGTCTGTTGATGCCTTTTATCTGGTCGGCACCGTAAAACTTCTGTTTAGTAGCTAATCGTTATTTTCATGTGTCCGAATGGGACGGGTTGTGGACCAACAACAACACGGAGAACATGAATCACGGAGAGATGCATTAAGCCTCCTTTTGCCGGAGCATGGCATAATTATCTTTTTTTTTAGTTTATAAAGCGAAGGCAAAGATTCTACAGTAGGCCTTGTCATGCGCTGGCCCTTAACCCTGTACCAAACAATCCCGAGTTATGACGACCCTGAGGATGTTTTTGAAAGCATTGTTGGAACAGGAGAAAATGCAGGTAACCAGCATATTTTCTCTATTTCCTACAATGTTTTCTATCCTTTGGCTGACAAAATTCATCGTTTGAATCGCATTCAATATGACATCTGCATTGTTGATTGTATGGTGTCTAACGCCGTTTTTAACATTATTCAGATATGTCGCGGCGGTCAAGCCACTGGCAACTTTCCCGCATTGCCATCGTCGAAACAAAGGTCAGCAGTGAGAGAGGAATGAAATGTCATCTGCAAATGCTTTCAACAAAGACAAGTGTAAAGTTTCGTCGTGTAGTTAAAAGTTAATCAATTTTGTTCTAATTTCATTTATCATAAAAGTGAATGTTCAAGAGGTGAAAACAATGAAAAGTTACTTTTTAGATATGTTTTCGTGTTTTTTTTGTGCGTGTTTGCGTTTGTGTGAGGCTTAACGATCCAGTCAACAGCTAGGGACATACTGGGACAGTCAGTTACCAAACCAAACTTTTCCTGGACAGGCTTAGACCCCCTAATCGAGTTATCAGTACTCAGCGCACAGTTTTTCACCAGTAACTGAAAAATCCCCCTTTTTTCCTAAATTTATTCTTTATTACTCTCATTTACAAATAGTACAAAATGGGGAAATGTTCAAGAAAAATACAATAACCAAAGAAAAGTCCGGTACTTAACCATTTACCACACAGTCCCGAGTTTTAACGATCCTACGAAAGAAAGCCTTTGAAAACAATTTGAAAAAGAGAAAATTCTGGTTACCAGTGTTTTCTCTTCTATCTTCACAACGTTCTCTACCATTCAGAAACCAATTTCATAATTTGAACCACACTTGATTTGTCGTCTGCAACTTTGAGTTTTGAGGAGTCTGATATTTTGTCGTTTGGTAAATACATGTAGCTAACAAGCTTAGCAGTGCAGAATAAAAAAAAAAAAAAACGGTAAATGATAAATTGTTAACGTTGCCTTTAAATGTGCAAAAGTGAACTTTATAGAATGTTTTGAAGAAATGTAAACAAGTACATGTCTTTATCATCATTGTCAGCAGTATCATCATAATCATCATCATCATCATCAAACATTCATCATAGTGTTTAAGTACAGGAAATATTTGGTAGATATGAAATCAGCAGAACGAGTAGTAAGATCGCCTGACCCAGTGGATGCTCGAACCCACATGTGTGTTTGCGTGATTTTGTGTATTTTTGAACCTAATATAATGCAAACAACTCAAAATACTAATATTTTTTTCCCTTTTTCATTGTCTTTGTGCGTCTTTGTGTGTCTTTGTGCGTCTTTGTAGCGTCTTTGTGTGTCTTTGTGGTATTTAGAGTGTCTTTGTGGTATTTAGTAGGACCCGCCCCGCTGGAGTAATGGCAAATTCTCCCAAGTCTCGAAAAATAAGGCCAAATTATTAATGTTATTATTTTTTTTAAACAAATGTAACTTCAACATTGAGCTGTTTCAAAATAAATAACTACAGGAGTTTGTCATTGTTTTAATGCGATCCACTAGTTCTAGTAGCCTCAATAAAGGTGGTTTACCAATGGTTATTGTTTTAGGATGCACCTTTCCTGGTAACCTGTACCCGAGAGTGGTGCGAGGTACATTAAATATTTAGCAGCCCTGTTAATTGGCATGTTCTTCTCTACAATTTCTTGTTAAGCTTTCTGAGGTGCAACATGGGAATATTGCTAATTTGTTCTTCTGATCTTTCATGAACTGGGATTGAATTAAAATGGAGAAAGCAAATATCAGTTAAGAACCGTGGGACCAAAACCTATCTATAAAGATTTGCTTGGCCTTAGAGAAATTTGTATTGTCACGTGATTTTCATTCATAAAATGTAAACCTTTGCAGACGAAGCGTATGGTGGCATATTTCTGCCACGAGATACGAGATAGCTATCATGATAATTTTGGTAAATTATCGCGATAAATTAAAAGTTTCCTGGAAATCTTATCAAGATCGTGAAAAGTTTCATGATAAAAATATCACGATAAACTTAATATTTTATCGAAAAAATTTCTCCACCGTGCTCGAAGCTGACATGCGAGATAAAATTATTGTGATAGTTTTATCCGTTTCTCGATATCTATAAATAGAAAATTCATCATTTGGATGAACTCGGTAGTTTTGACTTAAAGGGCAACTACAGCCAAAATCCCTTTTTTGGATATATGAATCCTTAAATGAAAATCATCTTAAAATAGGAAAACCGTATTTCAATGTCTATCGTAGAAAGAGAGTTTTAAGCGAAGATGTGGTTTGCACACCTGTGCGAATTTGTGAAATGTTCGATAAACCGGATGTGATGCCACTCTTATTTCGGCTTCTGTATACTGTTAATTTGCTCTGATGCTGACTTTTTTTCTCTCAGCCGTATCCTCCCTCATGTTAGGAGACGACTTTTTTCGTCACAAAAATCCCTATCGTATGCCGGGTGCCCAGTTTAAGCACTATTTCGAGCCAGGAGATGACTATTTATTTGTCAGTCTGCTGTCTGTCTGTCTGTCTGAACTAAATGACATGGCCTAATATCAGATCTACCATTAATCCTCAAAAGGTTAAATAAACTTTCATGCCGATTGCAAAATTTTGAATAGTGCTAGTTTTTGGAGAACCAAAAATAGATGTTTCCGCATTGGACACTGTACATAAGATCAGATTGCATGTTCTGTGCAGTCTGATCTTAATATACACTGTTCGCAAAAGGTCATTGAGGAGAGAGAGAGAGAGAGAGAGTAGTTAGAAAAGAAATTCGACAAACAGATTATGCTTTTTTTTTTTTTTTAAATATAAGATCGTATGAATGAGGAAAATACAAAATTTATGACGTTCGACTTACCCATTTAACCTGTGTAAAATTCCGAATTCCATTTACATTATTTACGAAAAAGGGTTCAATATGGTCGTGAAAACAAAAGAGTAACTTTGTACATGACATGTTTATGACAAGTGCTTGTTAACGTCAAGCTGCAAGCCGGGTAAAAAAAAAATATGTCAGACCACAACGGTGCGATATCATCATAAAAGAGGCTGCGAATTAACCCTTTGTCCTTGTACATGGATGGAACACACAATTCTTTTCTCAAAATAAAAGGTTGGCGCACTAAAATTGTGTGTAAAGTTTGTACGCAGTTATAAATTTTTAATTTACGCTGCATTTTCATGGTCAGCATCTCTTATCTCGTATATGATTACAGGACGAAACACGGGAGAAGACAGTTAAACAATTTTTGTCCACGTTGGTATTTCCTTTTAAATTGTACGCCTTACATGTCTCAGTATTTAGGGAATGGACTGACCCTGTATTTTGCAGACGATCAAAAATGTTTACTGCATGATATGGAGGACAGGAAGGCAGGTGGCAATTCAGACAATCTTTTAACGTTGTTGTTGATGAAAGAAACAAATTTGAGATTATGAAAAAAAAAGCACGTAGGAAAATAAATGAAGATCGAATGAACATTTTTTTTAACTTTAACAGCAAATTCAGGATGTGTGCTGGATTTAATGTTGTTCGTGAATGTTAAAGAGAGGATAAGATTTCTAAGAGAGATCAAGGCTTTTAATTCTTTCCAAGCTGAAGGAGACATGTGAAATGCTGACACTGATGGTGTAGATCAAGATCAGACTGCGCAGGATTTGTAGACCATTAAATGATCGACGGTAACCTATATTTGGTAGAAACAGCCTTAGAAATTAACTCGAATGATTTCCTTTTCACATTGCAACGTTCCTTCTTCCTTCTACGACCTAGTAGAAGAGAATTTTGGCATGATTCAATTATATTGATTTATTATTTCTTTTTTTTATATTTATCTATTACAACTCGTTGATTAGGTAGTGGTACAATTGAAATAACATCAAGAAATAAATTTCAAAATATTTATGTTCGTTACCAGAAGAATAACTATTCCTTTTTTATAAGTACTTTCTCCAGTAAGCTAATTCATTCAAAATTTCTTTCCTATGATTGTAGATGTAAAAGCGATATACCCCCGTCACGCCAAACTCGTTCTCACTCTGTTCCGAATTTTTTTGCTGATCGGACTGAAACTGTCTTCAGACGAAGTGGGTGTATTAGTAACCTTTTACGAAAGGTGCTACAGAACTTTGAGCCTGCTCAAAATTTTTTGCGATCTATCCCGTCCTGTGATTAGACGGAGTAACAACGTACTTAAAGCGAGATGGACGTACTACGAACGGAACTGCTGTACTTTGATCCTATTAGAGACGCAGTGCGGTCGGGCAATAACCTGCAGTGCGTTTGCATTTTACCGACCGAAATTACATGTCCTATCCCAGCTAGTTTTTCGATTTTGTTGACCGGGTTAAGACTTTCTGGGATTAGGTTTGGTGAGATAGGAGCTTCAGCCATTATCAGGCCAAAATTATACGTTCATCCCCTACCGTAACCCGTTTTCCGATTATGTCAGGATGGGTTGAGACGTTGTAAGACCTAGTTTGGTGTGACGGGGGCTATAGAGATTGAAACTCTGCAGTACACAAGTGATTGAAACGTGAAATAGCAATGTATATATTTATAAATATCATGCAGTTTTCTCAATTTTCTGTGTTAGTTCATATATAGCGGCTATAATTATCTTCTCACACTTGTGAGATCACGGCAAACTACCGGAATTCACGGTTTTTTCAATTAGCGACTTTCACACAGGTGAAAATCCGAAAGTTTAAACCTCTATATCTCGTAGAGTAAGCATCACAGAACGCTAACAAGATTTTTGTTAACATACTCTGGTGTCGTTTTATCCGATTTTGAAATGAAAAATTTGGTGTGGAGTTACCCTTTAATAAGATTGCAGTCAGTAAAATTTCGAATCATTAATTAACAATTGTAGCTTAATTGGTAAATTTTGACAATGCCCGAATGACAGAGGTCTGTAAAATCACAAAGACGACTCGAAATGCCTCCTACGAACAACTTTGAAACCGTACAGGGGAAAGGAGAATTCATAAGGTTGTATACGAAAGTATTCCGAAACCGTATCTAATTATAAGTATCATGAATGTCAGTTGTGGGCACGAAAGCAAAAAAAATCATGATAAGAGTTAGCAATATTGCGATATTTTTATCGTGAATTTTTTTGTTTTATCACGATAATTCTCTTAAATTATCACGATAGCTATCTCGTATCTCGCGGCAGAAATATGCCACCATAGAAGACAGTTAAACAATTTTTGTCCACGTTGGTATTTCCTTTTAAATTGTACGCCTTACATGTCTCAGTATTTAGGGAATGGACTGACCCTGTATTTTGCAGACGATCAAAAATGTTTACTGCATGATATGGAGGACAGGAAGGCAGGTGGCAATTCAGACAATCTTTTAACGTTGTTGTTGATGAAAAAAACAAATTTGAAATTGTGAACAAAAAGCACGTAGGAAAGTAAATGAAGATCAAGTGAAAAAAACAAGTATTTAACTTTAACAGCAAAAGGGGATGTGTGCTGGATTTAATGTTGTTCGTGAATGTTAAAGAGAGGATACGATTTCTAAGGCAGATCAAGGCTTTTAATTCTTTCCAAGCTGAAGGAGACATGTAAAATGCTGACACTGATGGTGTAGATCAAGATCAGACTGTGCACCATTTGTAGACCGTGAAATGATCGACGGTGTCCTATATTTGGTAGAAACAGCCTTAGAACTGTATTCGAATGATTTCCTTTACACATTGCAACGTTCCTTCTTCCTTCTAACACCTAGTAGGAGAAAATTTTGGCATGTTTCAACTATCTTGATTTATTATTTCTTTTTTTATATTTAGCTATTACAACTCGTTGATTAGGTAGTGGTACAATTGAAACAACATCAAGAAATAAATTTCAAAATATTTTTGTTCGTTACCAGAAGAATAACTATTCCTTTTTATAAGTACTTTCTCCACTAACCTAATTCATTCAAAATTTCTTTCCTATGATTGTAGATGTAAGAGCGATATACCCCCGTCACGCCAAACTCGTTCTCACTCCGTTCCGTATTTTTTTGCCGATCGGACTGAAACTGTCTTCGGACGAAGTGGGCGTATTAGCATCCTTTTACGAAGGGTCCCCCAGAACTTTGAGCTTGCTCAAAATTTTTTGCGATCCATCCCGTCCTGTGATTAGACGGAGTAACAACGTCCCAAATAACATGTCCTATCCCAGCCCGTTTTTCGATTTTGTTGACCGGGTTAAGACTTTCTGGGAATAGGTTTGGTGAGATAGGGGCTTCAGCCATTATCAGGCCAAAGTTATTCGTTCATTCCCGACCGTAACCCGTTTTCCGATTATGTCAGGACGGGTTGAGACGTTCTAAGAACTAGTTTGGTGTGACGGGGGCTATAGAGTTTGAAACTCTGCAGTACACAAGTGATTGAAACGTGAAATGGCGATGTATATCTTTATAAATATCATGCAGTTTTCTCAATTTTCTGTGTTAGTTCATATATAGCGACTATAATTATATTCTCACACTTGTGACATCACGGCAAACTACCGGAATTCACGGTTTTTTCAATTAGCGACTTTCACACAAGTGAAAATCCGAAAGTTTAAACCTCTATATCTCGTGAAGTAAGCATCACAGAACGCTAACAAAATTTTTGTTAACATACTCTGGTGTCGTTTTATCCGATTTTGAAATGAAAATTTTGGTCTGGAGTTACCCTTTAATAAGACTGCAGTCAGTAAAATTTCGAATCATTAATTAACAATTGTAGCTTAATAGGTAAATTTTGACAATGCCCTAATGACAGAGGTCTGTAAAATCACAAAGACGACTCGAAATGCCTCCTATGAACAACTTTAAAACCGTGCAGGGGAAAGGAGAATTAATAAGGTTGTATACGAAGGTATTCCGAAACCGTATCTAATTACAGGTATCATGAATGTCAGTTGTGGGCACGAAAGCAAAAAAAATCATGATAAGAGTTAGCATTATTGCGATATTTTTATCGTGATTTTTTTTTTTTATCACGATAATTCTCTTAAATTATCATGATAGCTATCTCGTATCTCGCGGCAGAAATATGCCACCATAGTCTTCTCCCGTGTTTCTCCCTGTAATCATGTACGAGATAAGAGATGCTGACCATGAAAATGCAGCGTAAATTAAAAATTTATAACTGCGTACAAACTTTACACACAATTTTAGTGCGCCAACCTTTTATTTTGAGAAAAGAATTGTGTGTTCCATCCATGTACAGGGACAATGGGTTAATTCGGTGCCTCTTTGGTGATGGTATGGCACCGTTGTGGTCTGACATATTTTTTTACCCGGCTTGCAACTTGAGGTTAACAAGCACTTGTCATAAACATGTCATGTACTCTTTTGTTTTCACGACCATATTGAACCCTTTTTCGTAAATAATGTAAATGGAATTTGGAATTTTACACAGGTTAAATGGGTAAGTCGAACGTCGTAAATTTTGTATTTTCCTCATTCATACGATCTTAAATTAAAAAAAAAAAAAAAAAAACAGCATAATCTGCTTGTCGAATTTCTTTTCTAACTACTCTCTCTCTCTCTCTCTCTCTCTCTCTCATGAAAGAGATGGATAATCAGCAGTAAATTTACCATTTATTTCATGCCTCATTTAAATTTCTGTGGCGCGACTCAGTGACCTTTTGCGAACAGTGTGTATTAAGATCAGACTGCACAGAACGTGCAATCTGATCTTATGTACAGTGTCCAATGCGGAAACATCTATTTGTGTTTCTCCAAAAACTAGCACTATTCAAAATTTTGCAATCGGCATGAAGGTTTATTTCACCTTTTGAGGATTAATGGTAGATCTGATATTAAGCCACGTCATTCAGTTCAGACAGACAGACAGACAGCAGACTGACCAATAAATAGTCATCTCCTGGCTCGAAATAGTGCTTAAACTCGGCACACGGCATACGATAGGGATTTTTGTGACGAAAAAAGTCGTGTCCCGACATGAGGGAGGATACGGCTGAGAGAAAAAAAGTGTGGCATCACATCTGGTTTATCGAACATTTCACAAACTCGCACAGGTGTGCAAACCACATCTTCGCTTATAACTCTCTTTTTACGATAGACA
This sequence comes from Hippopus hippopus, assembly GCA_946811185.2. Lineage (NCBI taxonomy): Eukaryota > Metazoa > Mollusca > Bivalvia > Cardiida > Cardiidae > Hippopus > Hippopus hippopus. Next base: position 46,846,409 of record OX328104.1, on the reverse strand, counting down.
TTGAAATACGGTTTTCCTATTTTAAGATGGTTTTCATTTAAGGATTCATATATCCAAAAAGAGATTTTGGCTGTAGTTGCCCTTTAAGCCAAAACTACCGAGTTCATCCAAATGATGAATTTTCTATTTATAGATATCGAGAAACGGATAAAACTATCACAATAATTTTATCTCGCATGTCAGCTTCGAGCACGGTGGAGAAATTTTTCGATAAAATATTAAGTTTATCGAGATATTTTTATCATGAAACTTTTCACGATCTTGATAAGATTTCCAGGAAACTTTTAATTTATCGCGATAATTTACTAAAATTATCATGATAGCTATCTCGTATCTCGTGGCAGAAATATGCCACCATATATTTACTATGATGTAGTAAAAACTGTTCTGTCTGTCAGTCTCGCGCACGCTTAAACATCGTGAGATTTTGACGCAAATAAGAAAGGTGGCGGAGTTAGGGCAGGGGCGCAATTAGGGCACCCGACGATATATTAATTACTTTTTTTTCAATGGCCACAAAATCCGTCCACAGCAAGATGTCCAGATGCAATAATCGGTCATATTCTAGCTGAATAAAGTAGTGCACAGAGTAGTTTAGAGATCAGTCTGATCTTGATCGACACTGTCCACAAAAGCTTCTAGTGTCGTAAATGGTAATAAAAGAGTCAAAAAGACGAGTAAATCTATTTTCAGCCTGCAGAAACATACACATAGCCCACTGTCGCTCAGGCAAACAGAGCTGTGGGGGAAATCCTGACAACATCCGATGTACAGAATGTATGGCTCCTTATTACAGTGGCGGCTATGGAAAAGGATGTTTAGGTTGGTACTGGATGCTGACTTAACTCTTTACAAAACAAACCCAAGTTTGAACAAACCTAATGAGGAAGCTTTTGAAAATGTATTGTAGGGATTAGGAGAATATGCTGGTAACTAGAGAAAGAAAACAAGAGTACTGCATGCGGGTCCAGGTGCCAAGGCTTGGCTGTGGTTGCCTGATTTTCAGTGAAAAATTCTGTCAAGAAAGGGGCATAACTGTGTCAAAAATACTTTGTTGGTTACTTGCCCTTCTTGTATCGGTTTCCCTTTTGGTAGTTAAAATGTTGCCCAAGTGTGAGGTAAATATCTTAATTAGTAACAGAGATATAATAAAATGTGAAAGTTTTTTTTTAAAATTTCTAACAGTTGTATGAGCTCCCATTTTGATAGTTAAGAACTTTTTCGAGTGGTTGGGTGTCATTTTTTTTTTTAACTCTTACCACTATTAATCTGTATGTGTAGTCTTCCTAGCTGGTACCGCGTCATCGATGATACCGCGGTAATCTGAAAAATACCTAATTTGCATACGTAGAGCCACCTATCCACTGTTTATTCCAACAAATCGAAAGCTGAAGTGTTTGTGCATCGCATTGGTTAAAAAATATCAGATATGTCTTCATTACTGGTAAGTTACTTTCAATATTCCAATGACGCAATATCAAAGCACAAATTTTCCTCCATGTTTTCAAAATAATTACCCCTTTTTCTTCATAAAACAGATAATTCATGTTTGACAAGTGAAGGTCGTCTGATGTGACGTCATAGTCCTCGCCGAACACAAAAACTACGGTAGCTAAATCATTTTCTAAAAATAAAAATTATTTTAATGTACAATTTTTCAAATAACAGGAGGTAACGCGGTATCATAGAGGACTCCCTTTGGAGCACCTGTAGTGGACATGGTAGCTTGACCTAGAAATTTCTGTATGAAATACACGACTAAAACTTTGATAGCAACATTAATCGTAACTTTACATGCAACAGTTTATTACAGTATTAGAAAATAATTCAAGCGAGTTCTCTCTTTTGTAGTAAATTTTCGGCCAAATTAGTACCGCGGTACCAGCGAGGACCATCTCTATATGTATAATTTATCGAACGGTAGGAAAACTTAAATTGCTCTGTAGGATGTTTTACAACACTTGCACATATTTTTTACAGCTTGCCCTTCCATTGCAAACTGTGATAAGCGACATTGTACCAATTCCAGAAATACCAAGTGTGACAAATGCCATAAGGAAAACATTTACTTCAAGCCTACAAGTGGAAACAAGATGTGAAAGTTTGTACTTCATTTACTTGATCAAGGGGAACTTTTATTATATATTAATAATTCTTTATTGACAAACATCAACAAAAAATTGTCTATGGCCACAGGGATCTTATATACGATCCCTGATGGCCATTTACAAAATGACAGAATATGGCAAAGACAAACACATATACCAATGCAAAAGCAACATAATGAACACATACATAAAAGGCCGATGATATTTACCCGACAGTCGTGTACACACTGAAGAAAATTCATACTGCGAGGCCGACTGTCGTGTACTCAATGAAGGAAAACTCGTTGGGTGCCCGACGGTCGTGCCCGGACTGATGAAATTTCGTCTTGGGGGCACGATTACGTGCCCGCTATTTCCGATTTCTTCATTCAGTACACGACGCGGTTGTGTACGCACTGAAGAATTGGACTCTTACGTACACGTGTAAATGGGTTGGGCCAAAACGCAGACTCTTACGTGAATCGGCACGGCGTAGACAGTCTCACTGGAGCACACGGCAGTAGTCATTTATACAGCGTGTTACAGAACAAATGCACAAGCGTAGCTGGCATCCTTTTTATACGTCGGAAGGCTCGTATTACCTTATACTGTACACCCGGTCGTCCGTCCGTCCGTTTGGAATTTCTTGTGTGCGCAACTCCTCCTATACAGTTTCAATCGGAATTAGATCTATTTGAAATTTGCCACAATGGTATCCAGTCGTTTCGGGACCCAGTCATTTCTACACAGTCAGTTCGAAACTTTTTGGTCGTATCGACCCATATTTTGGTCAATTCGACCCACATTTTTTTTGTTTTGGCAACAAATGGTCATCTTGATACATACAGCGGTGGAATTGTATTTGCGGATATTGGTAATTGAAGAAGATAGAAATGTGTTATTATGTGTTCTAAGAACAGAATCTCTATGTACTTTTATGTTTTTTCTTGTTGCTTGAATAAATTCTAATTATGAAACAAAACGTCTGTTATTTGGAATTAATTGTTTCTTTTGATTTGTTTGAATTTCATAATTGTATTTCGCAAATTATACCCACTGATAGATTGTTTGCTTCAATTTGTATACCGTTGTCAACAGTTTCTTTAAAAAATGTAATTTATTTAAAAACAGTTAAAAATTACTGCTAATTCATTTGAGTAGGCCTACATGTATTCAAAGAGTTATCTAGATAGGGGTATCCCAAAAAGTATTTAAAGCAGATGCAATTGAAATTCAGCTACATATACTATATGTGCTGTTGGAAATAACTATATAGACTACTTAAATTTGCTGTGACAAGAATATGTTAATAGCTGTTTTGTGTGTGTTTGTTTTTGGAGTTTAATGAATAATTTGGAGTTTTTAAAGGAAGTAGGGGTGTGGTCGGGAGGAGAAAACAGGCGGTTTCGTGCCATACATGTATGAGATGGCAGCATCCAACATGTGACACAGGTCGATCAAAAATTACTTTATATAATTTTTTATTTTTTCCCTCCACTGAAATAAACTACAGAAATCAATATCTGACTACACGAACCATACCGTCCGATCTTTCATCTACTGCACAATTAATCTCCCTTACCCTTTACCACACAATCCCAAGTTGTAATGACCTTCAGTTACAAGCCTTTTGTACATATTGTAAAAAAAACCCACACACATTTTATCCTTTTCACACAATGATTTTAACCATATGATCAAAGAAAAACTCCATCACATTGAGTCACATTGAATTTGTTGCCTGCAAATGATTTCAAGTAGTACACGCACACGTCGTCAAATGTTGTGATCGAGTCAGAATTCTTGTCCTTTGTTGTGTACTCTTAGACAATCAACCGCCTTCATAGTTTCAGTGGAAAAGCTTGGCTTACCATTAATTGTACTTATCGAGTTTACCCCGTATCCCGCTAAATAATTGATATGTAAATTCAAAACCAAAGGTAAAATCCTAACGTTTGATATTTCAAAGGTATTTTTGGGGAAAAGATATTTCTCTATCAGTAAAAGTGAATCCAATATCAGACCTCACGTTTGTGCAGTCCGACCTTCATTTACATGAAAAAGTGTCAAACTGACTGGGTGTAGAAATGACCGGGTGCCGAAACGACTGGATACCTTTGTGACAAATTTCAAATAGATCTAATTCCGATGGAAAATGTAGGAGGAGTTGCGCACATAAGAAATTGCAAACAGACGGACGACCGGGTGTACAGTATAAGGTAACACGAGCTTTCTGGCATATAAAAAGGATGCCAGCTACGCTTGGCGGAGCACTGGTAAAAGGATGACTAGAAAGGCATGGACAGGTGCACTGGTGCACCAAACATGGATACAGAAAGTAGAACATTGATAAACACAACAGTTAAACTGTCTAGGAAAGCACTGATCGGTTGTCGAAACGACCAAATTTTGCAAAAAAAAAATTCTCCTGCGGCCGAAGCGACCTAAAAGTGTCAAAATTACCGGGTGTCGAAATGACCGGTAGTCGAAATGACTCATTCACCACAATGAATCTTTATGATGTCTAGTTGTGTATGTGACTCTCAAAATTTGGGTTGCTGTTTGCGTTCTAAAATTATCTGCACTTGATTTCTGAAATAGCCAACTTTTCACTTTGAATTTTCGTTCAAGCCGTAACTTCCAAGCAGTTAAAGGTATCAACTAGACACTACATGTATATACTCTGATAGAAAAAAATATGGAAAAGTGCGGTGCATATGAACCATAACTCTACTACTCTTTTTTGAGTTATTGCCCTTTGTTAATTTTATGTTTGAATGCCCAGGCCATAACTTACTAACTAAAAAAGCTATTAATTATTAATAGATTACCTTTGAAAGCTTAGTAATGGTGAAAATTCCTAACACATCATCCACAATGCCACTCTCAGGACTATCAGTCCTTTGATTTTGATAGCTTGGAAGTTATGGCCTGAACAGAAATTCAAGTGAAAAGTTGGCTTTTTCAGAAGTCAAGGGTAGATAATTTCAGAATACAAACAGCGATCCAAATTTTGAGTCACATGCACAACTAGACATCATGGGGATTCATTGTGGCAAGTTTGAAGTAGATTTAATCCAGTTGGAAATTGTAGGAGGAGTTGCGCACACAAATAATTGCTAACAGACGGACGGACGACCGGGTGTATAACATAATACGACCCTTCGGGCATGACACCCTGTATAGATGACTATTGCTCCACTGAGACGGTTTACGCCGTGCCGGTTCACATACCAGTCTGCGTTTTGGTCCAACCCATTAACACGTGTACGTAAGATCCCGTTTCTTCAGTGCGTACACGACCGCGTCGTGTACTGAATGAAGAAATCGGAAATAGCGGGCACGTAATCGTGCCCCCAAGACGAAATTTCATCAGTCCGGGCACGACCGTCGGGCACCCAACGAGTTTTCCTTCATTGAGTACACGACTGTCGGGCACCCAAGAAGGTTTCCTTCATTGAGTACACGACAGTCGTCCTCGCAATATGAAATTTCTTCAGTGCGTACACGACGGTCGGGTAAATAGTCACTTTCTACATAAAAAGGTACAAAGTTCCTAAAGACTACTATAGAAATTGATTTATGGAACAGCAATAGTTTAAATGACTTCATCACGAATGGAATAACTTTCTGAAAGATATTTGCAAATAGAAAAGAAAGTTTTCATTTTTGATGATGACATTAACATAACATTTATTGAGAATAATAAGGCCTCTGGCCCATAATACACATAGTTGAGTTTTAACACATATGAGTGGTCCCACCCTAATCACTTTATCAAAACAATATAAACAGAGTTATAACATTTACCCTTATAAATTTATTGCGTGGACTTAAAAGGGAACTCAAGCCTTGCAAATGAGAGGTCTGTTCTCCCTTCCACATCATTTTCTTCTGAAGATCTGACTAATAAGGAAAATGCAGTTAGCAATAATATTTGACAAAAAAAGATAGAAAGAAGATTTCTCAAAAGTTGGGTAGATACATAACTAAGACGATGTATTGGAGCGATGAGTGTGTTAGTCTAAGCCAATAGGTTAATTGCAGTCACTTTTTCTAATTTCAAATGCTGTATGTATAAAGTTAGCCAATTTTCTAATAATAGCTGGGTTCTCAGTCGACATTATCTGATGAAAGAAATTCTGATCTATGTGATTTGGTAGAATAGATCCAAAGATATTTTCTCGGACAGCATTGTAAGCACTGCATTCATATAAAATATGAAATTCGGACTCTATAACAGAAATTCCTTTACATTGGCAGTAATGACAATATCTATAATTTCTATCCAATCCAATATGTCTTCCTTTCTCTATCATCAAATCATGTGTTGAAGATCGAAATTTTGCAAGCGTCTGTTTATAGGGATAGTGGAGATTTACATAAAGATACTATTTCAGGTGTGAGTAATGACTTATAGCATTTATATGTGTCTGCATTGCTTGTGTTTGTAAGTGAATCATGCCATTTTTGAGAATAAATGTCTTTCAATCTGATCTTCTTAATTTTTATAAATTGATTACTGTCCCCAATGTCTTGGGCTAGCCAAACAAAACCAAAACCCAAGGAGAACAAAAGGTGTTTAATCGACCTTGCCCAGAACTTGCGACCTAATTCATCTAAATCTTTAAGCATATTATAACACTGGCGAGGGTAGTGTTACGGGAGACCACTCCTTCATGCATGGCTTCGTCCTGATTTAAATACAATACCTAACAGCTGCGTTGGGGAAGATATTTTTTTAGCTCAGTGGTTATGGTATTGGTCTTTTAAACCTCGAAAAACGAGGATATTTGCCCGTCATGGGTTCGAATCCCGCCAGATGCGGTTTGTACTGCCATGCATTTGTTCATTTGTTTCTTTGTTACGGACTTTGTTCGTAAGATGGGGGCTCGTCCAGGATTGGCCATTGAGCCATTAATCCCATTTGTTGTCCAAAAACGGACATTTGTTGTCTAAATAATAGACTTACTGCCTAATAAGGCTTTGAGTCATCAATAAATGATGACTTTAAGAGGGGGTATGTTACGGAAGACCACTCCTTCATGCATGGCTTCATCCCAATTTAAATACAATACCTAACAGCTGCGTTGGGGAGATATCTCTTTAGCTCAGTGGTTATGGTATTGGTCTTTTAAACCTCGAAAAACGAGGATATTTGCCCGTCATGGGTTTGAATCCTGCCAGATGCGGTTTGTACTGCCATGCATTTGTTCATTTGTTTTTTTGTTACGGACTTTGTTCGTAAGAGTAGCGATTTGGATCCATATGAAGTAACTTAACCTAGTATTTGATACATTGTGCCATGTAAAACATACAAAGAGGTAATCAACCACATTCTCCATAGACAAAAAGTTCGGTGTTTGTTGTGGCAGATGACAGTACCGCTTACAAAGATATAAATGAACGGATTCAACAGTTTTATTAAATTCATATCCCTAGATTTCAGAACCGTAGCATAATATAGGTCTTATCATACTGTCGAAAAGTTTGAATATTTCATGTGGCTGAAATTGTCCAAAATTATATTGGCATTGAAAGATACAGGATATAGCTTTACGAGCTTGTTTAGCAGCTAATTTATGTGTTTTTCCCCACAAAAGTTTTGGTGTCATGTAAACGCCCAGATATTTATAAAGTGAAACGACCTCAATAATCTTACCTTCAAAGTACCATTTTTCATGCTCTTTTAGATGGCCACCATTTCGAAATACAATGATTTTGGTTTTGTCTAAGTTGATTTGCATATTGACTTCATTACAAAACTGGGAAAAACAGTTTATTTGCCTTTGCAGCTGAATAGCAGTGTCGCTCATGCTAGAAATATCGTCTGCATACATTAGTGCATAAAGATCACATATACTATCATTGATGAATACTCCATTGGGAAATTTAGCTTTCATGTAGTCAACTAAGTCATTGATAAATAGACAAAAAATCAAAGGACTTGTCAAACAACCCTGACGGGTACCTACGTTGAAGAAATTTGATAAGCCATTGTCTACTCTAATACATGCTTTAAGATTTTTATATAAAGACTGTAATGAATTCAAAAATCTACCACTTATGCTCTTCCGACGTAGCGTGTTCCACAAAAGTTCATGTTGAATTGAGTCGAATGCTTTCAAAAAATCGATGAAAATACGGTAAAACATTCCTCTTGCGAGATATTTTTGTACAACTGACGTTAGCGTAAAAATGTTATCAACCAGTTGAGTACTGTTTACGAAAGCCTGCTTGGGACTCATCTATAACTTGATTTTCTTCACACCAGACAGACAATCGATTATTTAGAATAAAGGTGAAAACTTTGCAAAGCATGTCTATTAGTGATATACTGCGATAATTATTTGGGTCTGATTTGGATCCATTTTTATAAATTGGAACAATAATACTTTTTCCCCATTCCTCAGGTACTAGTCCAGACGTGAATATTTCATTGAACAATTTATGTAAATATGGTGTTATAGCAGACAACACACGTGTTTTAATACATCAATACCTTTACGATCAGGCCCAGGCGAACGATTACTATGAACTTGGGTTAGAGCTCTTGTTATTTCATCTTCTGTAATGTCACTATTTAAATAATCGTTATCTAAGTCGTGGCAGATGTGTTACAATGTAATACTTTCATCTCGAGATTCGGGGATATTTTTATAGTACAAGGATTGGAAGTGAACCATCCATTCATCACTACTGATATTTGTCATTGATTTATGGAACAGCAATAGTTTGAATGACTTCATCACAAATGGAATAACTTTCTGAAAGATATTTGCAAATAGAAAACAAAGTTTTCATTTTTGACGATGACATTAATTTAACGAAATAATTAGTATTCTGCCTTGATATATACTGAACCAAAAAAGAAACTTCCCCTGTGTTTAAGTGCAAATGCAACTTTATTAAAAAAAAATCAAAATGTCAGATGACCTACATATATTCGGGCAAATGATTATGTGTCCGATAAAACAAATTTTAACTCGACTGAAAGCATTTTGCAGAAGAAACCCGCTGAAAGTGATTTTCATGTGCATGCATGGACCAGTATAATTCGTGTACATTTTTTGAAACCTTTCAGTCTAATTTTATAGACTTTTATGTCAATAAGAAAAAGACGTTGAAAAAAATTAAATTCTTTTTAGTTTTCTTTATTTTTGATATGCCTAGAATTCTGCAAAATTTACGCGAACGTGCCATTGGCATGCTTAATGCTGGTATGACGATGAATGCTGTTGCTATGAATATTGGATGTTCTACTCGTGCTATTCGACACCTTAGACAATGTTTTCAAGCAACAGGGCTTTCACACTAATCTCATCGTTAGCGAAGGAAATTTAAATGCCCAACGCTACCGAGATGAAATTCTTGCGAGGCACGTTATCCCACTGTTTCAAAATAATGCCAATATCACTCTTTTTCAGCATGATAATGCCACAAGCCATACAGCTAGGGACAATGTGAATTTCCTCAGGGCGAATAACATTGCATTTATTAATGACTGGCCTGCCAAAAGCCCTGATCTGAATCCCATTGAACACCTTTGGGATAATTTGGACCAGCGTGTTAGACGTCGCCCTATTCCACCGTCAAACATCATTCAGCTAAGACAAGCCTTAATTCAGGAATGGAACAACATTCCACAAGCCGAAATCAATACACTTATCCGTTCTATGTGCCAACGATGCCAGGCAGTCCTTCATGCTGAAGGTCATACCCGGTATTAATTTGTGATTTTGGTCAGCGACCCCTTCCACATTTTAACTACCATTTCACTACTTTTGGATAAACCCTCAGCAATAATTTTTTTCACACAAAGTCGCAATAAAATACTCTTTCAATGCATATAAATCTAGTTTAATCCTGATTTTCATATTTGTGTATATCTGCACTTAAACACAGGGGAAGTTTCTTTTTTGGTTCAGTATATATCCAATGTGTTTTCGTCTCAAATGCTCTTATTTTGGACAGCAAAACAAAAAATGATATTCATCCTCAACAACTGGTGAAGAGCAAACTTTACAATGTCTATTATCTCTGTGTGTACCATTAAATCGTCCGGTTTCAGTTTCTAGTTTGTGGGAACTAAGCCTAAAACTTGCAAATAATTTTAACCATTTTTTGTTTGTTATATTGTCAAGGTAGTTTTCATATATAAATTTATTTTCAAATCTACAATCGTAAGTAAGCTTACTGCAATTATTAATTGACGTATTCCAGCTCTGCACATACTGGTCATATAATCTGGTTTTCAAAATTGCAGCATTGTTGACACTTGCATCGAAATTTAGTATAGCGTTCGTTAGACAAAGATGGTCAATCATTGAATTGACCGTCTTGGCCCAACAAGCATTAGAAACATAATTACATTGAACAATATAAGCAATCATATAGATTATAATGACTTTCGGACATAACTTTACACCAAAACTTTAATGCATGTTGCTTACATATCACAGAGAAAGGTAGTGTACTGAATTCCCAAAAGATAGCACAAATTGGAGTTTGTTTTTTAACTCCCAATAAATTTTGCAAAAATCTCAAATGTAAATTGTCTATGCTTTTAGAATTGTACACACCCCAAAATTGGTTTTACCATTGAATCAAACAATGAAATTTTTGTCTTTAGATCAAGGGGATTTTTATCAAAGATTCTCAAAAGATTATTATATGCTCTTAAAGCTTGGTCATTTAAAGTTTTTACAGCTAAATTGAAAGAACTTGTATAACTAAAAACGAGACCCAAGTACGTAAAATTGTCAACAAATTCAACTACTTGTCCATTAATAAAAATATTTTGCTGTTTAAAAGATTTTCTTTTTTCAAATACACAGACTTTGGTTTTCTCAATATTTATTTCAAGACCCCATTTACATGAGTATTGATATAAACTATCGACTTGAGATTGAAGGCTCTCTTGACTAGTTGTAAAAAGAACTATATTGTCTGCAAATAAAATCAAATACTTTGATAGTAATTCTCGATCAGAATCGTTCAATGAGTTAAAGTCCAAATTTTCAGTTATATCATTAATGAAAAGAAGAAATAATATTGGCGATAAAGGCTCTCCTTGCTTCAGACTGAGGCTAACATTGAAGAATTTTGATAAATTAGTACTGTTCGTTAATTTTACACATGATTGAACCGTTTCATACATTGATCTTATCATATTTGTAAATTTACAACTTATACCCAATTTGATAAGCTTATAGAATAGAGCATCTCTTTCAACAGTATCCAGTGCCCTCTTGTAGTCAATGAAGATACACCAAAGTTTTTTATTTTTTGATAAAACTTTCTGTATTATAGTATGAAGAATAAAAATAGCGTCTGCTGTGGAATGTCCATTACGAAATCCAAATTGATTTTCATAAAATACACTATTATTTTCACACCAGTTGTTTAACCTGTTTCTTAGAACTATTGAAAAAATTTTTGCAGTTATATTAACCAGTGTAATACCTCTGTAACATTCTGGATTATTATTATCTCCCTTTTTAAATAACAGAACTATGGCACCTTTTGTCCACACGTCCGGATAATTACCTGAATTATAAATATGATTAAAAATACAAGTGACATATGGAGGTATAAAATCTTTACAATCAATAAAAAAGTCTGCAATATTGCCTTCAAAATCACTACTTTTGTTTCTATTCATGGAGCTAATAACTTTTTTAATTTCATCAGTGGTGATATCTCTATCTAATGCTTCTATAATTTCTTCATTGATAGAGTCAAAATCAAATGATTGCCTGAGGTATTGTGTTTCCTGATTATTAGAAATATTTGAAAAATATTGAGCAAAATCGTCTACTGATAATTTAGAATTTTTCTGTGCAGACGAATTAGAGAGACAAATCCTTTCCCAAAATTTTCTAGGAGAGACCTTAGCCAAATTAGAAAGATTTACTTTCTCTTTTTGATAATAAGCCTTTTTAAATTTACGTTTTATTTGATTAAAGTCTGACCTAGCTTTCATAAAAGAATCTCTATTATGAGAGTCTGGTCGGACAGAAATTTACGTTTTGCTTTATAAAAATTTGTTTTAGCCAATCTGCAAGCATTGTCAAACCATGGAGATTTAAATTGTTGACGTTTTTGTGACCCAGTATAAACTGTTTTTCCACACAATGAGAAAGAAATGTCACAGTCATATACAAGCTTTGAAAATTGGGACATACATTCATTTATATCAATCTCTTCAAATCTAAGACTATCTACTAAATTTTGAAATAAACGACTCTTGTTTTCTAAACAAGAAGACAAGTCATCCTTTATTTCCTTTTTCCAGAATATTTTATCAGCATAATAATGTGTCTGCACTTGAACACTGGACATCAGAAGTATCATATGTTAAACAGAAAGTAATTGGACTGTGATCACTAAATTCTATTAAAGACTTAACACAGAAATTAGTAATCATATTAAAATTCTAAGAATGCGTGTTATACATTACCTCTCTCCATAGCCTTCTTTCATATTCCTATTCATAGCCAGGCAGAAGCCAGAAGCCTCAGCTTTAACATCAAAGCATCAAAAACACAAAATACCCCTTCTCAGTCACGAAAAGAAACCAAATCATCTCAATTAAAAAGTAGCTTTTGCAAGAAAATAAAAACTAAATATGTGGTGGACAATGTAGATCAAAAATCAGACAGGACATTGTGTGCATACTGATCCTGATCTAAATTGTCAGCAAAATGCTGTCTGATCTTGATTTATATTGTCTTAAAAGATTGACAAATTTGTGCATGGCTCTTTAAGGTGTTATTATCTATTTTGCTAGAGGAAAAACATCAAAAGAAAAAAGAAGAGAGAAGAAAATTCAGAATGGACTTGGCTTCATTGCATTGCATTCCTAGCTACACACCTGCTATTGGTCTTTTCAAAAGCCTCTCTCTGTGATCTATCTTCAGAAAAGCTGCTTTTTCTTAGTTATTTTAATTTCTTATTTGATCCTTTTTTTACATACAATTAGTGTGAATTGTTGAAAAGAATGGTTCCTTTTTATATGAATTTATATTCAGTAAAGCAATATACAAAGAAAAATATAGTGCATACACATACATACCTAGGTGTGTCTTTTATTTTATACTCTGCTGGCTACAGAAGTCTTAACTCTTTTCCAAACCATCCTCGGTGACAAAGTTTCAATTCATTCTGTAATGTGATGCATGGAGAGTAACGTAATGCTTCAAACCTGGGTTCCAAGGATGTACCAAACGACAAAATTGTATACTTGTTCGAATTGAAAGCATTTGCATACGATAAAATAAATGTGACTCAAAAATTGAAATTTGTTCTCGGAAGGGTTGAAAGCATTGTGATAAAAGGAGAAAATGCTGGTTACCAGCATTTTCTTCTTTTCCCATAAAGCTTTCTAAAGCACTCTTTCTTTCTCAGAGTCATTAAAATATGGGATTGTTTAGTGAAGGGTTAAATGTGACAAGAAGCTGTGTATTTGAAATGTTTATAATGATGATTTCTATGACGAGTTTTAACCCTTTTGCTGCTAAGCGTGATTCATTGACCTAGTATAACTCATGATCAGACTGCACAGAACATGCAGTCTGATCTTTGATATACTGGTACACTGTTCGATAAGGGAGTATTTTTCTCCAAAATATAAGTTTGAAATAGCATTATTTGAGTTTTTACTATCAGCTTGAAGGTTTCATGTAACTACATGTCATTTAGCAGGTTAAAAATTAACTAGTACTGCATAATGTTTCATGAGTTCACACTCTGTATTCACAGGACTTTGCGCACCAGAAAATCACCTGTGTTGGCCAGGTACCTGTGGGGAATCTTTATCAAAGAATTGTCAATGTTTAGATGGTTTCAGAATTAAACAAACCACCCTTGAAACCTCATGTCAGCTGATAAAGAAGCCTTCATTAAACAAGTATACACTGATCGTAAAGGGGCATGATGGTGAGACAAGGTCCAGCAACAGTACATCAACATTGGCACCAAATCATGATCAGGTTGACATTTATGGAAATTTTCAGCTTACAAGCATGTCATTTGACATTAGTGCTGAATTTTTCATCAATATTTCCAGTATAGCAATGCCACCATTCATCAGTGAGTCAAACTTTGGCATTACAGATGTTGTATTGAATGTGAAAAAGACACATGTTTCAGGTATGTACGTTGTAACCATTTAACTCTTTACCAAACGACAAAATTTTAGACTGGTTTGAATTGAAAGCTTTTGCAAATGACATATAAAATGTAGTACAAATGATATTATTTGTATTAGATAAGGTAGAAAACATTGTGGGAAATGGAGAAAATGCTGGTTTCTAGCATTTTCTCCTTTTCCCTCAATGTTTTCAAATGTCTTCTACCTCAAGCTCTTTAAAACCCGGGTTTTGTGGAAAGGGGTAAAAGATACATCTGTATTTGTTATTAGCCAATTTTTAATCCATTTTATCTGTATTTTTAATCAAACTAGATCTATAATCATTTTTGTATCTTCATGTGTTGTCCCTGACAGCTGCAAGTTTGCATAGATTACGACTGATAGAAAATGCATTTCACTTTCTTGGGACCATCAAAGAAATCAGTGTTGTGACATTTTTGGTTTAAATCGAAGATGTACAATATGTGTACTTGTCCCTTACACCATATAAATAGGTAATTTTTCTATGTTTACACAGCTAGCTAAGTTTTGAGCCATTCTACAGTCTATCAAATTTTTACAGCATTTATTCTCTCTGGCTGTAAGGATGTATCTTTAAAACTTAGTACCACAGGACAAAATTTCAGACTTTCCAATTTAAAATTGTTACAGACAACAAACTGAAAACAAAGGAAACTGTTTGTGAAAGGATAGAAATGACTATGGTAAAAGCATTTTCTCCTCTTCTCATAACTTTTTCAAAAGCCTTTTTCCCAAGGATCATAAATCATAAATTTAATGGAAGATATTTGATCAAAACAAAGTCTACCCTCTGTGACATTTACAGAGATTATATTGACCACACTTTTCAAAATAGATATCATATGTAATACGTGAAATTTTTTCAAAATGGGTAATATTTACTGAATATTATGTAGTAGTAACTTTCCTGGTTCTTGTATTTGATTTGAGCAGTGTGAATAAATTTGATGTCGCACAAGACTGAAGGTTAAGCATGACGTCAAAATTTTTCTTACACAGGGAGAAGCAAATACATGTACAAGCACCAGGAAAGTTACTACAACATTGTAATATTCCTTTTATTATATACCTCCAACTTCCAACAAAATGAAAAGAATAATGGATCAGTTAGTAATAACTTTGTTTTATGAATAGCGGATGAATATTATAGCAAAGTATTTTGACAAATTAAATCGCAAATCAATGCATGTGTATTGCATGTGCAAGAAACATCATCATACCATATTTGGAAGAGTATTTTTACTATTTGACCCTGTGTAGATACAGATTTTTTTCTATTGTGTGTGATATTCTATCCGTGTGCGACACATGTATTTGACCTGTAAAATTTTCAGGTACATGTATCAAATCAATCCTTTTAATATATATGAGCCATGCTCTGGCAAAAGGGGCTTAATGCATCTCCGCGATGCATGATACCAAGCAAGTCATCACATAATCATAGATCCATAAAGTCCATTTTTGTCCAACAACCGACTGAATCATGAGGTAAAATTGTCCTTTGACATACAGAAAATTGACTAATAGCGAAAAGTTTCGGCCCAGGTCAGCCTGCGCGGACTGCGCAGGCTGACCTGGGTCGATACTTTTCGCAGATGCATTAAGCCCCCTTTTCACAGAGCATGGCTCATATTCTGTTGCCAGGAAGAATATAAAAAGAGTGCAACTGACACTCAGCATGGTCAGCTACTTTACTTGCCAGAATGATTGAAATCCTGAAAGTTACCAATCAATCCTGTGTTTTAATGACCCTAAATAAGGAGACCTTTGACCCTCCACCACACAGTCTTGAGTTTTAATGACCCTGTAAGAGGGGTCTTTTGTAAACAATGTGGTGACCAGCATTTTCTCCTTTTCCAACATTGATTTCTAATCTTTCACAGTGTTCATTACTGCTTAAAATTTAGTGTAATATAGGGGTGGTAAATGGCCTACAGAAGCACGAAACTTAAACTCTTTACCATATGAAAAAATTTTAGACTTGTCCAAACTGAAAGCATTTGCAGACAACAAAATAAACATGACTCAGAAATTGAATTTTTTATTTTGAGGGTACAAAAACTGTGGAAAAAGGAGAAAACTCTGGCTATTTTCTTTTATTTCCCACAATGATATCATCAGCTTTCTGAGGGTCGTTAAAAGTCATGATTATGTGGTAAAGGGTTAAATGTCATTTTTTTAGCTCTCTAGAATTAAATCAGTTGGTTAAATAAAAGTTGGAAAAAAAAAAACGCTTGTACATTTCTCTGATAACCCATTATGAAATGACAAAATTTTAGGCTTGTCCAATTTGAAAGCATTTATAGACAACAAATTAAATGTGGCCCAAATGATGGGATGTGTCTTTGTAAGGAAAGAAAATATTGTGAGAAAAGGAGAAAATGCTGGCTACCAGCATTTTCTCCTTTTCCCTACAATGTTTTCAAAAGGTTTCTTCTTCAGGGTTGTTAAAACTCAGGATTGTATGTTAACAGGTTAAAGTTACCTCTGTTGGTAAAGATAATAAGATTATGAATTGATTTTTGTGTTTACATAAGATTTTGTCTATTTCCATTAGGACTCAAGATCTGGTTTTCAAGTGCTTTATATTTTGTTCCTGGTTTATTGTATTTGTAAAAGAACATGCACCATCAGGGTTAATTCAGAAATACATTTAACCTGCATTTTCTCTTTTCCCACAATGTTTTCTACCCTAACAAAGACAGAAAACATGATTTGAGCTACATTCAATAGGTCGTCTGCAAATTTTTCCAATTTGGTTGAGTCCAAAGTTTTGTTGTTTTGTAAAGTGTTAAGTTTGAATAGTTTTGTGTATTTATCTCTAGGCATAAAGTATGGTATTAAATTGAATTACAGGGAAAGAAGTCCCACTGGCTACTCACACTCTGAAGGAAGACATCAGCAATAGTACAGAAGCATTGCCAAGATTCACATCTATACAAAATATTTCCCTAGATGATGATAAATATAGGCTTGACAATGGCGAACAGTGAGTTAGATTTAATCCTGTACCAAACATTTTTGTGTTTCAATGGCCCTGAAGAAGAAGGCTTGTAAAAACTTTGTGAAATAAGAAACAAGCACCATGATTATAATACAGGAGTTGTTATTTCATTTCTGAGCTTGAACTGTATTTTTTCTGATTGATTGATTGAATGGTGTTTTATGCCGCTTTCAAAATTATTTTAGTCATATCATAGTGACAGCTCACATATTCATGCATTTCCTGGATTTCACCAGTACTAGGCTAGGGCTCTAAAGTGTCTTGCCCGAGGACACTCCCACTAAAAGCTCAGTGGATCCACTGAGGGCTCAAGACCGGGACCTCTAAGTCGAAAGTCCTACACTTTACCATTGAGCCACGCAGGACCCCGCTATTTTTTCTAAGTTTCGATGTTCACTTCAAAACATTTTTTTTTCATCTTCTTTCATCAGTTTAACAATTTCAGGAACATCTGCTTGTAGCTTGGAAAGGGTACAATTAACAGCATTGGTACAGCTTTATAAGCAACCTGAGATTACAGTCTGTTGAATGGCTTTTGAGACAGAGGTGAGCTGAAACAATGTTGAAAATGGAAATATGCATAAAATAAACAGTAGGAGAATCATGTGGATGGAATAGCCTCTGAGACAGAGCATAGCCTGAAACAAAGCTGAAAATGGAAATATGTATAAATTAAACACTAGGAGGATCATGTCAGATTGTTATTAATTTTGTTAATGTTTTATATTTTTGCAGGTTGTGTTTTATCTTTGACATAGAAGGTGGCGGATATTACAAGATCTGGAATAAGACAAATACCACATTTACTGATTTATTACCATTACGTTATCAGAAAACCCAACTTGCAAAGACATTTTGCTACTTGTATGATAATGAGGTCCCAGTACATTGTAAAGCTCTTGGTAATTGCACAGATGACCCATTGATAGTAATAGACAGAATCACAAGTTCTAGATCGGTGTTTGTGAACTTTAACAACTGGTTTGATCCATACCGGGTTACAGGAGCCTCATCCCAGTCTTCACAAATAGAATCTTTTAAAGTCATGTTGAGAGAAGTTGTACAGCTAATTGGTACCCGAAAGGTTGGAGAAAACAGTTTAATTGTTCAAAATTTGGGTCCAAATGTGTCAAGAACAGTGCTGAATTTACCTGGGGATGCTCCACAACTTTACTGTGTTATACTACAAGTAAATGATAGAGCAGGGAATTCAAGAAAAGCCAGACGATTCATCTTGTCTTATAATTTATCAGTGTTACACATCAATCCAGAAAAACCACTGCAAGTGACTTCTGCTGTTTCAAACACCAACTTTATCTGGGGAAAAAACAAGGCCATTTGGCAAACTAATGATACCCATATATGCCTTGATTGGAGTGGACATTTTTTCAATCAGTTGTATGCAAATGCAAGAGATCAGATTTTGAGCCCAATTTCAATTGACCCAGATATCAGTGGAATCTATGATGAAACAGACAGGATAACTTCTGTGTTTGGGCCAGATAATATTGACGGTATAACTGAGTTTTCAGTGGCATTTAATAAAGACAACAAAATAGGCTGTTCCTCCTTTGAAAAAGAGAATATAAGGGTTGAGTCAATGTGTCAAGCACTTAGTGTCTCATATTGTGCTTTTTACAAGATCAGAGTGCAAGCCAGAGATACTCTAAACAATACAATTGAAGACAGTGTTGTTGTATACATTGATTCATCAGAACCATATGTCAGTAACAGTTTACTTGATAGAGCAGGGCCGTACTGGTTGAAGGATTTTTCAAAAGAAAAAGTAGCATTTTTGCTTCTAGATCGTGTGAGTGGAATTTTGAACATTGAATTGTCAATCAGAGCATTGGAGTTTAACAGAAGTGCTGTCTCATACAAAGTACCTGTTGAAACTGAAACGAAGGTAAATGTAATGAAGTTAACGTACAACATGATCTTAGACTTGTCCTGGTCAACTCTTTACCAAGCAACAAAGTTTTAGATGAGACGAAATTCAAAGCATTTGCGGACGACAGAATTAGTGTAGCTAAATAATTCCTGTCTTTGAAAAAGTAGAAAACATTAGGGGAAAAGAAGAAAATGCTGGTTACCAGCATTTTCTCCTGTTCTCACAATATTTTCAAAAGCTTTCTTTTTCAGAGTCGTTTTAACTCGGGATTTTGTAGTAAAGAGTTATCCACATTTTCTCCTTTCTCCACAATGTTGTTAAAAGCCTTTTACTTCAGGGGCGTTAAAAATCTGGATCGTGTGGTTAAGACTTATCAAATTCTTTTTGAGGCAGAGAAATTTGGTTCTGTTCCCTATTTGAAGCATTTACAGAAGACAAATGATGTACAAATGATTGAATTTGTCTTTCAGAGGGTAGAAAACATGTAGGAAAAGGAAATGCTGATAGCCGGCCTTTCTCCTCTTCCAACAATATTTACAAAACCTCCTTTCTTTGGGTCTTTGAAACAGAGGATTGTTCAATGAAGGGTGAAAAGTTTATTATCTGAATAAGCAATCTGTGGGAAAAGATGATTAAGAATCTGAAGGATTTAGGTCTCTTTGTGCTCTAGGGGTATTTGGCATGGACAAGAAAAAAACAATCTACACAGAAAAAATATATAGACTATCAGATATAAGGAAATGTAGGTCCGTATTTACCAACCATTCTTGAGAACATTCTTGGTTTTATTCTCAAAGAGATTTTCTAAATCTGAAAGTACCACAACTTCTGGTTAGCTAAACCAAATGGTTTAGCCAATTAGAAGTTATGTTACTTTCAAATTTAGAAAAATCTGGAGAATAAGACTGAAAATGTTCTTCAGAATGGTTGTTAAATACAGACCCTAGATGTAAGACTTTAGATTGTCTTGGAATAAACTCTTTGGTTCTTTTTAATGCTCAGTATAAAGCACTGGAACAATTGAGTTTACCTCTGGGTTTCTTACCAGTACCGGTTCACCTCCTTGGGTCATGAGCAACACTTGCATAAAGTTTCAGGGTCCTAGGTCAAACAGCTATTGAGTTAGAGCATAGAAATGATTTTCAAAGGTCACATTTGACCTTGATCTTTGACTTATGTGACCAGAAAACAATAGGGCAGCTCCTATGGTCATGAGCAACATTTATATAAAGTTTCAGGGTCCTAGATCAAACAGATTTTGAGTTAGAGCACAGAAGCAAAAGCAAGACAGACTGATTGAGGGATTGACGGACAAACAGGCATGGTGAAACCAGTATACCCCCTCTACTTTGTAGGTGGGGAATATAAATATTTCCATAACTCTTCAAATGAAGGCAGAAACAGTATTTCCCGTGCACTAGTTATACCTACAAAATAGAAGGGGGTATACTTGTTTCACCACATCTGTCTGTCAGTCTCTCCGCTTATCCCTCAATCCTTCCATGTTTTTGTTACCATGCTCTAACTCAAAAGCTGTTTTACCTAGGACCAGGGTTTTCTATGATGCACAAATCCTGCATCAATGATGGGATTTTAACTCAAATGACCCTCAAAGTAAATAATAGTGCGTCATCAGTGACACAACTTTCCAAAATCAAAATTATCTAGGAAATTGAACAAATTGTCATAAATCAGTATCTCAGACGAAGATCTTTTTTTTTAACTACAGGGTTTCATTTAGATAAAAGTGGTCTTCCGGTAATTTATTTATAGAATAAGACTGGTTTACACATTATCATAAAGTACAGTGGACAATTGTTGTAAATACAGGCCCAGTCAAAGTCTTAGTTGGGTTCTCAGCAATTTATAGCTTATTTTACGCGACTTCCAGTAGATAAAAGTTCAAATTACCAGTCTGTTTTTTTCGTGGAAAATAATGTCACAATGAAGTAAACTGTAACATTCTTTGTTATTGTCTGCTTCCTACAGCAGCTCTGCTTCCTCAAGCAGCGATTTGGATGAAAATGTATCGTCTGTCAAAAATTGAAGTCGAGCTTTCCGTCAGAAATGACTTAAAGACTTTACTTCCTTGGAGTTTAAAGATGCATCTTTACTTGTTTTCATCCAGTTTTGTAACCAATTTTATCTTTATTTTATGAAATTATAATAGTTCTCGTACCTTCATGCCAAATGTTGCCCCTGACGATTGCAAGGTTGCACAGATTATGACTGATAGAAAATGCAAATTGTTCTGTTGCGGCTAGCCATAGACATAACAACCACGGTTTCCAGTTTAAATTGAAGACAAATCCCTGCATCTCTTTATCCCATACACCTTATATAAATTTTTTATCTACGTTTACACAGCTATCTAGATTCTACACATTGTAGAGCTTTAACAGCGTTTGTTTACTCTCTAGCTGTGAGGGTGCATCTTTAAAGGTGAGATATATTGTAATCCGTGCTTGAAGACGAAGAGACCCATTTATTTTGACCCGCAAAATTAAAGACATAACCCTCAACTAAAGAGACTACGGGTCACAATGACCCCCAATTTTTAATGCTGAGGAAAAACCTGCTAGGACTCTGAAACTTTAAACAAGTTGCTCATGACCCAAGCAGGTGTCCTATTGTTTTTGGGTCACATGGGTCAAAGGACAGGGTCACAGCTGAACTTTGTTTGAAAATAGTTTCAGTGCTCTAACTCAAAAGCCGCTTGACCTAGGACCCTGAAGCTTTACACAAGTGTTGCTGATGACCCAAGGAGAAGCCCAATTGTTTTTGGATCACATGGACCTTGAAATTTTATATAAGTGTTGCTCATGACCAAAACAGCTGCCCTATTGTTTTTGGGTAATATAGGTCAAAGGGCAAGGACAGTTAGATCATAGCTAAACTTTGTTTGAAAATTGTTTCTGTGCTCTAACTCAAAAGCTGTTTGACCTAAGGCCCTGAAACTTTATACAAGTGTGCTCATGACCTAAGGAGGTGCCCTTTTGTTTTTGGGTCACATGGGTCAAAGGTCAAGGTTACAGGTGAACTTTGTTTTGAAAATCATTATCGTACTCTGATTGTGCTGCTTCAGTGACAAGGTGCTGGTAGGGGGTATTTGTCTGCTTTGCGGCAGTTCTAATTACCTAGATGCATGCCATGCAACCAGATGGAAATGTGATGTAATTTATGAGCATTTATTCTACATTTCTTGCGCTTTACATAATATTGTATTCTTAATGTTCGGGTAGGTGTCATGGGGAATTACCGAAAACCACTGTTCTGGATTTTGATGAAAGTCCCAACAAAAAAGGGGTTAGAAGCATGAGATAGATGGAATTTTTGTTCAATTTCAGGGAAAGATCGAATTTCATTTCATCTGGTGAACATCATCAGTAATATTTTCATGAGTGGCAGCCACTTGTGAAAGTATTACCAATGATTTTCACTCAATGAAATAAATTTCGATCTTTCTCTGAAAAAATCAAATATCCTCTATATCAGTTTTGTTCTTAATCTGTGATAAAGTTTTATACATTTCGGGGGAGGTAAATTCATTAAGTGGCTGTTGACTGTGAAAATGTTACTGATGATTTTCACTCAAGGAAATAAATTTAGATCTTTCATTGAAACAAACATTCTCTACATCACTTTTGTTCTTACTCTGTAATAAAGTTCTATACAAGGCGGCAAACATGAACTCATTGAATTTGGTTGTTAAAATTGGGATTGTATGGTAAATATAGTTTTTTTTCTTTTTAATTTTTTTTTTTTTCAGACAAATTGCAATTTTGATCTGTTACCCTGTTACTGTCCTCTAGTTGGTGACTGTGAAAGGCACCAGTATGAAATATCCATGCAGAATGTGACATTCTACGATATACCAGAGGGAAATGGGAGCCGACAGTACAGACTGACATTGATAGCAACCAACCATGCCTTGTTGGCAAAAACAATATTTCAAGACTTTGAAATGAAGTGGTCAACATCTACAGACATAATGGAATATCAAACAATAAGTATGTAATGCCAGATATACTCAAAGGCAAAAGAAAGTATACAGTTTTTGATCTCTCATAATTTTCTTATTTTTCATGTCTTTGACCTGAAATCTTTAAAAACCTATTGCTATTAAGTTTGAAATGATATTCTGTCATTAATTTACCAATTGACACACTTGACTGGCTACAGTGCAGGTACATGTTGATTTTGTATATCTGCACCTGCAACCTATTGGACAATCAACATATTGCTGGAAATCGGTATTTGGTTTCTGAGTCGATAATCTGAAAAAAGCACAACCTTTTCTTTTTCCTATCGAACAATGGAGCGGCTTTCAGAACCCGATAGAAATTGTGTCATTAAAATTTTCCAGGCTGGTCGTTCAAGACCGGTCTGTGACTTGTTACTTGCAATGAACACAAGTCACGGTTGATCGGCTGTGAGGTGCTATGAGTTGAAGGAACTGCCGTCTGGTTGACCTAAAGAAATCATGTCGAAGTAAGACTGGTACATCGGGAGTTGGGGGTGGAATGATGCATGAAATCAACATTGCGACATCCTAGTGAATCACTTAAATGAAAATGAATCAGGGTGATGTGCCGTGTCTACACTCAATCAAACTTAGTCAAATTCGAAGCCATGAACATAGTTTTGAATCATTTGAGATCTGCAATCAATAAATGGGAATAAAATTTAGTAACATTAGATGAAAGTGTCTGGAAATTCGGAGGAATTGCCTAAAAAGTATGCCAAAGAGAGTTAACTTGTCACAGATACCCATCCAGAGGCCTGATTATTGGAGCAAATTGAGTCTGACAATACTTTTAGAGATTGAAATGGAAACATTTTCTTGTCTTTAAAAGAAAAAGGGACCCACATGGCTTATAAGTTAAGAGTTCGATCCCGACCCAAGGTGTTCCGATTTTGTGCGAGTTTCCTTTGGCAAGACATTTGAAGGCCCGATCATAGATCGGTTAAACTCATGATGAACACGAATAAGTTTGCTGAAGTGAGCTAATGGCGTGATATGACTAAAAATAATGTTGAGAGCGACGTGAAACACCATTTAATCCATCAACCATTGAAAACCCCCGTCGTAACAAAAAAAGTCTTTTGCTAACCTTTGATAAATAACTCCCTTGTTTTTTGTTGATTTTGGTGTATTGCTGACAATTTTTTGTTTTTGGCGTTTAAAAATAACTGGACTATCGCAAGAAAAAGGTTGCAAGGGCTTAGCTTTAAGTATTTTGCCAAAACAGCCAAAATTAAAAGGTGTATACTTTCTTTTGCCTCTGAGTATATATATACATTAATTACATATAGAGGCCAATCTGAATAAACCCCTAATCAAATGGCAAAATTTCAGTCCCAACCAAATTTAACTCTTAACAAAATGACAAAAATTTGGACCTGGCCAAATTAAAAGAATTTGCAGGCAACAAATAAAATACAGCTCAAATGATGATTTCTGTCTTTGATAGGGAAGAAAACATGGTGGGAAAAGGAGAAAATGCTGCTCACCAGCATTTTGTCCTTTTCCAGCAGTGTTTTCAAAAGGCTTCATTCTCAAGGGCATTTAAATGAGGGATTGTTTGGTAAACGGTTAAAGCATTTGCAGTCAGTGAATTCAATCAAGCTCAAAAGGTGATAGAAATGGTAGAAAACATTGAATGGTTTGAAATGGTAGAAAACATAGAAGGGGAAAAAGGAAATATTGTTGGTTATCAGCATTTTTCTCCTTTACCTTCAGTGTTTTCAGAAGCCATCTTCTTCAAGGTCATCAAAAAAAATGGGATTGTTTGGTAAAGGGAAGTCCTAAGGTGCACTGAAAGTGTGCTTGCTTAAGACAGGTGCTTGCAAAATATGGGTATACCAGTACATGTATTTTAACTTATTTTTCTTCTCTTGGAACTAGATACATGTATATAGAGGATAATCAATTGG
This sequence comes from Hippopus hippopus, assembly GCA_946811185.2. Classification (NCBI taxonomy): domain Eukaryota; kingdom Metazoa; phylum Mollusca; class Bivalvia; order Cardiida; family Cardiidae; genus Hippopus; species Hippopus hippopus. Next base: position 46,821,315 of record OX328104.1, on the reverse strand, counting down.
TTGTGTGTGATATTAAAAATCTGTCACTAGAACAGGGTGTCCAAAGGATGAGTTTTTTAACCACATCACACCCCATTTGAGTGACAGATTTACACAACCAGTTGATTATCCTATTTATTATATTACTAATTCACCCTTTTTTATTCTAAAATTTATCAAGAATGGTACAATATGAGCAATATAAGAAAAAAGTAGTTCTGGCAATCATTTTGAAACTGTATCATCACTAGTGATGATATCATCAATAGTGGTGTTATTCATAGTGAAATCCCAGTAATTCACTGATAAGAATATAATAAATTTCAAATTTCAATCCTAATTTCAGTTTAATTATACAATGTACATAGAGGCCTAAGGACTAACATACAAAATAAATTGTTGTGAATTTTAACAATTTAAGTATGAAAACAAAAACATTATCAATATTGTAATGTAATATGAAAAAAGAAGAATTCTAGACTTGCCCAATTCTCATAGTAGTTACTGTAGCTTTACGTGATTGAACTTTCACTCTTGATAAACCCTTTACCCAACAATCCCTATTTGATAATCAATTTTACCAGGATAAGATGGTGTACATAAAGGCCACCAACCTAGAAACATAATGGCTAAATGTGAACACATTAAGTTTTAATACATAATAAGAAAAACAGTATGAAAATAGACAAAAGAAATAAGTAACAGAGAAAATTTAACTCTTTACCACACAACAAAATTGTATACTTGTCCAAATTGAAAGAATTGGCAGACAACGAAAAAAAAGCAAATGAAAAATTGAAATTTGTTTTGGGTACGGTAAAAAACATTGTGGGAACAGGAGAAAATGCTGGTTACCAGCATTTTCTCCTTTTCCCACAATGTTTTCAAAAGGCTTGTTTCTCAGGGTTGTTAAAAGTCAGGATTGGGTGCTAACGGGTTAAGACTTGCACATATTTGCATCACAGAAACTAAATTTTGGGCTCTTTCATTTCCAAGATAGCAATAACAGGTTTAAGTAACTGTGTTGATTATCCCTTTACCAAACAATCTTGGGCTTTAACAACCTTTTTTATCATACTTAATAGTGTAAGTAAAGTCCTCATGCCTAATCTGCTTTTATAGGTGCTAATTAGTATAGTTTGTGTGTTTAAAGGCCCATTAAATGTCAAATGTAAACAATTCAGGGGTCAAATTGCAGACACATTTAATTTATATACCAGATTGTCGGGTAAGAACTACTCTCTAAATATTGAAAGCAATGGTAGATAACAAATTGAATCTGCCCCAGATGTTGAAATTTGTCTTTGAAACAGCAGAACACAATTTGTTGGAAAAGAAGAAAAAGCTGATTACCAGCAATTTTCTCTATTCTATACAATGTTTTCAAACGCTTTTTTCTTAACTGTTGTTGAAACATGGGATTGTGTGGGTAAAGGTATACCCATAAAACACCTTTCAAAATAATTTTTGCCTTGGTGGCCAATGTAGATCAAGATCAGACTGCACTAAACATGCAGCCTAATCTTTGGTCTGCACTGTTTGCCTAGCTTAAAAACTTCAGATCAAAGCTACCATCAAATTGCAATTATTTGGGTCTTACATGTACTTCTAGACTGAATATTTCCTTTGGGTTTATTCAGGGCTCTAAGTGTTCAAAAATATATGAAAACAAGACTCACTGACATTTCAGATTGTGGCCTACCACAAACACCAGGGTATGGTTCTGTTTCTTACAATGGTACCACTGCTTTTTCTCTTGCACACTTTTATTGTAACCATGGCTACACAACTGAAGAAAACAAAGTGATCATCTGTCAGACAAGTGGTGGATGGAACAGATCTGTGCCAGTTTGTACATTAATAGGTAGAGTTAACTGGCAGTTGACAACATGAATGTGTCTCAAAAACTGACATTTGTTTGTGGAAGGGTGAAAAACATGGTGGAAAAAGGAGAAAATGCTGGTTACAAGCATTTTTTCCTTTTTCCACAATGTTTTCAAAAGACCTCTTCTTCCAGGTCATTAATAATTTAGACTTTTTGAAATGGAAAGCATATGCAGACATAAAAAAGAATGTGAATCAAAAATTGAAATTTGATTCGGGAAGTGGTTGAAAACATTGTGTTAACAGGAGAAAATGCTGGTTACCAGCTTTTTCACCTTTTCTCACAATGCTTTCTAAAAGGTTTTTTTTTCCTCAGGATTGTTAAAAGTCAGGATTGTGTGGTATAGGGTTAACTGTAACTTCTGTGAATCTTCTTGAACCACTTCAAACATCAATGTTTTTTTTTCATTATTTTGTCGCAAAATTAAATAATGATTTTGGGAAAAAAAAGAATCAGAAGATTTAACTCTTACCACAGGACAAAAATGTAGACTCAACCAAATTGAGAACATTTGCAGCCAACAAATTAAATGTAGCTCGAATGATTGCTCCTGTCTTTGATTGGGTAGAAAACATTGTGGGAAAATGAGAAAATGCTGGGTATCAGTATCTTCTCATTTCCCACAATGTTTTCAAAAGCCAACCTCTTTAGGGTCATTAAAACTCAAGATTGTGTGGTAAATGGTTATACAGCCAAATTTATTGCACATTATCTCCTGATAGAGGAATGGGGCCAGCAGTCTGACTCGTCCAGAAGCTTCCCATTTGTTCAATAGAATATGGATAGCTTTAGAGGTTTCCAATAAGGCGACTGATTCAATTTCTTTTAAGAACAGTTTTGATCAGATGTCAGCTGTAAAGATTCACAAGTGCCAAGGGCCAATATCTATTTACACAAAAGGAACTTAAAAACAAAACTGCAAAGTAAGGGAGTGTTAGCATTAACTGTTTACTAGACAACCAAATTTTAGACTTCTTCAAACTGAGAGCAATTAAATGTGACCCAAAAATTGAAACTTGTATTTGGAAGGGTAGAAAACATTGTGGGAAAAGAAGAAAATGCTGCTTACCGGCTTTTTCTCCTTTTCCCACAATGTTTTCAAAAGGTTTCTTCCCCAGGATCGTTGAAAGTCGGGAATGTGTGGTCACGGATTAAAAAGATAAAATGTGCTATGCACTGGGTGCAGTTTCATCTTGGACTGCACTTTTCCACAAATGGCTAAATGGTGCCAAAAACATACTCCAGTTAAAGTATTTTTTCTCTTTCAGATTGTGGAATACCATTAAAACCAGGATTTGGCTCGGTTGTATATAACCAAACAACTTTTTATTCCAAAGCCTACTTTTCATGTGAATATGGCTATAGATTAGATGGAGATGTAGTGACAACTTGCCAGAATAATGGGACTTGGAGTGCACATGGCCGAACTTGTGATATCATAGGTAACACAGTGTAGGACTGTTTTTTGAAAAATGTACCAAGTTTAATTTTTAATATTTTTGTGAAAATGTGGCAAGGTTTGGTAATGAAGTTCACTACGATCTTCTTTATCTTTCATTTAAAATGACATTATGAGAATGTTTCAACTGCCCATAATTTGTCTTAAAAATTCAAGTGTCAGTTAAATAAAACTGTACCAGTCTCAAATAGATTTTCCTAGAATGTAAGTTGCAAGGGGGATTAGGACTGTACATAATTTATACCTGATTGAATAGCACCAATTTTTCAACATTAAAACACTGCATGTTAATTTGATTTCCCAGATTTTGTCTTCAAACTTCAAGTGCCTGTAAATTAAGGAAAACTGTACCAGTCTCAAAAGAACTGACCTAGAAATGTAAGTTGCAAGGGGATTTATGACTGTAGATATACGAAGGCTTAGCAAAAAGTTTGTGGAATTTGTTAACTAAAACAGAAGTACTAAATGTACTGCTATCACACGTAAATTTTCATACATTTAGGATCCATTCATAATGGAAAAAATTGGAAAGTTTCAAGCAAATTGATCCCAAAACGTAGTTGGTATGACTCTTTGTACAACGATCATAACGGCTGACCGAAGCATGCCGTTATTTAACTATTGCGTTACTAATTATCTTCGCGAGTCCACTCCATAGGTCATCTTCAGTATACTCTTTCGGCCTTTTTTAAACACTACATGCCACTTGAACACTGCAGGCTTTTTCAGTGGTACCTTTAGCCTAGCTTCTTTTAATAATTTACACATTTTGGATGAACTATGCCCTAAGTTTACACAGAATTTTATCGCTGCTTGAGTGTCTGTCACTTCAGAAACCACCTTTTTTTGGCTTGTTTTTCCTTCGATAGGTCTCACAAAAACTGTTGTCCTAAGGTTGTTTGTCAGAAGTGAGGTCAGAAATTTTGCACAGAATGCCATCCATTATGTTGACCAAATTTCAGAAGATTTAAATAAGACGAAGCATGACAACAGTGATTTTACAGCTGCTCTGGGGTAGTAGACCTTGCGCTCTTAAGGATGAAAATAAATATATCTAAAGTAAAATAACACAGGTGATTTTTCTACTTGGGAATTGATATAAAACCATGATTACACAAGTGAAAATCTGAAAACAATCGGATATCAAATAAAAAAGTTATGAAGAAATTCCATGAACTTTTTGCTCAGCCCTCGTACCTAACTGAATAGCAGCTGCCTTACTGAATAGCAGCTGCAGGCAGTGCAAATATAAGAACAGGCTGCACATTGAGTGCTGTTTGATCTTGAACTGCACTGTCTACTGTCCACAAACTGGCTTAATGGTGCTGAAAGCAATCTTAATCCTTTCTCCAGAAAAAGGAAAAAAAATTAGAATTGTCAAAGTTAAAAGAATTTGTAGACAACTTAATGTTATTAACGGTGGCTATTATTACATGATTTGTCTGCCATAAAGTAGAAAACATGTTGAGAAAAGGAAAAAAAATGCTGGTCACTAGCTATTTTCTCCTATTCCCACGATGTTTTTAAAAGCCTTTTTCCCAAAAAGTTCTTGAAACACAGGATTGTTTGTTAACACTTTAACAAACGACAAAACGCTTGACCAGTCCAAACTGAAAGCATTTGCAGATGACAAAATATATATGTGACTTAAAAATTGAAATTTCATTTTGAAAAGGGTAGAAAACATAGTGGAAAAAGGAGGAAATGTTGGTTACCAGCATTTTCTCCTTTTCCCACAATGCTTTCAAAAGGTTTCTTTCCCTGGATCATGGAAACTCGGAATTTTGTGTGGTTTGAAAGGTTTGGAGTTTTTCTTCTTTCAGACTGTGGAATACCATCACAACCAGGATTTGGTTCAGTCCGCTATAACCACACTACTGTCAATTCCAAAGCCTTTTTTTCTTGTGAAGATGGGTATAGATTAGAAGGAATTGAAGAGGCAATTTGCCAGGAAAATGGGACATGGAGTGCACTTGGCCAAACCTGTGATGTAATAGGTAATATTTCAATGGTTTATGCTGCTGTTACAACAATCAAACAGCCTCCTTCTTAAAACAACAAATACCTTTCCTAGTATATCAATTGGGTAGAAAACTGTTTGAGTAGAAAAAACATTATTGTAATCATCATTATCTGCTTTTCTCACTATGAAGCCTTTTTCTCAAAAGTTGTTTTAATATGGGATTGTTTGTTATAGGTTTAAGGTTTTACCTCTTTCAGACTGTGGAATACCATCAAAACCAGGATTTGGCTCAGTCGTTTACAACCACACAACTGTCAATTCCAAAGCCATTTTTTCTTGTGAAGATGGATATAGATTAGAAGGAATTGAAATTGTAGTTTGCTGGGAAAATGGGACATGGAGTGCACTTGGACAAACCTGTGATGTAATAGGTAATATTTCAACCCTTAACCAAACAGTCCTGTGTTTAGCAACCCTGATAAAAATGGCTTTTGAAAATATTGAGGGAAAAGGAGAAAAGACTGGAAGCCAGTATTTCCTCCTTTTTCCCATAATGTTTTCTAAATTTCGATCATTTAGCCACATTTCATATTTATACTCCCGCAAAACGAATGTTTTCGGGGGTATACTGGAATCAGCCTGTCTGTCCGTCCGTGTGTCCATCCGTGTGTCTGTCTGTGTACAAAATACTAGTAATTTTGTGTCGCAAACTCCTCCTACAGTTTTCTTTCAATTGTATTGAAACTTTGCACATATATTGATCATATATTGAAGATTTGCAAGACGCAATTTTCAAGTGTCAACTCCTCCTGGTTGAGGAATTATCTCCCCTTGAACTTGACACTTTTTTCGGTCAAAGCGCTGGCGGGGATATTAAGTCACATTCAGTGACAGCTCTAGTTTCATCTGCAGTTGCTTTGAATTTTGACAAGTTCTGAATCTTGTTGTTTGGTGAAGGTTAAATAGTTTATGTAGCTTGGTTAATGCAGCTCAGTGGTTAGTGTATCTGATTTAGACCTGGTGTTTGCAGGTTCGATACCCAGTTGAGGCAAACTTTCTTCTGGCGATTTTTAGCTTCTTACCTCTGATTCATATGAGAAAAGTAGACTAGCTGGAAAAATTTTTGTCTTGGTATTGGTGTGAGAAAGCCAGGAAACACATGCTTAGGTGCACTGATCGCAGTGATATGGCTTAAGATGTTAAAACAGCGTTAAACTTAAATAGAAACAAAGAAATTGGTTAATGATTTTGAGGGTTTATTAGGTAGATTTAAAACAAATAGAATGGTGCAGGGAGTGTACAAAATCCAGCAATCTGACTGATAACATTTTCAGTACTTGTATAATTGTTTAAGCAGAAGGAATACAAGTGACTATTTGAAAATAAAAATTTTATAAGAAAAAGAAACAAGCCTGCCCACAATATAACCAAACTTTAAAAGATGCCAATGACAACTTATAGTTTAACTCTTTACTATGCAACAAATTTTTTTCGAATTGAAAGCATTTGGAAACAAAAAATAAAAGGAGGCTGAAATGATGGTATTTATTTATGAAAGGACAGAAACTATAGTAGAGAAAATGCTCCTTTTCCTACAATGTTTTCAAATGTGTTTATCAAAATGAGCTCAAAGCACAACATGTATACAATTATCCTATCAAGAGACCTTAACTCTTTACCAATCAACAAAATTTTGGACTTGTCCAAATCAAGAGCATTAGCAGTCGACAAGTCAAATGTTGCTCAAAATAAGAAACTTGTCTTTCTTAGGTTGGAAAATGTAGTGGGCAAAGGAGAAAATGCTGTTTACCAGCATTTTCTCCTTTTCTGACAATGTTTTTGAAGTTTTTTCCTGATGGTTGTTGAAAGTCCGGATTTGTGGAAAAGAGTTAACGAAAGTATGCATCCATTTACCCTTTATTGCAGACTGTGGTGTCCCAGATAAGCCTAACTTTGGTACAGTCCTATACAATAAAACAACTGTTAAATCTACAGCTCACTATAGCTGTGAGGATGGGTACAAGTTGATAGGAAAGAACCTGCAGGTCTGTGATCTTGATGGAAATTGGAGTGACTCAACACCAGTTTGTAAGATCATAGGTAGTTATACATTTTACTTCCTTAACCCTTATGCTGCTAAGCACGACTCACTGACCTTCTGCTGACAGTGTAGATCAAGATCAGACTGCACAGAATGTGCAGTCTGATCTTTGATCTACACGGTCCAATCAGGAGATATTTTTCTCCAAAAAGTATGTTTGAAATAGCAACATTTAGGTTTTTACTACAGGCTTAAAACTTTCATTTAAGTTATTTAGCAGGAGAAGGGTTAACAGTTCAAAGTTTATATAGGAGTTCTTTTAACTCCTAGGCTGTTAAGCCAGGATTTTCTTCTTTTTTCTCAGTGTTTTCTACCCCTCTAACCCTTTACCAAACAATCTTGTGTTTTAACAACTTAAAAGAAGTCCTTCGAAAACAATGTGGAAAAAGGAGAAAACCCAGGTAACCAGCAATTTCCTTGTCTTTCCTCAATGTTTTCAAGCCTTTCAAAGACCAGTACCATAATTTCAGCTACATTAAATTTGATGTCTGCAATTAATGTTTTCACTTTGCTCGAGTCTGAAATTTTGTCATCTGGTAAAGAGTGAAACAACTAAACTATTTCTTTTCTAGAAAAGCATTGAGGAAATAAAATAGAGTGAGACAATTGTAGCATTTTCCTTTGCCACCAAAACTTAATGTAACATGTACTTACACTGATAGTCAAACAATGAAATAAGCCATGCTCTGTGGAAAGCGGGCTTAATGCATTTGCAAAAAGTATCAGCAGATTCATCCTGTGTGGTCTGCCCAGGCATACCTTGGCCCAGAGACATACAATACATGTCTCTGCTTGGCCTAAACTTTTTGCTTTTGGTCAATATTCTGCATGTTGAAGGACCAGTGCATCTCATGATGCAGTAGGTTGTTATACAAAATAGTTTTATGGATATATAATACTTTGATTACATGCGTAGTATCATGCATCACAGAGATGCATTAAGCCTCCATTTGCCAGAGCATGATTTTGTTTATTTTTTTTTAACCTCTCTTTCAGATTGTGGAAGACCAGCTGCACCAGACTTTGGCTCAATTAGCTTCAGTGACACAACTTTTCATTCCAAAGCCTATTTTTCATGTAAAGATGGGTATAGAGTGGAAGGGAATGCAATGACAGTTTGTCAGAATGATGGAACATGGAGTGTACAAGAACCCATCTGTAGTGTAATAGGTAAGATTCTGGGGACCGTTTTTACGAATACATGTAAGTGAAAACATAGGCCAAAAGTTGGAGGCATTTTTGTACTGCATTGTCAAAGAGAAAGAAATCTGAGAATTATCCTTGCAGCTATCTGTAGTAATTATTAGTTTCAATTTTTTATAGCAAATTATTTTTTCATCACATGCACACTATCAAAATTTGACAGAAGCGGCTGACATAATTATGAAATGAGGTAAAGTGAGAGAAAAGTAGCATAAATGTGTGTAAATTAAGTCATATTTCCTTCTGGTTGAACGGAATGCTCTGTTTACCAAGGTTACAACTGCTTGGGAACTACCGGTTATTGTTCCTGCCTTCCATTGAAGAGTTACAGAAATATTTACTTATGCAAATTCACAAAGTTACGAAAGTTTAGTATAATGGATTTACAAATTTTGTATATGTGAATGCAGGCATAAAGTTACAAGAAGTCGTTCACAAAAACTTGTGAATATTTTAGGAAAGCAGTACCCTGATGATCTGTATTGCGGGCAGTTAGTTCATGAATTTGTCTGTTCTTCCATAAAACATGTTTTCAAATTGTTGCTTTTACAGTATTTAGATAAAATGAGCCATGAAAAGGGGGCTTAATGCATCTGCAAAAAGTATTGACCCAGTTCAGCCTGCCAAAACTTTCTGCGTTTGGTCAATTTTGTGCATGTCCAATGACCAGTCTATCTCATGATTTAGTTGGTCATTAGACAAATATCGATTTTATGTATTCCTGATTATGTGATGTCTTGCGTGGTGCAGTGCATTACTGAGATGTATTAAGCCCCCTTTTGCCAGAACATGGCTCAAATGATATTTTTTCAAGACAATATGCATGTCTGTCACAGATGTAGACAAAGCCTGTCAGGCTGATAAGGACAATCATGGTATACTGTGGAATAGAACAGCTATAGGAATCACTGTCAAATCTGACTGCCCAAAGAATCAATATGGTAAATATGTACAGAATGATATTGTGTTTCATTATATACCAGTAATTTTTTTACCCGCTGAAAATACATATGGGTAAAATAACACACATGACAGAAAAAAAAATGTATCTATATGGCGTCAAATACAGTGATTTGACTTTCCAGTGTGTTATGCTATGATATTCACCCGCCACTCATAAGAATAAAGTTATTACCATCTAATCCATTATTTGTTTTATTTTGTGTACTGTTTTTGGATATAGTGTCAATAATTGCAATATATTTTGTCGATGAAAGTTGTAGGTATGTAATAAGAGGAATATTATGTTGTAGTAACTTTTCTGGTATTTCTATTAGCTTCTCGCAAAGTAAGTTAATTTTGACATCTTGCTCAGCCTTCAGTCTTGCATGATATCAAATTTTCTCACGCTACTGGAATCATACAAGAATGAGGAAAGTTATTACAACATAGTATTCTGTATGTAGTGGATTTCATGTTTCTTGTATTTGCTTCAAGCTTTGTGAGAAAATTTGATAACTTGCGAGACCAAAGTTCATAGTGAACTGTAGTTAAGTTCAATAGTAATCAAGGGAAATAGCGCCAGTTTACTTATCAGGTAGTTTGTTGCATTCATCTCTCTTGATTATCAAAATGCACAATAACATGATAGGTATTCAAGGTTTTTTGGATGGAAAATGTTTACTTTCAGAAATAATGGTTTATTTTGATGGTAATGATCGTACTGAGATGAGCTGAATATTTTAAAATAACGTGTGGCTTTTAACATTTGCTCCTTTTAGATGATGTGTTTTAAGAATTGGATGCATGAAAATAACTCTTTTCCAATTAAATCTCTCTAAAAATGACAAATTTTAGACTCATCCATATTAAAAGCCGATAGTGGCTAAAAGTAAACAACATACCTGTGCAAAGGGTTTAAGCTCAAAATGATTCTCCAGAGATATGGATTTTCTTCTTTTTTCAAACAGGTAACATATCAAGAAAATGTGATAGTCTTGGCAACTGGAAGCTCCCAAGGTATTCCTGTGTGAGGTCTGAAATTGCTGACTCGTCACAGAAAGTAGGTTTTCAACATTGTAAAAAGACTCAGTTTCCTATTTAGTTATTTAACAGAATTATAGGATCATATGCAATGGTGGGCACAAAAATTTAATGTAGTAGGCCTATAAAAAACTTGTTCAGGGCCTGCTGTTCTACAAGACAACACTCTACCATATCGCTACAAAAGCTCATTACATATTTATACCCTCTCCATATTACATTCATCCTAGAATTTCTCAGATACAATGATCACTGTGAAACAGGCTTGAGATATTCTAATGCAACCAGAACTTATCTCTTCACAGTCCAGCACTGAGTACCAAATGTGGCAGGCCGATAAACATTGCTAAGATTTGGTATGGAGCCTGCAACTTCCTTGTCAATAGCAAACACTTTACCATATTGCTATAAAAGCTAACCCAAGCAGAAAAGGTGTCAACTTACATGAGCCATGCTCTTGCAAATGGAGGTTTGATGCATCTTAGTGATGCATTATACAAAGAAAGTCATCGTATAATTATGTATTCCTAAAATCCATTTTGTTTAATAACCGACATGAGGTAGAATGGTCCTTTGACATAAGGAAAATTTAAAGACAGCAAAAAGTTTTGGCCCCTGCCAGCATTTATGGACTACGAAGGCTGACATGGGTGGATACTTTTTGCAGATGCATTAAACCCTGTTTTAGAGAGCATGGCTCATATATACAACATCTACCCCCTCCATATAATTTTTCCTTGATTTTGAGACAAGGATCATTTTAAAATAGGCTTGAGTCATTCTAAGTGAGCCAAAAGTCATCTCTGTGTAGTCCCAAGTCTTGATCATGCAAGCAATTTTGCTTTTTCGGTACATGATTTTAAAAAACCTGTCCAATTACAAATCCCATCAACTATCGATTAGTTGAGAGAATTCTAGACTTGTCCATACTGAAAGCATTTGCAGACGACAAGTTTAATGTGGCTCAAATAATGGGATTTTTCTTTGAAGTGTAGAAAACATCGAGGGAAATGGTAATTGCTCCTTTTCCTGCAATGTTTTCAAAGGACATTTTTTCCTCAGGGTTGTTAAAATATGTGTAGTAAACAGAATGAGATAAATAATTTGATTTTCATTTTACTTTGTAGCTTGATTTGATTATTAATGCAACTGATGAGACCAAAGGGAAAGTGTTGGATGATGTTCTAAGTGTGCTAGCTACTGTTACAAAATCAAGACTGGATTCAACAGATAGTTCTGCTCCACCAGTTACTGATGGTGAAGTTGTCGCTGTAACAGCAATGTTGGAGAAAATTGCTGACCTGAGTCAGGGTATTGAAGTGTCTGAACAACAATCACAGGTATTAAATTCAACTCTTTGTCAAACATTTCCATGTTTTAGCTTTTTACCAAACGACAAAATCTTGGACCAGACCAAATTGGAAGCATTTACAGATCACTATTCAAATGTAGATCAAAATGATGATTTCTGTCTTTGATACGGTAGAAAACATTGTGGGAAAGGAGAAAATGCTGGTTACCAGCATTTTCTCCTTTTCCCACAATGTTTTCAAAAGTCTACTTAGTCTAGGTCATTAAAACTCTGGATTGTATGGTAAAGAATTACTGACACTGAAGGTTTTTTTTTTTTTTTTTTAAATATTGTGGGAATGGAAGAAAATGACGGTTACCTGCATTTTCTCCTTTTCCTGAAATTTTTGCTACCTATTCATGGACAGAAATTATCTGGAGTTTAATCAAACTTGTCATCTGCGATTGCATTGAATTTAGCAATGTGAAAAAATTTTGGTGTTTTGTAGGGAGTTAACTTGTTGCCAGATGGCAAAATTTCAATCTTGTCCATGACAAATTCAGTGAGGCTCAAATGATGGGAATTTTCTTTGGTACCATGGAAAATATAGTGGGAAAATGGGCAAATTCTGGTAACCAACATTTTCTTTTTCCCATTCTGTTTTCATGTGTTCATCTCCAGGGTCATCAAAACCAAGGGACTGTTTGGTAAAGGATGAACTCTTTACCAGAGAACAAAATTTTGGCATTGTCCAAATTGAAAGCATTTGCAGATGACAAATTAAATGTTACTCAAACATAATAATTTGTCTCTCGTAGGGTAGAAAAAAATCATGGAAAAGGAGAAAATGCTGGTCACCAGCATTATCTCCTTTTCAAACAATGTTTTCAAAAGCTTTCTTTCTTAGGGTCCTTCAAAGTCAACACTGTGCAGTAAAGGGTGAACTAAATACTGCCAACTTAGAAATGTTTGTGTCTCAACACAGCCTAAATATAAAAGCATTGTGAAGAAAGATATTTTTCATGCAGAAATATGTGACATGTTCATGTTCATGTACTGCAAGGTAAAAGTTATTTTTGATATATCTTGGACTTGTTTTTGCAACTTTTGAACAAGATATGAAAATCTCTTTCTACCTAGGGTTTCCTGGAGACGACAAGTAACCTTTTAAATCCAAGAAACAGCGAATCCTACAAATCACTGATGGACAATGTAGAAACATCTGAGGTACAAACATAATTCTTACAAGATACACAGTTAACTCTTTCCAAACGACAAAATTCTGGCCCTGTCCGAATTCAAAGCATTTGTAGACAACAAAAAAAAATGTCACCCAAGAATTGAAATACGTGTTTGGAAGGGTAGAAAACATGGTGGGTTAACAGCATTTTCTCCTTTTACCACAATGTTTTCAAAAGGCTTTTTCCTTAGGGTTGTTAAAACTTGGAATTGTGCAGTGAAGAGTTAAATCTAGCTCAGTGGCCATCTGTCTGCTTGGCCACCTCTGTGTTTAAGTTTTTGTTATTTGGTAAAGAGTTAAATCTTTACCAGGTTACCATGATGACTTGTTACCAGCATTTTGTCACAATATTTTCTACCCTTTTGCTAGAATGTTTTCTCTTAATTCCATTATATCTATAAGACCTCAATTCGTATTGATTATCCCAATTTGCAAAGGACACTGTCTGCATCATATATGTTTCCATAGGTAATGAGTTAATTTTCTTTAGTTGTTTCTTAACTTTTTACTGCATAACAAAATTAAAGACTTGCCTATATTGGGACCATTTGCAGACAACAGTTTAAAAGTGGCTCAATTTATGGAATGAACTAGTTGGTGTTGATACCATAGTGGGAAAAGGAGAAAATGCTGGAAACCATTTCTCAGACAACATTTTCCTTTTGAGCTACATTTGTCTCCTGCAAATGTTTTCAATTTGGACAAGGCTTAAATTCTGTCATTTGGTTAAGGATTAAAACATGGGATTGTGTGGCAAAGGCTTGAGTTAACTTCTATACTTTTACAAAGGCCTCTGGGAACAGTGGTGGGGCAAGCAAAGTTCTACAAGTTGTCAGCAAGTTCACTGAGGTCATTGCAAACACCCTGGAAAGTTCTGATGAATCCAGCAGAACAGTCAAAACACAGAATTTAGGTAACGTTTATTGTACCTTACAGCAGAGTGCTAAAGTCTAATCACATACTGGTATTTGTTTTCTTGAACTGTGATTTACTGTAAAAGTGGATATTATTGCAAGTCTGAAATTTTGCGAATTACCAAATACTGACCTTACGCATGTGTTGATTTCTGCGAAAACTGTAACAGATGATCTTACGCACGTGTTTAATCGGCAGTATTAACTGCCACTAAACTGGCACATGAAACATGTTTAATTGGAAATATTAATGACCACTAGACAGGTATTTTGGTCGACTGTAATGAAAAATGGACTATCTGATCTCAACAAGTATCCCAGTCAATCTCTCCTACAAGACCTGTTGTCTAGGTTAAATATGCCTGAATGTAGCTTTAATTTATGCTGGTTGATATCTTTGCAATTTCTATCAGCATGCGAAAATCACAAAGATTTCCACGATGGGAACATTACCAGCATTTACTGTGAAATGCTGGTATCTTGTGTTTACCCTTTCCCCAATATGTTGTTAACCCTCTCAAAGACTCATTCTATCATTTGAGCCACATTGAAATTCTTACAAGAATGTCCTTTTAGCATATACATTTCTACACTGTCTGCCTGCGGAAAAGTAAACAGGATACATGCAGGTGTATTTTTTAGGTCTTTTATTAGCTCGGTTGTTTTTAGCTCCACTGGCTTAAGGCCAGCGGGCTTATGTCATGGCCCGGTGTCCATCGTGCGTGCGTGCGTGCGTGTGTTAACTTTTATTTCAAACATTTTCTTCTCTAAAACTACCCATTCAAATTTGATGAAACTTCACAAAAATGATCCTGCCATTTTCCTCTTAAAAATTCGTGAAAGAATTTGATTCCTTCAAAAACTCTGGTTGCCATGGCAGCAAAAGCGAAAAATATTGAAAATCTTTGAAAATCTTCTTGTCTGAAACCATTAGGCCCAGGGCTACCAAATTTGGCATGTAGCTTTATCTAATGGACCTCTAAGAAATTTCTTCATATTATAGCCCTGGGGTCAAAATTGGCCCAATGCCAGCGATCACAAGTTTAGCATGGGTTATATAGGGACTTCATTTTAAAATAGTAATCAAGGGAAATAACTCCTGTTTATAAGAGATAAAGTTTGTTACTATTTACCTCCCTTGATTATCAAACTGCAATAATACATGATTGATGTTGATATTCAGGTTTTTTGGATAGGACATGTTCTGTTTTCAGGGAGAGTGATTTATTTTGATGCTAATAGTTATGCTCACATGAGTGGAATATTTAACTTAAAGTAAGGTTTCTGTCATTCAGTTTTCTTTCCAGAACTTTACCTTTCATGCCAATGAATAAACCTGCTTGTATTCACTGACATAATCTTTGCACTTAAAAAGATATGTTTTCTTTTTGTTGGGCAGGGGGAAGTTATGTTTTCCAAGTAAGTTTATTACCATACAGACTTTTTATGCTGTATGTCTCTGTCAATGACAATTAAGTGCATGATACCTTAATTTTACTCTTTAAGAAAGGACAAATTTTTTGACTGGACCAAGTTAAAAGCCATTGCAGAAGACAAATTGAATGTAGCTTAAATGATTATTTTTGTCTTTGATAGGGTAGGAAACATTGTTGGAAAAGGAGAAAATACTGTCTGACAACATGTTGTCCTTTTCCCACAATATTTTCAATAGCCTTCTCTTTAAAGGTCATAAACACTTTGATTTGTGTGGTAAAGGGTTAAAAAGCCAGTGGAGCGATACAGGGCCATCATGGCCCTCTTGTTGAAAAAAACCTTGTGGTATTGTTACAGCCCTGTTGTCATCTGCATAGTCGTATATGTCATCATTGTCTTTGTCAGCATTGTCATGCAAAAAATTTACATCTTATAAAATCTGTCATTTGGAAGATATTTACTTCAAACTCAGACTGGTTGTTTAACTATGGAAGGGGATAAAAGGGGAACCCATACAACAGGAGCAGGTAACCATCAAAATATTTTTGACACAGTTATGCCCCTCTTTTTGACTTAGAAGATTAAAAAACAGACATTTTGTAATATCTCTGTCATTACTGAAGATATTTTCTTCAAATCTGAATTAATTCTTAACTATTAAAATGGGAACCCATACTAAGGAGCAGGTAACCATCAAAATTTGTTTTTTAAAGAATAGAAAACAGTGTGGGAAAAGGAGAACATGCTGGATACCAGCATTTTCTCCTTTTCCCACAAGGTTTTCAAAGGCCTCTTTTCTCAGGGTCAATAAAAGGCGTAATTGTGTGGTAAAGGGATAAGACAATTGTGTAAAACATGGGTTATCAACATGGCTTGATTGTTTTCATTTCACAGTCATGACTGTTTCAAAACTTGAACCAAATGAAGACATAATATTCTCTCATGGTGCCAGCCATAGTAAATCTTCACTTAAGATAGCGCAGGTCTACCTAAAAGGTATGTGAACATTTCATCAATGTGTTGTTCAGTTTCTCCTTTTTCCACAATGCTTTTAGCTATTTCAAAGACGGTTAAATCTATCATTTGAGCAACGTTTGTCTCCTGCAAAGGCTTTCAATTTTGCCGAGTCAAAAATATTGTGGTTTGGTAAGGAGTTAAATGATTTTTTAAAAAATCTCATAACTTCTTTTTCCTTTTCAATCCCTTCTGCAGACAAATGAGCCTCGCCCTAGCAAAAGTAGGTTGTCTGCATCTCTGTATTGCATTGTACCAAGCAAGACATCACATAACTATTGTTACGGGAGGCCACTCGTTCATGCATGGCTTCATCCCGATTTAAATACAATACCTAACAACTGCGTTAGAGAGATGTCTCTTTAGCTCAGTGGTTATGGTATTTGCCTTTCGTCCGGGCATTCTAGGGTTCGAATCCTGCCCGGTCCCTTTATTTCTGCCATGCATTTGTTCATTTGTTTCTTTGTTACGGACTTTGTTCATAAGATGGGGGCTCGTCCGAGATCGGCCATTGAGCCATTAATCCCATTTGTTGTCCAAAAACGGACATTTGTTGTCAAAATAATAGACTTACTGCCTACTAAGGCTTTGAGTCATCAATAAATGATGACTTTAAGAGGGGGTGTGTTACGGGAGACCACTCCTTCATGCATGGCTTCGTCCAGATTTAAATACAATACCTAACAACTGCGTTAGAGAGATGTCTCTTTAGCTCAGTGGTTATGGTATTGGCCTTTTGTCTGGGCGTTCTAGGGTTCGAATCCTGCCCGGTCCCTTTATTTCTGCCATGCATTTGTTCATTTGTTTCTTTGTTACGGACTTTGTTCGTAAGACTATAGATGGGTATAATCTGTTTTGTCCACCAACAGACTAAATCCTGAGGTAGAATGGTCCTTGGGTGTGCAGAAAGTTTACAAAAATGAAAAAGGTTTGGCCCATGTCAGCCCACATGGACTGTGCAGACTGACATGGATCAATACTTTTTGCAGATGCATTAAGCCCCCTTTTCACTAAGCATGGTCAAATATTTTGAGTATAGCAGTAGACAGTGTTTGAAAGCATTGAAGATTATCACATATTTATGCATTGTGCATTTGTTATTTTGTTATACAAAATATCTTACCGTGTTTTTTCATATTGCAGATGCATCAAGTTACGCTGGTGTTTTCTATCACAATCTCTCTCAGCTTCTGTCAAACAAGCTGTGGAAGGGCGGGTAAATTATGAATATTTTCGTACCTATATCCATTGGTTTCTATACTAAATGACACTATTTTAGCCCTGTCCAAATTGAAAGCATTTGCAGATGACAAATTAAATGTTATTAAAAATTTGAAACTTCTGTAATAAAGAATAGAAATCATGGTTGGAAAAGGAGGACATGCTGGTCATGTATGACCATACAATACTTATCATGGCCTGTCCAGTTGAGTTATATCTCTTTGAGCACTCTTGTGTATATTTGGAAAGAAAATGAACAAGTCTCGCAAGACAGTGTGATATTGTAAGGACATACACAGTAACCTGTTAGGTAGATTCATGTTTACACATGGTTCAGGTAGTAAGTCTGAACTCTCCTTTACATTGAAGACTAGTAGAAATAAGAAAAGCATGTATCCAGATTTCAAGATCACATAAGGCTGATAATACAAATGTATTATATTCTTATCAGTGAATTACTGGGATTTGACAGTGAATAACACCACTAGTGATGATACTTATGGTATCATCACTAGTGACGATATAGTTTTAGAATGTTTGCCAGAACTACATTTTTCCTGTATTACTTATATTGTACCATT
The DNA here is from genome assembly GCA_946811185.2 of Hippopus hippopus. NCBI lineage: Eukaryota > Metazoa > Mollusca > Bivalvia > Cardiida > Cardiidae > Hippopus > Hippopus hippopus. The sequence continues at coordinate 46,803,047 of OX328104.1, read as the reverse complement.
TTTGATAATTATTGGAGGTAAAAAGGATGAATTAGGAATTTAATGAATAGGATAATCAACTGATTGTGTGTGATTTTAAAAATCTGTCATTCAAATGGGTTGTCGTGCAGTTTAAAAACTCGTCCTGCAGACTTGTTTTTCATTTTCATCACACCCCATTCTAGTGACAGATTTTTAATATCACATGACTAGTTCATTATCCTCTGTATAGCTAGCTTACTTTTCTCTCTAGCAGATGACAAAATTGAAGTCTTTTGATAACTGACAGCATTTGTAGGCAACAAATCCAATGTGTCTCAAACGACTGGATTTAGCTGTGAAAGGGTAAAATAAACATTGTGGGAAAAGGAGAAAAATGCTGGTTACAAGTGCTTTCTCCTTTTTCCAGAATGTTTTCAAAGGCTTTATTTCTGTTGATTGTAAGAGCACAGGATTATTATGTGAAAGGTAAACTCACTTATATATGTATATGAGCCTTGCTCTGTGAAAAGGGGGCTAAATGCATCTGCAAAAAGTATTGGCTGAGGTCATCCTGTGCAGTCTGTGCAGGCTGACCTGGGCTGATACTTTTTGCTATTAGTCACTTTTCTGAATGTAGAAGGACCATTCTATCACATGTTTTAGTTGTTTGTTTATGGATCCCTTATTATGTGGTGTCTTGCTTGGTACAGTGCATCATGTAGATGCATTAAACCCCTTTTTACCAGAGGACGGCTTACATGTACTTATGATAACAAACTTTTGCAGGGAGGTTGAAGAGAGCTTTGACATCAACTCACCAGTGATGGACATGCAACTAAAGCGCAAGTCAAATAGCCAGGAAGAGGCATTAAATATCACCCTAACATTTCACATTTTCAATGTAACTGATTAACTGTTTACTAAACACAATCCTGAGGTCTAACAATCGAACAAAGTAAGGCTTTTGAAACATTGTTGAAAAGGAGAAAGTGCTGGTAACTAGCATTTCCGTCTTTTTCCACAATGTTTTCTACCTTATGAATGACAATTTCTCATCTTAAGTAACATTTAATTTGTTGTCTGCAAATGCTTTCAATTTGGACAGGGCTAAAATTTTGTTGTCTTTTGTTAAGGTATGCAGTGGAGTGATTTAAAAAAAAAAAAGCATTATAGGAAAAAGAGCAGTTTTTTGTAACAATAAGTTGCTTGATAAGCTTGAATATGAGATTCTGTTTTCACAATACAAATAACAGACAAACAAGCATCATAACATGTAATCTATAGCTTTAATGTTTTGTTTATAATCATACTGTTCACATGGCTAAAAGAATAAAAAAAATGCCAGAAAACATGGTTGGAAAAGGAGAAAATGTTACATATTCTTATTCTTGTTATATAATATTTTCTCCTTCTACAGCAGTGTTTTCTAGAATATGGTATGCTAGAAACAGATCTAGTAAGCAGATAGAAAATACTTCTAAATATGGATGTAGCGCCATACAAGAAATGTTTAAATTGGACCTTTTTTTCCTCCACAGACTGATTACTCAAATCCAACATGTTCCTTCTGGAATATCGAAAGGTGATTAACTTTATTTATCTCAAAATCTGAATTCTTACCACATTAATGTGAGGTCATGCAAAAATCAGCTTTTTTGACTCTTTACCACACTAGCAAAATATTGACTGCCCAAATTTGAAAAAAACATTTGCAGACGACCATTCAAGTGTAGCTCAAATGATCAAATTTGCCTTTTGAAAATGTAGAAAACATTGTGGGAGCAGGAGAAAATGCTGCTTTTGCAAATAACAATTCAACTGTAGCTCAGATGATGACATTTGTCTTTAAAAGGGTAGAAAACATTGTAGGAAAGGAGAAAATGCTGGTTCCCTGCATTTTCTCTTTTTCCCACAATGTTTTCATAATACCTCAATCTCAGGATCATGAAAACACAGGATTGTTTTGTAAAGGATTAAACATAGACAACATGTATTTGGAAAAAGAGTACTAAGTCTTGCTTATTTCTTTGATGTAAAGATTTTCATTTTTAGCTTGGCTGTGTTCAAAGAAAACATTTAGATATTGTCATAGCTTACGTTGTTGCCTGTGTTGTCATCATCTGCGTTGTCTTGGTGCAAAAACTTTGACATTTAATGACATCTCTATTATTACTGAAAATATTTATCTCAAACTCAGACTAGTTGTTAACTATCTAATGGGAACCCATACAACAATGGCAGATAACAATCTAAGTATTTCTGACTCAGTTATGCCCCTTTTTCAACTTACAGTATACAGTATTTTGTTTTATCCCTTCATGCTCATTTTATGTGGAAATAGACCATTATTTCTGGAAGACTTTGATATCAGCGAGTATCTCTGAAATGTGTGAAATGTGTTTGTTGTTTCAGACACATTTGGGATACAAGAGGCTGTCATGTTGTCCAAGAGCTGACAAACTCGACATTCACAACTTGCAAGTGTGATCATTTAACAAATTTTGCTATTTTAATGAATCCATGGAACACAGTAAGTTAACAGTTTACAAACTGATCCGTGTTTTTATGATGTTTTGTAAGAGGGTTGTACCTCTAGGTTGGATGAAAAATTTTTAGACTAGTTCCTATTGAAAGTGTTTGCAGGTGCATTCGATTTGTCTCTGAAAGAACTGAATACATTGTGGGAATAGGAGAAAGCCCTGAAATGCCAATGTGATTGTTTGGTGAGAGTATCCATTGCAGTATGTTCTGACAGTTTTGATCAACAAATATGCACCCTTGAAACATGTAGTAATTGCAGTAAAAGCTGTTTTAGTGACCAGTAAAAAATACCAAATATCTTGATTTCCCTGAGAATGCAAATGAGCCATGCTCTGTGAAAAGGGGATTTAATGCATCTCTCTGATCCATTATACCAAGCTTGTCATCACACAATCATGGATCCATAAAATCCATTTTGTCTAACCACACACTACATCATGAGGTAAGATATTCCTTGGACATGAAGAAAACTTAAAAGTAGCAAAAAGTCTCAACTCATGTCAGTTTGCGCGGACTCTGTTGGCTGACATGGGTCAATACTTTTTGCAAATGCACTAAGCCCCCTTTTCATAGAGCACAACTGAAATATTTTTAACTGTATCTGATCAACGTAAATGCCTTTTGTAAGCGAGCACATTTTGAGTATCCCTTAGGTGGGTATGTTATCAAGGTTGGACATTATGTCTTTTTTTTTATATACCCATACATTTTCTGGTTCAAATGCATGCATTGTATGTGAATAAAATGACACATGAAAAAATAATTGTATCTACTCAGTGTCAGATATGGTTCCAAATATGGTATGATGACATATCTTGTGTGCGGAATACATACATATGAGCCAAGCTCTGTGAAAAGGGGGCTTAATGCATCTGCAAAGACTATTGACCTATGTCAGCCTGTGTAGTCTGTGCAGGCTAACCTGGGCCAAAAGTTTTCACTATTGGTCAATTTTCTGCATGTCTGAGGACCTGTCTACCTCATGATTCTGTTCGGTTGTTTGACAAAAATGAATTTATGAATCTCTGCTAATTTGATGACTTGCTTAGTATGATGGATCAGGGAGATGCATTAAGCCCCCTTTTGCCAGAGCATGGCTCATATTGATTTGCAATTTGATGGATAAAATTTATGCTACAATATCCATATGCCATTCACAAAACGGAGTTACTGCCCGCTAAACTAGGGGGTTTTTTTTAACATTTTCCAATTAGATTATCAATAATTGCAAAATTTTGTTTTTGAAATTGTAGATACATAAGAGGAATATTATGGTGTTACTTTTCTGGTACCTGTATTTTATTCTGGCTGTAAGAGAAAATTTTGACATCTAGCTCAACATCCAGTCTTGTGTGATATCAAATTTTTCATGCAGCCTGATGCAAATGCAAGTACAAAGAAATTTACCTTATTTATTGACTATAAATGTCCATACTAGTTGCATGTATTTGGTAGCCCAGGCCTCTGACACACATTCCCATAACAAACAAAATTGAGACTCTTCCAAATTAAAGGCATCTGCAGATGACAAAAATTTAAAATTGCTGCAAATGAGCTAAAGTTCTTTTAAATATCTAAAACCAACCTAGAAAAAACAGGTTTGTTACATAGCAACTTCCCCTTTTCCCAAATCTGAAAGGGTATCTCTTGTAGATTTGTTTACACCCTTTATCACACAATCCCAAGTTTTAATGACCAGGACTGAGAAGGCCTTTGAAAACATTTGGGGGTAAACGAGAAAATGCTGATAACCAGCTGATAACCAGCATTTTGTCTGTTCCTCACAATGTTTTTTATCATATCAAGGAAAAATGCCACCATTCAAGCCATCTTTGATTTGTCATCTGCAAATACATGTACTCTCGGTTTGGACAAGTCTCAAATTATCCACTTGGTTAAGAGTTAAATAATAGATGGTTTGTTATGGGTACAATTCTTATTTCTTAACCTTCTACCAGATGACAAAATTTTAGAGTCATCCGTATTATTAAACGATTTGCAGAAGACATTGTTAGATGCACCTGAAATGGTGGAAATAATCTTTTAAAGGGTAGAAAACCCAATGGGAATAGGAGAAAATTCTAGTTACCAGCATTTTCTACTTTTTTCATAATTTATTCAATATCCATCAGATTTGATCATAAGTGGCATATTTTGGTAAAGGGTTAAAAAGAATGAAATACTGTGTTCATTTCAGAAAAATGAAGACTCTGATGCAATGAGCATTATCTCGATTGTCGGCTGCAGTATTTCAGCAACATGTCTTGTTATTACCATAGTAACATATGCATCACTGTGGAAGTAGGTTGTGCTGGGTTCATCCCTTTTATTTTTAGTTTTACCAAACAGTCTAGTTATGTCCCCCCTCGTCAGGGTCGGGAGACATATTGTTTTTCACTGTGCGTCCATCTGTTTGTCTGTCTGTCGGTCACAAATCGTGTTCGCTCTATAACTCGAAAACCTTTTTAAGACATTTTGATAAAACTTCATACATTTGTAAAGCACCATGAGACAAAGTGTCATGCACAAGAACCATAACTCTGGCTTGTGGATTTTTCGAGTTATTTCCCTTTGACACCAAAAAAAAAAAAAAAAAGGGGGGGGGGGGGGAGAGACATCTTGGTTTTTTTTTGTAGAAAAACAAGTTCTAGTTAAACCTTGTTTACCAAACAATCTGGTGTTTTAACAACTCTTTGGATATAAACTTTTGAAAAAAACATCATGGGAAATGGAGAAAATGCAGATAACAAAATTTTCCTTCACATACCTTCTTTTTGTTCTCCAACTCACAGTTTTTAAAACTGTGACCAAAGCAATAATATACTGAACCGCAAAAGAAACGTCGCACAAAAATACAGATTCACAGACGTTTATTTTAAAATAAAACTTTTATTGAATAAACTCATTTCACAAACTTTCAGTGATGAAATTACTGTCTCTAGGTTATAATGTTTACTTGAATGTCTCAATTGCGCAACATCATAGCATTTTGATGATTTATTTGCACTATTAAAGTTAATATCGTGTATGTCCACCACCAGCACTAATCACGGCGACACATCTTCGATGCATTGAGTTGATCAGGCGATTGATGAATGCCATTGGAATACGTGCCCATACTCTCTGAAACGCTAGCGAAAGTTCAGCTGCAGTTGTGGGTCTTGGCTGCTCTACATTCAACTGTCTTTGAACTTTGTCACATAAATGTTCAATAGGGTTAAGATCTGGACTCAAAGCCGGCCAATCCATAACATTGACGTTATGCTGTTGTAGGAAGTCCCTTGTGACTCTTGCTGTGTGTGCACGTGCGTTATCATGCTGGAATGTCCTGTTTTGATGACGTGCGAAATGTGGCAGAATGTGGGGTGTCAAAACTTGATCAATGTATCGGGCAGCTGTCACGCCATTGCCTCTTCCCAGACCAAGGTTCTGGAAGACAACTGGACCAAGTTTCACGTTTAATCCAATTCCACCCCATACTATGATGTTTGCACAGCCCCAAGCGTCTCTTTCCAGGATGCAACTGTCTTCAAAACGTTCTCCACTCCTTCTCCACACTCTTGTTCTGCCATCTGCTGTGGATATGCAGTAACAGCTTTCGTCAGAAAACAGGATCTTTCGCCATTGTTGATTACGCCAGTTTTGTCTGTGCATTGATGACGTTTCCGGCGGTGTCGTGGCGTAAGAACAGGACCTCTAGCGGGACGGCGACATCTTATGTTTGTTGCAGCTAATCGGCGATGGACGGTATCATCACTGATTCGTCGCTGGTATTTCGGGCAGTTTCAGCTGCTGTCGCGAACCGAGTCATCAGATGGTGACGAACAATCCCTCTATTCTGATGCGGTGTTGTTACTTGAGGTCTACCACTCCTTGGCAGGTCATCTGTGCTGTTTGTGTCATTGTAACGTGTCCGAAGACGTTCAATGGTCCGGGTAGAACAGTTGAAGTCATTGGCGATAAATTTTGTGGATAGCCCAGCATGCAGTCTACCAAAAGCTTGTTCTCTCTGTTGTGGACTTAAACGTGGCATAGCTTCCGTGTCAAAATTGATACTGACAATGATTAAAATTTTCAATCCTTTTATACCCTATTAAAGCACGAAAATCAGGAACATTTAAATTTTCACAATGTTTGCAGCCAAGTGTGTCCCACGAGAAGCCCAAGGTACGAACGTGATGCACTATCTTTTGAAAATCAATCAAGCGAAAATTGAATCAAAAGGTGATTTACCTTTACCTTGTGTTGGTATAAAAACTTGTATTATCAAGAAAAGAAAAAAAATATTTTGTTTTTGATACCATATGGAATTATTAAAATTGTGACGTTTGTTTTGCGGTTCAGTGTATATAATGTACTTAACTCATTAACAAACAACAAAATTTTGGACATGTCCAAATTGAAAGGATGTGCAGATGACAAACTAAAAGTGGCTCATATGACAAAAGTAGTTCTTGATAGGGTAGAAAACATTGTGGGAAAAGGAGAAAATGCTGGTTTCCAGCATTTTCTCCTTTTCCAACCGTGTTTTCAAAAGCCGTCTTCCTCAGGGTTATTAAAAGTCGTGATTGTTTGGTAAGGGGTTAAAGCACTCATAACCAGCTCTGCTTATGGTAGCCTATACTGTAATATAGTTTGGAGCATGTCTGTCCGTGATCGTCATCTCATTATCGTACAATCTTGTATTTTAACGACCCTGAGAAAGAAAGCTTTTGAAAACATTGTGAGAAAATGAGAAAAAGCTGGTAACCAGTATTTCTCCTTTTCCCACAATTGTTTTTCCACCTTTCTTAGCCAATTCTAATAACTCCTGCCACATATAAATTGTTTTTTGCAAATGATTTTTATTTGGAAAAGTCTAAAATTTTGTTCTTTGGAAAGAGTAAATCAAAGTGCCATTAGTACCATTAGATGAGTGCTTGAATAGGTGAACAAACTGATGAATATTACATTTTGTGGCAGAAATGAGAATATGACAACAGTTACTGTTTTGATTTGAGTTTCCTTACCTTGTGATATTTCCCAGATTCAGTAATAGGTATGTCCCAAGGTTTGTCTTTCTTGAAGTGAGAAGTAATGTCATGGAGAGTGGTTTGTCATAAAGCACGTAAAATCAACAATGCTGTTGAACTAGCTTTTACAGTGGCATGGATTTGTGCATTGTGGTCTTAGATGGTTAAGCAACATGCTATATGGTTATTGCTAGACTGAGTAACCAAAGATGATTAGAGTTACCAAAGATGGTTAGACAACATGCTATATGGTTATACTTTGGATGAGTTACCAAACCAGTGCATGTTACAAAACATTGTGGCAAAAAGAGAAATCGCATGTGACACATTCATCTTCAGTTAAGTTCATATCCTAATTTCGTATATGTATCAAGACTGTGATACAGTTTGACTTTTTTCTCCAACCTTACTGTGCTTGGACAGGCCTACTTATGCATAGGTATTACATGCTAAATGAAATGTATATTACTTTCAGAGTCACACAGTTTGATGTTTGAATCCTGCTGGTTGTATAAGAACTATTTATTTGACTGTTTTTTCAGGTACATGAAATCAGATCGTGCCATCCTGTTGATGAACCTTTGTACAGCACTGTTGTTGTCCTATGTCACGTTTCTCATCGGATCTGATCAAAATGAAAACAAGGTACATGTAGATAGAATCTTTTACAGGTTCAGAGGCATCTGCTGGTTAAAGGCATTTTTTTCCATTTGTCACATTTGTTTCATGAACTTGTTTCTTAACCGTCATCATGACTTTCATCATCTAATTTTCTTTCCTAATGTTTTCTTGTATGTGAGATTAAGAAGGACAAATTTGCCTGATTTAGTTTAGGGAAAAGTGTAAGGTGTATATCTTCCTTTCCAAATCTAGTTGGAGAGTTGGAGTGGGAGAAAAAACTGTCAGTAAAAGAATGGGTTTGTTGTAGGTTGTGTGTACAGTATTTGCAGTGTTACTACATTACATCTACCTGGTTGTGTTCTTTCTGATGTTGTCTAAAGGGACAGAAATCCTGATCATTGTGGTTTATGTTTTCAACACAAGGCCTCGACTGAAATGGTATCTCATACTCTCATGGGGTAACTATGATTTTGTCGTCAGTTTCAACTTGTGACTTTGGTCTGCTTAAATTATTTGCTATCATTCAGCATAATTTTCTTTTAACTTGAAAGTAAGAGCTGCAGGAGTGAAAACTTAGTAAACAATGGTTAAGTTTTATGTAAGAAATTCTAGATAATTCTAATTTTAAAAGGTCCAAGAAATTTGAAACAGATGTGTATTGTAATCATTAAAAAGTCTCTTAAAACTTGAAAGGCTTGAAAAGCATAAATGCAGATATTCATATAGTTTTTGTTATTGTCATACATAGACTTAATATATATTTGAAAAATGGTAGTTTCTGTTTGTTATTGTAGGAATACATAATTGTATTGGATTAGAATTTTACACAAAGTTGTAATTACAATTATGTTATATGATATATAAAACACATATCAACTTCAATTAGGGTAATATTTTTTTCAGAATTAGTTGAAAAACTTAACCATTTAACAGACAGTCCTTTGTTTCAATAAAACTAAGGAAGACGGCTTTGAAATTTTCCAGGGAAAAGGAATACAGTGCTGGAAGCTACCACTTCCTCCTTTTAACTGCTATATGATCTACCCTTTCAAGGACAAATTCCATTTTTAGGCCATGTTTGATTTATTGTCTGTAAAATTTTAATGCTTTCAATTTGTACGAATCCAAAACTTTGTTGTCTGTTTATTCTTTCCATACCATAGACAACACCAGAAGCTTTTGTGCACAGTGTAGATCATGATCAGACTGCACAGAATGTGCAGTCTGATCTTTGATCTACAGTGTCCACTGCTATATGCTAGATTATGAACGAACCATGTCTTGATCTTGTAGCAGAACTACACATATTTGTAGCCATTGAGAAAATGAAATTTATTTTATTCAGTAGTGAAAGAGTTAATGGATTGAGATGTACACATTTATAAATTATTATATATCTAGGTCTTCCAGCAGTGATTGTGGGTATTTCAGCTGGAGCCACACAACTCAGAGGTTATGGGACAAGATTTGTGTAAGAAACCCCTCTTTACCCTTTACCAAACAAGCCTTTGGTTAAAGTGAACATGAGGCAAAAGGCTTTTAAAATATTGTGGAAAAAGGATAAAATGCTGGTAACCAGCATTTTCTCCCTTTTCCAACAGTGTTCTTAACCCTTTTGAAGACATATCTCATCATGTCAATTATCTTTTATTTGTTGTCTGCGAATGCTTTTAATTTGGCTAAGTCTAAAATTTTGTCATCTGATGAAGTGTAAACTTGGTGCCAGTGCACATTTGAAGTAAAAAAAATAAGGCAAAAACACACAGCGTGCAAGTCAACTTTTGAAACCACCCACATTTGGTCAGAGATTGATATTGAATTGCCAAAAAAGTATTAAACCTTTACCAGTCCTAACAGTCCTGGGTTTTAATGACCTTAAGGAAGAATGCTTTTGAAAACATTGTGGGAAAAGGACCAAATGCTGGTAACTGGCATTTTCTCTTTTTTTCACTCTATTTTTACCCTTCCAAAAACAAACTTCATCATTTGGTGCACACTGAGTTTGTCTTCTGCAAATTCCTTTAAATTCCACAAGTCTAAAATTTTGTCTTTTGGTAAAGCAGTAACGCATCCAGCATGCGGCATTGCCCCTGTATTTCTGAGAATGCCCCCAAAATCTAAAACTGTGCGCGCAAAATGCCTAATTTTTACTGTAATGTGTGCATTATTAATAGCATAGTGTGCGGTGCCGAAAATTCTAACACGGTCTTGAAAACTATTCCGTTTGAAGACTACGATTTTGCTAGTGTAAGGGAAACAACTCTTACTCGTAAAGAGATCACTGGGTTACGCTGGAAAGTCGCAATGATGTTATTCGATTACGTCATAAATTAGACAGGTGCTAAAAATCCCATGAATTGAAAATTTATTCATCAATTAGATATGAGAAATGGCAAAAATATGGCATCGTTGTGTCAAAATATACCGTAGTTGATAAGAAATCAGGATCTTTGACAGTACTTAGCTTACAGATCTGTGATAAGTGAGATGAACTCTGTGTGCATAATATCGTCATATTCAGATTCCCAGAAAACTGGGGATAGTGATGAAAATGCTGTAGTGAGTGTCAAACATATAAGTTATTTATCTGTTTGTGTGGGTTGTATCATTGTATGATGCATTAGAAGGTGCATTGTAGCACTCCTTTATCTAATCAATTATTCCTTTCATTTTCTCTGAAAAATCAATTGCCCCATTTTCGGATTAGAGTGCCCCCTTTTTGTTAGAATTAGGGAGCATGTGCCCCAAAATTTGAAGCTTCTGGATGCATCACTGGTTAAGAGTTTAGCTGGTGAAACTATGCAGCCACCCACACCTTAGTTAAAAGGTTAAAAAATTATATTTAACCACCCAAATAACTAAGCAGTGAAAAATAAGGTAACCAGATTTGTAGCAATTGTTTTTTTCTAGATCAAACTCATTATAAAGTCTTTTATTTCAGTTGTTGGTTGTCAACAGAAAATGGCTTGATCTGGGCATTTGTGGGCCCAGCACTTTTAATAGCTGCTGTAGGTATCCACTTTAACTCTATACCAAACGACAAAAATGTGTACTCTACCAAAGTCAAAACATTTACAGACGACAAATTGAATGTAGCTCAAATACTGAATTCTGTCTTTAATGGAGCAGTAAACATTGTGTGAAAAGGAGAAAATGTTGCTATCCAGCATTTTCACCTCTTCCCACAATGTTTTCTGTCCTTTTGAAGACAAATTCATCATCTTTGCAAATTTTTATTTGTAGCCAGCAAATGCTTTCAGTTTCAACAAGTCTAGAAAATTGTTGTCTGGAAGAGAGCTAATTGAAAGTGAAATTGAAAGCTAAATTTGTTTTTTCGTAGTGGGAGAAGTAAACCTACATGTGTTGATTTCAAAGCTGTTTTCAAATATGGGATAATGATGATAGTGGTCAAATTTGGTAACCTGTATAGATTTAACCCTTTACCACACAATCCTTAGTTTTATAGACCCTGATGGAGAACACTTGAAATCATTGTGGGAGAAGGAGAAAATGCTGGTTACCAGCATTTTCTCCTTTTCCCCACAATGTTTTCTGCTCTATCACAGACAAATCTCATAATTTTAGCCACATTTGACTTGTAGTCTACAAGTACTTTCAGTGTACATGAGTCTTTAATTTCTTTGCAAGGTAAAAGGTTTATCTATACTGTCCCAAAAAAGTGCCTTCAAATCTCCTTTTTAAGCTTAGAATTCAGATATTATACTTTTTACCAGCAGTAGATAATTTCTCCTTTTGCCACTCTCTCTTCAAATCTATTCATGTATTATTATTTCACATTTATTAAACCTGTACCACACAGTCCGGAGTTTTAATGACCTTGCTAAAGATGGCTTTGGAAAATGTTTTGTGAAAATGAGAAAATGCTGGTAAATTTCAGTTTTTGATTCATGTTTAATTTGTTGTATGCAACAGCTTTCAATTTGGACCAGTCTAAAATTTTGTCATTTGGTGAAGACTTAAGCATATTTTACAAGGATGTTTTCAAATTGGTTCTTGTAGCATATTTTACAAAGATGGTCGAGTTCCAAGATTTCTGCAACAGATTAGCTTCATGGGGAGATGAGTCAATTTTGTTACACCAAGTTTGAAACAAGAAAATGTAAAAATTGAGTATCTGTATTGGCTTGCAAAAATAGACATTAACTCTTTACCATACAGTCCCATATTGAAAGACCCCAAAGCAGAAGACTTTGAAAACATTGTGGAAAAAAGGAGAAAAAGCTGATAACCAGCATTTTCTCCTTTTCCCACAATGTTTTGTACTCTGTAAAAGACAAATCTTTCCCTTTGAGCCATACCGGTATTTAATTTTTTGTCATCGAATGTTTTAGATTTGGACAAGTGTTACGGGAGACCACTCTCTCATGCATGGCTTCTTCCCAATTTGAATACAATACCTAACAACTGCGTTAGGGAGATATCTCTTTAGCTCAGTGGTTAGGGTATTGGCCTTTCGTCGGGGCGTTCTAGGTTCGAATCCTGCCCGGTCCCTATATTTCTGCCATGCATTTGTTCATTTGTTTCTTTGTTACGGACTTCGTTCGTCCGGGATTGGCCATTGAGCCATTAATCCCATTTGTTGTCCAAAAACAGACATTTGTTGTCTAAATAATAGACTTACTGCCTAATAAGGCTTTGAGTAAATGATGACTTTAAGAGGGGTTGTGTTAAGGGAGACCACTCTCTCATGCATGGCTTCTTCCCGATTTAAATACAATACCTAACAACTGCATTAGGGAGATATCTCTTTAGCTCAGTGGTTATGGTATTGGCCTTTCGTCCGGGCGTTCTAGGTTCGAATCCTGCCCAGTCCCTATATTTCTGCCATGCATTTGTTCATTTGTTTCTTTGTTACGGACTTGGTTCATAAGACAAGTCCAAGTGTTGTTGTTGGGTAAACAGTTAACCCTTGACCAAACAATCCCTGGTTTAAACAACCCTGAGAAAGAAGCCTTCTGAAAACATTGTGGGAAAAGGAGAAAATACTGGTAACCAGCATTTTCTCATTTTCCCACAATGTTTTCTACTCTTCCAAAGGCAAGTTTCAATTTTTGAATCACATTTATTTTGTCGTCAGCAAATGCTTTCAATTTGGACAAGTCTAAAATTTTGTCATTTGATAAAGAGTTAAGTAAAGATAGTGATAGAAAAGGCAACTATGAAATGTGATGGATGTTTTAATTTTGTTTTCATTTCATCTTTTTTTCTCTGTATTGTAAGTAAAAGAGGACTTTGTCATCAACATTGTATTAACCTTTTACCAAACAATCCCTTGTTTTAATGACCCTGAGAAAGATGCCTTCTGAAAACATTGTGGGAAAAGGAGAAAATGCTGGTAACCAGCATTTTCTCCTTTTCCCACAATGTTTTCTACTCTTCCAAAGGCAAGTTTCAATTTTTGAATCACATTTATTTTGTCGTCTGCAAATGCTTTCAATTTGGACAAGTCTAAAATTTTGTCGATTGATAAAGAGTTAAGTAAAGATAGTGATAGAAAAGGCAACTATGAAACGGTAGGGTGTTTTATTTTTGTTTTCATTTCATCTATTTTTCTCTGTATTGCAAGAAAAAGAGGACTCTGTCATCAAGATTGTATTAACCTTTTACCACACAATCCCTAGTTTTAATGACCCCTAGAAAGAAGGCCTTTTGAAAACATTGTTGAAAAATAAGAAAATGCTGGTAACCAGCGTTTTCTCCTTTTCCCTGCCAAAAACAAGCTTAAATTATTCAGTCCTTTTTGATTTGTCGTTTGCAAATGCTTTCAATTTGGACAAGTCTAAAAATTTGTCGTTTGGTAAAGAAATAACAAACTTTATTAGCCTGACTGTTTTGAAGAAAATGTCAAGGTATAGTCATAGCTCTGGCGTTGTCTGTGTCGTCGTGCAGAAACACTGACGTTTTCAAAAACTAGTCGTTTACTATCAAAAGGGGAATCTATGCAACAATCGCAGTTTACCGTCGAAGTATTTTTTACAGAGTTATACCCCTTTTTTGACCTAGGATTTCCACTGAAAATCAAGCAACAGCAGCCAAGTGTTGGCACCTGCATGCAGTGCTCTTGTTCTATTACAGGTCAACTTTGTTCAGTTGCTTATCGTATTAAGGAAAATGTTCACTGTAAGAAGACTGAAGGACAGATCTAATGTTGAGAAAGTGAAGTATGTAATCAAAACTTAACCTTTACCACACTAGCACGAGTTCTAACAACCCTGAGAAAAAAGCTTTTAAAAAACATTGTGGGAAAAGAAAAAAATGCTGGTAACCAGCTTTCTCTCTTTCTCCGGCAATGTTTCCCACCCTTCCCAAAAACAATTTTCGGTTTTTGAGTCTGGTCTATTTTGTCATCTGCAAATGCTTTCAATCCGGACTAGTCTAAGATTTTTATGTCCTCTTTTCCACCTATAGTTTTCATACAGTGGCTAATATATGTATTTTAACAGAAGCCTTCATATCATAGGAGCTTGTGTATCAGCAATTTTAATTAGATTGGTCCACTATTACTATTGTGTTTTTATCAGATCCAGTGACAAGGGAATGGGGGGGGAGGGCATTTCAGCAACATTTATTTGTTATCTAAAAATGCTTCCGATTTGGTTGAACCTAAAATGTTGTCATTTTGTAAACAGTTTAAAAAAGACAACAAGCATGTTTCTAAGGGAGCCTAAGGCAAGCTTAACAACATTTTTGTAGACATGTGAAGTAACATTTTATCTCAAAACCTAAAGACTGTCAGATTCCTCTTTTTTTTTTTGGGGGGGGGGGGGGGATCCTGCTTGGCTCATTGGTAAAGTGTTGGACTTGTTACCTGGTGGTTTGAGTGGCACTGGATCCTCTGGGCCCTTCATGGGAGTGTTCTTGGGCAGGACACCTCAGAGCTCTAGCCTAGTTCTGGTAAAACCTAGGAAATACATGAATATGTGAGCTGTTGCTGTGATACGACTGAAATAATATTAAAAGCGGCGTAAAACACCATTCAATCAAATCCTCTATATCACGTTAGAATATTTCAAAACCTATTGGTCAGAAAATCCAAAACTATACAAATGGGAATTTTGTATAGTTAAAAGCTGACACGCTTCCCTAAAACTAGTACATTGTTTAATGTATAAAATGATGTCATATATCACATTATTACATTCTGTTACAAATAATAGTAACATTTCCTACTGAAAATGGTGTAATATCAGTGTCACGTGAGGGCAGATATGGTGGGGCAACGGGCTGATATCTGATAACCTACCCGTTGACAAGACATTTGTTCTAAATCTATAGCAACAGAATACTCGTTCGTAAACTAACGTTCTCAAAAAATCCAGTTTGAAAAAAATGGCTGAATCAGTCCGTCGATCGCTAGCGGACAAATCTTCAGAAATACAGACAATGATTGAATCGTAAAACCAGCAACGACATGATAAGTAGAAAATAAATTGTTGTTGTCTTGGATTGGGAAAGTTTATCGGGCAAGGGGTATTCTCTATAGGCTAGTAGTTCTACGAATTTTATCCGTTGAGCCGGAGGAACTGAGCCTGATTGAGTTTCCCAAACAAAAGCACCAACTATCTTTTCTATTTATCCTGTTTCTCATTTATAATCTGTTACATACCAAATTGAATATTTGGCTTGGAAAAAAAAATATCGACATATTTTTTAACTATGAATAAAGATAAAGAACTAGTTATTTTAAACATCCTTATACTGTATATGCAACTGTGATAGTGAAGATGTATGATGCATGATTACGTCACGAACGTGATGTTTACCCGCCAAAAACAGTTTTGTCGAATGAAGACAAGAATTTCTCTGTTTTAAGTGTTTAAACATGTTAGAAAACGAAAGTATCGAGCAAATGATCAATGAATGTAATAAACAGGTTATTACACGGCTGATGAGGGCCGGAGAGTGATATCAGCCCACCACCTCGCAATCTGCCCTCGGGCTAAAGCCCTTGGGACAGATATCAAGGTGGCGGACCGTTATCACTCTCCGGCCCTCATCAGCCATGTAATAACCTCTATTTACATATCATCTCAATTGTGTGTACAGTAGGAAAATTTGTCATGGCTGTATTACACTGAAAACAAGGGTGGTTGTGAGATAATTTTTTTTTTATCGTTCAATAAACTGAATATCCATGCAATAACACCTATGCAATATATATTTATGGTATGTCACAGATATTGATGGAACATGAATGAATTTTCTGCAGGTAAAATTCATGTTTATGACGTAGTCAGCATCATTCATGATGTCATTATTACATCTAATCCATATCCATATCATCTGCAACAACTGCTAAATTTTTGTTTTTCATTGTTACAAACAATACACATCAATAAATCAAATGTTATGTAATACGTACATAGTGTGGTCATATTTCAAAAACATCTAACTTGGTTGTGAGAATTGATATGTCGTGCCAAGGCCCAACAATTATCAATTATTTCAATCTCCATAGATATTTTTGGTACACAACAACACTATGTACATATTATTTATATTCCTTGCAGGTCTGGTTTTCATTCCCTGTTTATTCTGTTACCACTGATGGGTTTGTCTTGGATCATTGGTGCATTCTATATAGATGAAAGCATGACATGGTTACAGTATGTGTTTGCAGTAATGAACAGTTTGCAGGTAACTTCTATGCAGTTTAACCCTTTACCTAACAATCCTGTGTGTAAACATGCCTGAGAAAAATGGCTTTTGAAAACATTGTGGGAAAATGAGAAGATGCTGGTTACCAGCATTTTCTTCTTTTACCAGAATGTTATATACGCTATCAAAGACAAAATTTTGATTTGAGCATATTTGATATGTTGTCAGGAAATGCTTGCAGTTTGGACAATCCTACAATTTTTTCATGTGGTAAAGACTACTGACTTCTGAAGCAGAAAATTCTGCTGATTATAAGTATAGAACATGCAGTATGATCTTGGATCTACACTTTCCGATACTCTGAGATTTTCTCCATCGAAAAGAGTTTTAATACTATGATGATTTGTATTTTAATGGGTATGTTAGTTGAGAATTTCTTTTTAATATAAGTATTCACCAAGTGAAGAGTTAAATCGAGATTTAATATTTATCTAATGTATTCAACTTGCTTAGATGTTTACCCTTTACAAGATGGCCGAATTCTGGACTTTTCCAAATTGAAAGCATTTCAAGATGACAAAAAATACATATTAGATTATTGGATTTGTCCAAAAGGGTAGAAAACATTGTGGAGAAAAGAGAAAAAGCTAGTTACTAGCATTTTCCTTTCCAAAGCCCTTTTCCTCAGGGTTGTTTGGTATAGGGTTAACCCTTTACCACACAATGACGACTTTTGACGACCCTGGTAAAGAAGCCTTTTGAAAACATTGTGGGAAAAGAAGAAAATGCTGGTAACCAGCATTTTCTCCTTTTCCCACAATGTTTTCTACCCTATCAAAGAAAAACCATTTGATATGAGCCACATTGAAACTGTCATCTGCAAATGCTTTCAATTCAGACTGGTCTTAAATTTTGTTGTGTGGTAAAGGGTTAAGCTACTTGTACTGGAAAGATACTACAATGTATTACATCTTCTTTGCAGTCTAATTGTGATCTATAGGATCTGCAAAAGTAGCCAAAATTGAGCCTACAATGTAGTTCTCTGAAGGCCAATTAGTATTAAGATTTTCATTCTGAAAGGGAAATACAAGGGGCTTCTTAACATCGATCTCAATTACATGCTTTACTTTATTTTACAGGGTTTTGTTATTATGCTGTTTCATTGTATCTGGAATCCGCAAGTGAGTAGAAATAGTTTTTACTGCCGCGTCTATGTAGCCCAGCCGGTAGCGCAAGGACTTGAGAACAGGAGGTCGCTAGTTCAATCCCTGGCTTGGCCAAATTCTTTCCGGGAATTGATGATAGTCATTGAGACAAGATTAATTCCTCTCCCACTGCTGACCATTGTTTCAATGATGGTTATGTGGGAAGGCAGCCAGTGGCTTGGAAAGAACATTGTGCGGAGTAGTGGTAGAAGAAACTCAAGGAAAGCATGGATAGGTGCACTGGCCACCACAACTTAACTGAAATGATGTTGAAAACGGCATTAAACACCATTCAATCAATCGAAACCTTTAGACTGTTCCAAATTGGAACTATTTGCAGATGGCAAATTAACTATTGCTCATATGGTTAGATAATTTTGTCTTGGATAGGATAGAAAACATGTGGGAAAAGAAGAAAATGCTGGTTGCTAGCATTTTCTCCTTTTCCCACTATTTTTCAAAAGCCTTTTATGTCAGGGTCGTTTAAAGTTGGCATTGTGTGGTAAAGGGTTAAATATTCATTGTTCTTCCAGTGAGTGTGACTTTGATCTGCTGTACTTTAATAGATCATCAGACTTAAAATAATTACTGTACCATACTTTTAAATGGTATGAATAAACTTTATCTGTATTTCATACACAGAATTGTTTACATTTCATTGCTACTGGGCCTTTAATTCTTTTCCAGATGACAAAATCTTTGAGTAGTCGAATCAAACTACATGTATGTGGGTATTGTATTACCCCCATCCTTCTTTCCTCATATCTCCCTCTCCAAGTCCTCCAGTCATATCCTCCATCATAATTTGCATCAGAATGCAAACTTAAAAATTTGCCAGTGCTTTACCAAATGGTCCCATTTTTTTTCGACTCTGAACACTGAAAAGTCAGAAAAGTTCATACAACTTGGTCCATTTGAATTTTGTGTAAGCTTTTTCGCTTGTTATGGTGATGACTCTGATTGGACAAATCATGGGCTTCCGATACAGCATCTAGAATTATCCTTATAGCTATATTTAGACCCTTGGTACAAGTGCTCTGTGAGTGATGTTATTGACTTTTAGCTTGGCTGTTTTCAAAGAAAACATCGAAGTATTGCCATAGCCCTGTAGTCGTCTGAGTCCTTGTCATTGCCATGCAAAGAGTTTGACATTTTACAATGTCTCTGTTATTACTGAAATTATTCATTTAAACTGGGACAAGTTGTTAACTATTAAAAGGGGAACCATTACAACAGGGGCAGGTTTAACTATCAAAGTATCTTTGACACAGTTATGCCCCCTTTAATTTACTTAGAATTCTCAAAAACTTTGACATTTTCAATAAACTATGTTATTACTGAAGATATTTTCTTCAAACTCAGACAGTTTGTTAACTTTCAAACAGGGAACCTATACAACATGTGCAACTAACTATCAAAACATTTTGACACCTTTATGCCCCTTTTTCAACTTGAAATTTTCACTCAAATCAAACAACTGCAGCTGAGTGTTGGCATCTGCATGCCATGTTCTTGTTCTTTTTTTCAGGTCAGGATTGCAATGTCAAGGAAAAAACATGGATACTTATATAATTCATCAAAACTCTCAACAGGACAATCTGATATACTGGTGAATACTTGTTTGTTAACCCTCAGAGCATCAAATAAAGCTAATGGACACTTTCATTCCAAAATTCTCGTAACTGTAGTTTCAGTGTTGT
Organism: Hippopus hippopus; assembly: GCA_946811185.2. Taxonomy (NCBI): domain Eukaryota; kingdom Metazoa; phylum Mollusca; class Bivalvia; order Cardiida; family Cardiidae; genus Hippopus; species Hippopus hippopus. The sequence continues at coordinate 46,783,388 of OX328104.1, read as the reverse complement.
CTTGACCAGAATGTCTCAATAAAGCAGACAGTGTAAAACAAAGATCAGACTACACATTTTGTGCAGTCTGATCTTCATCTACACACAGATATAATTGTAAAAGGTGCTTTAGTGGTTAATATGTTTCCACTCACAAACACATTTTAAGCTCAGCTTTTTTATACACCTGAAGGGTTGTATTATGTTATGGCCCTGGTCGTCCGTCCATCTGTTAGCAATTTTTTGTGTGCGCAACTCTTCCTACAGTTTCCATTGGAATAAGTTCAAACTTACCACAATTAATCTCTATGATGTGTAGTTGTGCATGTGACTCTTAAAATTTGGATCTTTTTAGGCGTTCTTGATTTTAACCCATTTCACTGACAAGCCTCTTCGGGCGTATATGTGCCACTCTGCAAAGCTCTTGTTTAAGAGATATTATCACAGACCTATCATCTGCATCACTGTGATTGTACAAAGAATTTCTACATTTTCTAATATCTCTGTTATTACTGAACACATTTACTTCAAACTTGGGCCAGATGTTTACTTACAAAAAAAGAAACATAAACCAGAAGAGCCACTAAAGTCAAAACATGTTTGGCACAGTAATGCCCCCCCTTTTTTTTAAACCTAGAATTTTTACTAAAACAAACTTCAGCCCCATCATTTGGCTTGCAACACGCAAAAAGGGGCATTAGGATATTTGCGTAAAGTGTCGTCTCGGATCAGCCTGCGCAGTCTGCACAGGCTAATCCGAGACGGCACTTTACATCTACATTAGATTTTGTTTTTCAGTAGACTTGGGCAAAACAGAAAATTACATAAAAACAGAAAGTGTCATTTCGGATTAGCCTGCGCAGACTGCGCAGGCTGATCCGAGACAACACTTTACGCAAATGTCCGAATGCCCCTTTTCGCGTGTTGCAAGCCATTTGTGCCATGTCTGATTTGTTGTCTGTAAATGATGTCAGGAAGGATAAGTCTAAAAATCTGTCATCCTGTAAAACTTAACATTTTTGACACAGTTATGCCCCTTTTTTCACTCAGAATTTTTACTAAAACAGAAACTTGTTTATTTTTCAAGGACTTTTTCAAAGTTCTCTCTAATTTTTTTCAGGAGGTAATGAGTGGAAGAGATAGTTAATATCTGAGATAACTATTTGTAAACATTGGAAGAGAGGCAGCTGTTTGCCTGTTGCTTTTATTCACATTTTCCATTTTCCTGTTCCAAAGGTGATGCACAATAAAAGATTTGAGCCATGCTCTGTGAAAAGAGGGCTTAATACATCTGCAAAAAGTATCAACCCATGTCAGCCTGCTTGGACTGCGCAGGCTGACATGGATTGAAACTTTTTGCTATTTGTAAATTTTCTGCATGTCAAAGGACCATTTTAGCTCCAGATTGGGTTGATTGTGAGAGACATAATGGATTTTATGGATCCATGATTATCTGATAACATGCTTGGTATCACACATCACGGAGATGCATTAAGCCCCCTTTTGCCAGAGCATGATTCATGTATTGTGACCCTTGATAACAACTTTGTATTTTTCTTACTTCAGGCACATTCATCACAGAGTTCAAGGTCACATGAAGATCATCTGTAAAGAAACTTCCAGGCAATTGGACAATTGTGTTTCTTACCTCTTAAATCCATACCAAATAACAATATTTTACACATGAACAAATTCAAACCATTAGCATACAACACATTAAATGTGTCTCAAATGATGGGAATTGTTCTTTACAGGGTAGACAACCTTGTGGGAAAAGGAGGAAATGTTGCTTACCAGTATTTTCTCCTTTTCCCACAAAGTTTTCAAAAGCTTTCACCAGTAGAGTTGTGAAAACATGGGATTGTTATGATAAAGGGGTAAACCTTTTCTGTTAGTAGAGATCACTCAGTTGTAGCAATTTCCAGACTGTTTTGACCCAAATATCAGGATAGTGTGGATTAATTATCAGACTGTATATGCTGCACAATCTGATCATTTGTCTATTCTTCTACAAAAGCACAAGTCTTTGGCATATGAGAAGTTAGGATGAAGAACTTTTTGCCATCAACTATTGAAGTATAGTTACAAAATCCAAAGATTTTGATTTGCTCTAATAAAGTTGATTGGTGAACAGTGGCTTAATGCTGAAATGAAACAGAACAAAAATTTTTATGACAGTTTAATTGCAGTGGCTTAGTGCCAGTTAAGAATTTAACCCCATTTGTGTAGAAGTTTTTATTTGGTAGTCATTAGTAATTCTGCAAAATTCAAACATTTCAAGAGGATGGAACTAATTTCTTTTTAATTGCATGCAAAACATTGAGGGTGAATAAGCATTTTTTGTCCCAAGCAATTGCAATTTTTCTCATATTGTTTTCCAAAGTTGTGAACTGCAGTTACATAACATATAAATATGTACAGCTGATACATATTGTTGGTAAAGCAGTAACTTTTCATGATTATTTTTTTTTAAAACTGAAATGAATCAGAGTGTATCTTTTTGGATGTAACTTTTGTTATTGGTGTTAAGTTCTTTTGCTAACCACAACTAATCTGCATTATAATATGGTACATTTTTATGTTTTCTATTTTTTCACATCCATGTTTTGAATATAGGTACATGAATACTGATCTATTTGTTGGTTTTCATTTCATACTATCTTTGTCTCCATATAAACGATTTGATTTGATAAGTTTTCAGACAAACTTGATTAGTGTTGCATGAGTTTGCCTTTGCAGCAAGACCAGCATCAACAGAAAGTACTGTATATATGCAATTGTCTAAACTGAAACCATGTCACTCTCTGCCATCGGAATATGTTAATCACATTTAGGAATAGACAACTGAATGACTATCCTTAAACCTTTTACCCTTTTCCAAATGACAAATCTGAGAGTCTTCAAATTTAGAAGCATCTGCAGACAACAGAATCAAAACTGACACAAAGGAAAAAGGTGCTCTCACAGGGTAGAAAACATTGATGGAAATGGTTATCACTATTTTCTCCTTCTACAATGCTTTCAAAAGACTTCTTCATAAGGGTTACTAAAACCCAAGACTTTCTGGTAAAGGGTTTAAAAAAAAAAAATGTACTTTAACATATCCTTGTATCAACAGAAGAATACATTTCAAAATTACTTTTAATGGTGTTCTATTTTATCATATTTTTGAAAACATTGCAGGTTGGAAGAGTCTAAAATTTGTCATTTGGAAAAGGGCCAGTTGCAAGAGTCATAGTTTAAATTTGAAACTAATAGGAAGTATGTAAATGGTGTATTATTTATATTGCTTCAAGATTACATGTATATGATGTATATAACAACAAATTCTTTGAAGTTACGTACGAAAAGCTGTCTAGAATTTAACATTGGGCTGAAAAATTAGACTGAAATATTTTATACTTCATAATGCAAATGTACAGTCAAAATTACTTGGCTAAAATAGCATTCAGTTATATAATATGTATGCAAGCATGTTTATCTACTTAGAAAACAACAATGAAAATAGCTTCAGATACAGAAGGACTCACTTGGGTCTTCCAATTTCCCTCATAGGCATTTAAAACCATGACTGTAATGGCTAATGTTAGGCCTACCAACATGAAGTATGAAACAGACACGCAATATATGAAGGAAATGAAAGAAACAACTTGTTGTATAAAAAAAAAAACCTTGGTGAGAGAAGAAGCAACTGCTTCTTATAAGCAACAATTATTGCTCCTTGTCAGACAATTGTATCAACTTTTCACTGAACAACCCTTATTTAACTCTTATCCTGCTAAATAAAAACAATGAAACTTTCCAAGCCAATAGTAAAAACCAAAATGTTGCTGTTTGAAAGGTATTTTTGGAGAAAAAATATCTCCTTATGGGGCAGTGTAGATTCAAGATCAGACTGCATGTTCTGTGCAATCTGATCTTGACCTATGCTGGTCAGCAAAAGATCAGTGAGTCTTGCTTAGCAGCCTAAAGGTTAACGACCTTAAGAATGGAGGCTTTTGGAAAAGATGAGTGGCATTGCACAAAACAGAAGTTTACATTCATCAAAACACAGGAATTTGACATTCTATAATGAAAATATATGATTAAATATGAAAAAAATACCACCCTATATATAAAGAAACACAAGGAACGCCTCGATTACCAGCGACAACACAAACATGCCATACCCACCCAAAATCACCAACGAAATGAAGAGTGATCACAATTTCCTTTACCCTAGTAACAGACAAGACAAATTTATGATGCATAGCATCATAGAAGCCGCAATCTTTTGGTGGACAATTTCAGAAATATTGACTCTCTTGAGAAATTGTGATTACATTTTTTGTATGTTTTTACCCCCACACCCCGCCAGCGGAAAATCATGACATGGTACTAAAATGCAAGGAAAAAAGAAACAGAAAATAATATGTATATGTATTCTAATTCTTAAAAAAAAAAGAAGTTTAGAGAGGAATCTTAAATAATCTTGTTATCATATTATTATTATAAAGTGATGTTTATTTGGGGAAAAAAAAAAAAACACGTAAAAGCATCGGAATTTTTAAATTTCTACTCGAAATTTGAAAATGGAGAAATTGCGCATTCAAATACAGCATTTTCCATTTATTTAATGATTTTAGAAAGGAAACCTATATAGCGGCATTAAAGGCAATACTACAGAATTATTTAAGTTACCAGTTATTCAAAGTGATATTAAGATCGTTATTCACATATGATGTTTACATGTATTTACAATTTTTATCAGTGATCTCTTCTTTGTGTTTCTTTTTTTTTTTTTCAACAAAAAAGGAAAAAGAAAAAGAAAAAAAAAAAGAAAATATTCAACAACTTTTTTCTAAAAGATGATCTTCTTGCTTGTTAAAAGTATCTTAGCATGCTTGTAACACAGTGAATCTTTACATTTCTACTCTAGAAACAAAAACTTTTGCATGGCATCTCCAAAATTATTCTGATCATAGCCTGCACAGTTGGCACAAACCACGTTTCTTTTATTCCTAAAATGGCAGCCACACACACACACACAAAAACCCAACATTTTTTAAGTCTTTAAAGATCTGGATCTATTCAACCACAACATAATAACTATTACTATACATATTTCGTTTAATAAACAGTAGTTTGAACCATTTTCTGCATAGGCCTTGTACATACCTAGTGTAAAACTTCTAATGTAAATTTCAAGAGCTATTCTAAACCTTTGACCAGCAGCGACGTAAAAAGTTGTATATTCACAGTAATAGGTTCTGTAATAAATTTAACCCTTTGACTACACAACGAAATAAATACACTGAGTAAGGAAAACAAACAAGATTTTCTTTTATGTTTACAAAATATCTTATAGAATATTAAAAAAATATTACACGGGCTATGTGCTGTCTGATCTTCATCTATTTCCGTCATTTTCGAGCAGCTTCCACCCTTAGAGCACCAGGCACCACCATGATAATTACTGTAGTCAATGTACATCACGATCCAAACGTCATGATTCAAGCAGGCCTTGTTTCAAGGGTTCTGTAGATCAGGACCATACCGTACAGCACGTACAGTCTGATCATAACAGCTTCGACACACAACACAGTAAATGCTAAATTTTACAGGTCTCATAAGGTAGATATTCCGTGTAACAAAAATCCATTCGGCTAAAGTGTCGACGAAGGGAAGAAAAAGGGTTATCTTTTCGCAAGTATTCTATAAATAGCTGATGTAGACGCCTCTTGTGTAGGGAGGTAACCAGTCTATACCTTGATCAAAGGTTAACCGCCGTTTTATCCTTTACAAATTAAAATTGGACGAAAAACTTGTGCATAAAATTGCTTCTGATTATCATATTCTAAGATGCTCTCTACATCATAATCATCATTATTTTGTTTTGTAAAAAAGTAGACAAACGCGAAAACCATTGAGAGATGGGAAAGCTTGTGATAAACGGAAAGCATAACAACTTCGTTTGGGAAAATAGACGGAATCCTATATGTTTGAAAACTCCGGGGGACTAGCCAATTAAAGGATGTTTATCTTTCTGTATTTTTTATTGTTATTTGGGAATGAACTATATATTGCAAGAAAATCAGGTTTGGATTTCATGTAGGTCTGTTGGAATACTTAAGAAAGAGTCATGTGGATCAATTCTGTTACAACAACACAACATTATTAGAAATTTTACAAAAATTATGACTTATCGAATAATTACTGATCATCTACATGGTAAATAGTTTAGGTACATTCCTACTGGAAGCCGCTTTCGAGCGGCTTCCAATAACACCAAAATGTACCTGTGACATTCGGCGATCCTTAAGTAGACACCTTTTCTGCGGAGATATCCGTCATTTTTTACAGCTTTGTTGACAATTACAAACCATCGAGGAGGCCATTCGCTGACGTCACTATTTTGTAAGGCCCGCAGAAAATATTACTTTCGTTTTCATTATTATTTTCGTTTTAAAATATATTTATGTACATCGCATGATACTAAATATTTTTCTAGACGTAACTAGCAAAAATATTTGTCAGTGTTCTTTTTTAAAGAAAAGATATTTCACTTATGTGAATAGGGAAAAACCCATCAGGGGACGTAACTGTTGACATTAGCCTTATTCGACTGGTCATTTTTCGTGAAGCACGGAAATGAAAATATCAACCCTTTAACAAACAATCCCTGGTTTTCACGACCATGAGGAAGAAGCCTTTTGAAAACATAGTGGGAAAAGAAAATAAACCGATGGTTACCAGCATTTTATGCTTTTCCCAAAGTCTTTTCTGTTCTATCACTGACATAATCCGTCATTTGATGAATTTGTCGTCTGCAAATATTTTCAATTTGGTTTAGTCTAAAATTTTCTTGTTTGATAAAGACTTAAGCTCCGCCTACCTTTAAGGTGTTCGTTTAGTGCTGCACAAACTTTACTACGATTTGAGAGTGTAAGGTTTGTGCTTTACGAAAATTTAAAAGGTCAGAAAAAAGTGTGATGTAGGTTGCAAAACTTGGGAAAAAGGAATCTCTAGAAAATGTTTACTAATGCAGAATCTAGGGATCTGAATCAATAAAAACTCTCACGGGGATCGAATCAATGAACATATTCATGATCGAACGGCCGGAATTCAACCAAACATTGTATAACGTAAATCTATTATAGGCGAGACAGGTGTGAACAACAACCTGTTAGTGTGAAATTTGTTGTATAAACAATGACAGGGTAAATAAATAGCCCTTGATTTAAGAAAACCATTACGCAAAGTTATACTAATTATTCCAATATGCAAAATAGGCCTTGTTTCATTATGTTGTGACTCTAGAGTCGAGTTCATGGAAACCAAGGTAAAAGCACATGCACTGCATTATACACTATAGTTTTATCGTGAAATCAGCCACAGCATTTACTGCAGGCCTAATGTAGTGACGTCAGCGAATGGCCTCCTTGAAGGATTGTACTTGTCAAAAAAGCTGTAAAAAATGACGGATATCTCCGCAGAAAAGGTGTCTACTTAAGGATCGCCGAATGTCACAGGTACATTTTGGTGTTATCTGTTACTAGGGTAAAGGAAATTGTGATCACTCTTCGTTTCGTTGGTGATTTTGGGTGGGTAAGGCATGTTTGTGTTGTCGCTGGTAATCGAGGCGTTGCATTCCTTGTGTTTCTTTATATATAGGGTGGTATTTTTTTCATATTTAATCATATATTTTCATTATAGAATGTCAAATTCCTGTGGTCAAAACGTACATAAAATTTATCGCCGACATCATGATGTGGGGTGTATCAATTTTACGATCCGTGTGTGTATGCTGCCGTTGCGCCGGATAATCCCGATACTCGAGTAAATACACACATAGTCGATGTCGAACACAGCCAATCAATCAAGGACAGGTACTCTGTCGTCATTTTCTAAGAATTCTGGGAATGTGATAAAATTTGTGCAGGAAAACAAATTCGGTTACTCTCATCAATTAACATTTTAACGATGTGTACTATCTTGGAATAGAGGTAACAGATAGTTTCAGACCAATGCCAATGAATAAGAACAAATTCAATTTACGCTTGCCAACCCAGACAGGCGACGGGGATGCGCAAGATGGAAGCGAGTAAGTTCTCAAAATTTTAATCGCATGCTAAATTTAATCTTTAATTAAATCGTTTACTGGAATTTGACAGCTCCACCGAAGAGCGCTGCAGAGGAGTAATGCTTGTCATTTCAAAGTGAGATATGCTGAACCTCTTTATTGCATGGAAAGAAAACGGTATCCGGTTAAAACATCCCACAGTCAAAACGTCCCATAGTCAAAACGTCCCTTTTTGTCTCATTAGAACGTCCCCTATGTTCCCCCAGATATGGTTAACCCATTAACAGACGACAAGATCAAAGACGGGTCTAAGTTATAGCACTTGCAGATGGCAAAAAAAAAAAAAAATCTGACTCGAAGGGTATTGTTGCATGAAAGAGGAGAAAACATTGTGGGAAAAGGAGAAAATGCTGGTTATCAGTATTTTCTACTTTCCCTACAATGTTTTAAAAAGCCTTCATCCTGAAGGTTGTTTAAAGTCAGGATTGTGTGGTAAAGGGTTAAACATCCCCCATAATATCCCTTTTTTGCCAGTTTTTCACAACTTAGTGGCCTGGGTAGCTCAGTGGTTAGCGTATCCGACTCTAACCTGGTGGTTGTGGATTCGATCCCAGGTTGAGGCAAACTTTCCTTTTGGATAATTTTCACCTCTCACCTATGATGCATGTGAGAAAAGTAGTCAGTGACTCAAAAGGAAAGTATTAGTACTGGTGTGATAAAGCAAGGAAACACATGCGTAGGTGCACTGACCTCTGTGATTGGACCTAAGCTGTTAAAATAGCAATAAACGCTTATGCAATCTAATTCAAATGGTCAAATACTAGACCGGTCCAACTTAAGAGCATTTGCAGACAACAAATGGAATTTAACTCAAATAATGTTTCTCTCTTAGATAAGGGTAGAAAACATTGTGGAGGAGAAAGCTTGTTACCAGCATTTTCTCCTTTTCCCACTATGTTTTCAAAAGCCGTCTTCTTCAGGGTCATTGCAACACAGCATTGTGTTGTTAACTCTTTACCAAACGACAAATCTTTAGACTGGTCCAAATTGAAAGCACTTGCAGATGACAAACGTAACTCAAAAATTGAAATTTGTTTCCAGCAGGGTAGGAAACATTGTGGGTTACCAGCATTTTCTCCTTTTCCCACTATGTTTTCAAAAGGCTTCTATCTCAGGGTCGTAGAAACAAGAGATTGTTTGGGATAGGGTTAAGAGTTAATATATGACCGTATGCTTATGAGATATCTATCAGGGGGACCCTGCTGGATTTGATTGACATAAGTATTGTTTTAATCCTTTACCAGAGTATCCTAATTTTTACAGACTCTGAGAAAGATGCTTTTGAGTACATGGTGGGAAAAGGAGAAAATGCTGGGAACCAGCATTTTCTCCTTTTTCCACAATGTTTTCTTTTCATTCCAAGGTAACACCTGTCATTTGAGGTGTTGAATTGTCATCTGCAAATGCTTTCAATTTGGGCATGTCTCAAACCTTGTCATGTGGTAAAGAGTTGTGATAACTGAAGAATGTTCTAAACTAGAAATATGTATACCAGTTTTACTTAGAGTCAATGGTTTAGACTGATTAGAATTTATAAGATTGATATTTTTTTTTTAAATTAAAAAAAAGGGGGGGGGCATGTATATTGCTTTTAAGTCTTTACCAGACTACAAAATTTTAGTCATGCTGGAATTGAAAGGATTTGCAGACAACAAATTAGAAGTTACTCAAAACCTGAACATTTTCTTTCAAAAAGTAGAAAAAATTGTGGGAAAAGGAGACAATGCTGATTACCGCTGTTCCCTCAGGGTCCTTGAAACCCCAGGATTATTGGAAAAGGCTGAGATATTCAGAAGAATGATATTTTTTTCAAAGAAGAGGCAGGACCTATATAATTATATTGCATTGGAGCATGCTAATGCATCAATTAGTTACAAATGATTAGTCTGTATGTAGCTTGGTATGCTAGACACCTTTAACTGACATTAACACTTCAACAAATCATCTCCCTTCTTAACCACCCTGAGAAAAGTTACTTTTGAAAATGCTTTACCTTTTACAAAATTACTAAATTTTAGATTTGTCCAAATTGTGAATCAAAAAGTGAAATTCGTTTCTGGAAGGGTAGAAGACATTGTTGAAAATGCAGAAAATGCTGATTACTAGCATTTTCTCGTTTTCCCACAGTGTTCTCAGAAGCATCTTTCTCAGGATCATTAAAACTTGGGGTTGTTTGATAAAGAAATGAGCCATTCTCTGTGAAAAAAGGGGCTTAACTCTTTACCAAACTACAAAATTTTAGACTTGTCCAAATTTAAAGCATTTGCAGATGACAAAATAAATATGACTCATGAAATGAAACTTGACTTCAGATGAGGAGAAAACATTGTGGGAAAAGGAGAAAATGCTGGTTACCAGCATTTTCTTCTTTTTCCACAATGTTTTCAGAAGGCTTCTTCCTCTGGGCCGTAAAAACCAGGGATTGTTTGGTAAAGGGTTAATGCATCTGCAAAAAGTACCAACCAAGGTCAGTCTGTGCAGGCTGACCTGGGCCAAAACCTTTTGCTATTTGTCAATTTTCTGCATGTTAAAGGATCAGTCTTCCTCATGATTTGGACAGTTGTTAGACTAAATGGATTATATGGATATATATCTATGTGATGACTTGCTTGGTTTGATGCATCATGGAGATGCTCTAAACCCCCTTTTGCTAGAGCATGGTTCATCAGTTTTATTTTGTATATTTACAGGAAGCCAAATCCTAACATAGAATCTCTTACGCAAAAGTTGAAGGAGTTGGACATAGACGAACAGCAAAGAGAAAGACTGGAAGCTTTTTTAACGAGAAAACAACAGGTTGGTGAGCTGACAGCTGATGTGTTTGATAGGATTGGTGAACTGGGTGCAGGCAATGGTGGTGTTGTGATGAAGGTACTTCACAGACCAACAAAGTTGGTAATGGCAAGAAAGGTAATACATGTATTAAAGAATGTCTGTACACTCCTTTTGCTTAAAGATACATCCGCACAGCCAGAAAGAAAAAACGCTATTAAGACTTGACATTGTGTAGAATGGTTCAATAATTTAGTCTAAACATAGATAAATCACAGATATATATGGTGTAAGGGATAGAGAAACTCGAGGGATTTGACTGATTTGAAACAGGAAACGACAACATTGATTTCTTTGATGGCCTCCAGAAAATGATATGAATTTTTTCTATCAGTCATAATCTGTGCAACCTTGCAACCATATTGGCAACATTTGGCATTAAGATACAAGAATGATTATAGTTTACTACAATAAAGATGAAATGGGTTAAAAACTGGCAGAAAATAAGTGAAAATGTATCTTGAACCCTTTACAACACACTCCGAATTAGTAACACTGCAGATGCATAGGGCTTTTGAAAACATGGTTGGAACAGAAGGAAATGCTAGTAACTGGCATTTCTTCCTTTTAATACAATGTTTTCCACTCTTTCAGACACTAAATCCATAATTAGAGCTATATTTAATTTGTGGCCTGCAAGTGCTTTTACTGCAGACAGGTCTAAACTTCTATTGTTTGGTAAAGGGTTATTTTTTACCCAGTATGACAAAATCTTATACTGAAGGAGTATGTAGAAGATTTGAAGAGAATGGCTCAACTCTTTCCCTAACAACAGAATTTTAGAACCATCCAAATTGGACGGTTTTGCAGATGTCAATGTAAATGTGACTCAAAATTTGAAAATTGTATTCAAAAGTTTAGAAAACATGATGGGAAAATGAGAAAATGCTGGTGCCAGCATTTTCTTCCTTTTCCACAATGTTTTCAAATACAATTTTCCCACAATATTTTCAAAAGGTTCGTTAAAAGTTGGGATTGGTGTTGTAAAGGGTTAAATGATGGTTTTAGTATGGTGGTTACCAACTCTCTACATTTCCTAGCATATTTTCAAAAGCCTGCCTTGGCAGGGTAATTTATCGTAGAATATACAGATCACTTTCTTCGGGTGTATGCTCTCTAAGGATGGATTGTTAAAGATCTATCCCTTAATCACTTTGTTTTTGAGTTCTTCAGGCAACAGAAGTGGTCTGTAGTTTGGAATAAATGTTCTTCCCTTGACAAATTAATTTAAAAAAAAAATTGAAAGTTTTTTAAAAATAAATCACATTTAATTGATTGTTCATAGCATGTTTATCAATTTTCTTTTCCAGCTGATACATCTTGAAATAAAGCCAGCAGTACGTACGCAAATTATTCGTGAATTGAAGGTGCTTCATGAATGTAATTCTCCATACATTGTGGGCTTTTACGGTGCATTTTACTCAGATGGAGAAATCAGTATATGTATGGAATATATGGTAAGTGCCATGGTCAACCAACTGTTGACCAAACTATCCCCTTTTCTAGTGAGAATATGAGAATATGAGATAGTGTTTTGAAAACAGTGCTTGGTTGCCAGTATTTTCTTTTTATCCTGCATGTTTACGACTCTTTCAAAGAAAAATATCGTTGTTTGAGCCACATTTGATATATCATCTGCAAATGTTTTCAGTATGGAAGAGTCTAAAGTTTGTTGTCTGGTGAACAGTTAACTATGATACTTTTATAATGTTACTCTTCATTGACATAGCTTGAAATGTCATGTTGTGTATATACCATGTTGCCCCTTATTAACACTCCCCTTCTTTTTAACATCTCTCCTATTTTCAGTACACTTTACAAGCAACAATTATAAACTAATTTAAAATTAATTCAATTGTCTGATACGATAGAAAACATTTTGGGAAAAGGAGAAGTGCTGGTAACCAGCATTTTCTCCTTTCCCATAATGTTTTCTTCCCTGTGAGAGACAAATTCATTGTTTGAGCCACATTTAATTTGTCGTCAGCAAATGCTTTCGATGTGGATTAGCTTGAAACTTTGTTGGGTGGTAAACAGTTGAGACCTCTCTTCTCTGTGTCTTTTACAGGATGGTGGTTCCTTGGATTTAATACTGAAAAAAGTAGGTAGAATACCAGAACCAATCTTGGGTAGATTGACAGCTGATGTAAGTCATTTTGTTGATATCTATATTCTTACATAAATTGTAATCAAACAGTCTTGCATTTTTCGTGCCTTCAGCCTGGCTGATAGCTCTGTGGTTGGAGTTTCTGATGGGTGACCTTGTGGTCGCAGGTTCAATACCTGGTTGAGGCAAACTTTCTTTATGGCAACTTTTTGCTTTTCACCTCTGATGTCTGGAAAAGGTAGTCAGTGACTTTGAAAGAAAGTTGTGCCAGTACGGGTGTGAGAAAGCCAGGAAACACATGCTTAGATGCATTGACTGACATGATATGACTGAAGCTGTTAAAAACAGCGTTAAACTCCAATACAAACAATTTTAATCACTTCCAGATAAAAAGGCATTTGAAAATATTGTGGTTAAGGGAAAAAGTGCTGGTGGCTAGCATTCTTGTACCCCTTTGGGAAAAAACAGATCCCCACCAACAAACACTTAGTAACTGTTCCTTTTTTGCAGTAATTAATGAAAATTAATTCTTTTCATGTAACCCCTTACCACACAATCCCAAGTCCATGTGGAAGAAGGCTTTTGAAAGCATGGTGGGAATAGGAGTAAATGCTGGCAACCAGCGTTTTCTCCTTTTCTATGATGCATTCTACCCTTTCAAAGACAAATCATTGGGGCAACATTGGAATAATTGTCTGCAAATGCTTTCAATTTTTCGTTTGGTAAGAAATTAGATATAGTGCCATTTGGTAACTTCAATCTGAAAAGTAGTCAATGACTTGGAAAGAAAGTCAGTGCTTGGAGGAGAAAGCCAGGAAACATGAGCATAGATGCACTAGCTGCAGTGATATGATTGTTAGATAGGTGTTAAACTCCAATACAAACAAATAAAGATCATCCAAATACTAAACTACCTTTTGCAACAGAGGGAAACTAAATCATAACTTTTGTTTGTTCCTGTTTATATTTCAGGTATTAAAGGGGTTGATATACTTGAGAGAAAAACATTCAATTATGCATCGAGGTATGTATCAAATGTTGCCTGTGAGTATGGCAAATACATGCATTGTCGTTCTATGACACCTTCCAACCCTTCAAGGAGTTGAGGGTATTGCTTTGCACATGTCAGTCTCTCAGTAAGTCCATTGGGATACCAAAGTTTTCCAGACAATAGTTAGACTTTGGTTTGACCTATGTACAAATATTTACCATGAACTAGGGATGATTCCTATTAATTTTGAGGTCAATAGGTCTAAAGGTCAAAGTGTCAAGGTCAAGTGTCATAATGACCTTTAACATACTTACCATGTCATGATCATAAGAGTCTGTGTTTCTCAGTGTGTACATTCTTTCTGATTTTAGATTACACTGATTACTCAATTTTGCTGTTCTTTTGTTTCAAGGTTAACCGTTTACCACACAATTCCAAGTTTTAACAACCCTGAGAAAGTTTTTAAAAAACATTGTTGGAAAAGGAGAAAATGCTGGTAACCAGTATTTTCTCCATTTCCCATAATGTTTTTTGTTCAATTAAAAGCAAGTTTCATCTTCGAGCCACCTTTGATTTGTGGTCATAAAATGCTGTGATTTTTGACAAATGTAAAATTTTATTCTGTGGTAAAGAGTTAAATGATTGATGATTATTTTCTTAAGGCATTTTGCATAAACTTTTTTCTTCACAGGCAAATACTGATGATATTACCATGTTAATGTACTTACAAGTGAGCTATTACTGTAACATGAATGAAATACAGTTGAAAGTGGGCTAAAACATCTCAGAAACAAATATATAAACTATATAAGCACAAAGACAATGTTTCTGTGTTCTTGTGGAAAACAGCTTTAAAAACATTAAAGGAGCGATTACTTTTAGCAACCAGATAATCCTGTTTCTACAGTGTTTACTCTGTCCTTTTACTGAAACTCATAGATAAATAAATTAACTGTTTAACAAACAACCTGTGTTGTAACTACCTGTTGGAGGAAGGTTTATGAAAACATGTAAGGAAAAGAAGACAATGCTGTTTTCCATCTTGTTTTCTGCCATTTTATGGACAAAGTCCAGTATTTTGGCCAGAGATGATTTCTTGTATGCAATTGCTTTCAGTTTGGTGGAGTCATACTTTTTTATTTTGTGCAAAAGTGTTAATTGCATTTTGTTGTTTGTACAGATGTTAAGCCTTCAAATATACTGGTAAACTCACGAGGTGAAATAAAAATTTGTGATTTTGGTGTTAGTGGGCAGCTGATAGACTCCATGGCAAACTCATTTGTAGGAACAAGATCATATATGTCTGTAAGTACAGCTTTAATCCTTTACCACACTTTTCCAAGTTTTTATGACCTTGAGGTAGAAGGCCTTTGAAAACATAGTGGGAAAAGGAGAAAATGCTGGTAACCAGCATTTTCTCCTTTTCCCACAATGTTTTCATTCCATCAAAAAAGACATAAATTATAATTTGAGTCACATTTCATGTGTTGCTTGCCAATGCTTTCAATTTGGACAAGCCCATAATTATGTCGTTTGGTAAAGCATTTGCAGACAAAATGTTATATGATACTAAAATGGTAGGATTTATTTTTTTATCAAGTAGAACACATTACAGAAAAAGAGAGAGAATGCTGGTGATTGATGTGGTAAAGTAGAAAACATTGCAGGAAAAGGGAGAAAATGCTGGTTGCTGAAATATGGGCATGTTGGGTTAAAGGTGGAGTAGGGTGGAAAACAATGCATAAAGGAGGAAAAATTGATGGCACTGTTTCAAATCTTTACCAAACTACAAAATTTATACTTTCTTACTAACAAAGTCCGTAACAAAGAAACAAATGAACAAATGCATGGCTGAAATACAAACCGCATCTGGCGGGATTCGAACCCACGGCGGACAAGATCCTCGTTTTTCGAGGTTTAAAAGACCAATACCATAACCACTGAGCTAAAGAGATATCTCCCTAACGCAGTTATTAGGTATTGTATTTAAATCGGGACGAATCCATGCATGAAGGAGTGGTCTCCCGTAACAACTTGCCCAAACTGAAAGCATCTGCAGGCAACAAATAAAGTGAATAATGTGATTCGTCCTCATAATGGTAGAAAGCATTTGGGGAAAACGAGAAAATGCTAGTTACAATGTGAAAATATTTTTAAAAGTCTTTACCAAAGAGACAAAAGTTTGGACTTGCTGAAATTGGAAACATTTGCAGATGTCAACATTATTGTTGAAACTAGTTTTAGGAAGTGTAGAAAACATTCTGAAAAAGGATTTGGTTGGTTGCATGGTGTTTTACACCACTGTCAACAATATTTTAGTCATATCACAGCAACAGCTCACATATTCATGTGTTTCCTGGGTTTCACCATTGCTAGGCTTGAGCTCTGAATTGTCTTACCCAGGGATACTCCCACGAAAAACCTAGTGGATCCAGTGAGGCTCGAACCTGGGATCTTCAGGTCATGAGTCCTACCCTTTTCCACTGAGCCACGCAGGACCCCTGCTTATGGGAAAAGGAGAAAATGTTGGTTACCAGCATTTATCCTTGTCCTACAATGTTTTCCAAAGGCCTCTTGCTCAGGTTCATCAGAACTCTGCATTGTGTGGAAAAAGATAAAAACAAGGGATCATTTGGGAAAGGTTTAGAATGTCATTCATAGAAAATGTTGAAATGGGAGGGGACTAGCTATGAAGCATTATTGATCGTCGTGTATATTAATTGGTTCAGGTAGCAGCAATTACCTGTGGTTAAATACCTGGCTTATCAAATATTCATGAGGCCTGATTGGAAATATCTCTGTTTAACTCTTTACCAAACAATAAAATTTTGAACTCGACCAAATTGAAAGCATTTGCAGACGACAAAATATGTGTAGCTTAAAGGATGATTTCTGTCTTTGATGTGGTGGAAAACATTGTGGAATAAGGAGAAAATGCTGGTTACAAGCATTTTCTCCTTTTCCAACCATGTTTTTAAAAGCCTTCTTCATTACCATTAAAACTCTGGATTGTATGGTAAAGGGTCATACTCATAGAAGGGAATGTTCAGATTGTTTACAAATACTGATAGTGATCTCAAATGGATGGTATCTTTTGCTTTAACTCTTTACCAGTATTTTCTTATTTTCCCACAATGTTTTAAAATGCCTTCTTCTTTAGGGTCATGAAAACTTGGGATTGTGTGGTAAAGAGTTACAGGAGGGAATGTACAGATTGTTTATTTTTACTGATAGTGATCTCAAATGGATGGTATCTTTTCCTTTAATTCTTTTCCAGATGCCAAAATTTTAGACTCATCCAAATTGAAAGCGTTTGCAGACGACAACATAAATGTGACTCAGTAATTGGAATTAGGTATCGGAAGAGTAGAAAACATTTTGGGAATAGGAGAAAATGCTGGAAACCAGCATTTTCTCCTTTTCCCACAGTGTTTTTAAAAGCTTTTCCTTCTCAGGGTTGTTAGAAGGCAGGATTATGTGGTAAAGGGTTAACAAACAGTCCGTTGTTTTAACAACCATGATGAGGAAAGCTTTTGGAAAACATCATGGAAAAAGGAGAAAATGCTGGTTATCAGCATATTCTCCTATTCCCACAATATTTCTTTCCCTTTCAAAGACAAGTCCCATTTCTTAAGCCATATAAATTTTCTCTTCTGCAAATGCTTTCAATTTGGACTAGTCTAAAATTTGTTATTTAGTATGGAGCAAAGCTCACCTGAGCATGTAATGCTTTTGGGGAGGTTGATGGATGGGTCATATTGTGACAATATTTCTTCCTACATAATTAACTGGGAAATATTAATCAAACCTTAGACAAAAGATTCTATTTCACCATTCATTAAGTGGTTCTAGGCTGTTGCATTTGATATATCACAGGCCTCCTCAGGATCCTTTATACCGCCCACACTTAATTACACACCCTGTCCACCCCCTTCTATAAAGCTAGGGTCTGGGCAGTATACAGGAATCAAGTTGTCTGTCTGTAATACATAGATAATTGATTCTGACAGTGTGAAAGAGAGAACCTTGTAAAACTTTTCTGTCACTGTTCACATTCTGTAAATAGTGTGGTTTATACAAAAACAGAAAAAAAAAATAGAATGTTGCTACAGCCTGCATTTTTTTTTGTAAATGGTGGGATCAGGTCGAGTTGCACGTGTACAAAGGCTAATATAGGATCAGATCTGATGTGAAGCTCTTGACACAAGCTGCGAGACCTGATCCGACCACACAGAAATGCAGACTGTTGTACTGTTCCTTTTATTATATACCTTCTCTTTAGAACTGTGAAAAACATCACAAAATGAATTAGATAAAAAGACCATCAGAAAGCTGCACATATTCAGAGCTGAACATGTAGGACATAAAAGTTGCACTCATAGTACATGTATGTAAATAAAAACCTACACAGAGTGCATATATGATGCAGAAACAGTCCGGTCTGTTATGTATTTGTTTTAGATAACACCTATATTGTAGAATATTGTTGCTTTGATTTGACTAAAATAATGTTTAAAGTGGCATGAGAGACCAATCTATCAGTCAGTCAATCTTATGAATACATTTCAAGGATTGCAGAATAGAATATGTTGTGTTTGTGTTGCAGCCTGAGAGATTACAGGGGACACATTACTCAGTGCAATCTGATATCTGGAGCGTTGGGCTCTCATTGGTCGAGATGGCAATAGGGCGATACCCCATTCCTCCCCCAGACCCCAAAGATTTAGAAAGTATATTTGGAGAAAATGTCATGGAAGAACATGAAGAGGCAGCGAAACATGGGAAACCTTTAAAAGGTATTGTTGAGTTTTTTTATAGGTTTGTTATTATTTTAAAGAGTTCATCTACTGAAAGAGATTTACAGAAAATTTTGTTTTATTATAAATCTGAATTTCTTTTTGCTCAAATAAATGTGTCACACATGGATAAAATACCACACACCACAGAAAAAAAACCCATATCTACATAGTATCAAATATGGTTTTAAATATGGTATGATGATGTGTCTTGCACACAGAACACATACATATTGATTTGCGGTTTGATTAGTCAAAGTGTTCTGCTATAAAATTCATCTGCCGTTCATAAAACAAAGTCTAAACACACAACACCATTTTTTTTTTTTAATTGTGTTTAGTGTTTTGGAATAAAATGCCAATACTTGCAGTATTTTGTTGTTGAAAGTTGTAGGTTTATAATAAAAGGCAAATTATGTTGTAGTAACTTTCCTTATGCTAGTATTTCCTTGTCACTGCGTAGGAAAATTTTGACACCTCGCTCAACCTTGGGTCTTGTGCAATATCAAATTTTCACACTGCTTGAATCACATACAAGCACCATGAAATTCACTAAACATAATATTCTGTATGTAGTATTTTTCCTGTTGCTTGTATTTGCTTCAAGCTGTGTGAGAAAATTTGATATCGAGCGAGCAAGATGGCAAAATTATATTTGAAAACAGTTTAATGGAAAAAGGGAACAGGTTTATACTGGTTCAGTGCGTAATAACTTCATTTTTATTGGATGACGTATGAATATTATGGCATAACTGTTTTACCAATCAAATCTGGGCATACAGGTAACATCAGCAAACCATATTTGGATCCAGAAAATTTAAAGGTATGTAATAGTAATCAGTTATTGTTTCGGTTATATTCATACACTACATGATGTAATAATTTCTACAAAGGCCAAATGATCAACCCTTTACTAAACAGTCCTGTGCTTTTATGATCAGGATAAAGAAGGCTTTTGAAAATATTGTTGGAAAAAGACAGCTCCTTTTCCAACAATGTTTTACTCTTCTAAAAATAAATTTGAGCTTTTGAGACACTTTAATATTTTCATCCAAGCTTTCAATTTTGACAAGTCTGAAAATTTGTCATTTTGTAAAGGGTTGTCTCATGAATCTTGCAGTGCTGTTGTTTTATGATGATGTGGTCTTATTGTCAACAATTACTATTATCTATGGTCCTACAGTTGATGGCATCGAAAAAAATTGTGATAAAGGAGCAATTGTGTTTAGATAGCAAATGCTCCTTTTTCTAACTTTACTTTCATGTTTATATATACATGTAATACAATGTATTCAATTAAAGTCCCAGTAATGGCCAAAGGTAAACTATGCAGGTTTTTAAATGCACCTGAATTTAAAAGAGCAGAAGTCATTGTGAAGATGACAATTTCATATTGTACAGTCCGTCCAAATTCTAGTTCCTGGGAGGAAAATGAATGTCAAAACCAGGCTAAAAGTTAACAAAAGATAGAGTGACCTATTAACTTTTGATCTTGTTTTAAAATTCATTTTCCTGCCATTGACTAAGACTAAGACTGACCCTACAGTAACAGATTTTCATCATTTCAATAATTTCCATACTTTTAAAAGGTATAATTTAATTGTCAATGAGCCATGCTCTGTGAAAAGGGGGCTTAATGCATCTGTGAAAAGTACTGACCCAGTTCAGCCTGCGCAGTCGGCACAGGTTGACCTGGGCCGAAACTTTTCGCTACTGGTCAATTTTCTCTGATTGCAAGGACTGGTCTGCCTCATGATTAAAGGCCCAGTAAAGGCCAAAATATCAAAGCAGGGGTCATAATACATTTAAATTTAAATCATATCAGGTAAAAGTATGAAAAATATTGTGCAGATGACAGTCTGTTATCAAGTGGTCTGGCCATATGTTAGTCGCTGGCAGACAAAAAGAATTTTAAAATCGGGCAAAAAGTAAAAAAAAGACACAGCTACCAGGCGGGTTTGACCTAGTTTTGAAATTAATTTCTCTGTCAGCAACTAACACTTGGACAGACCATACAATGACAGATTGTCATCTTCACAATAATTTCCATACTTTTAAATGGTATGATATAAATTCAAATGCATTTAAACACCCACTTTGTTTACTTTTGTGATTTTTAAGTCGGTTGTTAAAAAAAAAAGAGTGGCCATCACAGATCCATAAGTATGTTATTGCTTGCTTGGTATAATGCATCACGGAGATACATTAAGCCCCCCTTTGCCAGGGCATGGCTCAAATGTATTTTGACACTTGTTTTGTTTACATATGACAACTACTGTGCCTTTTATCAAAAAAATGTGGGGATCATTGTCTATTGGGTTATGACATGACCTGCTGAACACTATGACATATCAAGTGACACGTATTTTCCTGAAAGGAAATTCATGTGGAATGTATTAGGAAATTGAAGCACTTGCTTCTTTTCCTATAATGTCCTTGAAAAGCTTTTGATGGTAGTAGGATCATTTGTTTAGTTAACTCTTTACCATGTGACAAAATTTTAGACTTGTACAAATCAACAACATTTAGAGATGACAAATTTAATGTGGCTAAAATAATCCAGTTTGTTTTTATAGAAAATACTGTGTGAAAAGGAGAGAATGCTGGTAACTAGCACTTTCTCCTTTTCCCACAATGTTTTCTAAAATCCTTTTTCGATTTCATTAAAACTTGGGATTGTGTGGTAAAGGGTTAAGCATTTACAGTCAGCTGATGAGCCATTACATAATTATGCAGTTAATGTGTGCAACCTTTCTATAATTCAAAAGTTTCTGTATATGTTTGACCGAGTTGTTTGTTTCAGGTTGCTTGGGTGATTTTCAAGTCATTTCCGGTGATGGGCCTTTACCCATGGCCATTTTTGAACTATTAGAATATATAGTGAATGAGGTAACAGCTAATAGTCGGCTTTCTTATATTCATGCAGCGAAAAATCTGTGTTGAATGAATTACCTCCCCTTTTACTGTAACTTGTACATGTATTATTATGTTTTTGATATCATCTCTCTCTTTAAATTATTTTGATTTTTTTGTGCCAAGGTGATTTTTATCCAGTCATGAATTTCGTCATTTTTTTTCAATATATTTGAAGTGCTGAATTGCATTCTTTTGCTATCTTTTTATTGTGTTTAAACAGATGTTGTAAAAATTTGTGGTCTTGCATTAATTGATATATCAGTTATAGTGCTTGAAATACAGACAGAATTAAAATGACTAGTGGACTGCTGTAGGTTTGTCTATGAAAGAAATTGGTCATCTATTGTACACATTTTGCATTTTATGTTGGCACAAAACCGTGTTGTAATTTGATAAGATATTGCTCTAGTTGTACTTTTATTGGATCTAGAAAAACAAATGAAAAAAATAAAGTCCAGGCTTTTGTGGGTTTATTCGCACAAATCTAGCTAACCAGTATTTAAAAGGGATAGAATCTACTTTAGCTGACCCTGCTACATTTTAGTTCATTCTTTGCTATTCAAGACTTGCATTCCATGCGTCTTTGCTAAGGCTGCAGCAGGGGTGTGTGGGGCAGCAGCCCCCCATCAAAGAAAAAGACAAAGCAAGGATAAATAAACAAGAATATAGGGAAAGCATTTTCACCAGTGCACTGTATCCATTAAAGTATTTATTCCTTTAGATTGAACTGTGCAGCTTTATATCCAAGCTGAAAATCGATATAGATTTAATGTAGTTTCTTAACCTAAGATATACAGAATGAGAACATTTGTCAAAAAATCTCAGGCCATAAAGTAATCAAAATGAAAGACCAAATTCAAAGAAAGCAACTTCACATTAAAATATTTAGTGATACTATATACAACTTAATTATTTATAACTTTTGACAATCTGTGTTTAAAATAAACCAGTAGATTTTCAGACTTTGGGCATTGTTCGAGTCTTGGTATGTTTTGGACTTGAAACATGCCCCTTTTAGCTCCTTAACTCTTTACCACATTGCAAAATTTAAGACCTATCCAAATTGAAAGCATTTGCAGACGACAATTTCATAGTGGCTCAAATGACGCAACTTTTCTTTGATAGGGTAGAAAACTTTGTGGGAAAAGGAGAAAATGCTGGTTACCAGCATTTTCTCCTTTTCCCACAATGTTTTCAAAATGCCTCTTCTTCAGGGGCGTTAAAAGGCGTCATTGTGTGGTAAAGTGTTAACCCTTTGTCACACATTTCTGAGTGTTAAGGACTGCTGAACAGGAAGGCTTTTGAGAACATTGACATAAAAAGAGAAAATGCTGGTTGAGAAATTCCTGGTAACCAGCATTTTGTCTTATTCCCACAGTGTTTTCTCCTCTAAGACAGAGTTTATTATTTGAGTCACATTTAATTTATTGTCTGCAAATGTTTTCAATCTGGACCAGTCTCATTTTGTCTTGTGGCAAAGATTTTTGTGACAGAAAACTAGAAGAGAAACCATCAAGAACAGTTATCCCTCCAGATTTATTGTGCTTTATATTTTAGCCAAGTAGATATAAGACAGAGCTACTGAAATGGCAGTTTTCACTGAAATTTAGCTGATTGGTTTGTTTCTAGGGGGAAGTTAAGTCTTTATCTGCTGCTATCAAATAATTATGATCAGACTTGCTTGCCAAAAAAAAGTAACCCCATAAACTTGAAAATGAGACATAATTTTCCTTGAAATTTTAAATAAACCCTTTACCACACAAAACCCAATTTTTAACGACCCTAAGAAAGAAGGTTTTTGAAAACAGTGTTGGAAAAGGAGAAAATGCTGGTAACCCACAAGTTCTCCTTTTCCACAATATTTCTACTGTAACAAAGAGAGAAGTCATTATTTGAGCTACATTTATTTGGTTGTCTGCTAATGCTTTTAGAATGTTCAAGTGCAAAATTTTACTGCTTGGTAGAGAGTTGACGGGTATGTCATAGAGGGGAGAGCATATTTTAGTTGAGTGAAAAAGGTAAATCTGCAGATATTTACCGTAACTAAAGTTCATCCAACAAGTGAGACAAAAGTCAACCAAAAAAAGCCGACTGCATAGGAATATTGTAGTTGCAGGTAGCTCTGGCTTATCAGCTACTTGATTGAGCATAGTTATAAACTTTAACAAATGACTTTTTTGTCTTTCAAAAACAATGGGCCAAATCTTTGATAGTGAAGGACATAAAATGTAGCTTGTTTTATATAAGTATGTATAGGCATAATTGTAATACAAGCCAATTCCCTTTTGTATCCTGGTTTAGGGAAATCTTTACGATGTTATTTACAGACAGTCATGCCGATAACTGTGTTTAACTTTTTACCAAACGACGAAATTTTAGACTTATCCAGTTTGAAACCACTTGCAAAACAACAAAATAAATTTGACTCAAAAGTTGAAATTTATTTTCAGATGTCTTTCTCAGGGTCGTCACAAGATGGGATTATGTTGTAAAGGGTTATAGAGAATAGATGGTTGGTGTCTTGGATGGGTTAAGTTTATCGGGCAAGGTGGAGGAATTTATCTGGTGACCTGAAGGCAAACCGGATAAATTTCGGAGCCGAGCCCGATAAACTTAACCCATCCAAGACACCAACCATCTATTCTATTTATCCTGTCACTCACTGTAATGGAACAAAACAAAACAAACAAACGAAAAAAAAAAAAACTTTGATACAGACCGTAACTTTAATAAATTTCCGGAGCCGAGCCTGATCGACTTTCCCAATCCAAGACACCAACCGTCTTTTTGATTTATCCTTTTTCTCAATTATAATCCAAAATCCGACTCGAAATAAGGCACATATTCACATCTTTCTCAGTAAATCTATGAGAAACTTTAAAAAATGAAGAACCGTGTTTACAAAACCCTCTGGATATGCAGCTGCAATAATGACGTCATGAATGATATTGGCTACGTCATTATTATTAAACGTGACGTATATCCACAGAAAAATATTGTGGCGAAGAAGACAATGAGTTTTACCATAACATACTATGAATTAAATGAGCAAAAGTATTTGCTAGCGATTGATTCATTAATTACGGCAGTAAGACGCTTGGTTGAAAATAGTCCCAGTTAGCAGGTGCGCACTTATCGGTCACGTGACCAACTGACGGATAACAAAAAAAAATATACGGCACCCTGTTATCGGGTCAAAATTGTAGAAGGTGACAGGATAAAACTATTTACCAAGCAATCATGTGTTTCATCAAGAAGAAGAAAGCATTTGAAGACATTGTCAGAAAAAGCTTCTTTCCCCACAATGCTTTCTACCCTGTCAAAGACGATCAGTAATGATTTCTACCCATTACCACACAATCCAGAGTTTCAATGACCCTGGATGAGAAGAGTTTTGAAAACATTGTGGGAAAAGGAGAAAATGCTACTAACCGGCATTTTCTCCTTTTCCCACTATGTTTTCTACCCATCCAAAAAATTGTTTCAAGTTTTGAGTCAGATTTATTTTGTCATCTAAAAATGCTTTCAATTTAAACTTGTACAAAATTTTGTCGTTTGGTAGAAATTCAAACGACAATTTCAGGATGTAAGCAACATTTAATCTGGTGTCTGCAAATGTTTTTACTTTGGAAAAGTCAGAATTTGTGTTTTTTAGTAGAGTAAATGTTTCTCTTTCCTGTTCTTGTTCTTGAATCAATGTTTCTTTTCATTTTATTCAAGACAAGCAAAAATACATTGTGGCATAGTCTGAACATTGTGTTAAACATGAATATAAATAGATGTTTGTCCTAGTATAGAATTTAACATAGTGTAAAAGAATTGATGAACACACATGTCTGAGTAATTTGTTGTTATAATTTAATAGTTAAATCCTAGACATGTTATCAGTGTCTAGTTTAGAAGCATTATTCTTGAAAATCAGAAATGTAAAGTGATGATGTTAAATCATTTGTTTTGTAATCTGACCTTTTTAGTAGAATTAATGGAATTTCTTCATTTTTGGCTCAGCTGTTTTCCAAAAGGTCAAGGTTGTGGTCTGCCTAGTTTTCCGATATGCAAAAACTTTAACATTTTCTATTTCTGTCATTACTAAAGATGTTTACTTAAAACTCGGACCAATTGTTAACTGTCAAAAGGGTTACCAACACCAGTATGGTAGGTAATTATCAAAACATGTTTTGACACTTTCATGCTGCTTTTTTGACTTAAAATTTTCACTGAAAACCAATTATTTCTTAAAAGCAACCGCAGCAAAGCATAGGCACCCTCATGCGGTGCTCTTGTTTTTTTATTTAAAAAGAAATTATTTGGTTGTTTGATACAGGTGTAAGTAATTATGTGTGCATGGAATGTATGTTGTGTATAGTAAATTTTAATTGAAGCACTAGGTGTGTAATATTTTACATATATATTTGTGTGTGTATGGTTTTGCATGATGTAAACTATTATAATTAGATATTTCCAAGGGCATGGCTTGTCTATATTTTTAAACTTTTGAAAGAAATGAATATGTGTAAGAGCAATAAGTATGTGTATGAGAAATTATTTCAGAAAAAACAAATACTTGATAGTAAAATTTTGCCAAATTATTTGTTTTGAGTTCTGTATAAGTATTTTAAAAGACAGAGATTCTAGATTTTAGTACATTTTTCTATAAATTGTATGTTTTAGCAACGTGTAAGGTAAAACAAAACAGTACTTACCTTTGATTTTGGTATGATATATGATATTGTACTGAATCTGCAAGAATTCTTTACATTTAATTTGGACAGGCCAAACTCTTGCAATATTATGCTATCCAGTTTTGCTAAGTTTTGAATAGTTTGAAGGAAAAAGAAATGACTATTCGCTATTTTTTGGGAGGAAATTTAAGTAAATAATGAAAATAGGGCATGGTAGGGATTTTGCTTGAAAAATCTTGTTTGTTAGATTTTCAATGCAACATGCAATATTCCCTATAAAATGTTCAGACCAAACAAATCTATATAAATAACTTAGCAAAATCTTGATCATTGTGTTTTTATGACTATAAAATTAATATTGTATTAGGTGTTGGTACAGTGCTAACTGCATGTTTCTTTGTACAGAAAAGGAAAACCAAAAAACACTTTGTAGAAAGTATGGTATTGAAATTAGAAAGGGGAGGTAATTTTTTTGTACAATGATGCTGCACAGCCATATTGCTGCATGAAATTCCATTCTAATTTTGTGTATATTTCTTCTTTATCAGAATGGCTGCTTACATGAGAACAGGCAGTGGGCTGATTTTGGCCAAAATTCTGTATTTCTGCAAGTGGAAAGGTGGAAACAAACTTTATTGTCTGGAGAAATGATTATGATAGGCAAATAATGCTGCAGTTTTAATTTGAACTTTGCTTTTGTCAAAAGTACTGTAGTAAATTAGCACTTAAACTACAAAGTCATTTTATTCTTTACCACAGAACAAAATGTTAGCCTTGTCCAAATTGAAAGCATTTGCATGCAACAAAATAAATGTGACTCAGATATTGAACTTTGTTTTGGGAAGAGTAGAAAAGATTGTTGGGAAAAGAGCATTTTCTCCTTTTTCCCCAATGTTTTCAAAAGGCTTCTTCCTCAGGGTCGTATTAAGTTACGATTGTGTGTTGAAGAATAGAAAAAACTTATGCAAAACTTGATGTGCACACAGTTAATGTTTGCTAACTTGATGTGCACAAAGTTCATGTTTGCCAACTTATTCACATGAACTTGTAATAGCTTACTATAGACCCAAAACATACAGTGTGTATTATTAATGGGGAGTACATACAGATTGTTGCAATCATTTTCTTCTTTTGCAAGAAGCCTTCTTTCTCAGGATCACTGAATGGCAGGATTGAAATAAGTGCTTTTTAACAATCAGTTGAATTGAAAATGATACAAATACAATCAAACTTGCAGAAAGGCAGAATTGTTTGGAATCAAAATTGGCTCAAATACCCATAATGCTAAACCATTATATATTCAGGAAACCCAAACTCATTGCTGTCTTGCAGAGGTCATTCACGTGCATGAGCATTTTTAAAAATTACCCTAAGATGATGGCTGAGTATGGCATGTCACATGACTGATCATGTGATTTTAGTATGCCCTTCACAGTTGGTCTTGTAGGTCATCACCTCAAGTGCTCCTGTCAGATGCTCTATTGTCATGATCAAATTGTGTTGCAATTTTTGTTTGTTTTGCTTTATTTTAGGATTGAACCGGAATAATTTAACCCTTCCGACACCGCCTGTTCCCGGTTCTGTAGGTCCCAGTTCAGATGGCCCTCGACCTATGGCCATTTTTGAGCTTTTAGATTTCATTGTCAATGAGGTATGTTTTGAGAGACACAGCAACAGTTGCACTGTTCACTGTTTAGAGACCTTTCTTCATGTTAATTTAGTTAATGTTATGATTGTTTCTTGATTAGTTATGGCTGTTAATTACATTGAAACAGTTAATCTAAATGCTTGTATAAGCAAGAGATATTGCTGTAGCAATGTTTTCTTTGATGTCCTGTCAAACAGCAAGACAGTAATATGACCGTCCTGATTTTTGCTTTAGCATCCTGTTAAGACCTGAACAAAATGGCTCTGAAATGCAACCTGTACATAGACTGATGCAAAAAACACAAGAGTCATGTGTTGTTGTTAGGGGGTTTTATGCATCTGCAAAAGTTATCAACATAGCATGATTCAGATGTTTCTTAGACAAAATGGATTTTATGGATAAAGATTTGTTTGATGACTTGCTGGGTATAATGGGTCATGGAGATGCACTAAACCCCTATTTCCCAAAGTACAGCTCACATTTATTGTTGTGACATGTTTAAAGGGGCTATTAAGATGATGATTTTTCTTGGCAAACTCCAACAAGTGATCAAGATTAAGTAAAGGGATAATTGGCAAATAACCATCAGTAAAGAAGAAAGACAAATCGAAGAAAAAAATTATTTTCGGTGGTATTCCCCGTATGGGCTACATGGCCTCCTGATGTATTTTAAGATTTTGCAAAAACTTATGGGAATGTCATGTGATCATTAACACAGATGGG
Source organism: Hippopus hippopus (assembly GCA_946811185.2). Taxonomy (NCBI): domain Eukaryota; kingdom Metazoa; phylum Mollusca; class Bivalvia; order Cardiida; family Cardiidae; genus Hippopus; species Hippopus hippopus. Next base: position 46,754,592 of record OX328104.1, on the reverse strand, counting down.
ATTGCAAGGCAATTTCTTCACCCAAGCTCAGAAAAGTATAGTTTGTAGTGGGTAATTTAATTTGCAGCCGAAAAAATCTAACATAGTCCCTTTAAACATAATTGTGACTTGATGCAGAGAAAGGCTACACAAAAAAAACCTAATGGAATTGTGTTGTATTTCAACCAGTTCTGTTGCAGGCATTTCTATTTGAAAGGGTATATAAACATTGTGAGAAAAGGAGAAAATGCTGGCTGAAAGCCAATCAAGGTTGTATGCAGGAATGTTGTTTGCATCGGTCTGTGTATGGTCCATCCATCAATATGTTAACCCTTGGAGTACCAAAAAAGGAATATGTACTATAAGAATTAAAAGCTATCTGGATATTGCTGTTTCAAGGCACTTTTTGTGACACTATTTCACAAATTGGTGACAGTGTAGATTTTGATCAGAGTTTACAATCTGGGTCTGTATTCACCAACCATTCTTAAGGGCATTTCTAGTCTTACTCTCTTATACTTTAAAATTTGAAAGTAACACAACTTTGATTGGCTAAATCAAACGGTTTAGCCAATGAGAGACTGTGTTACATTCTGCCTGTGTTCACCAATCATTCTAAATTGTATGCTAGTCAACTGAGCTCAGTAGCCAGCCAGTGACGTACAGGGCTTGAAACCAGGGTTTGCTGGTTCCAATTCACAGCTCAGCCAATTTCATTTGGAGGATTGATGATAGTCTTTGTAACAGAGTTTATTTTTCTCTCACCACTGATCATTGTTTTGACTGTGGTTGTTTGGGACAGCAGCCAGTAGCTTGGGAAGAGAGTACTGATATAAAAAACTCAAGGAAAGCATGGATAGTTGTACTGGCAGTAACAGAAATAATTTTGAAAACAGCATCAAACACCATACACACCAGATGCATGCTGGTCGTTCTCTAAATTTGAAAAATAACATAATTTCTGATTAGCTAAACCTTTGGCTAAACCATTTGGTTTAGCGTATGAGAAATTCTGATAATTTGAATTGAAGAAAATCATTGAAAATAAAGAGAAAAGTTATTCTATGAGTAGATGGTGAATATGGGCTAAATCTTAATCTACATTGTACACAAAAACAACTTTGTGTCAGATGCCTTTTGGGTTAAGCTAACAGAAATAATGTTCCATCCCTAACCATCATCCTAGAATTCGAAGTCTTGAATGCACTTACAGATTTTGAAAAAGAGGCAGAGATACAATGCAGGCTAATAACAGTTACAAGGCTTGTTTTATCTTGGCACTAATTTAGTCACTTCTAACAAGCATAGTAGTGTTGTAGTTGCTAGCTTTTGGTGTTTTTTTGTGCCAGCCTGAATGGACATTTTGTCGTGTGACTTTTTTCTGTCTCATTGATATAGAAAATTGTTGATGATTTAACCCTTTACCAAATAATTCAATGTTTCAACAACCTTACAGAGGAAGACTGAAAAGCTGTTATCCAGCCTTTTGGCCCGTTTCATACAATATTCATGATAAGGCATAGTAACTCTTTACCAAAGGACAATACATGTATCAGAACTTTTTACCAATGGACAAAATTGTTCTTATCTAATTTTAAAGCGTTTGAAGACTACAATTAAGTTTTGCTAAAATGATGGAATTTGTCTCTGAAAAAGTAAAAAACAACCAGCATTTTCTCAATTTCTCAAACCGTTTTTTTAAAGTATTGTCTCTCAGGAATGTTAAAACTTGAGATTGTTTTGTGAAAGGTTAAGTAGGGGGTCGTAAAAAACATGATTCCCCAAATGCAATTTTAACCTATCACACAATCCTGAGTTTTAATGACACTGATGAAAAAGGCTTTTAAAAAGATAGTGTGAAAAGGGGAAAATACACTTGACACCAGCATTTTCAGAGACAAATCTTATCATTTGAACCACATTTAATTTGTCCTCTGCAAATGCTTTCAATTTGGACAAATCTGAATTATCTTGTTTGGTAAAGTGTTTTCACTTACAGTACCAAACAACAATATGAACTATTTCAATCACGAAAATGAATGGATCAGGGGACAAGAAACACTCAAATATGGAAATTCAAAGAAGTTTTTTTTGCCAGAAACTCTCAAGGTGACAGGCAGAGTAGGATCTGAAGTAGACCACTTGTTCTTTGCATTCTGATCTTGATTTACATCTGCTGCAAATAGCAACAAAGTTTTTGATTGGTTCCCCAAAGATTAATTTCAAAGTTGCTGCATAAAGCAACATAACTTAAACATTTGTGATAGGTTCTCTGAAGGTTAATGTTAAAGCTTTGACAGTTGTTTTCTGTATTTTTTTCTCCTTGATGCTTTAATTCTTGAACTCATTTCATGGACAGCTGAATCCATAAAATATTCAGCTAAGGCCGAAGTATTGCTGATTACATGTCATTTCAGCTTGGTTAGCTTTGGAAAGGTTTCAAATCATGGTAATTCACCCAGATAGGAACGTCAGGTTTCTGCTTAGTCTGTCCATCCATCTGTTGCTCGATTTCTGCCCAAATCTTTATCAACTTGTGGAATTCATCTTTGAAAGGATACATGACATTGTTAGAAATGATAGAAACTAGCATTTTCTTCTTTTCCCACAATGTTTTCAAAAACCTCTTTCCTCAGTATTGTTAAAAGTCATGATTGTGTGGTAAAGGGTTAATTTTGATATGTCAGCTGAAATGCTTTCAATATGATCGAATTCACAGTAAAGTTGTCAGGTGAAAAGTTGGATTTGTAAGCAGAAAATCGTGAGATTGGTTGCAGCTGGCATTGCAAAGCATGTGGTGTCCTGGGGCTGGTCTCTGCTGCGCTCCGTTCTAGTACTGGTGAATCCAGAACAGGCAGTATAAATGCCCCATTTCTGTGATATGACTGAAATACTGTTGAAAGTAGTGTAAGATACCAAAACAACAACTAGACCCTTATCTCCTGAACAAGATGTCAAGACCTCCAGATTTAATTTTAGTTGAGTGCGGCTTTGTCCCATAGACAGTTTCAGTTTGGTGTCCCTGGGATAAACTGTGTTTGTGTCAGTCTGATATGGCAGTAACTTTTTCATGTTAAGATGGATTTTAGTAGGTTTAGGCATGGTGAGGTCTCCTTTAACCCTTTACCAAACAACAAAATTATGGACTTTTTGGACCAAATTCAAAGCATTTGCTGATGGCTAATTACATGTGGATTAAATGCAGAAAATTATCATTTAAAGTACAGAAAACATTGTGGGAAAGGGAGAAGTGCTGGTTACCAACATTTCCCGCAATGTTTTGAAAAGGCCTCTACCTCTGGATTATTAAAACTCAGGATTGTGTGGTAAAGGGGTAAACAAAAATTCTACCTTTTCCAAGACAAAGCCTATCATTAGAGCCACGTCCAGTTTGTTGTATGAAAATTGCTCTCAAATTGGACAGATCTGGAATTCTGTATGGACAGATCTGAAATTTTGTCATCTCATAATGAATTTAGGTCACACTCTGCATTTTTGGTATCAAAATTCTGTCATCTAATAAAGAATTCAAGTCACACTCCACATTATTGGGATAAAAATTCTATCATAGAGAATTTAAGTCACACTCTGCATTCTTGGGATTAAAATTTTGTCATCTCATTAAGAATTCAAGTCACACTCTGCATTCTTGAGATCCAAATTCTATCATGTCATAGAGAATTCAAGTCACACTCTGCATTCTTGAGATCAAAGTTCTGTCATCTTGTAAAGAATTTAAGTCACACTCTGCTTTCTTGGGATCATAATTTTGTCATGTAAAGAATTTAAGTTACACTTTGCATTTTAGGGATCTAAGTACAGCATCAAACACCAGATTTATTTTCTATCAGAAATGATTTCTGTCTCTTTTTAGGTTAATGCTGTTGTTGTTAGTAGGTATTAGTGTAGGTAGTATTGATGTTTGTATTGTGTAAGGTTTTTATGCCACCTATCAATGAAATTCTCAAGATTAGCTATTATATTTTGATCTCTGTTTTTGACTGTTGTGTGGTGACAACTTTAGGTTATGTGTTCTAGTTGCGATAATTCTTCACCTGAATGAAATCCAGCCCTAGTTTTGAAATGGGGTATAAGGGTTGGAACTTGCATTTACTGACTCAAGTTGATTGAAAACTAAGTCAGAAAATCATCTTTACACTGAATAAGAATTTTTTAACCAGCTGTTAGGTTGCATTATTTAAATATATCTAACATGGGATACCTAGCGTCTCCATGTATGTCATATTTTTCAAAGATTGACCTGTCTGCTATCAAGCATCACTATCCTCTACATGATAGATATTGCTATGTGATGTGTAAACTAAAAACTGTGCCTCTAAAAAGTAGCAAATTGAACATGGCTATAAATAATATATCAAGCCTATTTTGTTCCAAACTTCTTGAAAATATAATAATTTCAAATGTGAAAAATGACTTAAAAAAAAAAACCCATTATTTACTGCAAATCTTTGTATACGGTTTTTAAATATAAACATGAGAAAACCAGGTTTTGTGCAGGTTTTTTCACTAACTTCCACTACAATAAAGAAATCCCCACCAGGGCTGTTTCCCAGGCCTATAGAGGCTGTGTTTGTGATGACTGGTGCATAGGTTTAATGCTAGCTAACCATGTACCAGCTAGCTTTATTTTGAATAAACATTACCGGTATTGTTTTATTTCGAAATTCCCTTCTTTGATGCCACCTTGAAAAGTACTCCAGTTCTGTACCCAGAATGCCCCAATGGGGTAGGTACTTATATGAAAAATGCCACCTAGTGGAAGATTATGGATACCTATTTGCTTATTTGGGTTTTTTAAACCTTTAAAACTGTCAGCTGCAAGTCAGCAAGCTACAAGTTATATCTCATCAGCAGGTCAGGCTTTGGTACTTATTACAGAACTAAAGGTTTAAATGTTTTTTATTTGCATGAGGTGAAGAAAGTAACTGGAGGCTTCATTAACTTTCATATGTTACTAATAGTATGGGCGTTTTCAATGCAGAATATGGTATTGTTTATACATTTGGGTCTCTTTAACATTACTAAATATTTTAACCGCTTACCAAAAAATCCTATGTTTTAATGACATTGAGGAATAAACCTTTCTAAAAACATTTTAGGAAAAGGAGAAAATGTTGGTAATGCAGCATTTTCTACTTTTCCCACAAAGTTTTTTATCCTTTCAAAGACATTGCTCACCATTCGAGCAATACCTGATTAACCTTTTACCAAACAATCCCTTGTTTTTACGACCCTGGTGTAGAAGGCTTTTGAAAACATTGTGGGAAAAGAAGAAATTGCTCATTAGAAAAAGTTTTTGAATTGTCGTCTGCAGGTGTTTTCAATTTGGAAGAGTCTAAAATCTGTCGTTTTGGTAAAGGGTTAATTATTAATGTGTCATCTGCAAATGCTTTCAATGTGGACCAGTGTAAAATGGGTGGTTTGGTAGAGTGAAATGGACATTTTAGTTGGTCAAAAATCCCCAGGTATTGCAGTTTTGAAGCTGATTTGTTCAGAACATTTGAGTTGCTTGATGTGATTGAAATAATGTTGAAAACATTAATTCACCAATGAATCAGACCATCTCAATTCATATCAGGCAATTTGAATTAGAAATTAAAGTGCAGGACTGGTTCGTTGCAGTCTGGTCTAGATCTTCAGTCTTTAATATTGCTTGATGTTCAGAATTCATATTATAAAGGCGTGTTTTTGAAGTTGTCTGCTGCAAATTTCCTGTGAAGGAAGTTTAAAGGTAATTTTGTATTTTTTTTGTCACTTTGATTTGGCAAGAATTTCAGACATGTTTTGAAAGATGGATTTTGAAAACATTTTAGAAAAAGGAGAAAATGGTTATCAACATTTTCTCCTTTTCCCACAATGTTTTCTACCATTTCAGAGACCTCAAGCTCATTTATACTAATTTTGAATTTGCCGCCTGCAGATGTTTTGAATTTGAAAGAGTCTGAAATCTGTTGTTTGGGAAAGGTTTAAAGAAATGTGCGAGAAACCATATTTGAATCTAAGGTAAACAGGAAAAATAAGTGGCAAATGGTTAGAGTGATAATGCTTTGATAGCAGAAATTATATATCATTTCAGCCTCCACCCACCTTGCCAAAAGGGAAATTTTCAGATGAATTCATAGACTTTGTGGACAGATGGTAAGTGAACAGTAGTTATCAGCTTGCCTGTTTTCAAAGAAAATGTCAAGGTATTGTCGTAGCCCTAGAGTTGTCATTTTCAAAAACTTTGACAGTATACATTAATATCTCTGTCAGTACTGAAGATATTTACTGTAACTCTTTACCAAACGACAAAATTTTTGACCGGACCAAATTGAAAGCATTTGCAGACAACAAATTAAAAGTTGCTAAAATGATGATTTCTGTCTTTGAGAGGGTAGAAAACATTGTTGGAAAAGGAGAAAATGCTGGTAACCAGCATTTTCTCCTTTTCCCACAATGTTTTGAAAAGCTTTCTCAGGGTTGTTAAAAGTCAGGATTGTGTGGGAAAGGGTTAAACTTAGAAAAGTTTGGTATCAAAAAGGGAGCCCACAGAATAAGGGCAGGTAACCATCAAAGTATTTTTGACACAGTTATGCTTTTTTTTACATTAAGTTTTTAGTGAAAATCAAGCAACTGCAGGAGAGCCTTGGTACCCACATGCGATGCTCTTGTTGATCATAAATATAAACAAAGCTTTATGATTTGCAGCATACTGACTTAACCATAAGAGAGCTAAAAACTACTTACGGCAATTTTGATCAAGATAAAGTTCACACAACATGCAATCTGATCTTGGATCCACTTTGTCTGGTACTTTGTAAAATGTACTGGTTAAACAACCTTGAGTTGCATTGTTTAGGCTGTTTTACCTGGTCTATCAGAGTAATGTAGCACTCTAAAGGTTCTGATCAATGTAGCTTTCTAAAGGTTTACTCTTTCCCACACAATTAAATTCAGATTGGTCCAAATTGAAACATTTGCAGACAACAAATGTTGCTAAAATGATGGTTATTGTGTATGAAAGTGTAGAAACCTTGTTGGAAAAGGTAAAAATGCTAGTTACCAGCATTTTCTTCTTTTCCCACACGGTTTTCATTAGCATTCTTTCTCAAGGTTGTTAAAACTCCGGATCGTTTGGTATAGAGTTAACCCTTTAGCGACTATTAGGGGAAATGCTTTTGAGAACAGTGAGGGAAAAGGAGAACATACTGGTAGCCAGCATTTTCTTCTTTTTTCCCCACAATGTTTTCTACCCTATCAAAGAGAAAATTCATCAGTTGAGCCACATTTAAATTGTCATGTGTGAATGCTTTTAATTTGCACAAGTGTGAAATTTTGTTGTTCGGTAAAAGAGTAAAGTCTTAATAAGACCACAAAATTTGTGTAAATGTATATAGTTACAGTTGTGATGTGAACTCCTTCCATAGTTTTGCTGTCTGTGCTTTGAACTTGGCACAACCTTTAACAGTGAAATGTAGATACACAATTTTTATAAGTGTACCTTTCAGTATGAGGAATTATCTCCCCTTTTTGAACAACTGTCTTGTCTATTAAACACGTAAGGCGTTAACTCTTTACCACAACAAAATTTTACACTAGTCCAAATCAAAGGCATTTGCAGTTGACAAATCTAATGTGGCTCAAATGATGTAAGTTGCCTTTGATAGGATAGAAACATTGTGGGAAAAGGAGAAAATGCTGGTTAACTGCATTTTCTCCGTTTCCCATAATGCTTTCAAATACCCTCTTCTTCAGGGTTGTTAAAACTTGGGGTTGTGTAGTACAGGGTTAAGTCAACATCTGTTAGAGTATTACGTAGTTTACTTATATCATGTAAGATTTAACCCTTTACCACATGACAGAGTTGTAGACTTACCCAGATTCAAAGCATTTGCAGATGATGAATTAATGTATTTGAAATAATGGAATTTTTATACAAAAGATTAGAAATATTGTGGGAAAAGAAGGTCACCAGCATTTTCTTCTTTTCCAGTGTTTTGAAAAGCTTTCTAAAGTTCATTAAAACTAAGCATTGTGTGGTAAAAAGTTAATATGCATTATAACATTTATTATGATGTTTCTCATATTGTTACATGAACTTTTTTTTTTTTCAGTTTAAAAAAGAATCCATCAGAAAGGGCTGATCTTCATTCATTAATGGTAAAATTGTTTTCTTTTTTAACACTTTACCATACAATCCCAGGTTTTGATGACCCTGAGATGTAGGACTTTTGAAAACATGGGGAGAAAAGAAGAAAATGCTGGTAACCAGCATTTTCTTCTTTTCCCACAATGTTTTCAAGACTATCAGATACAAAACCCATCATTTAGGCCATATAAATTTTGTCAATTGCAAGTTCTTTCAAATTGGACTTGTCTAAAATATTGTTGTTTGGTAAAGAGTTAGGGATATATTTTCCCTCATTGAGCCAAGGAATGGCATGATTTATTTGTTGTGGTCCTGTTAGGTGCAATATTTGCTGCAACCTTGTCATATATCTTCGGAACTTGAAATTTTGATGGAAAAGTGAAATACAGCGCTTTTACCAAATTCATTACCACACAACCCCGACAGCTTTGGTCTTATCACGGGTTAGTGCACCTATGCATGTGTTTCCTGGCTTTCTCACGCCAGCACTGAAACAACTTCCTTTCTAAGCCTCTGAATACTTTCCTCACATGCAACAGGGGTGAGAGGCAGAAAATCACGGTAAAGAAAGTTTGTAAGTGCTTTTAGTTTGGGCAGTTCTGTAAAACTTTGTCATTCTGTATAGAGTCAACCCCATAACCCTTTACCAAACAATCCCTGGATTTTACGACCCTGAGATAGAAGCCTTTTGAAAACATTGTTGGAAAAGGAGAAAATACTGATAACCAGCATTTTCTCCTTTTCCTACAATGTTTTCTACCATGCTGGAAACAAATTTCAATTTTTGAGTTACGTATATTTTGTCGTCTATAAGTGCTTTCAGTTTGGACCAGTCTAAAATTTTGTCGTTTGGTAAAGAGTTAATACACAATCCCAACTTTTAATGACCCTGAGAAAGAAAGCTTTCGAAAACATTGTGGGAAAAGGAGAAAATGCTGATAACTAGCATTTTTTAGAATCCTTTTCCCACAATGATTTCTACCCTTCAGCAACACAAATTTCAATTTCTGTGTCAAGTTTATTTTGTTGTCAGCAAATACTTTCAACTTGGACTAGTGTAAAATTGGTTGTTTCGTACAGAGTTCAACACACTGTACAAAGATACAATTTATTTTGCAGAGTCATGCATTTGTGAAAAATTCAGAAAATGCCGATGTGGACATGGGCAAATGGGTGAAGTTAGTGATGGGTATTCAGAGCTGAGATGGAGGCACATTCCACAATCAGGACAGTAGTGACTCTAAATACAGAACAACTAGTTACAAATATCAGTTACAACATGCTGCATTCTGCATGAAAGTGGACAAAGCTCATAGCAAATGAGGGCATACATCATTGTAAAAATGAATTTTTGTAGCATATTTAACAATAAATATACTAATTTTATTTGGTATTTTTCCACTACCACACATTCTCATGTTGTCATAACCTTGAGAAGGAAGGCTTTTGAAAACATTGTGGGAAAGAAAGAGAAAATGCTGGTTACCAGCATTTTCTCTTTTTTTCCAACATTGTTTTTCACCCTTTCAAAGAGGAATCCCATCAATTAAAGCACATTTAATTTGTTGTCTGAAAATTCTTTCATTAAGAGCTGGTCTAAAATTTTGTTGCATGGTAGAGTTAAATTTTCTCCATTACATTACTAGCATTTTGAAAGGAATTAACTATGACAGCGTTGCATCTAGAGCGCGGCCTTGCGGGATTGCCGCAAATTTTTGTGATTGCCCCCCTATTTTCCAATTTTCTGCGGGCAAATCCCGCAAAAATGAGTCTGAATATCATTTAACAAAGTCTTCATTTCATAGTCTATCCCTAATAAAACGAGGATAATTCAAACAAAAAAAATCTAACGAGGGCAATAAAAACTATCAATTAAAAAAGTTTGACCTGTCATTCTACTGAAATACTCTGGTGATCTGGTGATCGGAATCGGCCGATTTGTTACGAGTGGATCCCTCTTCGATGACCCCTATTTACCATATATAGATAACATGTATTCCAAATATGGTTAAGATTAATACAGAAAGCCTGCGAAAGAATGATGTCATGAGCACGAGCTCTACATTCCGATGACTTGCCTACGTGATTCCTATCTGTGAGGTCATTTGGCTGTCTGTTCCCCTTGGTTTTTCAAATAGAATAATCCAAAGCGATCTTTATTCGCAATTTTCGGGCATTTTATTTCTGAGATAAATATCTACATATGGGTAATACCATTTTTACAATGTGAGTTCCGATAGAAATTTAATTGTCGAGCCAGATGTTACAGTTCGATACTGTGAAAAATGGCGACTTTGTTGCATTATTTCACCATGATTGCTAAGAGGAAATCGCCAGAAAACGGAAATGACTCTAGCGATTCTTGTATTAGCAATGATGTGGAGACTCCAGTCGCAAAAGGTAGAGACCTGCTTTTATCATTATGGAGCCCTGGAAGGCAAATCAGCCGTGGCTTGAAGTTGACTCTAATATTTTGTGCTTGGTGTATTAGGGAGTAAAAAGTACAACTCTTTCACTATTGGATGTGGTAACTTCAGAACATTGGATAGGCATGTGACATTGTCTCCCCACAAATAAGCCGTGCATTACATAACTTTACGTACCGATATGGAGACTTCAACCAAAAACGTTATAAACAATAAGAAGCGCTAACTCGTGCCTTTCAGACAACATTGGCTAGGTATGTCTTAATCTTAACAGAACTTTGAACTTTGGAACAAACATTTTGTCATTGTATTTCACTGAGTCAAATATGTCTTTCATTATAGAAGCTAGATCTAGATTTATTATTTTTGTCAAATATCACAGTGACTTTCAAAATACTTTAGTAAATCTACAGAGTATATTATAGATGTAAGGTGAAATATAATGCTAAAACAAGACTATAGTAGATTTAAATCTATAGAAATTACCAAGTGATTGAATTGTGTTACTCTCATGCACTTGATTTGGCAGTAAATTTCCAACGAAGACTTTTGTAACTATGGATACAGAATAATCAAGTGGATATGTAATTCTTTAAAGGGTAACGTATATGCATTGTGTATAAATTGATGTAGATCTATATCTAGTATAAACAGTCTCAAAGCACATAAAATAGTCTTGATATGCATCCCCCCAAATTATGTTCATTGCCCCCCAAATTCAGAAATTATGGGGGGGGCAATTCCCCCCAAATTGCCAATTTCTAGATGCATCCCTGCTATAAGGGATCACTCTCCAGTTATACCTTCTTGTTAATTTTAAGACTAGCCATATGATTTGCAAGACAGCATGTCTCAACGAATCTGATTGCTAGTTATAGAACTTGACCTTTTTCCACACAATCCTGAGTTTTGATAACCCTGATGAAGAGGGCTTTTGAAAACATTGTAGGAAAGGGAGAAAATGCTGGAAACCAGCATTTTCTCCTTTTCCCACATTGTTGTCAAAAGTCTTCTCTTGCTTAGTCATTAAAACTTGGGAATATGTCGTAAAGAGTTAATACAATTTTAATGTCATTGGAATGGGGGGGGGGGACATTGTGGGAAATAGAGAAGTTGCTACCAATATCTCTATATCTCTCAAGCAACAGTGAAAGGTGCATCTCATAATGTCCACAAACAGTTACCAAGCAACCCCAAATCCAGAGCTGCAGAGCTTTTGAAAGCTTTTGGTAAACAGCATTTTCTACTTTTCCTACAATGTTTTCAGGCCATTAATATACAAACTAATATAATTCGAACCATGTTGGTTTTGTCAACTATAACTGCTTTCAAATCAGACAATTGATGCCAGGTATAGAGTTAACAGATAGAATATTGGAATGTTTTGTGTTTAGACAAATTGAGCTAGTCAAAATTGTATAACTAATCATATTTACAATTTAAGTATTTCTGATCCTGTAATCTGATTGGTTAGACAACACATGTCAAACAATCAGGTTGGTTTTGAACTTTGAATTCAGTTGATATTATTCATGACATGATAAAATTTATGATGCTATCATATTTTATAAAAGTTATATTACTTGTTAGTGCTTGTATCTTTAGTCTATTCAGAACATAATATTATTCAGTGAGAGAAAAGGTGAAGTGAGTTTACAGTGTTATTTAACTCTTTTCCAAATGGCAAAATTCTCGACAGGTCCAAATTGAAAGGGTTTACAGACGACAAATCAAAGGTTGCCCAAATGACAAAATTTGCCCTTGGTATGGTAGAAAACATTGTGTGAAAAGGAGAAAATGCTGGTTACCAGCATTTTCTCCTTTTCCCACAATGTTTTCAAAAGTCTTCTTTCCCAGGGTGGTTAAAACACAGGATGGAGTGGTAAAGGGGTTAACTTGTGAAAGGACATGATTACTAAAGAAAACCAGGACAGATCTTTATAAAATGGACAGAAATTGTTAATTCCTGGACAGTTTCACTGGTTGGAACTATAGGCTTGCCCACTGTCTGTCAGTCTATGAGGAGGGATTTTTGAAATATCCTGAACTCTTTCAGTACAAAATCACCTCTTTTGACAGCTGAAGATGCAATCCACTAAAATCTGCTTAGACAAGCAGATGGTATAATAGATCCAAGATCAGATTGCACATTCTGTGCATTCTGATCTTTACTAATGGCATCCGCAAAGTTCTGAATGTTTGTCTACAGTGCTAGGAGAGTTAAAATGGTGGAATAATCAAAATAGCTGTTTATTTATTATATGGGCGCAAGTTGAAGACATTGTGGCAAATGAAGAAATCATGTGCAATTTTATCCTTTTGTCACAATGTTTTCAAAAAATAGCTTCGAGAAAAAAATAAATATCTTAGTGAGAAAAGGGTTGATACATAAAGGATCTTGTGTTACTAAAAACCTGTTTTGCTTTTTTGCCTTAACTCTTTACCAAACAACAAAATTTAGACTTGTCAAAATGAAAAAAATTGTCAGAACACATATTAAAAATGGATCAAATGATGTGCTCTTTCCTTAAAATGGTTGAAAACATTGTGGGAAAAGGAGAAAATGCTGGTTACCAGCATTTTCTCCTTTTTCCCACAATGTTTTCAAAAGCTATCTTCCTCAAGGTTGTTAAAACTTGGGGGAAAACGTTGTGGTAAAGGGTTAATTTTGTTCTCTAACTTATTTTTTCTACTATTTAGATATTGTAAGTTTTTTTTTTCTTCTCTAGCTCTTGTTTGTACATGATGCACTGTGCTGCTGCTGCTTTACTGTTTATTTGTGATCAAATGTTGCTTTAAAATTATAGATTATAAACAAAAAGTGATTTTGAGTAATTGTTGATATTTAAATTTTTTGAAGTATGATGGATTTCTGGACATGTCCAAAGTCAAAGCATGTGCTGGAAATAAATAGAAAATAATAAAAAAAAAATTTATATGGAGCATTGTCTTTTAAAGGGTAGAAAAGTTTGTAGGAATAGAAAAAATTACTAGTTACAAGCATTTTTTTCTTTTTCTTTAATGTATTCAAAAGCCCTTTTTTCCAACAAAAAAAGAGGTCGTTAATACACAGGATTGTTATACAGTCAAAATTTTGTTAACCCTTTACCAAACTATCTTAAATTTGGTGTCAGTAAATGATTTAACTTAATGTGGCAACCAGCATTTCTTTTGCCAATAATGTCTTCTAACCTTTCAAAGACAAACCAAAACCATTTGCTGTTATCAGATTGTAAAATATAAGCAGTCATCCAAGATACAAATCAAAGCAAAAAGGTTGGATGCTTGTTTAACCCTTTACCGAACAACAGAGTTTGGGACTTGGTCAGTTTCAAAGCACTGGCAGATGATGAAATATACGTTGCTCGAAATTGGAATTTGCCTTTGAAACGGTAGGGTAGAAAACAGTGGGAAAGGGACCCTCAATGTTTTCAAGTATTTTTCGCAAGGGTTGTTTGGTAAATGGTTAATGAAAGTTACTTTGAAACATAGCCTTTCTTCAAAAGCCATTTCCTTCAGTCTTTTAACCCCTTACCACACAATCCCGGGATTTAACAATCCCCAAGGAAAAGGACTTTCAAATACATCGGGTCAATAGGAGGAAATGCTGGTAACATTAATTTCTCCTTTTCCCACAGTGGTTTTATTGTTTTTGACAAATTTCCTAACTTGTGCAACATTCAGTTTGTTGTCTGCAAATGCTTTCAATTTGGACCTGTCTAAGATTTTGTTGTCTGATAAAGAGTTAAATTTGGGAACATCGGAAAGGGTTTAAAGGCTTGGAAGGAATGAGATATAGCTACAATTATGGCGCATGAATGTATTGTATGAATCAAAGTTCAGGCTCGATCATCCTATGAGAAGGGAGATAAATCTGTAAATATATAAAAGTGCAAGTGCTAGATGACCTGTCCTGTCTGCATTTCAGTGTATACTTACGTCCTGTCATGTTGGAAGGTCATAAAAGTCTTGTTTTCTATCTGAACATTGATAACGTTTTTACTATAATTAATATTATTAATATTATCATTATTATTTCAATTATCATTATTATTATCATCATCAGTGAAACTGGTATGGATAAATTTGCTTTGACAATGAAAGTTTTTCTTAGACATATTAAATTTCATCCCTTTACCAAATATTTCAGAATTTATCACTGTCTTGCAGATGGCTTTTGTAAATACTCGGAAAAGGAGAAAATGCTGGTAATCAGCATTTTCTCCTATTTCAACAATATTTACTACTCTTTCAAAGACAAGTTTCAACATTTGAACTGCAATAGTATGTGTGTGTGGAGAAAAATATAGTGAAGAATTAGAAACATTTGAAAACACTGACACATCCAGGGATTGCTCAATGGGAGCTATTCCCTTTTTGACAAGCTGTTTTTCTGCACACCTTAAAAGCCTTCCGTTAATCTCTGGAGTAAGGGATTAACCTTTATCACACAGTCCCGAGTTTAAACAACCCTGATGGAGAAGACTTTTGAAAACATTGTTGGAAAAGGAGAAAATGCTGGTAACAGCATTTTCTTCTCTTCCCACAATATTTACTGACCTTTAAGACACAAATTCCATTATTTGAATCATTGATTTGTTCCCTACAAATGCTTTTAACTAGGACCAGTCTGAAATTCTGTCATATGTTGGAGGATTAAAAAAAGATGCCCGGCAAAAGGAACCATTTTGATGTGCAGATAAAGTTTGGGAAAAGAAATCATTTTGAGGAATTGTGAGTTTAGCTATGACTTGACGTCCTAGCCCTTCACCACACAATGTGGAGTTTAAATGACCCTGCAGGAGAAGGCTGGTAACCAACATTTTCTTCTTTTCCAACAATGTTTTCTTTTATATTAAAGAAAATTCTGATCATTTTGTAACACTTTCAAATTTGTGGTCAGCAGAAGCTTTCTATGTCCGAATGTCTATAATTTGTTGTTTGGTAAAGAGTTACTGGATGGTTACACTTGAGGTACGAAGCTTTTGAAAACATTGTTGGAAAAGGAAGAAATGTTGGTAACCAGCATTTTCTTCCTTTTCCAACAATGTTTTCATCCCTTTCAAAGTCAAATCTCATTACATGTGGCATATTTGTGTCTGCAAATCCTTTGGATTTTAATAAGTTAAAATTTTTTCATGTCAAAAAAGAGTCTTCAGATGAAGCTTTAAAAAAAAAAAAAAAGTAAGAAGTTGCTGGTAACATAACAAAATTTCCTTATTCCACAATTGCCTCTATTCAATCAGAGAATTTCAGCTGATGGGTACATGTATTAACTCTTAACCAAATGACAAAATATTAGACTTGTTCAAATTGGAAGCATTTTCAGATGACAAGATAAACGTGACTCAAAAACTGAATTTTTTGGGGGATGGTAGAAAACATTGTGGGAAAAGGAAAATTACCAGCATTTTCTCTTTTCCCTACGATGTTTACAAAGGCTTTCTTTCTTAGGGTCGTTAGTTGTGTGGTAAATGGTTACTGACAAATTATCATTTGCAGATGTATTCAAAGCCTCACTGGATCCACAAGATTTTTCGTAGAAGTTTCCTTTGGGAAAGACATTTCAGAGCCCTAGCCTAGTTCTGGTGAAACCCAGGACATACATATGTGAGCTTTCTCCGTGATATGACTGAAATAATGTTGAAAGTGGTGTAAAATACCATTCAATGAGATGTGTTCAGTTTGGAATTTGGATTTGTCTATGATTTGTTGTTTTGGAAAGGTTTGATTGTCATGTATACATGTTGATTCAGTATGAATGTTTTCAGATATAAAGTGTGATTTCAACTTATTTTCTCTGTATAAAAAATATCATTTAATAAAATATGCATTTGTAATTAATCTCCTTTGTGTGGATTTTTCGCTTACTCACAGTATTAACTAGCATTTTCTTCTTTCCCAAATTGTTTTCATGAGCCTCCTTCCTCAGGGGTGCTTAAACACAGAATTGTTTGATAAAGACTGAAACCTTTCAAGCTTTTGAAGAAAATGTTGGCAACCGGCATTTTCTCCTTTTCCCACAATGTTTTCTACCCTTTTTATCCTTTCAAAGACAAATCCTATTAGCCATACTTGAATTGTCAACTTCACATTACTTTCAATTTGAACAGTTTCCTGGTATTTCTAAACTTTTAGGTCCAGAAATTACCAGTGTAACTGACAAAGCTGAATTGTGAGAGAATTTTCAGTTGTTCTGTTCAGAACTTCTCACATTATGTCTGACAGCTCCATACTGCATTTTCAGTGCATTATGACATGTGATTGAGCCCAGTTCCTCATTCAGTAACATACAAGGCTTGTAACCAAGGGGTCCTAGAAATGAAAATCCAAGTTTGGCCAACAATCACTCTTGTTTTCTCACAAACTTAGCTCTCTGTCACCTGATATATATGTCAAGGTATCCATCCACAACATGAAAATCCAGCACCCAGTGATTTGTCTTTTTTTTTTTGCAGCTCATCTGAGCTGATGTGCTCAAGGTGAGCTTTTGTCATCATGCTGTGCATGTCCGAGATTTTTAAATATTTTCCATATTTTTTCCGTTGCCATGGTAACCAGAGGTTTTACTGGAATGGAATTCTTTGATGAAATGCTGAATAGGACCATGGCAGGATCATTTCTGTGAAGTCGAAACTGGATGGGTAGCTTCAGAGAAGCGGATGTTTCATATAAAAGCTTAACCCTTTACTGCACAATGCCGACTTTCAATGACCCTGATTAAGAAGCCTTTTGAAAAACATTGTGGGTAAAGCAGAAAATGCTAGTAACCAGCATTTTTTCCTTTTCTTACAATGTTTTCTCCCCTATCCAAGAACAATTGCACTATTTGAGCCACACTGAAATTGTCATTTGCAAATGCTTTCAATTTGGACAAGGCTAAAATTTTGTCATCTGGTAAAGGGTTAACCCATTACCACACAATCCCTACTTTTGACGACCCTAAGAAAGAAGCCTTTAGAAAACATTGTGGGAAAAGGAGAAAATGCTGGTAACCAGCATTTTCTCCTTTTCCCACAATGTTTTCTACCCTTCACAAAACAAATTTCAAATTTTCAGTCACTTTTATTTTGTCGTCTGCAAATGCTTTCGATTTGGACAAACCTAAAATTTTGTCGTTTGGTAATGAGTTAAGGATACACGTGCGCACACACACACATGCACAACAGACACAGGGCCATGACATAAGCTAGCTGGCTTTTAGCCAGTGGAGCCAACTAGTTGCCAGCAGCCTTAGATCGGATACCCCTTAGAGCACCAATCAAACATTTTCAGTCTAGAATGCAGACCTAAATAATAGCTATTTCAAGGTTGCTCTTGTCTACAATGTCACAACAAGGGCCACAGTGTAGATCTAAGATCAGACTGCATGTTTTGTGCCGTCTGATCTTGATCTACATTTGCGTCAAAGGCAACTGATGTCATGAATGGGGCTTTAAGTCATAAAATATCTTCAACTATGAGCAGAAAAGAAAGCTATGCGTGTAGAAAAGTAAGATATGGGAAGTACAGGTTTATAGCACTGAATATGGTGCACTGTTGTATTTCTTCATGTTTCCTGCCAAGCCCCTGTAGCTCAGTCAGTAGCATAGAGGACATGAGAACAGGGGGGTCGCTGGTTCGATTCCCACTCGGCCAATTATCTTTCGGAGGATTGATAATAGTCACTATGATGGCATTCATTCCTCTCTCACCGCTGACCACTGTTTCAACAATAGTTGTGTGGGAAAGCAGCCATTAGCTTGGAAAGGATATTGTGCTCAGTATTGGAAAAAAAGTCCAGGAAAGCATGGATAGGTGCACTGGCCACCACGATATAATGATAAAAGGTGTACCAATCAGTCAATCAATCAATCAATTCTTCATGTATTCTAATAGAGGGACCGGGATAAAGAAAGAGATCCAGTATTTCCAACTATTATGCTTTAATAAATATACAGTTACATGATTCTTTGTCTCTCTGTCAAAAAAACACATTTGAATATCAAACTATTGAAAACATTCTGGTGGTAGAAACTTATCTCTGTATTTCCACCAATATTAACAGACTGCATATTGCACATCCAGTTAAATGAAAATATCTATAATCACACAAAAGAGTTTCTTTGAAATTCTTCATCATTTTTTTGGCCTACACCTTCTTCAGGATGTTTACAGAATTGTGTTTACTTACACTTGGTTGAAAAAAAGATGGCTTCCAATGCTTCACTTTTTACCCTTTTCCAGAAAGAACGATTTTGGACTTGTTTAATATGAGAGCATTTGCTGACAACATATTCAACATGGATGAAATTTCTCTGTTAAAGATTAACTCTTTACCAAATGACAACATTTTAGACTTGTCCAAGTCCAAAGCATTTGCAGATGACAAAATAACCGTGACTCAAAAATTGAAACTTGACTTAAGAAGAGTAGAAAACACTGTGGGGGAAAAAGAGTCAAGAGGACCATGATGGTCCTATATCGCTCACCTGAGTACTAAGCAGTAAAGGTCTACAATGAAGATAAATACCATATATCGAGGTTCAAGGCCAAATGATAATGAAACAAGAGAGGCAAATTGTCGCAAGATATGCCCGTCCCATTGCCAGTTGTCAAGGAGGTATAATAATCGCAAAGGGCAGGTAATGCAACAAACATGTTTACCAAGTCTCAAGTCAATTTGACTTGAGACTTCAAAGTTCCGTTCCGGACAAGCAAGAAATACTGTAAAAATGAAGATCAAAGTGGAATTACTCAAAATCCTCGCTAGGTACAGTTATTGTTCTTGCGCACTGTACTCGGTAATATTGCAACAAACATGCATACCAAGTTTGAAATCATTCTGACTTGAGATGACAAAGTTATATTCCAGACAAGCACTAAATGCTGTAAAAATGATGATCAAAGGGAAATAACTCAAAGACAGCAAGACGTAGAGTTACAATTCTTGTGCACTGCACTTCCAAATATTGCAACAAATAAGCATACCATATTTCAAGTCATTCCTACTTAAGATGGCAAAGTTTTGCTCCGGACAAGCAAGAAATGCTATAAAAATGAAGGTCAAAGGGGGAATAACTCAAAATTCGTGAAGAGTTATGGTTCTTGTGCACTGCACTCCGTAATTTTTCAACAATCATGCATACCAAATTTGAAGATGTTCAGGCTAGAGATGACAAAGTTATATTCCCGACAAGCAGAAAATGTTGTAAAAATGACGATCAAAGGGAAATAACTCATAGACAGTATGAGGTAGAGTTATGGTTCTTTCACACAGCACTCCGTATTATTGCAACAAACACAAATGCCAAGTTTCAAGTCAATCCGGACAAAAAACTATTCTTAAGAACTTTCCAATTCAAGGGCAAATAACTCCAGTCATTCTGGTCCAATTAGACCAATAATCGAACTCATCCGAGATCTTATGATCATATATATTTTTACCAAGTTTGGTGCTGATTGGTTGATATTTGTAGATGCTAGAGTGTAAACAAAGTCAAATATAGCAATTTTTCTAATTCAAGGGCAAATAACTCCAGTTGTTCTCGTCCGATTACATCCATAATCCAACTCATCCGAGATCTTATGGTCATATATATTTTTACCAAGTTTGGTGCTGATTGGTTGATATTTGTAGATGCTAGAGTGAAAACAAAGTCAAATATAGCAATTTTTTTATTCAAGGGCAAATAACTCCAGTTGTTCTGGTCCGATTAGACCTATAATCCAACTCATCCGAGATCTTATGGTCATATATATTTTGACCACGTTTGGTGCTGATTGGTTAATATTTGTAGATGCTAGAGTGTAAACAAAGAAATGTGAATGGATGGACGGACGGACGACGGATGGACGGTGAGTGATCACAATAGCTCATCCTGAGCACTTTGTGCTCAGGTGAGCTAAAAATGCTGGTTACCAGCATTTTCTCCTTTTCCCACAATGTTTTCAGAAGGCTTCTTGCTCTTGGTTGTAAAAACCAGGGATTGTTTGGTAAAGGGTTAAGAAAACATTGTGGGAAAAGGAGAAAATGCTGCTTGTCAGCATTTTCTCCTTTTCCCATAGTAATTTTTAAGGTCTTCTCTGCCAGGGTTGTCAAAACTCGGGATTGTGTAGTAAAGGGTTAATACTGAGAGAATATAATGTTGAAGTAACTTTCCTCGTGCCTGTATGTGCCTCAAGCTGCTTGAGAAAATTTGTTATTGTGGGAAGCAAACATAAGCACCAGGAAAGTTACTGTACTACAGATACATTCCTTTTATCATATACCTACAATTTTTGATAACAAAATATTGGAATTACGGACAATTTTATGCAAAAATCATCAGACATTCTTTGTTACTGATTTAGAACGTAAATTTTTTTTTTATGGATGGTGAATGAGTATTCAAGCATCACATTTTGCCCAGTCAAATCAGTGCAGTTATCAACCTGAATAAGCTTTCAGTACAAAATCACACCTAAAAACCATAAATATTATATCACAAGCTGAATGAGGCGCACCTTGTATTAAAGTTATCCCACCTTTCATTTAACCCTTTTCCAAACAATGACATATCTGAACAAAACTTGATGAAAAATACTTTCAAAAACATAGTGGGGAAAAGAGAAAGTGCTGGTCACCAACATTTTTCTCATTTTCAGACAATGATTTCTTCTCTTTCAAAGACAAGTTCAATCATTTGAGACATGTATAAACTGTCATCTGTGAATGCTTTGACTCTTTACCACACACACACACACACAAATCAGACTTGTCAAAATTTAAAGTGTTTACTGATCACAAATTAAATGTGGCTAAATTTTATTATGATGGGATTTGTCTTTAACAGGCTGGATAACATTGTGAGAAACATAGAGTGCTGGTTACCAGCATTTTATCCTTTTCTCACCATATATTTAAAAGCCTTCTTCCCAAGGATTGTTAAAACCTAGCCTGGTTTTGCAATAAACCTTAAGTCTCTAATTTTGCTCAAATCCACTAATGGACTCGGTCTCTCACTTAAGTTGAGTTGGTTATTAGAGATGTATTTCACTAACATTAACTGAGTTTACTAACGCTCTCAAGTCTTGAGCTGACATGTTCCAAGCTCAACTCAGCCAAAAAATGGACGTAAGTCTGTTAATGATGTTATGTTCATTTATTTTGCAGAATTGAGTCTGCAACATTGCGTCAACCCAAAATTTGAGAAAAATACTAAAGTTTGTGAATGTTACTGAAACTTGTCTCAAATAATAAACATAACTTGAGTCAGAAAATGCGTCTGTCAGCAGATTTGAGCAAATTAAGAGACTTTAAGTTTTTTCCTGAAACTCAGCGGTGAAATTGTTTTGTAAAGGGTTAAAGAAATTCTAAAATTTCTGCATCTGGTAAAAGTAGTTTTCAATGCCCCATTATCCAAAATCGTTACTGATGCATTGGTCCACAAGTTCTCTCAGATTGGGATTTTCAAGAGCGGCTGCTATCCTTTCTTTGTCATTGATCTGTTTATTCACTGGAAATATAATATATAAATAAAGGAGCCATACTCTGGCAAAATGGTATTTAATGCATCTCCATGATGCATGATACCAAGCAAGTCATCACATAATTATGGATCCATAAAATTCATTTGTCTAACGACCAACAGAATCATGAGGTAGACTGGTTCTTTGATATGCACAAAAGCCAAGAGTGTCTGACCTGGGTCAATACTTTTTATTAATGCAGTAAGATCTCTTTTCACAGAGCATGGCTCATGTTATTTGTTGAAAATCGGAAAGATCAAGTGTTTAACTCAAAACAAACCGATTATTTTAAACAAAGTCACTTCCTAGTATGAGTAATGCAACAAAATATCAACAGGGATGTAAAATTATTTTTTGGTCTACTCGCCCAGCAGGGCCAGTAGGTGTAATAGGTTACTCGCCCTGCAGAGTTTTCCACTCACCCTTTTTTTTGTGAAATATTCCTCTAACAGACTTGAAAGTCATGTGATTGATTCTACTTACACGTAATTTTGATCTTAAAAAATGTCAAGAAATGTTATCATGTCTGATTTTTAGCTTTTTATTCAACTGCCTGTTCATTATCATCATGGAAAGAGAGGAATATTATTTTCTAAAGGTAAACGGATGGTGTTCCCTACATGCTACTCAAAATAGGTATCTGCACCATCATATTTTCTGATCAAATGACTTAATGTTCGAGGACAAAATCAACCTAATTTGTTTACATAATTTATTATCTTCTTACATGCATAACCTTCTTTAAATGCATCTGTAGTGATTCAATCAATTTAATGGAAAATAGGTCATGCCACTTCTTCAGAATATTTTTAGACAACCTCTGAACCAGTTTGGAATTCCCTCAGCTATTCTCGCAAAAAGAAATAAATACTGAAGTGCAGACAGCTGGATTTACCCCGAGTCATCGCGAGGTCATTGCTAAATACCCAGTATGTAATGCAGAAACAAAGCGTGGCTTTTAGAAATTATGGGCATCGACTAAATGTAGTATGTGATACCTGATTGGTTCCCTGTAGAGATTTGATGTATATTGGGTGTGGCGAAATTGACATCATATTGTGTGTATGCATGTAATGGTTACTAAATAGACAAAACTTCAAATAACTGATGTAAAGTTCCGTTTGATTAGCAGTTCTGCAAATGAAATTTTGCCAAATTTTACTTACTTAAAGTGCATGTAATATGTCAGAAAATGCACTCGCCCAGTTGGGCGAGTCAGGTCTTTCTTGTACTTGCCCGAAGTCAAAGATCACTCACCAATGCGAGCGGGCGAGTGGAATTTTACATCCCTATATCAAGGCATAAAGAATTATATTTTCTTTTTAAATACTGTAAACGTGGATATATACGTGTGTCGAAAAATTGCGAATTACAGATTACGGATATTTTGCGTTGGGAAATGTTTGCGAATAAGAGACACTTGCTATTTGTTGGTATACTTGTGGTTAAATATGTGAACAAAAAAGTTTGCAAATTTTTCAAATTCACGAAATCGCAAAAATATCCACCTCCCAAACATTTCCACTTACACAGTAATATAAAAATCCTTGTTTTACAGAAACAATGGCTTGTAAAGACCAATTTGTTCATTTTCTAAACATGATTTCAAAATCTATCAGGGGTGTAGGAACCCATCCTACTTTGGCAACTGGTTAAAAGTGGTGGCTACTCAATAAGAGGTATAGCTTTGTGAAGGTACTTTTCTGAAGCTTCCTATCTCCTTACCAGTATACCAGATGAATCGACAGCTTTGTCCATATTCTAAGCATTTGCTGACAACAAATTAAATGTGGTTTAACCAGTAAGATTTGTTTATGTAAGGATAAAAAACATTATGGAAAAAAAGAGAAAATGTTGGTGCCTTCATTTTCTTCTCAACTCAGAATATTTTAAAAAGCCTTATCCCACAGGGTCATAAAACATGCCACTGTTTACTGTGGGTTCACCTGGTACACTGCATATATTTCATGATGATGACAATTCATCTTTTGAAAGATAAAGACAACAATGAGGTAAAAGAAGAAGCAATGACACATTTTTCCTCAATGTTTTCAAACACAATCTAGTGCTGGTTTGTAAGAACTCATACTTGAGTATCAATGGTAACTGAATGAAAATTACCTACCTTCATCCGCAGTCTCATGTGTGCCATCCTTAACAAATATATCAAGCTGAAAAGAAAAAATGTAAGGATCATAAACCTTTTACCCAACAATCCTGAGATCTAACAAACCCTGACATGGAATTTCTTTGTGAAAACATTATGGAAAAAAGAGAGAATGCTGGTAACCAACATTTTCTCTTTTTCCCATAATGTTTTCAAAGGCTAGAAAAGACAATTTTCATCCTTTGAGTGGCAAATTTTTTGCTGTCTGTAAATTTTTACAATTTTAATGAACCTAAAATTTTGTAATCTTGTAAAGGTTAAATCTGCATGCTATGGACAACTTCAAATTATTGCAGACAGTGTAGACTAAGATCAGATTGCTTAGTGTGGGAATTCTGACCTAGGATATTCATCTCTTGAGAGAGATTCAGAGAAATTTGACTTGAAATTGAAAGATTTTTGACTCTTTTTATCTTGTTGATCGTTTACCAAATAATCCCATCTTTCGATGACCTAGAGAAAGAAGGCTTTAAAAACATTGTGGAAAATGGCAAAAATGCTCATGCATTTTATCCTTTTCTCACAATGTTTTCTATTCTGTTTTTCTTACTTTTGTTACTTTGCAATCCTGTGTTTCAATGGCTCTGAGGGCCCAAGCTATTGAAAAGAGTATGAGGAAAGGATAAAATGCTGACAACCAGCAATTTCTCCTTTCCCCATTACCCTTTAACCCTTTACCAAACAACAGAATCTTAGACTAGTGCAAACTGAAAGTACTTGCAGAAGACAACATTAATCTGTCCCAAAAATTGAAATTTGTTTTGGGAAGGGAAGAAAATGTTTTGGGAAAAGGAGAAAATGCTTTCAAGAGCATTCAATGTTTTCAAGAGCCTCCCTCTTCAGGGTCGTTAAAAGTCAGGATCGTGTGGTAAAGAACTTATAAGACAAGCTTTAAGCCATACACAATTTATTGTTTGGGTAGTGATGAAGAGTTTGGAAACTTAGTTCTGACTGTGACTCACAAAACTGAAACAGCAAAAAACAGGCTATACTTAACTCTTTATCACACACAACAAAATTGTAGACTTGTCCAAATCAAAGCATTTACAGACTACACTTTAAATGTGGATCAACTGATTGGATATGCCTTTAACAGGGTAGAAAACGTTGTGGAAGGAGAAAAATGCTGGTTACCAGCTACATATTCAAGGACAATACTATAATTTGAAAAAAAAATTGAATTGTCATTTGTCAAAAGCCTTCTTTCTTCAGGGTTGCTAAAACCCATGGTTGTGTGGGAAAGGGTTAATGAGAAACCCTTTTGGGCAGGAACAGTTCTGAAGTCTCCTATAAAATGTTTACCTTGTGCTTCTCAGGAAAATCTTGCATCAGCTTTTGTCTGAGACACAAACCTGAAAAAAAAACATTGATTTAAAGTACATGTAACACTTTACTTTATCATTTCTGTTGCATGTGAGTTTGAACATATTTAGAAATATAGCTTGTAGATCTGTGAGTGCTTTGTTTTCAATTCTCCACAATCCCAAAACTATTATTGGAATTCCGGAAAGATGCACATACAAAAAAGTTCACAACTAGTAGAATATGCAGACAGTATAAACAGCATTTTTTCCCCTTTTCCAACAATGTTTTAACCCTTTACCACACAATTCCGAGTTTTAATGACAACGAGGGAGAAAACTTAGGAAAACATTGTGGAAAAAGGAGAAAATGCTGGTAACCAGCATTTTCTCCTTTTCCCACAAAGTTTTCTATCATTTCACTCATGAGCTCCATCATTTGAGCCACATTTAATTCATCATCTGCAAATGCTTTCATTTTAGACAAATCCAAAATTTTGTTGTTTGGTAAAAGGTTATACACTTGAAAGTTTCATGGACAGATTGCAGCATTTGATCCACACTTAAATTGTTGAATGGAAATGCTTTCAAACAGGCAAAGTCTAAGATTTTGTTGTCTTGGTAAGAGTAAATTGCCACATGTATACAACTTATTGCAGCTGACTGCGGAGTGGGAAAATGGCTTTTCCAAAAAACTTGCTCATTTTCCCATGAGAGCAAAATTTGGCCTGTGCCATATTGGAAACATTTACAGATAATACAGTCAATATGGTTACCAGCATTTTCTCCTTTTTCAACCATGTTTTCATAGTCCTTAAACATTATGTCAGGAAAACACATGATTGTTTCAGAAGGGGCTAAACCACACAATCTCAAGTTTTAATGGCCCTGAGGAAGAATCTTTTCGAAAACATTGTGGGAAAAGGAGAAAATAGTGATAACCAGCATTTTCTCCTTTTGCCATGTGGTACAGGGTTAACTCTTTACCACACAGAAAAAGTAGACACTTGGCCTAATTGAAAGCTCTGGCAGAAGATAATTTAGATGTTTCTCAAATGATGCACTTTGATTTTGATAGAGTAGAGAACATGAAAATAGCATTTGCTCCTTTTCCCATTTTGTTTTCAAAACCCTTCTTTGTTAACCCTTTACCACACAATGCAACTTTTAATGACCTTGGGAAAGAAGCCTTTTGAAAACATTGTAGGAAAAGGAGAAAATGCTGGTAACCAGTATTTTCTCCTTTTCCCACAATGCTTTTCACCCATCAAAGAAAAATTGCGCCATTTTAAACATTGAAATTGTCATCTGCAAATGCTTTCAATTTGGACAAAGCCAAAATCTTGTCGTTTGGTAAAGAGTTAAGGTTGTTGAAAACTCTGGACTGTAAGGAAAAGGGTTACTAATTACCTATCAAGGAAGCCAGTGAACAATGAGGAACTGTAGGCACAAAGGTTATCTGTATGAGGTAGGACTCCTTATTAAACTTGCACACACTTATATTGTCTTCTGACACAACATCCAGCTCTTCAAGAGAATTAGGCTTCTCGGGATCTCTGATGTCTTTGATTAAATCTAGAATAAACAAACAATCCCTACAAACCATATTCTTACTTATCATTGGTCCAAGATTGTCACATGCATACTGATAAATTCTGGCACTGAATTTCGGGTGGGACTGAAAAAATTATTGACAGATGAGAAAACAGAATGCTCCAAAGTTGACCACATTTGAAAATTGCATCTCACTACACTGATGATAATGATGATTTCAAAGGAAACCACTAAGACAAAATCGTAATTGGCTAAATTTTCAAGAGTAGGTACCCTATTTGTGTTTGTTTGTATTGAAGTTTTAATAGCTTAGGTCATAAAACAGCAGTCAGTGCACCTATGCATGTGTTTCTTGGTGTTCTTACACCAGTACCAATACAACTCCCTTTCCAAGCCACTGACTACTTTTCTCACATGCATCAGAGGTGAGAGGCAAATAATCACAGAAAAGAAAGTTTGCCTCAATTGGATTTCAAACCTGGTCTCAACCTGGTATCATTCTCAATCTCATAGTTAATCAAACACAATCCTTCCTTTACAACGCAATACTGAGTCTTAATGACTCTAAGGAATTAGGCTCTTGAAACATTGCAAAAAAAGGAGAAAATGCTGGTAACCAGCACTGTATCCTTTTTCCACAATGTTTTCAACCCTATTTAATTCTTTACCAAACAACAAAATTTTATACAAGCCTGAATTGAAAGTTTTGAAAATGACGAAAATTGTTTATGGAAGGATAGAGAACATTGTGGGAAAACAGAAAATGCTGGTTACCAGCATTTAATACTTTTCCAACACTGTTTTCAAAAGCCTACTATCTCAGGTTCGTTAAAACTCAGCATTGTGTGGTTATGGGTTAAGACAACGGTGCCCATTTTAACTTTGTGTAATTTGTCATCTGCAAATGTTTTCAGTTTAGACAAGTCTAAAATTTTGCCGTTTTGTAATCCAACAATACTTGACCATCACAAGATGCAAAGGCTTTTATTATCATTTTAGACCAGTGGATAAAAAAACCCAAGGTGTAATTAATGTACCCTACTGTCTCTTTTTAGCTCCTCCATGGGCAATTAATACAGTTAAAATGACATGGGACTTTCCGCAGATGACAATAACATTACTGTTCTGTACATGTATCTAATCAGTGTAGACTGTAAAGGGATTGCTATTTGAAAAACCTGCTAGTAAATTTTGCATTCACAATTGATATATGACACTAGTCTTTGATACTTTCACTTTCTGTAAGTTTTTCAAAGTTTGTTGAAATAACTTTGTGTTACCAGAAGTTTACAATGTATCAGAAATGTATACGTATTTATGTTTGTCTCAATAATGAGACGCTATGCAGGGTTGCATCTAGAAATGTTCAAATAGGGGGGCTGGCCCCCATCATCTTCAGAAAAAGGGGGGCACTTCCCCCCTTTCAAGTGTACATGCGGGTGGGGGGGGGGGAGACAAATTTCTGGTAGTATGGTAAAGGGTTAATGTATTATTTGTTTTTGTCTTTGGAAAAATAATAATGATTATATCCATTAAAGGGTTATTATATTCTAGTCTTCTTTGTTAAGATGAATGTCTTGTAACTTCTTCTTTAACACTTGTTACAGTATAATCACTGTAAGACAAGTAGACTAACCCCCATCCTACCCTATCTATCCAACGTTGTTCAACATTTTCATTTCATAAATTCAACGAAATTTTTACCTCAGTGTTAGACTGAGATTTTAGCTTCCATCTTTTGTTTCATACAGATATTTATGTAAATTCACTACTTAAATTCACTACCAAAGCTGAAAAGACAGTCTAAAGTGCCTCTGTTCAGACGATGTCACATAGATATTTTGTTGTGTCATGGGTTTTCGCGCTTTTTTGCATCGATCTTTTTTCATGTCAATTAATTTTTTTAAAAGTACTTCCACATGATAATGCAAGAATTTGTCAATAAGGGTTGTAGGTCACTTCAAAACATGTCATTTTACTCTAGATCAGTGCAATGACATCATCGTCTCGCTTTTCATTACACGCCAGCATGTTAGGTTGTGATAGACGGTGACGTGTGGTCCGTCATATTTAATACTCACTGTTTATGATGGAGTTATTTTCTTTCAAGAATTTTGTAGCCTTAAGACACTTGTTGCCAGCAGATTCGCCAGTGCGTCATTTTTGGACACCTTTTTTTCTAAATTGTCCCATTCAGTGATTGAGAGCGTAGGCCCTGCAGTGAGGCTTTTTGTCTGCATAACACAGATGACAAGCGTCTATTGATATGATCAAAATAATCCGACAGTCTACAATTTAAGTTTATGGTTTTAAGTTTCAAATGATTATTTGGGTGACCATGCAAATTTCGTTACATTTTATTCCCCCCCTCCAAGTCTTTTTTCCTCTCTTTTTCCCCGATTATGGTGCGCAAGATCATGCAATTTTTGCGGGCTAGTTCGTTTTAGTGCGGGACTTGGTGCGCAAACAAATTTCGTTTTCGCGGGATTTTTTATTTTGATGCGGGATTTCGGCAATCCCGCACTCTAGATGCAACCCTGTGCTATGGTGACTTTTTTTCATATTTAGACATTTACTGTTCACCGTACTGTCTCAAGTCCATTGTAAATTTTCCGGTAGCAAAGATAGAGCGCACTACTAATTTTCTGTTTCATCAGTTTAATCTGTATTCCAGCGAAACGCAATTAACTTTCAGTACCCAACATGACCAAAGACAAATAATTAAACCTTCCATTACCTTAATTAAGAGCTTGTAGAAGTCATTTATAACATGTAAATCTCGGAAAAGAACTGACGAAATCTATCGTGTGTGGCGGCCATTTTGTGTATTTTCGGCAATGTAAATTACTCGAGTAACAGATGAAATGAACTGTTTTTTCTTATGGTCAGCTTGTGAATTGAAAATATTTGTATTTCAAATGAAGAATTATTGAATATGCAAGCAACAGGTATGTTCAAATCCTAGTTTTGTGCTATATTTGTGAAATTATGAGAGTTCAAACTTGCGCACAAAATCTGTGCAGAGCTCTCAACTGATTTTGTCTTTATCGTCTCTGTACCCAGAGGCTACCAGTCAAAAAGTAACATTGCCTTTGGGGGCAGTTATCTGTACTAGTATATATGTATGTTTGGATAGCCAGGTGTGACATCAATTTGTGAAGTAATTATGATTATGTTGATGCCATGCGTATATCCCAGCTGATTTATTTCAACTTTATCGATAAGTTGGCCATCTGGTAAACCCATTTTTAGTTAGAAAAAAAGCTGGGGGTGCGTTAATCAAAGGGGAGCACGTCTCTAAGGGACAATACTGTATGCTGATTTAACTGATGATGATGTATTTTGTTCTGACTGTAGTTTGGTTACATCAGCAACATTTGGGGACTGAAAAATCATTTTTCTCCACAACCCTACATATGCATTTATTCGATTGTGGTGATATTTTAAGAGTAGATTTTACGCTAACAGTAATGAATTGAATACACTTGACTTCAATATCTTCATACCATAAATTGTTTCTCTCGTTTCATTTAAACACTCGTCATGCTCCATGGTTGTCTTCACTTTTTCTGGAGACATTTTTTCAGCCTGTTTGTCCTCTGCGTGATCGTTGACTGACCGAATTGCGTCTGTCTCATTTCGTTTTTCTTTTGAACTCTGAGAGCTGTCAATGGCATTAACATCAGCTGATGCAACTGTATACGGTTTAATGACGCTTTTGAAAAATCCTGCTATTCCTTGCATTTCAAACAAAAACTAACAACGATAAATATTTTTAACTTTCTGCAGGCCTGAAAAATCACACAAGGATACGTTTTCGAATATTTGATTCTGGTGATTCTGTCTTCGCTTTGTAACTGGTTTGTCAGATCGGATTTTCTGTGAAGTTGCAAAGATTCCAACGAAAAATCAAAGTTAAATCATTTGGTATAATTCAGTCTATTTACAAACTCTGATTTAATGGCATTTCTTCAAAACTTTATCTGGCTATTAGGCCTATAACTTCGTTTCACTCGGGCTAAATTGGTCAAAAAGGTATAAGAAAGTTTATCAAACGGAACCAATCGAACGGACTCGGTATGAGACCGGGGAAGTTATAGGTAGTTTGCAGTTCATTGGTACCCCTGAATTTTGAAATATCTTGAAATATCCCGTATCAATTTTTATGAAACTTTTCAAGGTCTTTTAAAATGACCTTAATAACTCTCACAGTGAACAGTAGAATTTTTCTTCTGTAAGGAAGAATATTTTGCCTATTCCAGTAGTTCTAGTGTTAGATCTGTCAAAGCTTAACATTCTGCGACGGTTTCGCACAGTGACCTTAACAGCAAACATAATTGGACAAGTGCATGACTTCAGTACCTCAATTCAGTTAAATACCAGACAAATTTATGATGCATGGCATCATAGAAGCCGCAATCCTTTGGTGGACAATTTCAGAAATATTGACTTTCTAGAAAATATGTGATGACATTTTTGTACCTGTTTTTCCCGGCACAAACGGAAGATAATGACAAATGATACTAAAATGCAGAAAAAAAGGCAGGAGTTAAGAGAGGAATCTTAAAGGTGGCCCTTCAGACTTTGGGACGAAAATTTTACAAAGATACAAAAAAATCATCCTTATACTCCCAAAGCCTTCTAATTTTCATTCATAAAACCCCAGTAGTCGAAAACCATCCGACAACAAGAGAAATTAAAGATTTACTACGGCCCAGGTCGACACCAACGGGAAACACGGTCTATTTTTACATGAGCAACTCGCTCCTGTACATACCGGAAATACACAGACGCAGCTTCAAACATAGCGTCCGAAGAAGACATTATGGAAAATAATTACATGTTTGTTATGTTATGGAATTTAAGCGTCATTAGTCACGTGCCAGTCTCTTGACATTCCCACAATGCCTTTTTGATTTCTGGCGCGAAATCTAAAAATACCTTAAGAGGCTACGTAGCCTTTTAAGGGAACACCATCAAAAAAAATTTTTTTTTGTAATTTTATGATTCTTAATTATTGATGATTTGTATTGTTTTTTCATATAAATTTCAATGATATATATGTTTTTTAATTTGGTGAGATGTGAAAAATCTAAATACCCACCTTTAAATTATCTTGTACCATTATTATCATCATAATCATCATTATCATTTAAAGCAGGGATCTTATATACATGTGTATATACGATCCCTGTTTAAAGTGATAATGCTTATGTGAGAAAAAATGTAAAAGCATGGGAATTTTCAATTATCTACTCAAAGTTTGAAAATGGAGAAACTGCGCATTCAAATACAGCATTTTTCATCATTATTTGATTTTAAAAAGCAAACTTCTGTAGGGGCATCAAAGGCGACACTGAGGAATTACGTCAGTTAGTAATTATTCAAAGTGATATTAAGATCGTTACTCACGTAGATCTACATGTATTTACAATTTTTCGGTGATATTTTCTTTGTGTTTCATTTTTTAAAAAAAGAAAAAGATATTCAACAATTTTCTTCTAAAACATTTTCTTTTTGCTTGATAAAAAGTATCTTAGCCTGCTTGTAAAAAGTGAAATTTTTCATTTCTACCCCAGAATTAGAGACTTTTGAATAATATCTCCAAAATTCTTCTGATCATTGCCTTCACAGTTGGCGCAAACCACTAACAAAAAAAAACAAAAACAAAATTATTTTTTTTAAGTCTTTAAGGATCTGAGTCTATTCAACAACAACATAGTAACTTTTACTATATATACACTCGTATATCGTTTAATAAAAATTAGTTTGAACTATTTTCTGCATAGGCCTTGTACAAACCTATAAAACTCATAATGTAAACTTCAAGAGCCATTCAAACCCTTGACCAGCAGCGAGTTAAAAAGTTGTATATGTACAGTGATAGGTTCGGTAATGACTTTATCCTTTCAGCTACACCGAATGAAATTAATATACTGAGTAAGGAAAAAGAAACAAGAAATGTTTACGTTTACAATATAAAATATTAGAAAATATTACACAGGCTATGTACTGTCTGATCTTGATCTATTTCTGTTATTTTCGAACAGTTTCAACCCTGAGCACTATGCACCACTTCGGTAATTTTTGTGGACAACTTACATTACGATCCATACATTTTTCACGGGTATAGTAGATCAGGGCCATACTCTACAGAACTTACAGTCTGATCATAACAGCTCCGACACACAATACATTCAATGTTAAATTTTACAGGGCTCATAGGGTATCGTCCATGTAACAAAATTCCATTCGGCTAAAGTGTCTACGAAGGGAAGAAAAAAGGGTTATCTTTTCACAAGCTTTCTTAAAATTGCCGATTTAGACTGCTCTTTGTAATACGATTAACTGTGTAGGGAGGTAACCAGTCTATAACTTACTCACAGGTTAACCGCCCTGTTATCTTTACAGATTAAGACTGGACGAAACACTTGTACATAAAACTGCTTCTGATTATCATATTTTAAGATGCTCTCCATTTCATAATTATCATTATTTTGTCTTGTAAAAAAGTAGACAAATGCGAAAACCGTTTAGAGGTGGGAAAGCCTGTGATAGACGGAAAGCATTACAATTTCGTTTGGGAACTAGGAAGGAATCCTTAAAGTTGGAAAAGTTCGGGGGACTAGCCAATAAAAGGAAGTTTATTTTTCTGTATATTCGTTGTTATTTTGGAATGAACTTATATTGCAAGAAAACCAGACTTGATGTTCATGTAGGTCTGATTGAATATTTAAGAAAAAGCCATGTGGAGTAATTTTGTAACAAAAATTTTAAAATTTAAACATATTTTATTCAATATACATTGACATTTACATACACAATACAAGAAATAAATGTGAAAAAGATCGGAACGAAAGCATGTTGCTTATATAGTTCCTCTCCCCAAGTTGAATCAGGTGATACGCCAATAATATCAAATAATATCAAGAAGAGAAAAGATTATCACAAAAAACAGATAGTAATGATTGTAAAGAACAAAAAGGCTTCATTATCTGAAAAAGTAAAAAGAAAAAAGGAAATGTAATTCGTGAGTTTTTTAAATTTTGTAACACTAACACGATATTATTAGAAAATTTCCAAAAATAGTAACCAACCGAATAACAACTGATCATCTACATGGTAAATAGTTTAGGTACATTCCTACTGGAAGCCGCTTTCTAGCGGCTTCCAATGAGGCCCTGAATTTTTTTTTTTTTTTTTTTGTACAAATGATATAGTTCTATACTTCACCATAGATATCGTTCTCGTTACTTTCATTAAAACTTTGAAGTCTAAAATGATTTGTCCAATGTTTTCTTATAAGGTGTTTGTTCTCCAATATTTGACTAAAGTTTATTTTCGGCATGGCTTCAAGTTTTTATACTGCTTCTGTTGAGATACATGTGTGTTCCAAACCACCTGACACTCAGACTTAAAGGTCTTTCATGGTTTGTTTTGGATTGTTTCTCACTAAGACTTTTTCAGTTCGCCTAAAATTAGCTCAATGGTATTATGGTTACACTCATAGGGTGGTAGTCTTAAGGCACAGTGTCCTTTTGAACGTAAAAATTCATTTACAACAATACTTTTGAGCTTGTTTATGGAACTTATCCAGTACATAAATGCACCCTTCTTCATTTTATTTTTGTATGCTATACCACATGATGTGAGCCAGAGTTTGACTGGGTTTCGGAAAAAAAAAAAAAAAAAACATCTATGGTGTAAGTGTAAACAAGTGTGTGCAAGTTCTCAATATTGACTCATCAAAAAAAAGACACCCCCCATTAAAAAAAAAAAAACCAGATCAGGGCCTCAAAAGTTGAAGTTTTTACTATTCAAACAATATAGGACCACAGTTACTGTAGGCCTATTTATTACAAAGATCTAGAGGCATGCATGATTTAGCACTAGAGGTTGAACTTAAGATTTGACTAAAATATGTATTTGATAACGTTGCTCCAAATTATCAATAGGTCTACCGCAGGGCTGCTTTCTCTATCATCAAAGAGGTACAATTTTGACGATTAAGTATCTTGATGATCGTTTTGCACTCAGGAATTACGTCTATTATATTTAAGCTGTGCGAGCTGAACAGGGAGCTTTTGCAAAGAGCATCACCCACGTCAGCTGCACAGTCCGCTCATGGCAACAAATTTCGACCAATGTCAGCCTGTGCAGACTGCACGTAGCAACACATTTCGACCAAAGTCAGCATGCGCAGTCCGCGCATAGCAACAAATTTCTGCCAGTGTCAGCATGCGCAGTCCGCGCAGGCTGACATTGGTCGAAATTTTTTGCCATGGGCCAATTTGCTGTACATGTGGGAGGGCTACTCTATCGTTGTTTGCGCAAACCATATTCTTCGAAGATTCGACCTGTCTATGAAGCATCACACCATCCTTACCCACTCGTCACAACTCGGCCGATTCCGTACCTACATCTAACCTCGTCGGTATAACGGTCGTTTCCATTTGATCTTCTACATGGCGGCGCTACTGTAAGTCGTTTAGCAACGACATAAACAACCTCTGTCTGTCGGTGAACACTTCAATCGGAGTTGATAAACCACGTTAAAAAATGAATTTACAAACTGTTTGTCAACTGAAATATAGTTAGAAAGATTTCGATAGAAAATTGAGACTCAAGTTTTCTTTTTTAAGAGGAGCCTTACAATTTTCAGAACGGTAAACCGGCCGTATTTCCGGCGATGAAATGTACCCTTTAGGTGCATATCAATCCACCAGATACAGCCCAGGGATTTGATGGCTCCCATCACCCGAAGTATACCGAATGCATCCTGAACGGGAACAAGACAGTTCCCCGACACACGTTTTCGAGACAGTTCCCCGACAGATTTGGAGACAGTTCCCCGACACTTTTGAAGACAGTTCCCCGACACTTTTTGTCTATGTTAAATGACAATTATCAAGGATAAAGATTGTTGATGAATATTTTCTGGATAAATGATTTTTTTGTAACTGATTGTCAAAGTGAAAACCGGTCTTGATCGCTTTTCACTTCAAATAATTTATTTCTCTTTTATCAGACCTATTCTTGAATATGGTGATGTTATATGGGACAATTTTTCTCAAGGGCTAAAAGATCAACTGGATAAAGTGCAAAATGAGGCTGCCCGAATTGTTACCGGTTGTACTAAAGTAGTTGCCATCGCTGATCTATATCAAGAATCCGGGTGGGAAACTTTAAGCCAACGACGGCGCAAGCACAAGCTTATTCTTTTCTATAAAATGGTTAATGGACTTTCCCCAAACTATCTTAATACTCTTATTACACCTACCGTTGGCAGTTCTTCCTCTTATAACTTACGCAGACCAAACAATTTGAGAAACATTGCTTGTAGAACTAGATTGTACAGCACTTCATTTTTGCCAGCTGTGATTAATGAATGGAATTCTTTGCCAGATGAAATTAAGAATGCAGAATCATTGTCAGTCTTTAAATACCGTTTAAACGTAGATAAACCTTGTC
This sequence comes from Hippopus hippopus, assembly GCA_946811185.2. Lineage (NCBI taxonomy): Eukaryota > Metazoa > Mollusca > Bivalvia > Cardiida > Cardiidae > Hippopus > Hippopus hippopus. The sequence continues at coordinate 46,718,052 of OX328104.1, read as the reverse complement.
CGCGTAGGCTTTACTTTTTTGGCGACAGGAAAATTCAAATTATACATGCAAGATTACGCACCAGATGCAGCTCTCTCAATGAGCACCTGTACTTAAAAAAATTGGTCCAGTCGCCACTTTGTAGATGCGGTACAGTAGAATCGACCAAACACTACTTTTTAGAATGTCCTTTTTATAATAACCAAAGAACTAGTCTAAGCCTATTTATTAGTGGTACAACAAGATTTACACTACAGATCATTCTTTTTGGAGATGAAAATCTAAACTTCATTGATAACCAAAGAATATTAGCTGCTGTGCATACATATATCCGTGAGAGTAGAAGATTTACCATGTAATATCTTATTCCTATGTCTTCTTGGTAATAGCTGAATCTGTATCAAGTCAATCTATTTAAGCCATTTCTTTTAAAGGTGATTGACATCTCATTACCATTAAGTTGTTTTTTTTAAATGTAAACAACCACTTGTTTAATCAATTGTGATGATCCAGTTGGAAGGTTCTTCAGCCATTGAATAGGCGTTTCTTCAATTTAAATTATAACCAATAACACTCCACACCTCTCTGTTCTTTTGTTATTTTCCCCCTACCCTTTTTTTTTTACTAAATTGACTTATGTTTTCTGTAGTTAGTAATGATATGATCATTAATTAACCGTTACTCAAAATTTGGAGAAGAACTTTATAAGCCTAAGCTTTCGTTCTTATCCTTTTCTTCAGTATCTTTGTCTTATGATTGTATTATATTGTCTCTTCTAAACTTGTATATATTACTGTGGAATAAAATATGTTTAAACTAAACTAAAGTATTTTTACCTGTAATTGACGAGTGAACGTATTTGATCACTGTGATATTATTTGTAATTTCTATGATGGCCTCGTGAAATGTCTATAATTTTTTATAATTCAGCTTTTTTTGACGGAACATTTTGACGGCCTTTGGTCGCAAAATACCAAACAATATCGAAATACACTACATTTTTCCAATTGGTACATACCATATACATGTATGTGAAATACTAAGACTATGTACCGAGCGTACTAGATAAACAGAAAAAAGTATTTCACTCAGGTAAATCCACCCCTCTCTCCTTCTAAAGTTATTCTAATGAAGAAAGTGACTATTTACCCGACCGTCGTGTACGCACTGAAGAAAATTCATATTGCGAGTACGACTGTCGTGTACTCAATGAAGGAAAACTTCTTGGGTGCCCGACTGTCGTGTACTCAATGAAGGAAAACTCGTTGGGTGCCCGACGGTCGTGCACGGACTGATGAAATTTCGTCTTGGGGGCACGATGACGTGCCCGCTATTTCCGATTTCTTCATTCAGTACACGATGTGGTCGTGTACGCACTGAAGAACTGGAGTCTTACGTACACGTATTAATGGATTGGACCAAAACGCAGACTGCTATGTGAACCAGCACGGCGTAAACCGTCTCAGTGGAGCAATAGTCATTTATACAGGGTGTCATGCCTGAAGGGTCGTATTATGTTATACACCCGGTCGTCCGTCCGTCCGTTAGCAGTTATTTAAGTTGGCCATTTCAGAAATCAAGTGCAGATAATTTTGGAACGCAAACAGCGACCCGAATTTTGAGAGTCACATGCACAACTAGACATCATAAAGATTCACTGTGGTGAATGAGTCATTTCGACACTTTTAGGTCATTTCGACCGCTGGTGAAACTCCAAGTTATTCATTAAACTCCAAAAACAAACACACACAAAACAACTATTAACATATTCTTGTCACTGCAAATTTAACTAGTTATTTCCCACAGCACATATAGTATATGTAGCTGAATTTCAATTGTATCTGCTTTAAATACTTTTTGGGATACCCCTATCTAGATAACTCTTTGAATACATGTAGGCCTACTCAAATGAATTAGTAATACTTTTTATCTACAATTTGTTGCTAAAAAAAATTGTGGGTCGAATTGACCAAAATATGGGTCGATACGACCAAAAAGTTTCGAACTGACTGGGTGTAGAAATGACTTGGTGCCGAAACGACTGAATACCATTGTGGCAAATTTCAAATAGATCTAATTCCGATGGAAACTGTAGGAGGAGTTGCGCACACAAGAAATTCCAAACGGACGGACGGACGACCGGGTGTACAGTATGAGGTAATACGAGCCTTCGGACGTATAAAAAGGTTGCCAGCTACGCTTGTGCATGCATTTGTTCTGTAACACGCTGTATAAATGACTATTGCCGTGTGCTCCAATGAGACTGTCTACGCCGTGCCGATTCACGTAAAAGTCTGCGTTTTGGCCCAACCCATTTACACGTGTACGTAAGACTCCAGTTCTTCAGTGCGTACACGACCGCGTCGTGTACTCAATGAAGAAATCGGAAATTGCGGGCACGTAATCGTGCCCCCAAGACGAAATTTCATCAGTCCGTGCACGACCGTCGGGCACCCAACGAGTTTTCCTTCATTGAGTACACGACAGTCGGACTCGCAGTATGAAATTTCTTCAGTGTGTACACGACTGTCGGGTAAATATCATCGGCCTTCTATAAAACGTAAAGGAATACGCACAACTAAAATACAAATTATCAAAACAATTTTAAAAGTTATCGCCAAACATATCTTTGATAAAGTTTAATGCTTACTAAATGCCTTCTTAAAATTTTCTTACAAATTTGCATGACAATCGTGAATTCACCGATGAGAGAATAAGTAGATCTAACCATCAATGGTTATAGATCTAGAGTTCTTCTTTATAGGGTACGTATAATTCAGTAACAGAATCAATTATCCACAAATATTTCTAACATCTCATGATTATCAATCATAAAAGTCAATAAAAGGTTATCTGACATGAAAAAAGTGTCGGGGAACTGTCTTCAAAAGTGTCGGGGAACTGTCTTGAAAACTTGTGTCGGGGAACTGTCTTGATACCTCCTGAACAGCATTGTTGTGTGTATTTTTTATGCTCGAGTGTTTTATACATGATTGCTATGCAAGCATCAAAATGGCGACAAATTTGTCACAGGTAATAAAAAAAAGACATTCTCTTTCCTGTCATTTTATGATTACGTTTTTGTTTTTCGGCACAAATGAAATAAGATCATGAAAGAGATGTATTTGATTGAAAAATTAGATTCAAGGGATGTTTTACTTATGAATATGATTGCTGAAAGCATTAAAGCTTCCTTACATACTGGAAGCGAGTTTATTCGACCCTTTGCTCTCTCGCCAAGACAACTCAGTCTAGTTCAACAAGCCCTTTTCTGAATTCTTATAAATCTATTATGCTTTTAAATTCAAAATTTGATGAAAAACTTGTTCACAAATGCAACTGAAATTTATTTTTATCACACACACAAAATTAATAATAATCAGGCAAAAAACAATGAGAGTTTAGAAGTATGCATGAATCTGACACATTTGTTGTTCTTGCATTCAAACAATATGCATTCACTTTGGGAAAGATGTTGAGCACAGACTTAGTACAGATAACTGTCCCCAAAGGCGATGTTACTTTTTGACTGGTCGCCTTTGGGTACAAAAACGATCAAGACAAAATCAGTTGAAAGCTCCGCACAGATTTTGTGCGCAAGTTTGAACTCTTGAACAAATAGAGCACAAAACTAGGATTTAAACATACCTACTGCTTTCGTATTTAATAACCCTTCGTTTGAAATACAAATATTTTCAATTTAAACGCTGGACGTAAGAGACAGCCGTGCATTTCATCTGTTACTCGAGATTTACATCTTGTAAACGACTTCTATACGCTCTTTATGTTATGAAGATTTAAATAATTTGTCTTTGGTCATGTTTGTTACTACAAGTTAATTGCATTTCACTGCAATACTGATTAAACCGACGAAACAGAAAAGCAGTATAGCGCTCTATCTTTGCAACCGGAAAATTTACGATGGACTTGAGACGGTACGGTGTACAATAAATGTCCAAATATGAAAAAAATCACTGTAGCATCTCATTATTGAGACTAAGCATAGACTGTGCAATCAGAATCGCTCAAGATCATGCAGTAAACAGAAAAGACTTTTTTTTTTTTTTCCATGAATTAATACTTATACAGAATAACTGTTTCATTCTTAAGAAATAATCAAGATAATGTTTCAGAGCTTGAAAATTCAGCTCATCATTTCGTCATGAAAAGTGTACTCTTGGTCCAAATGAGTGACTTTTTGCAACCGGTTTCCTGTTGGATGAGTGAAAAATATCGAGACATTACGTTTTAGAAATTGTGACAAAAGAAAATTAAGCGATAAATGAAATCAAACATTTGCCTTGATTCAAATACGATAGAAAAATTCATACATTTACATCAGTTTGCTCTGTCATTTTTACAGAAGTTGTGCTTGACTGAAACATCTTTCACCCTTGTATTCCGTACTACCTTAATGGGATTGCAGCATTTGTAAGATCTACACCTTCCAAAAATAACATAATCTACCCATAGTTTCCCTGAATATTAACAGTGTCCAAGGATCTAGGTGATTCAGACAAAGTCATTGCAGAAAGATGCAACCTTAATATAATAAGTGATAGCGAAATTCATTGCTGACTTGTGGAATGGTCTTTTTTAGGACACAGAGAGAGATAAGGCAGTGATGGCATGGAAGAACAAAACAGAGGTAGCAAAGAAAAGTGAAATCTTAAGAGACGTTCAAAAGCTGAAAGTGCAGTAAGCATCATGTGCTAATAATAATAATACATGTAATAAAAATCAGCCATGCTCTGTGAAAAGGGGACTTAATGCATCTGCAAAAGTGTCATTCCAGGTCAGCCTACGCAGTCCGCGCAGGCTGACCTGGGTTGAAACTTTTTGCTGTTGATCAGTTTTCTGCATGTCAAAGGACCGGTATAACTCGCAATTCATTAAGTTGTCAAACAAAATGGATCCATAACTATGTCATGACGTGGTTGGTATCATGCATCACAGGGATGCATCAAGCCCTCTTCTGTCAAAGCATAGCTCAATTATAATTATAATGATGATGTGATTATTCTGTTACCAAACATTCCAGTGTTTTTAACATTCTTAGGAAGAAGACTTGAAAACATGCAAAAAAAGAAGTTTACAATGCTGGTAACAAGCATCATCTCTTCCTACCAGAATGATTACCACCATTTTGTGAATAAATCTCATCTTCTCATCTGCTTTGTTTGTTTGCATTGGAGTTTAACACTATTTTAACAGCTTAGGTCATATCATGGTGGTCAGTGATGCACCCATGTTTTCCTGGCTTTCTCACTCCAGTACTGACACAACTTTCTTTCCAAAGCCACTGACTACTTTTCTCACATGCATCAGTCTCAGAGGTGAGAGGCGAAAAATGGCTGGAAAGAAAGTTCGCCACTACCGGGTATCGAACCCACGACCTCCAGGTCATGAGTCAGATATGCTAACCACTGAGCTGCCTCATCTCATCTGCACTGTATAAATTCTTGTCTACAAGGCTTTTTAGTTTTAGGTTTTAGTTTAATGTGACATTTTGTCATCTGATATAGAGTTAAGTTGGCAGAAAAGAGTTGACAGCCCTACAAGTAGATGTCTCAACTGTAAAATGTACCATTGTTTTACTATTTTATCTTTATCATAATTTGAACAGCCCTAAGCACAACGTTTTGTAAACACTGGAAAAAGGAGAAAATGCTGGTAATCTGCATTTTTCTCATTAGTTTTCTCTCCATATTCTGGATTTTATTTTTCCTCTGCAAATGCCTTGAATTTGTTAATTCTTTCAAATGCAAATTCTATCTTTTGAACCATATTTGTAATGTTTGTCTGCATATGCTTTCAATATGGAAGAGTCTAATATTTTGTCGTTTGGTAAAGAGTTAACCCTTTACCAAACAATCTCAAGTTTTAACGACCCTGACAGAGAAAGCTTTTGAAAACATTGTGGGAAAACGAGAAAATGCTGGTAACCAGCATTTTCTCCTTTTTTCCCCACGATGTTTTCTACCCTTCAAAGGAGGAATTTAAGTTTCTATAGTTACATTTAATCTGTCGTCTACAGACACTTTCGATCATGACCAGTGTGAAATTTTGTTGGTTGGTAAAGAGCTAAATCTCTGTTGTTGCAGAATTCAAGCCATGGAGAGAGAAAAGTGTACACATTTGTACAGCAAGAGAAGTGACTTCAGGGACGACTTTAGTCAATTGGAAGAGCAGGATACAAAAAGCACGAGTGAAAGAAAAGCCGAACGTAAGGAGTATTGGTTTTGACATCTAAAGTCCTTAAAGATATGCAGTTTTTAGCTAGGTTTTAACTCATTTTATCCTTATTTTATGAAACTATAATCATTTTTGTATCTTCATGCTAAATGTTGCCCCTGATGGCTGCAAGATTGCACATATTACGATGGATAGAAAATACATTTCATGTTTTGGAGGCCTTCAAAGTAATTGCTGTTGTCGTTTCCAGTTGTAAATGAGGACAGATCCCTTGTCTTTTGCTGTCCCTTACGCCTTACATATTGCTAATCTATCTATGTTTACAGAGCTAAGACATTACACACTTTTTAGTTTTAACAGGGTTTTTTTTCTCTGTAGCTGTAAGGATGTATCACTAACTCTTTACCAAACAATATAAATCGTAGATTAGTCCAAAATGAAAGCATTTGTAGATGATAAATGAAATGTGGATGAAATGATGAACTTTGTCTTTGAAAGGGTAGAAAACTTAGTTGGAAAACAAGCAAATGCTGGATATCAGCATTTTCTCCTTTTCCCACTCTATTTCAAAAGCCTTCTTTTTTGGGTCATTAAAACTCTGATTGTGTGGTAAAGAGCTAACTCTGTACAAAAGTGCAAAATTTTTGACGTGCAAAATTGAAACCATTTGCAGGTGACATATTCAATGTGAATCACTTGATGTAATTTATTTATGATTGGGTAGAGAACATCATAGGAACAGAAGATTCCTGGCATTTTCTCTGTTTCCCATGAAGTTTCCATACAGCTTCTTACCTCAGGGTCTATAAAATTCTGGATTGTGTGGTAATGTAATTAACCAAACCAATCCTGAGTTTTAAGAAGTCAGAGAAACAAGGCCTTCAAAACAAGGAAAATGAGAAAATGCTTCCTTCTGTTTCATAGACAAATCCAACCATTTGAGCCGCATTCATTTGTTGTCCTGAAATACTCTCAGTTTCAGAGATGAATTGGTGACAAACTGCTGAGTAAATAAAACAGACATGTTTGGTTATCAGGAAATACAGAAAAATGCAAATACCATTTTTTCCCTAGAATATGTTGTGCAATATGAGTCGCAGTAGACCTAGAATCAGACTATATGGCATGCAACCTGCGAAAAGGAGCACTCAGACATTTGCATAAAGTGTCGTCTCAGATCAGCCTGCGCAGTATGCGCAGGCTAATCTGAGATAGCACTTTACAACTACATTAAATTTTGTGCTACAGTAGACTTGCCCAAAACAGAAAATAACATAAAAATGGAAAGTGTCATTTCGGATTAGCCTGCGCGGAATGTGCACACTGATCTGAAATGACACTTTACATATCTGTCCGAATGCCTCTTTTTGCCTGTTGCAGGCCATAATTATTATCTTTTATGCAATTTGGTCTTTATTTATTTATTTTGCGTTACCCCTAGCATGCAGTGAATTAATTCATTGCCACACGACAAGATTTTAGCTTGGTCCAAATCGACCGTGTTTGAAGACCAAAAATTAAATGTAACTAGAAACATAAAATTTGTCTTTCAGAGGGTAGAAAACATTGTGGGGAAAAGGAGAAAATATTGGTCACCAGAATTTTCATCTTTTACCAGAATGTTTTCAAAAACCTTTTTTTTTTTCAGGGTTGTTAAAACTCTGCATTGTGTGGTACTGGTTTCTGTAGGGGTATCAAAATTTGTACTATTGGTATGACAAATGAAATCTTATTACAAGTGAAATAAAGGTATCTCTTTTTTTTAGGGTAGAAAACTCTATGGCAAAAGGAGAAAATGGTGGTTACCAGCATTTTCTCCATTTCCCACAATGTTTTCAATAGCCTTCTCTCTCAGAGTCATTAAAATTCCAGATTTTTGAAAAAGGTTAATCTTCATGTATTATTCCTTGGTTGCATGATGAGATTAAACTTGAGTTAGATTGTGATTCATCGTCTGCAATGCCAGTGAATAAGAGTTTTTTTTCTTTGTGTACTAGGAACGAAAATAAAGTTGAATCAACAATGATACTTTTTTCATTTTCTTGGATTTGAATTCCAGTACTTTTTGTTTGTTGTATAATCAGAAATCAAGCTGAAACAACAATTGGAAAAGATCAGCCACATGGTGAAAAGATTTCACAAGGAACTCAGGGATGTTCAGCCTACACCAGAATGTAAGTCATGTTCTTGGTCCTCCTGTACTGCCATGAATATTGTACCAATTTGCCATACAGTGGCCTATTAACAGCCTATAGGAAAAAGGTTTTTGAAAACATTGTATGAAAATGAGAGAATGCTGGTTACTAGCATATTCTCCATTTCCCACAATATTTTCCATCCTTTCACAGACCATTCCTGCCATGTTAGCCACATTTAATCTGTCATTTGCAAATACTTTGGTTTTGGGCAAGTCAACAATTTTATCTTTTTGTCAGTAGGACAGACCCAAATGTTAGAAGTTTAAGGTTGTTTTGACCAGAGTATAGCAAAAAACTGCTCTTTCTGATTTTGATCTACACTGTCAGTAAAGCACTGATTGCTGCACTAAGCAGACAAAGAGTAAATTAATAAGGTACAAAAAGGAAAAATGTTAGCAAGAGAGTAAAAGAAATCACTAAAAGAATGGAAAGTTGTGAAGACTGTGATGTATTGTAATAGAATATACAGAAATCACATAAAAGGATATGAGATTATAGAAAATAGTCATAAAAATAACAAATGAATTGGGAATATATGTACTGAATAAAAAGTTTAGACAGGTTTAAACAAGATTATAAAGGCAAAAACAAGAGATTAATATTAAGGAAAAAAAGCATATTGAAAAGATTGAAATAAAAGAAACGGATATATGGTAAAAGAGTTATTAAACCTTCTTTGCTTTCATTCTCTAACTCTTTACCACACAATGACTTTTAACGACCCTGAGGAAAAAACAGTTTTTTGAAAACATTGTTTTCAAAAGCCCTCTTTTTCAGAGTCGTTAAAACTTGGGATTGTGTGGTAAAGAGTTAGAGAATAAAAGCAAAGAAGAAAGAAGGAAAAAAAAAACACACAGAAAATAAAAACGAAATAAATTGATAGACAGAAGTTACGGAACTTGCTCATATACTTTCAGTTGTAGAAAAGCTCAAGGTGATGATGGAGGATATTGAAGGAACTATAAATGCATTTAAAGAACAGCAGAGAAAAAAGTAAGCTCGCTTTGTGTATGATGTGACAGTTATGCATACAATTTTCAGGTCTTTTTATGGCAAGTCATTTTAGCTTGTGTTTGCTTTGGTCTAGAATTTGAATAAAGTTTTTTCAGTATAATGCTCATGTCAATTATGACTTTTTTTGACCTTGAAGAAGATGGCTTTTGAAAATATTGTGGGAAAAGGAGGAAATGCTGGTAACCATTCCCATAACGTTTTCTTACCCTTTCGAGACAAATTCCACAGTTTGAACCACATTTGATATGTCATCTGTAATACATGGATCCATGGTGATAAGAAAAACCGACTTCCTTGTTTACTGACAACTGCAGTAAATACATATACAGTATAGCAGATAGGCTACTTAAATCGCGCTGTCGTGACTGTTTCTCTTGATAGAATTCTGAAAAAAAAAAATATTTCTGTCGTATGTTTCTGCCGGTGATGAATTCTCGGTAAGAAATTTCTCGGGTCTACAGACAATGCAACAAATCTACTTGTTTTAGCAAAATTTTGAACTTCAATGAGAAAGAATGAAACACCTCAACAAACCTCAGTTATTCCAGTGACTAATAGAATTAAAGACGCTTATTGTTTTCGTCAAGTCGTCTCCACATCATACTCAATAATAAATAACACAGAGTTACAAGCATTTCGAAATATTCATAGACTGTCTGATTCAACAGAGAGGTATAAATTTAAGAAAAATTTCAATTTCAGGTTAAGGGAAAAAATACTGTCTGATTATTTTAAAATGCATGAAGTGTGCTGTCAATTAACAAACTTGTTAATATCATTGACGGTAGTTTGTTTTATCTTATGATATACTGACATCAACAGGTGGTCAAGTTGATTAGAGCAGCAAATAGGTTTGCAATGAAACACACATCCTATCAATTAACATATTACTGACACACCCTTTGAAATGGCAGATGTGCTACTCCACTTTAATATGGCTAAGTCAAAGGATGATTTAATTAATTGCCTTTTGGGCTGAACTTCCAAAACAGTACATAGCAGAAGTTAGACTTTTTCATAATTGTAATCTACTCTCAGCGAGGCATACTGAGGACTACACATCAATATGCATGCCTAATGTAGATAGCAAATAGTTTAAATCCAAGATTAAACTGCATGTTATTTTCAATCTGATCTATACAGTATCAACACATTCAGCATATTCTTCACTCACAAGGGTTAAGATTAATGTCAAACTGAAACTGATGGCACATGCCGCTTTTTGGATGTGCAGAGGTTATTAAACAAGGTTAGATATTTAAGTGAATGTACTTTCTTTTTATTAGTATTTCATGTAGATCTATTTTTACCTTTGCTTTCCACTTTAAAACATTTTGTGTCTCTTTCAGAATCTTTCAGAGGGGAAAAAAAACTTAAGCATTCATTAATCCATTGTGTAATATAGAATTGATCAGAACTCTTTTCCATATGTCCCATCATCAACCATTGTTATATTGCAATATAGTAGCCTCTCCATACATGTATATCTCATGTCAGCGGTGCATGTTTTGCAAAGCACATATTTTAAACTTTTTCTTAAATTCAAGCATTTAAAACACAAAATAAATACATATTATCTCACCCCTCCAACATTAACAGCTGTTTATTTGGGAGCCCAAATAGCAGACAGCAAGACTGTATATTGGGTAAAATAAATGTGATGACCTGATTGGTCAAATATCGATTTCCACAGATCCATGTATTGCTTTGGATTTGGACGTGTCCAAAACTGTGTCATGTGGTAAAGGGTTAAATAAAGCTTATCCAGTATAATGTTCACCATGTCCAGCCACTTTTACCACACAATCATGACATTTAACGACCCTGAGGAAGATGGTTTCTGAAAACATTGTAGGTAAAGAAGAAAATGCTGGTAACCAGCATTTCTTCTTTTCCAAAAAATGTTCTTTACTCTTCGAAAGACAAATTTTATGTTAAATTGTAAAGTGCAAATGCTTTCAATTTGGACCTGGCTTAAATTTTGTTGTGTGGTAAAGATTCATACTTGTTTTTGTTTGAGAAGTATGACAATATCAACACTATAATTATGTGATAACCATTATCCATTGTTTTCTGGAGCCCCGGTAGCACAGTCGGTAGCATACAGGACTCAAGAATAGGGGCAGGGGGCACTGGTTCGATCCCCGGCTCGGCCAATTTCTTTCTCAGGATTGATGATTGTAATTGTGACAGGATTCATTTCTCTCTCACAGCTGATCATTGTTTCGACAATGGTTATGTTGGAAAGCAGCCAGTGGCTTGGAAAGAATATTGTGTGGAGTACTGGTAAAAGAAACTCCAGGAAAGCATGGATGGGTGCAATGGCTACTGCGGTGTAACTGAAATAATGTTGAAACAGCATTAAACACCATGCAATCAGTCATTGTTTTCTGATTTAAATAAAGATGTTGCAAAACAAGCAAAGAAACAAACTATATATTCCCCTAAAAGCAGTGACTATTTTGAGCAAGTTTTCCATGTAAAGTACTGTTTCAAGACCTGTCTTCTGCAGATGCTATTTGATATCTCTGAATAAAATATGGCTGTAAATTGCTGTAATCTGACTTCCATGAGTCAGGCCGGATACTTTAGAGGTTAGTGCATCTGACTTATGACCTGGTGGTTGTGGATTCAGCAAACTTTCATGCTGGCTATTTTTTCGCCCCTCACATCTAATGCATGTGAGAAAGTAGTCATTGGCTTGGAAAAAAAGTTGTGTTAGTACTGGTATGAGAAAGCCAGGAAATACATGCGCAGGTGCACTAGCCACCATGATATGACTACAACTATTAACCCTTTACCAAACGACAAGATTTTAGACTTGGCCAAATTGAAAACATTTGCAGACGACAATTCAAAAGTGGCTCAAATGGCGGAATTTGTCCTTGATAGAGTAGAAAACATTGATGGAAAAGGAGAAAATGCAGGTTACCAGCATTTTCTCCTTTTCCAACAATGTTTTCAAAAGTCTTCTTTTCCAGGGTCGTTAAAACCAGGGCTTGTTTGGTAAAGGGTTAAAGCAGAGTTAAACTCCAATAAAAATCAAACCAAATTGACTTCACTGATCCCACTACTAGTTTGCTAGGGAGCAATTAAACATGCATGTTTGTGATAGTTCCAGTATTATTTTTAAGATGAAATATGAAATCAAGATGAATGGATGTAGATTCTTTTCCAGACAATCCCATGTTTTTATGCCCTTGAGGAAGATGTTTTATTTGCAAATATTTAGGATAATGGGGGAAAGGTTTTCAACTATGGTTTTCTCCTTTCCTGACAATGTTTCCCTACCCTTTCAAAGACATATCCCATCATTTGAGACTAATGTATTTTTGTCAACTGCAAATGCCATGTTGTAGAGTAAAGACACAGCCAATTACCACACAGTTAAATGGTTTTTCATGTAGTCAGTAGTTGTTTAAAACATTGAAAATTAAGATTGCCTCTTTACCAAATGATGGATTTCTAGACTTGTCCAGATTGTAAGAATTTGCAGATGACAATTTAAACCAGGCTCAAATTATGGAAATTGTCTTTTATTGGGCGGAAAACATTGTGGGAAAAGGAGAAAATGCTGGTAACCAGCATTTTCTCATTTCCAACAATGTTTTCAAAAGCTTTCTCAGTCAGGGTGGTTAAAACTTGGGATTGTATGGTAAAGAGTTAAATATGTCAATATTAGTTTCATTTTTGCCCACCATTTGCTTTAGGTATGAAGAAATTTTACTTGAAGAAAGGACAACTTGGTTGGAAATTCAGGCTCTTGAGAAGAAGTTTGACTCCTGGTCCCAGCTGAACTCTGAAAACTCATTTACAAGGAGGGCAGGTGCTCCAAACAAACCATTGGCGAGTGCAAGAGACATTACAAAGGATTTACCACCTGAAGTTGCAGCATTTGAGGTAAAATCAGATTTTCATTTTCAGTCTTTTACAAAACAAACTGATGTTCGTTTTTAACCCTTTTCCGAATAATCCGGTGTTTTCATGACCCTGGGGAAGAGGCCTTTTGAAAACATTGTGAAAAAAGAGAAAATGCTGGTAACCAGCATTTTCTCCTTTTCCCACAATGTTTTCAACCCTTCCACAGTAAAATTTAATTTTACACACATTTAAATTGTCGTTCACAAGTGATTAAATTTGGACGAGTCAAAAATTTTGTCAAGTGGGAAAGGGTTAAGAAACTCTCATGAAGAAGAAATTCGAAAAATTGCTGAAAAAGTGGAAAATGGGGATGGCTCAGTGTCAACAAGTGTACTTTTTGAGGATGCCATGTTGTTTTGAATTAATGTCTTCTCTTGTGCAGGCTCCTGTTAACTCTTCATCAAACGACAGTGTTTTAGACTTGTCCAAATTGAAAGCATTTGCAGAAGACAAATTACATGTGACTCAAATGGTGGACCTTGTCTTTGATAGGCTAGAAAACAATGTGCAAAAAGGAGAAAATGCTGGTTACCAGCATTTTCTCCTTTTTGCACAGTCTTTTCAAAAAACTTCTTCTACAGGGTCGTTAAAACATGGGATTGTTTGTTAAAGAATTAAGACTGTTGTAGTGGAAGATATTTGAGAAATTTGATAGAAGGGGATCTTATGAAAATGAGCTTCTTTCCCCCTTATATTTTTGAGTTGGTTACAATTTATTTTCATCATGTGTTTTTTTTTTCCCTTTAAATTCAATTTGATTAGAACAATAAACCCTTTACTACTTTATCCCAAGCTTCAACAACCCTACAGAAAAGGACTTTTTAAAACATTATGGGAAAAGAAGCAAATGCTGGCAACAGCATTTTCTCCTTCTTCCACAATGTTTTCTACACTTTTAGAGACAAATCTTATCATTTTAACCACATTTTATTAGTCATCTGTAACTGTTTTCAATTTAAACCAGCCTAAAATTTTTTTCGTCTTGTAAAGCATAAATCAGGAAGTAATTGATTTGGAAAAAAAAGAAAAAACAATTCATTTTCAAGTTGAACATGTATTTTTCAGAAATTTCTAGAACAAACTGGTGGAATGAGAGGTGGGTGGGATGAGTATGATCATCAAACGTTCCTGAAATTTAGACAGAAATACCAAGTAAGTAATCAGAATAATTTGAAGCTGAAAATTAATACAGGATATTATGTCGTAGTAACTTTCCTGTGTCTTGTATTTGTTTCGAGCAGTTAAGAAAATTTGATATCACGTGAGACCGAAGGTCAAGCAAGATGTCAAAATTATCTTATCCTGAGAGAAGCAAATACAAGCACTGGGAAAGTAACTACAACATAATATTCTTTATATAATCATATACCTACAACTTTCAATGACTAAATATTCATTTTATTTGAAAACAGTAAGCAGAATCAAACAATTGATTAGTTATTACTTCGTTTTCATAAATGTCAAATAACTTAGCATAACAGTTTGAAAAATCAAATGAAAAATCAATGCATGCATATTTCATGCATGGATACATCATCATACCATATTTGGAACTGTATTGGACACTGTGTAGACAGATTATTTCTGTCATGTGTAATGTTTTATCTGCATGTATATGCATGTATTTGAGCCGGAAAATTTTCAGGTATATAATGAAATGTTACTGTCAATACTCTTATCTCCCTTCACAAAATTTTTTGCTCAAAGTATCCGAATAAGTTCAAGTAGTATAGTGTGTTTTTGTATTTTAATGTTTTGAGAGCAAAGGTTGAAGTTATATTCTTAATTCTTTACCACACAGTCCCAAGTTCTAACGACCCTGAAGAAGAAGGCTTTTGAAAGCATTGTTTGCATTCTGTCCTATTCCCACTATGTTTTCTTCTCTATCAAAGATAAAGTTGATCATTGAGCCATATTTACTTTGTGGTCTGCAAATGTTTTCAGTTTGGACAAGTCTTCATCTTTGTCTCGTGGTGAACAGCTAAACTGTCAGATGTTGAAGTCTGTTATCTGCATTTAGTGCCTTAGCTTGATGAAGTTGTCATATTTTTATTACTTGAGCTATGTATATATTGTGGATGTTGATTGTTTGACACTTTTTAATCTAACTCTTTACCATACAACAAATTGAAAGCATTTGCAGACGACAAATTAAATGTGGTTCTAATGTGAAAAGTTGTTTGAGAAAGGATGGAAAACATTGTGGGAATTGGAGAAAATGCTGGTTACTAGCACTTTCTTCTTTTCTCTCAATGTTGTGAAAGGCGATCTCTGTCAAGATTGTTAAAATTTGGGATTGTGTTGCAAAGTGTTGAATTGCAAAGGGCTAAGGAATCCAGCAATGACAGGAATAAAAATTTACTCTTTATGAGCATACTGTATACCCTTTTGAGCTACAAAGGAATTACATGTACAAGTCTCAATTTGAATTAGAAAAAAGTCTATTAGGAAATTTAAGGTTATTTCAGACAGAATATTTTGTAAAGATCAAAGATCAGACTGCTTGTTTTGTGTAGTCTGATCTTGGTTCGATGCTACTCACAAAAATACACATGTTCATGAGTCATTGTGCTACATGGTCACATTTTCTTCCAAAGTTTCTGATATCTAGATTTCAGTTTGTCCTTATTTTGTTCCAGGGCAAATCTACATTTTTACAACACTTATTGCCTTCCTTACCAACCAGGACTGAAGAAGAGATAAGTGCCCATGAAGAATGGTTTCAAGAGTATTTGTTCCTCAATGAAACCAAAAAAGATGCTATTAAGAAATGGAGAGAAAAGAGAGACGTAAGACTCATGTAATTTTGTTGTTTATTGCCCCAACATAGCCTGTAAATGATTCTATATTTTAATGACCCTGGGGACCGTTTTACTAAAGTACATGTACTTATGCTCGAATTAAATACGTAACTTGGAGCTTTGCGTTTTACTAAAGTTTTCGTACCTAAGTTTGAACTTAAGTTATTGTGTGACTTTACATACAAAAATATCTGTTGTGAGTAAGAACATAGGCCAAAATCTGGAGGCATTTCTTGTATTATGTTGTTATAGAGGAACAAATTTGATAAAAACATCAAAATTATCCTCACAGCTATCCGAATAAGTCATAAACTTCATTTTCTGACAAACAATTTTTTTCTTCATATGTACACAATCCATATTTGACGGAAGCGGCTGACATATTAGATGATGTAAAGTGTGAGAAATGTAGGGTAAATGTGTGTAAACTATGTCATATTTCCCTCTAGTTGAATGGCAAGTGCTTTTTACTTAGGTAATAAGTGCGCGGGAACTACTGTCTCTGCCTTCAATTGAAGAGTTACGGAAATATTTACTTCCGCAAATTCACGAAGTTACGAAAGTTTAAGCGGATTTACGAATTTTGTAAATCTGAATGTAGGCGTAAAGTTAAGAAAATTATCACGTAAAAACTTTCGAATTGTTAGTAAAATGGTGCCCTTGGGAAGCAGGATTTTGAAAACTGTGTGTGATAAAGAAATGGAGAGAGAAGGGAGATGCAAGAGTCATGTAATTTTGTCCCAATACAGCCCATAACCCTTTGCCACATGACTTAATATTTTAACGACTCTTTGAAAACATTGTGGAAAAAGGAGAAAATGCTTGTAACAAGCATTTTCTCCTTTTTACTCACAAAGTTTTCTACCCTTACAAAGACAAGTTATGGCATTTGAACCACATTTTGTCAGCTGCACATGGTTTCAACTTGGGTAAGTCTAAAATATAGATGTGTTGTAAAGAGATTACCAGTTTTTCCACAGTGCTTCAAAAAAGATGTGCCGAAAGGCGGAAAAAATGGTCTGTTAGAGGTTTTTAGTTCAATGTTAAACTTTGAAGTGAAAGAAATGTGTGCAAAGGAGTATAGATATTAAAGTTAATGATGACAAACACAGGGTCTGTATTCACCAACCACTCTTGAGAATATTCTTATTCTCCAAGATTTTCTAAATTTGAAAGTAACACAACTTCTGATTGGCTAAACCATTTGCTCTAGCTAATCAGAAGTTTTCAAATATTGAAAATTCTGGAAAATAAGACTAAGACTGTCTTTATGAATGATTGGAGAATACATGTACTGACCCAGATGTTCTTCTCTATCAACACCTTTTTTTTCCTTCTGGCTTTCTGTTCATTCCTAAATGTTTTCTTCATGTAAAGCTGTTCAGTATGTGATTTTTGACATTAATATTTTATGAACTGGAAGATAACTGACCATTTGATATTCGTTTTACAGTATGCACTTACACTAATTTCCTTATTCTGTATGTAACAAATAAGTCATGTTACTGTATTTAGTTCTATAAGGCATATTTGCCCAGAATATCTCACAAAATATAGGTCATTGTAGACCAGAGATCAAATTGCATGTTCTGTGCAGTCTGCTCTTGATCTACAGTGTCTGCAAAGCAACTTGGATTACTGAAGGATGATGATGGCCTTTAACTACTTTAAGAAGAGGAAGTTAGCGCTTGTTGTATTTTCTTTGAAGGAAGAAAAAGATGAGATTTTATCAAAGGCAACAGAGGAACCTCTTGAAAAACCTGACAGAAAAAAGGAGTTGTTGAAGGAGCAGTTAGAACAAGAGAGATTGGAAAGGATGTCAAAGTTAAATGCCTACAAGGTAAATACTTAATAGACAGGTTAGCTAAAGTTAAAGATACATCTATACTTGTTTTCAGCTAGTTTTTAAACCATTTCATCTTTATTTTACTAAACTTTAATCATTCTTAAATCTTCTTACCAAATGTTGCCCCTAACGGTTGCAAGGTTGCATAGATTATGACTGATTGAAAATGCATTGTATTTTCTTGGTGCCTTCAAAGAAATCACTGTTGTAACATTTTTAGTTTTAAAATGAAGATTCGCGATACATGCATCTATCCCTTACACCGTATATATTGGTAATTTATCTTTGTTTACACAGCTGACTAAATTCTGAAAAATTCTAGTCTGTCAAACTTTTACCATGTTTTTGTCTCTTTAGCTGTAAGGATGTATCTTTAAATTGCCACCAACAATACAAAGGATTTGAATTTTCTTGTTTACTCATATAAAAAAAGGTTGGCTAATTGAGTGCAAGAAGCAAATCGGCTGTTACAGATAGTGTAAAACAAGAATAAACTTGGCAAACCATGCTGTCTGATGTCGGCGACATACAGTCCAATAAAGAGTGCAATACCTGGAATGATGCTCAATGAGGCATAGGTTCATTTCATATATAATAGCTTAAGTATTAAAGGAAAAGAGGTTGAATGAAATTGATTGCAAAATCATACTTTGTTTTAAATGAAGACAATGCTATTCATTTTGACAACTTGAAAAGTTGAATTTATGTTTCCATCATCAGGGAAATGAAAAAATCATTATATGAAGTAAAGCTTTGAATAGAATTGTTAGCTATGTGTTTAAAAGGGTTATTTCAAATAAAAATATACACAAAATCTTCAATGAAAACAAGAAACCATATCATTCTTTTATTTTCTTGACCACAGGTACAAAAGGAATTGGAGAGGGCACAAAAAGAAGAAAAAAAGTTGAGGGAAGAACTAGATAAGCACAGAAAACAAGAAGAATGGAAGAAGAAACAGGTATTTTTTATTTACCCTTTGACAGTTACAGCATAAGTTTTGTATAACATGGTCGATAGTATGGATCCAAGATCACACTGCATTGTTTATGCAGTCTGATCTAGATGTACACCCTCTGCAAAAGCTACTGAAATAGCCATCAGCAGTCAAAGAGTAAATGAGTATGGTGTTATGTAATAAGATATACATGTGACCTGTTTTTGTTGTCACTCTGTATACAGAATATTCTAGAAACATACCGGTAAAGAACATTCATTGGTTTTTCATTCTGGTTATTTTTAGAAACAGGATTGTTAGTAAACAAGTTGTTTATCAATCCATGTCTATAAATAGCTTGATGTCATCTTTCTAGAAAAGACTAATCTAGAATTTTCCAGACTGATATAAATAGGAGTGACTTACTTGGTGGGATGGATTTTGAAGTTAGACTTGTGGCTTTGTGGATACAGAATTAGTGAAAAGTGTTGGATTTAACTTGGGATATACATCTGTAAGTTGGAATTATCTTTTATTTAAACAGGTTGCTCATATATACTTGCAAGTTAAACTATTGTTAATTTAGGTTTTAGGAACCAGAAATTTCATTCTTTTTGTAATCTAAACCTAATTCTTAATTTTGAGGGACTTATTTTATTTCTTGTTCTAAGATTAAAATTGACAAAATTTCATTCAAACTTAACTCATATTGTACTCTTTTGTCTTTATTCATTAATAAATATTGTTAATTGTTAAAGGCTTGTTGCTGGTTTTCTTTCTCGTTACGCTTGGCTCGTAACAATGGTCTTTCTTACAGCAAGAGCTGAAGTCCAAAGTACTGTATTACAAGCAACAAAGAAATGAAGAGGAGGAATATCTGAAACAGCAACAACAAATGTGGGAGGAAGAGGAGAAAGAGCGAAAGAGACTGATATCTGCAAGGGAAATTGCAAAATTCCGACAAAGGGTAGGAGCATGTTTTTGTCAAAAAACATGAAAAATTACATTTTTAGCTTGGCAGTTTTCAAATTAGCCCTGGTGCTGTTGCCTGGTGTCATCATCATTGCCTGTGTCATCGTGCTAAAACTGTAATATTTCATAATATCTTTGTTAATACTGAAGATATTTACTTCAAACTTAGACTAGCTCTTAAGTATCACCAGACAAATCCATACAGCGAAGGCAGATAACCCTCAAAGTATTTTTGACATAGTTTTGCCCCTTTTCAACTTATACTTTTAACTGAAAATCAAGCAACCACAGCTGAGCATTGGCACCTGCATGCAATGCTCTTGTTTGTACTTAGTATGTAGTTAGATAGTATGTAGTTAGATTGTTAGTATAGAAGATGTTGTGGACACGGCTATTTCCTCACAATATAATATACATTGTTAGACTTTCTGGTAATAAACAGTTACAATTTGCACAAAGTACAAAAATTTTAGGGAAAGGAAGATAGCATTTTCAAACAGTACTGTTAACAGTTAGGTAAGGAGATATTCTTTGGCAAAAGCATCATAAATATGGTAGGAAAAGAAGATATTGCTTGGGAGTTGCATAATGCTCTTTTTTCCATAATCTTTTGCAAAGCTGTTAACTGCAGGAATTTACAAAGGCAGTGTTTTTCTGTAGGAAATTTAATATTTAGTATTAGAATAATAGAAACAACCCTTCGTGTTTCAAGCAAGTATTCTTGTACGATTTCTAAAATGTACATCAAGACCTAAACATTGTAAATGCCAGAATATTACAGAAAATATTATACTGCAAAGAAATTTCTTGTGATCTGATTGGATAATATGCCCCGAACATATATATCATGTACACTGGCAAAACCCATGTAAAAGCAATTTCTCTTTCGGGGCCTTTGTATTAATGACTACACTTTCAACACAACATTCAAAATGGCGGTGTCCACAAGACAGACACTGTATACTGAGTAGCTTGCACCATATTATTACTAGTTTCCTTTGATGGTTGTCATTAAAACGGAAAGAATGGATTATTTTTGAAAATAAATATATATAGAACTTTACAAGTATTATCGTTTGATGGGGGGGTGTTTAATACGAGCCATCCCATCTTCAGGTAAGCAAATTTTGAATAGTGGAAACTCATACATATTGTGCATAAAATTAAAAGGGTAACCTAGTGGTCAATTGAGGCAAGTAATGGTCGTTTACTTTTGCCAACAAATCATTAAAATTCAAAGTTACTTACCTTGAAGTTGTTTAAATCCATGTTAAAATAAAAATACGACAAATGTCTGTCACAGTGACATCATCAAGATTATGCACCAAACTGCATGTTTTACCAAGGTTTCAGTGAAGTCAGTTCCCAGTGACGTCAGTTTTCATTGAATTGGGGCACTCAGAAGGGAAATTCTGTTTCAACAGCGTACTCAATTTTTGAGACCATAAAATGGAAATTTCACTTAAGACATGTTGGAATGGTAAAACTTTGCAGTATAATAAATTTGTTGCATGGTCAGGTGGCAGGGGACTTGGAAACTTGTTCACAGCTGTGGCAAACAATGTCGCCACCTCGCCTTCAGCTCGGGGCAACATGATTCACCACAGCTGTGAACAAGTTTCCATGTCTCTGCCACCTGACTGTACAACTAATACTGTAAAAGTAGATGATATTGCGGCTCAAAAAATTTTACAAAATATCAAATAGTAACCTTATGGCTGTGTTAATTTCTGTGAAACTGAAACAGACGATCTTGCATAAAAGTCGTTTTCATGCCAGCATCCTGTATTGACAAACTACAACCCCTTTAATTGGCATTATTTACTGCCACTAGAATGGTATTCTGATGGACTTTGTACTCACTGATGTCGACAAGGGTCCCAGTCAATTGCTCCCACATGACTGGATGTCTCGGTCAAATATATCTTAATGTAGCTTAAATTTGCGCTTGGGGATATCTTTGCAATTTTCATCAATAGTCAAAAATTGCAAAGATCTCCATGACTCAAGGAGGCACCTAAGATTGCGCTTAGTGTAGTGTCAGTCTGTGATATTTCAGGACACGCTTGCACTGCAAGATAGACTAGCTAAGGAAAAAGCAAAAGAACTGGAGCAACAGGAAAAAGAGCGCAGATTAGAACAGATGAAGAGCCAGGTAGTTTCACTATGGTCTTGTTTAATCCTTACAAGTCAACAAAATTTAGACTGTCCAAAATGAAAGCATTTACAGACGACAATTTAAATGTAGCCCAAAAAATGAAATTTGTCCGGTTACCAGCATTTTTTCCTTATACAACAATCTCTTTAAAAGCCTTCCTCCTCAGGGTAGTTGAAACTCGACTTTGTGTGGTGAAGGGTTAATCCTTTACCACATGACAAATTTTGGATTTGTCCAAATTCAAACCATCTTCATATTACCATTTCAAAATTGATGCAAATATTCTTAAGTTCTTTAATAGGATAGAAAATGTTGTAGGGGAAAAGGAAAAAATGCTGGTTACCTGTATTTTCTCCTTTTCCACAATGTTTTCAAAAGCTTTCTTACAGGGGTTATGCAAATTTGAGTGCTGATTGGTAAAGGGTCAAGTAGGCCCTGTATAAATGGTGCACCTTGAACTACAGGGAGATCATACAATATGTCAAACTTTTATTAACTTCCATAGAAGATTTGATTTAATGTTCTTTTCTTTCGGCATTGTGTCCTCATAGACTTTATGTACACAAGCTCACATACCATACAAGCAAGAAAGATAAAACATAGCATAAGAATGTACTAAGTTACTTACTAATATTTTACGTTTCCACAGGTCGAAGTTGAAGTTGACAGAGATCCAAATAGATTGTTGAAACCCACAGCAGGATGGAGAAATAGGAAGAGGGATAAAACATCTACGGGTGGACAAATATATCATATGCCCCACAGGTATGTATTTTGTCACAGTCAGTGTTTGTGGAACAAGAGCACAGCATGCAGGTGCCAAGACTTGGCTGCAAGTGCTTGATTTTCAGTGAAAATTCTAATTCGAAAAAGAGCATTACTATAATAATACTTGGATACCTGCCCTTGTTGTATAGGTCTCCCTTTTGAGAGTGAACAACTTGTCCAAAGTGGAAGTAAATATCTTCAGTAATAGCAGAGATATAACAAGATGTCAAAGTTTTCACATGATGACATCAACGCAGATGACGCCAGGGCTGTGACAATGATTTGTCGTTTTCTTTGAAAACAGCCAATTTAAAATGATTTCTAATTATCACATTCCTAAAATTTTTAGCTGTTACTGAAGAAATCATTTAGGTATGGTTGTAGCCCTGTTATCTGTGTTGTTGTTGTTGCTTTGCAAAAGTTTCGGTATTTTCTGGTAACTCTGTCATTAATTAATGTCTTTTTTCAAATTAAAAGCATTTGCAGATGACAAATTAGATGTGGCATATGTGATGAACTCTTTCTTTTGAAGAGTAGAAAATATTGTGGGAAAAGGAGAAAATGCTGTATATACCAGCATTTTCTTCTTTTCTCACAATGTTTTCCAGTCTTCTCTCTCAGGGCCATTAAAACTTGTGATTGTGTGGGAAAAAGTTAAGCAGCACTGTTGCATGTAATCAAAAAGTCTGTTTACATTTCTTCGAAAAACTGCAGTTGAGCCGAGGCACCTGCATGTGGTGCTCTTCCTATA
The DNA here is from genome assembly GCA_946811185.2 of Hippopus hippopus. Taxonomy (NCBI): domain Eukaryota; kingdom Metazoa; phylum Mollusca; class Bivalvia; order Cardiida; family Cardiidae; genus Hippopus; species Hippopus hippopus. Next base: position 46,694,512 of record OX328104.1, on the reverse strand, counting down.
CTTTGCCTCATAGGTGTGCACATTTTGTTACATTAACTAGTTGTAGATATAGAGGATCTTATGTGAGTGTTTATGTATTATTTTTATCAAACGACTAAAATTGTATGACATGAGCCTTGGCGAGTGTCATATACATTTTAGTCAACAAGTTTAATAAAAATGATAATACAGAAACACGAGCATGAGATTCTAATTACCACATAAAAGGAATGACAGACAAACAAGTATCCTGCATCATCACTTTTAGCCTATGAACCGTTTACGGGTCCATGTTTACAGATGTAGTTCGGTTTGAAATGTTTACATGCACAAGAAGGTAGCTCTGTGACATTAACATTGAAAGAAGAATACAATTCATGGAGGGATGAATCGAAAGATTTCCACAGTTTTTTTTTAAATACCTTTGTCTGCATTTCTTGTTATCAAACAAGAAAGTCATAAGAATTGCCACACATATATATCTTAGCAACAATGAGACATATTCTTGCAAACTGGTGAAGTAGTACAAAATCCAGGGTCCATATTTACCCACCATTCTTAAGGATGTTCTTTATCCTATTTTCCAAGATTTTCAAAATTTGAAAACAACACAACTTCTGATTGGCTAAACCATTTGGTTTAGCCAATCAGAAGGTTTGTCACTTTCAAATCTGGAAAAATCTGGTGAAAAAGACCAAGAATGTTCTTGAGAATGGTTGGTGAAGACAGACCCAGCACATGCTGTGGTTGGTTTAGCAGGCTTCCACAACAAATGTCTCAACTATTTGCTACACAATACTGTGGTTTGTTATTCCCAATATTTTTTTACTAGGGCAATTCCAGCCTGGAGACAGGGACCCTGAAATGTGTAGAGATAGCCTTTCTGTGTGAAAATAGTTATCGGGCAAGCTTTGGACGTCAGATGGGCATCCCTAGGGCCTGTCATCCCAGCACTTCATTGAAAGGAACTGGAAAGTGTAAAGTAGATTGAAAATAGATAAAGTTGCACCATGATAATTTGAAAACAGTAAGGACCTAGAAATAAATGAGGCATGCCGTGTGAAATGGGTGCTCAGTGCGTCATGGTAATGCAGTATACCAAGCAAGATATTACATAGTGAGGGATCTAAAATATCCATTTATGCTGAAAGGTGGCTGGATATTGAGGTAGAATGGTCCTTGAACATGCATCAAATATCAAAAAGCTTCAACCTGTGTCCTGCCCTGACTTTGCAGAGTGACATGGGTTGATCCATTTTGCAGATGCATTAAGCCTCCTCACAGTGCATGGCTCAAATATACATGTATTTGAATTCTATAAAATTCACATAAACTCTGTTAGTATTGTATGATTGTATGGTGTTTAACGCCGTTTTCAACATTATTTCAGTTATATCGCGGCGGCCAGTGCACCTATCCATGCTTTCCTGGAGTCTCTTTTACCAGTACTCTGCACAATTTTCTTTCCAAGCCACTGGCTGCTTTCCCACATAACCATCGTCGAAACAATGGTCAGTGGTGAGAAAGGAATGAATCCTGTCACGATTACTATCATCAATCCTTGGAAAGAAATTGGCCGAGCCAGGGATCGAACCCACGACCCCCTGTTCTCAAGTCCTGAATGCTACCGACTGAGCTACAGGGGCTCAGCAACTCTGTTAGTAAGCAGTCTCAGACTCGTCCATATCTAGTATTGAGAGACAACTTAAAATTTGGATCCAAGGATGGAATTTTTTTTTTTCTTTAAAGCTATGAAACGTTATGGAAACTAGAGAAATTGCTAGTTACTAGTACTTTTTTAGCTCACCTGAGCACGAAGTGCTCTGGGTGAGCTATTGTGATCGGTCATCGTCCGTCGTCCGTCCGTCCTTCTATCTATCTGTCCGTCAACAATTTCTTTAAAAATCTTCTCCTCCAAAACCAGATGGCCAATCTTGATAAAACTTGGCAGGAATGTTCCTTGGATGAAGCTCTACAAAAATTGTTAAAAGAATTTAATTCCATCGAAAACTCTGGTTGCCATGGCAATAAAATCGCTGAAAATGGAAAAAATCTTTAAAAATCTTCTTGTGACAAACCATAAGGCCGAGAGCATTCATATTTTGTATGAAGCATCATTGGGTGACCCTTTACCAAAATTGTTAAAATTATTCCCCGAGGGTCATATTTGGGCTTTGCCCGGGCACACCCTATTTTACATAATAACAAAGAAGGAAATCTTTAAAAAATCTTCTTCTGACAAACCATAATGGCTAGAGCATTCATATTTGGTTTGTAGCATTATCTGATGATCCTCTACCAAAATTGTGAAAATTATATTTCTGTGGTCATATTTGGGCTCTGCCAGGGCGCACCCTATTTTACATGGAAACAAAGAAGGAAATCTTTTAAAATCTTCTTGTGACAAACCATAAGGGCTAGAGCATTCATATTTTGCATGTAGCATCATCTAGTGACCCTTTATAAAAATTGTTAAAATTATCCCCTTGGGGTCATATTTGGGCTCTGCCCGTGCGCACACTATTTTACATAGAATTAAAGAAGGAAATCTTTTAAAATCTTCTTGTGACAAACCATAAGGGCTAAAGCATTCATATTTTGCATGTAGCATCATCTGGTGACTCTTTATAAAAATTGTTAAAATTATCTCCTTGGGGTCATATTTGGGCTTTGCTGGGGTGCACCCAATTTTACATAGAAACAAAGAAGGAAATCTTTTAAAACTCTCGTTCTGACAAATCATAAGGGCTAGAGCATTCTTAATTTGCATGTAACATCATCTTGAGACTTTCTACCAAAACTTTAAAAATTGACCCCTTGGGTGGAGTTTGGGCTCTGCCCGGGTGCACCCTATTTAACATTGAAAAGGAAGAAAATTACATGTGACAAGTGAGAGACTAAAACGTTCATGTTTTGTTTGTAGCAAAGTTCTGGTGACCCTCTGCCAAAAGTTGTTAGAGTAATTCTTATTTGGGTCACATTATGGCTTTCCTCCCCTCCCCCGGGTATGCCTTATCAAAAAAGAATGGATTCTGGCTTTGATATACTATTATTTGGATGTGGTATTCCATATAAGTTACAAATATACTCAGGTGAGCAATATAGGACCATCATGGTCCTCTTGTTTTTCCCATAATGTTTTCATAAACCTTCTGACATAGGGTCATAAGAAATACGCTTGTTAAACTTGATAATGCATTCTGTACTGTACCTTAGAAAACATCGCAGCAGAAGTAATTACTGCTCTCACAATGAGAACAGCTATTACACTTTTTTTAACTCTTTACAAAAGTAAATTTTTCTAGACTCCTTCAAATTGAAAGCATTTGCAGATGACTAAATTGAAATTTGTTTTAGAAGGGTAGAAAACAGTGTGGGAAAGGAAGAAAACACAGGTTACTAGCATTTTCTCCTTTCTCCACACTGTTTTCTAAAGTCTTCTCTTTCAGGCTTGTTAAACTCGAGATTGTGTGGTAAAGGGTTTGAGACATACCATGCTTCAAGTTTGTCCCAGGACGTACTGTTAACATAAAAATGAGCCATGCTCTGTGAAAAGGGGGCTTAATGCATCTGCGAAAAGTATCGACCCAGGTCAGCCTGCGCAGGCTGACCTGGGCCAAAACTTTTCGCTATTGTTCAATTTTCTGTATGTATGAGGACCAGTCTACCTCATGATTAAGTTGGTTGTTAAAAGAAGTGGCTTGGTATGATGCATCACGGACATGCATTAAGCCCCCTTTTGCCACAGCATGGCTCAAATGTTATGTGCTTTTCTATTGTTGATATCTTTTATACCAAGAAGAAAATAAAGAGTAAAACTTGGAATAATATATATGCTTGTCGATTTCTGTCAAGTCCCACCCCCACTGCCCACGCGGATAGAATATCACAACCAAAACAATCTGTATCTACACACTGTGAAATATTGTTCCAAATATGGTACGATGACATAACTCATGTGTGGAATATGTAGGTATTGATTTGTAATTTGATTTGCGAAAATTTTATGATATAAAATTCATCCGCCATTCATAAAAAGCAACTTACTGGCTACTACATCTTTTTTTGTTATATGCCCGTCGAAGACGGGACGTATTATGGGATCACCCATGGCGTACGTACGGGCGGGCGGGCGTCCGTCTGGGCGGGCAGGCGGGCGGGCGGGCGTCCGTCTGGGTGGGCGGGCGGTGTCCAGTTTTTTGTCCAGAGCATAACTTTGTCATCTCCAGTCCGATTGACTTGAAACTTGGCATTTGTGTTTGTTGCGATAATAAAGAGTGCAGTACGAAAGAACCATAACTCTACATCGTGCTGTCTTTGAGTTATTTCCCTTTGATCGTCATTCTTACAGCATTTTCTGCTTGTCCAGAATATAACTTTGTCATTTTTAGTCTGAACATCTTCAAATTTGGTATGCATGATTGTTGAAAAATTACGGAGTGCAGGGCACAATAACCATAACTCTTCCTAGCATGAATTTTGAGTTATTCCCCCTTAGATCTTCATTCTTACAGCATTTCTTGCTTGTCCGGAGGATAACTTTGTCATCTTAAGTAGGAATGACTTGAAATATGGTTTGCTTATTTGTTGCAATATTTGGAAGTGCAGTGCGTAAGAATTGTAACTCTACCTCGTGGTGTCTTTGAGTTATTTCTCTTTGATCGTCATTTTTACAGCATTTAGTGCTTGTCCAGAATATAACTTTGTCATCTCAATTAAGAACGACTTCAAACTTGGTATGCATGTTTGTTGCAATATTATGGAGTACAGTGCTCAAGAACAATAACTCTACCTAGCGCGGATTTTGAGTAATTCCACTTTGATCTTCATTTTTACAGTATTTCTTGCTTGTCCGGAACGGAACTTTGTCACCTCAAGTCAAATTGACTTGAGACTTGTTAAACATGTTTGTTGCAGTTACGAAAAGTGCAATGCACTGGAGCCATAACCTTACCTAAAGCCCATTTGGAATTATTCCCTATTCATTATTTTTTTTTTTTTTACAGCTTTTCATGCTTCTCTACAATATAACTTTGTCTTTTCATGTTGGAATGACCTGAAACTTTATATGCATGTTTCCTTAACATTAGAGGAGACATTCATGCCTATTTCAATCACTTACATGATTTCTGCTGCACTACTATTTACCTCTACCTGCCCTTTATGATTATTATTCCCCCTCTACAACTGGTGGTGGGACGGGCATATATTGCGACAATTTGCCGCTCTTGTTTCATTATGTTTACTGTTTTCAAATAAAACGTCAGTAATTGCAAAATTTTGTTGTTGAAAGTTGTATGTATATAATGAAAGGAATATTTTGTTGTAGTACCTTTCCTGGTGCTTGTATTTGCTTCTGGCTGCATTAGAAAATTTTGACATCTCACTTGACCTCTGGTCACACGCGGTATCAAATTTCCTCAGGCTGATCAAATCAAGTACAAGCACCAGGAAAGTTATCACAACATAATATTCCGTATTAATTTAACTTGCTATCTCCTGCAGAAAACTTGGTGCTGACCACATTTTAACCTTATTCCACACAATCTTGCATCTTTTCAACCCAGAGGGGGAAGGCTTTTGAAAACATTGTGAGAAAAAGAGAAAATGCTGATAACCAGCATTTTCTCCATTTCTCGCAATACTTTCTACTTTTTTCCAAAACCATTCTCGTCATTCGAGTCATGTTAAGCTTTTATTCTACAAATGCTTTTAATACAAGTGAGTCTTAAATTTTGTTGTGTGGTACACAGCTAAAAATATATGATTGATTGTATGGGGTTTTAAGCAATTTTCAAGATTTCAATTATATCATGGTGGCCAGTGCAGCTATCTATGCTTTCCTGAAGTTTCTCTTAACAGTCTTCTGCACAATATTCTTTCTTTCTGGCTGCTTTCCCACAAAACCATTGTCGAAACACTGGTCAGCAGTGAGAAGGGGATGAATCCTATTGTAATGACTATCATCAATGCTCAGACAGAAATTTGCCAAGCCAGGGATTGAATGAGTGACCCCCTGCTGTACTCTGCCAACTGAGCTACCAGGGCTCGGCACTATAAATCAAACAGCAAGAGGAGAAATTATTGGTAAAGAATGTACATGTAAAAGGTAATAATATCTATTTTCATGCTTTTCACATACATATTTTCTAAACCTGAACTTTTGTTGATAAATAAATCCTGAACTTTTAACAAAAGGACAAAGTTCTGAGCCTGTCTAAATTAAAAGCATTTGCAGATGACAAATGTAACTTGAAGCTGGAATTTTGCTTTGGAAATGTAGAAAACATTGTTGGGGGGAAAAAGGACTAAATGCTGGTTACCATCATTTTCTCCCTTTCCTACAATATTTTCAAAAGATTTCTTTCTGAGGGTCATTAAAACTTGGGATTGTGTGGTAAAAGGTTAAATCTTTTAGAAGAGTGTCTTATTTAGGATATGTCCATGATGAGTGTTTTATTTAGGACATGCCCATAAGGTATAGCTCAATTGATGATATTTGTCTGAGAGTGTAGACATCATTGTGGGAAAAGCAGAAAACGCTGCTCCTTTTCTCTGTTGCTACTTGAATAATGAGCAATACTTGAGCAATGCTCTGGTAAAAGGGTGATTAATGCATCTCCATGATCCTCTATACCAAGCAAGTCATAATAGACTATAGATCCATGAAATCCATTTTGTCAAACAACCAACTGAATCATGACGTACTTGTTTTTTGGCATGCAGAAAATTTACCGAAAGCAGAAAGTTTCGGCCCAGGTCAGGCTGACCTGGGTTGACACTTTTTGCAGATGCATTAAGCCCCCTTTTCACTAAGTATGGATCACTTCACGGTCGGGGTAATGAAAACACAGGATGAATTGGTAAAGGATTGGAGATACACATAAGTACATGTACATCTAAATGGATATTTTTAGTTTTAAGTATACATGTACGAGGGTTGTTCGATATGTAATGTGTATTGTACGATATCTCACAAGCATTCGACTCAAATAGTGAAATGAACATTACATCCCTTCAAAGTATTCTCCGCGGTTTGAAATACATAATTTCAATCTCTGAATCCATTTCTGAAATGCGTCACGGTACGCTGATTTAGGTAGACCTCTGAGGCACTGACTGATGGGTGAGCCATGGGCTTGTCGGGACTTGTAACGACGACCAGATAACTTTTTAAGTTTTGCAAAAAGGAAAAAGTCGCATGGGGCTAGATCTGGAGAGTATGGTGGGTGTGGCAAGACGGTAACCTTCTCCGATATCAAAAATTGCTTCACAAGCTCAGATGTATGTGATGGAGCATTATCATGAAGTAGACGAACATGCCTAAATCCTGACACAGGGCGTCGTTTAAGATAATATTTCTTGAGCTTGTTTAGTATAACATCTCGGTAATACCGACCTGTAACACTTTTGCCCTTCGGCACCGGAATTTGTACGGCTATACCATCACATGAGAAGAACATGCAATAAAGAACCTTCTTTGTGCTTGTGCTTCTTTTGGCAACTACAGGCCTTCTACCGTGTTTAGTTAGCCATATTTTGTTTCCAATTTTTCTTACTGGTTCGAAATAGTGAACCCATGTTTTGTCACCAGTAACAATGTTTGCAAATTGTCTTTGAATTTGGGAAACATTTTGAGCAATTGCTTAGCGGTTTGTACTCGTACCCGTTTTTGGTCATCTGTCAATATACGAGGTATCCATCTGGCAGAAATCTTTCATACTTTCAAAATAGGCTTCAAAATGAAATGCACCCGCGATAGCGATATGCCAACAGCGTTGGCAATGTCACGAATCGTGTATCTGCCATCACTTTCAATTATTTCCCTGACTTTTGAGACATTTGCCTTGCCTGTTAAAGTCACAGGTCGGCCAGATTTTGCTGCATCTTTGACGGACTCTGTGCCAGTCAGAAATTTCTTTCTCCAACTACGAACTGTCTCATAAGATACCTTATCAGACCCGTAAACTTCCCCCAATTCAGTAAAAATCTGCATTACCGATTGACCGAGTTTTGTGCGAACTTTTACATAAGCTCTAATTTCTTCAATATTCTTAATCCGTTTCCCAACCATTTTTACAACAGAGGTCAACGACTAGCTCTATTGAAATGACTATAAGTTTAAAACTATGTGGAGCTGAAGGCTCGTGTTTATACCGTTGGAAAGGTATTGAACAAAGCTATTCAAGCGTATCATCATCCACGAAATCGTGCGAAGCGTTATCGCGCTGTGGTATCATACACATTACATATTGAACAGCCCTCGTACAAGCAACAGCTTGTATACAACTGTACAAATAAGAATTACACCAAAAGCTTGCAGTGCAAGCACTTCTCTTCACATAACTTTTCAAACCTTGAAATATTACCTTTACTGGGTCACCTGTTTTTGGAGAAAATGACGAGTTGTCATAGCCCCGGCATCGTGGTCTGTGCTGTCTTCATGCAAAAGCTTTGACATTTTTGTATTATCTCTGTTGTTACTTAAGATATTTACTTCAAACTTGAATAAGCAGATAACCATTAAAGTATTTTTTTACACAGTTATGCAACTTTTTCGACTTGGAATTTTCTCTGAAAATCAAGCATGTGCAGTCAAGTGTAGGGAACCCGCAAGCGGTGCTCTTGTGTTTTAAAATGTTCCTTTACGTAATTTGTGTTGAAATAGCCTGAGCAATATTGGATTATTCTTTTACCAAACAATCCCATGATGAAGAAGGCCTATACAGACAAACTTCAAAAAGGAGAATACACTGTTAACAACTTTTCTTCTTTTTTCCACACTAGTTTCTACCTTTTTTAGAGACAAATTCCAATATTTGAGCTACATCTAATATGATGTCTTTAACCATTTACAACACAATCCTGAGTTTTAACTACCTCAAAGAAGAAGGCATTTGAAAACCAAGCAGGAAAAGGAGAAAATGCTGGTAACCAGCATTTTCTCCTTTTCCCACTCTGTTTTCTACCCAATCAAAGACAGAAATAATTATTTTATCTCTATTCAAGTTGTCGTCTGCAAATGGTATCAATATGGTCGAGTCATAAATTTTGTGGTTTGGTATAGAGTTAATCATACAAAAGAAAGGTCAACAGAAAGTGATATTCTGCAAGCTGTTCTAAGATCATTCAAGTTATCGTCTCCAAATGCTTTCAATTTTCTTTAGTACAAAATTTTGTCATTTGGTAAAAGATTAACCCTTTACCAAACAATCCCTGGTTTTTACGACCCCGAGGAAGAAGCCTTCTGAAAACACTGTGGGAAAAGGAGAAAATGCTGGTAACCAGTGTTTTCTCCTTTTCCCACAATTTTTTCTTTTCTTTCAAAGTCAAGTTTCCATTTTTGAGTCACGTTTATTGCGTCGTCTGCAAATGCTTTCAATTTGGACCAGACTAAGATTTTGTCGTTTGGTAAAGAGTTAAATGCTTTCAATTTGGATTTGTCAATAATTTTGTCATCTGGAAAACAATTTATAGGGTTTCTCTTCCATGAGATCATCAGATCCTCAAATATGTAGGAAGCAGAAAAACACAGGACAAAAAGTAAATATGTTCATTTATTCATTATATTTTCATAAGTTTTCCATTTTTCTTTCAGTTTCTCTCTTATGTCTTTCTCAGCAAAAATACTATCAATACTGTTATAAGACAGATCCCATAACTGCTTTTTGCTGAGATCAAAGGTTTCAGCTGCTTTCACATACTCTTCTGTAAGGGAGGTAGAAAACACGCCTTTGTCGTCTGTCTGTAGAAATATGAAAAAAAAACAAAAACAATTTGATACTTTCAGCAGACTTGCTGTGTCTAACCTCAATACCAGATAACAACTCCCAGGGAAACAGACTTGAAAATACTGTGGGAAAAGGAGAAAATGCTGGTATCCAACATTTTTTCCTATTTCTAAAATGTTTTCTATCTTTTCAAGGACAAATTTCATAACCTGAGCAATGCTGAATTTGTTGTCTGCAAATGCTTTCAATTTGGACTAGTCTAAAATTTTGTCATTTGGTAAAGAGTTAACCATTTACCACACAATCCCGACTTTTGACCCTGAGCAGAAAAGCGTTTGAAAACATTGAGTGAAAATGTGAAAATGCTGGTAACCAGAACAGCACAATGCTTTCTACTCTATCACTGAACTTATGAAGCTCATTTGTAGTAATTTTGAAACTGTTGTCTGTAGATGTTTTTTATAAAGACAGGTCTAAAATTTGACGTTTGGGGAAGAGTTAAATTGGCTTTCACTTTTGTTGGAGTAATATTCACATGTGTAAAGATTCAAACAAGCTTCACTTATTGCCATAACAATTTTCAGTCTTATGGCTTGGTAACAAATACATGTAGAAATAAATGTAGATGTGTGAACAGTATACACGATGTAGAAGTTGTCTGAAGGTCCAATTTTGATTATAAAAACTTAAAAAGAGGGCCTGTATTCAACAATCTTTCTTAAGAATGTTCATAATCTTATTCTCCAGAATTTTCTAATTTTGAAAGTAACACAATTTCTGATCGGCTAAACCATTTGGTTTAGCTAATCAGAAGTTGTGTTTCTTTCAAATTTAGAAAACCTTTGAAAATAAGACTAAGAATGTTCTTAAGGATGGTTGGTAAATACAGACCTTGCAGGACTTTAATAGTGTGAAGGAAACGTCAACAGATAGTGACCCTCTGCAGGCAGTCTTAAGATCACACATATAGATGGGAGCTTACTTCAATGTAATTTCAATAAAACCTACTTACACATATAATACATGGATGGTTGAGCTGGTACCAGAACTTGAAATGATGACTATCATAGCCGGGAACCACCTCATTGACTATATTGGAAGTGAGGCATAATTCTATATGAAAAAAAAAAAACCCAAACTCTTTTTGATTTGCTAGCAGATGTCATACCATTACAGGTCAAACCTATACTGTTCTTGTAGAATTTAAAAGAATCTTTCAATATATTTGTGCCATGCTCTAGCAAAAGGTGGTTTAATGCATCTCCATGATGCATTTACCAAGCAAGTCATCACATAAATGTGGGTCAATAAAATCAATTTGTATAACATCGGACTGAATCATGAGGCACTCTGGTACTTTGACATGCAGGAAATTATCAAAAGCAAGAAGGTTTGACCAAAGTCAGCCTACGCAATACTTTTTACAGATGCATAAAGGCCCCTTTTCACGGAGAATGGCTCATTTACACTCTACAATAAAAAGACGCAATAAAAGTCAATAAAGTTGGGTGCACCAACTAATATTCTTTACTTATCAGACTATTTCAAGCAGACTGCAAAAATGTTTTGCTTTTACTCAACAATGTGAGGAAAAAGTTTTTGCTACAAGGCTTTACAAAGTATCAGGCATTGAAGATCTTACATCAGACTGTTTGATAGAAACAAGTTATCTTATAGAGTTAAAGATACATCCTTACAGCCAGAGAGAAAAAAACGCTTTTAAACTTGATAGTATGAAGAATGGTTCAGAATTTAGTCAACTGTGTAAACATAGATAAATAATTGATATATATGGAAAATTGAAAATCTTTCACACCACAAACATCGCAACAGTGATTTCTTTGATGGCCTCCAGAAAATGAGATGCATTTTCTATTGGTTATAATCTATGCAAACTTGCAATCGTTGGGTGCAACATTTGGCATGAAGATACAAGAATGATTATAGTTTGAAAAAATCATGATAAAATGACTTAAATGAGTTAAAAAGTGGCTGAAAACGATTAGAGGCGTATCTTTAAAAGCTTTAAAAAAAGAAATGGTGCAGATCCAAAATCAGAATGCATATTCTGAGCTGCCTGATCTCGATCTATCCCCTCTGCAAAAGTTTGTTCTTTAGCCTAAGGTGCCAAATGTGTTAACCCTTTACCAAACATCAAAAATTTATACTGGTCCAAATTTAAAGCGTCTGCAGGCGAAAAACCAAATGTGTCTCTAAAACTAAAACTCGTCTTTGGAAGGTTCTGGTTACCAGCATTTTCTCTTTTTTCCCACTATGTTTTCAAGAGCCTTCTTTTTAAGGGTTGAGCAGCATTTTCTCCTTTTTCCGTAATGTTTTCATAAGCTTTCTTTTTCAGGGTTGTTAAACCTTTGGGCTGTTTAATAAAGAAATAACAGTGTTAGACAATGAAAATTCACCTAGAGGTATATTGTATTTAATGACCATATCTACCAACTCCTGTGTTCCACCGGTCTCTGGCTGAAGACAAGTCCCATGACCAATACGATCTGGTATCAACTCAAGTAATTCTTTGGTTTCCTCTGGGGCTGGTATCTAGAATTACATGTACCAATATCGATAGCTATTACACTAGCTTTAATGAGAGGTTTACAATGTTTCTTTTCATATTTGGACATTTATTGTGCACCATACTGTCTCAAGTACAATGTAATTTTTCAAGTAGGAGAGCTACAGCCTTGTACTGACTCTGTTTCGTAGATTTAATCAGTGATATGCACATAATTTTTAGGGACACACATGACCAAGGACAAATTATTAAACTTCATTCTACCTTTTTTAATTGTAAATCTCAAAAAAATAACAAAATTTATAGTTTTGGTAGCCATTTTGTATCTATATTAGGACGTAAGTTCATTTTGAGTAAAAGATGGATTAAACTGTTTTTCTTATGTTAAACCTTTAAATTGAAACTATCTGCATTTGAAACAAAGAATTAATACATATGAAAGCAACAGTTATATTCAAATTCTAGTTTTGCCACCAATTTGTGAAAACATGAAAGTTTAAAAGTGTGCACAAAAGATTCAATCATTTTTTCACAATTGTCTCTTTACTTGGATGTGACCAGTCAAAACCTAAAATTGCACTATCAAAATCAGTTATCTGTACTAGCTGTAACACACGAATGCATGATTCTGTTTCCTCCGCCCCGATTGCTTTGTTTGCTTCAACTTCATCAATGGGGGTTTACACAGCTTTCAAATTACGGGTTACCACTGAACTAAGCAGGACCCTATCCAAGTAAGACTGTTTAACTCTTTACCAAACAACTAAACCAGTCATAAATGAAAGCTTTTGCAGAACACAAAAGAAATGTGGCTCAAATGATGAGCTCTGTCTTTGAAAGGATAGAAAATATTGTTAGAAAAGGATAAAATGCTGGTTACCAGAATTTTCTCCTTTTCCAACAATGTTTCAGAAGCCTTTTCTGTTAGAGTCATTAAAACCCAGGATTGTGTGGTAAAGGGTTAAGCTTGTATGAGTTATCATGTACAAATACTGTGCCATATTGAATATTTATCAAAAAGTCTGTTAATTCTTTACTGCACAGACCCGAGATTTAAAGACTATCAAATTTCAATTTTCGAACTACACTTAATGTGTTATCTGCAAATACTTTCAACTTTTACCAGCCTAAAATTTTGTTGCTTGGCAAAGAGCCCAAAATGTTTACCTACAGAATACCAAATAACAGACAGACACCCTAAAACAGTAAAAAGACCCAGACAACACAAAAAGAATTCTGTTGAAAAAAGTAAATTTTATTTCAAACACATATGAAGCAGGCCCGGCCAGGTAGCTCAGTGGTTAGCATATCTGACTTGTAACCTGGTGGTTGCCAGTTTGATAACCAGTTGAGGCAAACTTTCTTACCAGCAATTTTTCGCCTCTCACCTCTGATGCATTTGAGAAAAAGTGCCAAAGTACGGTAGTCAGTGACTTGGAAAGAAAGTTGTGTCATCACTGATGTGAGAAAGCCATAAAACACATGCATAGATGCACTGACTGCCATGATATGACCTAAGCTCTTAAAACGGCGTTAAATGCTAATACAAACAAAAGAACATTTGAAGCAAGACAGTCATATATACACTAAATTTCCTTATTTTGTATATGGTATAATTATGTCTTAGAGAAAATGCAGCCAATGACAAACCTCAGCCAGATGAAGAGCCAGTTTTAATCCATGATTCTTGGCTCTTTTAAGGGCTGGTATGAAGGTAGCAGCGTTTCCCACCTGAAATCAGTAGACACCCCTTTACCACACAACAAAAATGTAGACCTGTCAAAAGTGAAAGCATTTGCAGACGACAATTCAAATGTGACTCAAACAGGGTTGACTATTGAGGCCAAAATCTACTATTGCGATAGTATTGACATTGGAAAAAATACTATTGCAATAGTATTGATATTGCCTGTTACTATTGCAATACTATTGCAATACTATTAGATGAATTGCAAGAGATGAATTTCACCAAATTACATCTTGAAACCATGTTTTATACCAATACTTTCTCCGAGTAGTTTAAATTCTACTTGAACATAGTTTTGAATAGCAAATAAAGGGAGAAACAGAGTTAAATGCAAGATGCTCAATAAATTTCAGTGACTATTTTTTCTAAATGCAGATGGCTCACAAACAATTTAACATACCTAATTACTCTGAACTTTTGAAGAAGTCAGCTTTTAAGTCTGATTGATATATAACAGCATGCAAAGCACAAAATGCTGACAAATGCTGATGGTTTATAAACACTCGTAATAAAAACGTAATTATAAAGCCACTAAACTTTTAAAGAAATCACCTTTTACATGTGAGCCCTAAAGTTTTTTTGAGTTGTTAGAATTTAGCTAGATTTACCTATAATTTGCCAATATATTCAGACAGAAAAAATAATTATTTTTGTTTAGTTTCCAAATCTTTAGGAAATTACCATTCTGAAAAAAAAAGGGGGTGGCCGAAATAATAGGTTTTACCTTGTTGTATGTGTATCCAAAAAGTATGTTATTGTAAGATATTTGTATAAATTTACTGCTTATAGTCATTAAAAAGCTAAAAAGACGATCTGAAGTGACTCTGATTGGACAACGTCAAAGAGACATTTTCAGTTTTTGTTGTGTCATGGGTTTCCGTGTTTTTTACTTCGATCAGTGTTTCATGTCTGTTAATTTCTGGCTAGGTATTTCCACGTGATTTGACAAGAAAATTGTCAATGAGAATAACAAGTAACTTCAAAACTTTCATTTTTTCACAAGAAAGGCGGATAATGGCATTTTTTGTCTATGCATTTTCTTACGCAAAGTCTCGGGTGTAACCAGAATTTGTTACGTGAATTTCAATTCAAAAACGTGATTTACGCAATAATTTGCGCGAGTGGGAACACTGTTAAACATTATCTTACCTTTTTTAGCCCGAGAAAGAAGTAGCTTTCTAATACGAGTTAAGTCACAGTACAGAAGTGGATGGTATAGATCCAAGATCAGACAGTGTGTTCTGTTTAGTCTGATGTCTATCTACACCATCAGCCAACGCTTTTAAAATCCCCATCTTTCCATCAGCAGAGTAAATTCGAACGACCATAATGTAGATCTATATTACAATCCATCTGTCTACAAGATGACTGTAGGCCTGTCATGGGTACCCAAATGTTTGCAGTAAAATTTGGATAAGGGGTATGACGTAACACGTAAATCATTCGAAGCGACTGAGTTGTAACGCACCTGTTTAATTTACACACTTAAACTGGTCTGCTTGAAGAAACTTATGTCTGGCTGCAGGTCGACCTCCAATCAATTCAAAGTGACCACGCAATAAGCCTATTTCATGCACGTTTTACACCAGCTGATAAAGCCTTTTTGCATTTAGTAATATAGCTGTTTCAAGAACACCCCAGTTGTGTCACATACATGTATTTTGTGTAGTCAGCATAAAAAAGTGCAGCTGTTTTCTAAAAATAACTCCTTGCAGCCGAAATAAAAGGAATGCATTCGAAATGGATTACTGATAAATAAGGGAAAGAAAGAACGAGGTTTAGTATTCTCTTTTCATAGTAGATTTATTTATTGCTTATGGAGGGACAACACACGTGGTTATGGTTTTGGTGGCCTGTGTAGATTAAGATTAGGCTGTAGGCAGACTGTTTGGTCTGATCTTTGATCTAAATCCACACTGTTCGCTTTGGTGAGAAGTTTTTAACAAAAACACCCTTAGTGTTGCAATTATTTTGGTCTAATTTCATGACTCAAAACACCGCTGAGTTAATCAGCTCTCGAAGGATTCGTTTTCGTAACGATGAACACTGCTATGCAGAAATGAATATTATGCAGCCGATCATTATTGAAAACATATTTAAAAAAAATAACCTGTCAAATTAACAGGAAATTAACGTTACAGAATGTCCGAATATTTAGAAAAACTTGCTTTTGAAAGTGTTCAATGAAAGGATTAAAAAATAAATTATTATTGTAAATAATTTAACGTGTCCGAAATTTTAGGGCGTCCGAATACATTAGCGAATTGCAGTATTTTCTCTCCCTTTCTTGCCAGTGAAACTATCGAAACTATCGATATTTGAGGTAACTATCAGCGATAGTTATCGATTTTCAACGGAACAATCGATGCAGTAGCATCGACATGCTCGCCATCGGGATCCATCAATAGTCTGATGTATCGTTACACCCCTAGACTCAAATGACGGAATTTGTCTTCAACAGGGCAGAAAACATTGTGGGTAAACGAGAAAATGTTGGTTACCAGTTCTCTTTCATAACTGACACAAAGGAGAAGTATTAGAGGGAATATGTGAGCGGTGCTCTGGCAACAATGGGTTTAATGCATCTCAGTGGTGAGGAGTACTGGTAAAAGAAACTCCAGGAATATACGGATAGGTGCACTGGCTGCTGCAATATAACTAAAATAATGTTGAAAAGGACAAAAAGCACCATACAATCAATCAAAACAATCTATTATCAATCAATTTAATAACCCTCAGCAAGAAGCCTTTTAAACACATGTTTTCTTCCCTTCCCAATGTTTTCGTTTTGAACCAGTCTAAACTTTTCTCCTTTGGTCAAGAGTTCACTGGACAATAAACAAAAGTAGTATAAATGCAGACTTACATATGGATTCCCACTAAGATCTATCCCAACAATGGTCCCGCCACTTCTGTCTCTAAAATATACATCATCATTTGACATTTCCACACAGGATTTATATCTAAAATTAAATCTTTACTAAAAATTTCTGAGCTTTAAGGAGTTATAAGGTTTCAGGGAAAAAAGAATTTTTGAAAATTGGAGGTCAACACAATGTCTTGTATGTTACAGTTTTGCAGAGTATCACAAAATTACATATTTTTCAGGAACATATCAGCCCATGTAGAGTTTGACACATATTTTCCATTTCACTTGCAGAATGCCAACCGTTAATGTCTTCCACAGACAGTGTAAAACAAGGTGTGACTACTAAGCATTTTCAATCTGATTTTCAGACTTTTATATGAGATATTCTGATCTCAATAGCTCTTAAATTCACATATCCAATCTTTTAGCTCTAGAAAATGCTGGTTACCAGTTTTCAGTCTTCCTAAGGATCATTACCCAGTTGAAGCAAACTTTGTTTCTGGTGATTTTTTGCCTCTCACCTCTGGTGCATGTGAGAAAAGTAGTCAGTGACTTGGAAAGAAAGTTGTGTCGGTACTGGTGTGAGACAGCAAGGAAACACATGCACAGGTACCTTTTGACATGCACAAAATTAACTAACAGGCTGACCTGGATCAATACTTTTTGCAGATACATTAAGCCCCCTTTTTCACAGAGCACAGCTCATATACGAGGGTCATTTGAAAAGTAATGCAACCTGTTGAATAACTTCTAAAGCAATATATCAATTACTTTGAAACTTTACATGTAGATACTTCTATCTATATGCAATTAGTATGTGACGTCACATCATCATGACGTCATTTAGAGAAGCGCCAGGTGACGTCATTTTACGTCAATAACAGCGTCATGGCCGCAGTTACGTCTCAAGATCAGCGTAGCTACATAAAAATTGATTGTCAGTGTAATAAAACAGCAAAGGAGATATTTGCCGCACTACAAGAAGTTTGCGACACATCTGCTCAATCATATTGCCAGGTTACAAGATGGGTCAATGAATTCAAATCGGGCAGGGAGACCGTTGAAGATGCCTGCCGTGTGGGTCGACCAATGACAGCTACTGATGACTATAATACTGAACAAGTGAAAAAACTGTTGAAGGATGATAGGAGAATTACTTGCGAAGAAATGGCACAGAAGTTAGAAATCAGTGTAGGGTCAGTTCATTTCATTCTTCGAAATCGTTTGAAAATGCGCAAGGTTAGTGCGGTGCCTACCGCATCGTTTGACGCCAGAACAAGCAGAACGTCGTTTAACCATATACCCAACTCCTTTCTCATTATGATTCGGAAGGACAAGACTTTTAAGAAAGATTGTTATGAACCGGAAATGAGGAGACAATCGATCGAGTGGCATACACCTAGCTCCCCGAGACCGGCAAAGTACAGACGGACTCAGTCTAAATTTAAGATGTTAATGATCTTCGCGTACGATAGACATGGAATTCTGACAAGTCACAGGGTGGAAAGTGGTAAGACTATTAACGGGAAGTACTATGAAGAGTACCTTAAAAAAACACTAAGGCAAGCGATCGGTAGGAAAAGACGTGGACTCTTGGCAGCCGGTCCAATAATTTTACATGATAACGCTACACCCCATGGCGCCGTCAACGTAACGTCTTTGCTAGGGCGCTATGAGTGGGAAATATTGGAGCACCCGCCTTATTCCCCAGATATAAGTCCATGTGACTTTGACTTATTTTCCAAAGATAAAAGAGGGCATGAGAGGTATTTGTTATAGTGACCTAGACGAGCTTGAAGCTGCCGTGGCCGAAAGGGTGAAGGTAGTGGAACGCAGTTGCCTAGCAACTGGAATAGATGACCTCCCGAAGCGATGGCAGTCCGTCATAGACCACAAGGGATATTACTTCGAAGGAATGTAGTACTGTAATTATCATTATATATTTCTTTCGAAAGTTATTTTATAGGTTGCATTACTTTTTGAGTGACCCTCGTACATATAACCTTACCTGTATTTTAATGCCAAGTCCACAGTATCATTAGCTGTGTCTAGTGTACCTTGTCTATCTATAGCCAGTAAAAGTTTGACCAATATATCTAGATTTTTCTCTCTGCAGTCGTCTATAGCTCTTAGTACAGCTTCCACATAAGTTTCCCGCTTCATACCAGTGGAGTTGTCTTCTCTTGGAGTGGTTCTTAGTTCCAAATATTTTACATTATCTTTGGCAAACTCATGAATGACATCATAAGTAATCTGAAAGAGTAAATGGTTTGTATAAACCAACCGTTCTCCAGAACATTCTTGGTCTAATTACAGATGCTGAAAGTGACGCAACTTCTGATTGGCAGAACCATTTGGTTTAGCAAATCAGAAGTTGTGTTACTTTCAAATTTTGAAAATTCTCAAGAATAAGACTAAGAATGGTCTTGAGAATAAATGGTGAATATGGATCCAGAAGATTACCAAACAAAAATAACTTTTCATATTCCTCTGATAACAGCTTTTGAAAATACTGAGGTATAACATGGCTGTGTAAAAAGCAATTAATACATGTATTGACATTTAAAAATGCATTGATTTAAAAATGCATTTTCTGTCCCTGTACCAATTATTTCCTTGTTATAACTTTCCTACAGAAGAGGGCTTTTGAAAATATGGTGGTAAACATTATTTTTACCATTTCCCTACTTGTTTTCTACCATTTCAAAGACAAATTTCATCATTTTAGCCACATTTAATATGTCGTCTGCAAATGCTTTCAATTTGGACAGATCCAAAATTCTATCATCTGAGAAAGTTTTCACCTGACAATTTGAGACTAGGGCTCTTGCCACCTACAATGAAGTGACTTAGACATAAACCTTCAACTAAATGACAAAATTTTAATCTAGACCAAATTAAAAGTAGTTGCAGATGACAAATTCAGTGAAGCTCACAAAGTAGTGATGTCTGCCTTTGAAACAACAAAAAACATTGTTGGAAAAGTAGAAAACACTGGTTACAAACATTTTCCACAATGTTTTCAAAAGCTTTATTTCTCAGAGTCGTTAAAATTCGCAATCATGCGATAATGGATTAGTAGTAACCCGCAGAATACCAACTTCTAACAACCCTACCAAAGGATTCTGAATACATCGTGGGAAAAGGAGAAAATACTGGTAACCAGCATTTTGTCCTTTTCCCACAATGTTTTCTACCCTTTCCAAATCAAATTTCAATATTTAAGTCACATTTATTTTGTTGTCTGCAAATGCCTTCAATTTGGACTGGTCTAAAATTTTATCTCTGGGTAAAGAGTTAACTCATCCAAATTGAAAGCATTTACAAACAACAAAATAAATGTGATTCAAAAATTGAGATTGTGTGGTAAAGGGTTATAGAGCCTTTCACAAGTATAGTTGCCTTTACAGCCAGTGTAGATAAATATCAGGCTGCACAAAATACAGTATGCAGCCTGATCTTTGATCTACATTGTCCACTTTGCTAAAACACTACTTGCAAAAGCCAACCACAAAATTGCAATTATCTAGGTCTTCTTCTAACCTTAAAATGTCCCTTGGGTTTATTTGGCGCTTTAAGGCTTAATATTTAGTACAGGGATACACTTAAGTAAAAATGTTGTAGCCCTCATTCTAGGCATTTTTTCCTTCTGTTATAATGTTTCCAACAGTGGCCAGCAGGTAGAAATGAGCTAACAAGCAAGCTATTTAGTGTACCTTATAGGCTGCATCTACACTGTTTGATACTTGATGAATTAACTTGAACATCTTGAAAGTGCTGAAAAGAAACAGCAGATTTCATTGACCTTTTACGGAGTCAACCCATTTGCTATGAGAAAAGAAGGATGCAAAAACATTGTACAATAAAATGATAATACTGGTAGCCAGTATATCCTCCTTTTCCTACAATGCTTATTACCCTAACAGGCTCCTTTTCTCATAATGTTATTAAAAACCCTAGCTGAATTGTACAGACCAGACAACAAAATTCTAGACTAATCTAAATCGAAAGCATTTGCAGATAACAATTTAAATGTGGCTCAAATAATGGAATTTTTCTATAGTAGGGCAGAAAAGATTGTGGGAAAAGGAGAAATAACTGGTAACCAGCATTTTCTCTTGTTCCCTCAAGATTTCTACATTTTCACAATCAACACCATTTCAGCTAAACTTAATATGTTGTCTGTAAATTTATGCTTTCAATTTGGACGGGTCTAAAATTTTGTCATTTGGCAAGGAGTTAATGGCAGATGATACATGTTACAACAGCATTACATTCTAATTTATAGTCATGATGATTAATCACATTGATCATGTGTAGTGATACAAATGAGTTGAGCCCTGGCAAAAAGGGGTTTAATGCATTTCCCCTCATGCATTATACCAAGCAAGTCATTACATAAGTTATGGATCCATAACATCTATTTAGTCCGACAACTGACTGAATAATGGGCTAGAGTTGTCCTGTGGCATGCAGAAAGTTGGTCAATAGCAGAAAGTTTCATCCCAGGTCAGCCTGTGCAGTCTGCGCAGGCTAACCTGGATTGATAATTTTTGCAGATACATTAAGCCCCTTTTTCACAGAGCATGGCCCATACATACAATTTTTTTTCCTCTTTCTGTCCTCTTTTTGTATATTTTTATGTACTTGAGATGTGAGTTTGAGTATTTTCTTTTTTGTTACATTATATAAGCTTACTCTTGCAATGCCTTGCAAGGTAGCTCAATAGTTAGCATATATGACTCATGACTTGGTGGTTGGGAGTTTGATACCCGGTTGAGGCAATTTTTCTTTCCGGGACATTTTTGCCTCTCATCTCTGATGCATGTGAGAAAAGAAGTCAGTGACTTTGAAAGATAGCCATGTCAGTACTAGTGTGAGAAAGCCAGGAAACAGAATCACAGACCGGTGCACTGGCTAACAGGATATGACCCAAGCTCTTAAAACAGCTTTAAACTCCAATACAAATAAACAAACAAAATACTCTTGCAATGATCCTGACTCCCCCTTTCTAAACATCAACCTCCAATTTGGGTCTGTTCCACTTTTATTTATTTTCAGGATGTCTTCCATTGTAGATTCACTGATTGAGCCATTAATATGAGCATGTAGTTCCTGGTAAGAGAAGAATTAGCTTAGTGAGTAATTACGCATGACTCTTTATAGTTACTAAACGACAAAATTTTAGATGGTTCAACTTCAAAACATTAGCAGACGACAATATAAAAGTGACTTGAAAATTGAAATTTATTTTGGAAAGGGTAGAAAACATTGTGGGAAAAGGAGAAAATGCTGATTGTCAAAGAAACAATAATACAATAACATCATAGCAACCTTTCAGACTGAAGGTAAAGAAAAATATATCGTCAAGTGTCCTTATTCCGTGAGTGTCCTTGAACCGGTGATTTTTGTTTACATCTCGTATAGGTCAGCACATAGTTTGACGTCACATGGTATTTCAGCTCGTAACCCTTACTAATAATCGAACGTTTTATTGCCCTTTTATTTCAGCCAAATACCAATCAAATACTTTTAAAAATCAATTAATTATCTGATTTAAAAGAAATTGAAATCATTTTTCTTATATCTAAATACTGTTCCTTCACATAAAATGCAAAGATCTACGACTTTATGCTATAAATACTACTGAGTTACCGGAATTAGGTCACGCCATGTTTGCTCAAGAAGGCCGACAGCATGATTTTTCATTTATGCACATTGAACATGAAAATTGCTATCTAATTTAAATTTTTTCATGAAAGTCATCAGAAAAGATTCTTTTTATGAAGGAAAGTAATTTCTAGGTCATGTTCCTGTCTAAATTCCTCATTTCATTATGTTGTTTCCTTATCGTCACGGAAAACGGTATCTTGAGGCTATGCCTCTGCTGTTAAGAAATGATATGGCGAAGGAAGAAGAAAGACCGGGAGAAGTATTTAGCCTGTGGACCCATACATTCGTTACTCTGACATCATATTTTTGCGCATGCGAGTTACCGCTTGGTAGATGATTTGATAAAACTTTAGAAAAATAAGACATTGGACATATTCATAGTTCTCAAACACTAAAAAATCTGGTAAAAACAACGTAACAACTTAAACTTTTTTTTTACTTGTGTATGTTTTGATCTGAATCACTCGAGTGCAGGACCCATAAATTCGTTCCCTGTAATCGGTCAGACTACAACATCAAACTGACGTCATTCCTCGGGTAAACTTTCAACATACAGTTAGGTTTATCAAATGTCTTCCACTTAATCCAACTGAGAAAGTAGATGCTATCTTGCCATACGTTTATTTATGCTGTTTTTCCGAAGTAGGTAAGAAAAATAAGCAAGCTCGATCAGATCCAAGATACTTAATATAAGGATAGGGTAAAATGAAACGTCAATCAGACGTACACTTGCCAGATTGATTTGCGGTGTGGTGGATCAAAACTGGTGAACTTTACCGTATTTTATTTCAGTATCTTTGGCCCGTGTGCAAAACAATGAAGACGAAAGCACCTAAAATGGCTACGTCATGTTGTCGTCTTAGCAAATAATCCATTTTATCATAAAATAGCGTGTTTCTACATAAAAAAGAGAAATTTTGACACGAGGTAAGACTTTAAAACCACACTTTATCCATTATTTTCGCATTTCAGCTTTTTTCTTCGATGTGAATACAGATTTACCGATACTCGGATGGAATGGAAGTCGGGCGCGCGAGAAAATTCCATAAATATACGACGTAACGAATGTATGGGACGTAACGAATGTATGAGTCTTGGGCATACTTCAAGACAATGACATGATACAGCAGGCAGAGAGAGATACCGAGACAGAGGGAAAGACTGAGAAACAGAAAAACGCTCTTATACCACTTTGGGAATTTGATAACAGTATGCAGTTAGCGTCATTGTTTCGTTCTATCAAGGCAGATCTTTAGCCTAAATACAGCAACATCAACCGGTACTAAAAATGTAAACAAAACTTTTCGGACTGTCTGCTCAGATATATTCAAGACTTGTGGACTTACCTTGACTATTGAATAATGTATGAAAGTAATAACTTATCAAAATGCTTGAGAAGATATGAACCACGTAGCTGAATATTTTCTGTAAAGAATTTTAGATGAATCTATTTTTTTTTTATTCAGGGAAGAATTTCTATGACAATTTTCATAATACGAGTCAACTAACCGAATATCCTTTACAAAAAAAAGAGACGGTTTAAAACGCAGACAAAATCAATATCTATGTAGACCATAATAGTGTAAGCAGACAGTCTACACCGAGACGGGCATTGGAAAAGGTGATAAAACGCAGACAATATCTAGATTAAAATGGGTAGTATGAAAACGCAGACAATAGACCCGTAGGCTCAGATTTTCTGAAATACCAGTTGAAATCCTTTGAAATAAATATTCAACAAGCTTTAAATTACATACACGGGCCTGTTCATTTACAGACTTTTGATGAAAATTTTTATTCATTGTATCTCAAATCAGCATAGTATATTAATTCAATTATATAATTTCTATTTCAATATCGGTATATACAGAGAAAAATAAATCATCATCATGTAATTTTGTTTACCCTCGCCATACGGCATAAAGCCACGTGGCGAGCAGCTATTGGTTTTATATTTAGAAAAGAAAAATAAAGGAGGAAGGTGTTAATAAATATGCCGTTTTATCTTAACTCTTTACCAAACTGTAAAATTTCAAAATAGTCTAAAGTGAAAGCAGACGACATGTCAAGTTTGGCCCAAAAACTGCAATTTCACTTTGGAAGGGTAGACAACATTGTGGGAAAAGGAGAAAATGCTGATAACCAGCATTTTCTCCTTTTCCCACAATGTTTTCAAAAGGCTCCTTTATCAGGGTCATTTAAAACTCGGGAGTGTGTGGTACAGGGTTGAAATGGGTCATAAGTTGCAAATTAAATAACGAACAAAACTTAAGGTGACAAAAATTATGCATTGAAAAGTAGACCAACAGCGCAGTTGGACCATATAAATGCTCAGGTTAATAGGTTACACTGAATTTCGCAGTACTACTTAATGAAAAATAATGTCCCAATGACTCTTAGCAAACTTTGGATCCTTGTCACATGTAACCTATTTCCGTTCAAATAAGTGTCCTACTGTTCCTTTGGAGACAGCTTTTGAAAAGCGTATCATCGTAAAAATACGGAATTTTACGCCCAAAATGGTTTTAACTGGGCCAACTCTTAAATTTTATGGTCTGGTAAAGAAATACTTGTCCAAAGAGAACGCTTTCGTTCTATTCGGCGCTCTGAGGTTTTTTGACTCTTTGCCAGACGACAAAATTTTAGACTCCTCCAAATTGAAAGTATTTGAAGACGACAAATGAAATATGGCTTAAATGATGAGATTTGTCTTTGAATTGGTAGAACACATTGATGAAAAGGAGATACCATATTCCCCTTTCTCACAATGTGTTCAAAGGCGTGTTTAAATGTGTTCTTTTGTTGTAATGAAATGAGTGATCCGTTGATCAAATCCCTCGGATGTCTTAACATGCGTGATATGCACCTACACGGTATATTTCTTCGCCGGAAATACCGTATAACGTTCTTAAAATCGGAACACTCCACTCAGGAAAAACATTAATCACATTTTTTTTAATATGAGTATTTCTAAATACATTGAACATTCATTTTTTAACTGGGTTTATAAATTCCGTAGGCATTTTTCAGCGACAGGACGATAGGTCTACGTGAATAACTTCACCGTCGCTGTTGACTAATCTAATTTTCATGAACTCCGCCATGTTAAAGATCAAGTGACTGGCAATATTTGCTGGTAACCAGCATTTTCTCCTCTTCCCACAGTATTGAAGGAGTATATAATCTTTTCTTCCTTATGCAGTGTTTCTTTATCAACAATGGGGTCCTGCGTGGCTCATTGGTTCGAGTGTAAGGTACTGCGAAGCTAAATTTTTAGTTTGTTATCGGTATCTTGTTTTCGTACGTGCTGTATGTTTACCGGCAATGTCAAGGTCCTGCGTGGCACATTGGTTGGGGCGCAGTCATCTTTTTTTCGTTACTTGGTGTTTATTTATCATTCTAACATGACACGTAAATTCGGCTCTATAAACACAGTGCAACGAAAGCGTGGTAAAATATGCGTCATTCTATGTAGAGTGACGTCATTCTATATAGAGTGACGTCATTCTATATAGAGTGACGTCATTCTGTATAAAGTAAGTAAGTTATTCAATGGAATATAATCTACATCCGCGTTTTTACTCTAAGTGTGAACTTGTTTTCCTTTCATTAAGAGATGGCCATGTTAGAATCGAAATAATCTTCTTTCTATCGTGGTTTATCGTTCAATAAACCACGTTGTGAGTTATGAGGCGCAATGAATAAACCACTCGGGCTATCGCCCTAGTAGATTATTTATTGTGCCTCATAACTCACAGCTGTGGTTTATTGAACGACAAACCACGATAGAAAGAAGATTATTTCTTAAATAATGGAGTCCTGCATGACTCAGTGGTTAGGGTATTAGGACCTGCGTGCTCCATTGTTAGAATATTTTTTTTTTCCTAACTTGTCGTTTGTTTATCAACAATGGGTCCCTCGTGGCCCAGCGGTTAAGGTGTTGTCATCTTTTTATAGTTACTTGGTATTTCTTAATAACGGGGTCCTGCATGGCTCAATGGTTCGAGTGATAGATTCTGCGTGGCTCAATTGCAGGGGTGTAGCGAGCCCAAAATAAAGTATACGCAGAAGTGATATCGAAGGTAGTATCCGAGACGCGAAGTGCCGAGCGCGGAAAGGGGGATTTCCAGGAGGGTCTGAAAGGCCTCCCGCAGAAAAGTTTTGAATTGTAGAAGCTAAATGGTGGCCTCCAGTGACATTTTTTTTTTTGGGAGGGGGGGGCAAACTTTTTGGAAAGTGTACGCAACTACATTTTGGCATACAGGCAGCTATCCCCCCATGATGTTGTTATCTTTCCTTTGTTACACGGTGTTAGTTTATCATCAGGAGGTCCTGCGTGGCTAAGTGGATGCGTGCTGTCATTTTTTCTTCGTTACTTGTTTTGTTCATGGCTCAGTGGTCGGGTTGATATGTCCTGTGTGGCTTGGTGGTTAGGATGTCATTTTTAATCTTACTCGGCGTTTTTTTCATCAAGAATGGGGCTCTGCGTGGTTCAGTGGTTGAAAGATTGGAATTTATTTCATGCTTTTCGGCAGTTTATCGGGAAATAATTGTGGATTATAAGGTTTGATAATCAATGGTTACGACCAGTGAAATTAAGGTAGTTCCATTCTAATGAAAAACAGCTATTTCCACAATAATATTATCCTAAAAATTTTGCTATGATTAAAAATGAGTATTATTGTAATACTTTGACCGAGCACTTTTTCCATTTTTTCCTTCTTAGAATTATCATAAATAAATCTAAAGCCACTCTATTCTCATTACAAAGGGAGATAATAATTACCTCCCTTTTCAGAAAACTAACAAAAATATCATCAAATAATTTCAAGATAGAAATTAAATGAATTTCTGGTCGGTTAGAAATGAGCAAAAATATTATATCAGTATAAATCCTTATTTATCAACTAATAAGAAATTTTATTCCATGTTGCACTAGAAGCGTTAGGATGGCAATACCTTAACCGTAAATATTTTCATAACTCTTCAATTGAAGGCGGAAACAGTAGTTCCCGCGCACTAGTTTAGGAGGTAAACAGTGCGTGCCATTCAATCAGACGGAAATATGACGTGGAATACCCCTTTCCTCCCCCCCCCCCCGCATTACATTACGTACAGTACAGTACGTAAAGCGCGAGAAATGTACGGTAAATACCCGTAAATTACGCCATATTTCCATCTGGTTAAATGGTGCGCACTGTTTTACTAGGTAACTAGTGCGCGGGAACTACTGTTTCCGCCATCAATTGAAGAGTTACGGAAATACTTACCGTTAATTTCACTGGTTTTATCAAACTTCATAATCCACCATTATTTCTCGATAAATTACCCAAAAGTACGAAATAAATTTCGGTCTTTCATCGACCCCACTCCCATACCAAATATCCTCTATATCCTTTTTACTTGGTGTTTGTTTATCAGCAACAAGGTCAGTGGTTTGGGTGCTGTTATCTTTTCTTCTGAAAGTTGTGATTCTTTAGTGGGCTCGGTGCTTGGAGATTTGTAAGCGGGAGGTTCTGGCTTTGATCCACATCCTAGATGCTTGGTGTTTCGTGTTGATGTCCTTGAGCAAGGCAGATGAGAATGCCAATCTAGTTCTGGTGAAACCTGGGAAGGCCATGAATAAATGGGCTGTCACTGTGATATATCTGTTGGAAGCAGTGTGAAACGCCATTCAATCAAAATACATTAACAACGCTCATCATGCTGTCCTTACCATTGGCTGCTTCCGCACCGTGGCAGAGTAATTCAAGCAAGAAGAAGAAGCATAATTGAAGCTACCTTTTTAATGACAGCTAATACATGTAATGTCGTTTAACCCTTACGCTGCTAAGCGAGACTCACTGACCTTTTACGGACAATGTAGATCAAATCAAACTGCACAGAAAGTGCAATCTGATCTTGGATCTACACTGTCCGATAAGGAGATATTTTTTTTCCAAAACTATAAGTTTGAAATAGCAACAATCGGGGTTTTAGTATCGGCTTGAAAGTTTCATTTAACTCTTTACCACACAATCTCGACTTTTAACGACCCTGAGAAAGAAGGCTTTGGAAAACATTGTGAGAAAAGGAGAAAATGCTGGTAACAGCATTTTCTCCTTTTCCTACAATGTTTTCTACCCTATCAAAACCAAATTTTGTCATTAGTGTGACCTTTAATTTGTCGTCTGCAAACGCTTTCAATATGGAAAAGTCTGAAATTTTGTCGTTTGGTAAACAGTAAATTTATTCATCAGGATACGGGTTAACATGAAATATCAGCATATATAGATAGTTCTAGTACATGAATCTCTTATTATGTAAATATCATTAATCGGTATAACCCTTTACAAAGCGATGTCTTTATTTTTAAGCCCCCAGAGAAGATGACGTTTGAAAACATTGTTGGAAAAGAAGAAAATGCTAGTGACCAGCTTTTTCCTTTTCCTAAAATATTTTTTACCTTTTTCATTGACATATGCAATCATCTGAATCATATCGGATCGTCTGCAAATGCTTTCAAATTGGACGAATTTTGAGCTTTGTAGTCTGCTATAAAGGGTTAAAAAAAAGTCTATAGTAAGAATATAATCTTACTAGGTAATATTGCAGACGATATCGGTAAACTCGGGTGTTTAGATGTTACGTAGTTACGGGGGGGGGGGGGATTAATGTGAAGTCAAAGTTTGTCTCAGAAAAGGCAAAAAAGGCAGAATACGTTGTAGGAAAAGGAGCAAATGAGAGTTACCAGGAAATCTTTCGGGTTTTTTCACACTGTTCTCGATCTCTGTCTGTATCTGGTTCATAAAAAGAAACGGGGTCATTGGGTCCAATAACTTTTTCTCCCTTTCCAGAGCCAAATTTTCTCCTCTGAGTCACATTTAATCGTCATTAAATGGATTCAGCTTGGAAAAGTAAAAAAAAAAGAAAATCTTGTTTCAGAGCTTCAGACAGAGGGGGGTGACTTTGATTTCAAAATTGACATTATTTATCAACTATTCTCCACTAAACCCTATGTTGTGGGTACTCATTAGAATCGTCTCATCGAGACAATTCTAATGAGTACTCACAACATAGGGTTTCGAAGAGAAATAATGGATTTAGCAAACCATCACTCCCTCTTATCTGGAGCTCTGTTGTCTAGAGAAGCGTTGAAAATGTTGATAACTATAATTACCATTTTGTCTCCTTTTCGCACAATGGTTCTTCTCTCACAACGACAACTGTGATAGTGAACCATAATCAATTTGTTGTCTGAAAATATGTTCAATTTGGTCGAGTTTTGAATTTTGATTACTGTTTGATAAAGAGTTCAAAAGTGAGGAAATACGAGTATTCTCGTGTAAATCATGGCTCATCAGCTCTCCACTGCCGTAAAGTTTATGCAAATGTTCATGACACAATCGCTTTTTTTTTCATTCTCATCAAAAGCTACATTTAAAACAACGATGGATGATTGTTCCTGCTTCCCAAATACTTCATAAACAATTTTAACCAATCATTGTACGACGAATCATCATACCCATCCTTTCTGAAGGTAATTGCATACGACAAATTCAATGTGGCCAAAATGATGGGGGTTTGCTTTTGATAGGATTGAAAACATTGTAAAAAAAAATGCCGGTTGCCAGCATTTTCTCCTTTTTTCCACAATGTTTCAAAAGGCTACTTCATTAGGGTCATTTATATACGCGAATGTTTGATAAACGCTCGAAATGTTTCTATTTCTTTTTCATTAAATAATTTTCCCATTAGCCACCGTGCATTTTTTTCTCTATAGTTTAATTTCACAAATGATGTATCTTTGTTCATCACATTCCACGTCGTTCAAGTGTTTGTCATCGATTAGCTCCATACAATCTTCGTATCCACCCTTGTTGTTCGGTTCACCGGAATTCCATTTGACGTCACCGACTGAATTCCGGGAAGACTCCCATTTCCAACTTCCTTCATAGCGCCGGTCGCTGCCTCCTATCCACCATCGATCATCTTTGCTTGGTAATTCTACCGTAAGAACGTGTAGGGCAAACCGCGAAATCGGTTCAACAAGATTTGCTCCCTTTCTTTCGCAATAGCTCTGTGCACCTACCCAATTCCTTTTTTGCCTAACGTACAAAATGCAACTGCTTAGCTGACGCTTCCAGCCCCGTGGACATTTCTTTTTTTCAACAGCTTTGACGTCCTTTTTCAAATTACCAATATCCGTTTTCATGACAGCTATACCGTCATCATTATCCTGAATCTTTTCAGCATTATACTTGACCCGATTATCAATATTCTTAACCCATTTATCAATATCATTTAGGTTTTTATCGATACCTCCAATCTGATTATCGATGGTTGCAACCTGTAAATCAATATTGTCAACCTGAATGCTAGTATGCTCGATCTGTTTTTTGATATCATCAACCTGCTTATCAATAACCTCGATCTGGCTATCAATCAACCGAACATGGTCATTAGTCTCATTACCTTGTCTATCAATAACTTCAACTTTTTTCTGCAACACGTCAACCTGTTTATCAATATCCACAACATGTTGATTGATACCTTTAACCTCTTCAATAATCGATTTCTTAAAATTGTGTAACTTCTCCTTTTCAACCGAAAATCCTGCTAGCATCCTTTTAGTCTTTGTATTTGCATTGTCCACTAATTCCTGCAAATCGTCTTTAAGAACTGTCTCGTCAACATCACTATCGCTGTTTTCTTCCTTCTTTTCTAAATTGCTAAGTCTGTCTTTGATCGAACCTATATCCTCTTTAAGAACTTTACCAATTAAAATTTCGAGGATATATAATTTCGAATCCACAGATTCCTTGACGCTTATGGTGAATTGTACCAACATGAGGCACAAAAGGAAAGTACCCATTAACGGTTGACGACCTCCCATTGTACGTCTTCTTTAGGAGATATGCAGTCTTATTGTGACGATGGATATAACAGAATGACGATTGCTCTCAGCTTACAAAATAACCCTTTCGGTGCCCAACGCGTTTTACTCTTTATACTCTTTACCAAACAACAACGTCGTAGACTTACCTAAATCCAAAGTTTTTGCAGACGATATGTTTAATGTGAATCTAATCATTGGATCTGTCTTTAAAATTGTAGAAAACAGCTTGGGAAAAAGGAGAAAATGCTGGTTACAAGCATTTTCTCCTTTTACCTCGATGTTTTCAAGTCTTCTACCTCAGTGTCGTTAAAACTCGGGATTGTCTGGCAAAGGATAAATTTTCTTTCCTGTACATCACAGAAAAGATAAAGCTGCTCCAGGGGACGACACAGGGTAACCTAAGACTTGCATGATCCGATGTCTTTCGGGATACTCTAAACATTAGAACCGAATATCAGTATATCATTGCTTAATTGACTTTACAAGTCCACTTTTTTTGCCATTCAAAGGGTTTATAACTTGATACGTAAACACGGTCAAAGGGACTATTTCCGGTGTGTTTTTGACATTCGAACCCTTCGAAAGCCTGAGGCGACTTCCAACGCTTGTAGAACAAGATCAAACTGCAGAAAACGTACCGATTGATATCATAAATCACTATCTAAAATGGTGTGATTTTCTTGCCAAATTAACATGAAAATCTTAATATTTGGATTATTATGTCATTTGGGAAAAACATTTATTTTTGAACACGTGAGTCAAGCCCTAGATTAATATTGAGACATTTTCCTATATCAGAAGATTTTAAGTACATGAACTCTTTACCAGACCACGAATTGTAGACCTGTCCATATTGGCATTTTCCAAATACGGACCTATCTGATTTGGTCATGCTGGGTACAGAACCGGACTACTTTTCAAGACAGCAATCGATGCAGCGAATTTCAAAATGAAAGAAACGTTTAGCCAATGAAACGCTGACTGGTACGATTCAACGAATCATGGTTAGCTGGCATATAACCTGAGGACCAGTCCCCACAGCCCCTGTAAGTTTGATAAATAGCTCTGGTGGATACAAGCTCAGAATGGTGGGTTGCACAGTCCGGTTTCCCCATGTGTATATTTAGATACTTTATACAAAGATTTGGAGTAAACAATAGTATTTCTGTAAAATCATTTTTTCCGTAAAAAAAAGTTTGGAGCGTAAAGCAGGGTTGATTTCTTCAAAGACGTATTATTTTTTGCCATTTACTGCTTGCTACATTTTAGTGGTAGAAATTTTGAGTTATGCGCACTGCGAATTAATTAATATTTATCCTGTCATCACAGGATAGTGATGGGTCATAGCAGACAGGTCAATCTTCGAAGAATATGACATGCGCAGACAACGGTATCAGACGATAAACAATCCAGATACCGCACACAGGGGCCTAACATATCCTGTGCCCACTAAATTGACGCGCGTTGTCTTTGAAGGACTTGCTTAAAATGGAAAACACACTAGCAATCAGCATTTCCCCCTTTTCCCCACAACGGTGTTAAAGGTGATCGCCTCGGCGTCGTTAAGACATGCTAAATCAGTTTTTAAAACCCATATTTAAATCATTTAGTTAAATACCAGGAGTGAAATTCGATCGAATCATTGATGGCGTGGGTTATCGCAACAAACGTATATTAAAAAAGATTAATTATGCAAAATGTATTTAAAACAAGACTAATCACTATCTGCAGACATACAAGTAGAATGAAAACGTTTTTGGAAGAAAAGAGCTTCAGCAGTTCCGATTGTCCATTGAAATATATCTGCCGTTTTGATGTCTCGTATAGTTTCTCAGAATGCATGCTAGCGGGTTTTAGGTTTTTTCGATCACCCATCCAATGCATATAGTCCTTTCCTCAACGGTACGTCATGTACGTGTATACACGCGCTGCGAAAACTTGGAATTTCCTCAAACGTCAAAATTTCATCAGTGGTTTATTTTCTATAAGCGTATCATTTCTTCTGTCCTTAACTTTTTACCAGACGAAAATATTTTGGACTTGTCCAAATTGAAAAGTTCTGCAGACAACAAACTAAATTTGCTCTAATAGGGGAAATTTTCTTTTATAGTGTAGAAAATGTTGTGGGGAAAAATAGACAATGCTGATTACAAGCATTTTTTGTTTTTCCCGCAATGATTTCACTTACATGTATATTTACACCCCCCCTTTTTTTTTTGTTCTCCATCTCTTTAATCCACTGTTCTTTATCGAGGTATGAACAAAAGCCCTGCGGAAAAAGGCTTATGCGAGGGCTGTTCGATATGTAATGTATATTGTACCACAGCGCGATAACGCTTTCAACGATTTCGTGGATGATGATACGCTTGAATAGCTCTATTCAATACCTTTCCAACGGTATAAACACGAGCCTTTAGCTCCACATAGTTTTAAACTTACAGTCATTTCATTAGAGCTAGTCGTTGACCACTGTTGTAAAAATGGTTGCGAAACGGATTAAGAATATTGAAGAAATTAGAAATTATATAAAAGTTCGCACAAAACTCGGTCATTCGGTAATGCAGATTTTTACTGAATTGGGGGAAGTTTATGGGTCTGATAAGGTATCTTATGAGACAGTTCATAGGTGGAGAAAGAAATTTCTGACTGGCACAGAGTCCGTCAAAGATGCAGCAAAATCTGGCCGACCTGTACTGTAACAGGCAAGGCAAATGTCTCAAAAGTCAGGGAAATAATTGAAAGTGATGGCAGATACACGATTCGTGATATTGCCAACGCTGTTGGCATATCGCTATCGCGGGTGCATTTCATTTTGAAGCGTATTTTGAAAGTACGAAAGATTTCTGCCAGATGGATACCGCATATATTGACAGATGACCAAAAACGGGTACGAGTACAAACCGCTAAGCAATTGCTCAAAATGTTTCCCAAATTCAATCAAAGACAATTTGCAAACATTGTTACTGGTGACGAAACATGGGTTCACTATTTCGAACCAGTAAGAAAAATTGGAAACAAAATATGGCTAACTAAACACGGTAGAAGGCCTGTAGTTGCCAAAAGAAGCATAAGCACAAAGAAGGTTCTTTATTGCATATTCTTCTCATGTGATGGTATAGCCGTACAAATTCCGGTGCCGAAGGGCAAAATTGTTACAGGTCGGTATTACCGAGATGTTATACTAAACAAGCTCAAGAAATATTATCTTAAACAACGCCCAGTGTCAGGATTTAGGCATGTTCGTCTACTTCATGATAATGCTTCATCACATACATCTGAGCTTGTGAAGCAATTTTTGAAGTCGGAGAAGGTTACTGTCTTGCCACACCCACCATACTCTCCAGATCTAGCCCCATGCGACTTTTTCCTTTTTCCAAAACTTAAAAAGTTCTTATCTGGTCGTCGTTACAAGTCCCGACAAGCCCTTGGCTCAGCCATCAGTCAGTGCCTCAGAGGTCTACCTAAATCAGCGTACCGTGACGCATTTCAGAAATGGATTCAGAGATTGAAATTATGTATTTCAAACCGCGGAGAATATTTTGAAGGGATGTAATGTTCATTTCACTATTTGAGTCGAATGCTTTTGAGATATCGTACAATACACATTACATATCGAACATCCCTCGTACGACTGACATTCCATGCACTTAACAGAAATACCATTTAAATTAGCCGCGCTGTTGCAAAAGCGGGCTTATTGCATCTCCGTTATGCATTATACCACGCAAGTCAACACATAATTGTGGATCCATAAAATCCATTTTGCCTAACAACCGACAGAATCACGAGGTAGCATGGTTCTTGGACATGCAGAAAATTCAGCCATAGCAAAAAGCTTCGGCACATGTCGCCCTGCTTTCCCACATAACCATCGAAATGGTCAGCGGTGAGATAGGAATGAATCCTGTCACAATGACTATCATCGATCCTCGGAAAGAAATTGGCCGAGCCGGTGATTGAACCAGAGACCTCCCGTTCTCAAGTCCTGTACGCTACCGACTGAGCTACCGGGAATCGCAGGGGAGCTGGGGGTGGGGGTGGGAAATAGTAACACAGTTTTATTTGACTTATTTAAAATGGAGGATTAAAATCGGCCTATCA
Source organism: Hippopus hippopus (assembly GCA_946811185.2). NCBI lineage: Eukaryota > Metazoa > Mollusca > Bivalvia > Cardiida > Cardiidae > Hippopus > Hippopus hippopus. The sequence continues at coordinate 46,659,007 of OX328104.1, read as the reverse complement.
TTTCTATCAGGGATCTCAAAATGCCACCAAAGATGAAAAGGAAATAAGATAATGGCACTTGATTTGCAAGTACAGTACATGTATGTTAAAGTTTAAATGTTAGTCGCTGGCAGGAAAATGAAATTTAAAACAAAGTAAAAAGTTGCCAAGTCCCTCTATCTTTTGTTTACTGTTTTATCTGGTTTTAAGGTTAGGGCACTCTAATAGGATTTGAGTAACATCGCCTTTTATGGCCAAAATCGTACAGATTCGGCTAAGACTCGGGTAATCCGTAATTGATGCGGGGAACCAGCGTGTATCGGTCGATCGATTACGGTTTACCCGAGTCTTAGCCGAACCAGTACGTTTTTTCGGCGATGAAAGGCGATGTTACAAGAATCCCATTTGGGTGCCCTATCCTTAAAATCTTTTGTTTTTTTTTTGCCAACGACTAACACTTGGACTCACAGTACAAAACCAGACTCCCATCTACACAATCTCTTGTTTTAATGGTCCTGAGGAAATAAGATTTCTAAAACAATGTGTAAGAAGAGAAAATGCTGTTAACTTGTGATCACAATATGTCAGTTAAATTCCAGATCGAAAGCTTGCCACGACAGATTCGAGACCTTTGATTTTAAGCATTATAAAGCAACGCATTGTAATGTAAACAATGTAGACCAAGATCGCATTAAGCAGAGACCGCAGTCGGGAGCTATAGGTCATCTAATCTTGAAAATGTAAGAGCCATGCTCTGGCAAAAGGGGGCTTACTGCATCTGCGTGAGGCATGATACCAATCAGGGACCCATAAAAACCAATTAGTCGAATGAATGAATCTAAAGGAAGAGCGGTCCTCGGACATACAGAAAATAGACCGATAGCGATAAGTTTCGGCCCAGGTCAGCCTGCCCGATATGCTGTAACTGTCAAAGGGTAAATAAAAAATACCTGTTTCTTCTTCCATTCTTCTTGTTTTCTGTGCTTATCTAATTCTTTCCTCAACTTTTTATCTTCTTTTTGTGCCCTCTCCAATTCCTTTTGTACCTGTGGTCAAGAAAATAAAAGAATGATATGGTTTCTTGTTTTCATTGAAGATTTTGTGTATATTTTTATTTGAAATAAATTGCAATTGTTCTTTGATAGGGTAGAAAACATTGAGGGAAAAAGGAGATAATGCTGGTGACCAGCATTTTCTCCTTTTCCCACAATGATTTCAAAAGGCATCTTTGCCAGCGTCGTTAAAAGTCGGCATGGTGCGGTAAAGGGTTAAAAAAGCTAGATTGTTACTAGAACAATGGAATGAATGTCTACTTGACTCGTATCAAACCTAGGATCCTTGTCACATCTTATCTATTTCCGCCCAAATATGGTCTGTGTGTCTCTCTTGATAGTAAAAAGAAGACTTTTTATGCCCCTGTATATAGAGGTGCGGCATCAATAACCCACTCAAAGCATGTGCGTAATGTGGCCCTCAAACTGCTAAAAGAAAAATGAAATTTTCCAATCGATAGTACAAAGCCAAATATTGCAATATCATCCTATTTCTTTTCGATGTAAAATCTTACTGTATCGGACAGTGTAAATAAAGATCAGATCACAAGTTCTGTGCAGTCTGATCTTGTTTAACCCAGTCCGCAAAAGTGCTTTGCGTGGGCGTTTGGCAGCCTAAGGGTGAAATGTCACTCTCGATTTGGGGTACGTAATGATTCTGAAACCCTGGTTACGCACCTGATATAAGCAGTTTTTGCTAATATTATGCGAAAAGGAGCAATTGCTTGCTTACAAGCAGTGTCTTTTTTTCTCACAAACTTTCCGAACATTTTCAAGACATTTTTCTTTCAAGCAACTGCTCTCCATTTATTGATAGGACGATATTAGATCTGGTTACGGAACCGGCCAAGTTGTAACGAGTGACTTATACTTGTCCTTGTCATCAGGGACTGCCCGGGGTCCAGCACGGTCATTTTTTCTCTTGTATATATGAGCCGAGCTCGGTGAAATGGGGGCTTAATGCATCTGCAAAAAGTGTCCACCCAAGTCAGCCTACGCAGTCCGCACAGGCTGACCTGGATCGATACTTTTTTTTTTCCAACTTTCAGCATGCCAAAGGACTAGTCCACGTTACGATTTGACTAGTTGATTGTTAACGAAAAATTGATCTTATGGATCTATTAATTATAATAATGTACACGAGCTTTCGGCGGTACAACCGCCTTCTTCTAGTGTGATCCTGTGATACAATGCCTGCAGGCATTGTATCACAGGATCACACTAGAAGAGGGCGGTTGTACCGCCGAAAGCTCGTGTACATTATTATAATTAAAAGTTACATTTCTCAAGAAGATGATATCATGTTTTATGGATCTATAGTTATATGCAGACTTGCTTTGTATAACGCATCACAGAGATGCATTAAAACCCCATTTTGCCAGACCAATGCTCCTATTCTGACGTAAGTTGAATGTTGTCAAACAAGCATTCTAACATGACACGTAAATTCGGCTCTATAAACACAAAGAAACGAAAGCGTGGTAAAATTAAGAAATAATCTTCTTTCTATCGTGGTTTATCGTTCAATAAACCACAGTTGTGAGTTATGAGGCACAATAAATAATCCACGAGGGTGATAGCCCGAGTGGTTTATTCACTGCGCCTCATAACTCACAACGTGGTTTATTGAACGATAAACCACGATAGAAAGAAGATTATTTCGATTCTAACATGACCAACTCTTAACCAAAGGAAAACAAGTTCATACTTAGAGTAAAAACGCGGATGCAGATTATATTCCATTGAATAACTTACTTACTTACTTTATACAGAATGACGTCACTCTATATAGAACCACTCTTTCGTTGCACTGTGTGTATAGAGCCAAATTCACGTGTCATGTTAGAATCTACGTTATTCTATGTAGAGTGATGTCATTCTATATAGAGTGACGTCATTCTGTATAAAGTAAGTAAGTTATTCGATGGAATATAATCTGTATCCGCGTTTTTACTCTAAGTATGAACTTGTTTTCCTTTGATTAAGAGTTGGTCATGTTAGAATCGAAATAATCTTCTTTCTATCGTGGTTTATCGTTCAATAAACCACGTTGTGAGTTATGAGGCGCAATGAATAAACCACTCGGGCTATCACCCTCGTGGATTATTTATTGTGTCTCATAACTCACAACTGTGGTTTATTGAACGATAAACCACGATAGAAAGAAGATTATTTCTTAAATCACGGTACAGATTTAACATTGTGTTGCTACAGATCTGTTATATAGACAGTGAAAGGATACTGCGATAAGTAGTAAATAAAAGATTATAACCGGGACTCAGGCTACATTGACGATTGTTGAGATTATTTTTTCGTTTACTTATCGTCGCTACCAGTTGTCCATCAAGACGACGCCGTCAGGAGACTGTCAGTTATTTTACTGAGGATAGTGGAGGATACATGACGAAACCAATCCTACGTTAGGCCTGGTCCTTTTACGAGCTTGGTGTATAGCTACGTCACACGGGGGCCCTAGGTGAAACGTCTCATCCGAAAGACAGGCTACATCTGGGATTGTACGAATACATTTGAGCCATGCTCTGTGAAAAGGGGGCTTAATGCATCTGCGAAAAGTATCGACCCAGGTCAGTCCGCGCAGGCTGACCTGGGCCGAAACTTTTCGCTATTAGTCAATTTTCTGCATGCCCAAAGGACCAGTCTACCTGATGATTAACTCTTTACCAAACTACAAAATTTTAGACTGGTCCAAATGGATAGCATTTGCAGACGACAAAATGAAAGTGACTGAAAATTTGAAATTTGTATCTGGAAAGGAAGAAAACATTGTGGGAAAATGAGAAAATGCTGATTACCAGCATTTTCTCCTTTTCGCACAATGTTTTCAGAGGGCTTCTTAGTCAGGGTCGGTAAAAGTCGGGATTGTGTGGTAAAGGGTTAAGTCGGTTATTTAAAAAAGTGGCTGTTATGGACCCATAATTATAGCATGACTTGCTTGGTATCATGTAACACGGAGATGCATTAATCCCCCTTTTCACAGAGCGTGGCTCATTTCTATTTACGCATAATCCGTGCTGTCATTCCTGTTCAAATATTGAAAAGTGTAACTGAGCGCTAATGAATTGGCAAACAGTATCAAACCATGTCAGCCAGTGCAGTCTGCTAAGGCTGAAAGTAGTTTAAAGTTTATGCTATTTCTAAGTTTAAACTGTCTGCATGTCAAACTGGACCATTCTACTCGACCTCATGACTCAATCGGTTTTTAGGCAAAATAGACTTTATAGATCCATAATCATGTGATGACTTGCCTGGTATAATACATCACGAGGATGCATGAAACCCATTTTGCCAGAGTATCGCTTAAATACTAGGGAGTTCCTTTTTATTGTTAAATCCTTCACTAAACGATCGGGGTGTTTTAACGATCCTGTAGAAGAAAACATTCAAAAACCATTGTTGGAAAGGGAGACGATATGCTAGTAACCAACATTTGTTCGTTTTCCCACAATGCTCTCTACCCCGTCAAAGACCAGTCCTTACATTTCAGGCACGTTTTTAAAACGTCGCAAACTTACAAATCCTGTTAATTTGGACAAGTCTAAAATTTTGTCGTCAGATATTTGGTCCTACTATAACGATCTGTGCTGCAGATGTTTATAGGTTCGAAAAGATGTCAATCTATGTATGTATGTGTGTATGTACGAGCTCGTATGTATGTATCATTACAAAAATTTGTGAATTAAGGTATCAAAAACTACTTTGCTACAGTTAGTCGACTAGTTTCTATACGATTCCTAGCGCAATAGATATTTGTTCACTCCGCTTTGTGTCTGTTGATTTATTTTTTTGTTTTGGACCTTTTTTACTTTTTTCATGTCATAACGGGCTCAACAATCATAATGTCTATTTTCAATATATTCAGAGCCGCAGCCTGGACAGGCCAAGTTATTGTGGGTAAACACTACTGCTACAAAAAAAAGGGGTTAATTAATGAGGAATAAACACAGAATTCAGATCAATCTGAGTTCGTATGATGGTAAATTGAAGACATTTTGACAGGCATAATGGGGTTAAACTCAGTTGAAAATGATAAGGAGCATTTCTGCTTTGTGCAGTCAGGGGAAATTATTCAACTTTGGTTTTGGAATAGCCTGATAGTTTTGGCAGGTTTAATCCGTTATTGTGGCATGAGTAGGCTGAGAGAGGAACAACAAAAGGTCACATTGCACAGTCAAATGCATACGGCTAGCCAGGGCTCAGGCTCGGAATATGTCGTCAGCCGACATGTGCCTAAACTGAACGCAATTACATAGTTGAACCCCTATATTGTCTGCAACAATTTTACGGAGACTAGAATCTGAAGATGCTTTCCGTGACAATGCACTCATATATGGCACTTACTTGCACAGGGAAACATAACTTTTACATTTGCAACACCAGTATGGCTGTTTTTCCTGAAAGAGAAAATTGTAACAAAAGACTAAAATTTTCTTCAAATCAGAATGACAAAATTCATTAATGTCATTAGACAGATATGTGCAGAAATGGATTGGAATGGCAAACTTTACACAAACTCATATTTAGAGCTTTTGAAAACATTGTGGAAAAAAGAGAAAATGCTGATGACCAAAATTTTTTTCCCTCTCCCACAATGTTGTCTACACTTTCTAATGGACTGGAATGGGGCAAACTTTACACAAACTCGCATTTGGTTTTTGTGTGCGGATAAATGCAATATTCATATCAGTGGGTGACCGTCCGCTGAAACCAATTTCGGATTCTAGTCTATGTATCAATGTCGTCTGCGTTTTAGAGATTCTGCTATGTCATAACGGGCTCAAAGATCATAATGTCTATTTTGCAAATATTCACAGCCACAGCCTGGACAGCCAAAGTTATTTTGGGTAAACACTACTGCTACAAAAAAAGGGGTTAATTGATGAGGAATAAAACTGATTTCGGACTCTAGTCTACAAAGCAATGTCGTCTGCGCTCTAGGGATTCCACCATGTCATTACGGGCTAAGGGTACATAATGCATATTTGGTACAAATATTCAGAGCCAAAGCATAGCCAGGCAAATTCATTCTGGGTAAACACTACGGTTACAAAGAAAAGGGGTTAATTAATGAGGAATAAAACCAATTTCGGACTCTAGTCTACATAGCAATGTCGTCTGCACTTTAGGGATTCAACTATGTCATTATGGGCCCAGGGCACAAAATGTCTCTTTCACACACAGAATTCAGAGCCACAGCCTGGCTTGGCAAATTTGTTGTGGGTAAACACTATCCTTTCAAAGAAAAGACGATAATGAATGAGAATGAAAATTTACACACATTTTTAAGATATCTATCAAAGCCTTACATTTAAATTTAAGTAAGAGCCAAGTATTTTAGAGAAAAGGGAGAGAAAAAAGTTTAAAGAAATAAGAGAGAGAGAATAAAAATAAAGGATTTCAGGATCGAACCCCTGAAAGACACCGTGGCCATGACTAAAAAATAGTTTCGTACTGTCAACCAAGCCCACTGGGCCGTGGAAACAGTTGAGTTCAACAAGAAAAAATTATCTATTTATATATATCCAGTCCCCACTTTCTAAAACACTCGGAAGACCGGAAGTAACGTGACCGTGGAAAAACCCATTGTAATTGCTTGGAAAAATGATTGAAAAGTAAATTTAATGTCTATTTTGAAGGCTGATATGTAATCCTTAGTAGACCGGAACATATTTCTGATTGATACATGCCAAGAAATTTCAAAATTAAGCTCGACTTTGAATGAAACGAAAATCAGACCATGAACCTTTTCACCCCACCCTTTTCCGCTACTATTTTCAAACTGAATTTTCTTCCTTGTCCAGTTTAGCCTCCACGCTTCACATTGATACTTTGCATGTAATGAGACCATCAAGAGGCGATGTAAACGTAATGGGGAATCACGGCATAGCTGGCTGTATAAACCAGCCAGACAACTTTTCCAGAGGCCAGTGGTACCTGTTGCATAAAAAGGAAAAACACACAAGTGCCCCTTTCTCTCCATTACATTTTTAACACATCAAAAACAAAACTTTGTTTAAGATCAATCTGAGTTCGTATGATGGTAAATTGAAGACATTTTGACAGGCATAATAGGGGTTGAACTCAGTTGAAAATGATAAGGAGCATTTCTGCTTTGTGCAGTCAGGGGAAATTATTCAACTTTGGTTTTGGAATAGCCTGATAGTTTTGGCAGGTTTAATCCGTTATTGTGGCATGAGTAGGCTGAGAGAGGAACAACAAAAGGGAGGGGTTGGTCACACTGCACAGTCAAATGCATACGGCTAGCCAGGGCTCAGGCTCGGAATATGTCGTCAGCCGACATGTGCCTAAACTGAACGCAATTACATAGTTGAACCCCTATGTTGTCCTCAACAATTTTACGGAGACTAGAATCTGAAGATGCTTTCCGTGACAATGCACTCATATATGGCACTTACTTGCACAGGGAAACATAACTTTTACATTTGCAACACCAATATGGCTGTTTTTCCTGAAAGAGAAAATTGTAACAAAAGACTAAAATTTTCTTCAAATCAGAATGACAAAATTCATTAATGTCATTAGACAGATATGTGCAGAAATGGATTGGAATGGCAAACTTTACACAAACTCATATTTAGAGCCTTTGAAAACATTGTGGAAAAAAGAGAAAATGCTGATGACCAGAATTTCATTCCTCTCCCACAATGTTGTCTACACTTTCTAATGGACTGGAATGGGGCAAACTTTACACAAACTCGCAATTGGTTCTTGTGTGCGGATAACTGCAATATTCATATCAGTGGGTGACCGTCCGCTGAAACCAATTTCGGACTCTAGTCTATGTATCAATGTCGTCTGCGTTTTAGAGATTCTGCTATGTCATAACGGGCTCAAAGATCATAATGTCTATTTTGCAAATATTCACAGCCACAGCCTGGACAGCCAAAGTTATTTTGGGTAAACACTACTGCTACAAAAAAAAAGGGTTAATTAATGAAGAATAAAACTGATTTCGGACTCTTGTCTACATAGCAATGTCGTCTGCACTCTAGGGATTCCACCATGTCATTACTGGCCAAGGTTACATAATGCATATTTGGTACAAATATTCAGAGCCAAAGCATGGCCAGGCAAACTTATTCTGGGTAAACACTACGGTTACAAAGAAAAGGGGTTAATTAATGAGGAATAAAACTAATTTCGGACTCTAATCTTCATAGCAATGTCGTCTGCGTTTTAGTGATTCAACTATGTCATTACGGGCCCAGGGCACAAAATGTCTCTTTCACACACAGAATTCAGAGCCACAGCCTGGCTTGGCAAATTTGTTGTGGGTAAACACTATCCTTTCAAAGAAAAGACGATAATTAATGAGAATGAAAATTTACACACATTTTTAAGATATCTATCATAGCCTTACATTTAAATTTAAGTAAGAACCAAGTATTTTAGAGAAAAGGGAGAGAAAAGAGTTTAAAGAAATAAGAGAGAGAGAATAAAAATGAAGGATTTCAGGATCGAACCCCTGAAGAACACCGTGGCCATGACTAAAAAATAGTGTCGTACTGTCTACCAAGCCCACTGGGCCGTGGAAGCAGTTGAGTTCAACAAGAAAAAATTATCTATTTATATATATTCAGCCCCCCCCCCCTTTATAAAACAATCGGAAGACCGGAAGTAACGTGACCGTGAAAACACCAATAGTAATTGCTTGGAAAAATGATTGAAAAGTAAATTTAATGTCTGTTTTGAAGGCTGATATGTAATCCTTTGTAGACCGGCACATATTTCTGATTGATACATGCCAAGAAATTTCAAAATTAAGCTCGACTTTGAATGAAACGAAAAATCAGACTATCAACCTTTTCATCCCACCCTTTTTCGCTACTATTTTCAAACTGAATTTTCTTCTTTGTCCAGTTTAGCCTCCACGCTTCACATTGATACTTTGCATGTGATGAGACCATCAAGGGGCGATGTAAACGTAATGGGGAATCACGGCATAGCTGGCTGTATAAACCAGCCAGACAACTTTTCCAGAGGCCAGTGGTACCTGTTGCATAAAAAGGAAAAACACACAAGTGCCCCTTTCTCTCCATTACATTTTTAACACATGAAAAACAAAACTCTGTTTAAGATCAATCTGAATTCTTATGATGGTAAATTGAAGACATTTTGACAGGCATAATAGGGTTAGACTCAATTGAAAAGGATAAGGAGCAGTTCTGCTTTGTGCAGTCAGGGGAAATTATTCAACTTTGGTTTTGGAATAGCCTGATAGTTTTGGCAGGTTTAATCTGTTATTGTATCATGAGTAGGCTGAGAGAGGAACAACAAAAGGAAGGGGGGTGGTCACATTGCACGGTCAAATGCATACGGCTAGCCAGGGCTCAGGCTCGGAATATGTCGTCAGCCGACATGTGCCTCAACTGAACGCAACTTCATAGTTGAACCCCTATATTGTCTGCAACAATTTTACGGAGACTAGAATCTGAAGATGCTTTCCGTGACAATGTATTCATATATGGCACTTACTTGCACAGGGAAACATAACTTTTACATTTGCAACGCCAATATGGCTGTTTTACCTGAAAGAGAAAATTGTAAAAAAAGACTAAAATTTTCTTCAAATCAGAATGACAAAATTCATTAATGTCATTAGATATGTGCAGAAATGGATTGGAATGGCAAACTTTACACAAACTCATATTTAGAGCTTTTGAAAACATTGTGGAAGCTTTAGGCTTTGGCATTTCAGGGGACTTTTTCTTTCGTGATTTTGGCTGAGTTTGTGGTTTAGGTGGTACTTGTTTTTGCTTCGTAGAGGCTGGTTGTTGTTTCTGTGTTGCACTCTGTTTTTTTTTTTTTTTTTTTGAGTCAGTTACAGATTTATCATTCTTTTGGAAAGGTATATCTGTAACTTTAACAGAGGAGGTTTGTGTTTTGGGGGCTGAAGATGGTGCATTGGTTTTCCTGCAGGCTGTGTCTGTATGGGAGATTTAGGAAATTTAAGGACTGGCACTATGCTTTTTAACTCATTGGCCATTTCAGGAAATTTTTCGAGGAGATTTTTGGCCAAGAGTTCACATGTAGAGCAATGTTCATGTCCAGACGTTGCAGATGAGACTTTTGCATATGTTGTTGAACTATTCAACAATGTTTGGTCATTTCTGCGTTTTTCAACCGTCTTCCGTGCTTCCAGAAAACTAATATTTTCTTTAAATTTTATTGATAGGATTTCTTTCTCATCCTTCCAGACTGAACAGTCTTTAGAAAAGGTTGGATGAGTGTGCTTGCAATTAAAACAAAGTACAGGGTTATTGCAAGTATTAGGGTCATGGTCTAAACCTTCAAAAGCACATTTTGGACAGACGGGTGTTCTTTTACAATTGCTTTCGTGATGGCCATACCGCTGGCATTTATAACAATGCAGAGGGTTAGGCACATATACGTCGACCTTCACAGATTGAAATCCTATTTTGATGGAAGCAGGAAGAATCGGTGTAGAGAAGGTAAGGATATACGTATTCGTGTCTCTACGCATACCATTTCTGAAAACAGAGACCCGTTTTACCTCAGACACAGCCTGAGATTTGAGATTACTTTTAATCTCTTCCACCGAGTCACAGTAGGACAGCTCCTTACACCTGATGACTCCTTTGCTGGTGTTTAGAGTTTTAATGTGGGTACACTTTTACGTCCAAATTGTAAAATCTTTTATGTCCCAGGAGATTTTTGGCCTGCTGTTGTGAATGACATTCGACAAGCAGAGTTTCATTTTTTAATTTTTTGACAGATTTTGGTGTGCCCAAAATGGAAGAGATTGTCTTCTCTATAACAAATGGAGAAAGTTTTGAGATCGGTTTTGATGAGTCAACTGCCTCTATTACAATAAAACGAGCAAATGTTATGTTTGTGTTGAATGATGTATCTGATTCTGAATCAGAGTCAGAAAGAACACGCTTGGCTTTCTTTTGTGTTGCCATGTTTGTTTAATAGGGTTCATCACCGATGTTCCCCAACCGCCCCGGAGCCCAACAAGGGGACATGATCTGGGGAAACCCAACTCAAATCATGACAAGGATATATTGGTGATATACTCGAAGTGAAAGGGCTAAATTGGACAAATGCAGGCCAGCAGAATGTCATACCAAGCATAGACTGTCTTTGGGCATTTACAAGTGTCAATCAAACACCATGCTTTCACCCGATTAGCCCATGAGCCACCGCCTTCTAGGGTATTGACATACAGCAACAAACGACAGAGAAGAGAAATGATTTTATAATTTATCTGCGTATGTATGTATAACAGAAAAAACACCCTAGGGCTCGGCGTGACCAGCCGTGATTCAGAACGGGCCCTCCTGACCGCTCGTTTAGTTCAGTTCAAGGCCAAAGTGGTGTGTTGCAAAAACAGAGCTATCAAAGGGCCTTACTCTAAATCCACTCAACCACCAGGATCCCGTCACCGAACGACACGAGTTGCAGCCCACGGCAAACAGGCAGGCACAGTTGGGAGGTCTTACCCCTGCTGGGGGTACCTGAGCGCGATGAGTTTTTGCTTAGTACAGATAACTGTCCCCAAAGGCGATGTTACTTTTTGATTGGTCGCCTCTGGGTACTGAGACGATCAAGACGAAAACAGTTAAAATCTCCGCACAGATTTTGTGCGCAAGTTTGAACTCTCATGATTTCACAAATAGAGCACAAAACTAGGATTTGAACATACCTGTTGCTTGCGTATTCAACAATCCTCCGTTTGAAATACAAATATTTTCAATTTAAACGCTGAACATAAGAAAAAACAGTTCATTTCCTCTGCTACTCGAGTAATTTACGTTCCCGAAAACACACAAAAAGGCCGCCACACATGATAGGTTTCGTCAGGTTTTTTTTTCCAGAAATTTACATGTTATAAACGACTTCATGAATAAAACAAGAGCGGCAAATTGTCGCAAGATACGCCCGTCCCACTGCCAGTTGTTGAGGGGGGATAATAATCGTAAAGGGCAGGTAGAGGAAAATAGTAGTGCAGCAGAAATCATGTAAGTGATTGAAATAGGCATGAATGTCTCCTCTAATGTTAAGGAAACATGCATATAAAGTTTCAGGTCATTCCAACATGAAAAAACAAAGTTATATTGTAGAGAAGCATGAAAAGCTGTCAAAAAAAAAATAATGAATAGGGAATTTTTCCAAAAGGGCATTAGGTAAGGTTACGGCTCCAGTGCATTGCACTTTTCGTAACTGCAACAAACATGTTTACCAAGTCTCAAGTCAATTTGACTTGAGGTGACAAAGTTCCGTTCCGGACAAGCAAGAAATACTGTAAAAATGAAGACCAAAGTGGAATTATTCAAAATTCGCGCTAGGTAGAGTTATTGTTCTTGCCCACTGTACTTCGTAATGTTGCAACAAACATGCATACCAAGTTTGAAGTCGTTCTGACTTGAGATGACAAAGTTATATTCCGGACAAGCACTAAATGCTGTAAAAATGACGATCAAAGGGAAATAACTCAAAGACAGCACGAGGTAGAGTTACAATTCTTGCGCACTGCACTTCCAAATATTGCAACAAATAAGCATTCCATATTTCAAGTCATTCCTACTTAAGATGACAAAGTTATGCTCCGGACAAGCAAGAAATGCTATAAAAATGAAGATCTAAGGGGGAATAACTCAAAATTCGTGCTAGGAAGAGTTATGGTTCTTGTGCACTGCACTCCGTAATTTTTCAACAATCATGCATACTAAGTTTGAAGTCGTTCTGACTTGAGATGACAAAGTTATATTCCGGACAAGCATTAAATGCTGTAAAAATGACGATCAAAGGGAAATAACTTGAAGACAGCACGAAGTAGAGTTATGGTTCTTTCGCACTGCACTCCGTATTATTGCAACAAACACAAATGCCAAGTTTCAAGTCAATCGGACTGGAGATGACAAAGTTAAGCTCCGGACAAAGAACTGGACTGTAAAAATGAAGATCAAAGTGGAATTACTCAAAATCTGCGCTAGGTAGAGAGTTATTGTTCTTGTCCACTGTACTCCGTAATATTGCAACAGACATGCATACCAAGTTTACAGTCGTTCTGACTTGAGATGACAAAGTTATATTCCGGACAAGCACTAAATGCTGTAAAAATGATGATCAAAGGGAAATAACTCAAAGACAGCACGAGGTAGAGTTACAATTCTTGCGCACTGCACTTCCAAATATTGCAACAAATAAGCATACCATATTTCAAGTCATTCCTACCTAAGATGACAAAGTTATGCTCCGGACAAGCAAGAAATGCTATAAAAATGAAGATCTAAGGGGGAATAACTCAAAATTCGTGCTAGGAAGAGTTATGGTTCTTGTGCACTGCATTCCGTAATTTTTCAACAATCAAGCATACCAAATTTGAAGATGTTCAGACTAGAGATGACAAAGTTGTATTCCGGACAAGCAGAAAATGTTGTAAAAATGACGATCAAAGGGAAACAACTGAAAGACAGCAGGAGGTAGAGTTACGATTCTTTCGCACTGCACTCCGTACTATTGCAACAAACACAAATGCCAAGTTTCAAGTCAATCGGACTGGAGATGACAAGTTATGCTCTGGACAAGCAGAAAATGCTGTAAAAATGACGATCAAAGGGAAATAACTCAAAGATAACACAACGTAGATTTATGATTCTTTCGCACTGCACTCCATATTATTGCAACAAACACAAATGCCAAGTTTCAAGTCAATCGGACTGGAGATGACAAAGTTGTATTCCGGATTAGCAGAAAATGCTGTGAAAATGACAAAGGGAAATAACTCGAAGACAGCACGAGGTAGAGTTATGGTTCTTTCGCACTGCACTCCGTATTATTGCAACAAACACAAATGCCAAGTTTCAAGTCAATCGGACTGGAGATGACAAAGTTATGCTCCGGACAAGCAGAAAATGCTGTAAAAATGACGATCAAAGGGAAATAACTCCAAGACAGCTAGAGGTAGAGTTATGGTTCTTGTGCACTGCACTCCGTATTATCGCAACAAACGCACTGCACTCCGTATTATTGCAAAAAACATAAATGCCAAGTTTCAAGTCAATCGGACTGGAGATGACAAAGTTATGCTCCGGACAAAAAACTGGACGCCCGCCCACCCGTATGCCCGTACGCCCGCCCGTACGCCATGGTTGATCCCATAATACGTCCGGTCTTCGACGGGCGTATAAAAATGATTATGCCTTGACTTCCATTGAGGCAAACTGATTCATGAAAACTTACGATTGCTTGTTTAGTTACAGGAAGATGACCTGGATACATGTACTACTACTCAAACAAGCGTAAGAGCTGACCACAGCTATGAGTCCCCCCGTGGTATGTTATATGAACAGTGGCAAACTCTTAACCAGCAGATAAAGGCAAATTTGTCTGAGAGAATAGAAAATATTGTAGGAAAGGGAGTAACTGTTTGTTCATTTTTTTTGTTTTGTTTCATTTTCAAACTGATTTAGATGTGTTAAAAGTTATCTCTTTGATGGAAAATTGGTTAAGTATTTTTGTATTATCTCCTGGTTTATAGTACCTATGAATGTATACATCAAATCAACCATATAAATCGTTACGGTCTGCTGATTTTTGACGAAATTAAGGGCCTTGGACATAGAAAATTTCACGGAAAAAACAGTTTTCCAGACTTTTTTTTTCTAAACGCTGGTAGATATTAAGCTGATTTTTGGTGTGCAAGTCAACTACCATGAGTTACAGATCAAGTTTGAGTTTCGTTCCGGTCCATTGATTTTTGAAGAAATTACGGGCCTTGGACTTAGAAAATTTCACCGAAAAAAACAGTTTTCCCGACTTTTTTTCTTACAATGCTCATGTTCAGTATGTAGGTACCTGTCAATGATACCGGTCTTCTGTGGGTTATATGTCCAAGGTCAAGGTCAAAACTTTTACCCCTTATCATGAAAACTTATCCTCAAAACTTTTCATAGTCATTTCTCTGTATATTCAAAGTACTTAAGTTATAACACTTATACATGGTAAGCTGGTACCTTTCATTGGTACACACCTACTGATAAGGTCAAGGTCATCTCACAAAATAAAGGTCATATTTCTGAAAATTTGTTTTTACGGGGGCATTTGTTTCACAAACACATCTTGTCGTAGAAAAACTTCTCCAATGAACTTACTTTAACAAGGAAAATGCTTATATATCTGGCTTTCATTAAAGCATTGCATACGAAGACAGACACGATGCTTATAATTCTGGAAGGGTGTCAAATACGTTCTTTCTCCTCAACGGAGTTTCACAAACTATGCCTGCCAGCGATATATACGGCCGGTAGGGGACTCGGTATTGCTATGCAATACTATCAGAATGCTTGTTTAATTGAATGCCATATTATGGAAATATGGGGTTTCTATCAGAAAAGGTCTTTTTCTGTGGGGGATAACATTTCGACGAAAAAACTTTACTTTTATTGAATGAAGAACCAATATAGTCAACATGATACTATTCTATTCATCTGTGTTTCTTTGTTACTGTGCAGTAGCATGTCATTCAACGTCAAAGACTCAAATAATTCAACAAAATGGAATCCATTGCAAAGTGGAGTTCCCTTACAATTCAGCACACACTTTTATAATTATGTATAGGTTTGTTCTTATGACACAATATCCATACCCTAGGGGTGAAAAAATGTGTACATTTCTTGCTTTCATCTTTTTCAGACTTTCAGCTGGCCAAGGATTCCAGTTTGTAATATTTGTACAGACCGTTACTCGGATAGTTTCCTGGATTGCGGACATATTTGCTGCATGGTTTGTGCAACAGAACTTCAGGAGAGAGGGGGCGCATGTCATGTTTGCAGATTACTATTTACTGATATCAAAAGACTCTTTTATTAAACATAGTTGATAAAATTGAGGATGAAAATCATAGTTCATGTGCTGATGTGAAGATTGTTAATTTCAATGTTTATTTCATATTTGTTCGCTTTTTGCTAACCTATGCATGAATCATTAATTTGCCTGCTTTGATTGACATTTGTCAAGTAGTAGTTTCTATATTTGTTGAAGCTTTTCAGAGTGTCACTTTTACTTACTTATAGATATAAGTAGTTTTATGCTCCCAGCAGTAGTTAGGAGCATTATAATTGCCCTTTTGTCCGTCAGTGCGTTATTCTGTCAAATTCTTGTCAGCACAATTCTTCATCAACTATCCATCTGATTTCAACAAAACCTTATATATGAAGAGTACACACTCAAATTACCTAGGTGACTACTCTTTGTCATTTTTGTTGCATTTTTGGCCCTTTGAAACTTGCTGCATAGATTTATTATGGTGGCATATTTCTACCACGAGATACGAGATAACTATTGCGATAATCTATAAGAGAACTATCGTGATAAGGTTTCCTAGAATTATTATCTAGATAATGAAAAGTTTCGCGATAAAAATATCGCGATAATTCTGTTATCATGATTTTTTTTTGTTTTTGTGCCCACAATTGACATTCATGGTACCTATAATTAGATACGGTTTCGGAACACCTTCGTCTATAATCTTATGAATTTTCTTTTTCCCTGAATGGTTTTAAAGTTGTTGGTAGGGGATATTTGGAGTCGTCTTTGTGATTTTACAGACTTATTTTCATTTCGAGTCTTGTCAAAATTTACCAATTGAGCTACAACTGTTAATAATTTGAAATTCTACTTACTGCAATCTCTTGAGGTGAAAAGCTACCGAGCTCATCCAAATGGTGAATTTTCTATTTATAGGTATGGAGAAAGGGATAGAACTATCACAATAATTTTATCTCGAATGTCAGCTCCGTGCACGATTGAGAAATTTTGCGTTAAAATATTAATTTTTCCATGATATTCTTTTCAGGAAACTTTTCACTATCTCGATAAAATTTCCAATAGTTTTCTAAAATTATCATGATAGCTATCTCGTATTTTTGGCAGAAATATGCCAGCATAATTTGTTCTTTACAATCTCTGTCTGTGTCGTTTTTCAGTTGCTAGTTGTTGTCTGGTTTCAACAAAACTTCAGTGTCAGTGAGCATGAGCATATTAATTGGGTTTCCGCTGTCTTTGATTTGTGTCAAGAGTTATGGCCTTTTGAAATGTGCTGCATAGGGTTCAATTGCTTCCTAATATATCCGGACATTTGTCAGCACCAAATGATCTGATTATGACAAACTTTATGGGAAACTTCACTACAGAGAGGACCAAATTCTGTGATTGTGTCAGAATTACATAAGGACCATTTCCTTAATATTTGTCAGCGTTAAGGCTTTTTGTGCTGGAGTTAACTTTTATGCTCACTCACTGTTCGTTTCTTTCTGACGTTTGAAGGCCAATGTGACCCAATCTATTTGTTCTCAAAAACTAAGTCTAGGTGAGAAAGCAGTCAGTGGTTTGGAAAGAATGTTGTGTAACAATTCTTGCATGGATGTTCCATTACTGAAATTTCCAAATATGTTCTAGAATTCATTAGATGATGATATTGTGAAATGATCATCAGCTTTGGGGCACTGACACCCAGAGTACTGATATATTTGAGGTTTACCATGACTGACTTTTGTAGAGAGTATTTCCCTGTGTAGATAATATTTCCACTAAGCCTGGATCTATTGTGACATTTCTTTTAATCATTGTGACCGTAACTTGTGTATTGTAGCAGAAATATGCCACCATACACTTTAGAGCCCAAATTTTGCCTTCCTTCCCCCCCCCCCTTTCTATTTTCATCAGACTAGGTCAGGATGTTTGTTCTGACAGCACTTCATGCATTGGAGATGCAACATTTCTACCCTATGTTTTCACAAATTGTCTGCATCAAAAAAAGTGTTTTGTTCTTAACAGGTTATGCTAGAGTGAGTAAAGCAGGTGGCATTTTCCTGTAATATGATTTCCTTCACTATAGAATGACACATGATATAGTTTTTGTAACAATTGTAATGAAGTTAGCCCTTATCCCGCTACATAAGTGGAATGAAACTTTCAAGCCAGTAGTAAAAACCCAAATTTTGCTATTTCAAAGGTATTTTTTTGGGAAAGATATTCCCTATTGGATAGTGTAGATCCATGATCAGACTGCACATTTTGTGCTGTCTAATCTTGGTCTAAACTGTCTGCAAAAGGTTTTTGAGTCATACTTGGCAATCTCAGGACTAAGAATTTTTTTCTTTTTCAATTTTTGTTATAGTGATTGTCGTTATGGCTAATTTGCTTGGAAATTAGTCAAAAGCAGCTCTGTCTTTTTTCTACCAATAACCCTCTTATCAATTTTTTATACAGAGGAATCCTTTGAAAGAAAAAATCTTGGATAAAATGAACGATATTCACAGTAAAGTACATAGAAAAGTCAATATTTTTAACTCATTACTGAGCATACTATTTTTTTGAGCTGCCAACAATAAAAACATGTCCCAAAAAGAAACAGTATCTGGAAAAAAGGAAAGTAGCAGTTTTGGATAGTCATGAAAATATTCTGGGGAAAAAGATTTGCTCGTTACAAGCAAATGCTCCTTTTCCCACAATATTTTCAAAAGGCCTCTGTATCAGACACATAAAAAGCAGGTATTGTTTGGTAATGGGTTAAATGACTGAGAAAATACTGCATTAAAGAAGATGCATTTGCTTGTCGTGAGTCAATAATTGGCCCAGTACACAACAGATGTATCTTCTAGTTCAAGTTAAAGTTACAACCATTTTGTGGCCAACAAAATGTTTCTTTCCCTACAGTACAACATCTTCAAATGTCATCTACTGCAAACACAAAAATATGCAATAAAGCTGGAAAGAGCCAAGTCTGTTTTAATGCATAGTTTTTTGCATCCATACAAATAAGCTTTTATACACATTGCAAAGAGAGTAACAAGCAGTGACTCTTTGCACATAATTAGCATTTAGTTATTTATTCATTTTGTTCTACAACAAACCTGCAGCAGATGGCTTCAAAAACTATTTTTTAAACAAGAGGGCCATGATGGCCCTGAAGTAGCTCACCTAAGTCTTTTGACCAAACATGACCCATTTTTAATCTCTTTCGAGATAATATGACAAGCATTCTATCAAGCTTTCATAATTATTGGACTGAAAATTTAGCCCTCTAGCTTATACACAAGCTTTTTCTAGAATTTCTCTCAGTGAACTACTTTTTAGCCAAACATTTTCCCATTGTAGATTTTATTAAAACAAATATTCTGACCACCTTTCAAAAGTATTGGACAGAAAATGTGGCCTCTAGAGCATACACAAGGTTTTTCAAAGATTTGACCTAGTGACCTAGTTTTTGACCTGATATGACCCATTTTGCAAATTGTCCGAGATGTCATCAAGACAAACACTCTGACCAACTTTCAAGAGTTTTGGACTGAAAATGTGGCCTTTAGAGCGTACACAAGGTTTTTCAGAGATTTGACCTAGTGACCTAGTTTTTTACCCGACATCACCCATTTTCAAACTCGTCAGAGATATTATCAAGACAAACATTCTGACTAAGTTTCATGAGTATCGGACTGTAAATGTGGCCTCTAGAGCGTACACAAGGTTTTGCTAAGATTTGATCTTGTGACCTAGTTTTTTACCCGACATGACTCATTTTTGAACTCATCTGAGATATCATCAAGAGAAACATTCTGTGCAAGTTTCATGAGTATTGGACTGAAAATGTGGCCTCTAGAGCGTAAACAAGGTTTTTTCTAAGGTTCGACCTAGTGACCTAGTTTTTGACCTGACATGACCCATTTTCGAACTCGTCTGAGATGCCATCAAGACAAACTTTCTGACTACCTTTCAAGAGTTTTGGACTGAAAATGTAGCCTCTAGAGCATACACAAGGTTTATCTACGATTTGACCTAGTGACCTGGTTTTTGACCTGACATGACCCATTTTTTAAACCCGTCCGAGATGTCATCAAGACAAACATTCTGACCAACTTTCAAGAGTTTTGGATTGAAATGTGGCCTCTAGAGCGCACACAAGGTTTTTCTAAGATTTAATCTAGTGACCTAGTTTTTGACCCGACATGACCCGTTTTCAAACTCGTCCGAAATATCATCAAGAGAAACATTCTGACCAAGTTTCATGAATATCGGACTGAAAATGTGGCTTCTAGAGCGTACACAAGGTTTTTCTAAGATTTAACCTAGTGACCTAGTTTTTGATCTGACATGATCCATTTTCGAACTCGTCCGATATCATCAAGACAAACATTCTGACCAAGTTTCATGAGTATTGGACTGAAAATGTGGCCTCTAGAGCGTACACAAGGTAAAAGTTGACGACGGACGACGCACGATGAACGACGGACGACGCACGCCAGACACAGTACGATCACAAAAGCTCACCATGAGCACTTTGTGCTCAGGTGAGCTATAAACAATACAGAATATCTCTGGAAACTAAGTGAATAGATGTGCAAAAATTGTGGCAAAAGAAGAAACTGCTTGTTTAGAGCAATTTCTCCATTTATCACAATATTTTCAAGAGGTGGCCTGCTGCAAGATGCCATGTTGTCTCAAGGTTGTAATGGGTTTAAGCGTAACTTCATCAACCATGATCTTTGTTAGATTTCTGTTTTTATTGTTTTTATTTTCAAAATAAAAATGGTATAACAAGTCTTCCTGTATTGATTGTTTTAGAAAAAAATGGTTTGGATATCAAGGATAGAGAAATAACGAATGTCAATCTCAAGTGTGACTTCATCTAAGTTTATCGCAAATTTCTGCAATGTCCCACCTATTAGTTCAAATTGAACAAAGTTACTTAACCACTTTGTGTAACAGCAATAAATAATGGTAACATTTTCTGGAAGTGTAGAAATGTGGGAAAAGAAGGAATTGCTTGTCACAAGCAAGTTCTACTTTTCAGACATTTCCAATGCTGTCTGTGCAGAAAATCAATAGTAATCTCTATCAAGGAACGTGTTAGTATTAAGTTTCAAAATTTTAAGCTGTCTAAATTTTAACAAAAACAGGTAAAATCTTCAAGAACTGAGCAATAATTCTCCTTTCCCATAAAGCTATTATGGTTTGGATTGAATACTCAAATAATCGATCAAAATCCGATTATCCATTATTAATTTTTGTACCCGAGCACTCAGAGAAAATATACATCACCAACCTTTATTATACACTTACCTTGTTATCAAAGTACTCCAACAAAAATGACATGAAATAAATGACCTCTATTACCATATATTACACTCGCGAATTACAATCCAAACTTAGCTTCTGCTATTGTTGTCTGAATGCTGAACTATGTGAACAAGGTTCAACTGTTTATGCGGCTAATATATTTATCCTGTCTGTAAAGAATAATTAAAATAACTGAAATAAACATAATTTTGTTGCATTAAATTGGTAATACATAGCGGACGACACTGATCTGAGATGCACTTTCTGTGCAGTCTCATCTTGATCCATGTCATCCTCAAAAACGTTTTATTTTGACTATGGCACTAAAAGGGTTAAACCTGATATTTCTGATATTTACCCTTAATAGAATTTCCGTACCGTCCAACTATATGCGAAGATTAAAATATTCACTCTAATTATTCATTGCATAGAGGTCAATTTCATGTCAATTTGTTTGACTAATAACAGATGTTATAATAGACATAATTCCATTTTACCACATTCAAGTCATTAATTTTGTCTTTTGAAAACTAGTCAAAAGATCATTTGCTCTTGAAGAGTAAATGCTCTGTCTCACCATGTTTTCCGAACAGTTTCAATTGGCTACTGTCGGTTTCTCTTTTTAGACAGACTCCATTTTCAGTGCATGCTTTTGTTGTGGATATGTCTAAAATTAAACAGATGATCATCAATACTGATATTTTGCCAGATTCAACAGATTCCAAAATAAAGGCAGTTTTTTGAGTACTCAATTGGAAGAAAAAGTAATACCCAAGTACTGGTTTTCTTACTCATTCACATCCCTGTATGTTATCAATATTTGTCTTCTACAGACACTGACAAAATTCATCTGTATTAAAAGAGGGGTCAACATATACATGTACACAGACATATTTCAAACCCATAACTCTTGCCCTTCTAAGGCCATTTCTATAATGGTTTCCTTTAGTGTGGAATGGATGTGAATCTAGCAGAAATTGGAATAAATCAGCTGGACAGAGCAGAAAATATTGTGGGAAAATTGCTCCTTTTGAGCAATTTCTCCTTTCCCAATCATGTTTTCAAAAGACTTGCAGAGTTGTTCACTCTTTACCACACAATCCCAACTTTTAACTCCCCTGCGAATGAAGCCTTTTGAAAACAGTGTTGGAAAAGAAGAAAATGCTGGTAACAAGCATTTTCTCCTTTTCCCACATTGTTTTCTAACCTATCAAGGGCAATTTGTTTCATTTAGGCCACCTTCTATTTGTCGTCTGCAAATGCTTTCAATTTGAGCCACTCTATGATTTTTTCTCTGGTAAAGAGTTAAAAGGCGTCTGTATGAGGGGGTTAAATGTTTGACAGATGTAATGCAAAGCACAGATTTCTTGGAGGCTGCTCATTAAGAACATTACTTGAAATGAATTGTATAAAATTTTTCCTTGGAAAAGGAGCAGTACAACATTTTCGTCTTTTTATCACAATGTTTCGCATAATAACTAGCACTAATAATAACTTTTTTAAATTGAAAGCTCCTGAAGAAATGAATTCGAAACTGGACTAACTACGGATTGAAGAATTACACAATCATATTGTCAATACTTGACGTTATTTCCAGAAACAGATTTGTAGGCTCATCACGTGTTTGCGGTGGATATGCCAAACGTTTCTCGTTTAGAATGTGATTTGCCAACAATCTGAATTCATCTGAAACGCCATACTCTGGTGGACTTTGACATATTTCTTGCTCAATTGCATCAATATCATTTGGAATTGGAAGCTTGTATTCTCTTCCCCTAGAAAGTACTGGTTGAAAATAAAGAATATCTGGTTTTCCTGATGGACATTCTGCAAAGCGTGATGCTCTAACTCGGTGCTGGTTCCACAAACGACTTACTCTCAGCAAATCAGCATGTATCAAAGATAAAACAGAATCGCACACATTCTAGATGAATATTGTCTGAATCATCCAACACATTCAGGTCACATAAATCTTTGAAAAAGTTCATCCATGTATTGCCGCACATCTGTCGCAGACTTCTCCAGAATCTTTCAATCCTAACATTCCTGTTCGATGACATAAACAAAACTTGACTGTCCTTGATATGGATCTGCATCGTGCCATCTAACAGCATACTGGAAATCACGAATTACTACATTCTCTGTGCCACGATCTCCATACACACGAACAGGAACACCATTTATTTCTCTAATAAAGTCAACATAATGCTTTGCTACATACTCGCGATTTTTTTTTTGAATTGGAAGCTTTCAACCATCATGCATAGAATGCGTCGTGAGTAGCCATCTATAGCTCCATGTACAGAAATACCATATGGTTTTAGCTTATCCCATCCATCAACATGAATTGCATAATTGGGTCCTTTATTTGTGAAAATTCTTCTTTGCAGCCTATGTGCTCGCCTTGACATCACTCCAGAGGGATCAATGAATTAAGCGCTAATCTTACAAGTTCAGATGATGCAATTAACTGATAGTCAAGTAGAAGTCTTTGTCTCATTTGGCGGTAACCAGAATTAGCCCCTGAAGTTGATAATTCTTGTACAACTGCAGATATAATGTCCTCTAAAGGGGACTGGTTATTTCGTCTGAATAAATTCATGCTTCTTAATATACGGTGAACCTGACGTTCACTTACAGCTTCATTATGCCTTGCTGCTAAAAAGCCGATAATTTCTTTCACAGCATAGCCAGAATGGTAGTATGCTGCAATTGCATCATTTCTTGAAAGTGTATTTAACTGTTCCATCATTGCAGGTGTGTACTGAACCATGTTCTGAAACAAAATTGCAATATGTAATCTCGTATATGCAGAACATTGATTGATTGAGAAGTGTTCACGCCGTTTTCAAAATTATTTCGGTCATACAATGGCGATAGCTCACATATTCATGTATTTCTAAGGATTCACCAGTACTAGGCTGGGGCTCTGAAGTGTCTTGCCCATAGAGCATTTGTTTTTCGTTTTCAACAGGGTTGATCCTCCTGATGAGACGAACAATATGTGCGAGTTTAAAAAAAGAAATCCGACAATAGCTGCAGACTTTATCACTTAAATAAGAAATGTCACAGACGGACAGATAACAAAAACCATGCCATGACATAAGCTCTACTGGCCTTTGGCCAGTAGAGCTAAAAAATCATTATCCACTTAACCCTGTACCACATATTCCCAAGTTTTAATAACTCTTTTGAAAGAAGGTCCAGTTGAAAGCGTATCTGACTCGTGATCTGGAGGTTGCAGATTCGATATCCTGTTGCGGCAAACTTTCTTTCTGGCGATTGTTTGTTAAAACTGTTAAAAACGGTACAATATATATGGTAGGTAATTTTCTCACTAATTTCTGATAAAATGAGAACTTGATCCCTAATCTGTTATACCCAGAATTATATGAGCCTCAGCCTTTTTAACTCTTTACCACACAATCCTGACTTTTAACGACCCTGAGAAAGAAACCTTTTAAAAATATTGTGGGAAAAGGAGAAAATGCTGGTAACCGGCATTTTCTCATTTTCCCCACAATGTTTTCTATCCTTCCAAAAACAAATTTCAACCTTTCAGTTGCACTGATTTTGTCATCTGCAACTGCTTTCAATTTGGATTAATTGTTAACTTTGTCGTCTGGTAAAGGGTTAAAGACACACCTATTTCATCTTCCAGCACTGCATGTACATAAGGGCAACACACATAATAGGGATGTCAGAAGATTCCAACCCACAAGGATTCTGCCCAAGGCCAACCAGCGATTTTAGAGAAGATTTGGCCCTGAGGTTGAGAAGATTCGAGGAAGGTTTTTATAGTATTTTAGCGAAATATCTAAAGGAATAGAATTATTTTTTGAAACATCATAGAAAGCGTAATCTTTCATAGAAGTTTTGCTGGAAAATGATCAGAATTAGCATGTTCTTTTGCTGCCATTTATCATAGGATAAAGATTCATTACTTTTATCCTACTTTTGAGGAGATTCAGCCTGTATGTTAAATGACTTGGAGATTTTGGTAAAACAAAAAGTTAAAGAACATAGAATAAACATTTACTTTTAATACTTCCTTATCATTTTTTTCTTATTTCCATTTTTTATCTTACAAACTTTTTAAGTAGTACTAAGATCAACAAGATTTTCATTATTTTTTTTCTCCGATACAGAGACAGATGTTGGCTAAAAAGCCGGGTGAAGGTGTGATAAACACCATTCTGCAATATCTCTATCCATTATCTTTTACACTTGAGCTCAAAACAATTTACCCTACAAGCCCTTTACACCTTTTACTAAACAATAAAAATTTAGACTTTTTCAAATTGCAGAGGACAAATTAAATGTGGTTCAAATGATGCAATTTATCTCTAAAAATGTAGAAAACATTGTGGGAAAAGGAGAAAATGTTGTTTACCAACAATGTTTTCAAAAGTCCTTTTGGTCAGTGTCATTAATAATTGGGACTATGTGGAAAAGGGCTAACGGAACTTGATATTTACCCCAATCCCTGCCAACCTTGACATGAAGCTTTGCTGAATCCTGATGTATAAATCACTTGATTGAATATTTCATTGTAAATTTAATTTATTGATGTTTAGTAAAGAGCTGAACAAAACTGTTTTTCAGCCTTTCCTACACTACCACTCCTCGCATAATTATATCAGACAGTGTTAAATAACATGATCTAAAACACACACACATAGACATAAAATAAACAATATCCTTTTTTTCTGTATTTTTCAACAGAAATTGTTTCATAAATAGTCAATCAATTTAAATAATCCATTAATAATCACATTCTAAAGAAATTTAAGAAAAAATATCTTACAGTTTGCAATAGATTTAAACAACTGAAGCAAAAAACAGTTATATCAATGTGCAATATTACGATAACAGCAAAGTTCTACAAAATTAATCAAAACAATATTATTTTAAGTCTATAATGACCAGGCCTGAATAAATGCCTTCAAACTATGAAAAAAGAAAAATCAGTTTCAGTCATTAATTTATAAGTAATTTGAAGGTGAATTTGCAATCGTTAAGCAACAATAAATAAGTGAAAACAACAATATCAATACAGTAACATAATCTAAATATTGGGGACGAATCTTTTTCATAGTTGGGCCAAATCTTCTCCCGTGTGAGCCGAATATCCTTGGGTCCGAATCTTCTCAACTTTTTGCTTTGGGCTGAATCTTTTCGAGCCCGAATCTGCTTCTACCCGCATAATAGTACATAACTCTATCTGCGTAAAGATTCGTCCCTAAGCCTGTGCATTATAAGGCCCACTCAAGAACAGTGGTGTCTACTCCATTGTTGCTATCTAATGCATTAAACAGTCTGTATGGTGCAATATGGTCGCCCAAAAGTCTATGGTTTAAACATCACCTCAAAACTGAAGAAAAGGCATTATTCTGGGTATATGTTGTTTCACTTAATCTATTTATCATGAATAAAACTCATAAATACCTTGTCTGATGAAGCCGTTTCACACGATTCAAATCCATCTCGCCTACTCGAACTAGCATAAGGATGGAGACAAAGATGATCGGAAACCGTATCTAATTATAGATACCGTGAATGTCAGTTGTGGGCACAAGCGTAAAAAAAATCGTGATAACAGAATTATCGCGATATTTTTATCGTGAAACTTTTTGTTACGTAGATAATATTTCCGGGAAAGTTTGTTTTATCGCGACATTTCTCTAAAATTATCATGATAGCTATCTCGTATCTCGTGGTAAAAATATGCCACCATACAATATAAAGTTGGAATGTGCGGTTTATCCCTGTATCAAGGCTACCCTGGACAGTGGCACTTCAGAATTTTGAAAGCTGGAGGTAGATCAACCAAAATTATTGGATTATTTAGTACTTAACATGGATTACAGTTAACACTATTGTTTTTTGAGTAAACGATAATAGAGTGTGTTGTTTCATTCATCCTCGGTCCCGAAACTGGAAAACATTAAAATACTGAGCTCACCACCAGCATACGTTCGGAACCGTTTATCGAAAGCAATTTGCAAATATACCCATAAACTTTAGAGTTTTGTAAGCATGTTATTGACATTGTAACAAACATAGAATGAATGAATCAATGTTGTTTTATGGCGCATCGACAGCTTTGGTCATTTAGCGCGCATATCTGTGTTAAAAGATAATAAAAGTGGAATTGTTTAAATTGAAAAAAGTTTGAATACATTAATAATAATAAAAGAGTTGAATTAAGAAGTATTATGTGTGATCTTCATATGCATAAAGGACATTATTGAGTGACAGGGCAATCCCTATCTACTCAAAAGTTTTTAATGATAAAGTTAAGAATGTGATAAAAAGATCTGAACAAAAAGTTGGATTGATAGGAAGAAGTGTTTAAATTAAGAAGAGTGTCATTTTTAATGTGCATAAAATATGATATTGAGTGGCTTGGCGTCCAAAGTTTTAGATTAAAAAAGTAAGACTGTGAATCAGATGACAAGTTATCTAATATAAAGGTGTGTAAAGAATATAAAAAGATGGGTAAGAAACTCAAGAGCAAATATCAGTTTATTGTAAATGCCAATCTCCTTTATGACAGCGATAATAGATTCAACACTGACAGAATCAACTAGAGCTGTCACTGAATGTGACTTAATACCCCCGCCAGCGCTTTGATAGAAACAGGCAATTTAACAAAAAAATTTATAAGTTCAAGGAGAGATTACCCTTGAATCATAGGGATTAGATGATTGAAAACTGCGTCTTGCACAACTTCAGTATACGATCAATGTATCAACAAACTTTCAATACAATAGCAGCAAAACTGTAGGAGGAGTTTGCGACACAAAATTACTAGTATTTTGTACACAGGACACGGACGGACGGAGAGACAGGCTGATTCCAGTATACCCCCGAAAACATTCGTTTTGCGGGGGTATAAAATTTTTTTTTAAACTATCAACGTTGAAATATTTTGAACGAACTGGCTGAAAGTCAATGCAATCTAGTAGGATATGTTTTACAGAAAAGGATGCACTGCATGGAATACATTCAGGGGCATCATCTCTGGTCAAGAGCCAGGAATGTGTGATGCGTGAATGGCCGATTCGAAGTCGTGCAATTATCACTTCTTCTCGACGAACAGACCTGTAAACGGGGTACCATTCACAAAGAGAAGGTTTAACTGAATGCAGTTTATTGAAAACATCAGCATCCCACTGGGATTGCCAAGAAGACTGGATATGTGTTAAAACGGAGGATTTAAAATCAGTGTGTGGAACTTTAAAATCAGAAATGGGAAGGTTAAGAGCAGATTTGGCAGACCTATCGGCATTTTCATTGCCTTTGATGCCTACATGACTTGGAAGCCAGCAGAACACCAATTTATTCACAGAAGAAATTTGTGAGATCCTTTCAAGTAAACTACAGATTAAGGGATTCTCAAGTCGTTGATTTGAAAGGGCCTGTAATGTTGACAAAGAGTCCGAAAAGATAATGAAACGGTTGGAATTAGAATGTTCAGCTAGATTAAGGGCAAGATCCATTGCTTTAATTTCAGCAGACAAGATAGAGGAGTTGGTTGGAAGGCCGCACTTTAAGCTCCTTTCTCCATAAACAGCGGCAGCTGCTACAGAATTTCCTTTTTTAGATCCATCTGTATAGATTGGTTTGAAGGAAAAATAATGCTCCTTTATCTCGTTGTATCCAGCATGAAACACAGTTCTATCTGTTACAGACTTTTTGTCAGATGCAAGGTCAAATCTGAATTCTGCACTGTTTAGTGTCCATGGAGGGATTTCAGAGATTTTATAGTCGGCAATAGACTCAGTGTCTATGCCAAGGTTATCTACAATGGGCTCTATGCGGATACCAAATGGAGGAATAACATTTGGTTTCCTTTCAAAAAGACGTTTATATTGAGGTTTAAAAACAACTTTATGAGTTGGTTTAAAACGATTTGACTTCAGTTTTAAAAGATATTGAAGCGAGAGTTTTTCCCTCCTGTAAGAAAGAGAAGGTTCATTAGCCTCAACATAGAGACTATTGATGGGAGAAGTTCTGACAGCTCCAAGTACAAGACGCATACCTTCGTGGTGTATAGGATCGAGAATTTTAAGGTAAGATTTATGGGCAGATCCGTATACAATAGATCCATAGTCTAATTTGGAGCGAACTAAAGACCGATAAAGCCGCAAGAGGACTTTACGGTGTGCTCCCCATTCAGAATCGGCCACAACCTATAGAAGATTAAGAGCCTTCTTGCACTTCTTTTTAAGTGCAGTGATGTGAGAAAGGAAGGAAAGCTTTCTGTCAAAGATGACTCCAAGAAATTTAAACTCAGAAATGACTTCAATTTTAGTTTTGTCCAAATACAGTTTAGGGTCTGGATGAACACCACGTAGATTACAAAGGTGCATGCATTTAGTTTTGGACTGAAAATTTGAAGCCATTTTTATCAGACCACGTTTGGAGTTTGTTGAGACACTGTTGAAGTTGTCTCTCAATAATATTCATATTTCGATATCTGAAACATATAACAAAGTCATCAACATAAAGAAAACAGTCTACACCAGGACAGATAGCTTTAACTATACTGTTTATTTTTACGCTGAAAAGTGTAACAGAGAGAAGACATTCTTGGGGTACACCCATCTCCTGTTCACGGGCTCCCGAGAGAGTATTACCAACTCGGACGCGGAAAAGCCATTCATCCAGGAAGGCTGAAATAAAAAGAGGAAGACGGCCTCGAAGACCAAAGTCATGTAAGTCTTTAAGAATTCCATATTTCCAAGTCGTATCGTAAGCGCTTTCAAGGTCGAAAAAGACATACTACGTGCTGTCTATTAATTAAGGCTTTTCTGACAAAGGTTTCAAAGCGGACAAGATGATCGATGGTGCCACGTTGGCGACGAAATCCACTCTGTACATCAACGATAAGGTTGCTTTTCTCTAAAAACCAGACAAGCCTGTCGTTGACCATACGCTCTAGGGTCTTGCAGAGACAACTAGTAAGAGCTACTGGACGATAGTTGGCTGGGTCACTAGCATCCTTGCCAAGTTTTGGGATAGGAATGACTAGTGCCTCTCGCCAGGACGAAGGAAAATCACCTGACTGCCAGATATCATTAAAATTATCAAGGAAAACGGAGAGAGAAGTAAAAGGTAAGTGTTTTAAAAACTGGTAATGAACTTTATCTTGACCAGGAGAAGAATCGTGAGCTTTATTCAGAGCAGATTTTAAGTCTTTAAAGGTGAAGAGTTTATTATAATGCTCTGAATTAGAAGAATTGAAATTAAGTTTTTTTTCTTTTCTTGTCTGGCTTTATTCCTCTGAAATATTTCAGAATAGTTTTCAGACGAAGACTTTTGGAAAAGGTGTCGACAAGAGCATCAGCTATATCCTGGGGTGATTCCAACGAAGTATTGTTAACTTCAAGGTGACTAAGAGGGGGCTGGCCTTTGCCATTGATCTTTCTGATCATGTCCCAGGTTTTTTTAGCAGTAGTTCTACTATTTAATATAGAGACATATTGTCTCCAAGCCTTGCGCTTACTTTCTCTAATGGTACGACGAGCCTTTGCCCTGGAAATACGGAATAAGTTATGATTTTCTTTGGTAGGCCTGAGGTTAAACTTTTTAAGGGCTTGTTTTCTGTTTCTGACAGCCTGTTTACAATCATCATTGTACCAAGGCTTGTCAGGACGTTTTGGATTTGTCGAGGTCTGAGGGACGGACTGTTTAGCTGCATCAATTAATAAGGAAGTGAAAAGTTTTGTGGGATCATCGCAATCTCCAAATTTGTCATGTGTAATGGTCTGTTCACAGAGGGTTTCAAATCTATTCCAATTGGCTTTGGAGAGCTTCCATTTCTGCGGTTTTACGCAGCTAGATGGTTGTGTAGATGAAAGGATAACAGGGAAGTGATCACTTCCACAAAAATCCTCTTTCACTTTCCAAGTGAAATTGGGAAGTAAGACTGGGCTGCATAAGGTTAAATCAATAGAAGAGTAAGATCCAGTTGCTGGATGCAGGTAGGTTTTGGACTTGTTATCATTCATGAAAGACAAAGAGTTGTTCGAAATGAAGCTCTCCAACTGTAAACCTCTTTGGTTAGTGTCATCGCAACCCCACATAACATTGTGACCATTAAAGTTCCCAGCAAGAATACAGGGGGATGGCAATTGGGAAATGAGATCATTCAGATTGGTCTCATTGATAGGTGTGCTCGGGGGGAGATATAAAGAACATAGTGTAACAGCACTATGTAAAGATAACCTGATGGCGACAGCTTGCAAGTTTGTGTTAAGAGAGATAACTTTATGAGATATGTTGTTATTAACAATAATAGAAACACCACCTCTCTCGCCTTCGGTAAAGACTTTATTGTAAATGGAATGGTATTTGATAGAGATATCATCCTCCCGTTTAAGGAAGGTTTCTTGAAGACAAACAGCAACTGGTTTGTGATCACTGATTAAAAGGGAAAGTTTGTCAAAGTTTGACTTCAGACCTCGACAATTCCACTGGATTATGTTATCCATTGTGCATGAAGAAAGTATAGAAGCTAAAGTAAAAAAAAGTGGCTGTAAATCAATGCATTTTAAAATAGATTGGTTAAGATTTCATTACAGTTGTCTCGGGTTTGGACGAGTGCCAAGTGTCAGTGTCCTTGTTCCAAGGATCTTTAGAAACGGACCAGATAGAGGCTTCTGAATCTGAAGCCTCACCTTCTAGATTTTCAGCATCTGCATCCATGTCCTCTAGCTCCGAAAATCTGTTGGAGGTAGGGACAGGATCAATTACTCTGACTGTGATTTCACAAGATCCATAGGCATCTCTAGATTGTGGTTTTGGTTTGGAAGAAGACCTTTTAGGAGATCGGGGTGCATAATTAGATTTGTTATCTTTAGATGAAACGTTAGATTTAATTGTAGACTGTGAAGATGGAGGTTGGGGTTTCTTTGGAGGCTGTTTTGAAGGGGGAGATGGCTTTGAAGCTTTTTTCGAAGAGATATTTTGCGAAGAGGTGGATGGCTTTGAAGTTTTTTGTGAAGAAATACTTTGAGAGTTTGTCGGTTTTGAGGGTGCAGAAGAGATTTTGTTTGTTTTAGACGCAGATGGAGAGTCAGGAATTAGTTTGGACAAGGTGGATGGATGGAGAAGTTCTTTCAGCTCAGTAGCTACATCAGAAATTTTTGAAGGAGAACTTTCGCAAGAGTCTTACAAGTGCTGCAATCGTCCTTTTCAGTTGATGAGCCAAAAACACCTGCATAGCTAGGACTAGAAGAGGTTTTCTTGCATTGTTCAAATATTTTCCTTGCTTCTGGAAAGCTAACATTATTGTTGTATTTAATGGACAGGATTTCTTTTTCTTCCCTCAATACAGGACACTCTCTTGAAAAAGTAGAGTGTGGAGACTTACAATTAATGCAAGGAGGAGGATTTGAACATGTAGTACTGTCATGATGAGCACATTTAGAGCATATTTCTTGGTTTGTTCATTTACTGATGTGATGGCGATACCGCTGGCATTTAAAACATAGCAAGGGATTTGACACATACGCATCTACTTTTACAATTTGGAAGCCTATCTTGATAGATGTTGGAAGAACAGGTGAAGAAAATGTTAAAATGTATGTGTTTGTGAGTCTCTGTTCTCCATCTCTGCGTACAGAAATCCGCTGAACATTGGATACACCTTGTTGTTTCAGGTTGTCTTTAATTTCTTGCAAGGAATTGCAGTAGGTAAGCTCTTTGCATCTAATTACTCCTTTACAAGAATTGAGTGAAGGATGTGGGAAAATTTTAACGTCTGTGTCAAAGAATTTTGTGTGTTTTAAAAGATTCAGTGCTTGTTGATTAGTGAGACATTCAACTAGAAGGGTCTGGTCTTTAAGTTTTTTGACAGATTTTGGAGTTCCAAGGATGCTAGTTATTTGTTTTTCTATTATGAAAGGAGAGAGTTTTGTTATAGGTTTTGAAGGAT
Organism: Hippopus hippopus; assembly: GCA_946811185.2. Classification (NCBI taxonomy): domain Eukaryota; kingdom Metazoa; phylum Mollusca; class Bivalvia; order Cardiida; family Cardiidae; genus Hippopus; species Hippopus hippopus. Next base: position 46,625,908 of record OX328104.1, on the reverse strand, counting down.
CTTGGGACTGGATAACAATAAAACGTGGAGAGTGAAAAGAAGAAGTAGAAATTGAAGGTTCCGTTTCAGATTCACTGTCTGAAAGAGGGCGTTTGCTTTCATTGAGTTTGGCCTTTTTTTGGGACGCCATGTTTGTGTGTAAAGTTTCACCACCGGTGCTCCCCACCCGCCAACAAGGGGACATGGTCTGGGGAAAGCCCATTCGCAGACCATGACAGGGATAAATCAGTGGTATACTCGGTATGAAAGGGCTAGACTGGACAGATGCATTCTCGCAGAAAGTCCTACCAAGCTTGGACGATCATTGAGAGGTTACAAATGTCAGCCAAATACCAAAGAACTTTCACCCGATTGACCCATGAGCCACCGCCTTCTAGGGCAGAACAAGAAATATAAAATCTGAAAAGAGTGTGGATTAGATATGGAGAAGACAGTAATTTTAATTGAGAGAAGGGTGCAAGAGAAAGAACATATTAGATGCTCTAGGGCAAGGCATGACCAGCCGATTGATCAGGACGGGCCTTCCTGGCCTCTTGTTTAGTTCAGTTCAAGGCCAAAGTGGTGTGTTGCAAAAACAGAGCTATCAAAGGGTCGAGCTCTGAATCCACTCAACCACCAGGATCCCGTCATCGAACGACACGAGTTGCAGCCCACGGCAAATAGGCAGGCACAAGGGGGGGGGGGGGTCTTACCCCTGTTGTAGTGCTGAGCTATTTCTATCCCCCCGCCCAGCTGGGGGTAACAAACATAGAAATATACAAATGGATGCTTAGTGCACTAAAGTGTTTATACTTGGCAGTATAAATTTGGCAACATCTTCGATTGAATCTGTCCAATCATTGCACAAGACATCAAATTCTGGGTCACAGGTTTGAATCAAAGGATGAGGTTCTTTATGAACCGAAATGTTTTGAAATTGATTAAATGGCCAAACAACTCCTTATATTCATATTTGGATAATTTTAACTAGGCTGTTTTCAAGGAAAACTAGCCGTCATTGTCATAGCCGTGGCATTGTCGTGCAAAAACTTAGACATTTCGTAATATTTCTGTCTGTTACTGAAGGTATTTATTTCGAACATGGACAAGTTTTTTACTATCAAAAAAGGAACTCGTAAAACAGCAGCAGATTACCATCAAAGTATCTCTTGCAGTTACGCCCCTTTTTTGACGACAATTTTCACAGAAAATCAAGCACTTGCAGCCGAGCGTTGTCACCCACAAGCAGTGCTCTTCTTTATTATTTGATGGGCTTATATTGAAAAGCTTACTACTTCCTCTCCATTATATGTGAGCCATGTATCTGCAAAAAGTATTTACCTGGGCCCGTCTGCACATTCTGCACAGGCTGACCTAAGCTGAAACTTTTTGCTATTGGTCAATTTTCTGCTTGTCCAAGGTGAAATCTACCTCACGATTCAGTTAGTTGTTTGACAAAATGGACTTAAAGGATCCATGGTCATGTGATAACTTGCCAGGGATGTGCATCACAGAGATGCAGTAAGCCCCTCTTTGCCAGAGCATGACGCATAAATGTAAGTTGAGAGTGTAATATATTTCATATATTCATTCATGAAATGTATGAAAAAGTATTCATTTTAACAAAACTTGTAAGTTGTCAGTTGCACAAGTTTCTTCATTTTATTAATAAAGAATTTTGTTAGTTTTGATCCAGATTTGCTGATACCCACACAGCCATTCTTGCCATTACCCTCCATATTTTTCACATGCACACTACAGGTAAAAGAAAAGCCTGAACAAATGCTTGAACAGTAATATTGATTCACTCACAGTAGATTTGACAGACAAGTTTTGTGAAGAGAGAGGTACATGTGTTAAGATTTTAAGTTTATTTGGATAAGTGCATATTCTTTGTCAATAATGTAGAGCAAAACTTACTGTAATTCTTCGGGCTTTTTTTTTTTTTCCAATCATATTTGTAAGTTTGAACTAGTCTCTCAGCGTGGCCTTATTAGCCAACCGGAGCCGAAAGCTTGTTCCTGAGCTTATAGGATTGGTAGGCATCTGCTACCCTCTTTCTCTAACCCTTAACCACTAAGATGTGTATTTTTAGGTCTGCTGCAGGCAGCCTTTGATAACATTGTGGGAAAAGAAGCATTTGCTCATAATGAACAACTGCCCCTTTACTCACATTTTCTTACCAGTATGAAAATGGCATTTTCCTTTTCACTCAGATTCCTTCCTCATGCCATTTCCTATCATTCTGGGAAGGTCTAGAATTTGCCAATGTGGTAATGGGTTCGGCATCTCGCAGGGCTGAAAAATAGCGCTGGTCAGAGGTCCGGGACCTACTGAAATGGAGATCGGACCCGCGGAAAAAAAGAAGGCGAGGGTCCGACGGACCTGTCAGAATGGAGGTCGGACCTGTTCAGTCTTCAAAGTAAAAAGTCCGATGTCTGAAAATAAATTCAGAATGACCTAAGTTTAGAATAGCCATTCTAATGATAATTCAGGTCTGTTTGTTTAGGACAATCTTCGTGTAAACGTGAACTGCTTCGAAATTTTTCCGTAGGCCGGCCGCCCGAGGACGCTATCGCAAAAACTTATTTAAGTCCTCGTAATATCAACAGTTTTCCTTAGTTCCCGATTTGTCTACCACCAATAACAGTTACATGCGGTGAAGCCGGTTAAAATCTACGCTTACCACTAAAAGTTTACGAAAAGTGTTTATTCAAACTTTGGTTTTCATTAAATATCAAACGGAAAACTCCGGAAGAAAATAAAACAGAGCTTTCATAATTAGAGGAAGATAGAAAGTATGAGAACAAAGATCGGGTTGGTGCCTTGAACACTGAAATGAAAGCTGGTCGTGGGTTTCGTTCCACGATGCAACCGTTCAACTGCGACTAACACAATAAAAAATATTCCAAGTTGCAAATTTCATGTTGGTCAACATAATGTTGTGACGGGTGCAAAAATATCTACTCCCAACATTTCGGCTATTAGTTTGGCGGGAAAAACCGACATACGGAACCCATCTGCGAAGTATTCATTCTCTTGGTAGCAGGCAAACCGTGCGGACGTCGAAAGGAACCTCTCTCTGGAAGGACGACGCCTAGCCAGCATTCTACTACACGGTGACAGTTACAGCAACCACAATAAAGAAGAATGACAGTCATTTCGACACCCAGTCATTTCGACACTTTTTGGTCGATTCGATCCCCGGTAAAAATTTTTTTTTGCAAAATTTGGTCATTTCGACACCCGATTTTTTTCCAGGCACCTTTTTAGACTCGAGTTTCTATAATTAAATTGCTTTAATTTTTGAGATGTCATATTATCATAATTTGTGTTGGTGTGTGATCAAACTACGTTTTTAAATAGCTTGATTTTAAAGCCATTTACTCCGAGTACGGCTGTGTCCATACAATTTTTCGTATCTATGCTTCACCATTTTAAAATGAGATTATGCAGTACACCTTCACCTGTCTTTAAGGTATCCAGTCGTTTCGACACCCGGTCATTTCGACACTTTTTGGTCGTTTCGACCCCTATTTTGGTCGTTTCGACACCCGAAAAAAATATTTTGCAAAAAATGGTCGTTTCCACACCCGTTCATTTCCCCCCTCTGGAATATTGAGGGGGAAAAAAATTGTAATGTTTTGCACAGTATGTTGTAAAATATTTCAATAGTAAATTTTTTTTTGCAGTATATAGTGAAAATTACCTTTTTGCCACTGTTTATGGTTTTTTTTCCCCCTGCAGATTGACATTCACCTTGATTGATACATCGGTGGAATTGTATTTGCGGATGTTGGTAAATGAAGAAGATAGAAATGTGTTATTTGTTAGTAATAAAAGAATCTCGTTATGTACTTTTATGTTCTTTCATGTTGCTTGAATAAATGCTAATTATGAAACAAACTGTCGGTTAAGTGGAATTAATTGTTTCTTTGATTTGTTTTTCAAAAATTATACCCACTGATTGATTGTTTGCTTTTATTTGTATACTGTCGTCAATAGTTTGTTTAAAAAAAAATGTCTTTAATGTAATTTATTCAAAACAGTTAAAAAGTATCATTAGTTGAAGATATATATATTTGGATAGGGGTATCCAAAAAAGTATGTAAAGCAGATGAAATTGTAATTAAGCTACACTTACTATATGTGCAGTTGGAAATAACTAGGCTACTTAAATTTGAAGTGACAAGAATTTGTTAATAGTTGTTCTGTGTTTGTATGTTATTTGAGTTTTGAAAATAAACGGGAGTTTTTAAAGGAAATGGTTCATAGCCAAGTTTCCCAGATCGGAGGCCCTGTATATTGATGCCGATTGTAAAGGTCAGTCTTATAGATTGGATGATGAGTGGAGAGTAGCTGGTGATCTTCAGTCTTATAGACAAGACACTGGTACCCCTCATCAGGTAAGCAACAAAAGACCAATGGTAATTCAAAACAGTGAAAAAGAGTTAAGCCTCAATGAAAAGAAAATAAAACCCATGTCTCGGGACCAAGTGTCTGAATTTCCTCCTGATAGTTCAAATTTTTGCTCTCAGTCTAGGTCACGTTCCCCTAAGTCCGTATCAATGAACAGGAGAGGGGATCCACTTAGAACTCCCAGGAATCTAAGATTCGATGGAAGGACTAGTTGGTTTTCCTTTAAAAAAAATTATTTGATAGCTACAGGTCCGTATATGATTGGTGTGACCAGGAATGTAGGGACTACCTGACCTGGAGTCTGGAGGGCAAAGCACTTGATTACTTCACCATTGCTACCAGAATGGGGGAAAATTACAGCTTTGAGGAAATTCTGAGAAAGCTTGAAAGTATGTTTGGATCAATTGATCGAACAGAAACGACTAGGGTGCATTTTCAAAATGCTTCTCAAAGAAATGAGGAATCTTTAGAAGACTGGGCAGACAGAGTTATGTCACTGGCAACCTCAGCTTTCAAAGATCTGCCTGAAGTCTATAGAGTACAAGAAGCAGTGTCTAAATTTTGTCAAGGATGTCTTGATAAGGATGCAGCAAAATACGCATGCTTTGAACATCCTAAGAGCATACAGGAAGCCTTAAACGCCGTGAAGCATCACCAGTACATCTCACAGGCAGTTGATGTGCAGAAACCTAAAAATCGCAGACGCGATGATTTGTCTGTCAATGAGATCACATTAGAAGTTGTAAAAAAGATAGTTAATCAGGCTTTAACACTGAACAACTCAGAAAGTAAAACTAATACGGACCAAAATAAAGCAAAATCTGACGAAGAATGCTTCTTTTGCAAAAATAAAGGTCACTTTCAACGAGATGGTAGAAAATACAAAGCATGGTTAAAAAGAAAGGCAAAGAAACAAAATGATTCAAAAGAAAATAAAGATTTAAACGAGTAAGGACTGAGGCCGAGGACCACGTCCCTCAGTCCTGTGTCAAAGAAATTACGAGTGGCCAAAACGTAGTTGCCTTAAAAGAGAAAATGGTACATTCAGGGGAAAAGGCTTCTAGTCTTGAGAATGTACAGTACAAAGTTGAGGCTTTTAGTCTCAATAAGGTCAACCCAGATACTAGCCTAATAAATATGCACAAAAATGAAGATGTCTTAAAGGTGCATAGGGTTTGCGCAGGTTCCTCCTTCATCCATTTGAAAGTCGGGGGAAAAATTGTTAAAGCCAGGATTGATTCAGGAGCAGAAATTTCAATCCTTCAACTGCCATCTACAATGAATTAAGGGAAAAACCTCAAAAAGTTAAAGATGTGGTCATGCAAAAGGCTGACAAGGAAAATGTTTTGAGTGGCTTCATAACAAAGCCTGTACATTTGGGAATTGGTAACCAAACTTTCAAAGAAAGGCTTTATGTGGCACCCATAGCGGATGAGATGTTGCTGGGGCACGTTATCATGCATCACCTTGTTGTACTCCATGATATGTGCTCAGACACGCTCATAGTTAATGGGGAGAAAATACCAATTACCACTCATCTAAAGGCAAACCGTTAGTTGCTAGAATTTCTTTGACCAGGAAAGTTGTGGTACTCCTAATTCTGTAGTTAAGGTTCCAGGAAGATTGACAGATCCAATTGGGGATTATTGTTTAGAACCAGAAGACATTGTCTATAATAAAGGAATTCTAATGCCTCGAACTATTAGACTTTCAGGGGTAAACCAATCTTATGTTTTGTAAACCCCACCGACAATTTTAAATCATTCAGGAAAAATGATATAATAGCCAGTGCTTATGAAGTTGAATCAGTTTTTAAAGATATTGGCAACCAAGATTTGGCTTTCAGTCAAATGAGTTGTGAGGGATCTATTTCCCTGATTATATAATCTTTTATCTCCTCTTTGCATTAATTCACCCCATATGGAGGTTTCTGACTTTCCAAAATTGAGAAGATTTATAAAAATTGTAGCATTCAGTGGAAGTATAACTACTACTCTTTGATAGTAAGAAAATCATTGTGGACATTGCTTGTTTTGAGCTTTGACTTTTTTGCAATCATTTCAAAACCTCATTAACTTTGATGTGATAAAAGATTAATTGCTAAACTCATAAAGCATTAGCAATCAGGTAAGCCAAATAGGACCATTGGTACTCTGGAGTTGATATGCAGGATCGATCTGATGTGCAGAAAGATACTTACTAAAAATAAAAAAACCTGCCCCCTTTAATTAAGATGATCTGAGGTTACAGATGGTTTACAATTAAAAACAGCATCCATGGAAAATACCGTATTTTCCCCACTCTTAATGTTAATACAGTCTTACTAGACATGGTGAAAAAGTCTGGTGAAAAAGTATTGGATCTTTTGTGTTTAACATGTGACTGATATTTGTAAAAATGTAACTAACTTCAGGTAATCTGCAGGATGAAGAACATGTACAGCCAACAAAAAATGAGAGCAGTGAAACCATTTCAGATGTACCAAACAAGATTTTAAAGTCTAGTAAGTTACAACAGTCTATAAATAATGAGCAAATGTGATTGCCCTGTGTCTTATCATCCAATGACAACAACAAAAGACTTCTACTCTCCACTATTTTGGCAAATTTGCCTGAAGGCAATAGTATTTAGTACATGTATACTGGAGGTGCACATGCTACTAATTATGGTCACTAGATCAAAGGTGAAGTACACAGGACTTGGATGTTTGTGTCATCGTGTAAACCCTACATAATTTTCTGATATTAGCTAACAAGCAATGTCAACCATCAGAAATGTTTTTAGATTACATGTCCATTTGAACATGACAATAAAGTAAAGGACTGCTTCTTGAAATCTGCACAACCTTATGTACAGTGAATACCTATTATATTATGTAAATGTACACATATTTTAGTTACGGGTCCACAGCAAAAAGGTCTGATTAACATGATTACATCCGAAAATCTTGTCTGCACTCATAATTCATCTATAAGAGAAACAAGTTTGACCTATTTTCCTTGCACAATACTTGCATGTGTATAGTGCGATTCGTATTTCTTAGACATGCTGACTTCCTTAGGAGATGGGTTTTTAAATTTTTTTCTGGACTATTAGCATGTTCATTTTCAGAATCAGATACATCCCCAACTGAAGAAACAGGAAAAAGCATGCAGGTTTCAGGTTCCAGTTTTCAAAGTTGCTCACCATCCAGGAAAATTCGTAAATGTAAAGGTGATTTCATTGCTACTTTGCTCGCTTGTGTCCGATTTGTCCCCTAAAAAGCCTTTGTGTTACGGAAATGTCCTTTCAAACTCAATGACCTTTTCTACTTGTGCTTGCCGGAAGCTTATTGGCACAAATTCTCACATGTACATTTCATCTTGTTTTGAATTTTAGTGAAAAAAAATTCAACAGGAAAAACAGAACCTTGATTATTAAAAAGAATTCAATATCGAGATCGGACACCATTTGGAAATACTGTTCTCAAATAGTCTAAAAATAGCGATGAGTGTAATATCGATCGATGTAGGGAAGCTTTGTCGGACTTTCCCTTTGTTTCAATTGACTGACTTGGGCCCAATTATTTTTTTTGCGCGCAGTGGTTTCTTGTTTCTGCGCGAGTTACAACGTTTTAGCACGATTCCTCCCCCATCAAGTTCGGGAACTTGCGCAACAGAAAAAAATCAAAGTGCTGTCAGCACTGTAATCGGTCGACACTGAATAACCACACTGTTTTTGAAAATCACATATCAAATGGTAGTTGTTTGAACTGTGTATGGGAGTAAGAACCCCATGTTATATTGCCTTTTATACTGAATTAGAACCTTGATAATGGATAAAGAAATCCATTCTTATTCTTGCAAAGGACTATGTGGAAATCATCTAATTTAGTAATAAACTGGTTGAGTAATTGGTTGTTTTGTGTTTTTGGTCGCTTTGAACATTATTTCAGTCATATCGCGGCGACAGCCTTCTTATTCATATTTGTCATGGATTTCACTAGTACTAGGCAAGGGCTCTGAGGTATCCTATCTGATGACACTCCCACGAAAAACACAAGTGTCGAATCCTACACCATACAACTGAACCACCTAGGAACCTTTTTTTTTTCAACCTGTCTTTTACAAATTAGTAGTTTAACGGAATGGTCTAAGTAGAGATTTGCCAGCCGTTAGCAATAGAACGTAAAAGATACGGAATTCTAATCAGCAATTCTTATTATCAAGCTTTAGACATCACTCTTACAAGATTAACAGTACCTACCAGCCTTTTACTAAAAAGAAAAAAAAAAAAAAAAAAAAAAACACACACACACACACACACACACACACACACAAACACAAAATTTGATATTCTTTATTATTCTAACTTTAGCAACTTTGGTAACTTTAATATAGTTACAAGACTCACTTTTCTACCAACTATTTGAACACACACAGAGTGTACTGTAGCACATTGCCAGACTCTTAATAATATCCTTAGTTTTTTACTTTTAAATAATTTGAATAAATCGTATAAAATGTGTTTGCATTTTGACTCCCGAATTGTTTATTTTTGGCCGCTAGTGGGCTATCTATTTCTCCATTTTTAACAAGCCATCGTATCTATCGAGATAAATTGTCCTCTCTAATATTTTCGGCTGGCTAAATCTTCCTGGGCCGAATCACCCTGGCCACAACGTCTACTTGCCAAATTTTCCAACCGTACTTCAAAGGAATGTAGCTAATATCTACGTAACCGTCATCTCTTCACCAACCAACGAAATTTTAGACTTGTCAAAATCGAAAGCATTTAGACATTATGAATCGAATTTGACTGTAGCCCAAATGATGAGTTGAATCGTTGAAAAGGTAGATAACATCGTGGTAAAAGGAGAAAATGATGGATCAGCATTTCCCCCTTTTCTGCAATGTTTTCAACAGCCTTTTCCCTCAAGGTTGTTAAAACTGGGATTGTGTGGTAAAGAGTTAAAACTCTGAGTTAATCTACTGGCCGTTTTCAGTCAGAAACCACTGTACAAATATTACAGTTTCATTTACAGATCTATATCCTACGCGAACATCCAATTATGATCTAAGATATCTACGTGTGTAATATTGATCTGCACTGCACTCAAAGGACATTCTAATCTCGATCTTTTATTGTCTGCAAAAGCAACTTTTCTTAACCTTGACCAATACAGGTTATGTATTTGATTCATTCTAATAAGCGAGGAGCATAGCTACAGTAAACCTTGTGCTCTTTATCTGAAAAACTGGACCTTGTGGAAAGGATGAGAATCAACTAATATAAAGTGTCTGGTGAGACATACATATTGTCGAGAGTTTTACCTTAAGACCCTGAATTAACGAAACAGACATGTCAAGCTTGGAAAAGCAGCCTATTTATTGAAGGGCCATTGCTGTCTTGACTAGAATATCTCATATAAAAATGTAACGACAGATCCAAGATCTGACTGCATGTTCTATACAGTCTGGTCTGAATCTGCACTCTCTGCAAAGGCAACATGTTTTGCTTAGCCCTCTAAAGAAAAATACCTTGGAAAAAATACATGCTCCTAAACTTTTCCCTGGTCCGTTGATTCAGACATGGAGAATTATATCTTAAGTGAGAGTATTTATGTTGCAGTTTCACCCCCCCCCCCTTCCGGAGAAAATGCTCTATTTAACTCAACCAAATGACAAAATTTTATCTTGAAAATCGTTCATATGGTGAAGAAAATGCTGTTGGAAAAAGAGATGATGGTGGTTACAAGCATTTCTCTCTCTTTCCCACTATATTTTCAATGCCCCACAGGATTGTTTTGTCAAGGGTCAGCAGACTGACAGACTGATTCAAATCTAAGCTCATCAAGAAGAAACATGTCAGTGACCGTACAAAATGGTAGTGCCGTGTCTGTAAGGGGTTATGAAAATTTAACACATCTGACGCTACCCATAGTTTCACAGCTTTGTTAAGGAGGAGGGGGGTTAAGGAGATTTTCCTCCCCTCTTGAGTCTGGACATTCACATCCCTGTAACTATTAGATTTAAAATGTTATTACAAACTTGAAAGTTTCCATATGTTGTATTGAATATTAATATTATTATGCTCTATACAGTGTTACAGACAGTAGAAATTTGAGAAATATTGAACTGTACTTCAGGGTAAAGCAGTACCTTAGAAGACAGACTGGAGTTACAGACATTGAAAAGTCAATGAGGGCTGACCTGTCACCATTGGAATCATACCTGCTAGAGAACCAGGAGCTCTTAGAAACAAGGGGGAAGGTAATTATCTTGAGCTTTAACCCTTTACCACACAATGCCGACTTTTGACGACCCTGAGAAAGAAAGGTTTTGAAAACATTGTGGGAAAAGGAGAAAATGCTGGTAACCAGCATTTTCTCCTTTTCCCACAAAGTTTTCTACCTTTCCTAAAACAAATTTTAATTTTTGAATCGCATTTATTTTGTCGTCTGTTGGAAGAGTCTAAAATTTTGTCGTTTGGTAAAGAGTTAAAGGTTGCAGCATGCATGTCTGGTAAAAACTAGGTCACCAGGTCAAATCTTAGAAAATCCTTGTTTACACTCCATAGTGGTCATTTGTGACCTGATTTTGATGAAACTTTGTCAGAATGTTTGTATTGACAATATCTAGGCAATGTTATAATATTGGTCAGGTGGTGTAAAAACTAGGTCACCAGGATGAATCTTAGAAAATCCTTGTACACACTAGTGGCCACATTTGTGACCCGATTTGATGAAGCATGGTCAAAATGTATGTCTTGACAATATCTAGGCCAAGTTGGAATATGGGTCTGGTGGGGTAAAAACTAGGTCACTAGGTCAAATTATATATATATACACACACACACACACACACACACACACACACACACACACACACACACACACCTTTTGTTTTCAGTGTACACTGTATATGTTCTGCAGGAAAGGATTATTTAATCTTAATGAGTTGTTATTGTCAGGGTGGAAGGGGTATGCCTGTTATCATCCCAAGAGATATACAGCCAGTTTTGGAGTACATAGTGGATGCTCATGTGTGGCATGAATGTGGGATCCATCCAACTAACAAATACCTGTTTCCAAATAGAGGTATGATTATTGTTATATTTTGTTGTTCAACAGCTGTCTATGTCCTGCTCTTTTGCAGCTTTACATTTTATAAGTAAATAATGGTACAGTTAATCTTAATAGAAAGTACATGTACTTACATGACCTGCGCCAGGCGACTTTGGGCTTTCGGACATTTGCGTAAATCGTCCTCCTTGATCAGCCTGTGCAGTCCGCACAGGCTAATCTGAGACTACACTTTGTGTTTTTATTTGATTTTCCATTTCACTTAAGTCTACTCAAGCAAAAAATCTTAAGTAGGCGTAAAGTTTCTTCCCAGATCAGCCTGCGCAGACTGCGCAGGCTGATCAGGGACGACACTTTACGCAAATGTCCGAAGGCCCAAAATCGCATGGAATGGGTCAAATAATTCTTTCTCTCCCCACTACTCAAAACATATAAGCAGGACATGTAAGATCATTTTAGCAGATGTTTAAATACTACTAGTTTACAGTAATTGACATGTCTTGTCAAACCTGTTGGAGACAAGGAGAAAACTTTGGTATGTTCCAGTTATTGTTTTAATACTAGTGAAAGTTGAAAAGCCTGACATAGTCTTAATGCATTGCAGCATTGGGGGCAATTCGGGCATATGATAGTCTGAAAACGATGTGTTCTGAAGTAAACCTGAAACAGCCTGAGCAGATTACATCAGTAAATTTACGCAAATACACTGCTACAATATCACAGGTAATCGCTTATTGAGTAACTCTTTGTTCTAGTTCTTACTAGTATCTTTGTTCCTTTCCGCCTCCGCTGAAAAGCTCTTTCCGCCTCCCGAGGAAAGTCTCAAATCACAGTGCTGCGCTGCGCGGGAGAGTGATATACCCATGAAAACCTAGTTTTGTGACAATTACTGTGAACTTTTGTCTTGAAATATATAGAAAGAATACATGGTTTGTGCTGAGATATGTAAAGTTTATCCAGTGAGGCTAAAAAACATGATAGTAGTCCCAAGCCTTTCAGGTTTCTTGCCGAACCGGACGAACCTCCCATATCTCGGCACCAACCATGTATTCGATTTATCCTGCTTCTTTTAAAATCATTTTAAGCTAATTTATATACCTTTAAATGTTTTAAGTCATTTAACCCTTTACCAGATGACAAAATTTTTGTATTGTCCAAATTGAAAAGGATTGCAGACAAGAAATAAACTCAGTCTCAAATGTTGGAATTTGTATCTGGAAGGGTAGAAAATATTTTGGGAAAAGGAGAAAATGCTTGTTATGAGCATTTTCTCCTTTTCCCAGAATGTTTTCAAAAATCTTCTACTTCAGGACCTAAAAAACCAGGGCTTATCTGGTAAAGGGTTAAAATCACTCAATGACTCGGTTATACAACTGAGTCTGCAGACTTTGAACATGCTTACTCTAAATCCTGAATACATGTTCCCAGTTTAATTGATTGATAACTGCTTTTGAACATTCAGTAAAAAAAAGAAATATACAAAGGATTTGTATTAAATTGATATTTTACATTTTGATTTAAATATGGCATTTCACAAGTATTTAATTTTACTGGCTAAACTTGCAAAGGTTATGTGCTTTTAATTCCATATAATTTGACCTTTGATTTATGTGTGTTTTCATTCATTGCTGCAATGTTACTTTCATGGCAGATATTTGACCTCAACCCAGTACAATAACAGTGGCTAGTGAACCACTTAGGCCACTCATTCGATGTTCACAAAGAACATTATCGGAAGACATCCGGTGTGATTGAGCAAATCGATATATCTAAACTGATGCTCATGCAGGAATTCAACATAGCAGGGCGGTATGCTGGAAAGAAATTGGATGAAATTGAGCTGACTGGTATGACGAAATATGTTTTCTGCTCACTTTAGTTCAGATTGCTCAAGAGTTTTAGTCATTAAAGGTTTCAACAGTAAGTATATGGTAATGATAAGCATTCAAGGCATTTTTCTTTATTAGCTTACCTAAGCACAAAGTTTTGAACGACTTCTCCATTACCATTGGCAGGGTTTTGATGAAGCCGAACAGAAATGATTGTACATAATAAAAATACATAAAATCGGTTATGTAGAAAAAGATGGCTGTCATAGCTAAAAATAGAAATATTCATAGCTAAAGGTTAACTCCTCCCTGCCATGTCTCTTAAAATTTACTATATCTCAGAAAATGTTTCTTAGATGAACAATAAGGACCATCATTTTGTTATTTATGTACTTGCAGAATTAGTGTTTGGTCCAGAAACTACTGTTGATGTTGGTTCACATGATAGTGATGAAAAAGGTAAGAGTAATTTTTCAAGAACTTACCAAGGTTTTTGTATTTAAGAAGTAATAAATTTATATCAAGGGTGATGACGTTTAGAGATTCTTTAGTCCTTTAAGCAAAGAAAATGTGGTTTCTCTTAAAGAACTAACGAATCTCTATAACATCGTCACCCTTGTACATACTATGGTGATCTTGATCAAATTACTACGCATCTGAACTCAATATCTGTTTATAATTCCAGTCATAACATTTATGCATTATTGGAGAGTAAAAAGGAGCATAGCACAATGTAACACTGTCACAAAAATCATGTGCCCTCTGTGCAGTGATTTATTGTTTATTAAATCACAGTAGTGTTTACTTCTTTGTCTGTAGAGAAAGTGCCATAGGTTATGTTACAATTATATATAAATGAACAGTTTATACTTCAATTCTTGGGCATACCAAATAATGTTCATTGTTGGTGCTAAAAAACTTGTGTATGTATACTTGAGCTTAGATTACATGAGCCAGTGTCCCATCTGTGAAAGTTGAAAGTTAGATCAGTAGGTCCAAGTTCAAGGGCATTATTCATGTTTAGCAGAGAGGGTAATCATGTGACATCTATTTGGTCGCATTGAGTCCAGAAAAATGGCGGAAGCTACCAAACATTAGGTAAATCTTATTTTTTCACCATTTCAATAGCGTTCTCCTAATTTTAACCCTGACCATGTTCCAGTCAACAATTTTCCCCTTCCAATGATGTATTACATCTGTAGTTTGCTTGTCTACATCGTGCAAACACCCTGCAGAGAATTTTGAAGCGGAGGAGATAACATTGAGTCTCTCTGCTTCAAATTCCTCTGCAGGGTGTTTGCATGATCTAGACAAGTAATCTACAGAATGCAGTACATCATTGGAAGTCGAAAATTGTTGGCAGGAATACGATCAGGGTTACAATTTGGAGAAGTCATTGAGACGATGGAAAAATAAGATTTACCTCTTGTTTTGGTACCATCCGCGAGTTTTGTTGGCCAAATAAATGTCACGTGATTACCCCCTCTGTTAATGCACATACACTGTTGAGCTTAGAAAAATAACGCATTTCTTTTTCTAGCATTTTCAATGAGAAAAGGTAGTAGTTTTTCCATGGAATGCTTTCATTTTATTATTGTAGCTGATGAAGCTGCCCCTCTTGATGGTTGCACTGATGAAGAGTTACTGCCAGACCTACGGAATAGTAAGTTGACAGTGTTAGATTTTGGTCTTGACCATTTTGAATTGCAAATGGAACTATAATTTCTGTAGGCAAAGGTAGTGTCAGCAATCAGGGAATGGTTTGCCAAAAGTAGCTCCAATTGCTTTAAACCATCGTTGGCTGGTAATTTTATTTTGCATGCCTCCAGAGTCCTGCTCCCACAGTTACCTTTACTTTGAAAAATAGCCCATCGTAGAAAACGTAAGTTGAAATGAAGTGTAAAGGAATAAAATGCAAAATAAGATAACCTCTGAATTAATCTTATACGTGTAATTTTGACAGGTGTATTTTGGTACATTTGGCTATTTTGAACTTTGTTACATTGGGTACTAAAAATTGATTATTTCTTTTGATAATTTTTGAAAAATGTTTGGTTAGGAACATGGTACATATATTTTGTTCTCTATGATATCTTGCATGGAGGCATTGATAACTTGATTGAAATCTTGGGACTTGTTTTTGCAGAAGTTTCATATGACGAATTCGATTTCCGAGATGAGGAAGATGTTAACACATCCAAAAAGAAGAACAGTGCAAGTACAAGAGTGAAATGGAGTGCAAAAGAAAAAGATGAAATACTGTTGTATTTCAAGGACAACTTAAGAACACTCACAACCTCACAACTCCAGGGAGACATGAGTGTGAAAAGGCTATCAACCAAAGCAAATTGAATGATGGTGAACTTTGTAGGAGATCGTGGGAAACTATTAAGAAAAATGTTTGGAATGAAATAAAAAAAAATAAATTGACATGTTTGGACAAGAAAATAACAGATGTTAGATATTGTTAGCCAGTGGTTGGCTCCCTTACTTTTGCTAGTTTTAATCAGTTTCAAGTTATTTGAAGTGTTTTAATCAGGACCCAGGTTAACCTTTGTGTTGGGTTCAAGTTGCTAAGGACAGCTCAGGCCTCTTAGTGAAACCTGTAATGACTGTGTGATCGGTGCATCAAGGCTGTGGCCCGGCCGGGTAGCTCAGTGTTTAGCGTATCTGACTTGTGACCTGGAGGTCGTGGGTTCGATACCCGGTTGTGGCAATCTTTCTTTCCGGCGATTTTTCGCGTCTGACCTCCGTGTTATACATGTGAGGAAAGTAGTCAGTGGCTTTGGGAAAAAAGTTGTGTCAGTACTGGTGTGAGAAAGCCAGGAAGCACATGGGTAAGTCACTGACCGCTGTGATATGACCTTAGCTGTTAAAAACGGCGTTAAACTCAAATACAAACAAACAAACACCAAGTCCCTTTGTTATATAAAACACTTAAAAAATTCTGTAGGCCACACAAACCACTTTATTTAAACTTTTGGGGTATGAGACAACCCAATTAACTCTTTACCAGATGAGAAAATTTGGACTGTCCCAAACTGAAAGAGTTTGCAGACAACAATTTTAAATGTTGTAAATATGGAAGAAAGCTTACTGATTTTTGGAAAAGGAGAAAATGCTTGTGAGCATTTTCTCCTTTTCCCATAATGTTTTCAAAGGTCTATTACCTCAGGGCCGTAAAAACCAGGGCTTATCTGGTAAACGGTTAAAACTGGACAATACCCAATTAAAATTGGACAAGTACACAGTGTATTAGGGAAGTGTTTGGAATTTTATCACTTAGAGACCTTTCCTATGGCATAATGACCAATGAAGCAAAACACCTTAACTTTAATGTGTATTGCTGGTGTATTAATTACCTTTAGTTCTAGTAAACTTTGGCTTATGTTTTGTTCAAAAGACATAGTATATACAGATGTCACAAAAGACATTCAGAAATAAATACAAAAAAGTTCTGTTTCTGTGTTCCTTTTAGTTGTCATGATTAGAAGGTTGTGTACGTGAACAAAAGTGATTGTTCTGCTTTCTAGTACTCTTAGGTTGCATGATAAAAACCACAATAAAAACAATGGCTTGACCTCTATTTTGTGAACGACTGCAGTGTATAATCTAAACTCGATGAGTCCCTTATTTTATACATACTATACCAAACTTCCAACGCAACACCCAAATTAACAAATATTTCTCAAAGTAAGAAGACTCAACCAATACATTGTTTTGTTTCAATTTTCTTCATTTAACCTTTCCCCCAAACAGTCAAGGCACTCAGAAAGGAAGCTTCGAAAAAACAATGTGGGAAAAGGAGAAAGTGCTGGTTACCAGCATTTTCTCCTCTTCCCACAATGTTTGCTTTCTGATAAAAAAATCCATTAGTTGGTCCATGTTTAAGAAAGAAGGGTTGCGACGGGCATTTCTCCTTTTCACACAATGTTTCATTGCTGGTAAAATTCCATTATTTGATCCATGTTTAATTTCCCACGATGTTTGCTATCTGATAAACAAGAGGGCCATGATGGCCTTAAAGTCGCTCACCTGAGTCTTTTGATCAAACATGACCCATTTTCAATCTCTTTTGAGATATCATGACAAACAATCTACTAAGCTTTCATAATTATTTGACTGAAAATTTGGCTTCTAGCATATACACAAGCTTTTTCTAGAATTTCTCTCAGTGACCTACTTTTTAGCCAACCATAGCCAATTTTCCCATTGTAGATATTATCAAAACAAAGATCCTGACCACCTTTCATACGTATTGGACAGAAAATGTGGCCTACAGAGCATACACAGGTTTTTTCTAAGATTTGAACTACTGACCTAGTTTTTGACCCAACATGACCGATTTTCAAAGTCATCCGAGATGTCATCAAGTAAAACATTCTGACCAACTTTCAAGAGTTTTGGACCAAAAATGTGGCCTCTAGAGCGTACACAAGGTTTTTATAAGATATGACCTCATGACCTACTTTTTGACCAGACATGACCCATTTTAGAACTCGTCCGAGATATCATAAAGACAAACATTCTGACCAACTTTCAAGAGCATTGGACTGAAAATGTGGCCTCTAGAGTATGCACAAGGTTTTTCTAAGATTTGACCTAGCGACCTTGTTTTTGGCCCAGCATGATCAATTTTCGAACTCGTCCGAGATATCATCAAGACAGACCAACTTTTAAGAGTTTTGGACTGAAAATGTGGCCTCTAGAGCGTATAAAAGGTTCTTCTAAGATTTGACCTAGTGACCTAGTTTTTGACCCGACATGACCCATTTTCGAATGTGACCGAGATATAATCAAGACAAACATTCTGACCGACTTTCAAGAGTTTTGGGCTGAAAATGTGGCCTCTAGAGTGTACACAAGGTTTTTCTAAGATATGACCTAGTAACCTAGTTTTTTGTTCGACATGACCCATTTTCAAGGTTGTCCGAGATATCATCAAGACAAACAATCTGACCAACTTTCAAGAGTTTTGGACTGAAAATGTGTCCTCTAGAGCATACACAAGGTTTTTCTAAGATTTGACCTAGTGACCTAGTTTTTGACCCGACATGATCCATTTTCGAACTCATCTGAGATATCATCGAGACAAACATTCTGACCAAGTTTCATGAGTATCTGACTGAAAATGTGGCCTCTAGAGCGTAAACAAGGTTTTTCTAAGATTTGACCTAGTGACCTAGTTTTTGACCCGACATGACTCATTTTCGAACTAATGCGAGATATCATCAAGACAAACATTCTGACCAAGTTTCATGAGTATTGGACTGAAAATGTGGCCTCTAGAGCGTACACAAGGTTTTTCTAACATTTGACCTAGTGACTTAGTTTTTGAGCCGACTCTGACACAAGCGAACTCTGCAAGAAGGTTTCTTTTGATATGACTCGCATACCACCTTACATAAGATAGGTCACTGAGCTATCTAGGTCTGCGGCGTGCCTGGAACATTGCCAGTACGTGGACGGTTCAGGTGACCTAAACTTGATGTTTATTTTTCCAGCTAGTATATTAGGTGAAGGGCACGGTAGAAATGCGGTTTTCTTTTCTTAGTATTCTTGTCGTTTGCTTTGGGTTTTGATATAAGACAGGTGAAAATTAATGTTGAGAATTAAAAAATGTAGAAAAGAAGATTTGACTTAAATTATTTTCCCTCGTTATGCCACATAGAGGGCGGGTGGACTTTTGTGGTGCCGTGACGACGGATTTGTTGAAATTATAATTGATTTCAATCATAAAAATGGACTTGGATTGTCGTGGATCAATCGAAGAAATACAAGTTTGGACTTTGTGACTCTTGGACAAATTGAAAAATTTTCCTGTGTTCCAGTGAAGAAGTGGTGCGATTGGATCGAATTCGAAAACCGTAAGTTGCTAATTCTTTTTGCAAATTCACGAAGACAAGATGGCAGAACAAGTTTTTCGAGAATCATTTAAGTCTGTTGATCAGCAGATGCACAGCTTAAATACTACCATGGGAGCACAAGGCATTGCTAGGGTTGTTCAAACCTTTGACGGATCGAACCCTAAGGACTTTAAAGAGTGGGTCAAAAGTATTGAGAAATTCGCAACATTAACTGGTATCGATGCAAATAGGACTAATCTAGTTGCATATCAATCAAGTAAAGGGCCTGTCAGTGATTTCATAAAAAGGTATATGGAGTCTCATCCCGGAAGAGACTGGGATAGGATGAAAGTTGATTTAAGGAGTAGTTTTGGGGAAATTGTTGATTCACAACATGCTCTGCTCTTATTGCGAAAAGTAAAGCAAAGACAAAATGAAACAATTCAGGTCTATGCTGAGAGACTGATTGCTTTGGGTGACGATGCGTTTGAGGATCAGCCGTATGACGCGGTTCAAAGACAACTAATAGGCTATTGTATAGATGGGCTGAATCACGATTCGATGAAATATCGCATTATGAGAGATAACCCTGCCACACTTAATGAGGCAATCCTTATCCCAACGCGCGAGCAAAATTTACAGAAGAGATTTAGCTTGAGAACTGGCCAGTCAAAATCTGAATCAAATGAATCAGAAGGTCAGGTTCCTATGGATGTTGATCACAGCCGACGAAAGGGTAGTTGTCATTTTTGTAAAAAGCCGGGTCATCACATAAAAGATCCCAGGCTAAGAAAACGAACACATGAAGGTCATTCTGCAGAAGTCAGTAGCACACTGAGACATAGAGATAAGCAACGTTATCGTTGCAAGAAAATGGGGCACATTGCAAGAGATTGTAAAGAAATCTCTGGAAATCAGTTACCTTTAAACGCGAATCCTTCTCGGATGTAGAAGTCGGTCGGAGAAGGCAAGGGAAAAAGCACAAACATGTTGTTTTTCTAAATTCTGTAGTTAGTGGTCCAAATTCTTTGTTAGTTAAATTTGATAAACAGAA
Organism: Hippopus hippopus; assembly: GCA_946811185.2. NCBI lineage: Eukaryota > Metazoa > Mollusca > Bivalvia > Cardiida > Cardiidae > Hippopus > Hippopus hippopus. The sequence continues at coordinate 46,605,718 of OX328104.1, read as the reverse complement.
ATACAGGGCATTGTTGGATTCAGGTGCTGAGGTATCATTAATCAGTAGAAGATTGTATGATTCCTTGAAAAATGTGCCAAAGTTACGGAAACATGATCTAAATTTAGCAACAACAGGTAACACTCCCTTATATGTCGATGGTATTGCTGACCTCAATTTTTCTCTAGGTAAACTGTGTATGAGTCGTAAGTTTTATGTGGTAAGAAATCTGAACAGAAATGTTATCATAGGCCTTGATCGGCTTAAATCACGTGGCGTTCGCGTGTATCATGATCTTTCCTGTATTAGAGTACATGAGACCTATATCCCGTTAGTAGATGATAAACATATAGCTTCTGTTGCTAGGGTCAAGGCTAAAATAAAACTTCCTCCGCAAACAGCTCATATCTGTCAGTGTCAAATTCGTAAACATCCTGAGTTTGCTACAGGTATCAATTATGAGATCTCCCCTATTGAGGATGGAGCATTAGGCAAGGAGCCAGGTTTACTAATGACTAATTGTATCTCCAAACTTCCAGATAATCGAAGGCTTTCAATGCTTCTTACCAACTCAACAAACAAGACAATAACCGTTAAACGGGGTACACCTATTGCCAAAATTTCCCCAATTAGTGCTAATGAGATATCATCTGTCAGTCGAGATTTCAGGGAAACACCCCAATTATCCGAAAATAAAGATAATGAGTTTGATAACCTGGATGTTTGCCCGGAACACTAACAATTAATTACCAATCTTCTCAGAAAAAATTCGGATTTGTTTGCCAAAACTGATAAAGAACTGAGTCATACTGATACAGTTTGCATGAAAATTAATACAGGTAATCACCCTCCAATTAAGCTTAAACCTTATCGTGCTCAACTCAATAACAGGGCTATTATTGATAAGGCTGTGGATTAAATGTTAGAGACCAAAATAATTGAAAGAAGTAGGTCAGAGTGGTCATTTCCTATCGTAATTGTAGATAAGAAAGATGGGTCAAAACGTTTTTGTGTAGATTTTCGCCAATTACATAAGATAACAAAAACAAATTCATACCCTCTCCCCGTGATAGACGACATACTTGCCTTAGTAGGTAAAGCCAAATACTTCAGTTCTTTGGATTTGAAGTCAGGGTATTGGCAGGTAAAGATGGCGGATAGTGACAAGGAGAAGACGGCCTTCACCTGTCACCGTGGCCTTTTTGAGTTCAATGTTATGCCTTCCGGGCTTACAAATACTCCAGCTATCTTCCAACAATTAATGAATCGAGTCCTTGAAGGGTTAGGTAACTTCACCACTGCATATCTTGAAGATATTTTGATCTACTCACAAACCTTAGAAGAACACTTGACACATATTCAACAAGTATTTGATCGTTTGCGTATGCATAATCTTCGACTGAAACTTAAAAAATGTAGCTTTCTAAGGAAGGAAACTAATTACCTGGGATTTGTTATAAATGCTAATGGCATTCAGCCAGAAGAGAAAAAAGTTGATGTAATTAGGTCTCTCCCACCGCCTACAAATGTACGTGAGGTCAGAAGTTTTATAGGTATGTGTAGTTATTATCGTAGATTTATACCTCATTTCTCACAGATAGCAGAACCAATTATCGCCTTGACTAGGAAGTATGCCAAATTTAAGTGGAACAATGAGTGCCAATTAGCCTTGGAAAAGATAAAGGATATTCTAATTAAACTACCATTACTGTGCTATCCCGACATAAATCTACCATATACTTTGTATACTGATGCTAGTGATAAATGTATTGGAGCTTGTTTGACTCAAACAATTAAGGAACAAGGTCAAGATATTGAACGACCTATCTATTACATTTCACATAGATTAACTGATACCCAAACACGATGGTCAGTAATTGAGAAAGAAGCGTATGGTATTTTTTATAGTCTCCAGAAACTCGATCATTATTTACACAATGCTGAGTTCACGATAAAGTGTGATCATCGACCTCTCAAGTACCTGCTTGAGTCACCAATCCAAAACAAGAAAATATCACTCTGGGTGTTGTCCATCTCTGGCTATAATTGTACTATCCAGTATCTGGCTGGTTCAGAAAAATCGGTCACTGACCTTCTTTCTAGAGTACCTAGTGATACCAAGCAAGATGATTCACCATTAAACGACCCTGACATTAATTCCAAAACTTATGAGATAAGTGCCCTAAATTCTAACCGGTTCACGCCAAAGAACTATGCTCGATGTAAGCCTCATTTTGAAGACAAGGTCATTAAGCCGACCTTGAAGTCATGTCCTAATATGGTAGAAGAGCAAGACAAAGATGAGATGATACTAAAAATGAAACAAAACCTGAAACAAGATACTGTATCACCGTCATTTGCCAAGAATCATATAATTCTTGATGGTATACTTTATTATATTTCACATGTAGACACCGACCCACTTTTACGCCTCTACGTACCTTAACACTTGCAAAACGAGGTCATAGCAGAATATCACAGCACGCTGGAACACATGGGTATAGATAAAACGTATGATGCCATTCACCTGAAATACTATTGGGTTAATTTATTTAAGATGGTTTCAGCTTGTGTAAACAAATGTCAAACTTGTCAATTAAGAAGTAGTCAGAAAACTAAACCACCTGTGCAAGAAATGGATATACCTCCATACTCTTGGGCAAAATGTGATGTAGATGTAAGTGGGCCTTATCCAACCTCTTTATCTGGCAATAAATACATTATTTCTTTCATTGACTTATTTTCTGGGTTCCCTGAAGCATTTCCTACACCAGATAAATCTGCTCAAACAATGGCTCATTTAATTATTGATGAGATATTTCCAAGATACTCAGCACCTTTGGAAATATTAAGTGATAATGGCAGTGAAAATGTTAATCATGTCATTAAAGAAACACTGAAAGAGTTAAATATGCATCACGTTACCTGTTCATATTACCACCCACAAAGTAATGGTGTAGTCGAACGTTATCATAAAACTTTAGTTGACATAGTCTCTAAAAAGGTAAACACCAATGAGGGAGACTGGGATTTGTTTGTCGGCCAAGCGCTTGGTGCTATTAGATTTGGAGTAAATGAGTCAACAAGAAGATCTCCATTCTTTCTTCTTTATAATCGTGATCCTGTACTGCCGATAGATAATATCTTAAAACCTAGACGGAAATATCAGGGAGAAGATCCCCAAAAAATTGCTCTGGAACAACAACATAAGGCATTTCTTTTAGTTCATCAAAATAGGCGGAAAGCAATGAAAAAGCGTAATGAGCTAGCCAACAAAAATGCAAAAGACGTTACTCTCAAGGTTGGAGATCCTGTTTATCACAGAAATCACTCACGAAAATCTAACTTGGACGTAAAATGGCAACCTTATTATCGCATAACTGAACAGACTTCTCCAGTTACTTTCATAATAAAAAACCAATTAACCGGCGAAGCATCGAAAGCTCATGCCCAGCATTTAAGATTAGCTCAATTAAATGATTGGGAAATTCCTAAAGATAGGACAGGTAAGAAACTGAGGCCAACTAATTATGTGTTACCACCTGTGTCTTCAGAATCAGATACAGACTCAATTAGTGAACAAGAAGCGGGTAAGAAAAGTCGAGTAATTAAGCGTTATCGGAGAAAACGAGATAATGCCAGCTCGAATGAAAGCGATATACCATTAGCCAAATTAAGAGAAAGAATTCGGTCAAGGAATCAACAATTGGATACTGTTGATTATGATGCTTCAACAAAATCGTACTTTTCGGATTAAGATTTTTTGTCTGTGAGTTTGGTTTTGTAGTCTAATTAGATTAAACCATGTTTGTGTTTTGATAAGGCTTCGCGAATTCGGAATGCCAGTAGCTTAATTACATATTTATTATCGTTTCAGATAACCATGTGGCATTTTACGCTAAACTTTTTGGCAGTTTTTGCGTGCTTATACTCGCGTATCGTTTGTGATTTTATTATTAGAGATAGTGTTATTTTTCATAAAAACAATGAAGTATCATCTACCAGGGCAAAGTGGCTTGCTACACTTGTCATTGACTTTGATAGTTTTGAACATTTTATGTCTTTAGTCGACGCAGACATAAAGTGTGCTGAAGCTACCTTAGAGACCATTTTGTCGGAACATATTAAGAATGACGAGGAGCTAAAAACATTTCGTAATATTTTAATGGGCTTACAACGAGAGACGGTATTTCTCCGTAAGTTTAAAGACAACATAGGTAAAGAAGTAGAACAACTCGTTAAGCATTTAGGCAATGGTTCATCTTCTATAAGAACAAAGCGTTCTCTTCTTCCGTTTATAGGTGAAGGGTTATCATGGCTATTCGGTGTCGTAAGTGGACAAGACCTTGATCAGATAAAAAATCAAGTATCCGCTCTTGCGAAAAATCAAAAACGGATAATTCATCTAGTCGAGAAAAGTATATCTGTAATTAACGAATCTAGGGTGTTAATAAGGGAAAATAGGCAGTCTATAATGGAAATAATTGAGACTCTTCATGACATTGACGGAAGGATTAACAAGATTCACCATGATTTTGTGAGAGGCATATCGCAAAATAGGAATTTCATGGAGGTCTACGAAAGACTAAGCTTAATATTAGATGAAGTCAAATTACTATTAAAAGATGCAAGATTTTACATAATGAACCTTCAAGCACAATTAGATCAGCTGATGTTTGGAAAAATATCCACTCGTATTATCCATCCAATTAAATTACAAGTTTTATTGCTTGAAATTCAGGAATCCTTACCGGATCTTCTTTCATTAATCAGCAACCCGAATACAGATTTATGGACATTTTATAGGTATCTAACAAGCTCTACATTTTTCACAGAGGGTAAAATAAAGTTATACTTTCAATCCCACTGATAAGGATGGACAGGTTGTATGATGTTTATCAAGCAACTACCCTACCTGTAGTCTCAAAGTTCTCTTTCAATATACAAGGGAATAATTCTAACTTAGATTTACTTGCTACCTACGGTCTAGAAGCACCGGGTTTCCTAATAGATAAATCTCGAACTACTTACCAGTTATTATCACGCGAAGAGCTTCGAGTTTGCAGTTATAACAATGTTAAGTTTTGTAAAGTTCAAAGTCCTGTGTTCCCTGTTAGCCTGAGCCGGATGTGCCTGATCAACATGTTCATCTCAGACCAAGGAATGCACAATCGGTTTTGCATTGCAACCGTGGCTAAAGAAAAGTTGCCTCTAGCTAAACACTTATTTGGCGTTTCATGGGTTGTGATGTCCCGTAATAGATTGAACCTTGCTGTCGTGTGTAACGGACGACTTCAACAATTACAGACAAATCCAACGCGTGACGTAATACGGGTCAATCCTGGTTGTACAGCTACAAACAAATACTTCACCATAAGTGCACCCTTTGTTGTGGGTAGGTCAACAACTGTTTATAACAATACGCTGGATTTAACAATTGCAAATTTTTCTGATATCAAAGATTTAATCTGGAAACCATTGCGTGATAAGTTTCCTAATGAAACGAAACTTCAGATCCCTAAAACTTTGGCTGAAATCAGCGATATGTCCTTGAATAACCTGATATCTCAAATAGACTCAAGTAGCAAAATCGACCTTATGACGAAGCCCTCTTTCTCACCTTGGTTTTATGTTAGCCTTGTGCTTGTTCTGGTAGTATTGATCATTATTACATTGTGTTATGTATGTAGAAAATGTAAATATAAATGTCTGCCAAATTGTTTGCGTGAAGCGCAAAAGAAGCGGCAACGGCTTACGGTATCGACCAAGATCGAGCTTCAACAGATGAAGTCAGGTGGAACGTTACCACCAGCCGAGGTGTCTGCCAATGAGCCACCCCCTAGCCGAGAGCGATTATATCCGCAACTGTACTCGAAAGACTCTGCTAATTAGATAAAAATGCAAACAACCAGTAAAAAAAAACTGTACCAATTAGTTTTCATAGCAGAAATGTTCTTATCAGTTAGATAGTTGTTTTTTGTATATGTAATCTTACAATGTAACATTATTACTCCCTAACAATGTATTTAAGAGGAACCAAAGGATAAACAGTTTCATTCTAAATATCTTCTTCGTTACGATATTGACTCGATCAACCAAAAAAGAAAAATTAATCCAAATTGGAATATCATCTCACATGAAGTATCGGAACTAGTAGAAAACGTGTTACGAGCACGACTACTGTACCTGGAGGACAGATACGTTGGGCATTTGTCCACGGACATTGGGTTCCGAGTTGCAGACATTCTGTGCGGTGGAAACTATATAGTTAACTACCCAGTAAATGTAAACATGCCCTTCATGACAATGGGCTACAGCGCGCCTTCGCTTATTAGGATTACAACTGGGACGATGACCACTGCATATGATTCGAACGCTAGTTTGACAGCGTCCACCAGCTCCAGTCAGCATAGCAAACCTTTGCTATCACCCCAGATGCCACCGCCAAAGACACAAGAAAGCATCAGGACCCTACGACGAGACGAGGAACATAGGGCTAACCAATAAGTGCTTTTACAAAGGATTTATAGTGAACGTGCTGTGATGTCAAAAAAAACCGCGCACAAAACTTTAGTGGACCTTTTTGTAGCTTAAACTTACGGATTCATTATTTGTACTTCATACATAACATTTAATTACCTAAAGTATTTGTTTAAATGATTCTTTAAATTTTGTATCCTTTTTCTAGAAGATATTTATTTTCAGTAAATATCTATCCTTTTACCTGACTTTCACCGTCATGTTGTTTAAAGACATTTCAAAATTGAAAGGTCTTTAAAAGGAGGGTAGGTATGTGAAACAAGTGAACTCTGCAAGTAGGTTTCTTTTGATATGACTCGCATACCACCTTACATAAGATAGGTCACTGAGCTATCTAGGTCTGCGGCGTGCCTGGAACATTGCCAGTATGTGGGCGGTTCAGGTGACCTAAACTTGGTGTTTATTTTTCCAGCTAGTATATTAGGTGAAGGGCACGGTAGAAATGCGGTTTTCTTTTCTTAGTATTCTTGTCGTTCGCTTTGGGTTTTGATATAAGACAGGTGAAAATTAATGTTGAGAATTTAAAAATGTAGAAAAGAAGATTTGACTTAAATTATTTTCCCTCGTTATGTCACACTGACATGACCCATTTTCAAACTCGTCCCAGATATCATTTGGACAAACATTCTAAGTTTCATGAGTATCTGACTGAAAATGTGGCCTCTAGAGCGTACACAAGGTTTTTCTAATATTTGACCTAGTGACCTAGTTTTTCACCCAACATGACCCATTTTCGAACTCGTGCGAGATATCATCAAGACAAACATTCTGACCAAGTTTCATGAGTATCGGACTGAAAATGTGGACTCTAGAGCGTACACAAGGTAAAAGTTGACGATGGACGACGCACGAAGGACACAGCACGATCACAAAAGCTCACCATGAGCATTTTGTGCTCAGGTGAGCTAAAAAATCCATTAGTTGGTCCATGTTTAAGAAAGAAATGCTTGCAATGAGCATTTCTCCTTTTCACACAATGTTTCATTGCTGGTAAAAATCCATTATTTGATCCATGTTTAATTTGTCGTCTGCAACTTTTTCAGTTTTGACCTGTCTTATTTTTTGCTGTCTGGTAATTAAAAGAGCTAACGAATGTTGGTTGATTTTTTTCCGAAATCTTAAAATTGTGGGTAGCGCACAATTATGGGCATGAGCTATCTGTCCTTTAGTGTTGCGTTGGAAGTTTGGTATAGTATACAATACATGGCATTGTTTTGATAAAAAGAGAAAATTTTGTTTGTAGGAACTGAAGTCTTGACAGTTGTTTTCCTAAAATATGACACATTTAATATAGTGTAGATAGAGGTGAACATGCATGCATGTCATAAAAGCATGCTGATGTTTTCCAGTCCAAAAGTGTATTGTGTTCTTTCATGAAAATCTACCCTGTTAATTTGTCCATGAACAGACCCAATAAAGGTTTGTTTTTAAGATCACATTTAAATACCCAACGGTTGTGGAAAAATACCCAACAATACATACCCAATATGAATTTAAACTTTTACCCAACAAGTGGTCAAATGTGGGTACGTCCGCATGCACGGACACACGACAGACACTGGGCCATGACATAAGGCCCCTGGCCTTTGGCCAGTGGAGCTAACAAAGCGGATCCCCTGTGTCCTAGCTATAACTAATCAAGATCCTAACCGAAGTAAGATCCATCCATGTGGCGCAGCCACTACCACTCTCATGGTACACACATATTGGAGGAGCTGTTGCTACTACCTATTGAAGCCATTGTCTACAATGGCAACTTCAGCACTATGATCTTACCCAACCAACTAGGACCCCACCCACAGTACAAACTTATGAGAGTTTGTAATTTGAGATGAGTGGTGCATCAAACAGTACAAACTTGAATGGCGCACCAATCAACCCAAAATTTGTGAATCAATTAAAAGCCAGCACACCTATCCGTGCAGATAATCATGAGAAGTTAAAGGCCAAACGTTGGATCTGCTAAAAAGTTTATGCCACACGGTTTATTTAACTCTTTACCACATAGTCCCAAGTTTAGACGACCTTGAAGGAGGCGGCTTTTGAAAACATTGTGGGAAAAGGATAAAATGCTTTAACCAGCATTTTTTTCCTTTTCTTACAATTTTTCTACCCTGTGGAAGAAGTTCGGTATATTTGTATCACTTTCAAAATTGTCGTCTGCAGAGGCTTTCAATTTGAAGGACTCTTGAACTTGCTGTTTGGTAAAGAGTTAACACACAAATTGTGCATTCATTTTTCTTAGGATTTTCCTTGACTCTGCCATCTGCATCATATAATTACTGTATCAGATTACATGTTACCCTTTATCAGAACAAGTTTTAGTGACCATGAGGGAAACATTGTTGGAAACATAAAATGCTCGTTACCAAAATTTCCTTTTTTTTTTTTTTTTTCCCTACCATTCGATGACATTCCTATCATTCAAAAGATATGTATATTTGAAGATCTCTAAGATTTGGCATTTGGGAAAGAGAAAAATATGTTACATATGACATAGGACCAGTGTTTCCATTTGTCTAAGATTTCATGGAGTCTATGGAACTTAGTGTCACCAAAAAACTTATGCCTCTTGAGTTTCTTCTAAGTTCTATATTTGCATGCAAAAATCATAAGTTAAATATCTCAAAACCATGTGACAAAAAAAAAAAAAAAAAAAAAAAAAAAAAAACCCTGATGTAATGAGAAATTTTTACAAGCCATCTGCAGCTTTAGTAAAACTAAGAAAGTCAGTATCTGTGATCAATGTGCTGAAAATCACCATTATTCATCAAAATCCTAATTATTTCACAAATTGATGTCACTGACTACTGGATATGGAAAATTACATACACTTCCAATAGCATTTTGAACTTCTGGTAACAAAAAGTTTGTTACTTGGAAAAACTTTAAGGAAGAGAAAGTATCGAAGACCAGCTTCACATATTCATCATGAATGTAATTCAAATTTCAAAAGAATCATGATCAGCCATAAAAACTATATTCTACATTAAATACATAGAGGATATTTGTTTTTTACGGTGAAAGATCGAAATTTATTTCATCGAGTGAACATCAATGGTAATATTTTCACGAGTGAAAATATTACCGATGATGTTCACGAGATGAAATAAATTTCGATCTTTCACCGTAAAAAACAAATATTCTATTTATTTCATGCTTTTAACCCTTTCTGGGGGAACTTAATCAAATCCTGTACAGTTCTTTTCTGTTATTCCCCCCTGGCGTACTCCCTCCGCATAGCAATGCATTACAATATTACATCAAGCGCGAGAAATGTAAGGTAAATTACTTCATATTTCCATCTGGTTGTAAGGCACGCGCATTTTACCTAGGTAACTAGTGTGCTGGAACAACTGTTACCGCCTTCAATTGAAGAGTCAGAATATAAAAATCTGTATTTTCACTGGTCATAACCATGAAATATTGAAAAATATCTCACCAATATTTCTCGATAACCTACTGCAAAGCATCAAATAAAGAGGGTTTCTCAAATAGTGATGGCTTCACATTCGGCTATAGCTAAAGTACGAACAATAATGTTATCATCATCCTCGGAAAATTCTGTGTCCTTTCACCTTTTTTAGTCGCCCCAATTTCTGAAAAGGTGACACCCCAAGTACGTAAACAAGAAGGCCATGATGGCCCTGAAGTCGCTCACCTCAGTCTTTTAATCCTTTACCAGATGACAGAATTTTAGCCTTGTCCAAATTGAAAGCGTCTGCAGACAACAATTTCAATGTGGCTCAAATAGTGCAATTTTTCTTCGATAGGGATGAAAACATTTTAGGTTACCAGCATTTTTTTCCTTTTCTCACAATGTTTTCTCAAGGCTTCTTTTTCAGGATCGTAAAAAGTCGGCATTGTGTGGTAAAGGGTTAACCAAACATGACCCATTTTCAATTTCTTTTGAGATATTGTGACAAACATTCTACTGAGATTTCATAATTACTGGACTGAAAATTTGGCCTCTAGCTTGTACACAAGCTTTTTCTAGAATTTCTCTCAGTGACCTACTTTTTAGCCAAACAGCCCTTTTCCCATTGTAGATATTATCAAAACAAAGATTCTGACCACCTTTTATAAGTATTGGATAGAAAATGTGGTCTCTAGAGTATGCACAACGTTTTTCCAAGATTTGACATGGCAAACTAGTGGTAGCATGGCTGACAATATTTCCTGTACAAAGATGCCAGATAATGAAAGGCCACAAAGGTGGCTGATGATGAAAGGCCAAACAATTTAAGGGACTGTATGGCCTTAAACCCTTTTACTTAGAAGTGAAGGAGCAAAGAGAAGCAAATGACATCACAAAATCAGCTAACATTAATAATCCTAGTATAGTCTTATCCTAATAGTATTTCATGATGCCATATTGACTGTTTTCCAAAAATACAATTTACAAAAACAGAAGTAATGTTGGGCTGCTAAAACTTATCACATGATAGGTAACAAAAATGAAACCTGTCACAATAACAAGTAATCTAAGGTACTGCCAGACTAGTGGTAGCATAGCTTATAGTTACATTTCATGTCATGTGACAAGCCACAAAGATATCTCTGTTGGGGTGATAAAACTGTTCACATGATAGGCGATGAAAATGAAACCTGACACAATAACAAGAAATCTCTTGCACTGCCAGACTAGTGGTAGCATAGTTAACAGTACCATTTCCTGTCATGTGACAAGTCACAAAAATGGTGGATGATGAAAGATAAACAATTTAAGGGACAGTTTGGCCTTGAATCCTTTTACTTAGAAGTAGAACAAGGAGCAAAGAAAAGCAAATGCCTTCACAAAATCAAGTAACATTAATAATCCAGAAATATTCTTATCCTATCAATATTTCAAGATAGATTAAATACGTTCTCTGCAAATACAATTTTTGGCTACAAAAAGAAGAAATGTGGGGCTGATAAAACTTGTCACATGATGGACAACGAAAATGAAACCTGTCACAATAACAGGAAATCTCAGGTACTGCCAGACTAGTGGTAGCGTAGCTGACAGTACTATTTCCTGCCATGTGAAAGCCACAAAGATGGCAGATGATAACAGGCCTACACAAAATCAGTTAACATTGATAATTCTGGAATAATCTTATCCTTACAGTAAATTCATAATGTCATATATGTGTGTTTTCCGAAACACAACACCTTATGAAATTAGCTCGTAGTAAGCAATATCTTCTTTTCTCACAATGTTTTCAGACATGTATTCATTTACCCAAATCCGTGTTATTTTTCTGTTTTCATATTTGTTAATAGATACTGAAGTCATTTTTGACAGATACAAGAAATTTCCAATTGTCTGAGCCCTGCGACCCTGATAAATGTCAACAGATGTAACCATTGGTCAATTCATGCAGTATATTACTAGAACTATGCCAAACAACCCTAATGGTTTCGTCCTTTTCTATCCCGCTAAAAATACCAAACATCCAGTTTGCTGTTACTTTGACCCTCCTTTCCTTTAAATTTTTGCCAAACAATAAATTATTACAATTGTTGAAAGTGAAAGCATTTTGCAGACGACAATTTATGTGTCACTAAAATGGTGGAGCTAGTCTTTAATAGGGTAGAAAACACTGTGGGGAAAAGGAGAAAATTCTGGTTTCCAGCATCTTTTCCTTTATTCTACTATATATTCAAAAACTACCTTCCTGAGGGACTTTAAAACTTGGAACTGTTTGAAAGGTTGCAGTGCTTTGAGAGTTCTTTTGGATAGAATTAAAAAAAAAAAAAAAAAAATAAATAAATAAATAACAAAACATTTACACCATTAATTTTTTTACAGTAGCTCTGAAACCTACATATTAATGCCATTGCATAAGTTGGTTTTTATTTTAACCAAAAGCCTATGAGCAACATTACATAGAAAATGAGGTGTGTTTGAAAAATTGTCTGAAACAAACTTTTTTCTTTCCAAGGCCCTATTTAATGGGAACCAAGTTCTGCAGACAAACTTACAGATGGACCAAATACAATATACAACCCAATCTTTGATCTCAGGGGCATAAAAAACAGAATTATTATTATTTCATGACTAAATTCAGTCAGAATGTCACAAGATATTGGACAGTGTAGGTCCAAGATCAGACTGCATGCTCTGTCTGATCTTGATCTACACTGGCCTAAATAAATATCATCTATGGTAGGCACTTTAGGTGTTAAGATCTACTTCACCCCACAAGTATATGTACCAAAGCTTTTACCTGTCCAGGGCCAAAAATTCATAGTTATATGATAGTCTGATCTTTATCTATGCCATCTGTAACGCTTTGTATTTCCTTGGGAAAGAGAAGGTGAGGTAAATTTGTTAATGCAGCTTTTCAAAATGCCTCGTTTCATTGTGCTGTACATGCAATAATTTCTTTTTCAGCTGCTTGGCTTTAGAGCAAAAAGCTGTAATGTTGAAGATTGACTGCAAATGAAACATGACTGTCCTTGAATAGACCAACAAAGCTCCGTCAGTGGTGACTTTATTAGCTCCTTATTTGCATATAAGTGTGCATTTATAATGAACCTCCCATTAGTTCTGGAAGAGTCTGTAGAAAAAAAACTTATGTCTCTTTATTTGTTCCAATAACCGAACACACTCAGTGTTAGACTATGTTGAGTTTATTCTTCGAGTCAAGTTTCACAAAGTTATTTTCAGTCAATAGTTCTGCTTGCTCATTTAACTGCTGTTCCCTCAAATATGGCAGACTTTATGATGTACATATAACTGGGTGTGGACTTCAGCCTTTTTGTGATAGGGAGATATGGTGTTTCAGAACTTTGAGAGAATGAATTTTCTACAATTATCTGCCCCTGAATAGATTAACAACCTTTCTGGATTGCTTTAATCCGTCATTGGTGACAGTTTTTCTCCAGTTTAGAGTTTGTTCATAATTTGGAAATCAAAACTTTGGTCAATTGACATCCATTTTTCCATGAAGCCACCCACTAATCTAATCTGATGATGAAAAAGGTTAATCAAGTTTTATCTCACCTAGGTTTACCAATGCATACCAATAATTTCAAAAAAGTTACTTAAGCCATGTTGAAAATTTCCATCAACAGATTTAAGTTACCAATCAAACTTTATCTGAATTCAGTGATTTTCTGAAAGAAAAGAAAAAAAAAGGCAATTATATAAAATCTGCTTCACTGTACATTTCAGTCAAAGTATCCAACTTAAGTACCGATATACATTTGGATTTAAGATCCTTAACATCCACTCCATGGGACATTGATTCTTTTTAATAAACCCCTCTCCCCGAGATTATAGATTAAGGGCATATTGTTTTTATTCTGTCTTCATTTGTAAGTTTAATAGTCAATAGAGCTTGGGTTTCATTATCTAACTCCAATTTAGTCAGATGTTATCTAGATGGAAAAGGGATCCTCATATCAATGAGATGGCAGCTTGGTTTGATTACAGTCGAACTTGGTAATTGTTTGGCAGGGTTATAATACTTTGATAGTCCAAATAGTAGAAACTTCCTTGCTTCTATCAAACAACTTCAATATTTATCAGTAGATTTACACAATGTTTCCTTATGGTTTTAAATCAATGTAATACCAGAGGATTTTGATACAAGTAAAAATCCGACAACATAAGGTTCAATACTTTTTTAAGTCATGTTGTTTTCTTCACCAATAACCAAAACTTCTTGATCTTTGATCTCAGCCAAACATTCTGTTTCATGGCATTCTCAGGTGAAAGGGGCTATCTTTTTCTGCTAACTTTTTAAAGTTTTAAAATATCGCTTGCCAGCAAGTGTAAGATTCTATCATGCAAAAGTTCATTTTACTTTCACTTTGTCACTATTCATAATTTAAACAAACACAAAGGTGAACATTTAATTAATATTTTCCACCCTAAGTTCTTTCGCCCATAAATATATTACATTTCAAAAGATATGTGTATCTTTTTGCTACAGGTCAATCAGGATACACATGGCCTTGCAATATCTTAAACCAACAAAAATAGTACAGAAACTGCAAGCAACTGCTGCAAGTACATGTATACACGCTTAGATTTATAGCACATGTTCTTTACATGTTTCCAGAAAACTAAAATGACATCATTATAGTCACACCATAAATATAGAATCATAAAAAAAATGGACATTTGTTTGATGGCACGCCCATACATACTCTATGCAATGATGAAAAAAATCTTTGAACAGCAACTCCATTGGGATTTCCGAGATGGTATCAAAGAAAGTCATATGTGAAAAAATCTTACATCCTGTTGCTGCAAGCAAGCACATCTAATCATTTATATATTGGCCTTGTTTTTAAAGATATCTTTGTCTTTGATATATCAAAGAAATTTTGTCAAGAGTTCCTAAATTTGGAGTATAATACCAAATATGTATCAGTTTGTAACCTTTTACTACATAATCTTGGTTTTTAAAGAACAGAGAGAAGAAGGCTTTTGAAATCATTATCATAATCATTTAATTTGTTGCTGTAATTAAGAATTGCGCACCCTCAGTACAACTTCTTGCAAAAAAATTAAAAAGTGATGATATATCATGTTTTTTAAATACAGACACTTCTTGCTTTTTCTTTCTCCTACCTGCTCTCTTTCCTATACTGAAATATTATACAAATGTGGCATACAGGGTTTCTGTTTTACAACATAAAAGTATTGATATACCCATGGAAATCCACTTGGATGCAAAATATCAAAGCCATAAATACAAACTGCAACAAGTGAACATTCACAATGAACGTTCACAGTATCAGTATTGAAAAAAAAATGACTGAAGCTTTCTACTCTTACTTTTTAAAAAAAATTGATGAGAAAATGAAAATCGAATTTTCTGAATGTTAGATAAAGGTATACCATTATATCGCTCTGATTTTACTTAACTCTTCACCGAATGACAAAATTTAAGACTCAACCAAACTCAAAGCATTTGCTGACGACAAATTCAATGTAGCTCAACTGATGATTTCTGTGTTACCAGCATTTTCACCTTTTCCCACAGTGTTTTCAAAAGCCTTTCTCGCTGGGTCATTAAAACTCAGGTTTGTATGGTAAAGAGATAAATTACAAAACCAAAGCTGTCTGAAAATGTTAAAATCATTTTTAAGCATAAGTCACAATCTTGGACTGACACTTCCACTCGTCCGCAGCCAAAGTTTACTAGTCCAAAAAATAGAGTAAATCAGTGGTGTATTGTAAATTTGTGTTAGTGAATCTAACTCTGCTGTCATCTGCTCTTAAAAGCAATATTTGAAAAAAAAAGAGGTTGCTTGTTTGTAACTTTGTCTTGCTCATGGGACCTGGTTCAGAGTGACAACTTCCAACCTGATGGCCAGTAGAATTACCATTTCACTGTCAGTTTCAGACACTAATTAGCTTTCCCTTTTTGTTTTACAGAGAGATTTATGTAAATGAACCGTTTAAAGTCAAAATCAAAGCAAGAAAGACAGTTTGAAATGCCTTTGATTGGATGATATCAAACCAAACTGTATTGTGTCATGGGTTTTCGAGTTTTATGTAGCGATCTGTGTTTCATGCCGGTTAATTTTTGGAGTGGTAATTCTGCACGATTTTGACTTAAATTTGTCAATTAGGGTTGCATTTATCTTCAAATCTATAATTTTACACTAGATTATACAGATTAATATCATTAGTAAGTTTACATAAACAACATACCACCTTGATTAGCTGTGACAAAGAGTGACTCGTGCATCCTTCACACTTAATACTTATTGTGTGTGTGTGTCGGAATTTTTATCTTTAAAATTTAATACATAGACATGACTTGTTGCCTGCGGATTCTCTAGTGCTTCAGTTTTGGAGACATTTCTTTCTACATTGTGCCAATATGGCCCACTGGTGTTCGACAACGGGAGCCATGAAACCTGTGCATGCCTGCCCGTGTCACTTCATATTTCTGTGCGTGATTATTCAATTGAATGCGTGAATTACGCACATGTATATGTAGCCTCAGGATTTTCCCAAGAATAGAACTGAGGTCGTATCCGCGGACTACAGAAACATTCCTAGGATTGAGGAGATTTTTGATGTGCTGAAGGGAAGTAAATACTTTAGCACTATAGATATGAAGTCTGGGTATCACCAGGTGGAGATCCAGGAAGAACACAAGGAGAGAACAGCTTTTACGGTCGGACCCCTTGGATTCTTTGAATATAATCGGATGCCGTTTGGACTTCCAAATTCTCCAGCTACCTACCAGCGGCTGATGGAAGAGTGTCTTGGAGACTACAACATGACCATCTGCGTGATTTATCTTGATGACCTTATAGTCTTTGCAGACACCTTTGATGAACATTTACACAGAATGGATCTAGTTCTGACCAGACTTGCTCAATGTAATTTGAAACTATCTGCAGAAAAGTGTATTTTTATACAAGAAAGAGCTGGATTTTTGGGACACGTAGTCAGTTCAGATGGAATCGAGACAGATCCAGCAAAGATTGACAAGATTAGGAACTGGCCTGAACCTACCAATTCGGAAGAACTTCGATCCTTTCTAGCATTTGCAGGCTATTACAGGCGTTTTATTAAGGATTTCAGCAAAATCACACGACCGCTTGCAGATCTAATACCTCCGAGTTCACACAAGAAAGGCCAAAAGAAAATACAACAACAATGGAGTTGGATAACAAAAGAGAAAGAAATATTTGAAAATCTGAAGGAGGTCTTGTCATCACCACCAGTTTAAGCATATCCAGATTTCTCTCTTCCATTTGAACTCCATAAAGACGCATCTGGAAAAGGTTTAGGAGCTGTCCTGTACCAGGAACAAGAAGGGATGAAGAGGGTAGTTGCATATGCGAGTAGATCTCTCTCCAAATCAGAAAGGAATTACAGTGCCTTCAAGTTAGAATTTCTTGCATTGAAGTGGGCTGTGACAGAAAAATTTACGGATTATTTGACACTGAACCATTTCACAGTTTTAACGGATAACAACCCACTCACTTATGTTTTAACCTCTGCAAACTTGATGCCACAGGACATCGATGGGCTTCTGCTCTGGGCGAATACTCCTTTGACATTTTTTATCGGCCTGGTCTTAAGAACACCGATGCAGATAGTATGAGCCGTTACCCTTTTGAAAAAGAAGAAACTGGGGTGGAACAGATACCTAAAGATACCATCAAGGCAGTGTGTAATTCCATAATACAGGTTCCTTATGTAGAGACTACCAGCTTTCGATATCAACATAGTCGAAGCGACAGAAATTCCTGGACAAACACTATCTCTGAAGGAACTCCGAGAAGTCAGAAGATTACAACGCGAGGATCCAATGATAGAAAAATGGAGAAAAGGTGTAATAGACAAAAGGCTGCCTAAGAATATCTGGAATAATGATGACCTGACTATGAGAAAACAATTTAAGAATTTCAAAATGAAAAGAGGACTATTGTTCAGAGTAGTTAGGGAACAGGAAGAGGAGATTGAACAATTAATAATTCCCATGAACAGTAGAGAAGAAATTTTGAAAGGCCTACACAATAATGTTGGTCACCCTGGCAAAGAAAGGACCATGAGGTTGTTGAGAGAGAGATATTATTGGCCAGGCATTTCATCATCCGTGGATAAATGGGTCACAACTTGCGAGAGATGTATAAGAAGAAAGTCGTCCACAAATGAAAGAGCTCCATTAGTGAACATCAACACAACATATCCACTTGAATTGGTATGTTTTGACTATCTAACCTTGGAACCCTCAAAAGGTGGCATTTCCAACATTCTTGTAATTACAGATCATTTCACCAAATATGCCATGGCAATACCTACAAGAAATCAGACGGCCAAAACAACTGCCGAAGCATTTTACAACAACTTTATTTTGAACTTCGGATTTTCCAACTCGTTTACATTCAGACCAAGGAGCAAACTTTGAGAGTGACATAATTCAAGAACTTTGTATTCTCACCAACATGAAAAAGACCCATACCACACCGTACCATCCACAAGGGAATGCAGGACCTGAGAGATTTAACAGGACACTCTTGGACATGCTTGGAACTCTAAACTGTGACCAAAAGCAAGACTGGAAGAAATATGTGAGCTCCCTAGTCTACTTTTACAACTGCACTCCTCATGAGTCAACAAAATTTACCCCATATGAGCTGATGTTTGGAAGGAAACCAAAGTTACCAATTGACTTAGAATATGACAGCGTAAGAGAAGAAAATCAAAGTAAGTCGACAAAAGAATACATCAACGACTTAAAAGACAGATTGGAACAAACAAGGAAAATTCTTGAATCTCACACAGAGAAAGCCAAGAAGAAACAAAAGAAATATTATGACAGAAAAGCAAAGTCTGTTGAACTTTCTGTCGGAGATCGGGTTCTTGTAAAGAAGGTTGCATTTGAAGGCAAGCATAAGATAGCCGACAAATTCGAAGAAGAACCGTACACCATTACAGAACAACCAAGACCTGAAATACCTGTTTTCAAGGTTAAGTCAGAATCCTCTGGGATAGAAAAAACTCTCCATAGGAACCTTCTTTTAAAAATGGAGGGAAAAGATAGAGAAAATGAAATAGAAGAGGGAGAGTCAGATGAAGAACTAGAAATAGAAATACTTCAAGAAAAAGGAGAACAAGAGAAGAAAGAAACAGATCATGACGTCATGAGAAATGAGGATGTGTCAGATGATGAGGATGGCTTTTTTTTTTTAAAACTTTCCAGTGTGGGGTCGCCCACAACCACATCACTGGCTCAGAATATGAAAGAAAAGAAAGAACTGTTGACAGTCAGGAAATAGTTCTGACAGAAACTACAGAAGAGATGACTGTAGATGAGGAAAGTAGAAATGAAGATAGAGAAGAAGTACCAGAAGTTTGTGAGAAGGTAGATGAAGGTACTGAAGAGACTGAAACAGAGATAAGTCAGGAGAATGTAGTTGAGAATGATAATGATGCTCAACATGATGAGGAAAAGGAGGATTCCATTGAGTCAGAGTCTAGTGGACAGAAAGTACATAGTACAGAAATGGAAATACAGAAGGAGGAGAGGAACTTACCTGTTCCAGCGCCAAGACGCTCATCTAGACCGAGGAAACCACCTGACCGATATGGTGAATATGTATGTAATGTGATGTCCCCTCGGCCTATAGACACCAAGATTCATGCAGTCAACGAATTGATGAAGTCTGGCATCTTCAATAGTGTTGACACAGATACAGCACACAAAATCCTTTCGGCAATTTTAAACTGAACTCTTTTAACAAATTTTTTTTAACTCTTGTTTCATGTTATTTTGTTTTCTCATTGTAGATGAATTCAGATGATTTTGTGGTAATGCGAGGACGCATTTCAGCTGAAGAGGAGAAGAAATTGTGGTAAAGAGAGGTAAAGTTCTACCAGTAAAAGGTATATTTGTATGTTTTTTTCAAACATTTGAAAACAGGCATTTGGGTTTGAGATAATTTTTTAGTTGTTTGCTAAGTTAGTCTATCTGTTTGTTTTTTTAACCATGCATTTGATGTTTTAAGTTTATAGTTGATTGAGATTGTAATACTCCTTGTCTTGTTTTTTCAGCTTATTAGGTTAGTTTAGGTTAGTAGTTATGTAAGTAGTAGTAAGTTCTGACTTACGTATGACATTTAGACGACTGACTGGAGAATGACGGGACGTCATTTCTGAAAGAGGAGGAGCATGTAACCGGATGATTGGTCCCGGGTTTTATTGTTTCTGTTCAATTTGAATTTCGCCGGGAACATGCTCACGTGACTTTCTTTTTGTTTGATTGTCGAAGGAAGGGAAAACACTGATTGTATCTCTGTGGTGTAAAACTTCATATTGTCTTGGTTTGTAGCCATGTTTTGTCACTTAAAACCATCAAAAAATGTTTATCTGACTGTCTTTTGCTGTCTTTCTTTATTTCGTGATTTTGACACGTTTTGTTATGTTTGCCATTGGTTTTCGCGCCCGATGTCGATGATTGTCAGTCTGATCCAAAACCTGTCGTAACTAACCAATTCTTGCATGATTTTAATTCAAACACCTTTTATTGCAGACTAACATGAATGGATGGCTTGTGGTGGCTGAGTGTGGAGTGGATGGCTGTTAATTCCACAAATTGGTAAGTGAATGTACTTGTCCTGTGTTTAAGATATTTTTGCATAAAATATTTATTGTATAAATATGTATTGAGTTAAGAACAGGACCAAGGTACTTTTCCTATTTTTATTTCAGACTGCTACTTTCTATTTCACTTGTATGTTGTCCACGTGTCACCAATGATTGCTTACCTGTGAATGAAGAAGTAAAGAATATTCTAGAGAATCTGTCGTTGTATTCTGGACCATAAAACCCACCACTTCAACCTTCTCTCTACGACCCTACTTTTCGATATAAGTATAAAAGGAGAACTAGGTTACACAAACATGAAAGTAGTGTATTGGAACCATCGTCCTGTTGGTGCCAATAAAGGGCAGTAAATCGGGTATCCTTAAACACACGCTCGTGCTTTGCATCATATTCTCTGTCTCTCTGCCCCATTTAGATTAATGGATTTCAGAATCTTTGAATCACCAGATCTAATGGCAAATTTATCCGTTTGGTGCAATAAAAAGCACTTTGCAACTATTTTACAAGGCATCATATTAATACACCACATATTTGCCTCGATACGGCCAATAGATAGTGTGTCTTTCTATTGAAACTAAAATATTTTGTAACGAAAGAGTGTCTGTTTCTACGAAGTACAGATGTAGATTATGCAAAAGTTTGAATAGAGCATTTAAAGATCGTCTTTGATATAAAAACAGCATTTTCTTATTATGTATGGCTCCGAAATTCACTTGCCCGCGGACAAGCACTCTGGAAAAAACCTACTTGTCCGCCGGCAAAAAGTCCCGAGTCTGACAAGTCGGGCATAGGAATTCCACTTCCCTGATTTAACGATAAAATGAATTCCTTAACCCATCATGTTATTTTTATTTTTGTATTCAGCTTAATAACTTACATACAATATGTAAAAAGAGGAAATTTCTACGGAAGAATTAAAACTATAAAAAATGTCCTTGAACCAATTATGTTATAATCTTCGACTGGCAACAGGCCATAGGGAAATACATGTATAGTCAATCTCAGCACCATGATTACAGCAAACAACTGTTGCTTAGTGCTACTATGCAATAATTTCCATGACAAAAAAAGAAAAAAAAAAAAAAAAAACGCATTCACAATCAGTCCAAGTCCAATGGTTGAAAGACCACAGATTAGTGGCCAAAAGAAATTTATTGTACAAATGCCTCCTTTTGAAGTGTATGATTTACTGTGAAACCAAGCCAAAAAATTCATGTTTAAAACAGGTTGTACTGATTTCCAGGGAAGTTCTGGAATTGTAAAACATATTTCAGGGCAACATTGTACCCTGCACATGAAATTAAGTAAAATCCTCCCTTCAAGCCAATCCATTTAAATTTTAATCCTGGACCAAGGCAATACATAATGTTGATCCTTAAAACTGTTATCACCCGAAAGATGTAAATAAGGAAATAGACACTCTTGTTAAGGGCAATTCCCTTTTTTTTCTTCCCTTTTGCACATGGTTTTGAGAGATTTAACTGATGATTTATACAAACAAAATTAAAGTCACAAGAAATTCAGCGGGACTCTACTTTTTTAGTGACATTGAGTAACATGGACTCGAAAAAATATCAGGTGAACAGAAACACTAGTGTCAGCAATCTAAATGTGAAAATTCAAGATTCTTGACCAGCATCCTTGCCTTCGTATGAAAAATTTAACGTGGGAAAAAGGGTTCAATGCATCCTGATAACTCTTTGTCAAATGATAAAATTTTGGACTTGTCCCAACTGAAGCATTAATTTTGTGGGCAACAAATCAAATATACACTGCTCAAAAAAATTAAAGAAAAACAAGTCCCTGATTTTGATCACAAAATAATTCTTTCAATGTAAGACAATGCAAACAGATTTCTGCTTGTAAGTTCATTCAGTCCCAACACTATAAAATCTCAGAACAAGCAGAATGATTTGGTTTGCACAAGAGATGTCTGAGCTACACCTGTAAAAGCTGTATTTTTGATATACCACACAGGCTTTTAAGAGAAATAGAAGTGTCATTTTTTATTCTAAGTTTCTTCTTTTATATGATTTCACAAAAATATCAACAAAATACTGAAAAAATATTAGTTTTTAACAAAAGAAAAAGGAAAACAAATTTCTTCCTTTTCTTTTTAACATGACTTATCAGCATATAAAATCAAAGAATATCAAAGAAACAAGAAAAATATTGAGCCATTTTGTCTGCTAAGAATGTCAGTTGATGGTATTCAGAGGACAAAGACTGAGTGCGTAGCAAAATGAAAGATTTGAATTTTGGTATTTGTGTATTCCTTCAATTCTTTTGAGCAGTGTACTTTAATTGGTGATATTCATTTTGTCTTTAAATGGGTAGAAACATTGTTTTCCAATACTATTTTTCTTATGGTAGTAAAACACAAGATTGTGTTGTAAAGGGGTAAACTTTAAGCAAGTCATCACATAATTATAGATCCATAAATTCTATTTTGTCTAAAATCCCACCTGAATCAAGAGGCAGCTGGACATTAAGAACAGAATATCTTTTGCACAAGAGTCCTGCAAAGAGAGCCTCTCACTCAAGTTTTGCCGATAAGCATTTGGATTTATAGAATATTAATAAATAAGCTTTCGAAAACACCATATGGAAAGGAGAAAATGCAGGTAACCAGAATTTTCTCATTGTTCCCCAATGTTTTCTATCTTTCCATTGACAATGCCGATTGTTTACACCACATTGTAATCTGTAGTCTTATATACCTTAAAACTGGAAAAGTGTAAAATTTTGTTGTCTAGGATAGAAAAGAACCACAGATCTTCACAAAAGGAAAAAATGATGGTAAAATTTTGCAAGTGAAAAATGTAAATAAAACTTTAAAAGGTGAATCCTAAGATGGGATCATAACACTCCCATTAACCCTCTACCAAATGACAAAATTTTAGACTACTCAAAATTGAAAGCATTTGCAGACGACAAAATAAACGTAACTCAAAAATAGAAATTTGATTTGGGAAGGGGAGAAAGCATTGTGGGAAAAGGAGAAAATGCTGGTCACCAGCATAATCTCCTTTTCCCACAATGCTTTCAAAAGCTTTCTTTCTCAGGGTCTATAAAAGTCGGGATTGTGTGGTACAGAGTAAAAGATTTCCTGGTGTTGGGATAAAAGAAATTTTGTTGAAAAACAATTTCATTACAAGACATTGTCAAAGACCAATTTTGCCAAATACAATATTTGGGACAAGAAGACTGTCTGCATAAAATTTCATCATAAATTCATCACTTTAACATTATAATTTGACCTGACTGTATAGAATTAGTTGTGTTCGATTTATAGAGCTAATATAGAGCAAAATAACATTTTGACATGCAAGAGGATAAAGCTACATAATTATACTTGTAAATATATGTATATTCTGCCGTAGTCCATTAAAAATTAGTAATCCATCTCTTTTTGATCATTCAACTGTTCTACATGAAATTTTACCAACTTTTTCTTCAATCTAGTGGCGAATCCACTGCAGATCGAGGATACATAAGCAATGCACACAATCAATAACATTGTGAAGGTCTCTATTGGTTAAGAGGAAAAATAAAAAAGTTGAGTGACATAAATATTTTTATCTTTCTGAAACGTCTTACTTCGGATCAAATTTTGGTCATTATTGGCCAAATGTAACATTCTTCGGCAAACTGGATATTCAACAAGAGTGCTTAATAACGAAGTGGTTTTCGGCAAAGTGTTGTGCAGCGCTCGTGTTAAGACTTGAATGTTGAGAAATATTACCTTTACCTTGGCATTTAAATATTGAGTAAACTGCTTTGCAATTGGTAAATCAGTCTATTTTTATGAGATCAGATTCTTAGTACTTTTTTTAAAGCTTTACCACATAATCTCAACGACACTCAGGAAGAAGCCTTTTGAAAACATTGTGGGAAAAGGAGTAAAATGCTGGAAAACCAGCATTTTCTCCTTTTCCCACAATGTTTTCTATCCTTCCCAAAAGAAATTTAATTTTTTTTTTATTTATTTATAGAATAAGACTGGTTTACGCATAATTACAGTAAAGTACAATGGAGAGCTGTCGTAAATACAGGCCCAGTCAAAGTCTTAGTATAGTCTGTCAAAAACTGAAGTCGAGCTTTCCCTCAGAACTGGCTTAAAGACTTTACTTGGTTGATTTAACGACGTATGTCACAAATTTTTTTAACGGACAGATTTTTTTAAAACTTTGCACATACAAAACTCATCATATCTCTAGGAGATTACAGAAAAACAAGATGTGGGTCACTGTGCTCGTTTCTGAGAAATTTGCCTTTGAAAAAGGTATATACAGTTCCAAAATTCAGGTTATATCGGATTTAAAGCGTCTTTCTTTAATAGTTAAACAGGAAAACTACAGGAAAAATATACAAATAAACATCATTTTAATGAAAATTTATATATTTTGCACAAAATGTATATAAAAGTCTGGTTTTGAGCATGGTAAATGTACAAATATGCATGTTATATCAATGGCTGAGTGCAACACTAGCCCAAGTCCACTTTTTACGGAAAGTTGTTTTATGGCATGTTTTGTAGCTCATTTCAAAATCTGTGTACTCCCCAATTTTCAGGACTGTAGCCTCACTACAACCAAAGATATTTAATTTTGAAAAAATATCCTATCTCAGGTATCATATTTTTTGCATGCAACACTATTTCTATCTTGAGATAGGTATACTGTTGCTCTTAAAAATTAAATAATTTGTTATTTGTTTACAGTGCAACACTAATCCTAACTTGAGTTAGGCATAGTGTTGCAGTAAAATGTTAGCACAAAGAATAATTTATTGAAAACATTTTTTGTTAAATCTTAATTTCAATCCACAAAGATGTATATAAATTAAACTTTTAATTTATAATTTTTGTGGATACAATATTTTTATTTGTGTATAAATTTAGAAGAAAAAAACAATAATGATGATTATAGTGTCTGACCTTAAGGTCAACAATTGTTTGTTTGTAAACCTGAAACCAGATAATCCCTATTTGAGTTCTTGGAAAAGAAGAATACTTCTTATGTGCAATTTCTCCTTTACCTACAATGTTTTCTTCTTTTTAGAAAAGAATCACATCCTTTGAGCCATCTGAGTGCTTTCAATTAAAACAGATCCAGAATTTTTCAAAAAGTTTAAGGATTAAGTATCTGTTTAATAAACTTTTTGTTTATCAAAAGAATTAAGAATACACAACTTACATGTTTAATCCTTCAGAGGTAAAACAAAAAAATTTATATCAATATCATGAAATGAACAATTTTTCACCATTTGTTTGTATTCACAATCAAGTCTAGACTTCGTTGATGTCATTATATTGAATTATGTAGTTCTCTGAGATCACCACACTAACAATGACATGTACTGTTAAGTCACTGGAGCTATAAATAAAACATGGGCTGTAAGCCAAATTTGTATTTTTGTCTGGTGGTGATAAATTCTGCCCCTTTTTGGTTAATGGAACTGTAGAAATAAACCCAAAATATGATTTTTTTTTTAATTATGTGAAATAGATCCTTCAATATTGTTACAAAAAGTTCAATATTGTTGCAAAAAGGAAAACTAATCTGAATAAAGGCAATTTTTAGTTTCATCACTGAATTTATTATTTAACCCTTTACCAGTCATGCCATGGTTTTTACAGCCCTGAGTAAGAAAGCTCTTTTTAGAAAGATTGTGGGAAAAGGAGAAAATGCTCGTAATGCTCAATACAAGCATTTTCTCTTTTTCCCAAAATGTATTCTACCCTTCTAGTCACAAATCCCAATAATTGAGCCAGACTTGATTTCTTGTCTGCAAACACTTTTAATTTGGAACAGACCAAAGTTTTGTCATCTGGTAAAGAGTTATGATAATACAGAACTACCTGCCTCGTCTTAATTTTTAACCCTTTCAATGCTATGTAGAAATTTTATTGCTTTTTCAGCCTATGTAGATTAAGATTAGACTACAATGAATATGGATTCTGATATTGGATCGACACTGCCTGAAATGCTGTCAGACAATCAGACAAAGAGACCCTTGAAATCACGATATTCCTGCCTTTTTTTCCTAACTGAAAATGTCTGTTTTGTTTACTAACGCTTAAAAGGATTAATTAACATTCAGTAAGTGATGAACAGAATGGCAGGAAATATTAATTTTACTTACATAATTGGTTCTTGCAATTATGTGATTTTAGTATGTGTTGGAGTAAACAATCCTTTTGAGTTTAAAAACATTTTCAACATCTTTGATCTTATCACAACATGCAGTTTACCTTCCAATTCTTGCCTATTTTACTCACACTTGTACATATATATTACATCATACATAAAATCCAAATCTCTAACTGCATACCAAGTGAGACAGTGCTAGTTTCACTGCCAACTGTGATATTTCTGAATTTTGTTGAAAATGGCATTAGAATTGAATCAAACAAGAAATCTTCATGACATTAGATCTGTATGGATACTAAAACCTTTTTTTTTTTATTTTTTCAGCATGTTGTCTGTGGAGGCATCCTATCACCAGGGCCATCCAAAATATTTCGGTCAAGGCCGACAGTGTGTGGCAAATAGCTATGCAGCAATGATTTACCATTTTCAAAAAAAGAAGGCCTTAACTTGGACGCAGTCAGACTTGGATGCTATTTTACAGGAAGGTGATCACATGTATGAGCATCTGAAAATAAATGGACAGAAGGAAGACTACTTGTTATTATCTGACCTTCCATACCAATGGAACAACTGCCAACTTGAAGTGACTGAATGTCTTGCAGGATCAGTATTCAACACAAAACAGAATGCCCCATTTGTTAATCTTTATGACACTATATCAAAAATGAATACTTTTCTGTTCTTAACCATCAAATGTAATACAACAGCAATCATAAAAGAAGATAATATGTTTCATGTATTTGATCCACATTCTAGAAACAGCAGAGGAATGATGCAGGTTGACGGAACAGCGGTTATTACATCCTATTTAGATACTGAAAGCCTAATAAGTTTTCTTGAAAACTTTGCAGCATGTTTAGGTGATACTGAATGCGTTCCATTTGAGGGAACTACTGTTAACCTTACAGAAATGAGAAATATCAGTGATTCAGAATTTGAAGGATTTTCAGAGATGAGTGATGGGGAGTACAGTTGTATATTGCAAATAATTAAAGAGAATGAAGAAAGGGAAATACAAAAGATAATAGAGAGTTGTGCTCCTGATAGTTCTAGCAAAGATTCATATAACTCTTGTTCTAATTATGATATGTCAGTTGATGACTCAGCAGATGAGGATATTCCCTTAGCCCTGTTGTCCAAACATTTAAGAAAGAACAATGAGAAAAATGATATATCAGAGTCAGAAACTTACGGTTCAGGCAGTGAGTATATACCAACAAAATCAGAGAGAAAAATACTGCATGACAGCTACACAGAGTCAGAAATTAGTTCCTCAGATGAAGAGAAAATATTGATGAAAAAAAGATCAGACCAGAAGAAAAAGAGGAGAAAAACTAACGCCAGAAAAAAGAGAATTAGATATTCCATTAATACCACAATCAATGATGATTTCAAAGAGAAGGCACCCAGTCACACCTTTTACAATAACAACTCCTATGCTGACAACCTCATTGTAGAAATTCATAAAAGGGATGAGAAAAGTTTGCCATATCAGACTTTTGAAAACTTTAACACTTGTGAGACAAGTATAAACACGCAACTGCAAAGTGGCCTATCAGACTTGAACACTGTGCATGTAATAATTGAACAAGATCTAGAGACAGCTCAAAAAGTAATAGATCAAACAGAATTAAGTACAGAAGAGATGCCAGATAATGATAATCAGGATATAGAAGAAGAGGAGAAAAGTTCAGAAATGATAACCGATGACAGAGGGCCTAACCTAGTAGATATGCCAGTATTTGCCGGCAGGAAACGCCTGAGAAATCCAGCAGAATGGAGAAGGAATAAAGTGAAAAGATCTTGCAACACTGGTGAGATACAGAAATTCACTTGGAAACATTACGCCAGCAAAAGAAGTAAAACAAGGTTGCAACCAGAACTGTAGGTATAAGTGTCATAGACATTTTACACAGAAAGACAGAGAAAGCATATTCTACAGTTATTGGCAGCTAGCAGATGTGAACAGACAAAGAGAGTTTTTGTTGAAGTATAGCAATCCACAAAAGAAGAAAAGTAAGAAATTATCCTCCAATGCTGATAATCGAGAAACCTCATTTATTTGGTCATTACCGCTGAATGGGATAAAGATCAGAGTTTGCAAGACTTTTTTACATACTTTGAATATATCAGCACAGAAAGTAAAAACAACTTTCAACAAGTCTAGGAATTTAGCAGGAACAGTTGAACTTGACCAGAAGGGAGTCCATCAGAATAGACCAAACAAGACCTCAGATGAAAACTTAAACTTAGGAATGTGGACAAAAATATATTCCTCCAGTATCACGTGTCATTTATAGGCATGTCTTTAACACCCATTTTAACATTTCTTTCCACAAACTTATTAAAGACCAGTGTGATTTATGCAATTCCTACAAAAATGCATCTGGCTGTGATAAACAAAACATGAAAGAAAAGTATGAAAATCATATAGAGAATAAGACTATGTCTAGGTTACAAAAAGAAAGAGACAAAAAAAAAAAAAAAAAAACGCACAAGAGGGTACAATAACTACTGCATGTTTTGATTTAGAACAGGTCCTTCTGACACCAAAAGCTTCTGAATCCAGCCTATATTACAAAAGACGTTTAAACACTTTCAATTTCAGTATCTACAATTTAGGAACCACTAACGCCAATTGCTACATATGGAATGAGTCTATTTCAGGACGTGGAGCATGTGAAATTGCTAGTTGTGTTTATGACTTTTTGCGAGAAATGTCAAAAAAGGGACAGAAAAAGTTTGTGTTATACTCGGACAACTGTAGCGCTCAAAATAAGAACAGGTATTATTTATCCATGTTGTGGTATGCTGTTCAGAAACTAAATCTGCACTATGTTGAACAAAAATACCTGGAAAAGGGCCATACACAGAACGAGAATGACTCTGTACATGCATGCATTGAGAGGGCAAGTCGCCCAATAAGCATTTACACAACAGGGTAGTGTGCAACAGTTTTGAAAAGTGCTCGCCGCAAAAATCCTTATATTGTTAAGGAAATGGGCCTTCCAGACTTTTTTGATTTCAAGTCTGTGTCAAAACACCTAAGAAACTTTGATCTAGATTTAGAGAAAAATAAAGTACACTGGACTGGCATTAGGACCTTTAAAATAGAATCCAGCAATCCAAATATAGTCGAAATAAGGTATGATTACAATGGCACTACTCACTACCTAGACCTGGCTCACAGAATACGAAGGGGAAATACTGTACCAAATGTGGAGGATGTTATTTTGAACAGGTTGCGGAATGACAGTGCAAAAATTGCACTTGACAAGTACAAAGATTTGCTGTGGCTATGCAAGTCAGGCATAATTCCTCAATGTCACCACATGTTTTATGCTCTATTGGCACATGAAATTCAGGAGTAGAAATCTTATTTTTTCAATCTTTATGCGAGAAGAATTTGATTTCCATTTGCCCTTTACCATTCACACCTTGTTTTCCCTTAGGTAGAAGGCTTTTGAAAATATTGTGAGAAAAGGAGAAAATGCTTCTAACAATCATTCTTTCCTTTTGCCACAATGTTTTCTACCCTTCCATAGACAGATCCCATTATTTGATAGGCCACATTTTGTCGTCTGCATTATGATTTCAGTTTTGACAAGACCAAAATTTTGTCATCTGAGAAAGTTATCCAAAATATTGGGAGAAAAAGATAAAATGCTTTTAACAAGCATTTTTCCTTTTGCCGCAATGTTTTCTACCCTTCCAAAAACAAATACCATTAGATCTATTTGATAGGCCATATTTTGTCGTCTGCATTATGATTTCAATTTTGACAAGACCAAAATTTTGTCATCTGAGAAAGTTATCCAAAATATTGGGAGAAAAGGATAAAATACTTGTAACAAGCATTTTTCCTTTTGCTGCAATGTTTTCTACCCTTCCAGAGACAAATACCATTAGATCTATTTGACAGGCCATATTTTGTCGTATGCATTATCATTTCAATTTAGACAAGGCCAAAATTTTGTCATCTGAGAAAGTCATCCCAACCCTCCATGCAATTTTGAAATATTTAGGCTTTCTAAGGAAATTGTACCTGTTATGTTCCAGAAGCAACCAAATAGAAGAGACTGGAAAGATATTTTGTACATTATGGAACTGAATTCCTGTTTCACCTCAGAGTTTTAAACATTTTATTTTCATGTAGTTGATGTGGAAATGCAGTCAGTGATTAAGTGGAAAAAAATGCTTAATGTATTCGGATTTAGATTTCCCAGGAAAACATTGACAGGTACATCACAGTACACTGAATGTTATGAGTTGAAGTAAATAAAATTCTCTGATGGCATAAAAATATTTTCTATGTATTTCCTGGTGTATTATGTTTTGATTGTTCACAAGTTTTTAAGTTACTGTTAACAACTGGTCACTGTTAGTATTTAATAAAAAGTTCTTTTAACATTTTACAATTGATTATTTGTGATAACTCTTTACAACACAAAATCCTAGACTTGTACAATTGAAAGCGTTTGCAAATGACAGTTTAAATGTGGCTCAAATGATAGAATTCATCTCTGAATGAGTAGAAAATATTGCGGGAAAAAGAGAAGCTGGTTACCAGCATTTTCTCCTAATCCCACAATGATTTCAAAAGGCATCTTCCTCAGGGTCATTAAAACTCAGGATTGTGTGGTAATTGGTTAAACTTAATTTGTTTACTTTCACAACAAAATGTACATTTTTTTTTACTATAAATGTTCTGAAATTGTACAAATGCTACAATGTTATGTGTAAGAGTAAACCCTTTCCCAAACGACAAAATGTTGGACTCCACCAAATTGATAGTGTCTACAGACGACAAATCAAATGTACCAAAAATGGTGTTTTCTGTCTTTGATGGGGTAGAAAACATTGTGGGAAAAGGAGAAAATGCTGGTTACCAGTATTTCCTCCTTTTCCCATAATGTTTTCAAAAGGCCCCTTCCCCAGAGTCATAAAAACCAGGGATTGTTTGGGAAAGGGTTAAGGATATTGAGTGAAAAGGGAAAAATGCTTGTAACAAGCAATTTGGCATTTCCTGTATTGTTTCAAAGTCATTGGTGGCTTCAAGAAAAGTCTGTATGAGGTATATGGCAAAACAGATCAGTTTGCAGTTTTTATAAGCATAATAAGGTAAAAAAAATAAAGTAAAAGTGTTGTATAATTGGACTTTGTTATATTTCCTTCATTGTCCCTCAATATTGCTTGTTCAGCTTGATGAATAGGTTCATGTAGGTACTATGTTATACTCATATTTCATGAAAAAGTCTATAGATTTGAGTGCAACACTATACTATGTCCATTTATACATAGTATTACACTAATTTTTCACCCAGAAGGCATACAAATTTGAGTGCAAGACTATACCCAACTCCAATTAGGTACAGTGTTGCACTAACTTCTGTCGGCTTGATCAAGGAATTTGAGTGCAATACTATATCTAATTCATTTTTACTGCAATAACAGGTTTACAGCAAATCATTTGTGAATATTCCTTTTGCCATATTCCAAACTTAAATCAGCATTGAAATAAATACCATAGGTTTTGGAAAACCCTTCAGAGGAAAAACAGACATATTTTTTCTGTCTCCGGAAAAATTTTCAGAAATTGACTTGGGCTAGTGTTGCGTTAAGCCATCGATATATAGACCATTGAGTTAAAAAGGGAGATAATTTGACTGAATTAAGGGTTAATCTTAAAGAAATACATACTTTCTAACACACAGATTTTTCTTAAAATTTCCACACTTACAGTAATTTTAATTCTAAACAATAAGGAAAAATAAAAATGGCACCTATCCGTGCTTATTTCAGGGCCTGCTCTGGCTTTTTTTTTTTTTTTTTTCCGCCACTATTTTTCGCCAATTTAAAAGAATATTCGCCATTTTTTTTATTTGAACCATTTTTTTCACCAATTTTCCTAATTTATTAGCCATTTCTTTTGCCACTTTTCTTAATTTATGAGCCATTTTTTTCTACTTTTTCCCTACTTTCCTTTTTACCACCATTTATCCCCTTTTTTCCTTTCAAGTATCAGACACAGAGAACAAGGTTTTTATGTTTCTTTCAATTTTTTTTATTTATACAAACATGAATGATGAAAATTACATAAAGTCTTTTATCATAATGGGGATTTAATCCTTTAGCACATGACACAATTTTAGACACATCCAAACCCAACGCATAACACAGACATCAATTCAAATGTTGCCAAAATAGTGGAAGTTGTTTGTGTTAGGGTAGAAAACATTGTTTGAAAAGGAGAAAATGCAGGTTACCAGCATTTTCTTCCTTTCTCACAATGTTTTCATAAGTTTCCTTTATTAAGGTCATTAATAGTGCAAATAGCCCCCATCCACCACAGCCATGTTTCTTGACGGATCAAAATTACGCGAATAATTTTTCAAAAGGGGCACCCAAGGAACATTTCTGTGAAATTATTTCAAAATCTGACAAGTGGTTTAAGAGAAGAAGAATTTCAAAGAATTTCTTTAAGTCCATACAGTGCAAAGAGGCCCCCCCCCCCACCACAGCCATGTTTTTCGACGGATCAAAATTTCGGGAACAAAATCTGACCAGTGGTTTCAGAGGAGAAGATTTTTAAAGAATTTCTTAGAAAATTCCATTTAATTGCCATGGCAACCAGGGCTTTTGATGGAATCAAATTCTGTGAACACTTTTTGAAGAGGACCTCCAACGGGACATTCCAGCTAAGTTTGGTCCAAACTGGCCAAGCGATTTAGGAGCAGAGCCCCCCCCCCCCATGTTTTTCGATGGATCAAAATTTCGCGAACAGTTTTTGAAAAGGGTCACCCAAGGAACATTTCTGTGAAATTATTTCAAAATCTGACCAGCGGTTTCAGAGGAGAAGATTTTTAAAGAATTTCTCAGAAAATTCCATTTGGTTGCCATGGCAACCAGAGTTTTTGATGGAATCAAATTCTGTGAACAATTTTAAAGAGGACCTCCCAAGGAACATTTCTGCCAAATTTGGTTGACATTAACTCAGTGGTTTAGGAGGAGATGATGTGTAAAGAATTGTTGACGACGCACAACGGACACAGGGTGATCCTAAAAACTACCCTTGAGCATGTTGCACTCAGGTGAGCTAAAAACTTCTTCACGGCTGTAATGAGGACCAACCACAATAAAAACATCACTAGGACTTCGTAAAATTTAAAAGAATTAAACTTTACAAGGTTTACAGAGACGTAATCTATGTAGTCAATAAACTAGCTGATAGGAAGGAAAAGGTGTAGAGTATTCTAAAAATAGAATGCTAAAAATGGAACACTGCACTGTAGAATTTGCTTTCAGGTGCGATGTGAGGAAGTCAAATGTTTGTTTTCAAGATTTTTTAATCCTTTGGTTTACCATCCAACATTGTAATTTATTAAAAAATATTTGTAAAGAATATCTCCAGCAGTAAGAACAGGTAATTCTGCTTTATTTTACAACTTTTCACATATTCAGAATCAGTACTGATCGTCTGATGTCCTTTAAACAAAAAAGCAGATGCTTTGCCTGTGGGAAAAAAGACAGAGTTTTGTGGGATAAAGGGGTGGATTTAGCAGTTAGTAACAGATAAGGATCATAACAAACTGCTGTCTTGTCTAAATTGACAAAGTTGATAAAGGATAACTGGTGTCACCCTTTGTCTTTGATTGCCAATATTTCATGAATATTGCCAGGTCAGGAATTTTTAAAGGCGAAATTTTTCGCCGTGCAAGCTTGACGAGGCAAACTTGAGACATTGAAGGTGACTTTTCTTCGCCCACGTCACCCTGTAGCTTGTTCCCTGCTTCACCCTTTCTCCACTTATCTTGTGTGCCAAGACAAAAATTGAAGAAATTGTCGATAAAAAAAAAACTTTCGCCACTTATTTTCGCCAGTTAAAAAAAAAATTCGCCACTTGTTCAGAATTGTCGCATTTGGCGAAAATGGTGATCGGCAGTGCGGGCCCTGTTATTTCGTCAGAAAACAAGGTTGAATGTCACTGTGGAAGTTATTTTTTCAAGGAAGAAAATAGGATAAAAGCTCGCTTCCATGACAATTGGTCGAAAGACAAACGGTTGAATCGACAAACCGTCGATGGTGACAAATTGTCAAATACATTTTTCGCCGCCGACATTTTGTCGAAAACAGGAAAAACGACAATTGGTCAAAATGTCAATTGTCAATTCGTCAAATTGTCGCACCAAAAACATAATTACCCTCGCTAAGCATTTATCAGCCAAGCTTGCATTAATTTACCATTCACTTTGAAAGGTTTGGGGATGGCTTGATTGAGATTGTCCATTGTTTGAATCGAACAAACTTACGGTAAACCGTGAATCGATGTCAACCTTTTCAGATCCCTTGGTAAGTTTCTGTAAACTCATATTCATTAGTTGTGTTTCCGTTATTTATTTCGGGTAGATTGAAAATGACTAATCTAGTTAGTCAAACAGTTAGCACTATGGAGGAACAACCAGTCCTTTTTCGGAGTTCCAGAGGTGCCCAAAAAAGAGTTTCAAGGGGTTTTCCTACACCAAAGATAAAAAGGATAAACCAAAGATGGACCGGACAGTGCTAGTGTTACAATTAAGCAATCACTGGCAAGATTGAAAGATACTGTGTGTTCGTCACAAGACTGCCCAACTAAATTGATTAACAAAGAACTTGCTGCTTCATTATTACCAGAGTTCTGAGGATATTGGCCCAAAGAGAGCAAGAACTCTGCAATGTCAGCGGAGAAATATGATTCCCCCAGTTCTTGATTCTCTTAGTGACCTCCCTATTCCCGAGATGTGCCAGAAAACGGCCAATGGCCAGCAATGGATATTCAGTAATTTTGAACTTGAAGGCAATGAGCGCATCATTATATTTTGCACCGAGATGCATTTAAGACATCTGTGCTGGAGTGATGTATGGTATGGGGACGGCACCCAGATAAGCTGGGCAGATACCAGTATTTCTTATTTGTGCTTATTATTCATGTTCACTCAATCACTGCTTTTTTTTTTTTTTACCATTTTCGACCAAATTTCGACGAATTTTCAACGTAAAGAAATTCAATGATTTGTCGGTCTCGACGAGTTGTCTATTCGACCATGTCACATTGAGTTTATGAAGCATAGAAAGTTTAAGTTTTAAATGGAGTTTAAGAGTAAGGGGTTATGCGTGTGTATGCGAAGGGTTAGGTAGAGTGATTGGGTACACTACATTAGGTTTAAAAGTTTAAATGTTGTATGAGCGTGAAGGGTATTGGGTGTGTGTTATTTTTGTGAAGTGTTAAATGGTCACCATGGTTAGTACTTGTTATGAATTGTGTTCACTGGTATGGCCAATCAAAAAGGATTATTCTTGTCTCATGGTGCACGTGGATTGTGTGTATCGTGGGATCAAGCTAGGTTTTTGGGTATAAAATGAAGGGAGAACAAGCCTCTTTGGACAGACATTTTTTTGAAGGGTGGTGTGCGGACTTGGCTGGTTTGATTGTTTGATTGTGTGGGCGGGAAGGATATTTTTCTGGGGTGAGTCTTTGTTTTATTGTATTTGTAAATGTTGTTGTACTGAATTATAATTGTGTTGGTACTATGGTTTAGTGTATAGTATTTATCAGTTTACAAGTAGAAACATTGTGAAAAAAGGTAACATTGTGATAAAAGGTATTTCGAATCATTGGTAAATACGTACAGTGAACTGAGAGATAATGTTGCCATAAGCAGTTTTCAGAAAACATTGTGAGGGAAGTTAAATTGAATTTATAATTATTATCATTTGATTGTTTTATGTGTATATATTTAATTCAGATGTATTCCTTTTGTGATAGGATCTTGGTATGTTTGTTATATTGTATTAATGGAACATTATTGGAAAAGGAGCCATGTAAAATGAACTGTGAACTTAATTTGACTTAATTGTTATCAGGTTGCTACATTGTTACTGTAGCCTGGCTATCACATGGTTGGAGTGTTTGATGTAGATGAAAATACGTACAAGGCAGAGATAGGGTTCTGTTTCGTTGGTGGTGTGGATGCTACGTGGAGGGAGTTTGGTAACGGTGGAGTAAAACAAAAGATCGGGGGTCGCAGAGGCCGGAATAGATGTACACTTGTGGGAGAGAGGTTGGGTCTACAGGTGAACGGCGCGACCATATGCTCTGGTAGATTGCTCTGGTAGATGGATATGAGTAGCCCCACCGGGGAATAACAACTGAATTATTTTGGGATCTATATTTATTATACAAAAAGAACTATACCTTTGGTACAGTATTTAGAAGTTACGTTGTAAATTGATTTATTTGGAACTATATTTAGTACAAAACAAAAGGAAATAGACATTGGTGTTATTGTGATAGGTGAAATATTTTATGTATGTATTTAGAATGATTAAATGTTAAAAAATTGGAAATCCTGACTCTTTGATTTATTCATTTAGGTTAGTGTCCAAACCAACCCTCGGCCGTCTTGTGACAGACCATTAGTCACAATCACGAAATGTCCTATGTGACCAGTTGTCTTTCGACAAATCGTCGTGCACCTTAAAAGCTCAGCAGACATAGTGGGAAAAGGAGAAATTGCTCAATAGGAGCGATTTCTCCTTTTTCAACAGTAATTTTCAAAGTGGAAACAGCTATACTTCCACAGCTTTAAATTTCCTACCTTTGTTTCATTGTTTGGTGTGTAATGCCGGGTCAGCAGCATTTTAGTTATTTCACAGTGACAGTTAAAAGATCCATTTTTTTCTCTTCACCAATACTACCGGGCCCCCGCCACTCGGGGCCTTAGAAATTGGTGGCTGCCTTCGCCTCTGTGGCATATGGGTGGTAAAAGTCCCCAGAAACAGAGGAGACCGATAACAATAAAACTAAAATTAATAAAACAGGTCCAAAATAATTTAATTCAAAGGAAATATTAGAAAAAAAAAATAACAATAACAAAATCAACCTAAATATGAAAATAAAAACACTAAAGTCAATACGATTAAATATTTCCATAAAAAATTAACAAACACAAAATTAAAACATAAAAGTGGCTGAAGAACAAGACAAATTAAGATCAAATGATTTCCAAAACAAATTTTTCATTCGAAAAGTGATTTTTTATTCTTTCATTTTTTGAAGACATATCTTTCCTATACACTTTCCTGTCTCATATACTAACATTTGTGTGTGTATCATCTGTGCCAGTGGGTAGCACACTGGACGAAGAGTATAATAACATCTGTGTATAACATCTCTTTTGTTCTTGTATTCGTCAACACCTTTTCCAATCTCTAGCACTATATGTTTGAAGAATTTGAAACATTTGGCATACTTGTATTTAGAACCTTACCTACAAGTAGAGATCTAGAGTTATCAATTCTATTCATTAAAGTTATCATGCTAACACTCTATATCTAAACCTTTCTTGATTGTAAATATTTCATTGAGCAAACTTTCTTCTGATAAAAGATTTCTGTCTTTGATTCAGAAGCCACTTGTTTGCCGTAGGTGGCATCTCGTATGCCGGAAAAGGGGATCCTGGTAGTTGAGAGTGCCCAGGGATCTCCAGCACTCAACACACTGCTTTGGCCCTGGCCTCGGATAGACGAGAGGGATGGGTTAGGCCCGACCCGTCTCAATCGGCTCGGTCGTGTCTAGCTTTTAGGATTACATACTTTTATCTATATTTCTTTCTTTGTATCTTATGATACCAACCGGGTTAGATTTTTTCTTTTTTCTTATCTTTTACATTGTTTTCCTTTATAAAGCGGCGGCTGATGGGCTAATTAATAGACCTATAGTTTCTTAAGGTTTGTTAAGTATAATAGCTATGTAGCTCTGGCGTCGGAAATAGGAAATCCATTTCCATTAGACGTCCCCTTGTAGGGCTCCGAGGAGGGTGGAGCGCATAGCTATTGAAATTACAGTATCAAAATCATGGCTTCCCAAAACAAAAGACCCCGACCGAATAACGAAAACGAAACGTCTTACTTAAACAACACAAAGTTCTTGGTTATTAAAAGTGAGGAGGCAAAGCCCATCACATCTCTGTCTCCCTTCATAATAGAAAAACAGATAGAAAGTTTGATAGGCACTCCAAAATCAGTTAAAAAATTAAAAAACGAAATACTACTCGTTGAAACATCAAGAGCAAGTCAGGCTGAATCTCTATTAAAAGTTAAAAAGTTTTACAACTTGAAAGTCTCAGTCTCAGAACACAACTCGCTTAACAAATCCAGAGGAATTGTGAAAGACAGGGTACTGAAAGGAGAAACAGAGGAAAAAATTGTTGAATATCTTGCACCGCAAGGAGTTGTTGCGTGCAAGAGATTCAAAATAAAAAAAGATAATGTTCAACTTGAAACCAATACACTACTCCTCACTTTTAACACCACCACTTTGCCTCAGAGTATTAGAATCTTTTATCGTACAGTACCAGTGGAACAGTTCATCCCAAATCCTTTGCGCTGTTTTAATTGTCAAAAATTTGGACACCACGAAGACAACTGCAAGCTCACAGATGCAGTAATCTGTGATAGATGTGGTGAATCCAAACACACATCTAGCATCTGCCAAAGACCTTTCAAATGTGTAAATTGTGGTAAAGATCACAGTGCAAGATCAACCAACTGTGAAGTCTGGAAAAGAGAAAAAGAAATTATGAGAATTAAAACAATAAGAAAGATTTCGTACTTTGAGGCAAAAAAACAATATGAGACAGCTTTTGAACTTAGGTACTCTAAGATAGTTCAATCAGCAACAGCAAAACCTCAGACGAGAACTTGTGGAACACAGTATGATCCCGTGGATTTTGAGCAAGGCGCTAAACCTTCCTCGAAATCTACGTCGCCATCTGTCCAACCACCTCGAACATCTGAAACAGGTTCAAAATCTAACCAAACAAAAGACTCTAGTAGATCAAGATCAGCTTCTAGAGCTAATTCATGCCCTACATCACCAAATAAAAGCCAGAAAAATAAACCAGATAAAAAAGAAAAAGATAAACAACAATCAAATAGACAGAAGAAAGGGTCACAGGATCCTATTAAGCTGGCAAATAAATTTGAAAGTTTAGAAGATAGGGAATTGGAAATTGACTCCTATTGACTCCTCAGTCAAATAACTTTTAAGTAAATTCAAACTCCCAATATACAAGTATAATGGGTCAAAACTCAATTTTACAATGGAATTGTAGAGGTCTAAAAGCCAACTTTAATGAACTACTAATTCTTTTATCTTTATTAAATCCACAAATTTGTTGTCTTCAAGAAACTTTTATAACCCCCAATGATGACTTGGAAGTTCGCAATTATTCTTCCTATCACTACATACATAATGATTGCCAAAGAGCATCTGGTGGTTCTTCTATCATAATACATTCTACGGTACCTCATCGTAAGATAGACTTAAACACAAATCTACAAGCAATAGCAATAAAAGCATCTTTAAATAAGACTATAACAATATGCTCTATCTATATCCCACCAAATAAGAGAATAGATCAAAATGATTTAGAAAATCTTTTACTACAACTACCTCAACCTTACATCATATGTGGTGATTTTAATGGACATAGCGAATTATGGGGTTGTTCAGATACCAATGATAGAGGTAAAATAATTGAAGATTTCATTGCAGAGAATAATTTTTGTCTATTAAATTCCAATCAACATACATACCTGCATCCTGGATCAGGTTCTTTCACAGCAATAGATCTTTCACTCTGCCATCCTTCCTTGTACCTTGATTATGAATGGAAAGTATGTGAAGATTCTCACGGAAGTGATCATTTTCCTATCATTATACAAGAAACGGAGAAAACAGAAGATGAGAAAATTCCAAAATGGAATTTTAAAAAAGCTAACTGGGAAAAATTCAATATTCTTTGCCATGAAAAATTACTGATTGACAATTTTGGAAATTCAGAAGATCCAATGCTTTCTTTTACTGAAACTTTAATTGACATATCAAATCAGTGCCTCCCAAAGATTTCAACAAATACTTTTAAGAAGAAAAAGCCATGGTTTAATGATGATTGTAAAGAAGCTATAAAAAAAACGTAAAGACAGTTTAAAACGTTTCAAGCAATATCCAACAAAATCAAACTTAAATGTTTGCAAAATTATGAGAGATAAGGCTCGACGCACTATTAAACAAGCAAAACGATCACCTTGGAAAGATTTCATTTCTAAACTTAATGCTAGAACTCACATGACAACCATTTGGAATATGTTAAGGAAAATAAATGGAAAGAATCAAACCATGAAACACTCGCATATCAAGGTAGATGACAAAAACTATGAAAGTAAAGAAGAAATCGCTAATATCCTGGGTAAAACTTTCAAAACAAACTCCTCGTCTGCAAATTATAAACCACACTTTAGAAAACATAAGCAAGAAGCAGAAATGGAAGAACTTAATTTTGAAACGGATACAAGTGATAACTACAACTTACCTTTCACACTATCGGAACTTGAAAATTCTCTAAAAAATGCTCATGATTCTGCTGCAGGTGCAGATGAAATACACTATCAACTTTTAAAACATTTACCTCGTATTTCATTACAAACTCTGTTAAACATTTTTAACATTATATGGGAACAAGGCACCTTCCCGAAAAGTTGGTCCAAAGCTACAATCATTCCAATTCCTAAGCCAAATAAAGATCATACAAATCCAACAAATTATAGATCCAGAGCTTTAACTAGTTGTATATGTAAGACCATGGAGAGAATGATAAACAATAGACTTAATTTTTAACTGGAATCCAATAATATTATATCGGAACATCAATCGGGGTTCCGAAAAAACAGAAGCACGACAGATCAATTAGTACGATTAGAATCTTTTATCAGAAATGCTTTTGTAAAGAAACAACATGTAGTTGCCATATTTTTTGATCTAGAAAAAGCTTATGACACCACATGGAAACATGGCATTTTAAAAGATATTCATAAAATTGGATTAAGGGGAAATCTACCTAAGTTTATTTCAAACTTTTTATCAAATAGATGTTTCAAAGTTAAGGTAGGCACATCTTTTTCTGATGACTATGAACAAGAACAGGGAGTTCCTCAAGGAAGTATCCTCTCACCTACTCTGTTCAATATCAAGATTAACAATATTGTAAAATGTTTAGATGACGATGTGAACTGTTCCTTATATGTGGATGATTTTTTAATATGTTACAGGTCCAAAGATATGAAAACAATTGAAACTAAGCTTCAAAATAATTTAGACAAAATTGAGAAATGGACTATAGAAAATGGTTTTAAATTTTCCAAGACAAAGACAAACTGTGTACACTTCTGCCAAGAGCGCAGGTTGCACTTGGATCCATCATTGAAAATATATAATAGTCCAATTCCAATAGTAGATCAAGCAAAATTTTTAGGAGTTATCTTTGACAAAAAACTTTCTTTCATTCCACATATTAATGCTTTGAAACTGAAATGTCAAAAAGCTTTGAATGTTTTAAAAGTACTTTCCCACTCTGACTGGGGAGGAGATAAAAAAACTCTTTCAAATCTATACAGATCTCTAATACGGTCAAAACTGGATTATGGATGTATTATATATGGCTCTGCAAGGAAAAGCTACCTAAAAAAGTTGGACACTATTCATCATCAGGGTCTTCGGTTAGCTTTGGGAGCTTTCCGTACGTCACCTGTCACAAGTTTGTATTCAGAGGCCCAGGAGCCATCCTTATATGATAGAAGGAAAAAACTATCCTTACAGTACGTAACTAAACTGGCTTCAAATACAAAGAATCCGGTTTACAATGACATTTTTAATTCACCAAACAAAATACTTTTTCAAAATAAACCTAATCTTATCAAACCACTTGGTCTAAGAGTTGAACCTTTTCTTAATGAGTCAAACATAAATGTAAAGAATATTAAACCCTTTAAACTTCCTGTGAAAGAGCCGTGGACCATAGATCCACCAAATATTATTTTTGATCTCAACGTAAATAAGAAATCAGTTACAAATCCATTATTTTATCAAAATAAATTTTTAGAAATCAATCACAGTATAAAGATTACATTTCAATTTATACTGATGGTTCGAAACAAGATAATAAAGTTGGTTGCGCTTCAGTACACAAACAAGAAACTGCCAAAATAAGACTACCAGATCATAGCTCTATTTTTTCAGCAGAAGCTGTAGCTTTAAACATTGCTCTCTGTTCAATACAAAACAATAATAACAAGAAATTCATAATCTTTTCTGATTCAATGTCAGTTTTACAATCTTTAAAACATCCTGATAACCCAAATCCATTGATTCAACAATTTTTCAGAAAATATGTTTATTTATGTAGATCAAAGACAATAATATTCTGCTGGATACCCAGCCACATTAATATAAAAGGTAATGAAATAGCTGATCAAGAAGCAAAGGATGCCGTAAATATGAACATAGCCAACATCAAAGTTCCTTATACTGACAAAAAACAACAAATAAATGAATTTATCAAGTCTGAATGTCAAATTAAATGGCAACAATGTTTTAACAACAAGCTTTTAGCGATCAAGCCAAATTTTAATGATAAGTATGAATTTTATTGTAACCGAAAAAGTCAAGTAATTTTAACAAGATGTCGTGTGGGACACTCAAGGTTTTCACATGTGCATCTTTTAAATAATGAGAGAGCACCACAATGTATAAACTGTAATGAACCTTTAACTATAAAACATATTTTATTAAACTGTAAAAATTTCGACCGTATACGGTCAAAACATTTTAGTGTTGATAGCTTACAAAATTTATTTTTACATGTACAACAGAATAACATTTTAGAATACCTAAAAGAGATAGATTTTTATAATAAAATATAGACTTTCAAATTGACACTTTATTGTTCCATTTCTAATTATTACCGTCATGCGCGCTAAATGACCACAGCTGTCGATGCGCCTTAAAACACCAAATAATAATAATAATAATAATCACCAATACTACCGAAGAAAGTGCTACTTGTTTCAGTGCATCCATAGTATTACCATTATGTGCAAAAAATACGTAGGTGCACTTTTGACTGAATATCCACAACAAAAAAACATGCACAGTAGGATGCGCGCAAACATTTGTCATATATGTCATTAAAAGGTGAAATGTATTGTAATCCGTGCTTGAAGATGAAGAGACCCATTTATCTTGACCTCCAAAATTAGAGAAATGACCCTCAAC
The DNA here is from genome assembly GCA_946811185.2 of Hippopus hippopus. Classification (NCBI taxonomy): domain Eukaryota; kingdom Metazoa; phylum Mollusca; class Bivalvia; order Cardiida; family Cardiidae; genus Hippopus; species Hippopus hippopus. Next base: position 46,561,818 of record OX328104.1, on the reverse strand, counting down.
TAAAGAGACATGGGGTCACAATGACCCCAATTTTTAATGCAGAGGGAAATCCCTGAAGAGTTAATATGATCCCACTGTAATCAATTGGTGTTGTTGATTTCAAGACATCCTGACAATCCTTTGTATAATTTGGGTGACAAATTTAAAAATACTTCAAGAGGCTTGTGTTGTTGATCCCATGATAAACAGACAAACCTTTGCATAACTCTGGTGTGAAATCTTAAAATATGTCAAGAAGCTACATAGCCCATTAGGGAAATGCCATTGAAACATATGTTGTTCTTACTTTTGCCTTTGTTGTTTAGTGGTTTACAAGCTATTGCCTATTTCATTTAACCTGATCCTGACCTTTACGCTGAATATATAATTAGGCATATAAATAGAAATCAGACTTTTTTTCGGGGAGTTTTATATATACATGGTAAGGTACTTATATACACTGGTAAGCAAAGACTACAAAGCGAGACTCAAGGCGCTGTTGCAGTCACAGTAGATCAAGATCAGACTGCACAAAACGTGCAGTCTGATCTTGAATCTACACTGTCCAAGGTATTTCCCCAAAAAATAACTTTGAAATTGCAATATTTGCTTTTTCTACTATTGACCAGAAAGTTTCAATTTACTTATCTAGTAGGCTAAGGGTTAATTCGCCCATACCTTTAGAAATATTTCCGTGACCATTCAGGATGTATGCCGAGAGTTAAATACAATATTAATTTATGTAAATGATTTTGACCTGGGTCAGGTTAAATGAAGTAGATATTATCACCTCACTCAAATAAGTGATAAAACATTCTTAAAATTTGGTGCTATTAACCCTTAGGGCGCTAAGCGTGACTCACTGACCTTTTGCGGACAGTGTAGATCAAGATCAGACTGCTCAGAACGTGCAGTCTAATCTTTGATCTACACTGTCTGATAAGGAGATTTTTTCTCCAAAGACTGAGCTAAAAATAGCAATATTCGGGTTTTTATTATCGATATGAAAGTTTCATTTATTATAGCAGACGACAAATCAAATGTAACTCAAAGCTTATAGCTGTCTTTCAAGGTGTAGAAAACACTGTGGGAAAGGCAGAAAATGGTGGTAAGTAGTATTTTCTCCTTTTTCCACAATAATTTCAAAAGTCTTTTTCCTCAGTGTCGATAATTATTGAATGATTAAATGTATGGTGTTTAACATCATTTTCAACATTATTTCAGTTATATTGCGGCAGCCAGTGCACCTATCCATGCTTTCTTGGAGTCTCTTTTACCAGTACTCTGCACAACTTTCTCTCCAAGCCACTGGCTGCTTTCCACCATAATAATCGTCAAAACAATGGTCAGCGGTGGGAGAGGAATGAATTCTGTTGCTATGACTATCAACAATCCTTCGAAAGACATTGGCTGAGCCAGGGATCGAACCTACAACCCCCTGTTCTCAAGTCCTGCACGATACCAACTGAGCTACCAGGGCTAAGCTCTGTGACAATAAATTCAGGATTGTGTTGTAAAAAGCAGTAAAAAGAGTCTCGCTACTGTTTACTTACATACTTTGCATTGAACTCTTTACCAAACAATAAAATTATAGACTGAAATAAATATTGCTCAAAAGATGAGATTAGTCTTTGCTAGGATAGAAAAACATAGTGGGAAAAGGAAAAAATGCTGATTACCAGCATTGTCACGTTTTCTACAATGTTTTCAAAAGGCTTGTTTTGAAGGATCGTTAAAAGTTGGGATTGTTTAGAAAAATGTTAAGATCCTACACCAATACAGCATATGCTCGACTATGAGATGCTTTCGCTTATAAGATGCTCCCCCAGCTTTGTGATTTCAAATCAGTGATTTCATCGATGACCTCCTACAAGACGCATGCAGACTTCATACTGACAATAAGAATGCTACAATTTTGATTATTCAACTGGAAATATGCCACGCAGATATTATGATCTATTGTCCAGTATCGGAGTGGCATCATTCCAAAAATGAATCTCCTGTATCTTAGCCGATCATACCTTGATTCAAATCTAATTTCTATTTAAAATGGAAAAAGCAACATGAAAAAGTGTAATACATGGCCCAAATCACTAACATTTTTTGTTAAAATGATCCTATCTGGGATATTAGGCCTTCAGTGGTTTGCTCATATATTGTTAGTTATCACTGGGTAACGAGTTTTCCTTGCAGACAAGAAGAGTTAAAGGACTAAAGTACTCTTGTAACTATCTTGTAAATGCCCAGTACAATCTAACTCTTTACAAAATGACAAAATTTTTTACTTGTCCAAATTGAAAGGATTTGAAGATAAAAAAAGTACCGGACTCAAAATCTGAAATTCGTTTTGCCAGTATTTTCACCATTTTTCACAATGTTTTTTTAAAAAAAAAAAAAAATTTTCAGGTTGTTAATACTACAAATTATTTGGTAAACTATCTATATGGCGCGGATAATTTCTGGCCATAAAATCATGAGCCATCACAATAGAGAATAAATGCTTGCTAATTTACACCTAAATTATAAACTAGTAATCGGCAATCCTATTCATAAGTTAAAGCTGTGTTAATGTCTGGTTGTTATCTGCACTAATTTATCGATCATTGGCTTGGACAGTTCAAACTGTAAAAGTTTGATATCTAGCAGGTAAATCTTCTAAAAAACAGGTGTTTACTGTGGTGGACGGACGTTTTCGCCAGGACATTTTGGCCAGGACGTTTTGGCCACGGATGTTTTGGCAAGCTAAATGTGCAAAGTAGGACGTTTTGGCAAAATGCTTTTTAACACAGAAAATGCAATAAATGAACTTTATATGCTTTTAAGTATACATTCTTTGGAGCAGAAAAGCATATTCAGTTCATTTCATGCATTTTTTTGCTTTAAAATACATGTAACATTTGGCCAAAACATACTTTGACTTTGATATGCAATCTTCCATAACAAACTGCTTCGATGTTTTTAAGCTTGGTTGCAACTTACTGTTGCAAATAGAAAATTTAAGTTATTGTTCAATCATTACTAATTGACAGAGTTGATAATTGGCAATTTAAGCAATCATTTAATACAGATTCGTCCATGTAGTTGAGTATAAAAGCAAAGTAACACTTGAAAGTAAGTAATTCTATTTAGTAACACCGATCTATGAAATAAAGAAGTTAACTATTTGTAACTTCAATCATAAATGTAAAAAAAAAAAAAAATTAACCTAATACTCCATATATGTCAAATATATTATTTTCTCAATCTCCTACAATGTTTTTAAATCATGTTTAATGAGGCAAAATTTCACAAAATGAACATTTGGCCAAAACGTCCTACTTTGTGCTTTTACCTGGCCAAAACGTCCGTGGCCAAAACATCCATGGCCAAAACGTCCTGGCCAAAACGTCCTGGCGAAAACGTCCTGGCCAAAACGACCGTGGCCAAAACGTCCTGGCCAAAACGTCCGTGGCCAAAACGTCCTACATTCGTTTACTGTGTTGTAAAACACGGACTGCAATCACAACCCTTTACTTCCATACGTCGATGATCAACTGATTAACGCTACAAAATTTCTATTTAGATCTGAATTGCACTTCAGTTAGGTTACTTGTCTCATTACATAATTGAAAGACATCACAATTACAACAAGAGCTTCGCAGAGCGGCACATATGGGCTCGAAGGGGCTTGTCAGTGAAATGGGTTAAAATCTAGAACGCCTAAAGAGCTCCAACTTTTAAGACTTACATGCACAACTACACATCATAGAGGTAAGTTTGAACTCATTCCAGTGGAAACTGTAGGAGTTGCGCACACAAGATATTGCTAATGGAGGACGGACGGACGGACGTAAGGAAGGACGGACGGACGACTGGGGCCACAGCATAATGCGACCCTTCATGTGTATAGAAATTACAAATTTTAGCATTTGATTTTGTAAAAAGTATTGAATTGAGTCATCCTTGAATTTTTGAGTTGTGGAAAGGGTCAATCAATACACCATACTTTATTTTGATATGTACCACAGTCAACTCATGCCTCTATTAGACATTTATGAATTGACATGGATATGGAGATTGAGAACGGAAAGCAGGTTTCAATAAGCGGTTTTCTCAAAGTAACTATGTCATTATGCATACAGGCCAAAGAAAAAGACATCATGGTTTAACACACTTTTTATTTAACGCTTCTAATACAACTCAATGAACAAACTTTAACTAATAATCACCATTTTCTGAACCATTTTCTAGAACTGCTAGTTATGCCTAGCTCCCTCATTATTTTTGGCCTCCTCCTTTTCCACACAAAATTGCAGAAGTATTGTTCATACGAAACATAGTGCTTCTATTGTTCATGTGGTTGGCATCATTTCCCACTTACATTTTCTTACATTTTCTTATATGTGTGGTTTAATGTAGGTATCTCAACAGTAAAAGATGTGATAAATGCATTGGTGCCTGGTCTTTACGAAATGTTCCAACGTTATTTACGCTGGCCTACGATTGCAAAATTGTTGACCCTAAGGGGAAACTAGAATTAAATTGGAATGGCTGTAGGTGCAAAATATGGAAAGAGTCAAAAAAATATGTAGACCTGCTGAAAATCAATCAAGAACAATTTTACTGCAGATATCGATGTTATCACTGTATTCATAGCCAGGTTGTCATAGACAATACTCATATGGTTTGACATCCAAAGACTGGATTTTTGGGTCATCAAAATGATACCCAACAGTTCATACTGATGCAGCACATTGGACAACAGTTGCCATTTCCTGCCATTTCCTGTTGACTGCATATTGCTGGCAGATAAAACACGATATATACAAATAGATTTCCAGTCATGACTTTTCTGTAATGCACAGTTGCGTCGGAGAGCAGGAGATGAACGTCGACATGTGTGTCACTTGAACAGATATATTTCACGTTACAGGATTAAGGTTAAACACATTAACTCAGAACGTAAAAGTTATCAATGCATTAGTTCACTCTGGCTGCATCCGAATCATTCCTTTCACAAACTTTTCGAACTATTGCAAAAATATGCTACTCAAAATTTGCTAGGGATCACCATGTTTTTTCCCAAACTTTAAAAAACTATTTTGACATAAGACTCATTCAATTAAATGTAAAGTATACATCAGATATTTTAATTTGCTACAAAGACACACCAATGAAATCAGCTACCTGTTGCACAGCAAGCTTTCGATGCAGAACTGGGTTGGTGTAAAACATATTGAAATATCTAAATGATACCTATCAAATTTTGAGTAGTATAGTATATCGTCGTAAATGAGTTATACTCATTCTATGAAAACAAGAGCACCGCATGCCGGTGCCAACGCTCGGCTGCATTTGCTTGATTTTTGGTGAAAATTCTAAGTCGAAAAAGGGGTACAACTATGTCAAAATACTTTCATGGTTACCTGCCCTTGTTGTATGGGTTCCCCTTTTGGTAGTGAAAACCTTGTCCAAGTTTCAGATAAATATCTTCCGTGATGACAGAGATATTATAAAATGTCAAAGTATTTGCCCGATGACGACGCAGAGGATGACGCAGACGACGCCAGGGCTACAACACCTCGACGTTTTCTTAAAAAACAGCCGAGCTAAAAAAGATCAATGTAAAAGATGTCAATAAAAAATTACAATACGGACTTCATGATAATTTTGATATATGTGACCCGTCACGCATAAAGGGCCCATCGTTGAACTCTGTAAATCAAACAAACAAATGAAGAAGAGATCGAAGCCAGTGCAGGTCGATCCAAGTAGATATTTTTACAAGTATTAAGTAAGGTAGAATGATCTTTTAACATATACAAAAATATTCCAAAATATCAAGTATCATATCTTATGCGCTTTTCAAAATATTCCAAAAGCTAAAAGTTTTGACCCTGGTCAGACTGTGCAGTCCGCTTCATCTGACTAGGGTCGATATTTTTCGCAGTTCCCAGATGGTCCCTGTGTGACGGGTCACAAATTTATGAAAGTGTTGAGACAATCCCCATGTTTTCCATCTCCGTCCGCTCATAAATGTCTATTATAAACTTACTGAAACAACAAGAGAAATAACCGCTAAGTCTGTCATGGATTTAATGCTAGACTAACAAGTAAAACACGAAAACTGTGTGCTCTAAACTATTAATACTTCACACAAAGGGTGATTAATTACAATTATTACTGAGTCACTTAATGGCTTTACATAAGCCTGACTCGTTCAGGTGGTTATATCTCTTTGTGTTGATCACCAGGTAAGTTAGTTCTCCAGATGGGATTTCAAAAAGTCCTTTAATTATGCACTTATAAGATGCTCCCCCTACTTCAAGCTCAAAATTCTAGGGAAAAAACATGTGTCTTAATTACTGTACTTACAGAACACTACTAGGTTAAACTCCATCTGCTTTTGTACACAAGAAGATCTAGATCTACACTGTCTGACAAGGTGAAATTTTTCTGGCTACAATCACTCTGTATCTTAAATCACGATACTTTACCAAGTTATATCCATATTAACTCTTTACCAAACAATCCTGGGTTTTCACGACCATACAAAGAAAGCCTTTTGAAAATATTGTGAGAAAAGGAGAAAATGCTGGTTACCAGCATTTTCTCCTTTTCTCACAATGTTTTCTGCATTTCCAAAAAACAGACATCATTAGATAAGTAACATTTAATACGTCATCTGCAAATTCTTTCAATCAGGACCAGTCTACATTTTTGTCGTCTGGTAAAGAGTTTATGTATACAGACTGTTTAGGTTAGTTTCTTTAGATTCCTGGGCTGAAGATACAATAGAAGGCATGCAGAAATATTTGGCTATCATACTAAAGCCTGGCTGACCATCAAAATGCAATACAATTAGGCAGTGCTCTTGATTTGGCCAAACAGCTCTTTTAAGACTCAATGTAGATACCTTTTTTTTAACTCTTTACCACACAACAAGAATGTAGACTTGTCCTAACTGAAGGTATTTGCAGAAAATAAAGTAAATGTGGCTAAAATGATAAAATTTGTCTTTGAAAAGGTAGAAAACATTGTGGGGACCAGCATTTTTTTCCCTTTACCACAATGTTTCTAAATGCTTTCTTTATCAGGGTCCTTAAAATATGACTTTGTATGATAAAGGTTAAAGGTGCCTTTTAGAATTTTTTGCTGCAAATTTAAATTTGTTGTTAACCCTTTTGGCGCCATCGGGGAAAACAGTGGCTTTTGCAGACAGCATAGATCTAGATCAGACGGCACAGAACGTGCGTTCTGATCTTTGATCTATTCCGTCCGCTTGTGTAGTCAAGCCTATACAGGCAAAATCTTTGTAAGTTTCGATGGATTATATTTAAAGCCGTCAAAAGAGGTAGAGTTTATTTATTTGGCGCTGAGAGAGTTAATCACTGATAAATACTACAAAATATACTTTTACATTCAAATATAAAGACACTGGTGGTTACAATCAAAGGCCTCAAAGTCATTGAAAAGCAGATTTGTGAAACAGTATTAAAGAGAGGATATTTGTTTTTTCAGTGAAAGATAGAAATTTATTTCATCAAGTAAACACTTGTGAAAATATTACCGATGATGTTTACTCGATGAAATAAATTTTGATCTTTCACAGAAAAAAACAAATATTCTATTTATTTCATGCTTCTGACCCCTTTTTTTCAGGGACTTACACCAAAATCGAGTACATTTGTTTTCACTAATTCCCCTGGCGCACCCTCTCAACGTAACAACGTATTACAATATTACGTAAAGCGAGATAAATGTAGGGTAAATTCTATCGTATTTCCATCTGGTTGAATGGCACGCGCTGTTTACCTAGGTAACTAATGCACAAGAGCTACTGTTTCCACATTCAATTGAAGAGTCAGAAAATAAAATCAGTATTTTTTACTAGTCTTAACCATGAAATCTCAAAATATTTCACCGTTATTTCTCGATACACTACAGAAAAGCTTGAAATAAGCTTTGATAATTTGTAATGATAAATGCAATTTCAGTTACATGTAATGCATGAACATATTATGTACTTAGTTTGTGGAGTTAGCAAGGGCAAGGAAAGTCTAAGTAATCCTGCCCAGCAGGGTGGGCACACCGTAACTATTATTCTATCACTTATTAAGAAGTAGCATTTTGATCCATCAATCTGGGGTGCTTTTCTGCTGGTATAGGATTTAGGACTGGATGTACACATGTAGGACTGTACATACAGGAAGGGCAAAAAAGAAAGCTAGGGGTGTACTAGTTTAAAATGAGAGTAGAATGAGTTGAGCGAAAGCCAATACAACAGTATTTGGTTCAGATCAAACAAATTACATGGTACAAACGAAGTGAGCACAAATGCGTCGTTCTGCATGATGTATTTGGTTCTGGCCAGTTCCATCATAGTAAGCAGATTTGCTATACAAATCTGCTAAAAAGGTGCAAATCTAACATTCAAATGGTGGATTGGATGCACTTCAACCAGCAAATATTTTCTCTTTATGAAATCAACTACGACGTCATTGTACTTCTTTGAAGATAATCCCACGTAATACACATGTTAATTGGTTACATCATATTCCCACAAAACCCTGCAAAATTCTGTGGCGAAAACTAAAAATGCTTCAAAGGCTTCAAGTCCATTAAGGAAATACCTCTTACAAAACAATTTTTTTTTCATATATTTATCATTCTTCATTGCTGATGGTTAGTCAGCATTCACATGTCTTAATTCAACAATGAATAATTTTTTGAAGGTCAGGTGAGAAACCGTCAGCATTCACATGTCTTAATTCAGCAGTGAATAATTTTTTGAAGGTCAGGTGAGATTATAAAAGTCTGTATTGACCCCTTTAACTTTTTCTGTAACTTAAAATGTGAAGAGTGTATGTTATCCCCTGATGTATGCTCCATGTTGACTTTTTATGCTCCCAGAAGGAGGAGCATATTGTCGCCGCTTCGTCTGTCCATCCGTCAGTCTGTCTGTCCTTCCATTCATCTGTCTGTCTGTCTGTCCGTCCGTGTTTACATTTGGCATCCAATGTGGTAGAACTCGTGTACAGACATCCCTAATGTCGTACTTTGGAATTATGTGGTATATCACCTGAATGACTTGTGTCATATGTGTTCTGGATACCCTCATGTGGTAGCTGGAATGTCTAGGGCACAATCTCTGGACGATTTCATGTTTGTCCTACATAAGTACGGATTCAGGGGAAATAACTCCATCGGTCTTGTTTGAATCAGAAATTTTGCTGGTACCCTGTCTGGCTTTACATCAACCATAAATTGGCGATATCGATATGGTACCAATCATTGCAAATTGTAAAATCCAGTATCGGTAATATGACAGGAGGGTTTGGCCTAAGACAAAATTCGCTCCATTTCATCAAGACAGCTCCATTTAGTGTTTTATGCCAATCTTCTCGTAATATTTAAGTTTACCTATCTTGTGGCGTCATTTTATTCTTGATTGAATATCATAAGGATTTTAGAGGAGATCTGTTAGCACCGTGCTTTTACGATTTTTCTATCAGTGCACCGGATTTTAACATGCTCGCCAGCGTTACGAAACCACGTGGCTGGATGTTTGATTTTTGTGGCCATTTTTTCGCCATTTTCAAAGACAGGAAGGACGTCGTTAAAAGATAAGATCATTAACAATGTATTTTAGCCCCGTACCTTGATGGAAAACCACTTAAATTACGCCACAAAGTCACTGTTCGAATTGCTTGAATGATAAGACCTAATTATAGAACACAAACTTTTACTCGAGGAAACAAATGACAACTTGAAAGATTAAAATTTTCGATGCGCCGTAAAACCCCTTTCATTCATTCTTTTCATCGGCATCTGGCTGAAAGAGGCTGTTATTATATTATGTTGCTGAATTTTCGCGGGGAATTTAGGTCACAGCGAGAATTTGATTGAACATACTGTACGGGTGCTCGGACATTTTATGTGTATTTATGGAGATTTATTTTGAGTCCAGGTGTCAATTTCGGCTCGTATTGGCATTTATTTTATCAGCAAATTTAAACTGCACTCTCATTACTGATATAAAGGATGGCACAAGTTATTTTGGAGTACATGTAACATCGAAAAATGATGCAGAAACTTTATATTTATTCTGTATCAGATTACAGTTGGATTTTTGGTCCAAAATTGTTTGTGTTGATGAGCATCTAGCATTTTTTAAAACTATGGAAGACTTTTTGATTTAAGTGTTGGTGATTCTTATTGTGAACACATCAGTTGGTGTTTTGGCAGTAGTTTTAATGGCAGTTTATTTAAGACAGTGGACATCTTTTTTCAGAAGGTGGAATCAGGATTTACAGTGAGGTTAGAGAAATAAGAACTTGGCCCATTTTCACACAATCATGAGTTTTATCGCCAATGACAAAGATAGCTTTGGAAACATTGTTGGAAAAGAAGAAAATGCTGGTAACAGGCATTTCTCCTTTTTTCCATAATGGTTTTCTTCCTATTTAGACTCACTTTATAGATTTTTAGATGGTCTGTTTTCAAAGAAAACATTGAGGTACTGCCATAGCCCTGTTGCTGTTATTGTTGTCATTGTCATCAATTTCAATTGTTTTGCAAATACACCTAACAATTTGATAACATAGTAACAAGTTTTGTGCGAGCTTATACCAGATTCAATATGGTGATCACAGAGGTCAATCCTTTGTAAAGTGGTCATAGATGTTGGAAGAGTGTATGTGGAGTCTGTCCCAGATTGAAAGAACTTGCAGGCAACAAATCAAATCTAAGCATAATTGAAGGCTTTTTCTAAACTAATAACTTAGAAAATATTGTGGGAATAAATACATTGCTTGTTACTAGCAATTCTCCAAGAATGCTTTTAAAATATTTCTACTTCATATGGGACAAATGGGTTACTTTTAAGTAGAGGGTTAAAAGAACCTGCAGATGACAAATGAAATTCTAAACTAAAACAAATGGAGGCTTGAAAATCTAAGTTTAGAAAACAGAATGGGAAAAGGAGAAAATGCTCTGTACGAGTAGTTTCTCTATTTCCTGTAGTGTCTTATATTATACCAGTAAGTTTTTTTCAATTTTGAGCTCGGCTGTTTTCAAAGAAAACATGAAGGTATTGTCATAACCCTTTGTCCTGTGCGTCGGTGTTGTTGGCGTGCCAAAATTTTGACATTTTTAGCTCGACTATTCAAAGAATAAGGGGGCTATTCTAGTCACCAGATCGTTTGCATCCGATTTAGTTTTTACGTGCAACACCATCATATCTCTGTAAATACTCTGGACAGCTATTGCTTTCAAACTTGGCTCATGCTTTTGGGACAATAATACCTACCCCTAAGTTTCGTTACTCTGACTTATAATTTAGGCCAACATAGAAATAAAGCATGTTTTCTTAAATGACATCTCTTCTTAAACCCTTGGGTAAATTTGAACCAAATTTGGCAGAAATGTTCCTTGGGTGGTCTATTTCAAAAATTGCTTAAAGAATTGAAATCTGTTAATAACTCTGGTTACCATGGCAACGGAATGGAAAAACTGAAAAAAAATTAAAATATTATCTCCTCCTGACCCAGCAAGGCCTAGAGTCTTGATATTTGGCATGAAGTAATAGCTAGTGGACCTTTAGGAAAATTTCTAAAAATCATGATCCTATGGTCCCCAGAGGCAGAGCCCCTTGTGTGTGTGTGTGTGTGGGGGGGGTGTTTGTTTCAGGCTAACATAGGAATAAAGTATGTTTTCTTTTAATGACATCTCTGTTAATGCTGGGCTAATTCAAACCAAATGATGAAGGAGGGTTCCTTACAGGGCCTTTGCTGTCGATCGCCATTATCGCCAAATGCGAAAATAAAATTCAGTTGGCGATTAAAGAAATGAATTGGCGAAAATATTGGCGACAAAGAAATCTGGAAAATAGCAGTAGGTAAAATTATCGATTTTTACTTGAGCAAAGCATCCAGATTCAGGGGTGTGGAAATCTTGAAATTATCTACTTGTCCATGGACAAGTAAATCTAAAAAATCTACTTGTCCGTCAGAGAAGCTTTCTTGTCCAAAACAAAACAATTTTAAATGGCACACAAAGACCTAACTGAATGTACCGTAGTTTGTAGATAATGATGTTCTTTAACCATCTAAATTTGCTTTGCTTATGTTTTTAATAATAATGATGAAAATAAATCAAGCAAACCTTTACGGGGCTTTTTTTTCCAAAAATTGGGAAGGGGCCTTAGCCTTTCAATTTGGGATATTCAAGCGTGATTTTGGCCAAATTGGGAAAAGCAGACTGACTTTCAAGGTACATCAATAAAACAAATCAATGGCACTGTACATACATGCAGTAGATAGAAAGGTGCAACAATTTAATAATTGAAAAAGATTCAACAGTTACACTATAACTGCTCAAACCATGGCTAAATATCTCAGTGTTTGCACTTACAGCCCTCTTTAACACTACTGTGGTACACTTATGGGCCCAGAGTCAATACTTCAGCAGAACTGCTTACCAGCCATCATATGATACAAGGGAATCATTATCGTGGAAGTTAAAATGCTAGGCTTGGTTATTGTGTCTGGAGATGTAGAGTTTGCATCATGTGCAGTGATAATAATTCATGAATTGTCTACTTTTCAGACAACGGAAGATCGGCGATGTCCGACAGACCCGGCATTTCAGATTGAGACTCGGTATGCAGAGATTTGATTACCTGCAGATCGATCTGCAAAGAATTTGAACGTTTTACGCCGAAAGTAAAAAGGCTGCGCTGGCCTTTATCGTCTACAGCCCTTTTAACAAACTTTTGTAATGTTTCCCGGTTCTTGACATGTTCTACTTGGAGACAGCGTGTTTGGTTTTCTTTCAAATACGTTTACTGCAACCGAGTAAGAATGTGTTCCACAGTGTTAAATTAAGACAACTTCTTTTGTCAGCTGTAAGTTTTTGCAAACGACAAAAAAGAATTTAGTATTGAATGATAGGGAAATGACAACCGCGTCAAGTCTACGTGCGGTGTTATAATGCGCAAAAAATGACTCGGTTCGGTTATGGTTGCCTCCATTAAACAAACCAAATGGCGCGAAGAAACCACAACATTTCGGCCGTACTGCACCGCAGTCACAATCATTAAAAAGCCTGCGTAGCGCATAAAATCAGAGTCAGCCACGTTTGTCTTTGATTTCAGATATCGGGGAATAGTTTATCATAATTAAATTTAAAAATGTTGTTGTTTACCAAGTGAGACGGAGAGAACATTTCCATTTCACAAGGATAATGTTATATAATACAGATATTTATTTTCAATTTCTTCCTCATTTTCTACTTGTCCGCGGACGAGTAGACTGCAAAAAGCCACTTGTCCAACGTCAAATTTACCCGAGTTGGACGAGTCGGACGTAGGATTTCCACACCCCTGAGATTAGTCCTGTTTATTGTAAAACTTGAAGCGCGGCGAGTGGAATAACACGGATAACCATTCAAGGTGAAAGTCGCATGCATATGACAGTTTGTAATATACAAAGGAATTATCATTTCATTATGGCCCTTAAACCCCCCTTTACTGCCAATTGACACATGAAATTATCGGATAAAGCGTCATATCAAATAGCTGGTGCTTATCCGGCAATGAGCTTCAGTAAACATAATTAGTATCAATAATGAAAGACACACGCAGCCCTGTTTAACACAGGTAATCAAGATGGCGAGTCAATTATGAAAGCATGATAAAGGTGTTAATCAATTTATCAAGAGTAAAATAGCAGGTTTTTAAGTCCCCTGCTACCCCAATTGACAAATTCATTTTAAGTCATGCTATAATACTGTTAAAAGAAATAAAAGTTATAAAAACAGATCGCTGAAAAAACGCGAAAACCCATGACACTACAGAGGTCAGTTTGACACCGTCCTATCGGAGTCTCCTCAGATTGTTTCTTCATCACTTATAATGAATTTAAGTGGTGAATTTACATAAATACCTGCAAGAAAAACTATAAATGGAAGCTAAAATCTGCATTGAATAACAAGAATTTTTTTTAATGAAAATAACAATTAAAAGGGGTGAAGGTTAGGCCTTTTTGTCTTATGGTGTCACACTGGAACAGGTTTTAATGACAAAAATATTTGATATTCATACACAAACAAAAACTAGAATATATATGAAACAAGAGCAGCAAATTGTCGCAAGATACGCCCGTCCCACCGCCAGTTGTAGAGGGGGAATAATAATCGTAAAGGGCAGGTAGAGAAAAATAGTAGTGCAGCAGAAATCATGTAAGTGATTGAAATAGGCATGAATGTCTAATGTTAAGGAAACATGCATATAAAGTTTCAGGTCATTCCAACATGAAAAGACAAAGTTATATTGTAGAGAAGCATGAAAAGCCGTAAAAAAAAAATAATGAATAGGGAATAATTCCTAAAGGGCATTAGGTAAGGTTACGGCTCCAGTGCACTGCAATTTTCATAACTGCAACAAACATGTTTACCAAGTCTCAGGTCAATTTGACTTGAGGTGACAAAGTTCCCTTCCAGACAAGCAAGAAATACTGTAAAAATGAAGATCAAAGTGGAATTACTCAAAATCCGCGCTAGGTAGAGTTATTGTTCTTGCGCACTGTACTCCATAATATTGCAACAAACATGCATACCAAGTCTGAAGTCGTTCTGACTTGAGATGACAAAGTAATATTCTAGACAAGCACTTAATGCTGTAAAAATGACGATCAAAGGGAAATAACTCCAAGACAGCACGAGGTAGTTACAATTCTTGCGCACTCCACTTCCAAATATTGCAACAAATAAGCATACCATATTTCAAGTCATTCCTACTTAAGATGAAAAAGTTATGATCCGGACAGGCAAAAAATGCTATAAAAATGAAGATCTAAGGGGAATAACTCAAAATTCGTGCTAGGAAGAGTTATGGTTCTTGTGCACTGCACTCTGTAATTTTTCAACAATCATGACTAAAAATGACAAAGTTATATTCCGGACAAGCAGAAAATGCTGTAAAAATGACAATCAAAGGGAAATAACTGAAATACAGCACGAGGTAGAGTTATGGTTCTTTCGCACTGCACTCCGTATTATTGCAACAAACACAAATGCCAAGTTTCAAGTCAATCGGACTGGAGATGACAAAGTTATGCTCCGGACAAGCAGAAAATGCTGTAAAAATGACGATCAAAGGGAAATAACTCAAAGATAGCACGAGGTAGAGTTATGGTTCTTTTGCACTGCACCCCATATTATTGCAACAAACACAATTGCCAAGTTTCAAGTCAATCGGACTGGAGATGACAAAGTTATGCTCCGGACAAAGAACTGGACGCCGCCCGCCCGCACGCCATGGGTGATCCCATCAAACGGCCCGTCTTCGACGGGCATATAAAAAGAGATAATGAATGTGAGCTTTATTTTCTCCCATTTTCACAATGTTCTGAACTACATTTATGAAAGACAAATCTGATCATTCTGATTTGAATAGTTGTCTGCAAAGGCTTGCAATACAAATGAATTTAATTTTCTTGTTGGGTAAACACTTAAATTATTTTTGTCTGTTCATAAAATCATGAATTGCAAAAGTTTTTTTTTATTCATAAAATCATGATTTGCAAGTTAGGCTACAAATCAGAATTCATCTATTTACTTGATTCCAACCAAGTCTGAACTTAAGACAAGATATTTTCTTGTCTCATTCATGTGCATAAATAAAGAACATAATAAATGGAAAATAACTCAATGGAATTTTTTTTTTTTCTTCACCCTTATCTTTCCATAATAACCACATAATTTTGATGAATTCTCATCAAGAATTTTGAAGGGGGCTATGGCAGGAACATTTCTGTGAAGTTTCGTCAAAATCTGATAGGTAGTTTCAGAGATGATGTTTGAAATAAAAGTTAACACACCCACGACGAAAACCGGGCCATGACATAAGCCCGCTGGCCTTTGGCCAGTGGAGCTAAGAATTATCTTCTTGGTGCAAAACTATGGTCCCCGAAACTGTTATGGTGCGAAAGTACCGCATGTTTTTGTAGACATGCGAGAAATTTCCTCTCGGTAACTCTAGAAAAAAGATTAAGTAAATAAACAAAATAGTTACGTAATGATCGTACTAGAGTGAATATACATACCAGGTTGATGCAAAAATACGAAATAATCATCCGTCAATAGCTGAGTAACTGTTGTCTGCGATCCAAGATTTGTACACATGGGTTGCTTACGTCATTGTTGTATATTAAAAGGTCCACTGGGGCCGGTTCATTTCGATAAAATTATATAATCTAATAAACGATATAATTATATATAAAAACGATCCATTAATCCTACATTGAAACAAAAAATAGGGAAGAAATTCGTATTTATCTAATATCTGAATGGTACTTAAACGGCCCAAAATTTAACGCGATAGGTGGCGCGTTTTTGGCAGGATAGATGACTGCATCGGAAGCGGAATCCCCGCATAGTACCACGTGAAACTTGAAATCATGGCAGAGGAAAACTTTCTCGTTCAATGGGAAGATCGCTTTATATCTGTTATCAAGAGGAAACAGATAGTCAGTCCAGTGAAAGATGGTTACAGGGAAGGAGATCTTATCAGAGCTGTATTCGAAAAGAAAGTTTATGATGCAGTTATATGTGAAATGCATCGTAAGTAAATTTCTTAACACCCATGACTTCTGGAAATTCACAGATATCGTTGATTCTCAATACTTCGCGAATTCTCATGTCTTTGTGAATCTATGCTTATTGTATGCCAAGATTCCTACTAAAGATAGATTTTACAGTACTTTTGCATTTCAAATTAAGCTTATCTTGCATCAGGAATTATTACAGATTTAAAGCTACTTGTATGGCCCAGTTTTTTAGTCATTCCAATTAATCATGTTTGGAAAACTGGTCTAGGGTGTCGGGAGGAGGAGCTTATTTTGCATACGATACGGACTAGCATTGTAAAACATTGTACACCAACTGTTGTATGTTCCAAAATATTATAGATTGAATTATAATTAGATCCATAAAAAGAAAATAATGAAATAGAATTGATCTAACCCAACACAAATGTTTCTAAAAGGGGGGCGTGTAAAAATTTGGTCAAATTTAAAACGGTTTTGCAGGGAATGTGAGACTGGGGGAAAACTGCTTCAAGCTCGAGATTGAGATCTAGATACGGCCATGTATCTAGAAAATGCAACTTTCAAAAACACTAGAAAAAAGATAAAATTGCTCACAACGAGAAATATTTCTCAATTTTACAGTGTTACATTTTGACACAAAGAATTACCTAGGAATTTAGAAAAAAAATGATTTCTGTGTTTTCTGGTGTAGAATGGTTTCCCCGTTTAGTAGTTTCACAATATCCAAAGTGTTGTAATGTATCTTTTGAACTTGCCAAGGCCAGTAACTGCAGCAACTCATACATGATAAAATTGAAGAACAGATGACACCCTAACCCTTTACCATATAATCCCACGTTTTGAAGACCCTGAAGACAAGGCTTCGCAAAACAATGTAGGAAAAGGAGAAAATGCTGGTTACACGTATTTTTTCCTTTTCCTTTAATGTAACCCTTTTAAAAGCAATTTTAAATTCCAAGTCTCATTTATCTTGTCTGTAAATGCTTTCAATTTAGACAAACCTAAAATTTTGTTGTGTAGTTATCCTTTGGTTAACTGAATATTGGTAGAATATATTGTGTCATGAGTTGAAATTTTGTTTATTGAGTGACGGCACCCTGGGCAATGGACACAACAGGTTTTCTTTATTTTTTCTTGGATTCTCAAGTTCTGGCAGAGAGTACTCACACGCCTAATATTTTCAAGGTTGTGAAAGTGTCACAGCAGGCATTCAGCCCCTTACCACACAACAAAATCTGAACCTTGTCCAAAGTGTATTAGCATTTGCATATGAAAATTCCAATGTGGATCAAATGATGCAATTTTCAAGGGTAGAACACATTGGGGGGAAAAAAGAAGAAAATACAAGCATTTTCTCCTTTCCTGACAATATTTTATAAAGGGCTTCTTTCTATGGTCATTAACATCAACACTGTGTGGAAAAGGATTAAATCGTATTCTGACCCTTTTTTTTAGCAAACAAGAGACATTTACTTCAACAAGCAAAACTTCCACCAAAGTTTGAATACGTCAAGGCAAAGAAACAGCAGTCCGATACTGGTAAGCAAATAAATCTTTCTACATCCATAGATGTCCTTCGAAACTTATTTGTCTTGAGCAGGCCCATTGAAAAAGAGGAGGAACACCCCCTCACCACCACAGCCAATTTTCACAGACATGAGGAGGAGCATTTAAAATTATCAGCTCTAATTTCCAATGCTGGTGTTAGTCACATTTAAAGTCAATACGTTACTTTTTCGTTTTCAAGTACAGATAAAAAAATACATGTAGCACGAATAATGGAAATAGAATGGAACCAGTACTGGCTACCAGCATTCTCTCCTTTTTTTTTTTAAATCCTGAGGCTACTAAGGGTGACTCGACCTTTAGCAGAATCTGCAGTCTGATCTTGGATCTACACTGTCCTAGAAGGGGAAATCTCCCCCTAAAAATACCTATCTTGGATTTTACTTTCTATTCAAAATTTTTATTTCAGTTATTAATACATTTAGGGTTAATATTGTTTCAAAATGCCATATTTCTCAAGGTCATTAAAAGCCAAGATTGTGCGGTTATGGGTTAAAAATCTTATTGCACCAAAGTTTAACGTTCAAAGCTTGGATCTTTTGCTTTTAGTATTTGTACTAAACATCTACCAAAATTAAG
Organism: Hippopus hippopus; assembly: GCA_946811185.2. Classification (NCBI taxonomy): domain Eukaryota; kingdom Metazoa; phylum Mollusca; class Bivalvia; order Cardiida; family Cardiidae; genus Hippopus; species Hippopus hippopus. The sequence goes on along the minus strand of OX328104.1, from coordinate 46,543,105 downwards.
TTGGTTATACTTCTGTGGTAGACAACTGCAAACAGACAACTGAAAACATTGAATCAAAAGCAGAATATGCTCTAATGGTACTTTCTGGGTTTGCCTCCATTTTTAGCTCTACTGGCCAAAGGCCAGCAGAGCTATTGTTATGGCGTGTTTTCTGTCGTGCGTCCATCCCTTAGTCTTTTCTTGTATATGCAATAAAGTCCACATTTTTTGTCCAATTTTCGTGAAACTTGCAGTTTGTTATATCATAATAGCTTGAACCCATTGATTTTGAAGAAATTCTGACAATTAGTATGGGAAAAGTAGCCACTCAAAGTTTGAAATGCGTATTTCTTGTTCATGCGATAAATTTCACATTTTTTGTTCAATTTTCGTGAAACTTACACAGTTTGTTTGTATCATAACAGCTTGAACCCTATTGATTTTCAAGAAATTCTGACTATTAGTATGTGAAGAGTAGCAACTCAAAGTTTGAAATGTGCATTTCTTGTTTACGCAATAGAGTCCACACTTTTCATCCAATTTTCGTGAAACTTGCAAAGATTGTTTATATTATCAATAGCTTGAACCCGATTGATTTTGGAAAAATTCTGATTATTAGTAAGGGAAAAATAGCAATTCATCAATAAAATGTAACTAGGTAGGAAACAGAGTAGATCAAAGTTCAGACAGCACATTCTATGCAGTCTAATCTAAATCTACACTGTCCACAATAGTAAGTTCACTCTTCCAGCACTGTAAGGGTTAAAATGGTGTTTCAATCTTTTCCATGGAAGTAGTTATAATTCTAGGTGTTCTTCTTTCAGGTGGGAGGAGAAAGGTAGCATCCTCAGAAAGAAAATTAAAAGATTAGACTGTAGAATCGCAGCATTGGAGGCTGTACTGAAAAATGGAAACCCTAAGTCAGAAGATGAACATGCACTGGATTTAGTCAAACATTTAGATAATGAGCAAGACGTTGTTTCTTCCTTGGCTAAACATATTTTCACTGAAGACGAACTTATTAATTATTCCAGAACAGGAAAGAAGACGGTTAAGTGTAGCGCATCTCCAAGGCCACCATTGGACCAGCACAAGTTGGAACATCTACAGAGGTTTGCATTACAGAAAACCAGAATGAAGAAAGATTTATTCATTAAGAAGTTTGAGAACCTGCAAAAGGTTTTGCGCAGGTCAAAGAAAGATGTGAGAAAAATGTCAGAGGCCGAAAGTTCTAAAATTTAAACTGTTTATAGATGAGAGCATCTGAAAATAACAAAGAGCTCCAGATAAAGAGGGAGTTATGTCATCTTAAATCCATTTAATCTCTTCCAAACCCCTTTTTTGTGGGTATTCATTAGAACTGTCTCGAGACAATTCTAATAAGTACTCATACAATAGGATAGGATTATCACAATTTCTGATATTCTGCATTTTGAAATTATGTTGCTCCCTCTTATCTGACACCATTTTTTTTCTTTTTCCAGAACAGTTTTTGTTATTATGAAATTGGTAAATTTTAAAGTACTGAGACATTTGAAAGCTTGAACGTTTCTAGTTATTCCACACTATTGAATCCATGGGACATCTTAAATACTATTGCAAACTGCAAATTTAAATCAGATGCTACTAAATGTGTCCAACAATGTTTTCTACTGTTTAAATAACTGACTTTCTTTTTAGCTCACCTGAAGTGCTCATGGTGAGGTATTGTGATCGTGCTGTGTCCAGCGTCCATCGTCCGTCGTCAACTTTTACCTTGTGTACACTCTAGAGGCCACATTTTCAGTCCGATACTCATGAAAGTTGGTCAGAATGTTTGTCTTGATGATATCTCGAAAAAGTTCGAAAATGGGTCATGTCGGGTCAAAAACTAGGTCACTAGGTCAAATCTTTAAAAAACCTTGTGTATGGTCCAGAAGCCACATTTTCTGTCCAATACTCTTGAAAGTTGATCAGAATGTTTGTCTTGATGATATCTCGGACGAGTTTGAAAACGGGCCATGTTGGGTCAAAAACTAGGTCACTAGGTCAAATCTTTAAACAAGAGGGCCATGATGGCCCTGAAATCGCTGAGTCATTTGACCAAACATGACCCATTTTCAATCTCTTTTGAGATATTATGACAAACATTCTACCAAGATTTTCATGAGTTATTGACCCGAAATGACCCACTTGCAAACTGGTGCAAGACCAACATTCTGAACAAGTTTCATGAGTATTGCATTAAAAATGAGGCCTCTAGAAAGTAAACAAGGTTTTCTAAGATTTGACCTAGTGACCTAGTTTTTGATCCAACATTACCCATTTTCGAACTCTTTCAAGATATTATCAAAACAAACATTCTGACCAACTTTTAAGAGTTTCAGACTAAAAATGTGGCCTCTACAGCATACACAAGGCTTTTCTAAGATTTGGCCTAGTGACCTAGTTTTTGATCAAACATTACCCATTATCAAACACTTTTTAGATATCACTAAGACAAACACTCTGACCAAGTTTCATGAGTATTGGACTGAAAATGTGGCCTCTAGAGCATACAAAAGGTTTTTCTAAGATTTGACCAAATGACCTAGTTTTTGACGTGACATTACCCATTATCAAACTCTTTTGAGATATCATCAAAACAAACATTCTGACCAAGTTTAAAGAGTATCAGACTGAAAATGTGGCCTCTAGAGCGTACACAAGGTTTTTCCAATTTTTGACCCAGTGACCTAGTTTTTGACCCCACATGACCCAAATTTAAACTCATTCAAGGTCTCATCAAGACAAACATTCTGACCAAGTTTCAGGAGTATCGGACTGAAAATGTGTCCTCCAGAGCGTACACAAGGTTTTTCCAAGATTTGACCTAATGACCTAGTTTTTGACCCCACATAACCTATTTTTGAACTCATCTGAGATATCATCCAGACAAACATTCTGACCAACTTTCAAGAGTTTTAGACTGAAAATGTGGCCTCCAGAGCGTACACAAGGTTTTCCCAAGATTTGACCTACTGACCTAGTTTTTGATCTGACATGTCCCATTTTTGAACTCGTCCGAGATATCATCAAGACAAACATTCTGCCCAACTTCCAAGAGTGTTGGACTGAAATGTGGCCTCTAGAGCGTACACAAGGTTTTTCTGAGATATGACCTAGTGACCTAGTTTTTGACCCAACATGACCCATTTTCGAACTCATCCAAGATATCATCAAGACAAACATTCTGACCAACTTTCAGGAGTGTTGGACAGAAAATGTGGCCTTTAGAGCGTACACAAGGTTTTTCTAAGATTTGACCTACTGACCTAGTTTTTGACCCGACATGACCCATTTTCGAACTTGTCCGAGATAACATCAAGGCAAACATTCTGACCAACTTTCAGGAGTATTGGACGGAAAATGTGGCCTCTAGAGCGTACACAAGATTTTTCTAAGATTTGACCTAGTGACCTAGTTTTTGATCCAACATGACCCATTTTCGAACTCGTCCGAGATTTTATTGAGACAAATATTCTGACCAAGTTTCATGAGTATCGGACTGAAAATGTGGCCTCTCGAGCGTACACAAGGTGAAAAGTTGACGACGGACGACGCACGCCGGACACAGGACGATCACAATAGCTCCCCATGAGCACAAGGTGAGCTAAAAACCTTGTGTATGCTCCAGAAACTACATTTTCTGTCCAATACCCTTGAAATTTGGTCAGAATGTTTCTCTTGATGATATTGCTGATGAGTTCAAAAGTGGGCCATGTGGGGTCAAAAACTAGGTCACTAGGTGAAATCTTCGAAAAACCTTGTGTATGCTCCAGAAGCCACATTTTCAGTCCAATGCTCTTTAAAGTTTGTCAGAATGTTTGTCATGATGATAGCTTAGATGAGATTGAAAATGGGTCATGTCAGGTCAAAAACTAGGTCACCAGGTCAAATCTTAGAAAAACCTTATGTAAGCTCTAGAGGCCACATTTTCAGTCCAATAATCTTGAAATTCAGTCAGAATGTTTGTCTTGATAATTTCTTAGACTAGTATGAAAATGGGTCATGTTGGATAAAAAACTAGGTCACAAGGTCAAATCTCGGAAAAACCTTTTGTACTATAATTACAGTCCAATATTCTTTAAACTTTTGTTAGAATGTTTGTCTTGATGATATCTTGCATGAATTTGAAAATGGGTCACGTGGAATAAAAACTAGGTCACCAAGTTTCATCCTTGAAAAACCGTGTGTACGCTCTAGAGGCCACATTTTCAGTCCAATAATCTTGAAATTTGGTTTGAATGTTTGTCTTGATAATATCTTAGACTAGTATGAATATGGGTCATGTTGGATAAAAAACTAGGTCACTAGGTCAAATCTCAGAAAAACCTTTTATACATCCTACAGGCCACGTTTTCTCTCGAATACTCATGAAAATTTGTCGGAATGTTTGTCTGGATAATTTCTACATGTCAAGTAGGCCGCTGAGACAAATTCTAGAAAAAGCTTGTGTGCACTGTAGAGGCCATATTTGCAAGCCCAATGCTAATGAGTGTTTGTCAGAGTGTTTGTCTTAATATCTCTGAAAAGATTGGAAATGGGTCATGTTTGATTTGAAAGGCTCAGGTGAGCGACTTCAGGGCCATCATGGCCCTCTTGTTTACCAGGAATTTTTGCCACTGAATGACACTACTTTGTAGGTCAGCCTTTTAACATCTTTCCATTATTATGAATTGCCGGTTGCATTTCTGTATTTTAATGCTGTTACCTGCATTTGTAATTGATAGTACCAGTAACATTGATTACAATCAGTAGTTATGCACATAATTTTAATGCTTTATTTCAGAATCGCGACTTAACAACCCTAGGAAAGAAGGCAGCTTTAAAGCATTCAAGGAAAATACGAAAATGCGGGTAACCACCATTTTCTCCTTGTCCTATGATGTTTTATTCACTACCTAAAATAGATTTCATCTTTCAAGTCACGTTTGGAGTTGGCTGCAAATCCTTTCAAAAGGTAGAAATCCAGAATTTATAAGCTAGTATAGGGTGAATAAAGGATGTCTTTGGTGCAAAAGCCCATGGTCAGTTCAAGGTCGCAATTTATTTCTTCATCTGTTCATGAATTTATGGCCATGAAATACTCTTGATAACTTAGTTCATCTTTTCATGAAGTTATGACCATGAAATACTCTTAAAAGTCCCTGAAGTGCAAATGAGACATTGAAATTCTGATGGGGAAAGTTCATGAACAGTTCATGAATATTCAAACTATCATCTGTTCATGAACTGGCAGAGTACATCTCAGGGACTATACAAGAACTAAAATCCTAGAACTGGAATGACCTGGTAATGAACTATTCAAGAACATTTCACTGTTTTGCTGTCCATAATAAGTTCTTGAATGATTCATGGATACCTGTCCTTGAAAGGTTCTTTAAAAACCTTAGGGTAATTTTAAAGACTGTTCATGAACTTTGTTTTTATGAAGTAATCAAGGACTCTTCAAGAATTTGTCTCATTTGCACTTTAAGGAATTTTAAGATCATTTCATGAACTTGGGTAATGAACAGTTCATGAACAATTCATGAATAATTCGTGAATTCAGTTCTAAAATAGTAAGGACATGTATAGTCATTTACTTACCTGTGTACATATATGGGTTACTTGTTCCAGTTGGTTTTTGGAGTTACATTGACTCTTAGTGCTTAACTTCAGTTCATTATTAGTGCTCTTTGTTTGTGTAACTTTTTTGTATGTATAGCTGTTCTGGCTTGTTCAGTTGCTCTTTGAAGATGCTGTTTTCTACATGTGAAAGCCAAAGGCTTTACGGAAAATAATGGCCCCCCCATCCAAGCCTTGGTGATGGATGGAGGGCATTATTGAAGTAAAGCCGGAGGCTGAGCATGTAGGAACCCATCCCTATTTGGTTACATTGTTTTCTTGTTATTAGTACTCATTTCTCTGTCTTGTAATACTCTGTTTGATTTATACCCTCCCAGGGTTCTTGTAGCAACTAAACAAACATTTCTTTGAATTATGAGAAACACATGTTTGCGGCTTCCGGTAGTGACGCAATGGGGTACACTTGTATGTTTTTAAAGCGTGATGGTCGTTTAAGGTTCGGAACGATATGCTGTTTTCTACATGCTCAGCCTCCGGCTTTACTTCAATAATGCCCTCCATCCATCACCAAGGCTTGGATGGGGGGCCATTATGCTAACATCAAATGAGGTGGAGCTTCAAATAGTCAAAGTATATTCTAGAAGGCATTTCCATCTTGAAATATGACAGGTACCTCCATATGCATGTGTGAGAGAGAAAGAGAGAGAGAAAAACAAAACCATACACAGGCCTTGCCCATAGTAGAAATAAGAAGAGTCACAGCATATCTATCAAACATGGTAAAAAATAATTAGCCAGCTGAAATATCAATAAAGATTTTGTCTCTGTTGAACGTGTACAGCACATGATGAATATAGCAAGTTTTGTACTTGCGCTGATGATAAATCACTAAAATGCAATGTAAACGAGAAAGTGATTTGAATGTTTGTTTGTATGGAGTTTAGTGCCGTTTTAACACATTAGGCCATATCACAGTGGTCAGTGCACCTACTCGTGGTTTCCTGGCTTTCTCATACCAGTACTGATACAACTTTCTTCCCAAGCCACCGACTACTTTTCTCACATGCACCAGAGGTGAGAGGCAAAAAATCGCCAGACAGAAAGTTTGCCTCAACCCCGTATCGAACCAACAACCACCAGGTCACATGTCAGACACGCTAATCACTGAGCTCTTTGGCTGGGCAATGACTAAGTGAAAACATAGCCTTGAAACTGTGCAAACATAACACAAGAAGTTATACATATGCTCTTAGAACAAGATAATATGAGCAATAGAAAGATTGCCATTTGAGAGATAATAATTTGGATGACCTCTAATTGCAAAAAAACATAATACTGACCAAAATATGAACAGCATATGCAAACACTTAAAATGGCTGTCATTTCAAAGTTAACATAAAAGGGAGAAAATGGGATAAAAACATACAATGGAGAAAAAAGGATAAACATGGATAAAAGAATGGGGGGAAAAAAGCTAGGGCTCTTCATTGACTATTTTTAGACTTGAGCAGTTTAAATGCCAAACCTAAAGCATTGCATTTCCAACATTTATACTCAGCCTTGTTTCATAATCATGAGATGATTCTTCTGAGTTCCATGATGCCAAACAGTTACCTAAGCGGACATACTTCTAAATAGGCAACAATGGAAAAACAAAAACCCTAGTTTCCATAATGAAAACATGCAGTCACAAATATAGCTGGCATGCATGAGAATGATGATGATGATGATTTTACTGAGCAAATATTAGCCCTCATACCCTATGACACTATGGCCCTCTGTAACTGAATACTGGCCAACAAATGCGCTATAGCAGATACATTCATTATTCAACATTAATTATTATCAACTCATCTTGGTAACATACATTGCAAATAAATCACCAGATTAATAAACTGTCTTAAAAGTGGAGCTTATCACAAGATTTACAAGGAATAATAAAATATATATCTGATTTCAGACAGTTATTGTCATTCTTATGTACTGCGCATCTAGTTTAAAAAGGTAGATATGGCTGTAGGTAGGGTTGACTATTGAGGCCAAAATCTACTATTGCGATAGTATTGACATTGGAAAAAATACTATTGCAATAGTATTGATATTGCCTGTTACTATTGCAATACTATTGCAATACTATTGGATGAATTGCATGAGATGAATTTCACCAAATTACATCTCCGAGTAGTTTAAATTCTACTTGAGTATAGTTTTGAATAGCAAATAAAGGGGAAAATAGAGTTAAATGCAAGATGCTCAATAAATTTCAATGACAATTTTTTTCTAAATGCAGATGGCTCACAAACAATTTAACATACCTAATTACTCTGAACTTTTGAAGAAGTCAACTTTAAAGTCTGATTGATATACTACAGCATGCAAAGCACGAAATGCTGACAAATGCTGGTGGTTCATAAACACACCTAATAAGAAGTAATTATAAAGCAACTTTAAACTTTTAAAGAAATCACCTTTTAAATGTGAGCCCTTAAGGTTTTTTTGAGTTGATAGAATTTATCTAATTTTACCCATAATTGGCCAATATATTCAGACAGAAAAAATAATTATTTTGATTATTTTTGTTTAGTCTCCAAATCTTTAGGAAATTATCATTCTGAAAAAAAGGGGGTGGCCGAAATAATAGGTTTTACCTTGTTGTATGTGTATCCAAAAAGTGTGTTATATTAAGATATTTGTATAAATTTACTGCTTATAGTCATTAAAAAGCTGAAAAGACGATCTGAAGTGACTCTCATCGGACAATGTCAAAGAGACATTTTGTTGTGTCATGGGTTTCCGTGTTTTTTACTCCGATCAGTTTTTCATGTCTGTTAATTTCTGGCTAGGTATTTCCACATGATTTGACAAAAAGATTGTCAATGACGGTAACAAGTAATTTCAAAACCTGTCATTTTTAACAAGAAAAGCGTATAATGGCCTTTTCTGTCCATGCATTTTCTTACGCGAAGTCTCGGGTGTAACCAGAATCTGTTACGTGAATTTCAATTCTGTAACGTGATTTACGCAATAATTTGCGCGAGTGGGAACACTGTTAAACATTATCTTACCTTTTTTAGCCCGAGAAAGAAGTAGCTTTCTAATACGAGTTACGTCATAGTACAGAAGTGGATGGTATAGATCCAAGATCAGACAGCGTGTTCTGTTTAGTCTGATGTCTATCTACACCAGGGATCGTATATGTGTATATACGATCCCTGATCTACACCATCCGCCAACTTTGAAAATCGGCATCTTGCCATCAGCAGAGTAAATCAGAACGACCATAATGTAGATCTATATTAAAAGCCATCTGTCTACAAGATGCCTGTCGGCCTGTCGTGGGTACACAAATGTTTGCAGTAAAATTTGGATAAGGGGTATGACGTAACACGCAAATCATTCGAAGCAAGAACACGCCAGTCGTGTCACGTTTTGTGTAGTCAGCATAAAAAAGTGCGGCTGTTTTCTAAAAATTAATCTAATTCCTTGCAGCCGAAATAAAACGAATGCATTCGAAATGGATTACTGATAAATAAAGAAAAGAAAGAGCGAGGTTTAGTATTCATTTTTCATAGTAGATTTATTTATTGCTTGTGGAGGGACAACACGCATGGTTATGGTTTTGGCGGCCTATGTAAATTAAGATTAGACTGTAGGCAGACTGTTTGGTCTGTTCTTTGATCTAAATCCACACTTTTCGCTTTGGTGAGAAGTTTTTAACAAAAACACCCTTAGTGTTGCAATTATTTTGGTCTAATTTCATGACTTAAAATTATCGCTGAGTTAATCAGCTCTCAAAGGATTCATTTTCGTAATGATGAACATTGCTATGCAGAAATGAATATTATGCAGCCGATCATTATTGAAAACATATTCCAAAAAATTACCCGTCAAATATTTTGGGAAATTAACGTTACGGAATGTCCGAATATTTAGGAAAACTTGCTTTTGGAAGTGTTCAGAGAAAGAATTAAAAAATAAATTATTTTTGTAAATAATTAAACGTGTCCGAACTTTTAGGGCGTTCGAATACATCAGCGAATTGCAGTATTTTCTCCCTCTTTCTTGTCAGTGAAACTATCGAAACTATCGATATTTGAGGTAACTATCGGCGATAGTTATCGATTTTCAACATAACAATCGATGCAGTAGCATCGACACGCTCACCATCGCGATCCATCGATAGTCCGATGTATCGTTACACCCCTAGCTGTAGGCCATACCTTTTGTACTTTATCATGGCAGGATGAATATTCAGTACTTTGAATTCAATCACTGATAGAACTACTATGATAAAATAACAAGACAAGAGGGCCATGATGGCCCTGAAGTCGCTCACCTAAGCCTTTTGATCAAACATGACCCATTTCCAATCTCTTCAGAGATATTAAGACAAACACTCTGACAAACACTCATTAGTATTGGGCTTACAGATATGGCCTCTACAGTGCACACAAGCTTTTTCTAGAATTTGTCTCAGCGGCCTACTTGACATGTAGAAATTATCCAGACATACATTACGACAAACTTTCATGAGTATTCGAGAGAAAATGTGGCCTGTAGGGTGTATAAAAGGTTTTTCCGAGATTTGATCTAGAGACCTAGTCTTTTATCCAACATGACCCATATTCGTACTAGATTATCAAGACAAACATTCAAACCAAATTTCAAGATTATTGGACTAAAAATGTGGCCTCTAGAGCATACACACGGTTTTTCAAGGATGAAACTTGGTGACCTAGTTTTTATTCCACGTGACCCATTTTCAAACTCATGCAAGATATCATCAAGACCAACATTCTAACAAAAGTTTAAAGAATATTGGACTGTAATTATAGTACAAAAGGTTTTTCCAAGATTTGACCTTGTGACCTAGTTTTTTATCCAACATGACCCATTTTCATACTAGTCTAAGAAATTATCAAGACAAACATTCTGACTGAATTTCAAGATTATTGGACTGAAAATGTGGCCTCTAGAGCTTACATAAGGTTTTTCTAAGATTTGACCTGGTGACCTAGTTTTTGACCTGACATGACCCATTTTCAAACTCATTCAAGCTATCATCATGACAAACATTCTGACAAACTTTAAAGAGCATTGGACTGAAAATAAGGTTTCTGGAGCATACACAAGGTTTTTCAAAGATTTCACCTAGTGACCTAGTTTTTGACCCCACATGGCCCACTTTTTAACTCATCTGCGATATATTATCAAGAGAAACATTCTGACGAAATTTCATGAGTATTGGACAGAAAATGTGGCTTCTGGAACATGCACAAGGTTTTTTTTAAGATTTGACCTAGTGACCTAGTTTTTGACCCAACATGGCCCGTTTTCAAATTTGTCAGAGATATCATCAAGACAAACATTCTGACCAACTTTCAAGAGTTTTGGACTGAAAATGTGGCCTCTATAGCATACACAAGGTTTTTCTCAGATTTGACCTGGTGACCTAGTTTTTGACCCGACATTGCCCATTTTCGAACTCGTCCGAAATATCATCAAAACAAACATTCTGACCAACTTTCAGGAGTATTGGACTGAAAATAAGGCCTCTAGAGCGTACACAAGGTTTTTCTAAGATTTGACCTGGTGACCCATTTTTGACCCGACATGGCCCATTTTTGAACTCGTCCAAGATATTATCAAGAAAAACATTCTGACCAACTTTCAGGAGTATTGGACAGAAAATGTGGCCTCTAGAGCGTACACAAGGTTTTTGTAAGATTTGACCTAGTGACCTAGTTTTTGACCCGACATGACCCATTTTCGAACTCGTTCGAGATATCATCAAGGGAAACATTCTGACAAAGTTTCATGAGTATCGGACTGAAAATGTGGCCTCTAGAGCGTAAACAAGGTTTTTCTAAGATTTGACCTAGTTTTTGACCCGACATGACCCATTTTCGAACTCGTCTGAGATATCATCAAGACAAACATTCTGACCAAGTTTCACAAGAATCGGACTGAAAATGTGGCCTCTAGAGTGTACACAAGGTAAAAGTTGACGACGCACGACAGACAACGGACGCCAGACACAGCACAATCACAATAGCTCACCATGAGCACTTCGTGCTCAGGTGAGCTAAAAAGGTACTGTAGCTAACATATGCAATACAATCAAGACAAAATGTATCTTTAAATGTTATGGTCCATTTTTTGTTTTTTTTAAACAAAAGTTAAAGATACCCATTTACTCATTTTAACCCTTTACCACAAAATCCAGAGTTTTAACGACCCTGAGGAAGAGCCTTTTGAAAACATTTTAGGGAAAGAGGAGAAAATCCTGGTAACCAGTATTTTCTCCTTTTCCCACAATGTTTCCTACCCATTCAAAGACAAATTCCATGATTCGAGTCATGTTTAATTTGTCATCTGCGAATGCTTTCAATTTGGACATGTCTAAGAATTTGCTCTTTGGTAAAAAGTTAAGCTAAATATAACCAATTTGTTGATGTTTTATAAAACTGTAGTCATTCTTGTGGCTTCATGACAAATATTTAACCTGGAGGTTGAAAGATTGCATAGATTACGACAGATAGAAAATGTAATCAGCACTTGTTTGACAGCTTGCTGCCCTTCAGTCAAAATAACAACACAGACATTAGCCCCTCAATCAACCTTATAGTAAGTAAGTAAGAAAAAAACGAGGGGCTAATGTCCGCCCTGTCAGATGCATCGCGGGCTTATTGTCTGCAATGTTATCTTGACTGACGGGGTAATGTCCAGGTTGTAATATTGATTGAGGGGCAAATGTCTGCCCTGGCAATTAGACTGAGAGGATAATGTTCACCTCATCAAAAAACGGGCAATTGGCTAATGTCTGGTGGGGCTATTGTCCTACTTTCCTTTTTAATGCTCAATCAAGAAATAGTACAGGTATGAGTGAGTAAAGAAAGAAGAAAATGTATTTGATTGTACTTAACCTTTTATTCTTGTGCTCAGGTGAGTGATATAGGACCATCATGGTCCTCTTGTTCTTCAAATTCTATAGAATTCAAACTTATCATTATGTAGACTAACTGTGCAAGTGTCACAAAAATTAAAAAAGTGGACTTCATGACATGAACAGTGACAAAAATGACAGATAGAGGGAATGATTGATGGACAGAGTCCATGCCATAACATAAGCTTTTATGGCCTATGGCCAGTAGAGATTAACAAGTCCTAACAAAAAAATATCTGTGTTTAGGGTTTCAGTACGAGATGCTGTAGGTACGGTAGGTAGGGATATTTTTTCTCCCAGAAACTTTTTACATGGACCATGTACCGAAATCACACCCGACAGATTTTTTTGGGGGTTTTTTTTCTAAGGTAGTTTAAAAAGTTTAGGGTCAGGAAACCCTAAACACAGATATTTTTTTGAAAGGCTTAAAAAAAAGGTAATGAGAAACTTGTTCACCCTCTAAGCCCAAAATAAGAAATTAACCCTTGTAGCCTGAGCCCAGAATATATGTCGCTTAAGTGGACAGTGTAGATTGAGATCAGACTGAACAGAATGTGCTGTCTGATCTTGAATCTGCACTGTTTGCTTCTTTTCCAGATATTCTGAGAAAAGATCTTTAAACCTTCATCCAAATAAGTCCATTTCATTAATTTTGCATATAAGGGCTAACATATTCAATTATCATAATCATGAAATATATTCACCCCACACTCCTGAGTTTTAACAACCCTGGGATATTAGCCTTTTGAAAACATTGTGGAAAACTGAGAAAATGCTGGTAACCAGCAATTTCTCCTTATTCCCCATCATGTTTTCTAACCTTTCAGATAAATGTTAGTGTAGACAAAATAAAACCACATGCTCTGTGTAATGACTGTAATCTGATCTTGACCTGTACTGTTGGCAAAAGGCCACTATACTTGCTTTTGACATTCTGTGTGTCAAATGACCAATTGACCTCATAATCCCTTTACCACAAAATGCCAAGTTTGAGGGAGGCTTTTGAAAACTGTGTGAGAAAGAAAAGACAGGTAACCAGCAATTTTACCCTTTTCACACAATGTTTTTACCCTTCCAAACAAAGATTCAATTATTTTGAGACCCATTTAATTTGTCCCTACAAATACTTTCAATTTGGACCAGCATGAGGTTTTGTCATCTGCTAATGAGTTATCCTCAAAATAGCTGTTTCAACTGTAGGAAGAAAAAGTCAACTCACATTTTTCATCTTCTTGATCTTGTTCTCCAGTGTTTGCTTTTTTTCTCTGCAATGAGTGAGTTCATCTTGTTGTTGTTTTACATTATATTGGAAGTATGATGTCAAGTTTTGTAAAAGAGCTGTTTCAACTGTAGCAAGAAAAAGTCAACTTGCATTTTTCATCTCCTTGATCTTGTTCTCCAGTGTTTGCTTTTTTTCTGCAACGTATGAGTTCATCTTGCAGCTGTTTTAGTTTGTTTTGGAAGTCTGATGTAACCTTTTGTTTCTCTAAAACAGCCGTTTCAACTGTAGCAAGAAAAAGTTAACACATCTTTCACCTCCTTGATCTTGTTCTGGAATGTTTGATTTTTTTTTTCTGCAATGTGTGAGTTCATCTTGTAGCTGTTTAAGTTTGTATTGAAAGTCTGATGTCAACTTTTGTTTCTGTAATCTCAGACTCCCCTTTTTCTTATACCAGGATCTTCTTTCGTTACTCCAGAGCTTTTTTTTCCCTTCAAAATGCAATCATTAAAAGTCTCCTAAATACATGTACATGTAAATGCAACTGCCCCTTTTCATATTGTTTTCCACAGCTTTCAACCCCAAGGTACTGTTTTGCTAGCAATTTGTACATTTTTGTGCATGAATTATCTTGATTTTTCACAAACATTCAAATTTATAACATTTTTAATTCATTTTTAATAAATCTCATGAACTTTGTTGATTTGGTTAACCCTTTACCACACAGCAAAATTTTAGAGGCATCCATTTTGAAGGAATTTACCAACAATAATTCAAAAACTTTACAAATGATAGTATTTGTCTTCGAACAGTAAGAAAACATTGTGGGAAAAGGAGAAAATGCTGGTTACCAAAATTTTCTCCTTTTCCCACAATGTTTTCAAACGCATATTTCTTCAGGGTTGTTGAAACACTGGAATGTGTGGTAAACAGTTAAATACGAGGGCTGTTCGATATGTAATGTGTATTGTACCACAGCGCGGTAACGCTTTGCACGATTTCGTGGATGATGATACGCTTGAATAGCTCTATTCAATACCTTTCCAACGGTATAAACACAAGCCTTCAGCTCCACATAGCTTTAAACTTATAGTCATTTCAATAGAGCTAGTCGTTGACCACTGTTGTAAAAATGGTTGGGAAACGGATTAAGAATATTGAAGAAATTAGAGCTTATATAAACGTTCGCACAAAACTCGGTCATTCGGTAATGCAGATTTTTACTGAATTGGGGGAAGTTTATGGGTCTGATAAGGTATCTTATGAGACAGTTCGTAGTTGGAGAAAGAAATTTCTGACTGGCACAGAGTCCGTCAAAGATGCAGCGAAATCTGGCCGACCTATGACTTTAACAGGCAAGGCAAATGTCTCAAAAGTCAGGGAAATAATTGAAAGTGATGGCAGATACATGATTCGTGATATTGCCAACGCTGTTGGCATATCGCTATCGCGGGTGCATTTCATTTTGAAGCGTATTTTGAAAGTACGAAAGATTTCTGCCAGATGGATACCTCATATATTGACAGATGACCAAAAACGGGTATGTGTACAAACCGCTAAGCAATTGCTCAAAATGTTTCCCAAATTCAATCAAAGACAATTTGCAAACATTGTTACTGGTGACAAAACATGGGTTCACTATTTCGAACCAGTAAGAAAAATTGGAAACAAAATATGGCTAACTAAACACGGTAGAAGGCCTGTAGTTGCCAAAAGAAGCACAAGCACAAAGAAGGTTCTTTATTGCATATTCTTCTCATGTGATGGTATAGCCGTACAAATTCCGGTGCCAAAGGGCCAAAGTGTTACAGGTCGGTATTACGGAGATGTTATACTAAAAAAAGTCAAGAAATATTATCTTAAACGACGCCCTGTGTCAGGATTTAGGCATGTTCGTCTACTTCATGATAATGCTCCATCACATACATCTGAGCTTGTGAAGCAATTTTTGAAGTCGGAGAAGGTTACTGTCTTGCCACACCCACCATAATCTCCAGATCTAGCCCCATGCGACTTTTTCCTTTTTCCAAAACTTAAAAAGTTCTTATCTGGTCGTAATTACAAGTCCCGACAAGCCCTTGGCTCAGCCATCAGTCAGTGCCTCAGAGGTCTACCTAAATCAGCGTACCGTGACACATTTCAGAAATGGATTCAGAGATTGAAATTATGTATTTCAAACTGCGGAGGATACTTTGAAGGGATGTAATGTTCATTTCACTATTTGAGTTGAATGCTTTTGAGATATCGTACAATACACACTACATATCGAACAACCCTCCTACATCTTACAGTTATTTGATCAAAGACAGATACTGTGTTTTGCTTGAATTGTTTCTACATGTAAGTAAACTTTGTGTGTGCCTTTCAAGCAGTGGGAAATATGAGGTAATTTTTGAGCTACATTATCTCGTGCTCTAAGTCATTGTCATACGCTAGCTGCTTCTTGCGTACATAGATACTGCATGCCTAAAGAATTAATAATTAGTCAAAGAGAGACATTAACTCTTCACCACACTTTCCCAAGTTTAAACAACCCTGATACCCGATAAGCTTTGAGAATATTGTGGAAAAAGGAAACTAGAAGCCCTTGAATGCCTGAATCACTCTACTGGCAGTGATACTGCTCATTTTCTGGCATACATCATTATGTAGGTATGGTGAATTGAAAAAATAGTGAAATAATTAAAGTAAAATGTCTGAAATCCGATTATTTTGAATCCTGCAAAATTTGATACAGTATAAGTGCTCATCGTATTAAACATTCCCTGCAAGTTTCAAAGAAATATGACCAAGAACATTGACTGTGTTGAGTAAATAAATCTAAGTCATCAAACGGCTGCTTTTCCTTCACTGATTGCTGGACTTTCTTCATTTTTGATAGAGCTCAATCCCTTGATGACACAACAGATCTGTGCCGGTTTCAAAAGAATTGGATTAAAAATGTGGACTATATTGTGTAAACAAGAAATGACATGTCCAATTTTAAACGGATACTTTTTCCCTTACAAATTGTCAGATTCTTTTTTTGAAATCAACATGGTTCAAGCTATTGATTATATAAAGAAACTGTGTATGTTTCATGAAAATCAAACTACAAAATTTAATGTGCACATAATTGTGTCAAAAAAAAATATAAACTTCTAACTTTAAATGGCTACCCTTCCCTTCCTAGTAGTCAATTTTTTTTTTTTAAATCAATAGGGTTTGACTTATTGATGATATTAACAAACTGTGCACATTTCATGAAAATTTGATTACAAATGCAGATTTTATTGCATAAACAAGACTTACAGACAGACGATGGAAACCACACCATGACATAGGTTCTGCTGGCTTTCAGCCAGTAGAGCTAAAAATCCTGGTAACCAGCATTTTCTTCATTTCCAACGAAGTTCTCTACCCTTTCAAAGACAAAAAGCACAATTCAAGCCACATGTAAATTGTCGTGCAAATGCTTTCAATTTTGACTAGAATATTGTTGTTTGGTAAAGAGTTAAAGATTATTGTATAGCTCTAAATGTAGCTTGTCTCTTGAATTTCTGTACAACGAAAGAAACATCTTCCATATTTCATCCTAAAAAATGATTCTGTTGTAAAACAGGATCAGACAAATCAACAAAATACCAATATACAACCAACACACCCCCATTAATTTTAATTGTTGAGTTCAGATAACTCATGTTGTGGTTTATGACACAAACTGTAGTGGTATTGATAAAGGAGGGTTAGTATAAAACCTTATGACAAAATAACAACATGCATTGAGGCCTGCTGCTAAGGATGACGCTGGATCAGCCTACCCATACTGTAAATGTCCAACGAAATATCCACTTGATGTAGTAAAATTTGTGAATTCACGAGGTTCTACCCCTGCAATCTCACTACAGTTGCTTTTGTACAAAGTTGATGTGCCTGGTCTTTATCTATTAAGTATGCTAGAAAAATTATATACTTAACAAAAAGTTAAGGAAATTGTGTTTGAGGAAGTATGACAAAAGATCTAAAACACTTTAAGAAATTTGAATTACACAGTATTATAAAGTGTCCATTTTTCTTCAGAAGGTTGCTTTGTTTGAGTTTATACTACCTATGGCGGCTTAAATAATCAATGTCAAAGTTGACTGGTCTTCCAGCCATTTTTCGCAAAATTGCAATATTAACTGGTCTGAGTAAAGAGCTTAACTGTAGAGTCTCACCCAAAAAGGCCTTTAACTGGCCCCTAAGCTATTAACCTATCTCAGATAATTTGAGCAATACTTTCCCGACTGAGCTGACATTTCAATTTCCAAATCAAATTTAATATCTCCATTGCTATTGTCAAAGATTCTTTCGTCAGAAAAATGTTGTACTCATTGACTGGCCAGCGCGCTCACCAGGCGTGTCTCCCATTGAACATTACTTGTGTGGGACATTTTGGACTGACGGTCTGGCGCAAAATACTGGCACCACCTCTAGGCTCTTGCTGTGGTGCTACAGGAGGAATGGAGGCTGGTTCCTCAACTCCAAACTGCCAGATTTATTTGGTGTATATGATGCCAGTGTGAGTCCATATTTGCTGCTGGGGTGGACACACTTGTTACTATAGGGATATTTCGAACATTCTCATCTTCCATGTGAAATTTGAGGCTATCATGAAAAGGGCCTTACATGAATTTCATGTGACATTCAAAGGAAATGAATTCCAAGCAATTCCTTTGCTTAAGCTTATTCATGACTGTTTTGCATAAAAAGAGGAAACACTCTGTAGATACTTATGTTGTTAAAATTACTTTACCCCTGGGTTACTTGACACATAGCCACAACAAGGATCTAAGTGGTATCAAACTAAAAGAAACATTTCTTTCAAGCATTGTCTTAAACAGAAATTCTAGCTTCAACTTATTGCTTTACAGAGATTTGTGTGAATTCACTGTTTAAATTCATTATTTAAGATGACAAAACAGTTTGAACTGCCTCTGATTGGACGATATCAAACTGACCTTTGTTGTGTCATGGGTATTGCCATTTTTTCTGCGATCTAGTTTTCAATTCATTTGAATTTTGGAGAAGTCTTGATATCAAACTGTCAATTTGGGTAGCAGGTAACGTTAAAACCTATCATTTTACACCAGAAAAGTGGATCAACACCTTTCCATAGATGACCAGCCAGCCTGAATGCCTGTGATAAACAGAGCCATGTGCGGCCTTCAAATTTAATAGGCCTACTGATCATGTTTACTGAAGCCGGTATTTCTGCCAGACTCACATAAGCTAATTTATATGAAGCTTTAGCTGATGATATCATGCATCAGATTGATGATTAGGCAGATTTCTTTTTAGCTTCAATAACGGGTCATATCCAAGCAAATCCAGGAGTTGCAGGACAAAAGAGAACTATAAGTCTTATTACAGGCTCTAATGTTTACTGGATCATTGCATAAGGATTGCATTTAAAACTTCATTGGAGTAAATTTCGTAAATATGGAAATGTTTATGGTGTTCACATGCTGTAGTTCCAGGTGAATTAGAAGACCGTGCAATTACTGATGTGGTTTCGCATGGCAATGTTTACATTTGGAGCCAGTGCTTTCATTAAGCTGACGGAGATGTAATATATGTCCGGAAAATTAAAAAAAAAAAAACGTCAAAAAAAATGGAACAGGACATTTTTCAAACCTTGAGAATATTCCAAAAATGTCCGCAAATTCAAACCTCAGTGCTTTACCTGTTTTCATAAAACTAAGGGTTTAAACATCTGGAAGAACATGTGGCGATAAATCTAATCTTCTACCCCTCACGTATACACAACAAACTTTACACCCTTCAGTTAATTTTACATCATCCCATACCTGTCTTCTGAATCAATTTATAACCGGGTATTCAAGTGTTTCATCTAGGCCACGGGATTGCGGGAATCCCCCACTTTTGTAAATAATCCCCCACATTTTCTGACACTGTGCGGGACAAGGCCCCCACTCTTTAAAGGTGGGTATTTAGATTTTTCACATCTCACCAAATTAAAAAATATATATATCACTGAAATTTATATGAAAAAACAATACAAATCATCAATAATTAAGAATCATAAAATTACAAAAAAATGTTTTTTGATGGTGTTCCCTTAAAAGGCTACGTAGCCTCTTAAGGTATTTTTAGATTTCGCGCCAGAAATCAAAAAAGCATTGTGGGAATGTCAAGTGACTGGCACGTGACTAATGACGCTTAAATTCCATACCATAACAAACATGTAATTATTTTCCACAATGTCTTCCTCGGATGCTATGTTTGAAGCTTTGTCTGTGTATTTCCGGTATGTAAATGAGCGAGTTGCTCATGTAAAAATAGAACGTGTTTTCCGTCGTTGTTGACCTGGGCCGTAGTAAATCTCTAATTTCTCTTGTTGTCGGATGGTTTTCGACTACTGGGGTTTTATGAATGAAAATTAAAAGGCTTTGGGAGTACAAGGATGATTTTTTTGTATTTTTGTAAAATTTTCGTCCCAAAATCTGAAGGGCCACCTTTAAGATCACACAATAGCTTATATTACTCCCCGTCACTGAATTTATTACTAGCCTATCACTTGTACACACTGGTTAGAAATGCTGTCAATCGCGTTTGATATGAAAAAAGACATGCGATTTTCACGTCGGAAGAAAAGAGAATGTCGAAAATAAGGGATCCTTTCCCTTTCTTGTGATATCCTTGGTGCTGATATGCCTGATATGGTTCTATGCATTTCTATCATATTTTACTTTTTATTTGAATATGTTGTGTGCTACTGTTAAAACCACATTTTGTATATTCAGTGCAAATAGAATGAAGGAAAGCAGTCAATGAGAACTGGCTGGTTCCCTGCTTCACGATCAACTGAGAACCGCATTCATAAGCGACACGCTTTAGAAGGGTCTCCAAATTTTAAGTATTTCGAAACAATCTTAATGAAAAAGTATGAATGTCGGTCGCATTGAAACTTAATTGAAGATATTTTTAGACCAATTTACACAAATATTATGTTAATGATTATTTGTTTTCGGCTTTTTTAAGCCATTTGACAGATATCAAAATGTTATATCGGGTCTGGAAAATAAACTGGCCTTTTTGGTTGCCTATAATACAGTGTGACAATAAAATTTTCGTCGTCTGTGATGTAAATTTCCTATTTCTTAAAATGGACTCTTCTGCAATCCAGAATTGTTGAAGCGCAAAATAAGATACTATTTTACTTTGTTTACCATAACCTTATCCTGTAAAGCTGATTAAGAAGCCTCGACCATTATCGATCCCATTGAGGCAGACGAGGGACCCTCTTGTAACTGTACGCAACACACTTTCCAGCAGTTGTGGCGTAAAACACTGATTGTGGAACTTTTGCATAACAGAAAGAATGGGTAAATGATTTTTTAAATGATGTTTTAGATCTGTATACGTTGTCTCATGGGCCCCAACGTTTTTTGAAAATCCCCCCTTTTTTTCTTCTTTTTTTTTTCCAGAAGCATGCAGGCAAATCCCCCACTTTTTTCAAATCCTGGATGAAACACTGGTTTCACCATGACAGCCGGCTACAGCAATGGCTAATTAAGGATGTCTATTTAAATGAATTACGCTAATTGTTTCCAAGTTTGTCCTACAAAAATGACGGTATGTAAATTACTTGTCCTTAATCCGAAGTGCCAAAAAGGTCAGCGGTTAATCCAATTTTTCGAACCAATTTTTTTCTAATTAGAAAAATTAAGATCAAAAGTTACAGTACCTTTATGATAAAGAAAAATATTTTGACCAGTAGAATCAATTATAACGCTCGAAAAGATATAAATATGAGTTTTTATTCGGGGGTTCAGTGTTCCCACTCAAGCAAATTATTGCGTAAATTATGTTACAGAACTGAAATTCACATCACAATTATTGGTTACACACGAGACCTCATGTAAGAAAATACATGGACAAAAAGGCCATTATCCGCATATCTTGTGTAAAATGACAGGTTTTGAAGTTACTAGTTATCCTTATTGACAAAGTTCATATCAAATCATGGGGAAATACCTATCCAGAAATTAACAGACATGAAAAATCGATCAGTGCAAAAAATGCAGAAACCCATGACACAACAAAATGTTTCTGACATTGTCCGATTAGTCTCAATAATGAGACGCTACGGTGACTTTTTTCATATTTGGACATTTTCTGTTCACCGTACCGTCTCAAGTCCATCGTAATTTTTCCAGTAGCAAAGACAGAGCGCAATACTGACTTTCTGTTTTGTCGATTTAATTTGTATTGGAGCAAAATGCAATTAACTTTCAGGACCAAACGTGACCAAAGACAAATTATTAAACTTTCCATTACCTAAGAGCTTATATAAGTCGTTTATAACATGTAAATCTCGGAAAAGAACTGACGAAATCAATTGTGTGTGGCGATCATTTTGTATTTTCAGCAACGTAAATTACTTGAGTAACAGATGAAATGAACTGTTTTTTCTTATGATCAGCGTGTAAATTGAAAATATTTGTATTTCAAATGAAGGATTATTGAATACCCAAGTAACACATATGTTCAAATCCTAGTTTTGTGCTCTATTTATGAATTATGAGAGTTCAAACTTGTGCACAAAATCTGTGTGGAGATTCCAACTGTTTTTGTCAGTCAAAAAGTAACATCACCTTTGGGGACAGTTATCTGCACTAATTGTCCAATCAGGGTCACTTCAGACTGCCTTTTCAGCTTTTTAATGATTTTCAACAGTAAATTTTCATAGATACCTTAATATAACAGACTTTTTTGCTGCAAACCATCAATATGGATTGCTTTACCCCTTGTTGGGAACCATTAATTTCATACCCTCTAATATGAAATCTTACCCCCAGGTTTTCAGCCAAAGGGGTTAGTGTAACCTTAAAATAAAAAGCTAGTGGGAACACTGGGTGTTATTTAGCAACAGAAACTATGTAGCGTACTAGATTAAAATTTCTAAATATACCTCCTTATGGTGTTACGAAGTGACCGTCTGACAAAAGTGACATGAGAATATGAGGAATGATATGATATAAAATAAAGTAAATTGTTCATAATATTTTCACTGTATGTTTTGTCTCCTAGAAAGAGAGAAATTACATTAAAAGTTAAAACCATGTGTTGTTGATACTCGTCAGAATTGTCTAATTGTTGATATTCAGATAAAAACCAACAACACAGGGTTTTAAGGAGAATTGTGCAATACATTTTAGGCAGTCTAATTTATCACATTTATTGTTGGAATTTAAATGTGTAAAGTTGATTTTTTCGCATAAGTTTGACATCAGAACTTCCAGAATTTTCACCAAAAATTCCTGAAATTCTGACCTTGAATTATAAAATTCCTGAAATTAGCCCTTAATGAAAGCACTGTAGAGTTTGTGCATGAATGAAAACCCCGCAAGGTTATTGAGGCTATACAGATTGCTAATATCAGTACATGCACAATCCATTGGAATTCACAATTTCTAAAAATAATCTTACTCCCCATAGTTTGATTTCAGTCAATGTTTTGATTCACAGCTTTCGTGCTTGTCAACATGGATGTATATGATCGGATGAGTTTAAAATTTTATGCAGGACTTTACTCACTTTTGCTGCACGTGACATGCACATATAAAACAAGATTAGTTTGAAATTTAGCATGTGACTTTCATGTTTTGTATGTGATTCACGCACATAGGTACATGAATGGGAACCCTGTTAATAAATATTTTGCATGGGGCCTGATCATTGAAAACATAAGTCAGATATTGTTTGCACATCATAATGAAGACAAAGTTCTTGGCAGGTATGATATGACAATTTTGGGTTTTTAAAGAAAGTTAAAAATCATGTGTAACTCATAAAAATGAAATTATAAAAGCATCATGAGTCATCCCGTGGTACTAGAAAAATCATGTCTGAGAAAAAATTTTCTTTTTGCACCAACCACTTTGAAGTTTGGGGGTCAAACACATCGACCTTTGAGGCGACTGCAGGGTCCTAAAATTTCCAGAAAAAGCACTTGTCCTGCAGGACAAGTGCCTTCAAAAAAAAACACTTGTATATACGATCCCTGATCAGACTGCAACTACCGTGAACCAATGAACCGCAAGGCTAATTATCTCACCATGATTAACAATTATTTATTTCTTACCTAACAGAGTATTTTAAGGGTTTGAAGGAAGACGATATATCAAAGTTGTGATGAGTTATGGTATTTTTTGAGAGTGGCCGATATCGCACGTTGTCCGATACAAGATGAACTTGCTCTATAGGAGCGTAAGCAAATTTCGCTAGTAATCGAATTTCGCCAATTATGTTTTCGGGCAATATTTTCATATCTGTGACACCATCCATTCACGGAAATGATTGATATATTAGCAGCAAAGGTGTTTTGAACTGTCATTTGAATCTAATGACAGAAAAATACCTATCAATAGGAAAAAAGTTCATAAGCGACCTCTCACATGCTTTTCCCCACCATTTTATTATCACTTTTCAGTTGTCTCCTTTATATGCTGATTTTAAAAGATACTTTTAGCTTAAAACTTTTTTGTGTCGTCAATTTTCGGTTTGACAGGTTATCTTTTGAACTTTAATAGCCGAAGTTTCGTATGGGGCACCTAAAGGGAAATATATCCATATGAATGACAGAGGGGTCCTTATTCATTTTTTTCCTAAGAAAATAGACTGAATCAGGTACAAAATCACTACAAAGACCAGAAAATAGCGTTTTCTGTGAGCTACAAAAGGTTATCTTTTTTAGATTTACAGCCTCTTTATCCCCAACACAGTCATCCTGAGTTAGATTGTAATATTTCAGTGCCACAGCAAGAAATAATTACACGAAAAATCACATAACTGTCTATTTTGTTTTCTGAGAGCTGCGTTTTGTTTTACGTCCTTCAGGTTTTCTCATAGGAAGTAAATGTAGAGTTAATATCCAAGGGAGGCAATGAATATTGCTGAAATGATGCTGTGAATTTTTTATTTCATTTTACCCTCTCTGGGGCCTCTAATTTTTGGAAAACCAGAGTTGTCGAAATTGGCTTACTCTTTTTATAGGTGGCGACTTTGCACTGTCTCACTTCTAACGATATTTTGACAGATAAATTTAGATGTTTAAGTGGTAAAAATTATTTTTACAAAAGTATTTAAATACAAGTGCATAGATATTTAACCATAAAGAAAATTACTATTGTTTTGTGCAATCCGCAAGAGCAGTTTCTCTTGCGTTGGCGAAATTTGATTACACCAGTACATGACTGGGACGTTTTGACTGGGGGACGTTATGACTGTGACGTTTTGACTGTAAACTTCTTAAACGCTCGGAACTGAAAATACGGGAAGGCAATATAATCAGTGATAATAAGCAATTTACCAAGTGACTTAGATCATACAGCTTACAAAGAACTAAGAGGTTTAGTGTCACCTTTCACCAAGTCAACATGACTTCCATATATCTTCGTATTTACCCGCAAAACTGGTACCCGATGTATCTCCCGTAGCCTTCCGATGGACGTTTGACAATACTGATATGAAGATCGATAACAGGCTACCAGTATATTCCCCGTCCCCACTCGAAAAATAAGCTATATAATTCCAAGCCCCAACGGTTTTCCTAGCTGAATCTTTTATTTGTGTACTAAATTTGATGAAATTAATGTCAAATTAGAGCTTTTTTATTACCTTTGTAATGGTAAATAAAAAATCAAGATTTCATTTTTTTCTGTTACAAAAATGTTTAAAAAATAAGAGGTAGAAATCTGGCCCTACCTTCAGTCTGAACAGATTCCTTTTCTATGTCTGGTTTTATTAAAATAGAAGAACAATGATGATAGGTGAAGAGACATTCGTAGTTACGTTTGACTATTTACCAAACAATCTCGAGTTTTAATGATCTTAACCAGGGATAATCTAGTGTGTATATAGGATCCCTGGTCTGAAGTGTTGTTCCAGCGTTATTTTTGTGAGGTAGAAAATTTAGGGGTACGGATAAAAGCCTACTAGGTGAAAAGCCCACCAGGTGAAAATCCTGCTTCTATATGAAATGATGGTATATATCAAAACATTTCTTAGAAAAAAAAAAAATCAAACTATTGGACTTTCATTACAAAAGATTGTGGGGAAAATGAGAATTGCTGGTAAGTGGCAAACAATAGTGCAAACAATTAATGATTATTCCTTTTGAGGAACATTTGATTTATGGAATACATCCAACACAAAAGACAACTATACCTTTTACTGACTTTAATTGGTGCATTCTTCAGTCTAAAGATCTGCTGAGTTTTCCTTTGTTTTATTTGTATAGTATTTCAGTTTTCATCATGATCAATAAAATTTGCAAATTGCATACAAGACCCTTTTAATGTTAAATATATTAGTTTTTTAATACCATTAATGATAAAATCAGTAAATTTTATTCACTCACAAAAATCATGGTCAATTTTTCAAAATCATTACATGCAAACTTGCAATATTGCATGAACAAAACAGATTATAAATTCATAAATTCATTTAAACATAAGATATATCCATTTTGTAGTATTGGTGGGTTTTTGTCCACTTTTCATTTAAAGGTAGAGGGCTTTTCACCTGGTGGGCTTTTTACCTACACTCAAAATTTAAGAGGTAGAAATGTGGCCCTACCTTCAGTCTGACGGGTTGCTCTGATATTATTTTTGTGATTGGTCTCCGCATCAGCCGTGTGATAACTCTATATATATTTCACACTTTAGGAATAAAGCCTGGTGTCAAGTATAATACCCCAAATAGGGACACATGATTGGTCACTTTGGTAATCAGATCTAAGCCACACCCACTGGAGGTAGACAGGGGCAACTTTTACACCTTTTTATGTGTTTTCACAGCAAATTGTAGGATACCACTTAAATACACTTCAAAGACATTAATGTATCCCCAAACATGGTTGTTAATCAGTTACAGCCTTCTACATGCATGTGTACCTCAACATGCCCAAAGATTAATGACAGGTGTTTTTCACATGTTTGCCGATGTGTGATAGTTTTTTCATCGATTTTACGTGAAAATCGTATATCAGCTGCTTTTTTATGCTACCTTTGAACTTTTATGATATTTAGAGAATCTAAGTGTGTTTGGAGAGAGAGAGAGAGAGAGAGAGAGAGAGATGTTATTGATACAATCTGGTAAAAATATCTTTGGAACAGAGTTCCGCTGAACCCTGATAATTTTACCATATTCTTATCCGACATGTAGAACTATAAACAATTATCTAACATATATCAGCTGTCGTATATGTGTATATAAGATCCCTGTGTATATGCAGAGACATAGATATTGTAAGTATTGCATGTCTCTGGTATATGAGATCCCTGCCTATATGGCATAATGATAGATAAAATTGTTTGGTTGAAAAGAACAGACCTGTATATGAGTTCGAATAGGACAGTCAATCCAATCAACCTCTTCAGCTGACCAGCAATAATGCCTTTTGAATTCTGATCAAACAGGGATCTTATATACTCAGGGATCTATATATGCGATCCCTGGATCAAAGAAAAAAAGGACCTTTTTGGTAACTATCATACTGGTGATAAAATACATCTTCATGTACAGGATAGGAGGAGAGCTTTTAAAACCAGTTTAGAAACAGGACGAGCATGTATGCCAGTGATTTAACCCACATCCTGCTAAATAACTAAAATGAAATTTTCAGTTCGATAGCAAAAACCTAAATATTGCAATTTCAAAGTTATGTTTTAGTGAATAATACCTCCTTACCGGACGGTGTAGATCAAAGATCAGACAGCACGTACAATCTGATTTTTCTCTGCACTGTCCGCAAAAGGTCAGTAAGTCGCGCTTAGCAGCCTAGGGGTTAATAGACCAAATCAACCACTTCAATCGAGCACCAATCGACCAAATATGACCAGTATTGACCGGTTGTACGCGCCGGCCCGGTCAATACTCATCCTGACTGGTTTTTGCCAACATTGTTTCTCCTGCAGCCGTTCTTCCAGGTTTCAACAGTCACTATAATATGGGTACAAAATCAAAGGTCGATCACAATTTAAACGACAAGAACTTTTCTTTTTTTTTTAAGTGAGGGATAAAGATTTAAAAATCAAAATAGAAAGTTAAAAAAAAATCAGAAAATTTATAGGGACGTTCAGTTAGGACGTTTTAAACATTTCTGGGGACGTTTTGATTTTAATCTTTTACCACAGGACGAAATTTCAGACTAATTCATATTGAAAACATTTGCAGACGATAAATTACATTCGGCTCAAAACTTGGATTAGTCTTGAAAAGAATAGAAAACACTGTGGAAAAAGGAGGAAATGCTGGTCGCCAGCATTTTCTTCTTTTCCCACATTGTTTTCAAAAGCCGTTTTCCCCGGGGTCGTTAAACTCGGGACTGGCAGGATACCCTGTGTAGACATTGTCTTACCGTATGTAAGCAATAAGATCTTGAGCTGAGAACTTTCATATCTTTGAAAGACCAGCTGGCTGCTTATGTGCAGGTCTGAATTCAAAGATAAATGTGTTGATTGGGATATGACACCATTTAAGCAAAAGACGAGACGAATACCACCTGCAATGATATCAGAAGTTAGACAGCACATAGATCAGCTCCTGTCAACTGGGATTATCAGAAAATCAAAGTCTCCGTGGTCATCTAATGTAGTGCTAGTGCGGAAAAGAAATGGAAAACTGCGGATGTGCGTGGATTATCGTATGCTGAACAACAGAAGTGTAAAAGATGCCTATGCACTACCAAAAATAGAGGAAATTTTTGATGTTCTGCAAGGTAGCAAATACTTTTCAACAATAGACATGAAGTCTGGATACCATCAGGTAAAGGTAGAAGAAAGCCATAAGGAAAGGACAGCTTTTAGTGTAGCAAACCTCGGTTTTTACGAATATGTGAAAATGCCATTTGGACTCACTAATTCGCCTGCTACCAGAGGCTGATGGAAGAATGTCTGGGAGATTTAAACACGACAATATGTGTCATATACCTTGATGATCTCATCATCTTCTCAGACACATTCGAAGAACATCTGCGTCGTCTGAATTTAGTACTAACCAGACTTAAAGAGTGCAACCTCAAGCTTTCACCTGAGAAATGCTTCTTTATGCAAGACAAAGTACCATTTCTAGGACATATAGTCAGCGAAGACGGAATAGAGACTGATCCTGCAAAAATAAAAAAGATAAGAAAATGGCCAACACCTACCAATTATGATGACTTGAGATCTTTCCTTGCCTTCTGTGGATATTACAGACGCTTTATTAAAGATTTTTCAAAGATCACTCGTCCACTTGCCGAGATTTTACCACCAACAACATCTAAGGGAAAGATACCAACAAAATCTTGGTTATGGACTGAAACTGAACAAACAATATTCGAAAACTTAAAAGAAATACTTACCAAACCACCAGTTTTGGCCTTTCCAGATTTCACAAAACCTTTCGAACTACATACCGACGCTTCAGGAAAAGGTTTAGGAGCAGTTCTCTACCAGTCAGATGGAAAGCTGAAAAGAGTCATTGCTTATGCAAGTAGAGCTCTAAGTAAGTCAGAGAAAAATTACAGTGCTTACAAGCTTGAATTTCTTGCACTGAAATGGGCAGTGACAAAGAAATTCTCTGACTATTTGACAATGAATCACTTCACAGTGTTAACAGACAATAACCCATTAACATATGTCTTAAAAACTGCAAAACTGGATGCCACAGGACAAAGATGGGCATCAGCTCTAGGTGAATATGACTTTGACATCCAGTACAGAGCTGGTATGAACAACTCAGACGCAGATGCAATGTCAAGATATCCACATGATAAACTGGATGAAAAGACAGACACCATCACAGAAATAAGAAATGATGTAGTAAAAGCCATCTGTAGCAATACTGATGCAAACCCACTGATCGAGACAATTTGTGCAAACATAAACATTATAGAAAGCACAGAAGACAGTGGACAGCCAATGGCACAAATAGAGTTGAGAGAACTCAGAAGACAACAGAGACAAGACAAATGTATTGACCGTTGGACCGCTAGACAAAAGAATTCCTACAAGAAACCTCACAAAGGATGATTATGCCATGAGAAAGACATTTAATCATCTATTGATGAAGAGAGGAGTATTGTACAGAAGGGTACAACAGGAGGGAGGAATGCTAGAACAGCTAGTATTGCCTGAGTGTTACAGAAAAGAAGTATTGAAAGGACTGCATGATGATGTAGGACATCCTGGAAGAGACAGAACCATCAGTTTGGTTAGAGACAGATTTTTCTGGCCTGGGATGACAAAAGACATTGAGAAATGGATTGAAGGTTGTGACAGATGTATCAGAAGGAGAAATGGTTCAGATATTAAAGCTCCACTTGTGAATGTGAACACAACTTATCCACTGGAACGAGAGTGTATGGATTATCTTACCTTAGAACAATCTAAAGGAGGAATTTCAAATATTTTGGTAATAACAGACCATTTCACAAAGTATGCAATGGCTATTCCGACAAGAAATCAAACTGCAAAAACAACAGCAGAAGCATTCTACAACAACTTCATCTTACATTACGGGATACCAACAAGAATCCATTCTGACCAAGGAACAAACTTTGAATCGACCATCATCAAAGAACTTTGTAATCTGACAGACATGGAAAAGACGAGAACTTCAATTTACCATCCCCAAGGAAACGCAGGGCCGGAAAGATTTAACAGAACATTACTGGGAATGCTAGGAACACTACAAAATGAACAAAAGGCAAACTTGAAATAATGTTTGGAAGGAGACCAAAACTACCAATTGACATCATGTTCGAGCAAATAACAGAAAACCAAAACAGAATCACCAAAGAATATGTCGAGGACTTAAAGGATCGAATGGAGACAACACGAAAACTAGTCCAAAACCATCTAGACAAAGCAAAAGAAAACCAAAAGAACTACTATGACCAGAAAGCCAGAGCTGCCAAATTATATACTGGAGATCGAGTTCTGGTGAAGATCTTAGCATTCGAGGGTAAACATAAGATCCAGGATAAGTTCGAAAAAGAGACCTACATAGTTGTAGAACAGCCAAATGAAGAAATACCAGTGTACAGAGTTAGATCAGAAGTATATGATGTGGTAAAGACATTACACAGGAATCATTTATTTCCATTAGGAGATAAACTATTGGAAAAAAGAGCTCCAACTCCTAAAAAGAGGTTTTCCATAGAGAGGAGAAAGAGGAATGAAGAAGAAGTGGCCACAAAAAAAGAAGATCGCAAGAAGGCGATAAGTGGAGAAACAGATAGGAGAAGAGTCGAAAATGAAAAGGAGTCAAGTGACTCAGATGAAGAGGATACAGAATTTGTAGCATTTATAAATTTACATGGGGACGCCCATAATCCTGGAGAAGAGGAGAATAATGATAGAAGAGGAGAAAGTCAGGCTCCAGAAGAGCAGAGTAGAGAGGAAACAAGAGAAGAAAGTGTAACTGGTATTGAAGGAGTGACAGAAGAAAATAGGACAGAGAGATCTACATCAAATGAACAGAGTGCAGAAGAGACAAATACAGAAAATTCAAGAGAAGACAGTGAAAGAGAAAGGACGGAAATAGAACAATGTTTGCCAAGTGCAGAAGGAAATATCCAAAACGGTGTGGCAGAAGAACAAATTCCACCAAAACCACCACCAAGAAGATCACAAAGAGAGAGGAGAAAACCTGTATGGTATGACACTTACCAAATGAACCAAAATGTGCACAGGACACAGGACTCAAAGCTTGATGCTTGAAATATTTTAATGTCATCTGGCATATTGCAAGAAATGGATAGAAACATCGCACACAATCTTTTAGATGCTATCATTAAATAAAAGATTCAACCAAGCTATTTTGTTTTTTTGTCGTTTTATACTCAAATTTATTCAGTGTGTGGACACACATTTTTGCAGGGCGGGAAGAGTTAAGCATTTATTTAAATTACATTATTCATAAATATTTATCCTAATTTCAGATTTGCAGAGGGAAATAGCAGAAAACTGACCAAATGTATTTTTGTTCATTAATGTTATCCTATGTTGTAGGTTCCGAAGTGCTTGGTTCCTGCCGGAGAACAGTTTTCAACAGCTACATATGTATGATTATGTATATACTGTATTTTTTGTGTTTCATTTTTATGCATGTTGAACTAATTTGACATGACAATGACGAGACGTCATTTTACAGACAGGGGAAGGATGTAATAGGGTCATTTTCAGATGACAAGTTCCTTTTGGTCAGTTTATACCATACCTTACCTGTGTTTCGCTTCATTGGTCCCAGTATTTTCCCTCTAGTTTGGTCACATGACTTTCAGATATTCTTATTCCCGCTTCAGTCTTCCAACTGTTTACTTGGTAAAGAATTGATGAGATTCTTTGAATTGATTTCTTGGGAAAAAGGAAGCAATTTGTTGTAAGTTACCCTTCTGAGTACTTTTCTTTGTAATTACCAAGTCTTACCTTGTTTCATGATGATTTTGGAAGTCTTTTAGTTCTCTGATCAGTTTACCTTTTTTGTTGTGTAAATCCTTATCTGATCCAGAGCCTTACCTTAAGTTTGAACATGTAAAGCAATTATCCTTTTAACAACCGTCTTACCTTTCATTTGCTTGTACACCTTTTATTAATCTTTCAGCTAACCAGACAGCACAGTGAGAGAGAATGGTCATTTTGTTATAGTCTGTTGGGAACACTTAATTCCTCAAATTGGTGAGTGTATTTTGTAGAAGCCATTCTGTAATATTTTCTATTATAGTTTGACATGTTTGACTTTATTTCATAAAGCTTATTACAAGTATTTTTGCAGTAAGCAAGTTCTTTCAAGGTTACAGAGAGAAGGGTCGTTAATAAAGTAATAATATTGTTGAAAGCATGTTTAAGCCAAACATTGTTTATTGTATTGTATTAACCATTCTCAGTAGAACTTATTGTCAAGCTATAGAAATGGACTTTACCACGTATTGCTATTTAGTACCTTTTTATGTATAATTTCAGAGTGTTGATTGAATTCCCATTACATAGACAGCAAACAAAATAAAGCTGCTGTTATTTATAGAACAAAGACTTGTGTGTATCTATAACCCATAAACAGAAGAACCCACTAACTCAAGGTCCACATAGAGCTGTATAGAAGGACCTATTACACTTGTTATCACAAAACTAACGCTCTGTGATCGTATCATGCATCAAACTTAGACAGAATTACGCTCCGTGTTTTATCTCTAAAGACTAAGTCGTTTGATAACAACATTATTACCTTTGGGAACATGACAGTTCCCCGACACGAAAGTTCACCGCTACTTTTGTCCTATGTCAAATGACAATTATCGTGGGTGAAAATAGTTGCTGGCGGATTTTATGGATAAATGATTA
The DNA here is from genome assembly GCA_946811185.2 of Hippopus hippopus. Classification (NCBI taxonomy): domain Eukaryota; kingdom Metazoa; phylum Mollusca; class Bivalvia; order Cardiida; family Cardiidae; genus Hippopus; species Hippopus hippopus. Next base: position 46,509,999 of record OX328104.1, on the reverse strand, counting down.
ACACACTGTGATTAATTTAAAAAGCTTGTACCTGTGACTGATGGGTACATTTGGTCACCATGAGATTGTCTGCAATTTTCTGTGATTGCCATGTGAAATGTCTGGATCTATATTTACATATCGCACCCTTGTTTGGCGGGGCAGCTCGATGAACTTTCGTCGCCAAATACCAAAATTCACTTTATTTTCCCCAATGGCATAAACAATATATTATGTAAACTGTGACGATTATGGACAGAGTGTACAAGGTCAGCAGAAAAATAAATATTTCAATCAGGTGAACAACTCTCTCTCTCTCTCTCGCTAATATAAATCTAAAACACATAAAAAATACCAAAAAAATACAAATTACCAATAAAAAGAAATCGAAAATTAAGAATTAAAACCAAATACTCCCGGAACACATTGTTTTATTAACTTTCGTGCCGACGAGGTCTTTTTAAAGGCTCTTATTTTCACACTCAAATGTGTCAATCGATCAACTTCCACGACTGCTTCTACTTTCAGCTGTAATTTATTGACAGTCAGATAGGGACACTAAAAACGTCAAAAAATGATAATGTCCCTGGTCACAGGGACTAGGTCAATGATCTGACGTAATTTATTGACTGTCAGATAGGGACACTGAAAACGTCAAAAAATGATAATGTCCCTGGTCACAGGGACTAGGTCAATGATCTGACGTACACGCAATTCGCAAAAAAAAAAAACCTTTTAGTGTTCATGCCTCAGCCAACAGCGACGGTGACATCAGTATTCGCATTATTAGGATCCTCTGCTATTCGCCATGGAGTGTGCCTGGGCCAAGTCCTATAGATTTTGAAGGGGTGGATCCTTTGCTTGAACTTGACGCCCCAGATGGTCGCTCAATTGCTCAAGCGGGTTGCGATCAGGGCTTCTTTCTGGCCAATGTAATGTGTCAATTATTTTTGGCTGTGTTTAATTAATACTCATTTTAATGTGTAAAGAATTCTGTATCACATGGCACAACTAGTCTTATCACAATACATCAGTTCTACGCAAATATTTCCATTTTCTCATGATTATCAATCATAATTATCAGTAACAGGTTATATCTAGTTTATTATGGTACAAAAGTGTCGGAGAACCGTCTTCAAAAGTGTCGGGGATATGTCTTGTCGGGGAACCGTCTCGATGGTATGCAGTCACTTCGTTCCATAACCATTTCGTACCATTCCGTTTATGACCATTTCGGACCACAGATTTACCACCTCGCACCATAGATTTGCCATTTCGTACCATGATAATACCATGCCGTACCATCACGAAACTTATCAATAGATGTGACAAAAAGTGTTTTTTGATACATTTTATTAGTATAAATCAGTGCTTTGCCATTTCCAATCTCTTCAGAGATATTAAGACAAACACTCTGACAAACACTTATTAGTATTGGGCTTACAAATATGTCCTCTACAGTGCACACAAGCTTTTTCTAGAATTTGTCTCGGCGACCTACTTGACATGTAGAAATTATCCAGACATACATTCCTACAAACTTTCATGAGTATTTGAAAGAATAGAGCATACACACAGTTTTTCAAGAATGAAACTTGGTGACCTAGTTTTTATTCCACGTGACTCATTTTCAAACTCATGCAGGATATCATCAAGACAAACATTCTAACAAAAGTTTAAAGAATATTGGACTGTAATTATAGTACAAAAGGTTTTTCCAAGATTTGATCTTGTGACCTAGTTTTTTATCCAACATGACCCATTTTCATACTAGTCTAAGAAATTATCAAGACAAACATTGTGACCGAATTTCAAGATTATTGGACTGAAAATGTGGCCTCTAGAGCTTACATAAGGTTTTTCTAAGATTTGACCTGGTGACCTAGTTTTTGACCTCACATGACCCATTTTCAAACTCATCCAAGCTATCATCATGACAAACATTCTGACGAACTTTAAAGAGCAATGGACTGAAAATGTGGCTTCTGGAGAGTACACAAGGTTTTTCAAAGATTGACCTAGTGACATAGTTTTTGACCCCACATGGCCAACTTTCAAACTAGTCTGCGATATTATCAAGACAAACATTCTGACCAAATTTCAAGAGTATTGGCATGAAAATGTGGCTTCTGGAGCATACACAAGGTTTTTTTTAAGATTTGACCTAGTGACCTAGTTTTTGACCAACATGGCCCGTTTTCAAATTTATGAGAGATATCATCAAGACAAACATTCTGACCAACTTTCAAGAGTTTTGGACTGAAAATGTGGCCTCTAGAGCGTACACAAGGTTTTTCTAAGATGTGACCTGGTGACCTAGTTTTGACCCAACATGGCCCATTTTCAAACTCGTTCGAGATATCATCAAGACAAACATTCTGACCGACTTCCAGGAGTATTGGACCGAAAATATGGCCTCCAGAGAGTACACAAGGTTTTTCTTAGATTTGACCTAGTGACCTAGTTTTTTAACCCGACATGGCCCATTGTCAAATTCATCTGAGATATCATCAATACAAACATTCTGACCAACTTTCAGGAGTATTGGACAGAAAATGTGGTCTCTAGAGCGTACACAACGTTTTTCTGAGATTTGACCTAGTGACCTAGTTTTTGATCCGACATGACCCATTTTCAAACTCGTCTGAGATATCATCAAGGCAAACATTCTGAGCAAGTTTCATGAGTATCGGATTGAAATGTGGCCTCTAGAGCGTCCACAAGGTTTTTCTTAGATTTGACCTAGTGACCTAGTTTTTGACCCGACATGACCCATTTTCGAAATCCTCTGAGATATCATCAAGACAAACATTCTGACCAAGTTTCACAAGTATTGGACTGAAAATGTGGCCTCCATAGTGTACACAAGGTAAAAGTTGATGATGCACGACAGATGCCGGACACAGCACGATTACTATAGCTCACCATGAGCACTTCGTGCTCAGGTGAGCTAAAAAAGGAGAGAATGCTGGTAGCCAGTACTGATTCCGTTATCAAAATGTTTTCTTCCCTTTGGAAGACTATTTTCATTATTAGTGCTACATGTAGTTTTTTACCTGTACTTGAAAACGAAAAAGTAACGTTTTGACTGTAAATGTGACTAACACCAGCATTGGAAATTAGAGCTGATAATTTTAAATGCTCCTCTTCATGTCTGTGAAAACTGGCTCTGGTGGTGAGGGGGTGTTCCTCCTCTTTTTCAATGGGCCTGCTCAAGACAAATAAGTTTCAAAGGACATCTATGGATGTAGAAAGATTTATTTGCTTACCAGTATCGGACTGCTGTTTCTTTGCCTTGACGTATTCAAACTTTGGTGGAAGTTTTGCTTGTTGAAGTAAATGTCTCTTGTTTGCTGAAAAAAGGGTCAGAAATCGATTTAATCCTTTTCCACACTGTGCTGATGTTTAATGACCATGTAAAGAAGCCCTTTATAAAACATTTTCAGAAAAGGAGAAAATGCTCGTAACTAGCATTTTCTCCTTTTTTTCCCCCAATGTTTTCTACCCTTGAAAAATTGCATCATTTGATCCACATTGAAATTGTTATATGCAAATGCTAATACACTTTGGACAAGGTTCAGATTTTGTTGTGTGGTAAGGGGCTAAATGCCTGCTGTGACACTTTCACAACCTTGAAAATGTTAAGTGTGTAAGTACTCTCTGCCAAAACTTGAGATTCCAAGAAAAAATACAAAAAACCTGTTGTGTCCACTGCCCAGGGTGCCATAACTCAAAAAACAAAATTTCAACTCATAACACAATATGTTCTACTGATATTCAGTTAACCGAAGGATAACTGCACGACAAAATTGTAGATTTGTCTAAATTGAAAGCATTTACAGACAAGATAAATGAGACTTGGAATTTAAAATTGCTTTTGAAAGGGTTACATTAAAGGAACAGGAGATTATACTTGTAACCAGCATTTTCTCCTTTTCCTACATTGTTTTCCGAAGCCTTGTCTTCAGGGTCTTCAAAACTTGGGATTACATGGTAAAAGGTTAGGGTGTCATCTGTTCTTCAATTTTATCATGTATGTGTTGCAATAGTTACTGGCCTTGGCAAGTTCAAAAGATACAACACTTTGGATATTGTGAAACCACTAAACGGGGAAACCATTCTACACCAGAAAACACAGAAATCATTTTTTTTTTTTTTCTAAATTCCTAGGTAATTCTTTGTGTCAAAATGTAATATTGTAAAATTGAGAAACATTTCTCATTGTGAACAATTTTATCTTTTTTCTTGTGTTTTTGAAATTTGCATTTTCTAGATACATGGCCGTATCTAGATCACAGTCTCGAGCTTGAAGCTGTTTGCCCCAGTCTCACATTCCCTGCAAAACCATTTTAAATTTGAACAATTTCTGACCCCCCCCTCCCTTTTAGAAACATTTGTGTTGGGTTAGATCAGTTCTATTTCATTATTTTCTTTTTATCCCCCGCTGAAGGCGGAGGGATATAGTGTTAGCGTTGTCCGTCCATCCGTGTGTCCGTCCGTCCGTCCGTCCGTGTGTCCGTCCGGGTGAATATCTCCAATACCATTGGACGGAATTTCGTGAAACTTTATATGTGTGTACAATAACGCATTCCGCCGAGACCCTTTTTTTGTTTTTTTGATTCGATGCAAAATGGCCGAGTAGGGGCGATTTTAAGTTACGCGGTCGAGTGAATTTTTGGTCTTCATTTTTACAGCATTTTCTGCTTGTCCAGAGCATAACTTTGTCATCTCTAATCCGATTGACTTGAAACTTGGCATTTGTGTTTGTTGCAATAATACGGAGTGCAGTGCGAAAGAACCATAACTCTACCTCGTGGTGTCTTTGAGTTATTTCCCTTTGATTGTTATTTTTACAGCATTTTCTGCTTGTCCGGAGCATAACTTTGTCATCTCCAGTCCGATTGACTTGAAACTTGGCATTTGTGTTTGTTGCAATGATACGGAGTGCAGTGCGAAAGAACCATAACTGTACCTCATGCTGTCTTTGAGTTATTTCCCTTTGATCGTCATTTTTACAGCATTTTCTGCTTGTCCGGAATACAACTTTGTCATTTTTAGTCTGAACATCTTCAAACTTGGTATGCATGATTGTTGAAAAATTACAGAATGCTGTGCACAAGGACCATAACTCTTCCTAGCACAAATTTTTAGTTATTCCCCCTTAGATCTTCATTTTTATAGCATTTCTTGCTTGTCCTGAGCATAACTTTGTCATCTTAAGTAGGAATGATTTGAAATATGGTATGCTTATTTGTTGCAATATTTGGAAGTGCAGTGTGCAAGAATTGTAACTCTATCTTGTGCTGTCTTTGAGTTATTTCCCTCTGATCATCATTTTTATAGCATTTAGTGCTTGTCCGGAATATAACTTTGTCATCTCAAGTCAGAACGACCTCAAACTTGGTATGCATGTTTGTTGCAATATTACGGAGTACAGTGCGCAAGAACAATAACTCTACCTAGCGCGGACTTTGAGTAATTCCACTTTTATCTTCATTTTTACAGTATATCTTGCTTGTCTGGAACGGAACTTTGTCACCTCAAGTCAAATTGACTTGAGACTTGGTAAACATGTTTGTTGCAGTTACGAAAAGTGCAATGCACTGGAGCCGTAACCTTACCTAATGCCCTTTTTGAATTATTACCTATTCATTATTTTTTTTTTTACAGCTTTTCATGCTTCTGTACAATATAACTTTGTCTTTTCATGTTGGAATGACCTGAAACATATGCATGTTTCCTTAACATTAGAGGAGATATTCATGCCTATTTCAATCACTTACACGATTTCTGCTGCACTACTATTTTCCTGTACCTGCCCTTTACGATTATTATCCCCCCTCGACAACTGGCGGTGGGACGGGCGTATCTTGCGACAATTTGCCGCTCTTGTTCATTAAATGTCATGTCATGGAAAAAGGGGGCTTGACAAATATTTTCATTATGGACCAATATCTCTTTCACTACAGGACAAAATGCAATTAAACTTCATCTTTATTAAGCCATAGACAATAGTTATTTGATTTTATTTCATGAAATGCCATGTCACGAAAAAAGGGGGCTAAATGTATAAATTCATTATGGACCAATAACAGTTAGTTCGCCCATTCGTCCACCTGGACAGATATCTTCTAAAGTCCTTGACGAACATTTATGAAACTTCATGCAAGTCTTTCTTAGGATAGTCCGTTGATACAATTAATTTTCTTTTATATATAATGACGTGTCATGAAAAAAGGGGGCTTGATGTATATTTTCATCATTTGTTTTCATTTAATGAAATGCCATGTTATGGTAAAAGGGGACTTGATGTATTATCTTATTATGGACCGCTTATATATTTTTCATTTAATGAAATGCTGTGCCATGGAAAAAGGGGGCTTAATGTGTAACTTATCATGGACCATTAACAAAAAGGCTACATGTTCATGCAACACACAATACCTCTAATATGTTTGTATCAAGAAAGGTCTTTTTCGGCGGGGGATATCATTTCAACGAAAATGCTTGTTAAAATTATAATTCAATCTATAATATTTTGGAACATATGACAGTTGTTGTACAATGTTTTACAATGCTAGTCCATATCGTATGCAAAATAAGCTCCTCCACCTGACACCCTAGTTTTCTGAACATGATTAATTGGAATGACTAAAAACTGGGCAATACAAGTAGCTTTAAATCTGTGTAATAATTCCTGATGAAAAATAAGCTTAATTTGGAATGCAAACGTACTGTAAAATCTATCTTGATTAGGAATCTTGTTATACAATATATCTGTGAATTTCCAGAAGTCATGGGTGTTAAGAACTTTACTTACGATGCATTTCACATATAACTGCTTTATAAACTTTCTTTTCGAATACAGCTCTGATAAGATCTCCTTGCCTGTAACCATCTTTCACTGGACTGACTATCTGTTTCCTCTGCCATGATTTCAAGTTTCATGCGGTACTATGCCGCTTCCGATGCAGTCCTCGTTCCGCCAAAAACGCGCCACCTGTCGCGGTAAAATTTTGGGCCGTTTAAGCACCATTCGGATATTAGATAAATACATATTTGGTAACTAGATTTACCAATTTCTTCCCTATTTTTTGTTTCAATGTAGGATTAATGCATCGTTTATTGTATATAATTATATCGTTTATTAGATTATATAATTTTATCGAAATGAAACGGCCCCAGTAGAACTTTTAATATACAACAATGACGGAAGCAACCGATGTGTAAAAATCCTGGATCGCAGACAACTCGGCTATTGACGGATGATTATTTCGTATTTTTGCATCAACCTGGTATGTATGTTCACTCTAGTACGATCATTACGTAACTATTTTGTTTATTTACTTCATCTTTTTTCTAGAGTTACCGAGTGGAAATTTCTCGCATGTCTACAAAAACACACAGTACTTTCGCACCATAACAGTTTCGGGAACCACAGTTTCGCACCAAGAAGATAATTCTTAGCACCACTGGCCAAAGGCCAGTGGGCTTATGTCATGACCCGGTTTCCGTCGTGCATGTGTTAACTTTTATTTCAAACATCATCTCTGAAACTACCAATCAGATTTTGACGAAACTTCACAGAAATGTTCCTGCCATGGCCCTCTTCAAAATTCTTTCAAGGAATTTGATTCCTTCAAAAACACTGGTTGCCATGGCCACAGAACTGAAAAATATTGGAAATCTTTGAAAATTTTCTTCTCCAAAACCATAAGGCCTAGAGCTACACCCTGGGGGTCACACATTTTAAGTGGGCTTCTACAGTGAAAACTTAAAAAAATCTTCTCCAAAAACTGTAAAGCCTTGGGTTACCAAATTTTGTATGTAGCTTTATCTAGTAGACCTCTACCATGTTTCTTCAAGTTTTAGCCCTGGGATCAAAATTTGCCCTGCCCGAGGGGGTCACAAGTTTTAAATTGGCTCCTGTAGTGAAAACTTCAAAAAATTTTGATCTCCAAAATCACAAAGTCTATAGTTCAGCATGTAGCTTCATCTAATGAAGCTCTACCAAATTCTCTCAAAGTGAGCCCTGGGATTAAAGTTGGCCCCTCCCCAGGGGTCACAAGTTTGACATGGGCTTCTATAGTGAAAACTTCAAAAATCTTTTGATCCTAAACCTTAAGGCCTAGGGCTACCAAATTTGGCATGTAGCTTCATCTAATGGACCTGTACTAAGATCTCTCATATTATAGCCAGGGGGTATCAAAATTGGCCCTTCCCCAGGGGTCACAAGTTTGACATAGATTTCTAGAGTGATAACTTTATAGAGGAAAATTGTGCTTTATTATCGAGTCACTGGAATGTTGAAAGTAACTTATCAGTAATGAAGACACGCCTGCTTTTGATTTGATGGAGTAAACGGTGGATAGGTGGCGCTACGTATGCAAATTAGGTATTTTTCCGGATTACCGCGCTATCATCGAGGACGACTATTCATAAACCTTCAATTTGAACCTGAATAAGACAAAAAAACTCAAATTTAAACGATTGTGGAACAAGGGTGGGTACGAAAGGGTCGAAGTCCGATCTTCTGCCACCCTTTTCATTCACATTCGCCCCCAATTTCATTGTTTTATGGCATGTATCAACAGGAGTATGTGCCGATCTGCTAAGAATTATTGTTTATAAGCCTTTAAAGCAAACATTAACTTCACTTTTAAATCTCTTTTCTAAACAATTCCAATTGATTTTTCACTGGTACTTGAGCTCTTTTGTTCCAACTGAATTGGAAAAGAGAGAGAGAGAGAGAGAGAGAGAGAGAGAGAGAGAGAGACAGACAGACACACACACACACACACACACATTCTAAATAACATATTTAAATTGAAATGCATTTTGATAATAAAATTAACTTGTCGTTTTTTTTAAATCATAGCACATACATTGAAACAAAGCACTAGATGTACATGAAAACAAAAACTTAAAAAAAAAAAACATAAAATATTATCCGATTCAAAGTGCACGAGGCAAACTGCGGATGTATTTGAAAGAGAAAAAAATGAAAATGAGTATGACAATGAGACTAGTCTCCAGAGGGTGGACGATGTCCAAAGGTATGCAGTTGCAGTCCTCGTAATTGCTCTCTTTCGACCTAGCCCTTGTAATATACTTGATACTTGCTAATAAAAACATGATTTGTATATACATTTTTAGTTTATGACATGAATATTTTTTTAAACTGGTTTTTAATCGGTCGGCGTGAGCCGGACGATTAGAGAGACCACAAATTTCGGAAATCCGTCTGCTGAGGGCAAACTGATCTAACTGCAACTTGTGACAGCTTTTACCTACAGTCTAATAACACTAATACTAGCTGTTGTGACCTTATTACGTTGAACTTTTAACCCAGATAAGCGACAAGGAATGGTGTCAGTGATAAAGCAACAACTTATGAATGAAACAAGAGCGAATCCAGGAGTATTGGATTATGTAAGCACACCTTGTGTTGAAAAGATGATAGGTCAGTTGGCCTGGAGCAAGGATAAACTTGCAGTGAAATGGAATTTGTAAGGAAACATTGCTTTAAAAGAATTTGAAAATTTAGATTGTTTTGCATTAGAGCAAACTGATGTATATGCTGGTGGTAAAAGCTGTTTAAAAAAGTAATCTGCAGTTGGTAGTTTAATGTAAGCGAGGTGAAGCGTGTGAAGCAGTGTTTTTTAAGAGTTATTACCATAAATGTTTAAGAGTTATTACCCTAGTGGAGAAACCATTACGTCAACATTTTCAGAATGGTCTGGTTATCTCACGCTTTCAACCTTAGAAACCAGCATATATTTGATTATGCATCTTTCAGCTTAGGATGTATTAAACCTTGGGCTGCTAAGTGCGAATTTATGACCTTTTCCGGACATTGTAGATCAAAATCAGACTGTATACTACATGCTGTCTGATTTTGTATCTTTAATGTCCGACAAGAAGATATTTTTTCAAAAAAAAAAAAAAAACTTTGAAATAGTAAAGAACTGGGTTTTTACTGTCAGCTTGAAAGTTTCATTTCACTTACTTAGCAGGTTAAGGGTTAAATTGTTTTCATAACCCATCTTCCTCTCCCTAAAGCCACGGCTGTACCATTTAACACGCTCACTAACATGTTTCTTTTTGATGACATTCTTAAGACTGGAATCAGTCTATTAACCGTTGGCCACACAATCTTGTCGGGCTTTAAAAATGTAGTGGGAAAAACAGCATACATGTATTAAGCATGTTCTCTTTTTCCTCACAGCATTTTTTCATCATTTGAAGGATTTTCAACATTTTGTCATTTGGTAGAGTTAAACAGAGCATTTTCTTAGATGGAAAAAACCCTGAAACTGCAACACAAAAAAACTCACTTAACGTCATATTCTCCATGTCTGAATCAACTGACCAGGGAAAAAGCCTCTTCGGAGAGCGCAGATTCAGACCAGATTTAGACCAGACTGCACAGAACATGCAGTCACTCAAATTTTGGATCTGCTATTCCTATTTCTTGAGATATCGTAGTCAAGACAGCAATGGCCTTGCAATAATTAGGCTGCTTTTCGACGCTTATCAGATCTATTTCATTAATTGAGCGCTTTAGTGTAAAACTCTCAGTAACATGTTTGTCTCATCAGCATATTGGTTGACTCTCATCCTCTCCATATTCCAGATTAAAAGCACAAGGTTTACTGTAGTAATGCTCTTGCTCATTACAATGGCCCATGTTCTCCAGTGACATGTATAGTCGCTTTTGAAGACAATAAAAGATCAAGATCAGACTGTCCTTTGAATGCAATGCAGATCAGTATCACAGACATACATACTGAATATCTTAATTGTCTGTTTATGTATAATTCATATGAAAAAAAAACTCGACACTGAAATTGTAATGTTTGGATATTGTTTTGCTGACTATAAAAGGCCATAACTGTGTGTTTTAACCAAACTTTCCCGTTTCTGATGACCCCGAGGAAGAAGGTTGTTAAAAACATTGTGGAAAAATGCAAATAACCGTCGTTTTCTCCTTTTCTCACCATGTTTTTTTTACCATTTCCACGATTCAAATCATCATTAATTTGGTCTACATTTCATTCGTCATGTGCGAATGCTTTCGTTTTGGACAAGTCTAAAATTACATCATTTGGTAAAGGGTTGAGGGTTTAGTAGATACTACATGCTTTGAAAGTAATGTGGGAGAAATTGGCCAGCCGATTTTTTGGACAGAACAATCTTGCCAAGGACAATTTAGCCAGCCGAAAAACGTGCTTTGAAAGTAATGTGGGAGAAATTGGCCAGCCGATTTTTTGGACAGAACAATCTTGCCAAGGACAATTTAGCCAGCCGAAAAACGTACGGTAAACGCGAGCAGCCAAAAGTAATCACTTTGATAGTCATAATACAGGCACATTCTATACGACTTATTCATCATATCCATCATTCAATATGGATATTATTGATAATATCTGACAATATGTTACAGTATAGTTTCAAAAGTTGCAAAGGTTACAGAAAAGAATACATGTATTTATATTTTCTTAATGTTTTATAAAAGGTTGGTAGGTACTGTTATTCATGATGAGTGATATCTAAAGCTTGAAAATCGGTATTACTGGTCAGAATAGTCACTTACATTCTACGTTTTATTGCTGTCGACTGGCAGACGTATATCTTTAGCATTCCGTTAAACTACATATTTGTAAGGGACGGAGAGTTCCTACGTGACTCAGTTATAAAATGTCTATCCTATACATACTCGTAGTTCAAACAACTGCCATTTGATTTGTGATTTCAAACCACTGTAGTTATTCAGTGTCGACCGATTACAGTGCTGACAGCACTTTGATTTTTTTTTTTTTCATTAATTAACTTAACTAATTACTTAGCCTCGTACTAGCTTCCAGAGGGTGGACGATGTCCAAAGGTACGCAGTTGCTTCAACAAAATTGAAAAGGTGGTTTTCGTTGAAGAAGACCTAGAATCCCACGTGCCACAGTCATCCCACCTTTCGAGATTTTCTGATTGATCTAGGAGAAAGAAAATGTTTTCTTTTTTTTGCCACGGGGCGCTTCTGTTAAAATATCATTTTCTTCAGCTGATGTAACCAAATGTAGTATTTTTTCCGTACCTAGAAATTTGTTGTTTGTTAGTTTCCTGACACCACTTGGTAACCTGTTTAAGTTAGAATGAACTTCAGTATTAGTTGAAACATTTTCATGCGCCTGAACACTGTCCTCCCTTCTTGATATTGATTCTGAAACATTAAACGTATCTATGAGATCTGATGTGCTCGAGAGTCCAGTTAAGGCATTAAGACATCATTACTTGAGACGTGCAGACTGGGGATCACTGATGCAGTTCACGTATATCGCTAGCATCAGGTGACCTCAGCATGGTCGTCTTGTCAAAAATAGTAGGAATTTCCTTTTTTTCCCCCATTGATAACAGTGCCTTTTAGAGGGGGAAAGTCTTCAAAACTATCCATGTCAATAATATCCGCTTTGGAGTTTGTCTCAATCAAGGGGACAAAATGGTTTGGCAGCCAAGTTTTTGAAAAAAACGTAAGAAGTACTTGTCCACAATATAATAATTAGATCGACCCTTGTAGAGGAATGCATTGGCGAAAAAACGGTATTAAGGATTCCAATTGTGCGGTCTAGAATTTTATTCCTAGGCGGATAAACTGACTCGATTGGGTACCCAATGACTTTAGCTGCAGCAACCACAGTTCATGCCGATGAAAACATGCCTGTCGTTGCTGCAGCCTTACAAGGATTGGAGTCAAAACGGCCCACTTCCAAAACAGCCCAGGACTAAAACGGCCCAGTGTCGAAACGGCCCGATACCAAAACGGCCCACTTTTTAGCTCGCCTGAGCACGAAGTGCTCAGGGGAGGTATTGTGACCGGTCGTTGGAACAAAGAAGGAAAATTTTAAAATTCTTCTTTTCTGAAACTGGAGGGCGTGGAGCTTTGATATTTGGCATCTACCATCTCCTAGTGGACCTCTTCCAAGTTTGTTCATATGATGCTCCTTGGGTCAAAACTGGCCCCTCCCCGGGGGTCACAAGATTGAACATAGGAACAAAGAAGGAAAACTTCGAAATTCTTCTTCTCTAAAACTGGAAGGCGTAGAGCTTTGATATTTGGTATGTTGTATCTCTTATTGGACCTCTACCAAGTTTGTTCATATGATGCCCCTGGGGTCAAAACTGGCCCAGCCCTTGGGGTCACAAGTTCTAACATAGGAACAAAGAAGGAAAACTTTAAAATTCTTCTTTTCTAAAACTGGAAGGTGTAGAGCTTTGATATTTGGTATGTAGCATCTCCTAGTGGACCTCTACCAAGTTTGTTCAAATGATGCCGCTGGGGTCAAAACTGGCCCCGCCCCGGGGGTCACAAGCTCGAACATAAGAACAAAGAAGGAAAACTTTGAAATTCTTCTTTTCTAAAACTGGAAGACATAGAGCTTTGTTTTTAGCTCATTTGAGCACGAAGTGCTCACGATGAGCTATTGTGATCACTCACCGTCCGTCGGCATCCGTCGTCCGTCCGTCCGTCGTCCGTCCGTCCGAAGTGCTCAAGGTGAGCTTTTGTGATCGCCCAATGTCCGTCGTCCGTCGTCCACAATTTCTTTAAACATCTTCTCCTCCTAAACCACTAGGCCAATTTTGATGAAACTTGGCAGGGATGTTCCTTGGGTGAAGCTCTACCAAAGTTGTTCAAGAGATTGAATTCCACCCATAACTCTGGTTGCCATGGCAACCAAAAGGAAAAAAATAGCAAAATCTTTGAAAATCTTCTTCTCTAAAACTAGAAGGCGTAGAGCTTTGATATTTGGTATGTAGCATCTCCTAGTAGACCTCTACCAAGTTTGTTCGTATGATGCCCCTGGGGTCAAAACTGGCCCTGCCCCGGAGGTCACAAGTTCGAATATAGGAACAAAGAAGGAAAACTTTAAAATTATTCTTCTCTGAAACTGGAAGGCATAGAGCTTTGATATTTGGTATGTAGCATCTCCTAGTGGACCTCTACCAAGTGTGTCCATATGATGCCCCTGGGGTCAAAACTGGCCCCGCCCCGGGGGCCACAATTTCGAACATACAAACAAAGAAGGAAAACTTTAAAATTCTTCTTCTCTGAAACTGGAAGGCATAGAGCTTTGATACTTGATATGTAACATCTGCTAGTTGACCTCTACAAAGTTTGTTCATATGATGCCCCTGGGGTCAAAACTGGCCCCGCCCCGGTGGTCACAAGTTCGAACATAAGAACAAAAAAGGGAAAACTTTAAAATTCTTCTTCTTTGAAAATGGAAGGCTCAGAGCTTTGATATTTGATATGTAGCATCTCCTAGCGGGCCTCTACCAAGTTTGTTCATACGATGCCCCTGGGGTCAAAACTGACCCAGCCCCGGGGGTCACAAGTTTAAACATAGGAACAAAGAAGGAAAACTTTAAAATTCTTCTTCTCTGAAACTGGTAGGCATAGAGCTTTGATATTTGGTATGTAGCATCTCCCAGTGGACCTCTACCAAGTTTGTTCATATGCCGCTCCTGGGGTCAAAACTGGCCCCGCCCCGGGGATCACAAGTTTGAACATAAGAACAAAAAAGGGAAAACTTCTGTGAAACTGGAAGGCTTGGAGCTTTGATATTTGGTATGTAGTGAACCTGTTCTAAGTTTGTTAGCCCACCTGAGCACAACATGTTCAGTGAGTTCAAAATTGGGTCACCTGGGGTCATAAACTAGGTCACTAGGTCAAATTATAGGAATACCTTGTGGGCACTCTAGAGGCTACATTTATTGCTCAAATAACTTGAAATTTGGTCAGAATGTTTGACTTGATCAAATCTCAGATGAGTTCAAAATTGGGTCACCTGGGATCATAAACTAGGTCACTGGGTCAAATTAAAGAAATACCGTGTGGGCACTCTAGAGGCCACATTTTTTGCCCAATTGACTTGAAAATTCATCAGAATGTTTGTCTTGATGAAATCTCACACGAGTCTGAATTTGGGTCAACTGGGATCATAAACTAGGTCACTAGGTCAAATTAAAGAAATACCTCTAGGGCTCTCTAGAGGCCACATTTATTGTTCAATTGATTTGAAAATTGGTTAAAATGTTCCTCTTGATGAAATCTAAGATGAGTTCAAAATTGGGTCACCTGGGGTCATAATCTAGGTCACTAGGTCAAATCAAAGAAATACCTTAAGGGCACTCTAGAGGCCACATTTCTTGCCCAATTGACTTGAAAATTTGTCAGAATGTTTGTCTTGATGAAATCTCGGATGAGTTTGGATTTGGGTGACCTGGGATCATAAACTAGATCACTAGGTCAAATTAAAGAAATACCTTTAGGGCACTGTAGAGGCCACATATTTTGCTGAATCGACTTGAAAATTGGTCAGAATGTTTGTCTTGATAAAATCTCACATGAATCTGAGTTCGGGTCAACTCGGGTCATAAACTAGGTCACTAGGTCAACTTACAGAAAATTCTTGTGGATGCTCTAGAGGCCACATTTTTTGCTCAATTGACTTGAAAATTGGTCAGAATGTTTGTCTTGATTAAATCTCACATGAGTCTGAATTTGGGTCAACTGGACTCATAAACTAGATCACTAGGTCAAATTAAAGAAATACCTTTAGGGCTCTCTAGAGGCCACATTTCTTGCTCAATTGATTTGAAAATTGGCTAAAATGCTTTTCTTGATGAAATCTAAGATGAGTTCAAAATTGGGTCACCTGGGGTCATAATCTAGGTCACTAGGTCAATTTAAAGAAATACCTGAAGGGCACTCTAGAGGCCACATGTCTTGCTCAATTGACTTGAAAATTGGTCAATGTTTGTCTTTATGAAATATTGGTTGTTTGAAATTGGGTTACCTGGGATCATAAACTAGATCACTAGGTCAAATTAAAGAAATACCTTTAGGGCACTGTAGAGGCCACATTTATTTCTCAATTAACTTGAAAATTGTTCAGAATGTTTGTCTTGATAAATATTTTAATGAGTTCTAAATTTGGTCATGTATGGTGATAAAGTAGGTCACTAGGTCAACTTACAGAAATTTCTTGTGGATGCTCTAGATGCCACATTTTAAGCTCAATTGACCTGGGAATTGGTCAGAAATTGAATTTTGCACGTGGAGTGAAATTTTGCCTATTGACTCAGGTGAGCGATCCAGGGCCATCATGGCCCTCTTGTTTTGTTTACATTCTAGCATCTACAAATATTAACCAATCAGCACCAAACTTGGTGAAAATATATATGACCATAAGATCTCAGACGAGTTTGATTATAAGTCTAATCGGACCAGAACAACTGGAGTTACTTGCCCTTGAATTAGAAAAATTGCTATATTTGAGTTTGTTTACACTCTAGCATCTACAAATATCAACCAATCAGCACCAAACTTGGTCAAAATATATATGACCATAAGATCTCCAATGAGTTCGATAATGGGTCTAATCGTACCAGAACAACTGGAGTTATTTGCCCTTGAATTAGAAAAATTACTATATTGGACTTTGGTTAATAATTGTAGATGCTAGAGTGTAAACAATCAGCACCAAACTTGGTGAAAATATATGTGACCATAAGATCTCCGATGAGTTTGATAATGGGTCTAATCCTACCAGAACAACTGGAGTTACTTGCCCTTGAATTAGAAAAATTGCTATATTTGACTTTGTTTACACTCTAGCATCTACAATTTTTAATCAATCAGCATCAAACTTGGTCAAAATGCTTATGACCATAAGATCACGGATGAGTTCGATTATGGGTCTAATCGGACCAGAACAACTGGAGTTATTTGCCCTTGAATTAGAAAGTTCTTTAGAATAGTTCTTTGTCCGGAGCATAACTTTGTCATCTCCAGTCCGATTGACTTGAAACTTGGCATTTGTGTTTGTTGCAATAATACGGAGTGCAGTATGAAAGAACCATAACTCTACCTCGTACTGTCTATGAGTTATTTCCCCCTTGATCATCGTTTTTACAGCATTTTCTGCTTGTCCGGAGTATAACTTTGTCATCTCTAGCCTGAACATCTTCAAATTTGGTATGCATGATTGTTGAAAAATTACGGAGTGCAGTGCACAAGAACCATAAGTCTTCCTAATACGAATTTTGAGTTACTCCCCCTTTGACCTTCATTTTTATAGTATTTCTTGCTTGTCCGGAGCATAACTTTGTCATCTTAAGTAGGAATGACTCGAAATATGGTATGCTTATTTGTTGCAATATTTGGAAGTGCAGTGCATAAGAATTGTAAGTAACTCTACCTCGTGCTGTCTTTGAGTTATTTCCCTTTGATAGTCATTTTTACCGCATTTAGTGCTTGTCCGGAATATAACTTTGTCATCTCAAGTCAGAACGACTTCAAGCTTGGTATGCATGTTTGTTGCAATATTACAGAGTACAGTGTGCAAGAACAATAACTCTACCTAGTGCGGAGTTTGAGTAATTCTACTTTGATCTTCATTTTTACAGTATTTCTTGCTTGTCCGGAACGGAACTTTGAAGTCTCATGTCAAATTGACTTGAGACTTGGTAAACATGTTTGTTGCATTACCTGCCCTTTGCGATTATTATAACTCCTCGACAACTGGCGGTGGGACGGGCATATCTTGCAACAATTTGCCGCTCTTGTTTCATTATCATTTGGCCTTGAACCTCAATTTTTGGTATTTATCTTCATTGTAAACCTTTACTGCTTAGTACTCAGGTGAGCGATATAGGTCCTCTTGTTTGTCATTATCAAAACCCATTGAAGAACCGTCATTTGGGTCACACCGTTACTTTTATATTTTTTTAATTTACTTATAACATGAATTTGGATCATGTGAATCGAGCGAGATGGTCACCTGCTACGAATTTATTGAAACATATACAGAAATGTATCCTTTTCTAGAATGTTTGGAGCTGTCGTTTTCAACATAAGTAATTTGTGCATAAATGAGATAAAAAGACTGTAGGAAAGCAAACCACGTGTACATTTTTTTAAACATTGGATAGGAATGCAGAGTACAATCCACACAAGTATGGAGAATCGAGGCCCAAGCTCCATAAATAAAATTCAATGTTTGAAAGTAAATAAGAGTAGAGAAAAATATAAAATTCACTGTCAAAATTGGTGGAAATAAAACAGTAATTCGTAGTTCAAAAGTGGGCCATATTTGGGCCGTTTCGGTAAGTTGGGCCATTTTGAAAGTGGGCCGTTTTGACCCTATCACGCCTTACAAACATCTTCGTAACTCGGACATACTAAATGCAGATTGTCGTATCTAGTTTCGTGAAATCGTCTGTTTTTGACAAGTTCCAAACAGGTTCTCACACGCAGTTCAGACGCGAGGCTGTCATTTCCAACTAATCTGTCTGAGAGTGCATTAAAAAGGCAATTCCCGTCTCCAAATACATGTATCGGGGTTTTGTCAACCGTCGTAATGTTATTATGTAGTTTTCCAGAATTTCTTGACACACACGGTCTACAATCAAAGTATTAACTGATAAATACAGAATATCTGGTCTTTGTCATTCAAATTCGGTTGTTCTCTAAGAAAGAGCATATCTATTTTAGCGCCAGGATCCAAAACCCCAATTTTTGCATAGTTTACCAACCTTTCCAGTGATTTTTCCAAGTCGAATTCGCCAGCATGATTTTTAGAACATCTAGAACAGACAAAGTCACAACGATAATTTTTTCTTCCACCTATCTCCGCAAATTGCTTTTTGCACAAATTTTGGCACTTGAAACCACTTTTCACACCGTTCGCAAAAAACACATCCAGTGATACAATTGTCAAAACAAATGCCGCATGGAAAAGTTGCCATTTTCAACACTACTCAGTTGAAAGTATGAAATTGAAAGATTATCCAATTAATGTATTGTATTTGATTTTCAGTATTTTCGGTAAAATTTCGTTGAATTCTGGAAGTGATAATCGCAGGTATAAGAAAAGAAGTGAATAATTCACTCAAGAAAATCATGACCTAATTCTCGAAGGTACTGGAAACGTTATCGAAGATGTTTGCGGAAGTTGTAGCTTGATTGTCCTTAAAATAGTGACAAAGGTTCAAAATAAAAGTACTTTACCACTCCCACCTACCTATAGAGACACTGATCGACTCAAATAGACCAATTTATAACTCCTACTTTTACAACACATCGTTTTCACTTATTACATCCACATTGAGAAATAAAACGCTGTGTCTTCATTTGCTTTATTCGGTGACGGTTACATTACAAGACTGCGAATGTTTTGCCAATATGACTTAAAGGTAAGAAAGAATTATCATCTATAAAAAAGCTGATGCAATATATATATACACCGAACAAGTTACCAAATAATTATAGATCCTAAAAATCCATTTTGTCTACTGTACCTCTGGGTGAAAAAGGTCCTATACAAAAATATCAGCAAAAATTTTCGACCCAGGATAGCCTGCACGGATTGCGCAGGCTGAGCTGGTTCGATACTTTTTCCCTGTTGACAGAGTATGGCTGACTAACTGGGTCCTCTTACACATCATTAAATAAAAATAATGAGTTCATTTCGAATATGCACGCCGTCTTCTTTTGCACTGATGAGTACGATTGAAACAATGCACGTATGACAAGATATTCCATCAAAATCACGGAAAACTGATGTGATAAAGAGGGAAAAAAAAAGCAAAAAAGTGTGTAAATCAATGTTTTATTAATGGTTCATGGTGCAATAAATACAGTTACAAAGCGATCACGCCTGTTTTCTTTCGTGTCGGTAAATAGGCCGTTCTTTCGTGTTGGCATAATCACTAACTATATTTTTTACTAAAAAATAAAGAAAATACCAAGAAGAAATTCTTTATTGTAACTGTACGATTTGGGTTAGAAAAAGGTTATTGTATCTAATTTTACGGCTTGAAACCTCACTGTTATTCATTTGCAATAATACGCACGCAGACTCCGGTTTGTTGATCGAAATTAGGTCGGACGGGGGATATATAGGGCATACAGGTCGGTGGAGATGTGCTAGTATGGGCGATACACGTCCTTCTTCTGAATTAAAACAGCTTTGAAAATACTTGTAAAATGTTGAAAAAGACGTTATATAAAGAGACACCAGTACCTCTTAAATTTTGTTTTAATGTCAAATTCATCCAGAATAAGCGCGTTTTAGTGAAAATAAGCTTCTTGTCTGTTCTCGTGTGTTCCTGTCTGTTCCCGCCGGTTCTTGTCTGTTTTTAGACTTGCCGATCTTGGCATCAGTATCAACAAACGTCTTTCGGACGAGAGATACATCGGGTTCCAGTTTAGCTACGAGAGATACATCGGGTACCAGTTTAGCGGGTAATTACAAAGATACGGAAGCCATGTTGACTTGGTGAAAGGTCACACTGAGTCTCGTAGTTCTTTGTAAGCTGGATAATCCCGGTCCTACTAAAACACGCCGTACCAGAAAAATACGCCGTACCATACGCCGTACGGATAAAAACACGCCGTACCAAAATGTGCAACATATTGCTTGCTTTTTTTTGTATTTTTATATTGAAAACCATATTATCTATCATACCTAGCGATATTAATGCCCAATTTTTCGTATTTGTCAAGTTATTTGCCAATTTCAGACATTCTTTCACGGGACCAACAGGTGCCCGTTACGCCGTACCAATTAACTTAGCGCCGTACGAATTTTGAGGCACAAAACAACCAAATTAATAAGAATGTATGATACAATATGCAATTATCTACTTATTTAGGAGTTTGTTATTCTATTTCATGTCTTACAGAGGTTGCAGGTACGTGTCAAGCATCCTGCAGATATTTACAGAAGGGAAATAACTGTTTTACTCCTGAAGTTTATACAGAGTTACGTTTCATTACTTTATGAAACCTTGTAGAAAAATAAGAAATTACTTTTGACCATTTATCTTCTTTTCCGATACTGAAAAAAAAATGTTATTGAAAATATTTGGAAAAAAGAAGAAAATTATGTTAACCCTCCCGTAACAAATTTCATTGTTACCCTTTACCAAACGACTAAAATTTAACATTGTCCAAATTGAAAGCATTTGCATGACAATATCAGTGCAGCTCAAATGGAGTAAGTTTTCTTTGAAAGAGTAGAAAACATTGTGGGAAAGGAGAAAATGCTGGTTACCAGCATTTTCTTCCTTTCCCACAATGTTTTTAAAAGGCTTCTTTTCTAGGAGCGTCAAAAATCGGGATTGTGTGGTAAAGGGTTAACGGTTGTAGAACTCTTAGCCATAAAAATGTTTCCAGACTCAACGACGTGGACGTGGTTCTACCATGAGTCCTTTTTTTTTTTAATGTTATTATTTTAAACTAAATTTTATGAATTTGTAATATTGAAACTCGTTTATATTTTTTCATTTATTAATCCATTTTTACAGTTCTGGTGTTTTACTATCTATTTATTATCTATTTATTTTTTGCCTGGCATCAAAGCTCATTACCACCCTATATTAATAGGGCACCAAACAAGGACTCGCGGCGTATGAGCTTATAATGACCATGAAACCTTTTTTTTTAATTTTATTTCACTGTTATTAATTTAAACTATTTTATGAATTTGTAATATTAAAACTCAGTTATATTTTTTCATTCATTAACTCTTTACCAAACAACAATATTTAGGCTTGTCCAAATCGAAAGCATTTGCAGACGACAAAATAAAAGTGACTAAAAATTTGAAATTTGTTTTGTGAAGGATAGAAGACATTGTGGAATCACATCACAATTAGGCTCGCAAGTCATCATCACACTTAATGTTAAGAAATACCTCCAAGAAGGGATGAAGTTGTTCCACTTAGCAGATGGAAACATCGCTGCATGTGGAAACAGATCGGGTATAATAAAGCCATGTTTCTTTGAATGTGTGATTGTAAAAAAACGGCCCTTGTAAGGGCCAACCAACAACGGCCCTTGTAAGGGCCAAATACCAACGGTCCTTGTTAGGGCCACCAATTTCAAAGAAATCTATCTTTGCGAAAAATTGTCTTAAAATTGTCCCCCTTCTCAGTGCCAACACATTGAAGTAAACAGAAAAAGACGTCTTAATTCCTCCATTACCCTCACCATCCCCAATAATTAAAAAATGACGCGAAAACGGTTTCTGTCGCAGGTATTTCCTGGGGCAAGAAAATTCAGGGCCCTGGGCTAGTGCTGGTAAAAAAAACAGAAATTAAATGAATATGTGAGCTTCCGCAGTGAAATAATGTACTTTTAAAAGTGGCGTAAATCACCATAAAATCAATCAATCATTCAACATTTGCCAGTCGATTTTCTTTCCACTGTTTATTGGTAAAAAACACCGAGACAGAAGACAAAGAACACGTGTTTGTTAAACTCTAATGCCCCCGTTAAGTTTGTACAAACGGACAGGCTGATAAGGATGAAGATATATTGCCCCACTCTTCCGATGCGGGGACATAAAAAATGGAATAAATCTATCACGATATTAATTCACATAAATTGATTGCAAGGGTTGTGATGACAATTTTCGGAAGATATCCAAATCTGCACATGTAAGGGTTTTAGAAAGTATTACTTAGTGTACACAAATTGGATGTATCTAAGTTCACCTATCATATTTTTTTCATATTTTCGTATTTTTTCATACCGTATTTTCTACCCTTCTGGAGAAATCTCTGCCATTTTCATCAAGTTTAAAATTGTCGTCTGCAACCTGTTTCATTTTGGACGAGTCTAATTTGACGTTTTGATAAGGGTCAATTTTTTCACAGTGCGCAACGATACAGGATGGAAAACACCAGTACTAAATGGAAAAATGGATTAATGAATGAAAAAATACCGTCTACGTTCTACAATCATTAACTCTTTACCAAACGACAAAATTTTAGGCTGTTCTAAATTTGCAGACGACAAAATTGAAATTTGTTCTGGAGGTTGAGAAAACAGAATATGAAAAGGAGAAAATACTAGTTACTAGTATTTTGTCCTTTTCCCAAGATATTTTCTAAAGCCTTATTTTTCAGTATCAGAAAAGGAGAGAAATGGCCATAAGCAATTTCACGTTTTTCCACATGGTTTCATTAAAGTGATGAAACGTAACTCTGTATAAACTTCAGTAGTACAACAGAGTAATTTCCCTTCTGTAAATATCTGCTGGATGCTTGACATGTACCTGCAAACTCTGTAAGACATAAAATAAAACAACATAAACTCGTAAATAAGTAGATAATTGCATATTGTATCATACAATCTTATCAATTTGCTTGTTTTGTGCCTCAAAATTCGTACGGCGCTAAGTTAATTGGTACGGCGTAACGGGCACCTGTTGGTCCCGTGAAATAATGTCTGAAATTGGCAAATAACTTGACAAATACGAAAAATTGGGCATTAATATCGCTAGGTATGATAGATAATATGGTTTTCAATATAAAAATACAAAAAAAAGCAAGCAATATGTTGCACATTTTGGTACGGCGTGTTTTTATCCGTACGGCGTATGGTACGGCGTATTTTTCTGGTACGGCGTGTTTTAGTAGGACCCGGATAATCCAAGTCACTTGGTAAATTGCTTATTATCACTGATTATTTTGCTTTCCTTCCCGTATTTTGAGTTCCGAGTGTTTACCAAGTTTACAGTCAAAACGTCCCGGTCGTAACGTCCCCCAGTCAAAACGTCCCGTCATATATCGCCAAATCTCAGTTATGGTGCATACCTCAATCATCGTGCAGTGACATGCAAACAGGTATTAAAACAGGTGATTTTTTGGCACAATACCGGTAAACGCCCGCTATAAATCGTGAAAACCCATGAAGATCAAAAGTATTGTTTAAAAAGAAAAATTGCAATTGTTTTACAGATTCATTTCGTACATATCAAAATATAATATTTGTCAACGGAATGAAGCTGAAAATTTCATTAATTTCTTCTTTTAACTCAAAAAACAATGCCACATGTATGCATTGACTGTATAGCGATGGGGCGTTTGCCGGTATTATGACTATATATGACAATCCAAAATGTACACTTATGAGCAAAACAGCTGCAAAGAAGGAAAAATGTGTTAAGCATTTTTTTTGTCTTTTTTCCATAAAAATTTAATTAATGAATGAATAAGGGTATTCTGCAAAATCAAGGGTTTTTTACAGTTGGAATAAGTGAACCTCTTTTAATATTAAGTTACAAATAACTGATTTTGCAGCTTCTTTGCTAACTAGTGTAACCTTTGATTGCATGCATGATAATGTAGTCCAAAATTTTCCAAAGGTCAACAGGGCAACATTTATGGAGAAATTTTGTTGATATTAACAACGGAATTGGACCAAATTTCATTCAAAGATAAATCAAGGTCTGTCCAATTCATAAAGTATATGACATAAAGAGCTTGGTTCTGCAATCTGTCACTTTACACGAAATATGTTTTCATAAATGACTCGCCAGCTTGATTACCTGTGATAAACAGAGCAGGGTGTCCTTCGCATTTGATACTGATCGTGTTTATTAAAGGCTGTATTTCTGCTGGATTCATGCGAGTTAAGTTATATGAAGCTTTAGACTATAAATTCATGCATCAGATTGACATTTAGGCAGACATTTTTGAGTGTCAGAGACGGGTCATTTCAAATTTCCAAGCGTCAAAACCCGGGATCAGGGGTCAAATGAGAAGTTTGCCGAGTTGTCAGGTTTTGTCAAGACAACCATGGACAAAAAATTCCTACTTACTTTTTCCGGCCAGTTTTTTCGTGTTTGTTGTCCACCATGTTGAATCCAAGAGTGTGATTAATATATCAGTCGCAAAACCAAGCACTAACAACCAGTATTCACGTTTCGGGACTGAGTGAGTTTTGGAACCAACTACAATCGATTCCAGGATTTCTCTATTATCGCAATCAGAAGCCAAAACCAACTGACTTTCGACTAAAGTTGATCATCAGCCCACCACTACTTTCAAGCATCATTGACGATGTCTGACAGATATATGATTATGACTTTTCTGATCTTGATCAATTCAGGGTCCATAGAATCCACTCGTCCGCTCGTTTTTATGAGTAAGAATGGATGAGGATGAGTGAATATTCAGTCATGGTCGTCTGGCAGCAGGGTTTTCCCTTGGCAACAAAAATAGGGGATCATTGTGACCCCCTAGTCAAAAATAATGGGGGTCATTTTCGAATTTGTGGGGGTCACAACAAAATGTAATTAGCTTAGACAAACACTACTATTTGTGAAACTGTTTTTGTGTTTTCTATCCACTGTAAATCTTTGTATACCCAATATATGTATTACTACATGGTGATAGATACATAATAACACAAGATTCTCTATGTAGAGTGAGCTTACAGCCCAGTTGGCACCTTTTTCATAGAGAGTATCTGAAGTATGCTTTATTTATGCCTGTTCATAACAAGCAAATATGCTCTAAATGCAGACAAGCTGTCATATTTCTAAGTAATTTTAATCTTTCAAGGGTACCATCATGACCGCTAGTGTTTTGATGATGCACAAGGTTGAATTTCGAAGTTTGTGCAGCCTATCTCTGTGATAAAAGGTTATTTTGTTTTGTTTTTGTCACAGGAATCGACCGTTTAATTGGTTAAAATAGCTTGTTGTCGGCCGGTTTAGGAAGTCTCTGTTGTTTTTCTTGGTAGAGAATTTCTATTTTGGCCGAAATTAAACTATATTTTCACTGCTGAAAATTGGTCAGCTAAACGGCCGATTCCTGTGTTTCAACATACAGGCTGCATTCATGCCGCTGTTTTGAATGACTAGTGAAGTGTATCTCTTTAGCTAATTTACAGTAAACCCTCGAGAGGCTGACATGTGTTTCTGGGTGCTCTTATCGGGTGATTTATCGTCTGATCTTTGTTTAAGGGCTCTTCGTCCTTGCAGACGGCAAGAATGACATCGATTTTGACAGAGCCATTTTGTTTTCATAAGAGATCCACAGACTCTAAAGTTTTGCTGTGTAGTAAAGGGTTAACCAAATTGATAAAGTTCATTAGATTTATTAAAAATTAATTACAAATGTTATAAATTTGAATATTTGTCAAAAATTAAGATAATTTATGCACAAAAATGTACAAATTGCTAGCAAAACAGTACCTTGGAGTTGAAAGCTGTGGAAAACAATATGAAAAGGGGCAGTTGGATTTACATGACATTGTATTAAGCCCAGTAAAGGTCAAAATATTAAAGCAGGAGTCAATACATTTGAATTTAAATCATACCATTTAAAAGTATGAAAAATATTGTGGAGATGACAGTGTTATCATGTGGTTGGGCCATATGTTAGTTGTTGGCAGAAAAAAAAGTTTTAAAATCAGGCAAAAAGTAAACAAAAGACAGCTACCTGGCAGGTTTTAACCTAGTTTTGAAATTAATTTCTCTGTCAGCAACTAACAGTTGGACCAGCCCAACAATGACAGATTGCCATCTTCACAATAATTTCCATAGTTTTAAATGGTATAATGTAAATTCAAATACAAATTTACAATTGCTTTGTTTACTTTTGGGCTTTATTGTTACTTTAATGATTGTATTTTGAAGGAACAAGAAGCTCTGGAGTAACAAAGGAAGATCCTGGTATCAGAAAATGTGAGTCTGAGATTAGAGAAACAAAAGTTGGAATCGGACTTCCAATACAAACTATAACAGCTGCTAGATCTGATGAACTCACACATTACAGACAAAGAAATCAAACATTCCAGAGCAAGATCAAGGAGATGAAAGATGTGTTAACTTTTTATTGCTACAGTTGAACAGCTGTTTTAGAGAAACAAAAGGTGACATCAGACTTCCAATTCAAACTAAAACAGCAGCTAGATGAACTCACACATTGCAGAGAAAAAAAAAACAAACACTGAAACAAGATCAAGGAGATGAAAGATGTGTTAACTTTTCTTGCTACAGTTGAAACAGCTGTTTTAGAGAAACAAAATATGACATCAGACTTCCAATACAAACTAAAACAGCTACAATATGAACTCACACATTGCAGACAAAAAAAGAAAACACTGGAGAAGACGATCAAAGAGCTGAAAGATGTGAGTTGACTTTTTCTTGTTACAGTTGAAACAGCTCTTTTGAGGATAACTAATTATCAGATTGCAAAACTTCAGGCAGGTCCAAATTGAAAGTATTTGCAGGGACAAATTAAATAGGTCTCAAATAATGGAATCTTTACTTGGAAGGGTAAAAACATTGTGTGAAAAGGATAAAATTGTTGTTTACCCATCTTTTATTGGTTTCTCACAGTTTTCTATAGCTTTTGTCCTCAAGGTTATCAAAACTTGTCATTTTTAGCTCACCTGAGCACAAAGTGCTCATGGTGAGCTTTTATGATCGTGCTGTGTCTGGCGTCCGTTGTGCGTCGTCCGTCGTGCATCGTCAACTTTTACCTTGTGTACGCTCTAAAGGCCACATTTTCAGTCTGATACTTATGAAACTTGGTCAGAATGTTTGTCTTGATGGTATCTCGGACGAGATTGAAAATGGGTAATGTCGGGTCAAAAACTATGTCACTAGGTCAAATCTCAGAAAAACCTTGTGTATGCTCTAGAGGCCACATTTTCAGTCAGATACTCATGAAACTTAGTCAGAATGTTTGTTTTGATGATATTTTGCATGAGTTTGAAAATGGGTCATGATGGGTCAAAAACTAGGTCACTAGGTCAAATCTTAGAAAAACCTTGTGTACGCTCTAGAGGCCACATTTTCAGTCCGATACTCATGAAACTTGGTCAGAATGTTTGTCTCGATGATATCTCGCAGGAGTTCGAAAATGGGTTATGTTGGGTCAAAAGCTAGGTAACTAGGTCAAATCTTAGAAAAACCTTGTGTATGCTCTAGAGGCCACATTTTCATTCCAAAACTCTTGAAAGTTGGTTACAATGTTTGTCTTGATGATATCTCGGACGAGTTGGAAAATGGGTTATGTCGGGCAAAAAACTAGGTTACTAGGTCATATCTTAGAAAACCTTGTGTACGCTCTAGAGGCCACATTTTCAGCCCAAAACTCTTGAAAGTTGGTCAGAATGTTTGTCTTGATGATATCTCAGTCGAGTTCGAAAATGGGTCATGTCGGGTCAAAAACTAGGTCACTAGGTCAAATCTTTGAAAAACCTTGTGCAGGCTCTAGAGGCCACGTTTTCAGTCCAAAACTCTTAAAAATTGGTCAGAATGTTTGTCTTGATGATGTCTCAGACGAATTTGAAAATGGATCATGCTGGGCCAAAAACTAGGTCACTAGGTCAAATTTTAGAAAAACCTTGTGCACACTCAAGAGGCCACATTTTCAGTCCAATGCTCTTGAAAGTTGGTCAGAATGTTTGTCTTTGATATCTAGGACGAGTTCAAAAATGGGTCATGTCTGGTCAAAAAGTAGGTCACGAGGTCATATCTTAGAAAAACCTTGTGTACGCTCAAGGGGCCACATTTTTGGTCCAAAACTCTTGAAAATTGGTCAGAATGTTTGCCTTGATGATATCTTGGACAAGTTTGAAAATGGGTCATGTCAGGCAATAAACTAGGTCACTGGGTCATATCTTAAAAAAAACCTTGTGTACACTCTAGAGGTCACAGTTTCAGTCCAAATTACTTGTTGACATCTCAGATGACTTTGAAAATCGGTCATGTTGGGTCAAAAACTAGGTCAGTAGTTCAAATCTTAGAAAAAACCTGTGTATGCTCTATAGGCCACATTTTCTGTCCAATACGTATGAAAGGTGGTCAGGATCTTTGTTTTGATAATATCTACAATGGGAAAATTGGCTATGGTTGGGTAAAAGGTAGGTCACTGAGAGAAATTCTAGAAAAAACTTGTGTATATCAGTGTTGTCAAAATAAGCCGATTGGCGATCGAAATCATTGCTTAAAATCGCGTTTGGATCGGTTACTGTTGCCGTCGATGCGAGTTTTGTTTTAGACCGCCTGCTTTGTTTATATTCGTTTAAATTCCGTTAGGATCCTTGAATTTTGAAGACGTTTTCTAATAAATGCAAGCTATACGAGAAACCTCCTTTACACCCCGTGTCCTTAAAAAATATTTGGCAAAACCAGACTAAAAATAAATGTGACTTGTATCACAATCGCAACATCTTGTAACCTACTAAGTCATCGAGACGCTCTTTAAAATGAAATAGCTTTGTCAAGCGTCCAGTTGTTACGTTTTTGACCGATAATTGTCCTGAGTTTTCGCG
The DNA here is from genome assembly GCA_946811185.2 of Hippopus hippopus. NCBI lineage: Eukaryota > Metazoa > Mollusca > Bivalvia > Cardiida > Cardiidae > Hippopus > Hippopus hippopus. The sequence goes on along the minus strand of OX328104.1, from coordinate 46,480,877 downwards.
GCGCGGATTTTTTTTAGAACATATCTCAGCCTGCCGAAAAAGGAAAGAAAACAACCGAAAATCGTCTAGAAATGCATTGCGTATATGAAATAAAGCGCCAGGGCCCCTATCAGCACAACTGGAAAGATGATTTCAAAAGGATACTTTATGACGAATATTGAATCATCAGGCCCCTTCGTCACTGGATTAATACAGTAACTTAAAACTATGTACCTGCTATTAAAAACATGATATACATGATATACTGTATTTCTACCATTTCTACAGCTGCTCAGTTGTTACTTTTGTCATAAATTTTGGCGTACTAGAGGTGGGAGAAATATTGAGACTTTAGACCCCTGAACATTTAGACCCCATTTCTTTCCCATTTAGTGTGACACTCTTGGGACACTCATACCCATATTTCTGTTTTTCAGATCCCAATAATATGTGTCTTACATGCTTAGCAGATGTTTTTAGTGTTTTATAAGAAAGGTAGCCATTGCACATTACACTACACGGTACTTATACAGTTGTCAGTACTGAATTTCTTTTGACATAGGCCTAAGTCTATTTTCTTTTCACATGTATACATTACATACTTTACTGATAGCCCATCTGTATTTAGTCATTTTTGATTGTATCACACAAAAAAGTCCAGAATTATCTGGGTCGTATTTGCAGGATTTGCGTGATCTGCATCCAAATTTTTCGAAAGTACAATAGATTATTGATGAGGAGAAGCAGGATGATGATCTGTTAGCTCATGATGTAGCCATTCTACAAAACAAAGCATACAAAATGCTGATGAATCTAATTTATTTAATAAAAATCAAATGAAATAATAAAAACAAGTTGATCATTCAAAACATACTTTTTTGTAACTTCGGAGGGATCCCTGATAATCAGGAGGGCACCCAGACAATAAAGTTTGAGATTCCTGCTGGATCCCAAAGAAAAAGAAATTGGTGTCGAACCCTAGAAAGCCGATGAACTTGCTGAATTTCGGCTTTACAGTGAATTATTATGACTCAGGTATGTTGTCAGAAATTTAAAGGTAGCTCAATTATTTCACAAGCAGATGCAAAAGAATAGGAATAAATTGCACAAATATACAACTCGTTCCAAGGCACATAACTTCACCGATACATTTCTTACCCAGCTAGATCTCTGCGGCAGTAAAGCTTGACAAAGTACATGTATATTTTCAAGGGTGATTCTGATTTATTCTTTTCTACACATACAAAGTAGGCATGGGAATATGCATTTATAACAACAAAGATGAAAGACACTACACACCAGACTGCAAATTAAATGAATGACAAAATTAGAGTCTATAAACAGATAATTTTTAAATAACACTGAATTATAATAATTCTTTCACTTGTGTTTTATATCTAATGGTAGTATTTTTCTCTAAAAATCCACTTTTTCCCAGTGCAGAAGCTTAAGAATATATTACAAATGATCTATTTTATTAAAACAAAGTTTAATATTATTTTCTGCTATGAGCAAATGTAATGTATTTTTGCAAAGACTGAGAAAGAAGAATGAAGGGATTTGCATGCAAGGAAATGGCTTCCAAGGTGTTTAGAATTACTGAAATTCAACAATTCAACAGTGGAGATCCAAGATCAGACAGCACATTCTGGTCGGTCTGATCTCAATTTACACTGTCCACATAAGCAACACATATTCTGGACTCTGCCTGCAAGGGTTAATTTCTTTAGTGGGCTTAGAGGGTGCACAAATTTCTCATTAGGCTTTTTAGCTCACCTTGAGCACGAAGTGCTCAAGGTGAGCTTTCATGATATCTCGGACTAGCTCAAAAGTGGGTCATGTCGGGTCAAAAACTAGGTCACTAGGTCAAATCTAAGAAAAACCTTGTGTACACTCTAGAGGCCACATTTTCAGTCCGATACTCATGACACTTGGTCAGAATGTTTGTTTTGATGATATCTCGGACGAGTTCAAAAATGGGTTATTTCGGGTCGAAAACTAGGTCACTAGGTCAAATCTTTGAAAAACCTTGTGTACACTCTAGAGGCCACATTTTCTGTCTGATATTCATGGAACTTAGTCAGAATGTTTGTCTTGATAATATCTCGAACGAGTTCGAAAATGGGTCTTGTCTGGTCAATAACTAGGTTACTAGGTCAAATCTTAGAAAGAAAAACCTTGTGTATGCTCTAGAGGCCACATTTTCAGTCCAATACTCATGAAACTTGGTCAGAATGTTTGTCTTTATGATATCTCGGATGAGTGTGAAAATGTGTCATGTCGGGTCAAAAACTAGGTCACTAGGTCAAATCTTAGAAAAACCTTGTGTATACTCTTGAGGCCACATTTTGGGTCCAAAACTCTTCCAATTTGGTCAGAATGTTTGTCTTGATGACATCTCTGATGAGTTCAAAAATGGTTTATGTCGGGTCAAAAACTAGGTCACTAGGTCAAATCTTTGAAAAACCTTGTGCATGCTCTAGAGGCTACATTTTCAGTCCAATACTCATGAAACTTGGTTAGAATGTTTGTTGATGATATCTCGGACAAATTCGAAAATGGGTCACGTCTGATCAAAAACTAGGTTACTAAATCAAATCTTAGAAAAACCTTGTGTACGCTCTAGAGGCCATATTTTCTGTCCGATACTCATGAAACTTGGTCAGAATCTTTGTCTTTATGATATCTCGGACGAGTTTGAAAATGGAATATGTCGGGTCAAAAACTAGGTCACTAGGTCAAATCTTAGGAAAACCTTGTGTATGCTCTTGAGGCCACACTTTGGGTCCAAAACTCTCGAAAGTTGGTCAGAATGTTTGTTTTGATGACATCTCTGATGAGTTCAAAATTGTTCATGTTGGGTCTAAAACTAGGTCACTAGGTCAAATCTTTGAAAAACCTTGTGCATGCTCTAGAGGCTACATTTTCAGTCCAATACTCATGAAACTTGGTCAGAATGTTTGTCTTTATGATATCTCGGATGAGTGTGAAAATGTGTAATGTCGGGTCAAAAACTAGGTCATTAGGTCAAATCTTAGAAAAACGTTGTGTATGCTCTTGAGACCACATTTTGGGTCCAAAACTCTTGAAAGTTGGTCAAAATGTTTGTCTTGAGACATCTCTGATGAGTTCAAAAATGGTTTATGTCGGGTCAAAAACTAGGTCACTAGGTCAAATCTTTGAAAAACCTTGTGCATGCTCTAGAGGCTACATTTTCAGTCCAATACTCATGAAATTTGGTTAGAATGTTTGTCGATGATATCTCGGACAAATTCGAAAATGGGTCATGTCTGATCAAAAACTAGGTTACTAAATCAAATCTTAGAAAAACCTCGTGTACGCTCTAGAGGCCATATTTTCTGTCCGATACTCATGAAACTTGGTCAGAATCTTTGTCTTTATGATATCTCGGACGAGTTTGAAAATGGAATATGTCAGGTCAAAAACTAGGTCACTAGGTCAAATCTTAGGAAAACCTTGTGTATGCTCTTGAGGCCACATTTTGGGTCCAAAACTCTCGAAAGTTGGTCAGAATGTTTGTTTTGATGACATCTCTGATGAGTTCAAAATTGTTCATGTTGGGTCTAAAACTAGGTCACTAGGTCAAATCTTTGAAAAACCTTGTGCATGCTCTAGAGGCTACATTTTCAGTCCAATACTCATGAAACTTGGTCAGAATGTTTGTCTTTATGATATCTCGGATGAGTGTGAAAATGTGCCATGTCGGGTCAAAATCTAGGTCATTAGGTCAAATCTTAGAAAAACGTTGTGTATGCTCTTGAGGCCACATTTTGGGTCCAAAACTCTTGAAAGTTGGTCAAAATGTTTGTCTTGAGACATCTCTGATGAGTTCAAAAATGGTTTATGTCGGGTCAAAAACTAGGTCACTAGGTCAAATCTTTGAAAAACCTTGTGCATGCTCTAGAGGCTACATTTTCAGTCCAATACTCATGAAACTTGGTTAGAATGTTTGTCGATGATATCTCGGACAAATTCGAAAATGGGTCATGTCTGATCAAAAACTAGGTTACTAAATCAAATCATAGAAAAACCTTGTGTACGCTCTAGAGGCCATATTTTCTGTCCAATACTCATGAAACTTGGTCAGAATCTTTGTCTTTATGATATCTCGGACGAGTTTGAAAATGGGTTATGTCGGGTCAAAAACTAGGTCACTAGGTCAAATCTTAGGAAAACCTTGTGTATGCTCTTGAGGCCACATTTTGGGTCCAAAACTCTCGAAAGTTGGTCCGAATGTTTGTCTTGATGACATCTCTGATGAGTTCGAAATTGTTCATGTTGGGTCTAAAACTAGGTCAGTAGGTCAAATCTTTGAAAAACCTTGTGCATGCTCTAGAGGCTACATTTTCAGTCCAATACTCATGAAACTTGGTCAGAATGTTTGTCTTGATGATATCTCAGACAAATTTGAAAATTGGTCATATCAAGTCAAAAACTAGGTCGCTAGGTCAAATCTTTGAAAAACCTTGTGTATGCTCTAGGGGCTACCTTTTCAGTCCAAAACTCTTGAAAGTTGGTCAGAATGTTTGTCTTAATGATATCTCGGCTGAGTTCAAAAATGGGTCATGTTTGGTCAAAAACTAGGTCACAAGATCAAATCTTTGAAAAACATTGTAAAGGCTGTAGAGGCCATATTTTCGGTCCAAAACTCTTGAAAGTTGGTCAGAATGTTTGTGTTGATGATATCTCGGACAAGTTAGAAAATGGGTCATGTTTGGTCAAAACATAGGTCCCTAGGTCAAATCTTTGAAAAACCTTGTGTACGCTTTAGAGGCCACTTTTTCGGTCCAAAACTCTTGAAAATTGGTCAGGATGTTTGTCTTGATGATATCTTGGATGGGTTTGAAAATGGTTCTTGTCGGGTCAAAAAATAGGTCACTAGGTCAAGTCTGAAAAACCTTGTGCATGCTCTAGAGGCCACATTTTTGGTCCAAAACACTTGAAAGTTGGTCAGAATGTTTGTCTTGATGATATATCATACAGCTTCAAAAATTGGTCATGTTTGGTCAAAAACTAGGACAAATCTAAAAGAACCATATGAAGGCTCTAGAGGCCATATTTTCAGTTCAATACTCATAAAACTTGGTCAGAATGTGTGTCTTGATGATTTCTTGGACGAGTTTGTAAATGGGTCGTGATGGATCAAAAACTAGGTCACTGTTCAAATCATACAAAAACCTTGTGTACCCTCTAAAGGCCACATTTTCAGTCAAATACTCGCCCCGCCAGGGTGGCTCAGTGGTGAGCGTGTCGGACTCATGACCTTGTGGTTGTGAGTTCGATACCCGGTTGAGGCGAACTTTCTTTCTGGCGTATTTTCGCCTCTCACCTCTGCTGAAGCATGTGAGAAAAGTAGTCGGTGGCTTTGGAAAGAAAGTTGTGTTAGTACTGGTGTGAGAAAGCCAGGAAATACATGTGTGTCACCGACCGCCATGATATGACCTTAGCTGTTAAAGTGGCGTTAAACCCCAATACAACCAACCATCAGTCAAATACTCATGAAAGTTGGTCAGAATGTTTTTCATAATGATATCTTAAATGCGTTTGAAAATGGGTCACATGGGGTCAAAAACTAGGTCACCAGGTCAAATATTTAAAATAGCTTTTGTAGCTTTAGAGTCATCATTTTCTGTCCAGTACTTATTAAAATTAGTCGGAATGTTTGTCTTGATGATCAATATGAAATTGAAAATGGGTCGCATGGGGTAAAAAACTAGGTACCCATGTCAAATCTCGGAAAAACCTTGTGTACACTCTAGAGGCCACATTTTGTGTCCAATAATTATAAAAGGTGGTCAGAATCTTTGTTTTGATAATATCTACAATGGGAAAATGGGCTATGTTTGGCTAAAAAGTAGGTCACTGAGAGAAATTCTAGAAAAAGCTTGTGTATAAGCTAGAGTCCAAATTTTCAGTCCAATAATTATGAAAGCTTGATAGAATGTTTGTCATAATACCTCGAAAGAGATTGAAAATGGGTCATGTTTGGTCAAAAGAGTCAGGTGAGTGACTTCAGGGCCATCATGGCCCTCTTGTTATTAATCTCTGATGGCCTAAGGCCATAAAATCATGGCATGGATTCTGTCTGTCGATCAATCATTCCCTCCATCTGTCAGTCTTTTCATTGTTCATGTCATAAGTCCACTTTCTTTAGCTCGCCTGAGCACAAAGTGCTTTAGGTGAGCTCTTGTGATCATGCTGTGTCCGGCGTCCGTCGTGCATTGTCCGTCCTGTGTCGTCCATCGTCAACTTTTACCTTGGAAATCTTAGAAAAACCTTGTGTACGCTCAAGAGGCCACATTTTCAGGCTGATACTCATGAAGCTTGGTCAGAATGTTTGTCTTGATATCTCGGAAGTTTGAAAATGGGTCATGTTGGGTCAAAAACTAAGTCACTAGGTCAAATCTTAGAAAAACCTTGTCTACGCTCTAGAGGCCACATTTTCAGCCCAATACTCTAGAAAGTTGGTCAGAATGTTTGTTTTGATGATATCTTAGACGAGTATGAAAATGGGTCATGTCAGGTCAAAAACTAGGTCACTAGGTCAAATTTTAGAAAAACCTTGTGTACGCTCTAGAGGCCACATTTTTAGTCCAATACTCCTGAAAAGTGGTCAGAATGTTTGTCTCAATGATATCTTGGATGCAATCGAAAATGGGTCATGTTGGGTCAAAAACTAGGTCACTAGATCAAATCTTAGAAAAACTTTGTGTATGCTGTAGAGGTCACATTTTCAGTGCAATACAGGTAACTAGGTCAAATATAAGATCAAAGTGCTGTCAGCACTGTAATCGGTCGTCTGTCAATAACTGCACTATGGGAAAAAACGTACAACTAATAGGTTTTGTCAACTGTGAAATACAAGAGAAAAAGACTTGTAAAATAGGACGAAATGCTTGTATCAGCAATTTATGTTTTCTAACCATCCAAAATCAATCATCAATTTTGGAGTCTCATTTATTTTGTCCATGGCAAGTGCTTTCACTTTGGACAAGCCTAGAATTTTGGTGTTTATTAAACAGTTGATTGATTGGTTGATTATATGATGTTAAAAGCCGTTTTGAACATTATATCAGTTATATCTCGGCGGCCAGTGCATCTATCCATGCTTTCCTGGAGATTCTCTTGCAAGTACACCCCGCGAAATGCTTTCCAAGCTACTGGCTGCTTTCCCACATAAATCGAAGCAATGAATCCTACTGCAATTATTATCACCAATCCCAAGAAAGAACTGGCAGAGCTGGTTATAAAACAAGCAACACCCTGTTCTCAAGTCCTGTACGCTACTGACTGCACTACCGCGGCTTGGCTAGTAAACGATAAAGTGATGGCAACGAATAACCTTTAGTTTTGGGGTGATTTCATACGCTCATACCATTTCCATTTTTTCAAGTGGATGTTTCCAAGAGATTGGAGTTTTGATTATGGCATGGGTTAGTATACCCGTCTACTTGTCATCAACAGATTGACAAAGGGGATAAGACCCAATTTTGATTAGCAACGTTGTAATCAAGTTTAAAAAAAAGAAAAAGAGCATTTCTAATAAACCTTTATTAGACAATCATAAAAAAATAAAGATATAAAAAATACTGATATATGAATTTTACATAAAACACAGTCAAATGAGCGTAATTCTTTACCACACAACAAAAATGTAGCCTTGTCCAAATTGAAAGCATTTACAGATAACAATATACATGTGGATCAAATGATGGGACTTTCTTTGATATTTGATAGAAAGAAAACATTGTGGGATAAGGAGAAAATGCTGGTTACCATCATTTCCTCTTTTACCCACAATGTTTTCAAACAGCTTGTTACTCAGGTTTGTTAAAACTCAGCATTGTGTGGCTAAGATTCTCAGCACTCAAGAAAGTCTTAAACTGCTCTTTCTTTTAGTTAGCAAAACCTAGATATTTGCATGCTACAGGACAAATACGTTTCCTGACAAGAAACTAAATTCATTTGTCTACAATTAGTTACTTTTGAGTTTTATCTTAGTACTAAAATGATGTTACAACTTGTATAATATTATAATGCATATCAAGGCCTTTACGTTTAGACAAGAACATGGTGGGGTTTTTTTTTTTTTCACATTCAGAAGTATTGTAAATATTTTTGACCCAAAGCAGAGCATTTGTCTCTAGGGACTTGAGTATATCAACTTTGATAAAGAATCCAAGATATTACAACATACAAATATAAAGCCCTTATGCCATCTAGTTTTTCACAGACAAGATCTGATGAAAAGTGGCAAATGTACAATATTTTATGAAAGGAGTCTAGCAAAACTGTTTTTATCCCTTTACTAGATGACAATTTTTGACACTTCCAAGCTCAAAGCATTTGCAAATGACAAATTAGAAATTGGTACACATGAGCTCAAGTTCACCAATACTTTAAAAAAAAAACCATTGTGGGGAAACCAAGAAAATGCTATTTACCAAAATTTTCTTCTTTTTCCATAATACTTTCAAATTATCTCCCCAAGGGTTATTCAAACCCGGAATTGTTTGGTAAAGGGTCAAGTGAGCCCTTGGTAACAGTAACCTTGGTCACATATTGTTTTTTTCTCCCCATGCACAGCGCGGACCTTGATTCCCGAATATTTGTGTGGGTTACACCCTGCATTCCAGTCCAGGGTTAACTATCAGGTGTGCTCTTTTGTTCCCCCCATGCTCTTTTCTCATAGTAAATTTGCATTCTTCAAAAAAAAAAACATGTTCAGGGTTTTTTTAAGTCTGAAACTGTCTTTTGAAATGTAAACAGGTCAGTGAAGATTACTGTAGAGCCTTGTACAGGGATAAATGTCTATTTTATGAGGTATATGTTTTCTATCTGTAAAAAAAAAATTGCCCCCTTGCCCTTAGATGGGAGAAAAATCCCCCACCCTCAATTTTCAGTTTCTAGATGAGACACTGCATCAATCTAAACAATGCATGGAAGATTCCTTGCTGATATTGTACTTACACAGTATCTAAAGCCTCTCCACCTTTATTAACCCCTTTACAACCACATCACATAACTCTTTCACAGTCTTGCTTAATAGCAATATCTGAAAAAGCTGGTATTAATTGATTGTTGGTACCTTAATTCATTGCAAATGGTGCCAATTTCTCCATAATTTCAAAAACAATTAGCAACATTTGCACCTGGTGGAATAGTGGGTTAAAATATGATTTTTTTTTCACGTTTTTGCGTTCATCCTATATATATACTTGTACTATAATATCTTAAGATAATACACATAAACATGATCATTGGCGTCGGACAATTTGACTTTAATTTGGCTTAAATGCTTCCCAATTCAAGTGAGCATGTACAAGATTGAGTATGCTAAACACAAAGTTGTATAATTTGGAAAATCAACAAACACATTGCAATACAATGAACTAAAATGCTTCTCATTCAAAGACAAAGAAACAAAAATGATTAACTCATTCACTACCAGCTCAAAATATGTGACTGTTTTTCAATATATAAAGGTACTTTCCCATTGCTATTGAAGATGAACTGATTCATAGTTTAGCATCAGGTAAGTGGATGATGATTCATAGTTTAGCATCAGGTAAGTGGATGATGTAGATCAAAGATCAGACTGCACATTCTGAGCAGTCTGATCTTAATGTATACCATTTGCAAAAGCTACTTAATTAGTCACTGGTAGTGAAAGAGTTAACCCTTTCCCAAACGGCAAATTTTGGACTGGTCCAACTTGAAAGAGTTTGCAGACGACAATTTGAAATTTGATGAAAATGGCAGAAAGTTCTCGAAAAGGGTAGAAAACACTGTGGGAAAAGGAGAAATTGCCGGTTACGAGCAGTTTCTCCTTTTCCCACAGTGTTTTCAAAAGACTTGTCCTGCAGACATGTGAAAACCAGGGCTTGTTTGGGAAAGGATTAAGAAAACTCTACAAACTGGAAAATAAACAAGCATAATGTTATACAATACCAAGTTGTTGGGTAACAAAGCAAACAAATTTAACTAGATATCTGTTTTTCCCTAATGTCCAAAGCTTCATGACATTTCAGAGATATTTTTCCAAGTAACTGAGCAAGATAATGCACAGGAAATGCTTTACATGCATCAAAAATTACAACTGCCAAATCAAAACTCTGGTCACATATTGAAATAAAAAACAAGATAGCCATGATGGCCCCGAGGTCACTCACCCGAGCTTTTTGACCAAACATGACCCATTCCCTAGATAGCATAACAATCATTTTAATAAACTATTGCACTGAAAATGTGGCCTCTAGAGCGTTCACAAGGTTTCTTTAAGATCCGATCTTGTGACCTAGTTTTTCATTCAACATGACCCATTTTCAAACTTGTCTGAGTTCTCATCAAAGCAATCATTCTCACTAAGTTTCATTAGTATCGACCTGCAAATGTGGCCTCTAAAGTGTACACAGGGTTTTTCCAAGATTTGACTTAGTGACCTAGATTTTGACCAGACTTGACCCATTATCATACTTGTCCATACTTGTCCATATCATCAAGATAAACATTCTGATCAACTTTCATTAGTCTTTTCAGACTGAAAATGTGGCCTCTAGAGCATACACAAGTTGATGACGGACTCAGCACGATCACTGAAGTTCAACAACTGTTTGAACACCTTTTCCTTTTGTTTTTCAACTGCAAAAAAAAAAAAAATGATAAAGCATTTAAAAAAAAAAAAAAGACACATACAAGGTATACATGTATACAAAAATAAAGATACAAGACAGTACTGAGAAAAAAATCGTGAGATCCACATTTATCATATATGAATCAACTAATATTATCAGTGTATTTTCACATAATATGAACAGTAAACAGTTGTAAAATGTAAAGTAAAATACTCCTTGTTTGCTCTATACTTCAAAAGGACAGTAATTAACTCTTTGGCATATCAAAAAAATTTAAATATTCTCCATACCAATGTCATGTGTCCATGACTAAGTTGCACTATGGTATCAACATTGTGTGTTAAAAGAGGAACTGCTGTTTAACCACATTTTCATTACACTATCAAGTCTTTCACCTTTTATCATACAATGCTGAATTTTAACAATTTAAAAATGGTCTACAACATTTGCACTTGTGTAGAGTAATGGGTAAAAATACTTTTTCAACTTTAGTGCTACAATACCTCCCAATCTCATGGGGCTTTCATAATGTTAAGAACTATGTGTTTGGAAATTCAACACACACTGCAATACAAGGAACAAAATGACAAAATGCTACCTGCATTCAGTAAGGCAATAATACAAAATGATAAAACAAAATATGTTAATTGGATATTCAACAAGCACATATTAATACTGAAAGGATGGACAGTAATTAACTCTTTGGCATATCAAAAAAATTTAAATATTCTCCATACCAAAGTCATGTGTCCATGACTAAGTTGCACTATGGTATCATTAAAAGGTCTCAACATTGTGTGTTAAAAGAGGAACTGCTGTTTAACCACATTTTCATTACACTATCAAGTCTTTCACCTTTTATCATACAATGCTGAATTTTAACAATTTAAAAATGGTCTACAACATTTGCACTTGTGTAGAGTAATGGGTAAAAATACTTTTTCAACTTTAGTGCTACAATACCTCCCAATCTCATGGGGCTTTCATAATGTTAAGAACTATGTGTTTGGAAATTCAACACACATTGCAATACAAGGAACAAAATGACAAAATGCTACCTGCATTCAGTAAGGCAATAATACAAAATGATAAAACAAAATATGTTAATTGGATATTCAACAAGCACATATTAATACTGAAAGGACTAGAATATGGCAAAATAATATAGTGGATAATAAGATGAAGTTCCATACAACATAAAAGACCTTAGTGTCTTTGTTCTAAATGGTTTTTCAGCAAGGCTTGCCAATATTGACCAGTACAAAAAGGAATTGTCCTTAAAGGTCAAGAAAAAAAACAGGCAACAGTAGAAAGAGCTGCTGATCAACATTATCTTCTTTTCTGACAATATTTTAAAATTCGTATTCCTCGGGGTCATTAAACACAAGATTGTGAGCTTAATTGGTGTGGTAGATTAGCATTAGAAAAAAACTTAATGTAGCACATATCCCTTAACTCTTCACCAAATGACAAAGTTTAAGACTTGTCCAAATTGAAAGAGTTTCCAGATGACAACTTAAAAGTAACTAAAAAATCAAAGTTTGTTCTAACAAAGGTAGAAAACACTTTCGGAAAAGGAGAATCTGATTACCAGCATTTTTCCCCTTTTCCCACACAGTTTTCCGAAGCTTTCTTTCTGAGGTTCATTAAAAGTCCAGGCTGTGTGGTAAAGGGTTAATAAAAATTCTCAATTCAACAATTGCTCCACATTTGTAATTATCTTATAACAAAAATGGAATAAAAATAGAATTTCAAGACAAAATTTGTAAAGTTGATATCAACAAGTATACTTAACACAAGGTAAGGCTAGAAACTAACAACACTTTAATCAGGGTCCGATGTATCACCAACATACCACAGAAATACCCCTATTCTTTTGTACTCATTAAGTTTAGATAACTGAAGTTGTTGTCTTAAGACACAACTTGTAATCATATTAATGGGGGAGGTTAGTCTAAAACCTAATGCCAAATGCCAACATGTCATTGGAAGTGACATAAACAATCGGCACACTAGAATAGCCTACCCACACTATTAATGTCCACTGAAATATCCACTTGACGTAGTAAAAATCGTTGATTCGGGGATTCTACCTACACAAACTCACTACAGTAGCTTTTCTAAAAGACTGATGTGTCTGATCTCTATCCATAAGTAAGATAGAAAAAAATTGTTTTCATTTTTATTATTTGGTCAATTGAAATTAAACTAGAGGCGCTTGAGCGCCTGTATCGCTCCACAGGCCTGATATTTCTATAATGGCGAAAGGAAGTTTTTAACAATTATCATTCAATCCTGCATTTTAGCTCACTGAAGAAACAATTTGGTAGACAACCACCATAGGAACTTACCTGCAAAACAACAATGAAATCCAATGAATAGTTTTAGAGAAGAATTTTTTCAAAGATTTTACTTTATACCATAAAAGGAAAATGAGTCTCCCATAAAAGCCATGTTTTTTGACAGATCTTTTTTTTTTTTAAGGAATTCTGTAAACCTGTATCTAAGGAACATTCCTGCAAAATAATAATGCTATCCAAATAGCGGTTTGGGAGGAGAAGATTTTTAAAGGTTTTTTACTTTGGTTGCCATGGCAACCAGAATTCTTCATGGAACACAATTATTTGAAGGAATTTGAAAGAGGACCACCAAAGGAACATTCCTGTGAAATTTGGTAAAAATCCAGTCAATAGTTTCTGAGGAGAAGTTTTTTAAAGAAAAAGTTTACGGACGCACGCACGGACGAACGGACGCACACACGCATGGACGCACGCACAGACGCACGACGGACACAACGCCATGACAATAGCTCGCTGGCCTTTGGCCAGTGGAGCTAACAACAATGAAATCCAATGAATAGTTTTAGAGAAATTTTTCAAAGATTTTACTTTATACCATAAAAGGAAAATGAGTCTCCCATAAAAGCCATGTTTTTTGACAGATCTTTTTTTTTTAAGGAATTCTGTAAACCTGTATCTAAGGAACATTCCTGCAAAATAATAATGCTATCCAAATAGCGGTTTGGGAGGAGAAGATTTTTAAAGGTTTTTTACTTTGGTTGCCATGGCAACCAGAATTCTTCATGGAACACAATTATTTGAAGGAATTTGAAAGAGGACCACCAAAGGAACATTCCTGTGAAATTTGGTAAAAATCCAGTCAATAGTTTCTGAGGAGAAGTTTTTTAAAGAAAAAGTTTACGGACGCACGCACGAACGGACGGAGGCACGCACGACGGACACAACGCCATGACAATAGCTCTCTGGCCTTTGGCCAGTGGAGCTAAAAATCACCAAATTAGAAAACTGGCAACTACAAGTATATTGAAACTGTGCCTAATATGTTACCAGGCTAAAAGTGATCATACAAGTATAATTCTGCCGATAAAATTATGCAAATAGCTATATCATTTTAGGAATAACAATGACATACTAAAGTTACATATAAAAAAAAATCAACACAATAAAATATGATTGCTTCACTTTAACAGAACAGAATGTGTCGAGCTACTTCTGCATTTCCATGGATCAGAGACCTACATCTGATTTGGGTTTACTTTGTTCTGTATATTAAGTGAATGAGTGCTCTATTTTGAATATGCATTTATCATTCAAAGAAATGATAAATGTAAGTGATAATGTGATTTTGACAATTTTGTCTATACTGGCGTAATCAAGCTGGAGTACTTCAGTATGTAAATCTAAAACCAATAAATATTAACAACATCATTCTTCTCAATAATGATTGATACTTTGGTTAAGTGTGTTTTCTGTAAAATAAGAAGAAAAATCCTACATATCAGTTCCCTGAACTCAATAAAAAATAGGTGATCTGTTGAAAAAAAGTGAGAAAAATCCTGCATATATATCAGCTATCTAAACTCAATAAAAAATAGGGGTATTTCCGAGATTCTGTGGTATTTCAGTGATTCGTTGGACCACTTTCCCCATAATAATCCAGTATTAATGACCAAAAATCTGTTTCGCCTACTAACAAACAAAACAATGTGGTAGACTGGTATTTGCACATTCAGAAAATTTACCAAATGCAAAGAGTTACAACCAGGGTCAGTCTGCGCAGGCCCACCCTGATTGATTTGTTTTGCAGATGCATTGATTCTTTAACAATCAACAAAATTTCAGACTTGTCCAAATTGAAAGTATTTGCAGATGAAAAAATAAACGTGACTCAAAAATTGAAATTTGATTTGGGAAGGGTAGAAAACATTGTGGGAAAAGGAGAAAATGCTGGTTACAAGCAATTTCTCCTTTTCCCACAATGTTTTCAAAAGGCCTTTTCTTCAGGGTCTTTAAAACATCTGACTGTGTGATAAAGAGTTAACCACATAATCCCGACTTTTAACGATGCTAAGAAAGAATGTTTTTGAAAATATTGTGGAAAAAGAAGAAAATGCTGGCAACCAGCATTTTCTCCTTTTCCTACAATGCTCTCTACCTTATCAAAGACAATTTCTACAATTTGAGTCATATATAAATTGTTGTCTGCAAATTCTTTGAATTTGGAAAGGGCTACATTTTTGTTAGAACTGTTCTGCTGAGCTGCGCATACTGTGCAAACTGACCTGAATAGATACATTTTGCATATGCATTAAACCCAAATTCCAAAGAGCATGGCTCAATATACAGTCTGTTGAGGATATTGCCGAATCGAATCTAATGAGTACCCACCACACAGGTGTAAACTAAACAACAAAATTTTGGACTCAACTAAATTAAACATTTACAAAATAGCAATTTCTGTCTATGTCAGGTGCAAAATATTGTGGGAAAATTTAATTGGAAATTGCTCGATACCAGGAATTTGTTCCTCTACCTATGTTTTCAAGAGTATTCACTTTCTGGGTTAACTCTTTTTAACACATAACAAAAATGAAGACTCCTCCAAATTGAATACCATTACAGATGACAATTTCAATGTGGTTTAAATGATGGAACTTGTTTTTGATAGTATAGAAGACATTGTGGGAAAAGGAGAAAATGCTGGTTACCAGTATTTTCTCCTTTTTCTACAATGTTTTCAAAAGGCTTATTCCTCAGCGTCATTAAAACTTGAGATTAGACATGTGGTAAAGGGTTTAAGCGAGGATTGTGCCATGTTAATAATAATAAAGAAAAAGGAATTAGGTTCCACTATAATTATTATACTGTATCTGTCCGTATATTAAGCCTTTTCTACTTCAAGGATTTCCGTCCCCTGACAGGTTGCCACAAGTTTTATGGAACCCATCTGCGTGCACATTTCTAAGTTCTCTTTTGGTTCTTGGCTCATAATTGCTTTGTGCAATATATCAGAATCTATGGTAAGGCAAGAACCATCCTCAAGAAATAGCTCTGCCATGGAATCTGTCACTGATATTCCCTCTACTGTGATCAATTTCTTTGATGTGGGTGTTTCACACTTCTGTTATAAAAGAAAGTAAAAATTACAAAAGGATTATATAAAGGATGTTTGAATTTATCAACTAAAATATAAATCAGGGGTATTAAATTGTATGTCTGGTTCACTATTAGAATTCCTAATTCTGTTCTTTTTGGCTGTATTGATGTTATAGACCTTGCTCTCCACCAGACAGAAAAATCTTTGATTATGAACCAACTTTTTGTAGTCAGCATGTGAGAAGCTGCGTAAATGTTTGACGTTTCTGAAATTGCAAACATTATGGGAAAGGAAAGAAGGTTATGGGCATTTTATATGTTTTAAGAGGCCATCATCCTCAGGGATATAGAAACAACCATATGATGATTTGTTAAAAAAATAAAAAAATAATGGAGAGAGCAGCTTAGAGCTGAAAATTGGTCATTTTGATAACAAATGCGAATAGAAAATAAAAAACAAGAGGGCCATGATGGCCCTGTATCGCTCCACTGGCTATTAAGTAAAAACACTACAAGCCAAACATTACAATATTCAGCAAATTGATTTCAAACACGAGGACATGCAAACATTTTTCTATCTAATCCTACGAGAAAGTTGTGATCCATGGGCAAAGCCAATTTTGATCGCAAAGCTATAATTATTTGAATCCTGGTGGAGGTCCACAATATAAAGCTCCATACCAAATAATTCAGTTCTTGAATGTTATAAACAAGAAGATTTTCAAATTTTTCTCAATGAAAAGCCCTGTAAAACATGAAACCCATGAGACAGGGCTAAATCTAATAGCCTTAGTCTTTATAATGGTTAGTAACATGATGACTTAAGATAGTTTTCATTACAAAAGCCCATGTAAAACTGGTGACCTTGTGCCCCGTGGTGTGGGGACAAACTTGGGTCAAGGACTATAATTTGGGCCCTCCTTGTAGAGGCCCACTAGATAAAGCCACATGCAAAATTTGGTCGCCCTAGGCCCCATGGCTAGGTCAAAGAAGAATTTTAAAGTTCTCCCTATATAAGCCCATGTAAAACTTGTTATATAAGCCCATGTAAAACTTGTTACCCCCGGGCAGGGCCTAATTTGACCCCAGGGCTATAATTTGAACAATCTTGGCAGAGGTCTACTAGATAAAGCTACATGCCAAATTTGGTAGCTCTAGGCCCTATGGCTAGGTAGAAGAGGAATTTTAAAGTTCTCCCTAAATAAGCCCATGTAAAACTTGTGACCCCCGGGGCGGGGCCAATTTTGACCCCAGGGCTATAAATTGAAGAAACTTGGTAGAGGTCCACTAGATAAAGCTACATGCCAAATTTGGTAGCCCTTGGCCTTACGGTTTCAGACAAGAAGATTTTCAAAGATTTTCAAAATTTTTCAGTTTTGTTGCCATGGCAACCAGGGTTTTTGAAGGAATTAAATTCTTTCAAGAAATTCTGAAGAGGACCATGGCAGGATCATTTCTGTGAAATTTCATCAAAATTGGATGGGTAGTTTCAGAGAAGAAGACGTTTTAAAAAAAAGTTAACGCACGGACGGACGTACGCACGGACGGACGCACGGACGCACGACGGACAACAGGCCATGACATAAGCCCGCTGGCCTTCGGCCAGTGGAGCTAATAAGTTAACAATTTACACTTTATGCTCAAGTTAATAATGTGTGTATTGTTTATTCAACATGACTGACCCTTTACCACACAATCCTGACTTTTAAAGACCTTGAGAAAGAAAACTTTTGAAAAACTAGAGGGAAAAGGAGAAAATGCCGTCAACTATCATTTTCTCCTTTTCATCCATGTTTTCTAATTTTTCAATACAAATTTTTGAATCACACTCATTTCGTTGTCTGCAAATGCTTTCTATTTGGAACAGTCTAATATTTTGTCATTTGGTAGTAATTGATTTGATTACTGATTAGACTGTATCAAGAATTATACCTTCACTCGAGATCTTGCAGTTGTAGACAGACTTGTAAGATTATTGTATGTGTTAGTTACTACATCTGTGATAACAAAGTGTTCCCCTGGTCGTACAGCTGCACAAGCACAGTCCCTCCACAGAGTTACCTTGCCCTGACCCGACTCGTCCTCAACTGTTATAGTCTTGATAGGGACAGGCTGGCCTTTCACTTCCACATTTCTTAACTCCTCTTCCTAAAATAGATCATACCTTTGTAATAGTACAATTTCATATTACGAACACTGCATGTGCGTGTCAGTGCTCAGCTGCAATCGAAAAAGGGGCATATTTTGATGGTTACCTGCGCCTGTTGTATGGGTTTTTTGATAGTTTGCAACAAGTTTTAGTTTGAAGTAAGTGTCGTCAGGAATATCAAAAAATGCCAGTTACTGTAGGACAAGATGACAGCGCAGACGATGCTAGGGCTAAAAGAACACCCCTACGTTATCTTCGAAAACATAACAAGCTAAAAATGATCCTTTTTCTGTGACAGAACTGCTGCCAGACAAAATTTCACCCTTTTCCCAGTGATAACTAATTGCATCACCATAGATATGTTGAAGAATTTTTAGAAAACTTGTCAACCGCAGCAATATTATCAATCTTTTACACGAATTACAATGTACTGTTCATGTGGATTACAAAATAAAAAAAAAAAACATGGGTGTGAGAAAACCTTGAACTAGTGACTAAGATAATGATTAAGAGGACAAAAAAATCTGATTATTGTGAATGTTCAGGAAAATACTCAAATATTACAAAAACATGTCATGGTACAGGTTCCAGGATATTTACGTAAATTACCAATTCATCACCAGCATACTCAAGTCATTTTTCTTTTTAAATGAGAACAATACAGAACAGTTGTTGAACGTAGCACTAAAAAGTTGCAACTAGTTAAAAAAAAAAAAACTCAAAAGATATTTTTTATCATGGTTGAACTATACACAAACTGCCAATGCAGTAACGAAAAAGAAAGATAGACAAAAGGCACCTCCCGATTTTGGTGTAATTAGGTATTTCAGGGGTAATTATTGGTTAAGACAACTGGAAATGCCCAGTTTATCAAGGGTAGCTACTGGTTTTCCTATTGTACCAAATCCCACCATCAGACGGTGAGTAATAGAACACCGTAATTTCTGTTTTAAAATCGGGGCAAAATATTCTATCTGTGGCCAAGATAATCATAACTGACAAAAAGCAATGATCAATTTACCAAACTCCTTATACTTAATCTTTATTTATAGTGCCTGTGCTTATAAAACTTGGAGCCATGCTCAGCTGAGTAAGAGTTTGTGCTCAAACTTTATAAAGTCTTAATTTATGCTACATGTATTAACCCTTTATCACACAGTGACGACTTTCAATGACTATGAGGATGAAGGCTTTTGAAAACATTGTGGTAACCAGTTTTTTTTTGCAGTTAAATTGTTAATTGTCTTCATAGCTTATTTGGAGAGTTGTAGACCTGCGGTTTAAAGTTCATGGGCTCAAATCCCACCAAAGGAAACTTTTCAACAGTTGTTTCTTATTTTTCTCCAACTAAAGATAAACCTACTCTTTGGACTTTCCTTTAACTCTTTACCAGAAGACCAAAAAGTGGAGTTGTCCAAACTGAAAGCACTTGAGACAAAAATTAAAAGCTGGTTCAGACAACAAAATTTGTTTTTTATAGTAAAAAGCATTGTGGCAAAAGGAGCAAATACTGGTTACCTGTATTTTCTCTTTTTTCCCCCCAAATGTTTTCAAGACTTCTTACTCAGGGTTATTGAAACTCAGGATTGTGTGGTAAAGGGTTAATATATAATATCAACTATAATTCCTCCAAGAAATTTTGGGCAAAAATTTGGTTTAATGGCCCTTTAACCCTTCACCACACAATCCCCACTTTTAACGACCCTTAGAAAGCTTTTGAAAACACTGTGGGAAAACGAGAAAATCTGGAAATCAGAATTTCTTCCTTGTCCAACAATGTTTTCTATCCTTCCAAAGGCAAGTCACTTCATTTGAATAAAATATAATTTGTCATCTGCAAATGCTTTCAGTTTGGGAAAGGCTAAAATTTTACCGTTTCGTAAAGGCTTAAAAAACGCTTGAGAAAACTTACCTGTACAATCTTTGCTTTAACCGAGATCCTCTTTTTAGGTGGAGAAGACAATGCTTCAGTTATAGGCACTACCTCTGATGGGGGTGGGTCCACTAAAGCTTTTCCAAATTCCTTGTGTTCAACTGACACCTCCATAAGGGCTGCCATATAAACTTTGGATGCCTTTGTCACAATAAAAACCTTTGTGTTTTCCTCAACTCTTCTGATGGTGTTTCTGACAACCAATGTCTGGTCTACCTAAAATGATTATAAAAAAAAAACTGGTTAAAAGTGAGAGGGCTGTAGGCATATTGGCTTTTTCATCATCTGTGAAGACTTAACCCTTTCCCAAACGACAAATTTTAGACTGGTCCAAATTAAAAGAGTTTGCAGATGACAATTTTAAATTTGATGAAAATGGCAGAAAGTTCTCAAAAAGGGTAGAAAACACTGTGGGAAAAGGAGCAATTTCTCCTTTTCCCACAGTGTTTTCAAAAGACTTGTACCGCAGATACGTGAAAACCAGGGCTTGTTTGGGAAAGGGTTAAACCATTTTCAGCTTGTATCAAAACATCTGAACTCTTTACCACACAACATTTTGGACTAGACCATACTGAAAACTTTCGAAGACAACAAATTGAACCTAGCTCAAATGATGGAAGTTGCTTTAGAAAGGGAAGAAAATATTGTGAGAAAAGGAGAAAATGCTGATCACCTGTTTTTTCTCCTTTTCCTACAATGTTTTGAGATGCCTGGACCCTTTCGTTTGTTAAAACATGGGATTGTGTGATAAAGTGTTAACTCTCAAACAGTCCCTTTTCAACTTTTGCCACAATGTGCTTTACCTCATCTGGATGAGTCCACTTATCTGAGTAACAATCAATTTATTGTTTGTACATGCTTATTGAAGAGGAAATTTACCGATTCATTAACTTAGTATAGAGTTCATCTGCATAGCAGGGCTAACAGCACTTTTGCAAACAACGGATATCACTGCACATGTGATCTGATTTTAGATCTAGACAATAAAGTATGATGAAAGAATTTCTTTCAGGCAAAAAAGAACTGTTACAACAATATATGTTTTTTAGAATTGGTTCATCATTATCATTTACCTATAAGATTTAAAAGATTAATTAACACACCATAATGACTGAATTTCAGACTCATCCATATTGAAAGTATTTGTAGAGGAAACACTTAAAAAATAAAAATGAAACAAGAGCCGTCAGAGACGGGTTATGCTCCCCGAACAAGTGCTTGTCATAAAATATATGAAATTGATATAAATTTACTTCTTTTATCCTAAAAGGACCTGTTCATGCTCCCCAAAAATTGAATTGAAAAGGCAATTACTATCTTAGAGATGGCCAACACAAACTTGTAGAGGACAATAAGCCCAGTAAGCCCCCTTTAAGCCCTCTTTTCCCATAAGACAATATTGCATCATTGAAATAAATACAAGTGGTGTGTGATTTGTGGCATTTTTTAATAATAATTAAAAGTTCGAAATTTCATAAAATTTTGAGCAGTCAAGTAGTAAATATTACATAAAACGATTTTTTACATGAAGCCCCCTTTTTCCGTGACACAGCCTGAAATTGAGAAACCGGAAGAGAGGTACCTGGGCAACGTTCCAACAAGTTCAGATTTGAAATTTGACAAAATTTTGAGCACAGATGTAGAAGATACAAGTGAAAAACAGTTTTTTCCATGAAGTCCCCTTTTTCTGTGATGCAGCCTCAAATTGAGAAACCAGGAAAGAGGTATTTGCTTATTAATAATTGATAGATTGAAAATAACAAGGGCACATTTTGAAACTTGTAAAACAAGATATAACCATGAAGTTTCACGAAATTTTGACAAAAACTAATGAGATATTAGTAAAAATTGCAATTTTACAAGAAACCCCCTTTTTCCATGACAGAGGGTCAAATTGAAAAACACATAGATAAAGAAACAAGAGCACATGGTGAAACTTTGAAAAAACAATATAACCATGAAGTTTAATGAAATTTTGACCAAGACTGAATGAAACATTAGTAAAGATTGGAATTTTGCAAGAAACCCCCTTTTTCCGTGACAGAATGTCAACTTAAAAAACGCCTAGATTAAAAATAGCAAGGGCATATGCTGAATCTTTCCATAAAGAATATAACCATAAGTTTCATGAAATTTTGACAAAAACTGAACGAGATATTAGTAAAAAATGCAATTTTGCATTAAGCCCCTTTTTTTCATGACACGGGGTCAAATGGAAAAACCGGGAAAGATACGTCGGCGCATTACCCTAAGGAGTTCATATATGAAGTTTTATCCAATTTGGTCCAGGGTTGTGGAGAAATGGCTTTGGACGGACGGACGGACGGACAGACGGAAGGACGGACGGACAGACGAAGCGGCGACTATATGCTCGCCCTTCGGGGAGCATAAAAACGCTGGATACTAATGTTTTCAAAAGTTTCTTTCCTTACGGCCATCAAAACTCAAGATTGTGTGGTATAGGGAAGGATGAGTCATTTAACTCTTTCCCACACAACAAAATTTCAGACTTGTCCAAATTCAAAACATTTGCAGACGACAAATCAAAGGTGGCCAAAATGATGAAACCTGCCATAATTATTGTAGAAAACATTGTAGGAAAAGGAGGAAATGCTGGTTACCAGCATTTTCTCCTTTTCCTACAATGTTTTTAAAAGCTGTCTTTCTCAGGGTCGTTAAATCTCAGGATTGTGTAGTAAAGGGTTAAACAAGGAAACATTTATGGGAGAGGGGGGAAGAAGAAGAAAGAGATTTACCTTAAAAAACCGGAACTTTTCCTCATCATAGCACATCACTTTTGCAAGTGATGTACCATCTGACACAGCAGCTGCCTTGGCCTTCATACTGGCTCCATTTTTTCCAGTATAGCTGTATTCTTCAGCTACAGCTACTACTGTGCATTTCACCGGGTTCTGATATGGTCCAGTTCCCCTTTCTTTGAATGCTGTTTGAATATTCCCTGTTGACATCTGTTAAGTAGAAAATGTTAATAAGTCTTGAGATCTTTTTACATGCCTAAGAAACACAGGTAGTAATAGATTGTTTTTCCTTGTAAAAGAATTGATAATCTGAGTTCACAAATCAAAATTTCAAATACATGTACCATGGGATTCAGTTTTGAATTATTTCTGTAACAGACATCATAGTCCTTTCTGGGCCTATTTGCAAAATGCCGCAGAATGATAATAAAATCCCAACATGTCATCTAACAACCAAGCTTCACTTAACCCTTTCCCAAACGATAAATTTTAGACTGGTCCAAATTGAAAGAGTTTGCAGATGACAATTTTAAATTTGATGAACATGGCAGAAAGTTCTCAAAAAGAGTAGAAAACACTGTAGGAAAAGGAGAAATTGCTCATTATGAGCAATTTCTCCTCTTCCAACAGTGTTTTCAAAAGACTTGTACTGCAGACACGTGAAAACCAGGGCTTGTTTGGGAAAGGGTTAAATGGTGTTGTGCAAGTCTTGTAAATGTGACAGGAACATGTTACTATAATGAAATCTTCATGGCAGTTATTTCTCTCCTATAACCCTTTACCACACGACCCAAATTTTTAACGACCCTGGGAAATCAGACATTATGGGAAAAGGAATGCTAGTAACTAGCAATGCTGGTGACATATACCAAGCTTGTTCTCCTTTTCCCACCATGTTTTCTAACCTTCAGGAACACATCTAATCATTTGAGCAACATATAATTTGTCCTCTGCAAATGCTTTCAATATGGACCAGTCTAAAATAGCATTCTGTGGTAAGAGTTAACTGTTTTGGACACGAACCAATGTTTTGACAAACATATAGAAAGTTGATGAAAGCTTTGTTGAAAAAGGAGAAAATACAGTATTTATCCAACTTCTTTCAATGATCCTTCCACTTTCAAAAACAAAGACCATCATTTGTGCCACAAATGTCTTCTACAGATATCTGTTGACTTTTGAAAGAATAGTTTAAATGAACTGTTGTATAGCATCTCAAAACCTGTTTAACCCACAACATTTCTAATCACTGTTTTTTGCTATCTCTTCCAGCTGCTCCAACTACTTTACCATGATAAAGTCACCTGCTGCAGATTTGCTACAAAGGCAGGGACTTAAAAGTTTCCAATTAACTTCTATTTTAAGGTTAAAGCGCAATCTACGAAAGATTGCACTTTGGTTAAAAAGCATGGGTAAAGGTAAGATTTTTCAAAAACCTCAAAACCTTACTAATAATTATGAAGAAAAACTGACCTTTTGATAGCCTAAAAACCCTGAAATCGCAAGTATAACCCTGAAAATTTCCCCTCATGATGAAGCAATTGTTTATCAACTGATCCTTGTAAAAAAGCACCAAATGCATCAAACATAGCTTCTTTGTCTTCAATCGTCCATGGAATGTGCACTTGCTTCTTCTTGACTGAAAAAGAAAAGTGACAAAAGCATTTTAATCTTTCATCTTGATCATAGCAATAAAGTGCAAAGAAGGAGAAATTGACAGAAGGTAGACAGACAAATGTAGTAAAAGGTGTTTGTAAAGCATAAAGGCCCCTGCAATTGCCAATTTACCCAAACTGTAACCTACATATTTGACCTTCTCATAAGACAATGACTTTAACTCATAACCAGGCAAAAAAATTTTTAGACTTGTCCAAATTATGAGTATTTGCCATTGATTTATGGAATATTACCCAAACAAAATAATTTTTCTTTGAAAGAGAGGAGACACTGTGAGGAAAAAGAAAAGGCTTGTTCAACAACTTTTCAGTTACATCACAATGAAGTTAGCTTATTCATGTGCTTCCTGAGTATCACTAGTACTAGGTTGGGGCTCTGGAAAGCTTTGCCCAAGGACATACATGGCAAGCAGCGCCAGTGCAATGCAAACCTGTGACCCTTGACACCTCAAGAAGTCCGAGATTACAAGTTTTTAACCCTAACCATTGCGCCCCACAAACTCCTATCCCCAGAAGACAGGAATAGCTTCTTTTCATTCTTCGTTTAGTCAACATAACAAGAACACCTTATGCAAGCGAATGCAAACACTTGGCTGTTTTTTTTTTTCTTTTTTAGTAATACTGTTGGGCAGGTGGGTTACAGTTAGGTTTGAATGTTAAGTTTAGGATGGATGGAGACATACAGACAAGAGTAAACAATGAGCTCCCACCCCACAGACACAAAAACAAAAGAGACGAGAATTATTCACGCAAAACTTTGACACGTTTAATTCCCCCGGCTTTTGTAGCTCATCATTCTGAAAAACCTCAACAACAGTTTTTGTAGTGTATCAGACAGGTAATGTTTCACATGCTACCAAACCACATTTTTAACAGATTCCTGCCTTGGGAAGGCAGAGTCTTCCAAACCTCAAGTAATGATAAAAAGCCAACTCTGTAACAGTGACCATGACTGTGATCAAATTTAAAGCCTACAGTACTTTATCTTAAACTTCATCTTGATGTAGGCTACATAAACACCACGTTTGGTCCTCGCAAATGTTTGTTAACTCCATTTGTATTCAGACACAAAATATCTTTGCCATTCAAAACGACCCTCCTCATTCAAAATTCTGTGGCATTTTTGTACATCATTAAAGGAGAATTTATATACCTTTATCTTTTTTGGCAAAAGTATGAGTTGAGGTCCATCTCTGGCTGTGGGGAGCACCGATGGTAGGATCACTTTCATCCACTGGAGCACTTGTAATGGAATCCCCTTCCCCTTGGCCTGCAGTTGCCATGGTTTCTTCATTCCCGTCTGGATGAATTCATAACTTTTACCAAAGGAAAACAGAATACCTCCATATATCATGCTGAGAGTATTTTTTTAGATTTCAAGATAATAAGGTTTTCAATATAGTATTTATTTGTAATAGATATAGTATATTGATCAAAGTTACACAACTTTTAACAGTGTTACAGTTACCTTCAAGCCAATTCCTTTTATACTTATGGACATATGTTCTGGAAAAATGTTTTGACAAAAAGAGCAACAATTCAAATATACTACTCGACATTTGCTAGGGATCACCATATAAAATTCCACCACCAAAATGTTTGTGACCTATATCAGGTATAGTTTTTCAATATGATACATTGCTACACTGATAAAATATGCTGCATATGATAGTGGGTGTTTTTAATACAAAACTGCATGGTTGAAAAATATAACCATATGTAAATACCAAAGTGATCCCTAGCAAATGTTGAGTAGTATACTTATTCATGAGCAAGTGTTGATTCTTGTGCAATGGCTTTTCCTTAATGTGATATATCTACCTATGAACACTCATATTGATACCGTTTATAGTTTTGGGAATAAAATCCTGGCATAAATGTCTCGGACAGATGGACAGTCACCAAAGTTTTTACCAAAGAGCAACAACTCTACTAATACTGATGACCAAGTTATGATTCTTGTACAATGGCTTCTCCTCAATTAGATATATCTACGGATGAAGTTTCATATTGATATCTATTATAGTTTTGGGCTAAGATCCCGGCAAAAATGTTTGTTTGGTTTATATGGCATTTAGGCCACTTTCGACAATTCTTTTAGTTATATCATGGCGAAGTTGTCTTAATCATGTGCTTCCTGGGTTTCACCAGTTCTAACCTGGGACTGCCCTAGGACATACCCACATGACCAGCTGAGCAGCTTTGACAGGACTTGAACCTGTGATCTGAAACAACTCAAAAGTCCCAGAGCTGTCAATACTAAGTCCCCTATTGGCAAATGGACAACTTAGAAAATCAAATTTTTGAAGTCCAAAGCCAACAATTCAGTCAAAATTTAACTTATGCTATTAATAAAGCT
This sequence comes from Hippopus hippopus, assembly GCA_946811185.2. Taxonomy (NCBI): domain Eukaryota; kingdom Metazoa; phylum Mollusca; class Bivalvia; order Cardiida; family Cardiidae; genus Hippopus; species Hippopus hippopus. Next base: position 46,453,971 of record OX328104.1, on the reverse strand, counting down.
GATGAATACCCCCTTGTCAAGAAATCATGATTTGTCACAGACGTAGGGCAGTGCTGTGAAGCGAAAATCATTTAAACATAACAAGTATGCACTTAACCCATTACCAGACAATCCCTACTTTTGACGCCCCTGAGAAAGAAGCCTTTTGGTAACCAGCATTTTCTCCTTTTCCCACAGTGTTTTCTACCCTTCCCAGAACAAATTTCAATTTTTCAGTCACCTTTATTTTGTCATCTGCAAATGCTTTCAATTTGGACCAGTCTAAAATTTTCTTGTGTGGTAATGAGTTAAAGGTGGCCCTTCAGATCTGGGGACGAAAATTTTACAAAAATGCAAAAAAATCATCCTTATACTCCCAAAGCCTTTTACTTTTCATTCATAAAACCCCAGTAGCTGAAAACCATCCGACAACACAAGAAAATAGAGATTTACTACGGCCCAGGTTGACACCAATGGGAGACATGTTCTATTTTTAGATACTCAAGTCGCTCATTTATATACAAGAATACACAGACAAAGTTTTAAACATAGCGTCCGAAGAAGACATTATGGAAAATAATTATTACATGTTTGTTATGTAATGGAATTTAAGCGTTATGAGCCACGTGCCAGTCACTTGACATTCCCACAATGCTTTATTGATTTTTGGCGCGAAATCTAAAAATACCTTAAGAGGCTACGTAGCCTTTTAAGGGAACACCATCAAAAAAATTTTTTTTTATAATTTTATGAATCTTAATTATTGATGATTTGTATTATTTTTTCATATGAATTTCAGTGATACATATATTTTTTTAATTCGGTGAAATGTAAAAATTCTACGTACCCACCTTTAAAACTTTCTTTGAAATTTGACAAACCCAAGTAGTTCTTGAGAAATTGCAAGCAAAATAATCAAGCAAAGGGCAATAATTCTGAAAATGCATTCAATCATAACATGCACATCTTTGCCTGCTACTGAATCTGTCTATGAAGTTTGACTAAAAGCCATGTAGTAGTTATTGAGAAAAAAAAGTAAGCAAAGGATAGTAACTCTGCAAAAATTTATTCAACCATAAGGTAAATTTACATCTTTGCTTGGTATTTAAACTCTATGGTAAGTTTGACTGAAATCCACCAGTAGTTATTTAGATATAATATGGACCAAAAAATCTACAGACAGACAGTCTGAAAAAATTACTGAAATGGTAAAGTGCATTGAAACTGGGTGTCCTGGATAATCTGTGAGACCCTCAACTTAGAGCTACATAACATGGTCTTGAGTGTGACACATTGTCTGGCAATGACGAAGAGGGGATATGTTTAAATACTAGATTGTGTTTTTTTTAAACAAATACATGTCTTCCAACCCTGCCAAAACCTGCTGACAATATGTACTACTACAAAGAGTAACAACTTTTTCACCAAATTATTTCAAAATCCAAAACTAATTTACAGAGAAATGGTCTGGAAAGAGGTCTTTAGACCAAATTTTGACATTTGTCCTTCAGAAGGGACCTTTATCTTTAAGGTCACAGGATTTTATAATATATACAACTACATCTAAAACTAAACCTTCCTACAAAATCATGTAACAAGAGCATTGCCTGCAGGAGCCAACTCTTGGATGCAGGTGCTTGATTTTGCATGAAAATTCGAAGTGGAAAAGGGGGCATAATTCTGTCAAATATATTTTGAGTTACCTGCCTTTGTTGTAAGAATTCCTTTTTTGATGGTAAACAACTATTCTTAGTTTCAAGTTAATATCTTAAGTAACAACAAAGATGTTACAAAATGTCAAAGTTTTTGCAGAATGAAGATGCAGATAGGGCTATGATAATACCTTGGCTTTTTTCTTCAAAAACAGCCAAGCTAAAAATTGCTGGAAGAGTTTTAGAGATGAATCCCTGATAAGCTTATTCATGTTTGATTTTGGACTTTTACCTTGTAGTGTGAACTTGAACTTTGAGTAATTAAGTCCACCTTACAATCTACACAGCTTGGGCTTAAGGCATTGTCCTTCCCTTGGAATGGGGAGGCATAACTATATGTTAGATCCTAAACATCATGTAAGACCAGTAAGTAACTAATTTTTTCAATGCATTACTTTGCTCTCATAAAGTGAGTTATTCAACCTTTTGAGTGAAGAACAGGGGCAAGCTTTTATTTGACTGATTATGTAGCACTTTATAGATAAAAAAAAAAAAACGTTCAATACCTGTATCTGTATATTGGGAAGCAGAGGAGGCAAGGTTGGCATCATTTGTGTTTGGTGGCTCTGAACTATCATTTCCAACTGGTACTAGTGGGGTTTCTGAAAATATAAAACCATTTCTTAAAAAAAATGATTCTAGTCTGTTGATAGACAGGCTTAAGTTTATGGTGGTTTTCATAATGTGGCTTTTAAGGAGAATGGTTTAAGCTAATCTTATATGCTAAATTGCAACACTCTAAATCAAAACCACCAACCTATTTGTGATATAGTCTGTACCAGTCACATATTCATTTGTATTAAAAGGCAGTCTCATTTTTATTTTTTCGAATAATAAGATACAAGATTTTCTTATCTTTATAATTATTAAATTGTCCAATAATAGGTAGATTGCATTTCACAAGTGTAATCTATGCATTTGTGTCAAAAATTGGATATCAAATGGTCATTTCTTTGGGTATACAACATGTAGTTTTACAAGTGAATGTGTGTTATCCACGCACTTGACATCTATCTCTTAAGTCTTTGGTGAAGAAGAAATGCTTGATCAGGGAATAAATGGTGTTCTTTTATCATGCACCTAATTAATTAAGTACTCGACAAATATTCAGTCTCAGTAAAATCCTTTACAGCAATCAAATATAGATATGTAAATTTTACAAAAACTGAAACCAAGATTCTAGAAATAACAAGATAGGTTCGTGAAACACAAATGCTCCTGTTACAGCCAATTTTTTGGAAATGTGACTTTGATGTTTGACCTGGACTTTGTATGACATTGACTGTAACATGTATTACTCGAATAAATAGACATGAAATAAATGACCTCTATTACCATATATTACACCCTTGAATTATTATCCAAACTTAGCTTCAGCTAATGCCGTCTGCATGCGAAACTATGGGCACGTTTTGAACTCTTTAGGAGGCCAATGGATTCATGCTATCTTTAAAAGATACTTAAAATATTTGAAATGAACATTATTTTGTTGGTTTAAATTGGCAATAGGTGGCAAGTGACTTAGATCTAAGATGCACTTTCTGTGCAGCCTGATCTTGATCCATGCCATCCACAAAAGCTTTTTGATTTTGACTATGGCACAGTAAGGGTCAAACTCAACATTTACCGTTAACAGAATTTCTGTACCATCCGATTATACCCGATGATTGAAATATTCATGTTTTAATTATTCTTTGCATAAAGGTCAATTTCAAGTCAATTATTTCACACATAGATGACAGATTATAAATGAAGGTACACTGTTACCAGTAAGAGCACTGTAGCACAATTTCAGTCCGACTAATCAAGAAAATACCACCAAAACACCGAAATACCCATATTTTTATCATTGGGTTCAGATTACTGATATATGCAGGAGTTTTCTTCCTTTTTTTTTCCTAACAGAAAACTCTTAAAGTAATGATTGAGAAGAATGATTTTGTTAATACACATTGAGCTACATGGAGAACAATTCCAGAAACACTCGAGTGTCTGGCCTGTACATGTACACCAATATAGACTAAAAGAGTTATCAATATGACATCATCATTTATATTTATCATTTCTTTGACTGATAAACACACACAAAAGAGAATGCTAATCCACTTCATTTGCAAAAGAAGTAGACCCAAATCAGACATTGCAAGATGTAGGTCTCTGATCCGTTGAAACACCCATGTATTTAGGTATGTTCAGTTCTCTTCTGTTCTGTTAAAGTGAAGTGGTCATAACTGAAGGTATTCGACTAACATTATCCAACTCGTTTGATGTGTTGGTTTCTCATTTCTCATGTTTAAAGTGATACCATTATTCTTAGGCAGAATCATAATAGTCCTATAAGTTTACCCCTTGTAAAGTGTTAACCACAGATTCAAAATGGCTGCCGGCTTCTATTTCAGTGATGTTTTAATTTTATATTCCCAATACTAAAAAAAAAAAAAGAAAACTATTTTTTCTAGTATACTTGTGAATAAAGATCAGATACATCAACCTTGTAAAAAAGCTACCATAGTGAGATTCCAGAGGTAGGGTTCCTGAATCAACTGATTTTCCTATGTGAAGCGGGCATTTCCATACGACATTTACAGTACAGTAGGCTGTTTCAGTGCACATTCTTCATGGCAGGCCTAATAAACGGCATGTTATTATTTTAACACTGGCTTCAGTGTTCCCCCTCGCACAAATTGTTGCCTAAATCACGTTATAGAATTGAAATTCATGTCACAAATTTTGGTTACACACAAGAACTCACGTAAGAAAATACATGGACAAAAAAGCCCATTATTCGCTGATCTTGTGTAAAATGACAGATTTTGAAGTTAATTGTTAGCCTTATTGACAAATTTTTGTCAAATCATGCAGAGATAGCTATCAAACTACACTAGTATGCTGCTGGATCTTGTCCTTCACTGTGATCAAAAGCAACAAAAATCTAAGGAATTATAGCTGGGCCCTGCATTTGATGGTGTGAGTTGTGAATCAGAAATAGCACACTATTTCAAGAAACCATACAAATCAAATATCCATAATCCAGCATGAAACAAATGTGCTCAGAACTTACGATTTCAAAGTTTTTGGCATACGCAAAACATATATGATTTAATTAAAATACTTGTTCATTGTTCTTGTGCAGATCTTATACAATTATTACACAACAATCACTTAATCCTATATTTGATATGCCAATTTTAGGCTCTTCCATTTCAGCAGCAAATAAAGATATGATGTCAAAAATATGGACAAATGAGGATACAAATATCTGATTGAGTGGAAAACGTGGGAAAAGGAGAAATTGCTTGTTACGAGCAATTTCTCCTTTTCCCACAATGTTTTCAAAAGCTGTCTGTTGTTGATGCGTCAAAAGGAGTATCTATGGAGTAAAGGGTTAACTCCTTTGGTAGAAATTCTGATAATTCATGTATCCAAATTCAAATGTTGTGGTATCCATGTTAACTGTTTTAAGTTATTAAAGACCTGCTGCTGAAAATGTCAAGGCTGAATAAGGTTCATTGGGACTGTAGCACCTCTCCTTATATGTTTAGGAGGCGGAATAAAGTTCTAAAATGCTGAATGGTGTCTAAAAAAGAAAAACAGTTTTACTTTGAGTATCCAGTATTCCCCTACCGTAAAAAGAAAAGAGGAAACCCCCTTGTGGTCATGTAGTATATTATATAATGGTATTGTTTATTGCTCGCATATCTTTTACTGTAGAGATTAGACCTCAATAAAGTATTTTGATTGATTGATTGATTGATCGATAATAGTTGCGTGTCTATACAAATTGTGAAGATGAAACTATATTAATCATATCCTGCTTGTTATAAAAAATTCTCTTACCTTTACTCACATCATCAAACTGCACATTATGTGCTGTTCGAAGGTGTCCACATTCTGTAGCTGTTAGTATACTAGCAACTTTTGTTAGCTCCACAGTCCTGTTTGAAAGTCGATACCATTTCTTGTGCACATCAACTGTATGTCCTAAATGATCCGTTACCCATCTAAGCTCTGATTCTTTCATATCTAACAACTGCAAAGTAGTAGCTAAATATTTCCTCATTTGAGTAGCAGTGAGTAGAGAGCCTTGCTGTAGATCTGCCATCTCACAAACCTCTCTTACACAATCTGACCCACGAAGATAGAGCAACGACTCTTTGTAAAGTCTAGCAAATATGTATGGATTATTTCTATTTGTGATGAATGATTCCCTATGCTGCATCAACACATCTATAGCCTTTACTGTTTCTTCAGGGAATATGATGGGGACTTTCTTACAGCCTTTACCAACAACATACCCCAGCCTTAACCTTTCTGCCAACTTCTTCTCCTCTACAGGCAGAGCATCTAGCTCTTCTTTGTGAACAGAGCTTCCTTCTCTTATACCTTGCCAAGCTGTTGTCTTCAGTTTGCTAGGCTCTCCACCTCTCCTAGCATTAAATGTTATGAGCCTTGAAAGCGTGAGCTTTGCTAATAACAGGTACTTCTCTGCTGTTGGCTCACTATCTACTTGAGGTAAAAGTTTGTATATTTCCGTCACACAGTACTCTTTCAATTTGGTTATGTCACTAGTAAGAGGTAACAAATCCAACTTTTCTTGCTTTCTTGTTTTAATACTCACATGGCATTGTTTTGACACTTTTGCCCATTCCAAATCATACATTTTGAACATTTTCTTGACCTTTTTTAGGACATCATCATCATTGTTGTGGAGGCCACATCCCTCTGCTGCAGCAATAAGTCCTTTAAGACCTTGGCCACACTTCAAGGCAATATTTGGTTTTCCTACAACGATCCCATTTTCAGTGTATGAAAATTCACTTACTGCCCTAACACCATTCACTATCGCATTCCAATGTTCTGGATTAATCAATTCCATCCAGGAAATATTCTCCCAATTGGAGAGCTCTCTTATACAGATCAGCAGTTTGCCAAGCAATCTTACAGTCCATGAGATGTCTGAATGTGCTTTTCCTTCTTCGAGAAGAGACTTAGTATAAGCAACTAACAGCAAATCATTTTTCACGACAATGTGAACTTCATCCTTTATTTTCATTTTTTCAATGAACTTTTCAAACAACTGATCAGTAGTAGTAGTAGGACAAGCAGCAGACTGTATTATGCTGCTAACTGTTGAAATTGATGATTGTATTAAATTCTTTTCTTTTCCAAGAAAAATGGAAGCTTCGCACTTTTTTGTATGTCTCCATAATTGTTTCTTCAAATAATATCCATAGCAATGTGGACAGGAACTGTACTCTTCTGGTTTTCGGGCTGTGCTTGTTCTCTTGAATACATGAAGTTCCCCACCAATAGATTTAGCTTTCATATTATGCTTAAAGGTTCCTTTGTTTGCAATAACTCTCCACAGTTTTCTCCTCTCCTTTGAACCCTTTTGTTTTGACAGAGCTTCTTTCACAAGATCGTCTTTATCATGTTTTGCAGTTACATGTCTAGGAATATCACAAACACGCTCATTACATATGAAGCATGTATGAGTAGTAATTATGGCACTATGCAGGTCAAATTGCCTGCGGCACTATAGGGGCCAGGCCTTTGTCTTTGACAGTTCAGACTATTGTTAGAGGCCTTTGTCTGTTGGAGGTCAGACTGTCTGTGGCAATATGACGTAATCTTGCATACCTTTTGTCTGGCTTTCGTTGCCTCCCACCTGCCGAGGCTAGATGACAATTCCAAGCGTGTTTTGGCGCGTTTTGACCGATCAGGCCGGCGCCCGATTGTATAGAACCGAAAATTCAGCCAAAGCATTCGCCATTGAAAATGCATGAGAACTTTATCTCAAAGAGGTTGCTCTACTAAAAATGCTTTTGTCTGTGAACGCTTTTACCCCCCTTACCATTCAAAGTCTAGGTTTTGTATTGACTTTAATGAATAAAATCGTATGGTGTTTAACGCCGTTTTCAACATTTTTGTTGCACTTAAGTCGCTGCGGCCAGTGCACCTATACATGCTTTCCAGCAGTATCTTTTACCAGGGCATCATTTTCTTTCCAAGTCACTGACTGCTGTCTCACATAACCATTATTACGGTCAGCTGTGGTAGAGAAATAAATGGTTTCACAATTTTCAGTCCTCGACCTAGCCAGGGATCGAAGCCACGACCCATCTCAAGTCCTGCACGCTAGCTATTTAAGAGCTCAGCTTTTAGGTCCTCGCTTCTACATGGAAAAGTTTGCGAAAAACTTACTACGATCCCCAAATAGCGGTGGCATAATATAAAATTCCCTGTTGGTTTGATCATTAGCTTTCTTAGAAATTCTGATTTTTTTTTTTTTATAATTCATGAGACCTTTCGATACTCTCCTGACAGAGTCGCATATCAAAATGATTTAATGTTTGAGAAATGTCGACACTCTTCCACGTGATGTCTGGCGCGATTGTATAATATCGTCTGCAAAAATTCAGACAAAGCATTCGCCTCTCATTAAAAATGCATGAGAAAATGTCGATATTCTTACAAAATAGGTCGCTTTCCGCTGATTAAAATGCGTGATGTCTGGCTCGATTGTATAGAATCGTCTGCAGAAATTCAGACAAAGCATTCGCCTCTCATTAAAAATGCATGGAATTTATAAACACTTTATCAAACGCTTTTGTCTGTTAACTATATAAAAGGCAAACGTTTTGTAGATGAATGTACATTTTCGGAGGAATGTGAGAGTCTGTTATGTGATAGTTATTTTCAAAATGAACATTTTAATATCAGATCATACTTATGAAAAGCATTTGTATAACATATCCTATACAGGAGTTTCTTTTTTTTTTTCAGTAAAACTGTCTTGCTTAATGCAGTTCAGCTGTGTTTGGATTCTCCTGACAGGCAATATACTGTTGGAAGAAGAGTATATTTTCTAAAGCAATTTAGTTTTTACATAGGGGTTCTAGGTATCAATAAACAATTAAGTAATAAAGTAAAAGTTGTGTGCGTTAGAAATGGCACAAAGTTTATTGTTGTAACAGCGTTTCCAGATCATTGATGTTGGAACCTCGATTATAGAAAGGTAAGTCCGTTTTACTTCACTTGTTTGTAAACGCTTATAACTCGTTACCATACAAACCCTGGTTTTTACGGTAGTGAGGTAAAAGACTGAAAATTTAACCAGAACGGGGAGAAAATGAAAGCGTACAGGGGGAAAAGAAGAAAGGTTCTCAATGTGCACAATGAAAATCTGCAGTAAATATGATAGTAAAATATGAATCGACCTACCTTTAAAGCGTTGTAATCTATTCCTTTTTACAATATAAAAACATATACACAGTTTTCCCGACACACACCCACACAAACACACATAAACACTATTTTAGCGAATTACAGGATTTTCTTTTTACATACATACATGTATTAACACAATTTCACATTTTGACCTACACTTGAATTATTGTATATTTGATCCCGTGATTGAAACCACGGGCATTTCTTTTGATCTATTTGTGACAAATAAGTTTGCAGCAGCCATGAGACATGCGGTTGTTGTGAACCAAAAATTGTTATGTCCATTCCCAATTGGCAATATTGCATGTCCCATCTCGTGTATAATTGTTCCGGCACACTGTCTTTTTGAGTTCATATTGCCACAAAAAATGTGTATTTCATTAAATTCAGGACCAGCATACTTTGTGAAGCCATTATCATTCGAATCTTTTTCAGGGTGTAAATAAATGTGTAATTGTTTTTTATCTGTACTTCTTGTATGTAGACAGAACATTAATTGAGCTATAAGTTCTTTGCTATATTTTACAAACGCATCATAGGAGTTCTGTTCAATTAAAGCATCGAAAAAAGAATTAACCCTACAGATCATTACTTGGCATCGTTTATCAGTGAACTTGGGTGGTTGGTAGGTGATGTCTTCTTTCACCCATTGTGACCCTGAAAAGTGAAATAAAGAGACTCGCATCTCTTTGCACTTGAATGGTCCTATCCCTGTTGTTAAAAGAAAACGTAAAGCTTCTATAAGGTTAATGTCTATCGCATGAAACATAACTATAATTTCCAGTAAATTTAGAATATCCATCCTTCAGTTTCAGTAAAAAGAAGAGGTGCCCAAAATTGAAATAAATATGCTGAAACAAACTTCGTCAATTTTTCTTTTCGAAATCCTCGATTTAACAATGTGCTACTTTTGTGCAACCAGACACTGTTTGATATTAAATCTAAAGTGACTTTTCCGTTTTGAAAAATTTAAAACATCTGCAGAAAAACACCTGGCTTTTAATTTTTGCATATATATGAACGTGTAAGTCTAATTTGTAACAATTGTTTACCTAATGTTACAAATTGCAATCAAGTTTTGAGTGATAAAATCTTTTTGAATTTACGCCGAACGTCGATTTTCAACTTTTATCTCTATATGAGATAATTTGTCAGATAAAATGTCATTGAGCATGTTCTTATCATCTATGATCAAATTCTAACATGAATTTCGTTTAAAAAGCGAGAAAAACATCCATTTTTTGACCAAAGAAATGACTTTAGCGGATGCCTTTTACCCCGATTTCATATATTGCATTCCATACAAGTGTTGCTGTATGTCATTTTAAATTAAGAAAAAAAAATTAGGTATAAAGGTATTAGAGATCACTTGTCAGATAAAATGTCATTGAGCCTGTTCTTATCATCTATGATCAAATTCGAAAGTGAATTTCGTTTAAAACACGACAAAATCCATTTTCTGACTACAGAAATGACTTCAGCGGGTGTCTTTTACCCCGATTTCATATATTACATTACATACTGCTGTCGCTATATTTCATTTTAAATCAAGAAATAAAAAAAATTCAAATTAGGTATAAAGGTATTGGAGATCACTTGTCAGATAAAATGTCATTGAGCCTGTTCTTATCATCTATGATCAAATTCGAAAGTAAATTTCGTTTAAAACACGACAAAATCCATTTTCTGACTACAGAAATGACTTCAGCTGATTTCTTTTACCCCGATTCCATATATTACATTACATACTGCTGTCGCTATATTTCATTTTAAATCAAGAAATAAAAATTTTCAAATTAAGTATAAAGGTATTGGAGATCACTTGTCAGATAAAATGTCATTGAGCCTGTTCTTATCATCTATGATCAAATTCGAAAGTGAATTTCGTTTAAAACACGACAAAATCCATTTTCTGACTACAGAAATGACTTCAGCGGGTGCCTTTTACCCCGATTCCATATATTACATTACATACTGCTGTCGCTATATTTCATTTTAAATCAAGAAATAAAAATTTTCAAATTAGGTATAAAGGTATTGGAGATCACTTGTTAGATAAAATGTCATTGAGCCTGTTCTTATCATCTATGATCAAATTCGAAAGTAAATTTCGTTTAAAACACGACAAAATCCATTTTCTGACTACAGAAATGACTTCAGCGGATGTCTTTTACCCCGATTTCATATATTACATTACATACTACTGTCGCTATATTTCATTTTAAATCAAGAAATAAAAATTTTCAAATTAGGTATGAAGGTATTGGAGATAACTTGTTAGATAAAATGTCATTGAGGCTGTTCTTATCATCTATGATCAAATTCGAAAGTAAATTTCACTTAAAACACGATAAAATCCATTTTCTGACTAAAGAAATGACTTCAGCGGGTGCCTTTTACCCCGATTTCATATATTGTATGCCTGTATTAAATTAGTATATCTAAAAATAGCTCTTTCTCAAAACGAGGCTAATGGAGAGTATATAAGAAGACACACTCGGTAACATACCTATTCTGTTTTCAGATTTCAATCGAGCAACATGGACGCTGTGGCTGAAATAATGGACGTTATGATAAACTCTTATACGGATCCGGATGAGCTTATGGACTTTGCAACGACCATGGGGATCCAGGATTCCGTGTCTGTAAGACTTAGACTTTTCCAGCTGAGACAACAGGAATATGATAATGAGTTTATCGAAGAACAAATGGACTTGGTGCTGCAAACCCTAGGTGGACGTATCCAGACTCCGGTTACTTTTAACGAGGAGGACATGGTCGTATCGCTAGAGTATGTACAAATACAGGAGGAAATTGATGGAGCTGTCAAAGCCCTTCTTTTTGATGACGATATGAACGAGACAGCAAGGTTGTGTTTGGAAGATGGTGATTGGGACGATCCATTTGTTCAGACAGGGGGAGGGGAAGAGCCACGGGCGGGACCCTCCGGTCTACAGAACGACAACAAACTGAAATACACAATGAGAAAGAAGGACACCCGCACATATGCCAAAAATGCAGCAATAGATACAACATATCAAGTAAAATTGGATGAGCGGTACAATGGTCAGCGGTTAATAGACGTGAGGCAGGGACTTCATGACATGATCCAGGCAGCCCTTAACGAGGCCCGAGGACACCTACAGGGGAATGATCTAGGTCGTGTCGTGATATATCACGATGCTTTGCACAACCCTGTTGTCGTCCCTTTACAGAAGTGGGATACCCTTGACGCTAATAGAGTTATGGAGATCCTCGAAAAGGTACTCAATAGTAACCAGGAACTTTCGATCGATGAGACCTTTGATATAATAATAGGGACCATTGACCTACCTAAAGGAGGCAAGCGAAAACATATCATACGTATTAAAGGTGAAAACACTTCATTGGATTTAAAACGCTCGGTAGTGACTATTGAGAATGAAGATAAAATGTGTATGGCAAGGGCCATTGGAGTCAGCTGGGCAAAATTAAAGAGGTGTACCAAGGAAGAATGGGAGGAGGTAACGAAAAACAGACAGGGAAAAAGTAGCTTGGAGTTGGTTTTAGAATATCAAAAAGTCCCCTTGTCTTACTATAACGACCTTGTCAAAAAGAAGAAGAAACACCAAGGACAGCTGGCAAGGGCTCTGTGTAAGATGGCAGGCGTACCCATAGACCGAACAGCTAGTCTCAACGATGTGGAGGCATTTGAGGAAATCCTAGGAGTACGCGTGATGGTCATCAGCGCTCGCCTAGGCAATAAATTTATTACTGGTCCTAGCAGTGACGGGCGTCCCTGTATCTACGTGTACTTGGTGGACGACGACCACTTTCATGCCATAACAAACATCACTGGGTTTTTTAGCGACTCCTATTTTTGTGAAAAATGTCTCAAACACTATAGTAATAGGGAATATCACCAGTGTGCAGAAAAATGTATAGTGTGCAAGAGGGACCACTGCCCTAAAACGAACAAGACTCTGAGGTGCACAGATTGTAACATGGACTGTAGGTCAGATGATTGTTACAAACAACACAAGAAAGTACCCTTACACAAAAATGGAAGGAGAAAAGGTCAACCCAGTGGGCCTTCCCAGTGTGAAAAGTGGTGGAGGTGTTTCAGGTGTTACAAGGTACTAAGGACGGACATAAGGAAGAAGGAGGACCATGTGTGTGGGGAATACTTTTGTAAGACTTGTAAAAAGTATGTGTTGGACGATCATCAGTGTTATTTAAGAGCGAAAGAATGTAAGGACAAGTTTATACCTAAATATATATTTTTTGATTTTGAGTGTAGTCAGGATGATATGAGTGAGTGCGAGAATGGATACATATCGCAAAAGAAAATAGAATGCGCAGATTGTCAACCATCACAGGTATGTAAGTCTTGTTCTAAGTGTAAAAACTGCAACACGTCATGGTGCGGTAGAACTACGCATCGTCCCAACTTTGTCTTAGCTCATTCGGTATGCCCAAAATGTATTGACAATGAATTGACTGCCAAATCAGTATGTAAGAGATGCGGTAGCCGTTGTAAAAAATGTCAAAAAAATCTGGATGAGAAAGATTTGGGACCTTGTCCAGGGACATGTGGCTTTAGAGAAGTCACTTTCCAGGGACATGATACTGCTGAACAGTTTGGGCAATGGTTATTTACGGAACAACACGAGTACTGCAAGGTGGTTGCTCATAACATGAAAGGTTATGACGGTTACTTTCTGCTAGAGTACCTCGTTGATCAGTCATTACGGCCAGACAAAATTATTTACAACGGGTCCAAGATAATGTACATGACAGTAGAGCGAGACTTACATATCAAGGTAATAGACAGTCTTAACTTCTTACCCATGAAACTGTCAGCATTACCCAAAGCATTTGGTTTACATGAATTGAAAAAAGGGTGGTTCCCACATTATTTTAATACCAGAGAGAATCAAAATTATGTTGGGCCCTACCCTGATGCTAAAGATTATGGTTACGATTTCATGGGTGAGAAAGAAAGAAGCGAGTTAGTAGAGTGGTTGAAACAGAGACAGTGTGAAGTTTTTGATTTTAGAAAAGAGATGTTAGAATATTGTAGAAGTGATGTTGATATATTGAGACAAGCATGTTTGAAATTTAGATATTTGTTAATGAATGCAACGGGAGAAGAAAAAGAGGTCATAAATGGAAAGGGAAAGACTGAAAAAAGGTGGTTTGGGGCCGTAGATCCTTTCGACAGTGTTACGATTGCATCAGTATGCATGAATGTGTTTAGAAGTAAATTTCTAGAAGAAAAGTGGAAGGTACAATTGTATGACACTGATGAATGGATCCCAGCCAAACTATGTGAGGGAGTATTGTATGTACTGGTGAAAGATGAATGGGTGAGTGCAGCAAAATTGAAAGTCAAGGGTAAAGAATTTGTAAGCACCCCGATAGCAAAGATTCCTCCCAGTGGATACAAAGAACAATACAGTAAGGTGTCAATTCAGTGGTTAGAGTGGCGAGCGCTTACAGACCATGTACACATTCAGCATGCACTGAATGAAGGTGAAAAAAAGATACCAGGAACACGATACAAATTAGATGGATATTGTGAAGAAACACACACAGCATACGAGTACCACGGATGTGTGTTTCACGGATGCCCTGTGTGTTTCCCAGACAAACGAGAGGACACGTATCACCCCCTCACCAATCAATCACTGAATGAATTGTATGCTCTGACTCTAAAAAAGAAAGCATACCTCGAGCAATTAGGCATGAAGTATGTGTGTATTTGGGACCATGACTTCAAAAAATTAAAGGACGAAAATGAAGAACTCAAAGAATGCATTGCACAATTAGATGTAGCTGACCGATTAGATCCAAGAGAGAGTTTCTTCGGAGGACGCACTAATGCCAGTCAACTCTATTACAAAACCAAAGAACATGAACAGGTCAAATACGTAGACTTTACAAGTTTGTACCCTTGGGTGAACAAGTATTGTCGGTATCCCGTAGGTCACCCCAAAATCTTGACCAAAGACTTCGGGAAGCTTGAGGAGTATTTTGGTATTGCCAAAATAAAGACATTACCCCCGAGAGGGCTGTATCATCCAGTCCTCCCCTATAGATCAAATGGCAAACTGAAATTTCCTCTATGTCGTACCTGTGCGGATACCGAGAATCAAGATTCATGTACATGTTCTTCTGAAGACAGGGTTTTAATTGGCACGTGGTGCATCCCCGAGATAAAAACGGCTCTAAGACTGGGTTACACACTAGAAAAAATATATGAAGTATACCACTGGGAGGAAACAACACAGTATAATCCTGAGACGGGTGATGGGGGGTTATTCGCCAAGTATATCAACACGTTTTTGAAATTTAAGCAAGAGGCGAGTGGCCCTCCTGATTGTGTCAAAACGAAACAAGACATGACAAAATACATGGAAGATTATCATAAAAAAGAGGGTGTATTGCTGGATCAAAACAGCATTGTAAAAAACCCTGGCAAAAGAGCTCTGGCCAAACTTTGTCTCAATAGCTTTTGGGGTAAGTTTGGACAGAGACTCAATATGCGTCAAACCAAAATATATCACGAGAGTCAAGCAAACTTATTTTTTCAAGTATTTTCTGATCCTACAAAAGAGCCTCTGAACTTTCATATACTCTCAAATGATATGATACAAATAGAGTGGATTTATAAACATGACTTTCACCCCGAAGACAACGAAACAAACATTTACTTGGCGACCTTTACAACATGTTGGGCCCGATTAAAATTGTACAGTGTGCTCGAAAAGTTGAATAAAAGAGTGTTGTACTACGACACGGACTCTGTCATTTACGTGAGTAGACCCGGAGAGTTTGATCCTCCCTTAGGGGACTACTTGGGTGAGTTGACGGATGAACTGGAGCAAGGAGAGCATATTGTAGAATTTGTGTCAGGAGGTCCAAAGAATTACGCATATAAGACCAGTACCAACGAGGAAACATGTAAGGTCAGAGGGTTTACTTTGAACTACACTAATAGCAAACTAATCAATTTTGAAGCCGTGAAAGCTATAGTAACAGATTCAAAAAGTAGTTCAAATATTGTTGTAACCAACCCATGTAAAATATGTAGAGACAAAAGAAAGAGGAAATTGTATAATAGAGAAGAAAAGAAAAGTTATCAAATGGTGTATACAAAGCGAAGGAAACTAGACAATTATGACACTGTACCATATGGATATGACTGATGTAATTTTTTTTTTGTTCGTGGGTTGTTCAATGTCAATCATTTTTCAAAAAAAGGTGTTAGTCATTTTTCAAAAAGTGTCACTCATTTTTCAAAAAGTGTCACTCGTTTTTACGTTTTTATACTTTTACAGGTAAATTCCCATAGGGTCTGTTTCAAAAAGTGTCACTCATTTTCCTAAAAGTGTCACTCATTTTCAAAAAAGTGTCACTCATTTTCTTAAAAGTGTCGCTTATTTTTCTAGATACCAACTGTTGTTTATTTTATTTGTTAACGTGATAATTTCATTGCTTATAAATAAAAAATTGTAAGAATGAGTTTCTTTTTGTGTTTTGAGTTAATCTAACGTAAGAATATGACAGAAACTCCCGAAAAAGAAACGTTTTTACGTTTCCCTAAACCTGACGAAGAAAGCCATAGTGACAAGTGGCATTTACTGGGCACCCGTGTCCCCCAAGCAGAGATTGTCTACTTTTGTCAGATGATCATAGTGTACATCATTATTATTACGTCCATCATTAACCTATCAGTGCAAAACGGGTCGACCGAGCTTTGGGTATCACTCTTGAGTAGCAGTATCGGGTACGCTTTGCCTAACCCTAGACTTAAAAAATAATGGCCGTCCCTCTTCCATTCGAACCATGTTCTAGTATGTGTATTAGCGGACAAACTGGTAGTGGTAAAACCCAATGGGTGTACCGCTTTTTGAAACAAGTAAACCTCATGTACGGACGGGACCCCCCTTCTCATATTCTCTATTGCTACGGTATCCACCAAGACTTGTTTGATGTCATGGAGAGTTCCATTCCAAACTTTGACAGTAAGCAAGGACTACCTACTGCAGAAGAATTGGATGACTTCACAAGAGACAAAAAACACAAGTTAATCATTTTAGACGACCTAATGCACGAGGTCATGCGGAGTAAAGAAATGGAGTTACTGTTCACCCAAGGCTGCCATCACAGAAAAGTATCGGTGATTATGATCACACAAAACTTATACCCTGGGGGTAAACATGCCAGAACTATAGCTTTGAATACATGGTATCTGGTGCTTATGAAAAATATTCGTGACATATCTCAAGTAGGAGTGCTAGGACGGCAGCTTTATCCCGGTAAATCCGGAGTGTTTATGAAGGCTTACGAAGATGCCCTTAATACGAGACACGGTTATTTCATAGTGGACATGTCCCCTTACTCCGACGACAAGTACCGTTTAAGGACTCGTATATTTCCCAACGAAGATCCTATTGTGTACCGTTTGACGTAAGAATGGAAATAAATAGCTTATAAGAATACAATATGGTAGAACTAATTAAACAGCAACGTCACTTTTTATATTTAGTGGCCAACACTACAGCCGACCAGAGAAAAGCGCTTTTAAAAACTATTACCCGTCAACAGCTAAGGGCGCTTAGTCAAATTGCGTACAACATTATCCGGTTCAAAGGTAGATTGACACTTACGGAAAAAGCCACCTTAAAGAGGCAGAGACGCTTTATTTACTTGCTTGGAGATCGTAACACGGGGTTTGTTAAAAAGAAGGAAGCTATCCAACATAAACAACGTATTATCCATACATTGGTGAAGATTGCTTCAGCCTACTTACAACCCGTATTACAGTAATGGAGAAATATGTATTAGTGCCTTTCGAAAAGTTTGAGCGATTGAAAAAACTATCTGGGAGACAAGATGATCAGCAGAGAGAGGAAAGGGAAGATACCTCGAAAAAGAAGAATAAGAAATTAACACTATTTCCTCCGGGACTTAGAGAGAAGAAACGAAAGAAAGATATAGACTGGATTTCTTACTGAATAACGACTCGACAATTTCATGATTTTATATTTTTATTAACAGAATAATACAATAAAAGTATAAAAGAAGGCATGAGTCATTGTGTGTGTGTGGTTTTTTTTTTATTATTTCCCTCCGTATTTATTGTATATACACATTTCTCGCTTTATCGATTGTAAGTATTTCTGGAAAGGTAGCGTACAGCAACAATGTCACACTCTCTGGTAAAGGTTTAGCAAATTTGATTTCCAAACGGCAAAGACCTCTTCTTTTTGTGTTGAAAGAATAGTAGGGATCGATATCCAGCACATATAGGCAGTATCCTTGCTTGTACTCTTTGTATGTGATGTTGATATCATTTCTACAGGAAGTGAGGGTCTGATAACAGTCGGTGAAATGATTTCCTTCAAAATTAGGTTGCAAAGGTTGCGATGGTACGGATTGGCCATCAACGAAGAAACCGAGGTAACTGCAGTCGTAATGTTTCAGGTTGAATGGGTTTGTTTTGTAGTCTCCGTTATATGAAACGCTCGCAACCGTCCCTATGATGATTTTGTTTGGCACCCTACCTTGAAATATATCGTCTGCGTGAAAACTATATTGTCCTTGCGCTATCGAGGTTGTTTTTATCTCTGAGCGGAAATATGGGTACATAGCGGGAGTGTCCTGAATCATTTTGTCGTGAGCCAGAAGCAAATCGTTCTGTAACCGCTGAATACAGAGCTTGAAACGGGCGTCAACGATTTGCACCTTGTAATTCGGAGTAAACGCATCTGTAATGATTCGAAAGGCATCGGATGCTTGCCAAAATTTAAGCCCCATTTGCACTCCGTTAATAAGCAACTTGGGTTGTTGAAACAAGTCCACCGGGATACTTCCTTCCAGATCTATAATTTTACCACCCTTGGTCTTTTCATATCTTTGGAATAAACCGGTATTTGATCCAGTTTTGGGGTCGCTATCGTCCAGATTCCGATAATCCTTGTAGAATAATTGACTGGTCAGAAAAGCTTCCTGTATAGATTGATTGGTATTTAATAAGGTGTCAATGTAGGTCTTATACGGATGCGTGGTTCCGCTATTCGGGAGTGGTTTTTGTTGTAAATGAATGTCCAGCTGTCTGAAAATGGTGTGCAAAGGTAAATTGGTAAGTCCCAGCGTATCATCTTCTGACACGGGTGTACCGTCTTGTAAAGCGAGTCTCAATTTCACCCTCAATTTACATTCCTTCAAGTTGATGTAGGCGCTGGCCTGTGGCGGTATATTAAATTCCAAGCTCGATGAAGAATCGGTTACCGGATTAATGGGTCGGAATTCGATCCAATCTTTCGATAACAAGGACGAATCTTTTGGGATCGGATTAAATAACGATAATTCTTCACTGTGCTGAATTTTACTATTCATGCTAATTTTTCAAAACGCCCAGTCGGGATCTTTGCGATACGTTTTGTGAGTCTTCTTACGCTTGATATTCTTACGATCTTCGTCAACACCGTTCTTACGTTTTATTTGAGATTTTGCCCTATCAACTACTTCAGCTAATGGGCTCACCATTTTTACCTGAGGAGTTTTGACTTTTTCAAGTTTTTCTTCCATATCTCGCAGCAGTTTATTCTTTTCTTCTAGTATTTTCTCCAAATTCCTTATTTGATCTGGGATGTGGTCTTTCGGTTTAAAATAATCAATCCAATACTCCACATCTTCTTTGTACGGAACCCACTTCTGTAGTTTTGAATCAAAGACGTCTATGGAACCCATGATTTCTTGAAATGAAGGACACAGTGAAAATCGTTCGAATTCAAATCAATCGGTTTTAAATCTTCGCCTTTTAACGACAGCCTAATAGTGTTAAATTTCTTGACACTCACGGGTCTATAACGTCGATGAAGACATTCCGTAAATTTAAATTTCTTGTATCTTGTTTCGATTTCTATATTGGTGAGAACGGGTTGTAACTTATTCCTGACAAACGTTTCCTCTATAATGTCACAATTCAAATACAACCGCTTACTTTGAGGTGTAAAGTCGCAGGTCAATGACGATTCTACCAGAGCACATAACCAACTTCCTTCTAAAATATAGTCCTTAGAAAACTGGAACAAGAAATCTGCGTTATTCTTACGTATATCGATAGATTCTGCGGAATTTAAATACAAGTAAAACTCTGTCATTCTTCTCTCCTTGTTCTCAATTGGTCTAGTATAGTAGGAATGAGATAAACTGGGCGTAATAAAATGGGTATAAATGAATGAAATCGTCGAAGTAAAGTCTTCTTACGGGTTGATGAAACGTTATTTGAGCATAGTGTGCGTAACAATAGTCTCCTTCTTTCAAAAACTTGAACATCTCTTCTCATTGGATTAATGACTCCATTAAGTATACGTTTTGCCACCTCGATGATAGCCTTTAGTTGACGATTCGTTAAATTCTGCAGTAAATTCTTCCTTACCGTTGTTTCGGTCTCTTGTAGGTGAAGTAAATAAGCGATTTGTAAATAGACTGTAGAGTGTTCCATGATTGAATCGGTTAAAATACTCATTCCTTCTTACGCGTATAGAGTTCGAGTTCAATTAGTGTGGGACAAACAATCTCGTCCTCTTTTTGTGAAGAGGTTACACCCGTTATGACCACTTTCCCTGTATGAAAACAACAAAAATGCACCCCTTCCCTTTTAAAGTTAAGAGAAGGAAATAACTGGGGTTCGTATACGACATCTTTATCGACAGACAAACGCTTCAAATCCAAATCCGAACTGAGGGTATGGCTCATAGACATGGTTAAAAGTTTCACGTCCGATAAATTCACTGGATATCCACAATTCTGTATCAGTCTCGCATATTTCCGTATTCGTTCGTACCCCTCTCTTTTACTCGAAACTTTGCCGTTACAGTTGATAATACCGTTAGAAAACACTAAACAGTTTCCTCCAGCTTTTCTGTGTTGCCATATCAGTCCGGGAAATCGTGCTGGATCATACCGTACATTCGTTATTTTGGAGCAGAGTTGTCTTAAATCAATAGGACAGTTGAGTTGAGCGCTGTAAAGCACGTTTGTGATGATCATGATCGTTTGACTGTCTAGACATAAATGATAGAACATTGCTAGTTTTCAGCCTCTTTTTATATTCTCGGTTGTTTACGAGTATTGCTTAATATCAGTTTCCGGTATCCAGCTGTCATACTTTTTTGGCCAGTGTAACCAGCGCACCAGGACTTCCTGTTTCTTATTGCGTGTCCTTCTTTTCAAAATTTTTTCGATGCTAAAGTCGGTACCGTCGTCAACGTTTATGGCTTGTAATTCTTGTTCGTAAAATGTACCATCAATTTCATCGTTGTCCCAGTCTACTAACGTGTAAATTGGAAGTCCTTGTCTTTTGAAACGTGATCTGATTTTGAAAATCTCCCCTGTCCATTTTTGCGAGTATTCTCTGTCAAATACGGACCTGATGTGTGACAATCGTACAGTCTGGCCGATTTTATATTTGAATTTTTTTATAACGGGCTTTTCCCCTTTGCTTCCTTTGGTTCTAATGAGATACTGTTGAAGACGACTTTCCCCTTCATTTTTCACGGAAATTGCTGCTGGGTTTTCTCCAAGACTCCTGTGGTGAGTGTGATTGTAACTATGTACAAAATCCTGTAAAATGTCAATGTATCTACTAGTTCTGTTTTTGAGCAGGTATCGAAAAATCTTGTGTTTTAGCGTTTTAATAACTCTTTCCGCGTAATTTGCTTTTGTTTCCGTATTATATGCGTACATATGATGTATACTTTGACTATTTAAATATTTATTTACTTCTTTACTTCTAAATTCCATTCCTCTGTCCGTACGAATTGTGTTTGGCTTTTTGGGGCCTGTCAGTATACGTTTCAATGCCATGACTACATCAGCGCCTCGCTTACTCTTAACAGGTTGAGCATAAAGAAAACGAGAAAATACATCGATAACAATCAAAACGTATTTCACACCTTCGTTATGCTTCTGTAAATTGGCCATGTCCATAAGATCCATGTCCCATTGACTGTCGATGCCATTTACAATCACCCTGGAACGTTTAAAGCGGCGTCTAGCACCCCTGGTCAGAGAATACGCTTCTTGATTCTGCAACCATTGGCGTATTCTGTGCCTGCCAATTTTGTATTTACCCTCGTCTTTAACATGTTGATAGAGTTTTTCAGGACCACCATAGCTAGCGGGAGATTTTAAGTCAAAATACAAAGAAGACAAATATTGTTGCCAGTCAGACATGTTTATTTATTACATAGACATCCATACATTCTTACTACATCAAATAGAAATAGTAAATAGAGAGGTTTCTTTCGTTTTCTATATACAAGCCAACGAGCCTTTCAACACCCTCCGCGGCGTCTCTTCGCAATTGTCTGTATTTCAACCACAATTCGAAGTCATTCATTGTTGTCACAAATATAAGAATGAGTCCGAACATGTTCACATCGGTTTTAGAAAAAGGCTGAATTCAAAGCACTCCAGTTATATGTAGAACCGTCACGGGACAATCTTCCATTGGTAACAGACGCGTTTCGTTGTGTATCACACCTTGAAGTGATTTGACTCGTGTATCCCGTCATTTTCAAATATATACAGGACGGAGACCATTTCTCGTGCTCTTCCCAAGGATCGTCCTTTTCCTCCCATGACATTATGTTGACACCACAGGCAAAACACGTCACTTTATCCGCAGTACCGGTGTAAAAGAAGCCCGCTTTTGCTAATGACCATTTCTCAGGCTTTATTTGCTTCGACCAGTGCTCATACGTTTGTAGTCTATCTTCACATAACATCAAGGCTGGCTTCGAATATGCAGTCACTTTTGTAGAATCTTTGAACATGGTGCTTATTAATGTGATGTTAATTCTGTCAATCGCGCCTATTTACCAGTTTCCGTTATCGTTAGGGTTACATTCAGAACACCGCAACGCCCCTAACTGGTTCATATGATCACTTTGAAGGTAACAGGGAATGACAGCGTCCAACTCGGGTAGATTCCTACCAATCTCTGACACGTGTTTTTTAAGAGAGTTATATTCAGCGGGTCTTAAGCAGATACCCTTTTTGGTCGGTACCACTTCATTGTCTGGTTTCCAATACTGTCTTATATCTACACAAACGCTGTTTTCACCGATACTGCAATAAACGTTTCCTCCTAGGTGAGCGCTGTATGCTTTTTTACCGTGTAATGCTTGATCAACAAACTCAGAGGCATCTACCAAATTCTTCCATCTCATAAGCGTAAGACTAATGCCTTTCTTAGTAGGTATGTCTTCCTGCCATTCCCTGATATCGACTCTCAGTTCACCCCTCCATTCACTGACCTGTACGTAGCGTTCGTTACCGAGACTAAATTTACATCTAACCATGTTGCTGATTCGAGTGTCAAAACTCTTATGACTCCAAACACGAAATTCAGCTTTCTAATATAGTCACAAAGTCTCTTCTGATTGGTCAGTTTGTTTTTTCCATCTGACCAATTGATTATTCGCTTTGTCTGAATTTTTGCAGACGATATTATACAATCGCGCCAGACATCACGCATTTTAATCAGCGGAAAGCGACCTATTTTGTAAGAATATCGACATTTTCTCATGCATTTTTAATGAGAGGCGAATGCTTTGTCTGAATTTTTGCAGACGATATTATACAATCGCGCCAGACATCACGTGGAAGAGTGTCGACATTTCTCAAACATTAAATCATTTTGATATGCGACTCTGTCAGGAGAGTATCGAAAGGTCTCATGAATTATAAAAAAAAAAAAAAATCAGAATTTCTAAGAAAGCTAATGATCAAACCAACAGGGAATTTTATATTATGCCACCGCTATTTGGGGATCGTAGTAAGTTTTTCGCAAACTTTTCCATGTAGAAGCGAGGACCTAAAAGCTGAGCTCTTAAATAGCTAGCGTGCAGGACTTGAGATGGGTCGTGGCTTCGATCCCTGGCTAGGTCGAGGACTGAAAATTGTGAAACCATTTATTTCTCTACCACAGCTGACCGTAATAATGGTTATGTGAGACAGCAGTCAGTGACTTGGAAAGAAAATGATGCCCTGGTAAAAGATACTGCTGGAAAGCATGTATAGGTGCACTGGCCGCAGCGACTTAAGTGCAACAAAAATGTTGAAAACGGCGTTAAACACCATACGATTTTATTCATTAAAGTCAATACAAAACCTAGACTTTGAATGGTAAGGGGGGTAAAAGCGTTCACAGACAAAAGCATTTTTAGTAGAGCAACCTCTTTGAGAGAAAGTTCTCATGCATTTTCAATGGCGAATGCTTTGGCTGAATTTTCGGTTCTATACAATCGGGCGCCGGCCTGATCGGTCAAAACGCGCCAAAACACGCTTGGAATTGTCATCTAGCCTCGGCAGGTGGGAGGCAACGAAAGCCAGACAAAAGGTATGCAAGATTACGTCATATTGCCACAGACAGTCTGACCTCCAACAGACAAAGGCCTCTAACAATAGTCTGAACTGTCAAAGACAAAGGCCTGGCCCCTATAGTGCCGCAGGCAATTTGACCTGCATAGTGCCATAATTACTACTTGTATGTTTTCTTTTCCAGTCTCTCTGTCCCTTTCCCAGTATACCACTGCGTTTTTCAACTCCAACAGCTGAAATAAACAAGATGTATTTAAAATATTGAGGTGGTGTCCATGGTCGTGAGATACAGGTTCCATTCCCGTAAGCGGCTATCGATCTTGGACCTTTCAATGGCCCCCTCTTTTGGCTTAAGTACTGGTGCAATGCCTAGAAAGCAAAATCAAGAGGGACTAGTCCCAAGTTGTAAGAACTTGTTTCCAAATCCATGTGAAATAAATATGTTAAAGCTAAACTAAACTTAAAAACATTCAAATAATCTGTGAAAATTTCAAAAATCAGAAAATAAAATATTGCCTTTTTTGCCTTCATGTAGACATTAACTTCTGACCCCTGGGGAGGGGCCAAGTTTGATCCAAGGGGCATCATTTGAAAAAAAAACTTGGTAAATGTCAACTACATGTAGGTGATGCTTCATGCAAAATATAAATGCTTGAGAGCTTGTGACTTCAGACATGAAGATTTTAAAAAGGTTGACTTTGTCAACAAAAAAGTCAACCTTACCCCCTAGCAGAGCCAAATTTGACTCGAGGGATATCATTTGGACAAGGTTGGTAGAGGTCTACAAGGTGATGCTACATGCAAATATGGAATATAACACGCGAAAAGGTGCATTCGGACATTTGCGTAAAGTGTTGTCCCGGATTAGCCTGCGCAGTCCGCACTTTACGACTACATTAGATTCTGTGCTACAGTAGACTTGCGTAAAAATCGGAAAGTGTCGTTTCGGATTAGCCTGTGCGGACTGCGCAGACTAATCCAGGACGACACTTTACGCAAATGTCTGAATGCACCTTTTCGCGTGTTGCACTCCATATAAAAGCTCTAGGCCATATGGTTTGGTTTAACACAAGAAATTTTTTAAAGGTAGTCTTTTTCGTCAACATGTAACACTTTCTACGCCCAGGGTGCAGCATATTATAACCCCACGGGCAAACTTGGTAAAGTTTGTTCATCAAGGTTCACAAGGTGATGCTACCTGCAAAATATGATAGCTCTAAGCCTTTTAGTTTAGTTAGAGAAGATTTTAAAAGATTGCCTTGTCAACATGTAAAACCTTCTCGTCATAAATGATGACAATTCTTACATAAGAGTATGAATCAATGTGTAAGCCCAGGTGCAGAAACATACTTGAAGAAGGAAAATTTCCATAAAGTTTAGTGACTCTCATCGTTACATACTTTAACCCATTAACCCTTTACCAAACGACAAAATTTTAGACTGGTCCAAGTTGAAAGCACTTGCAGACGACAAAATAAACATAACTCAAAAATTGAAATTTGTTTCCAGCAGGGTGGAAAACATTGTGGGAAAAGGAGAAAATACTGGTTACCAGCATTTTCTCCTTTTCCAAAATGTTTTCAAAAGGCTTCTATCTATGGGTCGTAAAAACCAGGGATTGTTTGGTAACGGGTTAACAGACAACGAATTTTTAGACCGATCCAAATTGGAAGCATGTGCAGACCACAAATTAAATGTTGTTAAAAAAAACATCTAATTTGACTTTTATACAGCAGAAAATAATATTGGAAAATAAGAAAATGCTGGTTTCCACAATATTTTCAAAAGCTTTGTTTATGGTCGTAAAAATCACAGAATTGTTTGGCAAAGGGTTGAGAGCTAGATCTCGTAGAACATCTTTTTACACACACCTGGATATCTAACAACAGAGGAACTTGACACTTTGCTGCTTTGAATCTCCACTTGACTGTCTTTTCCAACCAAAAAGGAATCTGAAAAAAACCTTTACAGTTAAAAGAGGACAACACAGTGTTTAGTATAGTTGACTTTTTTTTGAAAGCAGATGACAGAGATCGAAGACAAAAGCCTTGAATAGTCTCAGTCTTGAAAGTATAATAAATATGAGGAGTCAAAGTGGCCATAATACTACAAAGAAAGTATTAAAGTCTAATAGGATCAATGAATTATAGAACAAATGCCCTGTAATGGCCAATTTTCCGAAATGAAACCTTGGTATTTGACCTTGACCTTGTTATCAGCAGCTATACATCATGAAAGGTACATATATACAATGTATAAGTATTGTAATCAAATATAGAATTATAAATTTACACGCAGTCTTCTCTTTCCCAGCACTGATAAAGAAATTAAATATGATTTAACTCTTTACACACAATCCCTACTTTTAACTACCCCAAGAAAGAGGCCTTATGAAAACATTTT
Organism: Hippopus hippopus; assembly: GCA_946811185.2. NCBI lineage: Eukaryota > Metazoa > Mollusca > Bivalvia > Cardiida > Cardiidae > Hippopus > Hippopus hippopus. The sequence continues at coordinate 46,427,266 of OX328104.1, read as the reverse complement.
GGGAAAAGGAGAAAATGCTGGTAACCAGCATTTTCTCCTTTTCCCACAATGTTTTCCACCCTTCAAAAAACAAGTTTCAATTTTTGAGTCGCATTTATTTTGTCGTCTGCAAATGCTTTCTATTTGGACAAGTCTAAAATTTTATCGTTTGGTAAAGAGTTAAATAAGAAACTTACTGGCATGATTTGTTTGCTCTGTAACATTCTCAATGTCTGCATCATCGTCAGAACTCTGGTCATCAGCTTTGTAGTCAGGATCTTTGACATCATCATCAAGGCCTTCTGACTCCATATCAGATTCATTCACCATTTTGATAGGATGACTAAAATAAAGAATTATTTTATAGGATTTTAAACTGACTCAATAGCTGAGTGGTTAGCATGCTCAACTCATAATCTGGAGGTTGTGTGTCAAGACACTTGATAGTCACTGTCCAGCGACCCAGCTGTAAGTGAGTAGCTGTGATGTAAAAGTCACCACCTCTCTCATGCATGATTTAACCCTTTCCCAAACGACAAACTGTTGGACTTGACTAAATTGAAAGCGTTTGCAGACGACAATTCAACTCCTGCTGAAAAGATTTCTGTCTATGATAAGGTAGAAAACATTGTGGGAAAAGGAGAAAATGCTGGTAACCAGCATTTTCTCCTTTTCCCACAATGTTTTCAAAAGGCTACTATTCCCGACCCGTAAAAACCAGGGATTGTTTGGGAAAGGGTTAAAACATCTGAAACAAGTGTTTGAGAGCAATTCTATATGCTTCAAACTTTCATCTAAATCAAATTAACAAATTAGTATAACTAAGGATTTTAAATAACATTCCAATGCAAAACATAAAACAGATGCTGCCAATACAGATGACCCTTTTTTCAATATTTTGTATGAAGTAAACTATATATTACATATTTACATGCCTATGAATTCCTGTAATGTTTAATAGCTCCAGTGCTCTATTTTTTCCCCCTTTTATGCACTACAAGGTTACAGGAAACCACGAAGAAATCTGTATATCCCTCTTTCAAGGGCGGGCTTAACAAGAGTTTAGTTCCCCTAGAAAAAAAGGCTAATATTTTTAGTGACAATGGCCATATTTTTTAGAAGTGCAGAATTTTTCTAAATGTAATTGTGGCCACCTTAAAGTGGAGAGCAACGATTTTAGCTATTTGATTTAGGGTGGTCATGAATCATTCCTGTAGAGTCAAATTAAAGTTGCAAAGATCTCTATATTGACTGATTATGGTATACCACTACCACAAGTACACTTGTTATATTACAACTACTGTTCACTTATTCATGCTCCCTGGGTCTTTACCAATACTGCTTTTTTTTTTTACATTAATCTTGGCCCTGGTTATCAAGTCTTAAGCCATGGCCACATTTACAGGGTTCAATTCTAGGCTGCTTTTTTGCGCCAATGGCGCGATTTTAAAGTCCTTGACCTATTTTTGAAACTCCAGTGCGCCAAATCGGCGCAAAATGGAATGCATCGGCGCTTTCCCGACTCCGTTGTGAGCCAGCATTAAATTGTTTTAGCAGTATAGTTTTTAGCAAGTTAAGTGTTAGGAGACGCTTTCCGCGGTATTGAAATTTGCAAAGCGTCGCAACAACATGGAGAGCGTTACTGGTAATCGGACAATGATTTGTTCACAGCCCATGAACGAACGAGATGGGAACCAGCTGTTGAAAACATGTCGGCAACACAAACACAAAAACGAATCGGTGATTTCTTTTCTGGCGGAAATTCCGCCAAACAAGCGAAAACGCAACAATCGGGTGAAACCAGTGGTGAAAAATCAGCTGATGAAAAAGCTGGGAAATCGTATGCAAAAAAATTTCAAACTGAGTGGCTACAAAAGCCTCAATTTCACTGGCTTCGTTACGACGATACTAAAAAAACTAGAGGCGCTAGAGCGCCTGTATCGCTCCACAGGCCTGATTTTTCTGTAACGGTGAAGAGAAGTTTTTAACAATTACCATTCAATCCTGCATTTTAGCTAACTGAAGAAAAAAGCTATGGAAAAGATTATGAGAAAAGAAGAAAATAATGGTAACCAGCGTGTTCTTAGTTTTCCACGGTAATTTCTACCCTTTTAAATACAAGTTTTACTAATCTGAAGATATATTATGTTGTCTGCAACATCTTTCAATTATGAGCAGTTACAAAATTTCGTCATCTGGTGATAGTTAACTCATTACCATACAGCAATGTTTTAGGCTTGTCCAAATCGAAAACATTTGCATAGGACAAAATAAAAGTGACTGAAAATTTGAAATTTGTTTGGTGAAGAGTAGAAAACATTGTGGGAAGAGGAGAAAATGCCGGTTACCAGAATTTTCTCCTTTTTCCACAATGTTTTCTTACGGTTTCTTTCTCAGGGTCGTCAAAAGTTGAGATTGTATGGTAATGGGTTAAAGAGGGTCTTGTAACAAACCATTTTGGGTGGGAAAACATCAAAATATAGAAAACTAGGTCACCAGGATTAACACCCCTTCTGTCCACTTTGCACTTAGTCACCAGTAGGTCAACAAACCTTTACCAGAACTAATAAAAGTGCCGAGGCTCTCTTGTTTTATATGAAAAGGACTATGGATTATGTAATGCAACCCTCTTTAACCCTTTACCAAACAACAAAATTTGGGATGTGACCAAATTGAAAGCATTTGCAGACGACAAATTAAACATTGATGAAATGATGATTTCTCTCTTTGATAGAGTAGAAAACACCGAGGGAAAAGGAGAAAATGCTGATTACCAGCATTTTCTCCTTTTCCAACAGTGTTTTTCCAAAAACTTCTTGTCTTTTTATGAGCAATTTCTCCTTTTCCCACAGTGAAAACAACAATGAAACCCATTGAATAGTTTGAGAGAAGAAATTTTTCAAAGATTGTATTTTATACCATAAAAGGAAAATGAGTCTCCCATAAAAGCCATGTTTTTTGACGGATCATTTTTTTTTTTTTTTTTTTTGAGGAATTCTGTAAACCTCTACCTAAGGAACATTCCTGCAAAATAATGATGCTATCCAATTGGCGGTTTGGGAGGAGAAGATTTTTAAAGGTTTTTTACTTTGGTTGCCATGGCAACCAGAATTCTTCATGGAACACAATTATTTGAAGGAATTTGAAAGAGGACCACGTAAGGAACATTCCTGTGAAATTTGGTAAAAATCCAGTCAGTAGTTTCTGAGGAGAAGTTATTTAAAGAAAAGTTTACGGACGCACGCATGGACGAACGAACGAACGGACGGACGGACGGACGCACGACGGACACAACGCCATGACAATAGCTCGCTGGCCTATGGCCAGTGGAGCTAAAAATGACTTGTGGTATTTGTATACAGCAAAAGAAAACTAATGCAGTGACTCAAGGCACTGACAATTTTAGGACAAGTACACTTGAACGCCATGCTGAATCATTTTAAACAAATAATTTTCAGTGTTGCCACATAATTTGACCTCTTAACAACTCAGTCACTATCCCTATACACAAGCAGTAAATTACATGTATCTGGATTTACTTCCTTTGTATGGCAAGTCAGTAATAATTGAGCTTTTAAAATGCCAAGATCCTGGTTATATAGTCGTTAAAAAGTGCTGGCCCATCTCAAAATACTGATGGGCCACTGGCCCATTCTGACAAAATTCTAGATTGAACCCTGATTTATGGTAATGCACAGTTGTACGTAGTTTATTCTAAACATAGTCTGCCATAGTGTTACTATGGTTGAAGTATGCCTGAAGTGGGATCAAAATTGGCAAAAAGGGGAAACACAGGAAGTCCAAGTAGTTGAAGTATATGTAACTAGGGGCAACAACATTCAACTGCAAGCAAAGTTGCTTTTAAGTTTTTGTCAATAAAATAATTTGTTCATATGTTTGTTAACTATGGTCTAGCTACTGGTAACTATGTTACACTACATGTAAACTAGTACGCACAACTATGGTTAGTTAATGACAACTATGTTAGTTACAGTAAAATGTTGTGGCTGCGCCTGCTCAGTGTGGGTAAGCTATAGTCAGTAAGCTACTGTGTTTTTGGAAGTTGACGAGCCAGAACTTACTGTTCGCTTATTCAGCCATGCCACCTTTGAATAAAAGAGGTTTTTCCAAAACTACGGTCAACCACAGTACACACTATGGTTAAGTAGGGTTAATTACTGTTAACTAAGGTCAACTACATTCAAACTACGATCACAGTAAGGACACAACATCATAGTTAACCGTAACCAACTTTTGAACATGTTAAAAAATGATGTGCTTACTAATGGCATTATTTCAGTCATACCATGACAACAGCTCACAAATTCATGTATTTCCTGGGTTTCACCAGTACTAGGGTAGGGCTCTAAAGTGTCTTTACTAATTACTGGCAAATTGTAATTTCAAACTATGTTCATCACTACAATAACCTACAGTAAGCTAAAGGGTTAAATAACTACAACAACACATATTAAAATGTTAATAATTATGTACTGTACCATGTTTGGGCATTTGCCTTCTTCAAGAGCACAAAATAAATTGATATAAACAAATGGTATGTTACACAGAAAATTGCAGAAAGTGAATGAAAATATGCATAAGAAAGCATGCAATTTAGCGTAAATGAGTAAGACATAGTATTAAGCATACCTTAGATTCATCGCAAAAACAGTTAAAGGTGCAATACAATTATAATTTCACACGTTTTAAACTTTTCATTACATTCAAGCATTTAAAACACAAAACAGATAGATACTATCACACCACTCCAACAGTTATTCATTTGGGAGCCGAAATAGGAGACAGCAATGCTGTATGTCGGATAGAATAAATGCGATGACCTGATTGGTCAAACATCGATTTCCACGGATCCATGTATGGACACAAAGAAAGATAATGGATAACTGGTGAAATGACACTTCATGCTCAGGTGAACTCAAAACTGATGATACTATAATGCTCAAACAAAGTACTTACCACAAAGATGGATAAGGTACTTCTTCCGATAAATCACTAGCAGATTCATCAACTATGTCGTCATCATCATCTGAATAAATCAGTACAAGATAAAATTTATGTAACTTGCAGACTTAAAAAAAAAAAATTCAGTGAGCCAAAAATCTAAAGAAAACTAAATGTATTTGTGAAACACGAATGCTCCTGTAACAGCCAATTTTCACAAACGTGACCTCAATATTTGACACTGACCTTACAATCAGCAGAGGAATATCAATGAAAGGTACCTTTTTGCCAAATATAGGCATTGTAACATAAATACTTCTAAAGTAAGAGCAAGCAATGAAAACAATGAATGTTTTCCTGTTAAAGTTCCCTGAATATTTTACCTTACTCTTGACGTATGACCCAGATCTTGGTGTCAGTAGATGGGTAGTGATAAAAGGTCCCTACATACCAATTACCAAATAAGAGCATTGTGACTCACATACTTTTAAAGTTAGACAAAAATGTTAAGTTTAAAAGTTTAATTTCAGCAGACAGGGGATGTACAGATGGAAAGGCACATGGCAAAACAGCAAATTACTATGCCTCTGATCTTTTGATTTTGTTTATTTCTGACTTTTGAAAACAAGAGGACCATTTCCCCTGGAGTGCTCACCTGAAATAAAGGTCCATCAAATAATGCTACATACTATATTATAAAAGCTATAGACCCTTTAGTTTTGGACAATAACATTTTAAAGTTTTGCTTTATACAAGTCTTTGTTCAAACTTGTATCCCATGGGGCCAAACACTTTTTGAACCACGGGGCATTATTTGAACAAACCAGGTAGGGGTATTTAAGGTGATGCTTCATACCAACTATGAAAGCTCTATGCCCTCTGGTTTGGGATAAGGAGATTTTCAAAGTTTGCTCTATATAAGCCTATGTACCAACTTGTTACCCTCAGGGAAGGGCCATTTTGACCCCAGGAGCATATGAACAGACTTGATAGAGGTCCATAAGGTGATACTATATACCAGATATCAAAGTTCTAGACCTTACAGTCTGACAAAAGAGACTTTCTAAGTTTGCTGTATGTAAGCCAATGTATCCAAGTTGTGACTCCTTGGATGAAGCCTTTTTTGACCCCAGGGCCATTATTTAAACAGAATTGACAAAGGTCCATTTGGTGAGGTTAGATACAAATTATGAAAGCTCTTGGCCAAATGGTTTGGTACAAGAAGATTTTTTAACTATGCTCTATTATTTAACACTATATCTGGACTTGAGACCCCATGACAGGACCATTTTTGAACCAAGGGACAATATTTGAATAAACTTGCAGTGTTGTGCCTAGGCCGCGAGATTCCCGCAATTTTTTTAACAATGTCCCTTACAATTGAAGTCATTGCAGGATGTCGGGCGCGCTCACAAAAATCCGATGAATTTTCCTTACCTGGAGTCCATTTCGGTATTAACATACATTACGTTAATTACAATGGGCACCTGCACAACGTAGACTGTGACCAGGGAATTTACTGAGATAAAGTTGCTTAGGGATATCCGATATTTAAACCAGTCTTTCTGTTGTCAATTAAACCGTATGGCGAAATGCCAGATGCGGTTGACCGACTTTATGTTGGGAAATGTTAGAAATAGAAAAGTTGCAGACGAAATTGAATCGCAGAGGACTGTTGAAAACCCCGAATCGATCGCATCATCTTATCCTGACGGTGACCAGTCAACATCTACCGGCGCAGATACCGAACCATCGGCTTCTTCGACCTCCGGGAAAAGTAAGAAAAAGGACAGAAAATTTCAGAAAAATTGGCTCATAAAATTTCCGTGGTTACAAGAGTCGGATGGAAATATGAAATGTGTCCCCTAGACTTTTCTAGTGTCCCCTTGAAATTAAGGTAGCGGGACACCTGTGTCCCCCAAAAATTTTGGCCTAGGCACAACACTGAACTTGATACAGGTCCATTAGGTGATGCTGCATACCAAATATAAAAGCTCTAGGCCTTCTGGTTATGCACAAGAAGATTTTTAAAGTTCACTCTATATAAGCCTATGAAAGTATTTGTGACTCCTAGGGCAAGGCCATTTTTGATCCAAGGGGCATTACTTGAACCAACTTCATAGAGGTCCTGGACACAGCCTGATCATAAAAGCTCAACTTGTGCTCAGGTGACCCAAAAAATTGCTGGATAATTTTTGGAATAGTTAGGCACCGAGTAAGAAGTGATATTTGACACAAAGATATGTAGCACACGCTCATATTGATACCCTTTATAGTTTTGGGAATAAGATCCTAGCAAAAAAGTCACAAAAGGATGGACAGTCACCATATTCCCACCAACATTGGTTGGGGAATGAAGAGTTGTTAAATTTGACACATAAATATGTAGCACACAAACACACTCTTAATTATGGTTTGTAGCACATTATAAAACAAGATGTGCTTGTGAAATATTTATGCCAGATTATGATCAATTTTTAGAAGTGTAACCTTAATATTTGACATTGACTGTTAAATGACCTTGACCTTGTCATCTGCAGATGGGTTTTGATGAAAGTTACCTGCATACAAAATACGGCCCTTGTAACTACATCCTGAAGGCAATTTTTAGTTTGAAAGTTAAGTGATTGTCAGATACCTAGAGACACTGCTGCAAAACAGTAGAACTATATGCCATTTATCTTTAGATGCTGAGGCACAAAAAAGATCTTTGGTCAAATACCTTTACATTGTAAGGGAGTACTTTTCTTTTGGGAATTCATACTAGAGTCAACAAAAGGGTGATCTTGCACATGAAACCTTCATCAAAACACCGACACCAACGCCAACTCTCTGGTGACTGGAATAGCTCTCCTTATTCTTCAAAAAAGTTGAGCTTTAGACATTGACCGATGAAAACGTATCACAATACCATCAATAGAAGTTTGCTCATTTGAGTTATTTAGAAACAAGAGCCGTAATTTGAAGATGTATGTCCCTCATGCAAGACCACAGAGACTCCACCTTTCACACTTGACATCTGAGCTGTGGACATAGATCTTGCCAACAATTTGATTCATTGGTGATCTAATACTCTTTCAACAGTGTCCCACTTTTATCACAGCGTAGCTCATTTATTCATATGATTCTTGGAATAATCAAGTACTAGGAAAGGGCCATGATTATAAAATCATTGCGAATTACCTTTGTCCTATAATGTAATGGACAGACAGACAGACAAGGCTAAATATTGACACAAACACAAGAAACAAGAATAAAGAGACGAGAATTATTCACGCAAAAGTTTGACACATTTCATTCCCCCGGCTTTTGTAGCTCATCATTCTGAAAAACCTCAACAACAGTTTTTGTAGCATATCAGACAGGTAATGTTTCACATGCTACCAAACCACATTTTTAACAGATTCCTGCCTTGGGAAGGCAGAGTCTTCCAAACCTCAAGTAATAATAAAAAGCCAACTCTGTAACAGTGACCATGACTGTGATCAAATTTAAAGCCTACAGTACTTTATCTTAAACTTCATCTTGATGTAGGCTACATAAACACCACGTTTGGTCCTCGCAAATGTTTGTTAACTCCATTTGTATTCAGACACAAAATATCTTTGCCATTCAAAACGACCCTCCTCATTCAAAATTCTGTGGCATTTTTGTACATCATTAAAGGAGAATTTAAATACCTTTATCTTTTTCGGCAAAAGTATGAGTTGAGGTCCATCTCTGGCTGTGGGGAGCACCGATGGTAGGATCACTTTCATCCACTGGAGCACTTGTAATGGAATCCCCTTCCCCTTGGCCTGCAGTTGCCATGGTTTCTTCATTCCCGTCTGGATATTCTGTAGATGAATTCATAACTTTTACCAAAGGAGAACAGAATACCTCCATACATCATGCTGAGAGTATTTTTTTAGATTTCAAGATAATAAGGTTTTCAATATAGTATTTATTTGTAATATATATATAGTATATTGTTCAAAGTTACACAACTTTTAACAGCATTACAGTTACCTTCAAGCCAATTCCTTTTATACTTAGGCCAGAAAGAACAAGAGCCATCAGAGACGGGTTATGCTCCCCGAACAAGTGCTTGTCATAAAATATATGAAATTGATACAAATTTACTTCTTTTATCCTAAAAGGACCTGTTCATGCTCCCCAAAAATTGAAGTGAAAAGGCAATTACTATCTTAGAGATAGCCAACACAAACTTGTAGAGGACAATACGCCCACTAAGCCCCCTTTAAGCCCTCTTTTCCCATAAGGCAATATTGCATCATTGAAATAAATACAGCTGGTGTGTGATTTGTGGCATTTTTTAATATTAATAATTCAAAATTCGAAATTTCATAAAATTTTGAGCAGTCATGTAGTAAATATTACATTAAAAAATTTCTTACATGAAGCCCCTTTTTCCGTGACGCAGCCTGAAATTGAGAAACCGGAAGAGAGGTGCCTGGGCAACGTTCCAACAAGTTCAGATTTGAAATTTCACAAAGTTTTGAGCACAGATGTAGGAGATACAAGTGGAAAACAATTTTTTCCATGAAGTCCCCTTTTTCTGTGATGCAGCCTCAAATTGAGAAACCAGGAAAGAGGTATTTGCACATTAATAATTCATAGATTGAAAATAACAAGGGCACATGTTGAAACTTGTAAAACAAGATATAACCATGAAGTTTCATGAAATTTTGACAAAAATCGAACGAGATATTAGTAAAAATTGCAATTTTGCATTATGGCCCCTTTTTCCTTGGCATTTTACAAGAAACCCACTTTTTCCATGACAGAGGGTCAAATTGAAAAACACATAGATAAAGAAACAAGAACACATGGTGAAACTTTGAAAAAACAATATAACCATGAAGTTTAATGAAATTTTGACCAAAACTGAGTGAGACATTAGTAAAAATTGGAATTTTGCAAGAAACCCCCTTTTTCCGTGACAGAACATCAACTTAAAAAATGCCTAGATTAAAAATAGCAAAGGCACATGCTGAATCTTTCCATAAACAATATAACCATGAACTTTCATGAAATTTTGACAAAAACTGTATGAGATATTAGTAAAAAATGCAATTTTGCATTAAGCCCCTTTTTTCCATGACATGGGATCAAATGGAAAAACTGGGAAAAATACGTCGGCGCCTTACCCTAAGGAGTTCATATATGAAGTTTTATCCAATTTGGTCCAGGGGTTGTGGAGAAATGGCTTCGGACGGATGGAAGGAAGGAAGGACAGACGGACTGACAGACGAAGCGGCGACTATATGCTCGCCCTTCAGGGAGCATAAAAATAGCTGTGTTTCAGGTGACCCTTGAAAAAAAATTAGGGTTGGTAGGAAGGTAAAAAGTTTTTTTTCTATTTTTTTCCCCCTAATTAAAACTTGTGTCCCTTACAATTGAAGCCATTGCAGGATGTAAGTAGCATTTTCTCCTTTTCCCACAATGCTTTCTACCCTTTCAAAAACAAGTTTCAATTTTTGAGTCACATTTTGTCGTCTGCAAATGCTTTCTATTTGGACAAGTCTAAAATTTTATCGTTTGGTAAAGAGTTAAATAAGAAACTTACTGGCATGATTTGTTTGCTCTGTAACATTCTCAATGGCTGCATCATCGTCAGAACTCTGGTCATCAGCTTTGTAGTCAGGATCTTTGACATCATCATCAAGGCCTTCTGACTCCATATCAGATTCATTCACCATTTTGATAGGATAACTAAAATAAAGAATTATTTTATAGGATTTTAAACTGACTCGATAGCTGAGTGGTTAGCATGCTCAACTCATAATCTGGAGGTTGTGTGTCAAGACACTTGATAGTCACTGTCCAGCGACCCAGCTGTAAGTGAGTAGCTGTGATGTAAAAGTCACCACCTCTCTCATGCATGATTTAACCCTTTCCCAAACGACAAACTGTTGGACTTGACTAAATTGAAAGCGTTTGCAGACGACAATTCAACTCCTGCTGAAAAGATTTCTGTCTATGATAAGGTAGAAAACATTGTGGGAAAAGGAGAAAATGCTGGTAACCAGCATTTTCTCCTTTTCCAACAATGTTTTCAAAAGGCTACTATTCCCGACCCGTAAAAACCAGGGATTGTTTGGGAAAGGGTTAAAACATCTGAAACAAGTGTTTGAGAGCAATTCTATGCTTCAAACTTTCATCTGAATCAAATTAACAAATTAGTATAACTAAGGATTTTAAATAACATTCCAATGCAAAACATAAAACAGATGCTGCCAATACAGATGACCCTTTTTTCAATATTTTGTATGAAGTAAACTATATATTACATATTTACATGCCTATGAATTCCTGTAATGTTTAATAGCTCCAGTGCTCTATTTTTTCCCCCTTTTATGCACTACAAGGTTACAGGAAACCACGAAGAAATCTGTATATCCCTCTTTCAAGGGCGGGCTTAACAAGAGTTTAGTTCCCCTAGAAAAAACGGCTAATATTTTTAGTGACAATGGCCATATTTTTTAGAAGTGCAGAATTTTTCTAAATGTAATTGTGGCCACCTTAAAGTGGAGAGCAACGATTTTAGCTATTTGATTTAGGGTGGTCATGAATCATTCCTGTAGAGTCAAATTAAAGTTGCAAAGATCTCTATATTGACTGATTATGGTATACCACTACCACAAGTACACTTGTTATATTACAACTACTGTTCACTTATTCATGCTCCCTGGGTCTTTACCAATACTGCTTTTTTTTTTTTTACATTAATCTTGGCCCTGGTTATCAAGTCTTAAGCCATGGCCACATTTACAGGGTTCAATCTAGGCTGCTATTTTGCGCCAATGGCGCGATTTTAAAGTCCTTGACCCATTTTTGAAACTCCAGTGCGCCAAATCGGCGCAAAATGGAATGCATCGGCGCTTTCCCGACTCCGTTGTGCGCCACTATTAAATTGTTTTAGCAGTATAGTTTTTAGCAAGTTAAGTGTTAGGAGACGCTCTCCGCGGTTTTGAAATTTGCAAAGCGTCGCAACAACATGGAGAGCGATACTGGTAATCGGATAATGATTTGTTCACAGCCCATGAACGAACGAGATGGGAACCAGCTGTTGAAAACATGTCGGCAACACAAAGACAGAAACAAATTGGTGATTTCTTTTCTGGCGGAAATTCCGCCAAACAAGCGAAAACGCAACAATCGGGTGAAACCAGTGGTGAAAAATCAGCTGATGAAAAAGCTGGGAAATCGTATGCAAAAAAATTTCAAACAGAGTGGCTACAAAAGCCTCAATTTCACTGGCTTCGTTACGACGATACAAAAAAAAAAAATGACTTGTGGTATTTGTATACAGCAAAAGAAAACTAATGCAGTGACTCAAGGCACTGACAATTTTAGGACAAGTACACTTGAACGCCATGCTGAATCATTTTAAACAAATAATTTTCAGTGTTGCCACATAATTTGACCTCTTAACAACTCAGTCACTATCCCTATACACAAGCAGTAAATTACATGTATCTGGATTTACTTCCTTTGTATGGCAAGTCAGTAATAATTGAGCTTTTAAAATGCCAAGATCCTGGTTATATAGTCGTTAAAAAGTGCTGGCCCATCTCAAAATACTGATGGGCCACTGGCCCATTCTGACAAAATTCTAGATTGAACCCTGATTTATGGTAATGCACAGTTGTACGTAGTTTATTCTAAACATAGTCTGCCATAGTGTTACTATGGTTGAAGTATGCCTGAAGTGGGATCAAAATTGGCAAAAAGGGGAAACACAGGAAGTCCAAGTAGTTGAAGTATATGTAACTAGGGGCAACAACATTCAACTGCAAGCAAAGTTGCTTTTAAGTTTTTGTCAATAAAATAATTTGTTCATATGTTTGTTAACTATGGTCTAACTACTGGTAACTATGTTACACTACATGTAAACTAGTACGCACAACTATGGTTAGTTAATGACAACTATGTTAGTTACAGTAAAATGTTGTGGCTGCGCCTGCTCAGTGTGGGTAAGCTATAGTCAGTAAGCTACTGTGTTTTTGGAAGTTGACGAGCCAGAACTTACTGTTCGCTTATTCAGCCATGCCACCTTTGAATAAAAGAGGTTTTTCCAAAACTACGGTCAACCACAGTACACACTATGGTTAAGTAGGGTTAATTACTGTTAACTAAGGTCAACTACATTCAAACTACGATCACAGTAAGGACACAACATCATAGTTAACCGTAACCAACTTTTGAACATGTTAAAAAATGATGTGCTTACTAATGGCATTATTTCAGTCATACCATGACAACAGCTCACAAATTCATGTATTTCCTGGGTTTCACCAGTACTAGGGTAGGGCTCTAAAGTGTCTTTACTAATTACTGGCAAATTGTAATTTCAAACTATGTTCATCACTACAATAACCTACAGTAAGCTAAAGGGTTAAATAACTACAACAACACATATTAAAATGTTAATAATTATGTACTGTACCATGTTTGGGCATTTGCCTTCTTCAAGAGCACAAAATAAATTGATATAAACAAATGGTATGTTACACAGAAAATTGCAGAAAGTGAATGAAAATATGCATAAGAAAGCATGCAATTTAGCGTAAATGAGTAAGACATAGTATTAAGCATACCTTAGATTCATCGCAAAAACAGTTAAAGGTGCAATACAATTATAATTTCACACGTTTTAAACTTTTCATTACATTCAAGCATTTAAAACACAAAACAGATAGATACTATCACACCACTCCAACAGTTATTCATTTGGGAGCCGAAATAGGAGACAGCAATGCTGTATGTCGGATAGAATAAATGCGATGACCTGATTGGTCAAACATCGATTTCCACGGATCCATGTATGGACACAAAGAAAGATAATGGATAACTGGTGAAATGACACTTCATGCTCAGGTGAACTCAAAACTGATGATACTATAATGCTCAAACAAAGTACTTACCACAAAGATGGATAAGGTACTTCTTCCGATAAATCACTAGCAGATTCATCAACTATGTCGTCATCATCATCTGAATAAATCAGTACAAGATAAAATTTATGTAACTTGCAGACTTAAAAAAAAAAAATTCAGTGAGCCAAAAATCTAAAGAAAACTAAATGTATTTGTGAAACACGAATGCTCCTGTAACAGCCAATTTTCACAAACGTGACCTCAATATTTGACACTGACCTTACAATCAGCAGAGGAATATCAATGAAAGGTACCTTTTTGCCAAATATAGGCATTGTAACATAAATACTTCTAAAGTAAGAGCAAGCAATGAAAACAATGAATGTTTTCCTGTTAAAGTTCCCTGAATATTTTACCTTACTCTTGACGTATGACCCAGATCTTGGTGTCAGTAGATGGGTAGTGATAAAAGGTCCCTACATACCAATTACCAAATAAGAGCATTGTGACTCACATACTTTTAAAGTTAGACAAAAATGTTAAGTTTAAAAGTTTAATTTCAGCAGACAGGGGATGTACAGATGGAAAGGCACATGGCAAAACAGCAAATTACTATGCCTCTGATCTTTTGATTTTGTTTATTTCTGACTTTTGAAAACAAGAGGACCATTTCCCCTGGAGTGCTCACCTGAAATAAAGGTCCATCAAATAATGCTACATACTATATTATAAAAGCTATAGACCCTTTAGTTTTGGACAATAACATTTTAAAGTTTTGCTTTATACAAGTCTTTGTTCAAACTTGTATCCCATGGGGCCAAACACTTTTTGAACCACGGGGCATTATTTGAACAAACCAGGTAGGGGTATTTAAGGTGATGCTTCATACCAACTATGAAAGCTCTATGCCCTCTGGTTTGGGATAAGGAGATTTTCAAAGTTTGCTCTATATAAGCCTATGTACCAACTTGTTACCCTCAGGGAAGGGCCATTTTGACCCCAGGAGCATATGAACAGACTTGATAGAGGTCCATAAGGTGATACTATATACCAGATATCAAAGTTCTAGACCTTACAGTCTGACAAAAGAGACTTTCTAAGTTTGCTGTATGTAAGCCAATGTATCCAAGTTGTGACTCCTTGGATGAAGCCTTTTTTGACCCCAGGGCCATTATTTAAACAGAATTGACAAAGGTCCATTTGGTGAGGTTAGATACAAATTATGAAAGCTCTTGGCCAAATGGTTTGGTACAAGAAGATTTTTTAACTATGCTCTATTATTTAACACTATATCTGGACTTGAGACCCCATGACAGGACCATTTTTGAACCAAGGGACAATATTTGAATAAACTTGCAGTGTTGTGCCTAGGCCGCGAGATTCCCGCAATTTTTTTAACAATGTCCCTTACAATTGAAGTCATTGCAGGATGTCGGGCGCGCTCACAAAAATCCGATGAATTTTCCTTACCTGGAGTCCA
The DNA here is from genome assembly GCA_946811185.2 of Hippopus hippopus. Taxonomy (NCBI): domain Eukaryota; kingdom Metazoa; phylum Mollusca; class Bivalvia; order Cardiida; family Cardiidae; genus Hippopus; species Hippopus hippopus. The sequence continues at coordinate 46,411,963 of OX328104.1, read as the reverse complement.
TTTCGGTATTAACATACATTACGTTAATTACAATGGGCACCTGCACAACGTAGACTGTGACCAGGGAATTTACTGAGATAAAGTTGCTTAGGGATATCCGATATTTAAACCAGTCTTTCTGTTGTCAATTAAACCGTATGGCGAAATGCCAGATGCGGTTGACCGACTTTATGTTGGGAAATGTTAGAAATAGAAAAGTTGCAGACGAAATTGAATCGCAGAGGACTGTTGAAAACCCCGAATCGATCGCATCATCTTATCCTGACGGTGACCAGTCAACATCTACCGGCGCAGATACCGAACCATCGGCTTCTTCGACCTCCGGGAAAAGTAAGAAAAAGGACAGAAAATTTCAGAAAAATTGGCTCATAAAATTTCCGTGGTTACAAGAGTCGGATGGAAATATGAAATGTGTCCCCTAGACTTTTCTAGTGTCCCCTTGAAATTAAGGTAGCGGGACACCTGTGTCCCCCAAAAATTTTGGCCTAGGCACAACACTGAACTTGATACAGGTCCATTAGGTGATGCTGCATACCAAATATAAAAGCTCTAGGCCTTCTGGTTATGCACAAGAAGATTTTTAAAGTTCACTCTATATAAGCCTATGAAAGTATTTGTGACTCCTAGGGCAAGGCCATTTTTGATCCAAGGGGCATTACTTGAACCAACTTCATAGAGGTCCTGGACACAGCCTGATCATAAAAGCTCAACTTGTGCTCAGGTGACCCAAAAAATTGCTGGATAATTTTTGGAATAGTTAGGCACCGAGTAAGAAGTGATATTTGACACAAAGATATGTAGCACACGCTCATATTGATACCCTTTATAGTTTTGGGAATAAGATCCTAGCAAAAAAGTCACAAAAGGATGGACAGTCACCATATTCCCACCAACATTGGTTGGGGAATGAAGAGTTGTTAAATTTGACACATAAATATGTAGCACACAAACACACTCTTAATTATGGTTTGTAGCACATTATAAAACAAGATGTGCTTGTGAAATATTTATGCCAGATTATGATCAATTTTTAGAAGTGTAACCTTAATATTTGACATTGACTGTTAAATGACCTTGACCTTGTCATCTGCAGATGGGTTTTGATGAAAGTTACCTGCATACAAAATACGGCCCTTGTAACTACATCCTGAAGGCAATTTTTAGTTTGAAAGTTAAGTGATTGTCAGATACCTAGAGACACTGCTGCAAAACAGTAGAACTATATGCCATTTATCTTTAGATGCTGAGGCACAAAAAAGATCTTTGGTCAAATACCTTTACATTGTAAGGGAGTACTTTTCTTTTGGGAATTCATACTAGAGTCAACAAAAGGGTGATCTTGCACATGAAACCTTCATCAAAACACCGACACCAACGCCAACTCTCTGGTGACTGGAATAGCTCTCCTTATTCTTCAAAAAAGTTGAGCTTTAGACATTGACCGATGAAAACGTATCACAATACCATCAATAGAAGTTTGCTCATTTGAGTTATTTAGAAACAAGAGCCGTAATTTGAAGATGTATGTCCCTCATGCAAGACCACAGAGACTCCACCTTTCACACTTGACATCTGAGCTGTGGACATAGATCTTGCCAACAATTTGATTCATTGGTGATCTAATACTCTTTCAACAGTGTCCCACTTTTATCACAGCGTAGCTCATTTATTCATATGATTCTTGGAATAATCAAGTACTAGGAAAGGGCCATGATTATAAAATCATTGCGAATTACCTTTGTCCTATAATGTAATGGACAGACAGACAGACAAGGCTAAATATTGACACAAACACAAGAAACAAGAATAAAGAGACGAGAATTATTCACGCAAAAGTTTGACACATTTCATTCCCCCGGCTTTTGTAGCTCATCATTCTGAAAAACCTCAACAACAGTTTTTGTAGCATATCAGACAGGTAATGTTTCACATGCTACCAAACCACATTTTTAACAGATTCCTGCCTTGGGAAGGCAGAGTCTTCCAAACCTCAAGTAATAATAAAAAGCCAACTCTGTAACAGTGACCATGACTGTGATCAAATTTAAAGCCTACAGTACTTTATCTTAAACTTCATCTTGATGTAGGCTACATAAACACCAGGTTTGGTCCTCGCAAATGTTTGTTAACTCCATTTGTATTCAGACACAAAATATCTTTGCCATTCAAAACGACCCTCCTCATTCAAAATTCTGTGGCATTTTTGTACATCATTAAAGGAGAATTTAAATACCTTTATCTTTTTCGGCAAAAGTATGAGTTGAGGTCCATCTCTGGCTGTGGGGAGCACCGATGGTAGGATCACTTTCATCCACTGGAGCACTTGTAATGGAATCCCCTTCCCCTTGGCCTGCAGTTGCCATGGTTTCTTCATTCCCGTCTGGATATTCTGTAGATGAATTCATAACTTTTACCAAAGGAGAACAGAATACCTCCATACATCATGCTGAGAGTATTTTTTTAGATTTCAAGATAATAAGGTTTTCAATATAGTATTTATTTGTAATATATATATAGTATATTGTTCAAAGTTACACAACTTTTAACAGCATTACAGTTACCTTCAAGCCAATTCCTTTTATACTTAGGCCAGAAAGAACAAGAGCCATCAGAGACGGGTTATGCTCCCCGAACAAGTGCTTGTCATAAAATATATGAAATTGATACAAATTTACTTCTTTTATCCTAAAAGGACCTGTTCATGCTCCCCAAAAATTGAAGTGAAAAGGCAATTACTATCTTAGAGATAGCCAACACAAACTTGTAGAGGACAATACGCCCACTAAGCCCCCTTTAAGCCCTCTTTTCCCATAAGGCAATATTGCATCATTGAAATAAATACAGCTGGTGTGTGATTTGTGGCATTTTTTAATATTAATAATTCAAAATTCGAAATTTCATAAAATTTTGAGCAGTCATGTAGTAAATATTACATTAAAAAATTTCTTACATGAAGCCCCTTTTTCCGTGACGCAGCCTGAAATTGAGAAACCGGAAGAGAGGTGCCTGGGCAACGTTCCAACAAGTTCAGATTTGAAATTTCACAAAGTTTTGAGCACAGATGTAGGAGATACAAGTGGAAAACAATTTTTTCCATGAAGTCCCCTTTTTCTGTGATGCAGCCTCAAATTGAGAAACCAGGAAAGAGGTATTTGCACATTAATAATTCATAGATTGAAAATAACAAGGGCACATGTTGAAACTTGTAAAACAAGATATAACCATGAAGTTTCATGAAATTTTGACAAAAATCGAACGAGATATTAGTAAAAATTGCAATTTTGCATTATGGCCCCTTTTTCCTTGGCATTTTACAAGAAACCCACTTTTTCCATGACAGAGGGTCAAATTGAAAAACACATAGATAAAGAAACAAGAACACATGGTGAAACTTTGAAAAAACAATATAACCATGAAGTTTAATGAAATTTTGACCAAAACTGAGTGAGACATTAGTAAAAATTGGAATTTTGCAAGAAACCCCCTTTTTCCGTGACAGAACATCAACTTAAAAAATGCCTAGATTAAAAATAGCAAAGGCACATGCTGAATCTTTCCATAAACAATATAACCATGAACTTTCATGAAATTTTGACAAAAACTGTATGAGATATTAGTAAAAAATGCAATTTTGCATTAAGCCCCTTTTTTCCATGACATGGGATCAAATGGAAAAACTGGGAAAAATACGTCGGCGCCTTACCCTAAGGAGTTCATATATGAAGTTTTATCCAATTTGGTCCAGGGGTTGTGGAGAAATGGCTTCGGACGGATGGAAGGAAGGAAGGACAGACGGACTGACAGACGAAGCGGCGACTATATGCTCGCCCTTCAGGGAGCATAAAAATAGCTGTGTTTCAGGTGACCCTTGAAAAAAAATTAGGGTTGGTAGGAAGGTAAAAAGTTTTTTTTCTATTTTTTTCCCCCTAATTAAAACTTGTGTCCCTTACAATTGAAGCCATTGCAGGATGTAAGTAGCATTTTCTCCTTTTCCCACAATGCTTTCTACCCTTTCAAAAACAAGTTTCAATTTTTGAGTCACATTTTGTCGTCTGCAAATGCTTTCTATTTGGACAAGTCTAAAATTTTATCGTTTGGTAAAGAGTTAAATAAGAAACTTACTGGCATGATTTGTTTGCTCTGTAACATTCTCAATGGCTGCATCATCGTCAGAACTCTGGTCATCAGCTTTGTAGTCAGGATCTTTGACATCATCATCAAGGCCTTCTGACTCCATATCAGATTCATTCACCATTTTGATAGGATAACTAAAATAAAGAATTATTTTATAGGATTTTAAACTGACTCGATAGCTGAGTGGTTAGCATGCTCAACTCATAATCTGGAGGTTGTGTGTCAAGACACTTGATAGTCACTGTCCAGCGACCCAGCTGTAAGTGAGTAGCTGTGATGTAAAAGTCACCACCTCTCTCATGCATGATTTAACCCTTTCCCAAACGACAAACTGTTGGACTTGACTAAATTGAAAGCGTTTGCAGACGACAATTCAACTCCTGCTGAAAAGATTTCTGTCTATGATAAGGTAGAAAACATTGTGGGAAAAGGAGAAAATGCTGGTAACCAGCATTTTCTCCTTTTCCAACAATGTTTTCAAAAGGCTACTATTCCCGACCCGTAAAAACCAGGGATTGTTTGGGAAAGGGTTAAAACATCTGAAACAAGTGTTTGAGAGCAATTCTATGCTTCAAACTTTCATCTGAATCAAATTAACAAATTAGTATAACTAAGGATTTTAAATAACATTCCAATGCAAAACATAAAACAGATGCTGCCAATACAGATGACCCTTTTTTCAATATTTTGTATGAAGTAAACTATATATTACATATTTACATGCCTATGAATTCCTGTAATGTTTAATAGCTCCAGTGCTCTATTTTTTCCCCCTTTTATGCACTACAAGGTTACAGGAAACCACGAAGAAATCTGTATATCCCTCTTTCAAGGGCGGGCTTAACAAGAGTTTAGTTCCCCTAGAAAAAACGGCTAATATTTTTAGTGACAATGGCCATATTTTTTAGAAGTGCAGAATTTTTCTAAATGTAATTGTGGCCACCTTAAAGTGGAGAGCAACGATTTTAGCTATTTGATTTAGGGTGGTCATGAATCATTCCTGTAGAGTCAAATTAAAGTTGCAAAGATCTCTATATTGACTGATTATGGTATACCACTACCACAAGTACACTTGTTATATTACAACTACTGTTCACTTATTCATGCTCCCTGGGTCTTTACCAATACTGCTTTTTTTTTTTTTTACATTAATCTTGGCCCTGGTTATCAAGTCTTAAGCCATGGCCACATTTACAGGGTTCAATCTAGGCTGCTATTTTGCGCCAATGGCGCGATTTTAAAGTCCTTGACCCATTTTTGAAACTCCAGTGCGCCAAATCGGCGCAAAATGGAATGCATCGGCGCTTTCCCGACTCCGTTGTGCGCCACTATTAAATTGTTTTAGCAGTATAGTTTTTAGCAAGTTAAGTGTTAGGAGACGCTCTCCGCGGTTTTGAAATTTGCAAAGCGTCGCAACAACATGGAGAGCGATACTGGTAATCGGATAATGATTTGTTCACAGCCCATGAACGAACGAGATGGGAACCAGCTGTTGAAAACATGTCGGCAACACAAAGACAGAAACAAATTGGTGATTTCTTTTCTGGCGGAAATTCCGCCAAACAAGCGAAAACGCAACAATCGGGTGAAACCAGTGGTGAAAAATCAGCTGATGAAAAAGCTGGGAAATCGTATGCAAAAAAATTTCAAACAGAGTGGCTACAAAAGCCTCAATTTCACTGGCTTCGTTACGACGATACAAAAAAAAAAAAATGACTTGTGGTATTTGTATACAGCAAAAGAAAACTAATGCAGTGACTCAAGGCACTGACAATTTTAGGACAAGTACACTTGAACGCCATGCTGAATCATTTTAAACAAATAATTTTCAGTGTTGCCACATAATTTGACCTCTTAACAACTCAGTCACTATCCCTATACACAAGCAGTAAATTACATGTATCTGGATTTACTTCCTTTGTATGGCAAGTCAGTAATAATTGAGCTTTTAAAATGCCAAGATCCTGGTTATATAGTCGTTAAAAAGTGCTGGCCCATCTCAAAATACTGATGGGCCACTGGCCCATTCTGACAAAATTCTAGATTGAACCCTGATTTATGGTAATGCACAGTTGTACGTAGTTTATTTTAAACATAGTCTGCCATAGTGTTACTATGGTTGAAGTATGCCTGAAGTGGGATCAAAATTGGCAAAAAGGGGAAACACAGGAAGTCCAAGTAGTTGAAGTATATGTAACTAGGGGCAACAACATTCAACTGCAAGCAAAGTGGCTTTGTAAGTTTTTGTCAATAAAATAATTTGTTCATATGTTTGTTAACTATGGTCTAACTACTGGTAACTATGTTACACTACATGTAAACTAGTACGCGCAACTATGGTTAGTTAATGACAACTATGTTAGTTACAGTAAAATGTTGTGGCTGCGCCTGCTCAGTGTGGGTAAGCTATAGTCAGTAAGCTACTGTGTTTTTGGAAGTTGATGAGCCAGAAATTACTGTTCGCTTATTCAGCCATGCCACCTTTGAATAAAAGAGGTTTTTCCAAAACTACGGTCAACCACAGTACACACTATGGTTAAGTAGGGTTAATTACTGTTAACTAAGGTCAACTACATTCAAACTACGATCACAGTAAGGACACAACATCATAGTTAACCATAACCAACTTTTGAACATGTTAAAAAATTATGTGCTTACTAATGGCATTATTTCAGTCATACCATGACAACAGCTCACAAATTCATGTATTTCCTGGGTTTCACCAGTACTAGGGTAGGGCTCTAAAGTGTCTTTACTAATTACTGGCAAATTGTAATTTCAAACTATGTTCATTACTACAATAACCTACAGTAAGCTAAAGGGTTAAATAACTACAACACATATTAAAATGTTAATAATTATGTACTGTACCATGTTTGGGCATTTGCCTTCTTCAAGAGCACAAAATAAAATAAATTGATATAAACAAATGGTATGTTACACAGAAAATTGCAGAAAGTGAATGAAAATATGCATAAGAAAGCATGCAATTTAGCGTAAATGAGTAAGACATAGTATTAAGCAAACCTTAGATTCACCGCAAAAACAGTTAAAGGTGCAATACAATTTACTTTCACAAGGCACATATTTTAAACTTTTCATTAAATTCAAGCATTTAAAACACAAAACAGATAGATACTATCACACCACTCCAACAGTTTTTCATTTGGGAGCCGAAATAGCAGACAGCAATGCTGTATGTCGGATAGAATAAATGCGATGACCTGATTGGTCAAACATCGATTTCCATGGATCCATGTATGGACGCAAAGAAAGATAGTGGATAACTGGTGAAATGACACTTCATGCTCAGGTGAACTCAAAACTGATGATACTATAATGCTCAAAGTACTTACCACAAAGATGGATAAGGTACTTCTTCCGATAAATCTCTAGCAGAGTCATCAACTATGTCGTCATCATCATCTGAATAAATCAGTACAAGATAAAATTTATGTAACTTGCAGGCTTAAAAAAAAAAATCAGTGAGCCAAAAATCTAAAGAAAACTAAATGTATTTGTGAAACACGAATGCTCCTGTAACAGCCAATTTTCACAAACGTGACCTCAATATTTGACACTGACCTTACAATCAGCAGAGGAATATCAATGAAAGGTACCTTTTTGCCAAATATAGGCATTGTAACATAAATACTTCTAAAGTAAGAGCAAGCAATGAAAACAATGAATGTTTTCCTGTTAAAGTTCCCTGAATATTTTACCTTACTCTTGACGTATGACCCAGATCTTGGTGTCAGTAGATGGGTAGTGATAAAAGGTCCCTACATACCAATTACCAAATAAGAGCATTGTGACTCACATACTTTTAAAGTTAGACAAAAATGTTTAGTTTAAATGTTTTATTCTAGCAGACAGGGGATGTACAGATGGAAAGACACATGGCAAAACAGCAAATTACTATGCCTCTGATCTTTTGATTTTGTTTATTTCTGACTTTTGAAAACAAGAGGACCATTTCCCCTGGAGTGCTCACCTGAAATAAAGGTCCACTAAATAATGATACATACTATATTATAAAAGCTTCAGACCCTCTAGTTTTGGACAATAACATTTTAAAGTTTTGCTTTATACAAGTCTTTGTTCAAACTTGCATCCCATGGGGCCAAACACTTTTTGAACCACGGGGCATTATTTGAACAAACCAGGTAGGGGTATTTAAGGTGATGCTTCATACCAACTATGAAAGCTCTATGCCCTCTGGTTTGGGATAAAGAGATTTTCAAAGTTTGCTCTATATAAGCCTATGTACCAACTTGTTACCCTCATGGAAGGGCCATTTTGACCCCAGGAGCATATGAACAGACTTGATAGAGGTCCATAAGGTGATACTATATACCAGATATCAAAGTTCTAGACCTTACAGTCTGACAAAAGAGACTTTCTAAGTTTGCTGTATGTAAGCCAATGTATCCAAGTTGTGACTCCTTGGATGAAGCCTTTTTTGACCCCAGGGCCATTATTTAAACAGAATTGACAAAGGTCCATTTGGTGAGGTTAGATACAAATTATGAAAGCTCTTGGCCAAATGGTTTGGTACAAGAAGATTTTTTAACTATGCTCTATTATTTAACACTATATCTGGACTTGAGACCCCATGACAGGACCATTTTTGAACCAAGGGACAATATTTGAATAAACTTGCAGTGTTGTGCCTAGGCCGCGAGATTCCCGCAATTTTTTTAACAATGTCCCTTACAATTGAAGCCATTGCAGGATGTCGGGCGCGCTCACAAAAATCCGATGAATTTTCCTTACCTGGAGTCCATTTTGGTAATAACATACATTGCGTTAATTACAATGGGCACCTGCACAACGTAGACTATGACCGGGGAATTTACTGAGATAAAGTTGCTTAGGGATATCCGATATTTAAACCAGTCTTCCTGTTGTCAGTTAAACCGTATGGCGAAACGCCAGATGCGGTTGACCGACTTTATGTTGGGAAATGTTAGAAATAGAAAAGTTGCAAACGAAATTGAATCGCAGAGGACTGTTGAAAACCCCGAATCGATCGCATCATCTTATCCTGACGGTGACCAGTCAACATCTACCGGCGCAGATACCGAACCATCGGCTTCTTCGACCTCCGGCACAAGTAAGACAAGAGGGCCATGATGGCCCTGAAATCGCTCACCTGAGTTTATTGACCAAACATGCACCATCTAGTTTCCCAGTGACCTAGTTTTTTATCAGACATTACCCATCATCAAACACTTTTGAGATATCAATAAGACAAACATTCTGGCCAAGTTTCATGAGTATTTGACTGAAAATGTGGCCTCTACAGTGTACAAAAGGTTTTTCTAAGATTTCATCAAGTGACCTAGTTTTGGACCCGACAATTACCCATTATCTAACTCTTTTGAGACATCACCAAAGCAAATATTCTGACCAAGTCTGAAGAGTATCAGGCAGAAAATATAGCCTCTAGAGTGTACACAAGGTTTTTCTAATATTTGACCCATTGACCTAGTTTTTGACTCCACATGACCCATTTTCAAACTCATTCAAGGTATCACCAGGACAAATATTATGAACAAGTTTTAGGAGTATCAGACTGAAAATGTGTCCTCCAGAGCATACAAAAGGTGTTTACAACATTTGACCTATTGACCCAGTTTTTGACCCAACATGACCCATTTTCAAACTCATCCAAGATATTATAAAGGCAAACATTCTGACTAATTTTCAAGAGTGTTGGACTGAAAATGTGGCATCCAGAGCATATACAAGGTTTTTCTAAGATTTGACCTGGTGACCTAGTTTTTAACCCCCAATGACCCATTTTCAAACTCGTTTAATATATCATCAAGGCAAACATTCTGACCAACTTACAAGAGTTTTGGACTGAAAATGTGGCCTCTAGAGCATACATTAGGTTTTTCTAAGATTTGACCTAGTGACCTAGTTTTTGACCCCACATGACCCATTTTCGAACACGTCCAAGATATCATAAAGGCAAATATTCTGACCAACTTTAAAGAGTTTTGGACTGAAAATGTGGCCTCTAAAGCATACACAAGGTTTTTCTAAGATTTGACCTAGTGACCTAGTTTTTGACCCCACATGACCCATTATAGCCCAGGGGGTCAAATGTAGCCCCACCCCAGGGGGTCACAAGTTCTACATGGTCTTATATAAGGAAACTTTAATAATCTACTTGTACTAGCCATATTTAGGCCTAGGGCTACCAAATTTTGCATGTAACTTTATATAATGGGCCTCTACCAAGAGGGCCCAAATTTTAACTTTGGGGGTCAAGTTTGACTCCACACCAGGGGTCACAAGTTTTACATTGGCTTTTGTAGTGAAAACTTGATAAATCTGTGTCATGGATCACATATTTTACAGGGCCTTTTATTCAGCAAACTTGTTTTACATGACTTTTTATTGGGCAAGATTAAAAAATCTTTTTGTTTATAACCACACATTCTAGTTTCATATTGTAGGTCTGGGGTCAAAATTGCCTTCATTCCAGGGATCGCAAGTTTAACATGGGCTTCAAAATATTGTCACTTCAATTTAAACATTAATCAAGGGAAATAACTCTTTTTATGAAAGATAAAGTTCGTTACTATTTACCTCCCTTGATTATCAAGCTGCAGTGATACATGATTGGTGCTAGACAAGGTTTTTAGCTCCACTGGCCGAAGGCCAGCAGGCTTATGTTATGGCCCGTTGTCCGTTGTGCGTCCATCCGTATGTTAACTTTTTAGCTCACTTGAGCACAACGTGCTCAAGGGGAGCTTTTAGGATCACCTGGTGTCCGTCGTGCATCGTGTGTCGTCAACAATTCTTTAAACATCAACTCCTCCTAAACCACTGGGCGGATTTGGACCAAACTTGGCTGGAATGTTCCTTGGAAGGTCCTCTTTAAAAACTGTTCACAGAATTTGATTCCATCAAAAACTCTGGTTGCCATTGCAACCAAATGGAATTTTTTAGGGAATTCTTTAAAAATCTTCTCCTCTGAAACCACGGGTCAGATTTTGAAATAATTTCACAGATATGCTCCTTGGGTGACCCTTTTTAAAAATTGTTCGTAAAATTTTGATCCGTCAAAAAATGTGGCTCTGGTGAATGGGGGCTTCTTGCACCATATAGAAATGAAGGAATTCTTCAAAATTCTTCTTCTCTTTTTATTTTCATTTTCACCAATATATAGCGGTGAAAGGACATAATCTTGTTCATTTATTTAGTGAGGTTCTGTAAGACTGTGGCTGATTGGTAAAGGTGTAGGATGGGTTATTCCCGGTTTTATCCTCACCTAGTTGCCAGGATTTTTGTAGGAGTGCCTATGGACAAGACACTGCGGAGAACCAGCCTAGCCCTAGTAAAACCCAAGCGCTACACAAATACTGTAATTGAGTTGTTGTCACTGTAGGACTAAAAGTGTTGAAACTAATGTAACTGCCAGAAATCAGTCAAACGTCAAATTACTCTTGAAGGTAGTTACAATCAATTTCATGTTTTGTGGCAGTGCATGAGTTAACCTTACTTTTCTTTTGTGAAATCATTATTTTCTTGACTTGTGTCTTTATAATGATACAAAGTGAATTTTTATTTATTTAACAGAAGGAAGGTGTATTCAATATTCATGAATTACAGATGGCCTAAATCTTAGAAAATACTGAACACACCATTTAGTTTTCACCTTTCAGACTATTACATAATATCTTTTAGTTTAGAAGTAAAACCAAGAGTATTCTTTTCGAAAGAAAGAAGAAACTTTTGTATCTGAACAATCAAATTGTTGTTTATAGTTTGATTTTGTATTTCGTTTTGAAATTAATAGTTTCAAGTTGTGTAGTAATTAGGAAGAACCCTTGAAGGGATTCCTAGGTGTTAAAGTCATGGAAAGGACAATGTAATTTCAGTAGGAAATTACATACAAAAATGCCATTGTTTCTATTTCCCTGAGAGGACTCTAGTGTTTTTTTTTTCTCTTTACCACACAACAAAATTTTAGACTTGTCCAAATGGAAAGCACTTGCTGATAACAGAAACGATGTGACTCAAAAAATGAATTTTATTTTTGGAAGGTCAGAAGACATAGTGGGAAAAGGAAAAATGCTGGTAAATGCTGGTTACCAGCATTTTCTTTTATTCCCATATTCTTTTTAAAAGCCTTCTTCCTCTGGGTTGTTAGAAGTCTTGATTGTTTGGTAAGGGGTTAAACTAAACCATACTACATGTAGTTTCAAAACAATACATGCTTTATACTTCAGAATGAGGACAGTTTGTTTGCTTTGTAGCAAGAGTAGATTAAGATCAGACCACTTAACATAGTAAAATTCCACTCCTATTGGCACACTATTTTAGATTTGAATTGTTTGCAGTATATATGATTATACCCACTATATAGAAGTTTAGAAAGTGTTGTTTTTATAGTCTGACTAGATTTATAAAATGCTGTTTTAAAAATCAAGACCTTGATATCTGTGTAAAGAAGTTTTAATATATTGCAAGAGTCTTGCATAATGATGAATAATAATGATTTTAGAAATGCTTAAAATGCTATGGTAAAAACAAATACAGTCATCATGTTTCGTGTATCTATTTAAGCTTACATGTTTACAAACCCTAGGGTGAGCTGTTAATATTTTCAATCTGACTTAAAGCATAATCTCAGACAAAAACTGCATTCACTAGTTCTTCTGAAAACCCTTGATTTTTAGTATAGCTAAATAAAGCTCAGCCATTTGGATAAGTTGTTTCAAAAGTTTTTCTGGACATCCTTCAAAATGGGATAATATAGCCACACTTACCTACTTAAGTTATTAAAAGAAACACATTATATCCTTTATGGTGTTATGGAATGGGGAAAAAATGACTTCCGTAAGAATGAAAAAAAAAATCTGTTTGTCAACCAATGTTTTCGAAAACTTAAGAGCTACATTTTTGTGAGGCTGACAGAAATGTCAGATAAAGATTAATTGAATGGTGTTTAATGTTGCTTTCAACATTATTTCAGTCATATAACTGCTAACAGCTAGCTTATTTATGTATGTCTGGGTTTTTGCAGTACTAGGCTAGGGCTCTGAAGTGTCTTGCCTAAGGACACTCCCACAGAAAAATATGTTGCTTCCAGTGAGGCTGGAACCTAGGCCATCAGGTAACAAGTTTTAAACTTTACTGGTAAGTCATGCAGTACTCCATATCCACATTTAATTTTTGTAAGATTGTTCAGATTAGTCTATGTCCACCATCTATGCATAAATTACTTTTTGTTTTTTATTCAAAAATGGTAATCAAATGGATGCTATTTTGTTATTCATTCCTTCCCCATATGATGAGATTAAGGCTCTTTAAATGTATCTGCAGACAACAATTCAGAAACTGATACAAAAGACCTGAAGTTCACTCATATGACTGAAAACACTGTTGGAACAGGAGAAAATACTGTTTACCAGAATTTTGACCTTGTCCCATGATGCTTTCAATTGCCTATTTCTGTCAGGGTTATTAACATAAGTGTTCAGTAAAGTGTTAAAATAAACCCCAATCAAAATTTTCTCCAGATCCAGTTGTCAGATGCCAAGGAAACCAGACATGGATATGTTGTGTACTGGTCTATTCCGCACATTGATATACGAGGGTTGTTCGATATGTAATGTGTATTGTACGATATCTCAAAAGCATTCGACTCAAATAGTGAAATGAACATTACATCCCTTCAAAGTATTCTCTGCGGTTTGAAATACATAATTTCAATCTCTGAATCCATTTCTGAAATGCGTCACAGTACGCTGATTTAGGTAGACCTCTGAGGCACTGACTGATGGCTGAACCAAGGGCTTGTCGGGACTTGTAACGACGACCAGATAAGAACTTTTTAAGTTTTGGAAAAAGGAAAAAGTCGCATGGGGCTAGATCTGGAGAGTATGGTGGGTGTGGCAAGACGGTAACCTTCTCCGACTTCAAAAATTGCTTCACAAGCTCAGATGTATGTGATGGAGCATTATCATGAAGTAGATGAACATGCCTAAATCCTGACACAGGGCGTCGTTTAAGATAATATTTCTTGAGCTTTTTTAGTATAACATCTCGGTAATACCGACCTGTAACACTTTTGCCCTTCGGCACCGGGATTTGTACGGCTGTACCATCACATGAGAAGAATATGCAATAAAGAACCTTCTTTGTGCATATGCTTCTTTGGCAACTACAGGCCTTCTACCGTGTTTAGTTAGCCATATTTTGTTTCCAATTTTTCTTACTGGTTCGAAATAGTGAACCCATGTTTTGTCACCAGTAACAATGTTTGCAAATTGTCTTTGATTGAATTTGGGAAACATTTTGAGCAATTGCTTAGCGGTTTGTACTCGTACCCGTTTTTGGTCATCTGTCAATATATGCGGTATCCATCTGGCAGAAATCTTTCGTACTTTCAAAATACGCTTTAAAATGAAATGCACCCGCGATAGCGATATGCCAACAGCGTTGGCAATATCATGAATTGTGTATCTGCCATCACTTTCAATTATTTCCCTGACTTTTGAGACATTTGCCTTGCCTGTTACAGTCACAGGTCGGCCAGATTTTGTTGCATCTTTGACGGACTCTGTGCCAGTCAGAAATTTCTTTCTCCACCTACGAACTGTCTCATAAGATACCTTATCAGACCCATAAACTTCCCCCAATTCAGTAAAAATCTGCATTACCAAATGACCGAGTTTTGTGCGAACTTTTATATAAGCTCTAATTTCTTTAATATTCTTAATCTGTTTCCCAACCATTTTTACAACAGTGGTCAACGACTAGCTCTATTGAAATGACTATAAGTTTAAAACTATGTGGAGCTGAAGGCTCGTGTTTATACCGTTGGAAAGGTATTGAATAGAGCTATTCAAGCGTATCATCATCCACGAAATCGTGCAAAGTGTTATCGCGCTGTAGTACAATACACATTACATATCGAACAGCCCTCATAAATGTATAGCTTGTGTTTGTATAAGGGGACACTTATACTGTCTTGCTATAGAGATAGCTTTTGTAACAATGTGGTAGAGCGTTTGTCTTGGGAGTAGGGACCTAAAGGTTCTGGGTTCAATCCCAGCCATTAGGAGCTATTTAACAGAAGTGTTACAGATACATGTAAGCAGCATATAGAATATCTTATAGTTTGTCCGAACATGACCTATATTTGACCCTTGAATTTAGTGTCATACAAAGTTAAATTGGGTGAATTTTTGAGGATTTTTCTTCTTTTAGTCCTTTAACACAATAAATTCTCAGTTTTATGAGTCCTGTGTAAAAGGGCTTATGAAAACAGTTATGGAAAACAAGACATCAGTATTTCTTTTCTGTTTTCTTCCAGGATTTTTTCTACCCTTTACAAATACAAAACACAATCTGAGGGCTCCATATTTATTGAATTGTTTGTTAATGCTCTAAATAGGGAGCTATTTAGTGTTTAGGCCACAAATCAAATTACTTTGTAAAAGACCAATAAATACTACCAGATCTATATATCTTTTCATGGAAAGTGTAAAGTTATATTCAGTAAAATGATGCAATTTTGGGCGTCTTATAATGGAATCGTAGGCTACTTAAGTAGTAGATCACTCTGTTTATTTCTATTACACCAGATATGACGTCTTGATACTGATTTGAATATAAATCCTTGTAGACGTTGCATGTTATTAAGTACCATTCCCACAAGGATTTCCAAAACTGTGACATGAAATCTAATAATACCAAAAGAGGCTGTGTAGCTCATTAAAGGCCCAGTAAAGGCTGAAATATCAAAGCAGGTGTAATAGTACATTTTAATTTAAATTATACCATTTAAAAGGATGGAAAATATTGTGGAGATGACATTCTGTTATTGTGTGTTCTGGCCATATGTTAGTCGCTGGCAGAAAAAAAAATATTTAAAATCAGGCAAAAAGTAAACAAAAGACGCACCTACCTGGCAGGGTTTAACCTAGTTTTGAAATTAATTTCTCTGTCAGCGACTAACAATTGGACTGACCGTACAATTACAGATTGTCATCTTCTCAATAATTTTCATACTTTTAAATGGTATGATATAAATTCAAATGCATTTAAACGTCCGCTTTGTTTACGTTTGGCCTTTATTGTTACTTTAAGGAAATATCAATTCAGATATTTTTCTTTCTAAATCTTATCTTTCTTCTTTACTAATGTTTTTCCAGCTATAATTCAGTAAGTCATTTTTGAGTTTGTTGAGACTATGAAAATCTGAATAGTTGGCTTTAATTTGGGAGAGTCAAACATTTTGACCTCTGGTAAAGAGTTCAACAAGAAGGTACAAAAATTTCATATTACGTTCATGCGTAAGTAGCAATTTATTGCACTCTTTGATCAAATTTATTCATGATTGCTGAAACTGATTGATAGCTGAAGACCTTAACACTCTGTTTTTACAGAAATATCATTATATAGCATTGTCCTATTTTGCATAGTTTTTAGCTCCACTGGCCAAAGGCCAGCGGGCTTATGTCATGGCCCGTTGTCCGTCGTCCGTCCATCCGTCCGTGCGTTAACTTTTATTTTAAACATCTTCTCTGAAACTACCCAGCCAATTTTGATGAAACTTCACAGAAATGATCCTGCCATGGTCATCTTTAGAATTTCTTGAAAGAATTTAATTCCTTCAAAAACTCTGGTTGCCATGGCAATAAAACTTAAAAATATTGGAAATTTTTGAAAATCTTCTTGTCTGAAACCATAAGGCCTTGGGCTACCAAATTCGGCATGTAGCTATATCTAGTAGACCTCTATCAAGTTTCTTTAAATTATAGCCCTGGGGTCAAATTTGACCCCGCCTCGGGGGTCACAAGTTTTACATAGGCTTATATAGAGAAAACTTTAGAAATCTCCCTGCACCTAGCCATAAGACCTAGGGTTACCAAATTTTGCATGTGGTTTTATCTAGTGGGCCTCTACCTAGAGTGCCCAACTTATAGCCCCGGGATCAAATTTGACCCCACCCCAGGGGGTCACAAGTTTTACATAGGTTTATATAGAGAAAACTTTAAAAAACTCCCTGCACCTAGCCATAAGGCCTAATGTGACCAAATTTTGCAAGTGGCTTTATCTAGTGGGCCTCTACCAAGAGTGCCCAACTTATAGCCCTGGGATCAAAATTGGCCCCGCCCCAGGGGTCACAATTTTTATATGGGCTTATATAGACAAAACTTTAGAAATCTTCCTGTACTCAGTCGTAAGGCCTAGGATTACCAAATTTTGCATGTGGCTTTATCTATTGAGCCTCTACCAAGAGTACCCAAATTATAGCCCTAGGGTCGAATTTGATCCCACCACAGGGGTCAGAAGTTTTACATGGGCTTATATAGTGAAATCTTTAGAAATCTTCTTGTTACTTACCATAAGAACTTGGGCTACCAGTTTTAGTCCTGTCTCAGGGGTCCTATGTTCAAAACCAATTGGCCAAGTATTGTAATGTTTGGCATGTAGGGATTTTACGTATTAGCCAGTGGAGCGATACAGGGCCATCATGGCCCTCTTGTTTATTCTTACTCATCAAAACTGAAGTGTTCTATATATTTGTCAAAAAACTTTCAATTCATAAATTTATCTAGGGTTTTTTCAGTCCTCTGCATGTTTACAATCCTAAATATAATACTAGCATAAAAAAAAAAAAAAAACCATCAAATTGTTGGATCAAATTACTACTCTAATAAGTAGTAAAATAACAGTTGCTGCGCAGTGCAATTGGTAGAACAACTTCCGACTCCCATTACCCTTGCTTACTCTACTAATTACTTGCATATTATACATGTATTACATATGATAAAAAAAAAGAAAATTTCATTACATCAAATCATAGCTTAAAACTGTTCAACAAATCTGTGTTTGTGAAACACTAATGCCCCTGTAACGACCTTTTTTTGGAAAAATGTGACCTTGATATTTGACCTTGACAGATGAACTTGACCTCAGTACTGAGGAAAAGGTCTTACCACAAGCAATACACATGTGAAATATGAAAGCTTTATCACTTACCATTCAAAAGTTATGGCTAATGTTAAACTTTTTTGTAGAGAGAGAAACAGACAAGACAGGGTAAAAACTGTATGCTCAAGATCTATCGATACAGGGACATAAAAGACAAGAGAGCCATGATGGCCCTGGATCGCTCACCTGAGTCAGTAGGTGAAATTTCACTCCCAAGTCATAATTGAAATTCTGACCAATTGTCAGGTCAGTTGAGCTTAAAATATGGCCTCTGGAGTGTCCAAAATGTATTTCTTCAATTTTACCTACTGACCTAGTTTATGTCCCAAGGTGACCCAATTTCAAACTCATCTGAGATTTCATCAAGACAAACATTTCCCAGTTAAGCATCCTTTTAATGTCAAATCCCAGCTTAAGGGCATTGCTGGAAGCTTTAAGATTTTTATCAGAGTCTTCAAAGTCCTCACATGGCAACAGCCAATTGTGGCTTTTATGACCCTATGAAAGTGCTGTGGAGCAAGATATCCATCCAAGTCAAAGTCTGTATCAGTAATTCTTTGACATCTTTTTTTCATTTTTGCAGCTAGTCTCATTACGGTACTAGTATAGTATTTTCTCATTATCTCATTACCTCTATTCCTCATCATCCATTTGATTTCCTAAGTTAACTGTTAGTGAATCTTGTTTGGCTATTTTAGTAATACTGTCATTCATCATGATGGGAAAAACTTCCTTAATCAAAGCTTGTGAAGCATCAGTTGGTAATCTTCCAGCCAAAATTTCCGACTGGACAATCAGTGAGTTTCTAGGACCCAAATTATTTGAAGAACAGGTACACATAATTATGTCGTCTCAAAGATCGTAATGTGACCCATCCAAAACAGTTAGGACGTGGGCCATATCTTCTTACATGTATGTCTACCGTTTGACTAGTTGGTATATCTTCTTCATCACTACTTTCTACCAAGTTATTTGGTCTTCGCAAAAGGAACATTTCTCCCTCACCCTCTCTCAAAATTCTCATATTCTGATTGTGGGAGGCTTTGAAGCTCAGTTTTGTAATCAGATCTTTACGTTCCTTAACATTCTCTGTCATTCTTATCTGCTTTATTGAGTCTTCATTTTCATGTTTCCTTAAAAAGATGTGATGGGAAAAGTTGGCAACAACATTTTCACAGAAACAACATGGATGTCGTGCATTATATACTCTTGTGGTGGTCTTCTTTTCCCCCCTCTTAGAAAATTCACTCTTTAGAACACATGTAACATATATGCCTTTTTGAGAAATATCTCTTGCAACTTCATTCTTATCATCCTTATTCGAGTCACTGTCTTTGATGGAAAAAAACAGAATGGATATCTCTTTTATTGCTTAAAATAGGATAATCATCAGATTGCCCTGATTCATTGCAAGAATCTGATATATCTATAATATCAGAGCTTGTGCTGGCAGTAACAGAGTTACTAAATGACGTTTTAACTTCTTTCTTCACTCTTTTCCTTTCCAAGCTGTTGTCAGAGAAACTGTACTTTCTTTTACCAACTACTTTTTTTGATTCATATTAAATTTTGTCCTTGTCTTTTGCACAGTTTGTCTCTGTTTGTTCTTGTGATTTATCAGAACCCTCATCAAAGCCTAAGGTTAGTTGACAATGAACTTTTTCTTTCACATTCAAGACCTATTCACATTTGTCCTTGTCTTTTGCACAGTTTGTTTGTTCTTGTAATTTATCAGAAGCCTCATCAAAGCCTAAGGTTAGTTAACAATGAACTTCTTCTTTCACATTCAAGACCTGTTAACATTTGTCATTGTCTTTTGCACAGTTTGTCTCTGTTTGTTCTTGTAATTCATCGGAACCCTCATCAAAGCCTATAAGGTTAGTTGACAATGAACTTTTTCTTTCATAATCAAGACCTGTTCACATTTATCCTTGTCTTTTGCACAGTTCGTCTCAGTTTGGTCTTGTAATTTATCAGAACCCTCATCAAAGCTGAAGGTAAGCAGACTATGAACTTTTTATTTCACTTTGAAGACATGTTCACATCTGTCCTTGTCTTTTGCACAGCTTGTCTCCGTTTGTTCTTTTAATTTGTCAGAACCCTCATCAAAGCTTAGGTTAGTAGACTATGAACTTTTTATTTCACATTCAAGACTTGTTCACAGTTGTCCTTGTCTTTTGCACAGTTTATCTCTGTTTGTTCCTTTGATTTATCAGAACCCTCATCTAAGCCTAAGGTTATTTGACTATGAACTTTCACATTCAAGACCTGTTCACATTTGTCTTTATTTTTAACCCAGTTTGTCTCTGTTTGTTCTTGCAATTTATCAGAACCCTCATCTAGGCCTAAGGTTAGTAGACTATGTTTTTCTTTCACATTCAAGACCTGTTCACATTTGTTCTTGTCTTTTGCACACTTTGTCTCTGTTTGTTCTTGCAATTTATCAGAATCCGTATCTTAGCCTAAGGTCAGTTGACTATGAACTTTTTCTTTCACATTCAAGACCTGTTCACATTTGTCCTTGTCTTTTGCACAGTTTGTCTCTGTTTGTTCCTGTGATTTATCAGAACGCTCACCTAAGCCTAAGGTTAGTTGACTATGAACTTTTTCATTTCACATTCAAGACCTGTTCACATTTGTTCTTGTCTTTTGCACACTTTGTCTCTGTTTGTTCTTGCAATTTATCAGAATCCTTATCTTAGCCTAAGATCAGTTGACTATGAACTTTTTCTTTCACGTTCAAGACCTGTTCACATTTGTCCTTGTCTTTTGCACAGTTTGTCTCTGTTTGTTCTTGTAATTTATCAGAACCCTCATCTAAACCTAAGGTTAGTTGACTATGAACTTTTTCTTTCACATTCGAGACCTATTCTCTGTCATGTTGACAAATAACTTTTTCACTGTTTGTTTCTGTTTGTTGTCCAGCAAGGGCCCACAACACGTCTGCCTCAAATGCCTTATACGTTGAAGGTTTTTTCTTCAGATATTCTGAAGCAGAAGGCAACAAATCTCAGCAAATACAAATTTATGCTACGATCCAACTTTGTATTAAGTCTTTACTAGACGACAAAATTTAAGACTGATTAAAATTGTAAGTTGCAGACCCTTTCCCAAACAAGCCCTGGTTTTTATGTGTATGCAGTACAAGTCTTTTGAAAACACAGTGGGAAAAGGAGAAATTGCTCGTAACGAGCAATTTCTCCTATTCCCACAGTGTTTTCTACCCGTTTTGAGAACTTTCTGCCATTTTCATCAAATTTGAAATTTTTGTGTGCATACTCTTTCAGTTTGGAAGAGTCTAATATATGTCGTTGGGAAAGGATTAAATACGGATAGAAAACCCCACATTGTAAAAGAAAAACAAGAGCACTGCCTACAGGTGCCAACGCTTGCCTGCAGGTGCCAGATGAGTTAAAATTCTAAGTCAGAAAAAGGGATAATTCAGACAAAAATGATTTCCCAGTTTTCCAACTGTGTTTTACTGGTTGATTTTTTGATAGTAAACAAGTATTCAAAGTTTCAAGTGGATGTGTTAAGTGGGAGCAGAGATACTACAAAATGTTACAGTTTTTGCATTACGCTGAGGACTACTATGTAGAAGACAATGGGGCTATGACAGTAACTGGATGTTTTTTGTTTTGATTGTTGATTGATTGTACTTCGTTTAACGCCGTTTTCAACGTTATTTCAGTTATATTGCAGCGGCCAGTGTACCTATCCATGCTTTCCTGGGGTTCTTTTTACCAGTACTCTGCACAATACTCTTTCCAAGCCACTGGCTGCTTTCCCACATAACCATCGTTGAAACAATGGGAGAGGAATGAATCCTGTCACAATGATTATCATCAGTCCTCAGAAAGAATATTGCCTGAGCCGGGGATCGAACCAGCGACCTCCTGTTTTCAAGTCCTGCACACTACCAACTGAGCTATGCGGGCTCGGCTTTTTGTTTTGAAAACAGCCAAGCTAATAACCCCACTAAGTTCAAAAGATTTAGAATGGTCATCAATAAGAATAAAACCGCACAAGTTACAAGCAAATTGCCCCATAAATTAAGTTATCCTATTAGAAAGAACAGTTTGGATGGACCATTACCACACAGGAATAAACCCCAGAGGGGTTTTGGATAAAAACAACCCTACTTTGTACAAAAAAGGAAAAAAAAAAAAAAGAGTATTTGAAAGGATATTTCTAAGAATAAGCCACAAACTTCAACATGATTTTTTATGTCCCAGTATCAAATGATCAGAAAACTTCAGATTTCCTTAAGCTTCAAAACTATTTAACTCTACCAAACGACAAAATTTTAGACTGGTCCAATTGAAAGCATTTGCAGACGACAAAATAAATGTGACTGAAAAATTGAAATTTGTTTTAAAAAGGGTAGAAAACTCGTGGAAAAAGAAGAAATCGCTGGTTATCAGCATTTTCTCCTTTGCCTACAATGTTTTCATTTGGCTTCTTATACAGGGTCGTTATAAGTAGTGATTGTGTGGTAAAGGGTTAAGTTCCAAAGCTCCCATTTCATATGCACATTACAATAATAATTAATATAATACATAATTATATACTGTACATGTCTTTGTACTGAGTAAATGTGCAAAAAAGCCCACTTTGGCTCCATATTTCATAATTTGCTTTCATGAAATTTTGCACCATTTGTGACCAACAGCAAAAGCCCTGAAACCACATAAGGTTATGGATAAGGACTCCACAAGAGTTTGGAAAAGTAACCAAATGGAATAGAAACTCCTTTGAAAAGGACATTAATGATACAAGAATAAACCCCAAGGATGGACAATAAGTTACCATATTATCAATGGGACAAGCCCAGGGATTATTGTCAACAAAATGATCAAATTTAATGGATCCATAACATTGTGGGGTTTGTATTGTAATAACCCACAAATGAAACAATTGTGAAGAACAAAGCTAGGGATCTTGTATCAGTCATCTAGAATCCTCTCCTAAGTGTTCCTATAGCAACCTCACAAAGTCAATTTCAACAAACTTGAAGAAACCTTGTAAGGAATTTGGACAATTGAACACAAGATGCTCTATTTGTGTATATCTAATACACCTTGTACATCTAATATACTTAATTATCACTGACTAAAATAAACCAAGTATGTTGGGATGGTTTTGAATAGACATTTTTAAGAATAAACCCCCATAAGGTTATGGATTAGGACCCCCACAAGAGTTTGGAAAAGTAACCGAAAGGAGTAGAAACTCCTTTGAAAAAGATATTAATGATACAAGAATGAATCCAAAAAAAAAAAAAAAATGGACAATTAGAAATCATATTATTATCAATGGGACCAGCCCAGTGTATGTGCAAAACAAACTCATCAAATTTAATGAGGTTATTGATCCATAAAATTGTATGGTTTGTACTGTAATAACTGACAGATGAAACACTTGTGAAGAACAAAACTAAGAATCTGGAAGATAAGGAAATGATTTCATTGTTGGCCAGGGGTTAGGCATGACTTGTAGCCAAATGAACAAGAAAACATCCAATGATATAACTGTCTAAAAGCTTGTTGACATCAGCATGAAACACTTTCTCACTTGGACAAAATCACTAACTTGATGTCAGTTTGTCGGGTTTTTTATCCATAACCATATGGGGCTTTTTATCAGACCCAAAAAATCAATCATCAAGAGTCCTCTCCTATGTGTTCCTGAAGCAACCTCACAGTCAATTTCAACAAATTTGAAGAAACTGTGTAAGGAATTTGGACAACTGAACACAAGATGCTCTATTTGTGTACATCTAATACACCTTGTACATCTAATATTCTTAATTATCACTATGTAACATAAACCAAGTATGTTGGGATGGTTTTGAATAGACATTATTAAGAATATTATTAGGTTATCAATAAGGACCCCACAAGAGTTCAGAAAAGCAACCGAATGGAATAGAAACTCCTTTGAAAAAGATATTAATGATACAAGAATTAACCCCATAAAGATGGACAGTGAGTTATCATATTATCAGTTGGACCAGCACAGGTATTGTAGTATTATGATATTATCAATGGGACAAGCCCAGGGATTGTGCTCAACAAAATGGTCAGATTTAGTGGGGTCATTGATCCATAACATTGTTGGGTTTGTATTGTAATCATCCACAAATGAAACAATTGTGAAGAACAAAACTATGGATCTAGTAGATAGGGAGATAATTTTAGTGTTGGCCAGGGGTTAGGACTTATAGCCAATCTCATTAACCCTTTACCAAACGACAAAATTTTGGCCTAACCAAATCAGCATTTGCTGACAACAAATTCAATGTTGCTAAAATGATGATTTCTCTCTTTGATAGGGTAGAAAACATTGTGGGAAAAGGAGAAAATGCTGGTTACCAGCATTATTTCTTTTTCCCACCATGTTTTCAAAAGCTCTCTATTTCAGGGTCCTTAAAACTTGTGATTGTGAGGTAAAGAGTTAATATCAAATCCAAGTTTTTGCTTTCATCCTATTTCCCGTACCTGGCCAATCAGAATGGTGATTCCAAAATGCTGAAAGAACGAACTGTACTCTTAAACTTTTTACGGTAAAAACTAAGGTTCTGAATAATATAATTATAAAGGTCGCCATAACATGACCTCATAATTATGGGATGGATACCTTCAGATCTATGTCCGCGAGTGAAACGGCAGCCATATCGAAGATCTGATTTTAATGAGATTGGACTTACAGCCACATGAGCAAAAGAACATCAAATGATAGAACTGTCTAAAAGCTTGTTGACATCAGTATGAAACAATTTTTCATTTGGACAAAATCACCGTCTTGCTGTCATTTTGCGGGGTTGTTTATCCATAACCTTATGGAGCTTTTTTTTCAAACCAAAAAAATCAATCATCTAGAGTCCTCTCCTAAGTGTTCCTGAAGCAACTTCACAAAGTCATTTTTACAAATTTGAAGAAACCTTGTAAGGAATTTGGACAATTGTACGTAAGATGCTCTACTTGTGCCCATCTAATACACCTTTTACATGTAATATGTCTAATAATCACTAATTAGAATATTACAAAGTATGTCGGGATGGTTTTGAATAGACATTTCTAAGAATAAACCCCATAGGTTATTGATAATTACTAATCCCCACAAGACTATGGAAAAGAAACCCATTTAAAGAAAATGATTTGAATAGGAAATTTACAATACATTATACCCTATAGGATGAAGCATAAATTATTGTCATTTATAATAACAGAAATAACCCAAATCAAAATTTTATTATAATCTCAAAAGAGTCCGCAAAGGACCATTTCTGTGGTTCAGAAAAGAATATTCCTAAATAATTTAATGTGTTTACATAATGCAATACTCCCACACCCAAACAACAGCCATGCTTTTTGACATATAAGGTTTTCAAAACAGATCATCTAAGGAACATTTCTGTAATTTTTTTTCCACAATTTTTAGCTCCACTGCGTTAACTTTTATTTCAAACATCTTTTCTGAAACTACTCATCCAATTTTGATGGAACTTCACAGAAATGATTCTGCCATGGTCCTCATCAGAATTTGATTCCTTCAAAAATCTGGTTGCCATGGCAACAAAACTTAAAAATACTGGAAATCTTTGAAAATCTTCTTGTCTGAAACTATAAAGCCCAGGGCTACCAAATTTGGTGTGTAGCTTTATCTAGTAGACCTCTATCAAGTTTCTTCAAATTATAGGCCTGGGGTCAAAATTGGCCCTGCCCCGGCGGTCACAAGTTTTACATGGGTTTATATAGAGAAAACTTTAGAAGTCTCCCTACACCTAGCCATAAGGCCTAGGGCTACCAAATTTTGCATGTGGCTTTATCTCGCTGGACCCTACCAAGAGTGCCCAAATTATAGCCCTGGGGTCAAATTTGGCCCTGCCCCAGGGGTCACAAGTTTTACATGGGCATATATGGAGAAAACTTTAGAAGTCTCCCTGCACCTAGCCATAAGGCCTAGGGCTACCAAATTTTGCATGTGGCTTTATCTAGTGGACCACTAACAAGAGTGCCCAAATAATAGCCCTGGGGTCAAATTTGACCCAGCCCCAGGGGTCACAAGTTTTACATGGGCATATATAGTGAAAACTTTAGAAATCTCCCTGTACTTGGTCATAAAGCCTAGGTTACCAAATTTTGCATGTGGCTTTATCTAGTGGGTCTTTAGCAAGAGTGCCTAAATTATAACCCTAGGGTCGAATTTGATCCCACCACAGGGTCAGAAGTTTTATATGGGCTTATATAGTGAAAACTTTAGAAATCTTCTCGTTACTGACCATAAGACTTAGGGCTACCAATTTTAGTCCTGTTTCAGAGTTTTCATGTTCAAGACCAATTGGCCAAGTATTGTAAAGTTTGGCATGTAGTGGTTTTACTGATTAGTCAGTGGAGCGATAAAGGGCCGTTATGGCCCTCTTGTTCCACTAGTTTCAGAAGATGATTTTTAAAGGAATTCATTATGTCCACAAAGTCCAAATTAGCCCCCCCTCTTTCTTTTGGACGCATTAAATTCCACAAACAATTTTTTCATAGATCCGCCCAAACATTTTTTTCAGTAAAATAATGGCAAAATCTGACCAGTGGTTTCAGATGAGAAGAATTTTTATGAATTTTTTCCAGTCTGTAGAGTCAATAGTAACACCCCCTTCCGTTTTTGGATGGATCATTATTTTGCAAACATTCTGAAAAGGTCAACCAATGACAATTTCTGTTACATTATTTCAAAATCTGATCAGTGGTTTCAGATAATAGTTTTAAAGTTATTCTTGGAAAACTCCACATGGTCGCCATTGCAACCACTGTTTTTGATTGATTAATTTTCTGTGAATAGTTTTTAGAGGGGACCTCCTATTGCATTATTTAGCCTATGTGCAAACTTTTAACCCCGGAGTGAGGCTATTTTTGACCCCAGAGGCATCATCTGAACAAATTTGGTAGCGGTCCACTTGGAGATGCTACATACAAAATGTAATATTTCTAAGCTGTGTGGTTTGGGACAAGCAGACTTTTAAGGTTTGCATGCTTTAGCCTATGTGCAAACTTTTGAACGCCGGGGGCATCATTTGAACAAACTTTGTAGAGGTCCCACTTCAAATACAGTCAAATCTCGTTAGTTCGAATCGCAAGGGACCAGGAGTTTTCATACGAACTAAACGTAGTACGGATCAGGAAGTGCGACTGTGTTCTGGTATTTTCGTAGCCATATACGGAAATATAAATCAGAATCACATAGCATGTCTTACAGTACCCTCTATTTGGGGGCTTAGTTCTGTAGATAATATCAAATATGTATGGATCGAAATCCCAAATACAGTGTAGTAGATATATAAAAGGTTTTAAGAAAGAAAGAAACGAAAAATCACTAATCTTTATTTTTCATCCATATATAAATACATGTTTATGTATTGTAATAAACACATGAAAAAAATGTATCTGATGTTTTTGTTTGTTGAAATCCATCAGAGAGACTTCCCCTTCGGGAGATCAAATCACTCATAGTACTTCAGACCTAAATCAATTTATTATCCCTTTGTCTACTTTATTTAACTCTTTACCACGTGAAAAAAAAGTAGACTTGTCCAAATTGAAAGAATTTGTAGACGACAAATGTGGCTAACATTTGCCTTCCGTAGGGTAGAAAACATAAACTGGAAAAGGAGAATTTCCTTTTTACAAGCATTTTTGTCCTTTTCCCAATGTGTAGTCATGTCGATACAAAAATAGGAGGATCGAAGGTTTCGTCTACGAATTCATGGGAGTCCGGTTATTCTAAGGAATTTTGGAATTTTTAATTGATACTTAGATCGGTTAATTGAAGGATTAATTGATGTTACAAACAAAACGACACATTTAACAAGCATTCTGAGAGTATTGCACGCAATACTAAGACCCCTACTGGCATTTTACTTTTTTAAGTCCATGGCATTGAACTAGAACAAAAGATTAATTCTATATTTAATCGATTAAGGTATTTAACCCTTTACCAGACAACAAAATTTTAGACTGGTCCAAATTGATACCCCCAGCTGGGCGGGGGAATAAAAATAGCTCAGCTGTTGCACTACAGCAGAGGTAAGACACCCCCCCCCCATGTCTGCCTGTTTGCTGCAACTGGTGTCGTTTGATGGCAGGATCCTGATGGTTGAGTGGATTAAGAGTATGGCCATTTTATCGCTCTGTTTCCACAACACACTACTTTGGCCTTGAATTGAGCTAAACGGGGGTCAGGAGGGCCCGTCCTAATCAATCGGCTGGTCATGCCAAGCTCTAGGAAATTCTGATAGTTCTGGTTAATTTTATTCTATCAATCTTTCAGTGAAGCCTATGTTTCTAATAACTATTCTGATTTTTAATGTCCTAGAAAGCGATGGCTCATGGCCTAATTGGGTGAAAGATATGTGTCTGATTGACATTTGTGACTCCTAATGATTTTCTGACCTCATAGGACTTTCTGCAGGAATGCACTTGTCCAGTCTGGCCCTTTTGCCCAAGTTTATCACTGACGTATCTCTGTCATGGTACACGACAGGTTTCCCCAGACTATTTCCCCTTGTTGGGCTCCGAGGTGGGTGGGGAGCGTCGGTGATGAAAATACTATTAACACTATGACAAACCAAAAAAAAAGCCTAGCAGACACTTTCAGATAGCGACTCAGATATAGATTCTCCTTCTAAACTACTAGCCAATCAAACATCTCATCAGACTGCTCACTTCCCTCGTTTTTTGGTAATTGAATCAAAAGACATCTCAATGCCTGTAACAAAGCTTTCTCCTTTTGTTATAGAGAAAGAACTATCTAGGTGCTTAGGCACACCCAAATCTGTAAAAAAACTGAAAAATAATACCCTTCTTGTTGAATGCTATTCTAAACAACAGACTTTGAGCTTGATGCAGCATAACACTTTCTTTGACATTGCTGTGACAATCTTCCCTCACAAAACATTGAAATCGGATGTCAAACGTATTCAGGTTTTTCGAAATGGTGTTCGACGAGATAGACACATACATTCTTACCTTTTCATCTCCGAATGTACCTTCTTCAATTAAGATCAGTTAAGGTTGAAGTCTATGTTCCAAATCCTCTGCGTTGCTTCAGATGTCAGAGATATGGGCACCATGAGTCTAAATGCACAAACAATCAAATTTGTCCCAAATGTGCATTTGAAGGCCCTGACCATGATCCAGCCAAGTGTGAAAATCCTGTATCATGTTTTCATTGCAAAACTCCTCACCCTACATATTCAAAAGAATGTAGAATGTGGAAAGATGAAAAAGAAATTTTATCTCTGAAGTATAAGGAAAACTTTACCTTTCCTGATGCAAGAAAAATGGTTCAGCAACGTAGAAAGGATGAACAACGCCTATCGAGCACAGCAAGTTATGCAAATGTTGCATCTGTTCAACAGAAAGACTGCCCAAACTGTGATCTCCTCACAAAATTATTTCTGACCAAATTCCCAGAGATGGCTGAGGAGATCAAAACCTTAACATCGAAAAAGCCTTCAACACGAAGTCAACCTGTATCATGTAGTACTTCTCCAGTATCAAGTAAATCTACACCAGCGGCACAATCCGCTTCCAACCCCAAACAAACTTCTTCTCTTCCTAATTCCAAGAGAGCAACCACATCTTTTTCAAAACCTCAGAAAGAATCAACTGCATCATCCAAAGCAGCTGATGTTATACCTTGTACAACTTCAGGAACCTCTAAAACAACGCCTAAACCTTCCTCTTCATTTTCATCCTGAGTGTCAACTAAGAAACAACCTTCATCTGAGCTGATATCTACATCTGTTGAAAAGAAAGGAGAAACAACTACCCTCTCAAAAGGGAATAAGAAAAGTCGAGGAGGAAAAATAAGTCTAATGAACGATGTTTTGAAGATGGACTGTATCAGCAATCATCTGACCACAGTCAAACAGAAATAGCTTACGTGTCTAAACAGTCAGCAGATAACTCTCATGTGGACACCTCCAAAAGATTTGAGACCTTGGAGGATATGGACGCGGAGGAGATACTGGAGGGGGATATCTCAGACAGTGATCAACCCAGCATCTGGGGCCCGTGCAAAGATACATGGAACAAAGAAACAAATAGCTGGTCGTCCTCTTTACCCGAGACCAAAGTCATCAAGTCATAATAATCTCGGCTAATGCAGCACACTTTCATCTTTTATATTAATTTTACTTTTTTATTTATTATTAGTGTGATGGCAAATACAATTATCCAATGGAATTGTCGAGGCCTTAAGGCTAACTTTGAAGAAATATCCCTTCTTATCAATGATCATAAGCCTGTCGCTCTTTGCTTGAAGGAAACTTTTCTAAAGGAATCGGATATAGTCAATTTTAAGTATCACTCTGTCTATAGTAAAGTATTTACACAGGGTGATAGAGCCCAAGGTGGGGTTTCCGTAGTTGTCAACATACTATCCCACACAAGAACATCCAACTCAACTCAAACCTTCAAGCTGTTGCTGTGAGACTTTCTCTTCAGACTTCTTTTACCCTTTGTTCCATATACCTTCCCCCAAGTTCTCCAATAAATGAAAACAAGCTCAATGATCTTATTTCACAGCTTCCATCTCCTTTCATATTGGCAGGAGATTTTAATGGTCACAATATTATCTGGGGTAGCAATGATACAAATCATAGAAGCCTACAATTGGAAAACTTCATTTTTAATAACTCATTGTCAATAATGAATGACAATAATTCAAAAACGTATCTTCATCCAGCAACTGGTACTTACTCTTCTCTTGACTTATCTCTGTGTAGCCCAGCTTTGCTTCAGGATTTTAACTGGAAGGTGGGAGATGACCTTTGTGGAAGTGACCACTTTCCAATTTTTATTACATCTTCTGAGCCATCTACATGTGAATGTCCCAAGAGATGGAAACTCTCCAAAGCTAACTGGGACCTTTTTCAAGTTCTCCGTGAACAGACAATAAAAAGAGAAAGACTTGAAGATTGTGGGGATCCTGCAGAATTGTTTTCACGACTGCTTATTGATGCAGCAAAACAGTCAGTGCCACAGACCTCGACAAAGCCAAAACGCCCAAACAAGCCGTGGTTCACTGAAGAATGTAAATCGACTATAAAAGAAAGGAAAGAGGCTCTCAGAAAGTTCAATCTGAGACCTACTTCGGAAAACCATAACCTTTTCAGCATTTCCAGGGCAAAAGCCAGACAAACTATCAAAATTAGCAAACGTAAGTCTTGGAAGCATTTCGTTTCCAGACTAAATGCTAGAACATCTACAAAAAAAGTCTGGGACATGATTAGAAATATCAAATGTAGTGTTTCACCTCCAGTTAAGCATCTTTCTGCAAAGAATACTAATATTTGAAAACCCTAAAGAAATTGCAGATACCTTAGCCGATTCTTTTGCCAAAATTCTGAGGACTACTCTGAAAAGTTCCAGGGTAATAAAGTTAAAGAAGAAAAGAAAAGGCTGAATTTCAAATCCAACAATCTTGAGTTTTACAATAACTATTTTCATTCAAAGAACTCAAGTCTGCTTTAGATAAAGCCCATGATTCCTCTCCAGGTCAAGACAAGATACATTATCAATTCCTAAAGCATTTACCAGATACCATTCTATCAATATTACTTGATATTTTCAATGATATCTGGCAAAAAGGTGATTTGCCTTCTTCCTGGAAAGAAGCTTTAGTAATCCCTATTCCAAAACCAGGGACAGATACTTCTGACCCAAACAACTATAGACCCATAGCTCTAACAAGTTGCCTATGTAAAACTTTAGAGCAAATGGTCAACACCCGCCTTGTTTGGTTCTTAGAGAAAAATAATCTCATTGTTGATGTTCAGAGTGGATTTAGACGTCAACGCAGTACAGTTGACCAACTTGTACGCTTTGAAACCTTTCTTAGAGAAGCCTTCATAGAAACACAACATATTGTATCTGTATTTTTTGACCTGGAGAGTGCTTATGACACAACCTGGAAATATGTAATTTTAAAGGACTTGCATGACTTTGGTCTCAAGAGGCTGCTTACCTCTTTTTGTATCCTCCTTTTTAAATAATAGCCTATTTCGTGTGAGGGTAGGCACTACCTTGTCAGATGCAAGGGAACAAGTAATGGATGTATCCTTTCTGTGACACGTTTTAGTATCAAGATCAACAGTATTATAAAGGCTATTAACCCTGGTGTGGATTGCTGTTTATATGTGGATGATTTTGTCATATGTTTTAGATCAAGCCATATGGCTATCATCGAAAGACAACTTCAACAATGTTTGAACAAACTTCAAACATGGTCTGATGAAAACGGTTTTATGTTTTCAAAAACCAAAACAAAATGTGTTCACTTTTGTCAGTTACGAGGTCATCATCCAGACTCAGAACTACATCTTGACAACAAAAGAATCGAAGTTGTACCAGAATTCAAATTTTTAGGTGTCATTTTTGACAGGAAATTGTCCATCTTGCCTCACATTAAAGTACTTAAAAAGAAATGCTACAAGGCCCTCAATCTTCTCAAAACAGTTGCTCATTCAGAATGGGGAGCTGATAGAAAAGTCCTTCTACGTTTCTATTGTTCCCTCATTCGCTCCAAGTTAGACTATGGCTCCATTGTGTATGGCTCAGCCGGCAAATCATATTTGAAGATCCTTGACACAATCCACAATCAGGGTTTACGCCTGGCCCTTGGGGCTTTTCGAACCTCTCCCGCTAACAGCCTGTATGTAGAGGCTAATGAACCTTTTCTCTCTCACAGAAGACTCAAGCTTTCTCTCCAGTATCTTCTGAAGTTGAAAGCAAACCGATCCAACCCTACCGCAAACTAGTTTTAAACACTGGATGTAAAAACCTTTTTGCCAGGAAGCCAAATGCAATTCCTCCATTTGGAATTCACATGGAACAACATCTAGACAATCTCCATGTTGACATGGATGCCATTTGTGAAAACAAAGTTCCTGATACCCCTCCATGGTTGATTAAAGCTGCTGAATTTCGATTTGACCTTTTAGCCCACAAAAAATCAACCACTGATAGAGTCATTTTCCAAACTCAATATCAGGAAATAAAACAGCAGTACAACTCATATAAACCCATATATACAGATGGATCTAAGGGTGGTCGTGCTGTATCAGCAGCAGTAGTATTTGGTAAAAAGAGTAAGAAATGTCGCATTCCTGACAACTCTTCAATCTTTTCTGCTGAAGTGAAGGCAATCAATCTTGCTTTGAGTCTAGCAGAGGAAAGTAGATCTAACCGCTTTCTTCTGTTCTCTGACCCCCGCTCTACACTCCAGGCTCTCTATAGCCAAAAAACTGAAAAACCATCTATTGTGCTGTTCTTGAGAAAATCTCTCTCTGATACAAAGAAGTTTGTTATTTGCTGGCTTCCTAGTCACATGGGTATTCGAGGCAATGAAAAGGCCGACGAACTTGCCAAGTCAGCATTGTCTCTACCCATATCTCATTTTAAAGTACCATACACAGATTTTAAAGCATCCATTTTACCTTTCATCCAGTCTCTTTGGCAATCCCAGCGGGATGCAGATCATTTCAACAAACTTCATTCTGTCAAACCAGTCCTTGGCGAGAGGTACCCCTCTTACAGGTCTGTTTGCCGAGAAGAGGTGATAATCACAAGGCTTCGAATTGCACATTCTCGGTTAACACACTCCTGGCTTTTAGCCAGGAGAAGATTCAACAGAATGTATTGCATGCAATGAACATCTAACAATTAAACATATTCTGTTAGATTGCATTGACTTTCAGCCTGTTCGTGAGAAATACTACAATGTTGACAGTATGCACAACCTCTTTGACACAGTCAGCGTTGATTCAATTGTCACCTTCATGAAAGAGATTGGTCTATACAACAAGCTGTGATACTTTCTTACTTGTCTTTTTAACATGTTGTGTAAACTTATATTTCTACCATTTCATCCTTTTTATCTTCAGTTTGCATCTCCTTAATTGGAGGACTAGCCCTCGTGGGGTCATCTTATCTCATTGGAGACAGGACCTCTTTAAAGGGAGTATACTGATCCCATTGGAGGCTCCACACTTTACCAGTTTTAACTCTCATTTTCTAGGAAAAGTAATATTCACAGTCCTACCTTTTTAATCTAAAACTTCGGAGTAGGCAGGGACGCCCAGCCACTCAATATCATATTTTATGCACATTATAAATGACACATGTTTCTTCTTCATTTAAAGACTTCTTACTATCAATCCAACATTTTATTCAAACCTTTTTATCACATTCTTAACTCTGTCATTTAAAACTTTTGAGTCCATAGGGATTGCCCTGTCACTCGGTAATAATATTCTTTATGCATTTTAAGATAACACATAATCCTTCTTAATTCAACCCTTTTAATATCATTAATGTATCCAAACATTTTTCAGTTTAAAAATTCCACTTTTATTACGTTTTAACACAGATATGCACGCTAAATGACCAAAGCTGTCGATGCGCCATAAAACAACATTCATTCATTCATTCATTCATGGTCCAAATTGAAAGGGGATTGCAGATGACAAAATAAATGTAACCTAAAACAAGAACAATCTGGCGTCTAAACGCTTCCCCAAAATTCTTTCAAGAAGCATAAAAAGTTGGGAAAACTGCAATTTTGGAGAAATTTCACTTGTTCAAGGCCTATAACTCCGTCAAAAATCAATACACCAAATATAAAAGAAATACAGACAGACTCACACACCAAATACAAAAGGAATACCTTCAATCATGTGGAAAAAAGCCCGGAAAAACTGCAATTTTACAGAAATTTCCGTCGTTCAAGACCCATAAGTCAGTCAAAAATCGATAAACGAGAACGAAAATCGATTGATTGATTGAATTTGCGTTTATTTATCGTCGCCACCGGTTTCCCATATGGGCGACGCCCCCTGAAGGCTGTTAGTATTGTTACGGGGGATAGTGCAGATACAGGACGAAACCCATCCTAAGTTTCGCCTGGTTCTTTAACGTGCTCGGTGTATAGCACCGTCACACGGGACCTCGGTTTAAATAACGTCTCATCCGAAAGACTATTAGTAATTTTAGATGGCCAGCCGTGGGGATCGAACCCACACCCTCATGATCACGAGTCCTACGCTCTACCAACTGAGCTATGCAGGCTGGTCAACGAAAATCGAACTTGAGCTGTAACTCCTTATGACAGACTCACACACCAAATACAAATGGAATACCTCCAATCTGGTAGAAAAAAAAAATTTTTTTTTTCAGTGAAAATTTCTAAGTCCAAGGCCCGTAATTTCGTCAAAAATCGGTGGACCCGAATGAAACTCAAACTTCACCAGTACATCATTATGGTTGATTTACACACCAAGAATCTGCTTAATATCTACCAGCGTTTCGGAAAAAAGTCCGGAAAATTGTTCTTATGTCGAAAATTTCAAAGTCCGAGGCCCGTAATTTCCTAAAAAAATCAGTGGACCGGAACGAAACTCGAACTAGATCTGTAACTTATGGTGGTTGATTTACACACCAAAAATGAGCTCAATATCTGCCAGTGTGTAGAAAAAAAGTCCGGAAAACTGATTTGCCGGAATGACAGACTGACAGACAGACATAGCGCAAACCGAAAGTCCCCTTCGGCTTCACCGGTAGGGGACTGATTACAATCGCACTTAACCGCTCATTGGTATCAATCAACATTGTCAAATTAACAGGTGTGAAAATCAAGGTAGGTCGTGAGTTTTAACACCTTTGTAAGTTTGCAGGTGGATTAATTAATCTACGTGTTAATCTACCGACACGATAGAATTCAATACGGACTAATGGTGTGAATTTGTGTTTGAATCCCCGTGGGGTCCCGGGTTTTTTTTAATTTATAGAATAGGACCTCGGCCTTTCTCTATGGCATGTCGTAGAAGGCGACTAAAATTAGAGACAAACGGCTGCTTTCCTCGTAATTCGTAGGATTGCAGCAGGCTGGGTGGTTCTTATTCCAAATCCTGTATTTTTTCTCGATGTAAATAGGGTTTGGAATGGGAATCAATTGGCCTGTGGGACCCCGTGTGGTTTAATCGGGGGTATAAGAATAAACCACTGCAGTCCCGCGATCGTCACATCTGCCATTTCATCTGGCGGAACAAAAGTGACAGCATGCATGTCGTAAAAGGCGACAAAAGGGGCATCATTTTGTGTTTCGTCCATTCCTCATTTTTGTCTTATGTTGTTGCACATGTATGTTATTTTCACCTCGCATTATTGTTTACTAAGTAAGTGCGCCCAATATGACCTAAGTTGTCGACGGGCCTTAAAACGCTATTCATCTATTCATCTTGTGTTTGAATGATACTTTCGGGACAGGAAATTTACTTCGAACTACGAACCACCAATGTGCGGAATATCCAGAGCAATTTAACAATGATAAAGAAGGATAAATGTCGGGACCGGAGATAGCATACGGACCAACACATACATGCGAACCAGAGACGTTCCGACTACCGAGATTGGTCTTGATGATCAATATGATGAAATTGAAAATGGGTTACACTGGGTAAAATTTTGGTCGCC
This sequence comes from Hippopus hippopus, assembly GCA_946811185.2. Taxonomy (NCBI): domain Eukaryota; kingdom Metazoa; phylum Mollusca; class Bivalvia; order Cardiida; family Cardiidae; genus Hippopus; species Hippopus hippopus. The sequence goes on along the minus strand of OX328104.1, from coordinate 46,375,331 downwards.
ATGTCAGGTCTTGGAAAAACCTTATGTACACTCTACAGGCCACATTTGCTGTTTAATACTTATGAAAGATGGTCAGAATCTTTGTCTTGATAATATCTACAATGGGAAAATGGGCTATGTTTGGCTAAAAAGTAGGTCACCGAGAGAAATTCTAGAAAAAGCTTGTATACAAGCTAGCTAGAGGCCAAATTTTCAGTCCAGTAATTATGAAAGCTTGGTAGAATGTTTGTCATAATATCTCGAAAGAGATTGAAAATGGGTCATGCTTGGTCAAAAGACTCAGGTGAACGACTTCAGGCCATGATGGCCCTCTTGTTACGTTTCTAAGCTTCTAAAAGTCGAATTATGAGAAACTATGGGGATATTTTCAGATTAAACACATTTTCTTGGTGAAAGATGCCTTGAATGCATCCTAGAAGCAACTCGCATGACACTTCCAGATTTATAAATCGCCACTGCCATATCCATGAATAAAACGAAAATATACTGTTGAATATTTGATATCAATTGTTGAGAGTCCAGCTATTACCTGATTCATTTCTTATTTTGGATTGAAAATGATCTAAAATTTATTGGTAAGCCTGTTTTCATGGTCTTATTATATTCGTTACAGTTTTAGTGTAAATCAAAGCACTGAAGTAACTGATAAGGACAGTAATGTTTAGAAATACAGTTTTTCTTGATCTTATTTACTAAGAAGACATTGCACATCTTAGCTACAGTGCCTTCTGTTGTTAATTTATCATTTTTGTTCTATCAGTCAATGAAATCAAAGTACTTAATATTCAACCTGCCATGACAAAGTACAAATGGTATGACCTACATCCATATCTACCTTTTTAACTAAATGTGCGATGCATATGCATGACAATAACCATCCAAATCAGACATATATTTTATTATTACTAGTTAATCTTGTCATAAGCTCCACTTTTTTACACACATCAGTTTGAAATCGGGTGATTTGCCGTGTATGTTACAGAGATGAGTTGAATTCCCCCTTTGCATTTAATAGTTTAGAGAAGCAGTTAATTTAAAGAAGCAGTTGTACCTGCTATAGCTCTTTTGTTGGTCAGTATTCAGTTACAGAGGGACACAGTGTCATAGGAAATGAGAGCTCATATTTGCTCGTTAAAATCATCATCAACATCAGTCTCATGCAAGCAAGACATATTTGTATCTCCTTGGTACCGTTTTTGGAACTAAGGTTGTTGTTTTTCCATTGTTTCCTATTTAGGAGTATGTAAGGTTGACTGTTTCGCGTCATGATACTGTAACACAGCAACAAGACGTGAAATAAGTTCAGATACGTTTATTGAGTCCCAGGTTCTTAGTTCCAGCAGGAGTGCAGGTACACACACTCAAGATTTACCGAAATGGTCTGCTATATATACTAATCCAACAGGGGGGGGCTGTCATCTATGTGATTGATGTTTAATGACCTGGAATGTCCATTGGCTTATAAAACCGAACATAAATGCCAACAGATTGCCTTTGACCTTTTAGACCTGTCCAGTTAATTGCATACATCTGTCCAGTAGGTTACATTCCAGGTCATCCTCATTAGTTGTCTCGCCTGGTAAATGTCTCGCCTTGCAACAACAACAACCAACCATCTAGAATATTAGTTCTAGGTGCCTGCCTATATTGTTACATACCTCCCCCTGTTATGCGAAATATTCTTAGTAATAAGAAGATTTCGGGATTTTATCATGTAAACAATTTCAATAACATACAGGTTAATATAACAATACATATGTATGTATATACAACCAGAGCACTTGTGAGTGTAAGTACTCTGGTGCGTAAACAAAGATCGACTTTAAATGCAGGAAAAAAACATGAAATGAATATAAATGTCATACAGTCATAAAGTTAATCCGAATATATGAGGAATGTCACTAAAGAAAACAAAAATCCGTTTGCAGTATGTACATCGATAAGTCATGTAGTATTAGAGGATTCTTCTTTCGTGGTCCCGTCCGCCACTGTCTTCATAGTCCTCCTACCCTCCCGTTGCTGAAGTAATATGTGGTTCCCTTCTCCCGGTTAGTCTCCCAGGCACAGTTCAACTGTTATCAACGGTAGGCTTGTGACGTCTATGAATTATTTCTGCTAGTGAATTATGTTTAGCTGATTAGGACTTCTGTTCATCCTTCCCCGGTGAATTTTCCAGGTTACCGTTAATGTAAATCAACGAACGTAACTCAGTTTTGTGTGAATCACTGTATTTGTTTTGAAGTTTATAAGTGATTTACTTGTAATGGCGCTGTGTCACTGTTAGTTAAGCACTTTTATAACTAAGCAGTTTTGGATACAAACTTGCATCCTTTTCGGCTGGAATGTGTTCATCTTGCTGTTGTGAATGTGCCGTTGTTGGACGTGATCGTCAGTAGCGGAGCCGTAGGTGTTTGCATTACATCCGTTTCCCCGAGAGTGTTGGAGAAGGTCACTCGTCCACCAGCGGGTGAGTTTACGCTCAACTTGCTACCATTTAACTTGGCCAACAATTTCTTTGTGTAATTGAATTTACGGACTATGTAAAGTGCAATAGCAACCAATGCAATAAAACCTATTCCAATCAAGGGGTAACCCCACAGGGGAAACCTTGTTTCAACAACATCATCCACATAAGTCTGCATGTTTAATTGGTCAATTAACGAATTTAATGGAATTTCTTTTAACGATTTTAAATGTTTCGGCAGCTTAGTCATGTTGAAAAACGGTACATCTTTAATCAACGGTTCCCAAAGATTAAACGATTGATTAAGGGATCTATCGAGATCGTGATATGGATCAATTATTTCGTACTTGGAATCCTTTTGGTAGAAAGCAGACAAATACAGAAGGTCGTTAAACGCGTTACATGACGTTGGTACATTTATAACTCCCAGCGGTGGTTTTACTGTTAATGTTGAATGGCGTAGTTTCGAATTTTTACACACCACTGAGAACAACAGTGTTTTTATTGTAGATATAACCCAGGTGCCACTAAACAAGTAGGTAGCTACTGGCAGAGTACTTGACGGTTGTACAACCGTTTGGCAATTGTGTGTGATGGTTTCGGATTTGTTTAGGAACAATGCAACCAGACAGTTCTGGCTAAGATTAATTGGATAAATCGGACTATGTAGTTGGCAGAAAGGGTGTAATGTATTTGAACATTGCTGCAGTTCATGATTGTTCATAAGCGTGAATTTAGTCCTAGCTCCATTTATGGCGATGGCGCTAGCATCAATTTGGTATTTGGCAACCATGCCCACATTTTCCTTATTCCATGAAGTATTGAGCGGAACTGGCAGGTTGTGTGCACGAAATACCTCGAATTTCGAATTTGCATCTAACAAAGGCAGAGATACAATAGCATATATATGATTTCCATCTAAGACGGTGCAGCACTTTAATACATTATAGAAATCCCAGAGGTTTGTTTCTGGGTCGCTTGGTAAAGTAAGATGAAATGGTAAATGTGATTTAATTTCGATTAGGATCTTACGGAAATCGGTTGGATTGATCGTGCTTGGAGATAAATGTCCCAAGGAAAGCATATTTAATTGTATTTGTAATTTCTCTAAATCGGTTATGGCCTTATGCATGAAATCAGTCAATTCCGCTGTTAACCTATCCATTTTTATATAAGCTCGTGTGAACATGGATAGTTTAAGAATTTCTTGTAGGACAACATCGTTGGCTTGGGCCATTGTGGTCTCCGTAAGTTTTATTTGATCCAAAAGGTTATTAATAGCAATTCTATTTTCAAGTACGGCGGTTCTAGTCGTGTTAATTAATGTAAGACTTTCACGAACAACATGTGTCAATTTGTTTTGATTGTGTGCTAATGTTTTTATGTTGTTTTTGATAGAAGAAAGATCGGACTCGGATACCGTACCAAAAAGAAAACTGAGGGCCGATCCTACAAAAGGAAGGAGTGAGCGTTCTTTTCTGCTTTGCAGCCTTTTAATGGCAACAAACGTGTCACGGACGTGTCTAAATGATGATTTAAGTGCATCTATTTCTTTGCCTAATTCAGCCAGAATTCCTTCGAAGAATTCTTTTGATTTAAGGAAACCCGGTTTATCGGATCGATGCATTAAGTTTAAGGAGGTGAAAGCTTTCTGTGCATTTTCGAAATCTTGCCCCAGTTTTGAGATTAACTGTTCATATGGCTCTAGGTCAATTACGAACGTTAAAAGCCATCTTGATCTGGTGGTAGTAATCTCATTAACTTTTTGAAACACTACATTGTGTTGTATTAAGAGAGAACTTGTTAGCCCAATTGTTAGCAGCAAGAGAGTGTGAAACATTAGCATTGTGCTGGAGTGAGATAAATAATCACAAATAGTTATGTTTGTCTGTTAAACCGATATACCTCTATCTTACAGATGTAGAAATCTTAGTTTCTCATGTTAGTTGGGGTGACCTCATGTCCGCAGTATTGACAACAGATTGCCGAACCCTCATCCTCCTCATAAAAGCCTTCATCTGGGTCTGGGCAGTTATGTTCCTCGCCGAGATGGACTAATATGGTGAGACACTTTCCACAGTCAATAATGCATCTTTGAGCACATACCGGGCACAGGATAGTTCTTGGCATGTCTGTTATAAAAGGAGAATGATTTTCTTTTCCTTACATTAATTTTATAAGGGCGGAGAGTAACTCCTTCACATTTCTGTTCGAATTTGATGATGGTTTATGACTTTTGAGTGTTTTTTTATGCAGGACCTTTTTTTGTTTTAAATGATTAATGGACATTACGGTTTCATTGTCTGAGGATTCATAACCTACTGTGTCATGACTGGCTGTGGAGTTTGAGGCTGTATCGCTTGATACGTCTGCCTGTCTGGCATGTCTTTCTTTTAGACGTTTAGCCAATTCCATTAGAGGGATATCATCCTCTTCTTCCGAAGAGTCCCTCTCCTGCCTTTTTCGTTTAACTACTTTTTGAATAGGAGTCATGTGAGACGATTCGGGCTCACTGTTACTTGATTCGCTTGCTTCAGGAGGCACGACGTAATTAGTCTTCCTTAAATTTCTACCTAATTTGTCTTTCGGAATTTCCCATTCGTCAACTGGAGCGAGATGAATTTGGTCGGCATGTGCTTTAATTGTACGACCGCTTAACTGATCCTTAATTATAAAACTGACAGGGCCCTTCTTTTCGATAATTCTGAAAAAGGGTCTCCAGTTGCTTTGGAGTTTGGTAGCTTTATTATAGTTTTTGTAAAAGATTGCATCCCCTACTTTGAATTCCTTGTCATGACTTCGACGGTCAGCGTATTTTGCTTGCCTGCGTTTTGCTTGCTTGATGTGTTTATATACAGTAAGAAAAGTTTTATGCTGATTTTCAAGAGCAATCTGGTGCATTTCCTCACCGTGGTATTTTCGTCTTGGTTGAAGTAAATCATCTAATGGAAGAACAACATCCCTATTATATAACAAAAAGTATGGTGAGAACTTAGAGGACTCGCTTACATTAAACCTAACCGCAGCTAAGGCTTGGTTAAGAAAAAGGTCCCATTTATCAACATTGTCGTCAATTAGCTTGGACAAAACATCATGCAAAGTGCGATGAAAACGTTCCACTTTCGAATTGCTTTGAGGGTGATAGAAGGATGTTGTGACATGGCTTATATTCCAAGCTTCTAACGTTTCTTTCACAATTCTATTGTCGAATTCAGTGCCATTGTCTGTAACTAACTGGAGGCATGATCCATACCTCGGGAATATCTCTTCAATGAGTAAATGAGCAATTGTTTCCCCCTTTTTATCAGGAATAGGATAAGCCTCTGGCCATCCCGAGTACCAATCAACAAATGTAGCAATATATTTGTTACCTGATAGTGTCAATGGGTATGGTCCGGATAAGTCTAGACCTATTTTTGCGAACGCATAAGGTGGGAAGTCTGTCTCTTGTAACGGGGCTCGTTGAACCTTAAGTCCCCGTTTGCTACAAGTAATGCATTTAGCAATATGTTCTGATATGTCCTTGTACAGATTTATCCAATAATATCGTAGCTTGATATTATCGAACGTTTTATCGACCCCCATATGTCCATTATGATCATGGAATTGTGTAATAACCTTGCTTCTTATCTGTTTAGGCACCACAAGGCGCAGTGTGGGTTGATCTATAGGATTACTGATGAAATACAGTATATCATCAAGTATTATATGCTTACTTTCTATTGCACTAGAAGCGGTACCCTTAATGAGTCGTTGTTTAATGTTGTAAATGTCTTCATCCTTATTTTGCTCAGTCACAATATCAAAACCCATACATTCTTTTTCTGGGAGTTGCCTATCTTCGGGAATTTGCTCGAAGTGTGCGAAGGTTTTAGGATCGAATCTATTTGAATTGATGTGCCCTATTTCAAAAGTATTGTTACTTATATCAGGTTCAATCTGATCGCTGCCCTCTGTTAAGTTTTCTAAGTTCACCGGCCTAGACAGTAGATCCGCACATGCGTTAGCCTTGCCTTGAATGTATTCTATTTTGCAATTGTACCTGGCAATTCCTAGGGCCCATAGTTGTATTTTCTTGTTTTGTATTGGGGATTCTAAGAGGTACTTAAGTGGCTTGTGATCTGTTTTTATGGTGAATTCAGCATTGTGCAGGTAATGGTCTAATTTCTGCAGCGCGAAGTGAATGCTGTAAGCCTCCTTCTCGATTGTAGACCACCGAGTTTGAGTGTCAATTAGTTTATGTGATAGGAAGTGAATGGGTATTTCGTTTTTTATTCCTGGCATAAATGTTTCTGACTCGTCACATTCTTGAGTCAAACAAGCACCAATTGCACCCTGACTGGCGTCAGTGTAGAGTGTATTTGGATATGCCAAAAGAGGAATGATAGTTAAGCTCTTTTTTAACTCTTGAAATGCTGCTTGACATGATGAAGACCATTTGAATTTTGCGTATTTCTTTGTTAAAGCAACGAGAGGAGCCGCAATTTCTGAGAAATTGGGTAGAAACCTTCTGTAATAGCTGCACATTCCCAGGAAGCTTCTAACATGTTTAACGGTCGTGGGATTTGGTATATTTCTTATTGCTTCAACTTTTGACGCATCCGGTTTAATACCCTTATCGCTTATTACAAAGCCTAGGTAATTTGTTTCACTCTGAACAAAGTTGCATTTCTTGAGTTTTAACTTCAAACCGTGCTGACGCAGCCTATCAAACACTGCCTGAATATGTTTTAAATGTTCTTCTAAAGATTCTGAATAGATGAGAATGTCATCGATATAAGCGAAACAGTAATCTAATCCTTCCAAGACATTGAACATTAATTCTTTGAATATTGATGGTCCATTTGCCAGACCAAACGGAAGTTTGTTGTACTCAAAAAGTCTTACATGGCATGTGAATGCAGTTTTTTCCTTATCCTTCTCATCCATTTCAATTTGGTGATATCCACTCTTCAGATCGAGTGCAGTGAAGTATTTAGCTTTTCCGAGCTGAGCCAAAATATCGTCAATAACTGGTAAAGGAAAAGAGTTTTTCTTGGTAATGTTATTAAGTTTTCTGAAGTCAATACAGAACCGCTTTGTTTTATCCTTTTTCTCTACTATTACAACTGGGAATGCCCACGGAGAGCGCGATTTTCTGATTATTTTAGCATCCAGCATGTCTTTAACAGCTTCTTCAACAATTTTTCTATTATTCAATGGAGTTCTGTAAGGTTTAAGTTTTATTGGAGGGTGATTCCCGGTGTCTATTTTCATTTTTATTGTGTCTGTTTTACCTAAATCTGTATCTTTTGTTGCAAATAAATCTCTATTGCATGTTATCAAATTCAGGATCACCTGTCGATGTTCATCAGGAACATTTATCTGCGAATTTAGATCTATTTCGGTTTGATCACTCTGATTTTTATGGTTGCTTATAACCTTATCAAGAGATGCTATTTCTGAGGTTGTAGTCGAAAGTAATGTACCAACTACGCTACTACGTTTTATCCTATGGAATTTGTTTGTGTTGTTTACCAGACAAATTGGAATTCTCCGACTTTTATTTAATTTTCCTACTGAATTTGCGACTAAAAGGCCTGGTTCTTGCCTGATAATACCCTTTTCAGTTGCCTTTACTTGATAGATCCCCGATACAGGGAAGTTTGGATGATTTCTTGCTTTTGCATGGACTATTGTTGAAGTCTGTGGCTTTAGATCAATATCTGCTGCTAAGCGCAGTACTGAGGAAATATGCATGTCCTCCAGTAAAGGAACATATGTATTTCCTATTCTTAAACACGCTAAATCATAGTATATTCTGATCTTATTGTCTATCATCCAATCTCTGCCTAAGATCAAGTTTCTATTCATTTTGTCCACAACGTAGAATTTATGTTTTAATTTTTCACCTTTCAGTTCGAATTCCATTTCTGCATAACCTTTGACAGTCAAATAACTACCACTAACTGATTGTAAATTTACATATTTTTTATGTAATTTTGGGGCCTGTTTTAATGACTTGAATACCCTGTAATGTATGAGACTTACTTCTGCTCCTGAGTCTATCAGGGCTCTATATTTTTGCTTTCCGAATTTGCATAAACATGTACTTGAATTTCCAGCTAAATTAATTTTAAAAGAGGGTATTTTGCCGTTTGTTCTATCCTTTTTGTCAGCCCTGGCACAAAAAGGACCCGCTAGTTTTCCTGATATGATCTTCGTCTATTCAGGGGACAAAGTCTCTTGAGCATTTAAAACAGATTATATCATCTTTGAATTTGGGTGGTTTCGAATTGTGCATTCTAGCCTCGCGGCGTGGTCTTAAGTGATCAACTTCCATCGGTTCATGATAGGGAGTTGTATTTTGTTGCCAGGAGTGATTTGTTCGAAGCTGAAAACGTTTTCATAAATTTTGTTCCTGCAAGGCTGTATTAACAGCTGCTTGAAAAGTGGTTGGATTATCACGTAGCAATTTCATTTTGAGTGAATCTTGAGCCAATCCATCAATGAAAAAAACTATTAGCTGTCTTTCTATAGTTTGCCTATCTGTTCCTACTGGGAATGACTCCCGACCTAACGATAGAATTCGTTCTGCGAAAACAGTTACATTTTCCGACGTTTTTTGTTTGACGTTTCTAAGTAACGTAAACGCGTGCATTGGGTCGGTTACTTCTGCAAATCGTATCATTAATTCCCGTTTAAGAGTCGCCCAGCTTTCGTTTGGGTTTTCCTGAAGAAATCTTTGAATGAAATCAGAAACCGCGTCTTTGCTTGTCAGAAACGTTAATCTCTTGATTCCCTCGTCGTTTAAATGGTCTAGCATTGCTTGTTTTTCTATTGCTTTGACCCAACTTTGGAAATATTTACTATCTCCCGAATATGGTGGCATTGCCATATTTGAATTCAAAGTACCAATGTTAATACTGAAATCAGTCATACGTGCATCCATTGCGTTCATTTTAGCGGATAATGCGTTAACTTGATTGGAAAAAGCTTCATACATTAAATCGGAATTACTGCTGGCCATAGTTAATTTTTTTTTTTTTTTAACAAGTCTACTACGTATAAACTCACTTACCGGTTCGTTGTGTTGACAAAATCTACGGTGTAGGATCCTGGTCACGGCACCAAAACTGGTCCAGTGTAACACAGCAACAAGACGTGAAATAAGTTCAGATACGTTTATTGAGTCCCAGGTTCTTAGTTCCAGCAGGAGTGCAGGTACACACACTCAAGATTTACCGAAATGGTCTGCTATATATACTAATCCAACGGGGGGGGGGGGCTGTCATCTATGTGATTGATGTTTAATGACCTGGAATGTCCATTGGCTTATAAAACCGAACATAAATGCCAACAGATTGCCTTTGACCTTTTAGACCTGTCCAGTTAATTGCATACATCTGTCCAGTAGGTTACATTCCAGGTCATCCTCATTAGTTGTCTCGCCTGGTAAATGTCTCGCCTTGCAACAACAACAACCAACCATCTAGAATATTAGTTCTAGGTGCCTGCCTATATTGTTACAATACTAAGAAGCATCATCTCACGATTATGAAACAATTCTGAGAGGCTGAGTATAAATGTTTGAGATGTGATGTTTTTGGTGTAGTATATTTCGTAAAAACTGCTCAATTCTGCAGATGTGCAATGAAGAGCCCTAGCTTTTTTCCCCATTCTTTTATCCAAATATTAATCTATTTCTTTTCCTTTTATGTTACCTTTAAAACGAAGGACATTTTGAGTGTTATAATGTACTGTTCATTTATTGTTCATTATTATTATTATTATTTTTGTTATAAAACTATTATCTTTCAAATGGCAATCCTTTTATTGCTCAGACTATCTTGTACTAACAACATAATTATGTATAACTTCTTGTTTTATTTTGCATAGTTTCAAGGCAATGTATTCAATAAGTCTTTGCCTGGTTGGGTAGCCACGAATCTGACACAAGACCTGTTGGTTGCGGGTTTGATACCCGGTTTAAGCAAACTTTATTTCTGTCGATTTTTGTCGTTCTCTTCTGGTGCATGTAGGAAATGTAATTAGTGGCTTGGAAAGAAAGTCGTGTCAGTACTGGTGTGAGAAAGCAGGAAACACATGCATCGGTGCAATGACCAACTTGATATGACCCAAGCTGTTAGAATGACACTAAACTTCAATACAAAAAAAACAAACAAACAAACAAACAAATCATTTACATTGCATTTTAGTGATTTGCCATCGGTGTAAATATAAAACTTGCTATACGCAGTTTTTTGTTTGATGCTGTACACACTCAACAGAGATAAATTATTTATTGATGTTTGAGCTCGCCAGTTATCATTTACCATGATCCATGATTGATAGATATGCTATGACTTTTTTATTTCTACTATGGGCAAAAGGCCTGTGCATGGTTTTTGTTTTCCTCCTTCTCTCTCTCTCTCTTTATAACACATGCATATGGAGGTACCTGTCATATTTCAGACTGGAAATGCCTTTTGCAATCTACCTTACTGTGTGAAGCTCCACATTTAATATTAGCATAATTGTATTATTGTGCATGAACAGATGAACATTTTTTTTAGCATTTGGTGTCAAGATCATAGGTTTATTATTATTTCCTGGATATTGTTTTCCTTATTACAAATAATACGTTGCAGTTTTTTGTACTATTCCATGTGAGTGATGCACCAATAATTGCCCATCTGTAGGAAGAAATGATCAGTGATCTCATGTAGTATAGTTCCTTCTTTTTTAGCATGCTTTTTCATTCACAGATTCTATGCTGTGAAAGGAAGTCTCTGTAGTTCGACTAAAGTAAACCCTGTTTTGCAAAAGACTACCTTGGAATCATTATGAGAATAACAAACCGGGAGTTATTCAAGAATGGTTTTATGTCAATCCTTCTTGTTTACATCTTGATACTTTTATTTGGAATGAAATGGGTACATTATGAATAGAAAAGAAACTTCCTTTAATTTTTAAGATATTAACGGGGTAATTTGTCATAGGCTTGCAATACATGTATGTGATATATATAAAAAAGAACCCTTGTGATTTATAGGGATGAAGAAAGTGATGATGAATAGACTTCATAAATCTGAAATGGCCTTCCATAAGCATCATTGTTATAATTATACCCCTGCAAAATGAATGTTTTCAGGGGTATACTGGAATCAGCCTGTCTGTCCGTTTGTCCGTCCGTGTGTCCGTCTGTGTACAAATAATTGCCTGTTTCTGTCAAAGCGCTGGCGGGGGTATTAAGTCACATTCATTGACAGTTCCAGTTTCAATAAAAACTTCATATAAGTCTCAGACTATATGTAGGACCACAACAAAGAAAAATATCTAAACAAGTTTATTCAATGCGTTATCACATTACCAATCTATGCAGTAATTTAGTTGCTATTGAACACGGAAGTGTTTAATACAATCCTGAAGAAAACGAATTCTTATGCCTTAACAGCCAAAAGTATTCTTTTTTATTCCTGCAAAGGATTCAAATAATAATAATAATAAAACTACCTTTTGTACTGTTCATACTCTGATTTCCATGGCCAAAAAAGTCTATAGATGACATTGATTATAGTGAAAATGCACAATGTTTGTCATAACATCTATTCTGTATCACGAAGATCATAAAAGATGATGTTGTATACATTGGATATGTTTTTGAGGAACAAACATTTTAGGCTTACAAACATGACCAAGTACAGTTCTTTCAGTACTTTGATTTGAATAGAATTGTATCTGTTTCTTTAAAACATTTGTTGTTATAATAGATGTGAGTCTATTAAGTCATCTGAAGATGTTTCTGACATATTTAATACAGAAAAAGAAATAAAAATGTAACCTAAATGCCAGTTTATTAACACCTTGTATGCAAAAGTGCTCTTGATGACCTTTGACCTCTATAACTCACAAATGCTGTAGTAATTATGAGGATCTACTCTCACAAAACATTCATATTCATGTTTAAATCATGAAAACATTCAGGTCCTAAAGAAAAATATGCCTAAAAATACTTTTATAATATACAATAAGGCGGTCATAGCTAAGACTGGTGGCCATCTTGGATTTTCAAGTGGAGATAACATACTTTTCATAAAATTTAGATAATAGAATTTAACTATGCCAAATTTGGTGCTTGAATCATATAGTGAAAGACTTTCATGAAATTTGGACTTAATCTGCCCAACTAAATCCCTTTTCTTGTCAATTTCTTGTTAAAAACAGTTCAGCACATCTCGCAGGAACACGTTTTTCATATCTCCTTTTTCGTCCAGATGAAAGTGATATACTTGGGATGTGCCCTTTGACCCATCCTAAACACCACAGTCATCTGTGATCTCTTTTTATTTTCTCTGTTTGTGGTGTTCCTAGCATTGTTCAGTACAAAAAAAAGGTTTTTTTTTGCCCTTCAGAATGAAGACTAAGCCCTTTTCACTTTGCAGAAAGAGCTATACTGTTTTAGTAACAGAAATCCAGACTTCAGTTATTGTCATACATGCATTCTGTAGATATTTCAGCTTGTTCAGTTGCTGCATTGTCTAGTGTTATTGCTATCTCTGAATTGCTGTTTTCCCTCATGTTTATATGATCATTAGCCTTGGTAATTACGTCAAATATATGCCTATGAGCATTTATTGTATTTATCTCTTTGGAATCGGACTCTATTTCATGTTTGTCAACAGTTTCTATGTTATCTTGTTGTCTCTGTTTCTGCAGCAATCGATCAAAATGATTTGTTATGAAATAGTTTACATTGATTGGTATAATTGATCGTGTCCACATCAATGTTATACAGCTGTATCTGGCAGAGTCTCTGACACCACGAACAACAACCTTTTCTAGTAAATGCTTTTGATATATATTCTGAGAACACCTATGGAGAATAACAGGATTTTATTGGAACTTTCAATGATGCACTTAAAGCATAAATATAAGCTAACTCGGAGAAAGAATTTACTGTAAGTGTGTTGTAAACATGTTTAGAATAATCGCTTATTAAAATTCTGGTATCTTCCAGGAAGTTGTTATGTGGAAGCCTGTGTCATAAAAATCCATATGCTCAATTAATTCCTGTGATGCAAACAATCTCAAAATACAATTTTTTTCATTCCCCTGTAGTGCTAGAGACAAAGCTCTGTAAAGGCAGTTGCCATCTTCGACAGTAGTTAGTGGGGTGTATACATCAGCCATTTGGGGTGGTGGTATATTTTAAGGATCCAGCTTGAAACGTGGTCTGTCTTGTAATTTCCTGCCAATGTTTGCTTCAGGATATTGACTCTGTACAGTGAACGCAACATCTTCTTCACACAAGCTTGTTCAGCTAGTTTTTTTTTTTCCCCCATTATTCAAGTGGTGTTTCACTCTGGAAAATGAAAAAAGTTACAATAAAAAAAAGGAAATATGGATGTTAAGATTTTCAACATGGGTCAATCAGTAGCCTCAACCAATTTGACACATAAATTTATGTACTAATAATAAGCAGGGATGCTTTTGTAACGGCTATTACCACCAGATGGTCATTGGAATGTTTCCTGCAAACCCCACTCCAGGATTTTCAACTTAGAAAACTGCAAATAATATGGGTCATGAAATAGCAAGATCAACCCATCTGTAATCATCTCATTTCAGAATCATGTATAGGTTTAACTTTGTACTTACAGGGCACCATCACATATTAATTAAATATTTGAATTAATTTGCCAATGTATTCGGACACCCTAAATGTTCCGACTCCATAAATTATTTTCAAAAATAATTTAGTTTTAGTCCTTACTCTGGACAGTCCAAAAAATTAGTTTTCCTTAATATTTGGACAGGCTGAAAATTAATTTTCCAAAATATCGGCAAGTCAGTTTTTAGCTCTACTGGCTGAAAGCCAGCAGAGCTTATGTCATGGTATGGTTTCCGTCTTCTGTCTGTCCGTCCGTTAGTCTTTTTTCTTGTTTATGTGATAAAGTCTGCTTTTGTGGTCAGGTTTTCGTGAAACTTGCACAATTTGTTTATCTCGACAATAGCTTGAACCCTATTGATTTTGAAAAAAAAAAGAAGAAAAAAAAACAAACAAACAAACAGTATGGGAAAAGTAGCCATTTCAGGTTGAAAATTTCCATTTCTTGTTTACGCAATAAAGTCTGCATTTGTGATCAGATTTCCGTGAAACTTGCACAGTTTGTCTGCCTAGACCTGTGTACATTTTTACATCATAATGTTCATTGATAATAACATGAATCCTTTGAGAGCCGAGTAACTCAGTGATAATATTAAATCTTGAAGTTAGACCCAAATGATTGTACACTAATGTTGTTTTGCTTAAAAACTTCTCACCAAAGGGTGCACCTTTATCAAGTGGGCTTCTACCAAGAGTGCCCTAATTATAGCCCTGGGGTCAAATTGTGCCCCGCCCTGGGGGTCACAACTTTTATATGGGTTTATATTGGGAAAACTTTAAAAATCTTCTCATACCTAGCCATAAGGCCTAGGGCTACCAAATTTTGCATGTACCTTTATCTAGTGGGCCTCTTCCAAGAGGGCCCAAATTATAGCCTTAGAGTCAAGTTTTGCACCACCCCAGGGGTCACAAGTTTTACATAGGCTTTTATAGTGAAAACTGCTAACTTTATAAATCTTCTTGTTACAAATCATAAGACCTAGGGCTACCAAACTTGGTCATGTCTCAGGGATCTCATGTTTTATAGGGCCTTTTACTGAGGAAGTTTGAAAATCTTGTTTATAACCACACATTCTAGAGCTGTATTACATGGTATGGGGCTCTATCTTGTGGACCTCCACCAGGATTCAAGTAATTGTAGCTTTGTGGTCAAAAATGGCTTTGCCCTGCAGTCATAACTTTCTTGTAGGATTTTGTAGAAAAGAATTTGTATGTCGTCTAGATTGAAACCAATTGGCCAAGTATTGTAATGTTTGGCTTGTAGTGTTTTTAGCTCACCTGAGCATGTGCTGTGTCCATTGTGCGTCGTCCATCGTCAACTTTTACCTTGTGTACACTCTAGAGGCTACATTTTCGGTCCAATACTCATGAAACTTGGTCAAAATGTTTGTCTTGATAATATCTCGGACGAGTTCAAAAATGGGTTTAGGTCGGGTCAAAAACTAGGTCACTAGGTCAAATCTTAGAAAAACCTAGTCTAACGTCTAGAAGCCACATTTTCAGTCCAAGACTCTTGAAAGTTGGTCAGAACGTTTATCTTGATGATATCTCAGACGAGTTTGAACGGGTTATGTAGGGTCAAAAACTAAGTCACTAGGTCAAATCTTAGAAAAACCTTGTGTACACTCTAGAAGCTACATTTTCAGTCAGATACTCATGAAACTTGGTCAGAATGTTTGTCTTGATGATATCTCGGACGAGTGTAAAAATGGGTCATGTCGGGCAAAAAACTTGGTCACTAGGTCAAATCTTAGAAAAACCTTGTGTACGCTCTAGAGGCCACATTTTCAGTCAGATACTCATAAAACTCGGCCAGAATGTTTGTCTTGATGATATCTCAGACAAGTTTGAAAATGAGTCATGTCAGGTAAAAGACTAGGTCACTTGGTCAAATCTTACAAAAACCTTGTGTACGCTCTAGAGGCCACATTTTAAGTCCAAAACTCTTGAAAGTTGGTCAGAATGTTTGTCTTGATAAAATCTTGGGTGATTCGGAAAATTGGTCATTTTGGGTCAAAAACTAGGTCACTAGGTCAAATCTTAGAAAAACTTTGTGTACACTCTAGAGGCCACATTTTCAGTCAGATACTCATGAAACTTGGTCAGAATATTTGTCTTGATGATATCTCCGTTGAGTTCGAAAATGGGTCATGTTTGTTATATCTCAAAAGAGATTGAAAATGGGTCATGTTTGGTCAAAAGACTCAGGTGAGCGACTTTTGGGCCATCAGGGCCCTCTTGTTACTTATTTGCCAGTGGAGCGATACAGGGCCATCATAGTCCTCTTGTTTAGAGAAAAGAGGGGATACAGTTTCAGATCTTCTGTCTAGACAAAACAAGTGACACGACAGCCCAGGTTTTCTAGAAATTATCATAAGTATTTGCAAAAAGGCAGTATCACCTAATGTTACGTAGGCATGATATTGGCCCACTGCAGATCTTTAGTGTGTTGAGTGGAAGTCAGTGTGTAACTGGGTGCAGAGTTGTTTGTGCAGAACAGTTTAATTGTATACTGTCATTTCAACTCTATCGATAAGAGAGATTGGCTGTTACGTCATACTTGAACACACGTTTTATGCAAATATACCTGTACTTCTCAAGATCTGACTGACACATTCTGATTAATGTAGTAGACATGTTGTTGACCAAAAGATTGTGAGAGAAGAGTTTGTAGGGGGCGGAGTCTACTAGCCATAAAAATGCCTGTACGAAAATACTACCTGGAATGTGCCTGGAATTTAGACGGATTACGTCCTGTTATTGTTAAAATATCAGATTTTCCTGCCATTGTTAGACGAACATGGAATACTGTAAAAATCCGCCTAGAAAAATCTGAATATCCGCCTTAATCTTAACAGGAAATTGAAAAACAATTTAGATGACAAATAAAAGCTGTGTAGTAAAGGCGGAAAAGTAAACTTAACTTTCAAAATTACCAGAAAAAATGTCTTTGAATATTTCTAGAGATTCTCATATAGGCAGAATTTCGACTTATGTCACTTTTACTAGATGGATTTTTGTCTTTGGCAATTTTCCTAGGAAGAATTTCAATTTCAGACTTAGCCTTTTTACACTGTTTAACCAGAGCGACTTAGAGACTAATTAGTAACTTCATTTTGTCAACCTTTCCTTTCCAATTAACCTACAAAATAATAAATTTCAGATCATCAATTTTGACAGCATCTGCAAACAAACATTCAAATACTTGTTCTTATAAAAAGCATTTCTGTAAATTAAGGGTTAAAAAGTCGAGGGAAAATGAGGAATTGCATGTTGCAGGTCAAAAGTTTTTGTCTGCACTAGCTGCAAACAAATTTTAATTTGAAATAACAGAATATAATGCATCTAAGCTACCCCTCTTTTTGATCTGTGTCATCAACATTTTAAGTAGAGTAGAATGACATGCAGTCTTTGCAAAACAATATTTTTTGCTGTAGATAAATTCATTACCCTTGGACAACTCGGTCTACTTTTCAGTTACAGAACACAATGAAAATTTATTTGTTCTTATTCACTGACTATGAGCTAGCTCAGATTTCAACAAAAATGATGACAATTTATATTTCTTTTACATGAAGACAAGCGTTAAAGACCCTCACATCATTATTTCTTATAAAAGCATTTGCCTGAAAAAGTAAACCATACTTTTAGCTCACTGCTTGAAAAAAAAAAGACCACAAATGAACAAGACCGCCACACGCGGATGCCACGCTCTGCTGCAGATGCTGGATAGTGAGTAAAAATTCTAGGTTGAAAAGAGGTATAACTCGATCAAAATGCATTAAGAGTTATCTACTTTGTTTTCGTCTAGTCAGAGTCCAGTCTGTAAGGAAATTTACAGACATACATTTTCCTTTCCTTTTTGAATGAAATCTACATACATGACGATGCTATGTTACATGCTGGAATAACTTGAACCATATTGGTTGAATTCACTGCTAATATGATAGCATTTGAATCATGATTTTGGCATTTTAAAGCCCCTGTAAAGCCAAAAATAGGTAATTTTCACCGTTTATAACTCGAAAATATATTGGATAACCCATCACAACACACATATTTAAGATCAGAAAAAACCCATACGTGTCAGTTATTGCATTGGTTGCCATAATATACGTGAGCGAAAATGCATGGAGTAGCCCGTCAATTTCACAGACGCCATTGATCGAGCCAACCTTCGTTATCGTTCGTGTATATTTGAACTAGGTCTTCGAGAACGTCACGTGATAACATTTCATCTCATTAGTGCTATGACGTAGTAGGACTATTGTTTACAATTCCAACATTATGTCATCAGAGAGTAAGATTGCTTATTCTGAACCAGTTTTCTTATTTAGATGTAGTAAACTCTTCCTGTATTGATGATAAATGAATAAGCGATGATCAGCCTGTGTCATTGTTTCTGTTTACGATGTCGATAAACTCGCGTTTTTCAAGCCTAGAATGGGGACAAAATGATCAAGTGAATGAAGGGTTTGTTTCGATGCTTTGAATGATCACGTGGTGTTTACGTCACTAACACGTCACTGCGGACATTTACGACGAAAAGTCAGCTAGTCGTCGGCGATCATCGATGTAAACAAACAGATAATGCGGCATGGTAGGATCTGTTCTAGTTTCAAAATTCTTTTTTCTGTCACTGACTGGAACTTTTGCGAACTGCACCTTTACATATCGTCAAAGTCATAATAATTGCCATATTTTTACATGGTAAAAATGAAATTTACTTTTATTTTATAAACAGGTTGTTTATTCAGTTGGACGCTACTGAGACTTTAAACAGTCCAAGATTACCAAAATACTTTCTGAACTTATTGGATTTTGTGTGCTGAAGAAAAAGCGTACTTTTCCAAACTGTTTGTTCCTCTGGGCAGTATCCACATACTCAACAACTGAATTGTCTCTAACGGGTATATGATGTTCCATATATCAAACTATCATTCCGTTCAATTTGGTTAAATGACAAAATTTTATTCTGTAAAAGATCTGTGCCAAGGTAGTGCTGAAGAGCATTAGTCTCATCATCCTTTAGAGCTTTTTCTGAAATGCCACCACAAACATGAAATCCACTGTTAATGCTTCAAGTTCTTTTTAACACTGCTGGTGTATCAATTGAATTATAAAGCCTTTCAAATTCTGTTCCCTTTTCTACACATTTGTTTTTTAGCTCAGGTAGTTTCTGCATGAAGGAAACCCCAGTTAAAATTTGATTATCAAGTTATCAAGTTTTGAGTTCCTCTTATCATTTTTAAGAGAACACCATTTTTATCTTCAAAACTTAAACAACTACTTGTATACAGTGGTCCTACTTTTCACATACAATCAGGCAAATGTAAAAGTTGATTTAGGTTCAATCTCAAAAAAACAGGAATCATATTAAGGAGCAAATCGTCAGCAAAATTCAAAAAGCATTTCCCCAACTCTCTTCAAATCAGATTGATACTAACTAGATTTCAAAAGAATGTGCATTGCATTCACCAACAGTATGTAGTCTACAAATTGCCCAGCCACTCAGTATTTTATTTTATGCACCTTAAAAATAATGCATAATCCTCTTCCCAACAGCTTTTATTCACAGTCTTATATTTTTCATTTCAAACATTTTAGTAGGCAGCCACTTAATAATACATTTTATGCACATAGCATGTCATCCTTTTTCATTTTAAGACTTTTTACTATCAATAGAACATTTTGTTCGAATTTTTTTATCATAATCTTTACTTCATCTTTTTCGAGTCGATAGGGATTGCCCTGTCACTCAATACTGTCTTTTATAAAGATCATACATAATCCTTCTTCACTGTATTTTATTTATTGCTATCATCCTGTTTGAATCTTTTTTAGCTCAAAAAATGTGCTTTTATCATCATTAAATACAAACATGCGCTCTAAATTACCAAAGGTGTCGATGCGCCATAAAACAAAATTCATTCACAATCTCTCAATAATGTCTTAATGTATTTCATCTAATTAACGCTCCCTCCCTAATAGTAGTGCCCTCGACAATACTACTTACTCCAGAGGCCTCCGGACAACCCCCCGACCACACCCAACCTTACCTGAAAGTTGGCGACTGGAGTGACAAACTTCCAAATGTAAGATAACAAAAAGCAGTGTGTGGGAATATATTAAAGTCAACACAAACTCAGTCAATGTAAATTTGTTTGAAACCATTACTGAAATAGATAAGAAAACTTTCAGTTTGAAAGCCTCCGTGCAAGTTGGCATCGTCTTTCTTTTTTCTTTTCCGACCATAGATTAAATGATGAGCTGAAAAAATGAGTTACAGTTAGGGACAGATTATGAGATTTAGAGTGAAATTCTACTAGGTAATTATCAAACAATTCCCATTGAGAATTCTTCCACAGGTAGAAATGTGCTGAAGTAAAAGACATTTGCAGTCTAAGCATTTTTTAAGCATGTCTTCAAACTGGTTCACTACTGCTATTTTTAGATATGCAAATTACACTCGATGTCTGTGCGAACAATTGGTTGTCATGTATCCAAATGGATAAAATGATTGTTTCAAAGATTCAAGCTGTTGAATAGTTCGATCTTTATAGAGATATTTATGATCACAAGAGGCACCATTTGTGAGTTATTTACGATTGAAAAAAACAGGCTTGTTTACCGAATTATTACAAAACTATGTCATCTAGCAAACCATAACTTGGACAGGAAGCAGTGCAAGGCCGGAGGTATGCTTATAGTACCCCATAGATCAGGATGATAAAAATTGTCTTAGATAATTAATTGTGATTTTCTAATTCGTTTATATACCTTAAAAACGGCAGCTAGACAGCTTATCTATGTTTGTTACCACTGGAAATACAAAATAGTCTATGGAAAAATGTAAAATGAATGTACATGCTGTGAGTCATGCATCTCATTTGTCATTGAAATTTAGAAGGCCATGAAATAGAATGTTTGGCTCAGATAAATGATAAAGATAAACTGCTTTTTTGTGAAGAAGACAAAGTGACCTAAACAAATATTGAACTTTTATGTCTTCAGATTTTTACTGGTACCAAAATTCTCAGGAACCAAATTGATATAATGCCATACCAAAACTCTGTAAATAAACTGATAAATATTTAAGTTGTTGACAGAATCAAGGAAGTTTCCAATGTTGAGAATATCAAAGTACCACAACTCTCCTAAACAATATTGGATTTTAACCATGATCAAACTCAACTGCCCTCTTATTAAAAGGATCACTTTTCCAATTTGATATCATTTGACAAATACAGGAGTTAGCTAATGAAAACCAAATTGTATAGACAAACAACCTGACTTCTAGAAAAACAAACAGATGGGAAAAAAAGGCAATATGCCCATGATCTATGATCGCAGGGCGGTAAGAAGAATCAGTGTCTCATGCAGTGTTGAGGATCTTAAATCCAAATGTATATCGGTAAAAAATTTGAAGACTTGGACTGAAATGTAAAGTAAAGCAGAGTGAACATATTGTCTTTTTTTTTTTTCAGAAAATTACAAAAGTCGGATAAAGTTTGATTGGTACTTTAATCTGTTGATGGAAATATTTGAAATGTCTTGAGTAAAGTGAAATTATTGCTATGCATCGGCAAATACTTAGGTGAAGGAAAAATGGATGTCTTTTGACCAAAATGTGGGATGTGCTTATAATGAACAAACTCAAAAATAAAGATAAACTGTCACCAATGACGGATTAAGTCAATCCAGAAAGGTTGTCAATCTATTCAGGGGCAGATAATTGTAATAAAATTCATTCCCTCAGTGATTTTCGAAACTCAATAGCTCCGTGTCACAAAAAGGCATTAGTCTGCACATTCTAAGAAAGTCTGCTTTATTTGAATCCTGACTAAAAACAATATGAATTTTTGTGAAACATGACTCAAAGAATGAACTTAACATAATTTAAAACTGAGTGTGTCAGGTCATTGGAGCAAATAAGAGTCTTGAGTATTTTAGATAGACTGTTTCAGAAGTAATGGCAGACTTATTACATATGCACAATTACATGCAAATAAGGAGTTTATGCAGTCACCAATGATAGATTAAAGTGAGCTTGAGCTTGTCGGTCTATTGAGGGACAGCCATGTTTCCTTTGCAGAGTCAACCTTTTACATTTGAGCTTTTAGATCAAAAGACATGTAATTGAAAAACAAATTACTGCATGTATAGCACAATGAAACTAGGCCATTTTGAAAAGCTGCATTAATAGATTTATTTTACCTTTTCTCTGCTAAGGCAATATAACTAAGTTTTGCAGATGGCTTAGATCAAGATCAGACTATGAAACAATTATTTTTGGGCTGTGGATAGGCAAACAGCTGTGGTTTATACATGTGGAGTGAAACAGATCTTAACCCCTAAAGTGCATACCATAGTTGATCTTTATTTAGGCCAGTGTAGGTCAAGATTAGATAAAGAATTCAGTCTGATTGTGTTACTGTCCAATATGTTGAGACATTTTGACAGAGTCGAGTCATAAACTGATGATAATCATTGTCTCTGAGTTGGCGTAGCAACCAGGCTCTCATTGTTATCATACTGATTCATGGGTCGACGTATGCATGCCTAAGGCCTTGTAAAGCTTCCTGTCCCAATTTCAGGTTTGTCAGACGTGGTGTAGTTCTGTATAATGTTGCATTATCCGTAATGCTTCTATCATACATAATTTCAGATGCTGAATTCTATGATATATCGAAGATAGCTCAAGTGTTCAAATTCATAAATATTTGAAATAATTGTGTACTGCTGTAGGATACAGGAACACTGAACATTCGCATTGACATCAAGAATAATTTGCATATCTGGATGTCATCTGGTGTGTGCTTATGGAGTCCCACTACATGGCAACAGTCATTGATTAAACTAAGAATGATTCTTTTTCCATTTACTAAGTTACTAGCTTACAACTTCTTTTAATTTGGTTAATACCCTCATATCCATTTCTGATTTAAATTTTATTCAATGACAGAAGGGAAAGGCAATGTCTATTGGCATGGATTGTCATAGCGGGAAATTGCATGTCAGGCTAAATTATAACAACTGTGAGAGTTCGATCTCCAAGAAAGATTGAACTGACAAAACTTGATCCGAAATTATACAATATTTACAGAGTTGCCTTTTCCTCAAAGTATTTTCAAGCCATAACCTCTTTATATGCCATTCACAATGCGCCAAGATTCATTAATGGTGTCAAATTATAACAACAACCTTCACCTTTGCGGGAACTAGACAGATCCCCTACAATATAATTCCCTGACAAGTCTCTACTATATCCCCCGACAATTTTAGTTTAAGTCAGACAACAATAATCAAGGCATGTACATGTAGGTGCAATTTTTATTCAAATGCAGGTGAAGTGAACTGGGACCACACTGTAAGGGGTGTACAGCCTGATCACATATCTGCACTCTACTTAATTTTGCTTATATTTGGACGAGCCGTAGCTAGTACTATCGTGATTATTATTTCTTTTACTTTTTCTTTTTTTAATTTATTCTGAGACCTCTTTAATTTGCAATATTTTATAGTTTCTACTATAGATTATTGATTAACATGGAAATATATTGCTTTGAATTGTAACGGATTTCTAGTCTAATTGTTATATTTTAAAGTAGTTTCTCTTTGTTTAATGTAGTTAAGGATAAGACTACCATCTACCGACAATGTGGATGCAAATAAGATTACTTTGTTGCCAAGTACAGCAAATAACAAAGCACAATTCATTTTCTTCAGTGTAACGTTCATGTGAAAACAGTAGGGTTATGGTTAGGGGAAAAACTGTCAATGTTTGAAAGATCTGTAACAGGTACATGTAAATCATCTAATCACAATACATGTGGTATCAGTAAATGTTCTTAATTTTCAGTGATTACCAACAATAACTATTAATGATTATAAGTAATGGGTACATGTAGATTGACTAAGAACAAACGTTTTGGGGAACTTCCTTGAACAAAATTGTCGGGAACTAGATTGTGGAAGAACTGCCTTTATTCTCCTGTTCCACGGAGAGTGTAAATTTGCACAAAGTCACCTCTAACATATTGTTCATAATAGTCATGTGATAAGACGTCAATTTTACCACAGATTCCACATCGTTCTCTTATGTGATTCTTCATGTAATGGCTACTTTCTTTTGAAAGACAAGATGAAGTGAAGACAAGATGAAGTGAAGACCTTACATGCATGTATACATGTGTACATAAACGATCATTTCACTCACATGTTGATACAGAGAGAAGAACGTACCTCATTATTTGTTATGTACCAGAAGAGTTTGATTTCTTTTTAGTAAAAGAAATGACCATGTCTCAGGTTACTCTTCTGTTCTGTGGTTTTTACTCTTGCACAGCTTAGTGTCAGTACATGGATCTATACTCATTAGTGCCGATACCGGTAAACAAAAAGTGTGGGCAGTAATCAAGGAAATATGCAAAAAAAGCGAAATGAAGCTTTCTTCTTCAAATTATACTGAGGAAAGAACAAGAACACACACCCAGGGAATGTATACAGTAGATATATCAAAAGCGTTGACTGAGTGTAAATGGTATAGACCCTTTCTTTTACACATGTCTAAAATTGATGTTGAAATCCAGTCCTCTGTGCCTATGCCTGGCTATAGGCCAGGTGTCAAGATGGTTGATAAGGTGTTACTTATTCGTGATTCTAAATACCAAAACAATTATGTAATTGCCACCTGTGACATATCTTCATCTTGTTGATAAAAGCTGCAAAGATGGCTTTAAAAGTAAAACAGATGGAAACATTATGTTAAAAATAAAAGTAATAACTGAGTTTTTGTATTTTCACTGCACAATACAGTAAAATTTCTATTCCATTAGTTTAAGTATAGCTGTTTTAGTATAACAAGGGAAACTACATTTTGAACACAAAGTAACATCGTTTAATATGATGGCTTAGTTGTTAGAGTAGCTAACTATGGTTGAAGGTCACTGGAGGCATTATTAGTTGTACAGTCAGGTGGTAGGGGACTTGGAAACTTGTTCACAGCTGTGGCAAATCATGTCGCCCCAAGCCGAAGGCGAGCCGAAGGCGAGGTGGCGACATGATTTTCAACAGCAGTGAACAAGTTTCCAAGTCCCCTGCCACCTGACCGTACAACGAATTTACTATACTGCAAAGTTTTACCATTCCAACGTGTGCTAAGCGAATTTTACCTGTTTTTGGTGTCAAAAATTGAATTCGCTGACGAAGTAGAATTTCCCTTCTGAGTGCCCCAATTCAATGAAAACTGACGTCACTGGGAACTGACGTCACTGAAACCTTGGTAAAACGTGCAGTTTGGTGCATAATCTTGATGTTAATCTTGATCGACTCCGCCATTTTGAATGTTGTGTTGAAAGCATAGTCATGTATACGGGGCTCCCGAAAGGGAAACTGCTTTTACGTTGGTTTTGCCAGAGTACATGATATATATGTTCAGGGCATATTATCCAATCAGATCACGAGAAATTTCTTTGCAGTATAATAATCTATTTTTGCAGGTTTTTCACCACTGATGGTAAACAGTCACATCCTTTTGATTTTTACTTACAAAAAAAAAAAAGAAAAATCAAACTCCCCCCCTTCCCCCAAAACAGGTTCAAATTCTTGTTTAATGCCCTGTAAGCTTTCAAAGGACTAAGCAATAGGCGACTCTTAGGACTATCAGACCTTTGACTATATCCCTAGGATCAAAGATGGGGATGCATATTGCATTAGATAAGGCCTTTGAAAAACAAAGAAACAGACAGAAATATTTTTAGAACATATAATATTATGGTGAAATTAAAGAGCATAATTTTTCATTTAAGCCATTCTATACAGATGGGTCAAAACATGACAATGCTGTTGCAGCAGCAGCTGTTTATTGAGAATGTAAAAGGAAATGTAGACTTCCAAACAATGCTTGCACTTTTTGTTCCGAAGTGAAAGCCTCATTGAAATACGAGTCAGAAAGGTTGGAAAACATTAGGGAAAAGAAGAAAATGCTGGTTACAAGCATTTTATTTTTCCACAATGGTCTATATCAAGCTCGCAGGGGTGTAAAAACTCATCATCGTGTGGTAATAGGTTAGGGTATTTTCATGAAATATTAGAAACAGTTGGTTAAAAAGCTATAGGTAATGTAAATAACATGCACATACCGCATAGCCTGAACTTCATGGCACCTCCTCCTGTTGTACAACGTCACTCACTCCAAAACTAATGTTCCAGCTTTTCGAAAGTTGTGGAATGAGCAGTCCGTCAAATCTAAGCCTTTGATCTCATCTCGAAAGTACTGTGAAAGTCTTTTAATATCTGAGGGACGAGGAAGTCCATTACTTTTATTAAATGAGTGTTCTGCAAGAATTCCTCTCGCAAGCTTGGATACTCTTAGACCCCACTCAATGTCCATCAGCTTAAAAAAATTTGTCGCTTCCTTGTGTGTAATATCAATCTCTTCCATGATCGCTTTACTGAGTTTAGCGTTTAACATCCTTTCGATATCGAACCCTATCTTTAAAACATTGCTGGGTGCTTTTAATTCCTCATCAACATCCTCAATGTTGCAAGCTAAGGCTGCTTGAACAACAATTTCAAAGTGTCTAAGCACCAAATACTCTGTCATCTTTAAAGTTGTGCTGCTAAGTTTTTGACACGCCAGTTTAAGTTTTGCTGCAAGTCTCATAATAGAACTTGTATAGTATTTCCTCGTTACTTCATTGCCCCTATTTCTCATAATCCACTGGTTGCCTAGGTTAATTATTAAGTCATCCTGCTTTGCAGTTTCTGAAATTTGATCATTAATCTTTATTGGGAAAACCTCTTTCAGCAGCGCTTCTGACGCTTCCAAGGTAACTTTACCAGCAATCATATCGGATTACACTCCTAAAGCATTGTTGGAGAAAATGTTACTTGATGAGCAAAAATTGACATGGCGTTTAAATGACTTCTTTATCACCCATCCGAAACAGAAAGGGCATGGCCCCTATCGCTTGAGGTCAAAAGTTCTTTTTTTGTGGTAGGTCTGTATCGCTATCATCAGACTCATCGATGTTAGTATTGTCAGCATTTGTTCGACGCAACAGAAACAGTTCACCTTCTTTTGCTGGTAACACTTTCAGGTTGTGTTCATTGGCTGCTTTTAGGCGTAGTCTTGTAATAAGGCGCTTGTGCTCTTTTTCATTTCCAATTTTCTTGATTTCGATGAAGTCTTTCTCATTTTCGTGTTTCTTGGAAAATATATGGTGAGAAAAGTTTGTTTTTATTTCTTCGCACATAGGGCATGGGCGTCTATAATTATAAACTTTATCTGATGTTTTTTTATGGCCCACTTTAGACAACTCACTTTTTTCAACAACAGAAATATAGATACCTTTGAAAGAAACATCTCTTGCTATGTGTCTGTCTTCATCGTATGTACGACTTTGTAGTTTAACATCCTTTTACTAACAGGGTATTCATCAGATAGATTTGAATCCTCAGAGTCTTCAACAATAAAATTGTAAGATTGTCTCTGTATTTTAGATCTGGGTTCATCACAATCAGAATCATTCTTCCATTTTCTTTTCTTGTTTCCAGTCCCTCCTTTCTGTTTACATAAGAGAAGGTCTCCATCTAGTGTAACAATATCAGTATCTCATGGTGTAACAATGTGACTTATTCCAGGTGTAATAGTGCCAGTACCTCCTGGTGTAACAGTGATTGTATCTCCAGCTGATAAAGTGTCAGTATCTTCTGTTGTAAGTGATTGTATCTCCAGCTGTTAAAGTGTCAGTATCTCCTGGTGTAAAAATGCGACTTATTCCAGGTGTAATAGTGTCAGCATCTCCTGGTGTAACAGTGATTGTATCTCCAGCTGATAAAGTGTCAGTATCTTCTGTTGTAACAGTGATTGTATCTCCAGCTGTTAAAGTGTCAGTATCTCCTGGTGTAACAATGTGACTTATTCCAGGTGTATTAGTGTCAGTATCTCCTGGTGCAACAGTGATTCTATCATCAGGTGTTAAAGTGTATGTATCTCCTTGTGTAACAATCTGACTTATTCCAGGTGTAATAGTGTCAGTATCTCCTGGTGTAACAGTGATTGTATCTCCAGCGGTTAAAGCGTCAGTATCTCCTGGTGTAACAATGCGACTTATTCCAGGTGTAATAGTGTCAGCATCTCCTGGTGTAACTGATTGTATCTCCAGCTGATAAAGTGTCAGTAGCTTCTGGTGTAACAATGTGATTTATTCCAGGTGTAATATTGTCAGTATCTCCTGGTGTAACAGTGTGACTTATTCCAGGTGTAATAGTGTCAGTATTTCCTGGTGTAACAGTGATTGTATCTCTAGCTGTTAAAGTGTCAGTATCTCCTGGTGTAACAGTGACTGTATCTCCACCTGTGAAAGTGTGTAATTACGCAGCTTTTTCCAGGTGAAAAAGTGTCAGTATCTCCTGGCGTAATAATGATTGTATCTCCACCTGTTAAAGTGTCAGTATCTCCTTGTGTAACAATGTGACTTATTCCAGGTGTAATAGTGTCAGTATCTCCGGGTGTAACAGTGATTGTGTCTCTAGCTGTTAAAGTCAGTATCTCCTGGTGTAACAGTGACTGTATCTCCAGCTGTTAAAGCGTCAGTATCTCCTGGTGTAACAGTGACTTTTTCTCCAGCTGTTAAAGGTGTCAGTATCACCTGGTGTAATTACGCAGCTTTTTCCAGGTGAAATAGTGTCAGTATCTTCGTGTAACAAGATCTACATCTCCAGCTGTTAAAGTGTCGGTATCTCGAAGTATAACAATGTGACTTACTCCAGGTGTAATTGTGTCAGCATCTGGTGTAACGGTGACTGTATCTCCAGCTGTTAAAGTGTCAGTATCTCCTGGTGTAACAGTCTCTCTTGGTGTAACGATAACAGTATTTCCTTGTGTGACAGTGACTGTATTTCTAGGTGTTAAAGTGGCAGTATCTTCTGGTGTAACATTGACTGTGTCTCCAGGTGTAACAGAAGCAGTATCTCTAGATGTAACAGTGACACTATTTCCTTGTGTTGGAGTCATAATTTCCAGGTGTAACAGTGTCAGCATCTATGTCAGATGTGGCAATATCGGTGACACCTTTTGATTGAAGTGAATCAGTTGTCAATTTGGCCCATTCTGTATCTTTTAGGAATGCTGCTAAAGTTAAAGGCTTCTTTTTCAGTTGTTCTACAAATACAAAATACAAAATTATTCTAGAAAACTTCAGATTTGGAAGAATCACATAACACAATTATTTGCAGGCTTAACCTTACAGGGCACAGTTGACCTTAGACATAGGTCAGATCAGTTGATATTCAAAATAAGTACAACCTAGCAAATTGCGACAGGACATACTTTCAAAGACACAAGGAGAGCTATAGGTTTTTAATAGTTGTTTACCAAGCATTGACATTCAATTGTCTGTTTGATCCAATGCCCTGCCAGGTTAATTTTAAACACAATAACAATGGTCAAATGCTTCAAGAACACTTTGCTACACACAGTCTGAAGTACTTGCCAGACTATACCCCTAGTGTCTATAGACAAGGCAGTACTGAACCCCATAATTCTTGGACAGATAACTGAACAGTAGAAAATGACAATTCAAGCTTTGACACAACACATGATGCTATCCCACAGTGTTTGTAGACAAGGCAGTATCGAATCCCATAACTTCTTCGATAAATAACATTTATAGAAACATAATTTTCAAGCTTTGACACAACACATAGATGATGCAACCCCACAGTTTCTATAGACAAGGCAGTACAGAACCCCATAATTTCCTGGACAAATAACCCCACAGTAAAAATTACAATTCAAGCTTTGACAAAAAACAGAGACTAGGCGACCCTGCCATTGTCTCTATTCAAAAGCACTGCATGCGGGTGCCAACGCTCTGCTGTTTGGCCTTGATAATAAGTGAAAATTCTATGTCGAACAGAAGCACCGCATGCGCGTGCCAACGCTCGGCTGTTGGGTGCTGGATAGTGAGTGAAAATTCTAAGTCGAGAAAGGCATAATTTTGACAAAAATGATTTTAGAGTTATCTGCCCTTGTCAAACATGGTGCTTCAAGAAATTCTCTTTATCCCATGGTAGTTCAATTCATAAGTGTCCAAGCATTTATATCATCTTAAATTATACTGATTATCCATGATTTACATGTGCAGTTTCTTTCATAGGGTATTGAGTAATGAAGCAAAAAGTTTGGGGTTCTATATTATGTTGTTTCTTTGATTTTTCATGAAGAATGATAACTGTAAATATTCACAGCAATAAGTAAACCAAGCAAAGAAAATATCCAGCTAGTGTAATTAATTGGACTAAATTTTTGACTGATCTATAATAAAGCATGATTGATTGATTGAATGGTTTTTTCCACAGTTTTCAGCATTATTTCAGTTTCCAGCATTTTCTCCTTTTCTACAATCTTTTCAAAAACCTTCTTTCAAAAAAGCTTTCTTCTTTAGGGTTGTTAAAACTTGGTATTCTGTGGTAAAGGGTTCATTCAACCCTTTAGTTTGAGATTTGTTGTACTTCATTTTCCATACTGAATATCCATAATTAACAGATGCAGTTTCTTTCATGAGGTCATGAGTTACAAGGCAAAAAGTATGGATTTCCATACTATGTTATTTACTTATGTTGCCATATAAAATAATAAATGTAAATACTCACAGCATTAAACAAATAAAGGAAAAGCTGTATTTAGTTTTTGACAAAATTTTGAACTTGTCTGTACGAAAGCATATTTATGTATTCAAACCTTTTTCAGTTTAAATACTCCACTTCTAGTATCTTTTAACACAGATATGTGCGCTAAATGACCAAAGCTGTCAGTGCGCCATAAAACAACATTCATTCATACATTCATTTATTGATGGAACGAGCCATACATGTAGGACCTGTAATAAAGCAATCCAGATGATTGAAGCCGTGGCCCGGTAGCTCAGTCGGTTAGATGACGGGCCTTGAGAAAAGTTGCTTGTTCGATCCCCAGCTCAACTAATTTCTTTCTGAGGATTGATTATAGTCATTACGACATAATTAATTTCTCTGTCACCACAGACCATTGTTTCAATTATGGTTGTGTGGGAAAGCAGCCTGTGGATTGAAAAGAATATTGTGCTGAGTACTGGTTGAGAAACGCAAGGAAAGTCTGGATAGGTGCACTTGCCCCCGTGATAATATTGAAAATGGCATCAAACACCATACAATCAGTCAAATCACCAGATGATTGAATTAATCAGGATCACATAATGCCAAACAATTTCATATGTAGGTTAAAAGTCAAGATACGTTTTAGACACT
The DNA here is from genome assembly GCA_946811185.2 of Hippopus hippopus. Taxonomy (NCBI): domain Eukaryota; kingdom Metazoa; phylum Mollusca; class Bivalvia; order Cardiida; family Cardiidae; genus Hippopus; species Hippopus hippopus. The sequence continues at coordinate 46,343,922 of OX328104.1, read as the reverse complement.
ATGCCCCTGAAAAGTAGTTAATGATAAATACATGATAAAACATGATTGTCTTAATATAGTTGTTTAATAGAAAGGGAAACCTCTGGGATTTTCCAGATTTCAAGATTCCTTAACTCCAAATTGAAAGCATTTACAGACAACCATTCAAGTTTCACTCAAATGATGTAACTTATTCTTAATAGGGTAATAAAACATAGTAGGAAAAAGAGAAAATTCTCCTTATCCCACAATGTTTTCAATAGGGTCCTTAAAACCTGGGATTGTGTGGTAACGGGATAACCTCTGTAAATTAAGTCAGATTATGTCTTTAATCAAATTCATCAGTTCAGAAAATGATGTATTATAAATTCGAATTAAGGCTGGCAGTGAACATTTATGTTATTCAGTTCTATATTAAACAGAACATAAATACAGAAACAGATTTATTATGACGAAACTTTTCTTTGCAAATGAAATTTTTTCAATTTCTTTTCTCTTCAGGGTTTGTATGAAAAACATACATGTATTATTGCTTGGTAAATGTACACAATACAGATTGAGATATATATATTACTCTCACTCGATAAACGTTTCATTATCAGTTTATAATTATTATTGTTTGTGTTTTGGATAACAAGTTTAAAATCATGCACCGTGACAAGATTATTTAAAAACCCAGCACAGTAATGTTTATATTATCTCGTCACGGTTCCAGGTTTTAAACCTGTTTTTCCAAAAATAAGCAATATCAGAAAGTGTTAATGAAAGGTTTATCGAGTTAGATCTATAGTGTCTGACATCAGTTGGTATGTATCAATATTTCAGGTAATATTTTATGGAAATTATGTATTACTTGGGTCCACCCTGTCACTAAATAATGACCTTTATACATATTAAGATCACACATAATCCTTCTTAATTCAACTCTTTTACTATTATAAATGTATTCAAACCTTTTTCAGTTTAAAATCCCACTTTTACTGTCTTTTAACACAGATATGTGCGCTAAATGACCAAAGCTGTCGATGCGCTATAAAGCAACATTCATTCATTCAATACTTGGGTCCAAAAAGAATGTTTTCAAGGAAGAGTTCTGCTCACTTCATAACACCTTTTATGTCAAAAAGCTTGATAAAAGTTTACATTAAAAGCCCTCAAATATCTAACCCTTTTTATCACATAACTTTTTATCAAAAATTACAGTTCATGATGTGTTTAGAATGCCCAGCCACTCAATATCATATTTTATGCACATTATAAATGACACATATTTCTTCTTCATTTAAAGACTTCTCACTATCAATCCAACATTTAGTTCATACCTTTTTATCACATTCTTAACTCTGTCATTTAAAACTTTTGAGTTGATAGGGATTGCCCTGTCAGTCAATAATGTCCTTTATACATATTAAGATCACATAATTCTTCTTAATTCAACTCTTTACTATTATAAATGTATTCTAACCTTTTTTTAGTTTAAAATCCCACTTTTACTATCCTTTAACACAGATATGCGTGCTAAATGACCAAAGCTGTCGATGCGCCATAAAACAGCATTCATTCATTCATTCATTCATTCATTCATGATGTGTTTAACATAAGCCTGGCATGGAAATGTGTACTGAAACATTGTTTGGTAATGAGTTTAATCACGCAAAAGTTCACATGATTGATACTCATTTGCGTTGCAGTTCAGTTAACTCTTTAACAAACGACAAAAATTCAGACTGGTCCAAATTGAAAGGGTTTGCAGGTAACAAATTGATTGTATCTGAAATGATGTTTTTTGTTTGGATCAGGTAGAAAATATTGGGGGAAAAAGAGAAAATGCTGGTTACCTGCATTTTCTCTTTTTTCCACAATGTTTTCAAAAGTCTACTTTTACAGGGTTGTTAAAACTCAAGATTGGGTGGTAAAGGGTTAATCATCTGCAGGTCCATAGATCTTGCCACACTCTCTTAAAGTTTTGAAGCTGAGATCATTCCATTTGCATATTCTTCCCATAGATCGTGTAGTGTCTTTTGTACTGTTCTGTATGTCCCTAATCACTTGCTCCTCACTCACCAGACGTTGGGTAATCTCTACCAGGTCCCCTACTTTTCTGAGCAACGGAACGAGGTAATGCTTGTTTTGTCTATGGACCAAGTTCTGGGAGTCCATAAGGTGTTTTATATCGATGTTTTCTATCCATATCTTGTTAGTTGTTGCAGTTCTGGCGAGTTGGCTTTCTTTTCCAGTCTGTTGAAAGCTACTTCTATATCGGAATATGGCAAAAAAGGCATTGCAAGAAGTGATCACACACACACACACACACCCATACCGGTTCAACCAACATGATGAGGTATCGTTCGTGTAATCTACTAACCGAGGTCTACCCATTTCAAGTAAGATACTAGAATATAAAGTATATATGTCTTGATACTATGGGTCATTGATCGTTTAAGGTATTTTCTTTTTTCTGTGGAAGTCGTTTTTAAGAAATCAGTATGCCACAGTCATATAGAGGTATCTACCTCTGCTTGTAGACACGCACATTGCACACATGAATAGAGCTGTCAGAACAGAGTGAGGTAATACTTATTTTTGCTGCATGTAACGCATGTTAAAGATAGTTTTGATATTCTCAGATCAATTAACTACAGAAAAAAGGAAAAATACTTCAAACGGGGCTTTATTTTCAACAAATTCAGAAAAGAACCTGTAATCCAGTAGAGTAATATACAGAGGTGAAAACACACACAGTCCTTTTCACATACAGTGTAAGATTAACATACACAGGTAACCACACACTCTGGGTCAAACTAACATACAGAGGTAAACACACATGCACACATTGTATCAGATGAGCACCCAGAGGTAAATACACACACATACAGTCACACAAACGTACAGAGGTTAAACACACACCCTGTGTCAGATAAACATACAGAGGTCTATAAGCACACGGACGCGTCAGACGGACACACAGGGGTAAACACACACTGTGTCAGATTTAACTAACATACCGAGATAAACATACACTGTGTAAGAGATAAACAACACAGTGTCAAATTTACATACAGAGACAGAAACACTCTGTGTCAGATTAATTAATTATCAGAGCTTCCAATCCTTCGCAGCGTGTTGGGTAGTAACACAAACTTGCATATTGGGGATTCCTAGTTCGTATTTGTTTGAGTCCCCGTTTTGGCTGAAATTACTTCTGATATTTGATTTAAGGTCTTAGACCGCTAACAGGCAAACAGCTATTTCCCCTATATAATATTATCCTACGAAATTTGCTATAATTAAAAATTAGTATTATTGTACCACTCTAACCGAGCCACTTTTTCCTTTATTTCCTTCATAGAACTATCATTTGTAAATCTAAAGCCACTATGTTCTCATTACGAAGGGAGATAATAATTACCTCCCTTTTCAGGAAACTAACAAAATTATCAACAAATAATTTCAAGATCGACATCAAAGGAATTTCTGGTCGGTAAAAATGTGCAGAAGTATTACATCACTTTAAATCCTTATTTATCAACCAAGAAGAAATTTTATTCCATGTTGCACTGGGAGCGTAATGTGTCTACAACCTTAAGCCATTGTAATCCGATAAATTCATCTCTCACCACTCAACCTATTGTCTGTCAGAAATCAGTCTACTTTGGTAAGAATGTGCGGGTATTGTCGGGAGAGGACAAGAACACATTGATAGGTGCTCTGATTACTGAGATACTACTGAAAGCAGTGTTAAACCGCATCAATCGACAACGTACAGAAGCAAACCCACACACACTGCCATATTAACATACAGAGGTCAGCATATATTGTCCATCGGACATTCCAGAGAAAGTCCTAGCTTCGGTCTATTCTCGTATTTCATAGATTACCCCCAATAGTTAATGACCAGTAAAATGAATGATGACAGGCGCATAAACTTCGAGAGTGATAGTAGCTTATTCTTTCTGGAACACAACACCTTTCGACTAATAAAAATGTGATGCGAGATTAACTTACAGAGGTAAACATGCACACTGCGTCAGATTAATATGTGAGCTTCGCCTTGATATGACTGAAATAATGTTGAAAGCACTGTAAATCACCATTCAATTAATCAATCAGTTTCCGGAGGTGATGTTATAGCCACAGTTAGTCCAATGTTCGCTGAAGAGGGCTTTGAAGTTCATGTTGCAGCAGTAAACCCAGACATGTGAGATTTGAGATATAAACTTCTTAACTATATACATAGGTCAGTCAAATGATGTAAAAATTCGATGAAAATTCCAGAGCAAATGAGGAATCCACATTTTCCTCAGAAGATTTATCAAAATCAACCCGGAAATGATGTTAATTCTTCAAATGCATGTGCGGTGAATAATGCACTTGCCTGAAGGTACATTATAGCTGGCCACCATTCAAATGTACCAGACCATAGTTTAGGTATAGGTGAAAATGGAGGTAGAAATATTTGCATCAATGTCCATGTAAAATTTCAACAAGAAAACCACCTGGTAAGTGAACTACTTCAATGAAATTGTTCAAACAAGAACTAGTCGTAATAAGTCAGTAATTTGCATTATCATCATTTTCGTAGAAAAAATTTACAAGAGGGTCATGATGGCCCTAAATCGCTTATCTGAGGTCACTTATATACTGGGTTTACAGCTGTGGGGAAAGTTACATCATAGTTAAAATACAAGCAGTAAATAGAACTTTCGACAGCCAGGGCGCTGCTGTTTTTCGCCCTATGGGCACAGTTGGAACAGACTTGGTAAATATCTACTAAATGATTCTACCCATCAAATATCAAAGTTCTACGCCAGTTAGTTTGGGACTAGGTGATTTTTGAAGTTTTACTATATTAGCTAAAATGTTACACTTGTGACCTTAGGCAGGACTGTTTCTGACTCTGGGGACATAGTTCGAGTAATCTTGGTACAGGTCCACTAGATGATAATACATTCAAAATATCAAAGCAATAGGTCTTATGGTTTGGAACAAGAAGAGTTTTTAAAGTCTTCATCATTAAAGCCTAGCCTTTGACCTCCGGGGCTGGGTCATTTTTTACCCATGGGGCATAATTAGACTAAATTACCCTACATATCAAATATCAAAGCTGTTGGTCTTACTGTTTGAGACAAAGCTTGTTAATGTTTTCACTATGTAATTTTATGTTGAACATGTTAAACCCGAGGCTGGGCCGTTTCTGACCCCTGGGACAAAATTCGAACATTCTTAGTAGAAGTCCATTGGGTGAAGCTGCACACAAAACTTCAAAGCTGTAGGTCTTACAGTTTCTGACAAGATTTTTAAAGTTTTCACTATGTAAGTCTATGTGACACCTTTGACCCCCGGGCGTCATTTTTGATCCCAGTGGTATACTTTGAACTTTATTGATGTCTACTAGATGATGCTACATATAAATTATCACAGCTTTATGCCTTATGGTTTGGGACAAGAAGAGTTTTAAAGTTTTCAACATGTAAAACCTATGTTAAGCTTGTTACCCCCAGGGAAGGACCAATTTTGTCTCTAGGGCATGGCCCAATTTCCATGCACAACGGACGCTGGACACAGCACTGTCACAAAAACAGATGAGGGCCTGAAATCGCTCTACTGGCAGTCATTCTGCTTTTTTGTGAGACATTATGAGTTCATGATGCAAAAAGAAAAAAAGACAAAAAACACAAAACAAGAGGGCCATGATGGCCCTGGATCGCTCACCTGAGTCAATAGGCAAAATTTCACTCCACGTGCATAATTCAATTTCTGACCAATAGATAGGTCAATTGAGCTTAAAATGTGGCCTCTAGAGGGTCCACATGGAATTTCCGTAAGTTGGTATAGTGACCTACTTTATCACCATAGGTGACCCAATATAGAACTCATCACAAATTGATCAAGACAAACATTCTGAACAGTTTTCAGGTTAATTGAACAATAAATGTGGCCTCTAGAGTGCCCACAAGGTATTCTTTATTTGACCTAGTGACCTAGATTATGACCCCAGGTGACCCAATTTCATACTCTACCGATATTTCATCAAGATAAACATTCTGACCAATTTTCAAGCTAATTGAACAGGAAATGTGGCCTCTGCAGTGCCCTAAAGGTATTTCTTTAATTTGACCTAGTGATCTAGTTTATGACCCCAGGTGACCCAATTTTCAACTAATCCTAGATTTCATCAAGGGAAACATTTTACCCAATTCTAAAATCAATTGAACAATAAATGTGGCCTCTAGAAAGCCCTAGTTATATTTCTTTAATTTGACCTAGTGACCTCATTTATGACCCCAGTTGACCCAAATTCAGGCTCATATGAGATTTTATCAAGATAAACATTCTGACCAATTTTTAAGCCAATTGAGCGAGAAATCTGGCCTCTGTTTTTTGTAATTTGACCTAGTGACCTAGATTATGACCCCAGGTGACCCAATTTTGAACTAATCCTGGATTTCATCAAGAGAAACATTTTACCCCAAGGGGCGGGGCCAGTTTTAACCCCAGGGGCATCATATGAACAAACTTGGTAGAGGTCCACTAGGAAATGCTACATACCAAATATCAAAGCTCTACACCTTACAGTTTCAGAAAAGAAGATTTTGCAAGTTTTCATTCTTTGTTCCTATGTTTCGAACTTGTGACCCCCGGGGCAGGGCCAGTTTTGACACCAGGGGCATCATATGAACAAACTTGGTAAAGGTCTACTAGGAGATGCTACATATCAAATATCAAAGCTCTACACTTTCCAGTTTCAGAGAAGAAGAATTTTAAAGTTTCCCTTTGTTCCTATGTTCAAACTTGTGACCCCCGGGATGGGGCCAGTTTTGACCCCAAGGGCATCATATGAACAAACTTGGTAAAGGTCCACTAGGAGATGCTACATACCAAATATCAAAGCTCTACACCTTCTAGTTTCAGAGAAGAAGATTTTTAAAGTTTTCCTTCTTTGTTCCTATGTTTCAAATTTGTGACCCCCGGGGCGAGGCCAGTTTTGACCCCAGGGGCATCATATGAACAAACTTGGTAGAGGTCCACTAGGAGATGCTACATACCAAATATCAAAGCTCTACGCCTTCCAGTTTCAGAGAAGAAGATTTTCAAAGATTTTGCTATTTTTTTCCTTTTGGTTGCCATGGCAACCAGAGTTATGGGTGGAATTCAATCTCTTGAAGAACTTTGGTAGAGCTTCACCCAAGGAACATCCCTGCCAAGTTTCATCAAGATTGGCCCAGTGGTTTAGGAGGAGAAGATGTTTAAAGAAATTGTGGACAACGGACGACGGACATTGGGCGATCACAAAAGCTCACCTTGAGCACTTGGTGCTCAGGTGAGCTAAAAATGTGTTCTTGCAACTGGGCAAAGACTGCATAAGTAGGCATGGTGAATTGAACAGTGAAAATAAATAAAGTGCCATTTCTCAAAACTAAATGTTTTGAATCCAGCCAAATTTAAAAGGGTTTCAGTACTCCTCGTATTAAACAATCCTAGCAAATTTCAAAGAAATGTGACTAATAATGTGGACTTTGTTGAGTAAACAATACTAAGTCATCAAATGGCTGCTTTTCCTGAATGATTTACTAGATTTTCTTCACTTTTATTAGAGTTCAATCCCTTGATGAACCAAACAATCTTTTGCAAGTTTCAAAAGAATTGGAACAACACTGTAGACTTCATTGCCTAAACAAGAAATGAATGAATAAAAAGAGATCAAACTCCAGGTGTCATTTTGAAAAAATATTTTAATCCAGACTAGTTTCGGTTATTTCAAACCTTTATCAGGGGACATATTGTTTATCATTAAAGGCTGATGACATCAACGTCACATGACGTCAACGGCAACGACGCCAAAAAATGGCAGCGACTTTGGGATAAAAAAAATATATATACATGTATCTACAGCTTTAGTATATTTAACACAAACAAGATCCAAGAAGATGCAAAAATTACAGGAAAAATGCAATTTTAAAGCTTAATATTAAACATGCCTGTAATAACTATCATGTTAAAAGAAAATAAAAGCTGTATGACACCAATACTTTGAATTTTTTACCACTGGAAAAGTTTTCACATATTAAAAGCATTTGTAGTCGACAAATTCAGTTGGCTTAAATGATTGACTTCATCCCTGAAGGAGTAGAAAATATTGTGAGAAAAGGAGAAAATGCTGGTTACAAGCATTTTCTCCCTCACCCACAATGCCCCCAGATGCTCTTCACGTACAACTGTTAAAATCCAGAAAAGTATAGCAAAGAGTTAAGAAAACAAATAGACCCAATATTATATTAGGAAAAAAAAAAAAAAAAAATCAACAGCAATGCAAAAGTTACAATAGCTTATAAAGCTACCTTGGCAACTGTAATAGAGTGTGCATTGAGGCAAGATCAGACAATGCAGTAGAGCAGGCTGATCTGAGTAATATGTATCTAAATTAAAGTCATAAGTCATATTGTCTCAGATTCAAATTAGCACTAATGATAATTAAGCTGTTACCAAACAACCACATGTTTTAATTATCCCTATAAAAAAGGCGGGAATATGAAAACATTGTGGGAAAAGGATAAAAAGCCAGCAACCCGCATATGCTGCTTTCCTCACACTGTCCCAACCCCCCTCAAAGACGATTTCCATCACCTAAACCATATTTAACACATTTAATACAATGACCTAGCGACCTAGTTTTTCACCCAACCTGACCCATTCACAAACTCGTTTAAGATGTGGTTAAGACAAACATTTTGACCAAGTTTCATGCATATTGAACTGAAAATGTGGCCTCAAGGTTTTTCATATATTTGACCAAGTGATCTAGTTGGTGACCCGACGAGACACATTTTCAAACTCATCAAAGATGTTATCAAGAAAAACATTCTGACCAAGTTTCGTGAGTATTAGACTGAAAATGTGGCCTGCAAATGGTACACAAGTTTTTTTTTCAAAGATTGGTCCTAGTGATTTAATTTTTGACCTGACTTTAACCATTTTCAAAATCCTTTGAGATAACATCAAGCCAAGCATTTTGACAAACTTTCATGAGTATTTGACTGAAAATGTGGCCTCTAGAGGGTATACAAGGTTTTCCTATGATTCACCCAGTGACCTAGTTTGTGAACCAACGTAACCAATTTTCAAAGTTGTCTTATAGATCATCTTATAGATGTGTTTTCACCTCTGTATAGATCATCTTTGCACATTTCTTCAGGAGATGTCCTAATTTGAGAGGCAGTGATGGATTCCTGAATTTCTTAGAACTGTCTTCGTAATTACACAACAACCTTGTGGCTTTGACAGCAATAGGATACTTCTCTGGATTAATCACACAATTCATGGATTTAATGTCTTGATCAATTTCTCTTACTTTTACCAAGAAACGACCTAATTCCCTCTTTTTTTGGCTAACATGACTGTATAGATGGGGCAGATGTCCATGTTTTTGAAAAAGGTTTTCTCCTATTTTAACAGTAATAGTGTCATTGCGTGCTGCTATGGTTACTTCATCATAGGTCATTCTAGACATGACCTTTTCTCTTAGATCATCGCTAACTTCAGCTGAAGATGGTAACGGAAGATATGCTTCTGACTGTATTTTCAGAAACTTAGTTTTTTTTCTTTCTACAAGGACATGTCTGTCTATGTCTCCATAAATTGCTTTTGAGAAAAAATGCTTGGCAATCTTCACATGGCAAATAGTCAGTGTAACTTACTTTTTCATTACACGTTCTTGCCCATGTTACAAGTGTTCCTTCACCATTTTTCAAAACATTCATGTTATTTTTGTAATCTCCAGCATTTCTCAGCTTCATCAGGTGGATTTTTCTTTCATTTGATTTCTTTGAAAGTCCTAATATTGTTACTACTTCATTCTCTAATTTATGTGGTCCAAGGTAATGTTTTGAAATGTTAGTACTACTGAATCCACAGTAGAAGCAAAAACGTATCTTGTCCCATGATATTTTGTCTTTCCTATTGTTGCTACACTGAACAAGGTAATGTTTTGAAATGTTAGTACTACTGAACCCACAGTAGAAGCAAAAACGTATCTTGTCCCATGATATTTTGTCTTTCCTATTGTTGCTACACTGAACTGTAACTTTGTTTTTCTTACTTGCTGGTCCTGATACAGAAGAAGGAACAGTACTTGAGACCTTGTTATTCTGTACTTTCTCTTTCTGTACTTGGAGAGCAGGAAGCGTAGCATACATAGGCATATCAGATTCTTCGGCTGAATCGGACACAATCATTTTTCAGTTGCTGCATTTGTTTATCATTATCACTCGAGCCATCAGAACATTCCATATCAGAGTCTTTAGGTTCATAGTTCTGATCAAGGGAATCGTCCAGTGAATAAACAGTGGAGCATCTCTCTGGAAGTAATAATATTAGCTATATAGCTTTTACACTTAAGGCAGCCAAGACAACCCTTCTCACTAGAACCCAATAAACTTCTGTAATCATATTACTCTACCATTATATTTTCCAACAGAAATAATGTCTGTGTAAAAAAATAATCATAGAGTAACATAATTACAGAGATGATACATCATCAATAATGACACTAAGATATTCATACCTATAACTTTCTATCATATAGCGAGTTACATCTTTGTACAAATAATGTAATAGTAATATAATAAGGGTGTTATACCACCCATGGTATCGTCACATGGAGATGTACACACCTATAAATTGCCGACATAATTTTTATAGCAAGGTATATCTGTTCAGTGTACAAACACTTACATGTAATGTTAGAGTAGACTATGATTGTGGTACATTACCAAGAGCGGAATAGCATTAGATCTACAAAGCAATCAGTTGCTAGCACAACATATGTAGTGATGATGCACATCTATGCACACACATAATGTACCATTAAAATAACTTCAGACTTGGCAGGCCTGTAGGAAGAAAAATGCAAGGGGGAGGAACAAATCTAGAGCTAAAGATTTTTGTTGGTACTTTCAGTTACATTGGTGAAATTATTGGAGGGATGGGACAAGATTCCCCCCTTACCCCCACTGTCCCTGCTTGTTACCTCACCCATAGTAGAAAAGCAACATGATGTAAGCAACTATGAAATGTTGGCTAAGCATAGTGAAGTACATCTATACCCACAATAGGTATAAGGGTAACACAGGTCTAGCATATTCTTGTTAAATGTAATTTTTTGTAACATAGATAACATACCTATTGAGGAAGAATCAAAATCTTCATCAAACAGGACAGCCCCAGAGGATTTTGGCTCTCCACTATCTCCAGCACTGATAGTAATGTCACAGAATGTTGACCCTCCCCTGCCTAGTGCCATGGGTATAGTGTTTTGGGATAATGGTTCTTGGCTACCACAAGCATCATCTGAGGACAGAAAGATGGATACACTGATATTCTACAATGTCTCAAAATCAGGGTGAGGTGGCAGAATGGCATTCGGATGCATATTCCCATAAATCGCTTTTGAGAGATACATCACACAAGGCACATATTAAACAGAGGCATATCATTAAATGGCAAAATGGCACCAAGATGCACACACCATGAAATTTTTGGCATGACATTGAAGAGCTTCTCTACACATACATGTTGTTAAGGGAAAGTCATACTTAACACAACCTATATATCATGAGTTCATCTGAATGCACATGAGGTAGCAGTAATATAACTATAGACCTGGAACATCACCAGGCAGCAATGCAACAAAACATAACACTGATTTGCTAGCTAACATAGTGTAGTAGATGTACACACAAATAATGTTCCAAGTCACTTATACACATCATAACACACATAGCGAGGTACATCTGAACAAGCACAATGACGGAGCAACATAAGAAGGTGGTACATCACCACTAGCCAGGTGGTGACAAGATGTATACACCCATAAATCTCTGGCATGACAATAAAATTCATTTGTACACATCCAAATGTTAAGAGCAACTTATTACTGTAAGGATTAATGTAAACATTGATGTAGCATATGCTTTTAATATGTGATTTTCAGCTATGGTCACTATGTGATATAAGTAATATAATCATACCTATTGAGGTGAATTCAACATCATCTAACAGGGGGGCTATAGAGGATGTTGGATCTCCACCACCTACAGCTTTCTTTTAATGTCACAGGATACTGGCCCTCCACTACCACCATCTGAGATAAAAAGAGATGGATACACTTAAATACTACAGTTTCTCAAAATAAGGTTTAAGTATATCACCAATGCTGCCATTGTACTCAGATACAAATATCCATACAACTCTTGTAAAACATATTTAACGGGGTAAAATCTCCATGAATACATAGTAGTATATCACTAATGGCAGAATGGCATGAAGATGTACACACCAACAAATTGCTGGCTTTGTATTGAAGTACTTCTCTCCACACACGTTAATAGAAACTTACACACAATGACAATTAGATAGAGTTTGTTTGAATGGTGTTTTACGCCATTTTCAACATTATTTCAGTCATATCATGGCGACAGCTCACATATTCATGTTTCCTGGGTTTCACCAGTACTAGGCTAGGCTCTGAAGTGTCTGGCCCAAGGACACTCCTGTGAAAAACCCAGTGGAGCCAGCAAGGTTCAAAACCTGGGGCCTCCAGGTCACGAGTCCTACACTTTACAACTGAGCCACACAGGACCCTTAATCAATTTGTCTATCCATATATAATACAATGATAATTAGGCATATTAATTATATAGACAGGTACATCTAAGCATACCAAGAGGTTAATGTAACATAACTTTAGATCTGGACCTGGTACATTATCAAAGGCAGAATAGCAACAATATGAGCACACCTATGACCTTTTTGGCAAAGTATAGCAAAGTACATCTGTACCCACAAAAACTGTGTAGGGGCAACATAAACATAGGTCTAGCATATGCTTGTAAAATGTAGTTTTTGTTGTTATAACACTGTGTTATATACAAGCAAATCATACCTATTGAGGTAGAGTCAACATCTTCATCAAACAGGACAGCGCCAGAGGATCTCGGCTCTCTGTTACCTCCAGTACTTATGGTAAAGTCACAGAATGTTGACCTTCCCCTACTTTGTGCAATGGGTACAGTGTCTTGAGTACCACTAGCATCATCTAAGGACAGAAAGATGGATACTACAATGTCTCAAAATCAGGATGAGGTACATCACCTGCGGTGGAATAGCACTTAGATGCACATGCTAATAAATCGCTAAAAGTGTTACATATAAAGAGAGATACATCAACACAGGCACACAGTAAACCATTGTTTATCACCAATTGCAGACTGGTATGTAGTTGTACACAACAAGAAATTGGTAGATAGTAAAGAAAATCTCTACAAACACCATCATCTACAAATTGCTGGTCAACATAGTGAGGTACCCTTGTACACACCAATACAGTGAAGAATAAATCATACTTCTAAAACATAAATAGTGTCCTTCATCTGTACACATACTTGAGGTTACAGTGACATAACCACAGACCTGGTAAAAAATCGAAGGCAGAAAAGAAACAAGGTTTTAACACCTATGACTTGCTGGCCAACATAGTAGGGTATACCTGAACACATTTTCGGAGCTAGAGGACATGGATGCAGATGCTGAGAATCTGGAAGGTGAGGCTTCAGATTCGGAAGCCTCTATCTGGTCGATTTCTAAGGATCCTTGGAACAAGGACACTGACACTTGGCACTCGTCCATACCCGAGACAAGTGTAATGAAATCTTAATCAATCTATTTTAAAATGCATTGGTTTACGGCCTCTTTTTTTACGTTAGCTTTTATACTTTCTTCATGCACAATGGATACCATTATCCAATGGAATTGTCGAGGTCTGAAGTCAAACTTTGATGAACTTTCCTTTTTAATCAATGATCACAAACCAGTTGCTGTTTGTCTGCAAGAAACCTTCCTTAAACGGGAGGATGATATCTCTATCAAATATCATTCCATTTACAATAAAATCTTTACCGAAGGCGAAAAAGCCAGAGGTGGTGTTTCTATTATTGTTAACAACAACATTCCTCATAAAGTTATCTCTCTTAATACAAACTTGCAAGCTGTTGCCATCAGGTTATCTTTACACAGTGCTGTTACACTGTGTTCTTTATATCTCCCCCCGAGAACACCTATCAATGAGACCAATCTGAATGATCTCATTTCCCAATTGCCATCCCCCTATATTCTTGCTGGTGACTTTAATGGTCACAATGTTATGTGGGGTTGCGATGACACTAACCAGAGAGGTTTACAGTTGGAGAGCTTCATTTCGAACAACTCTTTGTCTTTCATGAATGATAACAAGTCCAAAAGCTACTTGCATCCAGCAACTGGATCTTACTCTTCCATTGATTTAACCTTATGCAGCCCAGTCTTACTTCCCAATTTCACTTGGAAAGTGACTGAGGATTTGTGGTCAAGTGATCACTTCCCCATTATCTTTTCATCTACACAACCATCCAGCAGCGTACGACCGCAGAAATGGAAGCTTTCCAAAGCCAATTGGAACAGATTTGAAACCCTCTGTGAACAGACCATTACACATGACAAATTTGGAGATTGCGATGATCCCGCAAAACTTTTCACTTCCCTATTAATTGATGCAGCTAAACAGTCCGTCCCTCAGACCTCGACAAATCCAAAACGTCCTGACAAGCCTTGGTACAATGATGATTGTAAACAGGCTGTCAGAAACTGAAAAAAAGCCCTTAGAATATTTAACCTCAGGCCTACCAAAGAAAATCATAACTTATTCCGTATTTCCAGGGCAAAGGCCCGTCGTACCATTAGAGAAAGTAAGCGCAAGGCTTGGAGACAATATGTCTCTAAATTAAATAGTAGAACTACTACTAAAAAAACCTGGGACATGATCAGAAAGATCAATGGCAAAGGCCAGCCCCCTCTTAGTCACCTTGAAGTTAACAATTCTTCATTGGAATCACCCCAGGATATAGCTGACGCTCTTGCCGACACCTTTTGCAAAAAGTCTTCCTCTGCAAACTATTCTGAAAAGTTTCAGAGAAGTAAAGCCAGAGAAGAAAAGAAAAAACTTAATTTCAATTCTTCTAATTCAGAGCATTATAATAAACTCTTCACCTTTAAAGAATTAAAATCTTCTCTGAACAAAGCTCACGATTCTTCTCCTGGCCAAGATAAAGTTCATTATCAGTTTTTAAAACACTTACCTTTTACTTATCTCTCAGTTTTACTTGATATTTTCAATGATATCTGGCAGTCGGGTGTTTTTCCTTCTTCCTGGCGGGAAGCACTAGTCATTCCTATCCCAAAACCTGGCAAGGATACTAGTGACCCGGCTAACTATCGGCCAATAGCTCTTACAAGTTGTCTCTGCAAGACCGTAGAACGTATGGTCAACAACAGGCTTGTTTGGTTTTTAGAGAAAAACAACCTCATCGTTGATGTACAGAGTGGATTTCGACGCCAACGTGGCACCATAGATCATCTTGTCCGCTTTGAAACCTTTGTCAGAGAAGCCTTTATTAATAGACAGCATGTAGTATCTGTCTTTTTCGACCTTGAAAGTGCTTACGATACGACTTGGAAATACGGAATTCTTAAAGACTTGCATGACTTTGGTCTTCGAGGCCGTCTTCCTCTTTTTATTTCAGCCTTCTTGGATGAACGTCTTTTCCGCGTCCGAGTTGGTAATACTGTCTCGGGAGCCCGTGAACAGGAGATGGGTGTACCCCAAGGATGTATTCTCTCTGTTACACTTTTCAGTGTGAAAATAAACAGTATAGTTAAAGCTATTTGTCCTGGTGTAGACTGTTCCCTTTATGTTGATGACTTCGTTATATGCTTCAGATCTCGAAATATGAATATTATTGAGAGACAACTTCAACAGTGTTTCAACAAGCTCCAAACGTGGTCTGATGAAAATGGCTTCAAATTTTCCAAGTCCAAAACTAAGTGCATGCACCTCTGTAATCTACGAGGTGTTCATCCAGACCCTGAACTGTATTTGGACAAAACTAAAATTGAAGTTGTTTCTGAGTTTAAATTTCTTGGAGTCATCTTTGACAGAAAGCTTTCCTTCCTTCCTCACATCACTGCACTTAAAAAGAAGTGCAAGAAGGCTCTTAATCTTCTTAAGGTTGTGGCCCATTCTGAATGGGGAGCAGACCGTAAAGTCCTCTTGCGGCTTTATCGGTCTTTAGTTTGCTCCAAATTAGACTATGGATCTATTGTATACGGATCTGCCCGTAAGTCTTACCTGAAAATTCTCGATTCTATACACCACGAAGGTCTGCGTCTTGTACTTGGAGCTTTCAGAATTTCTCCCGTCAATAGTCTCTATGTTGAGGCTAATGAACCTTCTCTTTCTTACAGGAGGGAAAAACTCTCGCTTCAGTATCTTTTAAAACTGAAGTCCAATCGTTTTAATCCAACTCATAACGTTGTTTTTAAACCTCAATATAAACGTCTTTTTAAAAGGAAACCAAATGTTATTCCTCCATTTGGTATCCACATGGAGCCCATTGTAGATAACCTTGGCATAGACACTGAGTCTATTGCCGACTATAAAATCTCTGAAATCCCTCCATGGACACTAAACAGTGCAGAATTCAGATTTGACCTTGCATCTGACAAAAAATCTGTCACGGATAGAACTGTGTTTCATGCTAGATACAACGAGATAAAGGAGCATTATTTTTCCTTCAAACCCATCTATACAGATGGATCTAAAGAAGGAAATTCTGTAGCAGCTGCCGCTGTTTATGGACAAAGGAGCCTAAAGTGCCGCCTTCCAAACAACTCCTCTATCTTCTCTGCTGAAATTAAAGCAATTGATCTTGCCCTTAATCTAGCTGAACGTTCTAATTCCAACCGTTTCATTATCTTTTCGGACTCTTTGTCAACATTACAAGCCCTTTCAAATCAATGCCTTGAGAATCCCTTAATCTGTAGTTTACTCGAAAGGATCTCACAAATTTCTTCTATGAATAGATTGGTGTTCTGCTGGCTTCCAAGTCATGTAGGCATCAAAGGCAATGAAAATGCCGATAGGTCTGCCAAATCTGCACTTAACCTTCCCATTTCAGATTTTAAAGTTCCACACACTGATTTTAAATCCTCCGTTTTAACACATATCCAATCTTCTTGGCAATCCCAGTGGGATGCTGATGTTTTCAATAAACTGCATTCAGTTAAACCGTCCCTTGGTGAATGGTACCCGGTTTACAGGTCTGTTCGTCGAGAAGAAGTGATAATTGCACGACTTCGAATTGGCCATTCATGCATCACACATTCCTGGCTCTTGACCAGAGACGATGCCCCTGAATGTATTCCATGCAATGCATCCTTTTCTATAAAACATATCCTACTAGATTGCATTGACTTTCAGCCAGTTCGTTCAAAATATTTCAACGTCGATAGTTTAAAGAGTCTTTTTGATTCTGTCAGCGTTGAATCTATTATCGCTTTCATAAAGGAGATTGGCATTTACAATAAACTGTGATATTTACTCTTGCGTTTCTTACCCATCTTTTTACAACATTCTTTATTCCTTTAATATTCAGTTTGCATCTCCTTAATGGGAGGATTAGCCCTCTTGGGGGCATCTTATCTCATTGGAGACGGACTTTTTAATGGGAGTATACTGATCCCATTGGAGGCTCCAATCTTTACTAGTTTTAACACTCATTTCCAAGGAAAAGAAATTTTCTCAGTCTTACCCTTTAATCTAAAACTTTTGAGTAGGCAGGGAATACCCAGCCACTAAATATCATATTTTATGCACATTATAAATATCACATATTTCTTCTTCATTTAAAAACTTCTCATTATCAATCCAACATTTAGTTCAAACCTTTTTATCACATTCTTAACTCTGTCATTTAAACCTTTTGAGTTGATAGGGATTGTCCTGTCACTCAATAATGTCCTTTATACGTATTAAGATCACACATAATTCTTCTTAATTCAACTCTTTTACTATTATAAATGTATTCAAAACTTTTTCAGTTTAAAATCCCACTTTTACTATCTTTTAACACAGATGTGTGCGCTAAATGACCAAAGCTGTCGATGCGCCATAAAACAACATTCATTCATTCATTCATTATACCTGAACACACCACTAATGTTTAGAGTAAATAATACACGCCATAACACATAGCAAGGTACATTTGTACACACACATGAGGTTACAGTGGTGTAACTATAGATCTAGAACAGATAAATCATAAAATGCAGAATAGAAATGAGAGCTTCACACAACAAATTGCTCGCACAACAGTGAAGTGCATTTGTACACACTAAATCTTAAGAGTTGCTTAAACATATCGTAATTTGTACGGTGGGGTACATCTTAACACAAACGTGAAGCTACAGCTACATAACTATAGGTCTAGACCTTTTACATTATCAAAGGCATAACAGCTACTAGATGTACAAACATATGAATCGTTAGCCATCATAGTAAAGTACACCTGCACACATCAATCCTGTTTACAGTAACTTATACAAACCAAAACATATATAGTGAGGTACATCTGTACACATACATGAGGTTACAGGAAGATCTTGCATATTATACAATGTATATTGGCAATGAGATGTACACAACTAGGAATTGTTGGTAACATATTATGAAGTACATTTATAGGCACAAAAAGAGTTAGGGTAATGTAAGCACAGGTTTAGCCTATATTTGAATAATGTTATATAATTAAGATAATCTTACCTATTGAAGTGAATGTAACATCAGCATCTACCCAGACGGCATTAAAGGATCTTGATTCTCCACTTTCTCTAGTCCTTATTGTAATGTCCGACAATGTTGACTCAACCGACATAATGTTGCAAATTTATATATGTCTCTTGTGCCCGAGATGACATGGCTGAACCCACAGAATTCATGCAACAACAACACATAGAGTAGAATCTGAAATCGGTTTCAATCATGACCCACCCATAGTATGGCACTTACGGGTGCAAAAACATGAACTTGACAAAAGGCACTAATAATGCTGTTTTTCTTGATTTCTTAGTGGGAAGAATAACATAGTGAAACATATCTTGTCTGAATAGTATTCTCTTCAAATCAGAATGCCAAAGTTTGTGTCACTGTAGAGTGTGCACGGACAGACCGATGCGACAACGCGAACCCAGATTTACGTTTAACCCTTTAGGACACGACAAAATTTTAGACTCAACCAAATTGAAACCATTTGCAGACGATAAATTAAACATGACTCAAATGATGATTTCTGTCTTTAGAAGGATAGAAAACATTGCGGAAAAAGGAGAAAATGCTGGTTACCAGCATTTTCTTCTTTTCCCACAATGTTTTTAAAAGGTTTCTTTCTCAGGGTCGTTAACACACGGGATTGTGTGGTAAAGAGTTAATTAATCGCATGTGCCAAAATACCATATACCGTTAGGTCCTCATTACAATTTGATTTTAGTGTCTGGTCATGCTTTGTTCCCTCTTTCTAGGAATTGGAATATGTAATCACGGTGACAAGCAATATCATGTCGATTCCGGACATCTTCCGAGCTCAAGCCTGGCAAGCCTTATGCGTCGATTATTATTATTATAATAAACTGGTGTTTTAAGGCGCATCGACAGCTGTGGTCATTTAGCGCGCATTAGGGTAATAATTAGAAATGGAACAATAAAATGTTAATTTGAAAGTCTATATTTTATTATAAAAATCTATCGCTTTTAGGTATTCTAAAATGTTATTCTGTTGTTGGTTGGTTGGTTGTATTGGGGTTTAACGCCACTTTAACAGCTAAGGTCATATCATGGCGGTCGGTGACGCACATGTGTTTCCTGGCTTTCTCACACCAGTACTAATACAACTTTCTTTCCAAAGCCACCGACTACTTTTCTCACATGCTTCAGCAGAGGTGAGAGGCGAAATTACGCCGGAAAGAAAGTTCGCCTCAACCGGGTATCGAACTCGCAACCACCAGGTCATGAGTCCGACACGCTCACCACTGAGCCACCCGGACGGGGCGTTATTCTGTTGTACATGT
The DNA here is from genome assembly GCA_946811185.2 of Hippopus hippopus. NCBI lineage: Eukaryota > Metazoa > Mollusca > Bivalvia > Cardiida > Cardiidae > Hippopus > Hippopus hippopus. The sequence goes on along the minus strand of OX328104.1, from coordinate 46,323,954 downwards.
AAAAATAGATTTTGTAAACTATCAACACTAAAATGTTTTGACCGTATACGGTCGAAATTTTTACAGTTTAATAAAATATGTTTTATAGTTAAAGGTTCATTACAGTTTATACATTGTGGTGCTCTCTCATTATTTAAAAGATGCACATGTGAAAACCTTGAGTGTCCCACACGACATCTTGTTAAAATTACTTGACTTTTTCGGTTACAATGAAATTCATATTTATCATTAAAATTTGGCTTGATCGCTAAAAGCTTGTTGTTAAAACATTGTTGCCATTTAATTTGACATTCAGACTTGATAGATTCATTTATTTGTTGTTTTTTGTCAGTATAAGGAATTTTTATGTTGGCTATGTTCATATTTACGGCATCCTTTGCTTCTTGATCCGCTATTTCATTACCTTTTATATTAATGTGGCTGGGTATCCAGCAGAACATTATTGTCTTTGATCTACATAAATAAACATATTTTCTGAAAAATTGTTGAATCAATGGATTTGGGTTATCAGGATGTTTTAAAGATTGTAAAACTGACATTGAATCAGAAAAAACTATGAATTTCTTGTTATTATTGTTTTGTATTGAACAGAGAGCAATGTTTAAAGCTACAGCTTCTGCTGAAAAAATAGAGCTATGATCTGGTAGTCTTATTTTGGCAGTTTCTTGCTTGTGTACTGAAGCGCAACCAACTTTATTATCTTGTTTCGAACCATCAGTATAAATTGAAATGTAATCTTTATACTGTGATTTGATTTCTAAAAATTTATTTTGATAAAATAATGGATTTGTAACCGATTTCTTATTTAGGTTGAGATCAAAAATAATATTCGGTGGATCTATGGTCCACGGCTCTTTTACAGGAAGTTTAAAGGGCTTAATATTCTTCACATTTATGTTTGATTCATTAAGAAGAGGTTCAACTCGTAGACCAAGTGGTTTGATAAAATTAGGTTTATTTTGAAAGAGTATTTTGTTTGGTGGATTAAAAATGTCATTGTAAACCGGATTTTTTGTATTTGAAGCCAGTTTAGTTACATACTGTAAGGATAGTTTTTTCCTTCTATCATATAAGGATGGCTCCTGGGCCTCTGAATACAAACTTTGAACAGGTGACGTACGGAAAACTCCCAAAGCTAACCGAAGACCCTGATGATGAATAGTGTCCAACTTTTTAAGGTAGCTTTTCCGTGCAGAGCCATATATAATACATCCATAATCCAGTTTTGAGCGTATTAGAGATCTGTATGGATTTAAAAGAGTTTTCTTGTCTCCTCCCCAGTCAGAGTGGGAAAGTACTTTTAAAACATTCAAAGCTTTTTGACATTTCAATTTCAAAGCATTAATATGTGGAATGAAAGAAAGTTTTTTGTCAAAGATAACTCCTAAAAATTTTGCTTGATCTACTATTGGAATTGGACTATTATATATTTTCAATGATGGATCCAAGTGCAACCTGCGCTCTTGGCAGAAGTGTACACAGTTTGTCTTTGTCTTGGAAAATTTAAAACCATTTTCTATAGTCCACTTCTCAATTTTGTCTAAATTATTTTGAAGTTTAGTTTCAATTGTTTTCATATCTTTGGACCGGTAACATATTAAAAAATCATCCACATATAAGGAACAGTTCACATCGTCATCTATACATTTTACAGTATTGTTAATCTTGATATTGAACAGAGTAGGTGAGAGGATACTTCCTTGAGGAACTCCCTGTTCTTGTTCATAGTCATCAGAAAAAGATGTGCCTACCTTAACTTTGAAAGATCTATTTGATAAAAAGTTTGAAATAAACTTAGGTAGATTTCCCCTTAATCCAATTTTATGAATGTCTTTTAAAATGCCATGTTTCCACGTGGTGTCATAAGCTTTTTCTAGATCAAAAAATATGGCAACTACATGTTGTTTCTTTACAAAAGCATTTCTGAAAAAAGATTCTAATCGTACTAATTGATCTGTCGTGCTTCTGTTTTTTCGGAACCCTGATTGATGTTCCGATATAATATTATTGGATTCGAGGTAAAAATTAAGTCTATTGTTTATCATTCTCTCCATGGTCTTACATATACAACTAGTTAAAGCTATGGGTCTATAATTTCTTGGATTTGTATGATCTTTATTTGGCTTAGGAATTGGAATGATTGTAGCTTTGGACCAACTTTTCGGGAAGATACCTTGTTCCCATATAATGTTAAAAATGTTTAACAGAGTTTGTAATGAAATACGAGGTAAATGTTTTAAAAGTTGATAGTGTACTTCGTCTGCACCTGCAGCAGAATAGTGAGCATTTTTAGAGAATATTCAAGTTCCGATAGTGTGAAAGGTAAGTTGTAGTTTTCATTTGTATCCGTTTCAAAATTAAGTTCTTCCATTTCTGCTTCTTGCTTATGTTTTTTAAATTGTGGTTGATAATTTGCAGAAGAAGAGTTTGTTTTGAAAGTTTTACCCAGGATATTAGCGATTTCTTCTTTACTTTCGTAGATTTTGTCATCTACCTTGATATGCGAGTGTTTCATGGTTTGATTCTTTCCATTTATTTTCCTTAACATATTCCAAATGGTTGTCATGGGAGTTCTAGCATTAAGTTTAGAAATGAAATCTTTCCAAGATGATCGTTTTGCTTGTTTAATAGTACGTCGAGCCTTAGCTCTCATAATTTTACAAACATTTAAGTTTGTTTTTGTTGGATATTGTTTGAAACGTTTTAAACTGTCTTTACGTTTTTTAATAGCTTCTTTACAATCATCATTAAACCATGGCTTTTTCTTCTTAAAAGTATTTGTTGAAATCTTCGGGATGCACTGATTTGATATGTCAATTAAAGTTTCAGTAAAAGAAAGTATTGGATCTTCTGAATTTTCAAAATTGTCAATCAGTAATTTTTCATGGCAAAGAATATTGAATTTTTCCCAGTTAGCTTTTTTAAAATTCCAGTTTGGAATTTTCTCATCTTCTGTTTTCTCAGTTTCTTGTATGATGATAGGAAAATGATCACTTCCATGAGAATCTTCACATACTTTCCATTCATAATCAAGGTACAAGGAAGGATGGCAGAGTGAAAGATCTATTGCTGTGAAAGAACCTGATCCAGGATGCAGGTACGTATGTTGATTGGAATTAAATAGACATAAATTATTCTCTGCAATGAAATCTTCAATTATTTTACCTCTATCATTGGTATCTGAACAACCCCATAATTCGCTGTGTCCATTAAAATCACCACATATGATGTAAGGTTGAGGTAGTTGTAGTAAAAGATTTTCTAAATCATTTTGATCTATTCTTTTATTTGGTGGGATATAGATAGAGCATATTGTTATAGTTTTATTTAAAGATGCTTTTATTGCTATTGCTTGTAGATTTGTGGTTAAGTCTATCTTACGATGAGGTACCGTAGAATGTATTATGATAGAAGAACCACCAGATGCTCTTTGGCAATCATTATGTATGTAGTGATAGGAAGAATAATTGCGAACTTCCAAGTTATCATTGGGGGTTATAAAAGTTTCTTGAAGACAACAAATTTGTGGATTTAATAAAGATAAAAGAATTAAAGTACTTAGGTTCAAAAGCTGTCTCATATTGTTTTTTTGCCTCAAAGTACGAAATCTTTCTTATTGTTTTAATTCTCATAATTTCTTTTTCTCTTTTCCAGACTTCACAGTTGGTTGATCTTGCACTGTGATCTTTACCACAATTTACGCATTTGAAAGGTCTTTGGCAGATGCTAGATGTGTGTTTGGATTAACCACATCTATCACAGATTACTGCATCTGTGAGCTTGCAGTTGTCTTCGTGGTGTCCAAATTTTTGACAATTAAAACAGCGCAAAGGATTTGGGATGAACTGTTCCACTGGTACTGTACGATAAAAGATTCTAATACTCTGAGGCAAAGTGGTGGTGTTAAAAGTGAAGAGTAGTGTATTGGTTTCAAGTTGAACATTATCTTTTTTTATTTTGAATCTTTTGCACGCAACAACTCCTTGCGGTGCAAGATATTCAACAATTTTTTCCTCTGTTTCTCCTTTCAGTACCCTGTCTTTCACAATTCCTCTGGATGTGTTAAGTGAGTTGTGTTCTGAGACTGAGACTTTCAAGTTGTAAAACTTTTTAACTTTTAAAAGAGATTCAGCTTGACTTGCTCTTGATGTTTCAACGAGTAGCAGTTCGTTTTTTAATTTTTTAACTGATTTTGGAGTGCCTATCAAACTTTCTATCTGTTTTTCTTTTATGAAGGGAGACAGAGATGTGATGGGCTTTGCCTCCTCACTTTTAATAACCAAGAACTTTGTATCATTTAAGTAAGACGTTTCATTTTCGTTTGGTCGAGGTCTTTTGTTTTGGGAGGCCATGATTTTGTTAGTGTAATTTCAATAGCTATGCGCTCCACCCTCCTCGGAGCCCTACAAGGGGACGTCTAATGGAAATGGGTTTCCTATTTCCGACGCCAGAGCTACATAGCTATTATATTTAACAAACCTTAAGCGAAGAGAAACTAAAGGTCTATTAATTAGCCCATCAGCCGCCGCTTTATAAAGGAAAACAATGTAAAAGATAAGAAAAAAGAAAAAATCTAACCCGGTTGGTATCATAAGATACAAAGAAAGAAATATAGATAAAAGTATGTAATCCTAAAAGCTAGACACGACCGAGCCGATTGAGACGGGTCGGGCCTAACCCATCCCTCTCGTCTATCCGAGGCCAGGGCCAAAGCAGTGTGTTGAGTGCTGGAGATCCCTGGGCACTCTCAACTACCAGGATCCCCTTTTCCGGCATACGAGATGCCACCCACGGCAGACAAGTGGCTTCTGAATTAAAGACAGAATTCTTTTATCAGAAGAAAGTTTGTTCAATGAAATATTTTCAATCAAGAAAGCTTTAGATATAGAGTATTAGCATGATAACTTTAATGATTAGAGCTGATAACTTAGAACTTACTAGAGTTCCCATTATAGATCTCTACTTGTAGGTAAAGTTCTAAATACAAGTATGCCAAATGTTTCAAATTCTTCAAACATATAGTGCTAGAGACTGGAAAAGGTGTTGACGAATACAAGAACAAAACATAGATGCTATACACAGATGTTGTTATACTCTTCGTCCAGTGTGCTACCCACTGGCACAGATGATACACACACAAATGAGCATGTTAGTATATGAGACAGGAAAGTGTATAGGAAAGATATGTCTTCAAAAATTGAAAAAATAAAAAATCACTTTTGGAATGAAAAATTTGTTTTGGAAATCATTTGATCTTAATTTGTCTTGTTCTTCAGCCATTTTTATGTTTTAATTTTGTGTTTGTTAATTTTTTCTGGAAATATTTAATCGTATTGACTTTAGTGTTTTTATTTTCATATTTAGGTTGATTTTGTTATTGTTGTTTTTTTCTTCTAATATTTCCTTTGAATTGAATTATTTTGGACCTGTTTTATTAATTTTAGTTTCATTATTATCGGTCTCCTCTGTTTCTGGGGACTTTTACCACCCATATGCCACAGAGGCGAAGGCAGCCACCAATTTCTAAGGCCCCGAGTGGCGGGGGCCGCGTATGCGTTGAAATAAAAAACCTATGAAAATGAATGAAAGCTGATAAATAGAGAGAAAGAATATTTTCACACATTTCTAATGATTTTGTATATGTTTGCAAAAAATGACTGAATTATGAAGATTGGATTGAAAAAAAGTTGGAAAAGAGGTAATAATTGCTCAGGTTCGAACCCAGTCTACCTATGACCAAGTGTAAAAATATTTTGGGCCCTGCCACCTTGCCCATTGAGCTAGGGAAGCAGTTGAATTCAACCAAGAAAATTAATCGACTTAAATAAGCCCCCCCCTTTCTTCCAAAACATTGTGACAGAAGTCAAAAAAAGGTTCATTTGATGATTTTATAACAATCAAATTTTTTAGCATTTTAAGCTAAGGAAGCAGTTGAATTCAATCTAGAAAATTAATTAAAAAAAAAAAAAAAAAAAATGATTGTAAGGTCCCCCCCCCCTTTTCTTCCAAAACATTGTGACACAAGTAAAAAAAAATTAATTTGATAATTTTATAACAATCAAATTAGTCATCATTCAGCTAAGGAAGCAATTGAATTCAATCTAGAAAATTAATTTAAAAAAAAAAAAATATTGTAAGGTTCTTCCCCCCTTTTCTTCCAAAACATTGTGACAAGTCAAAAAAAAAATTAATTTGATAATTTTATAACAATCAAATTAGTTATCGTTAAGCAAAAGAAGCAGTTGAATTCAATCTAGAAAATTAATTTAAAGAAAAATAATTGTAGGGTCCCCCCCTTTTATTCCAAAACATTGTGACAGAAGTGAAAAAAAAAATTTTTATAATTTTATAACGATCAAATTTGTTATCATCAAGCTAAGGAAGCAGTTGATTCAATCAAGAAAATTAATTTTTAAAAAAAGTTCTTTCTTTTACGTTCCCCCCCTTTCTTCCAAAACATTCCGACAAAAGTCAAAAGTAGTTCCATTTGAAAATTTGATATCAAGCACATTTGTTACTTTGTCTTATTTGAAAATATGAAATGAGAGGTGTAAAAGGTGTTTTTGATGTTGGTTTGATAATTTCTTGAAAGAATTGAGCATGGCTGTGTTATTTCATAAGGGACTATATTGTTTTTCTGACCTAATTACGCACCATGCTTTTCTTCGTGTCAGAAATTGTCTTCACTGTTATTTTTCAAGTGTACTTTGAAGGCTTATATGTAGTTTTTTGAATACTCAGAGGCATGCAGAATTGATACGTGCCAAAAGACACCAACACTGGGCAATTCTTTGAATAAAATGGGTGACAGAAGGTCGGGTTCTGAACCGACCCCCACCCATCTGTGTGACCCGTTTCGATAGGAATTTCCCAAATTGTTCAGATCAGCTTCTGTGTCTCACATTGACACTTTGGATATGTCAATATTATCAGTTGTCTATGTAAAAGTCTTGAAGAATCATGGCCTAATTGAATAAACCAGTTAAACTCCTTTTTCAGAAGCAATGATAGCTGTTGCCTAAAAAAGAAAAAACAAAGCAAATTTTTCAAATGCCTTTTTCTCAGCACAAGATTGTTGAGAACACTAAGAAAATAATTAAAGTTTTCACTGATGGAATGTTTTGACAGGAAAGATGTGAGAGAGACAGTAAATAAAACATTAATGATTGATTAAATAGATCTAAATGAATAATGAAAAAGGGAGCAGTTTCGTTCGGTGCAATCAGTGGGAATTTGTTCAATGTTGCTTTTTAAATAGCCTGAAAGGTTTAAAGGACTTATCAATAAGTGTCGCATGGAAATGCATAAAGACAATGTGGTCTGTTGCATTACGCTTTGCCCGGCATACCGCTGTTGGACTCAACCGACAAAATGTTGCAAATTTATATATGTCTCTTGTGTCCGAGATGACATGGCTGAACCCACAGAATTCACGCAACAACAAGACGTAGAGTAGAATCTGAAATCAGTTTCGATCATGACCCATCCATAGTATGGCACTTACAGGTGCAAAAACATGAACTTGACAAAAGGCACTAATAATGCTGTTTTTCTTGATTTCTTAGTGGGAAGAATAACATACTGAAACATCTTGTCTGAATAGTATTCTCTTCAAATCATAATGCCAAAGTTTGTGTCACTGTAGAGTGTGCACGGACAGACCGATGCAACAACGCGAACCCAGATTTACGTTTAACTCTTTACCACACGACAAAATTTAAGACTCAACCAAATTGAAAGTATTTGCAGACGATAAATTAAACATGACTCAAATGATGATTTCTGTCTTTTTCAGCATTTTCTTCTTTTCCCACAATGTTTTTAAAAGGTTTCTCTCTCAGGGTCGTTAACACACGGGATTGTGTGCGAAAGAGTTAATCGCATGTGGCAAAATACCATATACCTTTGGGTCCTCGTTACAATTTGATTTTAGTGTCCGGTCATGCTTTGTTCCCCCTTTCTGGGAATTGGAATATGTAATCACGGTCACAAGCAATATCATGTCGATTCCGGACATCTTCCGAGCTCAAGCCTGGCAAGCCATATGCGTTGAAATAAAAAACCTATGAAAATGAATGAAAGCTGATAGAAAGAATATTTTCACACATTTCTAATGATTTGTGTATTATGTTTGCATAATATGACTATGAATTAGGAAGATTGGATTAAAAAAAAGGTTCGAACCCAGTGTACCAATGACCACGTGTAAAAATATTTTGGGTCCTGCCACCTTGCCCATTGAGCTAGGGAAGCAGTTGAATTCAACCAAGAAAATTAATCGACTTAAATAAGGTTCTCCCCTCTTTCTTCCAAAACATTGTGACAGAAGTCAAAAAAAGTTTCATTTGATAATTTTATAACAATCAAATTTGTTATCATTAAGCTAAGGAAGCAGTTGAATTCAATCTAGAAAATTGATTTTAAAAAAATAATTGTAGCCCCCCCCCCCTTCTTATTGCAAAACATTGTGACAGAAGTCAAAAGAAATTAATTTGATAATTTTATAACAATCAAATTTGTTATCATTAAGCTAAGAAAGCAGTTGATTCAATCTAGAAAATTAATTAAAAAAAAAAAAAATTTTTTTTTAGGGTCCCCCCCTTTCTTCCAAAACATTCCGACAATAGTGAAAAGTAGTTCCATTGGAAAATTTGATATGAAGCACATTTGTCACTCTGTCTTATTTGAAAATATTAAATGAGAGGTATAAAACGTCACCTTATTGGAAGAACTCAATATCTGCAAATTTGTAATTTTTCAGAAGCAAAAAAAATGTTTAAATATTTCTGTATCAACTCGATCTCTCCAATTTTTCCGTCTTGTTTGATTAAAACAATAGCTACTTGAAAGAAGACAAGTTCATTCGGAATATTCTTTTTATGGATAGGATATTTAATAAAGACGAACTTATAACATTTCGCCACTGAAATTTTCTTAGTGCAAGAAATCAATAAGTGCTCATTTTTTGACGTGTGAAGAAGTTTGTGCAAAAACTGTATAATTGCCACTCATGAAGTCAACATGAATCGATAAAGTTGAAGAGATCCTAATGCTGATCATGAAAAACACACTAGTAGAGGCCTACTTCTTGACCAGATCTAACCCAATTTTCAACTAGTCCTAGAAGACCAAATTTCATGTGTATCGGACTAAAACTGTGGCCTCAAGAGCATACACAGGGTTTTAGATTTGACCTAGTGACCTAATTTTTGGCCAAACATAACCCATTTTTAAGCTCGTCCGAGATATTCTCAAGACAAACATTCTGACCAAGTTTCATGAATATTGGACTAAAAATGAGGCCTCTAAAGTGTATTCAACGTTTTTCTAAGATTTGACTTAGTGACCTAGTTTTGATCCAACGTGACCCATTTTCGAACCGTTGTCTGCGCATGTCATATTCCTCGAAGGTTCGACCTGTCTGCTATGACGCATCACCCATCCCCATATACCTGGGAAAAGTAGGGCTTATACCGAAGCTATTAGCCTATTACCCAAGCATGTAGGGGCTGTTTTAATAAATGGCCGATGCGTAGGTTACATGCTAGCCGAACATAGCTGAATGAATCGCACCAGGTAGCGTTTTATTGAGTAAATGTTTATTTTATTTTGAAATTCAAAGTAACGGTTGTTGTTTTGAAAAGTAGTCCGGTTCTGTACTCAGAATGCTCAAATTTGATAGATGTGTATTTGTAGAATGCCATCTAGCCGGAGATAATGATTTTCGAACTCGTCAGAGATATCAAAACAAACATTCTGATCCAGTTTCATGAGTACTGGACAGAAAATGGGGCCATTAGTGCGTACAAAAGCTTTTCCTTAGATCTGACCTAATGACCTATTTTTTTATCCGACATGATCCATTTTCAAAGTTATCCAAGATATTATCAAGACAAACATTCTGACTAACTTTCATGACTATCGGACTGAAAATATGGCTTCTAGAGTGTACACAAGGGTTTTCTAAGATTTTAACTAGTGACATAGTTTTTGACCGGACATAACCCACTTTCAAATATGTCCGGGATATTACCAAGACAAATGCTCTGACCAAGTTTCATGAGTATTGGACCTAAAATGGGCCTCAAGAGCATACACAAGCTAAAAGTTTAAGACGGACGACGAACGACGGATAAGGCGCGATCAGAAAAGCTCACAGTAACAGCCCAGATACAAGCACCCCCATTTCTCTTTGTAATGCTATTTAAACTTGCTGTGACCTTGACCTATGACCTACTAACATAGTGCTTAGGTGTGACACATTGTTAATACACTACTTAAGAGAATTAAAGGAACACACAAATTCCGAAATTCAAATCTTTCATTTTGCTAAACGTTCAGTCTATGTGCTCTGAAAACCATCAACTTACATTCTTACCAGACAAAATGGATCAATACTTTTCTTGTTTGTTTGATTTTAAATGCTGATAAGCCATGTTAAGAAGAAAATAAAAAAAAAAAAAGTTTTTCTTGTTCTTTTGTCAAGCTACTCATATTTTTTCCAATCTTTTGTTGATATTTTTGTCAAATCATGAAAGAAGCGAGAAAACAAATGACACCTACGGTTCTCATAAAAGCCTGTGTGTCAAAATGACTGCTTTTACAGGCATAGCCCATGCATTTTTTGTGCAAGCTAATTCGTCCTGCCTGTTCTGAGATTTTATAGTGTTAAGAATGAATGACTTACGAGCAGAAAATTATTTGTATTGTCCTGTACTGAAAAAATCATCTTGTGATCAAAATCAAGGACATGTGTTCCTTTTTTTTTTTTAGCAGTGTATGTGGTTGACAATTCTACAAATTACACTTAAATTCAATCATAATTAAAACAAAGTTATAGGCCGGACACAACACTATCCCCATAAAACACATTTGACCCTGCTGTGACCTTGACCTTTAATGTACAGACATGAATCCTGCGAATGACACCATCTTGATGTGATTAACATTTGTGCAAAGTTATTCTAGAATTACGTGATTAAGGGAAAAGGGTATGGCCAGGACACAAAAATTGACATTCGACCTTGGCCTTTGACGTATGGACATGATTCCAACACATGACACACTACCTTTATGTGGTTGATAATTCTACACCGTTGTGTTGTAATTCATTCATTATTAAAATAAGTTACAGGCCAAACATGAAAATAACCATCCAAAATTTATTTTTAAACATATTTGACCTTACTGTGACCTTGACCTTAGACCTACTGACATGGTTCTTGCGCCAGACACATCGTCTTTATGTGGCTAGCAATTCTGTAAAGTTAGACTGAAATTCATTCAGAATTAAGAAAGTTACAGGCCAGACACGAATACTAACTCCCCCTAAACGCAAACGCATTAAAACTTGCTGTGACCTTGGCCTTTAACATACGAACATGAATCTTGCGCATGAAACATTTTCTCAATTTGGTCAACATTTGTGAAAGGTTATTTTACGATTGAGTCATGGGGAAAAAGTTATGGCTCAGACACGAAAACGGTTTAGTAAGTATTAGAGTTTAACGCCATGTTAGCAGCTTAGGTCATTTGGTCATGGCGGTCAGTGACGCACCCATGTGTTTCCTGGCTTTCTCACACCAGCACTGACACAACTTTCTTTCCAAAGCAACTGACTACTTTTCTCACATGCATCAGAGATGAGAGGCAAAAAATCGCCGTAAAGAAAGTTCGCTGCAACCGGGTATCGAACCCGCAACCTCCAGGTCACGAGTCAGATATGCTAACCACTGCGCTACCCGACCGGGCCTAAACGAAAACGGACGGAAAGACGGAGGAATGGACAGACGGACACGCGGACGGACCAAACAATAACTATGTGTGGTCCCCCCCCCCCAAAAAAAAAAAAAAATTTTGTCGGGGGCACAATAATTAGCCATCTACAGATTGGTCAAACTGTACAAGAGGTGCAGCTCAATGTTAGCTGTCCGCTGTGTAATACATGGATGATTTTTACAGACAAAAAGAATTTTGAAAACAAACTTTGTCATCTTATGAAAAACCTTACTGTACAGACCAGGCCGGGATCAGGTTGCACAGAAAATGCGGTATAATCTTAGCTCTACACTATTTGATACATGGAAATTTTTACTGACAAAATATTTATGATTGTAATGTTACCTGAAAATGTCATTTTAACGTATTTCACAGTTTAAGGATTATTACATTAAAGTCATATATTACTGGATCTAATTTTAGTGTACAAAATCGGTCAATTTGATTTATGTTATTCTAAATTTTAAAATGTGTGTGTGGAATGTTCAGGGAGAAGTCAGTGTAATTATGTTTTAAACACTATTTTAGTTATTTCACAGGTAATCTTTACATGGTATCAGTATTTTCAAATATGTCACGGCCATCAGTGTAACTGTCTGCGTCCTTTATCTATATTGCATATTAGTACATGTATATCAATTAGGTATGTCACGGCAACAAGTGCGCCTATGGTATTTACAGTGTACTTGTATTGAACAATACATTCTTTGTCTTTCATTCTTTTACACACTGGCTAATATCACACTTAACTTCTCCGCTTTTTGTTTTGATCGCATTAAATCTTTTCAAAATTGTTATGACTGTTTTAAATAAAGAATAATGGAATGATTCGAAATGGATTCACTCGAATTACTTATTTTTTACTTATTTATTGTTTCCTTTATTAATTGTGGCCATAGTTTAACATGATGGCATTTTCTGTTTTGTCACGTGTATACACGATGACAAAACGTCTGTTTGTATTCTTTCATGCACGGATCCAGAAGAGGGGGACTGGGAGGGGGTCCGCCCACCCACCGAAAGTTTGGCAAAGATGTGCGAGGGGTGTTCTGAAGGTTTTTGAGACTTTATATCTTTTAAACTATAAATCGCATAGTAAGGATATTCATACTTTACAGGAAGCATCAAACCTCCCGAGTGTTTGTGCAAATAATACTATAAAATCTATATTATTGCCATAGCACATCACCAGGGCAACGCACCTTGAGCGTCACGGAGCACTTTGAAATATGACGTTTTTTAAAATATTTCATTTTCGCGAATCCTTCTGTAAGTAACAAAAATGACGCGAAGAATAAATTGCTAATAAAACATGAGATATCAAACGAATCTTTATTCAATCCACGTGCAAAACATTGACGTCATAGCACGAATAACGGCTACGCGAACTCAAAAAAATAAAGAAACGGGTGACTTAAAATGGCAACGCAAACACCAACATTTACGTCGAAAACCGAACATCGAGCCGTGATAAAACATTGTTCAAACATGGAATCACTCTTACGGAAACATTTAAATTCATTTCACGCGATGAAACTAAACCTGTGCGTTCAAAAGCACTCATGTTTGGGTGGCATCAAAGGTTTACGAACGGGAATGTCGGTTTAATAGACAAACTACGGAGTCGAAGGCCTTACTCAGCGAATGCCAAATTGCGGCTGTGGAGAAATTGCTTAAGAGGATAGTTCTAAGACGGACAGTACTCGAAGTAAGTGAAATAGTGAACTGTGACTTCTTAACTGATAAAAAAAAAAGAGTTAAATGTTAAAGGTTAGAGCTAGATGGTCCCTCTCCTCCCCCGATTTTTAATGAAATTCCAAACATATTCATCAAATATGCTTTTTCTGTAAATCCAAATTCTGGAAAAAATCGGACATGTCGATTTCATTTCATTAAAGCAGTCCCTAAACTTTTGGAAGTTATCCGATTGGTCCGAATAGGCAGCTCTGGGACCGGATTCATACTGCATGTGGTCGTTATTTAATGCAATCCAAACTAGATGTGGCATATGATGTGGTTTCAAATTAAAAGCAGCGTTTAGTTTAACCCTTAACGCTGTGAACAGCCATTTATGTAACAATGAGAAATCGAGTGCTAGTTAGCAAATAAAATGCCTTTAAATCGTTAAGTGCATTATTTAATATCATAATTCCAAAAAGTCGATGCTTCTGTGACTCGTAGCCAACTGTCAATGCATGTATGCAACAATACGCACTTGTAAAATAATCTCACTGGTCAATGCTGCCGTTTTTTCCTTAAAAAAAGTACAGTATTCAGTATTTATTCTAAAACACAAATCAACTTATTATCTGTTTAGATTAATGATTTTCTTTTGTCGTGAAATCATAACAAAAAAATCAACTTTAAAAAATTACGTCATTGTACTCGTATTTGAGTTTTTCCGCTGATTGTGCAGTCACGTCACTATCGGCTGCTTTATGTGTTCCATTGATATGGAAAGGTCACAGGTTCGGTTGGACCCCCCTTCCCTTGAGAAAAATAGCTGGATCTGCACATACCTTTAACCTTTAACCAAACAATCTTTAACGACCACAAAGAAGAGAGTATTTGTGTGTGTGTGGGGGGGGGGGGGGGGGGGGAATGGGTGTGTGTGTGTGTGTTTTAATTTTGTGAAAAAAAAAAGAGAAAAGCTGGTAAGTCTGAAACTGTGTTGTCTGATAAAGAGTTGAATTAACCCCTTTCCTGCACAAATAATACTTTTTATGTCCAGTAGTTTACAGCTTAAGGAATCAGTGAGAAAACGTGCACTCGCTTGCAACAAGTAATTGTTCCTTTTCCAACGATATTTCCTCTAAATTAATGTCCTATAAGTAATTTGTAATAATTACTTTTGAGTACGTCAAAAACTACATGTTCAGGAACGGGTTAATACACAATCAAACAACCAAATGTATTTTACAATCCTGACAAGCAAAGCTTTTGAATCTAGTCAAAACGATACTGAAAGAGGAGAAATGAGAAAATGCTGGTAATCAGCGTTTTCTCCTTTTGTCTCGTCGTTTTCTGTACTTTCAAACTTAGCTTGACTTAATGCCTGTTTGCAGACAGTGCAGCCCACGATCACACTTTACATCAAACAATGTAATTTTTGAATCTACATTATCTGATATGGTGTGGTCTTTCCCTGTAGGATAGAGCTTCTAAATCATTAAACCACATGGCTTGTAACACGCGAAAAGGGGCATACTATGGAACGCCATAGCTGTCTTTTGTTAAAAACAGACACGTCGCTCACTTCATTCTTTTCTTTGTATGGATTATGTGGAATGATGATCATTCAGTTTGGTATCAAGTCCAGTCTAAACATTTACAGGCTTCTATAAATACTGTTATGTTAGGTTAACATGTCATTAAGTTGAGCTGAATTAACAATTTTTTCTGCTTATTTGTTATAACGTCCAGCTAAATTAATATTCTGTTCGTATAACATGCTATTGTGTCTGGTTAATTAAATATTAGGTTCCGTTTGCTTATATTTATGTTTAGTGAATTAAACATTTTGTTAACTTAGCATTTATTTAATTTGGTTAACAGAATATTATATTCTGTTTACTCATCAATATGTTCTAGTAAATAAACGGATGTTAGGTAAACTGGTTATTCAGTCTGGTAAACGGAATATTATTAAGTGTTTGCTCGTCACTGTGTCTTGGCATATACCAATTATGGTTTGGGAAAATGTTATTTAGTCTACTCTAAAGTTTTAACATTTTGTTAGGCTTACATGTCATTGAGTTGGATGAATAATTTGCTCTGTTTATTTGTCGTTATGTCCAGGTAAATTAACATTGTGTTCGGTTAACTAACATTATGTTAGATAGTATCATGTTCATTTGGAACCTCTCGGTTTTGGCTCGGAGCTTGTTCGTCCCAAAACCAGTTCGTCCCTGGGCTTGTTCGTCCCTTGGCTTATTCGTCCGGGCTTGTTCGTCCAACATTACCTTATTGATTGTATTGAATATGTACAGTGAATAAAACTTATCAATGCTTTGAGTTTTCCTTTCTTTTAGTCGTTTTTTAAACTATCGTCTTTTCTCTAAGATTCACTGGCAAGTTTATTACCGTTTGTTGGCGAAATATCATTTACCATGGGATTGTATAAAAACATGTGATTGTATGGCAAAAGTTACTGTGAAAGGGAACGAGCACAGAGTTTTTTTGGTTTTTTTTTTGTTCAACGCCGTGTTTTTCAGCATTATTGCAGTTTTTTTTTTTCCTTTTTTGCATACGGTACTCCACCGTCTCTTGCCTACGGCATAGTACCGTCCTACAACACACTATCAATTGAAAGTCAATATCTATATCTATAAATGTTTTTCTTTAACTTTTGATTTCTTCTCTAAACGAAATAATGGACATGACTATTCTTGCACAGTTATATATTCTTTGGCTGAAAAATATGGTCGGGGATTATGTGCAGCTAACACCTTTTCATACCTGTCAAAATCAGTGAAGTATCCACTATTAACACGTTTGGTTGGCAGATACATATGTATGCATATCAGACTGAGAGTCTAGTTTATGTCTAACATTAGTCCATTCGAGGTGATAACTAATTCATTGTTTACAAGGATTAATTTAACGCTGAACAAGAAATATCTCTGAACATAAATAGACTGCACAAAAGGCACTCTTTGTGGATTCAAAATGAAGAGAAATAATGAATAGTAGAAACTGCAAGAAATTTGTAGCAGCAACTGCTTCAAATAGTGAATGGCATTTTCTTTATCTCCTTCCTTTCCCTCCCCCCGCCAGCCCCTTCCGCCGTGCCCCCGATCAGGTTTGCGGGTGGGGCCTTTATATACAGTACTTCTGCCAGCAATGGAGAGGACATATTCTCCACCAGCATCAGCCCCTTTTGCATCTGTGCCATGTCAAAAATAAAAGTTATAACATTAAGGTAGTAAACCCCTAATGGAAAACAGCTTTTTCCACTATAATATTATCCTACAAAATTTGCTAGGATTAAACATTAGTATTATTGTACTACTTTAATCGAGCTATTTTTCCCCCCTTCTTAGAATTACCATTTATAAATCTAAAACCACTATATTCTCATTACAAAGGGAGAAATAATTACCTCCCTTTTCAGGAAACTAACAAAAGTATCAACAAATAATTTCAAGATAGCCATCAAAGGAATTTCTGTTTGGTTGAAAATGTGCAAAAGTATTATATCAGTATAAATCCTTATTTATCAAGTAACAAGAAATTTTATTCCAATTTGCGCTAGAAAGGTTAGGGGTCTACTACCTTAATCGGTGATTTCTAACATTCACCGGTGAATTATAAGAATATAATTCACTGTTAGATTTCTATAAACTTCTGGAAACCATGAAAGAAAACAATATTCCGGTTGTAAAAGAGACTGAATTACGGATACAGTACTTTTTCCCCATGTAGGGAAATTCAAAATGACCGAAAAATTTTCCATCAGGGTGCACTAAATATGTGTACACTTTTAGGCGGTCTTCAGACCGCACCTTCGCCCGTAGAAATACGTTTTCAAGTCATCCTGGCATATTGTTGACGCAACTCAATAATTCATTGATTGAATGGTGTTTTACGCTGCTTTCATTATTATTTCAGTCATATCACGTTGACAGCTCACATATTCATGTATTTTCTGAGTTTCACCAGAACTAGTCTAGGAATCTGAAGTTTCTTGCCCAAGGACACTCCCACGAAAAAAACAGTGGATCCAGTGAGGCGTTAACTCAGGGCCTCCAGGTCACGAGTCCCACACTTTACCACTGAACTACGCAGGACCCCCGGCAATTCAATAGCACGATAAGTTATTAGAATATAGAGTCTATGTAAAGTCAGCCAAACTACTTAGCCAGTAAACCCAACGTAGCTGTTCACCAACAAAACATAATAACAAATGAGCATAACAGTTTTTAATCAACCAAATCAATGGCCTGTCAACTTGACATGCTTTTAAACCGGCCTTACTCTTTAACATGTTAACAGAACGCACTATCACATTAACCAGACAGAATAAAAAGTTAACCAACCATAATGTAAAGTCAGCAAAAAATTGTGACACATTTACAAAACGTAAAGCTCAGTTAATCCAACATAATGACAATTGAACAAAGCATAATGTTAAGTCAACCCTTCATTGATATTTGTTAATCCAAAACAATATTCAGTCAACCGAAGATTATTACAAGTAAGCAAAAGAAAATGATAACTCAACCTGAAATATAGGTAATTGCCATGACTGGAAAATGAAGTGGCCATTAACATATCTTATAAAGTAAACAGCTTTTTACTTGACATTACTACTACAATTATTAGCTTGCCATAATAATATTTTGATTCCATATCTATTTTTTGAAAGGAGCAAAATGTTAATTTAGCTGGAAATGATGACAAATGAACAAAAAATTTTCATTCAACTCAGCTTAAGGACATGTTAACTTAACATAATAGTATTTGGAGAAGACTACAATTGTTGAAACTTGACTGAATTCCCAACTGAGTGAACATCATTCCAATTCATCTCTACAAGATTAGAATGAAGTGAGCAACATGTCCGTTTTGAACAAAAGACAGCTACGGCGTTCCATAGCATTCGGACATTTGCGTAAAGTGTCGTCTCGGATCAGCCTGCGCAGTCCGCGCAGGCTACTCCGAGACGGCACTATACGACTACATTAGATTTTGTGCTACAGTAGACTTGCGCAAAACAGAAAATTACATAGAAACGGAAAGTGTCGTTTCGGATTAGCCTGAGCGGACTGCGCAGGCTGATCCGAGACGACACTTTACGCAAATGTCCGAATGCCCCTTTTCGCGTGTTGCAGGCCATATTTGGTGGGAAAATATTCTTGAAATTAATTTAGCGATTTATGGGTAAGGTCAACTTGAGGTTATTCTTTTTTTTTTAGTGCCTTTCATTGATTTAGTTTCAGAACGAAAAAAATATATACCAGAGTATTCTCTATTGTAGGAGATCAATCTGAAAGAACAAAATTGACCCTATGCTGTGCAAGCTCACTTAACAATAACTGGAAGCGGAAAGGTCGCTTAGTCTTGCGGTTTTGTTTCAGTTCACAACGTCCTGCGACTCGTTTTGGTCTATGCAGCGGTCGTACCCACATAATCGTTAAATTATAAATCTTGGAATTAATTTCTAGCAAAAAAAGATCTATGAATGATGCTATTTTCGAAAAAGTACTCGTCGAGTTATTTATTGTAAATATTTGCAGACTACATTAAATTCCATACCAAACGACAAAATTTTAGACTTTCCCAAATTAAAATCATTTGCAGACGACAAACTAAATGTAGCTTTAAAATGGTTACTTCTGTCTCTGATAGGATAGAAAACATTGTTGGAAAAGCCAAAAAAAAAAAAATGCTAGGTTTCAGCATTTTCTCGTTTATCCACAATGTTTTTAAAGGCCATCTTCTTCAGAGTAGTGAAAACTTTGAATATGTGGCGAAGGGTTTAGAAAGCAGTCAACAGCCGCCAATTGAAGTAGCTGGCAAAAGTGCATACCGCTACCAACCGACAGTAACCATGGCGGATTTTCAGTCGAAAAGATAGCAATATTTGGCTTTTTATTATCAGTTGGATATTTTTTAGCGACTGGATTGTTTTAGGCTATTCTGTAAAGAGATGAAAGAATGTTTCGCCTGTTCGGAACCATTTTTTCTATAATAGTAAATACGTACATGGCTATCGTGCGTTTACGGATGCTGCGACTTTGGGACGTGTGTTATGTTCAATGACGTGTACTTGACAAGGGTTAAACCCTTTACCACACAATCCCGAATTTTAACAACCCTTAGGAGGACGCCTTCAGGAAACATTATGGGAAAAGGAGAAAATGCTGGTAACCAGCATTTTTTTTCCTCTTCCCACAATGTTTTCTACCTTGTCAAAGACAAGTTTCATCATTTGAGCCACATTTAAATTGTCGTCTGGAAATGCTATTAATTTGGACAAGTCTACATTTGGTAAATGGTCGAGAGCTATCCTTGTTTAAGTCACCATAAAATATTTTTTGTTGTTGTTGACATCCAAACGTCTTTGTGCCGGATAAATAGTGCAAAGTTACGTTACAATAGTGAGTGTGACTAAACCTTTTTTACATGGTGTGTGAATTTCTTTATATGGAATTATACTTATTAAATCTAATTCGATCTATACTTGGTAGATTTCTCATAAGCATCGCTTTTTTATCACCCCTTGTAAATGCCTTTCAAAATACCTCTCTGCGATAAAAATCTGGTCTGAACCCATCTGATATTTTGGGTTCAAAAAACAAAACGCAATTAAATATAACACTTAGGCTGCTAAGCGCGACTAACTGACCTTTTGCAGACAGATCACAGAACGTGCAGTCTGATCGTTGATCTAAACTGCCTGATAAGGACAGTTTCCCTTGAAAAAATACCTTTGAAACAGCGAAATTTCTTTTATCAGTGGCTTGAAAGTTTCATTTCACTTATGTAGCAGGATAAGGCTTAATGGTTATTTCACGGATGCTTTTGTCCAGAAAATCAAAGCAAAGCGGACAGCATAGATCAAAGATAAGACTACACGTTCTGTGAAGTCTGATCTTGATTCACAATGGCCGCAAAGGCAACTTTAGCTGTAAATTGTGGAGCCGAAATAATCTATGACATAAAAGCTAAAGATATAGAATCAGTACACTGCAAGTTTCTTCGTAAAATATTATGTGTAAATAAATCAACACTTTGATCAAAAGACTATACAATACCATGAAAACAGACGCTAATAACGGCAATTCATGTGCAAAAAAATGGGCAACTTAAATGAAATAAAGGCTCGAAGAGCTGGGTCTTGCAAACACTTGATCAACCAGGACAATTTGAATATCAATCTGCAATCAATTAAATTAAGAGTTCTAGATATATACAAACAAACTTGGTTTACCAATAACTCTCCAAGACTGTTTTCATACTTTTTATATAAACAAGAATTTGAACTTGAACTTTACCGAGAAGAAATTTGTATAACTAAATTCAGACATGCATTAACAAAATTTAGATTATCTGTTCACAAACTTTCGATTGAAACCGGCCGACATGATGGAATTGATAGACATCTCAGAAAATGTCAAAATTGTTCATTGAATAAAATTGAAGACGAGTATCACTTTTTATTAGAATGTCCAAAATACTGTAACCTAAGAAACAGATTTTTAAAACATTACTGCAGACGACCGACTGTTTTTGAATTTATCCAAATCATGTCAATGCGCTTCAAGGGTTAAGAAACCTTGATGTCGTATTTAGTAAGGCCCGTCATAACATCTAGAATGCATCAGGGTTTTTTTATCTTTACGGGTACCCTAAGCTCGAACGGGAATCCACATGAACAGAGAGCTAGTGAATGCCTAATAGGGATTAACAATGCACTAAAAATATTTATTTACCTGTCATTGTTCGGTTTATTAGTCTAAGGTTCAAATCACACATCATAATACGTTGTCGGGGTCCTGCATGGCTCAGTGGTAAAGTGTAGGGCCCGTGACCTGGAGGCTCAGGGTTCGAGCCTCACTTGATCCACTGGGCTTTTCGTGGGAGTTTCCTTGGACAAGACACTTCAGAGCCGCTGTTTAGGACAGGAGAAACCCAGGAAATACATGAATATGGGAGCTGTCACGGTGATATGACTGAAATAATAAGGCGTAAAACACCATTCAATCAATCAATCATAATATACTGTCAATACCAGGGTTAATGAGTACCTTATTACATCTTCAATAAAACATTTACCTTTGAACCAGTCGAATCTCCTACATATCAAGCTGACATAGTTTAATTTCAAAAAAATAATTACTACTTCCAAGAATCATTCACTTCCCAGCTACAACAAAATATTCTTCTATTTTCACATATTTAAACGCTGTAACCCATGTGTTGAGACACATCATTTCCTAATTTCCGCGGGCTTCATGTTCATCCCACCAAAATGCTGAAGCGCGTTGTGCCAGAAATATGCGCATCGCACATGGGGATAAAATATATATGTAGAGAGTTCCAAAAGCACGCGGAAAGGGTCATAATGTTTATTTGCAGTTATGTAAGATTTGCTTCACTACCCATACTTCGATATGAGCCATGCTGTAGCAAAAGGGGGCTTAACGCATCTCCGTCATGCATGATACCAATCAAGCAATCATATAATCGCAGATCCATAATAGCCACTTTTTTTTCAAAACTAACTTAATCATGAGGTAGGCTGGTCTTTGGACATCAAGAAAATTGACCAATAGCGAAAACTTGTGACACAGGTCAGCCTTCGCGGAGTGCGCAGGCTGAGCTGGATCGATAATTCTCGCAGATGTATTAAGATCCCCTTTTCACAGAGCATGGCTCATATGCTTTTTAAAACAGCAATTTATGATCGACCTAGTTTTTTTTTCTTTCCAATCAAAGAGGGGTATTTGTGGATATTTTCTAAGTCTTAAAACCCCATAAAATTTTGTAGAACTGCCCAAATAGAGAACAGCCGTTCCGCATACGTGAATTCTACAGACTCCTCCTACATCTTTGCAAAGAGCTCCTCCCACGATTTTGAACCTTTTTGTATTCGTGTATACAACACTTTTTTCACTTATTACCAAACAATCTCGCATGTCATCAAGGAAAATAGGTCTTTCGAAAATAATGAAGAAAAAGGAAAAAATGCTGAAGAGAAATTGAGTAATAAACAATTTGTCGTTTTCCCTCTACATTTCTTTTCAACCAAAAAAGCAAAACATCCCATCAATTAACTTTTTCGCTCCAGAAGGCGACCTAAGTTGCTGTAAAGATCATGATCAGTCTGCAGAGAGCGTGTAGTTCTTAGCGTAATGGTGCAGATTCGTGGTCAGATTACACATACTCCGTTCTGTATCAAGACCAAAAACTTTATTTGCAAGGAAATGGTATTTCATAAACTCGGGGAAAAAAAAAACACGTGACACGAAAAAGTTAAATCGTATTTTCTTTTAATACACCCCAAATAGTACCAAGCAAGTACATGTATAAAGAACACTCGAAATATGCTTACAATGACCAAATTTTAGACTCTTCCATATTGAAAGCATTTGCACACGAGAAATTTTATATGTCTGAGTTTTCATAAATGAAGGGAATTAAAAAATTGTGAGAACAGGAGAAAAAGCTTGTTTCACGCATTTGCTTCTTTTCCCACAAAGGTTTTCCTTCTCGAAGTGGTAAAAACTTGGGTTCAATTAAGGATTAATTTAGTTGCTTGCTTAGTACAGGTATGTATTTCAACATAAATATGAGCCATGCTCTGTGAAAAGGGGGTTTAATTCATCTGCGGAAAGTATCGACCTAGGTCAGGCTGAGACTGACCTTGGCCGAAACTTTTCGCTACTGGATAATTTTCTGTTTGTCCTCATGATTAAGTCGGTTATTAAAAATAAAATGTCTATAGTGATTCCATAATTATCTGATTGCTTGCTTGGTATAATGCATGACGAAGATACATTAAGCCCCCTTTTGCCTGCAAATGGCTCATGAGTACTTGTTTTCACTAGGAACTAAATTTTTGCTTTATCCTGTACCTCACAGGGACATTTCAGATTTGTCCACGTTGAAATGTTGCAGACAACAAATTAAGTGTAGCTTCAATATTGAAATATGTATTTGAAAAGGTAGAGAACAGTGTGGGAAAAGGCGAAAGTGTTGGTTGTCAGGAATTTTTCTCCCCTTTTTCTCACAGCAAGTCCAGAAACTTTCTTCCTCAAGGTTGTTAAAAGTTGAGATTGTTTGGTAAGGGATTAAAACAGGTTGCTTGACTAGCAGAGGTTGCTACTTTTGAACATGTTTTCGCTACAAGCAAAATACATCATGGTTTTATACATCGATGGTAATTCTACATCCATTTTTCATAATGATAATCTTTTTTACCCCGTTTGGAACATGAATTGTGAGACGGTCTTCTGAATTGTTACCCGCTTTCTTAGTAGGTATATGTCTATGTTGCCTGGCAACATGTTTACTTTCAGGTTGAGCGGTGGCAATGGCAGCGGGAATAATTGCCCTAGTCGGTACTATTGGCTGATCAAGATGTTTGCTAATTTCATTTAAAGTGTTGAAACTCTCCCTTGAAAAAATGCACCACATTAACTGGGTTGCTTACTATTGTTCAACCACAGATATATCTGAAAATTTCTCATTGAGCAGTTCTGTACAAAGAGTTACCTGGTCGACTGATTGCTGATATTTCTTCCATCGGTATATGGATATATAAGATGTCGCCGCTATATGACTGAAATAATGTTGACAGCAGTGTAAAACACTAATTAATCAATCAGTCAATCAAAATAACAAACTTGGACTGTAACATACCTGTTTTTATGAGTTCTTGCATATCGTCTTTAAACAATTCTTGTAAATAATTTTTCAACATATGGTCAAAATCCGGTTTCGTGTCCGCCATTGTGAAGAAAGCAGTACCAGGTATACATTTCCTTCGCAAAATTTTGGCTTTGAGACACGCATAACATGAAGGTATTGTGTATGAGGGAATGCACGTGAGAGTTTTGTGGTCTCGTGTTATGGGCGTGTCTTTATGAATTATGAAATTTCCATAAAGGTTATGTTTCTGATCATACGTGATGTGGGTGTATTTATAGGGTCACGTGGTAATGAAGGTATGTCTTCTATAAAATTGGTTTATATAAAAACTAAGTCGATCACCAAGTTGGTTAGAGCCTTTGCTTTTATTTTCTAGAACAATTTTCTTTTTGAGCTCTATTACATACATAGTATCCGTCAACTGGAATGTCGATACAGCGCCAATGCACCCCCCCCCCCCATCCCCGCTTTACAGCGCTTATGCGCAGCCATCCCGCTCACCGCTTTTTTTACCGGCAAGATTTGTCGTCTCGCGGTTTTTTTAATCGAATTTTATCAAGCGTGCCGAACTTTTGTTTACTGATCATACAACTTGGTGAGATATTTTGACAGTATTTCTACTTGAATCAATTTCAAAAAATCTTGGTCTACAACGCCTTCGACAGCTTAAGGGTTGCCAAAGGAACATTCCTGTGAAATTACTATAGGCTATTTCGAAGCTCTCCCTTTGGTTCGGGGGGGGGGGGGAAGAAGTAGTTCAGAGCTGTTTCTGTTTTTTAAGGGAAAAAAAAATGTCATTGCCATCTATTACGTTTCTTATTGTAGTCGAGAAATAGCTTGAAACATACAAAAAAGAAGAAATTGTAAATTCAAGACGGCTGCAGGGTAGCCATCTTAAATCAAGTACTAAAAAAGATAACAATTTAATTATAAGAGTCAGGAGCGTGGCTGCCTATACGCAAAAACGCAGTTGCATACCCTTTGCAAATAAAAAAGGACGAATTCGCCCAAAAACGTCACCAGATGCCTCCAAATAGCTTCTACAATTAAAATAATTCTAGTAGGAGTCATCCAGACCTTTCTGGGAAATCCCCCTTCCCTCTCTCGGCACTTTGTGCTTCGGGTAATACTTTCGGTATTTCTTCTGCATACACTTTATTTTGAGGCCAAAAAATACAGGCGTGTTTACTATCGTATGAAAATAGGAAATAGGGTAGGTAGGTCGGACTTTTTTTTTTTAATTTATTTCTATTTTTAAGTTCTGTTTGTGTATCACAATCTGGAAAGAAAAAAGAAAAAAAAAAAAAAAAACAAGAATACGTTTCTTTGTTTTGTTGTCTTGTTAACGTATGTTTATTTGTTTATTTAAGTCTCATTCAAATACAACTGTTTTCATAAAATTACATAGAACAAATTAAAAGAGTATTTGACCATTCTAATAAAACGGATTATATGAGACTATACTAATATCAATTACAAACTTATCCAAAAAGTTTTCATCAGACCATTTGAAAAAAAAAAGGATAACGCACACTTCCATACCTACACACTTATCCACATAATCCACACACACCCACAAACAGATCCACACACGCGCACCCAAGCTAACGCTCCCATAACAAATTCAAGTACGGACAAAAGCTTGAAGAATGATGCCAATCATTGATACATGCAGACATGGAAAAAATATTCTATTATCCATAGAAATGTATAGTGCTCATAGAGGCAGGTGTACATGTATTATTAATCAAAGAAAAAAGGCTTTGCGGCCTACCATGACTAGCATCATTCCCCAGCTTGTTAAGCATATGCAAGTTATGAAATTTAAAAAAAAAAGTACTAGTAAAATAAAGCAGACATACGGACAAACTAATTATTTACACATGATAAGACTACGTTTACGTAAAATATTAAAGCAGGTTTTGGCATATATCTTAATTAAAAGTGGATTGGAAAACACTTGTATCAATTTCTCCCTGTAATATAAATTTGGACAAACTTCTAGTGCCTTATCAAATAGCTCCTGTCTAAATTCCTGATAAATATTGCAATGAAGAAGAACGTGACATTCATCTTCCACCTCATTGCAAAATATACATTTTCTTTCTTAAACATTTAGGTTATTATAGCGTCCGGTTTCAATTTTTAATGGTGCAACACCACATCTAAACTTGCTAAAGGTGAAATCTTTTTACAATATTGCTCAACTTCAAAGGTCGATTTAAACAATGAGTACAACCTTAATTTATTACGACCGACATTTTGTTTACCATTAACTCCAGTAATAGAGTTTCCAATTCTCTATGAACTCAGACATCAGTTTGGCTTTAACAGTATTAAATAATTTATGCTTATTTATGCAAGTATTAACATCAGTGAACAACGAATCGTTCGAACTAGAAAATTTTTCTTTTACAGTGTAAAACCAGTTTTTAACGTTGTGAACGTATGTTCAAATGGATATTGAGAATAAAACTTGAGTATATTCTCAAATTCCAATTAAGGCACACTCATGTATAGATTTCATGCCTCAATCAGGGCTGGAATCTATGAAACAGAGGTATACAGAAGAATATAAAAGATGCACACCTTCACACCCCCACCCCCCCGATCAGGATCAGGCCAAATTTTGATAAGATTTCTAAACTCACTGAAAACAATCTCTGCAAGTTTCAAAGACATGTGACCAATAATATCGATTATGTTGAGTAAACAAGACTAAGTCATCAAATGGCTGCTGTTCCTGAACTGGCAACTGGATTTTCTTCATTTTTGATAGAGTTCAACCCTTCGATGATACAAGTGATCTGTGCAAGTTTCAAAAGAACTGACTCAAAAAATACTGGTTAAATCGGGTACACTAGAAATGTATATTTCCAACTTTAAATGGCTACTTTTCCCTTACTAATTACTTATCCTTATTTTCCCCTAAAAATAAACATAGCCAACTTTCACGGACATGTAAAAATCGAGGTCTGTCTATTGTACCTCTGTGTGTGTGTGTGTGTGTGTGTGTGTGTGTGTGTGAGCCATGCTCTGTAAAAAGGGGGCTTAATGCATCTGCGAAAATTATTGACCCAGGTCAGCCTGAGCAGTCCGCGCAGGCTGATCTGGACCAAAAATTTAAGCTATAAGCCAATTTTCTGTATGTCGAAGGACCAGACTACCTCAGGATTAAGTCAGTTGTTGAAAAAGGTGACTATTATTGATCCATTAGTATTTGATGGCATACTTGGTACCATGAATCACGGATATGCATTAAGCCCCCTTTTCACGGAGCATGGCTCATATATATTTTTCTATTTATGACTTCTTTTATATGTAAATTCCATGATGAGATTTAAGTTCAAATGTTGAAAGAAAAACTATGAATCACTGGTCTTGTGTTTGTTATCTATTTATGCTATGACTCTTTTCTCTTCTCTAAATTGCCCAGTTTAACCCTTTACCACACAATCCCAATTTTTAACAACCCAGAGAAAGAGGGCTTTTGAAAATATTGTAGGAAAAGGAAAAAATGCTGGTGACCAGCATTTTCTCCTTTTTCCCCACAATGTTTTCTTACCTTCCAATCCTATTCCTATCATTTTTTTTGCCACACCAATTCTGTCGTCTGCAAATGCTTTCAATTTGGACAATCTACATTTTTGTTGTGTGATAAAACTTTAACTCTTTACCACATGACAAAAATGTAGACTTTTCCAAATTGAGAGCATTTGCAGACAACAATTTAAATGTGCCTCAGTTAAAGAACTTTTCTTTGATAGTGTAGAAAACATTGTGGGAAAAGGAGAAATGTCTTATATCCCCTAAGATCTCAAACCACATTTTAAGCTTATTACATCTTTTTTGTACAAGTTTGTCACACCTTTTATTCCAGACTCCTCCCCAAAGACTCCAAAATAGAGGCTGTAAGTGTCTCTGTTACATAAAGATGCCCCGAAGTGATTTCTCCATCTATCATGATGGATTCTTTTATCGTTCTTCATTAAAAGTAGCCATACTTCTTTTTCAGTTCTTTGAGATAGATTTGAAATTAGAATCGTTTAATTATTAAATACCTTTGTCCACTAGCCTTCTTCCTGTATTCCTTCATGGACATTAAATAACGTTGGATGTCACAACAACATTCTTTCATTCTCTTTTTCTGTCTTTCTTCCTTCCTTTCTCCTCCTTCCTTTTATTTCTGTCTTTCTTTCTTTCTGTCTTTCTTTCATCCTTCCTTCCTTTCCTGTCCTCTCTGGTTTAAATTCCCACTAGACAAATTTCTTTCAGAGGATCGATGATAGTCATTACAACAGTATTTGTTCCTCTCCTTCCGCTGATCATTGTTTCGACAATGGTTTGGTGGGAAAGCTGCCAGTGGCTTGGGATGAATATTCTGCAAAGTATTTATGCTACAATCTCCAGTAAGGCATGGATGGGTGCACTGACCAAAGCGATATAACTGAAATGTTGTTAAAAATGACATTAATTTAACAACATACAATCAGTTCCTTTTATTTCTTTCTTTGTCCACTAGCCAACGCAGCCCTATCCCTCTTTGTGAGATATATATATATTTATATTAAAAAAAAAAGGTCCATGATTCCCCAACAGGAAGAGTATTTTTTTTTTCTCTCTTTCTGAAACAACTAGGCATCGGTAGTAGTAATCCCTGAATGTTTGAATCAATTCCGTCCAATAATGAATGAAGAGTTTCGGTCTCAAAAGAAAAAAAAAGAATTCAAACGTTTCGTAACGTTCGCTTTTACTGAACGCAGGGCTGGTCTATATTGTCTGCGTTTTATACCGCCCCCTTAACTGATGCCCGTTGTTTATGATGTAACTCTGCTATCGATCGATAGCAGCAGGCTACCAAATTACAAAAGGTGTGTCATTCGGCATATCTCGGGTGATGGGAGCCATCATATTTTAGATGTAGGTACGGAATCGGCCGAGTTTTGACGAGTGGAAGGTGAGTGCCACCAACCTACAACAACAACATTATCCTAGCAGACGGAAAAGGTATGCAACGGTGCTTTAGCACAAGACCCTGGCAAAACTTTCCATATGTCAATGTCAAACTTTAACGATAGAGAGGATCATATTGTTTGCTCAGTTTGAACTTTTGGTATGAAATATTTACTCTTTCTGCGCAGCATGTAAGCTAAATATTCTATTTGTCTTTGGTTTTCGCGACTTTACTTGAAATTACGTCGCGTCTCATTTCATGATTACTTAAAATTTCCTAGCGTGGACTGACCTGTTTTCATGGGACTTAATTGACAACTTTAGTTGATGCATATATAAGTGATGTACTGATGACGAAAAATGTTTGATAACCACAAACAATATTAAATGCATCAATAAGCACTAGTCTCCATACGGTATAGCTTCGTTATACAGTTAGTAATTATTACTCTATCTTTCATTTACATGGTGGATTACCGTTAGAAATTTCCACGCAGAAATTGGAAGATCAGCTTGTCGACACGAAAGAACAGCCTATTTACTGACACGAAAGAAGACAGGTGTGCTCGCTTTGTAACTGTATTTATTGCGCCGTGAACCATTAATAAAACAATGATTTAGGGTAAAGTGATAGTGAGTCGGACACCCTCACGCTATTTTTAGTGATTCTGTCTATATTTGGAAACATATCGGAGCCAGGTTTTCGCTGGTACCTTGCTTGATATTCCCGAAAGCATATGAAAGCTTTCACTGCCGGAAATAAGCCTATTTGTAGGGGAAATACGTGTTTAAAAGAGGTTACCCCATAACGATAATGACTCGGACGAAATCGATAATGAGTCGGACATGCGTGATTTTGAGTCAGACGATAGGTGTTACTACTTTATTATACCTAATAAGTGGTTAAACCTTAATCAAACAATCCCGAGTTTTATCTATCCTGATATGGAATGCTGATAACTAACATTTTCTTCTTTTCTTTCAATGATTTCTACCCTTTCTGAGACAAACTTCACCATTTTTGCACATTCATCTTGTCGTCTGCAATTGCTTTGAATTAGGTCAAGTCCTAAACTTTGCCGTCTGTTAAAGCGTTAAAACGGAAACAATGACCCAATTAAAACTTGAACAGGTGAAAGAATGAAGGTGAGACTGTCGTTAAAAATTTATTTTTATATCGAGTGGCCAACATCATGCGACTTTTTTGCCTCATCATATCAGTCTGCTTTTGGTTGCCAAAATAAGATGGTCAGTCAAAAGCTATTAATTTTTGCTACTCGGGGTTGCGTTTGGAGAATTTATACTTGATGTACTGACCAACGACAACTCAAGGTTTCCTGCTCTGTATCTCAGCTCCTCCAGGTACATTTAGCGGGAAAAGAAATCTGGGACCGATCAATCAACCAATAATAGAGCAACGTTAATGTATCTTATAGTTAATCCTATGCAACTATAACAAGAAATATCTTTAAAAAAAAAGATAGACGGCGTAAGAGGCACTTGGATACGAATACAGTTAAATTTGTTTGTAGTTGATCTATAATATGAAGAGAAAGGATGAAAACAGTTCTGAAAGTAGCCTCTTTTAAATTGTTTTGCATATGGTTGAAAGCATAATTATCAATAACATTTAAGAATGGGGAAGCATGTTTTTGTACTTAAATGAAGCACCTTTCAAACATCGACGATTTGTCGTTTTCAGAACGCTGGGTTTTATCACCCCTCTCAATGCTTGACCACACCCACCTACTCTTACTAGGAGTATTTTAGTAGGAACCCAGTTTCTTCGTTAACAACGCAATAAAACCGATTGTTCCCCTAGGTAGGCATAGTTTCTTGCGAATTGAATCACCTAATTCAAGATATAACATCTTTTTCCATTGTAACAAGAAACGTAATAAGTTGTTTTACAACCCGTTTTCATGTAAGACAATAGAGCGGTAGCCTGCTGTCGCAGTTCGTATTCGGTTTTACGCGAGGAAAAACGGGTACCAAGCCTCTTACACTAAACAAAATAGAAAACTTGCCAATACTCATTGCTATTACTTTATCCATATGATATAGATTATGGATGTTTTGCTAGAGTTTAACATCTGTATGGCCATAAAGTACAACATTACATAGGTAAATGTGAGCATTTCGTGATTTTTTTAGTCATTAACACTTTTATCCAATATCGGTAAATTTCTACTGTGACCTTTATTTTTTTGCGTAGTTTACATATATTTGGCCAATCACAAATTGAGTAACAATTCATTTCCTCCTAGTACTCGAAGTTGGTCAAAAGTGAGATCATACAGCTACGCCGAAAAATACGTTAGAGTCGATCTTTATTTCGTGAAGTCCTACATTGCTGTCCAGAACGTAGACCACTAAAATGCGGACATTGGAAGCAATTATGAGACTGCATAATAAATGCCTCTGATCTTTATATACATAGTCCATGTATTATTTTACCTATTTTTGGAAAAAAAAATACTTGGAGAATTCACTGAACCTAGTTTTAACATAGCTGATGGTACGGCGCAAATTCACATTCCATGTTCAGTGCAAGTTCAGTCCAATTGCTCCAAGCCGTCTGTAAAATGGCTTAAATGAGCCTAATAAGAAGTTGAGGGTACAGGCATCTTTCAAACTTTGTGACAAGGAAAAAAAATGGTTTAAGCTACTACAATTGAATTCTCACATTACAAAAACGTTTTCACAACCATGTTATGATCACATTGACCTTATCACCGAATTTCGTTTATTTCTTTTTAACTTTGTAATCTAGAAATAGTAGAAGGTTTGAAAATGGTGCACGAGTTTAAATCATCTATAAGCTAAAGTATTTTTAAAGTTTCAACTGTTTTAATCAAAACCAATCCCAGGGAATTTTGAAAAATTCAATCAGCCAAAAACGTAAGATTGATCATCTTGTTAATGGATCCTTACATTGTCATCCCGGACCACATTCTTATAACATTATTACAAGAGATTTTTCACTTTTCTCGACAATGAACCATGCTCTTTAAGCGGAGGCTGCATGATTCTACAATAAGTATCGCCCCTACCAGTCTGAGCAGACAGACTTCCAGTTGCATAAAACCCGAACTGTGCATACCGACAGCGTAAACTTGCATTATATAACGTTCTTGAATGACCTGTTTTGAAGAATGACCTGTGCAAAGCAGACAACAGTAGAACGAAGTAATGAGTGAACAGTTCAACTCACTGTGCTGAAACTTATATTGGAACTCAACTGAGCTTGATCGGGACAACGTTAAGGTGCCATTTGAAATGATGAATGAAGGGCGTAGCGCCCTCTACGCACAATATGCACGTGCGTAGGAAAAAATTCCGCAACCAAAGTTGCAAGTCTCAATATCGCATACATGTACTGATTTTTCTCCAGATATGCATGCATTGTCAAACTAAAAAGATACGCAAAAACGATGCAATGAAGGAATTTTTCTAGGCTTTTCAATAAATGGTGATGCTTCAGCTCCGTCCCCATTGGCATTTTGTGCCACACTATGCATATAAATATTCTAAACCTGGCTACGCCTATGTGAATCTTCCTTTGTGAAAAGGGTTAATGCATCTGCATGTAATGATTGTCCATGCCCTTGGGGTGTGTTTGGGTCGATAATTTCAATAAAAAATCTAGATAGAATTTCCATGGTAAATATGTAGAATACTTATGAAAGTAAAAAAGTTTTCTCCAACATTAGCCTGAGTAGACTGCCGGGGCTGACACTTGTCACAGAATCATGAAGCCCACCTTTAAAGAGCATGGCTCATATCCAATCACTTTTTATCAAAAAGTTAAAGATTATGTAATGGGCTTTATAAAACACATTAAAGCGAATTACTTATGGTATTTCATTTCATGATGTTTTCACCTGAAATAATTTTGAAACGGAAAAAGGTGTACACAAAACATGAATGAGCGGATTTGAATACGAGCACAAGTAGTGCTCCTTTTTAATTTTCATTGTTGCGAGTAGTGCTTTGTCTATTGTATACAGGAACGAAAATGTTAAGGGATGATCTGTCAAGTTGGACTGTCAGGCTCAATATCAAATCAACACTTTTCTGTGTCCGACTCAATATCAAATCAATGGGTAAAGTAAACTGGAAAGTTTAGCGTTTTCACATTGAAAAACCTTTATCAAATGCTACTAAATATCAAGTAAACTGGAAATTCCCTTGTAATGATGTAATATGAGTGTTGTCCGGGATGATTATCAATGTAAATGTCCAATAACAAAATTACCAATCTTACTTTTTTGGCTCATTGAAGCTTACAAAATTGACCGAAAACAATGTTTATAAAAACGGGTTCCACTAAAATCGGAAATACGTCACAAAATTACAAACGACTTCTTCGCAGAGAATGAATAAAGACCTGTATTGCAGAGTAGCGTTTCTTACGTTTCGAGGCCTGCACCAGGTGCGAATTTACGTTAAAAAATGTCCGACTCTAGATCGTGTCCGACTCTATCACTTTACCCTACACACTTTTTTTTGTTTTTTTCCCTCTTTATCACATCAGTTTTAAATGATTTGGATGGATTATCTTGGATGAAACGTGCATTGCTTCAATCGTACTAATCAATGCAAAAGAAGACAGGTACGCACACTCTTGCCTGTCAATTTTTTCCTGGTATTTTTTAGAGATAGATTTATATTAGACAACTGCTTTTCTTAATAAAAAGTATTATCCTATTCCATAGTCCTTTTCATCCTAACCACCTTTTTGGTGAAAGGAAGCTTATCTTGCAGTTTTTACATGCCCATTTTTCTTGTTGGTATATCCAGATACACCCGATCCAGATACACCTGTCTTCTTTTGTGTCGGTAAATAGGCCGTTCTTTCGTGTCGGCAAGCTGACTGTCAATCTTCCAATTTCTGCGCGGAAATTTCTAGCGGTAATCCACCGTGTAAAGAAAGATAGAGATTTAATCACTAACTGTATATTTTTTTACTAAAAAATGAAGAAAATACTATGTTTATCTATATGGGGCAATTCAATAAAATATCCATGCACAAGATTGTGTAGTTCATTTAATTAATGATTTATGGATGTTGTATATTTGTTGTTGAATGCTTTGCGGAACATTTTTTTCATCAAATATGAGCTTTGCAATGCAATCTGATATCCCACCTTTCTTCTTTTGTGTTGGTAAATAGGCCGTTCTTTCGTGTCGGCAAGCAGACCGTCGAACTGTATTTGCAGACAACAAATCAGAAATTAAGACAATAATATGTTAAACTTAGCTCAACTGTTCCTTTGAACAGATTGAAATGTTGTTGGAAATGGTAGGAGGCTGGTGAAAAGCATTTTCTACTTTGGCACAAGGTTAATGAATGCCCGTTGTGTTTCTTGTCTGTTTTTATTATCTCCCTTAGATCGGGTGTATCTGGGGTTTAATCCCACTTGGTCTACTCCCATTTCGTCTACAGATTTTTTTGTGTGGTCAGTCCCATTTCGTCTACAGTCCCAATTCGTCTAATCTCATTTCGTCTAATCTCATTTCGTCTACACCCATTTCGTCTACAATAAGATATGTTTGAATGTATTATGAGTCCAAAATTGACATAAAGATTAGTTTAGAACAAAGTGATCATCTCTCATCTTCACTTCAATGACAGTATCATGAGCAAATTCTTTTAACCCTTTAATAAACAGTCCCATGTTTTTACGTGTCTGAAGCAGAAGTCATTTGAAAACATTGTGGGAAAAGAAGAAATTGCTGAAAACGAGCAATGTCTCCTTTTCCCACAATGTTTTCTAACCTACAAGAGAACTTTAATTTCTTTTAACCAGTTTTTGAATTGTCGTCTGCAGAACCTTTCAAAATTTTTTGTTTGGTAATGGGTTAAGAGACATTTTTATTCTTTTGGCATAATGTGTACTTAGGGTTTTCACGAGTAAATAAGATGTTCAGTATTAAGAATATTTGTCAAGTTGATCAGGATAAATAATAATATATGATGAACTAAATATTTATTAATTTCTTCTCAAACAAATATTTCTTTTTATTTTCAAGACAAAATTAAAAAGTTTACTAAACTTTAGTGAATATGACAGGTGTAAACTTGCAAATTAGGTGTCATAATCCCTTCTCAAAACCTGTCTTGCCCAAGTCTGCATAGGTGTTAATATATCAATAGAAACTATCAACAAACTTGCAGTACAGATTAAAATAAGATAATATCTATATCTTTTTTTGGGGAGTAAAAATTGGAAATAAATAATTTATTAGTGAAAAACATCATGAAAAAATAAAATATAGACGAAATGGGACTGTTGCGCAAATTTGTAGACGAAATGGGAGTAGACGAAATGGGAGTAGACCAACTGGGATGTTACCGTATTTGGATGAGTGTAGGATAAACCCCCCCTAGGACAAAACCCCCCTAGGACAAAACCCCCATGGACAAAAGCCCCTTAGGACAAAACCCCCATAGGATAAAAGCCCCCTAGAACAAAACCCCCATCATATATAAACAGCATATAAACAGCATATATTTTTCATATTTTCCATATTGTTTTCCTTTTTACTTTATTTCTTAAACAGGTTTAGACAAAATAGAACAAAATTTCATTGTACTTGCAATAGGAAAAGTGAACTTTGAATATTTAGGAATAGAAAACATCATTAGAAGAGGGGATAATGCAATCACTTGATTCCATGTCATGGATGAGGAAAGGGAGAGGAACTGTTTCACCAGTAGTAGTCCAATCTTCAGTCATTTGAAGGTCTCTAAGGGAAGTAGGCTCTTTTGGTCTGTTCTTGTGCTTCAGGCGTCATATCTTTCTCTTCAAGGAGTCTGTGTTGCCCATGGCTGCGCGAGCCTCAGCGGAGTAGGCATGTAGTGTATCTGCGAGAATTTGGCCTGGACAACCCCGATTCATTGGAATGTTTTCTTTCATGGCTGACACAGCAGACACTGCTTCGACTCTACCAGTCACTCTCTCGTGAGTATATGGAATCTGTGTTGGCTAGGTCGGTGGTAATAGTGCCTCGACAGGTGAATGCTGCCCTGTTAGTACATTCCCAGCGGGTTTTGGATTTGTTGGAGCTCTTCTTGGTGTACATATATCCATCATAGCACAATTTAAGTCCACCTTTATTGTTCAGAATAAACTCCATAGTTCATACAAGTCACACTAGACACCATATAGAATCCAGATATCTCACAGAATTAGTTCCAAGTACTAACAAAATAGTTTAATATATCCAAAATGAAGCGAATTAAGTCCAAACAGAATGTTATATATCCAAAACAAACACTTAAATGACTTGTTACCACAAAGTTTAATATATTGTATTGTAAACATTTTCCAAAAAAGGATATTTTATACTCCAAATAATCAAAAA
Source organism: Hippopus hippopus (assembly GCA_946811185.2). NCBI lineage: Eukaryota > Metazoa > Mollusca > Bivalvia > Cardiida > Cardiidae > Hippopus > Hippopus hippopus. The sequence continues at coordinate 46,287,474 of OX328104.1, read as the reverse complement.
TTCACAGTTAGAATCACTCAAAATTTGAGATAACACACATAATTTGCAAACAGTTTTAAAGTATTCAAAACAAGTCTCTTTGATTTAAGGAGAAAAATCAAACATGAAAGGCAGTTACATCTTTAGCCTTTAATTATGTTTGATTTGGATTTGTTTCTCAAAGTGTGAAAGCAATCACTGTAGTTTGCAAAAAATGTATTTGTATATATAAAACTTTAATTTAATTATCATTATAACTTAATGCTATAATTAGCAAAATAATACCATTGTATGATTTCATTTACAATTTATTATGTTTAATAATATATAATTTACAGTAAAAACTATTGATTATATACATAAACACATTTTTGGTCATAAAGCACACAATTTTAAGAAAAAAAAAAATACTTATCAAATCAATTTAAGTTATACAAAACATTATTTTTTACAACCCCCACAAGTGTTTAAAGCAGTAAATTTTATTCAACTTTAAAATGATTTTTAAAATGTTCAATTATACAAAAATAATAGAGGAATATTCATAATATCATATTAATATCATTATTTTAAAGATTTATTTCATTTATACACATAATAAGCATGTTTTTAAAACCATGGGGGTTTTGTCCACTTTTCAGTTAAGGGTATGGGGGTTTTGTCCTAGGGGGGTTTTGTCCATGGGGCTTTTGTCCTAGGGTGTTTTGTCCTAGGGGGGTTTTGTCCGTACCCCATCAGGATATATCGACAAGAAAAATGGGCATGTAAAAACTGCAAGATAAGCTTCCTTTCACCAAAAAGGTGGTTAGGGTGAAAAGGACTATGGAATAGGATAATACTTTTTATTAAGACAAGCAGTTGTCTAATATAAATCTATCTCTAAAAAATACCAGGTAAAAATTGACAGACAAGAGTGTGCATACCTGTCTTCATTTGCATTAATTAGTACGATTGAAAAAATGCACGTATGACAAGATAATCCATCCAGATTATGGAAAACTGATGTGATAAAGAGGGGAAAAAAACAAAAAAGTGTGTAAATCATTGTTTTATTAATGGTTCACAGTGGAATAAATACAGTTACAAAGCGAGCACACCTGTCTTCTTTCGTGTCGGTAAATAGGCCATTCTTTCGTGTCGGCAAGCTGACTGTAGATCTTCCAATTTCTGCGCGGAAATTTCTAACAGTGATCCACCGTGTAAATGAAAGATAGAGTCATAATTACTAACTGTATAATACCGATAAGAAATTGTTTATCTATATGGGGCATAAAGGTCGGTGTAGATGTGCTAGTATGGGTGACACACGTCCCTCTTCTGAATTAAAGCAGCTTTGAACATCCTGGTAAAATGTTGAAAAAAGAAGTTATAAAGGGACACTAGTACCTCTTAAATTTTGTTTTAACATCAAATCCATCTAGAATAAGCGCATTTTAGTGAAAATAAGCTTCTTGTCTGTTCTCGTCTGTTCCTGTCTGTTCCCGTCGGTTCTTGTCTGTTTTTAGGCTGACCGTATTTTACAAGTTGAATTCAAGAGTTTTTAAATGACAGTACTAGTTTTTGTTATAAATGGTGTTGCTATAAGCGTTCATTTAGTGAAAGGAAAGAAAGGGACTTCCTTTCGCAAAAGGAAGATTCCGTCCAAGAAAGGAAGATTGTTTGCTTTGTAAGAAGTGTGTTCCTAACAAATGGATGGTTTCCTTTCCAAACTTAGAATATTATTCTCGATATGACTAAAATTTAATGTTGAGTTAAGTAATTTAGACCGAAAAAAATCGTGTTTTAGCATAGCATAGTCCTTGAGTGAAAGGAAGCTCCTCTCATGAAAGGAAGGGTTCTTTTTATGCTACGAAAGTAGTCCATATGAGGAGATTTTTTTTTAAAACTAAGGGTAATCTTTGAGATATGGATACATTTTATAAATTAAATGAGCCGCGCTCTGTGAAAAGGGGGCTTAATGCATCTGCTAAAGTTTCGACCCAGGTCAGCCTGCGCAGTCCGAGCAGGCTGACCTGGGCCGAAACTTTTCGCTATTGGTCGATTTTCTGCATGTCAAAGGATCAGTATACCTCATGATTAAGTCGGTTGTTAAAAAAAGTGGCTATTGTGGATCCGTAAGTATGTGATGGCTTTCTTGGTATGATGGATTACGGAGATGCATTAAGCCCCCTTTTGCCAGAGCACGGCTCAAATTTAAGTGTTTTTTTTTTTTTTTTTTTTTAACTCTTATCCTGCTGAACAAATTGAATGAAACTTTCAAGTAAAAAGTTGAATAATGCTATTGCAAACGTATATTTTGTAGAAAAATATCTGCTTTTTGGGCAGTGTAGATCCAAGATCATACTGCACGTTGTTACGAGCCAAGCGTAACGAGAAGGAAAACCAGCAAGAAGCCTTTAACAATTAATACTATTTATTAATGAACAAAGACAAAAGAGTACAATATGAGTTAAGTTTGAATGAAATTTTGAACTTCATAGGGGGCACATAAGGACTGGTTATTTAAAAAAAGACTTGGATCTCTCTTGGAGTCTGTCTCTCTAGTTGTCCCTCCACCTGTCTGTGTCGCTTGACTGTAACAATGTCAGTATTTTCGGCAAAACAAGAATAGTTTCTCTCTCAAAGCCTGTTATCCATTGCTGGAAGAATCTCTCTCTCTCTCTCTCTTTCTAGAATCTCTCTAGAATCTCTCTCTAGAATCTCTCTCTCTCTCTAGAAAAGCGTAGTTTTAAATATTACACAGCCTGTAAAACACTTGATTCAAGGTGTCTTGCATGTCAAAGGACAGACATTGAAACAACAAAATCTTTTGCAAAGTCTGCAGGAATGTTTTTCACACCTTAACATGGCTTTTGTTTAGCTGTGATGGACAGCTATTTTAACCTCTCAGAATAAACACACAATGAATAGACAGCCTTACAGATATGCAAACTCCGCAGAAAGACTAGATAAAAAATTATAAGTTCGAAATATTCACGGTAAAAAAGAGTGCCCGTCTATATAGGTTATTTTACCGAACCTGTCAATTACTTCAGGAGATTTCCGTAAATCCAACACAGTGTCATGGTACATTTAGAACTCAGAAATGGTTGAAATTCCTTATTTCAGATCCTTTTCCTTTCATAGTAGCCTAGTAAACTTGGGAATCTAGATAAATACAAAGAAAAAAAAAAAGGAATCTTAAAATTCTGACCGTAAGGACCTGTGCTTAATTTTCATTTTCTTCTCCAGCGGAGGCAGGTTTTTATGTTAATAAACTGTGTAATCCAGCTATTATTTTTGTTACCACTTATTCTTTTCAGACAATGACATATCTGATATGTCCATTAAAAGCCGTAATTACTCTATACATAGTGTTCCCAGTAGCTTTTCATTTCAAGGGTACATTTACCAGGTACCTCCGAAACTGTAAATCCAGGGGTAAGATTCCATATTAGAGGGTAACCAAAATTTGTTAAGGTGAATTTCAATACTATATCGTGATTTATGCAATAATTTGCGTGAGTGGGTACACTGATACAAGTGATGCTATTATCCTAATTAAGTATAACTCAGCCATTAATGGAACATTCTTCAACCTATCCTTTGTCATTTGGTCCAAATGGCTTACAAAGTCTACACCGGGGTTTGCTTACAAGTATTAAAAACTCTCAATGCCACAATGCTATCAAAGGTTACCCTGCTGCACGACGAAAAATTCGGCTGTGGTGGATTTAACTCTTTCAGCGCCAAATAAATAAACTCGATCTCTTTCGATGGCTCTAAATACAATCTATTGAAACTTACAAAGGTTTTGATTGTATAGGCTTGACTACACAAGCGGATGGTATAGATCAAAGATCAGACTGTACGTTCTGAGCAGTCTGATCTTGAAATATGCCGTCCGTAAAAGTCATTTTTTTCGCCGATGGTGCCAAAAAGGTTAAAAGGGTTTCTGTAAATGACAGGTTCGGTAAAATACACATATGTAGCTACCGTTTTATCTTGAATATGTCAAGGATATATTTTCTTAACTTTTCTTTTCTAGGTAGTTTTGACATTCGTAAGCTTTTCATTGATTATGATTTATTCTGATGGAGAAAAACATCGGTCAAGCACAGTTAAAGACAGGTGAAGGTTTGATAAACATTATACTGCATAATCTTTTTTTAAAATGGCGAAGTATAGATACGGAAAATTGTATGGACATTGCCATTCTCGGAGTAACTGGCTTTAAATCAAGCTATTTAAAAACGTACTTTGATCACACACCAACACAAAATTATGATAATATGACATCTCAAAAATTAAAGCAATTTAATTATAAAAACTCGAGTCTAAAAAGGTGCTCGGAAAAAAATCGGGGGTCGAAATGACCAAATTTTGCAAAAAATTTTCTACCGGGGATCGAATCGACCAAAAAGTGTCGAAATGACTTGGTGTCGAAATGACCGGGTGTTGAAATGACTGTCATTCCTTTTATTGTGGTATTGACGGTTTTCTTGACTGAGTTTACAATTTAACATGTCCATATTAATGAACAATATATACTGGTCACAACATAGGTTCTACGTTTACTGGTACACCTTTCCTATTGAGCAGGAACTTCATGAGGAAATTTTATGTCAAGTATGTTATCTACATCTTAAAACCATGCAGGAGTAAGTTATACATGTGTCACTGATGTTTTCTAGTTTAAACATACATTGACCTTGCTAAATATTTAGTAGTTGTAGTGGTCACAAAAGTTTTTTCAAGGTCTACATGTTCCATTTTCTGCGTTTGATGCTTAGGTATGTGAAAAGTGATTGTACTGTGAAAACGGCAAGTCGTAAAATGACCCTATTCATGTTTCCATTTGAATTGAAGTTAGTGAATGTTAAAATAAAGTTAAAAATACAGCAACGTGATGTTCATTTTTGACCATTTTCCAGGATGAATTTGCTCTTTTAACTGAATATGAATGTAAGGCTTGTTTTTCCAGGCTCGTTGTTCCAAACTTATTTATCCCAACTGAACTCAATATAGAACAAATGAGAACCCTGCAGTCTCTTGCTTGAACTACGAGTCTAGTTTCAGGTTATTAATGTGTACTTGATCGTTGCGTAAGGATTTACGGAAGTAAAACTTCATTGGAATAAATTTCCCAATTATGGCACTGTTTACTTTGTTTGCCGGTTGCAGTCTCTGGTGAATGAAAAGTCCATGAAATGACTGATGTGGTAAGGCGTGGCAATGTTTACTTACGAAGTTTGCACCTGAATAAAAACCTTGCAAGTTTATTGAGGTCACACAGACTGCTAAAAATAGTACATGCACAATAAATTGGAATTTCTGATTTCTAAACATAATCTTACTCCAGTCAAGTGTTTTGATCCAAAATGTTTGTGACAAGGTTTGAAATATAGGACATTACTTTCATGTTTTGTAGGTGATTCACACACATATGTATGTGGATGGGAATCCTGTACCAATATAATGTTTTTTGGTTTTTTTTTTTCAAAAGATTGCTTTTGTAGCATTCAATAAAGCAAATAACTTGCTTATTCATATAAGAAGGTGTCTAGGAAGATAAGGATTTTAATCTTATTGATTTTTTTAGTAAAAAAATGGATTTTCATTGTACTGATCATTTTCCCAAAGTTCTAGACACAAGTTCTAATAAGCATGAAATGGCACCATTGGACATGTAGCACAGGTAAGATCTGTGTTTTTTTTTTATAGTTCTGAATTTTCATAATGCATTATGAAAGTACTGAGGTCTAGCTGTCCATGATGAAGAATCCGGCACCATTTTGTGTTTCTGGTAGTGGAGGTGAAATACAACCTACAATGTAAAACATTACAAAAACAAACAAACCCTCATTATGGCAACAGAAAAGTCTACCAAATCCTCTGTAGGTGTTTGTTGTATGGGAAAGAGTTAAGTAAGGATAGGTTATATAATATAGTATTTTGTCTTGCAGTGTAACTATCAAAGTTACATACAGGTTTCAAGATTTTGAAACATTTTTTTCTTATTTCAGAACGCTTTATCTCCTTTCCAAGAAGCCATGTTTGATGGGTTTACAGCCTGGTTTTCCAACAGTGTAGATCAAAGTAGAATAAATCAATGGAGTGAGCATTTTCATACGCCAATTTTTTGTTGTTGTTGTGTTGTCATTATGTCTTAACCCATGATTACCAACCTGAGTATTTTCAGGCTCACTGCTGACTAGCACAGCAAAGACAAACGAAAGGTTTTTAATGGAAAAGAAATTGTCTTTTCTTCGAATGATATGAAACATTGTGAGAAAAGAATTGATATCAATTGCTTGCAACAGTACAAGCAATTCTTCCTTTTGTGATTTGTTCAATGTGTTTTCTAAAGCTGTCAGCTGCAAGGGTATAAAAATTATATCTGTATTGTAATGGATTATGTCCAGGATCAGAAAATTTAAAGTCAGTTAGGAAATTGATCACTTATGACCAGTGCTTTCATTAAGCAGATGTAGACGTAAGAAAATTCCCAAAAATGTTCGAAAAAATTAGAATGGACGTTTATCGTACATCAAAAATTTAACAAATTAGTCTGAAAATGCACACTAGGACTGATAAAGTAGTCAGTTCAGAGTGAAAAAGTCAAGGGCTTATACGTCTGATATCAGTAGGGTTTGCATCTATTGACTCCAATATCCATTGGCACACGCTTTGCCACTTTGCTTTATCAGATATTGTAAATCCAATCTCCTTGACAATCAATTACAATGACACAAAAAGGGTATAAATGAATCATGTTAACTCTGTAGCAATTTAATAAAGAACAATGACATTACATTTGTGATAGTCTTTATCGCTTATTTTCAAACTCATGTGGTGCAAATATTTAGTGCTAAGTGTCCTTTCCAAAGTTACTTTTTTTAACTGGGCTTTTTCAGTACATGTACTATATTAGAAAATAATAATTTCATATCTTTTCGTGTTTGTTAAAACACACAGAAAATCTTTTTCAAAGAATAATTGTCATTGAAAAAAAAAACAGAAAATCCATAACAAAACAAAATATCAAATCAACCTCATCTGATCAAAGACCCGTCAAACTGTCTTATTTAGCCTTTATAATGACTTAAGACAGCTGACTTGCATGCATACCACATAAAAAATGATGAACTAAAATCTCTACTCATTCACCAGAATAATATTTAGATGATATTTATGAAAAGGATGAAGATGGTGGACACAACCTGGAAAGGAGGAGGGAAGGCTTTACTCGTCTTGCAGCTAGAGAGCACTAAAGCAATGTAAAAGACAAATGAGTAGGATATGCATACAAAGACCAAAGACTGAAAGAAAAGGCTTGAGGTTAACCCATTTTTGTTAACACTCAATGAAATTGCCTTCTTATGATTTTTCTAATGAGTACCCTTAACACAAGGTTTTTAGTGGACCTGTAGAATGATTACAACCCTGAAGTAAAAATACTCTTGTCATCTGGACCACTGATAGGATGGGGGGGGGGGGGGAGAGAGAGAAATAGGCTTGTTATGTTTATCGAAATATCTAAAACTTCCTGAATTATTGTAAAAAATTCATAAAATTCAGACACGGAATTGTAAAATTCATGAAATTAGCCATTAATGAAAGCACGGAGTCTTAGGTGAAATGTTTGTAGTCTCAAAACTGTGTTACAGAGTATTATGATGTATACCTGAAAAAAACATTCCTATTTATATTTATAAGTAAATTGTTATAGAAGAAAAACACCTTGTCTGTCTCACAGAGACATCATTAATTTTGTTAGTCATTCATTCAAATTCATTACCTTTCATACAGATTAATTAGGGTATAGATTAATGAGAAGAAGAAATTTTTGAAATTCAAAGAACAGTACATACATGTATATTTATATACCGTATTTTGCGTATGTTTTGGGACAGCCAAAGAATTGGGACACCATCAAAAATTGCGAAGATAATTATTTTTCATGACCCAAAGATTTGGGACATACTAAAAATTGCAAAGCAAGATCGGTATTTTTTTGTTCCAAAGAATTGGGACAGTGAATATCTATTTAAAAAAAAAAAAATCTTTCGATCCGTTTGATACCCTTTGTTTGCAAATATTATTTCGCGCAGTTTTATTTCTACACACGTAACATCGTAAGCATGCTTCCGGCTGCTTCCCAACCCTCCCGATTTCAATGGGAGTTTCCTGATTCAAGACAAAAAACCTGATCACCTGACAGTCTAATTTAAAGCCCAATTCAAAAAGAAATCCGACGTAAGTGTAAAAAGGGTGTGATAAACTTGTATCCAAGATACATAACATATATAACATGTATGTACATCTGAAGATGACAGAGTTGACACACATGTATTTCATGGTCAATCAAGTTCATTGTTTATAAATAGAAATCAAGGTACAGTTTTACCCAAGGTTTATCGATCGAAGATTGACGAACCAATCAAATTTGAGAACGGTCCGAGCAGGTACTTGTCAGAGTCATTATCTCCTGCTAGAGGGCATTCTACAAATACACATCGATCTAATTTGGGTACAGAAGTGGAGTAATCTTTCAAAACGCCAACCGTTACTTTGAATTTCAAACTAAAATAAACGTTTACTCAATAAAACGCTACCTGGTCCGATTCATTCAGCTATGATCAGTTAGCATGTAACCTATGCACTGGCCATTTATTAAAAAAGGCCCAACAGGCTTGGATAATGCACATGTACTCGGTGTACCATGTTGGTCTATTTTTAGATACGGTATACAAAGATTTGCAGTAATCTATCGTATTTTTTTCAAACAATTTTTGCCAGTAAAATTATTATAGTTTAGAGAAATCTGGAGCTAAAACAGGCTTGATTTCTCCTCAAATGTATTGATAATAGCCATTTTCTCTATTGCTACTTTATTAGCACGTATTACTACATTCCCCCCAAAACTGGGGGGAGTGGTGCGTCATATAAGACAGGTCGAATCTTCGAAGAATATGACATGCATAGACAACGTTGTCAGAGTGGAATTAACATCGTTCACCTCATGTTCATGTAAGCAGGTAAAATATCTTGTGAATTTATCTACAAATGCAAAATAACATCCTCATCGCGATCCCAAAATGCAGACAATAATGAGTGACAAGTTAATCATCAACGAAAACAATGAGAAAAGCCAAGTTTTAAACTCTTAGTGCTCAAATTGATCGGTGGAATTCCAATCTGTCTAAAAATAGACCAACCTACAAATGATTGGAGGTTTATCGACATCGATGATGTAGCAATATTTTAACGTTGGCAATATTCGATGGGTTAGCGGCCAGTGACTTTCAGTATGACAGACTGTCTTATTTGACCATAAGTTTTGGGACAGCTGACAAAATAATTATTTTTTTGTAGACCAAAGTATTGGGACACAAAAAAAATTAATTATTTTTTACTGTCCCAAAATTTAAGCAAATTATGGTACTTTCACTTAAACCTATGTTGTGGTCACTCATTAGCATTGTCTCAAGACAGTTGTAACAAGTACCTTTAACCAGAGATTGTATATGTGTTTTTATAAACTCAGAATATTTGTTTCTCTTGGTGAAAGATCAAAATTTATTTCGTCGAGTGAACATCATGGGTAATATTTTCATGAATGGCACAGCCATGAGTAATATTTTTTTAAGATGATATTCATGAGATGGAATAAATTTCGATTTTCCACAGAAAAAAAAATCTATTTATTTCATGTTTCTAACCCCTTTTTTGTTGGGACTTCAGTAAAAATCCAGTACAGTTGTTTTTTGGTAATTCCCTGTGGCATATCCTCCTCCACATAGGACGCATTACAATATTACGTGAAGGGTGAGAAATGTAGGATAAATACCAGTAGATTAATCATATTTCCCTCTGGTTGAATGGCATGTGCTGTTTACATAGGTAACTAGTGCACGGGAACTATTGTTTCGGCCTTCATTAGGAGAGTAAGAAAATATGAAATCGCTGTTTTTCACTGGTTGTAACCGTATCAAACCATACTCCACCATTATTTCTTGATAAACTACCAAAAAGCATGGAATAATAATGTTATTTACAATCCCTGCTTCAACATAGAATAGATAGTAACTGACTAAATACATGAGCTATGCTCTTTGAAAAGAGGGTTTAATATATCTGCAAAAAATATGCACTCATGGCTATGTCTGGGTTTACTAACTGCGCAAGCTGATATGGTTCTAAAAAAGAAAATGAACCAATATTATGTGATGCCTTTCTTAATGTTAATACATTATGAAGATGCATTAAACCTCTTTTTCCCAGAGCCTGCTCACATTTAATGTTTATAACTTGATAATCATCCCACCTAATCTGAACCTCTGCGGTGTTGTTTCTTTTACAGGTGACAGTGGTGGTTTGATTGCATCTTCCGAGATGGCAGATTATATATTTAGTGAGGATGCAACTTGCAATGACACAACAGAGTAAGTGTTTAACCCATCACTTAACGACCCTGAATTTTAATGACCCTGAGAATGAACTGTTTTGAAAACGTCGGAAAAGGAGACAATGCTGGTAACCAGCATTTTCTCCTTTTCCCACAATGTTTTCTTTCCTGTCAAAGAACTTTGGTCCATTTGTACAACTTCGAGATTTCTTGCCTGTAGATACTCTCAATTTGGGAGAGTCTGGAATTTGTTGTTTGGAAAAGGGTTTATTGAAGGTTCTTTCCTTGTTTTCTCTAAATCCTTTCCCATACTACCTTATGATTTTATGACCTGACGAAGTTGGCCTTGGGAAGATGTTTGTATATGCTTATGACCGGCATTTCTATCTTCAGACTGTGTTTTATACTTTTACAAGACAAATCTTTCACAAGACAAATCCTGCCACATTTGTTTTTATCGACTGCAAAATGCTTTGAATAATGGACAAGTCTAAACTTTATTTCATCCTTGGATAATGAATCATTTATTCTTTAGTCCCACTATGATAATAAAGGAATAAGTTTAAACCTATTTATTTCACATTAATTGAATAATGGACAAGTCTAAAGATTCATCCTTGGATAATGAGTCAGTTATTCTTTAGGCCTACTATAATAATAAAGGAATAAGTTTAATTAAACCTATATATTTTACAGTAATTGTTCTCACAGCTTACATTTATCCCTTTTTGTGATTGCCTCCAGGCAACCTAAACCAGTACTCTCTCTGATGTGTGCTTAGCTCAGCAGCTCAGTTGGTTACATACAGGTGGTGGATTAAATCTTCAGGTTGACAATTTCTTTTGGAGGATAGATGATAGTCATTGTGACAGGATTTATTCCTCATTGTTTGGATGATGGTTATGTGGGAAAGCAGCCAGTGGCTTGCAATGAAAATTGTGCAGAGTACTGTAATGGAAATACCAGGAGAGCATGAATAGGTGCACTTACAACTGTGATATAACTGACATAATGTTGAAAATGGCATAAACCCTTAACCAAACAAATGAAATGTAGACTTGTCCAGATTGAAAGCATTTGCATTCAATAATTGAAATGTGGCTCATATGATGGAATTTGTCATTGATGTGGTAGAAAACACTGTGGGAAAAGGAGAAAATGCTGGTTACCAGCACAATGTTTTCAACAGGCTTCTTTCTCAGGGTTGTTAAAACTCGTCATTATGTGGTAAAGGGTTAACTACTTTACAAACTGATGTGTAAAAGTATTCTTGCAAAAAGTAGCCCTGACCATGCATTATCTTCAATAAAGGTTTACCAAATATATAGATGAAGATACATTATACTACATTCTAACATGACACGTGAATTCGGCTCTATAAACACAGTGCAACGAAAGCGTGGTAAAATCTACGTTATTCTATGCAGAGTAATGTCATTCTATATAGAGTGACGTCATTCTGTATAAAGTAAGTAGGTTATTCAATGGAATATAATCTGCATCCGGGTTTTTACTCCAAGTATGAACTTGTTTTCCTTTGATTTAGAGTTGGTCATGTTAGAATCGAAATAATCTTCTTTCTATTGTGGTTTATCGTTCAGTAAACCACGTTGTGAGTTATGAGGTGCAATGAATAAACCACTCGGGCTATCGCCCTCATGGATTTTTTATTGTGCCTCATAACTCACAACTGTGGTTTATTGAACAATAAACCACGATAGAAAGAAGATCATTTCTTAATTATACTACTGGTATGCATCCTTGATCAATCAATCCAATGTTTGCATAACTGTGAGGAACATTGCTTTTGAAAAAATTTCAGGAAAAGGAGAAAGAGGTTTTATCCAGCTTTTCACCTTTTCCCGGAATGTTTTCTACCTTTTCTAACAGAAATCCAATCATTTTTACTACATTTAATCATTTAATACACAGTCCTGCATTTTAACAACCCTGTGAAAAAGGTTTTGAAAACATTACGCACCACTCCTGAAAAGATTACCGATGATGTTCACAAGATGAAAATTAATAAATTTCGGTCTTTCACCGAAAAAAACCAAATACAAATATTCTATTTATTTCATGCTTCTTACCCATTTTCTTTGGGGACTTACATCAAAATTCAGTGAAGTTGTTTTCTGTAATTTTCCATGGTGTATCCCCTATGCATAACAATGCATTACAATATGTTACGCAAAGCGCGAGAAATTTTGGTTAAATTATGTCATATTTCAATCTGCTTCAATGGTACACGCTGTTTACCTAGGTTATTAGTGTGCGGAAACAACTGTTTTCATTTTCAATTGAAGAGTTAGAAATAAAATTGGTATTTTTCACTGGTCGTACAATGAAATACCGAACAATTTTTTTTGCTGTTATTTCTCGATAAACCACTGAAAAGCATGAAATTAATTATGCTACTACAATGGAGATTTTACCATTAATCCTTGACCAATCAACCCAATGTTTGCATAACCTTGAGGAACATGGCTTTTGAAAATAAGTGCAGGAAAAGGAGAAAGAGGTGGTAACCAGCTTTTTCACCTTACCCGGCAATGTTTTCTGCCTTCTCTAACAGAAATGCAATCATTTCTGCTACGTATAATCCTTTAATACACAATCCTGAGTTTTAATGACCCTGTGAAAAAGGTTTTTTGAAAACATAGTGGGAAAAGGAGAAAATGCTGGTAACCAGCAATTTCTCTGTTTCTCACATAGTTTTCTGCCCTTTTAAAGATGGCTCCTATATTTTGGACCACAATTAATTACTCATCGGCAAATGCTTTCAATTGAACAAGTCTAAAATTTTGTCGTGTGGTAAGGGTTAATTTGTCAAGATCAAAAGCTATAAATGTAGGTGTGTTGTCTTGAACCCTTTACCACACAAAAAAAGTTAGACCCGTCAAACTTGAAAGCATTTGGAGACTACAATTTCCATATGGCTAAAATGATGCTTTTTTTCTTTGATAGTGTAGAAAACATTGTGGGAAAAGGAGAAAATGCTGGTTACCAGCATTTTCTCCTTTTCCCACAATGTTTTCATAAGGCTTCTTTCCAAGGGTCGTCAAAAGTCCTCATTGTGTGGTAAAGGGTTAAAGTTGTTGTAAAGTGATTGGTGTCTTTTCAGGATCTTTGAGTCAGAGGCGTACCTAGATGAACATTTGTCAGTTTTTCATCCAGAATATATCTCGGCTTGTGTCAGAAAGAAGTCACGGGACAACGTAAACATTGGAAAATATTTTTTCCCACCAGTGGAAGTACAGGAATGTAAGTTCTTTCTAGAAAAATGATACAGCTGAACCTGGTTAAAGAGACCACCCAACGGAAATTTAAAAAGCAGTCTCTTGTAGCAGGTGGTCTCTTATTGAAGGGTTGAACTTTGCAACTTGTACTTGAAATTTTTAAGATCATGCACCCATTCTTAATATGCAGGTTGTGTGATTAAAATATTAAATGAGTTAATGCCTTGAAAATTTACAAAACAATAAATAGAGTTTATTTCATCAGCTTGTGGTTAATATGGGGAAATATTTGCCGAAAAACGGAAAGGTATGCGAAAATAACGAGTGCCGTAAGGCACGAGTTATTTTCGCGGACCTTTCCCTTTTGAGGCAAATATTTCCCCATATTAACCACAGGCTGATGAAATAAATTATATATTATATTTCCTCTGATTATTTTGTCAACGAATGCCACTTTTAAAACTTAAAAACTTAAAAAAGTAGTTCCAGATTTTCGGCAGGAGGAGAAATAATTCCCCCCAGCTTAAATTACGACATTTCTTTACCCATAACATTTCTAAAAATAGACACATGAAATATAATATACATTTTCATCACGTTAATCTGCATGTGCAGGTTATGTTTCAGTTTATATCAATTTGTTGTTGTTTCATTTAAGACAGTTGAGAGAAATGTAGAAATGCTAGTAACCAAGTAACCACCATTTTCTTTTTTTTTTTCCAAACATGTTTTCTTCCAACAACAATTCCATTAGTGACAAATCCCATCATTTGAGCTACATCCATTCGTTTGCTTTCAAATAAAACTTGTTGACTGAAGACTCAATCCATTTTGAAGTTTACAATACTGGTACTTTGATTCATTTGCTGTGTTTTGAATTGCTGTGATTTCAGACATGAAGAGAGAGGGACAGATGCTGGAATGGGAGAAAGAAAACTCTAATGCCAGAACAGACACAAATGTTTGTAGTTTATTTTTTGGCATGTTGATATTTTCATGATTTTCCCATATGTTTTTGTTAGCAGTTGTATTTTCTGAATTTGTTAATATTTAGTGGTTTTAGAATCGCCCTCTTAATACGGAAGAGCCATGCTCTATGAAAAGGGGGCTTAATGCATCTGCAAAAGATATCGACCAATGTCAGCCTGCGCAGGCTGACATGGGTTGAAACCTTTGGCTATTTGTAGATTTTCTGCATGTCCAAAGACCATTCTACATCATTATTCAGCTTTTTGTTAGATGAAATTGATTTTATAAATCCATAATCATGAAAAAACTCAGCTGGTATAATGCATTAGGAAGATACATTAAAACCCCTTTTCACAGAACATGGCACTTATTTGCCTGTACCTCCATAAACAAATTTGCTTTTATACCCTCTTTTTGTGTTTTTCAGAATCTTACGTTGCTTTGTAGAGATATCTTGTTGGTCACTGGTACTTTAACTCTTTACCAAACGACAACATTTTAGACCTGTCCAAATTGAAAGCGTTTGCAGACAAATCAACAGTGGCCCAAAAAGACAAAATTTATCCCTGATATGGTAGAAAACATTGTTGGAAAAGGAGAAAATGCTGGTTACCAGCATTTTCTCTTTTTCCCACAATGTTTTCAAAAGCCCTCTGCTTCAGGGTCGTTAAAAGTCGGGAATGTGTGGTAAAAGGTTAATAAGTTTGATGAACTCTACCCCTCTCCATATAGGTAGTTAATGTAGGTGTCTGAGTGATTTAGGATCTTCAAGGCTCCTTAACCAGATTACAAGATTCCAGAAGGAAAGCATTTGCAGAGCCGAGCCCTGGTAGCTCAGTCGGTAGCATGCAGGACTTGAGAACACGGGGTCCAGGGTTCGATCCCTGGCCATGACCCCTGGCTCGGCCAATTTCTTTCCGAGGATTGATGATAGTCAGTGCGACAGGATTCATTCCTCTCCCACCGCTGACCATTGTTTCGATGATGATTATGTGGGAAAGCAGCCAGTGGCTTGGAAAGAAAATTGTGCGAAGTACTGGTAAAAGAGACTCCAGGAACGCATGGATAAGTGCACTGGCCGCCGCGATATAACTGAAATAATGTTGAAAACGGTGTTAAATACCATACAATCAATCAATCAAGCGTTTGCAGAGATCATATTAAATGTGACTCCTAGGATTCATCTTTCAAAGGTAGAAAACATTGTGGAAAAAGAAGAAAATACTGGTTACCATCATTTTCTACTTTTCCCACAATGTTTTCTGATGCTTTTTCCCTAAGGTTTTTAGAAACTTTATGCTGTTGAGGATTAATTTTAGGCTTCATTTACTCATAGGTAGAGGCACCTACCACTGATAGTGATTGTATGAGTTCACTACCTCCTGCTAATGTTTTTTTAGCTTTTCTGTTTTTGAAGAAAACATTGAGGAGGTCTTGTCACCCCTGGCATTGTTGTTGTTGTCATCGTCATGCAGAAACTTCGTCATTTTGTAATTTCTCTGTTGTTACTACAAATATTTACTTAAAACTTGGACAAGTTGTTAACCATTAAAAGGGGAACCCATACAAGAGAGCAGGTAAGCATAAAAATATTTTTGAAACAGTTATGCCCCTTTTTCAACTTAAAATTCTCACTGAAATCAAGCACTGTGTGTGCAGTGCTGTAATTTTTAGCTCCACTGGCCGAAGGCCAGCGGGCTTATGTCATGGCCTGTTGTCTGTCCGTCCGTCCGTCCGTGCGTTAACTTTTTTTTAAAACGTCTTCATCTCTGAAACTACCCATCCAATTTTGATGAAACTTCACAGAAATGATCCTGCCATGGTCCTCTTCAGAATTTCTTGAAAGAATTTAATTCCTTCAAAAACTCTGGTTGCCATGGCAACAACACTGAAAAATTTTGAAAATCTTTGAAAATCTTCTTGTCTGAAACCGTAAGGCCAAGGGCTACCAAATTTGGCATGTAGCTTTATCTAGTGGACCTCTACCAAGTTTCTTCAATTTATAGCCCTGGGGTCAAAATTGGCCCCGCCCCGGGGGTCACAAGTTTTACATGGGCTTATTTAGGGAGAACTTTAAAATTCCTCTTCTACCTAGCCATAGGGCCTAGAGCTACCAAATTTGGCATGTAGCTTTATCTAGTGGACCTCTGCCAAGATTGTTCAAATTATAGCCCTGGGGTCAAATTAGGCCCTGCCCGGGGGTAACAAGTTTTACATGGGCTTATATAACAAGTTTTACATGGGCTTATATAGGGAGAACTTTAAAATTCTTCTTTGACCTAGCCATGGGGCCTAGGGCGACCAAATTTGACATGTAGCTTTATCTAGTGGACCTGTACCAAGGGTATCCAAATTATAGCCGAGGGTCAAATTTGACTTCGCCCCGGGGGGTAACATGTTTTACATGGGCTGGCTTATATAGGAAAATCTTTCGCATCTAGCTATAAGGGCTAGGGCTATCAAATTTTGCATTTAGCTTTATCTAGGGGGTCTCTATCAAGGGTGCCCAAATTATAGCCCAGGGGATCAAATGTAGCCCCACCCCAGGGGGTCACAAGTTCTACATGGTCTTATATAAGGAAACTTTAATAATCTACTTGTGCATAGCCGTATTTAGGCCTAGGGCTACCAAATTTTGCATGTAACTTTATATAATGGGCCTCTACCAAGAGGGCCCAAATTTTAACTTTGGGGGTCAAGTTTGACTCCACACCAGGGGTCACAAGTTTTACATTGGCTTTTATAGTGAAAACTTGATAAACCTGTGTCATGGATCACATATTTTACAGGGCCTTTTATTCAGCAAACTTGTTTTACATGACTTTTTATTGGGCAAGATTAAAAAATCTTTTTGTTTATAACCACACATTCTAGTTTCATATTGTAGGTCTGGGGTCAAAATTGCCTTCATTCCAGGGATCGCAAGTTTAACATGGGCTTCAAAATATTGTCACTTCAATTTAAACATTAATCAAGGGAAATAACTCTTTTTATGAAAGATAAAGTTCGTTACTATTTACCTCCCTTGATTATCAAGCTGCAGTGATACATGATTGGTGCTAGACAAGTTATTTAGCTCCACTGGCCGAAGGCCAGCAGGCTTATGTTATGGCCCATTGTCCGTTGTGCGTCCATCCGTATGTTAACTTTTTAGCTCACTTGAGCACAACGTGCTCAAGGGGAGCTTTTAGGATCACCTGGTGTCCGTCGTGCGTCGTGTGTCGTCAACAATTCTTTAAACATCAACTCCTCCTAAACCACTGGGCGGATTTGGACCAAACTTGGCTGGAATGTTCCTTGGAAGGTCCTCTTTAAAAATTGTTCACAGAATTTGATTCCATCAAAAACTCTGGTTGCCATTGCAACCAAATGGAATTTTTTAGGGAATTCTTTAAAAATCTTCTCCTCTGAAACCACGGGTCAGATTTTGAAATAATTTCACAGATATGCTCCTTGGGTGACCCTTTTTAAAAATTGTTCGTAAAATTTTGATCCGTCAAAAAATGTGGCTCTGGTGAATGGGGGCTTCTTGCACCATATAGAAATGAAGGAATTCTTCAAAATTCTTCTTCTCTGAAACCGCTGGTCAGATTTCGAAATAATTTCACAGGATTGTTCCTTGGGTGACCCTTTTCAAAAACTGTTCGTAAAATTTTGATCCGTCAAAAAACGTTTGGCTTGTAGTGTTTTTACTTAATAGCCAGTGGAGCGATACAGGGCCATCATGGCCCTCTTGTTTCTTCCTATGATTGTCTTCAGTGAGGAATTACTAAAAACACTTTAATTATTGAAAAGAATAAATTATATACAATCCATGCTCTATGAAAAGGGGGTTTAGTGCATCTGCAAAAAGTACCTACCAAGGTCAGCCTGTGCAGTCTGTGCAAGCTGACCTTGGTCGAAACATTTTGTTTTGCTATTTAATAGTCAATTTTGTTCATGTCCAAGGACTAATCTGTCTCAGGATTCAGCCTGTTATAAGATACAATAGATTTTTTGGATCTATAATTCTGTGATGACTTGCTTGATAAAATGCATCAGAGATGCATTAATAACCCCTTTAACCAAAGTGACGTTCATATATTTTCAGCATTGCCATTTAGGTAGTATTTGATTATTACATTTCCAGAAAGAGAACCAGCATCAGCGGATCAGAGAAGATAATCACAAAAGACAAAGTCAAGGTCAACAGAAAGTCACATCATCTAGTCAAAAACCACAGCAACCATGCACAAGTACAGGAAAGACATCTCCACATAAAACACACACATTTTCCAAACAATCTGAACTTGAAAAGGGAAAAGATAACAGAGACGTCAGTAACATGCCATCAAAAGAATCTGGATTTGAAAAACAAATGAAAAATACAGAGAATAGATTTAATGAGAAAAAGGAAAGGAGAAAAAGTGAAAGACTGAAAGAAAATTTGAATGATTCTAGAAAAATCAGACAGCATGAGCAGAACACTAGTGAAGGGGAACATGCGACAACTTCAGAAATGAATAATAGTCGTTTTAATGATGAAAATGATGGCATACAAAACAACAAAGGTACTGAAAATAGGAAACGTTGCGAGCCTGTTTATTACTGGAATGATATGGGTAAGAAAGTTTAACTCCTTACCACACAATCCTGAGTTTTAACAACCCTTGGGATTGGGCCCTCTGAAAACATTATAGGAAAAGAACAAAATGCTGGTGACCATCATTTTCTTTTTTTCCCACAATGTTTTCTACCCTTCAAAAGACAACTTTCATGTTTTGAGAAACATTTGATAAGTTGCTTGCAAATGCTTTCAATTGGGACCAATCTAAAATTAGTCTATCTGGTAGAGAGTTAGTGGGTTATCTCCATGAGTGGCGCTCTGGCAAAAAGAAGGTTTATGCATCTTTGTCATGCATTATACTAGACAAGTCATTTCATGATTTTGTCAAAAAAAACAAAAAAACAGGCTGCTACATGAGGTAGGGTGGTCCTTAGGCATGCAGAAAATTTATCAGTAACAAAAGGATTCGACCCAGGATAAACCCGCATGGATTGTGCAGGCTGACATGGGTCAATACTTTTTGCAGATTCACCACATTTTCATGGAGCATGACATATATGCTTACACTTACAATGTAGTCTAATCTGAGGCCCAATGATTAACTCTCTTCGAGATGGAAAAGTTATGGATACTTTCATAGTGAAAGTATTTGCAGATGATGTATTTGCCCAAATGGTTGAGAATTTCTGTTTGAAAAGTTGAAAAACATGGTGGGAAAAGAAAAAAATGCTGGCCACCAGCATTTTCTTCTTTTCCCACTATGTATTCAAATCTTCAGTAGGGTCTAAAAACACAGGAATATTTGGTAAAGGTTTAAGGCAAGGTTTTATTCAGGCGGGTGGTGCTGGTCACACGGTAGTATGTTTGTGTAAAGCACTACAGAACACCAGCCTTGTGTTTTAGAAAGTTTCAAAACCCCCAGTAGGTTCAAATAAATTGGCTGTCACTGTGAAATGGCTGAAATATTGTTGAAAGCTGTGACAAAGCATGTTCAAATAGTTACAAAATATTTGAAGAGATTTTATACACATATGCTGCAAGTGACTTAACCACCAACATATAACCATCCCTCAGAATTACAAACACAGTGCATGTTGTTTGTACTACAAATGAAATTCCTTGTCATATTGTGGGACTATGCAGTGTTGTTCAAAGGTCAAAAATATTGAGGGACACCTGTGTCCCCCTGGTTAAAATTTAAGGGGAAATTCTGTAAAACGGGGACAAAGAACACTTCAAATATGCTCGTAAAGTTGACTTCATGCCTGTATAGTAAACTTGTATGCATATTACTACAACCCGCGTTGGTTTTGAAAGTTTCAAAGCAGACACACAACAAACTTGACATATACCCAGTGGAATCATTCACTGTAACTATTTCAATTTGCCTGGCCACTCCCAAAATTCCCTTTTTTCTGTTTGGATTTAGAGCAAGATTCATTTTGAGAACTGTACTTTCGTTAATGTTGCAGATGTTGGTCATCATTTTACTTTCATAGGAAATTCGTAGCTGACGACGTTTACATGCCATACCATGCATATAGACTGCTTCACAAAATATTGTTAAATGCAACGGAACAATAATTTAAACAAGAGGGCCATGATGGCCCTGGATCACTCACCTGAGTTAATAGGCAAAATTCACTCCATGTGCATAATTCAATTTCTGACCAATTGTCAGGTCAATTGAGCTTAAAATGTGGCCTCTAGAGCGTCCACAAGCAATTTCCGTAAGTTGACCTAGTGACGTAATTTATCACCCCTCGTGACCCAATTTAGAACTCATCAAAAAATTCATCAAGAAAAACATTCTAACCAGTTTTCAAGTTAATTGAGCAAGAAATGTGGCCTCTAGAGTGCCCACAAGGTATTTCTTAAATTTGACCAAGTGACCTAGTTTATAACCTCAGATGACCGTATTTCAAACTCGCCCAATATTTCATCAAGACAAACATTCTGACCAATTTTCAAGTCAATTGAGCAAGAAATGTAGTCTCTAGAGTGCCCTAAAGGTATTTCTTTAATTTGACCTTGTGACCTAGATTATGACCCCAGGTGACCCAATTTTGAACTTGTCTGAAAGTGTATCAAGACAAACATTCTGAATAATTCTCAAGTCATTTGAGCAATAAATGTGGCCTGTAGAGTGCCCACAAGGTATTTCTTTAATTTGACCTAGTGACCTAGTTTATGACTCCACATGACCCAATTTAAAACTTATTTGAAAATTTATCAAAACAAACATTCTGAACAATTTTCAAGTCATTTGAGCAATAAAGGTGGCCTCTAGAGTGCCCAAAAGGTATTTCTTTAATTTTAGCTAGTGACCTAGTTTATGATCCCAGTTGACCCAAATTCAGACTCAGGTGAAATTTCATCAAGACAAACATTCTGATCAATTTTCAAGTCAATTGAGCAAAAAATGTGGACTCGAGAGTGCCCTAAAGGTATTTCTTTAATTTGACCAAGTGACCTAGTTTATGACCCCAACTGACCCAATTTAGAACTTATCTGAAAGTTTAGCAAGATAAACATTCTGAATAATTCTCAAGTCATTTGAGCATTAAATGTGGCCTCTAGCATGCCCACAAGGTATTTCTTTAATTTGACCAAGTGACTTAGTTTATGACCCAAGGTGACCCAATTTCAAACTCATGTGATATTTCGTCAAGACAAACATTCTGACCAATTTTCAAGTCAGTTGAGCAAGAAATGTTGCCTCAAGAGTGCCCTAAAGGTATTTCTTTTAGTGACCTAGATTATGACCCCAAGTGACCCAATTTTGAGTTCTTTCTAGATTTCATCAAGGCAAACATTTTAACCAATTTTCAAATCAATTGAACAGTATATGTGGCCTCTAGAGTGCCCACAAGGTATTTCTTTAATTTGACCTAGTGACCTAATTTAAGACTCCACATGACCCAAATTCAGACTCATGTGAGATTTTATCAAGACAAACATTCTGACCAAATTTCGAGTCAATTGAGCAATAAATGTGGCCTCTAGAGTGCCCACACAGTATTTCTTTAATTTGACCTAGTGACCTAGTTTATGACCCCAGGTGACCCAATTTCAAACTCATGCGATATTTCATCAAGACAAACATTCTGACCAATTTTCAAGTCAATTGAGCAAGAAATGTTGCCTCAAGAGTGCCCTAAAGGTATTTCTTTAATTTGACCTAGTGACCTAGATTATGACCCCAGGTGACCCAATTTTCAACTCATCCTAGATTTCATCAAGACAAACATTATAATCAATTTTCAAATCAATTGAAAAATATATGTGGCCTCTAGAGTGCCCACAAGATATTTCTTTAATTTGACGTAGTGACCTAATTTAAGACCCCACATGACCCAAATTCAGACTTATATGAGATTTTATCAAGACAAACATTCTGACCAATTTTCAAGTCAATTGAGCAATAAATGTGACATCTAGAGTGCCCACACAGTATTTCTTTAATTTGACCAAGTGACTTAGTTTATGACCCCAGGTGACCCAATTTCAAACTCATGCGATATTTTTTCAAGACAAACATTCTGACCAATTTTCAAGTCAATTCAGCAAGCAACATTGCCTCAAGAGTGCCCTAAAAGTATTTCTTTAATTTGACCTAGTGACCTAGATTATGACCCCAAGTGACCCAATTTTGAATTCTTTCTAGATTTCATAACGACAAATATTTTAACCAATTTTCAAATCAATTGAACAATATATGTGGCCTCTAGAGTGCCCACACGGTATTTCTTTAATTTGACCTAGTGACCTAATTTAAGACCCCACATGACCCAAATTCACTCACGTAAGATTTCATCAAGACAAACATTCTGACCAATTTTCAAGTCAATTGAGCAATAAATTTGGCCTCTAGAGTGCCCACACAGTATTTCTTTAATTTGACCAAGTGACCTAGTTTATGATCCCAGGTGACCCAATTTCAAACTCATCCAATAATTCATCAAGACAAACATTCTGACCAATTTTCAAGTCAATTTAGCAAGATATGTGGCCTCTAGAGTGCCCTATGGGTATTTCTTTGATTTGACCTAGTGACCGAGATTATGACCCCAGGTTACCCAATTTTAATCTCATCCTAGATTTTATCAAGACAAACATTTTAACCAATTTTCAAATCATTTGAACAGTAAATGGGGCCTCAAGAGTGCCTACATGGTATTTCTTTAATTTGAAATAATGACCTAGTTTAAGACCCCACATGACCCAAATTCAGACTTATGTGAGATTTCATCAAGACAAGCATTCTGACCAATTTTCAAGTCAATTGAGTGAAAAATGTGGCCTCTAGAGTGCCCACATGGTATTTCTTTAATTTGACCTAGTGACCTAATTTAAG
Organism: Hippopus hippopus; assembly: GCA_946811185.2. NCBI lineage: Eukaryota > Metazoa > Mollusca > Bivalvia > Cardiida > Cardiidae > Hippopus > Hippopus hippopus. The sequence continues at coordinate 46,263,994 of OX328104.1, read as the reverse complement.
ACCCCACATGACCCAAATTCAGACTCATGTGAGATTTTATCAAGACAAACATTCTGACCAATTTTCAACTCAATTGAGCAATAAATGTTGCCTCTAGAGTGCCCACACAGTATTTCTTTAATTTGACCAAGTGACCTAGTTTATCATCCCAAGTGACCCAATTTCAAACTCATCTGATAATTCATCAAGACAGACATTCTGACCAATTTTCAAGTCAATTTAGCAAGATATGTGGCCTCTAGAGTGCCCTAAAGGTATTTCTTTAATTTGACCTAGTGACCGAGATTATGACCCCAGGTTACCCAATTTTAATCTCATCCTAGATTTTATCAAGAATAACATTTTAACCAATTTTCAAATCAATTGAACAATAAATGGGGCCTCTAGAGTGCCCACATGGTATTTCTTTAATTTGAAATAATGACCTAGTAAAAGACCCCCACATGACCGGAATTCAGATTTATGTGAGATTTCATCAAGACAAGCATTCTGACCAATTTTCAAGTCAGTTGAGCGAAAAATGTGGCCTCTAGAGTGCCCACAAGGTATTTCTTTAATTTGACCTAGTGACCTAGTTTATGATTCCAGGTGACCCAAATCCAAACCCATTTCAGATTTTATCAAGACAAACATTCTGACCAAATTTCAGGTCATTTGAGCAATAAATGTGGCCTCTAGAGTGCCCTAAACGTATTTCTTTGATTTGGCCAAGTGACCTAGTTTATGACCCCAGGTGACCCAATTTCAAACTCATGCGATATTTTGTCAAGACAAACATTCTGACCAATTTTCAAGTCAATTGAGCAAGAAATGTGGCCTCTAGAGTGCCCTAAAGGTATTTCTTTAATTTGACCTAGTGACCTAGATTATGACCCCAGGTGACCCAATTTTCAACTCATCCTAGATTTCATCAAGACAAACATTTCAACCAATTTTCAAATCAATTGAACAATAAATGTGGCCTCTAGAGTGCCCACAAGGAATTTCTTTAATTTGACCTAGTGACCTAATTTAAGACCCCACATGACCCAAATTCATACTCATGTGAGATTTTATCAAGACAAACATTCTGACCAATTTTCAAGTCAATTGAGCAAAAAATGTGGCCTCTGGAGTGCCCACAAGGTATTACTTTAATTTGACCTAGTGACCTAGTTTATGACCCAAGGTGACCCAATTTTGAACTGACTGTTCACGTTGTGCTCAGGTGGGCTAATAAACTTAGAACAGGTTCACTACATACCAAATAACAAAGCTCTATGCCTTCCAGATTTGGAAAAGAAGAATTTTAAAGTTTTCCTCCTTTGTTCCATTGTTCAAAATTGTGACCCCCAGGGTGGGGCCAGTTTTGACCCCAGCAGCATCATTTGAACAAACTTGGTAGAGATCCACTAGGAGATGCTACATACCAAATATCAAAGCTCTACACCTTCCAGTTTTAGAGAAGAAGAATTTTAAAGTTTTCCTTCTTTGTTCCTATGTCAGAACTTGTGACCCCCGGGGCGGGGCCAGTTTTGACCCCAGGGACATCGTATGAACAAACTTGGTAGAGGTCCACTAGGAGATGCTACATACCAAATATCAAAGCTCTACGCCTTCCCGTTTCAGAGAAGAAGAATTTTTAAGATTTCCTTCTTTGTTCCTATGTTCAAAATTGTGACACCCGGGGCAGGGCCACTTTTGACTCCAGGGGCATCATATGAACAAACTTGGTAGAGGTCCACTAGGAGATGCTAGATGCCAAATATCAAAGCTTTACCCCTTCAAGTTTCAGAGAAGAAGAATTTTAAAGTTTTCCTTCTTTGTTCCTAAGTTCAAACTTGTGACCCCCGGGGCGGGGCCAGTTTTGACCCCAGGGACATCGTATGAACAAACTTGGTAGAGGTCCACTAGGAGATGCTACATACCAAATATCAAAGCTCTACGCCTTCCCGTTTCAGAGAAGAATAATTTTTAAGTTTTCCTTCTTTGTTCCTATGTTCAAAATTGTGACCCCCGGGGCAGGACCAGTTTTGACTCCAGGGGCATCATATGAACAAACTTGGTAGAGGTCCACTAGGAGATGCTAGATGCCAAATATCAAAGCTTTACCCCTTCAAGTTTCAGAGAAGAAGAATTTTAAAGTTTTCCTTCTTTGTTCCTATGTTCGAACTTGTGACCCCCGGGGCGGGGCCAGTTTTGACACCAGGGGCATCATATGAACAAACTTGGTAGAGGTCCACTAGGAGATGCTACATACCAAATACCAAAGCTCTGCGCCTTTTAGTTTCAAAGATTTTGCTATTTTTTTCCTTTCTGTTTCCATGGCAACCAGAGTTATGGGTGGAATTCAATCTCTTGAACAACTTTGGTAGAGCTTCACCCAAGGAACATCCCTGCTAAGTTTCATGAAGATTGGCCCAGCGGTTTAGGAGGAGAAGATGTTTAAAAGAATTACGGACAGACGGACAGATGGACGCAGGACAACGACCGATCACAATACCTCACCTTAGCACTTCGTGCTCAGGTGAGCTAAAAATTGATATGCATTCTTGTAATTTTACATGCCCCTTCAGACCAATATTATGCGCAAAAGTACATGACAACTAGCAGAAAAAACCGAGACAGTCTACAATTCGCTATCCACTATATAACAGAATTAAGTAATGTACTGCATGTATCAGACAATGCAAAGTTAGAAACTAAAGAATTTGAGCGTGCTCAATGTGCGACTTACGGCCCGCTATCCTGTATTTTTAGAGGGACAGTTTCAAGAAATGGTGGGAATCCCGCGATGTCGCGGCCTAGGCACAACACTGACTATGGCTCTTGATAAGTAAATCCTTGTCAAGAATATACATTTTAATCCAAAGATTTAAGACTTACAGAGCTTAGAGGGGCATTAAACCAGAATAAATCAATTTTTTTTTTATAGTGGGTTGATATTTTGAAAGGCAAAATCATAAGGATGTTACTGTTTAACTTTGGATGGAAAAAAACAGAAAAAATAATGTTGAAAAACCATCAAAACCAAAGTCCTTGACTCTGCCCACTGAGTTAACAGCCCAACTGATATAGTCCGTTTGGTTTCTTTAAAAAGTAACCTTTTGATCAAATGCATTCAAATGGAACAACTTCTTCTAAATGTCTTTATTGTAATGTTAGTTATTTACAAAAACCATGCAAGAAAACTTAATTTTTCACAACTTTTCATTTTCAGTTTAATGTGTTTTACTATATAACTCTATAGTTGTAGTTTGCCATTTTTTGGTCTTAGGCACAGAGGAGTGGGGGAAAGTTGGAGAACAGCCATAAACAATAACAAGTCATAGTAAAACCATGTGTTTTTGCAGTAATTTCATTTATATTTAGATTGAGTAGGTACTTTATGTACACAACTAGCATTACAATAGAAACAAACATGTTAATCTCATGTTTTACAGTGAGCACCCTTAACTCTTTGCCCAACAACAAAATTGTAGAGCAGTCCACATTGAAAGCATTTGCAGACAACAAAATAAGTATGGCTCAAAAATTGAACATTGTTTTGGAAAGGGTAGCAAACATCATGGAAAAAGGAGAAAATGTGGTTACCAGCATTTTCTCCTTTTCCTACAATGTTTTCAAAAGGCTTCTTTCTCAGGGTCATTAAAAGTCGGGATTGTGTGGTAAAGAGTTAAGGCCAGAGAAATTGAATTATTTGAGTATGTATATACCTTTATAAATTCTTTTACCATTAAACAGATAGCAGTTTTATCAACCTTCCAAACTAACAAGATGTGATACCACAAATTATCCATAATTTAGAAAATTGATAATACATGTATCGTTCTCAAAAGAAAAGAAAGAAGGTATACCTCTCTAGGTCTAGTTCTATTTTTCCAGGAATGTTTCTTGAAAATGGCTGTATTCAACCATTTGAAAATGTGTTTGTGTAATGGTAGTGAACCTAGTTTTTCAATATGCATGTCCTCATAATGTAAATGCTTTCAAATTGAACATGGGGTAGTATGCTGTTCTTTTTGTTGCACTTTCTCCACCTTTTTCAGATATCAAAATTAACATTGTGTTTAATGTACAAAATCATTGAAATAAAGTTATAAATTCAAGTATTTTTCTCTAGTGGATTTTGTAAAATAATCAGATAGGTATAAAGAAATTTCCCAAAAAATTTAGATGAGTTTGAGCCAAATGTTAGTTTTTATACCAATCAAATGGACTATACCAACTTGTGACTTAAAATGTAAAATGTATTTATCCCTTGTTTTGAAATACTGGGTATACCTTAAATAGTAGTATTGGAAAGTTTTCAGTAAAATTAGAAAAATTTCATTTACTCCTTGTGCTTTCTACACGTGCTCCTATCTATTTTAGCTTGGCTGTTTTAGAAGAAAACATTGAGGTATTGCAATAGCCTTGTAGTTGCCTGTATTGTCATCCTTGTTGTGCAAAAACTGAGACATTTCATATCTCTATCATTACTGAATATATTTACTTCAAACTCGGACTAGTTGTTAAATGTCAAGAAAGAAACAGATACAACATGGGTAGGTAACAATCAAAATATTTTTGAAACAGTTATGCCCCTTTTTTTACACGAATTTTCACTGAAAACAGGTTGTTTCAAAAAGCAATTGCAGCAAAGTGTTGGCACTCGCATGCAGTGCTCTTGTTTGATTTATAAGCCATCTTTGCTCACAAATGAATATTAGCCAACTTTTTGTAAGACTTCTTCAAAACATGCAAAATGAAATCAAGTTTAGTGTCCCTTTAAATATCATAGTTTAAATAACATGTGACCATGCACTATTGGAAAGTTAATTTTAGAGAAAGCTATGCTTCTGACATTCTATTACACACGCTGTGACTTGATTAATTTCATGATGGGTAAATTATGCAGCTAGTGTACTTTTACATTCACTATTTGGAGTTTGAGATTTTAATTTTTTCTATTTTCAGAGGTTTTGCGCTTAAAAGACCTAGCTAAAGTGTCTGGCAGCTTAGTAACCTTTGACACGGGAGAAGATGGCTGTGAATTTGTGGACTTTGATGAAGAATGAATAGGGAAAGTTAGTCATAATAATTATGTAAAGTGTTTGATATTTCTTGATAAAAGTAATATGTTACTCATAACTAAAGACGGATACATCTTTTTTCACTCCCTGCAGTTGACAACTTCCGAAAAAAATATGGATAAAGAAGTAATTGGTTGTAGCAAAATATTGTTATATTTTCCACAATGTTTTCAGTGTTGTTGATAAGTGTTATATTTCTGTTGATTTTTGTCCATTGTGTAAATTGGATAAACGTTGTTTTACTTTTTGGTTGGTTTGAAATTAGCCTTTACTGTGAAGGATTATTCTATGCTACAGTAGACTGCATAGTGATTTAGGTCTTCCATGGTTAAATCTGTACCAGATAAAAAAATTGTAGACATTTCTAACCTATGTTTGCAAATGACAATTTAAATGTGGCTCAAACGATAAAATTTTTCTTTGACTTGGTAGAAAATATTGTGAGAAAAGGAGAAAATGCTGGTTACCAGCATTTTCTCATTTTCCCACAATGTTTTCAAATGGCTTCTTTCTGAGAGTTGTTGAAACTCATCGTTGTGTGGTAAAGGGTTAAGATATAAATGTAGAGGATAATTGTCTGTTTCAGTAATGATCAAAATTTCTTTCATCGAGTTAAAAGCGAGGGCTATATTTTCACAAGTGGCAAAGCCACAAGTGAAAATATGGCCTCCACTTTTTACTTGATGAAAGAAATTTCAGTCATATTCAGAAACAAATCCTATTTCTTTTATGGTCTTCACTTTAACCTTTTTTTTTCACGTCTAATTTTTTGCCCATCGTGAAAAATAGGTGCTTTTTTCAAGGGAAATAGATCTATTCAATCTAGTCAGATATAGACTAGCTGTAATAATGACATAATGAGTGATGCTGACCTTGTCATAAAATGTGATGTTCACCTGCTAAAAATTCATTCATGGTCTGTCAAAAATGATAAGTTATAAAATTCACCAGTGAAATATAACATTCACTGGTGAATAATAAGGATATAATTCACTGTTAAGATTTCTATATGATACTGAAATGCATAAAAGAAATTCATTTCTAATTCAGAGGTTTGAATATGATCTCTTCTGTTGGCACTGAAAGCATTTGACTGTCATTGGAGTTGGCTTTGAGAAGCCAAAGCTATGTAATAGTTCTAGTGAGGAAACTCATTTTAACTTGACTGATTTTGAAGGAAACATCAAGGTATTGTTGTAGCCCTGGCATTGTTGTTGTGGTGCAAAAAATTTGATATTTTCAAAAACTTTGACATTTTCAAAAACTTTGACATTTTCAAAAACTTTGACATTTATTATTACCGAAGGTATTTATATACTTGATGGTTACCTGCTATTGTTGTATAGAAAGCTTGAACAAGTTGTTCACTATCCAAAGGGGAACATATACAATAATAGCAGGTAACCATCAAGTATTATTGACATAGTTATGCCCCTTTTTTGACATGAAATTTTTATACAAAAATCAAGCAGCTGCAGCTAAGGGTTGGCACCCCTATCCAGTGCTCTTGTTTTTTTTTTTAAAGTCATGTTGTTCCACATGGAGTGCCATTGTTAATAGTTTATTAAGCACCAATAGCTGCCCAAAGTGTTCAAAGTGGTGTTCAGATGCTTTTAAGTGTGAATCATTCGACTTAAAAGTATGGAAATTATTGTGAAGGTGGTAGAAAAATGAATTTTAAAAGTTCGTCAAAAATTACCAGGTTGCTCTATTTTTTGTTTACTTTTTAACTGATTTTAAAATTCATTTTTCTGTGAGGGACTAACACTTGGACCAACCGTACAATAACAGACTGTCATCCTCACAATAATTTCCATACTTAATAAAGGTATGATTTAAATTTAAATGCATTTTAACACCCTCCTTGTTAACTTTTGGTAGCTATTTGGGCTTTAACTAGTTTGCCCTTCACCAACAGGACATATGTGAAATAAACAGAACAGAACAGACATTTATTTTTGACGTACACTAGTTGTACATTGTCACAGCACATATACATATAATGAATTTAGTCAAGTGAATAAATATAAACCTGAAAATACCAAAGGGAAAAAAGGAAAAAAAGAGGAAAAAAAAAAACAACAGAAAACACACCCACACCCGCATCTACACCCACACATACACCCCCCCCATAGCGAAGATGCATTGGCAATAACAGATGTACATGATAGTAAAGTTTCAGATCTGCTTCGAAATTGGATCATTTGACCATTTGACAAGAATATCATAAATCGAGAGAGGACGAACAAGAATAATGATAAAGTAATAGTTTACAGGATAATGTTTAAAATACTATTTCTAAGAGTCAATGCTTCCTTAATGAATTTACAAAGATTAATGAGTTCGAATTTATCTCTTCAGCATAAAAGACTATGATATTTGAACACAGATGAATGTAAGTAATAGCTAGATTTGATATACTTTTTTCTCAATGCAATAAAACTTTTACAAACACAAATAAAATGAAATTCATCTTCTATATCATTTTCTCCACAACATTGGCAATAGCGAAGCTGGCGCGGTATAGAGTTCCTACTGTGTCTGCCTGTTTGTAGTCTTAAAGGGTGGCTAGATGTGCGTAAACGAATGAAATATAATCTGTATGACTTTGGGATGATATTTAAGTTGTATTCGTACTCAAATGAAGTTTTAAAGTATTTATACAGATCTAAAACCGTGCTTGTACTGACAGACCTGAACCAGTCAGCAATAAACCTGTCTAGTACTCTTTCTTTGAAATCATGTAAGAAGCTTTTTACATTAACAGAATGATACGATGTAAAAATATTTGAAAATCCATATGTATCGAGCAGAGATTTAACATTTTGCACCCAATTCGATAAGCCACAAAAACTGTCCTGTAGAGCACATTCGTAAATTGTTTTCAGTAAAATATTGTCTGTATTAACAATCTTAAACCAATACTTGATGATATGGACATATCTATTGATAAATAAAGGGAAACGACCCAGTTCACCATAAAGAGTTGCATTACACATACTACTTTTGACAATAATTGCAATAATTCTTTACAGAATTTCAGATGTATACGCTCAATATCTTTTGAGTTAGTTTAACCCCAAATTTCACAAGCATAACTAAGCACCGATCCTACAAAGGCGTCAAATAATTGACATAGAATTTTGGGATTAAGATCGAATTCTTGACATTTGCATATTAGAAAATGCAGGGCTTTCAGTGCTTTGCCAGTAAATGTGCTTGATTTAATACAAATGAACCTGTGTAGTTGAAAACTACGCCTAAGTAGTTAAAATTGTCAACAACTTCAATATTTTGACCTGCATAGCTCCATTTTTCTGGCTCAGTTGGTCGACCCCTTTTACGAAATACAACGATTTTAGTTTTGGATGTGTTGACTTAAAGACCCATTTGTCACAATACTCGTGCAGAAAATTCAAATGCTGCTGCAATTCTTGTGGGGATTTACCCATAACAGCCATATCGTCAGCAAACAAAAGTAAAATAAAAACAATGTCGTTAATATTCAGGCCACAGTTAGTGTCTTTTTGAAGAAATAGCTCAAGATCTTCGACAAACAGCGAAAATAATATGGGAGACATAACTTCCCCTTGTCATAGACTGATTGCATAGTGAAAAAAATCTTAATACGAAGAGCGAAGTTTTACACAAGATTTTACCTGTTCATACATGTTCCTGAGAATTCTTAAGACTCTACCTTTAATGCCAGTCTGAAATAGTTTTAGCCATAAACCATCTCTGTATATTGTGTCAAAACACTTCTGTAAACGCAACGTAAAGCCGTTCTTTCTTACTTAATCGGTGTTGAACCAGTGATAGTGATCCCTTGGGCATCTTGATGTGAACCATCAGTAGTTGGGTGCCTTAACTCTGTATCAAACAACATACCGATCATTTTAGATTTTTGTTCTAAACATGGATATCTTGTCACTTTTATAAGTATAACATCAATAGTGTTTCTACTGTAGATCATATGGTCAGAAAATGTACAAAACTGTGCTTAAATGAATGTCAACAAAACAAAAATTTACATTCTAAAGTACGCATAATATACATTTCTTTTGAAATTTGTTGCTCTATTCTTTGTTGTTGTTTTTTGACCTTTTGTGTATTATATTAGTGACACAATATTGCGGCTGAAGTGTACAATTTCAGAGCATTGTTGTACTTGCAGAAGCACCATTGAAATTCAAAGTTTGAGCACAAGCTCAGTTGAGCACGAATTCAAGTTTTATAAACAGAGGCCTTGATCCTGATCTATGATGCCAGGAGAAGAGCCAGTAGTTGTGTTAACATGTTAGGATTTAAGAATTGTCGTCAGAAAAGAAATATTTAAAACTGAAATGTGGTGGGGTCAGGGGGGTCAGTCATGCATGGGTCAGTGTAGTTAAGGTGTAGGAGTGGCAGCCTGGAGCCCCCAATTATAGCCTCACTGGAAGCACTGGTTTTTCATGGGAAGTGCCCTTGGGCAAGACACTTCAGAGTCATAGCCTAGTACTGGTGAAAACCAGTACACACATGATTATGTGAGCTATCCCCATGATATGACTAAAATAATGTTGACAGCTGGGAAAAACCCATTCCATCAATAAGTTTTGGTAAGGGAAAACAATCAAGAACTTTGTGCTTTTTGAGGGGGAATGACAAACCTGGGTCTTTATTCACCAACCATCCTGAACATCATTCTTTAGTCTAATTCTAACAATTCTCAGAATTAGATAGTGACGTAATTTCTGGTTGGCTAAACCATTTGGTAATGCCAATCAGAAGGTGTGTTACTTTGAAATTTAGAAAGTTCTTGAGACTTAAACTATGAATGATATTTAAATGGTTTATGACTAAGGGCCCAGGTCAGTTTAACCATTAGGCCACTAAGTATGACGAAATGTGCTCAATGCACAGAATTTGCACTTTGATCTTGCATCATCACTGTTCAGTATTTATTGACATTTTGCCCCTTAAAAGAGCTTAAACTCTGTATTAAGTCTTTACCAAACAATCCTGACTTTTGACAAATCTGAGAATGAAGACCTTTTTAACCCTTTACCACACAAACCCGAGTTTTAACGACACTGAGAAGTAGGCCTTTTGAAAACATTGTGAGAAAAGGAGAAAATGCTGGTAACCAGCATTTTCTCCTTTTCCCACTATGTTTTCTAGACCATCTGATTCAAATCCCATCATTTGTGCCATATAAATTTTTGTGTCTGCAAGTGCTTGCATGTTGGACCCTTCTAAAATATTGTTGTTTGGGAAAGAGTTAAAACAATTCGAGGTAAGGAGAAAATGCTGATTATCAGTGTATTCTCCTTTTCCCACAAAGATTTTACTAACCTATGGATCATTTTAAACACTGGATTGTTCAGTTAAGGGTTGAATTTGCAATATTTTTTATTCTGCTATTGGCCGGAAATGTTAGTAAAGTTTACGAGAAGTACAGGAATATATCAAAAGTCTCTTTCCTAATGGTTGTTAAAATTTGGTATTGCTTGGTGAAGAGTTTCATTAACACCCTCTCTCTCTCTCTCTAGAAAAATACATGTACCTGATAAAAGCATGTGCGCAGAGAATAATATAATTCAGTATTAAAGAAGAAATTTACAATAACTTTACAAATGTATGTACATTTTACAGCTATACAGATACATGCACAGGTGTATCTAAGTACATGGAAGGGAAAATACAATTCATACAACGTAATAAAAAAAAGGTTAAAAAAAAAAGAGAGCATTGTACTCTGTACTTGACATTTTGAAAAGTTGAAGAAACTGCTGATGGTTAGCAAGTTTTCCTTTTATGGATTGTTTTGTATCCTTTCAACAACAACTAGCCTTGTGTTGTTTTCCTAGTAATTCCTTTCAATATAGACAAGTATAGAACGGTCAAAAGCTGATAGGCTGAATTTTAACTCTTTACCTGTACAAAATTTTAGGTTTGTGGAACAAGACCAGGACGCGTATTCACTAACCATTCATAAGAACATTACAAGTCTTATTTTAGATTCAGAAAGTAACACAACTTCTGATTGGCTAAACCAAATGGTTTAGCCAATCAGAAGTTATGTTACTTTCAAATTAAAACAATTCATGACAATGAGACTAAGAATGGTCTTAAGAATGATTGTTGAATGCGAATCGTGGGTCTATATTCACCAACCATTGTTAAGAAGATTCTTAGTCTTATTCTCAAGACTTTTCTAAATTTGAAAGTAACATAACATCTGATTGGCTGAAACCAAACCAAATGCTTCAGCCTATTAAAATTTCTGTTACTTTCAAAATCAAGAATTAGACAAAGAATTTTCTTAATAATGGTAGGTGAATACGTACACTGCTCTCCCCACTAGCAGTAATTGTTTCTCGGAAAAGCTTTAATTTTTTTTAACTCTTTAGTTAACGACAAAAATGTGGACCCGTCCAAATTCAAAGCATTTGCAGACGACAAATGAAGTGTTGCTCCAATGACGGCTCCATTGATGGTATTTTGACAGGTTATAAGACCTTTTGAGAAAGGGATAAATGCTGTAAACAGTATGTCCTTTTTTCCACAACGTTTTCTAAAACCATTTCGCCAGGGAAATTAAAGCTAGAGGTTGTTTGGTCATCCTTGGACTGCTGAGTGCGACTCTGACCATAATAATGCGGACAGTGTAGATCAAGATCCGACTGCACAGAATGTACAGTCTTATATTGGATTTACACTGTACGATTTTTTCCCCAATAAATAACTTTGAAATAGCAACATGTTGGTTTTTTCCGTCGACTTGAAAATTCAATTAATTTATAACGCAGTTACGGTTCAAACAGTTAAATCGGTTGGACAAGCACCGGGTTGCAACAGCAACAACACGAATAGCAGCCAGGACATGTTGCACAGCAGGCGCCCTCTGCCGCACAGCACGCCGAGCAACAGGCGCTCTCGCCAGCGCAACATGCCAAGCAACAAGCACCCTCCCCCGCGCAACATGCCGCACAACACGCACCCTCCCCAGCGCAAGACAAACATTTACAGGCTCCCCCTCCCGCGCAACATGCACACGAACCAATACAGGTACCCAGTTTACAGCAAAGTCCAGCTGAACAGCAGAAAATGGACCCAACGTAGACTGACGTGCAACCAGGAACACCTAGCAGACAGAACAATGACGTAAACGGAAGGCAAAGAGCCGCAAGGAAATGGCGATCTCCAAAGCATTTATCCTTTACGTCTAAATCTCGGTCCTTTTTGATCTGATCCTGGTCCAATTGGCCTTTTTGGTACAGCAGAGTCCACAGTGACTACAACCATAACACACGTGCCTGATTGGACAGTAACAGCAAACGACGGCATGTGTACAATTGTGCTTGGCCACACTTAAGCAAGATTCTTCCCCGCAACCTAAAATACAAATTGCATGCAAAAAAAATATTAGTGAATTTTCGATAGTAGAGAATCGTATATTTTTTTAGCCCATATGCTTAGCACTACTCAAGGACCTTTTTGGAAAGACATGAATAGAAAAAAATTAGTGAATTTTCTATAGTAGAGAATTGTATCTATTTTTAACCCATATGCTAAGCACCACTCAAAGACCTTTTTGAGGACAGTGTGGATCAAGATCAGTTTGTATTGAACGTGCAGTCTGATCTTGGATCTACACTGTCCATAAAGGAAATATCTTTCCCCTAAAAATACCTCTGAAACAGGAAAATTTCGGTTATTAATTTCGGCTTAAAAGTTTCATTTATATAGCACTAAGCAAGTTAAGGGTTGATATTTCTTTGAAGAGCAATGATTGAAAGGGTTAGGGAGCAGATTTTGTTGGGTGGCTTAGTTTGGTTAAAGTGTATATTGGTCCCCTGCCAAGCTGTTCCTCCTGATCTTTGAAAAATTCTTCATTTTGTTCTTTGCTAAAAACGTATTTTTCCGCACGTGATTAATCGCTCACCGTGGTAATGAACTTGGCCAATGAAGTAGTTATTTTTCCTTTTTGCTTTTATTTTTTACTAATTTCGCCTGCATTTGTTGTACAGGAGAAATGTTAAAGATCAGAAGATTCAGGAAATTATAGCACCTAGAGACAGCCATTTTTTTTTTTCGTTCTGTAGGCTACCTGTGTATGCTGGCTTTTTGCCTCTTTCTCGGCATTAGACTTGAATGAATAAATCGTAAGTTGCGGTTGGTCAAAAATGTGAAAATGGTTATTTTGAGGGCCTTTGTTGGCTTTTTGTAGCTCTGATTAGTGGCCTATATATGAAACTAAAATGTCACGGTTGCTACGGACAATCGATACTTAGCGAGGCAAATTCCAAAGTTAGTAAATTGATATGATAGAGTATAATCGTTTTCTTGCTCTAACTGGTAATGTAATTTTTTATGCGTACCCTATAACCCAAAATGTTACTGTACAGTCTACATTTAATTTCTGACAATCCTTTTTTTTTTTCTTTGCAGAAACTGCTAATTTTTCCAAAGCTGTGTTCGGTCAATATCCCGTATTGTAAAATATATCTGATTGAAAAAAACAATTTCAGCAATAATCTAAACAACAAGGAAAAATGAGGCGCATTTTTAAGTTTCACTATGATTTCTCTTGATCGGAACCACGAAAGAGTTTATATATTCCAGTACCTCTCAAACCCTCTCTCTCTCCCTCTCCCTCTCTCTCTCTCTCTCTCTCTCTCTCTCTCTCTTCCCCTCTCTCTCTCTCTCTTTTCTGGATCTTTCTTTTTTAAGCAGCGAAAAAAAAAAAAAATCTGAAATAGACTTTTTTTTTAATTCGCAAGCAATAGCTGACGATAAATTAGATACGGCCAAAAAAATTTATGTCTTCGAAAGGTGTAAAAACAAAACTTCCGGAGTCGTTTGATAAATACTTAATACCTATATCAAAAGGATATACATGTATGTTTTGCCTTGTAAATGCAAGAATAAGACCGTAAAAGCAAGTAATTTAAAACCATGTTGCATGCTTTTTTTTCACTCTTCCACTGCCTATTACTTCCATAGTTGCCATAACGGACAGTGTAGATCAAGATGAGATTACAAAGAACGTGCAATCTGATCTTGATCTACACTGTCGGCAATGCTTAGATATTATGACAAAAAAAAAAAAGGAGGCGAGAAATTCAAATCATTGGGATCTTTTCTCCAGGTTGCTTGCAACGTCTACATGTCCTCTCTTGCACTCTAATAGTTGCCAGGCGGCAAAAGGTTTTGTACATAATATTTTTGTTATTATATTTTATCATTCTACGAATTGACATTTGTTTATGCATATTTTCATTCACTTCGTGAGTGCTCTGAATTATTAAGAGTTAAAGTGCAGGTATAATACACTGTATCTCATGTATAGCAATGGACCACTTTCGATGGCTGAAAATAGAATCCGCTGAAAGTCAGACAGACTTCTTTTTATCTTACAGGCTACGCTTGTCTTAAGAAGAAACTGGTATAGATCAAGATCAGACTGATAAAAGAAGGTTTACATTACACCAGACAAGTCCTCATTGGAGTTTGGATACATAAAATCTATTTTGTCAAACAACCAACTGAGTCATGAGAGAGACTGGTCCTTTGACGAGCAGATAATTGACCAATGGCAAAAAAAGTTTCGACCAAGGTCAGCCTGGACTGCCTGGGACTGCGTTAATGCTTTTTGCAGGTGGATTAAACACCCTTTTCATAGAACACGAGTCAACTGCATTCAATATGAAAAGGGTTAGAATATTGTCGTCTGGTAAAGAGTTTATGGCTAAAAATCAAGGTCACCAGATAGAACTATTTTTGGGGGTAAGTTTTTCTTTCGTCTGTATTTAACACTTTATCAAACAGTCCCAAGTTTTAACGACCCAGAGGGGAAGGGATTTAGGGAAAATGTGGGAAAAAGGGGAAATGCTGGTAACCAGCATTTTTTCCTTTTCCCACATTTTTTTTCTGCCATTTCAAAGACGACTTTGAAAACGTTCTTGTAATAACATGGAAATATGAACATGAAGTACTGTTTAACACTTTATCAAACGGTCCTGAGTTTTAACGACACTGAGGGGAAGGCTTTTGAAAACATTGAGAGAAAAGGGAAAATGCTGGTAGCCATCATTTTCTCCTTCTTCCACATTTTTTCCATTTCAAAGTCGATTTTGAAAACATGGAAATTGGACATGGAGTACTGTTTAACAATTCACAAAACAGTCCCGAGTGCAACAACCCTATGGAGAAAGGCTTTTGAAAACTTTGTGGAAGAAGGGGAAAACGCTTGCTCTAGCATTTTCCCCTTTTCCACAATGTTTTCTGCCATTTCAAAGACAATATTCATTATTTCAAACACGTCTGCAACCGTTTTCAATGTGGAACTGTTTCATTTTTTCTTTTTCTCGTAAAAAAACCAAACAACACAATTTTCATTCTTGTCCATTTTAAAATCATTCGCAAGCGTTTCGAAAAATTATACGTATATATCTGGTTCAAACTTGGAGATTTGTCAGAAAAAGTGTAAAATCATTGTCGGAAAGGGAGAAAATGCTGGTTACAAGCATTTTAAACGACTGGAGAAATATATATGTTATTGTCATTAGCAAGCAAATGATTTTGGCTCAAAAGGAAAGAAATTGGATGTTAAGAAATCAGTGTGCACAGCACGATCTAAAATTTATGACATCTAAAGAAAAAACATTTTCAGTCTTACAGCCGATTAATTTTGAAAGCGTCTTCCTGAGGAAGGATTATATCTGAGATTTTTTCTGAATTTGAACGTAACACAACTTCTGATTAGCTAAACCATTTTGCTTTAGTCAGTTAGAAGTTGTGTTACTTTCAATTTCAGAAAATTCTGGAGATTAAGACTAAGAATATTTCCAAGAATGGTTGGTGAATACGGACTCCTCGAATCGTTTGTTAAAGACCACCACTATTGTTGATTGTAAATGCTTTGCTGCATGTGTAAAGCAAGATTAGACTGCAAAGAACGAGCCAAGTTATGAACCACATTTTATTGCCCTTTTCATAGTGTTTACAATACAATGTCATCGAAAACACAAAAAATGATAGAAGGAAAAACATGACGGGTTAACCCTAAGGCTTCGAAGCACGACTCAAGGATTTTTTGCGGACAGTGTAGATCAAAATCAGAATGCACAGAAGGTGCAGTCTAATATTGGATCTAGAATGTCCAAGAGGGAGACATTTTTCTCCCAAGAGGACCTTTGAAATAGCAAAATTTGGATTTCTACTATCAGTCTGAAAGTTTCGTTTCACTAATTTAGCAGGTTAAAAGTTAAACATTAGTCACGACCTTTCTGTTTGAGAGAGAGAGAGACAGAGACAGACAGACAGACAGACAGGTAGGTCTAAGAAAATGACGAGATGCCATTCATGAGATTCATTGAAACTGAGGAGTAAGCAGAATAAAGGGGTGACCACGGGAAAGTTGCAACATACCGCTGATACAAATGCTCAGTTCAAGAAACCAAGCATTATTTGGGTACCACGGCATAGCCCACCTCAAGTATGGGTAGGTTGGCTATCCTACCCTTATACAGCTTATCACGCTTATCATGTACAAAATTGACCAGTTTAGTGCAAATGCAGTTGTATTGTGAGAAATTTCGCTTTCTCTGCATAATTCATGGTAAAAAAGAGGCCAGGAGTGGTTGTACACCATGTTTCAATATTTTATCACAGACATTTAATAGTCCTCAGTAAATATACTTCGATCCTGAAGCATACCATTCTATTGTAACACCTGCGTGTTGAACCCACGTGTCTATTTTGGTGCGGTTCACTGTGAGTGTCAGGTTAGGCTATATTCAATATGTACACTATGTATACGAGCCATGCTCTGGCAAAAAGGGGCTTAATGCATCTTCGTGACACATGATACCTAGCAAGTCATCACATAATTATGGATCTATAAAATCTGTTGTGTCTCTCAACCGTCTGAATCATTATGTAAACTATCGGGCAAGCAGAAAAATAACAGATAGAAAAAAGTTTCGATTCATGTCAGCCTGCGCGGACTGCTCAGGCAAGTCTGGGTCGATATTTTTTGCAGATACGTTAAGCCTCTTGTTTACAGAACATGGCTCATCTACGAAAGCTGTGAAATGTGCATATGGGTTAATTAGTGTTTTGTTCTCCAGGTGTCTGTGGTGTTTGAGAGGTAGATTGGGGTTGTTCGGTGACGGTGTTATCTTTTTTACAGCATTGTTTACAACATTTGATTCCTTTACAGCAACAGCCCATGGTACAACAGCAAAACGAGCCCATGTACGTTAGGGCGCATCCCGGAAGCCCAAGAATACAGCATAGAATCGTGCAAGGTAGACATATTGCCCCCATCTTGTGGCTGTCGCCGAAACACTTGTCGTCCCGTTCTAGCTCAACATGCTTTACCAGTCGCTCCTCTGTGAGGTTTTCTGGTTTGTAGCAGCACAGTCGGCAGTGGTGACATCCGTAACAGACATGCGCAAGCGGGCAGTAACAACATCGAGGCGCCGCCTTACAGTTGTCTCCGCCCATTTCACAACAGTCCTCATCGTTACAACCTGAAGCAGAAGGTTAGTTTTTATTACTAGTTAAGGCCTTCTTCAGGTTTTTTTAATGAACAGTTTACAGAAAAGTATTATATTTAAAAAGCGACGAATGGTGAGTTTCTTCAAATGATTTTTAACCAAGATGAAAATAATTTTCAACCCAGATGAAAGAAAAAAAGATACCATTTACTCGACCATTAGTGTGGCTGATTGTGCCTGTGTGAATTCTAAAAAGTCGTTAGGGTATATCTAACTGTAAAAAAAAATATCTTCGTATTTTATTTTTAGGATTCCTCAGTTTACTTTAATCAATACACAGAGCATGCAATTAAATCCATGTTAGCCAAACCTCACAGAGTAGTCCCCATTAAATGCTTGGAGGGCAAGGATTTATTAAATCGTCGTTTATCAAGGAAATAATTAGAATCACCAGTGCTAAAATATGTTAAGCTATGTTTTTGCCGTAGAAGCTCACGTGTGTGTGTGTGTGTGTGTGTGTGTGTGTGTGTGTGTGTGTGTGTGTGTGTGTGTGTGTGTGTGTGTATATATATATATATATATATATATATATATATATATATATATACTATATATATATATAATATATATATATATATATAAGAGAGAATCGATATTGCTCTACCTTTTCGAATGTAATTAAAATTAAACCCATGACTTTTAAATATTGCAAAGCAGTAGGCTACATATCTAAGATTTTCATTATCGTAACCCACAAAGAGCGTGCTACTTTAAAGCGGTGGTTAAAAGGTCGTATGCAAACAAACATAGCGCAACATGTCTTGTCTGCTGTACAGTTCGCAAAAATAGAATGTTATCGTTTCTTGTTGGACAATTTGACTAAGATCTCTGCATATTCAGTAAACCCACCTTGATCAAACGGTTTCGTACTCCGATCTGACTAGTATACAAAAATCATTACTTTATTATCCCATCTTACCTCGTTAAAACCTTATAAAACAGGTCTTCACTGAAACGGACAAAAACGTGCATATGTATTATTATTAGTATTAGTTCAATAATACCACACTAAAGAATGTTTAAGGAAGGTATGCAACTGAAAGTAAATTTTCTCTGACACAAAGATTGGATTATTTCCCTGCTCGGATGTGAAATAGGCTTTTTTGTCGATTGATAAGCATCTATTGACAAACAAATCCGAGTTTTTACAGCCTTGAGAAAGACAGATTTTGAAAACATCGTTGAAAAGGCGAAAACGATGGTAACCAGCATTGTCTCCTTTTCACATAGTTTTCTACATTTCAAAAGACAAATCTAGTTACTTTAACAAAATTTAATTTTGATGTCATCTGCCAATGCTTTCAACCTGGGGCAGTCTAAAATTTCATGATCTGATACGCTTTACATACGAACGCTCTGAGAATGAAACATTTCAGCAGTAGTGTTTCAAGTCAACCTGTTTATATATCTAGCCAATCCTGGTAAAGCTGTGAGTTGCTTATCCAACAACCATACAAAAAGGTTATGAGTCCTCGTTTTCTGTTTCAGTAGTTTTAGTCCAGAATTGCTCATCAAATTTTTTGTATACGCAATGCGGAACCTCTTATTACTTTTGCTAATGACGCCATATCCTTAGATTGAAACAGTTATGGAAACTACAGATCCTGAAGTTTTACTGGGAACATACATATTTGACATGAAACAAAACTGAGTAAAAGAACTTGAGCAGTACAAGTTACAGCAAACGTTCAGTGTAACGTCCTTTTTGTTCTATTACAACGTTAAGTCTCTTTTTAAAGTTTTCAGTCACAATTATACACATTTCTGTTGTAAGTTTTCTTATCTCTGCAAAAGGCTGTTCAGTGTTTCAGGCTTTTGGTTATAAATCTTGTCCTTCAAAATTGCCCATAAAAAGAAATGTGGACTCATTTCCGGGGAATGCAGCGGCCACCAATGTTTCGTTTTTTTTTTTAATAGCGCCCCCATGTTATCTTAAAGTAAACAGTTTGACATATAATGACCTCAAAACATCAACATAACATTAACGCTCCCCGTACATTTGAGCCCATTGAAAACTTTGAAATCAGATAATTAAGATGGTATATTTTTTCAGCATATACATATATAAACATACTAATATTTCGTATGTGTGTGTGTTTTTTTTTTTTAGATTAATTTAGTATCATATATTCTGGATCACCTTGTATGAACTTTAACCGTTTTGATACTTTCATTTTAATTTTTTTTTCAATCACATCTCGAGTTGGCTAAAAATGACAATATAACCTCCTCGAATAAGAAAGAAGGTTTGATCGAACTAAACTTATTTGTACTAGCCCTGACTGACGATGTAAACACGGATTTCTTGGACGAAATGTCAACACATTCGACGTAAAAGGGCGTTCTCTGCAAAAGACACATTTGAGTCCCTCTCTCAACGCTTAAAACCAGCACATGTATAGCTTTCCAAGTTTCGACCAGCCCGCATAGCTCAATTGGTAGAGCGTAGGACTTGTGAACGTGATGTTTAGGGTCACTTGAGGGTGTGGGTTCGATTCCCACGGCTGGCCATCTAAAATACTATAATTTTTCGGATGAGACGTTAAACCGAGGTCAAGTGTAACGGTGCTATACACCGAGCACGTTAAAAAACTAGGCGTAACTTAGAATGGGTTTCGTCCTGTATCTACACTATTCCCAATAACAATAATAACAGCCTTCAGGGAGCGTCGCCCATATGGGCAACCGGTGGTGTCGATAAATAAACGCAAATTTAATCAATGAATCTCTAAGTTTGAATAAATATATAAATAAATTTTAATAATGATAGTGAATAAAATTCTAACATCTCCCTTTAGTGCTTTGCTTTCAGTTTTTCAATCTTGTAAAAAAACCGTAGAAATTTTACCTTCGCAACAGTTAAACTTGGTTGAATCCGTTTCACACCTTGAACACATCTTTAATTATTCGTTTATTTATTCCTGATTAAAAAAGTCTAAAATTGTTTTGTAAAAAAAAAGTTTCGTTGACAGCAACCAATTCGACAATTAGTCAACTGCAGCCAATTAAAAGTTAAACATACTTAAACAAGAGCATGACTTAAATTAAGCACGGCTTAATGTTTTCCCGTTCCCTCTTTCCTCAGTTAAACACTTTCGCTGCAAAATAATAATTTCGTCTTCTCTCAAGCGTAAAACAACATATTTTTGGCGTTAATATAACTTTAAAGTCCGAGTGGTGTAGATCCCAGATCAGACTACTCGTTTCGGTAGGGGGGAGGGGAAAGAAGTATCTTAATATCAAAAAGATGGAATGCTTTATTTCCATTTTTTGTTTTTGTTTTCTACAATGAGGACAAATTCTTAGGTGTATAAAACCTTTAAATCGTCTTACATCGGATTAAACTTTTGAGCAAGGGATCAAAAGTTAATAAATGTGTAGAAAGAAAACTGTATTTCATGACGTTTTTCCCTAAACGGTAACAATTAAATTTATTTCAAGTCTTATCATCAAATATTTTTGGGCGTAGATGAGTGTTGCAGTGTTTTACTCTAAGAAATGGGATTTCAGATTATTGGGCTTCATTGGGACCCGTAGGACCCGAAGTAAAAAACCAGAATGAAGGAGCCGTGGAATAATGCTTAAAGTCCAGTCTGCTTGTGTCAATGTAACTTGACTGGGTAGCCTTAACCCTTTCAATGTCGGCGAGGAAACATTAACTTGTAAACTGATAGATATTTAGATGTTAACCATATTAAGGTTTAATTCCCAAAGTGTCATATATCTCGATTGTTATATATAGAAAGGAAATTGTGTGGTTTTCTTTCATTATTCACTGAAAAAATGCAAGCGATCGGAGACGAACTTGTAAAGAAACAAAACCGATTCGAGGTAGCCTACTTACGCCAAGGGTTATAAACTGGCGGGGCTGTGAGTTCCTTTCTCAGACACTGTATGTGTTTCGCGTCATTAGAGTAAAATAACCTCACTTTCATGCTGAAATTCTATTGATTCTTTTTTTTTTCATAAATTATGTTGAAAAATAATTTTCCACTTATATATGGTTCTTTGATCATCCAACGGCACTCAAGCAAAGGAAACAATGACTTGAACAAGGCTCTTCATGATTTGTGAGTAATACTGCGACGACAGTTCACTTATTCATGTCGCCTTGGATAGCTTTTGCGGACGGCGTAGATCAAGATCAGACTGCACAAAACGTGCAGTCTGATCTTTGATCTACACCGTCCGCTACCTGGTGTTAATCTTTGACCAAAGTCAGCTCCAAGCGCAGCTTTGATATACTTCAAGGACCGAAAAAGTCGACCCATTTAGTTGGCAGCGAAAACATTAATGCATTTGTTTGGGTCATTTACCAGCACTAAAGCTAGGGAAACAAAGCCTAGTCCTCGAACACTTACCCTGTTCAAGCGGGTATTGCATTTTGGACATCCGCGTCATAAATTCATGCTGTGAACAATAAGGCAACGTTGTGTATAACTTAAAGGCCCATTAGCGAAAAAAAGAAAAGCCGGTGTACTAAATCATACCATTTGGAAGTATGGAAAATATTGTGAGGATGCACAATCTGTTTTTGTGTGGTCGGTCCAAATGTTAGTCGCTGGCAGAAAAATGAATTTTAAAATCAGGCAAAAAGTGAACAAAAGTTAGAACGGTCTGGCAGGTTTTAAACCTAGTTTTGAAATTAATTTCTCTGCCAGCGGCTAAAACTGGGACCTACCTTACAGTAACAGATTGTCATCTTCACAATCATTTCCATACTTTTGAATGGTATGACTTAAATTTAAAATGCATTTTTATCACCTGCTTTGTGTATTTTTGGCAGCTATTGTTACTTTAACGATAGTTTCAGCTTAACCCATGAGTTTAGTTTTTGTCCTTACTCTAACTAGTTGATAACGGTGGGATTTAAACGGCACTGTATTGAAGATAGTGTTAACTCCTTACCACACAATTCCGAGTTCTAACAACCCGGGAAGAGAAGGCTTTTAAAAACATTGTGGGAAATGGAGAAAATACTGGTAACTAGCATTTTCTCCTATTCCCGCAATGCTTTCTACCCTATCAAAGAGAAAAAATGTCAGTTGAAGTACATTTAATATTGTCGTCTGCAAATGCTTTCAATTTGGTCGAGTCCAAAATTTTTTCGTTTGGTAAAGGGTCAAATCCTTATAGGAATAAATTAATGATGTGGACCTTTTTGAACAGTAAAAACCAACAATATATTGTTATGTTAAGGGTGCTTTAGCCAAAATAAGTTACAAATTTGTAATTCTTGTAATTTGTGTAGATTCAAGTTTGGACTGCACGTTCCATGCAGCCTGATCTTGATCTACATTGTGTGCAAAAGCAACTTAATGAGAGTCTAATGTTTTGCAGAGGGCGACCAATGGTTACCGCTAATCCGATTAACCTCCTATCGTACAGGTCATTTTACGCCCGCTTTTCAACCCTTTATCAAACAAAAAAAAAAATAGATTTGACCAAATTGAAAACATATGCAGACGAAAATTTAAGTGTGAGTCAAATAATGGTTTTTGTCAATGATAGGATAGAAAACAGGGTGGGAAAAGGAGAAAATGCTGGTTACCAGCATTTTCTCCCTTTTCCACCGTGTTTTTAAAAGCATTTTATTTCCCAGGATCCTTAAAACTTGTGATTGTATGGTAAAGGATGAACACAGTTGAGAACATACGAACGAAAAGAAAACATACATGCACGTTTTATTGTTTTGATTGATTTCTAAATCATGTGAAATACTGTGGAATGAGGAGAAATTTACTTATTTCTGGCAACTACTTTCCTACAATGCTTTCGTTAGCTGGTTACTGCACGGACGTAAGAAAACCTGTATTGAAATTAATAAAATTGTTAATTCTGTCGGCGCAAAAAAGGCCAATATAAACTTGGCCTCTTTCGACGGCAGAAAATATAATCTACTGAAACTCAGCGAGGTTTTTATCTTATTGCCTTGACTAAACAAGCGGACGGTGTGGATCGAATACATGTATCAGAATGTACAATGTGTGCAATCTGACCTTGGTCTATGCAGTCCGCAAAAGCCTCTTTTTTTCCGCCTCTGTATACGTTCTGTGCAGTCAGATTTTGAGACTAGGCTGTCCGCAAAATGTAGTACGATCTTGATTCACAAAGTCTAGGACAACACCTTATCAAGTTGAGAAATATCCTCGAAAATGTTAACTGGGATCAGCTGCAAGACGACAACATTGATACTTTTACTCAAAATGGATCTCCATGGATTAATAGTTTGATAAAAAGAAAAATTAGGCAACGGAAAAGAGTATACCAGAAAGCTAAACGTACAAACAATCAGTATCAATGGTCCAAATTCAAAGCTTTAAGAAACGAAATTATTGCTCTCATTAGACAAAGAAAGCAAGACCATTTAGACCAAATGGCACTAAAATTAAGCTCGAGTGATATAACACCAAGAGATTGGTGGAGAGTTTTGAAATCTTTTATAAGCCCATTGTCTTCTTCCTCTATACCTCCACTAATTGATGACACAACTGACACAATGGTCGTTGATGAACATGAAAAGGCTAATGTATTAAATTCATTCTTTGCAAAGCAATCAGCCATTAATCCAATAATCTTCTTGATAATATCAACCAAGTTGATGGCAACTCCTTAGATTCAATAACGATTACTCCCGCTGAGGTGTTAGATGTGTTAAGAACGCTCCGTTTAGGTAAGGCGTCTGGTCCAGATGGTATCAATAATCGAATTCTAATGGAGGTTGCGCGTCAAATATCTAAGCCTCTGAATCAAATCTATAATCAGTCTTTGTACACAGGTGTATTTCCCTCTTCTTGGAAATTTTCTAATGTGTGTCCAATCTTTAAAAGCGGTGACTCTGCTCTTGCATCTAATTACCGACCAGTATCGCTATTAAACACTATGGAAAAAGTATTTGAAAGAATAATATTTAAACATGTCTTCAACCATCTAAACGATACCAATTTTTTCACACCTTGTCAATCAGGTTTTTTACCCGGAGACTCAACCGTCAACCAAGTTGTATTTCTATATGATAAAATCTGCAAAGCCTTGGATGAAGGACTAGAAGTCCGAGTTATATTTTTTGATATTAGTAAAGCCTTCGACAAAGTATGGCACAAAGGGCTTCTATTTAAGATGCACAAAGCTGGAATCTGTGGTAAACTTCTTTCATGGTTTTCGGACTACCTCTCGAACAGGTATCAGAGGGTTGTTCTCCCTGGTGCTGTCTCAGACTTGAGTTCTATTAATGCGGGAGTCCCGCAAGGATCTATTCTCGGTCCTCTCCTATTTCTAGTCTACATTAATGACATAGTAAATGATATTGAGTCAAATATAAACCTATTTGCAGATGACACCAGTTTATCCATGGTGGTAGGTGATCCTGATACAGCAGGTACAATTTTACAAACAGACATCAATAAAATTACAGACTGGGCAAATAGTTGGCTCGTAAAGTTCAATCCCTCAAAATCAGAATCTTTAATAATATCCCATAAACGTAATAAACCTGTTCACCCGAAGCTTTTTATGTCTAGTGTTGAAATTCCATCTGTGCAGGTTCATAAGCATCTCGGTATTTTCATTTCTAATGATGGTTCTTGGGATTACCATGTAAATCATACTTTAAAAAAGGCATGGAAGAGAATTGGAATTATGCGAAGTCTAAAGTTGCGCCTAGATCGAACATCTTTACAGATAATATATTTTTCTGTTATCCGTCCAGTTCTTGAATATGCAGATGTTATTTGGATGAATCTATCTCAATACCAGAAAGAACAAATTGAAAGAGTACAAAGTGAAGCTGCAAGAATTGTAACTGGATGCAGTAAACTTGTGTCTTTAGCGGATCTTACCGAAGAGTCAGGGTGGGAAACACTTAGTGAAAGAAGATATAAACACAAACTTATATTGTTTTTTAAAATGGTAAAAGGACTAGCCCTTCTTATTTAAATTCGATAGTGCCCGTAACAGTAGGAAGTACTTCATCCTACAACCTTAGAGGATCTCACAATCTACAAAATATAGCTTGCAGAACTAATCTTTATCTAAACTCCTTTTTACCCTCTGTTGTTACTGATTGGAATGCTTTACCCATTGATGTTAGAAACCTGGACTCCCTTTCAGCATTTAAACGTTATATCAATAGAAATGAAGCAAATCCAAATAGGCTATATTTTTTTGGAGAGAGGAGGATTCAAATCATTCATGCTAGGCTGCGAACTAAATGTAGTTCACTTCATCAACACCTTTATTTCAGAAACGTAATTGATTCTCCTCTTTGTGCTTGTGGTGAAATTGAATCAAATCAGCATTATTTCTTTGACTGTAAATACTATCGTGAACCTAGAAATAGTTTATTTCAAAGCGTGTCAGTAATTTCCACTGTAAGCCTGCAGACACTTCTCTTTGGAGACGAGACTCTGAGTCTTGCCGATAACGAAAAAATATTCTCAGCGGTTCACTCATACATTGTTGACACTAAACGTTTTAAAAGTTGATTTTTTCAGATTTTTTTTTGTCTGAAACCAGAATATTTGTTGGTGGCACTCCGCGCCTCTCTTTCTCTCTATCTCTCTCTCTGTCTCTCACACTCAAGAGTTGATCATATATTGTTGCAATTTCTATTACTGTTTAACAACTGACACTGACGTGACTTTCAGGAGAGGAACTTTATAAGCTTACAGCTTTCGTTCCAATCCTTTTCATGTATTTTGAATTTTTGGTATATTAACTGTATGTAACTATTATATTGAATAAAATATGTTTAAACTAACACCTTATCTTGGGTTTTACACTCTATGCGTTATTCAGAAGAAATGCTTTCTGCCTTGTGACGAAAGGTATCTTCGATCTTATCCCATTTTCCCAATGTTTAGGCGTACAGCGCCTTTGTACTGGGAGCAGGCATAACTGGAATCAAATATAAAAAGACTGTATGCAAATGTAGATTTTCATTTTGCTGATTTACAAACATATTTTTTTAAAAAACCTTTTCTGTTAAGGGACATTAACATAAGAATACATTTGAAGTGACCAATGTCCTCCGCACATCAAACTTGTATCGCCTTCACAAGCAAATGTGCAGCCGTTGGATAAGCCATGGTCAGTGATGCTGTTTCCGCAGTAGCACTCGATACCTTTCTGTAAAAAAAAATGAATGAGAATATTAAAAAATAAATTGCAGCCTACAACAGGTTACACCCTAATTCTACCGGACAGGATTCTTTCGTAAGGTACGAATACATTCTTAAAAACATAGTGGCGCCCTCGAAATTTGTCTGATCAACGACGACAATTATAGTAGTCAATTTCATCTATTTATATTTATCAGATAAATCTATCAGCAAAACTTCCATCGAAACCGAGAAATAATGTTACACAAATGAAATAACGAACTATTTGTCAACGGAGATGTTTTGTTTTTTTCACAATGATTTCGATTGATAATTCATTCGGCAAACCTCGAGTGGTCCGTTGATCAAATCACCTTACGATAGGTGACATGCAGCTACATGGTACAATCCTTCGCCAGATAGAGACCACTTTACCGTTAAAATCATATTGCTCTTCAAGCCCGCGAGAAAGTTGGGGCTTTGATAAAACATTAAGAAATTAATGCTGGACCACATATTCACCCCCTCCATCTGAAAATGCTTCTTACGGGTCGGAGTCAAAGTTCATTTGGAATACCTTTCATCAAGTAGCGTATGTCTGATCTGCTATATGTCTTCGTATAAACTTACCTCGACTCCGAAATAAGTAAAGGAACTCTGATAGCAGTAGACAGCGCATTTCTCGATTGTCATGTTGGTAATTCCAGAGGAATGGTGTTTTAAAACTCTGTTATACCTGTCCCGGTAACAGTCCATAAAATTGATGAAACTCTCATCTGTTATTTCAAGAAAGTAAAAAAGAAAAGAAAGGGTCAAATGAAGATAAAATGATAGAGCCTTTTTTCACATCTCTCTAAAACGTCTTCGTAAAAAAAAGGGGGCCAAGAAATGGTTGCATGTTAATAGAGAAGTAAAGAGTTTAGAAAAACTAAAAAGAAAAATTGAATTGCCTCATGACGCAAACTTACAGGAGACGACTTACAACAGAATCTTGTAAAATATGGACAATTTTATGAATCAACCCTTATCCTGCCGAAGTTAAATTGTTGACCGATTACAATGAGAGTTTGTTAAGTTTATTGGCATTGAATGGGGTTTATATGACCGTAACTACTGATAGAGCAAGATCAGATTTCACGAACATGCAGGCTGAACTTGCTTTGTAAACATTCACCGCAAAATACATCTAGGGTCGGGAAAAGCAGGTTAAGACTTCAGGTTTTATTCACAGTTTCATCGTTAACGACGTTCGCGACAGTTTCCATTATCACGCTTCGTGTAACTATCACGCTCACCTTTTTACTCGAAACGGTGAGCACCTAACACAGTTGATCCTGCCACACTTGTCAATGTCTTCAGAATGGATTAACCAAGAACTACAACGGGTCGTTTCATGTCAGCAAAACGAAGAAAAAAGTATTTGAATCGAGCCAAATAATTATATGCGAGGCAAGAATCCGAAATTACCTATTCAAAAGATCGGACTGAAAGTCAAAGTGAATCACCGAACTACGTCACCTAACAACGGAAATATGGACACATGCTACTAGCGTTCTATTTTGCAGACGTATCGTCGAGCTAAAACATCCTTTCAGATGCAGATGCTTTCAGCTTGGTCTAGTTCAAAATTATGTCAATTGGTAAAGACTTGCAGGAAAAAAAGGAGCTGTAACTCTTTCTCCTTTACCGGGTTATCCCTTATCTCAATGAGTCTGCAGCCGAGAACATTAGAAAACATTGATGTCAAAAGGAGAAATTGCTCCTACTGACTGATGTCTCCTTTTCGCACAATGATTTCTGACCCATCAAAGGACTGTGATACATGAATACCAGGTTATGGTTTAGCGTCTGCAAACTCGTCAAATTTAGAAAAGTCCAGAATTAGTCGTTTAGTAATGGGTTAAATGCTAACGTCAGTATTACATTTATATGCTATGGATTGGTTCATTATGACAAACAAACTTGATTCTTATAAACATTGTTGAATTGTTGAAAAAAAATTGAGATAATTTACTTCATGTAATGACTTTGTCTTTGACAAACCCTACGTTTACTCATTAGTTATTGCACCTTCCACAAACTTAAAATGTATTTTCTTAAAAAAATAAGGCTGGTGACCTATTTGTTTTAAGCCTGATTCTTGTAGTTTAGTACCTGGATATTATATACAGAAAAAATAAGAAAAATCTGAATGTTAGAACATTGAAAAAAAATACCTTTAAAGGATACTTTTTGTTTTTTTGGATTTTTTCAAAATAAAGGTGTTTTAGCCATAAGTTAAGGGTATTTTTTTTAATGACTGATACTCAGTATACTCTAAATTATTTTTTTCATTAAATTTGATGTTTCACCAATACAATGACATAAAATTTGCTTATAATTGTAGTCATTTAAAAAAATATAAATAGACTTAGTTTTCATAGGTGAAATTTCATACTGAACTGCCGCAATTCAGGGTGTACTAAAAGAAATATTCAAAGAATTTTCCCAAAGCCGGTGACCCCCTTTTTTTATCTCCTATATTTGAAGATCAGATAATATACTATCACCACACAAAGTTTCATGAAACGAATGTTTTCAAAAAATGGTGAAACTGTAGCGATCGTCTTTAAGTGTCTATAGTAACATGTACATTTGAGAAAAAATATGTGTCTTGTGGTGTTTGCTGTCCTTTTTCTAGATCAAGTCAATTTATAGACTACAACACAGAACGAACAGTTCATTAACGTACATGTACATGTATGTACTAGTCCGATAGAGTTATCTGTCTGTGAGCACTCTTGCGAATATTTGACTAGTCAATGAACAAGTCTCGCAAGACAGCGCAATTTTATCTGAACGTACACGGTAACCTCTAAAGTAGACAAAACTTTAACAAACCCATAGCGAGGATAACAAATGAAAAAAGAAAGTCTAAATGTACTTATTAGACACTGCATCGAAATGAAATGTGCCTCCGCTGGTATGCATTTGATTTTACTACACGCATGATTCCATTGATTTTTGTGCACGCATGGTTCTGGTGGTATGTCTAAACGCGCCTATAACTTGCAGAGTTCTAAGAATGGAAATAAATCGTACTCTTACACAGCCCTTCTGAAATATATATTATTAGATATATAGTGGTGTTTAATAGTTGTTTAGTTTGTAAACAGTTCTTCGGTATTCCCGCGTTTTTATCTTTCATTAAAAA
This sequence comes from Hippopus hippopus, assembly GCA_946811185.2. Classification (NCBI taxonomy): domain Eukaryota; kingdom Metazoa; phylum Mollusca; class Bivalvia; order Cardiida; family Cardiidae; genus Hippopus; species Hippopus hippopus. The sequence goes on along the minus strand of OX328104.1, from coordinate 46,234,101 downwards.
AAGAAATTATCCATCAAGCCTCATAAGTAACTTCCTCTATTTATTTTGCAATAAATGTATGTTATTTTCATAAACTAAATGGCTTTTACATAATCAGGAAGCCTCATAGAAAACAGCTAAGCTTGAAATAATTTGTAAATTCTATTTAAGACATGTACATGTAACAACATGTTAGTTATCATCATTATCCAAACCAAACATAGGAGTGAAAAAAAGTAGATCAAATCTAGCCGTTTTGTCCCTAGATATTTGTGAACGACATAATTTAAGCACTTGACGGAAACACTGATATTTTTTCCCCAACAGATGACGTCCCTGTATTTAAATAATTGTTTGCAGACAACTGGGTTTTTATTTGCACTCACGCCCGTAGCCTTGTACTCGTTGCACCATGACTTGTTTATCTCTATTGTTACACGATAGGCTTCAATTGTTTGGAAGATGGCAAAATTTTAGCCATGTCCAATTTGAAAGTATTTGAAAACAAGAAATTTATTAATGCTTAAATTATGGCATTTTTTCTTTGGAAGGGTGGAAAACAAGGTAGGAAAAGGAGAAAATGCTGGTTCCCAGCATTTTCTCCTTTTTCCACTATGTTTTCTAGAAATTTTATATCTCAGGGTCTTGAAAACACGGAATTTTTCAGAAAAGCTTTAAGAGGATTACAAACAAACGAATAAAATTTCAATTTAAGGTAACAATGCATTCTGTTTGATAGTCTGATTTGATCGATTCTCAGCTATGGGACAGAAGATGTGGTGCTTGGGAAAAAAAAAATACCAAATTCGTACAGAAAACCTTGCATGTTCAGAAATTGCAAACCTTGGTTCTTTGTGCGGGTGAACTCGAAGCCGAAAATTTACTCAAAATATTTGAAGCTGTTGTTAGAGACCGGTTCAAATCAGGTTCACCTAATATCAATTTGCACTTGACTCCCGGCCAAACGACAAAATTTCAGACTTGCCCAAACTGAAAGCACTTGCAGACGACAATTTAAATTTGGCTTAATCATTTACCCCCCAATCCCGACTTCTAACGACCCTGAAAGAGAAGGCTTTTAAAAACATCACGGGAAAAGTAGAAAATGCTGGTTACCAGCATTTTCTACTTTTCTGATAATGTTTTCTATCTATCAAGAACAGAAATGGTCATTTTCAGCATCATGTCATTCTTTGTCTGCAAATGCTCTCAATTTGGTCCAGTCCAAAATTTTGTCGTCTGGTGAAAAGTTAATTGACAGGATTTGTCTTTAAAAAGGTACCGGTAGTTAATATCATGGGAAAAGGAGAAAATGCTGGTTACAAGCATTTCACCTGATTCATTTGATTCGACTGCAGATACCAGTGTTTTCTATATGTGGGCCTACCTAACTTTTGGGCGTGTCATATCTATATTTTATGAAGACACCCCACTAAATCTTATAATAAAAATTGTTTTTTTTTTGTTGTTGACAGTTTTCTTTCTTAGTTACTGTACCCTACGTAACGTGTAGCGTTGCCCGTTAACGCTTTACCAGACGACAAAATCTTAGACTTGTCAAAACCGAAAGCATTTGCAGACGACAAATTAAATGTGTCTTCATAGATAAATTTGTCCTAGTGTAAACAGTGTAAAATCGCCGTGGAAAAAACAGAGGAAAATGAGGGCAATCAGCATTTTCTTCTTTTCTGACAATGTTTTTAGAGGCCTTTTTCCTCGGGATCGTTAAAACACATTAAAGGGTTCAATTATTTTATAGTATCAGAACAATCAATATCTTTGTGGCAAAAGTGATACTGGAGTATGATGGAATGTGATTATTAAAACTCTGTTGTATTTCAGAATGAAGAGAAATAATGAAAAGTAACCACGCCTGCAATTGCCTCCTTTTCCTTCTTGTGGTGCATATTGTTGAGTAATGAATTTTGAAAAATGAAATGAAACTAATATAGTTAGAGATATTTTTTAAATTAAAATTATGTTAAACCCAATCATTGTTGGAAAAGAAACAGTTGCTGCCAAAACTGATGTGTCTGAAAATACATGTAGACATAGAGTAATGAGTTACAAGGTAACGCTTTAAAGAACAATTAGAGGTAGCTCCCTTGCATATTGTTGTCATGAATTTCCAGTAAATAGACCTGCAGGAGCCCGAAGTATAAACATGTCCACATTTTTTACCAATCGCAAATTACTATTTATTCATTCGAGTATATAAAAACTAATGCCGAAAGAAAAAAGATCCAAAGAACGAAAACAGCAGGACTTTTGACAAAACGACGGACAAAGCTTCAAAGGTAAAGGCTTGGTCAGACCGGCTAACGGATATGTAACGGGGGGGAAACGGACAAAAACATGCAGAACTTGGTTATCCGGTGACAAAATTCATCTCCTCTGCCGCTCGAGGCTCACGCGATCGGTGTGTGGAGCGAGGAAGCCACACAATGACCGCACGAGTACCGCACGTGTAACGGAAAAAAACGCACGTTTAACGGATATGTACAGGATAATAGACGGTCTATTAACGGATATCACCGTACGAGTAAGGGACTTGTACCGGATAAAACGGAAGTGCAACGCATGAGAACCGGACAAAACGTACGATGAACGGAAATGTACCGAACACCAACGTACGAGGTACGTACCGGTCACGTGACATGCCGAGGGTATAAATTGTCAGATGCATCCAAAGTCTATCATTTGCATGTCTCTGTCCGTTTTGTCCGGTGGAAAGTTTTGAACATGCTCAAAACTTCCCACCGGACGGAACGGACATCGCCGGACAAGTAGCGGATTCACCGGATAAGAAACGGACATAAAACGGATACGAACGGACACGAACGGATAAAATGATTTTTTATCCGTTACTCGTCCGTTAGCTCGGTGTGACCAAGGCTTAAAGTATAAGGGCTTAGGTCAACAAAATATCCTTACTAAATACATGTAGTATAGTTTTATACAATTAACTCTTATTCCGCTAGGCGCCAATTAATACTTTTTTGCGGACTGTATAGATCAAGATCAGACTGCACAGAACGTGCAGTCTGATCTTGGATCTACACTGTCCGATGTTATGAGATATTTACTTACGAAAACAATTTTGAAAATTGCAATATATACGGATTTACTTCTGACTGTAATTGTCTGTTTATTGTATTTAATAGTTTAAAGATAAATATAGTAAAGCATCGATACAATGTTGCTTTCCCATTTTCGTGTATAGCTCCTTGTCATGTAGCTTTAATCCAGTTTATGACTAACATTTGGTCAACGATTGTTTAACTGTTAGAAAAAAAAGAAGAAGCCTTAAAATGTTCATGCTTTTAATTTCTCGGATACTTCTTTTCCTCAAAGAACTTAAAACCTAACTTGTTATTGACTACCTTATTAGTAAACTGTTTTTACGCTATTTTTTCTTTTGAAATTATTTTGAGACAATTTGGGCGTTACTATGGGGGAAAAAAAACTTGAGGACAGTGTGGATCAAGACAAGACCGCATGGATAGTAGTAAGGGATGAGAGCATGGGATCTACCCAGGCCGGGGGTAGATCCCATGCTCTCATCCCTGAGTGCCCTATATCACCGTCCCTGACAAAAAATGTGTCCGTATATGCTGTCCCCGAAAGATTTTTTTTTATTTTGTCCGTATGGTAACGTCCCTGAGAGGGATTTAGCATTCAAAATGGCGGCCGTGTGGATGGCACTCTGGGGACAAAAATGCCCCAGGCTCCCGTCCCTGAGCGGAATTTTTTGCAAAAAAGGGAAAAGGGGGGGAGTTTTTCCCAGGCTCTCTACCCTGAGAGGGATTTAGCATTCAAAGTGCAGATCTTATGACTGACAGGCTGGGTAAAAAATGGTCGGATCACTGAGTTGGACTTAGTTTTTTCACCCTATGGATGATTTTTTCTTTCTAATTGCCTGACCATTGAGTTGGACTTAGTTTTTTCACCCTATGGATGATTTTTTTCTCTTTCTAATTACCTGACCATTGAGTTGGACTTAGACTTTTTTCTGCATCTCTATGAATGATTTCTTCTCTCTAAATGTCTGAGCACTGAGTTGAACTTAGACTTTTTTCTTCCCCTATGTATGATTTCTAAATGTCTAACCATTGAGTTGGACTTAGTCTTTCTGATTTTTCTGCATCTATGAATGAATTCTCTTTTTAATTGCCTAAGCATTGAGTTGGACTTAGACTTTTTTCCCCTATGAATGATTTTTCTCTTTCTAAAAGGAATTTGTCCCTATATCATTGAGTTGGACTTAGTCTTTTTTCTACACCTATGTATGATTCTTACTCTTTGCAGTATAACTCTCTGGAGTGTATCTCTTCTAAAAGAAAGATAGAACTTTCGTGGTAGATGGTTAGTCCTGAAAAGGACTGTTGGGGTTAGCTCTGAAAAGAGCTGTGACAATTTGAAGAAATGACAATTTGAAGATAGAACTTTCGTCTGACAGCTTGAAGATAGAACTTTCGTCTGACATCTTGAAGATAGATCTTTCGTGGTAGATGGTTAGTCCTGAAAAGGACTGTTGGGGTTAGCTCTGAAAAGAGCTGTGACAATTTGAAGAAATGACAATTTGAAGATAGAACTTTCGTCTAACAGCTTGAAGATAGAACTTTCGTCTGACATCTTGAAGATAGATCTTTCGTGGTAGATGGTTAGTCCTGAAAAGGACTGTTGGGGTTAGCTCTGAAAAGAGCTGTGACAATTTGAAGAAATGACAACTTGAAGATAGAACTTTCGTCTAACAGCTTGAAGGTAGAACTTTCGTCTGACAATTTGAAGAAATGACAATTTGAAGAAAAGATAGAACTTACGTCTGACAATTTGAAGAAAGGTAGATCTTCCGTGGTAGATGGTTAGCCCTGAAAAGGGCTGTTTGGGGTGTCCCTAAAAGGGAGCTGGTTTTGGAGGTTGTGTTTTTAAGCACAACCTCCAACCTTCCTGCAGGCTGGACAGCTACTTGCTGCCCGCCTCTTTAGCCTCTTCAACTCCCGTTCATCCAGGTCAAAGTCCAAAGAGAACGAAGGCTCAGCGTCTTTGTTCCAATCTTCGCTCTGAGGCACGACGAACTCCTTCTTCTTACCGTCCGTCTTCTTTACTTTTGTCGATAGCTGGGCAAGGTCCCAGAAATCCATTTCTCTTAAAGCACATTCCATTTTTGTTGTAAGCCGGAGAGATGAATGATGTGCGGGAAAATAACGCTGGGTTTTATAGCTTTACAGGAGGATTGAACTAGTTGACCCATGACGTCATTTTCTCCTATGTTTTTCCCGCGTCGGCGTTTCATGCTGTTTTGGCTCCAAAAATTAATGTTATCCAATCAGATTCAGCGTTTTATTTCTAATACTAAATGTTTTATTGTTGACCAATCCGTGGGGTTGTTACATTTTCTTGTTCGGGTTAGAAAAAACTAGAGTTTAACTAACCTATGACTTTTTTTGATTGTGAATCTTTGCAGTGTAACTCTTCTAAAAGAAAGAAGTTTGACAATTTGAAGAAATGACAATTTAAAGAAAGATAGAACTTTCGTGGTAGATGGGTAGCCCTGAAAAGGGCTGTTTTGTTTTGGAGGCTGTGTTTTTTCCAGTTCTAATGGCAACACCCGAAATTCGCTTGGCAAATGGGGCATGCTGTAATCTTCCTCCCGAACTCGATATCAACCAAGATGATATCCGGTGTTGTCTTTAATAATAGCTGAACTAATCTTTCGCCGAGATCTTTGTATGGCTGTGTTATACGTCGCAGTTGGTTTTGTTCCTCCTCTCCTACGAGACGGGTGGTTAGTTGCAATAACTGCTGCCCTGCATTTAGATACTCTCGGAGAGCCTCACGTAGTTGATGATTTACCTCCTCCATATTGATAATGTTTCCTAATATTGACACTGCTTTCGAAGTGATCGTTAGCTGAGAATCAAAGAAATGGTGAATGTATGAAAAATAACGCAGGGGTTTATACGTTTAAGGAGGATTGAAATTTTTAAAGAGCTCGGACCTGGCAGAAAGCACATACATTTTTTCCATGCTACGTTTCATGCTGTTTTGGTTCCAAATTAATGTTATCCAATCAGATTCACCGTTGTTTTTTCTAATACTAATTGTTTTATTGTTGACCAACCCGTGGGTTTGTTACATTTTCTTGTTCGGGGATTTTATTGTTACCCAATCCATAGGTTTGTTACATTTTCTTGTTCGGGTAAGAAAAAACTAGAGTTTAACTAACAGTTGTGAGACGTTGTATGGAAAAATGTAACCAGAACAAGTCTTTTGGGGAAAAACAGAATGAAGAACTCTATTGTTTTTTGAACTTTTATTTATTGAACTTTTATTTACTGAACAGAACTAAACATTGAAACATTTTTTTGCAATGCATCATAAAAAAATTTCTTGACAATGAAAAAAATTTCTTGACAATGAAAAAAATCACAAGCAAACATTTTTTGCAATGCATCATAAAAAAATTTCTTGACAATGAAAAAACATTTTCTTAACAACTAAAAAAAATCACAAGCAAACATTTTTTTGCAATGCATCATAAAAAATTTCTTGACAATGAAAAAACATTTTCTTAACAATGAAAAAAATCGCACTGAAATATTTTTTCACAATGAATTATTCACAACGATTTGATAACGATGAAAAAAAACACACTGAATTATTTTTTCGCAATGAATTATTTACAACGATTTGATAACGATGAAAAAAACACACTGAATTATTTTTTGCAATGAATTATTTTACAATGAATTAATCGCAAAAACAGTATATAACAAATTTTTATAATGCAAATTCACAAACACCACGAGTTTCACGTTTGTTTTCATATTCCTACCGTTTTGTTGTTTTTTCTTGGTTGTTTTCGTTCTGTCTTTGGTTTTTTCGGTATCTTGAAATCAACGTGATTGTCAATGTTTTTCCCGTATTTACCCTGTCCTGTCAATATTGGTATAGTTGGTTTTTGATCAATTCGCTGCTTCTTGTGGATATGGTTACCATCTTCCTCAGATTTCCGCTTTGTTGTTTTTCTTGGTTGTTTTTCCTTTGGCTGATTTTTCTTTGGTTGATTTTTCTTCACAACACTTACGATAGAGTCCACTAAGTTGTGAAGATTGGATTTATCAAACTCGAACTCCACAGGAATCTTCACAGGAGGTGTTGAAATGCACTGATCTTGTTGACGTAGTACCTCGATATTTCTACTGAGGTGATCAGTACTTACGGTTAAAGTTTTAATTTCCTCCAAATGCCTGTTTAAAGTCTCCAGCTGATCTATGATTCGGATCATCATGCTATCTTGTTTCAAATTTAGCTGCTTTACCTCTTCATAAATGTTGTCAAACACTGTCGCTGGAATGATGGTTGTCGAATTTAACTCCGGTGGTGGATTGATAATTGTCGAATTCATAACTGATGAAAGAACGTCTCCATTGTTTTCCACTGATGGAAAATCGTCCAAGCTGATTTCATCTAAGTTGTGCTTCATATTGTAACTGACTCTGAATATTGATACTGCTTCCAAAGTGATCGTTAGCTGAGAATCAAAGAAATGGTGAATGTATGAAAATAACACTGAGCTTTATACGTTTACAGAGGATTGAAATTTTTAAAGAGGGCGGACCTGGCGGAAAGCACCGGTATTGTACTGTGTGACACCGAATTAGGAGTGGTAAAAAACACCGATATAACCATCGATTTGATTGCACAATGTTAATGAAACGCCGACGCGGGAAAAAACATAGGAGAAAATGACGTCATAGGTCAGTTAGTTCAATCCTCCTGTAAAGCTATAAAGCCCAGTGATATTTTACATAAAAATCATATTTGTTCCAGAATGGTTCGAATTCTTGTATGTCCTCACTGTGCAAACAGATGTCTGATAGAGTGTGGGAAATGTTTTTCCATACTCGAGTATCTTGGGCAGAAGCATAACTGTCCAGATACAGATGAAGGATTTTATGATGACGATGAAGCTTCGACGATTTGCTGCGAACACTGTGGATGTGAAATCATCCCAGTGGATCGGGCGGAAGAATCGTAGAGCTGAATGTCAATGTGAGATCCTTCAAAAAAAGCCCTTTTCAGGGCTAACCATTTAGCACGAAAGATCTTTCTTCTCAAATTGTCAAAAGTAAAAAAAAGACTTACAGTCATAACTAGAAAAAGTCAAAAGTAAGAAGTAATTATTTTTATATTTTTTATTTCAAAAAGAACTTATGTACAATGAAAAAAATCAAATCATGAACTGTAAAGACAAAAAATGAATGAACTGTAAAAGACAAAAATGAATGAAAAATCAAGTCAGTCTTTTTTGTTTATAATCAATATTGTATTGAAATCTTTTTTTCACTCAGTATGTTTTTTTCTTTTTCTTTGAGATGTCAGATTCACATTTGGTTTTACGTTTTCTTTTCCTATCGTTGGTTTTTAATTCCACATCTGGACAGATTTTGTCCTCATGTTTTGTTGATTTGTAAAAGAAATAGTTCTTTGTTACTCGTTTTTTCTTCTTTTCGATGTTTTGCTGTTTTTCCTTTCCGTACGAACAACCCGGTTCTGCAGAAAATTCGTTTTTTAGATCCAAAGTTTGTTGTTTTCTTAGATTATCGTTTGTAGATATTTTTTTCTCTGTCTGTTCTGTTATTTTGCAGATTTCTGAATCGTTGTTAGCCGCTGTATCGCTCTGCATGTCTACGATCTGAGTTTCAGCCGATGAGGATGTAGCTTGTAGTGAACTTTTTTTCCATGTATTTTCACTGCAGAATGAATTTAGTGTGCCGACGAATTTCATATCTTTGAATCCACCAACGTTGTAAAATGATGGTGAAATCTCAATGTCGTGACTGTGTGGGTTCACGTAGACAAAAACAAATGTTCCTAGCTGATTTTCTTTTTCTGGACATTCTTTGGCCCAATGTCCTGCTTCGTTGCACGTAAAACAAATATTTGTTCTCACACCATTCGCACCATATCGTTTGTCAATCGTCGCTTGATCCAAAACTCTGTACCTGGTAGTACGGTAAACATCTTTTTCTTCTAAATGTTGCTGGGATAAAAATGATCCCACATAGTTTCCGATATGTTTAACATTATACTTTGATGGTATATTGCTGATCTCATAATCGTGGGTGTATGGATTAACATACAGATACACCCTCTTACTAAGTGGTGATGTATTTTGCAGCTTTAACTCACTCATATTTTTATCAGCTGTACTGACTGAGATCGAGTAGGAGAATGAATAATTTTCACAACTAACGGCTTATTTATACACTGTTATAACGGAGAGGGTATATAAATTGCTAGTTTTTTCTCACTTCTGCATTATTGTCTTTTCACTCAGAGCTAAAACGATGGGTAAAAGAAAAAGAATAATAACCTATTCAGACAGCGAAAGTGACGATGAGGTGTTTCCACCAATAAAAAAGAAAAAAACTAGACCTTTGAAAGAAGAAAGTGACGATGAGGTGTTTCCATCAACAAAAAAGAAAAAAACTAAACCGTTGAAAGAAGAAAGTGCCGATGAGGTGTTTCCACCAACAAAAAAGAAAAAAACTAAACCGTTGAAAGAAGAAAGTGACGATGAGGTGCTTCCACCAGCAAAAAAGAAAAAAACTAAACCGTTGAAAGAAGAAAATGATAGCGACGATGAAAGTACCAACTCTAACTTAGACATGAAAAGTCTATATGATTTAACAGAAAAGGGTAATAAGAGGTCAAGAAAATTTAAAACAGAATCACATGTGCTGATGCTGAGTTTTAAGAAATTTGAAGAATTAACACCTCAGAGACTCCTTGGATTATTTGACGATGTTACCCGTGAAATCATTCGAAAGTTAAATGCCAACCCGACGGACATGATTAGAATTACCATCAATCATCCTTCGTTGGAAATGGGAATCCATATTCCTTTTTTAGCTGCAGACCAGTTACAAGGTGAAACTATGCTGAATGAAATTGAACGAGTTTTACAATCGAATACAGATTTCGTCTTGAACGATGGATTCATGACATTTGACATCACACATACAACACCACCAAGTGGTAGCGGAAAACAAAAATATAGATCGTCAGAATTAGATTCAAAGTTTTTTGCCCAGAAGAAGCGATCTATTATTCAAATTGACAATCATGACCAACTATGTTTCGCAAGAGCTGTTGTTGTGGGAATTTGCTACAGTGAGCGTGAAAACACCGAGGCATGGAATAGAAAATGGGATCGTATTCGTCATTCAAAATGTCCTCTTCAAAAGACTGAAGCTGAGAAATTGTTACATGAAGCTGGAGTTTCACCAACACAGTCTGTAGGAATTGATAAATACAAAATAATTCAAACATTCTTGTATGAAAAAGGCTATGTCATTAAAGTTCACCAACAGCATTCAAAAGTGGAAAAAATATTTAAACATCCAGAAGTGAAAGCCAATAGTAAGATCATACATTTGTACTTTCATCAAAACCATTATGACTACATCAAATCTATCAAAGGTTTTCTTAGTTGTGGATATTATTGTGAGTTCTGTGATGTGGGTTACACTCTCCGGGAAAGTCATGCTTGTTCAAATATCTGTAAAGGTTGTTATCGCGAAGGAAAATGTCCATCAGAATCAAAAGAATATGTTTGCAGTGTTTGCAGTAGACGATTTTTTAATGCTGTATGCTTTGAAAATCACAGAACTGTAAATGGTAAAGAAAAGAAATCCATTTGTGAATTAGTGAAACTCTGTTCGAAATGCGGTGCACAATATCATGTCAGAAAGAAAAATCATGTTTGCAATGGAAAGAAAAGGTGTCATATCTGTAAGAGAATTGTTAACTTTTCTCATCAATGCTATATTCAGCCTTACCAAAGTAAGTTGAACCATGACAGCGATGACGAGACGAGTTCTTCTGTAGTCAAAAAACCACAGTTTATTTTCTTTGATTTTGAATGCAAACAAGACACAGGTGTGCACATCCCGAATTATTGTATTGCACACAGAGCGTGTGATGAATGTATCGATAAATCACTTGATTTTCATTGTTCTACATGCAGTGAATTTGAAGAGGGTAGGGAAGTTATTTTTCAAGGTGAAGAAACTTTGAGTCAATTTTGCAACTGGCTCTTTTCAAAACATCATAAAGGGGTTACGGCTATTGCCCATAATTTCAAAGGTTATGACGGTCAGTTCATTCTTGACTATATTGTCAAAGTTGGGTTAAAACTTCCAAAAGTGATCATGAATGGAAACAATATTATGAAGTTAGAACTGAACGGTGTACGTCTGATCGATTCTTTCAATTTCATGAGTTTTGGTTTGGCAAAATTTCCATCCACCTTTGACCTTCAAGAAATGAAAAAAGGTTACTTTCCTCACTGGGCAAATACAGATGAATTTTGGAGTTACATCGGACCCTACTTGGATATGTCTTATTACAAACCCGACTCAATGTCTGAAGAGGCTAGGTCAAAATTTATAGTTTGGTATAATGACAAAGTTCGAAATGGTGAGGAATTCAATTTTCAGAAGGAGATGGAAATGTACTGTAGGTCAGATGTTGATATCCTCAGACGAGGATGTGCTGAATTCAGAAAGCTGTTTATCGAACAGGGTGGTATTTGTCCATTTTTAGAGGCGATTACCATCGCAGATGCCTGTAACAAGGTGTGGCGAAGCAAATATTTACCAAAAAATCAAATAGCTATCATTTCAAGTAAAGACTCATCCAGACGTCGCTTTTCTATGAAAGCGATACGATGGGTTCAAAGCGTTGCCCAGGAAAAAGGTATTAATATTCAGCATGCAAAAAATGGTGGTGAAGCTCAAATCGGGAAATATAGTGTAGATGGTTTTCACCATCAGACAAACACTGTTTATGAATTTCTTGGAGATTTTTATCATGGTTGTCCTGTATGCTATACAGATCGAAAACAGATCAATCCTATTAATGGAAAACCCATGTCTGAATTGTTCAAATGTACTTTTGAACGTATAGCAGATATCGAAGACATGGGATATAATGTAGTGTACATTTGGGAACACGAATTTGATGCTAAGATGAAGGATAAAGAGTACAAAAAACTCATTGAAAAGTTATATCCACATTGGGACCCTATCAATCCGAGGGATGGTTTGTCCGGAGGAAGATGTAATGCAATAAAAATTGGATATGATGTTGATGAAAAAACCAAAAAGGAAATCAAGTACATCGATATCTGTTCTCTATACCCTTATGTTTGTAAACACAAATCCTACCCTGTAGGTCATCCAGAAATTTTGTCTACTGAGAATATTGATATGAACAATATTCGCCAATATGAGGGATTAATCAAGTGTAAAGTTTTACCTCCAACTGATTTGTTTCACCCCGTTCTCCCAGTTCACTGTAACAACAAAATGATGTTTCCCCTCTGTATGAAATGTGCAGAAGAAAGTTCAAACATTTGTAGACATGGTAAAGAAGAGAGGGCTTTGGTCGGAACTTGGGTTACTTTTGAATTATTCAAGGCTCTTGACTGCGGCTATCGATTATTGCAAGTGTATGAAATTTGGCATTTCAACTCTGTGTCAGATCAGTTCTTTAAACATTATGTGGACAATTTCTTGAAAATTAAGCAAGAAGCCAGTGGTTATCCAGATAGCTGTCAATCAGACTCAGAAAAAGATCAGTTCGTTTGTGAATATGAGAAGGCAGAAGGTGTTCGTCTTGATCCAAGTTGTATTCAAAGAAATCCTGGGAGAAGATCATTTGCTAAGATTATGTTGAACTGCCTTTGGGGAAAATTAGCTCAGCGTGAAAAAATGACCCAGACGGAATACATCAGTGATCCGTCTAAATATTTCGAATTAGTAACCAATCCCAATTTCATTGTAAAGCATGTAGAAATCTTTGACGAGGACTGTTCATTCATCTTGGTTAACTATGAATCAAAGTTGGAACATATTGACATCCATGCTACAGCCAATGTGATAGTAGGTTCTTACGTAACAGCTTATGCAAGGTTGGAATTGTACAGTGTTCTTGAAAAGTTAAAAGATAGAGTTCTGTATTTCGATACAGATAGTTGTATGTACATTCACGACCCTGAATTATGGAATCCCCCTATTATTAACAGCCGGTTAGGAAAATGGACTGATGAAGAGCCTGCTTGTAAAATTACTCAATTCAGAGGACTTGGACCTAAGAATTATGCTTACAAAATGAAAACAAAAGATGGAAAAGAGATAAGCAAATGTAAAGTAAAGGGGGTTACTCTGGATTACAATACAAAACAGGTGGTAAATTTCGATACATATTCGAAATGTGCTTTGGATCGCACAATAGAAATCAAAATTCAGTATGATTGTAGAATTAAAAGACATAGAGATAGAACGGTTACCAGTGAACCACAAACAAAAACGTTTCGTTCTGTATACACAAAGAGAGTTATTGTAAATGGTACTGATACTGTACCCTATGGTTATAAAAGCTTGAGAAAATAATTTCATATCACATTGTTGTGTACCAATCACTCAAAGTAAGTCGGGGAAAAATATTAGCCGGTGATCGAAAAATAACAATTATGTTGCCGTTACCAATAGAACTACGTGAAAAAATTTATGGAGAATTTGTTCGACAGCATACGCTTGATGAACGAACACAGCTTAACATTAAATTTTTCTGTGTGAAAATTTGGATCGGAAAATTGTTTAAGTGGATTGCAAAAGGAGAAAAGTCCTACAAAGTGTATGGTATAATCAACTTTATTGCAATGATGGTGGACGATTCGGGGCTGGATCTCGTTCTCAAGACTTATTTAGCAGATAACTGTATGAAAGACAATGTTATTAGTAAGCTGTTTCGATCCACAAGCCAATGGACATTTTTTATCATAGGAAGAACAGAAGAAAGTTTTCTTAACGTTGTGAAAACGAAATCAGTTCTATTTGACTTTTACTTACGCTACAAAAAAGGATCTGTTCATGATTCCTACGGAGAATCAAAGGAAACCGTGGTAGGGTATATTCTATTTGATAGAGATGTTACAGAAGAAGTGGTATATTCAGCTCTTTCAACAAAAGACGCTTATAGACATGTTGCTCCATTCATAGGACTACGAGATTTCGACGATATGGACAGTGAGTATACAATGTTTTTTGGGTATGAGCAATTGCATAAAGACATTACGGAATATGAAAACAAACGTGAAACTCGTGGTGTTTGTGAATTTGCATTATAAAAATTTGTTATATACTGTTTTTGCGATTAATTCATTGTAAAATAATTCATTGCAAAAAATAATTCAGTGTGTTTTTTTCATCGTTATCAAATCGTTGTAAATAATTCATTGTGAAAAAATATTTCAGTGCGATTTTTTTCATTGTTAAGAAAATGTTTTTTCATTGTCAAGAAATTTTTTATGATGCATTGCAAAAAAATGTTTGCTTGTGATTTTTTTTAGTTGTTAAGAAAATGTTTTTTCATTGTCAAGAAATTTTTTTATGATGCATTGCAAAAAAATGTTTGCTTGTGATTTTTTTCATTGTCAAGAAATTTTTTTCATTGTCAAGAAATTTTTTTATGATGCATTGCAAAAAAATGTTTCAATGTTTAGTTCTGTTCAGTAAATAAAAGTTCAATAAATAAAAGTTCAAAAAACAATAGAGTTCTTCATTCTGTTTTTCCCCAAAAGACTTGTTCTGGTTACATTTTTCCATACAACGTCTCACAACTGTTAGTTAAACTCTAGTTTTTTCTTACCCGAACAAGAAAATGTAACAAACCTATGGATTGGGTAACAATAAAATCCCCGAACAAGAAAATGTAACAAACCCACGGGTTGGTCAACAATAAAACAATTAGTATTAGAAAAAACAACGGTGAATCTGATTGGATAACATTAATTTGGAACCAAAACAGCATGAAACGTAGCATGGAAAAAATGTATGTGCTTTCTGCCAGGTCCGAGCTCTTTAAAAATTTCAATCCTCCTTAAACGTATAAAGTCCAGCGTTATTTTCATACATTCACCATTTCTTTGATTCTCAGCTAACGATCACTTCGAAAGCAGTGTCAATATTAGGAAACATTATCAATATGGAGGAGGTAAATCATCAACTACGTGAGGCTCTCCGAGAGTATCTAAATGCAGGGCAGCAGTTATTGCAACTAACCACCCGTCTTGTAGGAGAGGAGGAACAAAACCAACTGCGACGTATAACACAGCCATACAAAGATCTCGGCGAAAGATTAGTTCAGCTATTATTAAAGACAACACCGGATATCATCTTGGTTGATATCGAGTTCGGGAGGAAGATTACAGCATGCCCCATTTGCCAAGCGAATTTCGGGTGTTGCCATTAGAACTGGAAAAACACAGCCTCCAAAACAAAACAGCCCTTTTCAGGGCTACCCATCTACCACGAAAGTTCTATCTTTCTTTAAATTGTCATTTCTTCAAATTGTCAAACTTCTTTCTTTTAGAAGAGTTACACTGCAAGGATTCACAATCAAAAAAAGTCATAGGTTAGTTAAACTCTAGTTTTTTCTAACCCGATCAAGAAAATGTAACAACCCCACGGATTGGTCAACAATAAAATCCCCGAACAAGAAAATGTAACAAACCCACGGGTTGGTCATCAATAAAACATTTAGTATTAGAAATAAAACGCTGAATCTGATTGGATAACATTAATTTTTGGAGCCAAAACAGCATGAAACGCCGACGCGGGAAAAACATAGGAGAAAATGACGTCATGGGTCAACTAGTTCAATCCGTCTGAAAAGCTATAAATCTCGGTGATTTATTTTCCAAGCATTTCATTTTTTCACAATGGCTTCAAGACAATCACCAGTCGTCACTTGGATGGATACTGAGCGAAAGTTAATAAGAGCAAGGAGACAAATCGTCTTACTTAAACAACGCCTAGCTGCAGTGAGAAGACGATACGAGAGGGCTGAGCTTGCTAATAACAGGCTGTTCTGTTATAACCTTCGGATGAAGGAACTCATTATTGAGGGCATGCTTGAGATGTATTTTCAGTATGTTATTTTAAAAACTGAGCAGGTGACCCGTCTTTTCCGTGCGCAAATCGCCACTGAAAGGAGTGAGTCAGACAGTGAATCGACTGATGCTGATACTGAATAAACATTTTCATAAAATCAGCTCTTCTCAAAACAGCCCTTTTCAGGGCTAACCATCTACCACGAAAGTTCTATCTTTCTTCAAATTGTCATTTCTTCAAATTGTCAAACTTCTTTCTTTTAGAAGAGTTACACTGCAAAGACTCACACTCCAGAGAGTTACACTCCAAAGAGTAAAAAATCATTCATAGATGCAGAAAAAGACTAAGCCCAACTCAATGTTCAGACATTTAGAAAAGAAAATTCATTCATAGAATAAAAAAAGCTAAGTCCAACCCAGTGCTCAGACATTTAGAAATCATACATAGGTGAAGAAAAAACTAAGTCCAACTCAGTGCTCAGACATTTAGAGAGAAGAAATCATTCATAGAGATGCAGAAAAAAGTCTAAGTTCAATTCAGCGATATAGGGACAAATTCCATTTAGAGAGAAAAAATCATTCATAGGATGAAAAAACTAAAAAGTGATCCATTACACATATAAAACACTAAACTCTTGATTATTTTTTCTCATCACCATTAACTTTTTGTAAAACCTGAGCCAGTATCGTACAATGTTTGGATTAACATTTTTTCTCTTATTGCTCTTCTGGTTAGAAGAAAGAGAACGTTTCAGATATATCAGACATGAAATTGAACATCTGATGCAAATGCTAGATAAAATGGAATCAATCAAAAGAAAGAGAGGGGTATAAAAAAGTGCATTCTGTACAAAAAAGCAACTCTTTTCAGGGCTAGCTATCTTAAATAATCATCTTTCTTTTCATTTTGTCAGAAGACTCATAATCAAAAAAGTCATAGGTTAGTTAAACTCTAGTTTTTTCTAACCCGAACAAGAAAATGTAACAAACCCACGGATTGGTCAACAGTAAAACATTTAGTATTAGAAATAAAACGCTGAATCTGATTGGATAACATTATTTTTTGGAGCCAAAACAGCATGAAACGCCGACGCGGGAAAAACATAGGAGAAAATGACGTCATGGGTCAATTAGTTCAATCCGTCTGAAAAGCTATAAAACCCAGCGACATTTCCCGCACATTGTTCATTTTCATTTTCACGATGGAAGAGCTAAGAAAGACGGTGGAAGAGCTAAGAAAGACGGTGGAAGAGCTAAGAAAGACTGTGGGAGAGGCAGATCGGCAGCTAGAAAAGTTTGAAGCTGAGGCAGCGAGGAGACAGAGATATGGCTTCGAAGAGAAACTGCTATTTACCGGGTGGGACTTTTGGGACTTTGCCCAATTACCACAAAGCAAGAAGGAGAAAAAGGTGTTCGTAGTGCCTTCTACCGAAGATTGGAGCAGCGATAACGAACCACCGTTTTCGCTGAAGTACAACCTGAGTGCCCAGCAGTTAAAAAGGCTAAAGAGACGGATGGATAGTAGCTGCCCAGCCTGCGGAAAGGTTGGAGGTTGTGCTTAAAAACACAACCTCCAAAACCAGCTCCCTTTTAGGGACACCCCAAACAGCCCTTTTCAGGGCTAACCATCTACCACGGAAGATCTACCTTTCTTCAAATTGTCAGACGTAAGTTCTATCTTTTCTTCAAATTGTCATTTCTTCAAATTGTCAGACGAAAGTTCTACCTTCAAGCTGTTAGACGAAAGTTCTATCTTCAAATTGTCATTTCTTCAAATTGTCACAGCTCTTTTCAGAGCTAACCCCAACAGTCCTTTTCAGGACTAACCATCTACCACGAAAGATCTATCTTTAAGATGTCAGACGAAAGTTCTATCTTCAAGCTGTTAGACGAAAGTTCTATCTTCAAATTGTCATTTCTTCAAATTGTCACAGCTCTTTTCAGAGCTAACCCCAACAGTCCTTTTCAGGACTAACCATCTACCACGAAAGATCTATCTTCAAGATGTCAGACGAAAGTTCTATCTTCAAGCTGTCAGACGAAAGTTCTATCTTCAAATTGTCATTTCTTCAAATTGTCACAGCTCTTTTCAGAGCTAACCCCAACAGTCCTTTTCAGGACTAACCATCTACCACGAAAGTTCTATCTTTCTTTTAGAAGAGATACACTCCAGAGAGTTATACTGCAAAGAGTAAGAATCATACATAGGTGTAGAAAAAAGACTAAGTCCAACTCAATGATATAGGGACAAATTCCTTTTAGAAAGAGAAAAATCATTCATAGGGGAAAAAAGTCTAAGTCCAACTCAATGCTTAGGCAATTAAAAAGAGAATTCATTCATAGATGCAGAAAAATCAGAAAGACTAAGTCCAACTCAATGGTTAGACATTTAGAAATCATACATAGGGGAAGAAAAAAGTCTAAGTTCAACTCAGTGCTCAGACATTTAGAGAGAAGAAATCATTCATAGAGATGCAGAAAAAAGTCTAAGTCCAACTCAATGGTCAGGTAATTAGAAAGAGAAAAAAATCATCCATAGGGTGAAAAAACTAAGTCCAACTCAATGGTCAGGCAATTAGAAAGAAAAAATCATCCATAGGGTGAAAAAACTAAGTCCAACTCAGTGATCCGACCATTTTTTACCCAGCCTGTCAGTCATAAGATCTGCACTTTGAATGCTAAATCCCTCTCAGGGTAGAGAGCCTGGGAAAAACTCCCCCCCTTTTCCCTTTTTTGCAAAAAATTCCGCTCAGGGACGGGAGCCTGGGGCATTTTTGTCCCCAGAGTGCCATCCACACGGCCGCCATTTTGAATGCTAAATCCCTCTCAGGGACGTTACCATACGGACAAAATAAAAAAAAATCTTTCGGGGACAGCATATACGGACACATTTTTTGTCAGGGACGGTGATATAGGGCACTCAGGGATGAGAGCATGGGATCTACCCCCGGCCTGGGTAGATCCCATGCTCTCATCCCTTACTACTATGGATGCCTCGATCAAGAATCTTATTACCTTTTTGTCTCTTCATACTGGAGATCAACAGTGCTCTTTCAAGGTACGTTGATTGGCTAAAAGCGCCGCCATATAAAATGGAGGTTAAAGGCAGATGCGTAAGACTCGTGAACATGAGAGTGTGGGTTCGATTCCCACGGCTGGCCATCTAAAATTACTAATAGTCTTTCGGATGAGACGTTAAATCGAGGTCCCGTGTGACGGTGCTATACACCGAGCACGTTAAAGAACCAGGCGAAACTTAGGATGGGTTTCGTCCTGTATCTGCACTATCCCCCGTAACAATACTAACAGCCTTCAGGGGGCGTCGATATGGGCAACCGGTGGCGACGATAAATAAACGCAAATTCAATCAATCAATGGCGACGTTATCACCAAACCATACTTAACACTTTGATTACATCAGTATCTTATGATATATTTCATATACTTACACGATGATTGACAAGCGTCTACACTCTGTGTTAAATCCCAGTTACCGTCATTCATACAAGAGTACTGTAAACTGGTCGCCATCGTTGTACCAGAGCTAATTGTATAACATTGTCTATCGCACAAAAGGTTTGATCCAGTTCTCATTAAATTTCCGTGAAACGTCCCATTACATTGTTCAGATGTCGGTTTGCATTCTGAAACAAGATACAAAGAAATCCGCCTTATTTGCCACACCTATCGAGCAATCAGCCCGTCATAAGTAACGGAAGTAATTAATTGTTAGTTTTAATGTAATCACTTACCCACATTTCTGTCTATTAGAAGATCTATACTGCTAGAATTATGGATAACGTATTTCCGTGATACATTATATTAAGAAAGTGATCACATAATTTGGGATTCATAATTTTCATTTTGTCTCACAACGGACTTTTTCATGAGGTAGAATGACCCTTTTCCTGTAGAAAATTCACGAACAAACGAACGAACGAACGCATGAATGAATGAAGTTCCTACCTTTAATCTCACATATGTTAAGTTCCGGTTCACAAACTTCGTTTTCTAGACATCCGTCACATACCTGCGCCATTGTTTGCTGTGTGAAAATATTTAGTTAGTAGGTACATGTATGTAGAATTACTAGATACTCTTTACTCTTTAAAGGGACAGAGAGAGTGAGTGAGAGAGAGAGAGAGAGAGAGAGAGAGAACTTGACGAATGCTTTGTTGTATACATCATGTAATTTTGTGCATTTCATTTTGACTATATACACTTGTAATCATCTAATAAAATATCTGTTCTGTTCATATTTGAATAATCAGTAAATATAAAACTAATTTATAAATGTCGCACTTTTTGTAAATGCATTTTACAACTTCTTCACCGAGCATGACTCAAATATTACAGTTTGGCTTTGTGTTCGGGAAAAAAGATAAACATATATTAAATAATAATAATGATAATAATAATAATATTATTACAAATGATTTAGCAACATTTTCTTCGTTTCCGAAATGTTTTCAAAGGCCTTTTTCCCTCAAGAGTCTTTAAAACAGGGGATTATTTGATAAACGGTTGAGAAAAAAAAAAAATCTTTTTACCTTTGTCCAGAATCTCTTTTCACTTGTAATGTATTTTGCATTCCTCGACAAATATAGTCCAGTAGAGTCCACGTCCAATAACATGCATAAATGTACACGGCGATCGTACTGAAATGCTTTGCATTTTTGCCTCGACAAACACGCATGGCTACAAGTTTCCATGGAAACCCCCGCAATGTTCCTGAAGGAACCCAACGGCAATTCACGACCAAAGTTCAAATTAAATGTTTCAAAATTTACCACGTGTAAGATAGCATCCAACGAGATTAATAACTTAATAAAATGAGGTACTGACCTCTTTTGCGACACCATAGTCCGTGCATTTGTCTGTGTGCAATAAATTGTGTGTAGTTCCAAGTTGCAACGCCTTTATAGTGTAACAAATGGGACCGAATGAATTTACTCTTAGGCTGCTAATCGCGGCACAAAGACCTTTTGCGGACAGTGTAGATCAAGATCAGACTGCACAGAACGTGCAGTCTGATCTTGGATCTACACTGTCCGATAAGGAGATGTTTTTCTCTAAAAAAAATACTTCGAAATAGCAACATTTAGATTTTTACAATACGCCTAAAAAGTTAAGGGTTTACTCTTTCAGCACCAAATATTTAACCCTTAACCTGCTAAATCAGTGAAATAAACTTTCAAGCCAATAGCAAGAAGCAAAATTTTGCTTTTTTTTAAGGGGGGGGGCAATATCTCCTAATCGGACAGTGTAGATCTAAGATCAGACTGCACGTTCTTTGCAGTCTGATCTTCATCTACGCTGTCCGCAAAAGGTCTTTGAGTTGCGGTTATCAGCCTAAGGGTTAAACGGTTAAACTCCAATTCTGTCGATGACTTAAAATACAAATTTCCTGGAAACTATAAACGAATTTTATCTTAAAGGCTTGACTAAACAAGCGTCTGGCATAGATCCAAGATCAGACTGCACGTTTTGTGCAGTCTAATCTTGATCTATTCCGTCCAAAAAAGACCGTGTTACCGCTTGTTACCGCTGAATACGCTCTGAAATTTCTAGTATAAGTAATTGATCAATATAAGGATATGTTATTTCGCCAATGTTGCAGTGAATGGTTTTATAGTACGGGGTCACCAAATCTCCTATAAATTATAGATTATCATAATTAAATTATTGGAATGCTACAAAAGACACACTGTATATTAATTCTTTGAGAGCTTTAATGAATATACATTGTCAGATTTCAGGTCCTGGAAAAAGTCCAGAAATTCAAATTTAGGATATATCCGTGCATATATATGACTTTTTACTCCCATCTTGGCTGAAGGTTTGGGACAAAAAGTTGCTCCTGTATCTAGTATGTTTTTCAAAACTTTTGAAAAAAAAACCTCGGTTTCTTCACATGTTTGTTCGTTATCTAATATTTTATACTTTTTGGTACGTCAAGAAATAGTCTGCACTGTAAAGATTTAAAGGCTTTTTAGCCTGAATATCTCGTATTATTAGATTCAAAACTTTACCCTTAACCTGCTAGATAAGTTAAATGAAACTTACAAGCCTTTAGAAAAAAGCTAAATGTTGCTATTTCAAAGTCATTTTTTGGTGGAAAAAAATATCTCCACATGGGACAGTGTAGATTCAAGATCAGACTGCCCGTTATGCACCTATTTTGGTCAGAAAATATCTTCATATCGGATAGTGTATCTCCAAGACCAGACTGCATGTTCTGTGTCTGGTCAGTCTTACCGTGATCTACACTGTCCGCCAGAGGTCCTTGAGTCGCGCTTAGAAGCGCAATGGTTAAAACTAATAGTACAGTATGTTTAAATAGCTTCACTTTGGTCTTTAACTCTTTACAAAAACGAAAAGATTTTGGATTAAACCTAAAGAATTTGCAGACCACAAATCAAATGTGGCTCAAATGGTGTGAATTGTATTGGAAAGGTAGGAAACATTGTGGGAAAAAAGAGAAGATGCTGGTAACTAGCATTTTCTTATTTACCCACAGTGTTTTCTAACCTTTGAAAGATACATCAAATGATTTGCGCCACATTTATATTGTCGTCTGCAAATGCTGTCAATTTAGAATAGTTTAGAATTGTTTGGTTCGGTAAAGAGTTAAAACTACAACTCACTGTGGAGAACGGTTAAGTATGACGGCATCTTTGAGAAAAAGAACTGAATCAAGGTATCGGAATGCTTGAAGTGGGGTCTATCAGGGGATTTATTCAAGGTTGCCGGCATACTTGGCATGTCATAGAGCGTTGTTGGAAGACTAGACAACCGGAAATGTCACTTATCGATACGGGACAGACCGGGCAAGGTCAAAGAGTCATGGCTTGGACGATTTATTTTCGTCTAAGCTCGCAGGAACAGTTTAAAGACTGCAACAACCTTGTAAGAAAAAAAAAAATAGTCGCAATCGTTTTAATGATGCTAGCATAGATGCCTGACGGCTGATATTTCGCGTCCGATTGCACTAGCATTACATTAGACAGCGCTTGCCATGGCTACTACACAACTATGCTACATGTACCATCCAAGTCGGGACACCTGTCTTCGTGTTTGATTAGTCCGGGGTCCATATCCAACGACCATTTTTAGAGTATTCTTTATCTGATTCTCATGAATTTTCTAGTTTTTTAAAGAAACACATCTTCTGATTGACTAAACCAAATGGTTTAGCCAATCAGAAGATGTGCTACTTTCAAACCCAGAATATTCTTCAACACAAAACTAAGAAATAGAGAATAGATGGTTGGTGTCTTGGATGGGTTAAGTTTATCGGGCAAGGCGGAGGAATTTATCTGGTGAGCCGAAGGCGAACCGGATAAATTTCGGAGCCGAGCCCGATAAACTTAACCCATCCAAGACACCAACCATCTATTCTATTTATCCTGTCACTCACTGTAACGGAACAATACAAAACAAACAAACGAAAAAAAAAAACATTAATAAAGACCGTACTGGCTCGAGACCAGTGGCGGCCATTTTTTCAAACCTTTTTTAATCTACAAGTTTATCCTCTTCAAGTTGACAAAGCATATTTTACGTGGGCAAACTAGGGTTCAATATTGTTAAATTCACGAGAGGAAATCTGAAATAGACTATAAGTGAAACTCGGAACGTTATGGATAACCCGGTCATTGGACGAACTTACGTTACGAAGAGTACCAGTGGTGGCCACCCGAATTTTGTGCACAGAATTACTGTAATATCACAATCGCCAGAATATATCGAATAGAAAATCATTTTTTCGTGAAATTATGCAATATTCTAGCAAGTCTAAGGTTTCATACGATCCTTACAGACGGTTAAAAAGGAGCAACCTACAGCTGGGTCCATATTCTACTATCACAATTCATATACGCATGCGCGAGCCAAAAATAGATATGCACTGTGGCAGCTGAGGTTGCACAGGGGGTAGGATAAT
The DNA here is from genome assembly GCA_946811185.2 of Hippopus hippopus. Lineage (NCBI taxonomy): Eukaryota > Metazoa > Mollusca > Bivalvia > Cardiida > Cardiidae > Hippopus > Hippopus hippopus. The sequence goes on along the minus strand of OX328104.1, from coordinate 46,210,210 downwards.
ACTGGAAGTTTATCAATATTCAACTGCATATATCATTCTTCCTGAAAATCGGGGAAAACGTGGAGGGAAAAACAGAACTCGGGTGAGTATAAGCTCAGTTTCGTTTTCTGACAGCATTTCATTTCTTGATGTACTTGGTTACGATAGTAAAATACTGCCAATTATTTCAATTAGGATTTTAAGAAAAAAAAAAGCCAATTATTTAATGAATACATAGTTTATAAAAAGTGCTGATGTTGAAACTGACCCATTGAACAGATTAAAATTATATTTTGTTATTTCACAATAACAAATTTTATTATTTCACAATCACAAATACCCTTTTTAAGAGGAAAGGTGTCAGGTGACTTCAGGTGATGGCACCATATGATCAGGTGCATAAACAGAAAAATTCAATGGTGCAGGATGATGAATTATCATATTTCACATAAAGATCTTAATTGTAAAATAGATGTTTTTCTTTTACAGCCAAACTCTCTCACTGACAACAATTACTACAGACAAAATAACTTTTATCCAAAACATGGATAAACCCACACTCTCTTGGTGAAACCGTGACTACAAGTTTCTGTTCTAACTGAATGCAAGCAGTTCACAGTCTGGAAACACAGACTTGTAAACATAAAAGTTTATCAGACTATCATCTAAAACAGTGTATTTGATTTTGTAGTCTTGTTAGTGCATTCAGAAGTTACACATGTAATGCTTCTTTTTCTTTGAAATCTGCCCTCCTACTGTCTGTCTGCTCTTATCTCTCTTCTTCAGCATTTCTGTTTTCTTCCAGCCTCTTGTGAACTCATAAGTATGTTATCACTGTTTCCTACAGATTCAGAAACCCAAATAGATATGGTGTTGATTTGACATGTACACCTATGTATGTACATTTTTGTTACAATTTTTTATGGTCTGGTAATTTAAATTGAAATAGATATTTTGACTTCGTCAATATGTGAACATGTTTGAATATTGCTTAACACCTGTTCATTATTTCATATTTAGATGAGAGAAGTACGGGTTTTATAATGAAAGCTTTAAAAACTGTAACAGAGAGTCTGATCTGGTATTTTCAGATTTGGTTGGAGCTGGTGGAAATACATGTGAGAAGGATTCTGGAATCAGGCCCTCCTTTAAAAGAGGATTGACTGAAAAAGTGCAAACTGGCCGAGCAAATTGAACCTTTCTTTGCTGCAGTTGTATGTCTAAATATTTCTTCTGCAGATGGTGCCCCCTGTTCCTCAGATCATTTGTATATCAGCCATGATGGAATTACATGTGTTATGTAAATGGAATCTCTGTTGGCTAGAAGGATTTCATACTTCTTTAAAGAACCCCAGATGAGAGCCTTTGACCTTGATACACACATACGAGCTCGTATTTATAAGTTTGCTTCATACAATCAACTTTGGGAGCAAAAGTAATTATGTTAAAAACTGTTTGTAATTATTTGGTAGTATGTTTGTGATATTTTAATTAGAGTTTAGTTAAATAAATTATTATTATCAGGTTGTAGCACTTGTGATATTTAAGCTTACACTTTTTCTAATGGGTCCAAATATTGTAAAAAATAACAGTCTTGGCCCTCAGAGTCTGATTGTTTATAGATGTACACCTTTGTTGACAGCACTTAGCAGTGGAACACAGATAGTCCATTGTGTGGCTTCAAACTGCAGGAAACTTGGCTTTGCTGATGATGGTATTCTTATCATTAAAACCTGGCCTTGCAGCCATCACTGAAAACTTCAGCTTAATTTTGCTTTGAAACAAAAAACAGTTTTATTGCTTGAATTTTTTTTTTTTTTTTTTTTTTCAGCTAATCAATTTTGAAAAAGGTGAAAAATTTAAAAAAAAAAAAGGCTTTCAGAAACAGAAGAGAAAGAAGAAAATGTGGGAAAGAAGAAAATGTATGCTATCAGCGTTGTTATGTTCTCCTACCATGTTTTCTTCACTTTAAACTTTTTTTTTATTGGAAACACATTGTAATGCCATCTGCACATGCTTTTAATATGAAGAAGACTAAAGCTGTATCGTAGATCTAGTAAAGAGTAAGCTACAGCAATTGATTTAACATGAACTTGGTTGTCTATAAATTTCAATTCTGTAGTTGTGTGTCCAACGCAATCCAATGTGTCCTCAAGAGGATCAAAGTCGTTGTTCATTACATTTACCATCCTTGATCTTTATCTGTTAAGTTTCCCAAGAACATTCTCTGTGAGACTTTGATATCTTCCAAAAAAAATCTTAACCATTTGTTGGATGGCCAACATCACATTATAAACAAGGTTACTGCTTCTTTGCATTAATTTACCCCCCCACCCTTTCCGATTATTGCTCCTTCAAAAACCTCATCTAGTCATGTACTCTAGGTAGATCTACTTGACTGATGCAATTTGCAACTTCTTCACCATAAAGCATTCTGGCTTGGTCAAACTGTTACATTTATAACCGCACTCCCTGACATGCTGGGTCAAACTTATGTTTCATTTATACACCCCCTCCCCCCCTCCCCACATCTTGACCGTTTTCCTTGAAATAGAGCAGGCTTATAAAATTTGTTGTTGCTTGTCCGACAGTTATGGGCCAGATATAGCCATGTAAAGTCTTGTCGTTAAATAGGATTTTGCAGGCATCTATTTAAAAATCGAAAAACTTCATTTTATACCTTTTTTTCAGCAGTCGCACAGGAATACTATACATGTCGTAGATTTACATAGTATTTTTTTTTTTTTTTTTTATTATTATTATTAACAGATCTGAATTAAAATATGAAATTTGAACAAATTAAATTTATATGGTAATCTAGAATCGTACTAGTTTATATTATTTTTGTCCCACCATCCAAGGGCAACCTGGTAAGCAATAACGAGGTTTATGAAAAAGAGTATAGTTACTAACTGAAGTGGATAGCTATGCCTCTGCATGACGTCATTTAACGCTTGCCTTCTGCAAGCATAGCGCGATTTGTGTCTCTCGTGAATATTTTGGATTTAATTCTTAAACACTTAAATAATGAACTAATCGATGAGGTAAGTGAAAAATCACCGTATTTGTGACATTTTTGATACTGAAACATTGTTCTGTTGGATTATTTAAGGCTTAAATCGGCGATAGAAGTGATAGAGGTCAATCCCCCGGAAGTGATTTTTTGACACATGGGGGGTGACAGGGGATACTTGTTTATATTTTTAGCTCACCTGAGCACGAAGTGCTCAAGGTGAGCTTTTGTGATCGCCCAATGTCCGTCGTCCACAATTTCTTTAAACATCTTCTCCTCCTAAACCACTGGGCCAATCTTGATGAAACTTGGCAGGGATGTTCCTTGGGTGAAGCTCTGCCAAAGTTGTTCAAAAGATTGAATTCCACCCATAACTCTGGTTGCTATAGCAACCAAAAGGAAAAAAATAGCAAAATCTTTGAAAATCTTCTCCTCTGAAACTAGAAGGCGTAGAGCTTTGATATTTGGTATGTAGCATCTCCTAGTGGACCCCTATCAAGTTTGTTCGTATGATACCCCTGGGGTCAAAACTGGCCCCGCCCCGGGGGTCACAAGTTCGAACATAGGAACAAAGAAGGAAAACTTTAAAATTCTTCTTCTCTGAAACTGGAAGGCATAGACCTTTGATATTTGGTATGTAGCATCTCCTAGTGGACCTCTACCAAGTTTGTTCATATGATGCACCTGGGGTCAAAACTGGCCCCGCCCCGGGGCCACAAGTTCGAACATACAAACAAAGAAGGAAAACTTTAAAATTCTTCTTCTCTGAAACTGGAAGGCATAGAGCTTTGATATTTGGTATGTAACATCTGCTAGTTGACCTCTACCAAGTTTGTTCATATGATGCCCCTGGGGTCAGAACTGGCCCCGCCCCGGGGATCACAAGTTCGAACATAGGAACAAAAAAGGGAAAACTTTAAAATTCTTCTTCTTTGAAACTGGAAGGCTTGGAGCTTTGATATTTGGTATGTAGCATCTCCTAGTGGACTCTACCAAGTTTGTTCATACGATGCCCCTGGGGTCAAAACTGGCTCACCCTCCCCGGGGGTCACAAGTTTAAACATAGGAACAAAGAAGGAAAACTTTAAAATTCTTCTTCTCTGAAACTGGTGGGCATAGAGCTTTGATATTTGGTATGTAGCATCTCCTGGTAGACCTCTACCAAGTTTGTTCATATGATGTCCCTGGGGTCAAAACTGGCCCCGCCCCGGGGGTCACAAGTTTGAACATAAGAACAAAAAAGGGAAAACTTTAAAATTCTTCTTCTGTGAAACTGGAAGGCTTGGAGCTTTGATATTTGGTATGTAGTGAACCTGTTCTAAGTTTGTTAGCCCACCTGAGCACAACATGTTCAGTGAGTTCGAAATTGGGTCACCTGGGGTCATAAACTAGGTCACTAGGTCAAATTAAAGGAATACCTTGTGGGCACTCTAGAGGCTACATTTATTGCTCAAATGACCTGAAATTTGGTCAGAATGTTTGACTTGATGAAATCTCGGATGAGTTCAAAATTGGGTCACCTGGGATCATAAACTAGGTCACTAGGTCAAATTAAAGAAATACCTTTGAGTAATTCCACTTTGATCTTCACTTTTTTACAGTATTTCTTGCTTGTCCGGAACGGAACTTTGAAGTCTCAAGTCAAATTGACTTGAGACTTGGTAAACATGTTTGTTGCATTACCTGCCCTTTGCGATTATTATACACCTTGACAACTGGTGGTGGGACGGGCAAATCTTGCGACAATTTGCCGCTCTTGTTTCATTATCATTTGGCCTTGAACCTCGATATTTGGTATTTATCTTCATTGTAGACCTTTACTGCTTAGTACTCAGGTAAGCGATATAGGACCATCATGGTCCTCTTGTTACTTACAGTGTGTCAAATTTCAACTTTTATTGGTCATTTGACACACCATTTCTTCTTTTTTAACATGACCTAGAGCTTTGATATGCTAATGTACGCACAAACGCAATATCATAGAAATGGCCGCCACTGGTACTTGGCCGTCACTGGTAGCGAACCAGTACCTTTAATAAATTTCCGGAGCCGAGCCTGATCGACTTTCCCAATCCAAGACACCAACCGTCTATTTTATTTATCCCTTTTCTCAATTACAATCCAAAATCCGACTAAATTGAACATTTCGCTCGAAATAAGGCACATATTGACATCTTTCTCGCTAGATCTATGAGAAACTTTAAAAAATGAAGAACCGTGTTTACAAAACCCTCTGGATATGCAGCTGCAATAATGACGTCATGAATGATATTGGCTACGTCATAATTATTAAACGTGACGTATATCCGCAGAAAAATATTGTGGCGAAGAAGACAATATGTTTTAACATAACAGACTATTAATTAAACGAGCAAAAGTATTCGCAAGCGATTGATTCATTCATTACAGCAGTAAGAGGCTTGGTTGAAAATAGTCCCAGTCAGCAGGTGCGCACTTAGCGGTCACGTGACCAACTGACGGATAACAAAAAAAAAAAAAACGGCACCCTGTTATCCGTCAGGTAAACCCGGAAGTGACAGGATAATATTCTGAAGAATGGTTGGTGAACACAGACCAGATTCTGTGGTGATGTCACATACAGACGAGCCCGAATCTGAAGCATTAGAAATGAACATATGCAAGAGTCTATATTGCTGATCATGATCTGTGCGGTGGAGGTTTAGTCATTTTCAGGGATGAAATAAGCGCTGTGTTGAAACCAATATTCATATTTTTGGAGTTACCCTGTCACAGCTGTCAGGTACGTTTATTCTGAATGCTTACGTTCACCCATACGCTTGTGCTATAGGTTCAGATTTCTTTTTATAGGCGCACGGCTGGGTAGCTCAGTTCTTAGCGTATCTGACGGTGACCTGGTGGTTTCGGGTTCGATACCCAATTGAGGTAAACTTTCTTTTCGATTAGTTTTTGCCTCTCATCTCTGTTGCATGAGAGAAAAGCAGTCAGTGACTTGGAAAGAACGTTGTGTCATTATTGGTGTGAGAAAGCCATGCGTAGGTGCACTGGTCACCGTGATATGACCAAAGGTGTTAAACCGGCGTTAAACTCCAAAATAAACACAAATCTTTTTATGGACAATAGTGCTAGTGTACATAGGGCTGGTATTACTTATTACCGGTAGTGTTAGTGCTTGTTGAATGAGTCAAATATTCGGTTTTTAACGACCCTTTCAAATAATTTCAGTTTTAAGCATTTTTGTACTTTTTACAATTTTTACACATGCCTTCTTTATGATGGTCATCAAACTATGTGATTGTTTCAATTAGGAGGTTGAATAACTGGATGTATTAAAGTTATTTAAGGGGACACATCACATATAATATGCAATTTCTGTATAGTGGGTCGGAGGCCTACATTTAAAATAAAAAGAAACATTGTATCGTATTGTGGCGGCCCTCTGATGCATGTAAGAAAAGTAGTCAGTGGCTTGGAAAGAAAGGTGTGTCAGCAATGATAAAAATCAGGAAACACATGCGTAGGTACAATGACCGCCGTGATATGACCTAAGTTGTTAAAACGGCGTTAAACTCCAATACAAACCAGTCCACCTATCCATGCCTACTTGAAGTTTCTTCTGTCAGTATTTTCGTACAATATCCTTTCCTCCAAGTTACCGACCACTTTCCCAAATAAACATCGCCGAAACAGTATTCAGCAGTGAGAGAGGAATGAACCCTGTTGCAATGAGTATCAACTCTCGGAGAGAAATTGGCCGCACCAGAAGTCGAACTGGCGACCACTGAGCTTTCAGCCCTGTGCGTTACCGACTGATCTAATGGTCACTGAACCTGATGAATGAAGTAATCGGCAGTGTTGGTAGGCCAGCACAATCCCAGGATTTAAGTTTGATTTCACATTTTTGAACATGCTTCAAACAGCAGTATCAGTTACTGTTTGGTAGCCTACCAGGGTTACTATTCACAAATCACAAGATTTTCTAAATTTGAAAGAAACACAACTTCTGATTGGCTAAACCAAGTGGTTTAGCCAATCAAAAGTTGTATTACTTTCAGATGTAGAAAATTCTTGATATTAAATATGTTCTTAAGAATGGTTGGTGAATACGACGCAATTCAGACTACTGACAGAGGCTTCGATAGTAGAGTAGACCCGAATGCCGTCGGCACATAAGCAGCATGCAAAAACAATGCCGAGAAGTTGTAAAGTGAAGCGCGCAGGCAGCAATCACGTTACCAAAATTGATACTAACCACTCTTCATCCTGCAAATGCCGCCCCGTGCAATTTTCCCGATTTTGATAATAACCTTATGCCCTAAACTCAATACTTTTCATTAATTTTAATCATTACTTTTGAATGAGCCATGCTCTGTGAAAAGGGGGCTTGATGCATTTCCGCGATGCAATATAGCAAGCAACGCATCATATAAATGTGAAATCATAAAATCCATTTTGTCAAACAGCTGGCTTAATCCTAAGTGGAATGATCCTTTGACATGCAGAAAATTGACATAGGAAAAACGTTTCGACTCATGTCAGCCTTCGCGGACTACGCAGGCTGGCATGGGTCGATACTTGTTGCAGGTGCATTAAGCCACTTTTTCACAGAGCATGGATCAATTTAATACTTTGTCACTTTGTTTGATGAGCACTTCTCATGAAGAATAATGGCGGTGATCGATAGCCCTTAGTCGCTGAACTATATAGACACGAACCTTTCATTTAGTTGCAATCCTAAATCAAATACTGTATCGCTGATAAAATGTCCTGTGAAAAAGGCTGTATTTTCCCCCTTCCCCAACCTCACACACACACACACACACACACACACACACACACACGCGCGCGCGCGCGCACTTGACGCCAGCGGAGCGTCCATAAAACAGAAATGGTGAACAATGTGAAACGGATGAGCCGCAGACTTGTGTCTACCTCCTACCGAACGATACATCGTTTTAACGAGGAGACCTTTTGAACACATGGTGGAAAAAGGAAAAACTTCTGTGACCGAATAATCCTTTTCCCGCATTAATTTTACACGTTCGAAGACAAATTGCTAGATTTTAAGGCGCTCTGAGAAGAGGGGTTTGCAATGCGTCTTTAAAGTGCATTGTACCAAGCATTTAGTCGCATAATCATTCGTGTGGATCTGGAAAAGTACAATGAAGTCGAGATATTAACGCTTTTAACTCTTTACCTAACTACAAACTTTTAGGCTGGTCCAAATGGCGATGATTTCCAGACGACAAAAATGAATGTGGCTAAAATGGAAGAAGGGTTTTTTTTGTCAAGGGCAGAAAATATTGTGGGAAATGGAGAAAATGCTGCTTACGACACAAGTTGTTTGGTAAAATATCAAACGCCATCCAATGATTAAATTTCGATCTTTGATCGAATTTTATCATGTAATTACACTTGTTTTCAGTGTAATATAGCCATTAAGAACTTCTTATCTTACACACGTTTCAGACATGCAAATAGTCCCGTCATTGGTCAAAGCACTGTAATCGTACGACTTATTTCTAAAACATTGTGGAGCAAAATTTCTGTGTTAATTCAATGATAACAATTGATGATCTAGACAAAGCTATGACTTTTTTATCCTTATCAATAAAATTTAGTCGTTCTGATGATATAACCTTCTTTGGGACTATTTTTCATCAGGGAATTGCACACCTGTCAAGGAAGCGAATAGGTATTTTTCATGTAAATTTCAAGAGAATTATTCGCTTCTTTGGCAGATATATAGGTCCTTGAGGAAAAACACACATTGGCCACGCAACGAGTTTAAATAAAAAAAAAAGACAAAAAAAGTTAAACTTATAAAACCTTAATAGTGTGACTATACGACATTGCCATACCTCAATTAAAATGCTACTCAATTATATAGGAATACGACTTTTTTTTTTACGCTACCGCGTTTGGAAAGAAAATAGGGACAGAGTAACTGCTTATTACAAGTAAATGTAATTCATTTCTTTTCGGAATGTATGCCGTATCATCAAATATAATTGAGCCATGCTCTGGCAAAAGGGGTCTTAATGCATCTTCGAGATGCATTATTCAAAGCAAGTCATCACATAATTCCATAGATTCAACTATTTTTAACAACCGACTAAAGTATGAAGTAGAAAAAGTCCTTGGATATGCTAAAAATTGACACACTGCAAAAAGTTTCGACCCATGTCAGCCTGCGTAGTTCGCGCAGGCTGACATGGGTCGAAACTTTTTGCAGAAGCATTAAACTCCCTTTTCAAAGAACGTGGTTCATATATCTTTTACCCCTTTCTTTCTAATTTTTCTCCGCAATATGTCGCCTTACATTACAAGTAGGTTGGTACGAAAATAGCCTGCCGGAGAATGCGACGACTTGCAAAAGGAGATAATGTACACGAATTAATGTTATATGAAATCATTATGGCAAAAGGAAAATGTGGGTCGTGAAAAGTTATTGGCTCTACAGCAGGGCGAAAAAAAAAGTCGTCTTCAGTCTGTGTTTAACCTGTTTACTAAACGACAAAACTTTGAACTCGACCGAATTGGAAGCAGGTACAAAAATAAATGTAGCTCAAATGATGATTTCTGCCTTTGATGGGATAGAAAAGGTTGTGGGAAAAGGAGAAAGTGCTGTTTATCAGCATTTTCTCCTTTTGCCACAATGTTTTCAAAAGCCTCCTTTCTGCAGGGTCGTTAAAACTAGGAATTATGAGGTAACGGGTAATGGGTAAAATGGTTTAGCATGTCACTTAGAACACAAACTAAGATGTTGGTTGATTAAATGCACCATGATAATGTTTGATGTACAAAAAGCCGCTTCTAGGTCTCTATTTCTTGCCGGAAAGACTGGTATTTATGGCAAAATCGACCACCCTGCTTGTCCGTAGCCCGTCTGCGCTCCTGGAGTTGTAAAACAAAATTTAAAGATACATCCTTATTGCCCAAGAGAAAAAAAAACTTGATAGACTGTAGAAAGGTTCAAAATTTAGTTAGATGTGTAAACATAGATAAATTACCGATATATATGGTGTAAGGGATAAATAAATAAATGTCGGAAATCTCCTGTTTAAAACCGGAGACGTCACAACAGTAATTTCTTTGATGGCCTCCAGAAAAATGAAATACATTTTCTATGGGCTGTACTCTATGCAACCTTGCAACCGTCAGGGGCAACATTTGGCATGAAGATACAAAAATAATTATAGCTTGATAAAATAAAGATGAAATGGGTTAAAAAAATGGCTGAAAAGGAGTATAGATTTTTGTTTTTAGAAGACGAGGACAATAACAACAATTGAAACCACTGATACTAATAGGACTTTTTTTTTTTTCATAAACTACTTAAAAAAGAAAGTCAAAGATTTCTTTTTAGATTTTTGTCCGGCTACCCAAATCAAGGAAAACTTCATTTGTATTCTATCTTTCAGTTTCGAGTTTTAACGACCGCGGATTTTTTTGCCGTGTACAACGCCGTTATCATTATTAGAATATACCATGAAAATTCGAAATCAGTAAGGCTCTAATTCTAACTTTTTATGTGAAAAGCTATATGAAAAAGTCGAGAAAAGTTCTTTAGCACAAATTCCTGATTCTTAACTACCTGAGGGAAAAAAAACTGGGGGAAAAGGAGCAAAGTCTGGTAACCAGCATTTTCTCCTATTCCTACAATATCTTCTACCCTTTCAAAGATGATTTCCACCTTTTAAGCTGTCGTCATCTTCGCTAGCCAAGGTGTCTTACCACGTAGTGATTGTCACCTTGGCTAGCGAAGATGAGCTGTCGTCTGCAAATGCTTTGGATATAGATGAGACTAAACTTTTTCAGTTAAGACAAAAGTACTTACAAAGTACGTAAACGTATGGTTTGATTGATATCATTGATGGTAAACGGCCGTGTATAATCCAGGTATGTGAGTCCGCCGTCTAAACTGTACTGTAAACGTAATCCGGGATACTCGGCTTTCATCGCTATTTGGAAGTTGCGATTATTGTTGGTGCTCACTCTGAATAACAGAAATGTTCGTGCTTTTATTGACTTATGACATCCTGCAAAAACTTTACGCAAATGACTTTGAGGTCGTCAAAGATAATCAAAATGACATGCCTTTATACACAATGTCATTATACATGGAAATACCGGTGAAGGGCAATGCTCCTATTGAACCAAAGTTTTTTACAATTGTCTGCAGCAAAACTAAGTAAATCGTGTGCAAGAGGTTTTAAGTTTGACCAAATTTCGGTTTTCAACGACTCTTAAAAAGGACAGCGTTTGAAAACACTATGAGAAGAAGAGAACTTGTATGCTGGTAGTCAGCATGTTCTCCTTTTTCCAAAGTGTTTTCAACATTTTCAAAGGCAAATCACAACATTGGAATAAAGTTGCATTCGTCGACTGAAAATGATTTCAATTCAGACAAGTGTAAAATTTGGGGGTTTGGTATAGAGTTGACTGTCTTTAGTGCACGAGTAGATGAGTGAATGAATGAATGCATGAATGAATGAATGAATGAATGACAGCCTGAATCAATTAATGCCTGAATGAGTGTTTGCCTGAATGTGTATTTGCCTGAATGAATGAATGAATAGATAGATGGATGGATTGATTGATGGATGGATGGAGAGAGAGAGAGAGAGAGAGAAAGAAAGAAAGAAAGAAAGAAAGAAAGAAAGACACATACGCGACGCCTGGCGGTGGCACCCTATATTTTACACCGTTTCGATCCAGCCTTGGGTATTCATTATACCCAACTTTGTTGGCGAATCGCTCCCAGTCTCCCATGGGGTCTAAAGTCGTAGAATTTTCCCATTCAGCTTTGTTCCAGGCCCTCTCGGCTAACGCGAGAATTCTCGGGAACAGCATGTACTCAAGACGATCTTTGTCCTTGATTAATTCACTCCAACCCAATGACTGAATACCTGCAAATAAATTTCGAAACAATATCAGCTATGCTCTGTGAAAAGGGTATTCAATGCATCTACAAAAGGTTTCGACACAGGTGCAGTCCGCGCAGGCTGACCTGTGTCGAAACTTTTTGCTTTTGGTAAATTTTCTGCATGTCCATGGATCATTCTACCATCAGTTTCTTCATTTTCCAGGGAAAATATTTTCTAATAGTATTCATATAGGTATTTCACAAACAATTCAGTTCGCGGAAAAAAAAAGGACCCTTTTAAATGGTTCTTGAAGTTACAGGAATACGACATGTTTCAACAGACAGGGGTTATTCAAATCGGAGATCGTATAGGATTCTCGTCAAATCGACTGTAATTAATATAATGACAAATGATAATTCGCCGTAGAAATACTGTTGTCATGCATCTATAACCAGGGGCGTAGCTAGCCAGAAATTAAGTGTACGCAAAAGTACTCGTATTACCGAAGGTATTACCTAAGGCGCGATGTACCGTGAGAGGGGAGTTGGATTTCTCAGGATGGTCTGGGGGTGAAAGATACCTCCCCCCACCACCATTCGGCATACCTCGGGTGATCCGTCGATCAAGTCCCTCGGATGTATCACGTGGCTTGATATGCACCTACACGGTACATTTCTTTGTCGGAAGTAGGCCTACACCTTTTTACAGTTTTTAAGATTGTAATAAAAAACATGAGTCACAATTTTCTTTAAATATTTTCAAAGAATATTTCCGTCGACAATCAGTTCGTACATTCAATTTTTAGCTTGGTTTTTCAATCCCGTTTGGAGCTCTCATCGACAGATCGATAGATGTGAATGACATCACTGTGGCTGTTCATGTCGTTGTATGGGTGCCGCCATTTTTAAAATCATTTGATTGGCAGTTCAAAATGGAAACCTCCTTTACACAGACGAGGTTAAATGTAGGTACGGAATCGGCGGGGTTGTGACGAATGCTGTATCAAGTGGGGGGGAGGGGTTCAATTTTGAAATACCGCCGGTCACATGATCTCAAAACATGGTGGCGTCCTGTAAATCGATTAGCAACGGCAACAACACAGCCATGGTGAAAAGCAACCTATCCCTAAAAAATACCAACGTAATTGAAAGATGAGGGTTAAGAGAAAATAAATGTACATACTGTTTGTCATCGGAAATGTATTTAGAAAGATATCCATGAAAAAATGTGACTAGTGTTTACCTTCTAAGTGGAGTGTTACGATTTTAAGAACGGTGAAGCGGTTTACTTTCGGCGAAGAAATGTATCGTGTAGGTGCATATCAAACCACGTAATACATCCGAGGGACTTGATCGATGGATCACCCGAGGTATGCCGAATGGTGGTGGGGGGGGGGGGAGGTATCTTTCACCCCCAGCCGAGGGACTTATCACCGGATCACCTGAAGTTTGCCCAATGTAATACAGACGAGGTTAGATGTAGGTACGCGATCGGTCGGTCGCGATGTGACGAGTCACCCCCCAAACAATATTTGAATTGTAGAAGCCATTAGGTAACCTATGATGTCGATTTTTTGTCAAGTGTATTTTGTTTTTCGTGAAGGGTACGCAACTGCGTTTTGCGTACAGATAGTTACGCCACCCCCCCACCCGATAACTATTATAATTATGTTAACAAATCAAGCAAGCGATGTATATACCTTTTACATTGTCAGGTATTAACAATGGGTCGCAGTTCACGTCCTCCACCCCACATACTTCCAGTCTTGTGATTGGTTCACCTGACCTTTTGACGTCAATGTTGTCATACAGATTGTCTGGGCGTAATGTGAACACCTTATGTGTGTCGGTGTACCTATGCAGAGAAACATTTTAAACTGTCTCAGACTAGTAAACCCAACATCCTCTCCCTGAGGCGTTACGCCTATAACGCTCAAGATGAGGGCGTAATGTTATTTACCAGTTTACCAAACGACACAATTTTAGACTGGCCCAAACTGAAAGTATTCACAGACGATAAATTAAGGCAGCACGATTGGCAAAATTTGTCTTTGATAGGATAGAAAATATTGTGGGAAAAGGAGAAAATGCTGATTATCAGCATTTTCTCCTTTTCACGCGATGTTTTCCAAAGTCTTCTGTTTCAGGGTCGTTAAAACTCAGCACTGTGTGGTGCAAGAGTTACACAAAAGTGGAACAAGATCGGAGATGCTGTTTGTGACACCTTCAGAGCAACAGTTATTCTCATCATCCACCATGGGAGCTCTAACGACATCTTCATTTGTTTTCGTACACAATGCAGATCAAGATTAACCTACCTTAAACAGACACTGTAGGTCAAGATCAGACTACGCAAAACGTACAATCTGATCTCGGATCTACACTATCCGCTATTTGTTTAAAAAAAAAGTTATTTGTAACGTAGGGGCAGGACCGACTCTTACTTAATGTACTTGTGTTTCAGCCCGACTCCAGCCCAGAAAAAAGAAATATAAAATAAGTTAAAACTGGTTTTGAGTGTCCTTAGACAAGACTTTTCAAAGCCCTAGTCTAGTCCTGGTGAGAACCAGGACATATACTGAACCAAAAAAAGAAACTTCCCCTGTGTTTAAGTGCAGATATACACAAATATGAAAATCAGGATTAAACTAGATTTATATGCATTGAAAGAGTATTTTATTGCGACTTTGTGTGAAAAAAATTATTGCTGAGGGTTTATCCAAAAGTAGTGAAATGGTAGTTAAAATGCGGAAGGGGTCGCTCACCAAAATCACAAATTAATACCGGGTATGACCCCTTCAGCATGAAGGACTGCCTGGCATCGTAGGCGCATAGAACGGATAAGTGTATTGATTTCGGCTTGTGGAATGTTGTTCCATTCCTGAATTAAGGCTTGTCTTAGCTGAATGACGTTTGACGGTGGAATAGGGCGACGTCTAACACGCTGGTCCAAATTATTCCAAAGGTGTTCAATGAGATTCAGATCAGGGCTTTTGGCAGACCAGTCATTAATAAATGCAATGTTATTCGCCCTGAGGAAATTCACATTGTCCCTAGCTGTATGGCTTGTAGCATTATCATGCTGAAAAAGAGTGATATTGGCATTATTTCGAAACGTGCCTCGCAAGAATTTCATCTCGGTGGCGTTGGGCATTCAAATTCCCTTCGATAACGACGAGATTAGTGCGAAAGCCAATTGCAATGCCCGCCCAGACCAAGACAGAACCCCCACCCCCAAAACGATCTCGTTTAAGTACGCAACAGTCGGCATAACGTTCATTTCTCCTACGGTATACTCGAACCCTGCCATCACCTCGATGAATGGAAAACCTGGACTCGTCAGAGAAAAGAACGCTATTCCATTGTTGTCTAAGCCAGCGTTGGTGTGTACGTGCCCAATTAACACGATTTACGCGGTGACGTCGCGTCAAAACACAACCAACGTATGGACGACGTGCACGTAGCCCACCCTCGCGCAAGCGATTGCGCACAGTTTGCGCAGATATACGGTTGTTATGTGTACCAGGGGTGTTAGCAGCAGTGGCTGTGGCAGTTTGGAAGCGATTGCGCAGGTGGGTGTTCCGAATATAGCGGTCTTGGCCGCGCGTCGTGACGCGAGGACGTCCACTACGTGGTCGATCTTCCGTACGCCCTGTTGCTTGAAAACGTTGCCTAAGGTGTCGAATAGCACGAGTAGAACATCCAATATTCATAGCAACAGCATTTATCGTCATACCAGCATTAAGCATGCCAATGGCACGTTCGCGTAAATTTTGCGGAATTCTAGACATATCAAAAATAAAGAAAACTAAAAAGAATTTAATTTTTTTCAACGTCTTTTTCTTATTGACATGAAAGTCTATAAAATTAGGCTGAAAGGTTTCAAAAAATATACACGAATTATACTGGTCCGTGCATGCACGTGAAAATCGCTTTCAGCGGGTTTCTTCTGCAAAATGCTTTCAATCGAGTTAAAATTTGTTTTATCGGACATATAATCGTTCGCCCGAATATATGTAGGTCATCTGATGTTTTGATTTTTTTTTTAATAAAATTGCATTTGCACTTAAACCCAGGGGAAGTTTCTTTTTTGGTTCAGTATACATGAATTACCCAGCTGTCGCCGTTACTAAAATGCTGTTGAGAGTGGTATAACGAATCAATCAATAAACCCAATCAATCAATCCAATAAATCAGTCAACCCAATCAACCAATCGATCGATCAATCAATCAATCAATCAATCAATCAATCAATGTTTAATAAGAGAAATAATATTTTCGAGCAAAAAGGTAAAGTCCAAAATATATCGATTTAAAATTTCTTTTCGTCCGAATTATACTTCGTTGTTGGAAAATGCAGATCTAAGATCAGACTGCACGTTTTGGGCGGTCTGTTCTTGATCTTTATTGCCCGCAAAAGCGCCTTGATACGCTGCATGAGCAGTTTCAGGGTTAAGATACCTTGAAGCCCAGTATAATCCGGGTTCGTTCGGGTCAGGCTCATACGGGTGGTCGAAGGAAAGATGAGTCACTGGAGACAGTACAACCTGGAACATACGAATTATGTTGTATTTAGTCTTATATGTATGTGATATCAGTCAAACATGTGTCTTTCTGGAATTCAAAATGTGAAAAGAAAGTCAATGAGAACGAAAATTGTTCTTCATTACGTAATGCGAACCACAGAGCCATTGTAAAATTGAGGCATGCTTTGTGAAAAGGGTGTTTCATGCATCCGCAAAAAGTATAGATCCAGGCTACCTCCAGATCCAGTCAGTTGTTAGACAAAACTGATTTTTTATGGATCCATAATTAGATCTATAAGACATGCTTGGTACGATGGATTACGGGGATGCACTAAGCCCCATTTTGCAAGAGCATGGCTGAATTATACAAAACAAAAACAACACATAACAATAACAGAGTTGTCTCCCTCTACACACCATAACGCATCATCTATTAGTATGAAAAAAAGTTTATAACGCACTTTGAATTAAAATGAATGGTTTAAAACTCAGAATGAGAACAAATTAAATGCACGAAATAGTATCATGTCTTTTCTTTCCTGACAAGGAAAGGTTTAGGAGAACTATTCATAAACTACGCAAACTACTCATAAACTACGCAAGCTAACTCTAAATTCTCAGCCAAGTCACCTGAGTGGTGACGGCGTTTTTTATGCCTGGCCAAACGGAAGGTTAGTCTGTTGAATCAGAATTGAAAAAAAAAAAATTGGAAAGATAGCGAATACCCTTGAATTTTATGGTGGTTTTTTTTTTTTTGCACGGCCAATTAGAAGGTTAGTCTGTTGAATCAGAACTGAAAAAAAAAACTTTGAAAAGATGGCGAATGCCCTTGTATTTTATGGCGGCTCCAAATGTCAAGCAGATGAATGGACACTGAAGGTTTGTGTATTGTGCTTTTAGCTGTGATGTCAATGACTTGTTTAATTACCCCCTTCTCCCTGAAATAGGTAAACACGATTTTTTTTCGAGCGCTTGAATTTCAATTTTCCTGTACATAACAAAACCCTGTAGGTCATATATGCAGAACGACATAGGGCATGGTGTGAATCAAAAGTAAAGACTGTAGGGTCTCTGAAATTCTATTTCGATTTAGAGATGTCTACAAAAGATACTGGTGCTTAACCCTTTACCACACAATCCTGAGTTTTAACGACCCTGGCAAACAAGGCTTTTGAAAATATAGTGGGAAAAGGAGAAAATGCTGGTAACCAGCATTTTCTCTTTTTCCCACTATGTTTTCCAGCCCATCAGAAACAAATTCCATCGTTTGAGTCACATTAAATTGTCCTCTGAAATGCTTTCAATTTGGACTGTTCCAAAATTTTGTCGTTTGGTAAAGAGTTTAAGGGTCGTAAAGGAAATCATGTTTATCTAATTACGAGATATGTTCTTACAACATGACCGATTAAATGCCATATTGTAGTGGTCATTGTTCGCTATTGATCAAACAATTTTTTGCCGAGATCTGGCAGGTCGGTTGTACCGCAAAAGGTCGATACCATGGAGTAATGACTTAAACTTCCGCTCTGCAGGGCATAAGATTCAAGATCAAGCTAAAAGTTTTGTGCAGTCTGATCTTGATCTACGCTGTCCGCAAAAGTTATTTAAGTTGCCGATGGAAGTGGAAGAGTTAGTGTTTTTAGTGAGCCGTGGTTCGAACTCACGCCTCTTGAATAATCCAGTCCTTCGCTTTACAAACTAAGCATCCGGTTCCCGACTTAGGGTTACCTGCGAGGCCCATACTAGATAATAAGTAGAGGATCTTACATGAGTGTTTATATAATTTTTATCAAACGAGTTGACTAAAATTGTATGACGCGAGCCCTGACATGTCACATAAAACAAATGACAGACAAATAAGTATCCTGCATCATCTCCTGTAGCCCTTAGTATATCGCTCAAAGGTCCATGTTTACCGATGTAGTTCGGTTTGAAATGTGAATTTACACAAGAAGGTAGCATCTGTGGCGTTTACATCGAAGTATACTCAGTGCCATAAATAAGTGTGCACTTAATTTTCTTTTATTTCTCGTTGCATGTTTTACTGAAGACCAACAAATCTGGTACCATACTGTAGTTCAGAGTCTGTAGAAAATGCCAGGCTAATCAGATTTTGACTAACAGAAAGTTTAAGGTAGGTTTTTGCAGTTCAAATGAAGGTGGTACTAAAATCAAAGTTGCAAAAGTACTCAAAGACTAAGGTAACATTAAAGTTAGGTTTTGACCACCGCTCTCGTTCAGGAATGGAATAACATTCCTGATGCAATGATTTTACATTATGTAAGATCTATGCGACGTCGAATAATTGCCTGTATCGACAGCAGAGGTGGCCATACAAGATATTCATTGAAAAATTACAAGAACTTTAAGAAAAACTTAACTTTAATGTTACCTTAGTCTTTGAGTACTTTTGCAACTTTGGTTTTAGTACCACCTTCATTTAAACTGCAAAAACCTAACTTAAACTTTCTGTTAGTCAAACTCTGATTAGCCTGGCATTTTCTACAGACTCTTAACTAAAGTATGATACCAAATTTGTTGGTCTTCAGTTAAACATGCGACGAGAAATAAAAGAAAATTAAGTGCACACTTATTTATGGAACTGAGTATAGAATGAAACAGTTTAAAGAGGGAGTAAATCTAAAGATTTCAATAATTTATTGATACTAAATACCTTCTCTGCATTTTTTGCTGTTATATAGAACATGAAAATCATATTTTTGTACGCGTATATTTCTTATCAACGATGACATCATTATCTCGCAAAAAGGCTAACCGACTCATAACTACAAATTAACTAAGACCGGGACCAAAAAACGATAATACACAATGTATTATCGAAACTAATTCATGGGTTTAATACACTGATCGAGGAAGTTTTATGTGATGGAAAGCAATGTATGTCGACATGTTTTTCTTGTATGAATTCGGAAAAGAAATTGCTCTCTGACAAAATCCGACAGCGTAAATCGTTAACCTTTCAGATGAATGTAACCTCGTTGACTTTCTTGTCAATTATCGAGAAGATACAACCCCTCTGTGAAAAACACTCAACCGTTTTGTCGCCATAGGCAACAACATTCAGGCCTTTGCGGACGGCATAGATGAAGATCAGACTGCAATGAACGTGCAGTCTGATCTTAATCTGTGCTATCCGCTTGTCTAGTCAGGCCCGCAAGATAAACTTTATTTCAAGTTTGAACAACGGATTGTGCCTTAAGACGTTAAACTTGAGAGGTCGAGTATATATGTTTGTCACTGGATGAATTAAATTATTACGGCACGTGTCGTTAATTTCTGTCAGTTATCATGAAACATACGCTTTTTGTGAAACAATGAAATTGTGTTCGTTCTCATCATAATTTATATAAACAGAATATTTTTAAAAGTATGTACGACTGCTCAGCGGAATTTCTTCCATCTAAATAATGTATATGTAGATCACCATACAAAGTTATCTTAGCTATGTACTTCTGACTAATACGGCAGAGGCAAAGGAGAGAGAAACGTGTCTGTTTTTTAAGAACCGGACAGTTGTTGAAAAAGTAAAAATAGTTATTAGAAACAATTGCTACTTTTCGTAGATTTTTCAACTTCATTGTGAAATTAGCAAAGCATAAAATTATCACAGCATTTTATAGGTTTAAGGCAAATTACACCTGCAGCCTGCTATTGATCTCCGATAAAAGTCTGTAAACAGGTACCAGTTTAGGACAGTATTATCATTTGCACTGTTGTCTGTGCATGTCATATTCTTCGAAGATTGACTTTCTGCTTTGACTCATCAATATTCTGTACAGGATCAGTATTAATACGCGATGAGCTTAACCCAACACTTTGTGCTAAAAGGTAGCAAGCAGACAAATGGCTGAAAACGGCTATATAATGGCTATATATCAAGCCTGATTTTCGCCCCATATGTCATGAAATCTTCTAACGGGAAATGTAATTTCAAAAAAAGTATCATTGTTTACTGCAAACTGCAAATCTTTGTATCCATTTTCTAAGTTTCTAAGTATATATTTTTCTTGGGGGGAGGGGGGGGGGGGGGGGGGAAAGCGGGATTTGTGTAGAGTTTTGCACAAACTTTAACAACAAAAAATATGTCCCCACCATGCTGGGGTTAATAAATGACCGGTGCGTGGTTTATATGCCAGTAAACCATGGCAGGATGAATGGTACCAGTTATAGTTGTTTTGAATAAACGTGTATTTTATTTTGAAATTCGCTGAACCGATTGTCATGTCCGGTTTTGTACTCAGAATGCCCAAATCAAGTAGGTAGGTGCCATCTAGCGGAAGATAACGAATTTACACCAGTTGAATCAGTGCCGTTAACATTATATATCCTGTAATTCCAACATACCATGACATCATCGCGATATATTCAAGCCAATATCATTTTAACTTGAGAGATATGAAAGTTGGCATTTTAAGGATACTACGCACTTTACAGACTGATTTTGACCTATGCCCGTCCACAAAAGTTTGTTCTTTTTTCTATGGAGCTGAAAATGTTAAGCTGATGCAGATAACGGAAAAAATGTTTACATACCGGATACTTAGCATTTGCAAATTTGTAGGCCCTGTTGGCGATTCCCCATTCCCATACATTGTTTGATGGATAAACTAAAAGGTTATCCGATCCACCCGGAAGTGGTTCTCCATTCAGGAAGAATGCGTCCTCGTAACCGGCCATTCGCATTCCTTCGTCAACAATCACCATCTTGGCCAATCGGCTCATAAAATAAGCCTTCGCATAAACAGGTAAATCTTCTGGTGGCACATAGGGAAACGCTTTTCGACAAGCGGTAGAATTGACCCAAGCTCCTAGAGGAACCGCTTCGCCTCCAATATTGAAGATTTTCAGCGGTGATATACCGATATGCATGTCCTTGATGGCACGAATGACCGTTCGAACAAAGTTGTATGTGGATTCAATACAAGGATTAATGGCGTCGTCTGTAAACATTTGGACTGATAAATATTCTGAAGTATCTTCCAAATCTGTGAGTAAATTATCGATATCGTTCTTTCGTCTAAATCTTTCTTCCATCGCTTTGATGGCGGCATGTGCGTGCGACGGCATTTGGAATTCCGGTATCACTTCCACGTGGTGGTTCTTGGCGAACTCAAGAATGTCTCTGTAATCTTGTGGTCGGTAAAATCCGCTGCCGGGTGCCTTTGCGTCTGGACCGGACCCTAACTGTGGCATGATGCACAGCCGTCCCGTGAGATCATGACATCGTTTACCTCCAACCTGAATTGCATAATAATGATGATAATAGTAATAATAATGAGGAGGGGAAGACAGAAGAAGGAAAATAAATAACAAAAGAACCTGAAGAAGAAGTAGAAGTCTGGCATAGTATCTACAGCGCCCGCTTTTTATTTTAAACTGTGGGGATGAAGATTTCTCATGTGTTTGGCATTTAGATATTAATATCACCATAAGATCGATATATTAAATTTCGGGCTGAAAGAGTACATTAAGAAAAGCTTACACTTCTTAATTCTGGGAGTCCGGGAATATCTATTCGCCAGGCCTCGTCATCAGAAAGATGGAGATGAAGTTTGTTTAGTTTATATTGAGACATCGTATCAATAAGCTTCATGACAGTTTCCTTTTCATGGAAATTCCTGGCCACGTCAAGATGGACTCCTCTGTATTCATATCTCGGTTCGTCCATTATCGTGACACCGGGAATGGTGCGTGTGTTGGCATCGACTTGGTCCGATAGCATGCCCAACAACGTTTGCATGCCATAGAATACTCCCGCAGCTGTAGCGCCTTTGATTGAAATCGCGTCTGCGCATGACAGAGTTTTGATGACGTAAGATTCTGGATCGTTGTAGCCGGTATCGCCAAGTTCCAGAATAATGGCTTTGGTTGCTTTTGGAGAGTCTGTGGTTGGCAATCGTAGTTTTTCTGTGAAAATGATCAAGACAAAAATATGATGAGAAGTAGACGTTATTTCAAGTTAGTATTTTCATTCCAGTTCTAGTACCTTTATCTTTTCAACAACTGAGAATCTTGGGAAATTGAGATGGAACCCAAGATTTTTTGACAAAATATATAAACCAGGTAAATGATGCTGCTTGCCATAAAACATTGAATTACAATGCATTCCTCAGTTTTCTTGATTAAAGGACAATTTCAAAGACGATTAAAGAACAATTTCAAAGACTGAAAATATACACTAACGACGAATTGATCTGTAGAATGTTAGGAATTTGTGGGTAGGTTTGTAGACAGTATAGATTAAATGGAGACCGCACAGAATATGGAGTATAGTCTGCGATCTGCACAATGGGATAATTTGATGGATACTTTATGCTCAAAACAGCTCCGAAATTTTGAAAATTGGGTCTTCCCTCCATTTCACACATGACTTTCTGTTTACGACTTTTTTCGCTCTGCAGCAGACTTTGATGAAAAATATTGTAATGAAAGAAGTAACTGTTCGCAGCGATTAAGGCGAAAAACCCAAGTGACTGACTGCTTTGCCACATAACCATCGTCAAAACAAATACCAGCGATGAGAGAGGAATGAATTCTGTCTGTATGACCATTATGGATCATGGATCCTCGGACTGAAATTGGTCGAGTTTGGGATTTGAGCCATCGACCCCCTGTTTTCAAGCCCTGCACGTTACCGACTGGGTTACCAGGCATATAAGCGATATTTTGATATGTCATCTACAAGTGCTGTCAACCTGGACAAGTATAACATTTTCTCACCCGGCCGCGTATCTCAGTGGCTAGCATATCTGACTCGTGACCTAGTGGTTGCGGGTTCGATACCATGTTGCGGCAAACATTCTTTACGGCGACCTTTCACCTCTCACCTTTGATACATATGAGAAAAGTAGCCAGTGGCTTTGAAAGAAAGTTGCGTCAATGCTGGTGTGAGAAAGCGAGGCAACACATGCGTAGGTGCACTGGCCACTGTGATATGGCCTAAGTGTTTAAAGGCATTAAACTATAATACAAACAAACAAACGAAAAAAAAAATTGTATTTTGGTACAAAGTTAAGGGTTTATGGTGAACAATATATCTTTTTTGTGTGTCTATGTATTGTTTTTTACTCGAGTCCAAACAACAGTATGGCGCACAAATCGAATTAAAAACAGCTAATAACCATTATAAACGTCAGTGAGTTATGTCTTTATTGTAGTTAGCGCCGTGTTACGGGAGGACGTACTGTCACTCATAAGTTAACCCTTGACACGCCTTACGCAACTTTGGTTGCCTTTGCGTACAGTGTAGATCGAGATCAGACTGCACGAAACGTGCAGCCTGATCATTGATCTATACCGTCCGCGTCCTGAGACACTCTGAACCATAGCAACATTGAAATTATTCATATTAGGGTTTTATTTCTAAAGTGACAAATGTCACTTAGGGTCATTCGGCGCGTAGAGGGTTCACGTGCGATGAGTGGATGTATTCAATTAAGGGGGTCAAATGTCAATCAAATAAAAAACATGTACAGCTATATACATCTGTATATACGTGACTCTGGTTCTTTTTTTTTGTAGATCTGTTTGGTCATTTATAGCTTTTTTGTCTCTATTTTCTATTTGACCATGACAAAAAGAAAATCAAAGCGCTGAAAGTACCGTGTATGGTGTTCATTGGATCAAGCACTGGAATGAGGAGAAAATGAATTTAAACCCTTTATCAAATAATTCCATATTTTCACAGCCTCAGAGAATAGAGCTTTTGAAAACAAAAAATGAAAAAGGGGAACATGCTGCTGATCAGCATTTTTTTTTTTTCACAATATTTTCTAACCTGAGGACAAGTCCCTTTATCAAACCGTATTTCATTTGTCAACTGCAAATGATTTTTATTTGTGCAAGTCCAAGTTTTTGTCATGGAATAATGAGTGGTGATCACAAGTGCACATAAATGAAGGAATTATCTCTTTACTAAACGAAACGATTTTAAACACGTCTAAATTGAGACCATCTGCGGATCGTGTGCTGTTTTAATTATAGGATTAGTTGATATAGTAGATAACATTGTGGAAACATGAGGAAATGCTGGTTATAATCCTGTTCTTACTTTGCTACAATGTTTCAAAAGTTTTCTTCTCTAGGGGTTCTGAAACACAGACTTGTTTGGTCACCGGTTTAACAAATACTCCGCTTACAGCAGTATTTAAAAACAGGACAGAACAGAGCAGAACATTTTATTGATTTAACCTGTACAGGCATCATCACATAATGAATTGTTTACGCTACATCAGGTGGGCAGTGCAGCTAACTATCCATTCATTCATGTTTTCCCCCATCAGTAGTGAGCACTTATCTTATAGGCTTGGATAAACAATCAGACAGTATATATTCAACATCAGACTGCAAATTCTGTGCGGTCTGATCGCATTTGACATTGGAAGGCTTTTGAAATGAGAAGCAAATATAACTTAAAGATGAAAGTGTTACAAAAGCACAGAGGGGGGCATACTCGGTCCACCCGTTGAAAATTTGGTGCGATCTTAATCGCTTCTGTATAGAGAGGCAACTCTTTTCAGTTATTTATTTTCCCTATCTCCTAACTTAAGCTATTATTTCTCGACAAGGCACGCAACAGTGATTTCTTTGATAGCCAACCGAAAATGAAATGCATTTTCAATCGGTCGTAATCTCTGCAACTTTGCAACCGTCAGGGGCAATATTTGGCATGAAGATACAAGACTGATTGTAGTTTCATATAATAAAGATGACATGGGTCAAAAACTGGCTGAAAACGAGTATATATCTTTCTTTAAAAAATGGGTAGGAAAAAAAGGGAAGCTTGGTGTTCACATGTACTTCTGTCACGATTTTTCTTTCAAATTCATTATGTTGTTAATTCTTAGGCTGCTAAGCGCGACTCACTGACCTTTTGTGGACTATAGATCAAGATTAGACTGCACAGAACGTGCCATCTGATTTTGGTCTTACACTGTACGAAAAGGAGATGTTTCCCCACCAAAAATAAATTGAAATAACATTATCTATCATCGGCTTGAAAGTTTCATTGCATTTATTTAGCAGGATAAGGGTTACTTTATATTCTCACATCATACAGACGCAAGGTGAACCCTTTCAACACCAAATCTAATATTATAATCTTGACTTCTTTTGGCGACTGAAAATACAATCCACTAAAACTTAGAAAAATTCGTATATCAGCTTGATTGAACAAGCGGACGGTATAGATCTAAAATCAGACTGCACGTTCTGTGCAGTCTGATTTTAGATCTATACCGTCCGCAAAAGCCAAGGTTATCGCTGAAAGCGCTGAAACAGTTAGAAATGTTCTAAATATTTATAAGTGTGTGTTTTTTTTTCTTTGTCACGCGTTTTCGTCGTAAATTAAATGAATTACGCTCGATGAAGTTTTACACTCAAATCCTTATATTGACCTATTTTGCCATTATGCAATATTTCGACGAAGGTGCATTTAATTTTACGTTTGGATTCGCAATGGCTAAGCCGTAAACCCTGTATCAAACAATCTTGAGTTTTAACGACCCTAGAAAAGACACTTCTCGAAATCATTGTATGCAAAGGAGAAAATGCTAGTAACCAGCATTTTTTGGATTTCTCACAATGTTTTTGACCCTTTAAGAGACGAATTTTATCATTTGAATCTGATTTTAATTGTTGTCTGCAACAGATTTGAATTTGAACGAGTCTTAAATTTGGGGGTTTGGTAAGCACATAAATTACAACGGAACCTCCGATTTCTGTTTCGAAAAGTGTAGGCCTAGATCAGCCGACACATCTGGGCAGTCTGATCTTGGCCTGCAGTCATAAGCATTAGATTCGCCAGTGGAAAGTGGAAAAAAAATTGTCATCCACTGGAAAGCTTAACGTTTTATGCACGTATGTATTATGTATGTATGAAGGTATGTATGAAGGTATGAAAGTATGTATGTATGTATGTATGTATGTATACAGGTATGTATGTATTTATGTATGTATGTATGTATGTATGTATGTATGTATGTATGCATGCATGTATGTATGTATGTATGTATGTATGTAAGTACGTATGTATGTACGTATGTATGTACCTACGTATGTATGTACGTATATATGTCCGTCCGTATGCATGTATGTTTGTATGTATGTATGTATGTATGTATGTATGTATGTACGAACGTGCGTACCTATGTACGTACGTACACACGCACGTATATGCTTTTGGACACTGACATACAAGTTTCTATGAAGTTTGATCGCGGTCTCTGCTAACCGCAAAATCTAATTTATTTGTCCAGAGTATACTCAGACTAAAAAAGGAAAACCCATTTTCACACCGGCGCGTCTTAAAAAAAAAAGGCACTAAATCTTTACCCTTTGCCACACAATAAACCTAAGACTTGTCCACATAGAAATCAAGTACAAGTGACGAATACAGCTTAAACCTTAAGCTGCGCGACTCACTGACCTTTTGTGGACAGCGTAGATCAAGATCAGACTGCACAGAGCGTGCAGTCTGATCCTTGATCTACACTGTCCATTAAGGAGATAGCTTTCCCTCCAAAACACTTTTCAAACAGCAGTATTTGGGTTTTTACTTTCGGCTTGAACATTTCTTTGCTTATATTAAGCAAGATAAGGGTTAAATGATAGGATTTGTCTTTGAAAGGATTCATAACAATGTGGAAAAGGGACAAAATGCTGGTGACCAGCATTTTTTCCTTTTCCCAAAATGTTTTCAAAAGACGTCTTTCTCTTTTAAACGAATGAAAACGTAAGTAATGTGATATTCCTAAGACGGGATTCTAAACAATATGGGGAAAGGGGAAAATGCTGGTTTTCAGCGTTTTCTCCTTTTCTACAATGTTTTCGAAAAGGTTTTTTTTTTTTTTCTCAGGGTCGTTAAAACACGGGATTGTTCGGTAAAGAGTAAATAATATAACCTCCAAGCTCAAGTTTTTGTAACATAATTTATAAACTACCATTTAAACAACTAGTTTACTCCTGAAAAAGATTCCAAGCTGACGCATTTTACAGACAGGCTTTTCAAATAAGGATAGTCCACATAAATCATGATTTAAGGATAGGGCACCCTAATTGGATTCTTGTAACATCGCCTTTCATCGCCGAAAAAAACGTACGAATCCGGCTAAGACTCGGGTAATCCGTAATCGATCGGCCGATAGACGCTGCTTCCCCGCATCCATTACGTATTACCCGAGTCTTAGCCGAATCCGTATGATTTTGGCTATGAAAGGCGATGCCCTGTCCTTAATCCTTTACCACATAATTTCAAGTTTTAACGACCCTGGGAAAGAAGACCTTTAAAAAATCGCTGGAAAAGTCAGAAATTATCGTATTGGTTATATTGCTTTCGTAGTCTGCAAATGCTTTCGATTTGGTTATGTCAAAAACTTTGTCGTCCGATAACGAGTGAACACGTGACCTCCTAAAAAAAATTTACGACAGACCGTTTTGAGTACATCCTTGTAAAATTATGTAAAGTTAACTTGAACGAAATTTCGATACGTCACTACGCTGCGGCAAGTTTCTTCTATTTGCATAATGTTTCCAAAAAGTCCTTTGTAGGTTTGCTTAGTAAAATCGCGGCAAGCAGCGCACATATCCATGCTTTTCTGGATTTTTTCTTTACCAGTACATGTACTTCGCACATTATTCTTCCCAAGCCATTGGCTGGGTTCCCAAATTGTCTAACCATCGTCGAAACGATGATTAGCTGTGAGAGAAACCTCAACCCTGTCGCAATGACTAATATCAATCCTCCGAAAGAATTTGATTGAGTCGGGGAATCGAACCTGCGACCTCCTGGTTTCGAGCCCTTTACGGAGCCGACTAGGCTACCGGGTTCGATTGTCCCTTGTATTAAGACCGAAAAAAAAAAATACGCCTGCAAGTGGACATTGCCTTTAACTCTTTACCAAACGAAAGACTTGTCCACATCCAAAGCATTTGGATACGATAAATTAGATATGGTGCAAATTGTGGAAACTGTCTTTGAAAGGACAAGAAACAGCGTGGGAAAAGGAGAACATTTTCCCCTTATTCCACAATGTTTTCAAAAGCCTTCTTCCTCAAGGTCATTAAAATCCGGGATTGTTTGGTAAAGGGTGAACGCCATATACATAACTCGACCTCTTTCGATTGATAAAAAATTCAATCTACTGAAGCTCAAAAAAAAGTTCTATCTTATAAGCTTGATTAAACAAGCAGACGGTATATATTCACGTTCTGTGCTGTCTGATCTTGATCTCTAACGTCCGCAAAAGCCCCTTTTCTCCCCTTATAGCGCCGGCGGGGTTAAAGCTTAAGACAGCCCGGCCATGTAAATTATGCACGTTTGTGGTTGTTTATTGTCGTAACATAAGACAGATTTTATGCAGAATGGTTAAATCGTCGAAAAAATTGTAACGAGGTTAACAAGTGTTAAGATAATCAATCTAATTGTAATTTACAAGCAAACCGGTAATTTACGAACGAAAATAAAAAAAAAAGGTGACATAATTTTAAACTGATAATGTTTTACTGTTTCGTTAATTTTGTGTTGCAATAATATTTATGACAATAACGATGAGACAGATGAGAACGAAGACGATAAGCCGCCGTCGACGACGACGATGATGATGATTATAAAGAAAACGACGACGACGATGATAAGGATAGTGATGATGATGATGATGTGGATGAGCAGGAGGAGGAGGGGGAAGAGGAGGACCACAAATATGATGATGATAACAACGACCATGATTAATTTGATGACGATAATTTGATGATGGTTAATTTGATGATGCTGAAGCTGATGATGATGACGACGACGATGATTTTGTTTTTGTTGTTGTTGATGATGAAGATAATGATGATGATGACGATAATGATGATGTTGATGACGACATCATGCTGATTCTGTTGCTGCAACTGCTGCTGATGCTGTTACTGACAACTATGGTTATAATGACGTTGCAGATATCGATGTTGTTTATCTAAAATCTAGTCTTGCGAGAACCCCTGTTGTCACGATTTTAGACATACGCTCGTACACCGCGGCAGATTTTGCTATGATATATGGCAGTTGAGTAAGTTCCAAGCTATTAAATGAACACATATACATAGTCTTTAATATCATCCTAGTGCATGCAAAATTCAAAGCGAGACATTTACTTTGATACTCGTTTCGTATCGTCCTCGTCCCTATTCATGTGACTTGCTGAGAGGAAGAAATTTGTCTTGTGTTTGAGTGAATAACTCTTCCTTAAAGGCCAAGTGACAGCCAAAAGTAAGCAATTAACATTTAAATTTAAATCATACCATTTAAAGATATGGGAATTATTGTGAAGATGACTTTCTGTTATTGTACAGTCGGCCAGTCCAAGTCTTAGTCGCCGGCAGGAAAATGAATTCTAAAACTATTTTAAAAGTTGCCAGATCGCTCATTTTTCTCCCAGTGCCTAATACATAGACCGATCATACAATAACAGATTGTCATCTTCAAAAACAATCTTAGTTTTATATCTCATATCTTCTAAATTTGAAATTAACACAACTTCTGATTGGCTAAACCAAAGTTAGAAAATTTACTTTCAAATTTAGAAAATTCTGGAGAATAAGACTAATAATGATCTTATCTGATCCATGTGTTACCACCGTTTTCAGAGTAAAACTAGTGCGGTGAAACATGGGGACGAATAATTAACTAATATAACTTACCTCCAAGTATGGCAGCTTCGGTTGAAAGGCTGGGTGGCGCTGCAATGACCCAGTCGTTACCAATGGTAACAGATTCTGCCGAATCGAATGCAACTTGTTTTGGAGTAGGAATGACACCGTACCGAACGGCTTGTTTGCCTAGGTCACCACCTTTAATCTCGTTAAATCTTTCGATAGGTGTAAATGGACTATACTGGTCATTTGTGTATCTCTTGTATTGATTTGGGTCGGTAAAATCTTCAACGAACGATTGGTCAGTCACCGCAGTTGAGGTCAAAGTCACTGGATTTAATTTACCGGAAGTGATATACCAGTTGTTCGGAACATCTGTCTTTGATACAGCCCAGTCCTGTACGTTTAAAACAATTTCTTTTGATTGTCCCGGAAGGATAGTTCCAAACTGTGGTAAAAACTCCGCTTTGAATAGCATTCCATTAATATGCTCTAATTTTACGTTATACCTCCGCGAAATGTATCCTTCCGCAGCAGGGAGATAGTCTGGCTCCACCATAAAGAAACTATGGAAATACATGTCTACTTTATTAAGATCGATTGGCATAGTACCTGTGTTGGTCAGTGTGATAATCATGGAGTGTCTTTTGCCATCATATTTAAGGTTGTCTGTCAGTTTGACTCGAACATCGAGGTTAGATCCGATATAATTCAGTCGTTTCTGAGATACAGCATCTGCAGTGTGTACGCACGCTACAAATAGAAGTAAAGAATTAATGTTGCTACAGGAGTTAGCCTATAGGATAACATGAACTGAAATGCTTCTCTGTCCTTCTCTATCATTTATTCCATACTTTGCTAACGGCGGGGAAAATCTCGCCTTATTGGATAGTGTAAATTCAGGTTCAGACTTGGCTTTCTATGCCGTCTGAATCTGATCAGTAAATGTGTATAAAGTACTAGGCAGCGTAAGGGTTAACAATTTCTGTTCATGAAATTTGTTAGAGTTTAGGGATTTGTAAACTACAATCGATCAACATGGAGCTTTCAATACGTCATCAAAATACGTCATTGCCCAGTTTCTGATACACATACGGTATGTACGAATGTCAGAGGTTGGAGAGAAGGCAAGGGCGTAGTGCCCATAACGCACACTACGCAATTTTAAGCGTAATGCAAGAAAGGAGAACATGAGGTGTTTTGCCTCTGTAGAGAATAATGTCATTCACATAACCGAACAATCAAGTTTTTTAGCGACCTTGGGGATAGGACCATTGAAAATACCGTTGGACAAGGAGATAATGCTGCTAACGATGAAAAGCTGGTAACCAGCATTTTCTCTTTTTCAATTTTCCTTTTGCCCAGAGCGTTTTCTTTCCTTTCAAAAACAAAAACAATATTTGAGCTGCATTTGACTTGTCCTCTGCAGATGCCTTTTATATGGAAGTGTCTATAGTTTTGTTACATAGAAGTCTTAATTCGGATTGCGCACAATGATTCTATAAACCTAGTTACGCCCCTTGAACGGAGGATAAAAGCGTTACTTCCTTTGTACTTGACATTACAGAAGTAAAGTCTAAACATGCTTATATAGCCTACTCCTCACAAAAAGTTAAGCAACAATAAATTACCGCTGCACTAGAATTTTATTATATGACATATAGATAATTTCATTGTATAAATGTAATGAGAATTGAGTTACAAACTAGTCCAAGCAGTTCCGTCCTTCTATCAGATAATGTTTCTCATTTACAGGCTTTTGAAGGAAGGCACTGTTTAAATCCACATGCAAAAAAAGTGGTATACTACCCAGATGTTTTAAAATCTCTAAAATTCGTTCAATTTGCAACAGCCAGTACACGGTATGGCCACCATTAGCACGAATACAAGCTTGAACTTTTCTGGGCCATTTGAGTTGCCGGCAAGATCTCCAATTCCCAGTCCTATTGAGCTTGCGTGGGACATTCTCGGTAGGCATGTCAACGATGGAAATGTTAGGCCTCAGAACCTCCAACACCTTGAGCAACATTTGATTCAGGAACGGTAGGATATTCCACAGCAACAGCTGGACGGCTTGATCTGGTCAATGCCCGGAACAGTTCAAGCTTGTACTCGCGCTAATGGTGGCCATACCGTGTACTGACTGTGTCCCTGTTGCAGATTGACCAAATTTTAGAGATTTTAAAACATCTGGGTAGTATACCACTTTTTTGCATGTGGATTAAGACAGTGCCTTACTTCAAAAGCCTGAAAGTGAGAAACATTACCTGATAGAAGTACAGAATTGCTTGGACTGGTTTTTAACTCAATACTCATTACATTTATACAGTGAAATTGTCTATATGCGTAATAATAAAATTTTGGTGCAGCGATAATTCATTGTTGCTTAACTTTTTGTGAGGAGTTATACATAAATAGATCTACATAATTATGATACGTTTTCAGAATGTTAAATTTGTATGTAAATTACTTTTTTATGTACAGATTAATTAACCCTTAGGCGGCTACGGGCGACTTTGCGGACTTTTGTGGACAGTGTAGAACAAGATCAGACTGCACAGAACGTGCAGTCTGATCTTGGATCTACACTGTCCGATATGTTGAGATCTCTCCCAAGAGCTAATTTTTTAAACCGTAAACTATGGGTTTTCACTTTTGGCTGGAAATCTTTGGTTTAATTAATTTAGCAGCTTGAGGGTTAAATCTGGCAGTTTTCGTGTCCCTTGGTGGTATCATGACAAGATATTATAATCATGCTGAGACAGTCGAGAATCAACTCTTTTCCAAACGAAAAAGTTTTAGACTTGACAAAATCCAAAGCATTTGCAGACGACAAATTAAATGTGACTCAAACATTGAAATTTGTTTTTGGAAGGTTAGAAAACATTGTGGGAAAAGGAGAAGATTCCAGTTAACAGCATTTTCTCATTTTTCCACATTTTTTTCTTTTTTTTTTTGTTAAGCTTTCTTTTTCAGAGTCGGTAACAGTCCTTTTTCCATATTTTTTTCTATAAGCTTTCTTTCTCGGGGTCGGTAAAATTCCTTTTCCCACATTTTTTTCCAAAAGCTTTCTTTCTTAGGGTCGGTAAAGGTTCATTTCCCACAATTCTTCCAAAAGCTTTCTTTCTCTGGGTCGGTAAAGGTCCATTTCCCACAATTCTTCCAAAAGCTTTCTTTCTCAGGGTCGGTAAATGTCCTTTTCTCACATTTTGTCAGAAAGCTTTCTTTCTCAGGGTCGGTATAGGTCCTTTTCCCCACAATTTTTCCAAAACTGTTTTTTTTTTTTTTCTTAGGGTCGGTAAAGGTCCTTTTCCCACAATTTATCGAAAGTTTTCTTTCTCAGGGTCGGTAAAAGTCCTTTTCCCACAATTCTTCCAAAAGCTTTCTTTTTCAGGGTCGGTAAAAGTCGGAACTGTTTGGCATAGAGTTATAACGACACGATCGCATTCACGTGAGCTGTAACGCTACAAAATTCGTGCTTAAATCAAAGCGCCTAAAGTTTTTATCCCACAACTCATGAAAACCGTTTTATTATAGTTTATGTTCATATAAAGGTTGCTGGCACGTTCTGTGCCGCCAGGTCATGATATATGGCTCCTGCATAATTTAACCCTTAACCTGCTAAATAAGTTAAATGAAACTTTCCAGCCAGTAGTAAAAAAGTCTAAATACTGCAACTTCAAATTTATCAGCTGGGGAAATATATCTCCGTATCGGACAATGTAGATCAAGATCAGGCAGCACTTTCTGTGCCGTCAGATCTTGATCTTCACTGGCCGCAAAAGCGCCTTGTGTGACACTTAGTAGTTTAATCAATCAGTTACCATACAATTCTGGTTTTACGACCGTTAGAAAGAAGGCTTTTGAAAACATTGTGGAAAAGGAGAAATGCTGATACCAAACATTTCCTCCTTTTCCCACAAAGATTCCTACCCTATCAAAGTGACAAATCGTCGTTGTAGCAACATTTAATAGGTCGTCTGCAAATGCTCTAAATTTGGTCCAGTCCAAAATTTTCGTTTGGTAAAGAGTTAAAACTGGCCTACTGCATGACGCAAAGAGTCGATTGCAGGTGGTCATACGCTTAACGGTTTACCATACGACAAAATTTTAGACCTGTCCAAATTGAAAGTATTTTTCCGACGAAAAAATAAAATTTCGTTTAGCTGACTGAATTTGCTTCTGAAATGGTAGAAAATTTTGTGGGAAAAGGAGAAAATGCTGGTTACCAGAATTTTCTCCTTTTTCAACAAAGTTTTTATAAGCCTTCATCCTCAGGGCTGTTATTACAGGGGCTTATTTCGTAAAGAGATGAATGAAGGTGTGAAAAGGACTCATCTAAAATCGTTTAAATAAACACATATACAAGTTTTCAGCCATATTTTGACCCATTTCATATTTATTTATTCATCAAACTTTGATCATTCTTGTATTTTCATGCCAAATATTGCCCCTGACGGTTGCAATGTTGCATAGGTTACGATCGATAGAAAATGCATTTCATTTTCTTCGGACCATCAAAGAAATCACCGGTGTGAAGTTTCCTGTTTTAAATCGAAGATTTCCTATATATGTATATATCTCTTACATCTTGTACATCGGTAATCCATCTATGTTTACACCGCTGACTAAATTCTGAGCCATTCTACAGTATATCAAATGTTTACAGCGTTTTTTTCTCTCTGGCTGTAAGGATTATCTTTAGATATTTACAATATATTTTTACAATAAATCCGATGCAGACACAACTGTCAGACCAAATCACCAACGTATTTACGATATCGGGGCGGCGACATCATATAAATGCCTCTTTTATTTAAATCAGTTGCCGTGATTTATGCAAATTTTTCGTACCATAGTAAATTGTCGGCGTAAGATATATCATTTCGACATATTTTCACATAATGATGAGATGGTATTAAAATAAAAGAGAACGTGTGTGCCTATTTCTTTTCTTTATTTTTTTTAGATGTGGTGTTTTCGTCACTTTCGTTTATTTGATTGTTTGAGTGCCTAACATTTTCAGAATCTGTGTTTGTTGGGTATTTCAACAGTATAATCAATTCTACGCACGCAATTTTTTCCTAGCCACTGGCTGCAGTCTATGTAAATACCCTTTCGCGAATTAGAATTGCCTCGTTTAGTTTGTACGTCACCATTCCAAACCGACATTTTTTGGTCTTGAAAAAAAAGAAAACGGTTGGAAATAGGTAGCGAATATTCGTAAAGAAATAATTTCTCCTTTTATCACCACGTTTTAAAACGGATTCGTGTATTAAACATAAATCGAATGAGCCATGCTCTCTGATAAGGGGGTTTAATGCATTTGCAAAAAGTATCGACTCATGTCAGCCTGCACAATCTGTGCAGGCTGACATGAGTCGAAACATTTTGCTATTTGTCAATTTTTCTGCATGTCAAGGGACCATTTTATCCCCAGATCCACTTCATTTTTAGACCAAATGGATTTTATGGATCCATAATAATGTGATAACTTGCTTGCTATAATGCAACACGGATATGGCTTACAACACGCGAAAAGGGGCATTCGGACATGTGCGTAAAGTGTCGTCTCGGATGAGCCTGCGCAGTCCGCGCAGGCTAATCCGAGACGGCACTTTACGACTACATTAGATTTTGTGCTACAGCAGACTTGCGCAAAACAGAAAATTACATAAAAACGGAAAGTGTCGTTTCGGATTAGCCTGCGCGGACTGCGCAGGCTGATCCGAGACGACACTTTACGCAAATGTCCGAATGCCCCTTTCCACGTGTTGCAAGCCATATATATTAAACCCTCTATTGCCAGAACATGGCACATTTATTTTGATCGTACGTTAGTAAGAGAATACTTGTATATCCAGAGTTGTCAACTAGACATTTATTTAAGAATGTAGCGACGTAACCATGATGGTAACCAGCATTTTCCCCTTTTCCCACAATGTCTTCTACCCTTATGATGAAAAAACCTCATTGGTCATTATGCCAGTCCACAATTTTGTCGTCTGTTGGGCCTACGAATTAACAAGGACTGTAGGTAATTTGTTAGGCAGTATCAAAAGGTTGGTGTTTTGACATTCTTGGTTGAGTTCCAATTATTTAATGTATTACTGTATAAAGTAACACAAAGTTGTTATATTTCGGGCCAACCGTGATATGGCAGTTTATAAGATAAATAAAGATAAATAAATCCAGAGTGGAAAATTAAGAGAAACGTGCATGTTAAGCGTTAATTAACCCCTAAGTTGCTAAGTAAGTTAAGGTAGTAGACCCCTAATAGCAAACAGCTATTCCACTATAATATTATCCTACAAAATTTGCTAGGATTAAAACTGAGTATTATTGTACTACTTTAATCGAGCCACATTTTCCTTTTTTTTTCCTTTTTAGAATTATCATTTATAAATCTAAAACCACTCATTACAAAGGGAGATAATAATTACCTCCCTTTTCAGGAAAACAACAAAAGTATCAACAAATAATTTCAAGATAGACATCAAAGAAACTTCTGGTCCATTAAAAATGTGCAAAAGTATTATATCAGTATAAATCCTTATTTATCAACTAACAAGAAATTTTATTCCATGTTGCACTAAAAGTGTTAGGGGTCTATTACCTTAAGCTTAAGATTTCTAGCCAATAGTGAATACTTGCAGTTTACGATTAAAAAGTTTTGCTCGTTGGAGAAATCTCACCGTATCGGACAGTGTAAATCCAAGATCAGACTGCACGTTCTGTGCAGTCTGATCTTGATCTAAACTGTCTGCAAAAGCCCACAAAGTCGCGCTTAGCAGCGCAAGTGGTAATACCAGTTTCAACATTATTTCACTTATGTTACCATTGCAACCATTGCACCTAGACGGTACAATGCGTCTAACAGGCTTAATTGAACAAGCGGACGGTATAGATCCCAGATCAGACTGCATGTTCTGTGTAGCCTAATCTTGACATTTACCGTCAGCAAAACTCCGATTTCGGTTTTGGCACGTGAGAGGGTCACTTCATCTGCGCTAAAAGTGATATCAGTGCAACGAAATTTTGATTCACTAATTAAAGAAGGAAAGAAAGAAAGAAAGAAGTACCTAGAAGAAGAAGAAACCAAGGTAAAGTTCCCATTTTGATCGTCACTTGATAACTGTCACGAGTTTTCATTTTTTACAGGGGCAGCCTCATTCCGACTGACAGCTGTTTACAGGTAAACGTAGTAAAAGGCTCTTGTCATCTATGGTTGAACGAAAATACCATTTATTTATGTCCTGTCCATATTTGGTATTTGTACGCATAGGTATCCCGAGTTCTAGATTTGAATAACTGTAAAGCACCTTTTGTTTTAACCCTTAACCTGCTTAATAAGTCAAATAAAAAAATTTCCAGCCGATAATAATATTGCAATTTCAAGGAAAGTTTCATTAGGAAAATATCTCCTTATTGGACAGTGTAGTTACAAGATCAGACTGCACGTTTTGTGCAATCTGATCTTGACGTATACTGGCCGCAAAAGCGCCTTGAGTCGCTTAAGCCTAAGGGTTAAAGGAGCCTATGTCATTTTTTGTG
Source organism: Hippopus hippopus (assembly GCA_946811185.2). NCBI lineage: Eukaryota > Metazoa > Mollusca > Bivalvia > Cardiida > Cardiidae > Hippopus > Hippopus hippopus. Next base: position 46,172,637 of record OX328104.1, on the reverse strand, counting down.
CCGTAAATCAATCTCTCTTGTAAAATACTACTAAATACAACTACTAAGATGTCGTTTTCCTGTTCTATCATAAACAGGTGACGCCAACAAGAAATATTTGAACATATATATAAAGGTGCAATTACATGTAACAAAACGTCAAAATGCATCTTTTGAAAATATTGCAATTCACAAGAGTAGAACCCAACACTTCTGGTATAAGAGACTAAAGCTGCACTACAACAGTGCTAGTCTCACAGAACACTGCAATGAAATTTCATTTAAAAGGATAAGTATGTGCCATCGTCTGTCAAAAGGAGGTTAAATGCATCTGCAAAAAGTGTCGACCTAGGTCAGCCTGCGCAGTTCGCGCAGGCTGACCTGGGTCGAAACTTTTTGATTTTAGCAAATTTCTTTCATGTCAAAGGACCAGTTTACCTCGTGATTCAGTAGGTTGTTAAACAAAACGGATTTCGTGGATCCGTAATTACGTGATGACTTGGTTGGTATCATGAATCACAGAGATGCCCTAAAACCCTCTTTTGCTAGAGCATGGTTCATTTCTTTAAAAATATAGAGCACGTAAGAGAGATACTGGAAATATTGATATTGAAACTTTTTTGGTGGTTCAATATAATGAAAAATAATGAAAAGAAACCCCACCATCAAGTTCCCAGTTGTTTTGCATATTATTGAAAATTTGAAATTTCGTTAGATATTACAGAGACATCTTTACATCCAGAGAGTAAACAAACGCTGTTAAAACTTGACGGTGTTATAATCTTGTCTGCTGTGTAAACATAGATAAAAAATCAATATAAGGTGTATGGGGTACAGAAACTGTAGGGATTTGTCTTCGATTTAAACCGGAAACTGTGGTTGTTATGTCTATGGCTAGCCGCAATAGAATGAAATGCATTTTCTATCTACCGTAATGTGTGCAACCTTGCAACCATCAGGGGCAATATTTGGTATGAAGATACAAGAGTGATTATTGTTCCATAAAATAAAATAAAAAAAAAAAAAAAACGGTTAAAAAACTGGATGAAAACGAGTGAAGATGTATGTTTAAAGATAATATGTTAATTCAGATCATCGTTGGAGGGATAAAAATCAGTTGCTGCTAAAACTGCCGTCTCTGATAACAAATGTACACATACAGTTATGGGTTAAAGGGTAACTCTTAACTCTCTCAGCGCCAAAAATATAAACTTGACTTTTTTGACGGCTGAAAATACAATCCTATGAGTCTCAGAAAGATTTTTATCTTATAGGCTTGACTAAACAAGCGGATGGCATAGATCCAAGATCAGACTGCACGTTATGTGCAGTCTGATCTTGATCTATGCCGTCCGCAAAAGGCTCAGATTTCGCCCATGGCGACGAAAGGGTTAAAAGTATTAGCTATAGGAACGCTTCTATATTTTTGCCATAAATATTCCTGCAAATGGGCCTGCAGAGGTCCACAGAATATCTGTGCCCACATATTTCACCAATCGCAGATAACTATTTATTTATTCCAGTCTATCAATACCCAGATGTAGGTCAAAAGCAGCGAAGTCACCTTCACCGAAACAGAAACAAAAATATTTGAACCAAGGGAGGTAAATCGTACCACACCGTTATGTACAGTATGATATTTTATCAGTCCGGGTTCCTCTTTCACCAGCCATTCTTAAGAACATTCTTGGTCTAATTGTAGATTTAGAAAGTAACACAACTTCTGACTGGCTAAAGCATTTGGTTTAGCCAATCAGACGTTGTGTTAATTTGAAATGTAGAAAATTCATGAGAATAAGACCAAAAATGTTCTTTAGAACGGTCGGTGAATACGGACCTCGATCATTTATTACTTATCTTAATTGTGTTTCAAGCCGGACTACCAGATAAATAAGGAGCATAGAATCGCAGAGACCCAAGTTAAGGCTTCACATCCTTGAAATAATCTGAATTTGATTTAACCCTATACAAAGCAATCGCATATTTTAACGACGCCTTCAGAAAATACTATGTCAAAAGGATAGAAGGCTGATAACCAGCATTTTCACCTATAATCTATACCATGTATTTGACACTTTCGACTTAATAATGCTTACAAGAAAATATCATTGCCGTCAACAAAACCAGTGTTATCACTGCCTGCTGTTTGTTCCATCGCATAATTCACTCCAAACGCACTTGGATTTTGACAAATTCTGCTTTCTATAACATATCTTATCTCGTATATTAGGTTGTAGAGAGTGAAGCTTGTCAAAAGGCAAGCGCCTGTGATTCACACGGGAGAACTGACATGTTGACCTATTATGACAGACGGGTTTCTTTATAGAGGTGTCCCCTAGGACAAATACCTGATACCATTTAGCACTCAATTTAAAAGCTTCTTTCAGTGTTAACTAGCTACGTCCGAAGGCTCCGATATTCAAAGAGTCTGTGACTGACATACTTTTCCGTTGTCTGATGCAAGCCTCTTTTACACAAGCAACACAACCTGGTCGACCACACAGAAATGCAGATTAGCACTGTAACATTCCATCTGTATATACATATAGTAAATGCATTGCATTCTTAATCTGTTTTATTTATTTAACGCTTTCAGCTCGAAATATAATAACTCGGCCTATATCGAGAGCTCAACTGGAAATATATTCTATTGAAACACAGAAAGATTCTTACCTTACACGCTCGACTAAACAAGCGGATGGTATAAATCCAAGGTAAGACAGCACATTGTGTGTTGACCAGCCCGCTTTGCTCGAGTGGTAGAGCGTAGGATTCGTGAACATCAAATCTCAGGCCACTTGAGGGTGTGTGTTCGAGCCCCACGGTTGACAATCTAAGATTACTAATAGTCTTTCGGATGGAAAATATGATATCATTAAAAATCATCACTGTTGTAGCATCTTAACCGAGCCACTTTTGGAGGTTTTGCCTTCATAGAATTATGATTTTCAATTCTAAAATCACTATATCCTCAATTCAAAGGGAGATTATTATTACCTCCCTTTACAAAAACAGTAATTGAGGTATGAACAGAAACTTTTTAGATAGACATTTAAAGAAATAAATTATGGGCAGTTAAAAGTGTTTAGAATTATTGAATCACTATAAATTCTCAATAATCTAACAACAACAAAAATTTTGCCATGCTGACCAGAAGCTTCAGGGGAGGAAAGCCTTAAAAACGCGAATTCAATCAATCACGTTGTGTGCAATCTGACCTTTATATACCGTCCACATAGCTGTCTGAAAGGGTTAATACACCACATATTTTCCATTTCTCAGACTGCTTTCTATGATTATGCAACAGATCGTACCAGTACTCGGAGGTGGGAGGCCCATGATTCCGTTCGTGTCAACTTCAAACGGCTGCACAAGGAATTTTGACCGCGCCGGAATTTGACTTCTTAACCCTAAGGGCAGGGATCAAACACACAATATCTTGGTAAATTGACAAGCGCTAGATAGCACGTCACTAAAAATAGTTATTTGACGATCAAGCTCTGAAACAATGCAAGTGTTAAAATGCATTTAAGTTTAAATCACACCATTTAAAAGCACGTAAATTATTTTGAAGATGACAGTCTCTAATTATACGGTCGGTCCATGTGTTAGTCACTGGGAGAAAAACTTAGATTTCAAACTAGGTTTTAAGTTGCCAGGTCTCTATATATGTTTTGTTTACTTTTTACCTGATTTGAAAATTGTTTTTCAGCCGGCGACTAATACTTGGACCAACCGTACAGCACTTGACAAATTGTCGTCTTGACAATGATTGACATACTTTTAAATGATATGACTTAGGTTTAAATGCATTTTACCACCCCATCGCATACTTTTGGCAGGTCTGGGAACTTCGAATAACATCCATATATTGAACACCCGGAGCAGCATATTTTAGGCTCGAAGTTGGTTAACAGCAAGCCTTTTAAGCCTTCTTCTTCAAGTTCGTTAAAACTCGAGGTTGTGAGGTTCAGTGTTAAGGCATGCAAGTTGAGAAAATGAATTAGATGCAACAGATCTATCCTCTTATTGTTTAAAAACGATGTATTCTCTGTATAAGGCCAAAGAGCCTTCGAACCACACGCTTTCAACTATCTGTACTGGTCCAACACAGTGAAGTTTCTAAGACTTCCCGTTGCGCATGCGCACTTGTTAAATTGTCGCCATTATCGTAAAAACATAACATCACTTTCCTGAAAATGGGAAAAGGAAATTCTTGACGCTTATTTAATGAATCTGAGTGCTGGTTTTCAAGTAAGCTACGGATATGGCATGTTTGCAAGCCCTGAAGGAAGATGTTAGAACTTTAGAGACTACATTTACCCCAGAAAATGAGAGATTTAAGGTTCTTGAGGCCTCTGTTGACGAATTGACATGTCAGTTTATTGGGCCAAACGGTGAAAACTACACAATACATGCAAATATCACGGTATACAAACTGTTGTTACATATTTATGTGTGTCAGTTATACTTGATATTTTTTTTTTTGAATGTTAGAATAAAACCTCAGACTCAACCAGGAAAATAATGTTGAAAGTATTTCATCCTTACTTTTTTTTAACAGTTGTGCAATAAATGCTCACATGCAGTTATTGATTAGAATTTGGCATACAGCTATTTGCATTTTAAACAGTATAAAATGTTTTGTCCAGAATTAAACAAACACTCATTTCACAAAAGTAATCATGGCTTAAAAGAGCAGGTTGCAATTTTTCGATGGTATATGAAGTTCAAACAAATGTCCAAGGGAAGAAGCTGAACCTCCACAGGAGAGTCCAGAACTCAAAGTTAAGAAAATATTTTGACAAGAATGGCTAAAACTTTATGACTCATTGACTTACGAATCTGACTAATGATACTGATAATGATGTTGTGTCTTGTACTTAGTATGGAGATACTAACAAGAAAAATTCCATTTACAATTTACTTCAACTAGTGCTTCAAACTTTTCTAGTCAAAATAGGCTTAGAGGGGCCAATTGTGTTTTGCCATATATCAAAGTTTTTAAAATTTCATCTGATCTAGCTTTTTTTTCTGTTTTTGGAATGGGTCCAGAGCCATGCAAATTGGGAAAAATGTGTCATTTTCTCAGAAATTGGGAATATTCATGATAAAAACACCGAATCAAGTTACTGATTATTTTCAAATGGATACTTTTCATTTATGTGAACTAAAATCAAAGCATTACACACCAGAAATTCAAAACCTAGAAAAACAAAGTAATGTCCTCAAAGAAAAAAAATGTCCGTTTCTCATGCTGTTGAAGATGTCAATAGTACTGTCTTTTTGTAATTGTGTGAGGAAATTTAATAGTTGACCCATAAATTTTGTTGATGACCTCTGTTCTGATTTTGAACCTAGGCTCGATTGAATGTCAGATTTAATACCTATTGATTTCATTTTGGGACAAGGTAATAGTTGCATCATGATGCTTTTACATTCATCTTGGACTTGATGACTGGACTCATCCGTCTTCTTAAGGCCAAACTCTGTAGGGAGTTTAGAACCTGTCATTGTGATTTTCTTTCTTTATTATTTGCACGTGTGGCTCATTTCTTACTTCGATTGCTAAAGAAAGAATTTTTTCTGCTAATACATGTGGTGTGTAGATTACCAACAAATCACAAATTTTTGGCTACACAAAAACATATACAGCACAATGTATTGTATTTGACAATCGCTATGGATACTGCCGACATACACTACCCAGTAAAGGCTAAGAATTGGTTATTAAAGACTAGCACCAGCAGGGTCCAAAAATTTCTGGAAAAGACACTCGTCCTATAGGACAAGTGACTTTGAAAAAACACTTGCCCTGCCTTGATCCTCACTCGTCCGACGAGAAAAACCCGTCTAATATTTGACTCTTGTATTTTTTTCAGACAAAACGGAAACGCTAATTATATTGTCTCCCGTAGCAACGAACATTAAATACCGGGTTTGAATATCCGGTATCATTTATCCGGTCAAGTTATAAGAAATTAATAAAGCCAAAACAACACAGTTTTTGGACCTGGTTTCGGGAAAGTATTTGCGTTATTGTTAATATCGATCATTTTAATAAATTAGCAAAGTCACTTGTTTTGAACTAGATCTACCCGAGGCATGTTAAAACATCTGTATGCAATGGAAATGTCCCGGGTTATATCATTAGGCTGACTTGAAACCGGTCTTTATTTGGAGCGGGGTACCAGCAGGTTTTATGTCCTGTTTCAATATTTGATTTCCAGAATACCCTTAATTCTCTTATTCAATAATGGAATGACCGTTTTGTCTCCTGTAAGTTAAATATTCATCTGAAAAACTTACTTGTTTACTACCTCCTATTTACCACTCGTCCTGTCGGACGACCATAACTGATATTTCACTCGTCCTCATCCATTTCTCACTCGTAAATACGAGCGGACGAGTGGATTTTTTGGACCCTGACCAGTTTACCGAAATAAACTGTTGACAGACGTCACATTTTCTTTTTGGTTGATTACTACTTTTGGAAACTCCCTCTTTTTGACCAATGAAATCGCTGATATTTGGATTGTTTATGTTATGTATTCTGAACTATATGGTGGGCGAAAATCCACAATACAGATTTCAATCCATCACGGAGTTATTTTGAAAACCGACACCGTCCATGCTTTGGAATGGGTCCATTATGCTGTAAGAAACATAATTCGTTTCTGGGAATTTTCATGCGCAATGTTGGGAAAAATGGTAGCATTTTCGGATTGGGAATGGGTCCGTTTTATGGACCAGTTCAAAGAAGGAGAAAAAACACTGTGATCAGTGACCTGTTGGTTGCGGGTTCGATACATAGTTCAGGCATGTGCTAGTAACCAGTTTCTTTACTTTTTAAAGAGAAGGCCAATCATTTGAGCCATATCTAATTTTTTGTCTGCAAATACTTTCACTTTGGACAAGTGTACAATTTTGTGGTCAGGTAAAGTGTTAGTGGTTGATTATCTACTTCCCTTTCACATCTTGGCATCCATAATCTTAATCACTAAGTTCTCAGTCTTAATTTGAAGGACAGGCTAATCCATGTTAACTCTGAAAGCACTTCTACAGCTACATGTATAGTTGTTTCAGCCAGTTTTTTGACCAATTCATCTTTATTTTATGAGACTTTAATCATTCTTGTACCTTTGTACCAAATGTTGTCTCGGACAGTTTCAAGATTGCACAGATTACAATCATTAGAAAATGCTTTTCATTGTTTTTTTTTAGGCCATCAAAGAAATCACTGTTGTTGTTTCCAGTTTTAAATCAAAGACAAATCCATCAAGTTTCTTATCCCTTACACCAAAAGTTATTGGTAATTTATCTATGTTTACACTGCTGACTGAATTCAGGAGCATTGTACACACTATAAAGTTTTAACAGCGCTTTTTCTTCAGGCTGTAAGGATGTACATGTATCTTTAACACAACTCAAGTTGACTTTTGGGTTTTGTAAATTTAGATCAAACTGCACAGAATATGAAAATGACTTTCTGATTCATTAAAACAGTAAATGTTTTTCCCGTCTCAATTCCAGGATCATTTCATGTAAGAATTAACTTTTTAGTAGATCACATAGCAAACATCAGCAGAAATGAGCCAGTCAGTCCGAGTTTTGCAATTTCGATGCTATAGTGTCAGAATATGTCTTACAGTAAGAGATGGTAGAATAATTTAAGATCAGACTGCTCATTTTATGCAGGTTGATCTTGATCTATACTGTCTGCTAAAACAGCTATTAAAATTGTGCTGACCACTCCAAAGGTTATAAAATATATATGTACATTTATTGCTTATTACTACAGGAAACCTACCCACAGACTGCACCCATTTGGTTTTGTGATGAAGACAATGTTGCAGTTACAGCTGCGATTGAAAAAGTAACAAATGTGGCAGGAAATAAAAATAATGTAAGTTACCTATCATATCGTACTTACATACAGTAGGGTAAATCGTTCTTTGTTTGTACTGTTTCCCACGTAGACAAATTGTTTGTACTGTTTCCCACTTGGACGAGTAACCCTGTGATGAGCAAGGTCAATCTTTAGAATATGAAGCAATCATTGAGAGTGACTGATTTAGGTTGTGAAAATTTTTTTTTTTTAACGTTTTTTTAAAAATGGATGTAGTAAAAATAAGTTTAAATTAAACATGAATGATATACTTCAGTTATATCCTATCCATGGAAGGCAGTCTTTAAAAATAGGAAAGAATGCATTAGTGGGGTAACATCTGATGAATATTTAGAAGAACCTGTTTCAAACTCTTGTGGTTGTAGGCAAGAAAGCATTATCAAAGGTGTAGTGTGCATTCCATAGCAAAACATTTTTTATCACTTTATACAGCTTCATCTTCATACTTAAGCCTAAAACTGGTAAAAAAGATGACAATTTCCAGCTGAGAGAAGAAAACAAAATATTGCAATTTCATTGTGTTTCTTTTTGATGGAAAATCACACAGTATCAGATAGTATAGATCAAGATCAGACTGCACAAAAAGTGCAGTCTGATCTTGATTTACATTGTTGGCAGAAGCACACAGAGCCACACTTAGAAGCCTTAGGGTAAAATAGCACTCTTTATTTGGAGTGCTTAACTCTTTACCACACGAGTAAATAATAGACTTGTCAAAATTCAAAGCATTTGCTGGTGACAATTCAAATATGCATGGAAAGATTGAAATTCCTTTTGATAGAGTAGAAAATATTATGGGAAAAGGAGAAAATGCTGGTTACCAGCATTTTCTCCTTTTCCAACCATGTTTTTAAAAGTTTTCTTTCTTAGGGTCGTTAAAACTCGACATTGTGTGGAATGATGTTAAAGATTCTGAGCCCCTGGCTACGCCCCTGATTATGTTATTTTGTATGTGACATAATTATCATGATGAAAAAGAGCCTTGTAATTCAATTTTTCAGATATTGCAGCAAGTAAAGGTACTTATCACAGAGCTGTGCAGTATTACGAATGTTGATACGCCAGATGAAATGGTAGACTTAGATCAGAAGCTAGATGAAAGAGTAAGCCTTGTTTTTTTTTAGCTTTGCTGTTTTTGAAGGAAACTGTGAGATATTGTCACAGCCCTGGCTGCATCTGTGTCATCTGCATAGTCATGCAGAAACTTTGACATTTGATTATCTCTGAAGATATTTACTTCAAACTTGGACAAATTATTTAGGATCAAAAGGGGAACCCTTTCAACAGGGGTAGGTCACCATCAAAATATTGTAAACACAGTTATGCCCCTTTTTAACCTAGATATTTCACTAAAAAGCATCTGCAGCTAAGCGCTCACACCAGCATGCCGTGTTCTTGTTATACCAAGCCAATGAAATGTTTATGAGGGCAATCTACATTCAGTCTGTCTGTGTTAGGGTATCTTTGTGTTTCAAATTTCCTCATCAGTTTGGCTGCCATAGTATTGTTTCATAGTTTAATAACACCCTTAACTCTTGACCACATGACAAAATTTTAGACTCGTCTAAATTATTAACATTTGAAGATGACAAGTTAAATATGTCTTAAATGATAAAAGTTTTCTCTGAAAGGCTAGAAATTATTGTGTAACTCTCAGGCCCTGGGTTACGTGGTAAAGGTTGTGTTTTAAATGCCTATACATTTATATCAAACCCCTCTCCATGAAAAAGGTATCAGTAGTTTGAACTTGGCTTTGCCAATTGTGGTTTTGATATTTGATCATAATAACGGCAGCATAACTACCTTATATGCCTAGTCTAGATATCATATTTGTGCACATATAGAGAATATATGGTTAGTTCTTAGATTGATAAAGTTTATCCGATGAGGCTTAAAAAAACTGAGAAGGCAAGCTTTAGCAAGCCCTCTTCAGTTTTCAGGCAAAGCTGGATAAACTTTATCCATCTGGGCACCAACCATATATTTGATTTATACCTTTTTGATTTGTCTTGTTTTGAAAAGGAAAAAGCACATTTTTACTCCTAATTTTTGTATTAATTATTATATTAACCTTATAGCATGTAGGAATACACAACTGCCAGAGAAAGCTAAGTTTATTAGGTCACCCCTATATTAGGTCCGTTTAAATAATGAAAAAGGGATAAAATGTAGTATTGTGGCAACCTTTATATAATTATCAGGGGATGCTGTCAGCAGATCAGAGTTCAGAAAGTGAGGACGAAGATGAGTTCCATTATGATATGGAAGAGGATTCTCAAAAGTATGTATTTTACTTTTTAAATCATTACCAAACAACAAAATTTAGGGCTAGTCTTACTTAAAAGCATTTGCAGATGACAAATTAAATGTGACTCAAAAACTAAAATTTGTGTTTGGAGGGTAGAAAACATTGGGAAAAGGTGAAAATGCTTGTTACCAGCATTTTCACCTTTTGCCCACAATGTTTTCAAAAGCTTTCTTTCTCATGTATGTTTAAAGTCAGGATTGTGTGGTAAAGGGTCATTTACCTGCCTTTTTGAAGTTTTTATCTGATTCCTTGGGAATCTGTTACCATATAGCTATGCTTATATTGACCAATGAAAGGGCAAAATGGCCGTAAACAGGTTAAAAAATAACTGATACAAAATCTGATTGGTTGACTGTTATGATGAGCTCGGTGTCTAAATTAAGGTACAAAAATGGAGTAAACTATGTGGCCCAATGGTGTATAACTCAACGCCAAAGGCTGAAAAGACAATCCACTGATATATTGGAAGATTATTTTTTCTACAGGCTTGACTGAAATGTAAGGATAGAAAACATTTGGATAGTAGAAAATATTGCAGAGAAATTACTGGGAGAGAAGAAAATGCTGGTCACCACCATTTTCATCTTTCTAATAGCTTTCTTCCTGAGAATAGTAAGACTAGGGGATTCTTCCATAAAAGATGAAAAGATTGATATTGATGCAAAACTGGTGTTCAGGGTTTTCCATGACGCACAAATCCTGCGTCATAGGACGCGATTTTAATTCAAATGACTCCCAAAATAAATGACAGTGCATCATCAGTGACGCAACTTTCAAAGATCTAAATCATCTACGAAATTGAATAAAGCGTCATAAATCCAAGTCTGTTCTTGCTTCAATATCAGACGAACACCGGTTCTTTTTTTTAACTGCACGGTTTATTTTAGATAAAAGTGATTTTCAGGTAATTTATTTATAGAATAAGATTGGTTTACGCATTATTGCCGTAAAGTATATCGGACATGTGTCGAAAATATGGGCCCAGTCAAAGTCTTGATTGGGTTTTCTGTATTTCATAGCTTATTTTACGCGACTTCCGGTATATAAAAGTACACATTACCAGTCTGTGCTGTTCGCAGAAAACAATGTCACGACGAAGTAAACTGTAGCATTCTTCTGTCGTCTGCTTCCTACAACTGCCGATCAAGCCACGTCAAGCGGCGATTCGGACAAGAATGTTTCATCTGTCAACAAGTGAAATCGAGCTTTCTGTCAGAAATGACTTACAGACTTTACTTTCTTGGAGTTTTAAAGGTGAAATGCATTGTAATCCATGCTTGATGACGAAGAGATCCATTTATTTTGACCCCCTAAATTAAAGAAATGACCCTCAACTAATGAGGAAAGGGGTCACAATAACCCCCAATTTTTAAAGCCAAGGGAAAACCCTGGGTGTTGATGTTTGTTTTTAATGTTGTTTTCCAAATTTGTTTCCTTGTAGTGACCAAAAGGCAAAGGAGGAAGTGGAAGGTATTGATACTGAAAATCTTGCCGTTCTCGAACGATTGCGACAGCATCAGCGAGATGATTATCTCAAGGTAGCACATTGGGTTCTTTTTTAACTCTTACGTTTTTGTGCATATATTAAAGCATCTGATGTAGGGTGGTATTTGAGATATATAGGATCTGTCATGAGTTTGCTTTGGAGATAAACTTTTATTAAACAAGCTTTGATAACTCTTTTTTGTAGACAAGTTTAATAAAACTACCTGAAAAGCCAACAAATGTCATACAGTCAAACTTCGGTGGCTCGAATATGGGTAATTTCGAATACCAAAGAAAGCTCGAACAACGATATCGGTCCCGGCAAAATCTCTATATAATTCATATTGTTCTACCTCGGAAAGCTTGCACAACCCTTAATTGGAACTTTCGAACACACATCACGGTCCCGTCGTTCATTTTCCTGTGTATTTTACCTCTCAGAAGTCGAACAAAGGGTTAGTCAACAATCAGACGTTGGGTCTCACACCTACATTGTTAATTGGATACGCTGGTAATCGTCTGTCAAATATTGGATAAGGTGCATGTTTTTAACACTTCCTGTAAAATATACACACACTTGATCAAAGTGTCAATTACAAATTGTTTAGGCGTGATTAAATAATTGCTTTGCTTTTAATTTTTTGTTTTTCGAGGTGGTTGACCTAAATTAGTGGTCAAGTCATTTTTGTGACACTATGTTTTCATGAAGAGTATTGCTTTTCAACACAGTAGGTTTCATTAACCGCAACTGTGATCTTAATCCGCACATGTAGCGTTGATAGAAGTTATAATTAGAACATAAACAAGGTGATGTTTCGCTCTCGATATCTGCAAATGTCCTTTCTTTTCTGATAAAATGACTTTTAGATATGTGCAAAGAAAATGACCCCAGGAATCGGCCGTTTAACTGGTGAAAATAGCTTGCTTTCGGCCGAAATGGATACTCTCAAAAAATGAAAAACATTAACAGAGCGTATCGATTTCGGCCGAAAACAAGATATTTTCACTAATTTGACAGCCAATTCCTGTAAAATGACAAAGGTATGTGGTGTGTTCTGTGTGATATTTCCAAATACAAAAGTCATAAATATGCAATAAGAATACATGTAACTCGTTCACTGACCTCTTCGTACCTTGAAATATGGATACGTCGAACTACCGATATTTCGAACAAATTACCTAGGCCCAGGGGTGTTCAAGCTTCCGAAGTTTGACTGTATTTTTTCTTTTATCATATAACTGTCTATCAAGAATTAAAGTTCATGATGTGGTAAAAGACAGGTCTGTATTTACATGTTTATTGAAATTTACACGAAGCTTATACACTTATTCTACAGATACTTTATGGACAATAAAAGTTCAAAAAAAGCTTGCATATAATGATTCTGTTTTGTATGAAAAGATGATAAAATTGGCAGCTTCTTCATGATCACCCGTTTTGACACTTACTTTTGCAAAGAAGTTTGGGTCAGCAATGAGGCGTATGATTACAGGGCTTTGACCAAATACATCACTATTTGCTTGTTTCAAATGTGTGTAAGAATGGATTTGCAGATTTTTATGGATTGAAAGGCCCCCAATAGTCATCCTTGTGTTTCATATAAATTGGTTGAGAAAAAGCTGGGGGGGGGGGTGTCCCATGACAATCTTAAAGAAGTGAATCTTTGTAAAAACTATAAATAATAAGTGAGCTTATGGCATGCTAAATAACATTTTCTCTTAATGACTTTAAATAGAATTTTCCATCTTTAACTCAATACATAGTAATAATTCAGTTTTACTTGTAAAAAATTCATTTTCCTGCCCATGACAAACACTTGGACCGACTATACAATAACAGATTGTCCTTTCACATTAATTTCAATACTTTTAAATGGTATGATTTAAATTTCATTCCATTGCACCATCCTCTCTGTTTACTTTTGGCTGCTGTTAGGACTTTAACTAAAGGCCAAAAATTACAGCTTCTCCATGATTTTTTTTTTTATTTGCAGGGTTCCGTATCAGGATCAGTGCAGGCCACAGATAGACTGATGAAAGAACTGAGAGAAATTTACAGATCCGACAGTTACAAAAAAGGTAGGTGGTTTTTATTTTTAGCTCACATGACCAAGAAGTGGTCATGGTGAGCTATTAATATGGTTGAATGTCAGGCATCGGGCATCAGTCCACACTTTGATGTTTACACTCTAGTGTCCACAAATATTAGGCAATTGGAAGCAAACTTGGTCAAAGTGTATTTGGCCACAAGATCTCGGATGAATTCGATTATGACCATAATTGGACCAATATGTCCCGAGTTATCTGCCCTAGAATTTGAAAAATTGCTTAATTTGAACGTGCAGGCTGACATGGGCCGAAACTTTTTGACATTGGTCAATTTTCTGAATGTATAGATTGGAAGATAATGCCATTTTATAAAAGCCACTTTGAGCACAAAAACAGGTTGCGGCAATCAGGCCCATTAAATCACATTTTACTTTTTGTCACTGGATTGTTTTCTTCTTATAACAAACTTGGGAAATTCACTTCCCATCAGACAACCAGATCTGAAATTTACTTATAGGTTCGAGACTGTCACTTACTAAAATTGGTTCAGACAACCATGTATGTCGAGCCCTGTGTTTTTTGCTGGCAAAGTAGCTCAAGATCAAACAGCCTTTTTGGAGACTGTGTATATCAGAATCATACCGCAGAGTATTTACCGTCTACTATTTGTGAAAAATTCTGGAAAAAACACTCCTGAAATTGCTAGGTCTAATTAATTTTTTCCTTACCATTTAAATCCAATTTAACTTTTTACCAAATGACAGAACTTTAGGCAAATCCAAATTGACAGCATTTGCTGACAACAACTTTAGTGTGGGTGAATTGATGAGATTCGGCTTTGGAATTGTAGAAAACAATGGAGTAAATGCTACTATTATCATTTTCTTGTTTTCTTATGATGTTTTCGAAAGTTTTCTCCCTGGGGATTGTTTTAGAGTATTATGCCCAGAGTTAAAAGGTATTATGTCTAGCCAGTCATATAGTGGCAAGTTTTATTTCAGGAGCATACACAGTGGAGCTAGTCAATGACAGTTTATATGAATGGCATATAAGAATGAAAAAGTAAGATTTTTGTCTTTGCTCAACATTTATAATATCCCCTAAGAATGATATTTGCCTTATCTTAATAATTGAGTCATGCTCTGTGAGAAGGTGTTTTAACTTTTCTGCAAAAGATATTGACCCAGGTTAGACTGCACAGTAGGCGTAGGCTGACCTGTGTCAAAACTTCTTGCTATTGGTCAATTCTCTGCTTGTCAAAGGATCATTCTACCTCATCACTCGGTTGTTGGACAAAAAGGATTTTATGGATTAAAAATAATGTGATGACTTGCCTGGTATAATGCATCACAGAGATGCACTAAACACCCTTTCCAAAGAGCACTGCTCATTTATTATCCACCCCACAAAATTAAGGGAATGGGGGTGATACGGAAAGTAAGCATCAGGAGCTGCATTCACCAGCCATTCTTAAGAACATTCTCAGTCTTTAGATCTGAAATTTTCTTAATTTGAATGTAAGAAAACTTCTGATTGGCTAAACCAAATGGTTTAGCCAATCAGAAGTTGTGTTATGTTCAAACTTAGAAAATTCTGGAGAATAAAACTAAGAATGATCTTCAGAATGGTCGGTGAATACGGACCCTGTCTGTCTGTTCATCCATAGATACAATTTTGTTTCCTCTTCTCCTCCTACAATTTTCAATCAGTTTGGCTGAAATTTTAATAGAGGGCTTCCCATAATGGGAACTTGTGTATCTGCAATTTTTGTTATGATTGGTTACAGGACTTGTAGCCCTTTGAATTTTTCCTGATCAAGTGACAAGTGGGACAAATGAGGTAGGGGCTGTATCCATCAGCCTGTGACGGATTTAGTTAGTTCTGTATTAGTAGTCAGAAGCTAAGTCATGCAAGCAATTTGAGCTGGTGTTGCACATTTCCTTGAGAGAAGGATCATTCACTTTGTATGATGACCCATGACCGTTTAAAACATCTATTTATGTACAAACAGTGACTTCCCAAATATGGGCAGTAGAACATCAGCCAGGGTCTGTATTCACCAACCATTCTTAAGAGAAATCTTAATTTTATTCTACAGAAATTTCTAAATTTGAAAGTAATACAACTTCTGATTGGCTAAACCATTTGGTTTAGCCAATCAGAAGTTGGGTTACTTCCAAATTTAGAAAATCTTGCAGAAAAAGACTAAAAATATTCTTTAGAATGGTTGGTAGATATGGGCCCTGGTGTCACCTTGTCACCTGTCATCTGTCATCTTAAATAGAAATCCTTGTTCAAATTCAATTTCAAATAAACTGAATGTACATGCTGACAGTTTTATCTGTTTGAACTTCTTGAGGATTTTCCCCCCTTACTCAGTACCATACAATCCCAAGTTTTAATGACCCTGTGAAACCTGTTCAAAACATTGTAGGAAAAGAAAATGTTGGTAAGCAGCATTTTCTCCTTTTCCCACAATCTTTTCTAACCTTTCAGAGATAAATCCAATTTTTGAATGGCATTTAATGTGTCTTTCTGAAAATGCTTTCAATTAAGGCCAGGTTAAAGTTTTGTCGTTTAGTAAAGAGTGACTTTGTTAAAATATTTTACAGGGTAGATCCAGATAGCCCACTGTATACAGACCTTCAGACTTACAAAGAAAAAGAAAACAGAGATCACATTCTCTTAAGTTGTTCTTTTAAAGTAAGTACTGGGTAGTTTGTTCTTTACTGAACAGTAACATGTTTGAACGACTCTGAGGCTTTTGAACACATTGTTGGAAAAAGAGAAAATGCTAATAGCCATGGTTCAATGATCAATTTGTAATGTGCGGTCAAAATTTCTCACAATTATTTCAATATTCTTTATCAGAGGCTTGACATGTTTGCAATCATAAAGCAGCATGTTGCATGGTTTCTTTTTTTGTGTTACATAATGCACATAGTTTTGAATCAGACATATTCATCTTAAAAAGATATGTAGACATGATTGTAAAATGTTTTTACACCAACCCCATTCTGACATGTATTGAGCAAAACACATGCCAGGTAGACATTAGAACATATCTGTTCCACAGAATTTAAATCTTATACCCACAAAACAACTGAAATAGAGTTAACATGTGACTGTTATGGGGTTCCATAGAGAATAATTCTTGGCCTTTCTATTTTCAGGAAAATTTTCCATTTGAGCCCCCATTTATCCGAGTGATAATGCCAGTTTTACAAGGTGGATATGTTCTAGGGGGAGGTGCTATTTGTATGGAACTTTTAACAAAGCAGGTAAAATGAATACAGCATCCAATAGGATCTCGTAGGAATCATAAAAAAAGTCTTGATACAAGTATACAGGTATTCTGGGTTCTTGTCATTAGACACCCATTTACACTGTGATGTTCATTTAAGAAACAGGGGGGACAGGGTCTGTATTCACAAATCATTTTCAAGAACATTCTTTGTCTTTATATCTCAGATTTTCTAAATTTGAAAGTAAGACAACTTCTGATTTGCTAAACCATTTGGTTTAGCCAATCAGAAGTTGTCTTACTTTCAACTATAGAAAATTCTTGAGTATGAGACTAAAGATGTCCTTAACAATGGTTAATGAATTCAAACCCAGGTTTTATAAAGAACTGATGGACACGGACAAGATCAGGCTGCACATTCCCTTGGATCCAACATATCCGTTTTATTTATTTTGCACTCTGGGGTGAAAAAAGAAACCTTGTATCACCAGATATCTTGAAAAGAGGTGGTAGTCAAATTCTTAAAACATTGTCTTCATACAATCTTGTGTTTCAGTTACCCATAAGAATTGTTTGTATGAGACAGTTGTAATGGGTAGCCATATGGTCATTAGTTAAAGAAAAGAAATAATGAGAATCGTTATTTATTTATGTAAAAACCTATAATGTGAGTACTCTTTACACATGTCTTGACAAATCTTTATGGGTACCCACAATATTGCTTTTATCAAAGAACCAAATAGGTCTTACTCTTATTCCTTTACCAGACAGGAAAATTTTAGGCTCGTCGAAATTGAGAGCTTTTGGTGGCAACAATTTATATGTGGCTCAAATTGTGGACTTTGTCTCTGAAAGGCTAGAAAATATTATGGGGAAAAGGAGAAAATACTGGCTACCAGCATTTTCTCCTTTTCCCACAATGTTTTCAAAAGGCTCTCTTTCTCAGGGTCGGGATTGTGTGGTAAAGTTTAAAACTAAGAAAGACTCCACCTATTACCAATTGACAAAATTTTAGACTTTTCCAAATTGCAATCAATTGCAGACAACAAATTACTGGTGGTTTAAATGGAAGAATTTGCTCTTGGAAGAGTAGAAAACATTGTGGGAAAAGGAGAAAATGCTGGTTACCAGGATTTTCTCCTTTTCCCACAATGTTTTCACAAGGCTTCTTTCCCAGGGTCGTTAAAAGCCAAGATTGTTTGGTAAACGGTTAACAAGTTTTTCGTCTATATCACTAGGGTTGGAGTAGTGCCTACAGCATGGAGTCTGTTATTTTTCAAATCGCTGCCACACTGGTGAAAGGTAAAGCTAGAATACAGTTTGGGGCCTCCAAGGTTAGTAAATATCTGACTTCACTCCTTACCTCTTTACAATACGACACAATTTTGGACTGGTCCAGATAGAGAGCATCTGTAGATGACATTAAATATGACTAAAAAACTGAAATTCCTCCTTTGAAGGATAGAAAACATTGTGGAAAAAGAAGAAAATGCTGGTTACCAGCATTATTTTCTTTTTACCACAAAGCTTTCAAAGGCCTTCTCCATCAGGGTCGATAAAAGTCGGCATTGTGCAGTAAAGGGTTAGTGTAGTTAAGGGTTAAATGGTTTTTCCAGTTTGCCACTTTCTACTGTACCAGTACAGATTTTTACACCCCCTGAACATGACAGCATTTCAAAAAAAAATTCTTTTGAAAAAGATCATTAAAAGTTTGCTTGTATCACATGTTACTCGTATCAATGTTCTGTTGGAATGGAATACTTTCCTCTCTTACAAACACTTGTTCCTTTGTGTGATTTGTGATAGTTTCTTTAAGTATCTGAAAAGCTACTATGGTAAAGAGTGTCCATCTGAAACTGGTGAAACTCGGGGAACACACAATGAAGTAAGCTTTTGTAGTGATATGATGTTGAAAGAAATGTATAAGATCAATCAATAAAGCCACCAACCAACCTGCCAACCAACCTACCTACCAGTCAATTTATCAATCAATCAAAGGGTGTTTACAGAAATAATTTCTTTAGATCTGAAGCTTAATTAGTTGTATCTGCTACAAACTTGTGTCTGTTGTAACGTTTTGGCATTGTGTGATTTAAAAAATATTGTCATTGCTTTAGTTTGAAGATTCTTCAGTTTGATATTTGCGGAGGTGGAATTTGAACTAACACCTTGATTACAAGCCCTTCATTTTAATGACGGAGCTATGGTGCTTAGCGCTTTTGAAAAAACTTTCATACAGTGAGTTTATTTACTTTTCAATTTTTCAGAGTCAATACACATTAGTTCGAGCTCAGCAGTCTTTCAAATCCCTGGTGCAAATCCATGAAAAAAATGGTGAGTTTTAAGTTTACTGTTCAATTTTCCTTTTAAAGCTAAAGTTTCACTTACATTAATTGCATATTGTACATTAGTACAATAGGATAGCTGAAATATAATTTTCGTTGAAAACTACATGTTGGCATGTGCACCTATCAATGCTTTTCTAGAGTTTCTTTTACAAGTACTTTGCACAATATTTTTCCCAAGCTGCTTTCTGTCACAAACATCATCAAAACACCAATGAAAAGTAATTATTTCTGTTCCAAAGGCCATTCATTCTGTTAATGAAGTTGGCCAAGCTAGAGGTTCAAACCAGGAACCCGTGTGTTTTAGGCTCTGTACATTAACAGCTGAGCTAGGTCACTATCCTGATGAAGAGGTGAAACAAGAATGGGTGAAACAATCAAACAGCTTGTTTGAAGCGTTGGAATTCAGTAGTCTTTACACTTGTTTGAAAAACCAGTTTAAGCCTTTATGAAACAATCCTGAGTTTTAACTGGTTACCAGCATTTTTCTCCTTTTCCCTACAATGTTTTTACCCTTTCTAAGTCAAATTCCAACATTTAGGCAGCAAACAATTTGTTGTCTTGATATGCTGTCAATTTGGAGTAGTCTAAATATTTGTAATGTGGTAAAGAGTGGACCAAACATGGTTGTAAATTTTGTGAGAAACTGAGGAAATGCTGCTTACCAACATTTTCTCATTTTCTTACAATGTTATCAAAAGCTGTCTTCTCTAGGTTTTTAAAACTCATATTGTGTAGTAATAGGTTTGGCAGTTAATAACTGGTAAAATATTTTGATGCAAAATAAATTTTTGTTTAAAAAGTGTACATGTTTACACATATGTCAAAATAATTGAAAATAGAATTCCTCTAAATTTGAATGGATCAGTATATTGATGTTTTGTCAAGATCTTGAATTTGTGGATTTATTATATACCAGTAAATTTTACGGCTCAAATACAAGCGTCGCAACCAGATAAAATAACACACATGACAGAAGGAAAATCTGTATCTACACACTGTGAAATACGGTCCCAAATATGGTATGATGACGTATCTCGTGCACGGACTAAGCATTCATTGATTTGTGATTCGATTGGTCAAGATGTTTCACTGTAGTATTAATCCGCCATTCATAAAAACAGACTTAATACCATCCAGACTATTAATTGTCTCATTTTGTGTTCCGTTTTAGAATAAAATGTCAATAATTACAAAATGTTGTTGTTGAAAGTTGTAGGTATGTAATAAGAGGAATTTTATGTTGTAGTAACTTTCCTGGTGCTTATATTTACTTCTCGCTGCGTAAGAAAATTTTGACATCGCGTGAGACCAAAAGTCTCGCACAATATCAAATTTTCTCACGCTGCTCGAATTAAATACAAGCACCAAGAAAGTTACTACAACATAATATTCCGTATTTTCCTACCTACAAAATTAACAAAAACTGGTTTCACAGTTTACCTTCTTTTCTAAATGCGAGTAGATATACAGGATCTGACATGAGACTGCATTTGAGGTAAATTTTTATATAATGAATCCAGAAAATATGTTAAGCGAGCCTCTTGCAAGCTTATTTACATTTTTAAAGACAAGTTTAATCAAGTTTTACCTCAAAAGCCAACAAATGTCAGATTCTTTTAAACACATAATGGTATCTCAAGAATTGTACTTTATGATGTGTCGAAACATAGGCCCACATGTACATGTGAATTGAAAACATGAAGATTTGGATTGAAATTCAATTCTCATTAGTACAGCTAATCAAATACATTGAAGGAGAGAGAAAACTGCTTTTTTTTTTTTACTTATTTTGCATGTCTTTTACAGGATGGTTTACACCGCCGAAAGAGGACGGATAGAGGACAAGAATTATGTTCAGTGCAATGACTTATAAACTTTGTTTCAAACATCACACAGAAAAACAAAGTTTTTCTGAGATACACGCTAGTGACTCGACATCTGTTTAAGATACAAGGAACAATCAGATTTCATTTTATTTTGGGTTGAAAACAAGTCTCTCTATGAGCTCCGTAGCCAGATTGTTCAATATGCATCTTTTCTAACATTTGTAAATTGTTGTACCGCAGATTTGTCCATTCCTGCAAGAGTTTTATCTCTTAATCAAATGAAAAAATTTTAAACGTGGTAAAATTGAAAGCATTTTGCAGATGAAAAGTTTGATGTGGCTGAATTAAATAAATATGGTTTTAAAAGGTTAAAAAAAAATCATTGTGGGAAAAGGAGAAAATGCTGGTTACTAGAATTTTCATCTTTTCCTGCAATATGTTTAAAAACTTAGTGGCATTGTTTGATAAAGGGTTTAGGAATTTAAGGACATTTAATATATCTCCCTCTCATTTCTTCCTAAAGTAAAAAACAGTTGTCAAATTTGAAACCATCCTAACTATCAATATGAATTCATTTTTAACCCTTTACCAAACAAGAAAATTTTAGACTTTTCAAAATTTAAAGCTTTAGCAGAGGACAAACGTGACCCAAAAACTGAAATTTGTCCTTGGAAGGGTAGTAAACATGGTTGGAAAAGGAGAAAATGCAGGTCACCAGCATTTTCTCCTTTTCCCACAATGTTCTCAAAAGGCTTTTCTGAGGGATGTTCAACCTTCGGATTGTGTGGTAAAGGGTTAATACCTGAATACATGTATAAATTTATGGAAAAAGGGGAAACTACTCTAGTTTTCAAAAGTGCAAACTTAGAGGTGTCCATTCATTCACAAAAATATCTATTTTGTCAGATAGTCCAGCAGATGTTAAAAAAAGAAAAACAAATTTTTTCGACTTTTACTTCTACATGCATATTTAGAATTTATTTCCTTAAACACTCAGTTGATTTAAAATTGACCTCAATTTCAAGAGTTCCATATTTATTTTAGTTTAGGAAAAAAGAGAACCTGGTGTAAATGAAGTATGCAAAGAAGCATGTGCTTTTTATACTCTTGGACAAGAGGCCGTTGTGTTATATAGCCCTATACTAAACAATCTTATGATATAACCCTTTACCATACAATCCTGGGTTTTTATGACCTTGAAGAAGAAAGCTTTTGAAAACATTGTGGGAAAAAGAGAAAATGCTGGTAACCAGCATTTTCTCCTTTTCCCTCAATGTTTCCTGACCTGTCAGAGAATATACAATCGTTTGATCAGAATATTAATATGTGATCTGCAAATGTGTTCAATTTTGACAAATCTAAAATTTTGTTGTTTGGTAAAGTTAAGACCCTGAAGAAAAGAAAAAAAAATTTTGTTTTGGAAACATTCTTGAAGAAGGAGAAGGTTGTAACCAGCATTTAGATTCTATTCAATGTTTTCTTCCCTTTCAGAGACACATGTCATTATTTCAACCACTTATAATGTATAATCTGCAAATTCATTCAATTTGGAATAATCTGAAATTTTGTCATTTGGAGAAGCATTTGGCAGATGAGAGATTATTGTCGAAATCATGTATTCATTTGAGGTACATTCAGGAAATGTGTTAATCCATGACCATGTGAACCCAAGCTTTAATGACCCCAGGGAGGAAGGCTTCTGAAAATATTGTGGGAAAAGGAGAAAATCCTGGTAACCAGCATTTTCTCTTCTTCCCACAATGTTTTCTATCCTTCTAAAAACAGATACAGTTTTTGAGGCACATTTATTTTGTAGTCTGCAAATGCCTTCGATTGGACAAGTCTAAGATTTCATCGTTTGATAAAGATTTGAATAAACACAGAGTGTGTGATTGTATTTGGCTCTATGAAAATTGACGATTATAGATATTTTGGAATATGCTAGGTGAGAAATCTTGTTGCAAACCTTCTGTTTAAGACTTGACTAAAACAAACATAAATGTTTCTTTTACAAAAAAATTCAGGCTTGGACTTACGACTTCTTGTGGTCTGGTTGAAATTGAAAGCATTTACAGACAGCAAGTTAAATGTTGCACAAATTATGAAATCTGTCTTTGAAAGGGTAGAAAACATTGTTGGAAGAGAAAAAAATTCTGGTAACTAGCATTTTCCCTTTTTCTCACAATATTTTTCAAATGTCCTTTTCCTTGGGGTCATTAAAACTTGGCATTGTGTGGTAAAGGGTTAAAGGTGAAACAGACATTTTCTATCAGGGATAGTTGCAAGGCTCTCACTAAATAAAGACTGGACTGTGTAGATTCAACGTAAGCGTACACAAACTTTGCAGTCTGATTCTTGCTGTCCATTTTTAGCTCACCTGAGCACAATGTGCTCAAGGGGAAATTTTATAGGGTCACACCGTGTCCGTCGTCAGGCATCAACAATTTTTTAAACATCTTCTCCACCTAAACTGCTTGGCCGATTTGGACCAAACTTGGCTGGAATGTTCCATGGGAGGTCCTCTTTAAAAATTGTTCACAGAATTTGATTCCATCAAAAACTCTGGTTGCCATGGCAACCAAATGGAATTTTCCAAGAAATTCTTTAAAAATCTTCTCTGAAACCGCTGGTCAGATTTTGAAATAATTTCACAGATATGTTCCTTGGGTGACCCTTTTCAAAAAGTGTTTGCGAAATTTTGATCCGTCGAAAAACGTGGCCATGGTGGGGGGGGGGGGGGGGCGCGGCTCTTTGCGTCCAGCGGTGTCAACAATTCTTTAAACATCTCCTCCTAAACCACTGGGCCGATTTAGACCAAACTTGGCTGGAATGTTCCTTGGGAGGTCCTCTTTAAAAATTGTTCACAGAATTTGATTCCATTGCCATGGCAACCAAATGGAATTTTCCAAGAAATTCTTTAAAAATCTTCTCCTCTGAAACCGCAGGTCGGATTTTGAAATAATTTCACAGATGTGTTCCTTGGGTGACCCTTTTCAAAAACTGTTCGCGAAATTTTGATCCATCGAAAAACATGGCCGTGGTGGTGGGGGGGGGGGGGCTCTTTGCATCCAGCGGTGCCAACAATACTTTAAACATCTTCTCCTCCTAAACCACTGGGCCAATTTGGACCAAACTTGGCTGGAATGTTCCTTGGGAGGTCCTCTTTAAAAAGTGTTCACAAAATTTGATTCCATCAAAAACTCTGGTTGCCATGGCAACCAAATGGAATTTTCCAAGAAATTCTTTAAAAATCTTCTCCTCTGAAACCACTGGTCAGATTTTGAAATAATTTCACAGATATGTTCCTTGGGTGACCCTTTTCAAATTTGTTTGGGAAATTTTGATCCATCGAAAAACATGGCCTGGGGGGGGGGGGGGGGGGGGCGTCTTTGAACTGTATGGACTTAAAGAAATTCTTTGAAATTCTTCTTCTCTTAAACCACTTGTCAGATTTTGAAATAATTTCACAGAAATGTTTCTTGGGTGCCCCTTTTGAAAATTTGTTTGCCAAATTTTGATCTGTGAAGTAACATGGCTGTGGTGGGTGGGGGCTATTTGCACTACACAGACATGAAGAAATTCTTAAAAAACTAGTCAGATTTTGAAGTTATTTCACAGAAATGATCCTTATATTATACCCCTTATTTAGCTTAGCTGTTTTCATAGAAAACATCGAGGTATTGACATAGCCCTGTTGTCATCAGCGTTGTTGTCGTTGTGCAAAAACCTTTGTTATATCTCAGCTTCCACTCAACACACGTACTTGAAACTAGGAATAATTGTTCACTAGTAAAAAAGCAACCCATACAACAAGGGCAGGTAACTCCAAAATTGTTTTGTCCAAATTATGCCCCTTTTGCTACTTGGAATTTTAACTTACTATCCAACAGCCAATCATTGGCACCCTCATGAGGTGCTCTTGTTCAACTTAATATTTTTAGCCACTATCGGGCATGTGCTCTTGTTCAAAAAATGGTCTTTGGGTGACCTATCCGAAAATTTATTTGCAGAATTCTGATTCGTCAAAAACATGGCTGTGGTGATGATTGTAGGGGTGGTGACAGATTTTGAAATGATTTTTACAGGTGACCTTTTCATAATTGCTTGGCAAAATAACTATTTTGTTTCCAAAATTTCAATACTTTAAAAAAAGTTGGTTATGGTCCTCTCAAAAATTCAGGTGAGCGATCCAGGGCCATCTTGGCCCTCTTGTTTGTGAAAATGTCTTCATTCCCCATAACATCTTTTAGGGATAAGTCAAAAATGGTTAGAATAACAAGGTGTATTTTTAAGTAATTTAATCTCTCTATCATAGTGTCACTGGCAGATATTGTTTTTAGCTCTGGTGTAGAGAAACTGAAGTATTGTCATAGTCGTTATAATTATGTGTCTGAATTGTTGTAATGAAAAAGCTGACAGTTGTAATGAAAAAGCTGACATTTTCAAAAATCTCTGTTATTACTGAAGATATTTTATACTTCAAACATGGGCTTGGCTATTTATCAGCTATCAAAAAGGGAACCCTTAGCAGAAGTGTAGTTAAGGTCATTCATGTATCATTAAATTATGATCATCATCCTTCAGGTGGTCATTAAGATTTCAGTGCAGATGCAAGCTTTCAGTGACCTGGATATATACTCTGGGTCATTGAATGCTTGTATCTGCACTGAAAATCGTAATGACCATATGAAGAATCATGAGTATGAATGAATGATGGACATATAAGCTTAAACCATCTAAATTTTTTTCTTACAGTTTTGCCCTATACGGTGTTGTCATCCGCATGCAATGCTCTTGCTTGTCTTGCAGCAGATCAACTTTAGAAGCTTTTTGGCAAATGAAGAAATTGCTCCAAAGGAGCAACTTCTTCATTTGAAAAAAGTTTTAATATGTGTGTAATAAACTTTAAACTGAAAGTAAACTTTAATTTGTGTTGGTTATCCAATTTTTACGAGGATATTCTGGAAGTTGTCTCCTCAAAATTTGTTTCAGAAACTCAAGGGTTAAGTTTAAAAACAAGACATTCTGTCACAGTTGTTTTTATGTTTCACTGATGTATGTTGGTTTCAAACAATATACTGCCATGATCCTTTTGACATGAAAAATGGTTTAAGATTGTTATGCCATAATAGTATGGTCATGAGATCACTGAAAGATTCGAAACTCAGCTATGTGATTGAAATGTTACAACTGATGGAAACCTGATGGAACATTGTCAATTTGTCATGTCATAAAAATGTTTCTATCTGGTAACTGATAAACATGATACATTGTCATGTTATTAAAGTGTTATGAGAAAGCTGATAGAACCTGGATAGAATACTGTCATGTCATGAAAAGTGTTGTTATGAGGTAACTGATAAACTTAGTCAAGTGATTGAAGTATTTATAGATAACTGATAGAAAGCAGATCACGTCATAAAAATGGTTATGTGGTAAATGATAAATGTGAAACTCAGTCATGTGATGAAGATGTTCTGATAAAACTGTTTGAAACCAGGTGGTATAATGTCATGTTATAAAAATTGTTATGTGGTAACTGATGTACATGAAACACACTTTCATGATAATGTTGTTAACTCGCAACCAACAATTTTGAGTTTTAACAACCTGTACCATCTAGGCCTATGAAAACATTTTGGGAAAAGGAGAAAATGTTTGTTAACCTGCATTTTTTCTTTTACCCTCAATGGTTTGTACCCTGTTAGAGATGAATCTTAACACTCATACCACATTTAATCTGTTGTCTGGAAATGCTTTCAATATGGACAAATCTGAAATTTTGCCATTTGATAGAATTATCATTGAAATGATAGAAACCTGATGAAATACTGTCATTTTATGATATTGTTGTATTTAAATAACTAACAGACATGAAATATTATCTTATCATGGTTTGCAATGATGAGAACAATGTTATGTCGTATTGATATTGACACAGAATAGGTAAAGAATAGGTTATTGACATGAAATAGTGTTATGATAATACATGTATTGATATACAATAACACATGGATATGAAATGTCATGTAATGATGATAATAGTGATTTAAGATAAAATCAGTGGCCTTGAAACAATGTCATGACATTGATAATGTTGATACAAGATGATCCAATGATATGAAATAATGTCATCTTATATTATTGTTGATATAAGATAGGCATTAAACCATGTCATGTCATCTTTAATGTTGATATAAGATAACCCATGGACATGAATCAATTTTATGTCATATTAATGTTGAAATATGTTAACAAATAGACATGAAGGAATGTCATGACATGTTGATGTTGATATAGATGAGAAACACACATGAAATAATGTCATGTGGTGTCTGTAATAATTATGTGGATATAAGGCAACCAACTAACATGAAGGATTTATGTCATAGTCATATCATGCAAATGTTGTTTTCAGACATTTTGTGGATATTATCATGCCATGATAGGATTGTTATTAGGTAACAGAAAGAAATCAGATGGAACTCTGATATGTTACGATAGTCTTGTTTTGAAGTAACTGACTCCTAGACATAAAAATTTGCGATGTCAGTATAATGTTAGGAAATCACAGAAAGAGTATTTAGGTGTCGTGAAGTAAAGTGAATAAGAGACAATGTTATGAAAGCTAGAATGAGCATTCTTAAGATACATTACCTCTGTGCTTTTATAGCAACTCAGTTCTTTATGTTAACAATCATGAATAGTATTTTTGTTTTGTTGTGTTTTTTATTATGTTACTGTAGCCCCTTCTCTGCTTTTGAACATGTTTAACCCTTTACCAAACAATCTCGGGTTTTCATGGCCCTGGGAAACATTGTTTGAAAAAGGAGAAAATGCTGGTAACCAGCATTTTCTCCTTTTTTCCACAATGTTTTCTATCCTTTCAAAGAACTTTAATTCATTTGTATCACTTTTAGATTTGTCGCCTGCAGATGCTGTCAAGTTGGAAGAGTCTAACATTTGTTGTTTGGGAAAGGGTTAACTGCCTGTCTGGTAAAGCACATTTGCTGTGTATATGGATATTAACCCATGTACTCCTTACGAGAAAAATTAAAATTTATACAAATTAAACTAATTGCAAATGAAAAACTTGGCTCAAATGCTTGGATTTTTCTGTGAAAGGGCAGAAAACATTGTGATGTGGTGTCTGTGGTTGTGAGGTAGAGCTTTAGCCTTGCACTCATATGGTCTCAGTTTGATTCCCGGGAGCAAGTGTCAACTTTAGGACTATTCACTGACCAACAGATTGAGTGCAATTACTGGTGTGGTTTCCAGGAAACAGAATCAAGAGAGATTAGTATAAGTTGCAAATGCCTCTTTGTCAATTGATGTAAAATAAATATGTTTACACTAAACTTAAACAGTGAGGGGAAAAAGAGTTTAAACCATCCGTAGGAATAAGGCTTTTTGAAAACATGGGAAGAACAGAAAATGCTGGTACCAGCATTTTCTCCTTTTCCCACAATGTTTTCTACATAATCAGAGAACTAAAGCTCATTTGTAGTAATTTTGAATTTGTTGTCTGCAGTTACTAGTTTGCTAGACAGCACTTTCTTGTTTGGTAAAGGGTTTATTTTGTTATTTCCACATCAAGTCTATGATTGTTCTGATACACTTTTTCCCCCTTTACCACACAATCCTGAGTTTTATTGACTCCAAGGAAGAAGGCTTTTGAAAACATTGTGGAGATAGGAGAAAAGCATTTTCTCCCTTTCCCATAATTTTTTCAAAAGCCTTTTCAAAGTTGAATCCAATATTTGTGCCATACTTCATTTATCGTCTTCAAATTCTTTTAAATTGGACAATTCTAAAATTTTCTTGTGAAGTAAAGTGTTATATACGATTAATATTCAAATTGTGACAAGACTATGATTATGTGGGAATACACTGTACAATTATTAATAATAATGTTTTATCTCTGTTATTATGGCTAGAGTCATCAATATTGCATACAGAAATATTGATAATTTTGATTAATATTCATTTCTGTATACTTATTACTGACAAAATTTCTCTGTTATATTTTCTCTTTGTAAACATTGCTAATTGATTGAAGATTAAAGTATAAGTAAACATTTGCAATTGAGAGAATTATTGTCACTCAATTACCTTTGACCGTTCACCAAGCAATCCCATGTTTAAATCACCCTAAAGTTTAATCTACCTAACCCCAGTAGCTCAGTCGGTAGTGTACAAAGAACAGGAGGTCACTGCCAAGCCCAGGTAGCTCAGTCAGTAGCTTGCAGGACTTGAGTACAAGAGTTTGTGGGTTCGATCCCTGGCTCTGCCAATTTCTTTCCAAGGATTGATGATAGTCATTGTGACAGGATTCATTTCTCTCCCACCACTGACTGTTGTCTCAACTATAGTTATGTGGAAAAGCAGCCAGTGGCTTGGAAAGAAAATTGTGCGGAGTACTGGTAAAAGAGACTCCAGGAAAGCATGGATAGGTGCACTGGCTGCTGCAATATAACTAAAATAATATTGAAAACGGTGTTAAACAGCATAAAATGTGAGGGGTCCAAATTCAAAGAAACTGGGTGTCAGTGAAAACCCTGAGAGTCCTTTGCAGTGCAGAGCCCTTGACTAGCACTGGTGAACCTTCTAGGCATGAAACATCGAACTGTCAGCGATATACATGTATACTCCCTTCGTCCGTCCATACCTACGCCCATTTCTTGTAAACGCAACTCCTCCCACATTTCTTGACGGATTTGGATAAAATTTTCACAGAATGTTTCTCATCATGTGACCTATCGCATATTGTCAAGGTTTTGTGATTTATAGCTGCGTCATGGAAAAAGGGGGCTTCATGTTATATTTCATTCCATTTCTTGTAAACGCAACTCCTCCCACATTTCTTGACGGATTTGGATCAAATTTTCACAGAATATTTTTCATCATGCGATCTAGCGCATATTGTCAAGGTTTTGCGATTTGTAGCTGCGTCGTGGAAAAAGGGGGCTTCATGTTATATTTCATTCCATTTCTTGTAAACGCAACTCCTCCCACATTTCTTGACGGATTTGGATAAAATTTTCACAGAATGTTTCTCATCATGCGATCTAGCGCATATTGTCAAGGTTTTGCTATTCATAGCTGTGTCATGGAAAAAGGAGGTTTCATGTTATATTGCATTTTTCACCAATATCTCTTCAGTTACTGGACATACCTCAACGGATTCTGATGAGATTTTCACAGATCATGTGACCTAGCGCATATTGTCAGGGTTTTGGAATTTATTGCTGTGTCATGGAAATAGGGGGCTTCATGTGAAATTTAATCTGCGTCCGTCCGTACGTACGTCCATTTCTTATGAACACAACTCCTCCCACATTTCTTGACGGATTTGGATAAAATTTTCATAGAATGTTTCTCACTATGTGATCTAGCGCATATTGTGAAGGTTTTGGGATTTATAGCTGCGTCATGGAAAAGGGGTCTTCATGTCATATTTCATTTTTTTTTAACCAATATCTCTTTAATTACTGGATATATCTCAACGGATTTGGATGAAGTTTTCACAGATCATGTGACCTAGCGCATATTGTTAGGGTTTTGGTATTTATTGCTGTGTCATGGAAAAAGGGGCCTTCATGTCAAATTTAATTTTTCATCGATGTATCTCCAACTAATGGACATAATTTCATGAAACTTCATATTTTTATTGGTTAATAAAAGCCAATGACCAATGAGTCTGTCGTGCGTCCGTCTGTCCATCCATCAGTCTGTGCGTAAACCTTTTAGATCACAAGTAACACAATATATCCATTGAGCTACCCAGGCAGGTGCTAGAAATTCCAACACTTAAGTCTCTATAGCTAGATGCTTGAAATAACAGCCATGTGGCGGCGTATATTGTGACGACGGCACTCCTGTTGAAAATTGAGAACAAAAATTCATAGCCAACTTTCGCGGACATGTAAAAATCGATAACAGCCCATTTTACCTGTACTTTTTTACATAGAATTATGAAGGGCCTTGGTAGATAAACGCTTATAACTTCATCAATTTTCAGAATCGAAAATTATCTCAAGTGAGGTAAGAAAATTCAATTTATTCTCTTTCAAATGAACTAAGTTTTATAAATTTCGTAAATGAAACTTTTGGTCCTTTTTTAACTTCAAAATTATAGGTATGGTTTATATAGAATAAAGAGGAAAAATACTTTTTCCGAAGATAAAAACTGACATATTTGTTGAATTTCCTCTCTTTTTGTTGAAAAGTCAAAATTATCTCAAGTGAGGTCATAAAGCTTATTCATTGCTATTTAAATTGGTATAAGTTTGAGTCATTTAAAAACATAAACTTTTGGTCCTTTTTACAGTTTTTTAATGCCCCTATCCTATTTTTTTCTTTTTCCGTAATCGCTCGGATTGTGCCGGAATTTGCCGATGATGGCCGAGTCTAACTGTTAGATAAGCCGCCCGGGTATCTTTGCTGTGTTATGTAATGTTATATTGACAAACGGACCCTCTGCTATGTTTATGATTAACATGTATCAACATGATTATGAACTCGAATTTTTACCCGGGTTGTTTGATCATAACAGAATCCCTAAGATTTTTTATTATGTATCTTATAGATCTAATAAAAGACTAGAATTTGATTTTTATGAGATTATTCCCATGGATTTACAATCACTAAGATTAAGATTTGAAATTAGAAAATGTACGTTTGCTATTTTTTCCATTCTTCAGCCATTTTTTCCATTCTTAGATATTAATGCCGTATCAAAAGTATTTTTCTGACGACAGTTTATAAATTCATGTTTCCTTGCCATTTTCAAACCGGTCCTTGACCTGTCACATCATATAGAAGGCTTTAGAAAACATTGAAGAAAGGGTTTAAATGCTGGTTAGTAACACATAGCCAACTTTCACGGACATGCTTTATCAGCAGTCTCGCATATCAACAAATCGATGAAAATAACCAATATTATACGTAAAGGTTCGGGATTTTCCGGAGTTTGGCAAACATAAACCGCGTATAATCTATTCATAATCGATAGTCCGCAGCTGTAAAAGATAAGAATAACGTAACATTACATAACAGGATAACAGTAGCCCTGCTTCAAATTTACAATCCTTGCCTAGACCGACTTTTTGTTTTCGGGTTTCCACCTTAAAGGTGGGTATTTAGATTTTTCACATCTCACCAAATTAAAAAATATATATATCACTGAAATTTATATGAAAAAACAATACAAATTATTAATAATTAACAATCATAAAATTACAAAAAAAAAAAAATTTTTTTTTGATGGTATTCCCTTAAAAGGCTACGTAGCCTCTTAAGGTATTTTTAGATTTCGCGCCAGAAATAAAAAAAAAACATAGTGGGAATGTCAAGTTACTGGCACGTGACTAATGACACTTAAATTCCATAACATAACAAACATGTAATTATTTTCCATGATGTCTTCTTCGGACGCTATGTTTGAAGCTTCGTCTGTGTATTTCCGGTATGTAAATGAGCGAGTTGCTCATGTAAAAGTAGACCGTGTTTTCCGTCGGTGTCGACCTGGGCCGTAGTAAATCTCTAATTTCTCTCGTTGTCGTATTGTTTTCGACAACTGGGATTTTATGAATGAAAATTAAAAGGCTTTGGGAGTATAACTATGATTTTTTTGTATTTTTGTAAAATTTTCGTCCCAAAATCTGAAGGGCCACCTTTAACTCTTTGTCTGCTAAAAGCCATTGTAGCCCCTGTAGATCAGTATCAGACAGCACAGAATGTGCACCCTCATCAGACTACATATAATCTTAGACTTACACCATCAGATACTGCGAGATTTTTCTTTGGAAAGAACATTGCTATATTTTGGGCTTTGTTTGAAGGTTCATACTTCATTCATTCTTCGGTTTAAGGGTTGAGATTAAAGTTCTGATCCTTACTGTTCGGCCGTTTGTGCGACTAAGTGCACTTTTAGCTGACAATATAGACCGACCAGTAATAAACTTCACAAAAAGCAGTCTAATCTTGAAACCTAATCCGTCCAAATTCAATTTTGCTGACAGTGTAGATTAATAACAGGCTGCACAAAACAAGCAGACTGATCTTGGATCTGATCGACTCTATACGTCGATTTTTTTCTTAAATTCTTGATACCGAAATATCACCAGGTTGCTGAATTCAGCAGAAAATTCGAAGCTTTTGGAGTACCGGTTTAATCCTTTACCAGCATACACTCCCGATTCAAATTTAGTCTCTTTTAGATGGAATTCATATATTGATATAATTTTTACCTTTAAATGATCATGTTTCCAACTTGATCTGCAAGACCAGGGATCGTATATAACACATACGATCCCTGGTAAGACCTGATTGCCAGCGACTTGCATGAGGGACAGCATTCACAAACCGTTCTAAATACTGCTGTATTGAAACACTAGCTGTGCCATCTTGCAAATAATGACGAAGTAAAGGGATAAAAATAGAGCGAAATCGTTTATAAAAAAAACAATTCTTTCTCCCAAAAAAAGAAAGTTCGTTGCAACTGGGTATTGAACCTGCAACCTCCAGGTCACGAGTTAGGCTAACCACTGAGCGACCCCACCAGGCTTTATTATCCTTTACCAGAAGACAACATTACTTACCAGTCCAAATTGCAAGCCTTTCAAGATGAAAAATTTAATGTGACTCAAATGATGAAACTTGTTTTTGAAGGACTAGAAAACACGGTTAAAGAGAAAATGCTGGTTATCAGCATTTTCTCCTTTTCCGTCAGTGTTTTCAAACGTCTTTTCCTCAGGGTCATTAAAACTGAATATGGGATAAAGGGTTAAAAATATACACTTACAAAGAAATAGAATTTTTTTACTTTATTCGTTAATGACTATACAAAACTTGGAGTTTATTTTTTTTTCTTTGTAGATTTACAATATGACCAGATTTGGACTTTGTTGAGGTAAGAATCACTTTACATGAGGTAATTAAAAGTCAATTTGAGCACATATAAAATTATAAAAAATCTGTCCATGTAATGATGGATAACTTATCAACAATTTCTAAAATTCTTGAATACAATATTTATAATTTGAGACATTGAGGTATGACTTTGATATACATGTACTTCTACCTGCCTAAAAGTCAGAATTTAAATATAACCTGGTAGTTCTAAACTGATTGTCCACCATGGTGTCAAGCTTATAAGACAATGTGGTTGCCATATACTGTTGAAGGGTAGTACACTTCGAAAGTTTGAAAAAAAAAATTGAGATGCACTCAAACTGTGCCATTTCACTAAGATGCCACTCTAGAGCTACCTTCAAATTACAAAATCCTGCCTTAATTTAGAGTCAACCACTAATAAATGAAAAAGAAACAGTATCATGAATGTTAATCTTACTCTGTAGACAGACCTAGATATCTTGTGTTTGTCTCTGTGTGTGTGTATGTGTGTGTGTGTGTGTGCCAGTGTTTTTTTTTTTTTTTTTTTTTTTTTTAAATAATTTCAATTATACCAAATAAATCAATACAGATTAATATTTAACCAAAAATCCCAAAAATGGCCAACAAATATTGTCTTGCTAAACCATAAGATTGCCATGTTGATGAAACATACATTATCAGTCTCTAAGACAAACCATCTTAAAGCAGTTCCAGATATATTCTGACCCTCATGACATCAGTTTATGTATATTCTTACATTATGTCTCTTATATCCTGTAACACTCTTTATGGTTCTAAGACTAAGTAGATCTACTTCTTGTGAAAACTTGATGATGCTCCTTGACCACCCCCTTCTTGCTACAACCCAACCACCAAAAAAACTCACTGCATATAAATGTCAGTATGACTAGCATTATTTGCAAAGACGCTTCAATAAAATAGGAAATTAACTATCAATCATCTGACACTATCATAGATAAGTCACATTACATTGATCATGTAGATTGGTAGATCAGTCAACAGTTATTTATAGGTCTCACTATATTGCATATTAAAACTCTAAAGTGGTTGTCTTTGTACTAAATATATATGTTTTTACATGTGATTGTCTAAGAATTCATCTAAAAGTAGGGTATTGTGGATGGGACAACCACAATAATTTAGCAGTTACTACATCACACTCTTTACTGCATCTTTTATGATTTTACATAGATTATTGAGGCTAAACTTTGTTGATTTTTATGAATCACAAATACTTAATTGTCACTTTATGTAGAAATAATTAGATCTAGACTAATTACAGTCAGGTACATGTATACTCATGAATATGATTTAGATTTTCTGCGAGAAACAGATCAGTAAAGGACATGTTTCTTAACCCAAGTGACAGTATGGATCAGCTGCTGGTGAACAAGTGGCCTTCTATTGACTAAAAAAACATCTATTTTATTAATTATGAATTACATAATTATTGTCCTCAAAATAATAGTGACTTAGCACCAAATTTCATTCAATATTTAACAGCTACATACAAATAATAAGGATGTAATGTGTCAAGAATTTGCATGAAAGCATTTGTATTGGGCACGCCTCCTTAAATTATAGTTCTGACTCTTACTATTATTTTGCTCAAATGACTCTTAAAGTTTTGGCTAATACAATGTTCATCAATGGCTTTTGAGTTACCGAGTAGAGCAGAATAGACTATTGTAGAAGAACTGTGTCCAAGTTTTTAAAGTTTTAAGTTTGTGGCCAATGTATTCAAAGTATTTCATTAGTTGACAGGTAACAGAAGACATAAAGTTTACAACAGATGAATCTTTTAAATCAGCACCATGTTTATGAAATTGATAGGTTTGATACATTTTGAGGTATCCTAACATGATGTGTGTCTGTAAGACACACATTAAGTTAAAAACATGTTTGAGAGTTAGTGAACCAAAGGGATTTGTAATAGCCACCAAGGTATTGTCAGCATACCTTATTATATGTTGAGGATTTTAACTCCTAAAAATGAAAGTGCATGCAATTTCTTACTACTCTTAGTGTGTTTTTCTGATCTATTATTATATGCCTTGTTTAACCCTTTACCAAATGATCCTGCTTCATTGTAATCCTAAAGAAATATTAAGACTTTTTTAAAAACATTGTGAGAAAAAGAGGAACAAGATTTTTTTCTTTATTCACAGTGTTTTGCTACCTACAAAGATAATTTGCAGCATTTGAGCCACATGTAATATGCCATCTGCAATGTTTCCAAGTAGATAAATCCAATTTATCATTTGGTAAAGATCTTTTTCTGCAGGGTTCATTTTAGTTTTTGTCTGAGGTGGGCTCTTGGCTCCTAAATCATTTTTGCATGGGCCAAGCTAATTGAGGTAAAATACTTTTAAGGAAACTGACCAAAACATGGAAAGACAGTTTCAATCAAAATTAAAGATTTGTAAATATGAGCGAATAAAAGTAAAAATGATACTTTCAATGTTGACCAAATACTGCAAAAATTTAACTTTAGAGAAACTGGAGATCAACAGGCAAGTAACTGTTACTTCACCTGATTACCCTTTTTGTGGCCCACCCAGCCAACCATTAACTTCTTGTTGCATTCATTTTATACCATCTTTTTTTTGCACAGAAACTTGTTCTGAAATGAACACTGCATTTCTTTTTACCCAAGTCCCAAGCAATTCCTGTGTTTCTAAGGATCTTAGAAATATTAATTCTTTATCTCATACAATTTTTGATGTACAGGATCTTAGATCCAGAAGTAAACAAGAAATAATTCATTACCTCACAGTTTTTGATGTTAAGGATCTTAAATCCAACTTTGATAAGACTGATCATGAAAAAAAAGCAGAATTTGAATGATAGCTTGATAAGTAAGTAAAATCTGTTCATGTAAATTCTGAAAATGGCTTGTATTAGGTATACTTATCTTTTTTTGAAAAAATAAGTTACAAATTAGAATACATGAAACAAAATTAGTTTTATACTTCATTGCTCAGAAAGGTTGTCCTTGCCCAATTGATGATTACCTTGGACTGGTTAGAATCCAGGAAACACAGCAGAGAGATACATGTAGTCAGGACAGAGTTGATTACTGGGTGGCATCCAGGAAAAATTTTTCTTTTGACCAAGATTTTTTTATCATAAACAACCAAAAATATAGAGATAAACTGTCACCAATGACGGATCAAGGCAAGTCAGAAAGGTTTTTCAGTCTATTCAGGGGCAGCAAGATTTTTTAATCATGAACAAACAAAAATATAGAGATAAACTGTCACCAATGATAGATCAAGGCAAGTCAGAAAGGTTTGTCAGTCTCTTCAGGGGCAGCAGCTGTGTTTCATTTGCAAAGTTAACCTTATCTGAGCCCTTTTATCAAAACCAAAGTACATGTAATGGAAAAAAAGTTTTATCAGTGAAAAAAAAGATCCATTTTCACAAGTTATGTGAATGAATTTATCTTACCTTTAGACTGACGAAGACAATATATAGATTTTTGGCCTTTCATATTCAATATTAGACTTATCTCTGTACCAAACAACAAAATTGCAGACTTTTCAAAATTAAAAGCCTTTGCAGACACCGTCACTAATACAGCACAAAAGATAAGACCTGCCCTTGAAAGGGTGGAAAACATTGAGGGAAAAGGAGAAAATTCTGGTTACTAGCATTTTCGTCTTTTCCCACACTGTTTGCAAAAGCCTTCCATTTAGGCTTTAAAACTTATGATAGTTTGGTACTGGGTTTAAAAGACCACACAGTTTGTGTGTGTGTGTCAATGTATATAAGGTTCATGTAATTTGGAATGAAAAGGATCTTAACCTGTCAAGTGCCTCTCACAACTTTAGATTTTTTTCAGGCTAGTGCAGATCGGGATCAGACTGTATAATGTAGCCTGCTCCTAGATCTTCTCTACCTAATGAGTAAAGTTCAGCTTTAAAATGACATTTTTTCTGGCCTCTGTTCCATGTCTACATAGTTTGTTTGGCACTTGAAGGGTATATAAAATAGATATGTAGAGCTTAATGGTACTGTACATTTATCTTTATACATGTATTTATATTAGATCTACATTAATGTACTTATATTTATTTTTTCTTTTGAAATTTTCCTTGATCAAATTATCTTATTATCATTGTCCTAAATTTTTCATTTATTTATTCATTCATTCATTCATTTCCTTCCTTTCACATTTGATTTAACCCTTTACCACACAATGCCAACTTTTAACGACCCTCAGGAAGAAGCCTTATGATAACATAGAGGAAAAAGGAGAAAATGCTGTTAACCATCATTTTCTCCTTTTCCCACATTTTTTTCTACCCTATCAAACAAAAATCACATCATTTGAGCAATATTGAAATTGTCTGACACAAAAGCTTTCAATTTGGAATGGTACAATTTTTTGTTGTGTGGTGAAGGCTTAAAATAGCAAAGCTTTTCTATTCCTCAGTATAGTACATGTAGGTCTTAATTTTATGTGATCTGACTGTCTATAAATGCATCTCTTGCTGAGCTTTGTAATAAAGAGGGTATTTTTATTTATCATTATTAGGTTAGGTTGTATTGTGTATTTAACCCTTTACCACATAATCCTGAGTTTTAACGACCCTGAAGAGGAAGAATTTTGAAACCATTGTGGACAAAGGAAAAAATGCTGATAATCAGCATTTTTTCCTTTGTCCACAAGGTTTTCTAGCCTTACAGGGAAAAGTTCAGTGTTTGAGTCACATTTGATTTCTTGTCTGCCACTGCTTTCAATTTGGACAAGTCTAAGATTCTGTCATTTGGTAAAGAGTTAATATATTGAGAAGTAAAGTCATGTTTTCTATGTGAATGTAATCTCTGTTGGTTTAAAAACATTTCAAAGATGTTTTCTATAAAAAGATTTTGGATCAAACTGGGGAATCAATATCAAACAGATATTGGGGACAATCAAAGACTTGGTGCTTTTAAAAGATTCACTGGCTGGTCTATATATAAATGCATGGACATTGTCTGATTTCAATGTAGTAACACATACAGATCAGCTGTTGGAATACCTTGAATACCAAAACCAGCCAAACCATGAAAACCTTACAACAAACTTTTCTATGTAATGTATTAAATTATACTTTTAAGCTACAGCTGTTGCAACTTATGCATGCAAATTTTTACTATTTCATTTTAGGGGCTTTTCTTACAAAGTATTTGCATAAAAGTTATTTAAGAAAACGAATAGACAACAGCAATACATTACATTTATGATGTTTAAATTACTATTTTTTTCTGTTAAATCAAAACAGTAAAGGAAAACATCTAGTTTGAATTTGCAGTGGTTCAGATCATAAATGCTAGGCTGGTTTCAAACACTTTACCAGCCAAGAAATTTACCATCCAAGTCCAAGTTCATATAGACCTAATTGTTAAAGAAACTTGTCATATACTATATTTCCAGTCATGTTTCAAAGTGTCATTTGGAAAACAAAGACATCACAATTTTTAAGTGTTGCTAGATTATTTCAAAGTTCAAATGCAAAAATGAGGATAATGACGTTTTGTCTTGGTTTCAACAATTTTGGCAAGCCTAGAAACACTTGTTAATCGTTGAAACATTTCTTAATAACTAATGAACTTCTAGCTTAGATGAACCCAGTACACTACACATTTAATGTGTCAACAATATTCGCATACCGGTAAAAGCATAATTCAAGCACACTTCAATAAATATCTTGTAAATGACATATTTGCAACTTTCAATATCAACTATGTAATGGGTAAATCATGAGTAGTTATTTCCATTCATCCTATGGAGATTTGTGGGATTGATTGAATGGAGTATTGGTCATAGTGGATCATGAACACTGATAATTTATCTGGATACTTCATTGAAAACAGATTTTTAAAATAGCAAAAACACACAAAGCAAAACAGATCTGTCTCAGCTGTAAGTATGTAAGTAATCAGTGTCCCATCCCCTATGTGTCTGAGCTAATGGTTTTCCACACCAAATAGGGACATTTACACAAATGAACCAAAACAAAGGATAGGAATACAGGAAAATATAGGAATATTATAATTATCATAAAACAAAAACACTGAACCAAAAAAAGGAATATCTAAATACAGAAAAGAATAAACACCCACAAAACTATACTAGAAAAAAAATATATATTAGTATAAATGACCAGGAAAAAAAGGTAATAATAATAATGCAAAACATCTTATTAAAAAAAACTTGTGAAAAATGAAAAACTTGAAAAGGAATGAAATAAAATAACATGAGAAGTAAAAAAAAATAAAAATTAAAGAAACATGACAAGAAAGCAATAAAAATAATTAGAAAAAAATAAGTTACAAAGGAAAAAAAAAAGAAAATAAAAACAAGAATAAAATGGTAACAGGTAAAAAAAAATTATACAAGAATATATGAATAAAAACAATATTGGGGATAAAAAAAGGTATAGAAATACAGGAACTGCTGCTTTAAAGTCTAACACAAAAAATGGAGTTACAATACAAAAAAAAGACATTGCCAAGTTCAAACATACAGTTAGCTTTATACATAAAGCAACAACTTAATTTTTACTCACAAATGCAAAAAAAAGGGTGTAATCTTAAGTACCGTAGATTAATATTGAACCGTTACCAGATAATCCTGAGTTTCAAAGGCCCTGAGGATCAAGGCTTAAATTGAAAACACTGCTATCAGCATTTTCTCTATTTGTCAACATATTTTATGAGCTTGTCAAAGACTAATACAACCATATGAGCCACATATTAATATATAGTCTACAAATGCTTTCGATTTGGACAAAATGAAATGGTCATTTGGAAAAAAGTTAGGAATATGATTTTACTCACCATTACCATTAAAGTAAACCTTAATGTTCATTTTCTATTAATACAAGTTGTTTTTCTGTAGGTTAAACAAATAATCACATCTGTGCAGTGTACTTGAATTATTTATAGGCAAAGTTGTACATGTAGTACTGAAAAAATCACTATTGTTTTTTTTCTTTAGAGGTTTTCAATGGGAATATGTTTGTTTCTGATACTCCCTGTCCCTGGCAAAAGTATTGCAGAAAGTATCAGAAGCAAGCATTATCCATAATCCTTTTTTTTTTTTTTTTTTTTAAGTAATGATTGGAATTTGCATACATAAACAATTTTCAGCTTGAACTAAAACATACACATTTGTAAAATGCAAAGGAAACATCAGGAGAGGTTACCTTAGATACAAACTTAAAAACCAAAGAATATTTAAATTGTTGATCAACAGTCATGAAATAAGATACAGATAATAAACCTAAAATTTTCAGTACTTTCTTATTGAGGAATCTTTGATTGAAAAAATAGAAATATTGACATATAAGAAACAGAGTTTACTCTATGTTTCAAGAAAACATGAAGGAATAAATATAAAGTTACAGTACAAAAGTGTGATTAACAAGTTAGATATGCATACAGATTTCAACAGCAGCAGGTCACAAGCACATGCGAGCAATAAAGTCTTTTGAATAGTAAGTTTAAGATTGATTCCTTTGCAAGAGCAAAGAAATCAAGATTACATGTATATATTCATATTAAGATGAAATTAAATTGAAAAACAAAACAAAAAAAGAAACAAATAAGCGTGTGGTTTATTAACTCTTTATAATATACAATTCTGTGTTTTAATTACTGTTAGAAATAAGACTTTTGAAAACCCTGAGGAAAAAGGAAAAAATGCTGGTTACAAGCATTTTATCCTTTTTCCACAATGTTTTCTTCCCATTAAAAGACAAACTTTCTTATTTGAGTGCCATTTACTTTGTCATCTGCGATTGCTTTCAATTTGGACCATTCTAAAAATCTTAAAACCTGTCATCAGAAAGAAAAATTGATTAAATGAATACTAAAAACTACCTCAAGCTTGAAGATAAAAATGAGTAAAGCTGCATTAACAGTACAAAAATGATATTTTTAATCCACCAAACAAAATACTCTTTCAAAATAAACCTAATTTTATCAAACCACTTGGTCTACGAGTTGAACCTCTTCTTAATGAATCAAACATAAATGTAAAGAATATTAAGTCCTTTAAACTTCCTGTAAAAGAGCCGTGGACCATAGATCCACCAAATATTATTTTTGATCTCAACGTAAATAAGAAATCAACTACAAATCCATTATTTTATCAAAATAATTTTTTAGAAATCAAATCACAGTATAAAGATTACATTTCAATTTATACTGATGGTTCGAAACAAGATAATAAAGTTGGTTGCGCTTCAGTACACAAGCAAGAAACTGCCAAAATAAGACTACCAGATCATAGCTCTATTTTTTCAGCAGAAGCTGTAGCTTTAAACATTGCTCTCTGTTCAATACAAAACAATAATAACAAGAAATTCATAGTTTTTTCTGATTCAATGTCAGCT
Source organism: Hippopus hippopus (assembly GCA_946811185.2). Taxonomy (NCBI): domain Eukaryota; kingdom Metazoa; phylum Mollusca; class Bivalvia; order Cardiida; family Cardiidae; genus Hippopus; species Hippopus hippopus. The sequence goes on along the minus strand of OX328104.1, from coordinate 46,130,184 downwards.
TTACAATCTTTAAAACAACCTGATAACCAAAATCCATTGATTCAACAATTTTTCAGAAAATATGTTTATTTATGTAGATCAAAGACAATAATATTCTGCTGGATACCCAGCCACATTAATATAAAAGGTAATGAAATAGCTGATCAAGAAGCAAAGGATGCAGTAAATATGAACATAGCCAACATAAAAATTCCTTATACTGACAAAAAACAACAAATAAATGAATTTATCAAGTCTGAATGTCAAATTAAATGGAAACAACGTTTAAATAACAAGCTTTTAGCGATCAAGCCAAATTTTAATGATAAATATGAATTTTATTGTAACCGAAAAAGTCAAGTAATTTTAACAAGATGTCGTGTGGGACACTCAAGGTTTTCACATGTGCATCTTTTAAATAATGAGAGAGCACCACAATGTATAAACTGTAATGAACCTTTAACTATAAAACATATTTTATTAAACTGTAAAAATTTCGACCGTATACGGTCAAAACATTTTAGTGTTGATAGCTTACAAAATTTATTTTTACATGTACAACAGAATAACATTTTAGAATACCTAAAAGAGATAGATTTTTATAATAAAATATAGACTTTCAAATTAACATTTTATTGTTCCATTTCTAATTATAACGCTCATGCGCACTAAATGACCACAGCTATCGATGCGCCTTAAAACACCAATTAATAATAATAATAATAATTAACAGTACAAAAATAAAATGTTCACACTGAGAATGCATACAGTCAGCTTTCTACAGCAGCAGGTCATTTCTCACTTACAAACACAGTTTTGAGCAAGAAAAATTGAATTGTGAGTCATATAAGTTAAGATGTACTTACAATAGAAATACAGTTTAACCAAAAATAGTCATATTGATTTAAAACAATCTAAAGTGTATAAATCAGAAGAGAAACAAAAAAAGCAAATAAAGTTACAGGAAACAACTTTTCCTACAACTAGCCTACCCCCATCCCCACCCCCATAGAAAAAAAGGAACCAGAGGTTGTTTTTTTTTTTCAATTTAAGATCCCACGGCTTTGAAGTGGTAATACTTGAAAAAGATGACAGACACTTTGCCTAAGGCCATAATGAGAAAAATTTACAAGTAGCAGTGTATCTACATGGTAAGTTAAAAGTTATACAGGTAGATTAAGATCAGGCAAAATAGACTATACATTGTAATCTTAAACATAAACTGGTTTTTTTTTTCCACACAGATATTCTCTCCAAAACAATTTGGAAAGAAAAATAGTCTAAATTGTCCTATAACTTTTTACCAACCGACAAAATTTTAAGTCATTGCAAATTGAAAGCATTTGCAAATGACAAAATCAGTATGACTGAAAAATTAAAACATGTCCTGAGAAAGGTAGAAAACATTGTGGGAAAAGGAGAAAATGCTGCTTACCAGCATTTTCTCCTTTTCCCTCAATGTTTTCAAAAGGCTTCTTTTTCGGGGTTGTTAAAGCTCGGGATGGTGTGTTGAAGGGTTAACCCCACCAACAAACAATCCTGTGTTTTAAAGACCCTGGGAAAAAACCTTTGAAAACATTGTCGGAAAAGAAAAAAATGCTAGTTACCAACATTATTTCCTTTTCCTGCTGTGTTTTTTATCTTATCGCAGACAAATTCCATCATTTGAGTGATATTAGTCATCTGGAAAATCTTCCACTCTGGACCAGTCGGGGTCCTGTGTGGCTCGGTGGTAAAGTGGTGTGGGACTCGTAACCTGGAGGCCCTGGGTTCGAGCAGCACTAGATCCACTGGGCCTTTCGTGGGAGTGTCCTTGGGCAAGACACTTCAGAGCTCTAGCCTAGTACTGGTAAAATCCACAAAACACATGAATATGTGAACTGTTGCTGTGATATGACTGAAATAATGTTGAAAGAGGCATAAAACACCATTCAATAACAGTCAAATTCTGTTGTTTTGTATTCTAGCCTTTCCCCAACAATCCTGTGTTTTCATGACCTTGATGAAGACCCCTTCTGAAAACATTGTCGAAAAGGTAGGAAATGCTGGTAACCAGCATTTTCTCCTTTTCCCACAATGTTTTAATTCTACCTTATGAAATACAGATTCCATCAATTCAACCACACATAAATTGTTGTCTGCAAAAACTTACAATTTGGACAAGTCTATGTTTTGCTTGTGTGGTAAAGAGATAAATGAAACAAGCAAAGATTTGAAAAAACAGAAAAGTAAAAAATAACAATACAAAGTAACTTTATAAACTGCCTCACAATAATTCCCCACTCCCATCTCCCTAACCCTCCTCCAAAATAAAATACAGAGGTTTTCTTTTATTTTTTTTTAGGGTTTTCAATTCAAGGTTGTTTCAAAGTGGCATTGCTTGGAAAAGATGGCAGACACTTTGTCAGCAGCAGTTATCAGAACAATCTACAGCTCAGCAGCGCATCTATATGGAAAGTTGAACACAGATCAGGTATTTAACCCTTTACCACACAATCCCAAGTTTTAACAACCCTTTGGAATAAGGCTTTTGAAAACATGGGAAAAGGAGAAAATGCTGGTAACCAGCATTTCTCGTTTTCCCATAATGTTTTCTACCATTTTAAAGACCAGGGTTCATCATTTGGTCCATATTTCTCTGGTCATTTTTAAATGCTTTTAATTTGGACTAGTCTAGAATTTTATTGTGTGGTAAAGGGTTAACCCTAGCTTTACCAACAGCAGAACTTGGATGTGACCAAATTGAAACCATCTACAGACAACAAAATAAATTTGACTCAAAATTCGAAATTTGTGTTGGGTAGGGTAGAAAACATTGTGGGAAAAGAAGAAAATGCTGGTTACCAGCATTTTCTCATTTTCCCACAATGTTTTCTAAAGGTCTCTTTATCAGGGTTGTTAAAGGTTGGGATTGTGTGGTATGATCAGACTGAACAAAATACGCAATCTGATCTGAGATCTACATTACGATTATCTGTACAGATATTCTCTCAACATGACATGAAATTGTAATACATGTATCTTGACAGTCTTTTAAGTAATTACCAAATGAAATTTTTAGACTTGTACTAATTGAAAGTATATGTAGACAACAAATTTAAGGTCTACGGCCCCTAACTCATTGGTAAACATTGACATTTTTGTAAAGGCTATTCGGCCGATATTGGCAGCTTCCGCCTTTTAACATGAGAGTTAGGGGCTGTAGAGTTACTAACTCATCGGTAAATATTGTGTAACACATGAGGTTTTCACAAAGGCTATTCGGCCAATCTTGGTAGCTTCCATCTTTTAATATGTGAGTTAGGGGCTGTAGACGGTAAATATGGCTCAAAAGATGGGTTTGCCTTTGAAGAGATAAAAAACATGTTTTTGAAACTTAAGAATGTGTGGTAAAAGTTTAAACTAATGGAAAATATCCACTTAGTTTATTTAGCATCCTGCTGAGTAAATTTGCTGCAGGTATCTTTGAGAATACTCTTGTAAAATAGGCATTTTCAATATTCATTTTAAGGACTACGACCCCCTAATTCATCAGTAAACATCGTGTAACATCGATGTTGATGTTAAGGCTACTCAGCCAATCTTGGAAGCTTCCATCTTTTAATATGAGTGTTAGGGGCAGTAGACTCACTAACACATCAGTAAGTATCGTGTAACATCGACGTTTTCGTACAGGCTATTTGGCCAATCTCGGAGGCTTCCGTCTTTTAATATGAGAGGTAGAGGCCATAGACCTTAATTTGAATATGCCAATATGTGGAAAAATAAGGAATATGCCTTTTGCCACATTATTTTCTAATGTACATGTATTCTTCAGCATTACTCAAATGTATCTGACTCTTCCTAATGGCAAATTTTTAGACTTGCCATTTGCAGATGACAAATGTATCTCGTTGTATGAAATTGTCTTTGAAAGAGTAAAAAAACCTCGTTGGAAGAGGGGAAAATGCTAGTATCCAGCATTTTCTCCATTTACCAAAATGTTTTCAAAAGCCGTCTTACTCAAGGACTTTAATCCTTAGGCTGCTAAGCACGACTCACTGACCTTTTGCTGAGAGTGTGGATCAAGATAAGACTGCACAGAATTTCTGGTCTGAACTTGGATCTACACTGTCCGAGAAGGATTTATTATTTCCCCAAATAAAACTTTGAATTAGCAATATTTGGGTTTGTTCTATCGAAATGAAAATTTCATACTAGTTTTTTAGTAGGGTTAAAACTTGGGCGTGTGGTAAAGGGTTAAAGACCTAGATGCCAATGCCTTGCTGAATCGCCATTCATTCATTCATTCATTGTGGTACATGCCGAGCCCCAGTAGCTCAGTCAGTAGCATGCAGGACTTGAGAACAGGGGGTCATAGGTTCAATCCCTGGCTTGGCCAATTTCTTTCAGAGGATTGATGATAGTCATTGCGACAGGATTCATTCCTCTCACTGCTGACCATTGTCCTGATGATCTTTATGTGGGAAAGCAGCCAGTGGCTTGGAAAGACTATTGTGCGGAGAAAACATTGATCGGTGCGAAATAACCAAAATGATGTTGAAAACAGCATTAAACACTATACAATCAATCAATGATTGTGGTACATGTACATGTCATTTACGTAGGTGTTGATTTTATGCTAAAATTATGTATATGTAGAATGATGAGTTTTGTTTAAAGTTTATTATTATTCCTTTGAAATCTGTTGCAGGGAGGGAATGAACTCGCCTATATGGAAATTTCGGGGTGATTGTGGACTCGAGGTAGGTCAAAGTTGTCAGTCAGTTTTTAGCTGTACTATTGTTAAAGTTTTCTAAATTCACATGTATTTGGCTCAACAAAACTTTCATTAGTAGAGCTTAGAAGGTTTTAGTGTATTTTTTGTTTCATCATTTTGTGCATAAAATCCCTGTCTGCAATGCATTTCATCTTATCGGTATGGGCGCAATAGGAGGAACACTGGGTGCAAGACATTCATACTTGTCCTGTTTGTACAAAGTTTTGCTAGGTTTGAGTTTCCATATAACATCTTTATATTTTCAAGTGTCTTTCTTTCTGAATATTTATGACAGACTATAGGTTTGAGTTTCCATATAACATCTTTATATTTTCAAGTGTCTTTCTTTCTGAATATTTATGACAGACTATAGGTTTGAGTTTCCATATAACATCTTTATATTTTCAAGTGTCTTTCTTTCTGAATATTTATGACAGACTATAGGTTTGAGTTTCCATATAACATCTTTATATTTTCAAGTGTCTTTCTTTCTGAATATTTATGACAGACTATAGGTTAAGTCTTAAACACACAATCCAAACTTTCAAAAACCTTACAGCGAAAAAGGCTTTTGAAAACGTGGTGGTGAAAGAAGAAAATGCTGGTAACCATACCATAGTCAAAAACCGTTATTTGACGCACATTTTATTTGTTGTCTTCAAGTTTGGATAAGTCTAAAATTTTTGTTGTTTGGCAATTAGTTAAAGCAATAAGGAAATGACAGTTTTAAACTTTTTCACAGTATAGAAGTTCATAAACAATGAAAAAGCAAATTTAATGTTTGGAAGGATTTGTTTCTAAAGCCTTTATTTTCAAACTAAGCACTAAAAGTTCTTTTGATGACTGAGAATGCTTTACCTTAGTATAAAGTTAATATAAACAAGTGAGGCTCAGTTAACTGATGGTAGGAATTTCCATTATATACATTGTGACCAGGGACAGGGGTTAAAACGAGAAATGGAAGTTTCAACTAACAGGTTGCTGGCAAAACTTCAATTGTAAAGAGGTAGAAAATATTCATTAATTATCCAGTAAAAAGTTCTTAGATATAAGTTTTAACTCAAGAAGACCTACAGACTGCAAAATCTAGCTGCTGACAATATCTTCCTTAAACTATATGTAAACTGTTAGGTTAAATAGGCATTATGCCATAAAGTAACAAATTTAGTGAAAATTGGATTGAAGCTCCTGGAAAACCTACTTTTAGCGTAATGGTTAAAAATAAATCAGAGTATTAGACTAAAAGTTCATAAACAAAACATCTTACATTGGGTTCGTATAGGCAAGTGAGGGTCGGCAGACTGACAGTTGGAATTTCCATTACCGGTACATATGCATTGTGGCCAGGGACAGGGGTTTTATAAAACAAATGGAAGTTTCAACTATCAGGTTGCTGTCAAAAACATTTTCAAATTATATGTAACTACATCAAATATACATAAAGTATGAAAGTGTAAAGTTCATTTCAAGGTCAGACATAACAAAGCATCAAAAAAGAGATCACTTATACAACTTCTGTACATAAATTTAACTTCGAAAACAAGAAATTTCTGAGCTATCAGGTTGTTCAAAATAACATTTATCTTTTTTTTTTGTAAATAGGTCAAATGCACATCATGGAATCCAAAAAAAAAAAAATCTTTCCTGTAGTTGAATGAGGATGCTGGCAAATAATCTTCTATCTTTTTAAACAGCATTTTCTCTTTTTTCCCCACAATATTTTCTGTTGAGAAGGTTTTTAAAGAAAACGGTCATCATACATGCTTCATTTAATTTGTTGTCTGCAGGTGCTTTCATTATGGAAGAGTCTGAGACTAAAGATTTAACCCATTGCCACATAATCCGGACTTTTAACAACCCTTACAAAGAAGGCTTTCGAAAACATAGTAGGATAAGAAGAAAATGCTGGTAACAAGCATTTTTTCCTTTTCCCACTATGCATTCTACCCTTTCAAAAACAAATTCTGCCATAATAGCTGCATTTTAAGTTGCTGTCTGCAAATACTTTGAATTTGGACAAGCAAAATTTTGGTCGTTTGGTAAAGTACTACTTAAGGTCTTTATCAGCAAATCAAACTTTGTACACTTGAAGCCAATGCTGTGAATGTCTTGCATCTCTGTTCTTATACATCTGGATTGTTGGCTCTTCATGCTGTGTTGTATCAAAATGAATGAAAAAACAAGTACCAGAAAACCTCTTCATAACAAACTCTAATAATTTTCTAAAATTTTCTAAATTCAAAATTGTTTTTGTTTGTATATTTTTCATGCTTATTTCATACTTCAGAGGAGCTTTTGTGGACAGTGCTATCCCCACGTTGATAACCTAGGTACCGGCCTGCAAAAGTGTACCTGATACGGCCAATGTACAGAGAGGATATAGGGCCTTATGCCTTTTCTGTTGCAAAGTATTTGCAGGTAAAGATAGTATTGTCATGGAGTGTGTTGGGTACCTTGGTGCAGAGATCATCTATAGAGATTATAGGATCGCTGCCTAGTCTCATTAAAACCTCAACCCAACTAATTTACTTTACATATTTGCGCCCGTCTCTCATGTAAGATTGTCAGGCCAAGGCATGTCTGAAAACATTGTAATATAACCCCATAGTGACATCAACATGGCCATTTACATGCTGACACCCACATTGTATGGAGCAAGGAAGAAAATGGCCATCGACATGCCTAGAGAAAAAGCTCCTCCCTATAATGGCCACACTGCGCTAAGTGGACAGTCTTGTCTGATGTCTGGAGTGTATAAAATAAATATTATATATTGTGTCAGCATATAAAGTAATGGTTTCTACTTATTCCCATACAGGGTTTTTGGTTTTGGTCTTTGAGAAAAAAGGACAAAGCAGAGAGTAGAATGGTCATTACAAAGCTGACACCAAATGAGCATTTGTTTTGAAAAAAAAATGACCATGAACATGCCTGTAATATATTCGCTAAAATATTAGCCACACTGTGCTATGTGAACGGTCTTGTCTGGTTGAATGGTTGTAATGCAGAATGCAATATTGCGTCAGCTTAAAGGGAAAGGAATTAAATAAATTTTACACTAATGAAGTTATTTCTTATCATCAAAACATAATTCTTTGAGATCTACAGGCTAAATCGAATGACCACTTTGGCCTACTTGGGGATGTGGATGTAGTTCCTTACCTCTGTTTTTGTTTAATTTTAGGTAAAGTACAGATCTAGAGCAAAACAGACAGACCATGGAAGGCAAAACTGAGATGATATTTTAAAGTTGAACCATTTGGTGATATACAATATACAAGTGTAAAAAATACAGTCCCAGCGATTACCACAACACTCTTCACATCCCTACTGTAAACAGATTAACTCTTTACCAAATACCAAAAGAGTAGGCTTGTCCAGATTGAAAGTGTTTGCAGACGACATATTAAAAATCTGTCACTCAAATGCAGTGTGATGTGGTTTTCTAACTGCATCACACCCCATTTGAGTGACAGATCTTAAATATCAAACACAACCAGTTGGTCATCCTCTGAGTACTTTGAATTCATTCAAGTTATTTGAAAATATGTTGGCTACGGTGACACATGTACAGCCCTTTGGTATACAAGCAAATGCTGTTTCTGAAATTAGCCAGTATGGGTTAAGATATTTTACAAATTAATACCACATTATGAAAAATGAAGTACGTGTTATCTTTAAACGTTAAACAGAATAACATCTTACAATATTTGAAAGACATAGATTTCTATAATAAAATATAGAATTTTTAAATTTAGGACATAAATATAAAACACGCTGGATGACTCTGCAATGAGGATTGCCTCGTTGCTAAGTCTACTAGCACTTACAATCATATAAAAGATATATTCCACATTTTTCTGCTTTAATTTTTAATTCTTGTTCATGAAGTATTATGCTGCTCAAAAAAATTAAAGGATCACATGTCCTCAACTTCGATCGCAAGATAAATTTTTTCAGTCCAGGACAATGCAAATAATTTTCTGCTCATAAGTTCATTCAGCCTTAACACTGTAAAATCTCAGAGCAGGCAAAACAGTTTGGTTTGCACAAAAGATGTATGGGCTATTCTTGTCAAAGCCGTTTTTTTAATATGTCACACAGGCTTTTAAGAGAATCGGAGGTGTCATTATTTCATCTCGTCCTCTTCTTGCATTAGATTTGACAAGAATATGAACAAAAGATTGGAAAATATGAGCTGTTTAACAAAACAACAAGGAAAACAAATTTCCTGATTTTCTTCTTAACATGGCTTATCAGCATTTAAAATGAGACAATCAAGAACTATTTAGCCATTTTGTCTAGAAAGAATGTAAGCTGATGGTTTTCAGAACACAAAGACCGAGTGTTTAGCAGAGTGAAAGACTTGAATTTTAGCATTTGTGTGATCCTTTAATACTTTTGAGCAGTTTATTAACTTTTAAATTACCACTTAGTTCTTACAACTATTGATAATACATTACCTTTCAAGCACGCTAAATGACCATAGATGTCGATGCGCCATTAAACACCATTTGAACCTTTACAGCATAATGCAAACTTTTAATGTCCATGAGAAGAAAGCCTTTTGAAAACATTGTGGGAAAAGGAGAAAAGGCTGTTAACCATGTCTTCTCAAAGAAAAATCGAAACATTTGAGCTACACTGAAATTGTCGTCTGCAAATGCTTTCAAATTGGACAAGGCTAAAATTTTGTCGTCTAGTAAAGGGTTAAAAAAGAAATAAGAAATGAAGTACATTTACATGTAGTTTGTTTTTTAATTAACCCATTACCAAAAACCCAAATTTTAGATTTGTCCAATTGGTAAACATTTTCAGAAGACAAATGTGGTTTTGAAAGTATGAAAAACATTGTAAGAAAAGGAGTAAATTATGTTTACCTGCATTTTCTCTTTTCCTAGAATGTTTTGAGAAGTCATCTACCTGAAGTTCAATAAATCTTGCAATTGTTTGTTACAGGGGTTTGAACCAAAGTTGATTTTCCTACACTGAACATTTTCCATTTGTTTTTACACTGGCTATTCCCTACATTACACAGATTGACCTTCACCCTTTATTAGACGACAAATTTGCAGATGACAACGTATATGTGGCTCAAATGATGGAATTTGGAAAAACAACACTGGGGAAAAGGAGAAAATGCTGTAACCAACGTTTTCTCCTTTTCCCACAATGTTCATAAAAAATCTTTTAACTAGGGGCCATTTAAACATAGGATTGTGTGGTATAAACAACTTTAACCTATTGCTGTACAAGTACGGTTGATTGTTTAGGATAAAATATGGAAACGAGTGCAATAACTTTTTACAAATTATCTTCTTTTCAAAAAAATATTTTTTACACCACTCAATCAGTTTCTGCTACAAAGAGTATTAACAGTAAAAAGAATGACAGTACTAGATCCAATATATTAATATTGACATATACTATGAATATTGTGGAAAAAGGGAGTAAAACAAACGAATATTCCTTTACAAATGACTTAAAAAGTTAGCTTCTGCATAATTATCATTTACGTATACACTCATGAAAACCCCAGAGAAATAGCCTCTTCTAAAATTGCTCTGTGGGAAAAGGTAATACTTAACCCTGTACCACACAGCCCCGAGATTTAACGACCCTGTAGTAGAAAACTCTTGAAAATAACTTGTAAAAAGTTATTGCATCTACTCCTTTTCTCGCACTGATTTTGATCCTTTTAGAGACAGATTTCATCGTTTGAGTCACCTTTTATTTGTCTTAAAAAAAGAAAACTCTAAATTCAGACAAGTCTAAAATTTTGTCGTTTGGTGAAGAATTAAATTACAAATTTAACCTATTGTTGTATAAAATACGACTTCTAAAGACCATGCAGTTGATCTCTTAACTTTTTCAAACAACTCGTTTTTTTAAATCAATCAGTTTCTTGCATCTTCCAAATGTTCCCCTTATAACAATTTTCATATATTCATTGTTCATTGGTAAGAATTAGTCTAAACAGTGAGGGGCTAATTGTTGATTCTTCCATATTTAAAACGACGCAACCTGCAAAAAGCATAACCGCGAAAAGGTTGTACCCATCTTTATGTATCAAAATATAGTTCAATGCATGGATAGAACTATTAATAGTAGCAGACATTGTGAGAAAAGGCGACTTCGCTCATAAAGCAAAAGCATTACCGAATAGAAATCCGCGGCACACGGTCTATGGAATATTCGGAACAAAACATTTTCTCCTTTTTGTTGGATCAAAACTAACTTTAAATGGATGCTTTCTTATATGCTGAATCTGTAATTTTTCGTGTGCATAAAACAATGTACATTTACTCTAACGGTTCTGAGCAGTATTCAAAATTAATATATGTGCTATAAATCGGTTTTATTTCTCCTTCTCCCCCACTTTTTTTTTTTTTTTTTTTTAATTTCTTTAATCGTAGGAAGTGGAAATTATACAAATCAAAACAATCAAACCACACACAAAATACAATTTGTAAATTCTGACTTAATTACCCCATCAAGATATAACCTTTAGCTTTTTACTAAACGACTAAATTCTAAGTTTTATTTCTTCAAGTTGAAAGCATTTGCAGATAACAAATGAGGCACATAATGAAACTTGCTTTTGAAAGGGTAGAAAACATTGTAGAAAAATGAGAACTTGTCGATCACAAAGATTTTCACCTTTCCGTGCGTTTTCAAAAGCCTTCTTTCTCAGGGTCGTAAAACCATGGAATTATTTGCTAAGGTACTAGTATTTAACTGCATATAGCACATTTTCCCGTCAAAAGTTGAACTCGTTACCAGATGACGAAATTTTGGACTCGATCAAGTTAAAAGCATTTGCAGACAACGAATTAAATGCAACTCAAATTATAATGCCTGTCTTTGAAACAGGAGAAAATGCTGGTTACCAGAATTTTCTCCCTTTCCCACAAAGTTTTCAAAAGGCTTTTCTTTCAGGTCCGTTAGACTCGAAAGTGTGTGATGAATTTAGTGTTAAACCGGAATCCCAAAATGCCGAATTTCTTGCTGGATGCAGCAACCTGTTGATATAGTAATATCAAGGATTTTCAAAAATCGACGCACAGAATCGATCAGGTCCAAGATCAGACTATTTGTTTTGTGCAGCTTGTTATAAATCTACACAGTCAACAAAAGTGCATTTGGACGAATTAGAATTCAAGGTGAGACTTCTTTTTTTGCAGTTTATTAATTATTGGTCTACATTGTCAGCAAAAAGTGCATTTAGACGCACAGAGCAGTTTAAGGGCCGAACAGCAGGGATCAGTAATGTTTCAGAGAATCCAAACTTGACCCTTAAACAGAGGAATGAATTCATTTACAAACTGACAAAGCTTAAATACAACAATTTCAATGGTCTTTTCCAAAGAAAAATCTTGCTGTATCTGATGACCAATGTAAATCAAATTTTCTGAGCACTCTGATATGGGTGCACATTCTGTGCAGCCATATATTGATCTTCAAGGAGACAAAGGGTTTAGGTTGAAATCCGAAAAAAAAAAAAAAACCGCCAGGGCAGATATACAGTCTAGGCAAGGATTGTAAATTTGATGCAGGCTACTGTTACGTAAGGTTACGCTTCTCATATCTTTTATAGCTGCGGGATATCAAATATGGATTACTAGTATATACACGGTTTAAGTTCGCCAAACTCCGGAAACTCCCGAACCTTTACGTATGATATCGATTATTCTCATCGATTTCTTTATAGATAACGTCGGACATCCGGGCATTTTCGGTGATCACGTGATAGCAACAAGGGCCGAGGTGAAAACAAACGCCATCTTGAATATATCCGTATAGTTATTTGGTTACATTTTAGAAATGAAATTCACCGTAAAAACAATAAATATGCCAAAAATCGGCCGTGCCGGTAGTGTATCAATTATCACTTTCGAAAAGGCAAAAACTGTCAATTTATCAATTTTCCGGTATCCTACAGAAAAAAGAGTTATAACACAAGCGCTGTCTCCTTTTGGTTTTGATAAAAACTTTCGTATGCAGACCACATTATTAACACCCGAGAAAGAAATAATTAATTTCTAGCAAACTGCCTTAAATTTAAAAGACAAGAATTAAAAATAATTAATGAATTGCAAGCTGCAGTTAAATCAGGGCTCCGTAATAATGCATTTGAAAACAAAAAAATGTTCGGACATACAAGCTTATGCATCTTTTGAACTCAAAAACGAGAATGGACTTACCCTATGTAAAAAAAAAAATGGATAATTCCAAATCCTATTTACTGTATTTACAAATGATCAACTGAAAAATGAACAGGGCAGTCACATTTTTATGACACGTGTGTGTTAGTCTGTGTTTAGCAAAGACTATGTGTCACCCACTACGGCAGTGATATACCGAGATCAGAGGAACACCCGGCTAACCCTTTACCAGCTTTATAATGAAAACAGTTTTAGCACATATTTCTCTCCTAAAAATGAAACTTGAACTACCTTTTTTATAGGGAATGGAAGGTTTAAAATTTGAACTGACCTTCGTCGTTACGATAGTCATCGATTAAGAGGGATGTAAAAAAAAATGAAACTATTTTCTTTGGCCAGACTTTTCTCAAGAAACTCAAACTTTATGGTGTTCCAGCTTTCAAGAAATAATCTGTCGGTGTCTCTTTGCACACAACAAATCTCTTTTTTCTTATTACAGAAATTTATCACCACTCTAATCCTTTACAAAAAAAAAAGACTTCTCCAAGTTGAAAACATTTGCAGACTTCAATTTCATATGGCTCAAGTAATTTATCAAGTAAAACTGAATAGAAAACATCAAGGGAAAAGGAGAAAATGCTGGTAACCGGCACTTTCTCCTCTTCCTACAATGTTTTCAAAAGTTTGTTTTTTTTTAACTCGGGATTGTGTGGTAAAAGGCTAATAGTTTAAATAAATCGAACCATCGATCCCCGGGTTTCAAGCCTTGTACTTTACCAACTTGGCAATGTCTGACATGTGTTGAACAATCAGACCATCTATGGCAATTTTTATAAATTTATTGTTTACAGAACGACAAAATTTTGACTTGTAAAAGTTAAAAGCATTTGAGGACAACAAAAATAAGTGTGACTCAAAAATGGAATTACGTTTAAAAAGGGTGGAAAACATTGTAAAAGGAGACAATGTTTGTAACCAGAATTTTCTCCTTTTCCCACAATGTTTTGAAAAGCTATTTTTATCAGGGTCTTTAAAAGTCGGAATTTTAAATGTTTGCTAAAAGGATTTGAACAATGAGAGTGATGGCTTATTTGACTAAAAATTTTAGTAAACTGCAAAACTTAGGACCTATCAAAATCCAAAGCATTTGAAGCCGACAGTTTAGACATGGGTCAAATTGTTGAAATGGTTTTTGTAAAAGTAGAAAATATCGTGGGAAAAGGAGAAAATGCTGGTTCCAAGCATTTCTTCCTTTTACGTTTTTCTTTTTTTTTTTTTTTTTCAAGCACCTGCAAGCATAGGGTTAAGAAGATTTCCAGTGTCTTCAAAGAGACAGGGACAGTCCATTTACTGAAATTACAGTACTACAAGCATACTTTGAATATTAAGAAAATCCCGATCTAAAAAAAGATACCGAGCTTTTTATGTTGGGCATAATTTAGTCATGTTTCTAAAGACCAATAAGTGTAATAGAGTCAATTTCATGACATAAGAAATGTAGCTTCGGTTCAAATTTTTAATCTTCCATCCACATTCACAAAATATTTATATTCCAGCCTAAGTTTTCAAAAGTTTTTAAGAAATACTTTGTACGTGTCATATGAATTTTCACAAAATGGGTGAAGGGTTTAACTCCGTGTTCCTTTGATCTCGGTATCGCACTGCAGGGTGGGCGACCCGAGAGCTGTAACGTAATTGCTTGGTAGAAATAAAAATTAACGCACACGTGTCACATTACACTGACTCTTTTTTGTCTGTTACTGATCTTAATATTTCCTTATGTTGATCATTTGTGATTATGATTTGGAATTTTTCGCAGGTTGCAGAGGGTAAGTTCATTCTTCAAACTAACATGTTTATCAAAATTAGAAAGAGTTTTCGAACGAGACATACCAAAGCGATATTTGTCTTTGAAAGAGTAGCAAACATTGTGGAAAAAAGAAAGGATGCTGATTAGTATTTTCCTTTCACTGCAATATTTTCGAAATTCTTCCTCTTCATGGTCGGAAAAACCCTTGATTTTTTTTTTGCACTGGGCTAGATCTAATTAAGTCTGTCTCGGGGCAATGTTTAAAAAGTTTTATCAGACTATTCTTTTTTTCGCTCAAATATTAGACTATTAAAATGATCACCATCAAATACACGTACTAAGATATTTTACAGGTATAGTAATTTTTTATGACGATACTTGAGAGGTTTTAATAGCTTATCAGCCTTTGAAAATTCAGGAAATTGCTTTGGTCAGAGCAGGGATCTTATATACATATCTTGTGTATATAAGATCCCTGGTCAGAGAGAGAGAGAGGGGAAAAAAAAATCCTCGGAAACCATAGAATTCTCCGACCTTTCTTTTAATCTGATGAACAACATAATGTAGATTACACTTTTTTTTTACGCTTGGACATGAAACAGACAAAAAAGCAGGTACATAAATTGAGTTCATGTCTGAAGGGTCTAGACCCACTTTATATTTAAATGGTAGGTCTATTTGTGGTAGGCCCATTTAATGAAAATCGTCTAAAAGAAGAATTGACAACTCGTCATACGTATTCTAAAGTATATTTCTAACAGTTATTTTAACTGTCAATAGCTTTGATTCGTAAAAAAAGCAGTTTTTCTCAACGATAAAAATTGCGAACAGCACTAAAATATATGGTTGCTATGTTATCAATTTCACCTCCGAAAATGGCGGCCGCTCGTTGCTAGGGAATGTTACGTCACGCCGATGTACCGAGACTGCTGATAAGGCATGTCCGTGAAAGTTGGCTATGCTTGCATTATTCCCCAAGATCTATGAAAATACACTTTTGATGACATTTTAAATTCAAAATTACTCCAAACCGGTCCTACTAAAACACGCCGTACCAGAAAAATACGCCGTACCATACGCCGTACGGATAAAAACACGCCGTACCAAAATGTGCAACATATTGCTTGCTTTTTTTTGTATTATTATATTGAAAACCGTATTATCTATCATACCTAGGGATATTAATGCCCAATTTTTCGTATTTGTCAAGTTATTTGCCAATTTCAGACATTCTTTCACGGGACCAACAGGTGCCCGTTACGCCGTACCAATTAACTTAGCGCCGTACGAATTTTGAGGCACAAAACAACCAAATTAATAAGAATGTATGATACAATATGCAATTATCTACTTATTTACGAGTTTATGTTGTTTTATTTTATGTCTTACAGAGTTTGCAGGTACATGTCAAGCATCCAGCAGATATTTACAGAAGGGAAATTACTCTGTTGTACTACTGAAGTTTATACAGAGTTACGTTTCATCACTTTAAAAGTACATTATTTCACTGCGGAAGCTCACATATTCATTTAATTTCTGTTTGTTTTACCAGCACTAGCCCAGGGCCCTGAATTTTCTTGCCCCAAGAAATACCTGCGACAGAAACCGTTTTCGCGTCATTTTTTAATTATTGGGGATGGTGAGGGTAATGGAGGAATTAAGACGTCTTTTTCTGTTTACTTCAATGTGTTGGCACTGAGAAGGGGGACAATTTTAAGACAATTTTTCGCAAAGATAGATTTCTTTGAAATTGGTGGCCCTAACAAGGGCCGTTGGTATTTGGCCCTTACAAGGGCCGTTGTTGGTTGGCCCTTACAAGGGCCGTTTTTTTACAGTCACACATTTAAAGAAACGTGGCTTTATTATACCCGATCTGTTTCCACATGCAGCGATGTTTCCATCTGCTAAGCGGAACAACTTCATCCCTTCTTGGAGGTATTTCTTAACATTAAGTGTGATGATGAATTGCGAGCCCTTCTTCAGTAGGGTCTTGGAAGCGGCAAAGTGAATGTACTGGCGATTCATTGTCTTAAAACCTTCTTCTTTTATGTATTGGTAGGCTTGTACTGTAATGCCATGACAGCAGTATTCAATGAAGGCTGGAACCTCAATTTTAGTTCCGATGCAGTTTAAATCAACCGGTATTGAGTGACCGGCTGCTGTCCATATGTAATGTTTACAGTCGGACAGGACGAGGCGTTGTTTGTCTGTTGGCTGCTGTATTGCTGATTCGAGGTGGTGGAAATCTATTCGAAAGTGCTGTAGAATGTGTGTGACTGGAACGCAGCCATTACAATTGACTGCAGCGGCTGGGTTTGTACAGTAACGGTGAATGTTAGCTTAGTGATTGTCAAAGAGTAGTTTTACACTGTCGGCATTTCTTTGAATAGATATGCAATTGATGTTTGTCACACTTGGCAAATTTCATTATTACTGTTTTACCTGTTAATTATAATTTCGGTCGGAAACTTTTGACCAGTAACATAATTAATTAAGTATGATTTCAATCAACGCGTATGTTATAACAGTTTTACAAACTACACCGACAGAATAAAAGCTTTAATTAAAGCTATAAAGTCATACAATAATAAAAATCGTCTGAGCAATAAGTGTCAGTAAGCTGTGTTTGTAACTGCAATTAGTTAGACCTGTATTTAAACCAGAATTTTCTGATGGCGCAGCAAAGTGATTCAACTTTGTGATAGTGGATTTAAGGCTAAGTATAATTTTCCTTAATATCGACATTTCTTCAAAATCTTCGTTTTCGCTGCACTTAATTCGCAATTTCATCTAAATTATTGTTTTCCCTGAACTTAATTTTTTAGCTCATTCAACTACTAAATAAGCACAACTGCGTTTGGTTGGGAAACATCACTAAAGTGCAAGAATGGCTAGATATCCATGTGGTGTATGTACCTCGAATTGCAATGGTAAGGGTGACATCGCCTGTGACATATGTAACAAGTGGTTTCATAAGAAATGTGAAAAGTTGACTAATGCACAATTCAAGGTCTTGGTTGAATCACCATTTGAGTACGTCTGTTCCATCTGCTCATCAAATCCGGACAAAACTTTCAATTTCGCCCTGTCTTTGGACAGACTATCAAAGGCAGCTAAGGATGGAAATTTAATGGAATATGTAAAGGTAGAGCAGGTTATTCTTAGGAATTATAAACTAGATATTTCAAAATTCAGCTTCCCCAGTGCATCCAAATCTGGTCTCTTTGTTGACCAAATTGCGAAATCTTTACTAGGTCCAAATAAGGATTTTGTCCCAATCACAACAACAGGCGATGGCAATTGTCTGTTCAATGCATTGTCTATTGCTGTAATTGGAAATGAATCTCTGTCAAAAGAGCTCAGGGTACGTACATGTATAGAAATTGCTTTGAATAAATCTTTCTATGTCAATGCTCACAAATCGGACAATTTGTGGAAGGCTTCAGAACCCATCGAAGAAGCTATTGTATCATGTGCTACCGATAAGGCTTTCTCGAGTGCATGGTCTATGCATGCTGCTGCAAGCGTTATCGGTAGGACTGTACGGTCTGTTTTCCCTGCACATACCTCGTTGCTTGATCAGGCCATAGGTATTCTAAATGTAGAGTTCAATCCCCAAACTAATGATGTCCAAAAAGACAAGACAAACCAAACTATTTACATCATGTGGTCTGGATCAGGCCCTTCTTTAAACCACTTCGTCCCTTTGTTAAGAAAGGGCATGGGGCCCATTATTGATCTTACAGATATCAACGAGTTTCCGCCTCTAAGAGAATGTCCTAAAGTAAAATTGCCAAAAGCCTGTTCCGAAGACCCGCTAATAGACCTTAATATATCTGAATACCGGGATATCGACTTTTCAGAATTGTCATCTTTGCCGTCATTCTCAAATAGTGAATTAGATAATCTGTTTCAAAATTTACCATCGTGCGATAGCAAGACAGACAGTAAAAACTTTGAAAATGATGATTCCATAAATGATGAATCTGTTGAAGAAAAAATGCTTGAGAAAAATGTGACTTCAGTCAATGACAGTACTTTCAATGACAAAAATATGAACGGTAGAAAATTGTTAATGGAAGAACAAATAGTGGAAAGCAAAGTATTTAGTGTACATAATGAGTATGATGAAGAAACTTTAAAAGACAAGTCAATTCAAACAGAAACAAAAAATAGCATTGATCATTCTGAAATGGATGATGGAAGTACACTTCACATGACGCGAGATAATGCTTTAGTTGGCAAGAAATTTATGGAGGTAAATGATATTGTTAAAGTCTTGAACGGATCTCAGTCCATTCTGGAGACCGTCCCAAAGGGTACAAAAGAAAACGTTTTTTTTGTAGTTAATCGTCAAGAGGGGGTTTCATGTGTTGACGATTGTGGGGCGTGGCTTAAACCTTCCCTCAAAAAAGATGATTACATAGTTAATGAAAACGCAATACTAACTCGTATTTATAAAAAAAATGGAGTCTATTGTATTTCATCCAAAAAGCAATTCGTTGCTCTTGTTAATCAACCAAACTTAGATGACATAATCACTTTAAGGAGGTATTATTCAAAATTGAAGAAAGATAATAAATACCAACGTAGGATATCTTGGTTTGAAAAACATGATGAAGTCCAAAATAGGCAACTTGTGGAATACTTAGGTGAATTTCCTGGACATTCTTTTCATGGTAATTCACACTTAAAAACCAACGAATACATAAGGGTAACTAATGAACAAAAACGCATAATCCAAGAAGGGATTTCAAACAATATGAAACCTATTCAAATACAAAAGAATGTTAATACTGTGGACCCTGAGAATCCCGTAGGTTGTAAGACAATTCAAAATGCGAAATATAACAATGCTAAAAAAGAACGACCTCATTCGTACATAAAGAACACAGCTGATGAAGTGCAAACAGTTTTAAACCAGCTTCAAAGCAACCCATTCATCCGGTCTGTAATAGCGAATGATAACGGTAAACCCCCGGGTGTCTTCTGCTATACAAACGAACAGTTAGAATTATTAAAAAATGCTATTAATTCAGGAGCTGTAATTGGAATAGATAGAACATTTAACCTCGGAGCGTGTTATGTAACATCTCTGGTATTCCAAAACTTTAATTTATTAAGATCAGACGGTTCAACAAATCCTATTATTTTAGGACCAGTCTTTCTTCACTGGGATGGATGTTATCAGACATATTGTGACTTTCTATTCAAGGTCAGATCATCTCTCGGGTTTTCGTTTCCCACAGAAAAAATAATATTCGGCTCGGACGAAGAGCAAGCGCTTCTGAATGCAATCCGATCTGCATTCTCTGACTCCACTCAGGTTTTATGCACGCGACATTTGGAGGAAAACATGAAAAGGCACTTAAATAAAGCTCAGGTTTCAGAACAAATTCAGAAAATTTGGCATTATTGGGATACTCACTCTACCTAGCAGACTTGCTTTTATTGAAAGAAAACAAGAAATCGTTGAGCAATTCGCCAACATTGATAACGGTTATTTGAGTGAAAAATTAATACCCATTCTATTTCAATATGCATTTATACCAAGACTTGAAAATCCAAGTATACCCCTTTTTTGGAAGAACAACAACTGCGAGAGTATGAACCATAAAATTAAATTACTGGGTAACTGGCATATCTCGAAACTCCATGATCTAATCGCTCGATTACAAGACATTGAAATGTCTCAGATGTTGGACATTCGCGGGGCCCTACATGGCAGGGGTAATCTGCAATTATCAGCAAATGCTCTTGTGCTAAAATCAAGTCATTCTTCCTGGTTAGATATGAATGAAAAAAGTCGACAGAAAATGGTCGAAAGATTCTTTAGATTCGTGCACAAAGACACTGATAAATTAGTGAATTCATCCGATATGATGTTAAGTATTCCCGTAACCTCAAAAATAGCCAAAAAACCAGGCCAGGTTAAGCGAGTTAGATCTGCTAAAACAACGAGTATTCAAAACAAAAAACATAAAGTTGAATAATGAGTAAAACATTTCTTAGAGCGCAAATATGTGGACTGCTCCGCTTTCTCTTGGTGTAACCACGCTCTAGCAAATCGAAAAATGTTTTACTTGTCTTTTGAAAACACGGTGGGCACAGAAGAAATAGTCCTTTGGAAAAGGGTTAATAACATGTCATGTATGGAAAAAAATAAACTAAAAAAAAGGTTCATGGTCAGTATAAGTTCATACGCCGCGAGTCCTTGTTTGGTGCCCTATTAGGTAAAGAGTTAATGAATGAAAAAATATAACTGAGTTTTAATATTACAAATTCATAAAATAGTTTAAATTAATAACAGTGAAATAAAATTAAAAAAAAAAGGTTTCATGGTCATTATAAGTTCATACGCCGCGAGTCCTTGTTTGGTGCCCTATTAATATAGGGTGGTAATGAGCTTTGATGCCAGGCAAAAAATAAATAGATAATAAATAGATAGTAAAACACCAGAACTGTAAAAATGGATTAATAAATGAAAAAATATAAACGAGTTTCAATATTACAAATTCATAAAATTTAGTTTAAAATAATAACATTAAAAAAAAGGGACTCATGGTAGAACCACGTCCACGTCGTTGAGTCTGGAAACATTTTTACAACCACGTCATTGAGTCTGGAAACATTTTTACAACCGTCAATCCTTTACCACACAATCCCGATTTTTGACGCTCCTAGAAAAGAAGCCTTTTAAAAACATTGTGGGAAAGGAAGAAAATGCTGGTAGCCGCACTGATATTGTCATGCAAATGCTTTCAATTTGGACAATGTTAAATTTTAGTCGTTTGGTAAAGGGTAACAATGAAATTTGTTACGGGACGGTTAACATAATTTTCTTCTTTTTTCCAAATATTTTCAATAACATTATTTTTCAGTATCGGAAAAGAAGGTAAATGGTCAAAAGTAATTTCTTATTTTTCTACAAGGTTTCATAAAGTGATGAAACGTAACTCTGTATAAACTTCAGTAGTACAACAGAGTAATTTCCCTTCTGTAAATATCTGCTGGATGCTTGACATGTACCTGCAAACTCTGTAAGACATAAAATAAAACAACATAAACTCGTAAATAAGTAGATAATTGCATATTGTATCATACATTCTTATTAATTTGGTTGTTTTGTGCCTCAAAATTCGTACGGCGCTAAGTTAATTGGTACGGCGTAACGGGCACCTGTTGGTCCCGTGAAAGAATGTCTGAAATTGGCAAATAACTTGACAAATACGAAAAATTGGGCATTAATATCGCTAGGTATGATAGATAATATGGTTTTCAATATAAAAATACAAAAAAAAGCAAGCAATATGTTGCACATTTTGGTACGGCGTGTTTTTATCCGTACGGCGTATGGTACGGCGTATTTTTCTGGTACGGCGTGTTTTAGTAGGACCCACTCCAAACAGCTTAGGTTGCTAGGTGGTTCTAATACTTGAAAGGCAAAGTTTCAATCCATTACTAGATGCTGGTTAAACTTTTCACAAAACTCGCAATTGTATGCGCGTCCGAGAAAGGCCGGAAAATAAACCACTTATTAGCAGTCATGGTCACTCAGACGCATTTCCGGCGAGCTGTCAAAAGATGGCATTCGGGCTGTATTCCCTGATTGAAGCTGTTATTTTATGTTTAAATGCAGTTTGTATCCTTCACGAAGAAAGATTTTTGGCGAAAAGTAAGTTTGAAAAATTTTACAGCTTGCTTTCGATAGGAAACCGTGCAATAACGGACACGTAAACCCTACTTGATTTCCGATATCAGTTTTCGCGAACAACATGCAACACTAACAGTGTAAGTCACTGACGTGTCAACTTGTTTTAGCTCGTTCCTCCTTGCAAACTTCAAAATTTCTGTTGCTGACATCACTTGCCATCACTTATACCTCTAGAAACCAAAATTTAACAGGAACACTTTCTTTTAGAGTAGGAAACCATTGAAATAACACTTTCTTTTACAGTAGGATGGGGTACTGATGCAAATCGTGGATTTGGCGAACAACCAGGGATGAAACAGCAACTACTGAACTTAATTAGATCAATACGAACGGTTATGAGAAGTAAGTTAATAATCTTTTCCAGTACTGGTTTCAAATATTGGTTGTAGCCTGTAATAGTCATTGCAATGCAAGTCAAAATATATTTGTTGGTAGTTTGATTTTAGTTAGTTTTTCCCAATGGGAATGTCTTTGAATTGACAATATAATACAAAAAAAAAAAAAAGGGGGGCCTTGCTCTGTGAAAAGGGGGCTTAATGCATCTGCGAAACATAGCGACCCAGGTCAGCCTGCGCAATCCGTGCAGGCTGACCTTGGCCAAAACTTTACTCTATCGGTCAATTTCCTGTATGTCCAAGGACCAGTCTACCTCATGAACCAGTCGATTGTTAAAACAAAATGGATTTTAATGGATGTATGATCATGTGATGACTTGCTTGATATCATGGATCACGGAGATGCATTAAGTCCCCTTTTGCCAGAGCATGGCTCAAATGTTTTGACAAGGCAGGTAGTTCTGATTTTAGATGGAATAAAACTATTTTCATGAAGAATATAAACTGCTTTTCCCACAGTGTTTCAAAAAGCTGTCTTTTGCAGGTTTATACAAATGTTCATGCAAGAACCTGCTCGTGCAGCTTTTTCCATTTTGTAGATAATCACTTGTAAAAAGTTTTGGAAATTAAAATATTACTCAAAACGAGCAATTGCTCCTTTTTACTGCATTACTCTGTACTAGCCTACAGAGTTGTAGACTTGTCTACTTTAACCCTTTACCAAATATGCCAATGTTTTAATTGTTTTAACTCTTTACCACACAATCACGACTTTTAATGACCCTGAGGAAATAGCCTTTTGAAAACCTATTGGGAAAAGGAGAAAATGCTGGTAACCAGCATTTTCTCCTTTTCCCACTAGGTTTTCTACACCTGCAGAGACAACTACCATCATTTCAGCTACATGCAATTTGTCATCTGCAAATGCTTTCAATTTGGACAAGTCTAAAATTTTATCGTTTGGTAAAGGGCCAAGAAGCCTGCTTTGGAACATTGTTGAACTAAGAGAAATTGTTGATTATCATCATTTTCTGCCTTTCAAACAAAGTTTTCCATACTTTCAAAAAAATACTGATTAATTCAATTCATTCAACTGTCCTTCTGCAAATGCTTTCAATACAGACAATCTAAAATTTCGTCATTTGGGAAAGGGTAAAAAGTGTTTACAGACAACAAAATTGTGGCTCAAATGTTTGAACATGATGCATTAAGCCCCCTTTTTGCCAGAGCATGGCTCAATTATTTTCTTCCTTTTCAGTACCACTGATCGGTATCAATGCTGTTGTGATAGTGTTTATGTTAGTTCTCGGATGACAGAGGAAGATTGACAGTCATCATCACATTCATTATCAAGATCATCAAGATCATCATCATTATTTCCATCATGATTGTCATCTATACCTGATTGCCTTTTGAAGACAATGACATGATAAAAAACAGTACTATAGTCAATTGAACTGGTAATTTAACCCTGTACCAAACAACAAAATTTTAGACTTGTCCAAATTGAAAGCATTTGCAGAGGACAAAATAAACCTGACACAAAAATTGAAATTTGACTTTGGAAGAGTAGAAAACATAGTGGGAAAAAGAGAAAATGCTGGTTACCAGTATTTTCTCCTTTTCCCATAATGTTTTTAGAAGGCTTCTTCCTCTGGGTCTTAAAAACCAGGGATTGTTTGGTAAAAGGTTAATATTATATGGCTTGCAAAACACGAAAAGGGGCATTCGGACATTTGCGTAAAGTGTCGTCTCGGATCAGCCTGCGCCGTCCGCACAGGCTAATCCAAGATGGCACTTTACGACTACTTTAGATTTTGTCCTACAGTAGGCTTGCCCAAAACAGAAAATTACAAAAAACGGAAAGTGTTGTCTGGGATTAGCATGCGCGGAGTGTGCAGGCTGATCCGAAGACAACACTTTACGCAAATGTCCGAATGCCTCTTATCGCGTGTTACAGGCCATATAGTTCATATACAATCCATGCCCTGAAAAAGGGGGGTGCAATACCTCTCTGTGATGTATTATATCTAGCAAGTCATCATGTAATTATGGATCAATAAAATCCATTAATATGATGTGGAATGATCCTTGGACATGGGGAAAATTTACCAATTGCAAAAAGTTTCAGCCCAGGTCAGCCTGCGCAGACTGCACAGGTAGGCCTGGGTTGATACTTTTTGGAGATGCATTAAGCCCCCTTTTCACAAAGCATGGCTTATATGTTTTTGTACATACGTGTTTAAAAATTAAGTATTTTACTGTTTTATTTCATCTTCTATCACACAATTCCATGTTAAAGTCACTTTGATAGATGGGTTTTGAAAACACTGTGGGAAAAGGAGAAAATGGTGGTAACCACCATTTTCTCCTTTTTCCACAGTGTCCTCTACCTTTTAATAGACAGATCACATCATTTGAGATGCATGAAATTTCGTGGCACGTGTATTCAGTTTTCAGTATGTCTAAAATTTTGTGGTCTGGTAATGAGTTAACTCTCTACTGTACGACAAAATTTTACATTGGTCAAAATTGAAAGCATTTGCAGATGGCAAATTAAAGGTAGCTAAAATGACAAAATTTGCCTTTGATAGGACAGAAAACGTTGTCTGTATTTGATAGGGTAGATAACATTGTAGGATTATGAAAAAATGCTGGTAACCAGCATTTCCTCTTTTTTCTACAATGTTTTCAAAAGTTTTCTCCGTCAGAGTCTTTAAAACTCTGGATTGTGTGGTAATGAGTTAAGCTTTGCAAATCAATTTCATTTTTTCTGAAACCTGCATTAACCATTACTACATGTATACAAATAAAATTCACAATATCTTTGTGTTACCCACTTGCAAAGAAAACATCATTAGAAAAAGCCATTGCTTACATCAAGTGAATGCTCCATTTTCCATAATATTCTCCCTATTGTTGAAATATTGAGTTTCTTGCCATAATGCTGTACTAAAGCCATCCTGTAACCTTTTACCACATATTCTGAGTTTCAATGACCCTAAAAGAAATGGTCTTTGAAAACATTACGGGAAAATGAGAAAATGCTGGTAACCAGCATTTTCTCACATTCCGAAATTATTTTCTACCCTATCAAAGACAGACATTATCATTTGAAATACATCTAATTTGTCGTCTGCAAATGCTTTAAATTTCGTCAAAACCAAAATTTTTATAGTTTGGTAAAGAGTTAGCCCATTTGTGTTTAAGGTAATTATAGACCTACAAAAATTATTACAAAGTCAACTGTGCAAAGGAAAAGAAGTTGCAAGTAAGAAAATCAACAAAAGGATATCATGTGGATTCATGATAAGTCTGTATGTTTTGTATAATGTTATCGTGATCATCACTGTTCAGAAGCAAATGGTTTTGTTCTCCAAGTCAAAATCGAACTCTTTTGTTAAGTTTTAGAGTAAATGACAACTTGACTCTTTCACTGCCCAACAAAAAGATTTCAATCTTTTAATGACTACAAATATGGTTCCTCTTCCTGTTTCAGGGACAGTTTTGTTACAATCTAGAAAAGAGTTGTGTTCAGTGTAGATCTGAGATCAGACTGTATGCAGTCTGATCTTGATCTGCACTGTCCAAAAAGAGCTTTTTGTGTCATCTAATGGTAAGGAAAGAGTTAACCCTTTATCAGATAATCCCATGTTTAAAGCCCTATAGAGAGAGAGCTTTTGAAAACATTGTTAAAAAAAGAGAAAATGCTGGTAATCAGCATTTTCTCCTTTTCCCATTATGTTTTCCATCAATTCAAAAACAAATGCAGTCTTTCAAGCCACATGTAAGTTGTTGAATGCAAATGGTTTCAATTCCAATGAAACCAAAATTTTGTTGTGCAAGAAAGGGCGAAAGTCATTTATGTTAAAAAGAAGGGGAAAAAAATGATTAAAAAAAAAATTGTCATATTTTGAGACATTTACATGTATTATAATGCCATTAATTTTTTTAAGATGCATTTGATAAGTGAAGTTAAATGTATATACATGTATACTTAATGAAGTCTGACTTGAAAGCTCTTTGTTACCTGTCCAACCATATCCTTTTGGACCATAATCTTTGACCATTTTAAATGGCATATTTAGGCTGTTTATGAATTTTTAAAGTATCTTTAATACAATATCTGATTAGCTTAACTCTTTCCCAAACAATAAATTTCAGGCTCTTTCAAATTCAAAACATCTGCAGACAGTAAATTCAGAATTGATAGTACTGAGCTTTTGCTCTCTGATAGGGTAGAAAATATTGTGGTAAAAAGGAGAAAATGCTTGTTAACAGCATTTTCTCCTTTTCCCACAATGTTTTCAAAAGTCTTCTTTCTTAGGGTCGTGAAAACCAGGGATTGTTTAGTAAAGCTGAAATTTTGTTACGTCAAAATTCATAGACAAGCACGGAACCCGAGTGGCCTATCAGTATAGAAGCAGGGCTAGTAATAGCAATCTAGGTGTTGTGAATTTGGACTATTCCTGTAAGTCAAATTATCTCCCTTGCCAGATACAAGACTTACGGTAACTAAAAAACAAATTTGTCCTTTTACCTTATTTTCATTCTTAGTTCCCATGTGGATGTTACGATAAAGATAATATGATTTATGATAATTGGCCTGCAATACACGAAAAGGGGCATTCGGACATTTGCGTAAAGTGCCGTCTCGGATTAGCCTGCGCAGTCAGCGCAGACTAATCCGAGACCGCACTTTCCTTTTTTTATGTAATTTTCTGTTTTGCGAAAGTCTACTGTAGCACAAAATCTAATGTTGTCGTAAAGTGCCGTCTCGGATTAGCCTGCGTGGACTGCGCAGGCTAATCCGAGACGACACTTTAAGCAAATGTCCGAATGCCCCTTTTCGTATGTTGCAAGCCATATACAGTAATGTAAGGACCCCATGTAATTAAAGCGAATTTTGTTCCCAATCGTCAGAAAATACCAATAGATCAGTTTCGTAAAACAATCTAACTAGATTTAGTTGAGATATTATCTTAGGAACATGGCTGTGCAGTGCAAAAAAAAAATCAAGGATGAGAACAAAGTAGTCCCTTTATAAGGACTAATATAGCACTGGAGTGGAATCGAAGGAAATAATTGGAGAATAGCCCTTAATGAGAGTGCCAATAAATCCTACGAACATTTTCATTCTACTCGTTGAAATAGGACCATAGCATGAGCAATCTTAAGGTTATACTTGTTTAGAATGTCTCAGAAAGGCCGACAGTGTAGATAAAAGATCAGACGATGATTAACTGGGAAAGCAGACAATGGTTTAGAGAGAAGATTGTGCGAAGTACTTGTTAACGAAATTCCATAAAAGAATTAATTAATAGGTGCTTTGACCGCGACGTTATTACTGACATTATGTTTAGTGAGACGTTAAACACCAAACTAATCTGGTTGATTGATTGATTGATTGAATGATGTCTAACGCCGTTTGCAACATCATTTCAGTTATATCGCAGCGGCTAGTGCATCTATCCATGCTTTCCTGGAGTTTCTGTAACCAGTACTCCGCACAATATTCTTTCCAAGCCACAGGCTGCTTTCCCACATAACCATCGTCAAAACAATGATCAGTGGTGAGAGAGGAATGAATCCTGTCGCAATGACTATCATCAATCGTCGGAAAGAAATTGACCGAGCCGAGGATTGAACCAGCGACCCCCTGTTCTTGAGTCCTGTACGCTGCCGACTGCGCTACCGGGGCATGCTCTGGGAAAAGGGAACAATTCCGTTGTGCATTGTACTAAGCAAGTCATCACATAACTTTGGATCCATGAAATCCACTTTGTTAACAACCAAATAAATCAAGAGGTACAATGGTCCTTTGACATGCAGAAAATTTAAAGAAAGCAAAAACTTTCGGCCCATGTCAGCCTGCGCGGACTCCACAGGCTGACATGGGCCGATACGTTTTGCAGAACCATCAAGAACAATAGCCCATGCAAGCGGGTATCGTTCAAGAATTAGATAGCAAATGCAGCACCCTAACCCTTTACCAGACAATCTAGTCCGCGACAAAGGAAGCTTTGGAAAGTAATGTAGTGAGAGCAGAAAATGCCTTTCCCAGAGTATTTTCAACTTCAAGTCTACCATGGACAAATACTAACTTGAATTGTCGTCTGCAAATACTTGAAATGTGGACAAGTCTACAGTTATATCATCAAGGGGTTCTGAAGTTGCCTCACCGGCCGCACTGCTTTTTCGTGGGAGTGTCCTTTGGCAAGACATAGTACTAGCCCAGCACTGGAGTTAATCAGGAAACGCGTAGCAAACAGCACGGATCAAGATAGGACTGTGCATGACGGCTAGTCTGATTATAGTTCTAATTATCTCACATCCTCTTTTATTGGTTTTAGTTGGCCTTCTGGGTTTCGATACTCTAGTTTGCTGCTTGTAATTTCTTCAACAGTATTTGTTTATTCATGAATACTTCTCAGATACTGACAATCTAAGTATTACCCTCAGACGATAACAATGTCTTTTTACGTTCGACCGATTCCATAATAATAGGGGAAACCGATATTCTTTTCTTCTGAAATGCCCGTTGTACATACTGTTTGTGATTCACTGGGAATCGAACCGGGGACCTTAACATGTCTTGTCTTCCGCGCTCCCATTTACGTCTGCGCCGTTTTATGCTGAGGTGACATGTTTGCCGCAATGAAGCAATGCTTTTAACCTGTCTTACCTTTTATGTGTTTGTTTTGTTATATTGTGTATGTCAACAAAGGCTTAAGTTATCATCTGAGGGTAATACGTCTTTGTTTTCCACGCATGTAGACTAGTGGCTTACGGTGCAAGCTATAAACATGCAAATGCTATTTTATGCTGAATATTAAAAAAAAAAAGTATGTTAAGAACAAGCGAAGTGTCGCCGTGATATAATTGTACTTTGTGGAAAGCGGCCTCACGACAGCCTAGGTTCCAGTCTGATCATTTTTTCCCTTCTGTTTGAGCCATGCTCTAGCAAAAGGGGGCTTAATGATTCTCCGTGATGCATTAAACCAAGCCAATCATCACATAATTATGGATTCCTAAGATCTATTTTGTCTTGCAACAGGCTAAATCCCGGGGTAGAATGGTCATTGGACGTGTCGAAAATTGACCAATAAGTTTCGATTCATGTCAGCCAGCGCAGGCTGACACGAGTCGATACTTTTTGCAGATACATTAAGCCCCCTTTTAACAGAGTATGGCTCATTTATTTTGACGTTACTTTGTCAAAAACAGCAACAAGAAGAAAAGAACGGTACAAAGTTACAGATAATGTTTGAAGATCTATGAAGACCCTAATTAGGACTGATAAAGAAATTATTGAAGCCTTGGCACAGGCTGAACAGCTCCTTTTGTCACAATCTTTTCACGTGCATTCGTGTTTGGTATCATCACCATCAGCATTAAATTTTGCTGGGATACTTTTTAAAGTTATCTGCTGCCTACGATGGGGTGTTGAGTTTGTATTTTCAGTTGAACAGAACGCTTTATCAGACGACAAAAATTAAGAATCGTCCATAATTACCGACGGTACAGACGACAAAGTAAATGTAGCTCATATAAAAGTCATATAATACGCTAGTTTGGTAGCAAGTTTTGATTGAAGAACTTAACTCACCTGGCGTTTAAAGCGAGACTTCCGGTAGAACTTGTTTTTTTTTTTCGTGTTTTTACAAGACATTGTATTCAAATATGAACTACAACATAAATCTAATAGGCTCCAAAGTGGCCTAATGGTTAGGGGAGTGACTCGGAAGGCGGCGATCCGAGATCGAAACGCGCACCCGACAAAAAAAAACACACAGAAAGAGGGGGAAAAAAGAGAAAGACACCTGGATAGAGAAACCAACAGCCGGATAGAGAACGGGCCATAAAGACACTTGGGTAGGCGATGGTGGGACACAGAAAAATTACCTTTTACTACTCTGTACATTGGAATTTATCAATTGTTTTAATAAAAGAGGACTCTTTATTTCTTTCTTTTAACTCAATAACTTTTCTCTGTGCAGAGATCAAGTTTAAGAAAGAACAACACCAAAGTATAAAGAGAATGTTTTAATAATCAAAATAAATTGTTGACATACAATTATCACAATTTGAAACATACATGTATTTGTCGAGGGCAAAATTCAATGTCTTGAAAACGGACTAATCTAAAATTTTGTCCTGTGGAAAAACTTCAATACACAAATTCAGCTCTTAAATAAATTCTTTAACTCTTCGGCTGCTTCGCGTCACTCGATGACCTTTTGCGAACAGTGTAGATAAAGTTCAGACTGCGCAAAAAGTGCAGTCTGATCTTGGATCTACACTGTCTGGTAAGGAGATACTTATTTTAAAAAAGAATCAGTTTGATATAGCAATATTCAGGTTTTTACTTTCGGCTAGAAAGTTTCATTTAACTTATTTAGCACGTTAATGGTTAAAAAGATTGATACAAGTTCATTATCTCTCCACACTGATACAAGTTCATTATCTCTCCACACTGATACAAGTTCATTATCTCTCCACACTGATACAAGTTCATTATCTCTCCACACTGATACAAGTTCATTATCTCTCCACACTGATACAAGTTCATTATCTCTCCACACTGATACAAGTTCATTATCTCTCCACACTGATACAAGTTCATTATCTCTCCACACTGATACAAGTTCATTATCTCTCTACCAAGCAACACAATTTTAGACTTGTTTAAATTGAAAGACAACAAATTGAATGTAGCTATGACTATGGATGGACTTGTCCAAATTGAAAGTATTTGCAGACGACAATTTAGATCTGTCTGAAATGATGTGATGTGTCTCTGAAAGCGTAGAAAACATGAAGGAAAATGAGTAAATGCTACTTGCCAGCATGCTCACTATTTTTAACAATTTTTCAAGAGTCCATTTCATCATTTCCTTTAAGCAATGGATGGTTAACTAAAGATTTAACATTAAGACAAACTCATCACAATACAGACTATTTTAACTTTTCACCAAATGATCAAACTTTAGTATTGTCCGGTTTAAAAGCATCTGCAGAGGATATTTGAAATGCTGTTTGAATGACAGAATTTGCCTTTCAAGAGATACAAAACACAGTCTAAAAGGAGAAAATGCTGGTTACAAGCACTTCCACCATTTTCTACAGTGTTTTTCTAAAGCCTGCTACATACAGTTTTTCGAAACAAAATGGTTTGATAAAAGGTTAGAATTAATACAATAAACCCATCACAATACAGGCCGTTTTAGCTCGTAACAAAATGTTAAAATTTTAGACTCCATCCAAATTAAAAGCATTTGCAGATGATTGTTTAGTTGTGGTTCAAACAATTAGATTAGTCTTTAGCAAACTACAAAGTACTGTGGGACTAAGAGAAAACGATCATTACCATTATTTTCCACAATGTTTTCAAAGGCCTACATATGAGCCTCATCCTGACAGAAGGGGGCATAATGCATCACCAGTCATCACATGACCATAGATCTATAAAGTCCATTTTATCTAACAACAAACTGAATCATAAAGTAAACAGTTCCTTGCACATGCAGAAAATTGACAAATAGCAGAAAGTTTTGGCCCAGGTCAACCTGTTCCGGGTCAATACCATTTGCAGATACATTAAGTCCCCTTCTCACAGAGCATGACTCTAATAGTTTCTAAAACAAATTGGTTTAATAAAGGGTCAAAATCGATATAAATAACTCATCACAATACAGGCTATTTTAACCCAAATGTGAAAGTTTTAGACTCATCCAAATTTACCCTTAGACTGCTAAGTGCGCCTTGCTGACCTTTTGCGGACAGTGTAGATCAAGATCAGGCTGCACAGTACGTGCAGTCTGATCTTGGACCTACACTGTCCGATAAGGAGATGTCATTCTCCCAGTATACCTTTGAAATAGCAAAATGTGGGTTTTTTTTACTATAGGCTTGAAAGTTTTCTGTTAGTTATTTAGCAGGATAACAGTTAAAAACGTTTGCCGAATTACCAGTATGACAGTTTAGTTGTGGCTCAAACGATTGGACTGGTCTTTGGCATGCTGGAAAGTATCGTAGGACATTTTACCACCATTTTCTCTTTTTACCAGAGACAAATTAATGTGGCTCAAATGATGGGATTTGCCTTTAAAAGCGTAGAATACATGGTGGAAAAAAGGATAAAATGTTGCATACAATTATTTTCTCTTTTTTCCAACATGTTTTCAACAATCTTCTTCCTCCAAGTGAAAAAAGTCGGGTATTTCGGCAAAGGTTTAAGACATACCAAAACATTTACAAATGACAAAAAAAGGATAAGTTGTATTGTAAGAAAAGATAAACATCCCTTTGTAAACAACATGAAAAATAATGTGGGAAAAGGTGTATTGGTTTTTGGGAAGCACAGGCTGCTCGACCCTGAACCCTTTACCAAACAATCATGATTTAATGACCCCGAGATACACTTAAATGAAAATATAGTTGGAAATGGAGAAAATGCTAATAACCTGTTCTTTTTCCTTTCCCCCCCCCCCACCACAATGTTTTCTACCCTTTTTCAAGATAAACCATGAATTCATTTGTATGAGCAACATTTGACTTAATACTTTGTAGTAAAATAAAGAGTTTATAATTTCAAAAAATGCCCAAAGAAACATGGTAAAGAGAAATAATTTTCCCTTTTCTGTACTGGCTTGACCCAGCATAGTAAATGGTTATTCTAAACCTTAACCCTTTACCACACAATCCTGAGTCTTAAAGACCCTGAAGAAGGAGCTTTTTGAAAACATTGTGGGAAACTGAGAAAATGCTGCTAACCAGCATTTTCTCCTTTTCCCACAATGTTTTCTATCCTATCAAATACAAATTCCTTTTTTTTGAACCACATAAAATTTGCCATCTGCAAATGCTTTCAATTTGTACAAGTCTAAATTTTTGTTGTGTGGTAAAAAGTTACCCTAAAACTAGCACAAATCTGTCAAAAGGAGAAACAAGAGAAATGAAGATAAAAAATGGTAAAACATCTTGGGAACATAAGTAAAATGTCTGTTAACCCTTTGAGTGCCAAATAAACCCAACCGACATTTTCAGTAGAAAAATAATACCAAATTTATTGCAACTTTATGGTCTTAGCAAAGCAAACAGTGTAGATCAAAGATCAGACTGCACATTTTGTGTAGTTTTATCTTGATCTACACTTGCTGCGAAGGCAACTGTAGTTGTGAAAGGCGCTTTAAGGTTTAAGACCTTTTATCACAATGTTTTCAAAAGCTGCAAAACTGGCTTTGAAAATTTATAAACTGTTCACATTTTTACAATATAATTGCTACCCTTTACCAGATAATACCATATTTTCAGACATATCATGGGGAAAGGAGACAGTCTTGGTAACCAGCATCTTGTACTTTCTCACAAATTTTTTACTACCACTCCCCTAAAAAATTTCACCGTTGACAAGTCTAAAATTTCGTAAGTCTGGTAAAAAGATAAACATATTCCAAGTTTCTACAATATTATTGATATGCCGAACCCCATCACCTTACATCAAAAGTTGCTATTGCCAGAGTATGTTATGAAATGGTGGAAAATCAAGATCCCAGATTAGACTGCATGTTTGGTAGTCTGATCTTGATCTTCATTGTCTGCAAAAGCAACTTAAATGGTTTCAAGGTTTTAAGGGTCTACAAAATTGCAGCAGATGATTTTAATACACCTTTAACACTTTATCACACAATCCAGTGTTTTAACGACCCTGGGGAAAAAGGCTTTGGAAAACACTGTGGGAAAACGAGAAAATGCTGGTGACCATCATTTTCTCACTTTCCCACAATGTTTTCTATCCCTACAGAGAAAAATTTTATCATTTGAGCCACATTTATTTCATCATCTGCAAATGCTTTTACTTTGGTCTAGTCGAAAATTTTCTTGTTTTGTAAAGAGTTAACGGAAGAGCCATGATGGTCCTGTATCCCTCCACTGCCTTACACCTACATGTATGTGATCCATAAATGGCATGAAGAGGGACATAAACTCTTTATCTAACGCTAAAATTTTGTAAGCCACAAAATTCAAAGCATTTGCAGACAACAAATTCAGTGTAGCTCTAATGATAATATTTGTTTTTGAAACGGTAGAAAACATTGTGGGAAAGAAGACAACATTTTTTCTTTTCCCCTCAATTTTTTCAAAAGCTGTCTTCTTCAGAGTCGATGAACATGTGATAGCTTTTTAAGGGATAAATACATAAATTGATTGATTGTACAGTGTTTCAACATTCTCTCATTTCTATCTTGACAGCCAGTCCACCTATCCATGCTATCATATCATTTATTTTCACCAGTAATTTGCACAATATTCTTCCAAAGCCACTGGCTGCTTTCCCACATATCCATCATAGAAAAAATGATCAGCAGTGAGAGAGGAAGAAATACTGTCCTAGTAATTATCATCAATCCTTGGAAAGAAATTCGCCAAGCTGAGGAGTCTAACCAGCAACCCCCTATTCTCACGTCCTGTGTGCCACCAACTGTGCGACCAGGACTCAGCAAAGGGTTAATCCAAAAAGATTCTAATACTAGTAGTCTATACAGATAATAAGCCAAGCCTACAAAAGTAACGTTCTCCTTAACTCTCTACCAAACAACAGGATTACTGACTGATCCAAATTTAAAGCACTCACAGACAACATATTAAATATTGCTGAAATAATGGCAATCGTCTACGAAAGTGTAGAAAACCTTGTGGGAAAAGGAGAAAATGCTGGTAACCAGCATTTTCTCCTTTTCCCACAAGGTTTTCAAAAGGTCACTTCCTCGGAGTCATTAAAACCCAGGATTGTGTGGTAAGGAGTTTTAATACCCACATTATGTGTTAATATAATAAGAGTCTACCCTATGATCATTCATACAAAAGACTGAGTTCTGACAAACTGTTTTTGACAGAAGATTTCTGTAAATCATGAAGCACAAAACACCTTTGTCTATTGGCATGAATGGTAGGGTTTTTGAAGAAAACACTGGAATTATACACAAACATTGCTCCATACTCAATATGAAACACATCTTAGGTAAATCTAAACTACAAGTAGCAAAATCTATCATTAACTCTTTACCACACAACAAAATTTTGGACTAGAAAAAAATTGAAAGCATTTCCAGACAATACATCAAATGTTGTTAAAATATTAGTTCTAAGAAAGGCTGGAAAACATTTGTGGGAATAGGAGAAAATGCTGGTTACTAGCATTTTTTCTTTTTCCAGAATGTTTTCAAAAGCCTTCTCTTTCAGAGTGGTTGAAACTCAGGGTTGTGTGGTAAAGGGTTAAAACTGAGTATTTTTCAACCAGCAAAACTCAAAAGTGTCCTATACTAACCATGTTGAGTTATTTCCCTTTGACCATCATACAACATTCTAGCTTGCTCAGAGAAAACAAATCTTGCCACAACTTTCTTTTCAAGCCACTGACTATTTTTCTCACATGCATCAGTGGTGAGAGGCGAAAAATTGTCAGAAAGAAAGTTTGGCTCAACCAATATCGAACTCCCAACCACTAGGTCACAAGTCAGATACACTTACCACTGAGCTACCTTGCCACGCCAGATATTCAGGAAAAACAGCATTTAGACACTGCAGTGTCTCTTTTTCCACAGACTTAAGCACATTTTCCATTTTTCTTATTTGTCACTCTAAACATTGAAAATTGTAAAGGAAAGATACCTGAAAGCAGAGTACCTTTTTACCTTTAATCAAACAATCCCACATTTCAACACACCTGAGAAAAAAGGCTTTGGATTATGTGTTTAACCCTTTACCACACAATCCCAAGTTTCTCCTAGAGAAGAGGCCTTTTGAAAACATTGTGGGAAAAGAAGAAAATGCTGGTAACCAGCATTTTCTCCTTTTTCCACGATGTTTTCAAACCAATCAAAGACAGGTTCCATAATTTGAGTCACATTTAAACTGGTGTCTGCAGATACTCTTAATTTGGACAAGTCTACAATTTTGTTGTGTGGTTAAGAGTTAATGGAGTAACCCTTGAACAGACAACCAAATTTTAGACTGGCTCAAATTCAAAGCATTTGCAGATGACAATTCAAATATGGCTCAAAAGACAAAAGGGTAGAAAACATGGTGGGAAAAGGAGAAAATGGTGGTTACCATTTTTTTCTCCTTTTCCCTCAACGTTTTCAAAAGCCCTTTTCCTTAGGGCCGTAAAATTCAGGAATGTTTGGTAAAGGGTTACAACAAGACAATTCTTGAAGATTTGCTAAATTTCCCATGGGTCAAAACAGACTTGAAATTACAGTTCCTTTTTATTTCTCGCAGAAACAGGTTAAAACTTAACACTTCAGAGTCCAATACTGCTAGCTGGAAAGATTTAGTTTGGTACCCATCTCTACATCAAATTGTCTTCCTGAAAATAAAAAGCAAAATTCGCATTGATTTTAGCTCTGATTCCACCTCTTCTTTAAAACCCTTCAAGTGCCTTTCACGACAATAGTTGTCTTTGTGGCCAGTGTAGATCAAGAACAGACTGCACAAAATGTGCAGTCTGTTTTTTTATCTAATTATTGTCCGCTTTGCCGAGACATTCTGTACAAGAGCAGCCTTGAAACTGCAAACATTTTACCTTTATTTCTAGGCTGAAAAGGTTCTTTTGGTTTATTTTTGGCCCTAGGAGTTAAAACCCTTCAACTGCCTTTTACAACTATTGTTGCCGTTGCAGCCAGTAAAGATTCAAAATCACACTGCATGTTTACTGCAGACTGACCTGGGATCTTCACCAAACATCATGTTCTGTTTAAAAGCACTTTCACAACTATAGTTACCTTTCCAGCCAGTAGAGATCCAGGATCAGACAGCATGTTACTGCAGACTGACCCGAGATCTACCCTGACCACTATAAAGACACATTCTGTACAAAGGCAGTTTTGAAATGGCAACTAGTCACCTTGTTATTCCTGATTGAAAATTTCAATCTTGTTTGCTCTTTCAGGGTGAATGCATTACTAATGTTTACATGGTAAACATATGTGTAAGCAGATAAAACTCAGCTGAAGAAGCAAAAGATAAAAATGAAATTGATAGTTTATTGACTGAATAAAGTTTTACTCCGCTTATATCATTATTTAAAGCATATGACAGAAATAGCTCATTCAAGTACGTCATGAGTTTCAACAGTACAAGTTTAGGTCTCTGTACTGTCTTGCTCAAGGACCCTCTCCTGAAAAACCCAACCCTACATCAAATCCGACATACATCTTTCGATAATATACAAGTGTGTAAAAATCAAATACAACTTTCGATAATATACAAGTGTGTAAAAATCAAATACAACGTATGTTTTGCATATCTGGATATAAGTTATATATATGATTATGTGCATTTATTCACTGTAAGGTAATGAGGGACCCTCATATACCAATGGATGTAGCAAATTAAAAAAAAAAATCAAATACAGTAATATTTCAGAAAATTACAAACAGAAACCTGTACTTTATCTAAAATGAAGATGAAAAATGGTCACTTAAAAGTAGATTTTATCATAGATCCAACTCCAGCTTCCTGACCTACGGTATTGTCTCTTTTTAGTGCCCCTGGAGGCATTACATTTTCCAAAACGGGGGCGAGTAATAAAGGTAAAAACAACACAGAATTTTCCAAGGAGTACAATAGCATTACCGTTTGGTTTTAAGTCAGTACCGACTGTAAAGTGTTCGCCATTTGAGAAATCCGCTGTATTACTGCAGAATGTCGATTTTACCACTGATCAGGATTCATTTTGACATAACATAGCATTCAAGATTAATGTTGGACATTAGTCGTTGATATTTTCACTATCTGAAAGTTTTTCCAAGTTAGCTGACAAATCTGTGTTACTGGAAGTTATCATATTATCAGAAGTGTACTTATGTTTGGATAGTCAGGTGTAAATGACATTGCTTTGTGAAGTAATTGGGATTATATGCCAATGCCGTAAGTTTCTTCCAGCTGATTTATTTCAACTTTATTGATGGATTGGCTATCTGGTAAGTCCAATTTTGGTTTGAAAAAGCCTGGGGGAGGGTTATTTAGAGGGGGAGCAATAATCAAAAGACATTATGCTATGACCTATATTTTGACATCATTTAGCTGTGATTGTATTCAAAGATGACAAACAGAAACCATTTTTCTTACTATTCACAAGATGTTGATAACATGCCTACAGACAGCAGGGATACTATATGCCACATGCATTTGAAATGGCAGGAGCATCAAAAGAACTTTGATTATTTAGAATAAAGTTTGTACATACATGTACATGTACCTTTGTCCAGTGTTTATCTCCAACCAGTCCCAGATTTGTCTCCATTTGATGTTTTACATCACTTTCAACACTATACCAGTCAGATAATGGCAAAAGCTAACTTGTTCATCTGTTTTCTGGGTTTCACTAGGCTTAGATTAGGACTCTTCAGTGTCATTCCCCAGAATAATCCCATGAATACCACAGCTGCAAGTGCTGCAAACCGAAAACCACTAAATATTCAATCTTGAAATATGTTCACCATGTCACCTGCAAGTAAATAAGATTTATAATAAACTTTCTACCAGACAACAATTACTGTTGTTAAAATTGTTCTTACTGAAAGAGTATGTGGAAAACAAAAGCGGCTCAACCATGGGACTGTTTCTGAAAGAGTTAAAAAAACATTTTAGGGAAAGGACAAAATCCTGGTTATAATTATCATTTTCTCCTTTTCCCGAAATATATTATTAAACACCTTCTTTCCAAGGGTCTTAAAACAGAGAACCATTTCATAAATGGTAATAAATTTGTACTAGATTAGCAGCACAATTTTTGAGAGTTACTATGGCAGCATGACTTAACAAAATATTCTGGAGAAATTCGCAGTCTTCTTCCCTCTACTCAATAAGTAGATTTGACAAGAATTTATTTGAGTACCCTTCACCAAATAAGTTTATGCTTTTCAGAAGACTTTTGAAAACATTACAGGAAAACAAATTAGCTTGCATTTTCTTTTTTCCAAAAAACCCTTGACAAAAGACAAATTCCATCATTTGAATCACAAAATTTTGTCTAAAAATACTTTGAATATGGATAAATTAATGATTTATGTTCTCTGGAAGAGCAATAATTTCTGACCATCTATGGGACTCTGCCCATGTGATGAAGATGTGTTTGATGAGGACGTGGTCAGATGGGGGATGTGTAGACTGTAACCTTCATTTGTTTACGCTAAAAGCATCATATTATTGTCATAAGAGACCAATTTTGCCCGACTTTCAAAAACTGAAATATCATATGGTCAAAGATTGGTAGAAGAAATCACATGCTGTTACAGGGATATGCCTGTCAGATTAAAGCTATGAGAGAAAAATCCCATATGGATTTTTTCAGTGAGATTTTTTCAAAAATTACGAGAACTGTTTCAGTACCGAATAAGTCTATAAAAATGGGATACAAACTTGCTCAAAACTGAATTGAAGTAAATATGAATTCACCCCCCATTCTGCTACAAAGTTCTAACATATTCTTTTAACTCCAAGATATATCATAGCCTATGACACATACTCAAACTTAGGGGGATCAGAACTGTAAAATTCTGTAACATGTAGTTCTGCTGATCCTTCAAATACAAAGAAGTGCAGCGATCTCCTCTTTAAGCAACCAAATTACACATTTAATGCATGTTAATATTCCTGCCAATCTCTGAGAGTAAACTTTTTTGACGTCGGTTTCAAAATCTAAGCGTGATTTTGGGGTAGCTACAGTGTGTTTGTGGTTTCTTACTTTCAAGATGTCTTAAAATTGTTTGTACTGATTGATACGGTTTTCGAACAGAGCAGTTCTCGACAGTAGTACACATTAAGTTTTTCTCTTGATCATACCGAAACCAGTCATGGTTTTGAAGCCATTTTTACTCGGAGCCTCGGAGTTAGGGCTTATCATTTGTTGCTCTCTTTCGGCTTCAGTCTTGTTTTGGTGGTATTTTTTTATCAAAAACTCTGTCTGCAAACTTGTGACACAATAAACACTTTATGGAATAAAAACAAGCGGTCATCCGAAAGGATTATTTAAAGTGCATAATGCAGTCTAGGCCAAGCGTCTGCATGATACTGATTTATAAACACATGTACACCAGTCTGAATGATTTATGTCCCTCACTGACTATCAAAAACGAAAGTGAAAATTCTTTTCATGTGATCACCAATCTTTTATTTTGAATGTGATTTTTTCCCGCATTTAGAAGTTTTTAATGCGATTTCGCTGATTTTTACCACGATAATATCACAGAATTGCGGCGTTGGCATATCCCTGCTGTTATCAAAGGGAACAGGTTGTTTCGTCCCAGGGTTTATTTGCCTGGGCTCATTCATCCCTGTTTGTTTGCCCCAACCTAGTATTGATAGACTATTGAAGTTTCCTAAATTCTAGGTTTGTCAGTATGGTAAATTTCAGTGGAAAATATGAAAATGCGCTTGTAGTACTACCACTTTAGTACAATAAAGGGTTGGTAGTTGCATGTAAATTTGTAGTGTATTTGTATCTGCAAGTCAAGGTGTTAATGATAAATTGTCTATCACTGATTTTGAAAGGCATGTAAAGGCATTAACAGCAGATAATATTCCAAACTATGAAATCCACTCACGTCTATTACTATGGAATTATTAAGTCTTTCATGTCTATCATTATGGAAATATTTAGTCTTTGTTCTTATTTAGTGAGCCAGTTTTAAATATATAACAAATGCTATTATTATTTAAAAATTAAAAAAAGAATTTAGAGAAAGAAGATAAAACAAGAGTTTGAGATAAATTTCGATACGCCAATATGTAGTCACAAAATTAGCTACAGACACGAGTTCTAACCACAGGTGAATGGCGAGGGACAGTGTCTGAAATCATAATATTAAACACTAATACACTGAAACGTAAACAACTCCCAACATATTTTCAATACTCTTGTCACGGATTTCACGACGTTTACAAGTCATTTTACAACCAGTTTCAATATCCATAGTACCAATGGATTGTGAAAACATTATTCTACAAGGAAATCACGTCAAAATTTCAGACATTTCAATTTGCTAAGAAGTATCGAGCTTGAAACTGTCAAACAAACCAACTCGGAAGAGATCTGATTGCATCAATTCGCTAAAATTTTCAAGAGATAAAACCTATTTTAAAACGAAAGCTGTTCCATATCCGACAAGTAACACTTCAGGTCTATCAATCTTAAACCATATCAGCCTCAACCCTTAAACAATTTACAGTAAATAGGCTGTAAGAACCTTTTATCTATTGAGAAACTGTCCAGTGTTCCAGCTTCCACCATTTTGAAACACCTATTTTCATTGGTTATCCACGGATGTGTGTCTAACCTCAATCAATGAGAAAAAGTTTTACAAAATCTGCACAGAACACCATAATGGATTACAGTTTAGATGGCTTGACGTTTTCAGGTGGAAAAAAGGTTCCTACAATGAAAAACACATTATGTTCAAACGAAAGCTGTTCCATATCCGACAAGTAACACTTCAGGTCTATCAATCTTAAACCATATCAGCCTCAACCCTTAAACAATTTACAGTAAATAGGCTGTAAGAACCTTTTTTCTATCGAGAAAATTGTCCAGTGTTCCAGCTTCCACCAATTTGAAACACCTATTTTCATTGGTTAGGCGTAAGAAAAAAAATAGTTTGTTTCGGGTAACCAGACCCTACCTGGAGATTTTGCCCCGACCCAATTTTTTTTTTTTTTTTTTTTTTTTTTTTTGGTCTTCTGATAAAAAAAAAAAAAAAAAAAAATTAGCCTTCTATTTTACCGTGTCACAGGATGCCTGTTTCTGCAAATATAGCACATTATATTATAGGTCTACAATCATGTACTACTGCATACAAAATTATGCATGAAAATTCCTACGCCTGTACAAAAGCTACCGTGTATCGGAGTATGCTGAACCGACCTTAAACACAATTTTCAAATACAATAATGTGGGTTTTCCATTTCTAAAAATACATACAGGCAAGCTGAGAGATTGGGCTTTTTCGCAAACTCCACACAGAAACTTCTGTTTATCGAACGTTCATATCCTATCGCACGGTTTACAAAAGACAAATGGGTACTAGTTTTTTCTTCTACAATGAATCACGCCCAAAATAATGCAGTTGAGTACAGACTGTGTAACGAAATTTTACTTGTGATTTTCGCTGTTCTTCGCGTAAAATATAGACAGAATCCCATCATCTCTGTTGTGATCAGCGCATTTCCGGTTCCTGTAGTGCATTGTCGCTACTTTCGGTTTGCTAGATTTTAGATTGAACAAGTTCTGTTAAACATCATTCGGCAAAAGTGCTAGCATGCACTAGAACTACAAACAAATAAGGTGTTCAATGCAGATATAACATTCGAAAAATTTTAATGGAGGTTTCTCTTGCAACTTATTCGACAGGATGGACTGTGGACTAAACTAGATGACGGCAACGATAGAAGGTTAAGACGCTGTCTCACTTTTGCGTATTGGCTTGCGTATGTACGGCGTATCGCGATAAGAAAGGAACGCCGCGACAATGCCACAGTAACGTAAACTTACGTAGCTAATACTCTTTGGTACGTAGCATGATCTCCTTGTACGCAGAGGTGCGACGTTTTTTTAAGTCCGCACTTAAAAATACGTAGCACAAACGTAGCAGCTCCGATACGCTGTGCTTTTGTCACACATACGCCGTAAAAGTGAAAACAACGCAGCAATGACGTCTAGGAAACGTAGCTCGAACACTTATTACGTCACGCGAACGTATTGGTTAGGCCTAAGATGAAAGGTGTGACTTCTTTTGAGCGAATGACAGCAACGAAATGAGCAGAGCCGTTTTCCGTCGGTGACCGCCGTATTTACACAATGTCAAGGCTGCACATAAGAAAGGAACGTCATGCTAACGAAGCGGTTATGCCACGCTTACGCCTCAGTACGCCGTACTTTAAGTCCCTTGAAAGCCATACGTATGCAGACATGCCACAGAAACGCCACAGAAACTTCGAACATACGCCGTGTCTTTAATTATGAACTAAAATACGCCTCAGTTCTTGGCGATTGACCTGCGTAAAGAAATTTTGCTGCATACGCCGCTGATACGCAATAGTGAGAGAGTAGCATTAGATTTTTATCAAGCATCAATAGGTCTTCTTATTAAACAGGTATTTTCATATTTATTATTTTC
Source organism: Hippopus hippopus (assembly GCA_946811185.2). NCBI lineage: Eukaryota > Metazoa > Mollusca > Bivalvia > Cardiida > Cardiidae > Hippopus > Hippopus hippopus. Next base: position 46,086,243 of record OX328104.1, on the reverse strand, counting down.
TATCTTTGTCACAATGAGGCAAAATGATTTCTTTAGGGTAATATAAATCTACCCAAACTTGCCTTGTTCTCGCTCTGCGCCCCCCCCCCTTCACTCAGCTTAAATTAACCTACCTTGTCTTAGAGAAAATACTTTGACTGCCTAGGCTAGGAGCCCCTATGCCAAAATTTTCCAAGGCTTTCTAATCTCTCCTACACTTCGGGCAAGTCATGCCACTTTAATTTCCAGGTAAAATGTGTCTGATCTATATGAAATTGAGGAGCAGCAGCACTTCTTTGAAATAAAAATGAGGTTTTAGCCCCTAAACTGTTGAGTAAACTGAAAAAAAATTTCCACTCTATAGTCAAAAACCAAATATTGCAATTACAAAGTTGATTTCGGCAGAAAGAAAATATAATATTGAACAGAGTAGATCAAAGATCAGACTGCACATTTTGTGCAGTCTGATCTTCATCTAGGCTGTCCGCAAAAGCACTTTCATTCCAAGTCAATGACTATTTTTCTTACAGGCATCAGAGGTGAGAGGCAAAAAAGCGCCAAAAAGGAAGTTTGCTGCAACTGGATGTCAAACCTGCAACCACCAGGTCACGAATCAGATATGCTAACCATTGAGCTACCTGGCTGGGCAGTAACAGTTCAAAATTAAGATATTATTGTGTAGTTTTCCTGTTGGTTTTATGTCCATTAAGACAACTTTTTGGACTCTTTTATGTGTTCTACTTTTCCTGGACAAGTTTACCGTGGACACATTTATATTCTGAATTTCAGGGTGCTTAAGTAGCCTCCAAGTGTATATCTCTATATTCCTTTTTGCTCGAATACTATGCATAATGAAACAAAATCAGGCCAATAAACACTTTTCAAGTATAGTTTGGATTGTAGATCAAGATTACACTGAACAGAAAATTCAGCCTGATCGTTAATCTGTCCAATGTAGTTAGATTATCTGGACAAAAAGAATTTTGAGTCAATAATTTGCAGCTTAATGATATTGCCTCATTTTTTTTCACTTTATAACTCTGAAGGGCAACAAAAGTGGATACTTGTAATTTTAAATTTGTGTCCAGAATGTGTGTTCTAGATAAAAAAAAAATGCACATCCTTTGTAAACCCAACTTTTCTACAGATAAAATGTTTACTTGAAATCAGTATGTTACCTACTCCTCTGAAGTGTTCTGGGGGGTATTAAAAATAAAAACAAACGAAACATTCTAGTATTTATTCAGTTTATTTAGAAACTTGCAAATACGTGTAAATGTTTTTCAATTTTTCAGCTGTTTTGGCTCTTTACTACACAATCCACAGTTTTAACAATCCTTAAAAAATTTTTGAAAACATTGTAGGAAAAGGAGAAAATGCTATAAACCCATATTTTCTTCGTTTCCTAAAATGTTTTCTACCCTTCCCAAAACAAATTTCAATTTGTGAGTCACATGTGTTATGTTGTCTGCAAATACTTTTAATTCAGACAAGTCTAAAAAATTTCAGTTCAGAAAAGAGTGGACAGCATTCAATGGGGAAAAAAGATGCAAATATAGAAGTATAGTGTAGATAGAATTTGACCATTTACCACACAATCAGAAAGTTAGTGACAGTGAGATTGAGGTCTTTTGAACACATAATGAGAAAAGGACACAGAGCTGGTAGCCACCATTTTCTCTTTTTCCTCAAGGTTTTCTCCATTTTCAAAAGCAAATACCACCATTTGATCCATATTTAATTTGTTGTCTGCAAATGCTTTAGGTTTGGATAAGTCCACATTTTTTCATGTGGTAAAGAGTTCAAGCTCTTTCAAATGCTTTGGGGAAAAAAAAAATAAATATTACAAAAAAAAATTCGACCCCTACCCTACCTAACATTTTTGGAGACGTTACCCTAAACAAACTTTTTTTCTTTTTTAGGCCTTATCCACGGAGGTGTGTCCAACCTCAATCAATGAGAAAAAGTTTTACAAAATCTGCACAGAACACCATAATGGATTACAGTTTAGACGGCTTGATGTTTTCAGATGGAAAAAAGGTTCCTACAATGGAAAAACACATTATGTTCAAACTTTAGTGTATATATAGTTTTAAGTTCGTGGACTTGAAGCGTACGTTGCATAAAAACAGAATACTTTTGCATTTTAAATGCTTTTTAGTCTTAAAGTTTTTGCGAATGGATGCAATCAGATCTCTTCCGAGTTGGTTTGACACCTGCAAGCTAGATTTTTGTTAGCAGTTTGAAATGTCTGAAATTGTGATATGATTTTCTCGTAGAATAATGTTTCCGCTATCCGTTGGTACTATGGATGTCAATACTGGTTGTAAAATGTCTTGTGAACAGTGTGAAATCCGTGACTAGGGTATTGAAAATACATTATGAGTTGTTTACCTTTCAGTGTATTATTGTGCAATATTATGATTTTAGACACTGTCGCTCGCCATTCACCTGTGGTTCTGTTGCAAGAGATGGCACAGAAAAGGTCAATTTTTTTCCTAATTCAGAATTTTGCTGTTATGTAATCAAAGTATCAAGAAGGAACTAATAGTGGTGAAGAATCCTTGACTGTAAGCATGTTACAAATCGCAAAGTTTAGAAATATTATACCAGTGATGGAATAACATCAATAAAACAGACTGACAAGATAAACAAATCTCCCCACTTGAATTTCATAATTCTGTTATATTTAAAATTCATTTCAGTTTATAAAGAGAGGTGCAATAATGTCGGACGAATAAGCACGTGCGAATAAGTCCACGGGCAAAGAAACCAAGGGACGAACTGGTTTTTTGATGAACAAGCCCAGGACCGAATGTGAAAGGAGGGTTAGGAAAGGACGTTTGTGCTTTTCCTTTTTAGATTTCCTTTGTTGGTTGTCATCTTTGATTAATTTTCGATTCATCAATAGGGTTTGCATACCTTATATGGATCTATTTGACTTTAGAAACGAAAAGCTTGTTCACAGCAGGATTCTGCACGTGCAGTTTAGTATATTTCCGCTAGCCCGATTACCGCTTGTGCTGGTGCCAGCTTTTCGAACAGACTTTTTCGTCCGTGGATTTTTTCGCACTTACTTGTTCGTCCCAACTTTCCTGTACAAAGTATTGAACCAATTACATTTTTTTTTTTTAGCCTTCTCCTAACTCGTCAAACTTCTTGAATATTGAACACATCACATGGATATTTTCGGTAAGTTTTAGATCATTATTTGTTCCACTCGTGTATTTTCAAATAGGATGATTATTATTGTAATCAATATTTTCAATGTTTTGAGTTCTGTCTCGTCTTGTCGTCATGCAAAACGGTCGACATTTTCTAATAGCTTGTCATATCTGAAGGTATTCACATAAATAATGGGCTAGTTGTTAACTATCAAAAGCGGATTTCATAGCAATAAAATAATTGAAACTCTAACTGAGCGGTGAAAAGGTGATTTAATAATGTTGACCAGTAGACTGGCAATTCTAAGACCGCTAGTCTATTGCTTTCCAGAGTGACCCAGATTCAAACGTTAACAAAATACTCAACAATCACCAAATACTGTCCCAAAGAAAATAATTCTTTCTGTTTTAGAAACCGCAATTCTATTAATAAAGACAATCTTGACATAGGCTACAAAATCTCTACCACTCCAATTTAAAGGATATATAGTCTACTTTCAAAGTCATACACCGAACAAGATGTTATTGACAAGGTACAAGATGTTTGCTTGGTATCCGGTTAAAACGTCCCCTAGTCAAAACGTCCCCCAGTCAAAATGTCCACTTTTGGTTAAAACGTCCCCATTTCCATTCCAAATTGGTTAAAACGTCCCCCTAAAACGTCCCCGTTAGACATCCCCGTATATTTTATAAAGTTATTAGTTGGATCTTGTTTGATTATTTCAGAAAACGTTCACTTTTGATGTTTAACATTATGATGTTGTCATTTATTGCTGCAGGTCATTGAATTTTAACCCATATCCTGCCAAACTTAAAGTTTTAAGAGGCACAACATTAATTTTCGACAAATTTTATTAAATCAATATTCAATATCGTAATTGTGTTCTTCAATACCAGACTACCCTTATGTGTGTATGAATCTATTTTTTTACGATTTTAGCTAATTAGGATCAAGATTGTTTAATGTAGGCTAAGTAGAATCAATATTTTATACAATGTAGGCTAAGGGTTAAGGCCCATATTGTCTCCCTACGTGAATGTTTATTCGACACGCTCAAACGCCTTCTAGACTGGCTAAAACGCCTCCCTGTCTGCAGTGTTCCGACATAACTAATTAAATTTAGGGTGTAAAGTTTCCATTTCACCCTCATCCAAACAATCCGAAGTCTTATGTACCAAGAGAATGAAACATGTTCATAACACCGTAAGAAAAGGACATATGCGAGTAATCAGCATTTAATCTTTTCCAATAGTGTTTTCCAAGAAATATGTTTTTCTGTTGGAAAGAAGGAAAAGAGCAATCACTGTGTACGATGGTTTGCCCATTTAAAGGAGCATTAGTTGACCATGTACATATACATAAATGACTTCATCGGACATAAAGAAAAAGTAGCTGCAAACCACAAGTTTATTACAGCTTTGCCCTAATGTTGATTGCGGTTTAAGAAAGCATAACAGGAACGGGAGATCGTTTGTTACCGGCTTTTCCTTTCCACACAATGGTCGAGTCCAATTCTTCAGTGTCGTGAAAACACGGGATGGTTTGGTAAAGGGTAGCCTGGGTTCCGTCCAATCATTTTTTTCCTTTTTTATATTCTGCCATTACTTTGTCAAAAAATTTTGGTGAAAAAAACAAATGTCCAAATATAAAAAAGGGGGAAAAATTATTGCACTGTAACCCAGGCTGTGTAAAGGGTTAGGTGTTGAAAATTTGTCACACTTAATAGTAAAATGGCAGATCGAAAAAGTTGCATCTGAGAAAGTGAATTGACCGTTTGATCAGTACTGCAGCAAATCTAACGATTGCCAAGTGCAAGGAAAACGTATACGATAGTTACTGCAACTAAAATCTTGTATTGTCCTTGCCTATTTTCCGTCTTTCTTTTTTTTTTTCCTCATGGTATGGCATTTGATTATTAGATCTATCTCTTTACAAAACGACCAAAGTTTGGACTGGACCAAAATCAAAGCAATTACAAGTATGCCTACATACACGACCAACTACGACCAAAGGGTCAGTACACGTGATGATTATCCGTGATGACCTATTAATTGTTAAAATGAATCTGCGTGATGCCAAATGCATGTGCATAAATTAAATAAAATCTATCTTAAATTTCCTACTCTTAGCGATAATAATATGCTAATACATGTATTGCATTAACACATCGACTGCAAGAACACTGCAGAGCATGTTGCGTTTTCTCTTTCACACACAACGCACAGAAATGTATTCCTAAAGGAATAAGTGTTCGAAATTCCGCTTTATCGGCCCAAAGGAACTATGTCAAAAATAGTTGAATCATATTGTTTTGTCTTTATTTTCATTAGTCGTTATGTGCCGACCAATTAACGAGTTCTCTTTTTCACTTGTACCCGATTTATCACACTTGCAATTAACATCAACACAATCTGTTAAGAAACATTTTTATTCTTATAATTCATACACAAATTGACTTGTTTTATTAACCACTAAAACATTTATCAGAAGTTGATAAGAACTAAAAAATTCGAGGTGGGACGTTTTGACCAAATTTTGGGAATAGTGGGACGTTTTAACCAAATTGGGGGGACGTTTTAACCAAAAGTGGGACGTTTTGACTGTGGGACGTTTTGACTGTAAACCATTTGCTTATATGTAGATTAAGTCGGTAATTTGTGCAAATCAGGTTCATCCTCACTTATCCCAACGCAACCTTTTTGATCTTCGTGTTTTCGCGTCTGTTGAAGGTCTCGTCTGACTATGAGTCCGTCCAAGAAAGTGGAAAATCATCTAACAGTGAACTCTAGAAGGTATTCAAATAAAGATCAACAAACTGGCATAATTTTTTCCACGTTATTTCAAATCGTGATAAGTAAATGGCTATATACATTAGTTAAAGTAACTGGATCGAACTAGATTAGACATAATAATCGAATCGGACCGGATTTGACTTCATAAACCGAATTGGACTATTTTTCTTCGATCTTGGACCAAACAAGTTTTATCTTTACTATGGCCGCTTATTCCACATTCACTAGTCTGTCAGTATTTTCAGAACTTTCAGTTACCTTTTAGGCTTGACTAAATAAGCAGACGGCATAGATCAAGATCAGACTGCACGTTCTGTGTAGTCTGATCTAAGTCTATGCCGTCCGCAAGAGATCCTGTTTTTGTTTATGGCATTGAAATGGTTGAAGAAACAAATAAACAGACAGACAAATACACAGACTAACAAACAGACAAACAAACAAACAAACAGCCGGCCAAGCAAACAAAAAACAAACAAACGACAGTCTGAACCCCTTTTTCACGTGACACGGCAAATCACACTGATGGCCAACGTTGTCCTATCAAAGACAATGTCCCATGAATTTTCATCGACGGAATTAATTAGTAGGCCGTTTGTTCCAACATTTCTATCATTCTCCCTTAGGCTAATAGTGCGAAACAGTAAGCTTTTGGGGACAGCGTAGATCAAGAACTTGGTATCTCAGTGGTTAGCGTATCTGAATCGTGATTTGGTAGTTGTGAGTTCGATACCCGGTTCAGTCAAACTCTCTGTCCTGCGATTTTTCGCCCCTCTCCTCTGATGTACGTGAGAAAGTAGTCAGTGACTTGGAAAGAAAGTTGTGTCAGTTCTGGTGTGAGAAAGATAGGAAACACATGCGTAGGTGCTCTGACCGCCGTGATATGACCTAAGCTGTTAAAACGGAGAACTTCAAACTCTAATACATTCAATCCTAAGAAATGTCTCATACAATTATTTATTTAGCCGTTTAACCTAGTACCAACCAATCCCGAGTTTCAACAAACCCGAGAATAAAAACATATTGAAAAAAGGAGAAAATGCTGAAAACCAGCATTTTCTCCTTTTCCTAGGATGTTTCCCGCCTTATCGAAGACAAATCACATTATATGAACCATATTAAACTTGTCATCTGCAAATACCTTAACTGTTAAGTGTTGACTCTTTACCAGGTTACAAGATTTTTACCTGTCTATTATAAAAGCATCTGCAGATGGTTTGACTTCACTTTGAAAGCGCAGGAAACATTCTGAGAAACAGAGAAAATGCTAGTTAAGGGCGTCTCCTTCTTTTTCCCACAATGTTTTCGAAAGTCTACTCCTTTAAACTGTACCATACAATCCCACCCTTTAACGACCCTGAAGGAGAAGGCTTTAGAAAACATTGTGGGAAAAGGAGAAAATGCTGGTAACCAGCATTTTCTCCTTTTCCCACAATGTTTTCTACCATTTGAAAAGAAATCCAGGATTTGAGCAACTTTTGATTTGTCATCTGCAAACGCTTTAAATTTCGACAAGTTTTTTTTTTGTTCGTTTGGTAAAGTGTTAAGGGTCGTCAAAGTTTGGGATTGTCGGTAAAGGGTTGCTTATACTGATATCGCTCGATTGCCGATTAAAATCTTGATGGAGATATTTACATATATGCATACTGATTTGCACTGAATATGCATTCGATATGATTCTAGATTTTTCCGACTCTACGTCGACGTTGCTTTGGCAATGCATTATCGCAACCTACCGTGACTTGAGTGATGAGAGTGGACCAGGATCAGATTGCATGGACGTGCAGTGTGGGCCCGTATTCCTTAACCGTTCTTAGAAATACATATCTACTCGTTCTTAGTCAGATTTTAACCCATTTTATCTTTATTTTATCAAACTATTACCATTTTTGTATTTTCATGCCAAATGCTGCCCCTGGCGGTTGCAAGGTTGAACAGATAACGACAGATAGAAAATGCATTTCATTCTCGGGAGGCCATCGAAGAAATCTCTGTTTTGACGTTTTCAGTTTTAAATCGAAAATCTTTAATATATTTATTTATTCCTTACACCATATATATCGGTAATTTTTCAATGTTTACACAGCTGACTAAATTCTGAACTAGTTTACAGTCCATCAAAGTTTAACGGCGTTTTTTTCTCTCTGGCTGTAAGTATGTATCTTTAAGAATATTCTTAGTCTTGTTCTCCAAGATTTTTTTTAAACCAAATGCTTTAGCCAATCAGAAGTCGTGTTACTTTCAGATTTAGAAAATTCTGTAGAATAAGACTAAGAACGTTCTTGAGAATGGTTGGTGAATATGGGCTTTACTGAACTTAGTATTTTATGTTTGATAGAACTACCCAATTAACCCTTTCTCGAACAATCCATAATTTTAACAACCATCACGAATTGCACAAAAGAATAATCACTTGTACAAGAAAAGAAATTGCTTTTTCTTTAAAATTACGAAAAACATTGTGGGAAAAAGGGGTATTTGCTTGTTACAGATAATTTCTCCTTTTCCATATTTTTTTTTTTTTTTATCCCTTCAGTTACATTACGGGGGATACTGCAAGATACAGGATGAAACCTATCTGAAGTTATGCTTTATTCTTTGAATAGCATGCATTGTGTGTAGCGCCGTCAAACGGAACATTCGTTAAGCGTCTCATTCGAGAGACACTTTACCAAACGAAAAAAAGTAAAAAATCGGACCATACCAAATTCAAAGCATTTGCAGACGACAAAATTAACGTAGCTCAAATAATGATTTCTGACTTTTATAGGCTAGAAAACATTGTGGAATAAGGAGAAGACGCTTGTTACTAGCATTTCCTCCTTATTCCACAATTCTTTCAAGAGTCTTCTTCTTTGGGGTCGTTAATATTCAGGATTGCGTGGAAAAGCTTTAAGTAATTATAGGTGGCCACTCATGGGGATCGAACCCACACCCTCAAGTGGCCCAAAATTTGAGGTTCAAAGGTCTCATGCTCAACCAGCCAGGCCCCGTATTCACCAACCATACCTAAGTACATTCTTTATCCTATTCTCTACATTCATTTTATTCTCTAGAATTTTCTAAATTTGAATGTGACACAACTTCTGATTGGCTAAACCATTGGTTTAGCCAATCAGAAGTTGTGTCACTTTCAAATTTGGAAAATCTTGAGCTAGAGAATGAGACTAAGAACCTTCACAAGTCCTATGCTCAACCAGCTAGAGCTATTGGGGCTCGTCAGAACGTCAGACTTGCGGTAACATTCCCCCTGATATTCTTAAACACTTGGCCAGACGACAAAACTTTAGGCTGGTCCAAATTGAAAGCATTGCAGACGACAAATTAAATGTTGCACACCTTATTCAATTTGTCTTTGAAAGGATAGAAAACAACGTGGGCAAAGGAGAATCCCACAGTGTTTTCTAATGCTCGTCACGAGCAATTTCTCCTGTCATTATAAAAGTAGGTTAATTCAGGATAAAAAAAAAAAGTTTTGTGCAGGCGGTAATGCTATACATGATCTATACAAGAAAATAATATGGAAAGAACAGGTTGTGAACTAATGGTTATTGCAGATGTGCAGTCTGTTTTTTTGGCGTACAAGGTTTTCTTATTAGCAATTGTATAGGGCTGTTTGGTCGATTTATGGTGTTCAGTGTGATGGGGGGAGAGGGGGAAGAGAGGGGGTTGAACGGTTTTTCATTACACAGAACGACTATTTCAAGAAAACAGACTAAAATTAATTCCCGGCTAATGAGAGAGAGAGAGAGAGATGTGCATACATATATAGCATATTTCAGATTTTGGACGACATTTAAAATATTCCTGTAAAATAGGGATGATGAACATAGGGCCTAAATTAACCAATATTTACATGTCAAAACAAGATGGCTGAAGAAGAAATTTCTCTTAGGAATGTTTTTAAACATGGTCTACTTTGAACTAGAAAATCTTAGACAGAAGCGGTAACGTGTAATTTACGCAATAAAATGTCTGCCATTTTCAGCCAAGTACTCGAGATTCTTTGATGAAGTTGAAGATGCTCATCACTTTCCATGTTAGCTGTCAAAACTGTTGATGCGTATGACTGCACCAAAGTTCCTGGCAAGTATTGTTTCGTTTCCGTCAATGTGATTAACCGCACATTCTTTCTGTGAAGAGAAAATAGTTCGGCCCCGCGGCACAAGAAACAGACCAAAACAGCAGCCGTAAATTTTTCATCCGAATAGAAAAGAGCTCGGTTTTTTCGTCGTAACTGAATGTGTTGGCGTTTGATGTAGGCCTACTTCTTTGTATTGATATATTCGAATGAATAAATGGAAATTTGTAATTGGTCAAAAATGTGGACATTCTATTCTGAGGGCTCCTGCAGGCTTATTTGAGAGCAAACTCACTCCGCATATTTTTTTTTTTTTTTTTTCCTCTCTCCCTTCCGTCCTTACCTCCTCCTTCCTTCCTTCTTGTCTTCCTTCCTTTGATCAGTCTATCCGTCCGTCCGCCTATCTGTTTCTCAACCCCCATTGTTGGATTCTGGCCAAACGCCATTGCAATTGCAACGACTATTTCAACAATATCGAAACCAAGAAAATTCAAACATGTCGTGGTCAAACGGCTAACATTTTCACGTCTCGCTGTCTAATAATCTAGTGACTGAATTGAACGCTTTTTTCTATATACGAATATGTATAGAAGCTGGAAGCATGTACTAGCGTATGCCGTAGGCGAAATCAGGGACCTTTTCTGACGACATAGATCAAGATCAGACTGCACAGAATGTGCAGTCTGATCTTGCATCTGTGACGTCCGCTTTTTCAATCAAGCCTATATGATATAAATCTTTTTGGATTCAAGTGGATGGGATTTATCGGTTTTTCTGCATGACAAAGTACCATTCTACCTCATGATGTTAGACAAAATGGGTTGTGACTCGCTTGGTATAATGCGTCCCGGGGATTCATGAAACCCCCTTTTGCCATGGTACGGCTCATGTGGTTTGCCGCTGAAAAAAATCGGCACTGTCCGTAATGTCTGGACTCCCGTCTTTTAAAACCGTTTACCAAACAATCCCGAGATTGAGCGACTCTGCAGACGATTGCGCCTGAGAACATCGTGAGGAAAAAAAACAACAACTGATTATCAGCTTTTTTTTTTTCCTTTTCACAATGTTTTCAACGGTTTCAAAAAGAATTCCCACAATTTTTCACATTTCTGCTGTAGTCTGCAACCGCTCTGAATTTGGACCAGTCCAAAAATTTGTTGTTTGGGTTCAACAAATGATCGTGTTCTAGTAAATAATCTCCAACAATAAATTTTGAGGCATATTGCAAAACATCTGAGCTACGCCCTGTGAAAAGGAGGCTTAATGCATCTGCAAAAAGTATTGAGCCAGGTCAGCCTGCGTAGTACGCGCAGGCTCACCTGAGCCGAAACATTTCGCTATTGGCCAATTTTCTGTAATTCAAAGGACCAGTTTACCGAATAATTCAGTCGTTTGTTAGACAAAATGCTTTTTATGAATCTTTAATTATGTGACGACTCGTTGGTATAATGTATCACAGAGATGCATCAAACCCTCTTTTGCAGTTGCTTTCAGTTTTGACCGGTCTATTATTTTGTCGTCTGGTAAAGGATTAAAAGAAGATCGTGTTCTGGTAAATAATCTCTAAGAATTAATCCTGAAAGTTATTGAAACACATCTCCTTTTTTACAGAGATCATATATCATACTCTTGTTTATCTTCCTTACACAGTCTGTCATATCACACCAGATTTCAGTGATTTTCATAATGACTTCCGTCTGCTATAAATCATCCAGTCTTTTGTCCAGACTCCCCAGAGATTTGAAAAGGTTTTTTATTTCAATTATCTATCGTATAAATCAAAGCATTTCGAAACACTGCCCCCTTTATTGTTGTATACCACAGCGCGCGTTAAACTCTTTACCAAACAACAAAACTTTAGACTCGACGAAACTGAAAGGATTTGCAGACGACAGACTTGTCGTGGCTAAAAAATGTAATATCCCTTTGAAGGGGTATAAAGTATAATAGGAAAGGGTCACCAGGATGTTCTCAACGGTTTCAAAAAGAATTCCCACAATTTTTCACATTTCTGTTGTCGTCTTTTTGGCTTTGGTCCACGATCTTCGATATCAATACCATCTAAAAGTGTATGCGGATGCTTTACAAGGTCGCTTTTTAACATTGATTAAATAAACAATCCCGAGTTTAACGACCCCGAAGAAGGGAGCGTTTGGAAACATTGTGCATATGGGAGAGAGTGCTAGATACCATCGTTGTCTTCTTTTTCTACATTGCTTTCCGTTGATGACGGATCTCATCATTTGGATCACATTTTATTTGTCGTCTGCAGGTAGTGTTGGTTAAGAAGAGGGGGCCTGCAACCTCTTGGCTTCTTCTTGATACAATTTTTTTTATGTAGTTTGTTTCCTCAACTAGGCTACTTTGTCTCCGTTCTTGATATCGTTATTGTAGGCCTAATATAATGATGCTTGGTCGATGGTCAGACTGTAATGAACTGTACTGCCGGGCCCAGCACTTTTAACGTAACGTTTAACTGTTGCACATTGTGTATCTTATAGATCTATATCCTAAACAATTAATTCTTTACCAAAAGACAAAAGGTTTGACTTTGTCCAAAACTAAAGCATTTGCAGCCAAGAAATTAAATGAGGCTAAAATGGAAGGATTCTGCTGGAAAAATGTTGGTTGGTAGCATTTTATCCTTTCCTTCAATCTTTTCCAACGCCCTCTTCTTCAATGACGTTAAACCTCGAGATTGTATGGTAAAGGGTTAAATGGAATTAAAACTGAAGCCAAGTACAAAATGTCGGAAAGTTGTAGATAAGAAACAATTCGTTTTAAAGCTTCATGGAGAGCATTGCTAAGAATGGAGTCACTGCTTTTTACAAGCGATTTTTTTCCCAGAAAAGTCTTTAGAAGCTTGCTTGAACTTAACTTTCAAAATAGCACATTCCACATCTTAAGCTTCTTCGTAAACATATTCCGCCCGAGAAGGCTTCTCTCTAAAACGTGAAGAGAACTATGTGCATGTATTGTCTGCTACGAATATTGTTGTATTTAACTCTTTACCAAACGACAAAAAAGGTAGATTGGTTCAAATTCAAAGCATCGGCAGACGACAAATTCAATGTGACTCAAATGAAAACATTTGTCTCTGAAAAGATAGAAAGCATTGTGGGAAATGGAGAAAATGCTGGTTACGAACATTTTATCCTTTTCACACAATGTTTTCAAACGCCTTCTTCTTCAGGGTCCTTGAAAGTCGGGATTATGTGGTAAAGAGTTAATGCGAGGTAATAGTTTGTTTCTATTGGAGTTTAACGAGTTGGGTTATATCACGGTGGTCAGTGCACCTAGATTTCTCACACCAGTGCTGACACAACTTTCCTTCCAAGCAAATGATTACTTTTCTCACATATATCAGAGGTGAGAGGCGAAAATCGCCGGAGAGAAAGTACGCCTCAACAGGGTATCGAACCCGAGCCACCAGGTCACGAGTCAGGTACGCTAACCACTGAGCTACCCGGACGGACAGGCAATAGTGATGGGTTGCCATTTTAACCATCAAACAGCAGTTCTAACTTGAGAAATCCAAGAAGTGTGTTTATTTCCGAACCAGTAAACAAGCTTGGCTCGACAAATCATGCAAACAAATCAATCAGCGGAAGACACAACAACTGCACACAACTCGTATAACGTTCAATGTTATCTGGGTAATAAATTGCCTTGCTCAGTCAGGTGTGTGGCTTATATGGCCAGCTTCCATTTGTATTTTTGTCTGACCTTTTACCCTTTCGGTGTCACGTTTTTGGGTTGGTTTTTGCGGACAATGTAGATCAAGTTCAGACCACACTAAACCCTTTAACATACAATCTCGAGTTTTAACGACCCTGACAGAAAAGCCTTTTGAAAATCATTGTGGGAAAAGGAGAAAATGCTGGTAACCATCATTTTCTCTTTTTTTCCACAATTTTTTCCCCTGTTTTCAGAGTCAGACATCTTATTGAGCTACAATGAATTTATTGTTTTCAAATGCAAGTAATATAAGTCTAAAGTTTTGTTGTGTGGTAAAAAGTTAATGTAACTGTCAAGCCAATAGTGAAAATTCAAATGCTCCTATTGCAGAGATATTTTTGGAGGAAAAGTAAACCTCCTTATCGGACAGTGTAGTCAAAGATCAGACTGCACGTTTTGTGCAGTCTGATCTGAATCTACACTGTCCGCCAAAGGTCCTGTAGTCACGCTTAGCAGCCTAAGGGTTAACATGCAGTTTGATTTTGGGTCTTTCTTCTGTAATTTTTCAGATCCATTTTTGCGAAAAAAAACACTGGACCTTTTGTACAAGCGAACAGTCTACATCACAAATGAGCCATAGCCTGGCAAAAGAAGGTTTATTAGATCTTCGTGATGCATTATAAGAAGCAAGTTACCACATACATCATGGATCCATACTATCCAATTAGTCTAAAAGCCAACTGAATTATAAGATAGAATGGTGCTTTGAAATGCAGAAAATTTAGCATCAGCAAAGAGTTTCGAAACATGTCAGCCTGCGTGGACTGCGCAGGCTGACCTGAGTCGATATTTTTTTTGTAGATACATAATCGCTCGTTTTCACAGAGCATGGCTCAAATATTTGGCGCCATCAGGGTAAACCCCTTTCTGTATAGATTACTTTGAGAACTTCCGAAACCAAATTACAGGTAACACCAACGTAAATGTATCAAGAATATGTCATAGACTCTTTTCAAATAGTATTTAAAAATGCGGTGAAGAAGAAATAAGTCTCAACTGCTCCTTTTCCCACAATGTTTCCATTAATATTGTTGTCTTCTGCAGGGACGTAAAAAGTTGTATTGTTACAATAGTGAGTTGACCTTTATCTAACCTTGATTGTTTACCGATGAACCTTGGATACAAAATGACAAATGTCTCGAGGAATTTTCAGGTTGTTGCCAAATATCAAATCCACAGGAATGAATTAACCCTTCAACAAACAAGCCCGTATTTTAACGACCATGAAGAAAAGGCATTTGAAAACATTGTAGAAAATGGAGAAAACGCTGGTGACCAGCAATCTCTTTTTTCAGTGATGTTTTTTGTCCCTTTAAAGACACATTGTTGCGCCTTAATGCTTTCATTTCGGGAGAGACTGAAATTTTAGCCGTCTGGCAAAGAGCGTTGAACACACTGAACAGTAAGCCAACACTTCATACTAGAAATAATGCCAATAGGCCTACTTTATCAAAAAAAAAAAGAGTGGCCAAATCTCGATCCTATCAGGAAACCGATTCAAGCACCGTTAATCAAGTTTCGTCTGTTCGTTCAGAAAGCGGAGCCAGGTCGGTCCCGTTGGCTCAATCAGAGAGCCGAGCCACGTCTGTCTGTTTGCTCAAACAGTCGAGCCAGGTCCAGTAAGCTCACTCAGAAGGCAGGGCAAGGTCCCGCCAGCTCGTTCAGAGCCTAGCCGGGTCCCGTTTTTTTAAGAAGCCAAACCAAGTCCATCTAAGTCCTTTCGCTCGTTAAGAAAGCCGAGCAAGGTTCCCATAAGCTCGTTCAAGAAGTTGAGCCAGGTCCCGTTTGCTCGTTCACAAAACCGTACCAGGTCCTGTTAGCTTGTTCAGGCAGACTAATCTTGAAAATTCATTGCCACGTTCCAGAAGTCTAGCCTGGTCTTGCATGCTCGTTCAAGGCGCTTAGGCAGTTCCTGTTAGCTCATCAGAAAGCCGAACCAGGCTGTGTTGGCTCATTCAGAGAGCCGAGCAAGGTCCCGTTGGCAATTTAAGAAAGCCGAGCCAGATCTTGTTCGCTCGTTCAGAAAGCAGAGCCATGTCCCATTAAATTAGCTCGGCCAAAAAATCCGCAGGTTCCGTTCGCTCGTTCAGAAAAGCAAATCAGGTCCAGGAAGGCGTACCAAGTTCCTTGGCGTATTTTAGAAGTCGAGCCAGGTCTTGTACGCTCGATCAGGAAGCCTAGCTAGGTACCTATAACTCATTTAATAAGCACAGATAGGTGCCCTGGGTCATTTGCCATCGTCTTGTTTAGGAAGCCGAGCCAGTTTTCGTTAGCTCGTTCGGGAAAGCCGAGCCAAGTCCTATTTTGGTGTTCAATGATCCAAGTCAATATGAAAGCTTATTCAGGAAGCAAAGCCATACCCCGTTAGCTCTTTCTGGAAGCTAAGCAAAGTCTATTTCTCTCAGGGATTCAAACCAAGTCATGATACTAGTAGCTCGTTCAGGAAGCCGAATCAGGCCCGGTTAGCTCAAGCCGAGTCAAGTCTAAACAGCTCGTGCAGGGTCCCGAGATAAGTCATCATAGTTCGCTCGGCAAGCGGAGCCAGCTCTGGGTGGTTTAGTTGCAAAAAAAAGACTAGATCTATAGGCCTACTCCGGGGCTGGAAAGTTAAGATTTTCAACGTGGCTGAAGTTCTTCCGATAGTAATAAATAGAAAATGCGACAGAATTCGTTAATGTATCACATGTATCACCGCTTTACATTGGAAAAGCAGCCAATATCTTCGAGAGAAAGTTTTGCGTAAAAAGGAAACAGGGCCTGTGCTCACCAACCGTTCTTAAGAACATTGAATTTCATTCTAGTCTTATTCGCCAGATTTTCTAAATTTGGAGGTAACACATCTTCTGATCGGCTAAACCATTTGGTTAAGCCAATCAGAACTCGTGTTACTTTAAAATACGAGAATGGTTGGTGAACTTGGTGGATACGGAGCCAGGGATGAATAGATGTACTCGCCTACGCAATGTTTGTCAAACACCAAAACAAACACAGGAGCCACGGTGATATCTCACCTAGAAATTACAAGTATTGTTACCCGCATTTTCTCCTTTTACATAATGTATTTTACCCTTCCAAAGACAAACACCATCTTTTGAGCTTTACTTATTACTCAATAACCTTTTGCGGACATTGAAGATCAAGATTAGACTGCAGAGAACGTCCAGTCTGATTTTGGATCTACACATTCCAATTGGGACATATTCCCCCCCCCCAAAAAAAAAAAAAAAAAAAAAAATTGAAGTACAAATCTGGTAATATTTGGATTTTTACTATTGGTTGGAAAGTTTCTTTTTACTTATTTAGCAGGTTAAGGTTAGGCCTAAATACTTTTTCAAAGTAAATAAAAAGAAAAACCTTTTCATAGTTTACCATGGAGAATGGGAACGTGTTGATCAACTCAGACAGTATTTTTTGTGCAGTATTATCTTGATTTAAACTCTTTATTAAACGACAAAATTCAGGTCTGGGCTTAATTGAGAGCATCTGCAGACAACAGATTAAAAGTAGTGCAAATGCTGATTTCTGTATTTGGTAGGGTAAAAAAACATTGTGGGAAAAGGAGAAAATGTTGGTTACCAGCATTTTCTCCTTTTCCCATGTTTTCAAAAGCCTTCTTCTTCTTCAGCAATTTAAAACATGTTACCGTATAAAATACTTCATTTCTTTTCTCGTTGGGAAGGGCCTTTTGTTCCAAACTTTCTGAATATAGAGTGGAAAAAGTTTTACAACTTATGTAAAGGCCTCCATATCATTGCCTCCTTCAACACATAGCAGTACTCGCAGCATGCTGAGGGTAGTTATACTATGCTTAAAACCAAGGGATTTGATATCCAACATTATACAGAGGAAAGCGTTCAAAAATCATCTCCGAGATGATTCGTTAAAAGTCAAGATTGAATGGTAAAGGGTTAAAATCTACCTTGGTTGGTTATGGTGATGGAAGGATGAATAAATTGCATTTCGTGTAAGAAAAGACATTTCTGAAAACATGAACCCTCCATAAAGATGCATCAGACTGAAATCACGGAGAGATTTGAAAAAAATGTGATAAACGGAGAAATTAAGCAAAAATGAGCAACTTCTTTTTGAATAGTTTTCCCGTCTTATTTCATGCACTTTTCGTCAAGTTCTAAACTTGCTTTTTTGTAGATGTATTAAGCCCCTTTTTTACAGAGCAAAGCTCCTCAAGCTCTTTCGCCGGCCGAAAAATGCAATCCACTGAAAGTCGGACAGTTTGTTATCTTGGAAGATTGACTAAACAATAGGAGAGAAGTGATTCAAGATCGGACTGCAGGTTCTATGCAGTCAGATCCTGATCTATGCTGCTCGCAAAAAGCCCCCGTTTTCGCCGTCGTCGCTAAAAGGGTTAACCAGAAAATGACTAATATTTTACGTAAGAGACATAGGGCAAATTTCTTGCCATGAAAATCTACTTTTGTCCCGACAATTGTATTAGCTTCAAACTCTGATTTCCTTAAAAGCCATCTATCGACGGAATTCTTTGGCATTAATTTAGTTGTATTTTCGCTTCCGGTAATTTTACGTACAGCTGAACTTTTCGTGCGGCATATCTAATGTTAGGTGCACACATTTAAGGATGAAATTTTGAAACAAGGTCTTTCATGACAAGAAGATAATATAGATAATATTTTCTTTTTACCTCGGCTGTTTTCGAAGAAGACGACGATGTATTGTCAAACTTTGGCAAGAACTTAACTATCAACAGAGGAACCCATACAACAAGGGTAGGTAACCATCAAAGTATTTTTGACACAGTCATGCCTCTTAATCGACTTAGAATTCTCACTAAAAGTCAAGCAAATGCAGCAGAGCTTTGGCATTCGCATGCAGTAATCTATATAAAAAAAAAGATACGGGGTTTCCTGTGGCTCAGTGTTCATGGCCTAGGACTCGCAATTGGAATGTCCCAGGATCGGTCCTCGTCCGAAGATCTGGTTTTTTTTTTTGGCGTGACTGTCTGTAGGTAGGAACTTCAGAGCCAAAGTCTAGTACAGGTGAAACCAAAGACACATATGAATAGATCAGCTGTGGCCGTGATTTTACTGAAATAATGTTGAAAGCGGTGTCAACTCTTTACCAAATGACATAATACTAGACTAGTCTCAACTGAAAGCATTTGCAGGCGACAAATTAAACGTGGCCTAAATGACTTTTCAAGACCATAGCAAAGAAACAATTGGTGAGTAAATGTATACAATTCTTTTCAGAGGTAATTCAAACGATTTTCAAGAACACGCCGTCAGCGTAGTGTGAGCGCCTTGAGAATGCCGTGAACGCCCAGTGCACGCAGTATGAGCACCGTGAAAGCGCAGAGCACGCAGCGGAAGCGCTGTGAGAGTGCAGAGAATCGCCAAGAAGAACTCCGTAGGAACGTGATAACGCGCCATAGGAGCTCCTTGGGCGTGATGAGAACGCCGTGACATTTCCGTCTTCGCGAAAAATAGCGAATTTTTCCTGTGATCTCATGTCCCTCCGGGAAATTAAATAACGCCGTGCAAACGCAGTGGAAACGCCGTGTAGTGTGACAGGGGCTTTATCAACAATATTTTCTTCAGTTTCAATGGTAAATTCCTATCGTTTTAACTGCATTTGATTTATCGTCTGCAAATGCTTTAAGCCTTAAGCTGCTAAGCGCGATTCACTGACCTTTTGCAGAAAGTGTAGGTCAAGATCAGACTGTACAGAACGTGCAGTCTGATCTTGAATCTCCACTGTCCGATAAGGATATATTTTACTCAAAATGTAAGTTTGAAATAACATTATGCGGGTTTTTACTATCGGCTTGAAAGTTTTATTTAAATCTTTTAGCAGGATAGGGGCTAAATATGGCCAAGTCTAAGCTTCGTAGTTAGCTCAAGACTAAATTCAGCAAAATAAAGGTTAATGGTTCATTACACTTTTGGATTAGAGCTGAAACAATGTTACCAATTTGGGGGATAGTGTGATACCATCTTTATGAATTTATATGAATGTATTAGGGAGTATCGTGCCTTTGGTCGCACTATATCAATTACAAGACAGCACATGATTGGCTCAATTTTGATGACCATTAATCTCACATAGATACGAATGGTGATAGAAATTCTGTACTTAAATGGATCCGATTCACTATAACAAGCTTAAAGCTTTGCATTTCTATCAAAACTAACTGGTTATTCTATTTGAGCCATGCTCTGTGAAGAGGGGGGCTTATTGCATCTGCAAAAAGAATCGACCCAGGTCAGCCTGCGCAGTCCGCGCAGGCTGACCTGGGCCGAGACTTTTCGCTATCAGTCAATCTTCTGCATGTCAAAGTACCAGTCTACCTCATCACTCAGTCGGTTGTGAGATAAAGTGGATTTCACTGAACTTGTCGTCTGCAAATGTTTTCAATTTAGATAAGGCTAAATTTTTGTCGTTTGGTAAAGAATTAAAACTGGAAACGACAACAGCGATTGCTCTAAAACATGAAATGCATTTTCTATCCGTCGTAATCTATGCAGTCTTGCAGCCATTAGGGGCAACATTTGGCATGAAGATACAAGAATGATTATAGTTTCATGAAATAAGGATGGAATGGGTTAAAGACTGGCTGAAAACTGGCTGAAAACGAATACAGATGTATCTTTGAAAACAGATAAATTATTATATTCAGTGCCAAGTAGGATGTAAATTCGATCTCTTTCTACACGTTCTGTGCAGCCTGATTTTGATCTATGCCGTCTACAAAAGCCTTTTGCCAGTGGCGGTAAAAAAGCTAAAACAGTTGATTTTTTTTCACAATTTAGCGCAGTTAAAATGGAGGGTCTTTTTATTTGATTTAATAGGGGAAAAAATCATGTCATATTAAAATACAACTACTTTAACCCTAAAAGCACCTTCCACAACTTTAGTGGCCTCTGTGGCCAGTGTAAATCAAGATCAGACTGCACAAAGCGTGCCGTCTGACCTTTAATCTACACTATCCGCTTTGCTGGGTCATTCTTGAAAAGAGCTACCTTTAGATTGCAATTAATACATGGGTCTTATTTTTAACGCTGGACACCGGTAGTGTAGTTGGTAGCGTACAGGACTCAAGAACAGGGGTCGCTGGTACGATCTCCGGCTCGACCAATTTCTTTCCCAGGATAGATGATATTGATTGCGATAGGATTCATTCCTTTCTAACCGATGATCGTTGTTTCGACGATGGTTATGTGGGAAAGCATCCAGTGGCTTGGAAAGAATATTGTGCGGAGTACTAGTAAAAGAAACTCCAGGAAAGCATGGATAGGTGCACTGGCCGCCGCGATATAACTGAAACAGTGTTGAAAACGGCGTTAAACACCATACAATCAATCAATCAACTTATTTCTAAAATGAAAATGTCTGCAAGATTTATTCAGTACTTTTGTCAACGAGTACTGTTATGCACTTTTTACTCTTCATGTACTGTTGTCCATGACGCCCAGCTTTTAACGTTAGATAGTTATCGGCGTGTTTCCGATTCTTAACTCTTAACCTGCTAAGCAAGTTACATGGAATTTTTAAGCCGAAAGTAAATACCCAAATGTTGCGATTTCAAAGTCATTTTTTTCGGGAAGAATATTTACTTATCGGACAGTGTAGATCAAGATCAGACTGCACGTTCTGTGCAGTCTGATCTTGATCTACACTGTCCGCAAAAGGTCCTTGAGTCGCGCTGAGCAGCCTAAGGATTAATTTCCTATATTTCATGACGCCAAACCTGGCATCGCCATCGAGTCCAAATTAACGAGAAACTATCAATATTGAGTCTATGATAAATAACCATAACAAAAGGGAAACACAAGATTTCTTCAATGAAAACATCAAAAAGAAATACGCTATATGACAACAGTTTGGCAAATGGACAAAGAGTTTTTCCTCAAAGGTCAGTCAGATTCATCCGTCATTGCCGTCTTTCTGATTTTGGATGTGGTCAGGAAAACACCAGCAGTGTTAAGTGGATAAGATATATACGAGTACGTAAAATGTTCACAGGTTTAAGGGTGGCGGTCTGGAAAAGGGGATTTCACGCACCTCCGGGATCCAAGCAAAGCATCACACACAAGTAATTTTTTATTTATAAAATTAATTTGTCTGACAACAAACTGAATCACGTGGTAAACTGTGGTAAAATGGTCCTTTGGCATACAGAAAATTGACCAATAGCGGAAAGTTTTGACCCAGGTTAGCCTGCAGGGACTGCAGAGGGCGACCTGGATCGATACTTTTTGTAGGTGCATTAAACACCATTTCATAGAGCATGGCTTAATCATTTATTATTCTTTCATGTTTCCTTGAGCAAATATAATGAGGAGAAAAATGACAGCTATTTCAGAGGAATCTAATTACGATTTTATTGCACTTTAATGTTCTTTTTTTTTTTTTCATTTTCAATTTGTGATGAAAATGAAAGATATTTCTACAGACAAAGCCTTTTAAACTTACAAATTTACCTCACATTTTCATCTCGAGGTATTTTTGTTTGGATGGTATTAAATGCCGTTTTAAACATTTTTTTTTTTTCAGTGATATCGCGGCGGCCAGCGCACCTATCCATCACTTTACCGGAGTTTCTTTTACAGTCCTTCCCACAATGTTCTTCTCAAGTCACTGGCTGCTTTTCCACGTAACCGTTGTCAAAACAATGATCAGCGGTGAGAGAGCAATGAATCCTGTGGCAATGAATATCATCAATCATCGGAAAGAAACTAGCCCAACTGAGGATTCAAACCAGCAACCCCCAAGTCTCAAGTCATGATTGCTACCGACTGCGCGATCGGGCTCGGTTTTTCACAAAGATTTCAACAACTTTCCAGCTATTTCACGACGGTCAGAACAAATGTCCCTTCGACCCTAATAAAGTTTGAAATCTTTCAGAGTCTAATACATATGAAACATGCTCTGGGAAAAGGGGTTTTGAATTTTTAATGCATCCCCGTGATGCCTGGTACCAAACAAGACATCACAGTATAATGGGTCCATGAAATCTATTTTTGTATTATATCCGACTGAACCATAAGGGTCAATCCTTATAAAACTTATTTTCGTGCTTGACTCAGCTGAACATGCAATTTCAAAGTTGTGTAAATGCCATTTTATAGAAACCTTATGGAATAACTTCTGAACTTTAGCGCTTTTTTTTTTTTTTGCTCTGTCTTTTAATCCTTATCCTGCTAAATAAGTTAACTCCTTACCACATGACAAAATCACAGACTTGTCAAAATTGAAAGCCTTTGCAGACGATAATTTGATTGGCTCAAAAGGTTCAATTTGTCTTGATAGGGTAGAAAACATTGTGGGAAAAGGAGAAAATGCTGGTTACCAGCATTTTCTCCTTTTCCCACAATGTTTTCAAAATGCTTCTTGCCCACGGGCGTTAAAAGTCGGGATTGTGTGGTAAAGGGTTAAATAAAACTTTCAAGGAGATAGTAAAAACCGAAATGTTGCAATTTCAAAGATGTTTCATTGTAGGAAAACATGTCCTTGTCGGACCGTGTAGATCTAAGATCAGACTGCACGTTCTGTGCAGTCTGATCTTAATCTACAATGTCCACAAAAGGTCCTTGAGTCCGTCGCGTTTTTGAGCACAGACTCAGTTGAGTATAGACTCGAGTTTTATAAGCACGGACAGAGGGAGACTGCTCCTTTGACATGCAGAAAATTTATCACCAGCAAAACATTTTCAACACAGGTCAGCCTGCGCCGACCTTGGTCGAAACTTTTTGCAAACGCATTAAGCACCTTTTTCACAGAGCATGGCTCAACCATGCCTTTTTTAATTAAGCATATGCAATGAAAGCGTGAATACGGTAAAATGCAGCTGTACTAGGCAAGCACCTGCCTTTACTCTTCACCAAACAATAGAGTCTTTGAGTTGTTCAAATTGAAAGCAAATTCAGTAGAAAATAGTGTGCGGAAAAGGAGAAAATGCTAGTAACCAGTTTTTGCTCCTTTTTCCATCGATGTTTTCAGAAGCCCCTCTTCCTCACTCCAGGTCGTTGAAAATCCTGGATTAATTGGTTATTGGTAAAAAAACAACAACAGAAAACAAAACAAAACAACAAAAAAAAAAAAAAAAACAAGAGGGGCAAGATGGCTCTGTATCGCTCAACTGGCTAATAAGTAAAACCCTACAAGCCAAATACATGTATTACAATACATGTACTTGGGAAACTAGTTTTGAATAAGAAGACATACAGAATTTTCTCTATAAAATCCTACGAGAAATTTATGACCCCAGGGCAAAGTCATTTTTGACCACAGAACTATAATTACTTGAATCCTGGTAGAGGTCCACAAGATAGAGCACTGTACCAAATAATACCGGTCTATAATTTTCAAAGTTTCCTCAATAAAAGGCCGTGTAAAACATGAGACCCCTGAGACATGGCTAAATATGAAAGCCCCAGGTTTTATGAATAGTAACAAGAAGATTTCTAAAGTTTTCAGTATATAAGCCCATGTAAAACTTCTGACCCCTGGGGTGGGGCCAAACTTGACCCCAGGACTATACCTTGGGCCGTCTTGGTAGAGGCCAACTAGATAAAGCTACATGCAAAATTTGGTAGCCTTATGCCTTATGGCTAAGTACGAGAAGATTTTTTTAAGTTTTCCCTTTATAAGCTCATGTAAACCTTGTGCCTCCCCGGGACAGGACCAAATTTGACCCCATGTCAATAATTTGGGCACTCCTGGTAGAGGCCCATTAGATAAAGCTTCATGCAAAATTTGATAGCCCTAGGCTTCATGGCTGGGTACAAGAAGGTTTTCAAAGTTTTCCCTATATAAGCCCATGTAAAACTTGTGACCCCCGGGGCGGGGTCAAATTTGACCCTAGGGCTATAATTTGAAGATAAATAGTAGAGGTGTACTAGATAAAGCTAAATGCCAAATTTGGTTGCCCTAGGACTGATGGTTTCAGACAAGAAAATTTTCAAATATTTTCAGTATTTTTCAGTTTTGTTGCCATGGCAACCAGAGTTTTTGAAAGAAACAAATTCTTTCAAGAAATTCAGAAGAGGACCATGGCAGGATCATTTCTGTGAGGTTTCATTAAAACTGGATATGCAGTTTCTGAGATGTTTGAAATAAAAGTTAACGCACGCAGCGACGGACGGACGCACGACGGACACCGGGCCATGACATAAGCCTGCTGGCCTTCGGCCAGTGGAGCTAAAATGCATTTTAAAGATACGTCTTTACTCGTTTTCAGTCATTTTTAACCCATTTATCTTTAGTTTATCAAATTATAATCATTGCTGCATCTTCATACCAAATGTTGCCCCTGACGGTTGCAAGGTTGCATAGACTACGAAGGATAGAAAATGCATTTAATTTTCTGGAGGCCATCAAAGAAATTACTGTTGCGACGTTTCCGTTTTGAATCGAAGATTTCCAATGTATGTATCTAACCCTCACACGATATTTATCGGTAATTCATTTACGTTTACACTGCTGACTAAATTCTGTACCATTCCTCAGTCCATCAAATTTTAAGAGCGTCTTTTCTCTCTGGCTGTAAGGATATATCTTTAAATATCCCTGAAGTGCTTATCAATATGAACAAAATCGAAGACATGGTTTGCGCTAAGAGAGGATCGAACCTTGTAGGACATTATTAGCACACATCGGGGGAAATAAAACAGACAGAACAACATCTGCACTATGTACTGATTCATCCTTATTTACATCGGCCTCAAGAATCTACGTGTGTCAAGTACAGAAATTATGGGTATAAAAACCTTACTTAAAGTCTTGTTACAAAATAACTGCTGTTATAAATCAACGATCAAACGATTGCAGATTTATTTCACTCTCGATTCTTACATCTTACATCATCCACATTCTGAGGATCAACACAGTGTCAACACTTAACCCTTTGGCTGCTAAGCTCGAAGTCATCATTTTTTCCCCCCGACCGCATACAGCAAGATCACACTGCACAGAACTTGCATTTTTGTTTTTGATCTACACCGGTCGTTACAGTGTAACTTTTTCACGAAAGAAAATCCGAAAACGCGGTTCGAACATAGGAACAAAGAAGGAAAACTTTAAAATTCTTCTTCTCTGAAACTGGAAGGTGTGGAGCTTTGATATTTGGCATCTAGCATCTGCTAGTGGACCTCTTCCAAGTTTGTTCATATGATGCCCCTGGGGTCAAAACTGGCCCCGCCCCGGGGGTCACAAATTCGACAATAGGAACAAAGAAGGAAAACTTTCAAATTCTTCTTCTCTGGAACTAGAAGGCGTGGAGCTTTGATATTTGGCATCTAGCATCTCCTAGTGGACCTCTTCCAAGTTTGTTCATATGATGCCCCTGGGGTCAAAACTGGCACCGCCCCGGGAGTCACAAGTTCGAACATAGGAACAAAGAAGGAAAACATTAAAATTCTTCTTCTCTGAAGCTGGAAGGCGTAGAGCTTTGATATTTGGTATGTAGCATCTCCTAGTGGACCTCTTCCAGGTTTGTTTATACGATGACCCTGGGGTCAAAACTGGCCCTGCCCCGGGGGTCACAAGACTGAACATGGGAACAAAGAAGGAAAACTTTAAAATTCTTCTCTAAAACTTGAAGGCGTAGAGCTTTGATATTTGGTATGTAGCATCTCCAAGTGGACCTCTACCAAGTTTGTTCATAAGGTGTCCCTGGGGTCAAAACTGGCCCAGCCCTTGGGGTCACAAGTTCTAACATAGGAACAAAGAAGGAAAACTTTAAAATTCTTCTTCTCTAAAACTGGAAGGTGTAGAGCTTTGATATTTGGTATGTAGCATCTCCTAGTGGACCTCTTCCAAGTTTGTTCAAATGATGCCGCTGGGGTCAAAACTGGCCCCGCCCTGGGGGTCACAAGTTCGAACATAGGAACAAAGAAGAAAAACTTAAAAATTCTTCTTTTCTAAAACTGGAAGGTATAGAGCTTTGTTATTTTGTATGTAGTGAACCTGTTCTAAGTTTGTTAGCCCACCTGAGCACAATGTGTTCAGTCAGTTCGAAATTGGGTCACCTGGGGTCATAAACTAGGTCACTAGGTCAAATTAAAGTAATACCTTGTGGGCACTCTAAAGGCCACATTTATTACTCAAATGACCTGAAATTTGGTCAGAATGTTTGTGTTGATAAAATCTCAGATGAGTTTGGATTTGGGTCACCTGGTATCATAAACTAGGTCACTAGGTCAAATTAAAGTAATACCTTGTGGGCACTCTAGAGGCCACATTTTTTGCTCAATTGACTTGAAAATTGGTCAGAATGTTTGTCTTGATAAAATCTCACATGAGTCTGAATTTGGGTCATGTGGGGTCTTAAATTAGGCCACTAGGTCAAATTAAAGAAATACTTTGTGAGCACTCTACAGGCCACATTTATTGTTCAATTGATTTGAAAATTGCTTAAAATGTTTGTCTTGATGAAATCTAGGATGAGTTTAAAATTGGGTCACCTGAGGTCATAATCTAGGTCACTAGGTCAAATTAAAGAAATACCTTTAGGGCACTCTAGTGGCCACATTTCTTGCTCAATTGACTTGAAAATTGGTCAGAATGTTTGTCTTGATAAAATATTGGATGAGTTTGAAATTGGGTCACCTGGGGTCATAAACTAGGTCACTTGGTCAAATTAAAGAAATACCTTGTGGGCACTCTAGAGGCCACATTTTTTGCTCAATTGACTTGAAAATTGGTCAGATTGTTTGTCTTGATAAAATCTCACATGAATCTAAATTTGGGTCAACTGTGATCATAAACTAGGTCACTAGGTCAAATTAAAGAAATACCTTGTGGGCACTGTAGAGTCTATATTTTTTGCTCAATTGACTTAAAAATTTATCAGAATGTTTGTCTTGATAAAATCTCATATGATTCTGAATTTGGGTCATGTACATGTATGGTCTTAAACTAGGTCACTAGGTCAAACTAAAGAAATACCTTGTGGGCACTCTAGAGGCCACATTTATTCTTCAATTGATTTGAAAATTGGTTAAAATGTTTGTGTAGAGGAAATCTAGGATGAGTTTAAAATTGGGTCACCTGGGGTCATAATCTAGGTCACTAGGTCAAATTAAAGAAATACCTTGTGGGCACTCTAAAGGCTACATTTCTTGCTCAGTTGACTTGAAAATTGGTCAGAATGTTTGTCTTGATGAAATATCGGATGAGTTTGAAACTGGGTCACCTGGGGTCATAAACTAGGTCACTAGGTCAAATTAAAGAAATACTTTGTGGGCACTCTAGAGGCCACATTTATTGTTCAATTGATTTGAAAATTGGTTAAAATGTTTGTCTTGATGAAATTTAGGATGAGTTCAAAATTGGGTCACCTGGGGTCATAATCTAGGTCACTAGGTCAAATTAAAGAAATACCTTTAGGGCACTCTAGAGGCTACATTTCTTGCTCATTTGACTTGAAAATTGGTCAGAATGTTTGTCTTGATGAAATATCGGATGAGTTTGAAATTGGGTCGCCTGGGGTCATAAACTTGGTCACTTGGTCAAATTAAAGAAATACCTCTAGGGCACTCTAGAGGCCTCATTTATTGCTCCAATGACTTGAGAATTATTCAGAATGTTTATCTTGAAAAACTTTCAGGTAAGTTCTAAATTGGGTCAACTGGGGTCATAAACTAGGTCACTAGGTCAAATTAAAGAAATACCTTTAGGCCACTCTAGAGGCCACATTTTTTGCTCAATTGATTTGAAAATTGGTCAGAATGTTTGTCTTGATGAAATCTCACATGAATCTGAATCTGGATCAACTGGGATCATGAACTAGGTCACTTGGTCAAATTAAAGAATACCTTTTGGGTACTCTAGAGGCCACATTTATTACTCAAATGACTTGAAAATTGTTCAGAATGTTTGTATTGATAAATTTTCAGATGAGTCCTAAATTGGGTCAGGTGGAGTCATGAACTAGGTCACTAGGTCAAATTAAAGAAATACCTTGTGGGCACTCTAGAGGCCACATTTACTTTTCAATTGATTTGAAAATTGGTTAAAATGTTTGTCTTGGTGAAATCTAGGATGAGTTTAAAATTGGGTCACCTGGGGTCATAATCTAGGTCACAAGGTCAAATTAAAGAAATACCTTTAGGGCACTCTAGAGGTCACATTTCTTGCCCAATTGACTTGAAAATTGGTCAGAATGTTTGTCTTAATGAAAAATTGGATGAGTTTGAAATTGGGTCACCTGGGGTCATAAACTAGGTCACTTGGTCAAATTAAATCTCACATGCGTCTGAATTTAGGCCATGTGGGGTCTTAAATTAGGTCACTAGGTCAAATTAAAGAAATACCTTGTGAGCACTCTACAGGCCACATTTATTGTTCAATTGATTTGAAAATTGCTTAAAATGTTTGTGTTGATGAAATCTAGGATGAGTTTAAAATTGGGTCACCTGGGGTCATAATCTAGGTCACTAGGTCAAATTAAAGAAATACCTTTAGGGCACTCTAGAGGCTACATTTCTTGCTCAATTGACTTGAAAATTGGTCAGAATGTTTGTCATGATAAAATATTGGATGAGTTTGAAATTGGGTCACCTGGGGTCATAAACTAGGTAACTTGGTCAAATTAAAGAAATACCTTGTGGGCACTGTAGAGGCCACATTTATTGCTCAATTAACTTGAAAACTGTTCAAAATGTTTGTTTTGATAAATTTTTTGATGAGTTCTGAACTGGGTCACGTGGGGTGATAAATTAGGTCACTAGGTCAACTTACGGAAATTCCTTGTGGACGCTCTAGAGGCCACATTTTAAGCTCAATTGACCTGACAATTGGTCAGAAATTGAATTATGCACCTGGAGTGAATTTCGCCTATTGACTCAGGTGAGCGATCCAGGCCCATCATGGCCCTCTTGTTTTTCTCTAGTAAAAGACATCACCAGTTGCTGATAATAGTCTACTCTGCCCGCCCCCCCCCCCATCTTTCCCCCCCCTTCAAATAATAATGAAACTCGGGGCATTGCTTAAAGTGTAAGCTCAAATATTTCACTTCTCTGAATGTAATGGCAGCTGCATGTAATCGCATGTAAACGCGAGCTTGATCAAAGAGAGCTTCTTGTTCATATTTTGATCGAATATAAAACTTTTACCGCAGGAGATGTCGTAAAATGTGGAATCAAATAGACGAAGAGATATTTGGCGACAGCCATAACCGACTATAAAATTGAAGTTATGAGCATTTTATGGGTATCGTGTTTCAAGTCTCAACAGACAGTGCACTCCTTTTTTATGATAAAAAATCAAATTTTCTAACGTTAAAGAGCATCTTGCAGATGAATGGACGTCGAGAAAAAATGTTCCCTTTTTTGTTGAGGAACTTTATGCACAATTTTGGCAAAAGTTAATCAAGCAAGGCTATCATCTTCCAACTTCTCTGGATAAAAAGTTTGTTAAAATTGTATATGGAACCTTAAAGCGGTTCGCTGCCTTTAAAGTATTTTCTGATAATACTTCGATACAGAAAATGGTGTCAACTGTATTAGAGGAAAATGTATGAGCCATACTCTGGCAAAAGGGGTCTTAATGCATTTCCGTGATACATTGTACCAAGCAAGACATTACATGCTCATGGATGCAAAAAATCATTTTGTCTTACAACCGACTCAGTCATGAGTTAGACTGTTCCTTACATGCAGAAAATTGACCCACAGCAAAAAGTTTCGACCTAGGTCAGCCTGCGCGGATGCAGTAAGCCCCCTTTTCAAAGAGCATGGCTCATATATATTTTGTAGAAAAAGAAAAAAAAAACTTATACACGCTCTGTCCCTCATATTCTATTACACCTCAGTATATTGAATATGATAGATACCAAGCAATTAGTTATATATACTGGAAATTATCCGTTTAGGTTACGAATTACTCTTTATCACATAACCTCCCTTGTTTTCAGTGTAATATACCCATTACGAATTTTCTTATCTTATACACGTTTGATATCACAATAGTGTGACGTCATTTGTGACGTCATTTTGTACGTGTTTCACAGACGTGAACGTGTTTTATGGATATTACTGCGGGTGCATCTATAGATGGTTTTGCATCTTTTGATCTATATAATTTGTGAAATATCGTTATGCGATAAAAAGAATCTGACATTCGTCGGCGTTTTAGATAAAAAATTTCTAAACTCGTCAAGAAAAAATGTTATTAAGCGAGCCTTTGACATTTTCTCTAGACTCGTTTAATAAAATTTTATCTCAAAAACCATCTCATGTCCGATCCTATATATATCAAATAATTGTGAGGCGCTCCGGGAAACGGGGTTAAATACATCTCCGTGATGCATTGTAGCATGCAAGTCTTCACATAATGATGGATTCATAAAAATCCAGTTAGTTCAACAATCGACTGTATCTGGAGGGAGAATGGTCCTTGGATATGCTGATACTTTACAAAAAACAAATCAAAGGACTAGAAGTCCTGCAAAGCGGATTAGTGGAAAAGTTTTAAGCTATGATATGGTCTGCAACAAGCGGAAAGGGGCATTCGGACATTTGCGTGAAGTGTCGTCTCGGATCAGCCTGCGCAGTCCGCGCAGGCTAATCCGAGACGACACTTTCCGTTTTTATGTAATTTTCTGTTTTGCGCAAGTCAACTGTAGCACAAAATCTAATGCAGTCGTAAAGTGCCGTCTCGGATTAGCCTGCGCTGACTGCGCAGGCTGATCCGAGACGACACTTTACGCAAATGTCCAAATGCCTCTTTTCGCGTGTTGCAAGCCATATGGTGTAATGAAAAATGTAATGCATGTACATGTATATGTAAGTAGTTAGTGGAGCTAGCAAGGGCAAGGAAAGTCAAAGTTGTTCTGCTAGATGGGTCGCACAGTAACTGTTATTTTATTACGTTTACTTAATAAGGATAAGCTATTTGATCCATCAATCCATCAAACGAGGTGGGGGTATACTCACACTGGAGAGACCTTACGTACTTGCTCCAGGTCAACGTTACTGCTCCTGTCAATTCAACGTACCCGCTCCAGTATAAAACATGGCTGCGCCCAAGAATTTTGCTAGGTAAGCACCAAAACATACTTCTATAACAATCAGATGAATAGATGTGCAGTAGACGGTTGTCGCACGGAATGTCTGGGATGTCAGTGCATATTTCTGTATTGTTCTTTTGGTGATTGGTTATTTGTGAAAGACGTTTAATCCAACAAACTTCCGTCAGCGACTATGATTTCTGAATAATCAACACGCGGGAGTCAGCAAAAAGCTTTGTTAAACATACAAACACAATAATCTGAAGTTTGTGCTTTGCCAAGTGATTCATATATGCTTTATTCACCACAGTTCTAAACAAAAACTATACGACATTCATTAAAGAGCAACTTTCTGTCAATTTTTGTAGGCAACGCTCTACGCTCCAGAACTCAATAAAACGATCCAGCTCCTGAGTTGAAACAGAGAACGATATTATATGCGATTGTGTACTAGTTTAATCAAACAATTTTTCTTTTTTGATCAATATGTATAACTATCTATTTGTCCCCCTCTTCGGTTTTTCTGTCCGTCAGGTTTATTGTCCTTTTGATGCTTTTGAAATGAAATGTCATTATATACATGAAGAGCTTAATGAAAGACAGTATCATGCAAAGGGTGGATAACTATCATAACTATCATGCAGAAGATCCATAACTATTATAACTATCATCTTCGATATCGTCATCACAAGACTCCTCTTCGTTAATATAAATTAATAATAATGATCATCAACGAACAACCATTCATATGCCTTGTCAGCTGCACACCTAAAAGTATCTAGTTATATCTAATACTATGATTTAAATATGAGCCATACTCTGTGAAAAGGGGGCTTAATGCATCTATGAAAAGTATCTGCCCAGGTCAGCCTGCGCAGTCCGCGCAGGCGGACCTGGGCCGAGACTTTTCGCTATAGGTCAATTTTCTGTGTGTTCAAGGACCAATCTACCTCAGGATTAAGTTGGTTTTTTAAAAAAAGGTGTTTATTATGGATCCATAAGTAACTAGCATGACTAGCGCCGGCAGAAGTGATCGAACCAGGATTTCTTATTACAAGTTAATAATCCTGACCACCTAACAACGGAAGATTATCCTATGAAAGCTACATTATGAAACAATCAGTGCAACTTCCATAATGTCTGAGTCTTGTTTGTTTCTTTCGAATTTAATCCGTTTTCATCAGTGCATTATTTCATGATGATTTTTCCTTTAAAGAATATCGACTCCATGAACATCTGGTCGAGATCTCGCTGAGCTTGGTAGGTCAGTTAGTCACATACAAGGCTTGAAACATGCAAGGCGGGGTTTGTTCGATGGCTCGATTCAACAGCTCAGCCAAATTCTTTTCAGAGATTGATAATCGTCATTGCAGAAGGTTTCATTCCTCTTTCACCATTTGTCATTTTTCGAAAACGTTGATCTAGGATAGCAGCCAGTAGCTTTCAAATATATTTATGCGAATTATTGGTAGTTATTGAAGAGTTATTGGTGCAAGTTGCTCTTTAATGAATGTCGTATAGTTTTTGTTTAGAACTGTGGTGAATAAAGCATATATGAATCACTTGGCAAAGCACAAACTTCAGATTATTGTGTTTGTATGTTTAACAAAGCTTTTTGCTGACTCCCGCGTGTTGATTACTCAGAAATCATAGTCGCTGACGGAAGTTTGTTGGATTAAACGTCTTTAACAAATAACCAACCACCAAAAGAACAATACAGAAATAGGCACTGACATCCCAGACAGTCCGTGCGACAACCGTCTACTGCACATCTATTCATCTGATTGTTATAGAAGTATGTTTTGGTGCTTACCTAGCAAAATTCTTGGGCGCAGCCATGTTTTATACTGGAGCGGGTACGTTGAATTGACAGGAGCAGTAACGTTGACCTGGAACAAGTACGTAAGGTCTCTCCAGTGTGGTTACTGCTCCTGTCAATTCAACGTACCCGCTCCAGTAAAAAGCATGGCTGCGCCCATAAGATTCCACAAGGTAAGCACAAAAACATATTTTTTTTTTACATGTTATTGAATAGATATGCAGTTGCAGGTTGTCGCACGGAATGTCTGGGATGTCAGTGCACGTTAGTCTGTAGTTCTTTTGGTGGTTAATCGTTTGTTGAAGACGTTTAATCCGACAAAGTTCCGTCGTCGACTACGATTTCTGGAAAAACACTACTTGGAGTCTCCAAAAACCTTTGTAAAACATATACACTCGATATTCTGAAGTGTGTGCCTGCTTTCAGATGACCAATATAATGATTATCCTCACAACTATAAACCGAAAAAAATCAAATTGCAGTTATTAAATGATATTTTGACATTTGTGCATTACAACGTAACATGCTCCTAAATTCAATACAACGATCCAGCTCCTGAGCTTAAAATACGGTAAGCGTATGGCACGCATTCTCAATAAATAGGTGCCATTTGTACTTTTTGTTGTCGTCGAAGATTTTCAGGATAACATACAATCGGAATGTTTGAATTATTATGGTTAACGATAGAGGGACAATTGGTGACTTTAACGATACACTTGTGCTATCTCAGCAATAAAGGTTGTGTTATCCATGCTAGCCATAATGTGCTTATTTGTAAGGTTCGTAACTGTCGCCGAGCGGAATTATATGTTGAAAACTGAATTCTTTAAAAAAATCCGAGAGTAGGTAAACATTTGAATGGAAATATTTCAGCACGGTTATACAACGCATCTAAAAAAAATATCATTTTTATGTTCCATTTAAGTTTTACATACGTATATCAGGATTTCAAACTTGTCGCCGAAAGCATTAAATTCAACGTACATCAACGCAAATACGGAATAAGAATGCAACGGAATGACAAAATCTTGTGAAAACATTTTATTTTGTGCTCAGAATTACGAAATTTAACCATAAAATATTTTGTAAGGTAATCGGAATAATGATATCTACATCAAGATAGATTAACCTTCATTTTTCAGGCCGAAGGTTTAAGGCAGTAAGGTTTGTTACTCATCATTCTGCAATTTCATACCACTATTACCGTAACGTTTTATCAGCCTTAAACGCTTTCAAGTAAGTATTAAAAAAACCTTAGAAAGAAGTGTTGGATTCCTGCAATAGTCATGGAATGTAAAGTTAGATGCATTTTGTAAGGTTCGTTTTGTAAGGTTAGTTATCGGATATCCACTGGTCTTTATAATTAACACTATTCTTTTACCATGTGCTTAATGACGTCATTTTATAAAAGTTTTGACGTAATTAAATGATGCGGGCGTTCATCCGCCATATTTTCGCTGTTGTTTTGGAGTAAAACAGAATTTTGTTGAGACGAAGGGGTCAAGGCACTTGTGGTAAGTTTTATTTCTTTAATCTCACGATTCATTAATTTTATAATTGCATATATATTAATCCATAAACAATTGTTTGAAAAAAAAGATGTTTTTGATATACCCAAACAAGTTTTGACGTTTAAATCAGTCAATAATATGGATGTAAGGTTCGTTATTTTAGTAACGAACCTTACTTGATTTTCTGATGGAAAGTACAATTGATATTTAAGTGTACTACTATCTAGGAATTTGAATTTAAGAAGATATATGACCTACCATGTTCATTCCTCACAACAGATCCAGAGGTGTATATTCTATTATTCTTTATTGAAAACAGGAAGTGGTACCCCCATAAGATTTTTGAATACTATTTTATACGGAAATAGATTTAGCTGAGAGCTCTCTATTTAAACAAAAATCAACATTTCTTATTTTTGCCAAAATGTCGATCTGTCGTATTGAAATACTTTTGTATGTCTACTTTAATAGTTTTTTCAAAAAAAATATTGTAGATGTTAAGGGTAAGGTTCGTTACTATCGGTAACGAACCTTGCAGTGAATGTCATCAGTTATTGTCGAGCCCAATTGCGTTGAGCAAGAATCAATTGTCACTTTGACAGTATGGTATAGATGCGTCTGTCCGTGTGTGCGTCCGTCAGTCCGTGCGTGCGTCCGTCTGTCCGAATTAGTCCTTACCATCACTTCTATATTTGCTTTCAGATATTTCAAAGCAATCTAGAAACATTATTCTGAATAATGCGAGGATATGCGATTTAAATTATTTGTTCAGGTAGGTCCAAGGTCAAGGTCACATTTGAAGGTCAAATATTTTGCGGACCATAATTCCTACATAAATGAGCATAATGTTCTCCATCATGAGTAGTTTTCAGGATCCAAGGTCAATGTCAAACTTGAAAGTCAAATATTTGCGGACTCGACACAAGTTGTCGCTGGACAACCATTCTGGTTTTGTTGTACATATTGTACATATGTTGTACATATATTTCAGATACTAACATGGCCAAGTCAGCTAAAGAGAAAATGAAAGAGTACCGAGAAAAGCTGAAGAAAGATCCCCAGAGATATGAAGAATATCTTGCTAAAGCGCGAGCCAGAAAGAAAAAGAATTACGTTCCAGTAGAACAATTGAACCGTAGAGAAAAGGCCAATCGTAGATCCAAAACAAAGGAATATGTCCGCCAACATAGAGTCACAAAAAGGAATGAACTCCATAATTCAATCACTGAAGTTGAAAGTGAAAGTGGGTATGAAACACGAGAATCTGCTGGACCATTGGTTGTCAATATGCCTTTCCCGAATAGGAAAAATGGTCCGAGAAAACGCATAAGCAATGCTCTTGCTAAAAAACACAGACAATATAATGATTTAAAGATGAAGTTCCAAAACTTGGAGAAGAAATACAAGAGCAAATTGAGATACATTCAGAGATTAAATAAAGCAAAGAGATCCGAAGTTGAGAAGCCAATGGAAATACAAATGGATGACATGAACCAAACACCTAACAGTAAAACCAAGCAAATGATGGCGAATGCAGAAATGACCCCCATCCAACGAGCAAAGTTAAAGAAACAGTTACTTTTTGCGAATATCGTCCAAGCAGAAATCAAGAAATGTCAAAGTGGTAATAAACGGGATTCAGTAGGAGCCTTACGTGGTTTAGTTGGTGGAAGAATACTACGCAAGTACAAGCTTGTAAGAACAGCAAACAAGTTAACAGGTCTCGGAAGAAATAAGATAACAAAGGTGGCTGGGTTATCCAATTTTGAAAAACGGAAACGGGACAGAGAAGTCGAAAGATACAGATCAAGTGTAATGGAATTTTTGATGCGTGAAGATAATTCAAGATGTAACCCAGGAAAACAGGATAAGCTGAAGGTGAATAAACATACCTACCAAACAAGAATACTCACAGACTACTTGAAAAATTTACACAGTAAATTCCTGAGTGAAAACCCAAATGCCAAGCTATCTTTAGCATCATTTTGCCGGGTCCGTCCAGCGTATATTAAATTAACAAGATTTATTTCCCGAACAAGTTGTCTCTGCACGAAGCACCAAAACTTGGCCCTATGCGTAAAAGCTATGAAGAAACTTGATATACCTGTACCACTAAACCCTGAAAAATTCGTAGAAGATGAAAGCAACATTGAAAAGATGAAAAGCAATGCACCGGATGAAATAATGTTTGGACAGTGGAAGAGGGTCGCCGTTGAAGATAAAGGCAAGACAAAGATGGTAATGAAGATTGTTTCTTCTAACATGACTAAGTCAGATTTCCTGAAATACATGGAAGTGCAGATTGAAGAATTCAGAGAGCATATTTACCGAGTTCGTCGACAGTATGAAGCTTGTCAAAACATTAAGAAGAATCTCCCCGAAAATGAAGTTGTTGTAATCATGGATTTTGCCGAAAATTACACCTGTAAAAGCGTTGAAGAGATACAATCCGCATACTGGAATAAAAGTGCTGTAACACTCCACCCAGTTGTCATTTACTTTAAAGATATTGTAGGTGATTTACAACACAAAAGCATTGTGATTGTTTCTGATGAGCTTGGTCACAATTCGGCAACCGTCCTCAAGTTCATTGACCATGTTATACCTGAAGTCAAAAAGTGTGTTCCATCTGTAACAAAAGTACATTATTTCACAGATAGCCCAACATCACAATATCGAAACAAAACCATATTCAACATGATAGCAAACCACCAAGAAATATACGGCTGTAACGCAATATGGAATTATTATGAAGCGGGGCATGGAAAGGGGCCCTGCGATGGACTAGGGGGAACAACGAAACGAATGGCTGACGATGCGGTAAACTCTGGAAAGGCTACGATACAGGACGGAATGGAATTTTTTAACTGGACACAATCATCAAATTGTTCAATGAATACCGTAGCATTTCTTTACGTAGCATCGGTTGAGTGTGCTGAGAAGTCACAAGAACTCAATATGTATGACATTAAGCCCGTCAAAGGGACAATGAAAATACACGCCGTGATTGGTAAAGGCAATAATCAAATAGTCAAGTCATCAGTTAGCTGCTATTGTGAAGAATGTATACTTGGCCAACAATGTGGATCAAACAACTGGGTAAATGACACAGTTCTTGTTTCCAAGAAACAAAATATTAATGTTGATAACAGCCTAGAAAGAAATGTAAATCAACCAGAGGAAGCCACCGAACATTTAAGCGATTCTTTCACAGACTTAGCCATTGAAGTTGGGAATTTTGTTGCGGCTAGATATGACAAGAGATTGTATATAGGGAGGGTGATTGATATGGATGAAGAGGATGGTGATGTTGAAATCACATTTATGGAAAACGTGAGAAAGCTGCTTCAATGGCCAAAACATGAAGATAAAATTTGGGTAGATAGAAAGGATGTAGTTTGCACTATTTCTGAGCCTATTCCCACGGGAAAATCAAAAAGAATGTTTAAACTTTCCGAAGATGACTTGGTAAAACTTGAAAATTCAATGTAGCGGAGTGGATTATAAAGCATGAAAGGATACGAACCTTACCATTGTATAGCTGTTCATTGTTAGACGCCATGTTCTTTGCTCATTTTATTTTATTTAGAACGCCTAGAAAGTATAGTTCACACTATCTTCGGGATTTATTTCGAGTTTCAAAGTTAAGAACTTGTCAAACTGTTATTAAGTTTTAATGTAACGAACCTTACGTGAAGATGTTATAGTGTAAAGGATTTTCTTTAGCGATGTTATGGATCATTTTTGAAACAAGTTGAAGTAACAACTACAATGATAAACTCTAACTTCAATTGATGCATCTGCGCAACTTGTCGTCTTAATGATTTTATTGATAAGAATGAATTTAAATGACTTTTCCGATATTCTGATTGAATTTAGGCTTAGTAAGAAAATTTTACATTTTGTACTTTTCTCTCACCAAGTTTAATAAAATTTAGTCCGTTTTACTTGAATCCTTTCTTCTTTTTGTCAAATGTAGGCAATATTCCTACAATTCCACTTTTTGGTAGTAATGGTAAGGTTAGTTACTTTTGGTATATCATTTTTAAATGTAAATATTTCGATTTTATAGCATCAAAATCCGGTGAACGTAAATAAATTCTACTCTGATGACATTCCTTTATATTTCAAAAAAGGTGAAGACAAATCAAATTTGTCTAGTAATATTTTATTAGAATGTAAAGTCGTGCGAAATCTGCATACAAAATGTTAAACCATTGTCAGAAATATATGTAATTTTCCCAGCGAAATGATTCAGACTTACATGCAACAATTTATTTAATATTCATTTGTAACTGACTTAAAGAACTATACTCGTCATAAATAAACAAAACTCGTTCACATAAAACGTTAAGTCTAAAAGTGATATCGCTATCAAAATGATACACCAACGGTAACTAACCTTTCACTAGTAAAAAACGCACTTTTATTGGCTAAACGAAGAAAGCCTTTTCTCGGCCGTCTTTTGAGTCATGTTGAAAATATTTTGCAGAGATGAAATATAGCCATATTCCAAGTTATTTAATGCAAAAAAGCCTAATTTTATGAGGGTTGATATTTTTCGATTTTCCAAATTCAAATGGCACCTATTTATTGAGAATGCGTGATGGGTTCGTGTTACAGTAAACAATTTTGTCATTTTGGTCAAGATTCTATATTAATTGTCGTAGTCACAGTCATAGGTTCGTCATCGTTAATAATAGCAATAATCATCATTATGCACGACCGATTGTATATTCAAATCAGCTGAACATCTATAGACATCGGTTTCTGTAATTAGTTACAGGCTAAATAGTAAATTCTACAGGAATATAATGCACCCAAAAGAACAAGTGCAGTGTCTGTTTTAACCCTGTACCAAATATTTCCTAATTTGAATAAACTGATGTAGAATGCTAAGCAAAACATTGGGCATGTTTTCCTTTTCTCACATTGTATTCTATCTTTCAGTTAAGTCACAATTTAAACTGTTTTCTGCAACTAGATCCCAGTCGATATAGATCGGTTCAGATGTGTAGTTTTATAAATACTTGAATGGCAGTACAATTCGAAAACACGTTGAACCTTTTTTTTTTTTCAGGCGATCTCGGGTTCTCTGTTTCTCTTCCCAATTTTATTAACCTGGCAGAATCAGACACTCATCGTGAAAAAATGGAGAGAGAGAGAGAGAGAGAGAGAGAGAGAGAGAGAGAGAGAGAGGGGGGGAGGGGGAGGGGGAGGGAAGAAGGAAGGGAGAGGGGGAGGGAGGGAGGAAGAGAGAGAGAGAGAGAGCGTGGGCGGATTTGTCTGATAGGCCTTGATGTCTTCTCAATTTGTTTCAGAAAGTAACGATATTAAGTTGTTTGTAACAATTTTATACACACAGTTGTGTATGAAAGTGGTCAATGCTGAGTGCATTCATTTCGTACATTATTAACATTCACTTGAAAGTTGCATATACTTTACTTTAAAAAACAGAAATATGAAAGCGAAAACGATTTCGGAAAATGATCACTTTGTTACGAAAGCCTACATACGAAAGCCTACAAGGGTCAAAATGAAGGTAAAATATCTTTATCAAAAACACGTAATAACGTGAATTCAAAACACCTTATAACGCAAAAAGAAAGTCGCACTAAGGCGAAAAATCTCGTAATAACGTGTTTTAAAAAACGTTATAACGTGAATTTAAAACATATAATAACCTAAAAAAAGTTGCACTAACTCGAAAAATCTTGTAATAACGTGTTTTAAAACACGTAATAACGTGTTTAAAAGTCGCAGTAACGCGAAAAATCTCGTAATAACGTGAATTCAAAATACGTAACAACGCAAAGAAAGTCGCACTTACGTGAAAAAATCTCGTAATAACGCGTTTAAAAGTCGCAAGGCAAAGTAAAGATGCAGACTTAATACTAGCTAATTCTAGAAAGGTCATTAATAAGAAAGTGATTTCTGTGATGTGGTTGAAATAACGCTGAAACAAACAAAACTCACAACCAACACAATTTAATCTTTATTGGGAATTCGAATGAATGTCAAAGACTTATTGCACATACAAGTAAACTGTACTCATCTAATGTTGATAAAATTAAAAAAAAAAAACGTTACTGCGAATTTTCGATTCGCGTTACTACGACTTTTAAACGCGTTATTACGAGATTTTTTCACGTAAGTGCGACTTTCTTTGCGTTGTTACGTATTTTTAATTCACGTTATTACGAGATTTTTCGCGTTACTGCGACTTTTGAACACGTTATTACGTGTTTTAAAACACGTTATTACAAGATTTTTCGAGTTAGTGCAACTTTTTTTTTAGGTTATTATATGTTTTAAATTCACGTTATAACGTGTTTTAAAACACGTTATTTCGAGATTTTTCGCCTTAGTGCGACTTTCTTTTTGCGTTATAAGGTGTTTTGAATTCACGTTATTACGTGTTTTTGATAAAGATATTTTACCTTCATTTTGACCCTTGTAGGCTTTCGTATGTAGGCTTTCGTAACAAAGTGATCATTTTCCGAAATCGTTTTCGCTTTCATATTTCTATGTTTTTTAAAGTAAAGTATATGCGACTTCAAAGTGAGTGTTAATAATGTATGAAATGAATGTATTCAGCATTGACCACTTTCATACACAACTGTGTGTATAAAATTGTTACAAACAACTAAATATCGTTACTTTCTGAAATAAATTGAGAAGACATCAAGGCCTATTAGACAAATCCGTCCACGCTCTCTCTCTCTCTCTCTCTCTCTCTCTCTCTTCCTTCCTTTCTCCCTCCCCCCTCTCCCTTTCTCTCCCCTTCTCTCCCCCCCCCTCTCTCTCTCTCCATTTTTTCATGATGAGTGTCTGATTCTGCCAGCTTAATAAAATTGGGGAGAGAAACAGGAAACCCGAGATCGCCTGAATACATGCCCAATAAGATTAGGCCTATTGATAGAAAAAAAAAAGGTTCAACGTGTTTTAGAATTGCACTGCTATTCAAGTATTTATAAAACTACACATCTGAACCGATCTATATCGACTGGGATCTAGTTGCAGAAAACAGTTTAAATTGTGACTTAACTGAAAGATAGAATACAATGTGAGAAAAGGAAAACATGCCCAATGTTTTGCTTAGCATTCTACATCAGTTTATTCAAATTAGGAAATATTTGGTACAGGGTTAAAACAGACACTGCACTTGTTCTTTTGGGTGCATTATATTCTTGTAGAATTTACTATTTAGCCTGTAACTAATTACAGAAACCGATGTCTATATATGTTCAGCTGATTTGAATATACAATCGGTCGTGCATAATGATGATTATTGCTATTATTAACGATGACGAACCTATGACTGTGACAATTAATATAGAATCTTGACCAAAATGACAAAATTGTTTACTGTAACACGAACCCATACGCTTACCGTATTTTAAGCTCAGGAGCTGGATCGTTGTATTGAATTTAGGAGCATGTTACGTTGTAATGCACAAATGTCAAAATATCATTTAATAACTGCAATTTGATTTTTTTCGGTTTATAGTTGTAAGGATAATCATTATATTGGTCAGCTGACACGGCACACACTTCAGAATATCGAGTGTATATGTTTTACAAAGGTTTTTGGAGACTCCAAGTAGTGTTTTTCCAGAAATCGTAGTCGACGACGGAACTTTGTCGGATTAAACGTCTTCAACAAACGATTAACCACCAAAAGAACTACAGACTAACGTGCACCGACATCCCAGACATTCCGTGCGACAACCTGCAACTGCTTATCTATTCAATAACATGTTAAAAAAAATATGTTTTTGTGCTTACCTTGTGGAATCTTATGGGCTCAGCCATGTTTTTTACTGCAGCGGGTACGTTGAATTGACAGGAGCAGTAACGTTGACCTGGAGCAAGTACGTTAGGTCTCTCCAGTGTGGTAACGTTGACCTGGAGCAAGTACGTAAAGTCTCTCCAGTGTGATACTAGCTGAAACTAACTTAAACATGCAACACGTTGTGCTTCTGTTTCATTTTTTGTCATTTTTTTCCTCTGTTTTCCTCGTCATCGTTTTTTGTGTTTTTTCCCCTCACAGTGATTTCTGGGTATTCCTCTGTTATCCACTAGGAGAAGAACCTAGTAAGGTATGCTTTCGTTCCAATCCTATTGATTTGTATTGTGTTTTATGACATATTGTAAGTTAATAATCAATAAAATATGTTTAAACTAAACTGAAAGTAGAATGAGTAGAGCGCAAGCCTGTGTGTCAGTATTCGGTTCAGGTCAAACTGATAACATAATACAAACCAGCTATTCAAAACTGAAGGTGAGCTCGCATGCGACGTTACGCATGATGTAGTTGGTTCCGCCCAGTACGATCACAGTAAGCGAATTTGCGCTAAAAAGTTTCGACACGAGTCGACATTTTGCCGACCCCATTTTCACGTAGCATGGCTCAACTATAGGATATTTATCTGTTTACTCACTGACGGAAATCTATTGCATGTCCCATTTTAGTAGTTGTATTATATACCAGAGGACCAGACGGCAAAATTTTAGAATAGTCCGAAATACAAGTACTGTCAGGGAACTTATTAAATGCGGCTAATGTTATTAGATTTGTCTTCGACAAGATAGCAAACTATGTCGGAAATGGAGGAACTGTTGATTACCAGTATTCTTTTTATTTTTTCTACATTGTTTTCAAGAGCTTTTTTCCCCGCAGTCATTTTAACACAGACTTCCTTGGTAAAATTTCAATGTTCTTTAAGCTTATTTATTTCACATCGATTAAAAGAAAAATTTCTACATGTTATATTGACCCTTAGGCTGCTAACTGCGCCTCAATGCGCATTTACGTCCAGTGTAGATCCAAGATTAGACTGCACAGGACGTGCAGTCAGATCTTGGTTCTAGATTGTCCTATTAAGAGATGTTCCCTTAACCCTCAAACCTTCTCATAGCACAACACAAGT
The DNA here is from genome assembly GCA_946811185.2 of Hippopus hippopus. Lineage (NCBI taxonomy): Eukaryota > Metazoa > Mollusca > Bivalvia > Cardiida > Cardiidae > Hippopus > Hippopus hippopus. The sequence continues at coordinate 46,042,239 of OX328104.1, read as the reverse complement.
CAATATAAATATAGCATATTTATTTCAAATGGTAACGTGGTATAGAGCACTTGAGAGAGCAAGCTTATATACCTACAAATACATTACGTACATCACAACTAACCATAAACACATATATGTAGTAATACACCGACTCTTGTTTAGCTTGACCGAACTTGAAGAACTACACCTGTCCTCCTAGATGTTGTCTACAACAGCAACAAAAACCTTTGTTGCGCAAACAGAAATGCTGGTATGAGCAGCGACACAGGAATATGAATACATACTACACATAGGCATTATTCAATTTATAGCTCAACCCGGTGTGTACAATACATGACTATATGTAATATTACATGATATTAGTAATGAAAATGGTGATTTCTGTCTCTTTCAACAGTATTTTTTACCATATAAGCATCGTTCATTGAATTTATCAGTAATTGTATGGCCGACTCGCCCAGGAAAAACCAGAGATAAAAACTACATGTAGAAAAACCTCTGAAAACCTGTGCCCATTTGTCAACGTCTAGTGCCATGGAATGTTGGGCCTCATTCAATGAATTGAATTTTAAGCTACCGAAAACAACTTCAATGAAATGTAAATGACAATAACAACGCCCGTGGAAATCAAGTGATTTCTTTGGAAATGGTACTACTGGATCAATGGTATTTTTGCAAGGAATTAGCGACCGTGCCTAGGTACGCACGCTTACTTTAACAAAAAAAAAAAAACGTCTGTACGCGTTGCCCTCTCAAAGCTGAATGAACCTTGTACCAACATGTACAACCTGTACAACCTGCCTATCATGAATCCCGTGCTTTATACCCTACAGGTACATATAGAAACGTCATCGAACAAGGGAAAATAATTTCCTTCTAATTCGTTCCTCAAACGTAGGAAATTATATCCCCCCCCCCCAAAAAAAAAATGAAATCGCAACATTTTGTATTTGAGCGATTGTTTTCTCGAAACTGCACAATTGATGCGGCTGGTATCAAATGTTGATAGTTTGTTGACAAAAAAAAAAAAAATGCATATTATACTAAAAATGTCTCTTCCGAAAAAAAAAAAAAAGATAAAGCTCTTCATATGCTTTATTTGTCATTAACTTTCACACAAAATCTTAGAAAAGCCGGGTATTGAGTGCAGTCGCCATTTGGATTGGACCTTTGAGCAATCGAACTCGGTGCTAAATTTCTTTTCGGGCAATTTCCGTGTAGGGCTATTTCCCCTTTTGTCACAATGTTTTAATGTTTATTCATGTGAATTATACTTATTTTACAGAGGTCCTTTTGTCAGTCGTCTGTTGGAGATTGTTTGTCAAAAGTTGCCTATCATTTTAACTCAAAATTTTAGAGTGGGCCAAACTGAAAGCATAAATTTGCCGACGATAAATCAAAGTGACTCAAGTGGTGGTTTATTTCTTTGAAAGGTATTTAAAAAAAAAGAAAATGTTTGAAACGAAGAAAAAGCTGGTTCACCAGCATTTTATTATTTTCTCACATTGATTTTTAAAAGACTTATATTCATTGCTGTTAAAACATGGGTTTGCTGAGTGAAAGGTTAAATGTATTAGATCGTTATACATCTTGTTACGAAAGCAAAAAACTTTGCGGGATTTTTATCTCTCATAACAAACAAAAAAATGAAAGAAACTTCTTTCACTTTGTGCTTCGTATTATTACTTACGCGACCAAATCCAACATCGTGTTCATGCGACTTTTCATGCACCAATACTGCACAGTTTATGGAAATATCTGGAAATGGAGAAGTGACTTGTAGAAAGCAACAACTTTTTTTTTTTATTATTTTATTTTTACGTGTTGCTCAGAAAATGATATTTCCTTTCCTGCATTTTTATGTCCTATGTGTAATCACTTCCAGTCTTCTGTGTTGGTGCAATAAAATTTTACATTCTTTCATAAGTGGGTTAAAACGATTCATTCAATTACGTGTACTACCAGTTTTTGCATACAGTATCCTATTTTAGATTTTTTTTCCCACAAATTGTCGTGCTTTGTAAAAACAAATAGAATTCCCCTTTTTAATTCAGGGATTCATCCTGCACAAACTAAGCAATTCAGCAAACTAGTCTCTACAGAATTCAAAATTTCGCAGAAAACAATTACATTTGTCCCAAAAGGCTTTGTAAATACTAATATAGTACGTTTTATAAATTGGGTTGTTTTCACGTCTAAGTGTTTCTTATGTCTCCGGTTTCAGTGGAAGGCGAGAAAGTAGTTCCGGCTTGACTGGTTAAGAAAGATATATGTGGAAGGTTATTCTGATTTTGTCGTTTTTTCGTAAATCAGACCAGCTTCAAGAAAAACGCCTAGACCCTTTACCGCATACAGACGTCCGTGTATGTCTTGCACCAGAACACTGGTGAAACAGTTCACCAATATGGCGCATTGGATTTATTTGTAACCATGTAAGAAACCTAAATTTAGGCTAATACTTAATATTTTACGGTGGTGTTTTCAAAGTGGTCTGCCGTACAGTTGTTTCACGATGAGGTAAAGAGGTACAGTATTTGCTATCTTCAAAAAAAATTGCCAAATGGTTTAATCGGGCAAAACTGTTTTGTACTTCGTTTATTTACTATTTGTTTCTTAGGATTACAGACAAGTACATAGTTTTCTTCATAGGACTTGCAATAAAAGTCTTCTTTAAGTCTTCTTTAAGTGATTATCGACAGATGGTTTATGCATTTAAAAGCACCCAGATCGCACTGCATCTAGATGGGACGAAAACTAGTTCCTATTAGTCTGTTTAGTTTTCATCTGTTTCCTTTACCGTTTTCCCCTCTCACGCTGTCTGAGTTTAACACACTAGAGAAATTTCTACTCGAGTGAGATGTTGCCACACTAGTGTTCAAAGAAATAACCATTGCTACCTCGAAATGATCGAACAATTGAAAAAGGCTAGAATTTTAATCTAAAACAGGTTTTGTACTTCTAATTATAATTGGAGAAATGTCAATATTAATAAAAAAAATTATATATAATTTGCCAGACGTTATATAGCTTCTATGATCAAACCTATTAAGCAAGCATCTAAAGGACAATCAAAATGTGCTTTTCTACGACAGGTGTTTGCTTAATACAGGTATTATTTCAATACTGTATATTTGCCATCTTTCGGAACTCAATATGTACCTGCTTAATACAGTTAGCTTGTTGAATACAGGCTGTTTACTAATACGAGTGGCCACTAAGACAACTTTTACTGTATATTTATGTAAGAAGACAGCATACCAATTAAACATTTATCACACAGATATGAGCGTTTGCATCCGTGCATTAATCAGTTTCGATAAACATTATGGGAAAAAAGAAGAATTTCTTGTTCTTTATCCTTTTACCAGACGAGAAAATTTTGCACTCGTTGAAATTGGAAGGAATTGCAGACGACAACTTTAATGTTCAAATGATAGCAATTCTCTGTGAAAGGGTTGAAAACATTTTGGGAAAAGGAGAAATTGCTGGTTTACAACATTTTCTCCTTATCCTAAAATGTTTTTAAAAGCCTTTTTCCTCGGGGTCGACAAAACTCGGAAGTTTGTGGTAAAGGGTTGTTAAAATCAAGAAAGACAGTTTCATTTTTTTTTTAAATATTCCTTTTGTGTGACTTGTTACTAAGTTTTGGTGGGTTCACCGAAGAAAATCAGACTTTATACCATCTATATTCATGTCAGTAGACGGCATCCAATTCAGACATTACCCACATGAATACCTTTTTCGTCAGCTAACAATTTTTGAAAACGATGTGTGACAAGAAGCCAATGCTTTAACCAGTAAATGCTGTATTTCAAAAAATGTTTTATACACAACCCAAGAAAGACATACTCAATATTTGGGTCTTTCAACTGCTGTTTTTTATGTAATACTTGTTTCTTATTTCAGGGGGTCTAAAGTCAACCTATGTGACATAAGGTTAAAACTTTGTAAATCGCAAATGAGTAACAGCAGTTTTATATCCCTATCAGGGATCACAAAATGGAAATCGAATAACTCTGTCTGAATAAATAATCTGATAATATTTCTTTGGTGTCTTTATGGATAATCACACTCATCTTATTTTAAAGCATTTATATTTGCTGTAACCGAAGTCTGCGATGCAAAGACTGCTATAAAACTGTCACATGCCATGCACACAGTACAATTATGAGAGTCACAACCTATTTTAATGGCGACGTAACCTGTCAGGAAGGACAAATCGAAAGCAACCCTGACAGTGCTGAGGACTACCTCGGTTGGCTTTGCGGGCAATGTTGATCAAGAATAATATATCGTAAGAAGCCTAAAGATCTGCTGTTACTGTGTGATTATTTGTGAGATATTTTAGCCAAGACGACTATGAATAACAATCTACTTACTAGAAATATTCATTTCACAGTATTAGAATTCTAAGCTTTAGATATCTTTCTGAAAAACGAAGGGAGATTAACCATTATTTTTTCTGTACCTCTCGATCTCTTCGTATCTGCAACTGGCTCTGTGTAGACACAGCATATTCAGAGTATTAAAGGATCATAAATACACAGTCCGCATAATAAAATGGTTTTAGACAAGGTATACATAAAACTATCTGAGCAATAGGCATAAATATTCTGATACCCGTAATCGGTATTGCATGCATATCATGTGACAGGTATAAAAACATGTGATACTTTATTATCAAATAAAGTTTGCTGGAAAGCAAATTTTGACATACTATTTAGATTTATATGATGTTATAGTGCTCATAACTGCCATTGCTTGGTTGTCATGTGACATGTATGCAAGGAAAGATATTTAAGTATAATTTTATAGCCAAATAAAGTTCGAGGAAAAGAAATTTCAGAATGCATTCTATTACCAGAACTGGGAAAATTGTTATGGCCAAATGAAAGTTCGAGGAACAGAAATTTCTAAAATGCGAAAATAATTTTGAAAAAAAAAAAAATTATCGACATTTTATGGATTGATAAGGCCCGAGGAAAAAAAAAAACATTTCGAAATGCATTTTTAAATGATGCACCGGTGCCAACAACCGGAGTTTGATAGGAATAATGTGACAAGTATGCAAATAAGGGAATTTCATGGGCGAAAAGATATTCTGAAATGCGTTTTATTTGATATGCCAGCGTCCACTGCGTCCACTATTGCCCTTGCATCGATATAATGTTACAAATATGCTTAAAAGGCATATAATATTTTAAGGCCACATAAATTCGAAATTTAGAAATTTGTTTAAATAAATTGTTACATCAAATACCTATTACTGGCAAATATATAATTGTTACATCAAATACCTATCACTGGCATCTTATATCACATGACAGGTAAAAAATGCAAAAATGAAGCTGATTTTTTTTATGGCTCAATTACACTAGAGGAAAAGAAATTTCTTTCATATAATATTTTAGCTCCTACAGCCGATATTGCATGGGTAAACAGGACTAGTTTGCAAAAGAAGCGCTTTTTATTTTTTGGCCAGATGACACCAAGAAAAAAAAATTTTTTTTTTTTGCAATGCATCTTATTTAAGGCATTTGAAAGGGGCAAATTGTGTTTTATGACCAGTACTCTAGGCTGGCCATACAAACAGTCTTGTTAAATGTGACGAAAAAGTAATCAACTTCCATTTGAGCCATAGTTTTTATTATCTTTTATTCGGAACCGTCAAGTTTAATCACTTTGACAACCTCTCTTTTACGAAAATTTAGTTTTGTTGATCAAAACTGATACTGCAAAGATTTCTGCGATATCATTAGCCGACCTGAAGTCATCAGCACTTTTGTTTCCATATGCACACACCCTGGTCATGAGGTAGCCTGATGGTCGTTAGTCTCATGGATAGAAAGATTGCTTAAGTGGAAAGTGCTACTTGAACAGGAGAATGCAATAGAAGTTTTCCCTACATCGTCTCCGGTTTGTTTGTTAAAGAAAGCTAACCAAAAAATGTTAATTGCTATCATGCGTATGCATCCTGAGCTCTGGGTCCTGGACCAATCATTCTTAACGACGTATATGACAAATTTTTCTAACGAACAGATTTTTTTAAAACTTTGCTGATACAAAGCTCATTATGTCTCTAGGAGACAACAGTAAAAAAAGATGTGGGTCACCGTGCTCGTTTCTGAGAAATTTGCCTTTGAAAAAGGTATATACAGTTCCAAAATTCAGCTTATATTAGATTTAAAGCGCCTTTATTTAATAGTCAGTTACCCAGGAAAATTACAGGAAAAATATAATATTTTAATGATAATTCATATATTTTTGCACAAAAAATATATAAAAGCTTAGTTTCGAGCATGGTAAATGTACAAATATGCATGTTATACATGTATATAGACCATTGAGTTAAAAAGGGAGATAATTTGATCGAATTTAGGGTTAATCTTAAAAAAATACATACTTTCTAACGGACAGATTTTTCTTAAACTTTCCACTTTTAGTATTTACAATTCTAAACAATAAGAAAAAATAAAAATGGCACCTATCCGTGCTTATTTCGTCAGAAAACAAGGTTGAAGGTCACTGTGGAAGTTATTTTTTTCAAGGAAAAATAGGTTAAAAGCTCAGCAGACATGGTGGGAAAAGGAGAAATTGCTCAATAGGAGCGATTTCTCCTTTACCAACAATAATTTTCGAAGTGGAAACAGCTATACTTCCACAGCTTTAAATTTCCTGCCTTTGTTTCCTTGTTTGGTGTGTAACGCCGTGTCTGCAGCATTATAATTATTTCACGGTGACAGTACAAAGATCCATTTTTTTCTCTTCACCGATACTACCCGATGAAAGTGCTACTCGTTTCATTGCACCAATAGTATTACCATTATGTGCAAAAAATACATTGTTGCACTTTTGATTCAATATCCACGACAAAAATACATGCGCAGTAGGATGCGCGCAAACATTTGTCATATACGTCGTTAATAAAGATTAAATCTGGCAGTACCCCCGTTATAAAAACAAAATTTTATAACATTGTCAGTATTTGATTTACATGTGAATTTCATTTAACTGCTCTGAAAAAGAAAAAAAAAAAGAAAAGTTTGGATAAAACTTAATTGTTAATTTCTTATCTAAAAATGAACGAAGAAGGCTTCGTGATAATTTTACACAAAAATGGCTAAACAGTAACATTATTTGTTTTAATCTTTCAGCGACCAAGTTACATTTATTTCGAAAGTCTATGCCTGTTTCATCTTTTTAAGTCAATGCCATCTTTTTTTTTTTTCATCAAACATGAACACATTAAAACCTGATTATAACATAAAACTATTGAAAAACCGGTGATTAGCAAATATGAAAATACGTTTCGGTCATTGTTTGTGGCAATCATGGTTCTGTCTAAAAAAGACCAATAGATGTATGTTTTTTGTCTATGTTTAATATCATCGATAACATTTAGATATAGTAATATAAAAAAGCGATAACTATAAGGCAGGATTGTCTGAACATGTATGTAACTGTAAAAATGCTTCGCCACGAAAACTACAGTTTCATTGTCTTGATAGAGAGATTCAGTTTGAAACAAAATAATGAGATACTATTATACGTGGGGTGATCAGAAAGAACGCGAACCACCCGATTATTTCAAAAACTACTTTACTTAAGATAACAAAAATTTGCACAGATGAACATTAATTACCTGGTTACTTACTCAAGCGTTTAAATGACGTCATGGGCAAATAAGAAAAGAGTGACGTCATTTCAATGACATCACATACTGCGTTAGCGGTTCACAATGTCGGATGACGTTTTATTTGAGCAGAGAGTAATTATAAAGTTTTACGTTAAACTCGGAAAGTCTTCATCGGAAATTAAGGCCGATTTAGATAAAGTTTATGGGGACTCAGCACTTAAGAAAACCAGTATTTGTAAATGGATTGGACGATTTAGAGAAGGACGCGAAACCGTTGAAAATGACCCTAAATCTGGCCGTCCATCAACATCAGTAACGGACAAAACTATCGCGGATGTGCAGCAGTATGTAAAGCAAGATCGTCGAGTTACTGTCAGGGAAATAGCTGACACATTTAGCATTTCCTATGGAAGTGCACAGGAGATTTTAACTGACAAACTTGGAATGTCGCGTGTTTGTGCAAGGTGGGTGCCTCGGCTACTGACGCCCGAGCAAATGGGGGTTAGGGTCGAAATTTGTTCTGAAATTTTAGAACGCATTAGGAAAGAAGGATCAAACTTTACTGATCGTATTGTGACATGCGATGAAACATGGGTACACTTTTACGAGCCCGAATCTAAACAACAAAGCAGTGTATGGAAACATCCAACATCGCCGTCCCCTGTTAAAGCCAAACTTTCTAAGTCTGTTGGTAAAGTTATGTGCATCATGTTTTTCTCTTCTCAACGTTTTCTTCTAAATCATGTTGTACCTATACATACTACAGTCAATGCTGAGTATTATGCCAGCATTATTCGAATGAATTTAATACAGGCCATCCGAAAAAAACAGCCGGAACTTCTATAGAGAGGCGTCATTTTACATCAAGATAATGCTCCCGCTCACAAAGCCAAACTTGTACAGGAAGTTTTGAAAAAACTAAACATAGAAACATTAGACCATCCTGCCTATAGTCCAGACCTGGCCCCATGTGACTTTTGGCTATTTCCTGTTTTGAAAGATTCTCTACGTGGCACGCGCTACGAGAGCAGAGAGGAGCTAACCCATGCCATGACCGGGTCGTTGAGAGTGATGTCACGTGACGGGCTCGCGCACGTGTTTCGCGCATGGGAATCAAGAATGAATAAGTGCATAGAACACAAAGGAGGTTACTTTGAAAAACAGTAAACATTCCAAGTTGATTTTTACAACAATATTCCGATAAAGGCACTGGTCCGCGTTCTTTCTGATCACCCCTCGTATATATACTCAAGCACAACTTGTTTTTACCCATACTAGCCATAAGTCCCTGAAAAACAGTATAACATGATTAAAGTCGGCCAATTACTGAAACATCTGAAGTAAGGAAAAAAAACCAAAAAAGTCTTATAGATTTTCCCGAGGTCATAAGTGACCTCGCACAGCTATGGATTACACTTACATGTACCACATCAGAATGGTACTATATTAAAGAGGCAGTATTTAAAAAGAAAACAATAATATTATAAATAGACCCACAACGTGTCATTAATAATGTTTCTGATTCTCTAAATTGTATATGAATAAGTTCTGTCTTATGCTGTTATTTATGTATATGGCAAAATCTTACTCATCTAATAGCAAATAAAATCATTTTAATTGGGTTCAATTGAGTTTAAAATAACTTTCTTAGTCTACAAGAATTTTCTCATTTTCAGTGACACATTTCCAGTTGGCTAAACCAAGTGGTTCAGCCAATCAGGTTTTGCTGTACCTTCATTTGACATTTAAGAAGACAGTATAAATCACGTGCATGCAGTAAGATCTCGGTTTGAGTTTTACTTTTTAACCTAGTGCACGTACAAACAAGCAATTACTTTTTTTACGATTCCGTGATAGAAAGTTTTTAAAGATTATTGTGGAAAAAGAAACCGGGCGTAACCACGTTTTCACCTTTCCAATATACGCCACATTTAATTTTTCCTGTGCAAATTCTTTGAATGTGGACGAGTCAACTTTGGTTGTCAGCTTAATTATTCTCAAAGCATTGGTTTACTCACTTCAAGTGAATACGTTTGTCCTGAACAGCGATTGATTCGGAAAGGTCACTAAAGCAATTAACCATGACAATACTTCAAAAAGACATTTAAAAATCATGAGAAACAATTTATCTACGATCTCGTCCATATAACTCTATTCATCATTCATGAAACTTGTCACATAAAGTTCCACTTAGAAAAAGGAAGATCCTGAAAAACATGTCAAGATAAAGATCTTAAATGTGTTCTGTAGAAAGCTTTCTCTTCATGTACCAGAAACCTCTTGAAAGAAATTTGTCGCAGACAACTCTATGTAAGCGTCATTGTAGGATATGGCGACCCTCGGGAATAAAGGTTTAATATAGAAATGCCATGTGAAAACACTGAGACAAAAGGGTAAAAGACATTGTCACGAGCATTTTTTCTCTTTAAACAACGTTGTGCTGACAGACGAGAAATCTTGTCTACCACTGAAATCTGTTAATGACATTTTTGAAAAATTAAAAGAGTACTCAACCTTTGCTCGTTTTGTTCGGGTAATGAAACTTGATTATAAAAATAGATTTCAAACATAACAAAGTTTTTTTTTTCCCCCGAAACGAGAGTGATATCGAAAATCAATATATAATTGACATCGAAAATCAATATATAATCATAATTATATTCAGGAAAAAAATGTAAAAAACCCAGATTTGGCGGGCTTATTAGATAGGGTTTACAAAGCATTTCAATTTGTTTATTGACTTATACGAAAATATTAAACCTCCTGAAACAGATTTGTTCTGACAGAAGATTGATTGTCAACATAACAAATTGTTACATACATGTACATGTCTATGAAAAACATCGCAATGTATTCCGTTGTCAAAATATTTTCAAAATTGTTCTTGTTTAAAAAAAAAAAAAAAAAGCGCGAGTTTAAAAGTTTGATTCTGGTCAAATGATAAAATTTTGTCATAAAAAAAACTTGCTTTACAAAGCAGTGAAAATTTCACCTATTTCTTCAGTGTGTCATTGTTTATTTCAATTTACAATTCTATTTTTTCCCTTTTTCTTTGAATTCATTCATCATTTGTTCTTAATTTAATCACTTGATTCAAACTTTGTTTAGCAGATACCCCAGTCTGCAAATATGACGGTGACGGTTACTACAAAGAGTTCCCGCAGAATTTAACCAATGGAAAGTTGTTTTTCAAAGCAGTCTGTTACAGGGGCCTAAAATGTCGCTTTTAAGTAGTAATTCTTATACAGGGTATACAACTTGGAAAAAGGTGTCGAATACCAAAGAAACATTTTAATGAAACAATAACAAGTCACAGAGTTCTTAAAGGAAATTCAAGTGAATTATGAATTTCCCCTGAGTTCGTCACAGAATTTTTTTCCAAGAGATTATTCTAACAATCAATTATCGTTGAAAGAAATCTGTTTGGAATACATATATTATTAATCGTTGAAAATCCACATGGGGAATGTAAAGCCGGCAAATCGCTTGTTACAGTGAAGTTGTTAATTGTTCTCTGTTGCTCTGGAATATCCGAGGGATTTTCCGCTTACTAATTGATTTATCTTTCGCTGTTTTCATCTCAACACTTTTCGCTTTAATTGAAATCGTGAAGTTGAAATTATTATTATTATTTTAGTTCACTCTGTCTTTTGGGTGTCATCCCTTTCCTGTGATGCCGTCCTTTGTATGGAACAATAATTTTGATTTATCTTTCGCTGTTTTCATCTCCTCAACACTTTTCGCTTTAATTGAAATCGTGAAGTTGATATTATTATTATTTTAGTTCACTCTCTTTTGGTTTTCATCCCTTTCCTGTGATGCCGTCCTTTGTATGGAACTATAATTTTGATAAAAATGAAGAATCACTTGACGGGATTCAAAACAAATCTATACGAATGATAAGAAGAAAATCAAGATTTGCTCCATAAAGTCAATTTCACCTGAAGATACCTTTCTCTTGTTTCTATTTGCAGAAAACTACTATTGAAAAGAGTTGGGTGTGGAAGAAATTGACCGTGTCTAGGACCACGTCTTTCCAGGGTATTTTCACTTCACTTTCTCTTCATGTGTCCTACCTGAATTGATGGTTATGATACATATTTAAGAGGGATTTAAATTGTCTGCTGAAAATCCGTTTAACTCTTTACGAAACGACCAAATTCTACACTTGTACAAATTTAAAGAATTTGCAGACGACAAATTTAATGTGGCTCAAATGCTGGGATCCTTACGAAACGACAAAATTCTACACTTGTACAAATTTAAAGAACTTGCAGACGACAAACTAAATGTGGCTCAAATGCTCGGATCCTTTTGCGACAGGGAGGGAGGAAAACACTGTGGGGAAAGAAAAAATGCTAGTGACCTACGTTTTCTCCTTTGTCCACAATTTTTTCAAAAGTCTTTTACCCCAGGGTCGTCGAAAGTCGGATTCTTCTGATAAAGGGTTAAGGGTTAACATGTTTTTATGTAAAAAACGCCTGACTCAGTGTAGTGTCTGTGTTCTATTTCAAAATTTAGTAGCTGAATTTTGGATGGAGATTGAATTCCATAAATTGTTTGACAAATAATTAGTAAAATGATATTTATGATGATCTTGCGCCAATTGATGAATAGACACTAGTTAGTTAAAAGATCCCAAATGAGCTACAAAATTCTCATCGGTTTTATGTAACAAAGGTTCGGATTACGACATCACTATCGAAACCAATTAGATAAGGGAAATTAGCTTCTATAGGATATCATTCGACAATAATTACTCTTTGCCATTCAAAATTTCATGTAGGAGAAAGGGTGGCCAAAATGCAAGAAAAAATAACAAGTGAAAAGTTTGATTTGGAAAAAAAAGGACCAGAAAGAAATTACTATTAGAAATGATAAAGAAGCGACTGACTGGAAACATTGCTACTGATGGGGAAACGTCGACTTACTAGAGACACGGTGTTCATTTATCATATATGCTTATCTCCATTTCTATTTTCTACTCATGTTTTATGCATCAGTTCATATCGATTATCCCTATTTTGTAGGGATGGTTTCAAATAAGTCGTTGGTTTCAGCAGATGAAGAATTGGAAGGGACACATGTCTCTCAGTCGTGTCAGTGCTTTGATATGACTAAATATATAACGGATGGAACATGAAACTCTAACAATTATATAAAAATATCATTCAATGGCACTTTCCAGCTTACTCATTACTTTATTCTAGTTAAAAATTTAATAATAAATTTGCAATCGGTTTTATGGACAGGCATCGTATTACATCATTATCACAATTTCCAACAAAATAAGATAAATTGGTCCTATAGAACATGCTTAACTAAATTTGAGGAGTTAAAGAGTTTAAAAAAAAAAGTATTTAAGGATTTAAAGATTTAAAACCTTATTTCAGATTTCAAAATTTAAATTCTAAACGTTATTTTAGAGACTAAAGATTTAAACCCTTGTTTGAGGAAGCTGAAGAGTCAAACTTTGTTCAGGAATTTTAGAGTATAAAAATGATTTTGGAAGCAAAAAAAAAAAAAGCCAAACCTTGTGTTAAAGATTTAAAAGTCAAACTATTTTTTTCGGGAGTTAAAGCGTTAAACTTTACTGCAGGAGTTTAAGGTCTAAAACTTTTTGAGGTGTTACAAGTTAAACCCTATTTCAACTATTGTAAAGTTTAACATTTTCAGATGTTAAATAGTCAAACCCTATTCCAGCGGTTACAGCGTTAAAATCTTTTACTTCCAGGATGAAAATTTAAACCTTATTTCGGACGTAAATGAGTTTAACCTTATTCCAGTAGTAAATAATTTTAAGATTTTCTATAGAGGTTGCTACACGTGACACACTGTATCTATATGCGGGACCAAAAAAGGAACCTTTCCCTTAGCTTGAATGTAGACATTTTTTGAAGTTTCAATAGTTTTGGCTGAAATCTGCGTCCGAACGTCAACAAGTACTTTGTGTGCACTCTAGAGGCCAAGCATTCAGTCCTATATTCATGAAAAATTTGTCAGAATGTTTGTCTTGATGATACACGTATCTCGGGTGATATACCGGACAATTTGAAATTGTTTTACGTCAGGGCAAAGAGTGCGTCACTGGGACAAATCTTTGAAACACAAACTCTGTGTGCGCTTTAGAGGCCACATTTTCAGCCCGACACTAATGAAAGATTGTCAAAATGTTTGTCTTGATAATATCTAGGACATGTTTGAAATAGGGTCACATCAGGAACACAAGAGGGCCATGATGGCCCTGGATCGCTCACCTGAGTCAATAGGCGAAATTCACTCAACGTGCATAATTCAATTTCTGACCAATTGTCAGGTCAACTGAGCTTAAAATGTGGCCTGTAGAGGCGTCCACAAGGGATTTCCATAAGTTGACCTTGTGACCTAATTTATCACCCCACGTGACCAAACTTAGAACTCATCAAAAAATTTATCAAGACAAACATTCTGAACAGTTTTCAAGTTAATTGAGCAATAAATGTGGCCTCTAGAGTGCCCACAAGGTATTTCTTTAATTTGACCAAGTGACCTAGTTTATGACCCCAGGTGACCCAATTTCAAACTCATCCAATATTTCATCAAGACAAACATTCTAACCAATTTTCAAGTCAACTGAGCAAGAAATGTGACCTCTAGAGTGCCCTAAAGGTATTTTTTTAATTTGACCTTGTGACCTAGATTATGACCCCAGGTTACCCAATTTTAAACTCATCCTAGATTTCATCAAGACAAACATTTTAACCAGTTTTCAAATCAATTGAACAATAAATGTGGCCTCTAGAGTGCCGACAAGGTATTTCTTTAATTTGACCTAGTGACCTAGTTTATGACTCCACATGACCCAATTTAGAACTCATTTGAAAATTTATCAAAACACACATTGACTAATTTTCAAGTCAATTAAGCAAAAAATGTGGCCTCTAGAGTGCCCTAAAGGTATTTCTTTAATTTGACCTAGTGACCTAGTTTATGACCCCAGTTGACCCCATTTAGAACTTATCTAAAAGTTTATCAAGACAAACATTCTGAATAATTCTCAAATCATTTAAGCAATAAATGTGGCCTCTAGTGTGCCCACAAGGTATTTCTTTAATTTGACCTAATGACCTAGTTTATGATCCCAGGTGACCCGATTTCAAATGCATCCGATATTTCGTCAAGACAAACATTCTGACCAATTTTCAAGTCAATTGAGCAAGAAATGTGACCTCTAGAGTTCCCTAAAGGTATTTCTTTAGTTTGAACTAGTGACCTAGATTATGACCCCAGGTGACCCAATTTTGTACTCATCCTAGATTTCATCAACACAAACATTTTAACCAATTTTCAAATCAATTGAACAATAAATGTGGCCTCTAGAGTTCCCACAAAGTATTTCTTTAATTTGACCTTGTGACCTACTTTAAGACCCCACA
Organism: Hippopus hippopus; assembly: GCA_946811185.2. Lineage (NCBI taxonomy): Eukaryota > Metazoa > Mollusca > Bivalvia > Cardiida > Cardiidae > Hippopus > Hippopus hippopus. Next base: position 46,027,206 of record OX328104.1, on the reverse strand, counting down.
TGACCTAAATTCAGACTCATGTGAGATTTTATCAAGACAAACGTTCTGACCATTTTCAAGTCAATTGAGCAATAAATGTGGCCTCTAGAGTGCCCACAAGGTATTTCTTTAATTTGACCAAGTGACCTTGTTAATGACCCCAGGTGACCCAATTTCAAACTCATCCAATATTTCATAAAGACAAACATTCTGACCAATTTTCAAGTCAATTGAGCAACAAATGTGGCTTCTAGAGTGCCCTAAAGGTATTTCTTTAATTTGACCTAGTGACCTAGATTGTGACTCCACATGACCCAATTTTAAACTCATCCTAGATTTCATCAAGACAAACATTCTGACCAATTTTCAAATCAATTGAACAATAAATATGGCCTCTAGAGTGCCAGCAAGGTATTTCTTTAATTTGACCTAGTGACCTTGTTAATGACCCCAGGTGACCCAATTTCAAACTCATCCAATATTTCATGTGAGATTTTATCAAGACAAACATTCTGACCAATTTTCAAGTCAATTTAGCAAAAAATGTGGCCTCTAGAGTGCCCACAAGGTATTTCTTTAATTTGACCTAGTGACCTAGATAATGACCACAGGTGACCCAATTTTGAACTCATCCTAGATTTCATCAAGACAAACATTTTAACCAATTTTCAGATTAATTGAACAATAAATGTGGCCTATAGAGTGCCCTAGAGGTATTTCTTTAATTTGACCTAGTGACCTAATTTAAGACCGAACATGACCCAAATTCAGACTCATGTGAAATTTTATCAAGACAAACATTCTGACCAAATTTCAGGTCATTTGAGCTATAAATGTGGCCTCTAGAGTGCCCACAAGGTATTACTTTAATTTGACCTAGTGACCTAGTTTTTGACCCCAGGTGACCCAATTTTGAACTGACTGAACACGTTGTGCTCAGGTGGGCTAACAAACTTAGAACAGGTTCACTACATACCAAATAACAAAGCTCTACGCCTTCCAGTTTTAGAAAAGAAGAATTTTAAAGTTTTCCTTCTTTGTTCCTATGTTCGAACTTGTGAGCCCTGGGGCGGGGCCAGTTTTGACCCCAGCGGCATCATTTGAACAAACTTGGAAGAGGTCCACAAGGAGATGCTACATACCAAATATCAAAGCTCTACACCTTCCAGTTTTAGAGAAGAAGAATTTTAAAGTTTTCCTCCTTTGTTCCTATGTTAGAACTTGTGACCCCAAGGGCGGGGCCAGTTTTGACCCCAGGGGTATCATATGAACAAAATTGGTAGAGGTCCACTAAGAAATACTACATACCAAATATCAAAGCTCTACACCTTCCAGTTTTAGAGAAGAAGAATTTTAAGGTTTTCCTTCTTTGTTCCTATGTTCAATCTTGTGACCCCCGGGGCGGGGCCAGTTTTGACCCCAAGGGCATCATATGAACAAACTTGGTAGAGATCCACTAGGAGATGCTACATACCAAATATCAAAGCTGTACGCCTTCCAGTTTCAGAGAAGAAGAATTTTAAAGGTTTCCTTCTTTGTTCCTATGTTCCATCTTGTGGCCCCTGGGGCGGGGCCAGTTTTGACCCCAGGGGCATCATATGAACAAACTTGGTAGAAGTCCACTAGGAGATGCTAGATGCCAAATATCAAAGCTCTATGCCTTCAAGTTTCAGAGAAGAAGAATTTTAAAGTTTTCCTTCTTTGTTCCTATGTTCAAACTTGTGACCCCCGGGGCTGGGCCAGTTTTGACCCCAGGGGTATCATATGAACAAACTTGGAAGAGGTCCACTAGGAGATGGCAGATGCCAAATTTCAAAGCTCCATGCCTTCCAGTTTCAGAGAAGAAGAATTTTTAAGTTTTCCTTCTTTGTTCCTATGTTCAAACTTGTGACCCCCGGGGCGGGGCCAGTTTTGACCCCAGGGGCATCATATGAACAAACTTGGTAGAGGTCCACTAGGAAATGCTACATACCAAATATCAAAGCTCCACGCCTTCTAATTTCAGAGAAGAAGATTTTCAAAGATTTTGCTATTTTTTCCCTTTTTGTTGCCATAGCAACCAGAGTTACGGGTGGAATTCAATCTCTTGAACAACTTTGGTAGAGCTTCAAGCAAGGAACATCCCTGCCAAATTTTATCAAGATTGGCCAAGCGGTTTAGGAGGAGAAGATGTTTAAAGAAATTGTGGACAGACGGACTGACGGACAGACGGACAGATGGACGCCGGACAATGACCGGTCACAATACCTCACCTTAGCACTTCGTGCTCAGTTGAGCTAAAAACGGTCACTGCAACAAATCTTTGGAAAACATCGTTTGCACTCTCGAGGCCACATTATAAGTCTAACAAGTTGGCTTCTTTACAAAAGAAGCCAGGAGAGGTCAGTATCCATGTTTTCAAATAGTATATTAGCTTTTAATTTCAATATATTTTGGTACATGTAAACAAACAAGTAAAAAAGCCGCCGCGTAGAAACCTCTTATGCTTTACATGACGGTCATTTGACCTTCTTTCCGCGTTTTTCAAGTCGCATTATCTTGTCCAGTGGTCTTTTTCCTCTTTTTTTTAACGAAATTCTTCTTATTTTTTCTTCTACTTAGATTTATTTGCTGAATGAAAAATTACAATTATTTGAGAAGTCATTTGCAACTTAATATAACAAATCTTTTCTGAAATTCGTCATATGAAAATAAACCACGTCTATTTCCTGTTCCGGTTTTTTTATTTCGCTTTATTTACAAAACCATGACGAAAAGGACTGTGTATCAGAACAATTTCGCAAGAAAAATGGATTTAGACAGCAAATTATGTGGCAGTCTGCCTTTTAAACTCACCACTGTTGGAGAGGTCTGATGACCTCTCCAATAAACATGAAAATTAGTCAGAATGTTTATGTTAAAATGATATTGGAACTTTCTCGAAATCATGTCACATCAGGTCCATAAATAGGTCACTGGGTCAAATATTAGTAAAACCTTGTGTGCACTCTCAAGACCTTACTTTAGGTTTGATACTCGTGATAGTTGACCAGAACGTTTGTCTTGATGTTATCTTGGACAAGTTTGAAATCTTCTCACGTCAGGTCAAAAAGTAGGTCACTGGAACAAATCTTAGAAAAACCCTGTGTTCACTCTAGATGTCACAGTGTCAGTCCGATAGATATGAAAGTTTGCTAGAATGTTTGTCTTGTTGAGTTTAAAAAAAAGGTCACTCAGACAAATCTCAGAAAAAAGCCTTGTGTGCACTCTATGTGCCACACTTTCAGTCTGATACTTATGAAAATTGGTCAGTAAAAAGTAGGTCACTGGGAGAAATCTCAGATAAACCTTGTGCCTACCCTAGAGACAACGTTTTCAGTATGATACTCGTGGAAATTATGTTCGTGGAATGTTTTATATTCAACAACCAGGGGCTCTTCAACTTTTCCATCCTAGTCGGCTTTACTTTGTTGAGCGCTTTAGGGCCAATGGCTGTCTTGCTTGTGAAAGAATGTCTAATCAATCTTTTGATATTGGCATGCTGGACAGAAAAATATCGATTTGATTTGAAATGAAATAAGGAAGGTATCGATTTCAAAAGTCAACAAGAAAATATTAATGCATAACATCAATGGCGCCGCAAATCAGTTGTTTCTGAAATAGAGCACATTACAGCGGGTTGATTTTTTTACGCTAAGGGCATCACTTGAACAAACTTCGTAGAGGTCCACGTGGTGATGCTACATGACAAATATTTAAACTCTGGGCCATCTGGGATACGATCTGGTTTTTATTGATCTGGCAATGAAAGTACGGTATTTTACATGTTAAAAAACAAAAGAAGAAAAAAAAAAAAAAAAAAAAAATCAGTCCAAATAGAAAAACAAAGTTGGTACGGGCTCGATCTGGGCATCACTTGAACAAACTTCGTAGAGGTCCACATGGTGATGCTACATGACAAATATTTAAACTCTGGGCCATCTGGGATACGATCTGGTTTTTATTGATCTGGCAATGAAAGTACGGTATTTTACATGTTAAAAAACAAAAGAAAAAAAAAAAAAATCAGTCCAAATAGAAAAACAAAGTTGGTACGGGCTCGATCTGGTAATGAAAGTACCGCATTTTTACATGTATGTTAAGAAAAAAAAAAAACACTGAACCAGTCCATATAGTAAACAATATGGCTACCTCCACAGACACTTTTCAAAAGCGAATAAAAATATAGTGCCGCGGCTCATGCGGCGCCACAATAATTAGTAGCTTCTGTCACCGCGTGACAGCGACGACGCATTTAGTGCACAAGCTTATTTATGTCAGTCTATAGGTTGTTATTCCTTTCTTGATGCAGTTCTGCCCGTAGGTCGTTGACCTTGTTTGGCGTCAACCAAGATTATCCCATAGATGTTCAACTGTGTTCAAATCCGGCGTTTTTGAGGGCCTTTTGTCGATGAAATCAACGCTATGATTTTGTAAAAAAAAATGTACACTGGCAACAGCAACATGGGGTCTGGCATTATCCTGTTGTAACCTCGTTATGATATTGCGGGTTTGAAGTAGAGACACATCATGACGGCTCAGAATATTTTCCCTATATTTGGGTGCATTTAAATTTCCTCGACGAGTGAGATGCAACACCCGTGAGTAATACCGCCCCACACAAAAACTGAGCCCCCGCCCCCAAAACGATAGCTTTGCTGTATGCAATTGTCGGCATAACGTTCATTCCTATATTGGAACAATCGTACACGGCCATCTGCTCGAGAAAGAACAAACATCGACTCATCAATAAAAAGAATTGTCCCCCAACGTTGTACTTTTCCAGTTTATGTGTCTCAAGGCCTGTTGCTCTCTATTATTGCTATGGCGGATCATTAAATATGTGCCGACGAACAGGCGACGTCCGAGCAAATCTTTATCAGCTGAACGATTCCGCACTGTCTGTGTGAAAATCCAGTAGTTGCAAGTACCAGGGGTAACAGCAGCTGTAGCTGTTGCTTTTCTAAAACGAAATCGTAGGCGCTGTTCAAGATACAGTGGTCGTGGGTTCTAGTCGTGACGCACCGTCTGCCGCTCCGTGGTAAGTCTCTCATACTCCCGGTCTGCGCAGATTTGCCGCCACAGGCTCCTGACTGCTTGGACGTAGCATGGGTTCCAGTCCGTTCATCTTTTCCTTTTCTATCATTCAGACGTTACTTTGTTGGTAATACGAGGGTTGTTCGATATGTAATGTGTATTGTACGATATCTCAAAAGCATTCGACTCAAATAGTGAAATGAACATTACATCCCTTCAAAATATTCTCCGCGGTTTGAAATACATAATTTCAATCTCTGAATCCATTTCTGAAATGCGTCACGGTACGCTGATTTAGGTAGACCTCTGAGGCACTGACTGATGGCTGAGCCAAGGGCTTGTCGGGATTTGTAACGACGACCAGATAAGAACTTTTTTAAGTTTTGGAAAAAGGAAAAAAGTCGCATGGGGCTAGATCTGGAGAGTATGGTGGGTGTGGCAAGACAGTAACCTTCTCCGACTTCAAAAATTGCTTCACAAGCTCAGATGTATGTGATGGAGCATTATCATGAAGTAGACGAACATGCCTAAATCCTGACACAGGGCGTCGTTTAAGATAATATTTCTTGAGCTTTTTTAGTATAACATTTAGGTAATACCGACCTGTAACAATTTTGCCCTTCGGCACCGGAATTTGTACGGCTATACCATCACATGAGAAGAATATTCAATAAAGAACCTTCTTTGTGCTTATGCTTCTTTTGGCAAATACAGGCCTTCTACCGTGTTTAATTAGCCATATTTTGTTTCCAATTTTTCTTACTGGTTCGAAATAGTGAACCCATGTTTCGTCACTATTAACAATGTTTGCAAATTGTCTTTGATTGAATTTGGGAAACATTTTGAGCAACTGCTTAGCGGTTTGTACTCGTGCCCGTTTTTGGTCATCTGTCAATATATGCGGTATCCATCTGGCAGAAATCTTTCGTACTTTCAAAATACGCTTCAAAATGAAATGCACCCGCGATAGCGATATGCCAACAGCGTTGGCAATATCACGAATCGTGTATCTGCCATCACTTTCAATTATTTCCCTGACTTTTGAGACATTTGCCTTGCCCGTTACAGTCACTGGTCGGCCAGATTTTGCTGCATCTTTGACGGACTCTGTGCCAGTCAGAAATTTCTTTCTCCACCTACGAACTGTCTCATAAGATACCTTATCAGACCCATAAACTTCCCCCAGTTCAGTAAAAATCTGCATTACCGAATGACCGAGTTTTGTGCGAACTTTTATATAAGCTCTAATTTCTTCAATATTCTTAATCTGTTTCCCTACCATTTTTACAACAGTGGTCAACGACTAGCTCTAATGAAATGACTATAAGTTTAAAATATGTGGAGCTAAAGGCTCGTGTTTATACCGTTGGAAAGGTATTGAATAGAGCTATTCAAGCGTATCATCATCCACGAAATCGTTGAAAGCGTTATCGCGCTGTGGTACAATACACATTACATATCGAACAGCCCTCGTAATTATGGAAGCGATAAATCGCTTTGCCACACATCTGTATAGACCGTCAAAGGAGACCGCGATAAGGAGTGAGTAAAAGATTGTTACCGCCTAGACCCATGCTAGCTAATAAGCCGACCAGACTTCTACTTAAGAATTAATTGACCGGTTTTGCAACTTTTTACTGTTTTAGAAATTTCCACACATGTATTTGTGTGTACATCTCAAAGTTAACATTGAAAATTGTGCACGTACTTCACGAAAGATTCTTTTCCGGTTCAGGGTCCGTATTCACTAACCATTGTTAAGAACGTTCAAAGTCTTTATTCTAAAGAATTTTCAAAATTTAAAAGTAACGCAACTCCTGATTGGCTAAACCATATGGATTAGCTATTCATAAGTTGTGTTACTTTCAAATTTAGAAGATCTTGGTATAATTTTAGAGCCATCGCAAACCGACAGGTGGGCTTACTATATTTTCTTTACCCGTTGAAGTAATTGAAAAGGTTATGTGACTTTAGGACAAGATCTTCTCGAAAATATTCCATTTGACACAAAAGACATTTTTTGTGGGAGAGGAGAAAAAAATACTCGTTTTTCAATAATTTAGAAAATATTGCAAGTCACATATATTTGAGCCGTGCTCTGGCAAAAGGGAGCTTAATGCATCTGCGAAAAGTATTGACCCAGGTCAGCCTGCGCAGTCCACGCAGGTTGACCTGGACCGAAACTTTTCGCTATTGGTCATTTTTTTGTATGTCAAAGGACAAGTCTACCTCATGATTAAGTTGGTTGTTGTACAAAATAGATTTTATGGATCAACAATAATGTGATGACTTGCTTGGTATAATGCATCACGGAGATGCATTAAGACCTCTTTTGCCAGAGCGTGGTTCATTTATTTAATGTCTTTGAAAGATGCTTTCGGCGGGGGTGGGGGTTTAAGTGGATTTATCATATTTATGGTAATATATTGATTGAAACAAACTTGCCGTGTTCTTTATAATGGTATCCTCAATACTTCAAAGATACATTATAATATTTAGTTAAGAGTTAGTGTTTATTTCTTAGGGAGGCAATGTTTTTTTTTACAATGTTTGTCTTTAGTTTTTTCACGTGAAAGTATAATTACTATTATGACAGAAATATACAAATGATGCGTTACACTATTATTCATCCCATGAATCAGTCAGTTCAGTTTATCAATTTTTTGTTTCTGCTTTCTGTTTTCGAATTATTAATCACAAAACGGGTTAGCATCATTTGTCTAGCATTCTGTTATTTCTTCGGAGCACTTCTAGAATAACGTTTGCGCACTGAGCTTGAAATCGAGAGGGGGTGGGACAGAGGCTGAGAATAAGATTGGTTCAATCAGTTGTGACAATATTCATTCCCTTTTCACCGCTAAAGTCTTTTCTCGTTCTTTCCAGGCCGGATTTGACCAAAATTTCTAAACACAATTTCTAATCTAATTATCAAGATTTCTGGGGAGGGGCATTCTTCAGTTACTTCCCTTGATTCCTCTCTAGTGCCCTGATAAAAGGATTACTTGGTTTTTATCATTTATTTTCTTGCACTACACAGATATGTTCTTGACATATCTCATCAATTTCTGGTCAGATTGTTATATAAGTCTATATATTTACTTTTCTCTGATGACTGAGAATTTAATCTGCTTTAAAATTACATGGAAACCTTACTTTAAAATAAAAAAAAAAAATCAAAGTATAATTATCGCAAATAAAAAAAAAAAAATCAAAGTATAATTATCGCAACATCCCCAAGGGAATCAAGGATAAAAACAGAAAAAAAAAACAAAGAAACAAGGGCAAAGGACCAAAGTGTTATTTGGTTACCTCTAGTCTTTACCTGGCAAGGGAGATAAATAGAATGCCCCCCCCCCCCACCCCGTCAGTGTTTCAAATTGTCGCAATATCTCTTTGGGCAAACTATTCAGCCAATCAGAAGTTGTGTAACCTTCTAAAGTTAGAACTAACCCAACAAGACTAATTAGTATGTCTCGTAAAAACGGGCACGGGCTCGTACATAAAAACTACCACTTCTTACTCATGAAAAACTTATTCAGTACTCTAAATATAACAGCGAATATCATTAAGGGAGTAACTTTTGGTGAACTATGCCTGTGAGATAAGTTCAAGATCAGACAGGAAAGAACATGTCTTGTATGATACAGAAATTCCGACCAATTTTAACAAAAAGTACACATGTACTTAAAAAAGGTTAAACCAACGCTGCACGCTTAAACAAATTTTTAGCTTTCAACTTTGGAAGCATTCTCTGAAAAGATTGATATTATAAACAAGTTAAGGCAAGCGAATGCGTGTAAAGACATTGTGGCGAACAGAAAAATTGCTCGTGACGAGCAATTTCTCTGTTCGCCACAATGTTTTCACACTAAAGGGGTCAGCTGCGAAACGCGTAACGTCGGATGAAGGAGTCAGAGTGATTCAGAAGATATGATACTACTTTGATATTTTTTATAAGATTACGAAATATTAGCATAATGTGCTGAAAATATACACGAGTTAAGACAAGCGAATGCATGTGAAAACATTGTGGAGAACAGAGAAATTGCTCTTTACGAGCAATTTCTCTGTTCGCCACAATGTTTTCAAAAAGGGGTCAGCACCGTCAGCTGCGAAACGCGTAACGTCGGCTAAAGGAGTCAGAGTGATCAAGAATATATAATACTACTTGATCTTTTTTTATATATATATAAGATTACGAAATATTAGCATAATTTGTGCTGAAAATATATACCATCTTAATCGTCTGAATTTAAAATTTACTATGGAACGCCTGAGCTGTCTGATATAACGGTATTTCATGACACTCAGATATTTTTCCATTACATAAAGGTACAATTTTATCATATAAACACAAAATTGTTTGGGATGAAGGCAACTTTTACAATATTCAGCACCTTGGCCTCTTTGTGAAGATATAAACCCTTTCTTTTAATATAGCTATTTCTTTTATGTAGACATATTGATATTACACAAACTACGACTTGTATAACATGCATATAAAGAAACATTATATAAAGGTATATTTCAATTACACGCAGGCAAACCATCATATCCATGCATACTAATATTACATAGACTGCGACATATATGACATGCACATAAAAACATATTATATAAAGGTATAATTCCATTATACACAGGCAAACTATCATATTGCAACGGCAAAATTCAAGCTCTTCTTGCATGAACATAAAAGGTCAATACATGCAGCTTTCTTTTCTTTATATGAAGGTAAAACAACTTTATATAAAGTGAAGACAAGGCAACCGTGACCTCAATTGACTCGAGCGCTTGCTACGCAGCAAGCGCTCACCAGCCGATTTCCTCCTGAATGATACTTAGTGGAAGGATTAAAAAATCAGCAACATTTAATCGTTTTACTCCACGGACCAATTTATGCGAAATTTACTATATCTCAAGCATACTTTGTTAGAATTTCACTCTTAGAATTAGATCTACCTGAAAGGAATTGGAAATATCAATAATGAATGAGTCGTGCTCTGTGAAACGGGGACTTATGTATCTGCAAAAAGTATCAACTCAGATTAGCCTGCGCAGTCCACGACAGCTGACCTTGGTCGAATAATTTGCTATTGGTAAATTTTTGGCATGTCAAAGGACCAGTCTACCTCATCATTCAGTCGATTGTCAGACAAAAAGAATTTTATTGATCCTTAATTATCTGATGACTTACTTGGTATAAGTAAGGGACAAGGGGGTCGCATCGATCCAATGTCTTTCGAAGGATTTATGATTTTTAATCGACAGCATACATTCGTCTCCCGTCGCTGATCATTGTATCGACGATAATGATGCAAAAAAGCAGCTAGTGACTTGGGAAGATTATTGTGGGATGTACTGGTAAGTACTGAAACAACTTCCCAAGCCACTGACTACTTTCTCACATGCATCAGAGGTGAGAGAAAAAAATTGCCGGTTTGCAACAACTAGGTAGAGAGCCCGCAACCACCAGGTCACGAGTCAGATACACTAATCACAGAGCTACCTGGCGGGGCTTTTCAGTTCAACACTCAGGAAACTGACGATATCTTGGACCATTTTGAAAACGGGTCATGTCTGGAAACAAACTAGGTCACCGGGTCATATCTTTATAAACATTGTGTATGCTCTAGAAGCCATTTTTTAGACTAATACTCATTAAAGTTTGCTAAAATTTCTGTCTTGATATCTCCTACGAGTTTGGAAAATAGTGTTTTAGGTCAAAAAGGCTCACGTGGGTGACTTAAGGGCCATCGTGACCTTCTTGTTTTTGTATGTTTGTGTGTGTGTGTGTGTGTGTGTGTGTGTGTGGTGTGTGTGTGTGTGGGGGGGGGGGGGTTGTGCATAAATTTTTCCAACCATTTCGACAGCAGGGATACTTCACTATAGTTTGGTGTCAGTTTTGTATTCAATCGACATACAATTGTGTGAAAGTCCTGCCTACAAATAGTAATTTCATTTCATGGAGCGGTGGTGATCTTGATTTGTACTGTTTGCAAAAGCACCGCCAAGCAGGATGAGTTATCCTCATAGACATCCATAGTACATGTTAGCCCAAAGTTCGAACTTCCCGAAAAAATAGGTCAAAGGTCAAATTACTCTAATTTTTCGAACATAGTTTGTTGTATTTCTGATAACGTTAGTGATCATCTATATCAGACTACAACGCACTCTGACTTCCGGTTTTGGAGATTTCATTTGAGGCAAAATATCAATATATGAAGGCAATTCTCCAATATATGCACAGGATGTATTATATTGTGAAGGTAAAACGCTCGAAGTTATAAGGTGGAGTGTTCCCTTCTTTACATGGCCGTAAAAAATCAATACGTGTGGGTATCTTTTCTTTATATGGAGTGAAAACATCATTATATAAAGTAGACTCTTTTCACATGGAGATTTTTACTATAGCACCGTCCTTATTTCGCATCAAACCACCCCGGTGTGATCAAGAACATTTAACTGTCTGAATACACGTCATACACGTAATAATCCACCAATCAGAATCATGAACGGATGCCATTGTTTCAAGATGGAAGTGGAAGATAGACATTTATTGATCCTTATAAACTGATTGGTCGATTATTACGTGCGCACGTATTAGTTAATACGTGCGCACGTATTAGCTACTGCGTGCGCACGTATTAGTTAATACGTGCGCACGTATTAGCTAATACGTGCGCACGCAATAGTATTACGTGCGCACGTATTAGTTATTACGTGCGCACGTATTAGCTACTGCGTGCGCACGTAGTATAAAATATATCTTCCATGTCACTTTTGTGCCACCGTAACCTCCCGCTAGATGGCATTCTACAAATACACATCTATCCAATTTGGGCATTCTGGGTACAGAACCGGACTACTTTTCAAAACAACAACCGTTACTTTGAATTCAAAATGAAATAAACGTTTTCTCAATAAAACGCTACCTGGTGCGATTCATTCAGCTATGATCGGCTAGCATGTAACCTATGAACCGGCCATTTATTAAAACAGCCCCTACATGCTCGGATAATAGGCTAATAGCTTCGGTATAAGCCCTACTTTTCCCAGGTATACGGGGATGGGTGATGCATCATAGCAGACAGGTCGAATCTTCGAAGAATATGGCATGCGCAGACAACGCATCATACATGCATGCACACCATACAATGCTGGTTTCAGTTGCCACAATGTCAGTTTCGCCACCTCTTTTTGACTTGATTTTCGTATGACATCTCTTGTAAAGCTTCATATTTTTGGTCCGATTCTTGTTAACGTTATATAGATCTAGACCTAGTTATGAAAATTCTATAAAACGTTCTGTCAGTCGATCAATACACCTGTCCGTCTGTCTGTCCCTGTCTGACTCTCTTTTTCCTCTCACTATCTCTCTTTATCTGTCTAGGTCCTGTGTGGGTCGGTGGTAAAGTGTAGGACTTGCAACAGGGAGACACCGGTTTCGAGCCTCACTGTTCACAAGCACTTGGATTTTCGTGGGAGTAACCTTGGGCAAGACACTTCAGAGCCACAGCCGAGTGCTGGTGTAACCAAAGACTACATGGTTAAGCGAGCTGTTGCCTTGATATGACTTAATGATGTTGAAAGCGGCGTTAAACCCTATTCAACTATTCATTCATCAAGCGTCTGTCTGTCTGTCCGTCCGTTCTTCTGTCTATCTGTCTGTCTTTCCATCTGTCTTCTGTCTGTCTGTCTCTCGCTTTGTTGTCTGTCTGTCTGTCTCTCTGTCTGTCTCTCAAGAACTCTTCTTTAATATGTATCTATTATCTTTTACATTATTTCTCACTATTTCTCTTTGTCTGCCTTATTCCGTCTGTCTTTCTCTGTCTGTCTCTCTCCATCTGTCTGTCTATCTGTATGTCCGTCCCTCAGTCCCTCTCATTTCAGTGGTACGAAATGGTAAAAAAGGTACAATTTTATAACAATGCATTGAGTAATTCTCTTTAACTGGACGTTGACACCGGAAATGAAGGTAAAATTATCATTAACTTTCGTGTAAGGTTCCAGAGCACTTCAAAAAGCAAGATTCTAAATACAGTCAGTCGGTCGGTCGGTCGGTCAGTTCGTACCCCCGTCTTTCAGCCAATGAATTGTTATGTTTGTTGACTATTATGCTCCAATCATAAACCACAGAACTGTTTAAGAAAACAGATTTCTTTAAAAGAATTGGTCGCCATCCTTGTAATATAGATCTCGACCGAGTTCTAGCTGCGTGTTCAAAATTTGACATAGGGTCCTAGCCATCTTTACCAGGACAGTACATAAAGAATCTGATCATAATTGTAACTGAGAGCCACGTGGGCTAGTATAGTGCTTTTTAGCGGAAAAGCTGGGCCGACGCATTTAACAAACCCGAATCCGTTGGATTTTTTTACTGTTTTTTTGGGAAAAGGTTTATAATCCAAAGCGTGAATCACTTGATCATCCTAGAGCAGCTATTCGCAGAGAATTGAAAAGACAACAACAGAAATAAACTCGGAAATGTGTATGAATGTGGGTGAAAAACTTCAAAACGAGACCTAAGGTCGTAATAGAACAGAAAGGACGTCATACCGAACTTTTGCTTTAAATTTTACTGGTTGAGTCCTATTTCACAGTTTTGTTTTATTTCGAATATGTATGTCTTCAATAAAACTTAAGGATCCGTAGTTTTCTATTACTATTTTGATTTTCAGGATATGGCATCATTATTAAAAGGAATAAGAGGTTAAAATGGTATCATATATTCTGTATCACCCTGTATGAAGTCAAATAAGTACACAATTTCTAACATTTTGAATAGGATGGGCTTATCATAATTTTTCATCATCCAGCTGTAAACATAATATCTATAATCAGGAAAATAACCATGTTTATAATGTCATCTTAGCTCTGTTTACTTATGGATTTTCTTTGATATAATTTACGTGATATATCAGTTATCTATCAAATAAAATTCCCCTAACATTTTATATGATGCGTTTTTTTTTTGTGTGTGTGTGTGTGTGAATGTTTTTAGATAACACTTAAAAATATATGAGCCATGCTCTGCAACAGGGCCCATCGACCTAATAATCGGACATTTGCGTAAAGTGTCGTCTCGGATTAACCTGCGCAGTCCGCGCAGGCTGATCCGAGACGGCACTTTACGACTACAATAGATTTTGTTCTTCAGTAGACTTGCGCAAAACAGACAATTACATAAAAATGGAAAGTGTCGTTTCGGATTAACCTGTGCGGACTGCGCAGGCTGATCCGAAACGACACTTTACGCAAGTGTCCGAATGCCCCTTTTCGCGTGTTGCAAGCCATTTGACGAGCGAGTCACCATAAAATTATGGATCCATGAAATCCATTTTGACCAACAACCGATTGAATTATTAGGTAGAATGGTCCCTAAACATGTACAAAATGTACCAAAAGCAAATCGTTTCGACCCAGGTCAGTCTGTACGGGCTGATGTGGATTTATACTCTGTGCAGATGCATTAAATCCCATTGTCATAGAGCATGGCTCAAACTATTGATAGTTATAATAAAGCAAAACATGCGCAATTACCTCACTTTCAAACAATCCGTCACATGAAAGCACTGCAGATGTTTTCTGCATTAAATAAACCCGTTCTTTAACATCTGGTGTCACACAAGTTGCTCAGTTTAATCAGAAAAGCTGGAAGGACAGGACTAGACTGTGTTTCGTATTTTGATTTGATTAATGCTTTTGGAAAACTGATTGCAGTTTTTTTCTTTTTATAATTTTGTGCATGTTTGGTGTATGTAACTTTTTTTTTAAAATCTTTGCAAGGGTAGCTGCTTTTTAGGGTTAAATAAACAAACAAACAAAAAACAAAATAAATTATGGTACCTTTCTTTCTCTTTTGCATTGGCCATTGGATGTATGGATCCTTCATCAAAACAAACTGCAGGTCTCCCAGTCTGAAAAAAAGAGCAGCAGAGGGTCAATAGATTGTGGTTTTTACCCTGTTTACAACTTAACCCTTAGCCTGCTTAGCGCGACTCAAGGACCTTTTTGCGGACAGTGTTGGTCAAGATCAGACTGCACAGAACGTGCAGTCTGATCTTGGATCTACACTGTCCAATTAAAAGATATCTTTCCCTCAAAACATATCTTTGAAATATCTTTTTTTTTTCCATTTTACTATCGGCTGGAAAGTTTCATTCTACTTGTTTAGCAGGTTAAGGGTTAAGGGTGTTAAAATAAAGAAACGACAGGAATGGAAGAAAAAGGCGATACTCGTTAGTTAGAAAGACTCGTGTGTCTGACATGCAGTGTCTATAACACGTGGTGGAACTGTCACGGACCAGATTTATCTAAGTATTGACGTCATTTTCCTCGTATTGTCCTGCAGGACTTCCAATTAGTTTTGATTCGTTGAAGTTCGCTAAAGCCAGGAAATAGCCCAGTCATATAAATATGGCTTTCTATAGACACCCCAAAACGCTGTCAAATTTTTCGTTGAATTACACAGGTTGCTGAATGGCAGAATTTCCAATGAATGCTTGAAAAAAAAATGTTTATTTTATGTCTTAACAAATAAATGCGCCTGAAGGTGGCAGTGTATCATTTCTACAGCTTAAAGTCTGTTTAGAATGAACATCGCGGTCATCGAATTTTCTGTTTTTCATATTCAATCAAAGTATTGATCCGTTGTACCCGTAACTGCACATGATTTTTACACATGAAGGATACAATTACAGATTTCTTGTTACCAAGTTTACAAGTCTTCAAGTTTCCTTAATTCTCTCAGCGCATTTACATTATGTGATAGAATTATAAGGTAACAACAAAACATGTAATTATTACCAGGCTGTACGGTATATCAACTACAATATATGTGACAAATATGAAAACAATCTTTACAGATACAGCAAATGTACCTACTTTCATTGTTTCCAAACGACCAAACTGACCAGCCCACATAGCTCAAGAGGTAGAGCGTAGGACTCGTGAACGTGATGTTTCGAGTCACTTGAGGGTGTGGGTTCGATCCCCACGGCTGACTATCTAAAATTACTAATAGTCTTTCGGATGAGACGTTAAACCGAGGTCCCGTGTGACACCGAGCACGTAAAAGAACCAGGCGTAACTTAAGATGGGTTTCGTCCTGTATCTGCACTATCCCCCGTAACAAAACTAACAGCCTTCAGGGGGCGTCGCCCATATGGGCAACCGGTGGCGACGATAAATAAACGCAAATTCAATCAATCAAACGACCAAATTTTGAACTGGTCCAAACCGAAAGCATTTAAGCCATGCTCTGTGAAAAGAGGGCTTAATGCATCTGCGAAAAGTATCGACCTAGGTCAGCCTGCGCAATCCGCGCAGGCTGACCTGGACCGAAACTTTTCGATATTGCTTAATTTTCTGTATGCCCATAGAACAGTCTACCTTATGCTTAAGTCAGTTCTTAAAAAAAGTGGCTATCATGGGTCAATAAATATGTGATGGCTTGCTTGGTAGAATGATTCACGGAGATGCATTAAGCCCCCTTTTGACAGAGCGTGGTTCAATTTTGTTGACGGCAAATTAAGTGTAGCTCAGATGGTTGTATTACGTTATAAAGGATAGAAAAGTTTGTGGTGAAAGGGAAAAAGGCTGGTTACCAGCAGTTTCTTTTTTTTTTCGTTTTTACACAATGTTTTCAAGATTCCTTTTCTTCTGGATTGTTCAACGGGACTGTTTGAAAGAGGGTGAAATGTTTCCATGAAGAGTCTCTGAAAAGGACACGACAAATTCGTGTTTGTAAAGCAATGGGTTAATTAATTATAAATCTCGTATTATTTTCTTTTATCGAGAATATGAGTTAATTTCATTCTATAAAGCGGTAATTACGTTCATACATACTTGTTTATAACCATGGAAGATGAAACGATCAAATCAGTAATCTGACTATGAATAAAATAAATTTAGAATGTATGACTGTAATTATTGTCTTTGAACTTTGACCTTTAGACGCAGATAAACCGTTTCAGTTTCAAGTTGTATTGAAACGTGAAAATCGCTATCTACGTCTAAACGTTACGATTATGCTTCAAGGTCGACAAAAGCTCTTGTACAACAGTATTCACGACCCATTTTCACAAACCATTCTTGAGAACATTCTTAGTCTCTCGCTATCTACGTCTAAACGTTACAATTAAGCTTCAAGATCGACAACAGCCATTGTACAACAGTATCCACGGCCTATTTTCACCAACCATTCTTGATATCAATAGTCTTACCATAGATTACAAAGTAACACAACTTATGATTGGCTAAACCATCTGATTTAGCCAGTCAGAAGTAGTATTACTTTAAAATTTACAAAATTCTTAAGAATAAGGTTGATAATGTTCTTAAGAAAAGATGTGAAATACGGACCCAGGGTGCGAGTTTTAGTTTAGTGGCGCTACTCACAACTAAAAATCTAGGACAAGATTCCTTGTGACCACCTTCAAAAAGATGTATTGCTTTGCTCTTACCAGCTGGTCTGTCGGTCGTTCTGTCTGTCTATTGATCTATACCGAACCTGACCCAGAAAGTAATCTTGACGACATTGAATTGACCTAGTTTCGACAAGCTATAGATTTTTACTTTGAAGTATAGACCACCCCTATTTAGATCAACATCGACAAAATTAATCCTTTACCAAACGATCCCGAGATTTTACGACCCCTTAGGGAGATTTCTTTTGAAAGCAAAGTGGGAAAATGAGAATATGCTAATAATAAGCATTTTCTTCTCTTCCCACAATATTTTATACTCTTTCAGAGAAAAGTTCTATCATTTGAGCCACATTTAATATGTCGTCTGCCAATGCCTTCGATTTGGACAAGTCTTATATTTTGTCGCCTGGTAAGCACTTAACTGTTACAAGGCAACAAAATTGCAGACTTGCAAACGACATTGATGGAAAAAAAATGACAGAACTTGCTTTGTAAAGGTAAGAAAATATTGTGGGTATAGAAGAAAATGCTGGTTTTTCCAGAAAATGCTTTTCCCACAGTGTTTTAATAGATCTTTTTTCCATAGGGTTGCTAAAACTTGAATTGTTTGGTTAAAAATGAAAAATGTAAATTATTTTCATATATACGAACATACATGTAACTATTGTTAATGTATTGATATTTACTGCATATCTATTGAAATATGACGTGATATGATCTTTTGCCCCCATGTAAACCATTAAGTTGCTAAGCGCGATTCAATGACTTTTTTGCGGACAGTGTAGATCATGATCACATTGCACAAAAGTGCAGTCTGATGTTAGATCTACACAGTCCGATACAAGAATATTTTCCCAAAATTTACCTTCAAGTAAAATAGCAATATTTGGGTCTTTACTATCGGCTTGAAACTTTCATTTTATTTATTTAGCAGAATAAACATGACTATGTGCCACTAGTATACGAGGGGTGATCAGAAAGAACGTGGACCAGTGCCGGTATCGGAATATTGTTATAAAAAACAACTTGGAGTGTTTGCTATTTTTTAAAGTAACCTCCTTTGAGTTCTACGCACTTATTAATTCTTGATTTCCACGCGCGAAACACGTGTGCGAGCGCGTCACGTGACATTACTCTCAAGGACCCGGTCATAGCGAGGGTTAGCTCCTCTCTGCTCCCGTAGTGCGTGCCACATAGAGAATCTTTCAAAACAGGAACTAGTCAGAGGTCACATGGAGTCAGGACTAAATTTTAAGGGGCATTGGCTAGTGTTTTATATTTTTAGTTTTTGCAACGTTTCCTGTCCAAGTGCGGCTTTGCAAGCTAGGGCGTTATCTTAGTGTAAAGTGACGTCACTCCGCAGCACTTCAAGCTGTTTTTTCCATATGGTGTTTGTGAAATTTATCTGAATAATGTGGGCATAAAACTCAGTATTGACTGTAGTATGTATAGATAGAACATGATGTAGAAGAAAAAAAGGAGAACAGAAATACATGATGTATAACTTTACCAAGTGACTTAGAAAGGTTGGCTTTACAAGTGGAAGGCGATGTTGGATATTTCCATACACTGCTTTGTTGTTTAGATTCAGTCTCGTTAAAGTGTGCCTATGTTTCATTGCATGTTGCAATACGATCGGTAAAGTTTGACCCCTCTACCCTAATGCGTTCTGAAATTTCTTAACAGATTTCGACCCTAACCCCCATTTTCTCGGGTGTCAGTTGCCGAGGTACCCACTTTATGCAAACACACGACATTCCAAGATTCTCAGTCAAAATCTCCTGAGCACTTCTATATGAAATGTTGAATGTGTCGGCTATTTTCCTGACAGTATC
The DNA here is from genome assembly GCA_946811185.2 of Hippopus hippopus. Lineage (NCBI taxonomy): Eukaryota > Metazoa > Mollusca > Bivalvia > Cardiida > Cardiidae > Hippopus > Hippopus hippopus. The sequence continues at coordinate 46,007,906 of OX328104.1, read as the reverse complement.
TCGGCGATCTTGTTTTACATGCTGCTCTACATACGTTATGATTTTGTCTGTGACTGATGTTGATGGACGGCCAGATTTAGGGCCATCTTTAACAGTATCGCTACCTTGTCTAAACTGGTCCGATCCACGTACGAATATCAGATTTCTTGAGTGCAGAGTCCCCTGAAACTGTTTCTAAATCGGTTTTGATTTCCGATAAATACTTTCAGAGTTTGACGTAAAACTTTATGATTACTCTCGGCTCAAATAAAACGTCGTCCGACATTTTGGACCACTAATGCAGTATATGACGTCATGAAAATGATGTATCACTTTACCTACTTGAATACGACGACATTTAACAGCTTGAGTCAGTTAACAGATAATTAATGCTCATCTATGCAAATTTTTGTAATCCTACATGTAGCAGTTTTCAAAATAACGAGGTGGTCCACGATCTTTCTGATCACCCCTCGTATTCCGTTCTGTTCTGTAATTCAAATGATAAATTTCTAAATGCTGCAATACATGAATCAGCAAGTCTACCCCAGTGTACAGGAAGCGCTAATTAGATTTTCGAGGTTTCGTGCAGGATGTACTTAAACATTCCGGCATTATTTTCTGCTTTTGAAGTGAACAAGTCATCGGTTTTGTTACATAAATAATACATTGAGGTCAGACTCTGAGTTCTCCGCATTTTTTGTTTCAATAATGTGTTGTAACTCTGAAATAAGTACAGGGTTTGTATTCACTAACCATTCTTAAGCACACTCCTACTCTTATTCTCAAGAATTTCCTAAAATTGAAAGTAACACACCTTCTGATTGGCTAAACCAAATGGTTTAGCCAATCAGAAGTTGTGTTATTTTCAAAATCCATAATTAGACCAAGAATGTTCTAAAGAATGGTTGGTGAATATGAACCCATATACCTATTTTGGCATTTTGGCACAAGGGAATTACGTACGGTGGCGTGGAACTGCCACCACTTACCGAATAGTAATGACGGATATTTCGCGAAACGTATGGCGGAGTTCAAGGTATTCTAAAATCACCATGATATTTTTTTTCATGAGACCAAATAAATCACTTGACATGATTTTTTCCTGTTACTCCCCTAAACTACAACCTATTACTAGTTTTCGTGATTATCATTCGAACAGCCTCGGCAACTCTTTAGGGAAAAAAGTATTGAGTTGTGTAATCGACCAAGAATCAGGTATCAATTTTGTGAAGTTTCATCAAAATTAGATGGGTAGTTTTTGAGAACAAGTTGTTTGAAATAAAAGTAAACACGCATGGACGCACGGGCGTACAGACGCACAACGGACACCTTACCATGACATAAGCCCACTTGCCTTCGGCCAGTAGAGCTAAAAATGCACGCAGAACGTAAATTTACCAAGAAGGATTTTTATTGTTCACTTCGATGCTGCTTTTTAACTCCATCTTTGATACCAACGCTTTGTTCCTTCTGCGCGCGCACATCTCTCTGTCTCATCTTCTATTTTTGGCATGAACTATTTGTACGACGGAATCTCTGTAAACAAAAATGCCCTTTATTGGTATACTATTACCAATTCCTTCGATTTTTTTCCCGCTAAATTTTGACAAATTTTTACCCTCTTTCAGACAAAAAAAATGACGAGGGCACAGGTTTTTAAACCTTCTATTCCAAGAGCGCCGCGAACTAACATTTTTGCGTACGCTAGGCTTAATGGGGAGAGGGATGGAAGATTCCTGCAAGTCAAATGAACTCCCTTGCCAGATAAAGACCAAAGGTAACAGATTGGTACCTTTACTTGTATTCCTTTATTTTTATCCTTTAGGGATGTTGTGATACATATAATTTGATTTATGATAAATGTGTATTAAGTCCCCGAGTGATTTTAAAGCAAGTTATTTTCTCAGTCATCTGAGAAAACCGTATCTATTTTTCATAAGTCGGAAGTTCTTTTGTTTAATCGCTTACTAAACAATCCTCTCGAGAAAGCCTTTTGAAAACATCGTGGGAAAGGAGAAAATTGTGGTAACCTGTATTTTCTTCTTTCCAACAATTCTTTTTTTTTTTTAATCCTCTCAGAGAATAAATTCATCATTCGAACCATATTTAATTTGTCGTCTGCAACACCTTTGAATTTGGACGATCCTAATTTATGTGGTGTGGTAAATAGTTAGAGTAGACAAATTGAGCTACAGATGATGTCAGCAGACAATCAGACGCCATTTTCATCTTGGTTGTTCACGGCCAATGCACAATGCAAGTACAACCGATTCTGTACCATTACAATGCCATGACAAAAGTATATTAAACCACGTACAAGCTATTACTATGTCATGAAAAAATGTATAAACTATGTTTGAGTTGTACTATTGGTCTGCTTGTCATCGCCAAATACATGTGAAAACGTTTTATTTTTCATGTGCAGGAATCACGCGGGACTTGAACCAAAAAGAAGACCGAAAAAAAATTGGAAAATAAATGGTATTTTTGTCGCGTCACATTCAGTCTTACTCTGAATTTGGCAAGAAACGCAACTTCTGATTGGCTAAATCATTTGGTGAGCCAATCAAAAGTTTTCTAATTTTCCAATTCTAAAAAATTCTTGAGAATGAAATTAAAAATGTTAGAAAGAATGGTTGGTGAATACGGGCCTCATCTGAAGTTTTACCTTAGTATCATTCTTCGTTTGTTACTACTTCAGCGTTATATAAGCTGAAAGAGTTACTTATTCCAAAATGATATGGCATTCTGTTGTTTTTGTCGTTGTTTTGATACTTTAAAAAGTCCCAAGAAAGATATAAAATTTCTGATTCTCAAAATATGTAACACAGGGATTGTAAAGGCAACATAATTATTTCGAGACAACATAGCGATTCCGAAGCGTAAAGCTTAAAGTTCACTTCTTTTCAGACAGCCTCCGAAAGAAGTACCAAGAATTCCCACTGACAAACATTAAAACTGACATCATATCGCACCATGACGTCAACATATTGTCACGTGACCCCATTTTCGGATTTACTCTGACTGTTACAATTAGGGCTATAAAGATGAAAGGTGATTACAAAATGAACGCTTTTATTGGAAAACACCGGCCATGAATGTCTCCCTCACGCTGTGCTGAAACAAATCAAGACCATTGTTCTGTGTCATTTTCCCCCCACCCACTACCGTCTTACCTCTTTACCACACAATTCTGACTTTTAACGACGCCTACGAAAAGGGCTTTTGAAAACATTGTGGGAAAAGGAGAAAATGCTGGTAAGCAGCATTTTCTCCTTTTCCCACAAGTTTTCTACCCTACGAAATACAAAATACATGTTTTGAGTAGCACTGAATTTGTCGTCTGTAAAGACTTCAAATTTGGACAAGTCTAAAATTTTGTCGTTTAGTACGGTGATAACCCTTTACCATAGAACAAAATTTAAGATTTTTCCGAAATGAAAGCATTTGCAATCGACAATAAACTGCAACTCAAATAATGAGATTTGTCTTTACAATAACAGAAAACATGGTTGGAAAAGGAGGAAATGCTGATTACCAGTACTTCCTCCTTTTCCAATAATGTTTTCAAAAGCCTTCTCCTCAATGTCGGTTTTATAAAAGGTTAACCCATTGACATACAGGCTACTATAGAAAAATTACTAATTAATGCTTCATGTAGCTATTCATAACATTTTCTTTCTCTAACTATCCAGGCTGTTCAGCTTTCCATTTTGACCATGCTCTGTGAAAAGGGAGCTTAATGCATTCGTGATGCATGATACCAAGCAAGTCATCACAGTTTAATAGTATCCTGTAGCAAGACCCTCTTGGTAGTCAATATGGACACCTTTTTCCACCTGAAGTTTGGCGTATTCATCATCAATGTGTCCACATTGATGAACCATAGTGTGTAGCAGAACTCATGCAATGTAGAGATGCTTTAGATGTCACGAAAGAGCTGTAAAGTGCAAATGATAATATCTAGAGGCAGTAAAAATATTAATGCTTGTGTATCAATAGCGGCTGCATGCTATGAGAAAATATAGGATAAATGTCCAAATCAATGGAAAATATAGGGTCCGTATTCGCCAAACATTCTTAAGAACGTTGATAGTCTCATTCTCCAGAATTTTCTAACTTTGAAAGTAACACAACTTCTGTTGAACCCATATGAAACTCTGAACAATATAGGAAAACATAGGAATATAGGAAACAGTTACCAGCCGGTAGCTGTAAATAATTGCTAGACATCGTCTCCTCACTCTCCCTATCAGGTTCTACTGTAGAAGAATGTTGGACAAGCATCAGCAGCTATAAGCTCCTGAATACTTTGGCTGGACATGGACAGGTTCAGTTTGAACGTGTAACTCGTTCCACACATGCTCGATAGAATTGAGGTCAGAAGATCGGGTTGGCCATTCCAGACTTGCAATGCCCTCTCTTTGCAGGAACTCTTGTACAACTGGTGCAATTGGTATGGGTATCATGGCCAATTAGAATATGCTCATAGACTGCACAGGCATTCAATCTCACCTGGATATCAAGAATCCTGAAATATGATATCTTGAAATCTGCCTCCAAAAGAGTAGACAACCTTGTGGAAAAGTCCTGAAACCTACCTCCAAAAGGGTAGAAAACGTTGTGATAAAAGGAGACAATGCTGGTTGCCAGCATTGTCTCCTTTTACCACAATGTTTTCAATAGTTTCATATCTCAGGTTCGTTATTTAAAACGAGGAATTTCTGGTTAAGGGTTGAGGGATTAGAAATGAAAATATTACTAAAATCGCTAACAGGATAAATGTCATGTTGTTGTAAGTACTTACGCTAATCTCGATCCTTTAATTGGATTAATACTCTACTTTAAGAGATTAACATAACATATTCAGTATGGTGTTACAAATATTTGTTGGATCAACTGTGGTTAATCCTAAACCTCGTATTGGATATCATTAAAGGGAGCTTGCCTTTCTATACAAAGATAAGTGTATTTAGAAATAAGACAAAAAGAACACTTGAGACAGAGAGAGAGACAGACAGAGAGACCGACAGACAGACACAGCCTATATTACTCGAAGCTATGGCTTTATTCAATCGTTGCCACGACTTAACTATATATCTTGTAGCAACGACTCAACAACCTCGGGGCTACGACTCCACTATTTCTTAGCCACGACTTGAATATCTCTTGGCCACGACATAACTATCACTATACCACGACTATGGTATCTTTTTGCGATAGATTCTACTATTTCTTGGCCACAAATTAATTATCTCACGTCCATGACTTCACTATCTAATTGCCACGACAAAACTATCTTGAGGCAAGGACTTTTCTTTCGCTTGGTCACGACTTAAGCATCTCGTTACCGCGACTTAACTTTGTCATTACCACAACAGTTACTTTTCTTTCTCGTGGCCAAGACAGAACTACCTCATTGCCAGATTTAATGCTTGTTGGCACGAAACAATATTTCTTAACAACGACTAAATTACCTCGTGACATGGACTTAACTAATTCAGGTCACGATTTAACTACATGTATCTCGTAACAACTTTCAATCTTTCTCGTGTGCAGGGCTTAATGTCTCGTTGCCGTGAGATTAATATCTCTTGTCCCCGACTAAAATATCTCATTGTCCACGGCTTTAAATTTCGTGGCCATGACTTAGCTAGCTCGTTGCATTGACTTTGATCTGTCGTTTCCACGATTAAACGTTCTCGTGGTCACGAAATAGCTATCTCGTAGCCTCGACGTAACTATTTTGTAACAACGGTAGAACTTTCTCAAGGGCACGACTCTATCTTATGGCCACGACTTGCATATCTCTTGTCAGGGAATTTACCATCTCGTGACCACGACTTAACTATCTCGAGGGATCGTTTTTAGCACCTCGTTGCCACGATTTAACTTCACTAAATCATAATCACGACTAAACATGGCCACAAAACCTTGTGGCCAGGAGTTTTGTGGCCAGGACTTAACTTTCTCATAATAAGTTTTAAACTTTCTAATGGGCACGACTTTACCATCTAATAGCCATGGCTTAACACTCTTGTGGCCACAACTCAACTACCTAGCGGCCACAATCCAAATATCTTGTGGCAATGACACAATACTCGTGTCTATGAAACGTGGCCTTTACTTAATGATATAATGACCATGAATTAATTATCTCATAGCCACTACTTACTATCTCATGGCTACGACAGAATATTTTTTGGTCATAAATTAATTACCTCTATGCCATGAATGAATTATCCTTTGGCTACGACCTTATATCTCATGGCAACAACTTAATATCTCGTGGCCAATTTAGTCGTTCCATGACCTGATTTTATCATGGCAACTATGTGTACTTTGTATCTTATGGCCACGACTTATCCATCTCGTGACCATTGCTTAATAAATAATTTCATGAAATGTCGGCGAGTTTAATTTTCAATCTATAATCATCGCGTGGCCATGACATATGATTTCGTCATAATGCCTTAACAATTTGTGGTAACGACTTAGTTACCTCGTGACCACAAGATTATTAAGTCGTGGCTTCGAGTTACTAAGTCGTGGCCATGGTATTTTCTGTTCTCACTTATCCCATCTATATTAGCGTAGAAAAGATTTTGTAATTTTCACCTGTAATTGGCTACAGAAGTTTACGACTGTCAGAAATGATTCAGTTCCCTGCAGATGATTGACAAATTTCATTGGCCGTAACAAAGTAACTACAGCAGATAGGTTGTAAATAAGTGAACATGGGATAATTTGAATACCGTCTGAGGTATTCGCTGGAATGGACATGTTATAAGAAACAGTGTAGCAGCAGTTCTAATCGCGCATTTGATTGATCAAATTTGCCACTGCTGTGATTTCTTTTCTGAAAAAATGAAAATGAAAACGCGTTAACAATTTAAGAAGGAATAACTTAGTTAATAAATAAATTAATAAATTGGTGGTTTTGATTGCTTTCTATTTTCGTGAGTGTTTCACATCGCCTTCAGCAATTTCTTCTTATAACTGCTAACAGTTCACCTTTCCCCGAATCTGTTATCAATACAGCGTTGGGGCTTTACAGTGCCTTGGCCAAGGACACTCCCTCATGACCAGCATAGCCAGGCTACATGGATAAAACTAGAACTTCCATGTTACAAATGCAACGCCCATTTTATTTTGTAGGCTTGACTAAAGAAGCGAATGATCTAAATTCAAGATCAGGGTGCGCTTCTGTGAAGTCTAAATCTGATCTTAATCGTCCGCAGAAGTCCTGTTTTCTCCTATCGCGATTGGGGCTGGTCTATCTTTTTCAGAGCCTTATATATACATGTATACCCAACCTGAAAATACCATCCATTGAAACTCTGATTTTTTTTCCCTATATGTTTGACGTCAGAGGCGGGTGGTATAAGTCCAAGATCAGACTGTTAAGTTTGATCTTAATCTATACTATCTGCAAAAAAAAAAACATGTATGATTACGGATTCAACCGGTGATTATCTCCCTTGTTTATTCATATTTTTTTTTTCAAAATGATGCCACATTCCTTGAAAAATACTGAATATATTGAAGTTATGTAATATGAATATCTCTCTCTCTCTCTCTCTCTCTCTCTCTCTCTCTCTCTCTCTCAACGGGATTATCTCTCTTGTTTTTTTCATATACTGATGTCACCTAGACTTTGAAAATACTTATGATAATGAGTTCGTATGTACATTTAATTCTCTCTCTCTCTCACTCACTCTCTCTCTCCCCCCCTCTCTCTCTCTGAGCTTTGTAAAAGACCATAAAGGATTTTCTGTATTAATGATTAAAAGTTATCGTCTAGCCCGATTTCGAACCAGAACAGCAGGCGGACAAAACCCTTAGAATGTCTCACTCCCGCTTTATAAAGGTTAAACATGCAATATAAACTATTGGCATAATTATTTTCTCTCGTTTCTGAGCAAGTATGTCAATGATTTGTTACGTTATTACTGCATTCCAATCGGTCTTTTGTCGGCATTCTGCTGGTATTTAGCTTGAAGATTAACCTTTTTTTCCATGCGTGTGTACTAACCTTTTTTCCCATCTGAATGGACCCTTTATAACACGAATTCCCGGGTTTTAACGACCTTGAGGATAAAGGCCTTTGAAAACATTGTTGGAAAAGGAGAAAATGCTGGAAACCAGCATTTTCTCCTTTTCCCACAACGTTTTCTATCCTTTCTAGGAAGAATCCAACCATTTTAGCCACAATGAATTTTTCGTCTGTAAATGCTTTGGATTTTGAAAAGTCAAACATTTTGTCGTTTGGATAAGAATTTACTTTTTATCTTCGGAGGGACGATATTGTAACTTTTTCTTTCAAATATTCTATTCGGTTTTAAAAAAGGGGCAGTGGCGTGATCAAAGGGACAGTTAAAAAGTAAAAGGTAGTGAAATGTTGTGCGGGAGATTTTACACACTTTGAGCAGAAGAAGAAGAAACTTATTTTTGTTCTTCTTCATGCTCTTCTTTCTGCAAGCTGCTCATACTGAGAATTACAATTTCTTCGTCATTACAAATAAAAAAAAAAAAGTAGAAGAAAAGGTCGACTGCCATACATGCTCGTTTTTTTCGACCCTGAGGAAGATGGATTTTCAAAAAAATGTTGAAAAGGAGAAAATACTCGCTTCAATCTTATGAGCCATATTCAGTTTGTCTCCTGAACAGATCTGAACTATTCTAAAGTTTTGTCATTTGGCAATAACTATTATTATACAGCAACCCTTAACCTGCTAAATCAATTAAATAAAACTTTCCAGGCGATAGTGATAATCCAAATGTTGCTATTTCAAAATTATTTGTTGGGGGAAAAATATCACCTTATCGGACGGTGTAATTCAAAGATCAGTCTGTACGTTCTGTGTAGTCCGATCTTGATCTACACTGTGTGCAAAAAAATCTTGAGTTGCGCTTAGCAGCCCACAGGTTCAAACGTTTAAACCTTGCTCTTCCAAAAGGTGATTTAATGTATCTCCGTAATGAATTATACCACGCAAGTCATCGCATAGTTATGGTATCCATAAACTCCATTTTGTCTAGCAACAAATTGAATCATAAGGTACACTGGTCCTGTTTCATGCAGAAAAGTGTCTAACGGCAAAAAGTTTCGACCAAAGTCAGCCAGCGCAGACCGTGCAGGCTGACCTAGGTCGATACTTTTTGCAGATTCATTAAGCCCCCTTTTCACAGAGCATGAATCAGTCATTATCACGCTATTAACACTGCTAAATAAAAAGCCACTTGAATTAAGCCCCCATTTATTATGATGTAACAATCTCACTTGTACCTATTTGACAAAAGTATATATTTGTATATCAATGTCTGTGCTACAGTAAGGTTTAAATAATATTGATTCTAACATTTTCCTTTTAAAATTTTCCACAAGACAGATTTGTAAAAATACACGATCTACAATGCAACATGTTAACATAACATGGGGTAATCAAAGCTTAACTCATTATCAGACGGGGAAAAAAATGTAGATTTGTCCAAATTAAGGATTACGACCCCTTACTCCTCGGTAAATATCGTGTAGCATCGACGTTTTCGTAAAGGCTATTCAGCCAATCTCGGCAGCTTCCGTCTTTTACTATGAGAGTTAGAGGCCGTAGACCTTAAAAGTATTTGCAGACGATGATTCAAATGTTGCCCAAATGATGCAATTTGTCTTTGATGGGGTAGAAAACATTGTGAGAAAAGGAGAAAATGCTGATACCAGCATGTTATCCTTTTCCCACAATGTTTTCAAAAGCCTTTTCTTTCGGGTCGTTGACATTGGACTGTGAGGTAAATGTTTAAATAGAATGAATTACATCCCCTATAACAGAATATTGTCCTTTTACCAGAATGATTTCATTTTCTTACTATTGCAACCCCTTTATTTCCATAGCATTACAAAAATGGGTCAGTTAGGTGTTTCAATCAGCGACATTTAATTCAATTCCATTCAGTTATTTATTTGGTAATTTATACCTTCGGCAAATAAGAACAAAGCATCACACTACATTTACAGTGCTTTGGAGGCTGTATTACTGAAACTATTTGTAGAGTAGTGGAGAATGTAAACAAAGATCGGACTGCATGTATGTGCAAGCTGGTCTTTGTCTATACTCTCCATTAATACATCCATAATCCTACACGAAAGACATAAGAAATACTACTACTACTACTATTACTACTTCTAATGATGATAATGATGACGACGATGATGATGATGATGACGACGACGACGGTGATGATGATGATGATGATGATGAAAAAATGATAACGATGACAAAATGATAACGCTAACGACGATGATGATGAAGATAATGATGATAATGACGGTGATGATGATTATTATCATCCATCGTAATAATACATGTAATAATAATAATAATAATAATCACCATCATCATCATAAACGCTAGATTCTATAACAAAATGTCTTGAAAAGAACAGGGTATGGAATAGTACGCAAGATTGTACACGAGGTGGTTGGCACCTGAACGGAAACAGACTTGGCATTCACGAAAAAAGACTCGCGGAAACTCGGCAAACACCCAGAAACACCACACAAATGTCATCGTTTTTGTAGAAACAATTAGGTAATTATACAATACAGCATTGTAAATTACATCGAAACTGATTTACTACAGACTGACGGGAGGAGGGGGGATGGGGGGGAAATCTGATTTTTTTTAGATGGCTTGCAGTGTTTAATTTTACAGTCAGCCTTTGATGTTAAAAAGTGATTTTGCGGCCTGTGTAGAACAAGATCAGACTGCACAAAACGTGCAGTCTGATCTTCGATCTACACCGTCCACTTTGCTGAGATGTTTTGCTGCAAAACAACCTCGAAAAAAGAGTAATCTGAATGTCAATTTCTGGATGAAACCTAAGGGAACTTTTACATGTTTCGCAGCCTAAATCCAAATGATTAACTCCAAAGGCTTAAAGTGGCTTACAGTGCATATAACTTGCATATGCGGCCAGCGTAGATGAAGATCAGACTGCACAAAACAGGCAGTCTGATCTTCGATTTAAACTCTGCTATGCTGAGATTTACTGCCCGAAAGGAACATTGATATAGTAGTTGTCTGCTGGATGTTGCTTACAGTATTAAAATTTCTTTTTTTAGACTAGCAATCATCAGATCGCTACCCGAATGCCACTGACAGTGACCTAGATTCAAATGTAAACAAAACCCCACAGTCGCTAGATACTGCCGCACAGAAAATAATCATCTAATAGTAATCGTATTTCTATTTATATATGACAAGATTGACATGAACTACAAAATTTCTACCACTCCAATTGGAACGATGTCTGCTTACAAAGTCATAGACTGACCAAGTTGTCATCGATAAGGTACAAAATAATTGCTCATATGTAAATTAAGTCAATGACCTATGCAAATCAGGCTCATCTTTCCTTATCTCTATGCAACCTTTTTCATTCTTGTGTTTTTCGCGGGTGTTTAGGTCTCTATCTTATCTACGAGTTCGTCCGACAAATAATAAAGAACAAGAAAATATTGATGCATAGCATCAGTACCGTATTTTTACATGTACGAGTACGTTAAAAAAAAACCCACTGAACAAGTCCATACAGTAAACAATATGGCTACCTCCACAGGCACTTTTCAAAACCGAATAAAAATATAGGGCCGCCGCTCATGCAGCGCCACAAAAAAAAAGTGTTAAGTTTTTCTAAAAGTGAACTCTAGAGGGTATTCATATTGAATCGGGAAAATGAAACTACATTCAAGAAAAGACTTAAAACATTTTTGTTCAACAAACACTATCAATAAGTTGACACAATAGACGTGTCTTTTGTACAATTGTAAAGCGCAGAAGAATATGTCCTATAAATTCTGCGCTATATAAATGTTGCTGTATTTGTATTTGTAATCGTCAAATTAAAACGTTCTTTTTTTTTTTAAATCTTTTAGATTAAAGATCACAAACATAAAAATTTCACGGTATTGCCTTTCGTGACAAGAAAGTAACTATTAGGTGGATAAAGTCACAGGATCGAACCGGCTTGGACTTAATAACCTGATTCGACTGGGCCGAACCGGACCGGACTCAGCTAGATTTTACCTGATTAAACCTGAACGGATATAATGACCGTACTGGACATTTTCTTCAATGTTGTATGGTCCTGCAGAGTTAAATCGTTAACAAGGCCACTTATTCCACATTCGCTAATCTGTCAGTACCTTCAGCACTTTTTTAGTTGGCACACCATGGATTAACATGCTGATGGAAGAATTCAGTGCTGTGGCCGACAGTGTAGAACAAGATCAGAGTGCAGTCTGACATTTAATCGACCTTGTCCGATACTTTGGGAGATGCTCTGTAATCAGCCGTATAAAAATTGTTTAAATTGGGGATTGTCCACTGATTGTGTTCCATTTTACCTAGCTGTTAAAGAACTAACAGAGTTCAGAAAACCCTTCTTATTTTAGAATTACTGTTATTTCATCATTATTAATGAGGGAGAACACAAAGAGCGGATGTGGGCAAATAAAGGAAACCATGTATTATGTCACAATCATGAAACTTGAGGCGACATGTGAGTCACGGTGAATGACTACACCGTCCGTGAGAAACAGCAATCATTGACTCAATATTGGGTAAAAAGGTAACGAAGGTTGTGTGAGTCATGCTTGATTCATCATCCAAAGACAGTAACAGATCCATGCTCCGTGATGCATTATACCAAACATATCACATAATTATGGGTCCAGACAATCCATTTTTCTCTAACAACCGACTGGATCTGGATCTAGCATGGTCCTTTGACGTGTTGAAAACAGACTAATGTCAAAAAGTTTCGACCCATGTCAGCCTGCGCAGTCGGCGCAGGCTGACATGGGTCGATACCATTTGCAGATGCATTAAGCCCCCTTTGCACAAAGCATGTCTCAATTATTTGCCAATCAAAAGTATCAAGTTAAATCAATTATAACAACTACTTGCAGGAGGTGTGAAAAATAATAATAACTGATGTTAAAAGATTTAGATATCATACCTAGATCAACCAATACCAAAACTTTTACAGATTTTAGAAATAAGAAACAAAAATATCTATCATTTGAAAATCACGGTGCTTTAAAGATGCAGGTGTTATTTACAAGCAACAGCTTTTTTTTTTAATCTGTTAACTGCAGGGGCGTACAAAGGTTATATTTTGGCAAAATGGGTCGAAGGAGATATTTCTCTATCCGCAAAAATATTTTAAAAGTTACTCCTACGTGCGTGTAAAAATATTTGTGTTCAAGATGGTAAAGGTGAATTGGAATTGATATTAGTTTTATAGCATCATCTCAAGAGATTTCTATGTTTGCAACTATTGTCAACAAGATTGAAAGTTCCGGCCATTGTTACTCATTGCGTCCTGGGATTAAACTGCGGCAGACAGCTTCGGAAATGTCCTCAACCGCAAAAACCTGTCGAAGGATTAATGTTTTTAACTCTTTACCAGACGACAAAATTATAGACAGATCCAAATTGAGAGCATTTGCAGACGACAACTTTAATGTGGCACAAAAGATGAGACTTTTATCAGAAAGAGTAGAAAACATTGTGAGAAAAGGAGAAAATGCTGGTTACCAGCATTTTCTCCTTTTCCCACAATGTTTTCAAAAGTCGTCTTGCTCGAGGTCGAAGTAAAATTCGGGATTGTGTGGTAAAGGTCAACGATAGGAAAAATAGCAAATGAAAAGATAAATCGCAATCACATCAAATGACTATTTACCATGACGACAAAATTTTAGACTGGACCAAATTACAAGCATTTACAAACGACTAGTAACTTAAAACAGTATTTCGTTTCTCACTTATTCACGTTTTCCCCTTAGTTTCACTAGTCTATGGCTTGGGCTCTGCGGTGCAATACTTACGGAAACCCCAGTGAATGGAGCCGAAGGAAGCACTAGACCACGAAGGGCATGTAAGATACTGAAATGAAAGAAGCGTGTATGTTTCGCATGGCTTAGAAAGAAAAATGTGGGACAAGTGGAAAAGGAAGAGTTACCTAAAAAGTGTTTTTTTTGTGAAAGTATTGTCAGTGCATTGTAAACTTCTATCAGATTTCCAAACTCGACCAAATGCTTTTAAGATACATCTATACTCGTTTTCAGACAGTTTTCAGCTAGTTTTCACCCATTTCACCCTTATTTTATGAAACTATAATCATTATTATATCTTATGCCAAACGTTGCCCCTGATGGGTGCAAGACTGCGAAGACGGATAGAAAATGCATTTCATGTTTTGGAGGCCTTCAAAGTAATCGCTGTTGTTGTTTTCGGTTTTAAATGAGGACAAATCCTTTGTGTTCTTCCAACCTTACACCTTATACGATATTGGTGATTTATCTATCTTTATACAGCTGAGGCATTCTACACACTTTCAAGTTTTAACAGCGCTTTTTTTTTTTCCTCTCTCTAGCTGTATGGATGTATCTTTAAATTGAATTACCCAATATTGTGGGGTAAAAGTTTCAGATATCATGAGTATTGCAAGCCCTCAAATCGGCCATAAAGCTTTCCCCCGGTCCGCCGTATGATTTACACATAACATGAAAAATACATTAGTCATGCTTAATTAGCGCCCAGAGACTCACTTACTATGATTTTTGCCATAATTACGATGTCAGAAATAGCCGGAGTCATCTTCGCTGTCCCGGGCTGTCAGATACACGGAACCCTTCTCTTAAGAAACTGGTTTCAAGCACAGTGCATCATTTTTGGGTTATTTCCCTTAACTCTTTATCGCACGACCAAATTTCGGATTTGTCTAAATTTAAAGCCCTGCAGCTGTAAGCTGTGGAAATAATTTGTGGGAAAAGGAGCATTTACTTTAAGCAAGCCATTGCTCCTTTCCCCCGAAGTGTTTTCCATACTGATGAAATATGATTTGTGTATGTCTTTCAAGTGCTTGTTAAGTCTAATACAGCTTGAACAGTAGATGGTAGAACACCGGTTATAACCACAGAGTAATTTAATTGATCTAGTTACAGCCCCGGCCGGGTAGTTCAGTAGTTAGCGCATCGGACTCGTGACCTGGTGGTTGCAAATTTGATACTCGGTTGCTGCAAACTTTCTTTCTTGCGACATTTTACCTCTCACCTCTGGTGAATGTGAGAAAGTAGTCTGTGGCTTGGAAAGAAAGCTGTGTCAGTATAGGTGAGAGATATCCAGGAAACACATGCATATAGGTGCTCTGACCGCCGTAACATGACATTAGCTGTTAAAACGGCGTTAAACCCCAATTCAAGCAAAACGATCTAGTTATAATATGGCATTATTGAAATGAGACAAAAGTTACTTGTACACTGTTTTTTCGGCACTCTCGTCACCCGTTTCAAATGGGTTTACCAACAGAAATTTGATTCTCTTTCTTACATAGTTTAGATCAATACATCGAGACTGCACAGAACGCACATCGGTTTTATAGTCTTCAATATCCAACTATTCGGGGAATAGACTTTTAATAAAATACCTAAAACTGGGATATCTGGGTTCCCTTTTTACTGGTTAAGGCTTTACACAACAATTCCATCTTTTAACGAACCTGAAAAAAGAAGACTTTTGAAAACATTGTGGGAAAAGGAGAAAATGCTGGTAACCAGCATTTTCTCTTTTTTCCATAATGTTTTCTACACTATCAAAGACAGATATCATTTGATCCACATTTAATTTGTCGTCTACGAACGCTTTCAATTTGCTTTAGTCCTAGATTTCGTCGTTTGGTAAATTATAGTGCTAATTAAGAGACGTTTTCATCCTCAGTACTCAAGATGCAAACGTGGTAATTTTGAATCTGGGTGCGTATTCACCAACCATTCTTAAGAACATTCTTAGTCTTACTCTACATGATTTTCCAAATCTGAAAGTGACACATCTTCTTTTAAATTTGGAAAAGTCTGGAAAAAAAGACTAAGAACGATCTTCAGAATGGTCGGTGAATGCGGGCCCTGGTTTTTATTGTGAGAATATCTGACAAAGCATATGACAAAGTAGATCTAAGATCAGACTGCACGTTTATAAAAAACAACCAAACAGACGACCAAAGAAACAACCATAAAAACAATTTCTTGGGTCGGTTCTCCGAGAACTACTTTTCTAGGTCACACATTATCTATGCCATAGACCGAATCAGCGTATTTATACACGCAATACTTTGTCTTGAAGTAGTCCCTTGAGAAATGGCACGTTCAACTGACAGAATTTTCCATCGAATACCAAAATCGAATATCAAATCCGTCTGTTTCGTAGATACTGAAAAAGACTTCAGTTGTTTTAGCAGACATTGTAGGTTAAGATCAGACTCTAAAGAATGCACAGCCTGATCTTGAGTTTACACCATCGGAAATTTTTATATGTTCTGGTCAAAGTAGTGTATGATACTGTAAAATATAGATTTATTTTCCAATGACTGAGACGGTCAATATTATGAAATACTTTTAGCACCCAAATGGTAAAAGATCAAAGTGCTGACAATACTGAGAACGTCTCATGTATACCATGCTTAGAGCAAGGTCTTTACCAATCTATGTATTTATTTAGACTAATCTGAATTGAATGCGTTTGCAGACGACACTCATATTGTTCAAATAACTGTATTTGTCTTACTCAAATAGAGAATATTGTGAAGAAAAGAAGTAATGCGCCCATGCACTTTCAGTTTCAATAACATAACAATAGCAGGAAAAACCTTGGGGAAAAGTCATCTCCTTAGTTAGTTTGAAAATATTTGTGTAAAACCGAAAAAATCAGCAAAACTAAGTTTAGATACATGACTGTGATTGAAAACATCTTAGAAAAAGGAGAAATTGCTCGAAACAGTCTTTTTTCCCCTTTACTACAGTATTTTCTGAAGCTATCGACTGCAAGATATAAAGAGAGGGAAAAGACGGAAATAGACAAAAGAATGGAAACAGTTTGTTAATTCTTTTCAATATAACAGAATTTTAGACCCGTCCATTCTGAAAATTTTGCAGGCAACAAATTAATTGTGGCTCAAGTGATAGCATTTGTCTTCGAAAGGGTAAAATCATTGTGGGTAAAGGAGAAAATGCCGGTTACCCGCATTTTCTCCTTACCCCACAATGATTTCAAAAGACTTATTTCTCAGAGCCATTAAACCCTAGAATTATTTAGTAAAAGGTTATACAATGGTTGAATAATGACATGGCATAATTTACGCTTTCCGTACGTCAGGCTTGAACACTTGGGAACGCCTTGAAATAATTTCGGTATGAAAACAAAACGGATCGTTTTCTAGCACGACATATTTTTTCACGTAAAATGAGTAAATTCGTTCGAAACATCATCATACAAAATGGAGGTATAACTCAGAATAATACGTTTCTTCACTTCCCACAGATGTCTTTTTTTGTAGCGTAAAGGCTCGGGCCCGATTCGATGTGTCACCTTTTATCGTGTATCTCTTATATTGAAACGTGGAAAGGTTTTATAAGTTTATTATGACGTACCAGCAATAGATGAAAAGATTAGTTCAGTCTAGTATTATGGCCAAAATATCTACATTTCTTTTTCATGCTTATTACTTCCTAACAAAATGTTGTAGCAAACGTATTTGAAAAATGTCACTTAAAACTACCAGTTAGGAAAATGAATGTGAATCACTGTGTAATCTATGACCGTAAATAGGAAAAATGACACGAAGTGAAACTTGGTACGACCGAATTCTCCGTTGATCAAAGAATATCGTGATCGATTGAATGGTATTTTACGCCGCTTTCAGTTATATCTGTCATATCACGGCGACATTTCACATATTCATGTATGTCATGGGTGTACCAGTACTAGGTTAGGGCTCTCAAGAGGCTTGCTCAAGCACATTCCTACGAAAAACCCAATGCTTCCAGTGAGGCTCGAACCCGGGGCCTCCAGGTAACGAGTCCCACACTTTATAAAATGAGCCACAGTTCTAGGAAAACTGCACCCCGGAAAAGTGCTACCTTGCAACCATCATATGAAATGGGCTAAAAACTTATTGAAAACGAGTATAGATGTATCTATACTTCTATGCTTAATAAAATGGAATTGAGTTTCTCCTATCTCTCTAACAATGAAAAATCTCGGAGTAAAAAAAAAACATCGCATGTTGTCATCTATCTACACAGACATTACCAGACAATATGGCGGTCCTCTTATTTAATTAATACAAGGTTAATTAAGCCGGAGATCAAGCGTAAATTCTTGTTATTGTTTGACTGTGAACAAACTTCAAAGGTCATAAATAATAAATCAGGACGGACTCAATACTGGCCTTTGAGATACAGATAAGACACATATCTCTTGATCAGAAAGTCAATGCTTCTCCGGCCTGACCCCCATCCTTACTTAACCCTTGACCTGCTTAATAAGTTAAATGAAACTTTTAAGCCGATAGTAGAGGGGGGATATCTTCCAATCGGACAGTGTAGATTCAAGATCAGACTGCACATTCTGTGAAGTCTGATCTTGATCTACACTGTCCGCAAAAGGTCCTTGAATCGTGCTTGGCAGCATAATTGTTAATTCGTAGGTCGGAAGCTATCATAATTCCCAACGGGAAAAATTTGATAAATCTGGTTGGCAAGCAAGAGGTGGTTTTAACCTTCAAAACAAAACAATACCGACTTTTGACTGCATTGAGGAAGAATACTTTTGAAAACAGTTTGCGATAATGAGAAGATGCCGGTAACCAGCATTCTCTACTTTTCTCCACAGTATTTCTACTTTTTGAAATAGAAATTAATTTCTTGTTCTAAATGAAATTCACTTTGTTGTCTGCAAATGCTTCAATTTAAACAAGTCTGCAATTTTGTCGTTTATTATGGAGTTTAACTGGGATGACCTCAGCCTTCAATTGACATTTCCAATGGAACTCCTATAATTTGTATATTGAATAATGGCGGCCATCAAAAAGATGGCATCTCTCCGAAGTTAAAATAACTATGCACTCTGTGTGCTATTCAATTGCTTATTTGTGACAGAATTTTTCGCTGAAGTAGAGTCGTGCTCTCAAAAGGTTGTTTCAGGCATCTGCAAAAAGGCTCTCAGTCTGTGCAGGCTTACTTGGTCGTTTTTTTTTCCTCTTAGTCAATTTTCTGCATGTCAAGGGACCAGTCTACCGCAAAATTCATTCGGTTGCTAAACAAAAAGGACTTTATGGATCCATAGTTATAGGATAATTTGCTTGGTATAATGCATCACAGAGATGCATTAAACCCCCTTTTACCAGAGCGTGGCTCATTTTGAATAACGATGGACATCAAATAGATGGCTTTTCCTCAAAGTTTAACTATACACTCTGTGTACTATTCAACAGCTTATTTGTTACAGAATTTTTCACCAAGTAGATTCATGCTCTGAAAAGGTTGTTTAACGCATCTGCAAAAAAGGATCGCGGTCCACGCCACCTTACCTGGTCGAAACGTTCTGCTTTTGATCATTTTTACGCCTGTCAAGGACAAGTCTACCGCACAATTCATTCAGTTGCTAAACAAAATAAATTTTATGGATCCATAATCAAATGATGACTTGCTTGGCATAATGCATCTCGGAGATGCATTTAAAACTCCCCCCTCCCCTTTTGGCAGGGAAGGGTCATGTATTTGGCAGAGAAAAAAAATAAGGTTTTTCTTTTATGTATAAAGTCTTTGTTCCTGATATGGATTGCTTAGAATAAACCTAGTGTCGTTATTTTGATAGAAAAAAGTTTCATCAATTATGCAGATCTACCTCACATAAATACTAGCCCATAACAATATCAGTTTCATACGTGGGTTTGGTACCATACATAAATAATTCAGAACTAAATCGTATATGTGAAATAACTGTAACAAAAACCGATTCGTCATGTCCTCTGCTTCAAGAGTTCATTCGGTTACAATCGAGTACTCTGTTACCGGGTACGTATTCACCAACTATTCTATATTCACCAATCAGAATTTGTGCTAATTTCAAATGTTAGAATATTCTTGAGAAATTGACCAAAAACGGGTTTAGGAATGGTTAGGCCCAATGTTGGAGCAGCAAGGAATCTGCAGTCGACAAAATTTTTCTCACATGGTATAATATCTCTTTTAAATCAAATTTCCCACCTAAATGGCACTGAAACGTTCCTCATTTAAAGGTAGATACCGTGACTTTAGGTCAAAATATGATTTTCGAGTTTTTCAAAGTATTTAAATAACTTGTGCTCTCTATAAAGGGCAGTAACAATTGCTAATCCGTTTTAAACATCAGTTTGTAGTTTGCAGGTACAAACATGTTTCTGCAATTCCATTTATAGCAGATTTTCAAACGGTAATACATTCCGCTATGAGTGCTTGCACACTCCATATAGTCTGATAGCTTGTTTACTTCAAGAGAATTAAGCAGGCGATAGTTCTGTCACGTGGACGTAATACATTTAAATCCAGAGCACTGCAATTCAAAATATTAGCAAAAATGTCCACATGTAATTTCTCTTTAAATGTTAATTATCTCGTTATTTGATACTGTTAACGTTTGACCTAGTTTTAATTATGAAAACGAGGCTGAAATACACACACAATCAAGACATGGTAAACGTGTGGATGTTTATCTCGGTCTAATCTTTTTTTTTTCTGTTAGATCTACAAACAAAGGAATTAGTAATGGTGCAAGCGTCTAACTTCTTTTGTTTTTATCTGTTTTTTTTTGGATATTAAAGCTTTATATTCCCATAGAATCTTCATGGATAGGGGAAATAAAGATAAAAAAATCAAACGTGTTATCTAAAACACAGAAAGACAAAAGCATTCCTCGTCACTTATTATGGCTTTGAAGGCAACCATTGAATATTTCAAGTTTGTTTAGTCACTTTTTCAAATATTTGAGTTTTAAAATGGTTCGCCATGAGTCGTCTATAATCCTTTACTAAACAATTCTGTGTTGGTCAACCCACAAGACCAAGGCGGTTATCAGTTATGTCACAATTATGCTTTTATTATGGACGGGTCTGAAATCGTGTCATCTGGCAGAGTGCGATGGATAACTTGATTTGCTGTTGTTAACCCTTATCCTGCTAAATAAAATTTTTCAATCCGACAGTATATACCCAAACTCTGCCATTTCAAAGGGCTTTTTTTTGTGGAAAGATATCTCCTTCTTGCACAGTGTAGATCCAAGATCAGACTGCACGTTCTGTGCAGTCTGAACTTGATCTACACTGTCCGCAAAAGGTCACTGAGTCGCGCTTAGCAGCCTAAGGGTTAACAGTGCAGTCACTTTGTTCATTAAAATGATGACGAATAAACATCAATACGATAAATATATTCGACACAAGACAATAATATATGTACAAAATAGTTTTTCATTTCGGTTTTAGAAAACACAACGTAACCAGTACCGTCAGTCGTATGACTGCTCCATGGCATGCTGAGATCAGTTTGCGTAAAACACAATTATAGCTTACTACATGTACCTTTAAACGTATTGTGGCATATTAAACAAAGTATTCAACATGAGAAATTTTACATTTTATCACATAATATGATATACTTTAATCTAAGTAAGACAGATAATATTTTCTTGTCTTTATGCCCGGATGCAATCAATTTGCAAGGGTCAGAAACCATGCAAAACAAATAGTGAATCAATAAAAATGAATGCAAATAATGATAAATAAACGGTTTTATGACATGGTTTGATCAGTACCTTCAGCGTTTTGATTGCTCTGTAACATGTTGGGGGTCAGTTTACGTTTATGCATTGATGCACGTAGCTAGGAAATATTTACCCCAGATTATTTTTTCAGACCTTTTTTGCATAAACATTTAAAACATATCAAGAGCTAAACTGCCTCGTAAACATCGAGAAAATTGAAACAAAATATTGACAATGAGCCAATTTACAACTTATCAAATAATTTTTGTATGGATCCTTAATTCCAAATATAATTTACACGTATTTTCTCTTCATCTTTATCCCCAAATACTCTGAATTTGGAAGAGTAAAAAACCATGCACAATAGACAATGTGTAAAACACATCTGAGTGATGCTATGTGAAAATGGGGTTTACATGTTATGCATCTGTAAAAAGTATCGACACATGTCAGCCCGCGCAGTCCGACCTCTATCGATACTTTTAGCTATTTGTAATTTTTGCATGTCAAAGGACAAGTCTACCATATGATTTAATCTGTTGTTAGACGATGGTCGTTGCGGATCCACAATTATATGAGCCATGCTCTGTGAAAATGGGACTTAATGCATTTGCGAAAAGTATCGACCCATGTCAGCCTGCGCAGTCCGCGCAGGCTGACATGGGCCGAAACTTTTCGCTATCTTCAAGATTTTTGTACGTCAAAGGACCATTCTACCTCATGATTCAGTCGGTTGCTTGACAAAATGGATATAATGGATCCATATTAACGTGATGACTTACATGGCATAATGCATCATGGGGATGCATTAAGCCCCCTTTTGCCAGAGCATGGCTCATATGATGACTTTCTTGGTATCATATGGCCTGCAACACGTGAAAAGGGGCATTCGGACATTTGCGTAAAGTGTCATCTCGGATCAGCCTGCGCAGTCCGCGCAGGCTGATCCGAAACGACACTTTCTGTTTTTATGTAATTTTCTGTTTTGCGCAAGTGTACTGTAGCACAAAATCTAATGCAGTCGTTAAGTGCCGTCTCGGATCAGCCGGCGCGGACTGCGCAGGCTGATCCGAGACGACACTTTACGCAAATGTCCGAATGCCCCTTTTCGTGTGTTGCAGGCCATATATAGTTGTGATGCATTAAAGCCCTTTTCCAAGAGCACGGTTCATCTGTATATTCTTGTAAAGATGGGAGGTAGCCGATATAGTTACTTTTCTCCATCTCTCAACAGGTGTAATTATACAAGCATTAAATAACTGTAAAAAAATCCATTCAATAATCTATACCATATGGAAATACGGCCTCTCCTATTACGTGCAGATCAGCGTATCCATCCTGTGTCAGGTGCATAGCTAGGCGGAAACGCGTGTTCTCTGTAAACCATCAAAAAACGAAATGCGCTTTCTCAATCAGGAAACCAAATCAATTAAAATGAAATATTGCTTTTGCAAAAAACATGTAAACAAGTAAAAATGTAAACAATGTAGATCAAAGATCAGACTGCACGTTCAGTCTGATCTTGATCTGAATTTTTTTTTTTTTGCAAAATGCTTTATGATCTTGATTTGCATTGTTTAAACAAGAGCTTCATTGGCCCTAAAGCGCTCACCTGAGTAAAGTCATCTATGGTTGATAAAGCTGAAGAGATCCTTGTTTTAATAATATGAAATACATGAGTGGAAGTGACCTGATTTTTTACCAGATATAACCCTATTTTGAACTTGTGCAAGATATCATCAAGGCAAACATTCTGACAAAGTTTCAAAAATTTCAGCTTAAAATGTGGCCTCTAGACTACAGACAAGGTTTTTCAAAGATTTTACCCAGTGACCTACTTTTTGACCGGACATAGCCCAATTTCAAATATGTCTAAAATATCATCCAGACAAATACTCCAACCTAATTTCATGAGTATCTGGCTGAAAATGTGGTCTCCAGAGTGCACACATGGTTTTTCTAAGATTCGGCCCAGTGACCTACTTTTTGACCGACATGTCCCAATTCCAAATATATTCTAAAGTATTAAGAAGAAAAATGTTCTGACCAAGTTTCAAGAGTATCAGGCTGAAAATGTGGCCACTAGAGTGCACACAAAGTTTTTCTACGATTTGGCCCAGTGACTTACTTTTAGTCCTAACGTGACCCAATTTCATATATGTATGAGATATTACCAAGACAAACACAATCTGATCTACTTTTATGTGTATCTGGATACAAATATGG
Source organism: Hippopus hippopus (assembly GCA_946811185.2). NCBI lineage: Eukaryota > Metazoa > Mollusca > Bivalvia > Cardiida > Cardiidae > Hippopus > Hippopus hippopus. The sequence goes on along the minus strand of OX328104.1, from coordinate 45,984,063 downwards.
CCTCTAAAGTGTACATAAAGTTTTTTTAAGAGTTGGTCCAATGACCTACTTGTTTGCATGACACTACCCAGTTTCATACTAGCCCGAGATTTCATTAAGACAAAGATTCTGCCAAAGTTTCATGAGTTTCTGACTGTAAATAAGTCCTCTAGAGTGCACACAAGGTAAATATTGACGACCGCACGACGGACGACGCTTTGTCAGGACGCCGGACACAGCACGATCACAAAAGCTCAACTTGAGCTCGTCGTGCTCAGGTGAGCTAAAAAACTGACAAAGCTGCGCCTGGCTCTTTAAGCAGCTTACTTATACTTTACTAGAGGAAAAAAGGACGAAAGAAAGAAAGAGAAGAAAATTTAGGATAAATTGGGCTTCATCTTAATTCTCTACTACATTCCTGGTTAGGCACCTGCTTGTTATATCAACATTTTACATTCTGGTTGATCCCGTTCTATTACGAGGGTATTAAATATATTCACTTCTATTTGAAATCCCAAACAAATTCACGACAGATTTTAAAAATGTCATGTTACTATAATAAAGGTGGTAAAAATGAATAAAGGGATCCAAAATGAAAACAATGTTAACATATTTAGTCGAAATGAGAAAATTGCTGTTTTTCAGCCAATTCTCTTTTAGACTAAATATTTTCAAAGACGTTGCTCTGAAAGGCACAAAAATTCGGCTGCAGTAGGTCAGGACCCGTATTCACCAACCATTTTTAAGAACATTCTTGGTCTTACTCTTCAGACTTTTCTAGATTTGAGAGTAACAAAAACTCTGAATGGCTGAACCATTTGGTTTAGCCAATCAGAATTTTTGTTACTTTCAAATTTAGAAAATTTGGAGAATAAGACTGAGAATTTTCTTAAGAATGGTTGGTAAATACGGAACCAGGTTCTCTATTCACCAACCATTCTTCAGACTATTCTTAGTCTTACGCTGCAGAATCTTCTAGACTTGAAAGTAACACAGCTTCTGATTGGCTAAACCATTTGGTTTAGCCAATCAGAAGTTGTGTTACTTTCAAATCTAGAAAATTCTTGAGAATTAGACAAAGAATATTCCTAAGAGTGGTTGGTGAATACGGAACCAGGAATCAGTACAGGAACCCTTAGCGATTCTACATTTAGGCTACAACTTTAACTTGGCGGAATTGAACTGCGATTTTCCCTTTCCATGTCGAATGACACGAAAACTAAACAAACATTCATATATTTGACCCCCTACCATTCACAGACAAGTCTAAAATTTGGTCAGATAGTAAAAAGTTAAAAGGTACATGTATATCATTATATATGTCACCATATTTATTGGACATGTACAGCGGGAGTCGAAAGTCGAGAACGAAAGTCGAAAGCGGAGAAACACAAGGGGTCGTTTCAATATTACCAACGACGATTATGGTGTATATAAAACTGATTTAAATTTGACATGTACAGCGATGGTCGAAAGTCGAGAACAAAAGCCGAAAGGGGAAAAACTCAAGGGATCGTTTATGTGCTCCAATGATTTGTTAAACTGATTCAAATAGCGTTAGCTTTTCCGAGCAATATTTCAGTTTCAGAGGATAACAGAGGATAAGACCTATGTTTTTCCTACGGCATACCAGTGCACCACAGATATAAACTGTTTCGATCATATATCTGCTTAGGCTTCGCCAAACACTGCTGATGGCCTTTAATTCGTGCAATAGCATGCTCAACAGCTACATGTTATCGTCAATGATAGCGGTTGAACTTCCTGTAAGGGCGTGCATCTCGAACTTTTGATAGTTGTGCTGCAGTGAATGGAGTTATCACTGGATGACTGTTAGGACAAATTGTATCGCCTAATAATGCACATTTACTTAGAATAGGAAAAAAAAGGCAATTCTCCAATAACTAAACGGTACTACTGTCGAGAAAGCCAGACTCAATATAGCCAATAGTACCCTAGCAATCAACCGTGATTTAAGTATATAAACAACGGTAATGACAATGTCCAGAGGAGCAATGTCCTTGATATTTGTTTGGGCGATAAATTTCGTGACTTGTCGCATCAATAGCACCTAAAGCTGCCTCAATTTCATGTCATTTGCCCTCCATATTTCGCCACTCATCTAATGATTGCCAGCGAATATAACCTGCTAAACACGTATAAAATACTGGAATAGCCGTCTGTATATTATTTTCAACAGTTGCTAAACTCACACTGAAAAGTGTTGGAAGCATTATATATATCGGATATATTCGTAACCACATACTAAATAAGAACTCTAATGCGTTTCGACGAAATTTTTGGGAACTCGGGTAATTCTACCATATTGACCTAACTGAAGAAATGTTTTTGGATCTCAACCGTTGCTTGAAGAAACTCGTATTGTTGACAACATATCATTCGAAAAACATTTCTCCAAGAATACTGTCATAATCACCATGCAATCTGTTGCGAATATCAAGAAATGGGATTGGCGGTAAATGGCACATAATTTCCCATAAAGCCGATGCATATTTAGGATAATGTACGAAATCGGGTGGCGGTGGGCACAACGTATTGCCTCAGTAAGCTATTGGCGTCTGCGAGTATTCATTTCACAAGAATATACATATATTGATTGTGAAAGTGTATGTTTTGAAAGTGGTGATTGTGTACATTCTGTTTCGAAACAGATTATAAGAATTTAATAATACGAAAAGCAATGACCGTACGCAATCACCACTTTCAAAACATATACTTTCATAATCAAAATAACTTTTTCCTTAAAAAATCCGTATTGAATCCGTTTCCAAAACCGAATGCACATGTATAGAGCTTTGCAAGTAGCATTATGCAGACGTCACACTGTCCCGAAATTGCTACCAGATGGACACACGATAAATGAAATGTTCAAATTCGCATCTGATCGTAAAACATCGGGCCATTCGTGAGGGTATCTTAATCCATCGTATGACCGCCAGTTGAGTTCCTCAGGCTTCGGCAGAAACTTCGTGACAAAATCTTTGGCATGTCAAAAAATTGCCGGAAGACCTTGCGAAGGTTCATTTTCGTGTTGAATTCGTATGTCCATTTTGTCCTTCGTAATGGCATCGTGAGGGCATCTTGTCAAATCGTGTGATCTTCGTCTTTACCTCGTGTGATCATCGGTGCCATCGGGCATTTTTCGCCTCACGAAGATAATACAAAGGAAGTAAGAAGCCACCCGATTGTCTTAGGAAGGCAACACGACTACGTGACGTCCTCGCAATGCCGCCGTGTAGCCATCGTATTACAGCACGATGACATCGAGATGGGACCACGGTGTGGCCGAAGACAGCCGAATTTGAGCAGCTACAGCGTTTCACACGTGTTATAGTAACATGGATATATAAAAGGCCAGCTTTTTCCTCAGTCAGTCCTGAGCAACGGTTCTAAAGCTTCAATCACAATTGATCATAATTTATTTCCAGCAGAATGGCATACTGTGACGATGAGACAACCAGGAAAAAGAATGCAGCAGCATTGCTCCTTTTGATAGGCCTACACCTAAGAGAACATGATGAGCAACTCTTACAGGCTCAGACAGCCTCTTCCTTTTGCTCCTTCCTGCCTTTGGTGGCATGATAAAGGTGAATAAAAGATTGATTCTGTTTGAAATAAATAAAGAATACTGCGTATTCTACCCTAATAATTTCTGATCAGCAGTTGAATTTCCCACTGGTGGCTGAAGGTTTTATACCATCGACAGGTCATGTGACGTCTTCGTGACCTAGTTCGAACGGATTATACTCTCAACACGAAGTTGTGTGGTCTTCGTGTGTCCTGCGGGTAAGCTACTTAATATATGAAATTCGCATATTTGTGTTGCCTTCGTGTCTGGTTCGGGTGCCATCGCGTGGCCTTCTGAAGGCACCGTCCTTGCTTCGGCTTTCAATTGGCCGTTTACCAAGTTCGGGACGATCTTCGCGCGAAATTCAAAATTCCAAATTCGTATGGCCATCTGATGTTAATTTCGGGACTGTGTGACGCCTGCATAAAAAACCTCGTGCAAGGCGTTGTCAAACAGTCATTTATTTTATATGCAGGTTTTATTAACATGCTACACAGACCGGACACAATCACCACTTTCAAAACGTATACTTTCGCAATCAAAGTATACAATAGATTTATTGAACGTTGTTTTACGCCGCTATCACATTATTTCAGTCATATCAGCTCGTATATTCATGTATTTCCTGGATTTCACCGGTAAGTACTAGGCTAGGGCTCTGAAGTGTCTTGCCTAACGACACTCCCATGAAAAACCCAATGGATCCAGTGAGCTCCAGCCCGGGGCCTCCAGGTCACGAGTCCAACACTTTACCACTGAGCGGCGCAGTATCCCCAAAATATACAAGGCCATCAGCAGTGCTTGGAGAAACCCAAAAAGATATTTGTCCAAAACAGTTTATATCTATGTTGAACTGGTATGTTGTAGGATAGAAACAGGTCTTATCCTCTGAAACTGAAATAATGCACGAAAAAAGCTTACGCTATTTGAATCAGTTTTACAAACTTCATTCAGTAGAGGGCATTTATACGACCCCTGGAGTTTTTCCGCTTTCGGCTTTCGATCTCGACTCTCGCTGTACATGTCTATTAACACAACGTATGCAAACCATTTAAGTTCAATGAACTTTTGTTGCAATTTCTTAGAATACCTTTTTTGAATGCCCCAGACAAACAGATAATTCATCCTGAAATTTAGGACAAGTTTATTGAATTACAAAAAAAACAACATTAGATCTAGATAAAAACAAAAAAAAAAAGTGTCATGTTTACGTATTAGGTGTAAATGACGTCAAGCCCTCGACCAAAGTTTATTTTCAAGGTGAAAATATTTGCAGCGAACACCTTACCCCATCGTACAGAGGATATTTTTTACTCGACTTTTTTTTTCGAAGAAATCTTCAGGAATTGTCATAGCCCTGTAGTCGGCGTCGTTTGCTTCGTCTTCTACGTTGACCTTTGACCTTTTTTCTTATTTTGCTGTTATCACTGAAGATATTTAAAGCCCAAACAGCGGCCAAAAGCAAACAATTCGGGTGTTAAAATGCATTTAAATTCAAATGTAAAAGTTTGGTTATTATTGTGAAGATGAAAATCTGAAATTGTACGGCCGGTCCAAGTGTTAGTCGCTGGCAGAAAAATAAAATTTAAAAGTAGGTGAAAAGTTGCCAGGTCGCTCTATACTTTTGTTCACTTTTACCTGGTTTTAATTTTTATTTTTCCTGCCAGTAGGCTGAGTTAAAATTTCACGTTAAAAAAAAAGGGAATGACGTCGAGTGTTGGTACCCGCACTCTGTGCCCGCGTTTCATCTCGCATCAACGGCTTCAAAAGCAGATACTGCATTTTAGAAGGAATTTCTACTGTAACCGTAATCTTTACACATGAATATTCTTTTATCAGATAACCTCTCTTGTTTCAGGATAATATACCCAATATTACGAATTTTCTTCTCTTACAAACGGTTTACATAAATACTGTGTGACGTCATATATGACGTCATTTGTACTTCGTACTTCCAGAAGAGTGAATCGGGTTTTTATATGGATAGTAGTAAGTACACCCTACCACGACGTGTGCATGTATGGTATTGCAGATTCTGACCTACAATTCATGAAATATCGTTATGTGATAGAAAAAAATCTGCCACCTGGTTGCTTTTGAGATAAAATTTGAAATACTCGTCCAAAAAAAAAAATATTTACCTCGCCGGAAGCACTTTTTGTCACAACATTTGTCTAGACTCGTGTAATAACTTTTTACCTCAAATACCAACTAATGTCAGATCCCATACCGGGATATCTCAAATACCAAATTACAAACTATGTTACATCCTATATGTATCACACCTCAACTGATCTTTCTTGTCCTTATTTTAGAGGGATACTTTCAAACCGTGTGTGGCAAATATGTTTCAGGAAGTCATTTGTTAATCAAACACTTAGGCTGAAAAGCGCTACACAGTGCACTGCTGCGGACAGTGTATGGGATTAAGATCAGACTGTACAGAACGTGCACTCTGATCTTGGATCTACACTGTCCGTAACTGTGAGGCCTAAAAAAAACTTGCAATATTCGTGCTTTTAGGCTACTCTTGGTCGGAAATTTTGATTTATTTCATAGCATTAGGGCTAACAAGTAGGAAGGGAAAAAAAATGTTCTAACGATCTTACCTACAGTGAGGTCTAACTATTAGCAGGAATAAAAGTATCTTGGTTGAGTTCGTTTTGTTATCTAATCTTTTACCAAACTATCATTTTTTGAGCGACAACGAGGAAAATAAGCCTCTGAAAACACTGTGGAAAAGGGGGTAAAACGCTCGTTAGGCTAAGATTATTTTTAGTTTTTCCCAAAAATGTTTTCTACCCCATTAAAAATTAAATCCCATCTTATCAGCTAAGTTTGTTTGTCGTCTGCGAATTCTTTTATTATGGAAAAGTTAAAGGTTTTTTTTTTCGCTTGGTAAAGAGCTGTGTTTTTTTCACAGCGTGGTTTTTATTAATAACACATTTCTTGCACAAAAATTCAACCTTTCCCCGTTGAAGATATCTATCAGTGTTTAACCCGTCACCACACATCCCGACTTTTAATGACCCTGAGGGAGACAGCTTTTGAAAACATTGTCGGAAAAGGAGCAGCATTTTCTCCTTTCCTTACAATGTTTTCTACCCTATCAAAGACAGAAATCATCATTTGACCCATCTTTAATTTGAAGTCCGCAAATGCTTTCAATATGGCCTGCAACACGCTAAAAGGGAAATTCGCACAATTGCGTAAAGTATCGTCACGGATCAGCCTGCGCAGTCTAATGTAGTCGTAAAGTGCCGACGACATTTTACGCAAAAGTCCGAATGCCCCTTTTCGCGTGTTGCAAGCCATATGGACAAGCCTAAAACGTTGTCGTTTGATAAAGAGTTAAAACGAGGTAGGTTTTGCGTTGTTCAACAGTTTGAACAGGTGGTCTGTATTTTGTAAGTACATTAAGTGCAAGCTCCGGTGTCTTGGTTTTGTTTAACATTTTACCAAACTAGCCCCTTGTTTTTTAATGACCCTAAGAAAGAGTGCCTTTGAAAACATTGCTGGAAATTGAGAAAATACTGGTAACCAGCATTTTCTTCCTTTTCCACAATGTTTTCTATCCTTCAAAATACCATTTTTATCATCTGAGCGAGGTTGAAATTGTCGTCTTGTAAAGATTTCAGTATGGGCCAGTCAAAAAATTTGTCTTTCGGTAAAAAGTTAAAAATGGTGTGACACGCTGTTTTCACCTGAATTTCAGTCATCCTATGGCGGCAACTCAAATCGTCCCATTAGGCATACCTCGGGTGATCGCTGATCAAGTTAGATGTAGGTACGGAAACAGCCGAGTTGTGACGAGTGAAATCGTCCATGATTCCTGAATTTTGTCAGTACAGTGTCTTGCTTAACACTAGCCCAAAGCTAACCTAGGTGAGTAGCCAGAAATATAGTAAAAATGAAGCCCAGTTTATTCTAAATTGTCTACTCCTTTTTTTCTGTCTTTTTTTTTTCGTCGTTTTTCCTTTAGCAAAAAAGATGTTAGTACATTAAAGAGTCAAGCACAACTTTGTCATTAACAGTGTAAATCATTTAACCGACAATGTAGATCAAGATCAGACTGAACAGAATACGGTAATTTAGTTTCTCGTAAAAGTAATTTCAAAACTGGGAAGATTTGGTCCTTTCTCCTGATTGAGAAAGCGCATTTCGCTTATTTGATAATTTTATGGTTAATGCTGGGGCTTCCGGGCTTCCGCCTAGCTACGCGCCTGGTTATCGACAACGTTACGGACACAAAAAATTGTGTGCTGTGTGTGGCAATAGGAAACAGAATCTTCCTGCATATCACAAAACATGTTTATTAAACAAAACCGACTTTTTGAACTTCCTCTATTTTTTTTTTTGCCAGAGGCAAAAACGCACGAGAGGCACGCCCTTAATTCTTATCCTGCTAAATAATTTAAATGAAACTTTTAAGCTGATAGTAAAAACCCGAATAATGCTACTTCAAACTTATTTTTTGGGGAGATAAATATCTCTTTATCGGACAATGTAGATCCAAGATCAGAATACTCGTGCTGTGCAGTCTGATCTTGATCTACACTGTCCGCAAAAGGTCAGTGAGTCGCGCTTAGCAACCTAAGGGTTAAAAAGGTTTTCCTGAAAAAATTATCATGTTTTGAACTTCTTCGCCTAAACTGTGTCATTACCATTGGCGAAAACGGGATTTTGAGGACAAAATACATGTATACCAAGAACGTGCAGTCTGATCTTCGATCCGCAGTCCCTGCAGGCTGACCAGAGTTGAAATGTTTTGCTATTGGTGAATTTTCTGCATGTCAAAGGACAAGTCTACCTAATGATTGAGTCGGTTGTTAAACAAAGTGAATTCTATAGATCGACAATTATGTGATGATTTGCTTGGTATAATGCATCACGGAGATACATTAAACCGCTTTCGATTGATTGATTTTACGTTTATTTTTCGTCTCCACTGGTTGACCATATGGACGACGCCCCTCCCCCCCCCCCCCACCCCCATAGCTGTTAATTATGTTACTGGGGAAGGTGCAAGATGCAGAAAGAAACCCATCCTCAATTACACCTAGTTCTGTAACTTGTTCAGTGTATAGCACCGTCACACGGGACCTTGGTTTAACGTCTCATTCAAAAGACTATTGGATATATGTAGTAATTTTAGATTGCCACCCGTGGGGCTCGAACCTACACCCTCAGGTGGCCGGAGACATAATATTTACGAGTACTACGCTCTACAAATTGAGCTTTTCGGTCAACCCCTTTTGCCAGAGTGTAGCTAAATATATTTGGCACCGGAAGTGTTATAGTGGACAGGAATGGTGGCAATAAGTTCCATTGCAAACGCCAGAAAAACATCGGCAGGACTCTTGCCAGAATCTCAGAAACCGAATTTCAATCCGAGTAAGTTGCAATATAGTCGAACTATGCTCAGTGGGTCGCTGGTTCGAATCTCCAACTCCGCGAATTCCTTTCCCGAAGATTGGTGATAGTCATTACAACAGAATTTGCTCCTCTGTCACCGCTGTTCATTGTTTCAGCGGTTATGTGGGAAAGCAGCCAGTGGCTTGGGAATGTATGGAAAGGTGCACTGGCTGCCGCGATAATACTGAAGTTGAAAACGGTATTATCACAAAACAAACAAACAAACAAACAAAAAACAAACGAACAAAATAGGGCCAAGTAATGAGTCATATTAGTCAGTATTCACCACTTATTCTTAGGAACCTTCTTAGTCTTATTTAACAGAATATCCTAAATTTGAAAGTGACACAACTTCTGATTGGCTAAACCGAATGACTTAGCCAATAGGAAGTTGTGTTACTTTCAAATTTAGAAATTCTTGGAGAATAAGACTAAGAACGATCTTAGAATGGCTGGTGAATACGGGCCCTGAGCTTAGAGGCTTTTGAAAACGCTGTGGGGAAAAAGGATGAAATGCTGGTAACCAGAATTTTCTCCTTTTCCCACAATTTTTACTTAACTACGAAAAACAAATCCCGTGATAAAATGTGTCGTTTGCATACGCTACTTGGATAAGTATAATATTTTTTCGTCTGATAAGAGTTAAGTGTTGTCTATTGTCTATTACAGACTTAAAGTGGGGCCCGTTAATTCATCAGTAAATGAATGGCGGAGAATGGGATTAAGCTACTCAAAGAAGAGTCAATATAACATGTGAAAACCTTTTCCAAAATTACAAATATATAAAGAAAGGTGTTGTCGGGCTTTCAAATCTTCGACTCTCAACCAACCTAATTGTTTAGACATTCTTATGTAAATGTGCGCATTGTGGATTGTTACTTGTGTATAAATATTTACTCGAATGTAATCTTTATTCATTGCCAACTGATACAAATTTACTGTAGGTGGCTTTTTTTTTTTAAACATTCCAGTAAAAACATGGATAACCATTATAATATAACCCTTAGGCTGCTAAGCGCGACTCAAGGATCTTTTTGCAGACAGTGTAGATCAAGATCAGACTGCATAGAGCGTGCAGTGTGATCTGTGATCGACACTGTCCGATATAGTGATATTTTTCCCCTCAAAAAATAATTTTGAAATAGCAACCTTTGAGTTATTACTATCGGCTTGAAAGTTTTATTTAATTTGTTTAGCATGTTAAGGGTTAAGTTTTGAAACATGAAAAACACGCAAAGGGACAAAGGACGAAATCGCTAGCGACGAGCAATTTCAATTTATCATTTTAGTCAAAATATTTTGAAAAAATATCTGCTACTAGACAACATAAGTTGCCCGCAAATGATTAAAGTATGAACTTGTTCACTACTGATAGTGGTTTTAGAACAGCTTTCACAGATAAAGATCTGACTGTACAGAACTTGCCGTCTGACACTGATCTACATCGTCTGCTACTTGATGCAGAAGAATGACTAAAATCATCTTTAAATGCAGTTAAACTCTACGTGTAGACTTTACAAAAAGTTGAACCCATTTGAGAGGCAAGTCATCACATAATTATGCATCTATAAAATCCATTTTGTCTTACAACCGACTGAATCATGGGATTGACTGGTCCCTGGACATGCAGAAAATTGACTAATAACAAAAAAGTATCGCCCAAGGTCAGCTTGCGTTGAGTACGCATGCTGACTTTGATCGATACTTTTTGCAGACGCATTAAGCCCATTTTCAAAGAGCATTATCTATTTAGTTCGGAAATCACAGAGCTACACAAACCACCCATTGATGCATCTCCGTAATGCATTGTACCGAACTGGGAAAGTCTATTTTCTTTCCGTCCGGTAAAGGATCACTGTCAATCATATTCAGGTTCATGTTTGTGAACGTGCAAAATTCAGAGCATCCGAGATTTAGAGGAAAATTGACAATGACACATGAAAGAATTGGATCTCAAATTACCTAACCCCTATACTTTGTGAAGCGACCTAATGATTTGTGTAAATTGGCGCAATAATACCATGTAATGACCTAAAATTACATCTCTATTGCTTAATGAGGACATTTTGCAGTACATTGGTTCAGAAGTCTACACCGCTTCCCTTTGAATAAATAAATGAACTGGAAATTTCCATACACAGAAAAAAGATAAACCTGAACAGTTCAATTTGTGAGTGTTTTGTTCCCCAAGAATATCTACAAAAGCGGGGAAAGTGTGGATCAAAGATCAGACTGCACGTTCTGTGCAGTCTGATCTTCATCTACACTGCCCAAGGAAACAAACTGAATTATGTTTTGGAACACGAAGGGCTAATCGCGCTGACATTTCAATGTAGTAGGACTAACACCAAAAGCGCTCTTATTCATACTGTATACATGTGTGGTAGAGATTCATCAAAACCGGGGGATATATGGTTCTTGTTATACATGACTTTCGGCCGAGGCAGTAGCTAAATCCGTAAAGTACAGAGCATCAAACCCAGGGGTCGCCGGTGCGACTCTTAATATGACGAGGAAAAAAATCAAGATTGAAGACAATCATTGCCATAAGGTTAAACCTTTTTTCACTGCTGAACATTGTCTTAGCAGTTACTATGAATTTCAATATCATTACTAGTACCATGTGTTAAAGCAGCCATTTGCTTGGAAACAATTTTGTGATGAGAACTGGTTAAAAATAAAGCACAGCCATTCAGGGGTGGGTGAACTGGCCGCCGCAATATAACCGAAATAATATTGAAAACGCCATTAAAATAAACAATAACCTGATTTCGTGGCTTACTGGATACGGTGTTTTTTTTTATGAAGAAATCATGATTCGATTTCCTCTGTTGACTTTATGCGACTTTTCATGATCAAGGCAATGTAGAGCCCCCGCCTAGTATTGATGAGGATCCATAAAAGACATTAGAAGTAAGATATCGCCGTAATATTATCTATAGTACAGAGTGAAAGTAGTGCAAAACAACATTGAATGAATGAATGTTGTTATATGCCGCATTGACAGTTTTGATCATTTACCAGGCATGTTTATATTAAAAGATGATAAAGTGGAATGCTTGAGTTTACTTGGAATGTCTGAACAAAATGACGAAATGATGGTAAAAAGTGCTTAAAAGAAGAAGGATTAAAAACATCATTGAAATCATATTCACTGTATTGACGAAACATTGCTACATTTTATTTTATTTACTTATTATTTTTTTTTTTTTTAAGTGGTTTAATCTTCCTTAACAAATGTCTTTACCTTCATCTAACGACCTCTAGTTTTAACGACCCTGAAAAAGAAAGCATTTTGGACAGAATGTGGGAAAAGGGGAATATGCTGACTATAAGAGAGCATTGTGGGTAAAGGAAAAACTTCTGGTTATCAGAATTTTCTTCTTTTCTCACGATAATTTCTAGCAAGTCACAGACAAATTGCGTAATTTGAGACACGTATGACAGCAAGCTTGCAAACCCTTTTACGATGGTTGAGTTTATTTATTCATTTATTTCTTTATTTATTCATTTATTTATTCTTTGTTCGTTTTGTAAAGAAATTTACCTATTGAAAAACCCATTAGGAGTAGTGAATGTTTGAAAAAACATTTGAAGATTTTAGTGCAAAATTAATGAACAAGTCTATAATTTTCTTGTTTGGTAAAAAAGTCAACATCTTAAAAACCCATACTGGAGCAGTACTTGTTTAAAAGTATATTTGAGGATTAAATGAAATTAACGATTCAACGAGATTAAGATAATCGGATAAATTTCGATTGGATTATTTATTAAGTTAACTATGTTGCATTTTGTTTCCTGCTCATTCAAGTTTCAAATTAATGTTTGACAAGAGATCAATGTGTTTACAAAGTTTTTTTAATCGTCATTTTGTACAAATTAATTTAGCGAGCATCTGGGTAGCTTTATTTAACGTGGGTCTCTTTTTGCAACCCGCACCTAGCCTCAAATTAACTCCTTGGTGCAAAATACGCTCTGTGAAAAGGGGGCTCAAAGCATCTGCAAAAAGTATCGATTCAGGTCAGCCTGTGCATTCCGCGCAGGCTGACCTGAGTCGAAACGTTTCGCTTCTGGTAAATTCTCTGCATGTCTAGGGACCATTCTATCCCAAGATTCAGTTGGCTGTTTGACAAAATGGATTTTATCAATCCATAACTTTATGATGACTTGCTTTGTATAATACACCACGGAATTGCATTAAACCCCCATTTTTTTGCCAGGGCATGGCTTAATAAACTTAACCTCTGTTGGCGGTTGAAAAAAGTTATCGCTAGCTAAATCAATTACCCTCCTTTCATGAATGCAAATTGAATAGGCTTAGCAAAGTGGTTTGGGTATTAGCATTGATATATAAGCTGAGACTGAAACGTTACTAAAAAATTTGCCTCCCTTTCATTAATGCAAATTGAATAGGCTTAGCAAAGTGGTTCGGGTGCTAGCATTGATATATCAGCTGAGACTGAAACGTTACTAAAAAATGTGCATGTCTACATTAGATGTCCTAGCTAAGAGGCTTCGCTAATCTAAAATTTGATTGGTTATCACCTGGCCAGGTAAATAAATATAGACATAAATAGGTGTGGGCATTTCGAAATTTATCTTTCTAAAGATATCTTGCTAGTTCTGAGCATTTTTTCATTCTATCACAATGTTTTAACCTGCTGCAAGCGAAAAATACTCGTCTTTTTTGGTAATGGCTTCACAGATTTTGATGGCAGTTTCACCTTTCACTTTATGATCTCTTTATTGCTGACGTTATCTGTAGGGAAACTAAATATATATTATAACCATTCAAATGGCTATTAAAAAACGCACTAGTTATTGATTTTAAGCAAATACATCTATCGTAAGTTAGTCCTACAAACGGAAAATTTATTTTATAGTTTAATAAAACTTGGAAAATAGAAAACCAAAATTCGTCTGCACACGTTTGCAAGTAGCAAAATGACATGCAGAAAATCTAAAGCCGTGCATGAGCACTTAAGATGCATTGGTTAAAAAATAGTAAAAAGTTCTTTTTGTGTAGATCAGATCAGGCTGTAGAACAATGAGTACTATCTTATTTCTGGCAAATTTATTGGTCAAAAAAGGGGACAGTTTTGTAAGATAGTGGAAAAGGAAGGAAGGAAGGAAGGAGAAAAAGAAATTCCTTCATTTATTATTTATTCGAAACTCTGATTTCTTTGAGAAAACAGCACATAGAAATACGATGGTACGTTCTTGCGGTCTGATTTTGGTCGTCTTTGTTGAAGTCCTACCCAATTAACTGGAAAAGTTTAATCCTACTCTTTTGATATGATATCTTGATCTTATACAGCTACATGTACTTATGATGATCATATCTTTTAATAACTATATTTCAATTACATAAGGGTGACACCCGAACTTTTGATATAATTCCTGGCCTTATTAAATAGTGAACGACGCCGTAACGCCTTGCCTAAAGGCACTTCCAGGAGACCAACCTCGATAGCCGAGATCGAAGAAAGAACCTATGAACTACTACCCTTTCCATGCCATATTGAATATAATTCAGCATACTCTGCAACCAGGATCCCTTTCCCGTTGTCACATTGTTTTAGTATATGCTTCTGTATTACATCGTGATAACGGTAAATCGTCAGTATTTTACAAGGATGTTTTAAAGTCGTCTGCAGCAAATTTGTTTTAGGAGGCAATGGTTCTACCCTACTGCTTCGTACAGTCTGATCTTGATCTACATTGTCTGTAAAAGCCCAAACAGTAAGCCGATAGTAAAAACCCAAACGTTGCTATTTCAAGGTTATTTTTCGGGGGAAAATATCTCCTAATCGGACAGTGTAGATCCAAGATCAGACTGCACGTTCTGTGCAATCTGATCTTGATCTACACTGTCCGTAAAAGGTAGTCGAGTCGCGCTTAGCAGCTATGGGGTTAACGTAAAAAAAATCGGCAAAAGTTCAAGGGAATATATACAATCAGACAACAGATGGAATGATGATAAAAACTGCGGTAGCAATAAAAATAATCCAAATTTGCATACCACTGTTCTTTACACTAATTTGCTGTGAAAAAAAAAATGCCTAGTATACTTAACGGCGATATTTTTTCACTTATATATGAGCCATGCTCTGGCAAAAGGGTGCTTAATGCATCTCCGTGATCCATTCTACTACGCAAGTCATCAGATAACTATATATGAATCTACAAAATATTTTTTCCCCCAACAATAACCTGAATCATAAAGTAAACTGGTCTGTTGATATGCAGAAAACTGAACAATAGCAAAACGATTCGACCCATGTCAGCCTGCATGGACTGACCTTGATCGATACTTTTTGCAGATGCATTAAGTCCCTTTTTCAAAGAACATGACTCTGGCTTGCAACACGCGAAAAAGGGCATTCGGACATTTGCGTAAAGTGTCGTCTCGGATCAGCCTGCGCAGTCCGCGCAGGCTAATCCGAGACGGCACTTTACGGCTACATTAGATTTTGTGCTACAGTAGACTTGCGCAAAACAGAAAATTACATAAAAACGTAAAGTGCCGTCTCGGATTAGCCTGCGCAGGCTGATCCGAGACGACACAAATGTTCGAATGCCCCATTTCGCGTGTTGCAGGCCATATAGCAAGGTCGAATACAAAAACACGGAGCGGGTGTCATAGAATTCTGACATATTTGCACATGAATATTTTTGAGAGTTGTAAAGCGTTTTAAGGACATGACAGTTTACGTTTTGTTGGGGGGGGGGGGGAGGGAGGAGAGAGAAGAGAGAAAAAAATGCCTCCGGCGGATCTCGAACCCACGACCTTCAAAACAATAGTCAGCAACTCTACCATTGAGCCATAGAGCCAAAAGATAATATTCATTTTTTTTTTAATATGTTTTTATTCCTTGTTATGCAATATGCTACACCATTACTAACGTAATAGCAAACTTTACAGTAACACTAAGAGAAATCGATATTTCCTTGTTCTATCCATGCTTTAATTTCAAATCCATCTTTGGCGCCAAAGAAAATTAGCAGTCTTTGTTAAGATTTTCCAAAAAAAAAATGCAAAACGAAATCTTGTTTAAAGTCTTGTTTAAAGTCCCTTTAAGTCTTACTTGTTCAAACCTTACCATGTGACACATTATCGCTGTTCAACTGTAGTATTTTTTTTTGCCTCTTATTTCTAATTTTTTTCTCATTTCGGTTTCCAACCCAGTGCATGTTAAGTGTCGGATAATATAGAAGTGTTTTACTTCATTTGAAAGAGCAAGCCAATATTTGCCATACGCAATACCTTTGACAGGCAAACTTCCTTTCTGAGTCTTACACTCCTTATACCAAGCGGCAAGGCATGAGGCAGGTAGACATTTGATAAATGATACAAGCCAGCTAGGAAAACACTAAGCAGTCATATTAAAACGACTCCTTCGACCTCCGGCTACATAGATTGATGCTTTAGCAAACTGGTAAAACATTTCTACTATCAGTGTTGCATTGCAACATAAGAAGCATTAGGAATAAGTTGAATTTTATCAGAGACGAGCTTTTAGATTTTAATGTTCTTTTTTCTCGGCACTTGCTGCATGCATATGGGAATGAAGAAAATGTTGTCCAAAGCTTCACAGTTCATGTAAATATGATATGTATATATCAATATGTATGAGTTTTATGTGTGTGTATGTACATGTGTATGTGATGTTTTCTTTTTTGTCAAAAAAAAAAAAAAAAAAAACTACAGTTTCATATTTACAGAAGGAGGGAAAACAATATATTTGTAAATTTTATGCCATGTAATATGGGCCGGAGGCCTTAGCTACGAATAAAGTGTTCTGAGTTCTGAGTTCTTTGCTTTACTGAAACTCATCTTAATGAGTCCATCACACAAGAAAATTTATATTTATCAAACTTATTTGACGAACCTTACTGAAAAGATCAAACCAACCATGGCGGGGGTATTCTTGTATATCTAAACAAGGATCTTGCACATTCTAGAGTTGCTGGTCTTGAAGGGCACTGTAACGAATCTATTTGGGTTAAAATTGTTGTAAAGTCAGAAGTATATCTGATCGGTGTTTTTTATAGCCCTAAAACGGCTAACAATGTACTTTTAGAAATTTAAATATCAACCTTGAAGTAGCATTTCAGATATCTAAAAATGTAATTATAATGGGTGATTTAAATGAAGACTTGTTAAATAACACATTTCATAATTTAAAAGATATTATAATAGTTAATTCTATGATGAACGTAATAAATATCCCAACCAGAGGAAATGCATTACTCGACCCTATTTTGATTCCTAATGACTTGGAGTATTCAGACTGTGGCACATTTCTACTGCCACAAGCAATAAGTGACCACTGTGCTACGTATATATCAATCCCTTTTCCATACCAGACACAACCGTGCTTTGAAAGAACCATTTGGCTATACAGAAGAGCTAATTATGAACTACTTAATCAAAAAGTATTAGACTACAATTGGAATATTTTGCTTAATGGTTGGGTAGACGAATCATGTGCTACTTTTACTAGGATGTATATTGGTATGGTCAACCAGTGTATTCCCCATAAAACAGTTTGTGTTCGGCCTGATCATCAACTATGGTATGATAATGCAATAAGACGGATATCACGTAAAAGAGACAGAATGAAAAGTACTGCAAAAGCTTCAGGAAAACTCACTGATTGGTCAAAATATAAAAATCTTCGGAACAAAGTAAACAATATGAAAAAACACGCGAAAGAAAGATTCTTTAATAATCTAGAAACAAACTTGCTTGCCCTTAATTGCAACGATAAAAGAGGTTTCTGGAAAACTATCAAGCATTTTCTTAAAACAGATAAATCCGTTTCTTGTTTTCCACCATTATGCGAAACTTTATCAAATGGGGAGACAGTCTGGTACACTTCTACACAAGAATAGGCAGACTGTTTAAACAATTATTTTACATCGATATCGATGGTAGATGATACAAATACTGTACTTCCAGGTATTCAGTTAACAAGAGGGCCATGATGGCCCTGTATCGCTCCACTGGCTATTAAGTAAAATTCTGACCAGTCGTTTCAGAGAAGAAGAATTTTTAAGAATTTCTAAATTTCCATATAGTGCAAGTAGCCCCCATTCACCAGAGCCACATTTTTTGACGGATCAAAATTTTACGAACAATTTTTGAAAAAGGTCACCCAAGCAACAATCCTGTGAAATTATTTCAAAATCTGACCTGCTGTTTCAGAGGAGAAGATTTTTAAAGAATTCCTTCATTTCTGTATAGTGCAAGAAGCCCCCATTCACCAGAGCCACGTTTTTTGATGGATCAAAATTTTACGAACAGATTTTGAATAGGGTCACCCAAGGAACAATCCTGTGAAATTATTTCGAAATCTGACCAGCGGTTTCAGAGAAGAAGAATTTTGAAGAATTCCTTCATTTCTATATGGTGCAAGAAGCCCCCATTCACCAGAGCCACATTTTTTGACGGATCAAAATTTTACGAACGATTTTTAAAAAGGGTCACCCAAGGAGCATATCTGTGAAATTATTTCAAAATCTGACCTGTGGTTTCAGAGGAGAAGATTTTTAAAGAATTCCCTAAAAAATTCCATTTGGTTGCAATGGCAACCAGAGTTTTTGATGGAATCAAATTCTGTGAACAGTTTTTAAAGAGGACCTTCCAAGGAACATTCCAGCCAAGTTTGGTCCAAATCCGCCCAGTGGTTTAGGAGGAGTTGATGTTTAAAGAATTGTTGACGACACACGACGCACGACGGACACCAGGTGATCCTAAAAGCTCCCCTTGAGCACGTTGTGCTCAAGTGAGGTAAAAAGTTAACATACGGATGGACGCACAACGGACAACGGGCCATAACATAAGCCTGCTGGCCTTCGGCCAGTGGAGCTAAAAAACTTGTCTAGCACCAATCATGTATCACTGCAGCTTGATAATCAAGGGAGGTAAATAGTAACGAACTTTATCTTTCATAAAAAGAGTTATTTCCCTTGATTAATGTTTAAATTGAAGTGACAATATTTTGAAGCCCATGTTAAACTTGCGATCCCTGGAATGAAGGCAATTTTGACCCCAGACCTACAATATGAAACTAGAATGTGTGGTTATAAACAAAAAGATTTTTTAATCTTGCCCAATAAAAAGTCATGTAAAACAAGTTTGCTGAATAAAAGGCCCTGTAAAATATGTGATCCATGACACAAGTTTATCAAGTTTTCACTATAAAAGCCAATGTAAAACTTGTGACCCCTGGTGTGGAGTCAAACTTGACCCCCAAAGTTAAAATTTGGGCCCTCTTGGTAGAGGCCCATTATATAAAGTTACATGCAAAATTTGGTAGCCCTAGGCCTAAATATGGCTATGTACAAGTAGATTATTAAAGTTTCCTTATATAAGACCATGTAGAACTTGTGACCCCCTGGGGTGGGGCTACATTTGACCCCCTGGGCTATAATTTGGGCACCCTTGATAGAGACCCCCTAGATAAAGCTAAATGCAAAATTTGATAGCCCTAGCCCTTATAGCTAGATGCGAAAGATTTTCCTATATAAGCCCGCCCATGTAAAACATGTTACCCCCCGGAGCGAAGTCAAATTTGACCCTCGGCTGTAATTTGGACACCCTTGGTACAGGTCCACTAGATATAGCTACATGCCAAATTTGGTCGCCCTAGGCCCCATGGCTAGTTCAAAGAAGAATTTTAAAGTTCTCCCTATATAAGCCCATGTAAAACTTGTTATATAAGCCCATGTAAAACTTGTTACCCCCGGGCAGGGCCTAATTTGACCCCAGGGCTATAATTTGAACAATCTTGGCAGAGGTCCACTAGATAAAGCTACATGCCAAATTTGGTAGCTCTAGGCCCTATGGCTAGGTAGAAGAGGAATTTTAAAGTTCTCCCTAAATAAGCCCATGTATAACTTGTAACCCCCGGGGCGGGGCCAATTTTGACCCCAGGGCTATAAATTGAAGAAACTTGGTAGAGGTCCACTAGATAAAGCTACATGCCAAATTTGGTAGCCCTTGGCCTTACGGTTTCAGACAAGAAGATTTTCAAAGATTTTCAAAATTTTTCAGTTTTGTTGCCATGGCAACCAGAGTTTTTGAAGGAATTAAATTCTTTCAAGAAATTCTGAAGAGGACCATGGCAGGATCATTTCTGTGAAGTTTCATCAAAATTGGATGGGTAGTTTCAGAGAAGAAGACGTTTTAAAAAAAAGTTAACGCACGGACGGACGGACGGACGCACGGACGGACGGACGGACGGACGCACGACGGACAACAGGCCATGACATAAGCCCGCTGGCCTTCGGCCAGTGGAGCTAAAAACGGTAAACAAACTTGTAATCGATGAGGTCACTAAATAGGAAACTGAAGATGTCATCCAATCGATTGAAATTAACAAAGCCAGTGGTCCTGACAATATTAGTCATAGAATGCTCAAAGGGTGTATACACTCCAATAGTAAACCACTTTATATTTTATTCAATCGTTCTATTTCTGAAGGAGTTTTTCCCGATTTGTGGAAGAGAGCGACCGTTACATCGCTATATAAAAAAGGTGACAAGTCTTTTCCGTCTAATTATAGGCCAGTTTCTCTTCTTAGTAGTTGTGGAAAGATCCTTGAGAGAATTATCTTTAAACACATGTATAATTTCTTGATGAGACAAATGAACTATTATATAAATATCAATCTGGTTTTTTACCAAAACACTCAACAACCTACCAGCTTATAGATATATATCACCATATTTGTCAAGCAGTGGATCATGGTCAGTTCTCCTGCATTGTTTTCTGTGATATATCAAAAGCATTTGATAGGGTGTGGCACAGTGGTCTCTTATTCAAACTAGAAGAACATGGTTTAGGTGACGGGCTACTTAACTGGTTTAAAAGTTATCTTGGAAATAGAAAACAGAAAGTAGTGATCCAATCATCAGAGTCGAGCCTCTCTCCACTAAGGGCTGGAGTACCCCAGGGATCTGTTTTAGGGCCTCTCTTATTCCTTATTTACGTAAACGACATCACAGATTCTTTATTAAGCGTAACTCGACTGTATGCCGATGACAGTTCCCTGTATTACTCTGCAACCTCATTAAGTGATATAGAGAGTATTGTAAATCATGACCTGAGAATAGTGTCACAGTGGGCAAAACAATGGTTGGTTGATTTCAATCCAGATAAAACAGAAGCAGTCATTCTTTCAACTAGAAAAGACTTTGATAAACCATCGCTTTTTTTCGGTAATATTAAGATAAAGATTGTAGATGAACATAAACATTTGGGATTAACTTCGAGTAGTACAGGCCAATGGAAGGATCATAAAAACAACAATTTAAAAGCAGCATCCAAAATATTACAGATCATGCGAAGACTCCAATTTACTCTTACACGAGCAGCACTTAATCAAATTTACTTATTGTATGTCAGACCGATTCTAGACTGCTCCTCGATAGTATGGGATGGTTGTTTAGTTATGTGTTCTGATTCAATAGAAAAGCTTCAAAATGAAGCAGCGCGTATCGTGACAGGTCTCACAAGATCAGTATCTCTTGAAAATCTGTATAAAGAATGTGGTTGGGAAACCTTATCTTCCAGAAGGAAAAATGCGAAACTATGTTTCATGTATAAAGTATCAAACAATCTCGTTCCCCAATATACAGATGAACCTATACCTCCAGTGGTTGGTGATAGGTCTCAATACCAATTAAGAAACAGCCAAAATTACGAAAATGTACATGCAAGAACACGACTGTTACACAAGTCCTGTATTCCTTCTTCAATTTCTCTTTGGAATAATCTAGAGCAAGGAATCAGAAATTGTATAACATTTGGTTCCTTTAAGTTAAAATTAAGTAGCATGTCAAAACCAAATAGAATACCTAGTATCTACCTTATCGGAAATAGACGCCTGTCTGTCATTCATGCTAGAATAAGAAATAACTGCAGTAATTTAAATAATGACCTTTTTCTGAATCATTTGAAATTAGATCTTATTTGTGACTGCAGAAATGGCGTTGAGAATGCAGAACACTATTTTTTCATATGTCGAAGGTATTCTGATATCAGAATCACACTTTTTCAATCAACAAGGGCTCTTCATCCTCTAAACATAGAAAAGTTGTTATTCGACGATGAAAACCTGAATAATGATGAAAACTGCTTATTATTTGAAGCAGTTCACTTATACATTAAACAGTCGGGCCGCTTTGAGTAATTATTACATATTCAATAAAAAGAAAATAATACATACAGCCTTTTACTAAAATAGCAGGCATTGATCACAGAGCATCGCATCCAGTTTCGTATCCAGTTTCTCATTCTCCCTTTTTCTTTTCTTATTAGTTCTATTTCCACTCTACTTTTTTTTTTCCTCCTTTGTTCATTTTTTCTCCTCTCTTTATCAGTTTCTCCTTATTTCTGTTTTTGTTTTTGTGTACATTTTTTTTTCTTTATCTAGTTATTTACACCATGTCTCTATATGTATTGTTTCCATTATCTGTCATCTTGTATTGTTAATTTGATTGTAGGGGAAGGGCCCAATCTAAGTTGTACGAACTTGTGGCCCGACCCCATTCACTTCATGAATAAAATATGTTTAAACTAAACTAGCAAACTGGCCTCTGACCTCGGGGAGAAACCCGGATACGCGATACTAGTTTGCCCCGAATAAACAGGTATATAGTACATATATGTTCCTGAAACTTTCAGAGGGAGGGTGCGGGGTGCCGCATAAGCTTGACACAACTGGCTCTTTCGCCGTTTATGTTTCACTTTGTCTACAATGCTATGGTGGTTCACAGCTGGTACAATCTTTTTGGGAAAGCTATGAGTTCATGTATCATTGTAAATTCATTTTATATCTGATTTTAAACATTATCTTGTACTTATACACTGAAGCATTTCGACAAAGTAGTTTACAAAAAGAAAATGGTTTTTGGTTTAGGAAATATACACTGTAGTCTTTAAAACCTTTGCCAAACGACAAAATTTTAGACCTGTCTAAATTCAAAAACATTTGCATAAGATAAGTTAAAATTGGCTCAAACTAGAAATTTTGTCTTTTATTAAATGATAGAAAATAGTGTGGAAAAGGAGAAAATGCTGGTTACCAACATTTTTCTTCTTTTCCAACAATATTTTCAAAGGTCTTTTTTTCTCAGGGTCATTTGGAATCGGGCTTATTTGGTATAGTTTTAAACACATTCGGAGCGTCTTTGCTATTGTTGTCCTTTCGGGTTTTTTTTTTAATTATTATGGGTCTCTCTGCAACAAGTAACCCTACCGTTTCGAAAAAAGGATTTGTTTCGTATTTTTATAGCTTCATTTTTGTAGCATTCATTTAAATATTAGTTTCTGTAAGAGTAATTTCAAAGAGTATCAAAAGTTAAAATCAATTGCTTTATCCTAAAAAGACGAACACTGTTTTGTGTTTTTGTCATGCATTTTAAGATGCACCTTATGCAAGACAAAAAAGTGTTCCCGTATTGAAGTCTCCGATTCCACGATAAACCTAACAAAAATCCCTCCAAATCTCTCCGTTTTTTTTTTATTATTATTATCATTATTCAATTTAAAAGGCAACTAAGTGGCAAAGATGCCAGGAAAAGCATACTCCCGATATAAACCATTGAGGTTTTATTTTTACAATCTTTGTTTGGAGGTTTTCACAGACGGTAACCTTCATTGCTAGGCTTCTCATTTCATGTAAAGAGTCCAGACCAAGGACAGCCAGTACGTGCTATTTCACGAGTTCTTACTTACACCAAATTGTAATTCAAGGAAAAATTGTTCCATTAAAAAAGGTTTTGATATCTTATAGTTTCTGCAGATCAAAGATAATAATTCATTTGTGATTGTATCAACAGACAACGCAAATTACATCTTACAGGAGGTGCCGTATTTGCTGACCATTCTTAATAACATTCTTAGTCTGAAATTCTTAAGAATTTTCCAAATTTGAAAGTAACATAATTTCCAATTGGCTAAACCGAATGGATTAGCCAAACAGAGATTGTCTTACTTTGAAATTTTAGAATTAGACTAGGAATTCAATGTCATATCACGGCGACAGATCACATATTCACGATATCCTGGGTTTCACCAGTACTAGGCTAGGGCTCTGAAGTTTCTTTCCCATGGACAATCCCACGAAAAACCAAGTAGATCCAGCGCTTTCCAGGTCACGAGTTCTACACATCACCACTGAGCAACGCAGGACCCCGAAATAATGGCGAAAGCGGCGTTAAACGCCCTACAAGTACAAGCAAGAATTTTATTCACATCTATAGCTTCCTTGCAGAGTCTGCTGCATGATAAACATTTATATATGTCCTTATCTCGTAATGTTGATGTAATCTGATAGCGTGGCGGAAAGTCACCAGACGATCTAAAATATCATTCTATAAAAGCGCTCAGAATATAAATTCTACGCTTTAATGAACAAGAGTCTGGTTAAAATGATTTATATTCACATAAAAGAAATCTAACATCTCAAACATTTTTGTTGCCTGTTAAGAGAGAACTTTATACGAGTGGTATTACTTAACTTTTTACCAGTCTTGTGTTGGCATGACCAATAGGAAAAAGGCTTCTGAAAACATGGTGGGAAAAGAAGGAAATGCTGGTAACCAGCATTTTCTTCTTTTCCAACAATGTTTTCTACCTGCACATGTACAAATACCAACATTTAAGCAACATTTAATTTGTCGCCTGTACACACCTTCAGTTTATACAAATATAAATTTCTGCTGGTAACCAGCATTTTCTTCTTTTCCCCGCAATGTTTTCTACCCGTACAGAGACAAATGCCAACATTTGAGCAACATTTAATTTGACGTCTGCAAACGCTTTCACTTTGGACAGGCATAAAGTTTTGTCGTCTGGTACAAGACTAATGAGCCTCTGTCTACAAAAGATTGATATTCTTATCAGAGATGAAAAATCGCAAAGATTCCATCAGTCTAGCAAAAAAGAAAACCTATACGAGGACTAGTCGTTAATTGTAAACATTAACAGACGACACAGTTGACGACCTTCTACATCATTTGGTTTAGCAATTCAGAAGTTATGTTACTTTCTAAATCTAGAGTTTAACTTATAATTCTATGAAGAATTGTTGGTGAATACGGACCCAGGGCTTGGTATGAAACATTATAAAGTGAAATGAAATAGACAGTTGTTTGTTTGTTTGTCGGTTTGTTTATTTGTTTGTTTGAAATGTGATTTCACACCATTTTATCAATTTTCAAGTCATATCATAATATCGTGGTGTCACACTTATTCACGTCTTTTCTTTTCTTCCAATACTAGCCTGGAGACACTACAATGTCTTGCCCAAGACAAGACACTCCCCATGTGACCAACTCCGCCAGCAGACGTGGACATAAACAACGTGAAAGAAGAAGTAAGTGTCGAAGACTCAACCTTACTGTTGCTGTGATAAATGAATTTCCTCGACCCCAAACACATTAATTACATCACAGACTAAACGGATTTGTTTTGTGACAAAAACAACACTCGCGAGTATGAGGTTATACCCCAGAGTATGAGTCAGTCTCTACCCTGTAAATAATTCATTCACCCTTTATCAAACAGTACTGGCGAGGAGAAGGCTTTCGAAAACATAGTGTAAAAAAGGAGAAAATGCTGGTAACCAGCATTTTCTCCTTTTTCCATTATGTTTTCTACCAGCTCAAAGTCATATCCTATCATTTAAGCCAAATTTAATCTGAGGTCGGCAAATGCTGTCAGTTTGGACAAATCTAAGATTCTGTCCTCTGGAAAAGGCATAAGAAGTTTTTGTAACCCCATGACACTGCTTAAAACCAAATCTGTATTAAACATTTTCTTTCTTTGTGTTGGAGTTTAATGCTGCTTTAACAGCTCAGGTTGTATAACGGCGGCCAGTGCACCTATGCATGTGTCTTCTGGCTTTCTCACACCAGAACTAACGCAACTTT
Source organism: Hippopus hippopus (assembly GCA_946811185.2). Classification (NCBI taxonomy): domain Eukaryota; kingdom Metazoa; phylum Mollusca; class Bivalvia; order Cardiida; family Cardiidae; genus Hippopus; species Hippopus hippopus. Next base: position 45,958,133 of record OX328104.1, on the reverse strand, counting down.
CTTTCCTAGCCACTGACTACATGTACTTTCTCACATCCATCTGAGGTAAGAGGCAAAAACCACCGGAAAGAAGTTTTGCCTCAATCGGGTATCGAACCCGCAACCATCAGGTCACGAGACAAATACACTAACCACTTAGGTACCAGGTCGTTCTTTAAATTTTCGGTCGGCTGGAAAGGCCAAAACATTTTTGGAAGGCTATCTCACAACGGATCTTACTCTGCAATTACAAGATCGAATAGTACTATTTTTGAAGTCTGATCTTGATCTACGCCACTTGCGGCTTCGAGCCAAGGATGGTAAGTGTTAATTATCACTAACTTATTTCATGCTTTTCGTTAACTTTTCGGGAAGTAATGGTGGATTAAAAGTTTTGATAATTCATGGTTACGACCAGTAAAATTAACCGTAAATATTTCCGTAACTCTTCATTTGAAAAAGTAGTTCCCGCGCACTAGTAACCTAGATAAACAGTAGGTGTCATTCAACCAGACGGAAATATGACGTAATTTACGCACATTAACCCTACAGTTCTCGCGCTTTACGTAATATTGTAATGCGTTCTTATGTGTGTTTGAGGGGGTGGGGGTACGCCGCTGAAAATTACCAAAAACAACTACTGAATTTTGATAAAAGTCCCAACAAAAAAGGTTAAGAAGAATGAAATTAATAAAATATTTTTTTCGGTGATTGATTGAATTTTATTTCATCGAGTGAACATTATCGGTAATATTTTCACGAGTGGCACACATCGAAAATTATTTCATCGAGTAAACATCATCGGTAGTATTTTTACGAGTGGCGCAGCAGCACTCGTAAAAAATATTACCGGTGATATTCACTCGATGAAATAATTTTCGACTTTTCACACACACACAAAAAAAATCCTGTATAAAATTTTTATTTGTCCCTTATGTCTTGCTTTTGTGTTTATAAGAAGCTCTTTGAAAGTTTAACCCTTTACCAAACAATCCCTGGTTTTTACGACCCAGAGGAAGAAGCCTTCTGAAAACATTGTGGGAAAAGGAGAAAATGCTGGTAACCAGCATTTTCTCCTGTTCCCACAATGTCTTCTACCCTTCTAAAGTCAGGTTTCAACTTTTGAGTCACGTTTATTTTGTCGTCTGCAAATGCTTTAAATTTGGACAAGTCTAAAATGTTTGTCGTTTGGTAAAGAGTTAAGCAAAAAAAACAACTTTGACATTGCAACCAATAGTCGTGAACTATGCTTTGTGAAAAAGGGGCTAAGTGCATCTGCAAAACGTATCGACCAAGGTCAGTCTATCCTGTCCGCGCAGGCTAATCTGTGTCGAAACCTTTTGCTCTTGATGGACTTTCATGTCCTTGCATGAAAAAGAACCATTCCGTCTCATTATTCAACACGGATTTTAAAGATCCATTATTATGTGATGACTTGCGTGGTATAATGGACCATGGAGATGCATTAAACAACCTTTCTTCAGAGCATTGCTCTCGTCTATGTTTCACCCAGTGAAATTTGTTTTTAAAATACTTGTCAGTCTCGGTGTAAAAGTTGAGGGTGATATGTTACAGTGACACATGCATGTCGAAAGTGTCAACCAGCGTAATCATTTTTGTTTCATTATTCATTAAAAAAATTATCTGCCCCGTTCCATCTGTTTCCAAGTCCCTTATTACAAACAATTTTTCTGATTACCAGCATTTTCTCCATTTCTCATAATATTTTTAAAAGCAATCTTCTTCAAGATAGGGAAAAAACCTGGAATTGTTTGGTAATTTGTTAACAGTTGACCATCTCAAAATTACAAGAGCTCTAGGCTTAAACCTTGCCTCAAAAGCGGGGTGTGTGCAATATTTGCAACTTGATGCAGTTCTTGTTTAACCTGGCAAGATGTCATACATCTGTCGTTTTGTTTCCGGTGGAATGTTCCTGGAAACAATAGACAGTCAGAATATGAGCCGTGCTCTGTGAAAAGGGGGCTGCGTCTGCATCTGCGAAAAGTATCGACCCAGGTCAGCCTACGCAGTCCGCGCAGGCTGACCTGGGCCGAAACTTTTCGCTATTGGTCAATTTTCTGTTTGTCAAAGGACCAGTCTACCTCATGATTAAGTTGGTTATTTAAGAAAGTGGCTATTATGGATCCATAATTATGTGATGACTTGGGCCGGTATCATGTATCGCGGTGATACATTAAGCCCCCTTTCACCAGAGCATGGCTCAATTATATACACCGACTGCGAACTGCAGACAAAGGGTGTTTCTTAACCCATAACCTGCTGAATGAGTTACATGAAACTTCCGAGACAATAGTAATAAAAACCAAATATTGCAATTTCATAGTTAATTTTTTGGAGAAAAATATCTCCTTATCGGACAGTGTAGATTAAGATCAGACTGCACGTTCTGTGCAGTCTGATCTTAATCTACACTGTCCGCAAAAGCGTCTTGAGTTGCGCTAAGCGGCCTAAGGTTAACACTGATGTTATACAGTACCTTGAAATCAAAGCACTGAAGGGAGGGATAACATATAATTGTATGTATGATGTAGTTACAGTGTATCTTGGAATCAAAGCACTTAAGGACGGGAAATGACCATCAGGTTACACATAAACCCTTTAACTGTATGTAAACTGCAGACAAAAGCTGTTTTATAACATCGAATTGACGATGTACTGATAAAAGCACTGCAAGGCGGAAATAGATCTTCCGACTAAGATACAACTGCATATACACTGCCGACAAAAGCTGTTCGTAACAGTATAGTTAAAGTGTACATTTAGATCATAGCAAAAACGGGCGGGATTCTCAGATATATATCCACGTAAATTGAAGACAAATGCTGTTCCGTAACATTCATGTTATAGTGAAACTTGGAATCAAAGCACTGAAGGGTGGGAATAGACCTTCGGGTTATACATACAAGTGTATACTAGTGAAAAGAGCTGTTCCGGAACATTGAACGACTGACAGTAAACCTTCGGATTAAAGCACCAACGAGAATTTTTAAATATCCGTGCAGAAATAAATAATGGCATTGAATTGAGGTTTTGATGCCTAAATATTCATGAAAATGTTATGGGGAAAGAAGGAAGTCCTTATCATTTGCAATTTTCTCGTTTGTGAAAATGTTTTCAAATGAGGTCGAAAAAATCGTCTGTCTGCTGTTCTTAGTTAACCGAGTTCAGCCTTTCTCTATTTTGTAACATATGTGTGATCAGGCATTGAAAACAGGCTCTGAGATAAAACTGTCAAGTCGGATGTTCCAAATTAGTTTGGACATTGAAAATGAATAAATATGCTAATTTAAAATTACAAAATAAATTCTTTTAGATAAACTAAAGTGTTAAATGGTTTATCGAACATTTGCTTTGTCGTTTAAAACTCATTTCAAGTTATCGAAACGATCTGTGATTCAATGGTTAAGCAACGATTAATTGTCAAGAATTTTGTTCGGTATAAGCGATTACTTAAGTAAAATTGTCAAATCGGATATTCCGAATTACGAGTAGTTTGAAAATGGACTGATATTTTTAATTAATATACTGATAAAGATTACAAAATATTTCCCTTTAGATAAACTAAAGTTATGACGGTTTATTGAAAAATTCTTTGTGGTTTAAACCTTATTTCAATTCACCAAAATGATCTGCGATTCAATTGTTAAGCGATAATTAATCATCAAGAAATTTTGTTCGAAGTGAAAACTGATCACTTGAAAGTGTCCTTAGAGACGGCAATGTATAAAGTCCAAGCCTAGTATTGATAAAACCCAGGGAAGACACGAGGAAGCGGGATATCGCTGGTATGACAAATATTGCTGAAATCGGTATTTAAAAAAAAAACCACCTATCCAAACAAACAAAAAACCTTTGAAAGGAATATTGCTTTCACAATTCTAGATTACCCTGCGCGTTTTCACTTCCGGTTATCTTTTGCAAAGACAGGCGACCAGAACGTCCATGTAGGCTTAACTTAAATAATAGTGAACCTGTCAGAGTTATTTACTAGTGTGAAACGAATAAATATCTCCTGAGCAAGAGTCTGGCGATTAAACGAATGGAACAACATATATAGACAGAAAAACGCATTGGCCGACTTACGAGCACATGTTCGATCAAAACATTTCTCATTCTATACAGGCTTGTAAAAACCCGACCCGTATAATCAAGCAGCGTCAAATAATGTTCTTTAATTTGTTTGAGGCATTTCCAAAAACCCTTGTTTCAACACACGACCGTGGAATACTGTCTATGCCAGCTTGCCAAAAGTAATCTTATGCTTATTAATTTTACGTTTTCTCTCTCGTTTTTAACCCTTTACTAAACAATATTAGACACATCCATAGCGAAAGCATCTTCACACGACAAATTTATTGTGACTTAGAATTTTTTTAAAAGAGTAGAAAAAGATCGTTGGAAAAGGGAAAATGCTGATGATCGGTATTTTCCCTATTCCCACAGTTTTTTTTAACCGACTAATGAAAATACCATTTTGTTTGATAAAGGGTTGGAGTCTATAATTTGCAGGTTGTTTTTTTACACTTAAATTAGTTTTCAACGATATTATGGCGGTATCTGAGGTCTTACTCAGCAAAATAATTTGATGCCTTAGAATGACAAGATCTTAAACTTGTGAAAAGGTAATGTTTCAAGAAAACTTAAAAAAAAAATATTAAAACAACAACCTTTCACTTTAGACCCTTTAAAGAGCCGGTTTTGTCAAAATAACAGGGTCCGATTTGGACGAAATTTCTATAGAATGATAGAGGTTTAAATGCAATTTCAAAATATGTATGCATCATATAAAGTCGTATGTAACATGTTCGACGTTATGATTCTACAACATTGAAGTGTCAATCGATAAAGTATATGACTTGTAATCATTAACATACGCAAGTTATGCAGTCAAATCCTTATTGCGTCCATGTTTGGTTCGTGGCAGCAAAAAGTCTTGTCCGTGAGTAAGAGTTAAGCCATCTTTTTAAGTCGTTACCAGACGACAATATTTTATATTAGTCTAACGTAAAAGCAATTGCAGACGACAATTCAAACGTGACTCCTCAGGGCAAATAAAGCGAATACGGCCAGCGGTTTGGAGAGAATTTTGTGCGTCATTACTGATGTGCATTACGCCATTAGAAGTACCGGCAACAATTGCATAACCCACAGCTTATCCAAATTGACTTTATATTGAACCCCGCCATTCCCCGTTTCCAAAACAAAAAGCTCTCCGAGGGTAAATGCATACTTAGGGTGAGAAAGATTTCGAAATGACTAGGACACACAAACTGGATTGGGGTTACAAAGGCAGATGAGGGTTGTTTTATAATAACAGTAATAGACTTTGAATTGACTCAACACACCAAAATGAAATAACCAAAATAATACCGTAAACGTTCTTAATCCTGGAAGTAAAAAAATGTTGATTAGAAAACAGGTAAATGAACATTTAAAGTTAAAAGACATTAAAGAAATATTTCGTTTAGTAGGACAATTTTGGTGATAATTTGTTTGTATAAGACTACATAATCTAATACTAAGCAAAAAAATATCTTAACTCCACGCCAAAAAGGAAGATTTGGATATACTGGCTAACATGGTACACATTCAAACCAGAAAAGACACAATCAAGTTGCATGGAATGATGCCATCTCAGAAAAGGCAAAAATCTTCATTTTTATTAAAATGTTAGATAGAACTTTCTTTCTAAGGTGACAACATAATTCGTCATAATTATCAAACGAATATATATTGGGCTACCGAAACGAAAGTTAGTTATTCATCAGGATACTTACGGTAACATATGAGCCGTACTCTGGCAAAATGGGGCTTAATGCATCTCCCTTATACACGATACTACCCCAAGTCATCACATAATTATGGATCCAGAGGAGGCACTTTTTTCAATGACCGACTTAATCATGAGGCAGATTGGTCCTTTGACAAACAGAAAATTGACCCATAGCGAAAAATTTCGGCCCAGGTCAGCCTGCACGGACTACGCAGGCTGACCTGGGTCGATACTTTTCGCAGATGCATTAAGCCTCCTTTTCACGGCTTATATATTTTATTCATTCCGCATGCGCTGATGACTTAACCGAATTACCAATGAAAACAACCTTAACTGAATCACACACACTCACACAAAGCAGAAAGAGTTTAAAGTTATTAAAAGTGATAATTACAGGAGTTAGTTAGAAGTGACATGCATACCAGACTGGAGTGGGAGAGGCGGAAATGGGCTGGTTATTAGCAAACTTAGGGTAATAGACTTTAGATTTATTCCATATGCCACAATGACATAACCAAAATACTGTTACACCACAGTAAACTGGAGAGAGAGAGAGAGAGAGAGAGAGAGAGAGAGAGAGACTAAATAACAGGTGAATAGAAATTAAGTACGGCCAGAGCCGTATTCACAAGAAGATTCTTTAAACCACAGTAAACTGGAGAGAGAGATAGACTAAATAACAGGTGAATAGAAATTAAGTATGGCCACAGCCGTATTCACAAGAAGATTCCTTGTCTTTATGTCTGAGATTTTCTAGAATTAAAAGTAACACAACTTCTGACCTTTAAAAAGTTCTGGAGAATAGTATCGAGAATGTTCTTCAGAATGTTTGGTGAATACAGACTAGGATCCATTAACCCGCATCCTGCTAAATAACTAAAATGAAGTTTTCAATCAGTCGATAGTAAAAACCCAAATATTGCTTTTTCAAAGTTGTGTTTTGGGGAATAATATCTCCTTATCGAAAAGTGTAGATCCAAGATCAGACTGCACGTTCTGTGCAGTCTGATCTTGATCTACACTGTCTGCAAAAGGTCAGTGAGTCGCGCTTAGCAGCCTAATGGTTAACTTCTAGAAGAGACAAAATTCGTCCCAAACGCACAGGGAATACATACTGGGCTTGTGAACAAAGTTGTTACTAAGATAATTACGATAATAGGTTTTAAATTTATTCCACGTGCCGACCCTTACAGTTAAGGATAAGTTTTATCACTTCTGCAGACAATACAGATTCAGATCAGACTGTACAGACCGTGCAGTCTGATCTTAGACCTACACTGTCCAATATTCTGACATGATCCGGCTCAAGTAGTCCGAGAATTGTAATAACTAGGTAATTTTTACAGATTACCTTATATGACTTGACTACATCGTTCAAAAGATATGAGTCATGAAAATGGGGCTTAATGCATCTGCAAAAAGTATCGAACCAGGTCAGCCTGCACAGTCCATCCAGGCTGCCTGGGTCGGACATTTTCGCCGTTGGTCAATTTTCTGTATGTCCATGGCTAAGTTTACCTCATGATTAAATCAAATGTTAAAAAAAAAGCGGCTTTTATGTATCCATAAGTATGTGATGGATTACTTGGTATCATGCATCACGGAGATGCATTAAGCCCGCCTTTACCACAGCATGGCTCACATATATTTGAGCCATGCTCTGTGAAAATGGGGCTTCATGCATCTGCGAAAAGTATCGACCCAGGTCAGCCTGCGCAGTCCGCGCAGGCTAACCTGGGCCGAAACTTTTCGCTATGGGTCAATTTTCTGTATGTCCAAGGACCAGTCTACCTCATGATTAAATCGGTTGTAAAAATGAGTGGCTATTACAGATCCATAAGTATGTGATTGCTTGCTTGGTATCACAGATCACGGAGATGCATTAAGCCCCCTTTTCTGAGAGCGTGGCTCATTTGTCTTTTCATGATACCCACAAAGACCAAAGATACAATCTGTCTGTAATTGAAGAGAAATTTCGACTAAAGGCGCAATAGCGGGAAAAAAATGCAAGCTTTAAATGCATTTAAATTTAAATCAGACCGTGTAAAAATATGAAAAATATTGTGAGGAAGACAATTTGTAATTGCGTGGTAGATCAAAGTGTTAGTCACTGGCAGAAAAATGAATTTTAAAATCAGGCAAAAAGTAAACAAAAGATAGAGTGACCTGGCAACTTTTAACTTAGTTTTGAAAGTAATTTCTCTGCCAGCGACTAACACGTGGACCAACCGTACAATAACAGAATTGCATCTTCATAGTCATGTCCATACTTTTTAAAGACATGATTTAAATCTAAATGCATTTCAACATCCGCTTTATTTACTTTTGGCAGCTATTGTTTCTTTAAAGTTTAAAATCAAGAGGCGGACCGTGTAAGATTGAACTGCAATTTCTATGCATTCTGATCTTGACTTTAACAGTCTACAAAAAAACAACTTCTAACGCTTAGAAGAGATAAAAGGTAAAGAAATACGATACTACACTTATTCGAGGCTCTAAATTATACTTTTCAGGGTATTTTGTCAGTATTGATCATTACGTAATTAGCTTCAAGCGAAGATGATTGTTTCTAAATTATACGGGCATTACGCTTAACATTTTAAGCATCATAGGCGATAACAACGGCCTTTGCAGACGATGTAGATCAAGATCAGAGTGCACAGAACGCGCAGTTTCATCTCGGATCAATAGTAGTCAAGCCTATGAAATAAAGAGAAACATTTTTAGATTCAGTAGATTGTATTTTTAGCCATGGAAACAGGTCGAATGAACATGAGCCATGCTCTGTGAAAAAGTGATTTAACGCATCGGCAAAACGTATCGACCCACCTCAGCGGCGCAATTCCCGCAGGGGGTTCAAGGCATCTCCGTGATACACTATACCAAGCAAGTCATTACATTTTCATGGATACACAAAATGCAGTTTGTTAAGAAAACCGATTGATTATATGAGTCATTGGACACGTAAAAATAAAATTTAAGATGGCTAAAAGTTTCGGCTCCTGTCAGCGCGCGGGCTGACATGGGTCGACAGTTTTTACAGGTGAATTAGGCCCCTTTTTTAGAGAGCATGACTCATTTTGGCTCAACCCTGATCTCTTCCGCTGCCATTTTAATAATTTGGACTATTTTCGATGCATTAGCGTAGATCAAAAATTCGGACTGCATGCTCTGTGCAGCCTGACATTAATCTACGCCGTATGCAAAATCTACACGCAGCTCTAACATAAAAGCAACCCCTCGATTCCAAACCTTGATCTTAACCACTTAGCCTCTCTGGGTGACACGCCTAAATTCACAACATTACCCGGAGGGATCAATTCAGTTTGACAATGTCACAAGCTAGACAGTAGACAATGGTTTAACCTGATTATTGCAGCTGTTCCTTCTAACCTTAGTGTGTCAAATAAACGAATTACATGTATAGATATTTCAACTTGGTAGAAAGAGCTAAAAAAATCAAAGTTATTTTTTCAGGATAGCGGTATCCACTAAATTTTCGGATAGTGTAGACCAAAGATCAGACTACACGTTCTGTGCAGTCTGATCTTGGATCTATACTATCCGTAGAAAGCAACTTACGTTGAGCTCGGCATTTGAAGCGTTAAATGTGTTTCATCTGTTCTCATTTGTTCAGAGACTTTACCAACCTCTCAAGTACAGTTCTAAGTATACCGTCAAGTTGATGGCTTTGTTAATTAGTTTACTGTCAAGTGCATTAGCAAAAGCTAGTAAAATTCTCTGTCAGCTACTTAGCTGTATACACTTGTACTGGGGTTCCGCATTGGCCAGTGTTTAAGGTGTTATGTTTGTAATAAAAATGTTCTGGACCAAAAAATGTTGTTATTCGCAAACAATTTTTAGTTTCATTCTTCGTCTCATTCTGGATTCAGAAACTAACATAACTTCTGATTGGCTAAACCAAATGGTTTAGCTAATCAGAGGTTGTGTTATTCTCAAATTCAGAAAATTCTTGAGAATAAGACTAAGAATGTTCTCAGGGATTTTAATGCATCTGCAAAGAGTATCGGCTCAGGTTAGCCTGTGCAGGCTGATCTGGGTCAAAACTTTTTGCTAGTGACCAATTTTCTGCATGGCCAAGCACTATGCTACCCCATGATTGAGTCGGTTGTAAGATAAAGTGTTTTTATGGATCCATAATAATATGATGACTTGTTTGGTATAATGCCTCACAGAGATGCATTAAATGCCCTTTTTGCCATAGCGCGGCTTCTATGCATTGCACGAATACATTCATCCCGACTTCATTTCTTGATCAAAAAGAAATGCTAACCAACATCAAGTTTCCTATGCAAACTGGAATATTTAAGATTAAACAAGCTATAAATATATGAAGCATGTAAAAAGGGGGCTTAATGTATCTGACAAAAAGTTTCGACCCAGGTAAGCCTGCGCAGTCCTCGCAGGCTGTCCTGGGCCGAAACTTTCTGCTATTGGTCTATCAATTTTTTGCACGTTAAAAGAACAGTCTACCTCATGATTCAGTCGATTGTTATAGACAATGGATTTTTGCTATTGGTCAATTTTCTGCATGTAAAAGTGCCATTCTACTCCATGATCCTGTCGTTTGTAAGACAAAGTGAATTTTATGGATCCCTAATTAAGCAATGACTTTCCGTATTTATGTGATTTTCTGTTTTTCGCAAGTCTACTGTAGCACAAAATCTAATATAGTCGTAAAAAGCCATCTCGGATTAGCCTGCGCGGACTGTGCAGGCTGACCCTAGACAACACTTTACGCAAATGTCCGAATGCCCCTTTTCGCGGATTGCAAGCCATATAGTCCAAGTCCCATCAGTACATGTTCTATTCTGTTCTGGATGACCATTGTATGACTGTATGTGCTAGGTAGATATATAATTACGCATATCACTTGATGTTCTAATCACCTATTATCACCTATAGTACAAGTTGCTGTCCATTATAGATTATACAAATTGGCACAGATAACATCCTGATAATAAATATTGCCATCGCTAATAGAAATAACCTGCAATAAACCAAGTACGTAATGGCAGTCTACAAGTAGTACACGTTAACTAAGGAGAAACAATCAAAGTAAAGCAAGTGTCATTCAGTCATTTAATCAATCATTCAATAACTCAGTCGTCCTTCATTTATTCGGTTGCTCGATTGATCGGTCGGTCGGTCGGTCGGGCGATCGGGCGGGCGTTAGTCATCTTTCATTTAGTCATTCGGTCAGTCAGTCCGTACGCCAGTCAGCCAGTCAGTCGTCTACCAAGGCAGTGTGCTCAGCCTTGTAACAAACAATCCCATTTTAGTGATCTCCAGGAAAAAGCCTCTAAACAGAATATAAGAAAAGAAGAAGATGGTGGTTATCAACACTGTCCCCTTTTCTCAAAATGTTTTCAAGCGCTTTATCCTCCGCGCCGTTAACCCTTTACCACAGAATCCGGAGTTGTAACGACGAATATACCTTAAGAAAAAAAATCAACAATCAACAGACCGACCGACAGGCTCACTAAGCAACCGACCATCCACGCAAACGACCGACCGACCGACCAATCGATTGACAAATCAGACAAGCAAACAACCAAAAAAGAAAACAAAACAAAAAATCCACCACATATTACGCAAATTAAGACTTTTCTGTTTGTTTGTATACGAAGTCGTCGCACCATGATAGAACGACTGAGAGATCTCCTCTGTAGTGTGATTTATTTCGACCTGTCTGAAAGCAGTAAGCCATTCCTTGTTTCATGTCTATTTCAATGTCAGTCCAAGACATTATGTCACGTGATTGTGTAATTAACGAGGGACCAAATGTCAGCCAAATCACCGTAAATCTAAAGGCATTGCACCTGTTGTATTTTTTCGAACTCGCAATTAACAAAGATTGGCTTAAAAAACTTGACAGTGCTAAATAATTTATCGGAGATTTTTTTTTAAAGACAATAATCTACGATCGGGCTACGATGGTAACATTTTGTCCTATCCTTAACTCTTATACTGCGGATATAATTAATCACGTGGAGATCGCAGTGCAAGATCGGACTGCACATGACGTGTAGTCCGATCTCATTATACACTGTCTACTTTCTTGATAGATATTGATATTCTTACAAAACCAGCCTTGAAACTGTAATATCTAGATATTTAGTATTGGCACAGAATGTCTGTTTCATTTGAGCCATGGTCTGTGAAAAGGCGGTCTAAAGCATCTGCAAAAAGTATCGACTCAGGTCAGCCTGCGCATTTCGCTCAAACTGACCATAGTCGAAACTGTTTTGCTGTTTCTCAGTTTTCTGCATTTTAGAGGTCTAGTGCACCTCATGATTTGGTCGGTTGTAACACAAAACCGGTTTTTCATAGATTTATCATTATGTGATGACTTGCATGATAATGCATCACAGATATGCATTAAATCCCTTTTTCTAGAGCATGGTTCGTTTATTTAGCACTTAAGGATTCAAACTGCCGAGTAAAGTGAACTGACATTTCTTGCCAAAAGTAATAACCCAGATATAGCATTTTGCAAATCTCTTTTCTTCTGGAAAAAATCTCACTGTATTGGACAGTGCAGATCAAAGTTGAGACTGAACGCTCTATGCAGTCTGATCTCGATCTGTAATGTACGCAAAAGCGAATGGAGTCACTCTATGTCAAAGGGTAGAATATATGAAATGGTGATTTTTCTGGCCTTTGACAAAACCAAAATTATTCCAACTTTCAGGTGCTTCGGGGGTAAATCTGTCAGTTCTCAGATCAACAATGACAGTGGCAATACTAAAAAAAATATAATTGTGATAAAAATATATTCATGGCATTCTCAGTTTCAAGAAGGAACTAATTTTTAAGGTACTCGCACTTTGCACCTGTCCAATCAGGTCGTTTTGATTTCGTCTGAAGCAACTAAGATGCAAATATAAGCACAGTTATCAACTCAGGGCCCGTATTCACCAACCATTCTTTTAGGCTAAGTAAAGGCCAAAATATCAAAGCAGGTGTCATAATACATCTAAATTTAAATCATACCATTTAAAAGTATGGAAAATATTGTGAAGATGACAGTCTCTTATCGTGTGGTCGGGCCATATTAGTCGCTGTCAGAAAAAAAGAATTTCAAAATCAGGCAAAAAGTAAACAAAAGACACAGCTACCTTGCAGGTTTTAACCTAGTTTTGAAATTAATTTCTCTGTCAACGACTAACACTTGGACCGACCGTACAATGACAGATCTTCACAATAATTTCCATACTTTTAATTGGTATGATATAAATTCAAATGCATTTAAACACCCGCTTTGTTTACATTTGGCCTTTATTGTTACTTTAAGAATATTCTTAGCCTAATTATAGATAAAGAAAGTAACACAACTTCTGATTGGCAAAACCATTCGGTTAAGCCAATCAGAAGTTGTGTAACTTTCAAATTTAGAAAATACTGTCGAGTATGAGAAAGAATATTCTTAAGAATGGTTGGTGAATACAGACTATTGTTTCCGAGCTAAATTTCAACCTGCGTTCCGCTGTGTTATCTGATTTGCGTCAATTAAGCAAAATGGATATAATAATTTGGTAATACAGGACCCTAAAATAACAGCTTCAAAGCCAGTTTTTCAGAATCACTCTCGAAATCTGGACCAATATAGACCCATTATTATCAGAATACTAGCCCTATATACTCTGACCGTAATCTATACTGTCTATAAAAGCGACTAAAATTGCCTCTCTTGTCGTAAGGGTGAAAAAAAAAAGAAAAATATCAAATATGCCATCGTAGACTGGTCCTCAAGAAACGATGTTTATGTATTTGTAGACAATGTAAAATTTCTATAACCAGTCAAACAGACTGTATCATTACAATCGTAATCCTTCGCATTCTATAGAAACGGTTAGATACACGAAAACCACTCCAGAGTCATAAACGTTCAGCGCAATAAGCGAAAACGGGGGCCTTTGCGGACCGCATAGATCAAGATCAGACTGCACAAAACGTGCAGTCTGATCTTGGATCTATATTATCCGCCTGTTTAGTCAAGCCTTTAACATAAGCAATTATCTCTATGACTTTCAGTAAACTGTATTTTATGCCGTGGATAGAAGTCGAGGTTATATTACGGGCGCTGAAGTGAGTTAACAAGCAAAGTACATTGTATCTTTCGTTTTCGAATTTGTATTACACAAAGTATCTCTCAAAATATTCTGACAGAGTAGACCCTAGACCAGTCTGTACGTTCTTTGCCATCTGATCATAATCCACATTGTCAGCAAATTTACTGTAACGTGTCCTTAGCACCTCTAGACCACAATATTAAGCATTTCCAGATGACAAACCTATTGTGGGTCAAATAATGGCAGTGGTCAGTTAAAGGGTAGAAAACATTGTGGGGAAAAGGAGAAAATGCTAGTTACCAGCATTTTCTCCTTTTCCCACAATGTTTTCAAAAGCTTTATCCTTTTGAAGTCCATTTAAAATGAGATTGTTTAGTAAATGGTCAATTTTTCCCGCACTGGGTAAAGAGCTCAAAAGAAACGCAAAAGAAAACAGAACATCGATTAACATCAGCTTGTCTCATTTTGTTCCATTAAAACAATTCCACTGGGACATGGCGAGTTCATGTTTAACTCTTCCCTCAGTTTATGATCAGTTTATATATAAATATGATTGTCAATAATTCCAAGGAGGTTTCAGAAGTGTGTGCAAGGATTTGTCTTTTATTATGTATGTATGGGGATATTCTTAATCTCTTCGGATTTTTTTTTTATAAGTAACTCTCTCTCTCTCTCACTGCTCTGTCTGTCAGTCGTTGTGTCGGTCTGTCTGTCTGTCTGTGTGTCTGTCTGCCTGTGTGTCTGCCTGTCTGTCTGTCTTTCTTTATCTGTTTGTCTGCCAACCTGCCCGGTTGTCTGTCTGTCTGATTTTCTTCCTCATATATGTCTTTCTTCTGTACCGGTGGCTTGTCAGCTATAGTCTGAATTAATTTAGATATGATTCGAATCCCAAGCTCGACCAATTCTCTCCGAGGGTTGATGATAGTCGTTGCGACACGGTTCATTCCTCATCCATCGCTCATAATTGTTTCGACGATGTGGGGGGGGGGGAGAAAAAACGGTGGCTCGAATATTGTGCGAAGCACTGGTAAAAGAAACTTCAGGAAAGCATGGATGGCCAGTGTATGGGAAACTCAGTGGGAAAAGCAGAAAATACTAGTAACCAGCATTTTTCTCATTTTCCCGCTATATTTTCTTCCCTATCAAAAACAAATTCCATTATTTGAAATTCTGTGCCACATCTAAATTGTCGTCTGCGAATGCCTTGAATTTGGACAAGTCCACGGTCTTGTTTTGTAAAGAGCACAGCATTCTATTGATTGACTGTATATGGCCTGCAACACGCAAAAAAGGGCATTCGGACATTTGCGTAAACTGTCGTCTCGGATCAGCGTGCGCACTCCGCGCAGGCTAATCCGAGACGGCGATTTACGACTACATTAGATTTTGTCCTACAGTAGCGCAAAACAGAAGTTTCATAAAAACGGAAAGTGTCGTTTCGGATTAGCCTGCGCGGACTGCGCGGACTCCGCAGGCTGATCCGAGACTACACTTTACGCAAATGTCCGAATTCCCCTTTCCACGTGTTGCAGGCCATATGGTGTTTAAGCTATTTTTTAACATTATTTCAGTTATAACGAGGCGGTCAGTGCACCTATCCCTGCTTTCCTGGAGTTTCTTATACCAGTACTCTGCACAATATTCTTTCCAAGCCACAGGCTGCTTTTGAACGTTTGAAGGGTAAAGGGCTGGATCCACTCGTGCTAACGACAGGTTGTAATTCTATTCCTTCCTCTTAAATAATTGTTCTTCTATCACAGATTTTTGATTTACACAGATTAATCAAATTTCGAAAACCCATTTTGAGCGCCAGGTCGGGATACAGACACCGAGGGGGCGCTTCACCGCCAGATGGCACAATATTGCACATAAAACGAGGCAGAGCGCAGGCGTGCCTTTGTTAATATTTTAATGGCGCGGAAATGTGTCGCTAAAAATGTAAAAGCCGTGTGAAAATATTGTTTTTTGTTATCATTATTACAGAACAAAAAAGAAACTTTAGCTGAATCTATTGTTGCACTTCCATAAATTCAAATAAGAGCGACGAATGCAGAGGTTTGAAAAATGTCCCATTTTCCTATGAATTCAATTCATTATTTTATCTTATAAATGGCGACCAATCAGGCGAGGTAATGTCTCTGTTTAAAGTATCGCACATTAAGAATACTACTCTGAACCCATATCAATCAACAGTATCAGGTTTAAAAGTATATAACTTGTAATAAGGTTTGAACTCATCAATCGAGTCAAATTTGATAATCAAAACAAAACAGAACAAGACAATAGTTAAACGCCTGGTACAAAGTGAATAAGATTAAAATTATATGACATAAACAAAGTCTGCGTGCGTCTGTCTGTCTGATAATAAGGAAAAGATCAAATGGTTGGAAAGGAGAGAGAGAGTGAGAGAGAGAGACGGGGGGGGGGGGGGGGCCGCAGGCCGACGGACAGTACTTGTTACATAAACAGACACATAGACATACACACAGACAGAGACTCGGAGATCTTGAAAAATACGTTGTATACGAGCACGTACATCACATTATTTTGACCATTGTACAATTTGTCTAGTCTTTGAGCCATGCTATATGAAAAGGGAGCTTCACGCATCTGCAAAAAGTATCGCGCAGGCTGACCTGGGTCAATACTTTTTGCATTTGGTCAATTCCTTGCATGTCCAATGACCAGTTTATCTGATGATTCTGTCAGTTGTTGAACAAAATGAGACATGCTCTGTGAAAAAGGGGCTTAATGCTTCTCCGTGATCATGGTACCAAGTAAACCACCACATATACATGTATGTAATTATGGATCAATAATAGCCACCTTTTTCAACATCCGACTTAATCCTGAGGTAAACTGGTCCTTGGACAAACAGAAAATTTGCCAATAGCGAAACGTTTCGACCCAGGTCAGCCTGCGCGGACTGCGCAGGCTGACCTGGGTCGATACTTTTCGCAGATGCATTAAGGCCCCCTTTTCACAGAGCATGGCTCAAATGGATTTTTTATGGATCCATAATTATGTGATGACTTGCTTGGTATCATGCATCACGAAAATTCATTGAAGCCCCTTTTGCCGGAGCGCAGCTTGTCGTTCCGTTCTGTTTTTGTAATGAAGAAGCGCATCAACAAACTACCTGTTTTTCACTTATCTCCTGTATAAATCGACCGAAGTCTACCTATCCGACACAGAGAGGCAAATAAAAATCCTACGTTGTTTTTTATATATAATGAAAAACACAAGTGAAAGAAAACAAGAAAAGGAATTGTTAATTCGAGGCTAATACGCATCTAACACGCCTAATTAAAGTCGCGTTCCCCTCACGCTTTATCTCGAACTGCCGAAGGTTATGATGAACCAATTGGGCTTTTACCTGAAACAAACACGTGTTTTCGCAATCCACGAAGAAAAGAGCTTTTGGAAACATTTTCGAAAAAGGAAAAAATGCTAGTAAGCAGCAATTTTCTCCTTTCTCCACGGTGTTTTCTACTTTCAATCATATTATTTGAGTCACATTTAACTTGTTTTTTAAATGCTTTCATTATGGATGAGTCTAAAATGCTTGTCGTCAGGTCAAGGGTTAATGTTGTTATTTATCGGTACATCAAATTCTGCAGGCGACCTATTGCTTCTTGTACCGGAAAAGTTTAAGAAATTATTGTGGCAAAAGGAGAATTTTCACTCAACGTTATGTTATGTTTTTCTCTCCATTTCGAAAATCTGATGAACCAATTACAGTCTTTCAGATTGGATGTACTTGCAGATGACATATTAAATGTGGCTCAATTGATAAGAAATTCTTCTTTCTTTGAAAGGCTTGAGAACATTTTGGGAATCGGAGAGAATGCTGGTTAGCATCTGAATTTCGAACAATGTTTGCAAGTGTTTTTTTTTTTTCCTTTCTTTCTTTCTTTTTTTTCTTCAGGATTATTGAGTGATTAATTGATTGTATGGTGTGGTGTTAAACGCCGTTGTCAACATTATTTCAGTTATATCGCGGCGGCCAGTGCACCTATCCATGCTTTCCTGGAGTTTTTTTTTTTTTTTTTTAAACCAGTACTTCGCTCGATTTTCGTTCCAAGCCACTGGCTGCTTTCTCACATCAGGATCATTCAGACCGGAGATTGCGTGGTAAAGGGTTTTCTGACGCCAAAGTGATTTTCGTTCTTTCTATGCAGACGCCGCAGTAACAGAAATATTGTCGGCAAAGAAGTAACTGCTGAAATAGCTACGAGCTGAAATAAAGTGATTCGTAATGAAAAAAAATTGAGCCACGCTCAGTGAAAAGGGGGCTTAATGCATCTGCAAAAAGTATCGACCCGGGTCAGCCTGCGCAGTCCGCGCAGGCTGACCTGGGCCGAAACTTTTCGCTTTTGGTCCATTTTCTGAATGTCCAAGGACCATTCTACTTCACGGTTTACTCATTTGCCAAAGAAAATGGATGTAATAGGTCCAAAATTACGTGATGAGTTGCATGGTATAATGCATCATGGAGAAGCCCCCTTTTGCTAGAACATGGTTCAGTTACAGTGATAATATGCCAAGAATAGATTTTATTGGTTATGTTGGGAAGTTTCTAACGGAAATAGTCTGTGAATGATTACCTCATTCTGGGAGGGGCTTTCAGGAGCCCAGCAGGTTCCTTTAATGACTGAAATGGGTTGTTATTAAAAGCTTAACGACACGTCACAATGTCACACTGATCTCATTAATAAAATCTCAGAATTACAACATACGGCGTCATTGACCAAGAATTTGACCCCTTTTAATCCTGAGTGTTTACGACCCTTATGAAGGAAAGGCCTTTGAAAACATCGTAAGAGAAGGAGCAAATGCTGGTAACCAGCATTTTCTCCTTTTCCCACAATGATTTTAACTTTTTAAAAAACTAATCCCATTATCTTTCTTCCCTGCGAAAATACTAACAGTTTGAATAAGTTGAATAAGTCTGATGAAGGGTATCTTTACAGACAGACAGACACAAAGAAACAAAGACAGACACAAAGACAGACAGACATACACAAAGACACACGGACAGTCTGAGTTACGCTTTTATGGGTCGTGGGTTGGAAATCCAGCAGAGGCATTTTCTGCAGTAGTTTCCTTGAAAAGTATCACCTTTTTCCACCCCCACAAAAAAGTGTGTCAAAAATTTAGTTTTATGCCCTTTTGGGAGACTGATTACCGATATAAAATGCCTTTTGAGATATTGAGCCTTGACAATATCAGTAACTTCGATTTGAAATGACGACGTACGTTTTACAGTTTCACAATTTAATATTTCCTTTCGTTTTCTCTTCTATGAAAAAAAAAAGCTGAATGCAGCAGAGCTTTGGTTTTACTTAGGTTAATACAGATACTAACCAAATCATTACAGTAATAATAGTTAAAAAAGTGACGATTATTTCCATTTATTTTTTTTCAGCACCAATATAATATAATCTTGACCTCATTTCAAAGCTGTGCATGCAATCAATGGGAACTCAAAAAGAGATTTTTCGACCAACATGGTTTTACTTAATAAGCGGACGGTATAGATCCAAGATAAATGACTAATTATATCAAGTTGTCTGATCACATGATAAGTCCCAGTTCAAGGCCGAAATAGGACGAAAGCCACAACGCCCCCTGGCGGAAAAGCTGATTGCAATCTGGTCTAGGATTAAGTAAATATCCTTAATTGAAACTGAAAACTGTATTGTAAGGGCTGACTTTTTATGATAGACATTGATCTATGGATTGTTGACTCATAATCCCGTAATACATTTTTCTCATCTTTGCAGCTGATAGCACTTTCAAAAATAATGTGACAAAAGGAAAAGTTGCTCCTCCCGAACAATTTTTGTTGTTGTCATATATTCACATGTATGCATGTCTTTAACATCTATTTCGCAGTGTCGTTCGGTTCAAATTGTAACGGGTGGGATGCAATGATTTAACTCTTTCACTATTGAATGAATAAATTGCATTTTCCGAAAAAGTCCGTATCTACACACTGCGAAATACGGTTTCTTATATGGTATGATGACGTAACACACGTGCGGAATATACATATACGCTTGTATGTATTGATTTTTAATTTGATCGGTCAACATTTTACGATTTAATATTCATCCGCCATTCACAAAAAAACGAAGTTACTGTCTATTACACCATTATTTGCTTCATTTTGATTACCATTTTCGAATAAAATGTCAATGATAGCAAAATATTGTCGATGAAAGTTGTAGATATTTAAAGAAAGGGAATATTTTGTCGCAGTAACATTCCTGGTGCTTGTATTTACTTCTCGCTTCGTAAGAAAACTTTGACATTGCGCTCGACCTTTGGTTTCGCGTGATATCAAATTTTCTCGCCTGCTCGAGTCAAATACAAGCATTTGGAAATTAACTACAACATAATATTCCGTATGTACTTAATTTCTTGGTGCTTGCAGTTGCTTCGAGCTACGTGGGACAACTTGATACTGCACGAGTTAATACACAGCGAGAAGAAAACACAAGCACCAGGAAACATTCCACAATGCAATATTCCTTACATTACATACCTACATATTCTAATACTAAATATTGCAATTATTTACATGTCCAATTTCATTCAAAAATAGTTGGAAATTTAACAAACAGTAGTTTTGTGGGTAATCCGTTTCAACAATTCATAGGCGTAGATCTTCTGTTTAGCCAGGTTTAATTTGTCGTTTGCAAGTGCGTTCTATGTGGCCGAATATAAATAAGCCATGGTTTGTGAAAAGGGGATTTAATGCTGCTGCCAAAACGTTTGGTATTGGTCGATTTTCTGCATGTCCAGTCTATCTCATGGTTTAGTCGGTTGATAAACAAGAGGGCCATGATGGCCCTGTATCGCTCCACTGGCTAATACGTAAAAACCCTACATGCCAAGCATTACAATACTTGGCCAAATGGTTTTTAACCTGAGGACATACACAGGACTAAATTTGGTAGCCCTAGGTCTTATGGTAAGTAACAAGAAGATTTCTAAACTTTTCACTATATAAGCCCATGTAAGACTTGTGACCCCTGGGGCAGGGCCAATTTTGATCCCAGGGCTATAATTTGGGCCCCCTTGGTAGAGGCCCACTAGATAAAACTACATGAAAAATTTGGCAGCCCTAGGCCTTATGGCTAGGTACGAGAAGATTTTGAAAGTTTTCCCAATGTAAGCCCTTGTAAAACTTGTGACCCCCAGGGCGGGGCCAATTTTGACCCCAGGGCTATAATTTGGGCCCCCTTGGTAGAGGACCACTGGATAAAGCTACATGAAAAACTCGGTAGCCCCAGGGCTGTAATTTGAAAAAAACTTGGTAGAAGTCGATAAGATAAAACTGCATGCCAAATTTTGTAGCCCTGGGCTATTTATAATTTTCAGTTGTGTTGCTATGGCAACCAGAGTTTTTGAAGGAATCAAATTCTTTCAAGAAATTCTGAAGAGGACCATTTCTGTGAAGTTTCGTCAAAATTGGATGGGTAGTTTCAGAGAAGAAGATGTTCAAAATAAAAGTAAACAGACGGACGCACGCACGGACTGACGCACGCACGGACGCACGACGGACACCGGGCCAGGACATAAGCCCGCTGGCCTTCGGCCACTGGAGCTAACAAAACGGATTTTATGAATCCATACTTACATTATGACTTGGTTCGTACAATGCATCACGGAGATGCATTAAAACACCGTTTGCATGAGCACCACTGAAACCTTTGTCGTTTGTAAAAGAGACAAACAAAGCACTTTCTTCTCTAAATCATATTACGTCGCGAACATTTATCATTTTTGTCTAGATGAGAGTATTCTATAATGAGCATCTATGATAAATGTTCGTATTGATAAATCAAGAGAAAGAACCAAAATACTTTCTTTGTCTGGGGGGAGCCTTGTAGCTCATTCAGTACACAACTTGAGACCCAGAGGGTCGCTGGTTCGATTCTCACAGCTCGGCTTAATTATTACCGGGGATCGATTGCAGTCGTTGCGGCAGGATTCATTTCTCTCTCATCTCTGAACATTGTTTCGACGATGATTATGAGGAAAAGCGTTCAATGACTTGGAAATAATGTGCGAAACTCTGGTGAAACAAACTCCAGAAATGCATGGATAGGTACACTGGTCGCCGAGATATTACTGATGTAATGTTTAAAACCGCGTTAAACACCAAAAGAAAGCAAACAAAGAAAAAAAAATCCTCTGAACATTTATGTCAGGGGTCCCAGTTACAAACCATTTTAAACTTAATTCTAGATTCATACAAGCAAATAAAATGTGCTGACAATGAGTTGACAAGTATTTAAATTCAGTACTAAGTAGGTAGGTAATGCAGTTTGGTAGGTAAGGCAGACGACTAGACAGGCAGGTAGGAAGGCATATGGAACGCCATAACTGTCTTATGTTGTCCTAAAACATTTCTTTATGTGATATTTTAGATCGTCTAGTCGTTTTTTTATTCCATTATTTCATATATGCGTTACGAAGTGTGGTCTTAGCATTACGTTATGTGGTCTTTACATTATGTGATGGTGTTTTTAGATTACGTTATTGTGTTAAATTGTTATGTCATGTAGTTTCCTCATTACCTTATGTAGTATTCTTATTACGTTGTGGGCATATGATATGACGTGATGTGGTATTGAGATTACGTTATGGTGTTTTCCTTTATCATGATGATGTCTTTTTAATACATTATGTTATTAAATTGTTATGTCATATAGTTTCCTCATTACCTTATGTAGTCTTCTTATTACGTTGTGGGGATATTATATGACGTGATGTGGCATTGAGATTACGTTATAAACGAGAAATTTTAGACTCTTCCAAACTGAAAGAGTTTGCAGACGACAATTTCAAACTTGATGAAAATGGCAGATAGTTCTCCAAAAGGGTAGAAAACACTGTGGGGAGAGGAGAAACTTCTCGTCACGAGCAATTTCTTCTTTTCCCACAGTGTTTTCAAAAGACTTGTACTGCAGTCACGTAAAAACCAGGGCTTGTTTAGGAAAGGGTTAAGAATTTCTTCATGTCCGTATAGTGCAAGTAGCCTCCCCTCATCAGAGCCATGTTTCTTGATGGATCAAAATTTTGCGAACACTTTTTGAAAAGGGTCACCAAAGGAACATTTCTGTGAAATTATTTCAAAATCTGACCAGCGGTTTTAGAGAAGAAGAATTTTTAAGAATTTCTTCATGTCCGTATAGTGTAAATAGCCCACAGCCATCAGAGCCATGTTTCTTGTTGGATGAAAATTTCGCGAACACTTTTTGAAAAGGTTCACCCAAGGAACATCTCTGTGAAATTATTTTAAAATCTGACCAGCGGTTTTAGAGAAGAAGAATTTTTAAGAATTTCTTCATGTCCATATAGTGCAAGTAGCCCCCAGTCACCAGGGCCATGTTTCTTGACAGATCAAAATTTCGCGAACAACTTTTGAAAAGGGTCACCCAAGGAACATCTCTGTGAAATTATTTCAAAATCTGACCAGCGGTTTCAGAGGAGAAGATTTTTAAAGAATTCTTAGAAAATTCCATTTGGTTGCCATGGCAACCAGAGTTTTTGATGAAATCAAATTCTGTGAACAGTTTTTAAAGAGGACCTCCCAAGGAACATTTCTGCCAAATTTGGTTAAAATTATCCCAGTGGTTTAGGAGGAGATGATGTTTAAAATAGAGGCGCTTGAGCGCCTGTATCGCTCCACAGGCCTGATATTTCTATAATGGCGAAAGGAAGTTTTTTACAATTATCATTCAATCCTGCATTTTAGCTCACTGAAGAAACAATTTGGTAGACAACCACCATAGGAACTTACCTGCAAAACAACAATGAAATCCAATGAATAGTTTTAGAGAAGAAATTTTTCAAAGATTTTACTTTATACCATAAAAGGAAAATGAGTCTCCCATAAAAGCCATGTTTTTTGACAGATCTTTTTTTTTTTTAAGGAATTCTGTAAACCTGTATCTAAGGAACATTCCTGCAAAATAATAATGCTATCCAAATAGCGGTTTGGGAGGAGAAGATTTTTAAAGGTTTTTTTACTTTGGTTGCCATGGCAACCAGAATTCTTCATGGAACACAATTATTTGAAGGAATTTGAAAGAGGACCACCAAAGGAACATTCCTGTGAAATTTGGTAAAAATCCAGTCAATAGTTTCTGAGGAGAAGTTTTTTAAAGAAAAAGTTTACGGACGCAGGCACGCACGGACGAACTGACGAACGAACGGACGGACGGACGCACGCACACACGCACGGACGCACGCACGGACGTACGACGGACACAACGCCATGACAATAGCTCGCTGGCCTTCAGCCAGTGGAGCTAACAACAATGAAATCCAATGAATAGTTTTAGAAAAGAAATTTTTCAAAGATTTTACTTTATACCATAAAAGGAAAATGAGTCTCCCATAAAAGCCATGTTTTTTGACAGATCTTTTTTTTTTTTAAGGAATTCTGTAAACCTGTATCTAAGGAACATTCCTGCAAAATAATAATGCTATCCAAATAGCGGTTTGGGAGGAGAAGATTTTTAAAGGTTTTTTACTTTGGTTGCCATGGCAACCAGAATTCTTCATGGAACACAATTATTTGAAGGAATTTGAAAGAGGACCACCAAAGGAACATTCCTGTGAAATTTGGTAAAAATCCAGTCAATAGTTTCTGAGGAGAAGTTTTTTTATAGAAAAAGTTTACGGACGCACGCACGGACGAACGGACGGACGGACGGACGGACGGACGCACGACGGACACAACGCCATGACAATAGCTCTCTGGCCTTCGGCCAGTGGAGCTAAAAATTGTTGACGACGCACGAGGGACACAGGGTGACCCTAAAAGCTCCCCTTGAGCACGTTGTGCTCAGGTGAGCTAAAAAGAGCACTGCACGCGGATGCCATGCTCAGCTGCAGGTGCTGGATAGTGAAAAAAATGTCGAAAAAGGGGCATAAATCTTGCAAAAATGCATTAAGTTATCTCCCTTGAAAGTATAGGTTGCTCTCTCGGTAGTGAATACATATCCCTTGTTTCAAGTACATATCTTCATTAATAAGAGAGATATGCCCGATGTTAAAGTTTGTTTTGCCAACACCCACATTGATGACACCAGGGTGATGACAATACCTGACTTTTTTTCCGAAAAAAGCTGAGCTAAAAAGGCACTTTATTTGTTGATTTCTGATGGAATCAAGCCAATTACAAAGAAGTAACATTCTCCTGATGATACGATCATTCTGTTAAAGTTTGAAGAAAACCGAATGAAAAATGTAGGCTAAGCCGATTATTGCATTAACGAGAACATTTTCATTACATTTCCATTAGGCCCCTTATTCCTTGTTTTCCTACAGAATCATCCAAATTTCAAAAGGTATCTTCCTTATGATAATACGATCAATGTGTGAAAGAGGATCTGATATTGTGGTGTAGTGGTTTGGGCATAAGATTCGTAATGCAGACTTTTTGATGAGTAATGGATCACGCTTTTGAATCCAAACCACCCCTCTGGTCATGTGGGTATGTCCTTGGACAAGACATTTCAGAGCTTTAGCCTGGTAACAGTGATACCCAGGAAGCACATTAATAAGTGAAATTCGCCGTGATATAACTGGAACATTGTTCAAAACGGTGTAAAAACCAATACAAACAAACAGATGGAAGGACGGGAAACACGCCATCGCACAAGGTCTTCTGGCCTTTGGCCAGCAAAGCTTACGATCATACATATCTAACCAAAATCCAACACGCATATCTTTGCTTCATATTTAAAATGTATGAAATTTGAGTAAAAGAAGTTCAACAGTTGTTGGGAAATTGAGCTGAAAAAGACGCAAAGAATTGGTGGATGGTCCTTGGACCAACCAAAAAAGTAACCCCTATTTAACGCACCCACACCCCAACATTGTTTTGTGGGGGAAAAAAATAAGCCTAACCTATTTGTAAATGGATACAAATTACACAAGCACTTTGTAAAAAAGGTCACCAGTGTTTCCAAAGAAAAAAAATTCACACATTTTGTTCACAATTGCATCACATTTGTTCATCAGCCAGAACAATTGTTAAACATGTTTCAAAACTATCCAAAATGCAACTGGACAAGCTTGTCTTTATCAGCTATCCTTGGTCTTAATAGTACACATTTTTTTCACATGACACTTGTATTAAATTGTTTTCAAAAATCCTTTCATCAATAAGACAATGTGTAGTGCTTCATTAGTACAACTTGAGCATTTCACCATCAAAAATATTTTTGACAGTAGATTGTTACAGAGTTTTACGGAACCCCTAAAGGGACATGCTCGACTTTTTTTTAATATGCAAATTTCTCACTTTATTTCGTTTTTACGAAATATTATTTCGTCTTTACGAAATAATATTTTGTATTTACGAAAAGTAGTATTTGGTAAAGACAAAATAGTATTTCAAAACAACGAAATAATTTATTGAAGATATCGAAAAGTTACGGCCCATGTCAGCTTTCGCGGACTGCGCCGATTTTTTTCTCAAATGCATTATGCACCAATTTCACAGAGTACGTTTCATTATGTTTTTGCCTAGATATAGATAGAATAATGATGACAGCGGCATTAACACCAGTCAATAATGGAATTCAAGGCTACGTGGCCTTTTTGAATATACGAACTGGTAATATTATTTCGTAATTACGAAATAATTATTACGAAATAGCCATCGATTATATATCAAATGTTTTCATTCTTCGATATATTAACCCATTACCAAACGACAAAATTTCAGACCTGTCCAAAATAAAAGTTGCACACGAAAATTCAAAGCGATTGTGTACTTGGTAAAATAAGTATCTTACTTAGTAGAAAGCATTGTGGGAAAAAAGAAAAATTGCTTACAAAAGCACTTTCTCCTTTGCTCACAATGCTTTCATAAATAATGACCATAACATTATCTCAAAACAACACCACGTCATATAATAACCACACAACGTAATAAGAATACTACAAAACGTAATGTAAAAACTGCATGATACAACAATTTTACCATACAATGTAATAAAAAGAATCATTATGATTAAGGAAAAGGCCATAACGTAATTTCAAAACCACATCACGTAATATAATAACAACACAACGTAATACGAAGACTACCAAACGTAATGCGAAAACTACATGACATAACAATTTAATAACATGGTGTATTTAAAAGACATCATCATGATAAAGGAAAACACCATAACCTAATCTCAATGCCACATCACGTCATATAATATCCCCACAACGTAATAAGAATACTACATAAGGTAATGAGGAAACTACATGACATAACAATTTAACACCATAACGTAATCTTTAAACACCATCACGTAATATAAAGACCACATAACGTAATGCAAAGACCACACCTCGTAACGTATATATGAAATAATGGAATAAAAAAACGACTAGACGATCTAAATTATCACATAAAGAAATGTTTTAGGACAACACAAGACAGTTATGGTGTTCCATAAGGGCAGGTTGTTTGCAGCCAAGGTGGATGGGTTGTTAGATGGATGCATTGACGGATGGCTGGCCCGCTGGCTTGATGGATGGTTTGATGGCTGGATGGGTAGATGGATTGACGGATGGACGGACGGACGGACAGAAGGTTTCGACCCAGGTCAGCCTGCGCGGACTGACCTGTGTCAGTACTGTTTGCAGGTGCATTTAAACCCTATTTCATAGAGCATGGCTCAAATATAGTGTTAATAATTAAATCAGAATCATAACGTCAATTGTCCAATTGTGTTTGAGAAGGGACTGCAAGCGATTGTTTACCTCTTTTATATACCCTTTTTTAACAATACTCGTTGCAAAAAGGTTTTTAAAAACATTGTGGGAACAGGAGAAAATACTAGTGACCAAGATTTTTTCCTTTTCTCAATTCTTTTCCTATCCTTCTTAAGACAAATTCAATCATTTGATATTCAGTTAATTTTGTAGTCTATAAATGCTTTGAATACGCAATAATCTACTTCACCAGCCAACAAAATTTTAGACTGGTGCAAATTGAAAGCATTTGCAGACGACAAATTAAAGGTGGTCAAAATAAAGAAATTTGACCTAATTAGGTTATAAAACAATGTACCAGCACTTTCTCCTTTTCCCACAATGTTTTCAAAATGCTAACTTTGTCAAATAGTTAAAACTCGGAATTGTGTGGTAAATGGTTAAAAAAAAAACTAAGCGGGTAGTATTGGAAAAAAAATCCCGCGTTTGCTAGTGTATCACAAGTTGTCGACCAGCACCAAGCAAGTAGTGCAAAAATTGGAATCGAAGTGCTTCTTTTTTTATCGTCTGGACTGTGGCGGAGGGATTTGTTTTTGATTCCCGCCAGCAAACAAACAGAACTAGTTTTTGATATTTGTGTCAGACGTGGGAATTACTATAGTGAGAAAAAATGTGATATATACAATATCAATTCAGTATAATAGTAGTTTGTATTGTGTTGTGTTTAGCGCACGGGAAATGAAGTTGTGATTCTAAATTTTCTGTGAGGAATTATATTTGTGGACTCTAGCTTCTAAACATTGTAAGAACATTTTGAATTATTTATTAAAATTATCATCATCATCATTATTGATCCACATTGCAGACCCCGGTAGCTCAGTCGGTTACTTGCACGACTTGAGATCAGGGGGTCGCTGGTTCGAAACCCAATCAAATTTCTTTCCGAGGATTAATGACAGCCATTGCGACAGGATTCATTCCTCTCTCACCCCTGATCTCTGTTTATACTATGGTTATGTGGGAAAGCAGTCACTTGCTTGGGAAGAACATTGTGCGGAGTAGTGATTAGGAAACTGCAGGAAAGCATGGATAGGTGTACTGGCAGCCGCAATATAATTGAAATAATGTTGAAAACGGGTTAAAAACCATGCATAAAAATTAGATGGCAGCGAAAGATTTAAACAACTTTTCTTTCACTATTTCTCCTTGTTGTCAATTGTAATAGTCGGCGGTATGTCTTTAAAAGGCCTAGATCCGTATTCGCCAAACATTCTTAAGAACTTTCTAGTCTTATTCTCAAGAATTTTTTTTTAAATTTGAAAGCAAAACAACTTCTGACTAGCTAAACCATTTCGTTAAGCCAATCAGAAGTTGTGTTACTTTCAAATTTAGGAAGTCTCAAATGTAAAGACTAAGAATGTTCTTCAGAATGTTTAACGATTCAGAAAAGGAAGGTTTTAACAAAATTGTGGGAAAAGGAGAAAATGTTGGTGACCAGCATTTTTTCCTCTTCACACATTGTTTTCTATCCTATTCTTTCTAATGAGGAGGTTTTTCAAAATCATTGTGGGAAATGGTGAAAATACTGGCATTTTCTCTTTTTCACAAAGTTTTCTACGTATCAAAGACAAAAATCATCCTTACTTTCTCTAACTTTAGAGAATGTTTTTGAAAACAGTGTTTGAAAAAGAGAAAATGCTATTTACCAGCATTTTCTACTTTTCTCAATTTTTAGTGTATCAAAGACAGAAATTATCCTTTTGGTAACATTAAATTTGTTGTCTGCAAATGCTTTCAGTTTTAATCAGTCCAAAATTTTGGCATTTGGCAAGGAGTTGAACAACTTGCTGAAATTTATTACAAAACCAGGAAAAAAAACCGTCTAGTTTAAGAAGATGTAGAGCAAGATAGTCTGAGCCTTCGAGTCTTAAGTAATCGAACAAACTCATTTAGTCAAAATAAGCGATGTACTGCAATCTATAAAAGCTGTTTTACTCGAATATCCACATAGTTGACGTACAATGAAGGTCCAAGATCAGACTGCACAGAACGTGCTGTCTGATTTTGACTCTATATTGTCCGATATGACGCTATTACCAGCGTCTAGCATTCACAGGGGTGAATCCTTAATCTGTTCAATACACGAAATGAAACTTTGAAGCCGATGGTAAAGCCCAAATGCTGTTACTTTAAATGTTTATATGGGGAAAAATATCTCCGTGCCGGACAGTGTAGATCCAAGATCAGACTGCACGTTCTGTGCAGTCTGATCTGAATCTACCCTGTCCGCAAAAGGTCCTCGAGTCGCACTTAGTAGCCTAAGGGTGAAAATAGAGAGTTATAGTTTGAGAAATGAATGATTTCCCAAAGGCGCTTTAAAGTCTATAATCACGTTTAGGTAGGTTTTTTGCCATAATGGTCCATGCTACCATGTTTTTTTTTTTTACCGTCGGAAACCTCGATGTGAATTCAATTATATATTTAACCCCTATACACAGAAAACAGTCTTTATGTAGGAGCCATGCTTATTGAAAAGGGGGCCTAGTGCATCTACAAAAAGTATCGACGCAGGTCAGCCTGCGCAGTTCGCGCAGGCTGACCTGGGCCGAAACTTTTTGCTATTTGATCATTTTTCTGCAAGTGTAAGGACCAGTTTACTACATGTAGTTTACCTCATGATTCAGTCGGTTGTTAGATAAATGAATTTTATAGATCCACGAACATGACCTGCTTTGTATATAATACATCACGGAGATGCATTAAGCCTCCTTTTGTCAGAGCATGACTCATTTCCTTTTCTCCATAGATTTGAGGTCAAACTACAGTTCAAACTGCTTGACAATCAGACATTTTATGTCGTATTTAACCTAATGGTCGCTTCTTTTTGTTTCCCGTAGGATGAGAATTCAGTAATAATTATGTTTAATCCCTATACACATAAATAAACCGTATAATGGTATTTCTTCAAT
The DNA here is from genome assembly GCA_946811185.2 of Hippopus hippopus. NCBI lineage: Eukaryota > Metazoa > Mollusca > Bivalvia > Cardiida > Cardiidae > Hippopus > Hippopus hippopus. The sequence continues at coordinate 45,927,552 of OX328104.1, read as the reverse complement.
AATCAAGTCGGGAAATTTCCCTTTTTTTCCACTATGTTTTCAACCTTTTCAAAGACAAATGTTATCGTTTGTGCCACCTTTAACCGTAAGGCTGTTTGTCGTCTAAGCAACTCATAACCTGTACTTCGAGAGCAAACAATTTAACCAAGAACAAGCCCAAGATTTTGTATTCTAGTAGAGAGTTTTATGAATGATGTCTTGATTTTACTTTCTAAGGCGGAAATACTTTTTGTACAGGGTTCTTTGCTGCAAGACTGGGGAAAAAAAATGTCGAAGGCAGTTCACGTAATTATGAACGTTATATATCGCTAAAACTTTCTCCTATTACTTATTGCCTTTATCAATGACTTACCGCTTATCAATTTTCTATCACTTAGACCTTCAGACAAGTGTGCTATATGCATGGAATAAATTTGCATATCTGTATTAGACCTCATTTTCTAGACAATCAAAACATATTTTTCTCATTCCTCTTCCCTTTTATGCTCCGCCTTGAGTATTTTTCTGAGACCTAGCGCTTTTATATGAGGTAAATGTTGTGTACACGCCATATTATAACGATTGTGTTGATAAGGATATTATATACAAAAGGCTCCCATCATCATCATCATCATCATCATTATCGTCGACGTCATCATCCTCCCCCTCACCATCATCATCAATTACAGCAACGTATGCTTTTTGAAGACGACAAATCAAATGTGACAAGAATAATAGGACCTGTCTTTGAAATGGTCGAAAACATCATGAGAAAAGGAGAAAATGCTAGTTACCAGCATTTTCTCCTTTTCCCATTCTGTTTTCAAAAAGCCTTTTCATCAGGATCGTCAAAATATAGGATGGTTTTGTAAAGGGTTAAATGATAAACTAGATTAGTGTGTAGGAAGGAAAGTTACTTTACGTTGGACTGGGTTTATCAACCACAAAAATGCCACCCCTCACAGAAAAAATATACATGTATATGTAGTAAACTATAAACGCGAAATATGGTTTTCATTACATTAATTTAGTCACATAGTTCTGGATTGATTCAATGTCAATTTATTAGATTATTATGGTCTAGAATAATCCGTTATTGCAATGTGTAGCATTTCTTGGAAGCAAACACGCCATGAACTCTCTCCATTTCTCGCTCAATTCATGTTCCTCGTCATCTACCATCAAGGCAACAAGGCATCCAGACATACATCATGGGGTCCTGCGTGGCCCAGTGGTAAAGTGTAGGAGTTTTGACCTGGAGGCCACGGGTTCGAGCCTCACTGGATGCAGTGGGTTTTTCGTGAGAGTGTCCTTGGACAAGACACTTCAGAGCCCTAGCCCGGTACTGGTGAAACCCAGTAAATACATGAATGTGTGAGATGTCGCCGTGATATGACTGAAATAATGTTGAAAGCGGCGTATAACACCAATCAGTCAATTAATCAATCAACCAGGCATAGATCGATAGATATATCACTCCACCAATTTATCTGTTGATCAATCCATCTATCGATACATGCATCGATCTATCGATTAACCCGTCCATCCATCCATCCGTCCGTTTGTCCGTCCGTCAATGCATGCATCAAAACATGCATGCATGCATCCATCCATATGTTCAGTAGTTACATCGATCAATCTAAAATCTACAGGATCTAAATTTGTAAGTAAGAAACTGAAGAGCCCTAATCTTCTTGAAATCTCGTGAAATTTTAAAAGAAAAACACCACTGATTAGCTAAACCATTTGGTTTGGCCAATCAGAAGTTGTGTGTGTGTGTGTTTTTTTTCAAATTTCATGGCTATTTGGATTAGCCAATCAGAAATGGTGTTACTTTAATCTACAAAATTCTGGAGAATTCGACAAAGAAAATTCTTAAGAATGGTTGGTGAATACGGGCCCAGGAAAAAGCAGGATTCATTAAGTTGGTTAGATGTATGAAATATCAGTTATAAATACAGTAATAGTTAAAGCATCGAGATAAATATTCAAACCACCCCAACCACATCTGTCTGTGTGTCTGCCTATGTGTATTTGTGTGCCTGTCTGTTAGTCTGAGTCCTCTCTCTCTCTCTCTCTCTCTCTCTCTCTCTCTCTCACTCTCTCATAAATACAAAAATCTAATTTCCTCGATTTTCTTTTCAGGTAAAATACAGAAAAGCGAGAGAAAACGGCCTTCCAGTTTCCCTATAACAGGAGACCCCAAGAAACGTTACAAGAGTTTAATCGTATTTACAGGAAAGATTAAGTCTATAATACAATTGTAGCAGGCAGAACAGGTAGCGGGGAGAAAAATCACATTCGTCGGATAGTTCTGTTGCCGCTTTGTTCGTGAATTTGTCTGAGTGGAAAACCGATACCTTCAGGTTTACGTTCAGTTTGTTTGGAAATAATGTAAGACTGGATTGTATATGTTCGGAGATTCATCTTTACTGTGTGAAATTAGTTATTTTTTACCGTAACAAATTCCGAGACAACGGCAGTGGGAATATCCTTGTAAAATACGGATAAGCAACATGTAATAACTGTGTACAACACGACAAAATTTTAGGCCATTCCAAATTGAAAGCGTTTGCAGACGACAAAGTAATTGTGGTTAAAGTGACGGTATTTCTCTTTAAAATGGTAGAAAACATTATGAGAAAATTAGAAAATGCTGGTAACCAGCATTTTCTAATTTTTTTATAACTTTTTTCTGAAGGTTTGTTACTCAGGTTCGTTGGTTTGGAAAAAGACTATGGTTTTCGCTGGGGTAGATGTGAATTTTTCCGTAGAAAAAAGGGTTATTCATTCGTAACGATCAAGGATTCTTTTTCCTCAATGTTCTTAAAAGTAAATTAAGTAAAACACAAAAATTAAGACCACTGCTGTGGTATTTTGATAGTTGAAAAGGAAATTTCCGTCAGTAAAAGTAGTTCAAAATATTGTGATATTTCTTAAACATACTTCTCTAAAACTCAGTCAATCAATCAATCAATCGATCGAACAATCGATCGAAGAAACAAATAAACAAAATTAAAAAAAAAAAACACACACACACACAAAGAATTGTTGAATAGCCTATGTTATTATATTGACGTTCTTTTATCCTATGGTTAAATCAAAATTTTATAACGGATCGCTATTATAAAAATGCTAGAGGACTGTCCGTCTTGTAGTCATAAAACCACAATTAAAGTGGATTAAAACATAAACTTGGTCTCAGTTCGGATTAAAACGTGTCTTTTAAATTTTTGAAGTCTGACATCTTATTTTTTTTTCTTTTTTTTTGGGGGGGGGGGGTAAAAATTTTGATAACGTCGGATTATGTCTTTCTGTTTTAACCTTTAGGCTGCTAAGCACGACTCACTGATCCTTTGCAGACAATGTAGATCAAGATAAGACTGCACAAAACGTGCAGTCTGATCTTTGATCTACATTATCTAAAAAAGACATATTTTTATCCTAAAAAAAATACTTTAGCAATAGCAAAATCTGGGAATTTACTATCGGCTTAAAAGTTTCATTTCAGTTATTTGGCAGGATACGAGTTAAAAATATATTTTGCGTTTTTCGTATTAGATTATACATGTACTTATAGTCCTTGAATTATAAAGAAAACTGACTCCAAAACTTAAAAACGGTGTCTTTCACAAATATCATACCGCACAAAACCCGCAATCTGATCTTAAATCTACCCAGTCTGTTTTGCTACAACAAAAGCTAGAATGAAATTGCAGTTACATGTAATAGAGTCAGGCGGCGTTCCAAGGGTAGACTCTTTACTGCAGAATAAAATTTTAGACTTGTCCAAATTGAAAGCATTTGAGCCATGCTCTGGCAAAAGGGGGCTTAATGCATCTCCGTAGTGCATCATACCAAGCAATCATGCATCCACAAAATACATTTTGTCTAACAATCAATGGAATCATGAGGTACGATGATCCTTTGACATACAAAAAATTGATCAATAGCGAAAAGTTTCTGCCCAGGTCAGCCTGCGCGGACTGCGAAGGCTGACTTGGGTCGATACTTTTCGCAGATGCATTAAGCCCCCTTTTCACAGAGTATGGCTCATTTGTTTAGGCCTACGACAGATTAGATGTAGCTCAAACAATGAGCTTTGGCTTTTAAATCTTAGAAAACATTGTGGGAAATAGAGAAAATGCTGGTTTTTTCAAAAGCCTTCTGTTAAAACTCTGGATTGTTCGGTAAGGGGCTACAAGTTATTAAGGACAATTTTGTTTTCGTACTTTGAGTTAAAAAATTCGCCTTTAGAATTCGGACTATCAATTACAGGGGAGGAAATATAACAGAGAAACAGCCAATGTAGTTTTTCAGACGAACATGTGGATAAATCAAAAATCGTATGAAAAGAATAAATTGTAATATTTGGAATTATTGAAATGTAATAAAAATGTGTAAGAAGTGTTGATCTGTTTTTCTGCCGTCATCAAATACAGTGTAGGAACACGGAATGTGGATTTATAATGATGTTCTAAAGCGGAGCTTACGGAACATGCCCTGAAAGAAACATGTGTGCCCGTCTGTTCGCAGTGGATAAAACTGGATACAAAACTTTGTACTGTCTGGCCTTCCTGACTGGCCTCATGTCGGGTAAGTCTGTTTGATTTTGTCGACCTATGTCCCTTAAAACCCTGTACCACACGGTCCCGAGTCTTAACGACCCTGAAAATGAAGCCTTTGAAAACACTGTGGGAACAGGAGAAAATGCTGGTAACCAGCATTTTCTCCTTTTCCTTCAATATTTTCTATCTTTCTCAAAACAAATTTAATATTTTAGTTACATTTAGTTTGTCGTCTGCGAATGCTTTCATTTTGGACAAGTTTAAATTTTTGTCGTTTGGTCACGCGTTTAACGCGGTCCGTGTGCTTGTCAATTTTTGTCTCATGCTGTCTTCCTCCCTTTCTCTCTCTCTCTCTCTCTCTCTCTATATATCTCTCTCTTGTTATCTGAGGTTTTGTCTCCCATTTTTCCAACTTTCGCCCATGCCAATCCCTCAACACTCCTTTCATTTTCCATATATACACAGAAACTTAACCACCTGAAGGCCGAATAAATGAAACTGACTTTTCATTCAGAAAACAAAAAGGTTCATTTTTTTTTTGTAATGTACAGCAGTTATGTCAGGCACATCCCAATCTAGACGATTGTGCAGATCAAAGATCAGAATGCACATTCTCAACGTTTGTGCAGTCGGATCTTGATGTACACTGTCCGAGAAATCTAGTTTCAGATGCAGAAGACATTCGAGAGTAAATAACCACATCCCTGTGCACACGTGTTACAATTTTACGGGCCTCACGTGCTGCAGACTTTTAACAACTGTTTATATGTTTCCCTCATAAAGGAGATTTGTGCGTCTTTTTTTTTATAACTGATCGTAGAAAACATTGATGAAAATGGAATTTAAAAAAAAAAAGTCGTACGTGCAATTTCTCCATTAATTACAACGTTTGCTTGATACTGTAGAAATCCAAGTTTTATTAACCTGATAGTCTTTATAACATGATATCTATTTATGAGCCATGCTCTGTGAAAAGGGGGCTTAATGCATCTGCAAAAAAGCATCGACCCGGTTCAGCCTGCGCAGGCTGACATGGGCCTAAACTTTTTGCTTTTGGCAACTTTTCTGTATGTCCAGGGACCATTCTACCCCAGGATCTGGTTGATGGTTGGACTAAATGGATTTTTTCGATCCAGAATTATATGAATGACTTCCTTGATATAATGCATCACAAAGATTATTGAAACTCCTTTTGCAAGAGCATAGGTCATAGATATTTTTTATTGAAGAACTTAAGCATTGGAGCCGTTCAAACAACCGGAGCTTAAAGGACAATAAGTAATGATCGAAGGGAATTTATACCAAGGAAGATTTATATTCATGTATGCTTTCTTCGATGTCGTGTTTCACCTTTGATGTAGCGTTTCACTTTCTGTTCTTAGTGAAGTTTTGACTCCTGTTCAACATGTAGAAAGGGAGTTTTTCAATGTACATTTGGCTGGCGAGTAGAATGATTATGCTGAATTGCTGTAACCCCTCTCTCGATCTCTGTCTTTTTTCTCTCTGTGTCTATTTGGCTCTTACCCTCTCTGTGTGCTGAGTTTCTCCCTCTTCTTCTTCGTCTGTATTCGGTCAGTTTTCATGCCTCCACATCCTCTCTCTCTCTCTCTCTCATTCTTTCTCTCCCCCCCTTCCTCCCTCTCTCTCTGTCCCCTCTCACTCCCCTCTCTCTCTCTCTCTCTCTCTCTCTCTCTCTCTCTCTCTCTTTCTCTATCCCTCTGTCTGTCTGTCTTTCTCTCTCTCTCTCTTTATCTCTCTCTCTCTTTCTCTATCCCTCTGACTGTCCTTCTCTCTCTCTCTCTCTCTCTCTCTCTCTCTCTCTCTCTCTCTCTCTCTCTCTCTGTCATTCTCCTCCTTCTCCCTGAAAAGTAGTATTTTCCCCAAAAATTCATTACTCATAATTTGAAAAGAACCCACCACATAACGATGAAAAGAGTAATCTTTCCATTTCTCATAAAAACAGAATCTTCAAGTATACCATAAATTGGATCCCTCGCAACAATTTTCCTTTCATTTCCATTTCTCACCTTCGAGGGTTTACTTTCATTTTGCATTTAATGTAAGTCCCACAAAGCTTTTACCATCCCCGTCGAAAATGTTCGAAATATGCACTAAGCTTCCAAACTGCAATTTTAGAAATATTACTGCAATCTTTCAGTGCAATAGGCTATGAACAGGGACTTTTTTGCGGACTTCATCGACCCAAGATCAGACTGCACAGAACGTGCAGTCTGATCTTGGATCTATGCTGTCCTCTTGTCAGGCCTATAGTCAAGCCTATATGAAAAAAAAAAAATCTTTCTTCGTTTTAGTAAATTGTGCTTTAAGCCGTCGAAATGGGCCGAATTTATATGAGTTACGCTCTAGCTACAGGAAGTATAATGTACCTCCGTGACGTATTATATCAAGCAAGTCATCACATTAATCCTTATCTTGCTGGATAAGTTAAACGATATATGGCCTGCAACACGCAAAAATGGGCATTCGGACATTTGCGTAAAGTGTCGTCTCGGATCAGCCTGCGCAGTCCGCGCAGGCTAATCCGAGACGGCACTTTCCGTTTTTATGTAATTTTCTGTTTTGCGCAAGCCTACTGTAGCACTAAATCTAGTGTGGTCGTAAAGTGCCGTCTCGGATTAGTCCGCGCAGGCTGATCCGAGACGACACTTTACGCAAATGTCCGAATGCCCCTTTTCGCGTGGTGCAAGCCAATTTAAACCGATGGTTAAAAAACCCAAATGTTGTAATTTCAAAGGTCATTTTTTTGGGGGAAAAACTATCTCCTCATCGGACAGTGTAGATCCAAGATCAGACTGCACGTTCTGTGCAGTCTGATCTTGATCTGTAATGTCCGCAAAAGGCCCTTGAGTCGCACTTGGTAGTCTAAGGGTTAATAATATGGTTCAATAGAGTCCATTCTGTATACCAACCGATTAAATGATGAGGTATACTGGTCCTTTGACATGCAGAAAATTGACCAATTACAACAAGGTTTCGACCCAGGTCAGCCTGCGCAGACTGGTAAGCTGACCTGGTGGATACTTTTTGCAGATACAGTCCAAATATGAGAAAAAGCATCGTAATCGTCTCATTATTGAGACTACCTTCGTATCTTGACCTCTGACATTTAATTATCATATTTGGTATTCTTACCGTTATCAAGTCGAAATTTGAAAGGAAAATCCAGTCAAGTCTAATATAAATGAGCCATGCTCTGTGAAAAGGGGGCTTAATACATCTGTGAAAAGTATCGACCTAGGTCAGCCTGCGCAATCCGCGCAGGCTGACCTGGGCCGAAACTTTTCGCTATTAGTCATTTTTCTGTACGGCCAAGGCCCAGTCTACCTCATGATTAAGTTGATCCTAAAACGCATGGCTATTATGGTTGCATAAATAAGTGATTGCTGGCTTTGGTATCATGAATCGAAGGTATGCATTTAGCCTCCTTTTGCCAGAACACGGCTCAAATATAATATAATTATTGGACACAACAATTCGACCCATAACTGTATCATAGAATTTGCCCAGACGATTGTAGAATAATATTCAGAGACTGTTACTATTCAAGAATAATCGCCAGAGGCAAAGCTCTGACATTTCATGGGCATGGCATTGACAACTGTGTGAAGGCGTTTGTCTTGTTTCTTGCAAATTTCCTAGACACGGTTGGGGACAATCAACTCTTTACCACACGAAAAAAATCTTGACTTGTCCAAAACCAAAATTTACAGAAAACAACAAATCAAATATGGCTCAAATGGTGAAATTCGCTTTTGAAAATGAAGAAAATGTGGGGAAAAGGAGAACATGCTGATATCCAGCATTTTCTCCTTCTTTCAACAATGTTTTCAAAAAGACCTCTTTTTCAGGGTCTTTAAATTTTGGAACAGTGTGGTAAAGGATTAACCGTCTGGTAAAAAATAGTAATTTCCTTATGCTACGTTTGTTTAACTCTTTACCAAACGACACAATTTCAGACTTGTACAAATTGAAAGCATTTGCAGACGACAAAATAAACGTGACTCAAAAATTGAAAATTGACTTTAGAAGAGTAGAAAATATTGAGGGAAAAGGAGAAAAAACTGGTTACCAGCATTTTCTCCTTTTCCCACAATGTTTTCAGAAGGCTTCTTCCTCTGGGTCGTAAAAACCAGGAATTGTTTGGTAAATGGTAAACTCTTTACCAGATGACAAAATTTTATAACTTATCCATCTTAAGTACATGTATTTGCAAAGTACATGTTAAATGCGGAAGTGATTGGGTTTGTCCGATGAAATGGTTGAAAACAAGGCGGGAAAAGGAGAAAAAGCATTTTCTCCTTTTTCCACAGTGCTTATAAAAACCTTTCTTCCTAGGAGTCGTTGAAAATCTGGTTTTTTTTTTAAATGGTAGAGCATCAACTTACATGAAAGTCCAAGGCCTGTTTGTTTAGTATTTACAGTAAATTAATTTCAGTTATGCTGGTGTAACAATCCGTGAGATCTACATTCTAGATTAAGAAAGTAACACCGCTTCTGATTGGCTAAACCATTTGGTTTAGCCAATCAGAAACTGGGTTACTTTCAAATTTAGAAAATATTTGAGGAAAAGACTAAGAATGTTCTTAAGAATGGTTGGTGAATACGGTTCCAGACTTAACAACAACATTCTCGAGCCACTGGCTGCTTTGCTTCGTATGAATGGTGCTTTCCTTTGGGAAAATGGGGTTTACAATCCATCTTTCTTATGCTTTACCGGCATTTTCTCCTTTTTCCACAATGTTTTCTATCTAATCAGAGAACTTCAGCACCTTTGTTGCAATTATTAGTGGTCTGCAGATGCTTTCAATTTCCAAGGGCCAAAAATGTGTCGTTTGGGTAAAGCTTCGAGACAGGAATGAATCATTTCGTACTGATTTTCAAAAGGTTCGGCAGAGCGCGAGTTCTTACCCGTTACCCCTAAAGTATAAGCCTTTTGCTTTGTCTTTGAGATGTTTGCTCGTTTGCATTAAGGGTTAAATGCCATTCTCAACAATATTTCGTTAATATCGCAGCGGCCAGTGCACCTATTCACGCTTTCCTGGAGTTTCTTTTACTGTTACTTTGCAACTCAATTTTGCAGGCCATTGGCTGCTTTCCCACAAAATCATCGTCGAAACAATGTCCAGCCGTAAGAGAGGAATGAATCCTGACGCAATGACAATGATCAAGTCCTCCGAAAGAAATTGGTCGCACTAAGGCTTCGAACCTGCCCCCCCCCCCCCCCCCCCAGTTGGTTTGAATGCCCTGTACCTTACCGACTGAGCTATTGACCTCGGCATCAGCCTTTGAGGTACCAGGCTTCCTATTCACAAATCGTTTTTTAGCAATCTTTATAGTACAGTCTTCTTAATATCAAAGTAACACAATTTCTGATTGGCTAAAGCATACAAGCAATGCTCTTTGAAAAGGGGTTTTGATTCATCTGCAAAAAGCATCGACCACATTCAGCCTGCGCAGTCCGTGAAGGCTGACCGTGGTCGAAGCTTTTTGATTTTGGTCAATTTTCTGCATGTCAAAGGAATATTCTAAATTAGAATTCAGCCGTTTGTTACACAAAATGGATTTTGGGGATCCATATGATGTAATGACCTGGTTGATGTAATGTATTGTGGAACTGCATTAAACTCCCTTTTTCCGGAGCATGGGTTTATATGGCCTGCAACACGCGAAAAGGGGCATTCGGACATTTGCGTAAAGTGTCGTCTTGGATCAGCCTGCGCACTCCGCGCAGGCTCATCCGAAACGACAACTTCCGTTTTTATGTTATTTCCTGTTTTGTGCAAGTCTACTGTAGCATAAAATCTAATGTAATCGTAAAGTGCCGTCTCGGATTAGCCTGCGCGGACTGCGCAGGTTGATCCGAGACGACACTTTACGCAAATGTCCGAATGCTTCTTTTCGCACGTTGCAGGCCAATATTATTATGGTTAAGCCAATAAGAAATTGCGTAATCGTCTAAATCTAGAATAAGAAAAAGAATCGCAAATTACAATGGTTGGCGAATACGGGACCTAGACCGGGCGTCAACAAAATACGTCAGCGGCAACGAGCAAACACTTTATGAGCGTGGCATTGACAAGTGTGTGAAGGCGTTAGTCTTGTCTGTGGAAAATATATAACCGTCATTTCCTAGAAACGGCTGGCGACCGTAAACCTTCCAGAGAATGTAAGAAGAGATTCCCTGTACGTCTGTATAATTCTTTACCAAATGACAAAATTTTACCCCAAGTCCAAATTAAAAGCATTAGCAGACGACAAATTAAAGGTGGCTAAAATGACAAAATCTGTCCTTCATAGGACCGAAAACGTAATGGAAAAAGAAGACCAGCATTTAATCCTTTTCGTACTATGCTTTAAACCTATCAAAAGACAAATTCTATCATCTGAGATACATTTTAATTGTAGTCTTAAAAAAGCTTTCAGTTTGGACAGGTCTACATTTTGTCGTGTGGTAAAGAGTTAACAACAATAAATAAATACTTCTTTGCAAGGGCGTAATCAGGTTAGTAGAATCTTTACGCACTCAAAATTAAGACAATTCAACCCTTATCCTGCTAAATAACTTAAATTTCAAACCGATAGTATAAACCTGAACAATGCTATTTCAGACTTAATTTTGTTAAAGAAGAATATCTGTGCAGTCTGATCTTGATCTACACTGTCCGCAAAAGGTCAGTGAGTCGCGCTTAGCAGCGTAAGGGTTAACGACATTATAGACAAGTCCATATTGAAAACATCCGCACAGGACAAATTGAATGCAGCTCATATAATACTATTTGTCCTTGAAAGGATAGAAAACGCTGTGACAAAAGGAAAATATGCTGGTTACCAACATTTTCTCCATTTCCAACAGTGTTTTCATATGTCCTCTTCCAAAAGGTCATTGAAAACAAGATTGTTTGGTAAAGAATTATCAATGTGAATGACATTTTTCTCTAAAATAGCAAAACGCCTCATGTTCCTCTTTTTAGGTTAAGCACTCGCATATTATGCGTTATTGGCGCTATGCCCTTTATACGTTATAGACTTTGACACAATGTTGTGTTTTATGTTGGAAAATAACATTCAAGATACAATGTTCTGACATTGTGCTTGGCTTTGCGGCATCAAACGGTCAGAGTTTTAGGCCAACACCTCGCAATGACCGCGGTCTCGGTAAGCCCCTGAGGATAAACTAACCAACCCTTGTCTGGGTTTAATTGAAATCATTATCCCAAATATTATCGTAAAGTATTATTGTAATTGAAACCTTTTTAGTTTCGAAAAACCAATTTGTCTGCGTAATTATGCAAGAGAACTTCGCTTATACATATACACCACTTCTTTTTTTCTTTGCTTTTTCATTTGTCAGGCAGAAAAAACACTTCTCCTTAAAAAAACAAGAGGAATAAATGCTATTAAAAGCAATTTCTTCTTTTGCCATGATGATTTCACATGTATCGAACTTGACAATATATACTGTACACAGCCCCAGTCACACTCGGACTAAGTCGTGCTGCATTGGACTTTGACGTGGTGGGAACTTGGTGTCGTGTGACTGGGGTTTAAAGCAGAGACAATTACCTTGCTTTTAAGTATTCTTTTTTAATAATTCCGCGTTTTAATGACCCCGAAGAAGGAGGCTTTTGAAATCATTATAAGAAAAGGAGAAAATGTTGTCCTTTTCCTGCAATGTATTCTACCCATTAACGACGTATTCTTTGAAAAGAGCAACGTGTGATATGTCGTCTGCAAATACTTTCAATTTGAACAGGTCTAAAATTTTATCGGCTTGTAAAGAACTAAGCCAAAACAGTCGCCTTATAAAAGCATTAATAGAACGTGGAAAAATGTAAAATGCGGACAAAGCCTCAACTGGTCACTACAATGACATGACATTTACAACGTTCATGGTGCAAACCTGCGAATTACGAAGAATTCCTCATATATCTGTTTATTACATAACAACCCTTGTTTTTAGTGTAATACAGCCATTACGAATTTTCTTATCTTACACACGTTTTAGACAAGCAAACATGCCGTAATTGATAAGCACTGTAATCATACGCTTCATTTCTAAAACGCTGCTGACTCAGATTTCTTTATAAAGTTAACTGTCAAAAATTGTGACCGTGACAAAACTAGAAATTGTATCATCTATAGATTCAAAACAAAATAATTACAAACAAGTTTCTTTGGAACTATTTTTTCATCTGCCATGTAGGCTACCTGTCGAAGAAGCGAATATGCTTCATGTAAATATCAACACACATGTAAATGAAGGCACATATTTTAACTCATCATGAACTATATATACTTCTCAATATATAGTCAAGTGATAAAAAGTATCGGATTTTCGTTGGCTTAAGAATGCAATTTTGTCAAACTCGTCTACAAAAACAAAAAATTCTCAAGCCCATTTGACAACATTTTCTTCTAGACTCGTTACGCAAAATTCTATCCCAAATACATACTCATGTCAGATTGTATATGTCTCAAAATTCGTTTCAGTGGCTTACAAGACTCACGATCATTTATACAAGTGTATTTGATAATAATTCCTTGTTATCTTACGTCGAAGTGTGAATATTTACACAATTCGTGTTTGCACTTATTCTTTTCACAAATCCTATTATGAATTTATACCCGTTAAATTCAATATTATGGTACACTTATTTTAACATAATCATATCAAAGTAACTCAGGCGATCATTTCTGAGGCAAATATATGCTAGACCCGATGGGGACTGCTTGACTGATTAATTGACTGGCGTATTAAGGGCCACCTCACATATTCAAGTATGTCCAGGGTTTTACCAGTACTGGGTTGGGGCTCTGAAGTGTCTTGCCCAATGACACTCCCTCGAAAAACCCATTGCTTCAAATGAGGCTCGAACCTGGGACCTTCAGGTAACGAGTCCCACATTTTACCACCGAGACACGCAGGACCCCAGACCCAATAGCGAAAAAGAAGTATTCCAAATGAAGTTTGAACACTTGTTTAAGGCGTGCCAGCGAGAAAGCTTTAACACTGTAGAAAGAACAATGGCTGCTTCCCTCCACAATTTCCTCCATTCCAAGGCAAGATGACAGAGCAAGATAAAGAAATGTGTAGCGAAAATCTTTGGGGAAAATTCACGAATTCGTCAAATATCAACTAAAGATCAGTTACTTATCGACTCAATCGAGCTGACCTAATTGCACCATGAATATCTTAACCTTATAACAAAAACTCCCGGGTTTAAACTCGTATACAGCGGATGTCTTTTGAAAACACTGTGCGAAAAGGAGAAATTGCTTGTTACAAGCAATTTCTCCTTTCCCCACAATGTTTTCATAGACTAACCTCTACTTTAGCTCTTTTGTACCAATTTCAAAATAGCGGTCTGTAGATGTTTTGAGTTTCGAAGAGCCTAAGACTGGTTTTTTGGAAAGGGATTATAGCTATGCTAATTTTTGACATGCCATTAATGAGTAAAAGGGATAAAAAAGCGGGAATTGATGAAAACAAAAGTGATAGTCAATAATAAAACCACAGAAAATATTACAAATGAAACGTATGACTGCTTGTATAAAACAATCTTCGATTGTCCATTTTTCCACAGTGCTAACCAGAGTCTGACTACTGCAAAGAATTCAAAGTCGTCTTTGCATGAGTCAACATGTTCCTTCACATACATCTCAATCAACTTAAACTTCGATTATAAATGTGAAGCACTGATTTTTCAAACAAAAATAGTACAGAATATTTCATTAGATAAAAAGTTGTATCAGTTTACATGAACATGTATAATACAACACGAATAGTAAATAGAGTCACGTGATTTAGTTTAAGATTCTAATGTAGGTAAATAGGCTACAATTTTATCATGGATCATGGAAAGATGTAATAATGATTATAGTGAGTACACGTCGGCCGCTCTAGGGAAGGAACACTTTGTTTGGTGTTTAACGCCGTTTTCAACATTATTTCAATATATCGCGGCGATTAGTGCACCTATCCATTATTTCTGGAGTTTCTTTTACCAATACTTCACGCTATATCCTTTCCAAGCCACTGTCTGGTATAGAGGGTCATTGCACGGAAAGTATAGGCGACCCGATATAAATTAATATCCGATAATAAAACACGTCCGACTACTGTGTCGATAAAATTACAATTTCAAAGTGCCAATTTTAATTTGATCTCACCCATTGTGATCCTCAACAATGATCACCCTTGGTCATTTTTGCACATTACTTCCCGAACAAATTTTCAACAGGATATGTGGAAAGAAGCCCGCTAAAACAGCCATATTCGTCATGAATTTGGGCTTATATCAGAATATACACGAGAATATTGTGGCAGAAGAAAAAAATGTTCCTAACAAGCAACACTTCCTCTTGCAACAATGGTTTACAAACACAGTCTGCTGTACAAAGAACCAGTCTGCTAGAGAAAAATGCGTTAACGCCTATCCAGACGACAAATTTTACACTAATTCAAAATGAAAACATTTGCAGACGCCAATATACATGTGACTCAAATTATCAGGTTTGTCTCTTAAAGAGTGGAAAACATTGAGGGAAACGGAGAAAATGCAGGTACCAAGCATTTTCCACTTTTCTCACAATGTTTTCAAAGGCTTTCCAACTCAAGATGGTTACAACAAGGGATTGTCTAGTAAATGGGTAAACTGGTTGTTTTATGATTCAGTTTTTTATTGGCCTACTTAAAAATCCTTACTACTGGTCAGTTGAACGAGTCCTAAAGGTTTTTCGTGAAGAAAACCTTAAAAACAATTTGACAGACGGACAAAATAGTCATAATGAGCAATTTATCTATTTTTCTACAATGATTTTTTGACCCTTTCACTTACTTAGTTCATAAAAATACTTTTCACTAAAGGTATAGAATGTCAAGAATCTCAAACTTCTCTAATGAAGTAATGGAACAGAGGCCCCTTTGTTCCGTTTAAGTGAATCCAAGCAATTATTTCAAATTTTAATGTTTGTGTGAATTTGTCTTCGATTTGTCTTGTGGCTTTATGAAATTAATTTTAAGTCTGGTTGTCGTGGTGAAACGTCTGAAAAATAATCGCAAAGCTGCTCATATATCGTTTTCTATGACCTCTACGTTGTAAAGTTAATTAAAACCATTCTCAGTTGTATTACATCATTTACATTTGAGCGGAGCTCTAGTAAAAGAGGGCTTAATGCATCTGCGTGATACGTTACACCATGCAAGTCATCACATAATTGTGGATCCATACAACCCATTTTGTCTAACAATCGACAGAGTCATAAGGTAGATTTATCCTTTGGCATATATAAAATTGACCAATAGCAAAAAGTTTCGACCCAGGTCAGCCTGCGCGGACTGCGCAGGCTGACCTGGGTCGATACTTTCAGCAGATGTATTAAACCCCCTTTCAGAAAGCATGTCGCATTTGTATTAAGATATCAAAGTATTTTGTGTGAACTTTTCCCTAGTCTTTAGAGGAAGGGTTAGAATATTTTGCAATAAAATTAGCCTCACAACAAAAGGGTCAAGTGATTTCTGATCCATTAGAAATTTAATTAATCGTTTGAACCGCCCTCTAAACAGGATGTCCACTGTGATTCCAACAATCAACCCTTGAACAGATGTGAAAAAAAAACCCACCATTTTAAATCGTAGGGAAACCAACGTTTTCTTTTAATTCGATTTCAAAGCTATTTCAACAGAAAACCGAACAGTATAGATACACATTCTGTGCACTCTGATCCTGGATCTACACTGTCCTTGTCAGTTTTCACAGTAGTTTCCCCCACCCCCAGCTTGTTTACCCTTGAATCGAACAACAAAATATTTGTTCTAATTTTAGAGGTAACGTTCAAGGTACATTAACAAAGTTCAATGTAAAACTTAATTAGATTTTTAGATAACGAGAACCCGTCAATTATATAGAATTAGATTTGTACTTCTTAGGACCCTCTTGGCTAACCCCTCACCACTTATAGGCGACTTTTTATTTCGTCTTCAGCTGGCAGCTTTTCAAGACATTGTGATAAACGGAGAAATTGTTCGTAACGAGCAATTTCTCCGTTTATCACAATGTTTTTCGTGCATTTTTGTATCAAACCATACCATACATTGTAAGTTGATTTTCTATAGTTTTACAAGTATTTTTTCATAGTTGTCTGCTGCGTCTTTTTTTTTTTCCCGGTTATAGATCCAATGTCTAAATGACCACAACTTTTGAAACATTCTTTTTTAACTCTTATTCTGAATAAGTTGTAGGAAACTTTTAAGCCAATAGTAAAAACTCTAATATTGCTATTTCAACCCCCCTTGTCCTTATCGGACAATGTAGATCCAAGATCAGACTGCACGTGCTGTCTGATCTTGATTTACAATGTTTACATAAGGTCAGTGAGTACTGCATAGTGCTGAGCCTAAGTGTTAATAAATACATTGAGAACTTTCTTTAGGTTGACAAAACATCCGTTTGCCACAATATTTCGTTCATATACCACATTACGATTATTTTTTTTTATTTATTTTTTACGTCGAAACTTTTAATGTACGTAAATAAAATACATGTACCATAGATGCACCATTTAAAGTGTGTTTAGAATGTTTGTTTGTATAGTGCTTACTGCTGTTTTCAACATTATTTCAGTCATATGGCGGCGGTCAGTGCATCTTTCTTCATTTAAGCTTTCCTGTGGTTTCTTGTACCAGTACTTCCCACAATGTTCTTTAAAAGCAACTAACTGCTTTCCCTTATAAACATCGTTGAAACAATATTCAGAAGACTGTTGTTAGTGAGCAATAGCCAACTTTTTGCCATACAAGATCAGATGAAGAAACACCCTTTTTTTGTGACAAGATAACATACACAGGATCTGACATGAGTTGGCATTTGAGACAAAATTTATTTAGCTGGTCTAGAAAAAAATGTTACTAAGCGAGCCTTTGGCGAACTCATAACATTTTTTTTTTTTTGTAGACGAGTTGAATAAAATGTTACCTAAAAAGCCAGCGAATGTCAGATTCCTTTTATCACAAAACTGTGTCTCAAGATTTTTAGTTCATAAAACAAAGGCCTACATGTACACGTGTACTGAAATTTACATGAAGCATATTCGCTTTTTTGACAGGTACATTACGGACGAAAAAGTTCCAAAGACACGTTCTAATAACGATTTCGTTTTGAATCGAAAGGTAATGAAATTTATAGCTTTGTCACGATCACCAATTTTGACAATTAATTTCACAAAAGAATCTGGGACAGCAGTATCTAAGGAATGAGGCGTATGAATACAGAGTGTTGACCAAATACGACACTATTTGCTTGTCTCAGACGCGTGTAAGATTAGAAAATTCGTAATGGCTGTATCGCACAGTAGATAGGAAAATGGGTATCCTGGCTTATTTTCTTAATTTTTTATGAAATAAGCCAGGATACCCATACGATTTTGTATGAAAAAATCTATTTCCTCATAATTCTAAAAGAAAATAAATTTCATTACCCACTAACCAACGCATCGATTAACAATTGTGCCCACTAACCAACGCACCGATTTATTCACTAACCAACGCATCAATTTATCCACTAACCAACGCATCAACTAATATATATCGAGCCCCCCATGTGTCGACGCAAGATAAGTCTATGCATGAGGGACTATATAATTACTATATCCATTTTACCATAAATTCAAAAATTACTGTCTACATATAGGACATCTACTTAAGGGGTGTATTTTATCACATTCCTCACATATACATAGATGTCCACAATTAATGAATGTTATATTAGGTTTATTAATGGTACATATACAGCATTTTTTCTCTAAAAATAATTTTTGTTTTTTTGTTTTAGGTTTTAAGAAATCTATACTATAATAATCTCTATCTTTTATGACAAAAAAAGAATCATCAAAGTCACTTTTATTAATAAATTTTATTTCACCAGGTCCATCAGTAATTTTAACAAGTGTAGCGTCATTTCTATTAGTTCTAACATAATTAGATAGTGTTACATTTTTTGTTGATTTATTTATTTTTTTTAGTGCTTTATTCACATCAGGGTCTCCATATAAATTTATTAATCTACCACTAAATTTTATAAAAGGTGAAAGAAAATTAAAATCTTTTGATTTAATACCTCTATAATATAATAATACATCAGGTCTAAACTCAAAAACATATTTTTCACAAAAATTTATTTCACTTTGATAAGGAGCTAGATGTCTTCCATGTTTTGGTCTAGTATCAAACCAATAAGGACCAACTCTTTTTCTTTCTTCAGTTTTATTATCATAAAGACCAACCCACATAGATAAATCATGTGTACCATGACGATACATTTCATCACTAAAACAATAATATATAACAGGTGCTGCTTTTCTCAAAGCAGTACAATAATCATTATGATGAATATTTGGGAAATATACTTTTCTTCCTGGAATTTTATAAATAGGTATTTCGTTATATTTGGTTTTAATATGTTTCTCTAATTTCTTTAATTCTTTAGAAGTAAATCTATCTAGCACAGTCATCTTATAATAATTATACGATGAAAAATTTTAAAAAATCAAAAATTTTTTAAATATATATTTCCTATATCACAATAAAGCAACATAGGAAATGTTGGAAATAATTAATTAATAAATAAATAACACATGATGATAAATATTAAAAAATGTCTTGGTTAAGTGAATATCAAGCATCAAAACCCTTAATAACAACCTATTTTTTAATAGGGTTTAATAATTTCTTAATTTATTATAAAAATTTTTTTACAAAATATTTAAAATGAAGTTTCTGAAGTTATTTTCAAAGAAAAAAGATAAACCTATTAATAATGATATTATTAAAAAACAAATAATTAAACTAGATAGACGTATACAAGAATTAGAATTAATTATTGATGGATTAATGGATATTTTAAGTGATATGAAGAAGTCTAAATAAATATATAATATATTTTTTATAATATATTATATATATTTACAAGTCTAATTCTATCAAAATAGATATGTAAGAGTGTTCCGCAGTAGGGATGGTTGTTCTTGAAATAAAGTTTATGATATCGCATTGTTTTATTTCAAGTGGTTTAGGAAAAATTACACAGCTACAAGTTTCATCTTTCTTTTTAATAATAGAGTAATCAAGCAGCTCTACTCCATTTACCACAATATTAACTATTACCTCTTCAGGTACATTAGGGGTATTTGTAATAACTGATAAACTACCTCTTATAATTCTACCCGACGCATTCATACAATAACCACCCATCCTATGGCTAGCACCTGAAGCACCATTACCAAATGAAAACTCATAATTACCTCTTCCAAGTGGCCCATTTTCTTCAGCCCACACGGTTATAACAGGGTGCGATACTTTTCTATCTACATAGGATTTTGTCGCTAAATCTCTCTCTTCTACCGGGGTTGCCGCGTTTTTAAAAGAAAAACCTTGGAGATTTATGTCAGCCACCGCCGTGAAACTTCCATTTGGGTTTTTTATAATAGCTCCACCGTTATCGACATAATTTTTATTGACAGCAGAGTCACGGGATACAGGATTTGGCAACCTAGTAATCGAGTTACCATTCATATCTATTCCACCAGCCATTGAATAGGAACCATCTTGTTTTTTTGTTAAAGCTTTTTCACCCGCGGTAGCCGCCTCAATAGCGGTATCCACGTAAAACTTATTAGAGGCTTGGTCGTGTCTCGTGGGGATTCCGAGATTGTTAATTACTCGTCCTCCCATTGAAATTGCATCATCTGCCTCATACCACCTTCCTTCTTTATAAACGAAGGCTCTATCAACATTATCCACATATTTTTTAGTAGCAGCTTCACTCGGTTCTGTTGGGTCCTTAACATTTCTTATCGGATTAAAACCCATATTTAAATATCCAGTAACGTGGTATCCTCCGTTTTCAACCAACAACTCTGAGTTGGCGTCAACATAAGCCTTAGTTGCTGCATCTTGAGGATTTACTGGATTACTAACCCTTGTTAATGTATTACCGTTCATGTCTATGGCACCGGTAACAACAGTTGTTCCATCTTTACGTAAAAAATTATTATTTATGTAAGCGAGTGACACACCATCACCGCTTGTTTCACCATCATCTTTCATTCTTCCGAATTTGTCAACAGGCATTTTTTATATAGCACTAAAAAAGTTTATTTAAAACATTTTGAAACTGGTTACCTATAGATAACTCTTTTAGAATGTACAAACATAAATGACCGCAAAATACTTGCCCAGCTTGTTGTAATTGGTCAGTATTGTACTGTATTGGGCTTTTTAAATAATCTCGAATTTCAATAGGTGGTTGTATGCCATAACTATCAAAATAAATTTTAGTTTTACCATTTTTATACCAAGCGACCCAATGTGTACCAGGCCCATCACTTTTATCAAAGTTTACTATACCACATTCTTTTTTACTTGGTTTTCTTGGTAACGTATCTAGTAAAAAAACTCCTCTAAAATAAGGAATCTTTAATCTTTTAACGGCACCCTCTAATTCGAAATTGTTCAACGGTTTATTCGGTAAAATTACATTTTCAATCGAAATATTTGACATTTTTTTATAGTTAAATATTTCTAATACCTTTATTGTCAACCCACGAATTAAATTCTTCAGGATAACCTTTCCACTTTACAAGAGATTTCATTTTTCCTTTTTTAATAACCTTTTCTATCCTATACACCTCTTGGTTGGTTTTCTGCAGTTCAGGTTCATAAAAGGTACCTTGTATTTCTTCTCCATTAAAATCTTTAATTTTATATGTTATAGGTGATGTAAGTTTTACTTCAGAAACTGTAAAAACCTCCTCAGTCCATCTTGTTGTATAACCTTTTTCAAAAGTCTTTTTCTTTTTAGTTATCCTTACTTTATCTCCAACGGAAAACTTAGGATTAAAGTCTTTTATTTCTAAATGATCGGGGTAAAGATTTCTCCAAACTCTCGTTTCATTTTCTTTTTTACTAGCGTCTACCGGAGTCATCTTAATAGATGAATGCTTTGTGTTATTATATTTTTTAACCAAATCCTGTAGCACATTAATGTAAACGTTTGTAGAGTTAGCGGAAAAATACTTCCACATTTTTTCTTTCATTGTTCTAATCCATCTCTCAACCACACTTGATTTTTCCTCATTTTCGGTAGAATATAATTCAACCAAGTCTTTTACATCTTTGTTATAAAACTCTTTACCCTTATCCACCCACATTTTTTCAGGTTTTCTCTCCTTAAAAATATTTTTTAATGCTATAGCAACAGATTTTCCTGTTTTGTCTTTTAATGGCACCAGATATCCATATTTAGAAAAGATATCAATGACAGCGAGAAGGTATTTAACACCACGATTAAACTTAGAAAATGCTTGCATGTCTACTAAATCTGCAGCCCATATCCTATCTATACCGTTTACTCTAACTCTCCTTTTCTTAAAATTTCTTTTTACGGGTTTATGTAATTCTTCCGCTAAAGTTTCGAAATTTTTTTTTTTACTCCCATTCCAAATTTCATCTTCGTTCCAATGAGTCTACTTACCAAACCTCTTTCCATTTTTTCTCTAATGCTAGGATTGTAAATCTCTTCTAACTCCGTTAACATATTCTTATCACACACTGCGTTTCTTGTAGCAGTATCATTGTGTTGGAGATAGCAAACATCATGATTATAAGCGGCTTTATCAACACGGTTTATAGGTTTACTCCACTCCTTTGGTGTTAAATCTGGATTGAGTCTTTTATTTAGTTTGGTACCTGGCCCTGTAAAATTGTGCCCTGGTAGATGCATTTCAACAGGTAAATTATTTATAAATTTGTTTAATATACTACTCCCGGTGGTTTTTTTTTTATAAATTGTGATTTAGTTATTCCACAAATAACACATTTCCCCTGCATCATATTTCTTCCATTTTTCGAAATGGTATATTTTATATCATTCGTATCTGTATGTTTTTTACATTTAACGCAATACATTTTGTTTTATATATAAAAAATAAAAATATTTAAATAAAAATGGATATTATAAACTTATCATGGAATGAAGTAGTATCAAAGAGATTTAATCACTCCCTTTTACCAAAAAGTATTAGGGGTTTAATTATAGGTAAATCAGCATGTGGTAAAACTACTTTATTGTTAAACCTTTTACTCAGACCAGATTGGCTTGACTACAACGATTTAAATGTTTTTGGAAAAAGCCTTTTTCAACCGGAATACCGAATACTAAAAAAGGCTTTTGAAGAAAAACTACCAAAAGAATGTATCTTAAGATTGTTTAACATGCGTGATGACATACAAGAACTAAACATTCCACCAACAGCTTTAGTTGAAGAATGGGCTAAAACGATTAAAAACAAATCAGATATAAATTGCAACTTCTTTGAAAATGCGAGTGATGTGCCTGATCCGAGAGAGTTAAACTCAGAAAATAAAAATTTAATAATTTTCGATGATTTACTTTTAGAAAAGCAAAATAAATGTGAGTGTTACTACATTCGAGGAAGGCATAGTAATGTTGACTGCTTTTACCTCTCCCAGAATTATTTTAGACTACCGAGACAAACTATTAGAGAAAACGCTAATTTTATTTGCCTTTTCCCACAAGACCTAAAAAACATTAATCATATTTATAGCGATCATGTAGGTGAAGATATGTCTAAGGATGAGTTTAGAAAATTTTGTCAAAAGGCATGGGAAAGACCACACGGTTTTGCTATCATTGACTTAACCAGTAAAAAACATGATGGAAAGTATAGAAACGGTTTTGATAATTTTTACATACCTAAATCAGTATAAAAAATATTTAAATATTATAAAATGGAAAAACTTTTAGAACAAATTGTAAAAAATACGAGCAACAAAACATCATTTCAAATCATAGTAAGCGACAACAAAACACGTTTTAGAACAAGGTTTAATCCTCCAATTCAACTGGAAAAGGATAAAGTATATGAAATAGCTATGGTAAACCTCGAAACTTACTACTCTTTTCCAAACATTGATGAAACGAACAACACATTCGTTTATTCTCCAGACAATGGCACCACATGGATTAAAATAAAAATACCTGAAGGAAGTTATGACCTCGTTGACATTAATGATACGATTCGTCAGGAAATGAGAAAAAATGGTCATTACGATAGAGTTAATGAAGAGTATCCTATTAACTTTTCTGCGAACACTAATACCCTAAAGTCTGTTCTTATTATTGATGATGGTTATCAAGTAGATTTTAATCAACCAGGTTCCATCGCTAAAGTATTAGGATTTACTCGAGCTAAATATAAGCAAGGATTTCACGAGTCAGAGAATGTAGTAAACATTCTTAGCATAAATAGTTTGCTTGTTAACATAGATATTATTTCAGGAAGTTACGTTAATGGTTCAACAAAAAATACTATTTACTCTTTTTTCCCAGATGTTGCACCTGGATATAAGATAATTGAGTCACCAGTTAATTTAGTATACTTACCAATAACGTTAGATGAAATACATAACCTAAATGTAGATATTACGGACCAAGATGGTAATTTACTAAATCTTAGAGGTGAAAATTTAACGATTAGGTTTCATATTAGAGAAGCGAGATGAGCTAAATAAAAAAATACTCGTATATAAAATGACAAGTTACACTAATGTTAAAGTAAATATATCTGAAGGGCAAAAGCAAAAACTTCAACATGCTGTTAAAGCTAGTTGCCCAGTAAGTATTCGTTTAGGTCATGAAGATTTACAAGGTAATGATGTTTTAGCAATTACCAATTCACAAGCGAAGAAAATGGCTAAAGCCTATGAGGATGGTGTGGGTATAACTATTAGAATGACTACAAAACAACTTAAACATAACATGAAAATAGAGGGAGGTTTCCTCGGAATGTTAGCTGGGTTAGCTGCTAGAGCTTTGCCGATGCTTGCAAAAACCGTTTTACCAGCTTTAGGTGTTGGTGCTCTTTCTGGATTAGCTCAAACAGGTGTTTCGAAAGCATTGGGGTCAGGTCTTTACCTTAAAAAAGGAGGATGTGTTTGTCAAGTTGAAACTGATGGAAGTGGATTATACTTAAAACCATACAAAGGTAAAGGATTAGAGTCTGTTGGTGATGGGTTGTATTTAAAGCAAGGAGGAAAAATGTATGATGGAAAAGGACTTTTACTTGGACCTAATAGTCCATTTGCTAATATCCCTATCCTAGGAGCTATATTATAAATATTATTTACAATAAATAAAAATGGATATACATAAATTTGGTATAAAACCTAATATTACTACCCAACATAAAACTATATTTTGGAAACCTCATTTACATGGAGTAAGATATCCTCCCTTAAAGCAAGATTCTCTAAAATGGAAAATATACTCACAACTAACTATCAAGATTCCTCCTCATGATGGTATGAGAGTTCCATTAGGATTTGGTTATATAGCTACACGAGGAGTTGTAATTATATCTATTAGTAATAAATGGAAAGATAGTTTAACCATTTCTAATGGTATACATCTTGATAATGATGTTAATGATATCTTAGTCTACATTTATAATTTCTCACAAAAACCAATCGAAATACCTGAGGGAGAGTTATTCTGCTATCTAAAATATTTGTCATAAAAAAATTACTATATTAATAAAATGGCAGATACAAATCAGGAACACCCTAATAAAATATATCCTATATTACCTAAAGAACAGGTTACCCCTAACGCCCCACCTATTGAAATGGAAGCAATGGATAATGGTCATTCTTATAGACTTAAAAAAATATCTGAAGTACAAAATTTTCTAAAGAAGGAAATAAATGAAAGGGAGAGATTGAATAAAAAATATGCTAGAATGGCTAAAGTAGTTGATAATGTTGAAGGTGCATTGGTTGTTGTTTCATTAGCGTTAGGTGGTGCAGGTGTTATTTTGCTTTCAACTGTTGCAGCGGCACCTATTGCTGTTGGATTAGAGAGTGCCGCTGGTGTAATCGGTCTTTCTTCATTGGTTAGTAAAATATTTGTTAGGAAAACTACTGCTAAAGCTGAAAAACATTTGAAAATACAAACTCTTGCTGCTGCTAAGCTTAATACTATAGATAATCATATATCAAAAGCTTTAATGGATAATCATATATCTGATGATGAGTTTAAGTTGATAATGGATGAAATGAATAAATATGAAGACATGAAGAGTGAAATAAGAAGTAAATTTAAGAAGAAGGTAACAACAGAAGAAAAGGAAAGCTTGATTGAGAAAGGGAGGCAAGAAGCGAGGGAGTCCTTTCGGAGGCTTGTCGAAAACAAACATAGTGTCTAGTATACTTTTTAAGTTACCTAAATTACCAAGTTTTAGATGTAAATGTCAATGTGAAATAGGAGATAATGATGATTAATAAATATATAAAAGCATTATATATGCTCTTATATATTAAAATCTATGATAAAATCTATGATAAAACTACGTTAAAAAAATATGTTGCTAATTAAAAATGTCATTTCTAAAAATAACTGACCTTGCAAAAAGAGACTTAATTGTAAAAGAGTATCTCGAAACGATAAAGAAGATTCGGGATAATCTACTAGCAGAGAGAACAGGAGAACAACAACTTCAAACCGATTTGTCAAAGTTTTTTAGACCTATTACAGAAACACAAAAAGCTACAACAAAGGAGATTACAGAGGGACTTAAACCTATTAAAGAAGGTATCGAACAGTTACCACAAGCTATTAAACTACCAGAATTTCCAACAATAGAAGCTTATCCCTCTGGTGAAAAACCAATTATTGAGAAAGAGGAATTAAAAGAACATAGAGGCACATTTGACATTGGGCCACTTGCAACAGAGTATCTAACAAAATATCGTGGTGAAGATATTGATAAAACATATGGAATACGTGATGAAGGTGGTAAATTTGTTATTGGTAACAAAACTGTCATAATTGAGCATGATGATATTCTTCTTGGTACAGATATATATATGGGAACACCTGGTTTTTGGGAGTTAATTGTTGCTAAACACCCAAGATTAATTTATACAGAAGAGGATAAGATGAAATATTATTATTTAATGAAAAAAACCAACGCTCTTCATCGAGATAACGACCCGGATAATCCATATCCTAAAAGTTCTAAAGGGGAAAAATGGACTGAAATTCTTAGACGTTTTTGGATTAGTATGAAAAAGCCTGAAGGAAAAGGAATTGTTATCCCATCTGACCCTAACGCATTACTAGAAAGACTAGACCTGTTGATGGCAAGTAAAGAAGCAGGTAATACAGGTGTAAGAGATGAGGTAGTAAGCATTTGTGATGAATTAAAAAGACAAGGTGTTTTAAATTCACACGCTTATAAAAATTTAATGTCTATACTATAAAAAATGATAATCACTAAGAAACACGGATTTAAAAAAAGGTATTCATACGGTGGTGCTGGAATCTTTGATAGTATTGCTAACTTTTTAGCGAGGCTTTTTACTAGTAGTGCAGCTAGACAAATTGCGTCTTCTGCCCTTGATGTAGGAAAGAGTGTAGCTAAGGAAGGAGCAAAGAAAGCTTTAGAGGTTGGAAAAAGTGCAGCAGTAGAAGCAGGAAAAAAATTAGTTACGAAAGCCTTAACACCAAAATCGAAGCAAATTTTACAAAAATATAATACAACACCAAAACCCAATGATACTCCTAAAACGCAAAACATTAGTACATTAATAGATGGAAGTGCCATTGCTATCCAAGACTTAGTTAAAAGATTAAACAGTGGAGCGGGTATTAAAACAGTATGAAGAAAAAAAAATATATAGATAAGTTAAGAAAATTATATTCATTATAAAAAAGAATGTCTATATTAAATTTTAATCGTGTAGATTATAAAAAATACAATAGTGCTACTATTGAAATAGTAGGCGCTTCTTTAAACATAGAAGATTGTGAAATCCTTGAAATTAATAAAACGAAGTATAATTATAAAAAAGCTGTTGTGAAGTTATCTTCTGAAAAGGTAACCAAGATGAAAGAGATTGAGGAAAAGGTAAATGAATTTTTACAAAAGTGTGGTATACCTAAAATAACACTTGTATACGGGAATAGAGTTTATCCTAAAACTAGTCTGGATACTACTGCAAAAAGCATTAAACTTCGAGGTGTGTATATTAATGATAATAATAAGTCTTTTCCCCAGCTTTGGTTTGTAATTTAAGTAACACAATTATAATTTTTATCTCATTTAAAAATTATAATCACTATTATAAAATGGATATTCTAAAAATAACTGAACCAATTTTAAAAGATGATAGTATTGCTGAGTATGAACACCATGAGTATGAACCAATCACTGGTACCAATCTCAACAACCCAGGAACAGAAATTAGGATTAACATTGAGACCCAAGATATTTTTACTCATCCTAGTGAAAGTTATTTACTTATTATAGGCGAATTAGTAAGAAGTGATAATGGAGCAGTTTATGATGCTAACACTAATATTTCTTTAACAAACAATGGTCTCATGTATCTTTTTAATAATATTAAGTATCAACTTTCGGGTATGGAGATTGAATCTGTATTGAATCCTGGTCAGGCTACTACAATGCTTGGTTTGTTAAAATATCCGGATGATTTCTCTAAATCACAAGGGTTAAATCAATTGTGGTATAAAGATACAGCAGCTAACGCGGGTGCCGGAAACACTGGTTTTATTGTAAGAAGAAATTATATTATTAATGACCCTCTTCCAAGAGGTACCTTTAGCTTCAGAGTTCCATTAAAACATATATTTGGTTTTTGTGATGATTATGATAAGATATTGTATGGAATGAAGCAAACTCTCACATTAACGAGAACTAATGATAATGATGCAGTCTTTCGAGATGGTGCTGCTCCTGCTGATGGTAGAATTAATTTACTTAGAGTATCTTGGTTTATGCCACACGTGCTACCTGCAGATGAAGAGAAAATGCAACTTTATAAAATTATTGAGAAAAAAGAAAAAATACCGGTTGGATATAGAATGAGGCAGTGTGACTCTATTGCGGTTCCCGAGTCAACATCATTTACCTGGAGACTTGCTGTCAAATCATCACCTGAAGTGCCACGTTTTATCATTGTTGGTTTTCAAACTGGTAAAAGCGGTGACCAACAACAAAATCCAGCCATATTTGACCATAGAAACGTTAAAAACATTTATGTTACGTTAAATTCTACTAGATATCCCGCTGTTGATTATAATCTCAGTTTTACCGCAAACCAATTTAGTAGAGTGTATGGGGATGCTTCTCTATTTAGGTCTAAGTTTTATAACATGAATGAAATGGTGTCAAACCCTAACATTACTCCCTCAGATTATAAAACTCTTTATCCTTTGTTTTTGTTTGATGTTTCCAAACAGAGTGAGAGATTGAAATACTCTGTCACTGATATCCAAATCAAAACACATTTTACTGAAAATGTGCTTGCAAATACAGAGGCATATGCTGTTATTATTAGTGATAGGTTAATTAACTTTCAGTCTGATGGAAATAAAATGAGTGTAGTGTATTAAGATTTTTTTCTTATATAAAAAATGATAAAGGTTACAGATTTAAAAAAAATTCTTAAAGAAAATAATATAAATTTCTACTCATACTGGGATAAAAAACGTTTAGTTGAGTTGGTGAAAGAACATGGATTGTTTCCAAGTGAATCACCTAAAGAAGAAAAAAGCAAAGACCCTAAGTTTGATAGATTACGTACCATTATGAAAAATCCTAAGAAAGTTAGTTTAGAGGATGTTGAAACTGGAGAAATAAAAACCTTTCCATCAATTTATAAGGCAGGTCAATTTATAGACCGCAGTCCACAAACGATTGAAAATTGGAATGGAAGGGTTTGGAAAGATAAATATAGGATTAACGTTTATTAATTTTATTATATTTATATACAGATATAATAAAATTTTTGATAAATGTTGTTATTAACCATTCAAGTAAAAGAGATGAGGAAGAAAGATTTTAATTATCCAATATATTTCACTTCATCAAGTTTCCAACTAATTTTTCTTATTGGTTTTCTATTTAAATCTGGTTTGATGCTCTTATCAACAAGTTTTTCAACTAAATCATATTTAACTAGTTTTTTATAGCATGTATCACCATGCCTTCTAGGTATTAAAGTTTCACATAATTTTATTAATTCACGCCTAGTATATCTTTTCATAAAATTTACTTTATCATGATATGCTTCATCATCATATTTTGACATTTTTATATATATATTAATAGAATTAATATATATAATTTCAAAAAATATTTTTGATGATAAGATAAGAAAATTATATTTACTTTATAAAATGTCTTGGTTAAATAGAATATCAAGCATTGCTCAAAGAGCTGCGTCAAATGTTGGAAGAGTTATAGCTAATGTTATACCTCAATCAATCCAACGTAGAATTAATAATTTTACTAATTGGTTAACTGGTAATGTAGCTGAAGAACAACTACCACAAGTTTTTGATGAAATTGTTCAGAATGTTAGAGAGAATTATCCACCAAGACAACCGTTTGAGGTTAGAATAGAACGCTCAGCATTTAGAGAGTATGTTAATCAATATGTTATAGAGGGTAGAGAAAATTATAACCCGCAAAGATTTTTCGCAGAAACGTGGACGCCTCTTATAAATACTCTTCGAAATAATTTAAAAACAAAGGTTAAACTTGTACTTAGGTGTAAAATGTGGTTAATGACAGATATTGACATGGGTCCCGTGGAACGTGCTTTTCATAGCAATCAACATTTAAATTTAAACAGTGAAGAAATAGAGGATTTATTGAATACAATGATAGATGAAGTTTTAGAAAATTTAGCTAAGTTCCAAAGAGAAGGTAGTGGTTGGACTTTTGGAAGTATCGTAAAACTAGAAATACATACAGCTACTTATGTTCCTTTAAGAGCTAATAGTTGGATACCTTTACCAAAATGGATTGCTAACAAAAAAGCAGTTATCAATATGAAAAATGAAGAAGATGATAAATGCTTTTTATGGTGTACTTTAAGAAAGCTTAATCCAAAAGAGCATAATGCAGAGATAGTTGACAATGCTTTAAAAGAAAAAGAAGGTAGTTTAAACATGGAGGGAATAAAGTATCCTGTTTCGTTTAAGGATATCAATAAGTTTGAAAAACAAAATCCTGAAATTAGTGTAAACGTATATGGGTACCAGGAATATATTTATCCGCTTAGGCTTACAAAATGTGAAAAAAGTGAACATGTTAACCTTCTTTTTATTAAAAATGAGGAAAACATGCACTACGCTCTCATAAAAAACTTAATTAAATTAGTAAGAAGTCAAATAACTAATAGTCATAACTCTAAAAATATGGAAATTTGTAAACGTTGTTTAAATCATTTTGGTAGTAAAGAACTTTTGGAAGAACATAAAAAATATTGTAACGAACACGAACCTATTACTTTAGAGATGCCAGAACCAGATACCTGGTTAGCTTTTGAAAACCATTCTAGAAAACTTGAGGTTCCCTTTGTTGTATACGCTGATTTTGAAAGTGTTTTGGAACCAATACACACATGCCAACCAAACCCAGAAAAAAGTTATACTATACAACGTCAAAAGCATGTACCTTGTAGTTTTTACTATATTATAAAATGTTTTAACGATGTTGTGTGTGCTCCTATAAAAAGAAGTTATGTTGGAGAAAATGCTGAGGAAGTTTTTATAAACTGGTTAGAAGATGATATACGGGAAATTCATCAACAATATCACCAAAACCCAAAACCTATTAAAATTACGAGAGAGGAAGAAATAAAACATAATCACCAAACACAGTGTTGGATTTGTGGTGGAAAGTTTAATCATGTTAATTATAGAGTAAGAGACCATTGTCATTTTACGGGTAAATATAGAGGTGCCGCACATAATGAATGCAATCTAAATGCTAAAAATCCTAACTTCACACCTGTATACCTTCATAATCTTAGTGGATATGACGCTCATCTTTTTATTAAATGTCTTGGCAAATCTGAAGGGAAGATTAATTGTATTCCAAATAATGAAGAGAAATATATTAGTTTTAGTAAAGATATTTGGGTTGGAAAATATATAGAACATAAAATTAGATTTCTTGATAGCTTTAAGTTTATGAGTTCTAGTTTAGACAAGCTTTCGAGTAACTTAGAAGAAAGTCAATTAAAAATGTTATCGAAATATTTCACTAGAAATCTCCTACCATTGGTTAGGAGAAAAGGAGTTTTTCCTTATGAGTACCTAGATTCATTTGATAAACTTAAAGAAGAGAAATTACCACCTAAAGAAGCATTTTACTCTAGTTTAAACAAAGAAGGAATTAGTGATGAAGATTATGCTCATGCGCAAAAGGTTTGGAAAGCTTTTAATATGAAAACGTTGAAGGATTACTTAGAACTTTACAACAAAATAGATGTATTGCTTTTAGCGGATGTTTTTGAGAACTTTAGAGATGTTTGTCGTGAAAACTATAATTTAGACCCTAGTTGGTATTATACAGCTCCTGGTTTAGCTTGGGATGCAGCATTAAAAATAACAAAAGTAAACCTAGAGCTTTTATCTAATCCTGATATGCTTTTAATGGTTGAAAAGGGTATCAGAGGAGGTGTTAGTATGTGTAGTAAAAGATATGCAAAAGCAAATAATAAGTATATGGGTGAATTATATGACTCTAGTAAACCATCAAAATATTTATTATATATAGATGCAAACAGTCTTTATCCTTGGGCAATGAGTCGTTCTCTTCCTACACATGGTTTTAAATGGATGACAAATAAAGAATTAGAAATTTGGCAAAAAATCCCATGTATATTAGAAGTAGATTTAGAATATCCTAAAGAATTACATGATTTACATAATGACCTTCCTTTAACACCTGAACGTTTAAAAATAGAAAAGGTAGAAAAACTTATTCCAAACTTAAATAATAAAGAAAATTACATTATTCATCATGAAACTTTAAAAACATGCGTTGATTTAGGTTTAAAAATTACTAAAATACATCGAGGAATTAAGTTTGAGGAAAGCCCATGGCTTAAATCATATATTGATACAAACATTGAACTAAGAAAATCAGCTAAAAATAATTTCGAAAAAGATTTTTTTAAATTAATGAATAATTCAGTTTTTGGTAAAACTATGGAAAACCTGAGAAACAGAGTAACGATAAAACTGGTTTCTAGTGAAAAGTGTTATAAAAAATTAGTAGCAAAACCAAACTATAACCACACAACAATATTCGATGAAAACCTAACAGCGGTACATATGAAAAACACTAAGTTAAAATATAATAAACCTATTTACTCAGGATTAAGCATCTTAGACATTAGTAAAACACATATGCAAAAAACTTATTATAATTACTTTAAACCTAAGTATGGTGAAAAGGTTAGAATGTGCTATACTGATACAGATAGTTTCATCCTTGAGATAGAAACTGAAAATTTATATAAGGATATGGAGAAAGATGTGGTTGAAATGTTTGATACAAGCAATTATCCTAAAGACCATTTCTTAAAAAATGATTGTAATGCTAGAGTAGTTGGAATGTTTAAAGATGAGTTAGGTGGTAAAATTATGACTGAGTTTGTTGGTTTAGGAGCAAAAATGTATGCTTATAAAACTTTAGATGGTGAGGAAGATAAAAGATGTAAAGGTGTTAAAAAAGCGGTTATCAAGAAAGAAATAAACTTTAATAATTACAAAGAGTGTTTACTTACAGAAAAGGACCAGTATAGAAAGATGACTGTTTTAAGAAGTAAGGGTCATAATATGTATACTGAAGAGTTAAACAAAAAAGCGTTAGGGTCGAGTGATGATAAAAGGTTTGTTTTGGAAGACAAGATTGATACTTTAGCTTGGGGGCATCATAAAATATAATTTAATTTTACTGATTAAATTATATTTATTAAAAACCTTTCTCAATCTTTTTTAATACTTGCTTTTTTATAATATTTGATGATTTTATAGGTTTTTTTCTCATTTTTTTAAAAACATCTGATGAAAATCCATTATAATCACTAAAATCATTAAAAATATACATTACAATTTTGTATATCAATTGGTTTCTAGTTAATTTTTTATCTAATTTAATTCCTAAATTGGTTTTACATATATATAATATTTCTTTTTTTGAATTGTTTCTATAATTATAAATATCATCCCAAAATTTAATCTTATAACTATTATTTAGTCTAAACATAGGGTCTATAGAATCTAAAATACTATTTACATAATTAGATAAAAACATTGCAAATTTTGCTAATAATTCTTTATCCGAAATTGAATTTTTAAATTTATCTTTAGCTATATCCATGTTTATCAAATTCTCTTCCATGTTATCTATAGCCTTCATTAAACCCTCATCTTTATCTAAGTTTAACTCTTTTAAAAACTCTTTTAACGGTTCCATTTTGAATTAATTTATGACTTAAAATTTAAAAAATTCAAAAAATTTTTTTTAATTTTTGAATTTATGGTAAAATGGATATAGTAATTATATAGTCCCTCATGCATAGACTTATCTTGCGTCGACACATGGGGGGCTCGATATATATTAGTTGATGCGTTGGTTAGTGGATAAATTGATGCGTTGGTTAGTGAATAAATCGGTGCGTTGGTTAGTGGGCACAATTGTTAATCGATGCGTTGGTTAGTGGGTAATGAAATTTATTTTCTTTTAGAATTATGAGGAAATAGATTTTTTCATACAAAATCGTATGGGTATCCTGGCTTATTTCATAAAAAATTAAGAAAATAAGCCAGGATACCCATTTTCCTATCTACTTCGCACTGAAAACAAGGGTAGGTACGTGATAAATCAGTGTGACCTACAGCCATGTAAGTCTAATTTGTGGGGAGGATTAAAAAATATTACTAACTAATCAATGATTTAATATCAATAAGCACCGCAATCTGACTTCAACAGTCTTAAAGGACAGCAGATATCCAAACACGCCATTATCAAAGGACAATAATTACTGATTAAATTCTATTACACGCGAAAACGAAATGAAATGAAACCGTGATTCTGGAATTTCCATGCAAGGTAGATCCACCTTGTCTGTAAATTTATGCTTGCTTTACAAGTTCCAGTCTTGTATCCTCTTACCTAACAATCTTCTGGAAAAAAAAAAATCTTTCGAGAACATTGCGGGAATACGAGAAAAAGCCAGTAAAGCTTAACAACAATAACTAAGAATCTAAAAATAAACTCTGACGTCTGGTTTACGGCCAAGAAGGAAAGCTGAAAAGGATTTATTTCAACGTTTTATCTATATTCCGAAATCGTAACCCTTTGGCTGCTAAGCGAGACTCGAGGACCTTTTGTGGACAGGGTAGATCCAGATCAGACTGCACAAAACGTGCAGTCTGATCTTGGATCTGCACTGTACAATAAGGAGATATTTTTAGCCAAAAAAAAAAAATTGAAATAGCAATATTTGGGTTTTTACTATTTGGGTTAAAAAGCATCTGACAGTATAGATCAAAATCAGCCTGCACATTCTGTGAAGTCAGATCTTGATCTGAAATGTTCGCAAAAGAAACTGATTGTTACTTTTTTGCGTCTTTCGGTAAAAGTGAATACTGCAAAATACCATACAAAAAAAGGCAATCATAAAGACTTCCTATAAATTTTGCTCATTAAATTCGCTTCCAAATTTAGGAAGCCTCACTTAGAACTCGCTGAAAACCAATTCCGATGCAAATTTGCAATATAACTCTCAGTAACTGTTACGTAAGATGAGTTATATCGTTGCTTTTACCAGGGAATCATTTAAGCGTAAATGGATGATAATTCTAGATAACAAAATCGAACTTTTTGTTATATCTGAGTATGGCTGTCTCTTTCTTCCATCTCTGTCCGTCTGTCTGTCTGCCTGTCTGTCTGTCTGTCAGTCCGTCTATTCATCCGGCCACTAACCCCCAACCACCAATTTTACCATCCATCCATCCATCCATCCCACTAACTCCCCCACCCACTTATCTATCCATCCATCCATCCGTCCATCCACGGTGTAAAGGGTCGCCATATTTTCTACGTAATTGAAGCATCAGCGATGTTACAAAATATAAATTACTTTCATCGTCAGGGAATTTTCCATTAGAATCAAAATATCGGTGATTTTAGGCAGACGAGTGCATAATTTCATTCAGACACCCCTATGACTTGATAATTATCCCTTGTAAAGCAGGGGAGGGGCTTTTTTCTGATGTTTATTGCTTAGAACTTTGTACTTTTACATATGAAGGTCTCGGTTCGAACCGTCATGAGTAGGTGGAGTTAAAGTTTGGAACTACCATCATCGTGGTGCGAAGACAGATCAGGTATTTAGGAGTCACTATCGGCGAGAGTTACTGAACTTGACGCACAGTGTTTTACCACTGAATTTATAATGCCAAAAACCCAAATGTTACAATTTCAAAGTTATGTTCTGGGGAATAACATCTCCTTATCGGACAGTGTAGATCCAAGATCAGGCTGCACGTCCTGTGCAGTCTGATCTTGATCTACACTGTCCGCAAAAGGTCAGCGAGTCGCCCTTAGCAGCCTAAGGGTTAAACACTAAAATTATACCTTTCTAAAGAATATCACCATTCAGTGTCTTTACGCTTGCAAAGAAATGTGGGCCATGCTCTGGCAAAAAGAGATTAGACGCATCTTCGTGATGCATCGTGCTATGCAAGTCGTCATATAATTATGGATCCGTGCAATCCACTTTGTCTAACAAGATTCATAAGGTACAACTGCCCTTCGACATGCAGATTTGTAGATCAAATCTCTCGGCTGTATCACGAAAAAGTTGTATGCACCTACACGATACAATTCTTCGCTGAAAATACACCGCTTTACAGTTCTTAAAATTGTAACACTATCCTTAGAAAAAGAAAACGCGAGTCAGAATTTTCTATCGAAAAGCTTTCTAGATAAGTTCCGTTGACATTTATTTTTAACTGTGTCTATCAATTCCGTTGGCTTTTTCTAGCGACAGGTCGATAGACACGAGTAACTTCAACGTCGCTTTTGTCGCCGTTGCTAACCTATTTAAACGTGGGCGAGGCCTTGTTTAAGATCATGTGACTGGTAAAAAATGGAAACCTCCATGACACGGACAATGTAAGATGTAGTTACGGAATCGACCGAGTTGTGACGAATGGAGGTGGACTTACTGATTTAAATCTTTAACTCTTTACAAAACGACAATATTTCAGACTTGTTCAACGAAAGCATATGCAGGCGGCAAATTAAATGTTACTCAAATGAGTGAATTTTTCGTCAAAATGTTAGAAAGCATTGCGGTAAAAGGAAAAAATGCTGTTCACCAGCATTTTCTCCTTTTCCCGCAATGTTTTCAAAAGCTGTCCTCTTCGGGGTCGTTAATACTCGGGATTGTGTTGTAAAAGGTTAACACACAAACAGTGTGAATACCAATTTTAAACAATCATAAAGGTTAAGTTTCTACCATATCCCATAACGACCCTATAATGATTTAATCTTCTCTTGATATGGCAATTTTCCCGTTTTCAAATCGTCGAGCAATAAAGCACTGAAAAAAAAAACAAATAGGGCAACATACAGCCAATTGCCCGGTTTTTATTATATCATGCTATAAAATGGCATTATAAACGTTCCCTATTTCTATTTCCCCGTTTATATGAACTCTTAGAAATAATCTAAATGGGAAAATAACTGAATAAGTACAAAATGGGGGAAATAACCGAGCCAGTTCGACATTGGAAAGTGACTGAGTCAGGTCGAAATGAGAAACTATTTTAGTCAATTAAAACCACATTTAGTTTTTGGGAAAATAATTTTATTGACCTTATGATATAGGGGGCAACTAACATTTTTTTAAAAAGAAAAATCCAATGCCAAACAAGAGGCCGTCTTTACTAATCGTTCTTAATTGCCGTCCCATGTCCTTAAGTCGCAAGAGTTTTCTGTATTTAGAAGTAACACAATTAATAATCGGCTGAGATGGTTTAGCCAATCTCGACAGCGAATATGACTGTTTTCAAGATCTAAAAGTAGACTTCCAGTGCAGCTGATAACAATTTTGGTCAAGGATAAGCAAGAAATAGCGAGGAGAAATAGATCGTAATTCAGAGTACACATCTTCGCAGTCTACAAGAGTTATTTGCTGATTTGACGTTGGCAGTGAACGAGTTGAAATGGCTTTCCAATTTAATGCCGAAATCAACATCACGTGGGACAAATCTAACACAAATTTTAATAGGCTACACAACTTACTTCAATATGAATCAAGACTAGCGCTCAGGTAATCCCAGATCAGTTTTATAAACGACCATGTAAAATATCGACTATCATCATGAAGTAAGGTTTGTTATATAAAACCATCTGAAAACATTGTCAAAAACAGAAATTTCTCGTTTCTCCGAATGCCACAGTGTTTTCAAAAGTGATCCGTTAAAGACTTGAAAAGTGGTCCGAAGGTGAGGAGGTAATAAACTGCAGCGGATTACTGTAATTAAATCACCACAATTTACGTGTTTCTATAAACAGCTACAATTTTGTTATCTGTACTTCCATGTTTCATCAATGCCCGTCGGGAGTTGGTGCAATCCTGTTATTTTAAACCAATCACCCCGCCCACATAGATTTTCCCTCCCCCATCCCCCCGAAGAGGAGGTACTAGTATTTAGTTTGCAAGTCGGTTTATTTGTCTTACGCCATTGTCAGCCCTATGTCAAATATACCACAGCGGTCAGTGTGCCAATACTTGTATTAGTGAAGTTTCTTAAAGAGTTTCTTCAACAGGTGAAACGAATCAAATTTATCTTCTTTCCAAGGCATTGGCTTCTCTCCCACACACACAAAAAAAAAATACTGAAACTATCTTCAGCCGTAGTAGAAGAATAAATCGGGTAGCAATGACTTCCATCTGTCCTGGGATAGATGTTTGGCCACGCCAGATTCAAACTCACAACTCTACCCCCACCTCGGGCTTATCAGCCTTTTTTAACAGAGTATATACCCCGGGCAAAACGCCAAGTGTGACCAAGGCATTAGCTTTCCGTGGCTCGGCTAATACAGATGCCTGTATATTTTCTTGATCACCTCTATGTACAAACGTATCAGTTGATTGATTGATTGAATGAATATTGTTTTACGCTGTTTTCAACATTATTTCAGTCATATCACAGCGAAAGCTCACATATTCATGTATTTCCTGGGTTTCAATAGAACAAGGCTAGGGCTCTATAGTGACTTGCCAAAGGACACTCTCAAGAAAAGTCAAGTGGATCTAGTGAGGCTCAAATCCGGAGCCTCCAGGTCACGAGTCCTACACTTTACCACTGAGCCACACAGGACCCCTACAAATGTATTGAACTATCAAAATCCAGAGACAAAAACATCATTAAGAAAGTATAGTCTATGTCAAACTTGCTATCGCTAAAAGACTTGAAATATTATAGTTAAATAGTCTTTTTTATTTGTTCACTCTCAATAGCTTGTTAATTTCTACTTTTCACACTTAATCTATTTCTTTCCCGTATTTCATTTTCTATAACATCTTGAGATAATCTCCATGCATCATGTTGTCCTGTATATTGTATGTGCAGCTGACGATGTACTTTGTACAAGCCATGATGAAATATGTTCAGTTCTGTTCTGGTAAAAATACTATCAGACTAAATCTAGCACGCACAGAAAGTTTATCTGGTTTCGGTAAAATTGCTATTCTTCATCAAATTGATTAGAAAAGAAATAGACCCTTTACCACCCAATCCCAAGATTTAACGACCACAAGGAAAAAAGGTTTCTGAAAACATATTCTCCATTTCTCAGTACGTTTTCTACCTTCTCAAAGACAAAATCCAGCATTAGAACAACATTTACCAGTCGTATGCAAATCCTTTCAATTTGAACAAAACGAAAAATTTTGTCGTCTGGTTAAGACATAATCCCTGTTGAAGGAAACATTTGAAGATTTTTATTTAGATATTTTTTTTTATAAAAAAAGGGAAAAAAATAAAAGTATGTCTACAGTTTTACGCTAATCTGAAAGTTTTTTCGTCAAATGTCAAAGGCTATTTTATTATTACATAATGCATCGTAATGTTCCTGAACCCATAGGGGAGTAAATTTATGACAGATTAGGGCCTAATACGGGCTGAATAATATCTTTTTTGCTTTCGCAGCAATCTTCGGCGAAATAACACCTTTTATACTTTCAGTCGGAAACTTTGATTAATTACAGCACGGAAACCATGACATAATAGTTGCTGTGAGACAGATATGATCTTTTGTCTCAAAGATTGTCCACGAACCTCAAATGAAGACCAAAAAATTGTGCCGCTGTTTCAGATTGTTACTAGGTTAACCATTAATATTGTTTGTGCGTATGTTCGTTTTCAACACTAGTTCATTTAAAAGGGGCGGCTAGTCCACATATCCTTGCTGTCTTGGACTTTCAATACGCTTATTCCGGTGCCTTGCACAATATTCCTTCCAGGCCACTGGCTGCTTTCCCACATAAGCATCGTTAAAACAATGTTCAGAGGCGAGATAGAAATAAATTCTATCGCAATGACTATGATCAGCCGTCGGAAAGATATTTGGCAATCAAACCAGCGACCCCTGAGTTTCAAGCCGTGTACGATACCGACCGAGCTACCGAGCTTGGCTCCTTCGTATGACAAGGGTGATTCTAGGTACCTTAGAAACAGTGTAGATCAAGACCAGACTGCACAAAACGGGTTATCGTGTCATTTATATACTACCAGAAGCATCGTTAAAAGGCAGGCTTTACGATGATAGATCGATGATAGTCGACACCACAAG
Organism: Hippopus hippopus; assembly: GCA_946811185.2. Classification (NCBI taxonomy): domain Eukaryota; kingdom Metazoa; phylum Mollusca; class Bivalvia; order Cardiida; family Cardiidae; genus Hippopus; species Hippopus hippopus. Next base: position 45,887,212 of record OX328104.1, on the reverse strand, counting down.
TTTTACTCTTCGTACATCGCTAGCCATAGTTTCTTTTTTCCTCATGTACGAAAGCAATCAGTGACTGGGTAGGATTACTGTGCTGAGTATATTTAATACTTGAGATTGGATTATTTAAGATTGAGTAGATTTGAAAGTAACACAACTTCTGACTGGCTAAACTATATAGTTTAGCCAGTCAGATGTGTTACTTTCAAATTTAGAAAATCTTGGAGAATAAGACTAAGAATGTTCTTTAGAATGGTTGGTATGGAACCTGGTCTAATAAGCCTGCTTTAATCCTAAGACTGCCCAACAGATCAAGTGAAAGCTTCTTGTCACTGACAATAACCCAAATATTGTGATTTCAAAATTCTCCATAGCTGAAAATTTTTCACCGTCTCGGACAGTGTGGATCAAAGATCAGATTTTACTTTCTGTGAAGTCTGATCTTGATCTACACTGTCAACGAAAGCGCATTGAGTTGCGCTTAACAGCATACGGGTAAAGGGACAATTGAAAAGAAGGACCGGTGGTCTTCAAAAGGCGCCGAACATTAAACGAGTCTCATTTTTACTGATGACGTCATACAATCATGGTGAAAAACAAACAGGGAAAAAAAGTCTGTTTCTTAAAATAAATGGCCTTTTTTCTCCATGTGAAAACTATTGAGCAAGATCAACGAACAATTAGAGTTCGTCTCGCCTGTCAATTGCAGATTTATCCGACATTGGTAATCAATGCACGGCTATGAAGCTTTCATTACCGAAGTAGGCTATTCACAGCTCGCTCCTACAAACTTCCGGTGAAATCAGAATGTCACCTTTTATTAACTCATTGCCTCGCGCGGACGAGTTTGGTTTTCTTTTGTAGACCATTCTTGAAAGAATTTTGGCAAAGATAAAAATCGGTAGTTGCGAGTTTTTTTTTCCCGTAGGTATTTTACATGTGATAAAAAAGATTTATTTATGGTGAGTATTCGTATTTTACAAGTATGTTTTCAAAGTTTTCTGCGGCAACTTTGTGTCAAGGTGAAATAAGAGATAAAATTGATAAACCCCTTTGCTTACATTCTCGGTTAATCTTATGCCATCTAAATTAAAACAATCCTTTGAATATTTTTTCTTTGTTTCGTATTCAGCCATTAACCCTTTATCACATAATCTCGAATATTAACGACCCTGACGAAAGGTCTCCTGAAAACATTGTGGGAAAAGAAGAAAATGCTGATAACCAGCATTTTCTTCTTTTCCCACAATGTTTTCTAAACTTTTGAAGACAGATACCATTACTTTAGCAACATCAAATTTGTCATGCTTTCAAATTGTACATGTATAAAATTTTGTTGTTTGATAAAATGTTAACTCTAAATGGGGTATTATAAAACTTTAAACAACGATTTAAGTATATAAGTCCTCAGATCCAGATCAGATCGAACTTTTGTGCAGACTGATCCGAAAGGACACAAGTGGTCGTTCAGCACATAGCAACGTGGTTTCGATTTTTTCTTTCGAATTCAACTCTTCACAGAACGGCAAAATTGTAGACATATCCATATTGGAAGCATTGCAGACGACACACTGAATGTGGCTATCAAATGATTTGATTTGTCCTTAAAAGATTAAGTAAAAAAAAACATTGTGGAAAAAGGAGAAAACGCTGGTAACCAGCGTTTTCTCATTTTTTCACAATATTTTTAATTGCCGTCTTCCTCAGGACCGTTTACACTTGGGGTTGCGTAGCAAAGTGTTAAAGAGGGTGTAGGGAGATCTGCACTAAACGTAGTGTTTATTTTACACTTGAATCACAAAAATAATACTGTCGTTCTCATGTACTGTTTTGGTTTATCGATTATGAAGCAAATTTACAAATGTAGTGAATCAGAATCATGAATCAGAATTTTTATTGGCTTATACATTATATATGTACATAGTCATATAACGAAAAAAAAATTACAAATATCATGGTATTTAACAGATGTAGCATTCAGTCTTCTTCTTCTACTTCAAATTAATATCGTCTTCGTATATCGACCCTACACTTCACGTCAAAACTCTTAAATCCTTTACCTTGCCGTGCATATTCATTTCAATTTCATTGATATGATTTGTGTATGCATTCGTGATTATAGTCTCCCAACAATGTACACATTATGAGGCATCTCTGTCTGTCTGTTTTTCCACGTGTGTACCTGCCTGTAGGTTTCATGAATGATTGATCTACACTTTTTGAAAATGTTTTCTTTTCCGGCCAAATTAAATCCCAATGAACTGAAATAATTTTGTTCTAGATAACTTTCTGCGGTAAACTGACTATCATTGTATCGGGGTCCAACAGCAAAGCAGTAAAACCAACATCACGTTAAACATACATCACCATTCTCGGGGAGAGAAAAAAAATATTGACTTCCAATAATCGTTTGACATCCAATTTTTTATACTTGTCCTTTGGCGAAAAACCGCATGATAGAGTATTTTTTTTACGTTATTAAAAGTGATCGCCATCAACACTGAGCTTTTTCTCGTAACTCTTTGGCCCCATAATGAGTCATAGCGGTAGTTGGAATTTCAATACCATGGATGGATGGATGGCATGCATGGGTTGATGAATCGATAGATCGACATGTATCGATAGACGAATTGATCGATGGATAGAGTGATAGAGGTACATGGATGGATAATGCACAATGGAAAGATGAATTAAAAGATGATAGGACTAACTGACCAACAAATGTATAATGTTTCGGAGATAAATGTCATCCAGGTACCATTCTTATTTTCGGTCAAAAATCAATTCGCAACTTTTCGGCTTCACAGAAGTATAACGACTGACCATTGACAGCCAAATGGAATCGTGTCACAGTTCAGCACTTCCACAGAACAGAATTTAATTAAAACTTTACCGCATCATCTCGTTTTTAACGCCCCTGAAAAAGCAGGCCCGTATATACACGTATGATCCATGCTTTGTGAAAACAGGGGTTCAATTTATCTACAAAAAATATCGACCCAGGTAAGCCTGTGCAATTCCTCGCAGGCTAACCTGGGTCGAAAGTTTTTGCTTTTGGTAAATTTTCTGCATGTCCAAGGACCAGTCCACCTTATGAATCAGTCAGTTTCAGAGAAAACGGATTGTATAGATCAATAATTGTATGATGATTCCCTTGGTATAATGCAGCACGGAGATGCATTTAGCCCCCTTTTGCCATAGTATAGATCATCTATAATTGGAAGAGTGCTCAAGGGATTCAATAATCTCGGACGTATTTGCCTCGTTGTTTTAGAGTACATTTTCATTCATAGGCAAACACCATGTACTGTGTATCTAGGCCTATACCATTTGTGCCTTGCCTTTGTAAAAAGAATCATCGCCTCAGCCTCCTGGGGACATACTTTGTATAAATTTCGACCGTGTCTCAATTTGGCGTGTTGCTTTCTTGTACATTCAACATTTTTCTGTTTAGTTTCCGAAATAGAAATTAATCGAAAACAAAATTTATTCTAACCCTTTACCATACTATCCCAACTTTTAACGACTCTGTGGGGAAAACAGGGATTTTGAAAACATTGTTGAAAAATGAGAAAATGCTGGTTACCAGCATTTTCTCCTTTTCCCACAATGTTTTCTTTCCTTTCAGGACAAAAACAAATCATTTGAACAAACTTTAACTGGTCGTCTGCAAATGCTTCCAAATTGGACAAGTCTAATATTTTGTCGTTTGGCAAAGAGCTATAGCTCGTTACAGCATTGGCTACTTTAGCTTCTAAACATAAAGCACTACATATTACGAAACGGACAAACATTTGCAGAAAAGGTTAACACCATGCTTTTAAACAGCGTGGAATTGACCGTGGAGGAAAGGGGCGAATGCTTTCCACTATGTTTTCCAAGACAGCTTTAGGGATGTTATATTTCGTACTGTCACAGGCTGGCAGGCAAGTACTCAGACAAACAGATAGGCAGGCCGACAGAAGTGACTGATATACATGTATTATGCAGTGCGTGCTCTAAAAGATATTAAGGCGTACACAGATAGAATCATATCGATCTTTTATAAAATTCAACAAAGGCTATAACTTTCAATGACCGCTATCATTTTACATGATGTGCAAGCTTAACTGTTTGTTTTTACCCTTTCACACTGAAGGCAGTAATCTGTGCCTATTTACACAGGCTTTTGCTAACAAGAAGTTCCTTGTTCAAATATGATAACCGCTGGAACTACCATTCCGTCGAAAAACCGACAATTCACTAACTCTTCCGGTATAAACTAAATAAACTCGACTGTTCGAGGTAGATCTAGATTTCTGTTCTTCGACACAACCTTGAAATTGCGATATTTCGGCTGCTGTATATATGAAAACGGTCATATTGAGTCCGGCATCACCCTGTTTTCAAAAGAGACATTGCTTTCGATGATTTAAAGCCAAGTTATATTTAAAACCTTTCGGTAACATTTAACTCTTTAACAAAGGACAAAATTTTAGACTTGTCCAAACTGAAAGCATTTGCAGACGAAAAAATAAATGTGACGTAAAACTTGAAACTTATTTTGGGAAGGATAGAAAACATTGTAAGAAAAAGAGATAATGTTGCTTACAACCATTTTCTCCTTTTCCCACAATGTTCTCGAAAGCCTTCTCCTTCAGAGTCGTTAGAACTTTAAATTGTGTAGTAGAGGGTTTAACCCTTTCCCAAACAAGCCCTGGTTTTTACGTGTCTGCAGTACAAGGCTTTTGAAAACACTGTGGGAAAAGGAGAAATTGCTCGTAACGAGCAATTTCTCCTTTTCCCACATTGTTTTCTACCCTTTAGGAGAACTTTCTACCATTTTCATCAAATTCAAAATTGCAAACTCTTTCAGTTTGGAGGAGTCTAAAATTTGTCGTTTGGGAAAGGGTTAAGAGGCAAGCTGTGTAAAAAAAAAAAGAAAGACGGTTTAATATATCCGCAAAACCTCTCGACCAAGGTCATCTTGCGTGGACTGCGAGGGCTGGTCTGAGTCGAGGATTTTTGTTATTTGTAAATTTTCTGCATGTTACAGGACAGTTCTCTCGAACGGATCCGTCTTCTCAGTAACTCTGATGACATAGAGGTCGAATTCCATGTTATCTTGAAGCGTCTGCTTCATTTTTCTTAGAGAAATATAATTATATAACGTAATTTTTTTTTATATAAAAATCAAAGTACTATAAAATTTATTACAGATCTCTGCCCGAGTAATGAAAGTGAATTGTGTAACCTTATGTTGTATGCAATACAAGCATTGATAGAAAGAACGTCTTTTTCTCATTTAATCAATAGACTCAAAGAGTACATTCACAAGTACAACTGTATATATAAATTAGATTTATCGAAAGCATTGTTGTTGTTCATTTATTTTTAGGTAGATTCTTGATAGATTCTTGATTCACTTTCATTACAATATTTATGTGTGTTATGGCTATGCACTTACGCACGTGTCTGAATAAAAAATATTTAAGTGTCTTATTGTTTAGCCGTTTTTTGGACAAAACGGACAAATATTATGTGACAGCTTGCTTGGTATAATGCATCACGAAGATGAACCAAACCCCGTTTTCCCAGGGCGCCACTCAGTTAGGTTCTATGCCACCACAATCAATCGTTGGCTATCGCTTATTTGCTAGTTATTCCGGTATATAAAAACAAATAATGAAACACAGAGACTGAGCATTAAATCAAAGCAGTTGTCGAGGGAAATTTTCCCGGGTTATTTTCATTAAGATTAATTCTATAGACATAGTTTGATAGATAATCTGTTTATCCCGTACGCTGCTAAAGGCGACTAAAAGACTTTTTGCGGACAGTGTAGATCAAGATCAGACTGCACAGAACGTGCAGTCTGATCTTGGATCCACACTGTCCGATAAGGTAATATCCTTCCCCCCCCCCAAAAAAAATAAACTTTGAAATAGCAACACTTAGGTTTTTCTAGAAATTTTCATTCAACTAATTTAGTATTCTAAGGGTTCATAGATAATCTGACTGATGTTTTGGACCAACAAAATCAATCGGTCGATGAGTTCAATTAACCCTTAAACTGCTAAGTAAACGAATCTAAAAATTTTCACTCAGTAGTAAAATCCAAAATATTGTGATCAAAGTTGATTTCACCGGAAAGAAAATACCGTATCGGACAGAGTGGATCGAAGGTCAGACTGCACGTTTTGTGCAGTCTGATCTTAATCTACACTGTCCGTAAAAAGCGCCCCGAGTCTCACTTGGCAGCCCAAGGGTTAAACAGTATCACTTGGGTTTAGGTAAGCTGTACTAGAGAGTGCATACCGAATGAAACGCTTTGATACAAGTACACGCCTGGTTGCGCATCAACGTAACATTGGTTTCCATCTTTACGAGTATTACCTTCTATTCTGCTTGCATGCTATTTGTAACTTGAGGCAGTAAATTATTATGGTCAGTTCTCCAGTTTGAGTAACTACTGGTGAAAATGGTGCATGTTAGAAAATGGGTTTAATGTATCTCTGTACATAATTCATTGTACCAAACAAATCGTCGCTTATGGATCTTTCGTTTCTCAAAACCGGCTAAATCATGAGGTAGAGTGGTTCTTTGACATTCAAAAAAATTCTTCATGATCAAAAAGTTTCGACCAAGGTCAGACTGCGCAGGCTGACATGGATCGATGGTTTTTGCAATTGCATTAATCCAGTCTTTCACAGAGCAGAACTCATTTGTTGTCCTGTCTTTGAATATCATGACCAAGGTCATTGTTTATTGTGTTGCTCTGGCATACAGGTATCATTCGTGACAAGTTTTGGGAGATTGGCGAAACCTTGCGCCAAAGTTGTGTGTTAGGTTGCCAACGATTGGCTTTTCTTGACAGAGGCAAATCTCTTGCTTCTTTAAAATCTAAATCCACGTCACTATCATAAGTCCACACAATATTTTTTTAAACGCCTCTCTTGATCGCCTTGTGCCCAGCAATGACGTGAACACATACCTCATCATCTGCTTCAGATAGAATTGATTGATTGATTGACTGATTGATTGATTGATGTTCTACGCCGCTTTCAATCATATAACAGTGACAGCTTACTTATATATTTATGTCCTGATTTTCACCAGTTCTTTGCTAGCGCACTGAGGTGTCTTGCCTAAGGAAACCCTCACGTAAAAGCCAGCGCTTCGATAGAAATCGAACTCGACGGGGCCTTCTGGTTTTGGATCCTTCACCTGCACCACTAAGCCACACAGGATCCCGGTTGGAATCGAACTTGGGAAACCCGGATTACACATCCCACATCTTGGCCATATAGTATCCGAGGATCTCTGAAAGCGTAGTTAAGCGCCAGTGTGTGTGATACAGGGAAATAATTGATGTTAGTTGTATGATGTCATAAAGGAATTATCGAACAATTTTCATTAACTTGTAATTAAAGTCTCGAGATCACTCCATTAAATAACGACAGTAATTGTTTTGCTATAATGTTAACGCTTTATCATTTTAAAAGCTACAAACGGAGTGACAAATAATGAACATGTTACCGGCTTATAACGTTCTAACTACCAATCCTTAGGCCGGTAAGCGGGACTCAATGAGCTTTTTCGGGCAGTGTAGATCAAGATCAGACTACACAGAACGTGCAGTCTGATCTTAGATCTACACTGTCCGTTAAGGTAAGATTTTTCCTGCGAAAAGAACTTCAAAATTGCAATATTTAGCCTTTTACTTTCGGCTTGTTATTTTCCATCTGATTTATTCAGCCGTTTAGGAGTGAAAGTGCAATTGACATTTTCAAATAATAACAAAAACTCCAAGATAGTATTATTTGAGACTTGTTATGACCAGAAAATATCCCTAAATATAAGGCAGTAAAAATTACAGATCAGACGGCACAAATCTTAATCTCGATATACACCGTTCTCATAGACAACTTATGTAATGCCTAGCGTACGAATATTCATAACGGAGCAGCCAATGGTTTTTGTAATAGTGTAGCAAGCGTACTAGATGGTAACGAAACATAACGAGTGCAAGGATAGGCGCACTTACCTTCACATTGCAACTCATTGAGAGTTTTAATTCCATTACGATGGTGCACCGCTGAAATTCTCATAAAGAATTATAACCTACAGTAAACAGAAAATCGAAAACATTGGTTTTCAACTAAAACGAGGAATAATTAAGTTATGTGCTGCTTTACCTTTTCGGCTTTTGCGGACGGCATAAATCATAATCAGACTGTGCAGAAAGTCCAGTCTGATTTAACTATACCGTCTTCTTCTTTTGTAAAGTTTGTAAGATAAACGGTTTTTATCCCCCGCCGAAGGCGGAGGGATATAGTTTTAGCGTTGTCCGTCTGTCCGTCCGTCCTTCCGTCCGTGTGTCCGTCCGGACGGAATTTCGTGAAATTTTATACATGTGTACAATAACCTATTCTGCTGATTTATTTTTTTTTTGATTCGATGCAAAATGGCCGATTGGGAGCGATTTTGAGTTACGCGGTCGCTAAATTTTTGAAAAGGTCTTTTTCGGCGGGGGATATATCAACGAAATTGCTTGTTTTTTTTTTAGCTTCAGCGGATTATATAATTAATTCAGTTGTCAATAGAGGTCTATTTTTTCTTGTTATACATGACGGTGAAAAAGCTAACCTGTTTCCGAGTTTCATTGGGTTGTTATTTCGTCAATCGAAAAAGGTCGGGTTTATTATTCGACAGCGAAGGAGTTGGTAAGGGCGCTGTCGTGAAAAAAAAAAAAGATTTTGGTATTTCCACTGTTCGGGCGCCTGATTGATACACAGACAAGATCAGATTTCACATTCTGTGCAGTTTGATCTTGATCTCCACTCTTTGTATAGAAACCAAAGTTAACCATTCGTGCAGTACATCTGATTGTAAAGGGCGCATTTGAAAGTGAAAAATAAAACAAAAATGTAGTGAAAAAAAAAACAACTAAAATTTAGACAACAAGAAAAGCCAATTTCCTCCAAATGTTCCATTCATAAACCCTAAACTCTTTACTAAACAACAAGATTTTGGACTCGACCAAATTGAAAGCATTTGCTGACTACAAATTCAGTGTAACTCAAATGATGATTTCTGTCTTTGATAGGGTACAAAACATTGTGGGAAAAGGAGAAAATGCTGGTTATCAGCATTTTCTCCTTTTTCCGCAATGTTTTCCTAAGCCTCCTCTTTTAGGGTTGTTAAAACTCGGGATTATGTTGTAAAGGGTTAAAGCGCCTTTCACAACAATAGTTGCCTTTGCGTCCGATGTAGATCACGATCAGACTGCACATCTTTGATCTACACTGTCCGCTTAGCTGAAACATTCTGAGCTAGAGCAATCCTATAAATGCAATTTTTTGGGGTCTTATTTCTAGACTGAAAGTGTCGTTTAGGTTTTATATATCCGGCGCTCTTAGGGTTAATTCTTTCAGTATCGTAGACGAAAGCAGTGGAGTTTGCGGACGGCATAGATCAAGATCAGACAGCAGAGAATGTGCAGTCTGATCTAATATCTGTATCGAACGATTGTTTAGTCAAGCCTATAGATGAGATAATAAAATCTGTCTATTTTTCAGTGGATTGTATTTTCAACCGTAGACAGACCTTGAGTTTAAATATGAACCATGCTCCGTGAAAAGGGGCCTTAGTGCATCTCCGTAAGGTATTTTACCTAGAAAATTGTTACATAACTATGGATCTATAAAATCCATTTTTGTCTAACAAACGTCTAAATCCTGAGGTTGAACGGTCCTTTGACATGCAGAATATTGATCAATAGCACAAAGTTTCGGCCCAGGTCAGCCTACGCGGACTGCGCAGGCTGACCTGGGTCGATACTTTTTGCAGATGCATTAAGACCCCTTTTCACAGAGCATGGCTCAATCATATTTGGCACCGAAAGAGTTAAAATCATTCAAGAAAACTCGGAAAGAAGCCAGAAAAAGACAATATACCTATTCGTGCCCTGTTGAGCTATTTAAGTATCTTACTTGAAAATTGCAAATCGCACGATACATATCCCAGATCAATCTTCAAGTTTTGACTGTGCTGTCTGATCTTCATCTACACTGTAAAAAATTTCAGTTCAGTTTGTAAAATCCTTTTAAATCCTTTACCACACAAACGCGAGATTTGACGACCCTGAGGAAGAAACCTTTTAAAAACAGGAGAAAATGCTGGAAACCTTTTTCCACGATGTTTTCTACTTTATCAAAGACAAATTCCATCATTTGAGCCGCATATGAATTGTCGTCTGCAACGTCCTTAAATTCGAACAGCTCTAATAGTTTTGTCGTTTCGTAAAGATTTAACGCCAGAGTCAGCCGTTTTGAATTCAAATCGAGTTCTTTTCTACTGTTCTTAACTGTTTCAGTTCCAAATATATAATCTCGACCTCTTTCGACCGCTGAATATACAATCAACTGAAAGTAAGAAATAAATTCTACTTACATACTTGGCTAAACAAGCGGACGGTATAGATCCAAGATCAGACTGCACGTTCTGTGCAGTCTAATCTTGATCTATGTCGTCCGCAAAATGCACCCTGTTTTCGGTTATGGCGCTAAAAAGGATTAAAATTCTAGCAGTTCGGAAATTTCAAACCAGGATTTATTCTATTCACATCTCTTGAGACAGAGCTTTCCTAACTGATTTTCTTTAGAAACTTTTTACCTTTTCTAAAAACGATTTTTTTTCCTTAAATCAGTCTCAGTTTTGAAATAAACGTGGCCTGTGTCTTAGCCCTTTACCACACAATCCCGACTTTTAATGACCTTGAGAAATAAAGCTGTTGAAAACATCGTGAAAAAGGAGAAAATGCCGGTAACCAGCATTTTCTTCCTTTCCCACAACGTTTTCTACCCTTTCCCACGACAAAATTCAATTTTTGAGTCGTATTTATTTTGTCGTCTGCAAATGCTTTCAAGTCGGACCAGTCTTTATTTTTTCGTTTGGTAAAATGGTTATATACCTTGTGATTTATTCAGCTTACACTCTTTACTGAAAACACCACTTTGGTCTCTCTAACTAATTCGGGGCTACGCTGTTGTAAGTCCTGAGCTGGTCTTCTGTAACACCAGACGAAACCACATGTATCATTGTTGGGACTTTTCACTGTGTGGGAAGCAGGCAGTTGTTTCGAAAGAATGTTAATCCTAGTACTGGGTCCGTATTCACCAACCATTCCTAAGAACGTTCTTAGTCTTATACTCCAAAATTTTCAAAATTTGAAAATAACACAACTGTTGATTGGCTACACCGAAAGGTTTAGCCACACAGGGGTTGTGTTACTTTTAAATCTAGAAGATTCTGGAGAAAAAGTCTAAGAATGTTCTTTAGAATGGCTGGCGAATATGTACACAAGTCTGCTGTAACACCAGATTACATTATCATTGTTTGGATTTTTTATGTTGGAAAGCAGCCAGTGGCTTTCAAAGAGTTATTCTTAGTCCTGGTAATATCAAGACAAGCAAAGTATAAGCCATGATGTAACTGAAAAACTGTCAAAAGGCGTAAGGTATTAACCAATCAAATCGAAAATATTTTTAGAAATGAAAATGAAATTTAAAAAATCTAGAGTATTCGATTTGCAGGATTCCCGGCGCTTTTGGGTGTCACGTTTAGTGTTTTGTGAATGATAAAAAAAGACCAACTAAATTGCTAAACAGAAAAAAAAACACTCAAGATATACTATTCCCAGTAACTCAAATTGCATGCTCTATGAAATTCTTCGTTGATTACATTTTCACGTGAAATATCAGATGCAATAATGGGACCAACATCATTCTAGATTTTCTTTTCCCCTTTTTTAAGAGGGGGGGGGGGAGGGAGAGAGGAGAGACGAGTAATAAGTTAGAGCAATGAGAAAAAACTCAACAGAACTTTTGGCTTTCTAGAATTCAGAGCAGACAAATTACATGTGTCTGAATTGAGAAGATTTGTTCTTGAAAAGGCAGTAAACATTGGGGGGGGGGGGGGGGGGGGGGGGAAGATGCTTATTACGAGTATTTGCTCCTTTCCCCACAACGCTTTTAAATGCCTTCTTTCCAAGGGTCTTTAAAACAAGGGACTGTCTGGTAAAAGCGACATAAGTGAAATGGAAAATAATTTTTTGAATTTCATTAAAAAAAAAAAACCCTTAGACATTTCAACTTATATTCAAGGCAAGGAACCTTCCATGGTCCGTATACCTCACAATAGGCTAGACAATGTAGATCAAAGATTAGACTGCCTATTTGGTATAGCATAATAATCATGATCTACACTGTCCGCAAACACAATTGGTCGTTGAGGCCAAAGGGTTTACTGAAAAAAAAAAACAACATTGCCGACTCTGCATGGATTCTGGTTTTTAACCGTCTATATTACAGCTACGGTTCTTGATTAAAACAAGATAAAGATAAAAAACCAATAAGATTTTTGCCTTATTCGCTTTCACAGGTCGAGCTAAAATCACATATAATTTGATGGTACATGCATTTAATGCTTCTATCTACTGTATTTCAATCATTCGTCATGAGACGTCGCGATGAAACCGCACACGACTTAATGGTACATGCATTTAACGCTCCTACCGACTGTATATTTGTCACATATAACAACCTCTGACATATGAATAAATGACACATATATTCAACGTACTTGGCAACTGTTTTGAGCCATGGGTCATGAGAGGCCGCACTCAAATCACGTATGATTACATGGTTTTTGTATTCATATATAACGATCTTGGACTATATTTAATTTATACGCCTTGGGAGATTGCGATGAAATCGACTTTGAATTAATACTACATAACACTGTGTTTTAAGTCTGCGTTGAATCTATTGAATTTATTTGGCGTTACAAGTTGCGATGAAATCGCACATGATTTGACTGTTCCTATATTTAACCCCCATGCAGAGCAGCAATGATACACTAATATTCTAATTAATAACAAAGCTTTGGAATGGGAGTACCTGGTTATTTACCAAGAGGGCCCCGTTTTGCTAAGGTAGTTACGGACAAAATTTGCGTAAGTTTTACGTAACTATAGTATGGTGGCATATTTCTGCCACGAGATACGAGATAACTATCATGATTATTTTAGAAAACTATTGTGATAAATCAAAGTTTCCTGGAAATTTTGTTTTCATTTTATCTAGTTAAATTTCCAGGAAACTTTGATTTATCGCAATAGTTTTCTAAAATATTCATGATAGTTATCTCGTATCTCGTGGCAGACATATGCCACTATACTATAGATACGTAAAACTTGCGCAAATTCTGATCGTAACTACCTTACTAAAACGGGGCCGCTTGCAAGTGTAAAGCCCATTTGACCTTCTTTTGGACATATTAGCGCCTGAAACAAATTTCCGTTAGAGATCTTCGATGACATTTCCATTATTCTGCCTGTCCAGTATTATATCGAAGACACAAACAAGAACATTCCAAATATCAAGTGTAGTAGAGTCGGTAAAAGAAAAAAGCACACGAGTTTCCCATCACATTTCTTACTTCGTGATAATCTCTGATAACCATCTACGTGAGTGCAATGCTGGAAATGTAACTATTTTACCACACACATAATCTATATTCAGTCTGATTTACTGGTCAGATTTACGGCCTGTGGAGGGTCGTCCTGTAGATTGAGGATTTGGCTCTAAATATTACTGCAGTTCTAAATTTCTTACACTTGTCATCTTAGTCCGTGTTCCCAAACCATTCCTAAGGAGGTTCTTAATCTACCTCCCCAGAATATTCAAAATTTGAAAGAAACAAAGAATAGTTTGTGAATACGGATCCTGATTGGCTGTGATATTACGTCTAAGCCAATCAGATGACAAGTTTTCCAAATTTAGAACTGGGACTAAATTTAGAATCTTTGGTTTATATTATCATTTTGAGCAAATAGAGGACCTACAGAACATAAAGCCTGTTTGAAAGCAGATCAAATGCCGCAGTCAAAATATTCTGATAACGCCACAAAAAAATCCCTTAACTCTTTCCCAGACAATCCCGAATTTTAACGACGAAGAGGTCTTTTGAAAACATTGTGAGAAAAGGAGAAAATGCTGGTCACCAGCATTTTCTCCTTTTCCCACTGTGTTTTCTACCCCTTTAAAGACAATTATAACATTTGAACCGCATTTTATTTGTCGCTGTCAAATCGGACAAGTCTAAAAATTTTTTTATAGGTAAGGATTAAAAGCGAAACAAATCCAAAACAATTAGACTCTGTGCTTATACCATGCATCCATATATAACAATGGCGACAGGAGCCCGCGGCTGTATAGCAACTCTCTATTAAGGAAGTTGTTGAACTGGTGCCGCGGAGAAGTCGCTGGTTCAGTATTTCTACTTCCTTTTTAATACAACCAGTCAGGTTAATCTGGTATGAATAATAGATTTATTCGTTTAAATGGTGTTTTACGTCGCTTCCAACAGTATTTCGGGTATTACGGCGACAGCCCAGATCACATCATGATCACATCATGTGTTTCCAGGATTCCATCGGTAGAAGGCAGTAGCACTGCAGTGTCTTGCTCAAAGACATTTCCGTGCGTCCAGGTTTTTAGGCAAGGACTAAAGTTAGAACTTAGAATCGGTCATTTCCCTAAGTTCTACCGAAAATATTCTAATAAGTGCACATGTTGTTGACTAAAGGTTCTAGAATCATTAACACAACCGGTAAGAAAAAGAGGTGTGGAAAACAAAGAGAGAGAGAGAGAGAGAGAGAGAGAGAGAGAGAGAGAGAGAGAGAGGAAAGTGGAGGAGGGAGGGAGGGAGAGAGAGAGAGAGCTATTGTTGACAAACTAAAGCTACAGAAATGAAATGCAAACGCTAACGGTTTAGATCCTAAGTCCACGTTTTTGTGCAGTCTGATCTTGATTTATCCCCCGTCTCGCAAAAATGCTACTGATTGTAGATAACAAGGCGTCAAGAGTAAAGTTAGAGAAGATTAGCAGAGAATAATCGACAGAGACCTCGCTCAATTATAGAGATACATCATTGACACGTTTATTGACAGGTCAAGGCTCTTTAGGTTTTTTCCCGCCATATTAAATCCCTTGTTATCCCTACACCAAGCGATTCCCAGAATTTAAGACCCTTAGGAAAGAAGGCATATAAAAACATTGTGGGAAAAGGAGAAAATGCTGGTAACCAGCATTTTCTCCTTTTCCCACAATGTTTTTCTACCTTTTCTATGAAAAAAATGCCATTATATGAGCCATTTCCGGTTTGTTCCTGAAAATGAGTTCAATATAAACGACTCTAAAATTTATGTCGTCGGATATAGAGCTATAACACTTTACCAATCGACAAAATTTTAGACTGTACAAATTGAAGGCAATTATAGACGGCAATATAAACGTCAATTAGAAATTGAAATTTGCCTTTGGAAGGGTAGGAAAACGTAGTGGGAAAAAGGAGAAAATGCTGGCTACAAGCATTTTCTCCTTTTTCTACAATGTTTTCAAAAGATTTTTTCTTTGAACAGTCGTTAAAACTCGGAATTGTTTTGTAAAGAGTCAGGGTGTTTACTCTCTTTCTCGGAGAAATCAACCTAATTCGATAATAAGAAGCGGGGAAGTGTGTAAATAGCCGCCATATTAACTAACACGCGATGTTTCGAATGACCACCATAATTGAATCATTCTGGGTTAACGAGAAATACAAATATGACCTTCCCGTTGTATAAATACGCCACGTGCTGGTCTATGTAAATAGCCGGAAGATGAAGCACCGTCAATGGATTACTTCGTTAATTGCCAAATCGCCGAGCTTATGATTAGTGCTTTCTTCGTTTAGTGGTTCTCACTGTTTTAAGACGAAACAACACGAAAAAAAGGCTGTGAAGGATAGTCAATATAAAACATAACATTTTCTTCCCGTCGACATACCTCTAATTGCTACAGCGAGTCCGGTAGTGCAGTCGGTTGCGTACAGGACTTGAAACCAGGGGTCGCTGGTTCAAACCCCCAGCTCACCAAGTTTCTTCCCAAGGATTGATGATAGTCATTGCGATAGGATTCATTCCTTGTTCACCGCTAATCATTGTTTCGACGATGGCTATGTGGGAAAGCAGCCAGTGGCTTAGAAATGTAATTGTGCGATGTACTGGTATAAGAAAAACTCCTGGAAAGCATGGATATGTGCACTGGCCGCCGTCATAAGTATAACTGAAATAATGTCGTATATGCGTGAAACATTGTGTAAATAAACAAACAAACTGTAATGATTACAAGCTTTAAATTAATAAACCAGGATTTTCTATCCGTATTTTGATAGAAAATGGCGAAAACCATCATACGAATGGCGTCAACTGTTCAATAAAATGCATTTCAGTTCTACTAAAAGTTTTCATTGCCGCAGCAAAGTCAAAAATAATGACTGACAACTTGAAAATTCGAACACAAATGGCACCAGCCGTTTTCTCTGAAAATGTCAACGTCAGTATAACGTTACTTGATTCGAATAAAAATCAGATCTTTATTCATTTTTGGTCGGGCACGATTCTGGCTAAATCAAAGAGCTGGATCCGTATTCGCCAACCTTTCCCGAGGACATTCTTAGTCTTTTTGTCCTGAATTTTGTAAATTTGAAAGTAACACAAAATCTTATAGCCTAAACTATCTTACCAAATTGTTTAGCCAATCAGATGACCTAACCAAATAGTTTTGCCAATCAGAAGTTGCATTACTTTCTAAATCTAAAAATAGACTTGGAGTGGAACTAAGGACTTTTGGTGAATACGGATACTGAATGTGTGGTCATTGACCAGTCAGCGAGGACGATTACCATCGGATATAATACACAATATATGTAAGTCATGCTCTGTGAAAAGTAGCTTTATGCATCTGCAGAAAGTATCGACTCATGTCAGCCTAACATGAGTCGAAACTCTCTGCTATGTGTAAATTTTATGCAAGTCAAAGGACCATACTTCCTCATAGTTCAGCCGGTTTCCAGACAAAATGGATCCATATAAGGCTACAATTTACTTGGTATAAAGCATTACGATGATACATTAAACCCTGTTTTTCCAAGAGCGCCGTTCATGTTACAACTTAAAGTGATAGTCATTGAG
The DNA here is from genome assembly GCA_946811185.2 of Hippopus hippopus. Taxonomy (NCBI): domain Eukaryota; kingdom Metazoa; phylum Mollusca; class Bivalvia; order Cardiida; family Cardiidae; genus Hippopus; species Hippopus hippopus. Next base: position 45,870,168 of record OX328104.1, on the reverse strand, counting down.
AATTACATTTATAATTCACAAGAAGACTCATTCTGAAGCTGTACAAGTAAAGCTTGTGCATTTTACAGTAAAATTGCAATTAATCAGGTAGGCAAAAGGTTTAATATACGTGTATCATTTAAGTGGAAGAAATGGCTGCTACAGACTTTTTCTGAAAAAGAGACGTAGAGCACCATTTCTGGTATGGTAGTCTTTTGTTGTTCATACGAGTGAACACAGCTGCTGCAGAACAATGTCTCAAATATGGCCTGCAACACGCGAAAAGGAGCATTCGTACATTTCCGTAAAGCGTCGTTTCGGATTAGCCTGCGCAGTCCGGGCGAGCTAACCAGAAACGACACTTTCCGTTTTTATGTAATTTTCTGTTTTGCGCGAGTCTGCTACAGCAAAAAATTTAATTTAGTCGTAAAGTGTCGTCTCAGATTAGCCTGCGCGGACTGCGCAGGCTGATCCGAGACATTTTACGCAAATGTCCGAATGCCCCTTTTCGCTTGTTGAAAGCCAGATTATAAGAACAGACTTACTCTTAAGATCAGAAGATCCGTTTGAATCATGTTCTTTTGTGCGGTGTTTAATGCCATTTTCAAACTTTTTCAGTTATATTTGCGGCAGCTAGTATGTCTATCCATACCTTCCCGAAGTTTCTTTCACCGGTACTAAACAAAACAACCTTTCCAAGCCAGTCGCTGCTTTCCATATAAACATTGTCGAAACAGTTTTCAGCAGTGACAGGCATATGTATCCTATCGCAACGACTCATCAAACTTCGGAAAGAAATTTACCGAGTTGGCAATCGAACCACCACCTCCTGGGTTTCAAGCCCCGTGTGTTGTCGAATGGGCTACCTGGCTAGGCTATTAACTGTGGCACTTACCCACCTATTACACACAAAAAGTAAGAAATTTCTAGTGATTTTCAATGGGCCCGGCCGGGTAGCTCGGTGATCAGCGTATCTGCTTCTTGACCTGGTGGTTGCGAGTTTGATACACGGTTCCGGCAAACTTTCTTTCCGGCGATTTTTCGCCTCTCAATTCTGATGCATGTGAAAAAGCAATCTCCAATACCAAGATTTTCAATGATCAAAATTACCCTAAAAAATCAAACAAGCCCAGCTTGCCCCTAGATTTGAATTATCAGTTTTACAGTTTCCCATATGCAACACCACTCGTGTTCCATCTTTATACAATTCAGATGGGAAATGACTTCGATGAGTCCATCTCATAAAAGTGATATTATAACAAGTACAATAATTGTATTTTTACCGGCCGGTTATGGTACTAGGCCAATATTACTCTGGATGCAACGTCCCAAATCGGTAATAACCTGAGTTCCGAGGAAAAAACTGCAGATGGTGCTTTTGTCATAATGTGGTCATATAAAATACATAATGGTATCGTTAGATAAAGTATAGGTACTTGACACACATATACGCTCCAAAAAAAGACGCTTGGTCACATCTGGGGTTATAAGGACATATCAAATCATCTACAAGTCATACATGCCTGGCATAAACAAAGCAAATGGGTTCGTATTCATCAACTACCCTTTTTCAGTCTTTAAATCCATGATTTTCTAAATTTGAAAGTTACACAACTTCTGATTGGCTAAACCGAATGGTTTAGCCAATTGGAAGTTGTGTTACTTTCAAAAATTTGAAATTTACACAACTTCTGATTGGCTTAACCAAATAGTTCAGCCAACCAGAAGTTGTGTAACTTTCAAATTTAGAAAAATTCTGTAGAATACAACTAAGAATGTTCTTGAGAATTGTTGGTGAACATGGACCCTGCACGCTAAGTTGTTAAATACTGAATCAACCCAAAAAAAATTCTAAGTCAACTGTAATAATCAAAAAAGCGATTTTCAAAGGTCTCTTCGCAGGGAAAGTCTCGCTGTATATCAGCAGGTTCTGTGCTATCTGATCTTGATCTCTACTGTACGCAGTGGCTAAAAGATAGCGCTTAGCAGCCTCAGAGTTAAACGTACTTAAATCAGCTTTTAAGACTAGCCCGGTGATTGGCTGAGGCGTTCTGTCTAAGCCTTTCAGATGGTTAGTTTATCGATTTTAGAAATGGAAACGCCACTGTTATATAATCTGCGTTTTCAAAGTAACTATGCTGAACAGTGTTTTATAAAAGAATAACCAAACGATATCATTTGGCTGTCCGTTGTATTTCAAGTGCCCACTCTAATTAAGCAACCAACTTAAAGTAAGAATCAAAGGTTTCCGTTCCGTAAGGGTGAAAAAGAGAGAAACAAATTGTTCTAATTACAAATCTGACTGAACTCATGACACAGATGTAACATTACAACAGTTTGCATTTCTCTGTATTCGGATAATGTCGGGTTCGGTGTGTAGAGCTGCGTATCAGATGAGACCGAAGGTCGATCCCGGTGCGCACCACTGTTATTCAAATCCGTTGCACACCTCTTTACACCGTCTATCCGGCTGATCTGACCACACAGTTCGGTCTCATCCAGTAGGCAACTCTTTGCACACCTAACCCGACCTGAGCTGACCACACAGAAATGCAACATTGGACTGTTCTTTCCATTATACGCTTTCTTTTAAAACGGTTTACGAAATAAGCAGATGGCAAATGGCTGACTATGTATTTATAAATAGATTAAAATGGAGTTTTATGCTTGTAGAGTCATACCCGCACATTTTCGGTATTTGACAGAAATAGCCCGACGTGAACACATAAAAGTAGTCCGTGAACACGATCATGTTTTACACGGTACACAGGATAAACTGAAAACGTATTTTGGTGCGTTTTATACTAGTAAATGTTTAAGATATCGTCCATACTTCAGTCAGGTCATTCGTAGGTATAATAAATCAGATAAACTAACGTCAGAACAAGAACCACAACCAAAATGTTCGTTGCTCGATGACAAGAGAGACCGAGAACAAAATACACGAAATAGCTTCTACAAACTCTTCCACTTTATTCCAGTAAAATGTCATTTGATTAGCGGAGGATCGTTTTATTATTTAGACATTGTATACGAGATATCCTTCCATAAGGTCTCCATTAAATTTATAGACATATTTGTCGACGAAAAAATTTACCTGGGGACTTTTAGATACCTAGTTGTGATTTACTGACACTGGTTTCTATATTGTCTCCTTTCCTAAAATAGGCAAAAATGAAGACACTGCGCATTTTGGGGGTAATGTTACTTTTTCACCAGAACCGCTTCAATTACTTTTAATAGCTGGAGAAGACAGAAAACCTAGTCAATTTGTGGGAGTGTAAGATCATTATTTGTTCCATCAAGAAACTGGATGTTTGATTAGCCTCGGATGATCAGTCATAGTCTTCAAAAGTCTCCGTTTTTTTTTTATTAAAACCACATGCGAATATAAATAACCACGCTCTAGCAAAAGGACATTAAGTGCATCTCCGTGATGCAATGCAGTAAGCAAGTCATCGCATAATTATGGATCCTTAAAATCATTTTTGTCTAACAACCGACTATACCATGAGATAGACTTCTCCTTTGACATGCAGAAAAATTTACAAATAGCAAAAAGTTTCGATTCAGGTCAGCCTGGGCGGACTGCGCAGGCTGACATGGATCGATACTTTTTGCAGATGCGTTAAACTCAATTTTCATAAAGCGTGGCTCAAATGAAAAAAAAAATCTCTTTTACAAGTGCTTGGTGCAAGTGATCAAAGAAGTTCCGACAACATAGTAGTAACATACGGTTCTGCAAGATTACAAGAAAACAGAAACTGGACAGAAAAGCTAATGACAAATGTTAAACCCTTAACCTGCTGACTAACTAAATCGAAACTTTGTAAACGATAATAAAAAAACAAATATTACTATTTCAAAGGGTTCTTTTTTATGAAAAACTATCACTTTTCGGACAGTGCGGATCCAAGGTCAGAAATCATGCTTTGTGGAGTCTGATCTTGATCTACCCTCTCCACTAAAGGTCCTTGAGTCGTACTTAGCAGCCTAAGGGTTAAAGTTCTCTCCATGAATAATTTCTTCAAACACAACCTTATGCTAAAACATCCCTTCCATGCAGATTAACCTTTAGTCTGCTAAGTGCGACTCACTGACCTTTTGCGGACAGTGCGGATCAAGATCAGACTGCACAGAACGTGCAGTCTGATCTTGGATCTGCACTGTCCGGTAAGGATATATCTTTCCCACCAAAACACCCTTGAAATAGCAAAATTTGGGTTATTGCTATCGGCTTGAAAGTTTCGTTCTACTTATTTAGCAGTATAAGGATTAAAAGACTCTCTTATTCAAATTTTCCTGAAAATTTTCCAGTCAGAATTAACAACGCGTACATTGATTCATTTAAAATATTTGCTTTAGAATATTTTACAGTTAACTGCCTTCGCTGGTTTTAGAAACGAACTTTTACAATAAGGAGATGTTTTCAGTCTTTGACATTCTATTCAGGTCTGCAATCATTCGGTGCATTTTGATTTAACACTTTACAAGATGACAAAATTTTAGAAGTGTTGATTTTGAAAGCTTTTGCAGACGACAAATTGAATGTGATTTAAATGTTGAAAATTGTGTGTGAAATGGTAGAAAAAATGAAAGGAGAAAATGTCGGTTACCTGCATTGCTCCTTTCCCTACGATGTTAACAAATGCCTTCCTCTCAAAGGTCGTTAAAAAGGGGGATTGTTTGGTAAATGATTAAGTAACTGTTTAGCTTCTGAGGCAAATTTACAACAGACAAATTAATCCGCATTCTCAATGTATGTTTCCATCGTAGGACTACTTTCCTTGTCTAAAAACTTGTAAGTAGGGATTTAATTGGATTCCCAACAGATATACTGAGCATGACCTTTCTATAGGCCGTCCTCGGATCCTCTGCTATATATAGATGAGATGATTTTTTTTGTCTGCAAATGATTTTATCTTGCACATTTCTAAAATTCTGTGGTCGGATGAAGACGTAAACTGGCTTACCTTAAACAAGCTGCTATCAGAGGAAGCGTTGACTCTTTCAGCGCCAAATGTATAATTTCGACTCTTTTGACGCCTGAAAATACAAATAGAAAATATCTTTAAAAACGATAGACGGCGTAAATGTGGCCTTAAATAGGCAGGGGTCCTTAAGATAAAACATGTCTACATTTTTGACCAATCATAAAATTCTATTTATTCATTTTTAATCAGTACCAAAAAGTAGGTCAACAGCCAGGACATTCAGCTACGCAAAAAAAAAAAAAGCACTGAATCTCAGAAAGACTTTTATGTTATAGGCCTGACTAAGCAAGCGGACGACATAGATCCAAGATCAGACTGCACGTTCCGTGCAGTCTGGTGTTGGATCTATACCGTCCGCAAAAAGCCCCCCCCCCCCCCCCCCCCCCCCGTTTTCGCCTTTTGCACTTTAAAAACGGTCTAGAAAACAACAGGAAGTTAGCCCAAAAATAAATGGCCCACTAGACCATCTATCTAAATTACGAACTCGAGGAATTGATTTAAGGTTCGATTTAGTAAGTCTGTATGTTTCGTTATTTCCTAATTTGTCGTGATTATTTTCATCGGGGAGAGAGAAAATATTTCGGCGAAGAAGCGTGCGTCTCGCACATTACTGAGGGAAATATTTTGTATGTCTGCAACTCTGGTACTCGGAGCACAATTTTCGCTGTTTTGCTGACAATGTAAAGTAAGATCAGACGGTAGATCGTGCAGTCTGATCATGGATTTTCAATGCTTTTTAAAAGATATGATAAAAGGTCACCTTGAAAATCAAAATATTAGACATATTTTTGCTCGCCTGAAAAAGTCTATTTTTTAGGCGGTGTGGCGTGATAGTGAAAATATGCGAAGTCACGCAACTCCTTTTATGTTCCAATTGAAAACTTTCCCTGGTCCTTCAAAAGCTTACAACTTTCTCCACTCTTTATCAAACATTTCCGTGTTTTAACGACCCTAAGGAAGAAGTCTACTGAAAATGATGTGGGAAAAGGAGAAAATGCTGGTGACCAGCATTTTCTCCTTTTCCAACAATGTCTTTTACCCTCCTAAAAACGAATACCATCATTCGGGCAAGATTTCATTCGTCTGCAAAATGCTATAAATTTTGACAAGTCTAAAGTTAAGTCATTTGGTAAAGATTTAAAACTCTAGAGCCCTGAATTAATTAAAAGTCTTTTTCAATCAAGAAAAAGAGTCATTTCAAAGATATTGCCGAGAATATGCAAACGAGCAGCGGACAGTGTAGATTCAAGATCAGACTGCACGTTCTGTGCAGTCTGATCTTGGTCTACATTGTCCGCAAAAAAAACCAACTCAAGCCGGTTCAAGCACAATAAGTATTAGCAACCACAGGAGATACGTTTCTCTAGAGCAAAAAGTCTTGGATGCTATTTATCAAAATTAGTATCTGTAAGAATTGATAATTAGGTAAATCTGTACATATTAGTCCAAATGATCGTCCTATGTACTATTCTTATTTATTTATCTTTTCTAAATCGATGACTCCGTGTGCTCCACTCAGGGTCCTATGTGATGTCTCACTGGGCTATTCAGGGGTCCTGCGTGGCTCAGTGGTAAGGTGATGGATCCGTAACCTCGAGGCCCCGGGTACGACCCTCACTCGAAGCGGTGCTTTTTTTTTTTTTTTTTTTTTTGTGGAAGTGTCCTTGGGCAAGCCACTTCAACGCCTTAGTCTATTGCTGGTGGAACCCAGGACATACATGGATGTGTAAGCCGTCACCGTGATATGACTTAAATAATGTTGAAAATGGCGTTAAAATACCTTTCAATCCATCCATCCATCCATCCATCGTTCGTTCTTTCGTCAATCAATCAATCAATCAATCAATTTACAAACAGTACGAGTATCAATAAACATATCACTAAATAGCCGTGATATGGCACAAGTCGTAGAAAATGCAGACGACAAATCAACTGTGGCGCAATATAGACAATGTTTTTGAAAGCTTTCCTCCCTGAGATCGTTAAAACTCGTTTAGTAAAGGGTTACCATTCTATCCTATAAGCTTTCATCCTGTTGTAATAATGTTAATACAAATTTGATTAGGAATACTTATATAGTCTCTATACGTCTATTTGTCCAGAAGGAAAAACGGCCAAACAACCAGCAGGGTTCATATTCACCATATGAAAGTAACACTACTTCTGATTGGCTAAACCAAATGGTTTAGCCAATCAGAAGTTGCGTTACTTTCACATTTAGAAAATTCTGGAGAATAAGACCAAGAACATTCTTAAGAATGGTTGGCGAATATGGACCCTGGTCGGTCATTCAGCACGAAGCCTCACTTTTATGTGTGACAGTGCTAAGTCTTCTATTCTTCGAATCAACACAATTTTTAAACAGCTTCTGTAGACGAGCCATGCTCTGGTAAAAAAAAAAAGCATTATACCTAGCAAGCCATCACATAATCAGGGATCCCAAAAACCTATCTAGTATGACAAATGACTGGATATGGAGGTAGAATGAGCCATGTACATGCATAAAATTTACAAATGGCAAAAAGTCTCGACCCATGTCAGCCTGTGCAGAATGCGCAGGTTGATATTGGTGGATACTTTTTCAGATGCAGTAAGTACCCTTTCACAGAGCATGACTCATACCTAACAGGACGATCTTCAAGAGATACTAGTAATCACCTACCGACATTTCTTCTTTCCGTCGTACCAGACGGCTTTTGAAAACATAGCGGCAAAAGGGGAAATTGCTTGTCACGAGTTATAAATCCTCTTGTTGCAATGTTTTTCGTGTTTATTAAAGTATTTAACTTTTAATTTACGAAGATTAATCATATCTGTGAAATGTTTTTTTTTTTTCAAATTTGTCTGTACGATACGGACTCGGTGACTTTTTTTTTCCCCCGAGAAAAAAAAACTTTGAAAATACACTCTATAGGTATTTACATGTACTACTAGCTAGAAATATCTACATGTACTTAAATTGCTTTGCACTATGTAACATAGGTACAATAAGTATCTTAACTCTTTCAGCGACAAATAAATAAACTCGACCTCTTTCGACGGTTCTGCATACAATCTATTGAAACTTAAAAAAAAAACAAATTCATTGTATAAGCTTGACTACACAAGCGGACGGTATAGATCAAAGATCAGACTGCACGTTCTGTGCAGTCTGATTTTGATATATGCCGTCTGCAAAAGTCACTGTTTTCGTCTATGGCGCCGAAAGGGTTAATTCCTTACCTCACGTCTAAATTCTAGACGTGTTAAAATTCAAAACATTTGTAGACTAAAAAACAAAAGCTGGCACAAAGGCTGAAACTTGCCTTAAACTGAGTAGAAAATATTGTGGAAACAGGAGAAAATGCTGGTAACCAGCGTTTTCTCTTTTTTCCCACAATACTTTCAAATGATTTCTTTCTCGGGGTCGTTAAAATCAAGACTGTATGGTAAAGGGTTAACGCCTACAAAGTTACAATGTTTATCGAAGGGTTTAGATCAAGATCAGGCTGCATGGACGTGAAGTCTGGGCCTGTATTTACCGACCATTCTTAAGAATATTCTTAATCTTATTCTCCAAGATTTTCTCTGATGGTTTAGCCAATGAGAATGTTGTGTCCATTCCAAACAGTTCAAAACAAGAAGACTGAGAATATTCATAAGAATACATGGTGAATACGTACACTGATCTTGGTGCACCCTCGACGAACTGACGGTTGCAAATCAGCAAACAACAGATCTGAGAAGGGACTACTCGGGAAACGAGCACCATTCTGTCCTATCTATATCTTGTATCATTGATAATGTTAGGAATGCATAATTTCTGATAAGTGACTTTTTACATAGGGCGTTATATCAGTGTATGAAACTGATACTACTTCCTGAGCGTTTACCAGAAACTCGTTTCGTTTGTAGAAAATGATTGTGTGATAGTTAGGATATGAAGAAACTAAATATTTGCAGATGCAAGGAGGAGAGAGAAAAAGAAAAGTGGGTGAGAGAGAGAGAGAGAGAGAGAGTTATGTAATAAAAAAGACAGTATCATACGATTTGTGCTTTTTTACAGCTATTTAAGTTATACTGCCGAAAAAGTCAGAGAGAGAGCGAGAGAGAGAGAGAGAGATGGGGGAGTGAGAGACAGGTGGGGGAGTAAGAGAGAGATTTTGGGAGGGGGAAAGCCCTCTAATTAATCTATTTTAGGGAGTGCATCTTTTTGGACAAAATGGCACGGGTTCCGGCCAGAACACTGTTGTTGGTCACGTTAACGATGATGAGGGAGAGAAAGATAATTTACCTCTTGTTCCAAGTTTAGAAATGTCTTAATACTAAATTTAGTTAAGTAATAGCAGGTAAGCCATCAACGAATAAAAAGGAGAATGGAAAAGGAGCAAAAAAATATGGTATTTCCATAATGGGAAACATAACCTCCTAAAGGTACATGTAGTTTTAGATACCACGCCATAGTTTCGTAGTGGCGTTTGGCAATGTTACATAATTGTGGCAATGTCACACTATCAATAACATGCTCCGATTATATCTGATCCTATTTAAAATACGTCAGATGACGTCATATCCGGTTTCATATAGATAGACGAAATTACCAAATGCAGATCGACTATCCCCCTTTTAAAGGAGGTAAATACACGTTTTTAGCTCCACTGGCCGAAGGCCAGCGGGCTTATGTCATGGCCCGGTGTCCGTCGTGCGTCCGTCCGTCCGTCCGTCCGTGCGTTCGTGCGTTAACTTTTATTTTAAACATCTTCTTCTCTGAAACTACTCATCCAATTTTGATGAAACTTCACAGAAATGATTCTGCCATGGTCCTCTTCAAAATTTTTTGAAACAATCTGATTCCTTCAAAAACTCTGGTTGCCATGGCAACAAAACTTAAAAATATTGGAAATCTTTGAAAATCTTCTTGTCTGAAACCATAAGGCCTAGGGCTACCAAATTTGGCATGTAGCTTTATCTAGTAGACTTCTATCAAGTTGCTTCAAATTATAGCCCTGGGGTCAAAATTGGCCCCGCCCCGGGGGTCACAAGTTTTACATGGGCTTATATAGACAAAAACTTTAGAAGTCTCCCTGCACCTAGCCATAAGGCCTAGGGCTACCAAATTTTGTATGTGGCTTTATCTAGTGGGCCCTATCAAGAGTGCCCAAATTATAGCCCTGGGGTCAAATTTGGCCCCGCCCTGTGGGTCACAAGTTTTACATGGGCATATTTGGAGAAAACTTTAGAACTCTCCCTGCACCTAGCCATAAGGCCTAGGGCTACCAAATTTCGCATGTGGCTTCATCTAGTGGGCCTCTACCAAGAGTGCCCAAATTATAGCCCTGGCGTCAAATTTGACCCTGCCCCGGTGGTCACAAGTTTTATAGAGAAAAATTTAGAAGTCTCCCTGCACCTAGCAGGGTTTCCGTTTACGACGTAAAAGTATCTATATACGCATGAAAATCAGCTCGGACGCAAAATAAGTAAGCTGATCGCGTCCCTGGGACGTAGTCAAAATTGGGTCAAAACATTAACTTAAGTAGACTACAACAACACTGAAAGCAATTCAAAATACGAAGATTTAACTCTGCCTGTACAAACTGATCATCGGAATTCCAAAACGTCTATAAATAGAACTTGGCACACCAACATGTAAACTCTAAAACAAATCTCTTTCCTAGAACTGGTTACCCGCGTTTCGTCTATACTGAATTTCCTGGCGATCTGAGCGGGACAACAGCTGTTGCTTAGCCCTTGTATGCTGAAACAGAAGATGGCGTCGTCGGCAAAAAAAGGAAACTTTTTTCGATCTTTCCAAGACCAATTCCTGAAAGATCCTGCCTTTAAAGATTGGTTAGTGAAATACACTGATGATTCAGATTTTTGCATCGCATGAAGTGTTTGATTTGCTGTGAAACCAAGCAAAAAAATATTTTCACAACAGGTTGTACAGACTTTCACAGAAGTTCAATCGTACGTCATATTTCGAACGACAGGCACCTAGGTGCTCAGCAAATTAAGTCTGCGAAACCCTTTACCAGTCCACACAATCCTGACTTTTAACAACAGCGAGTACGAAGGCCTTTGAAAATAGTGTGGGAAAAGAAGAAAATATTTGTAACAAGCATTTTCTCCTTTTCCTTCAATGTTTTCTACCCTTCTTTAAACAAATTTCAGTGTTAGAGTCACTTTTCTTTTGTCGTGTTCAAATGCTTTCAGTTTGGACAAGTCTAAAATTTTACTGTTTTGTAAAGAGTTAAATGGATTGGCTTGTTAACCTTATAAAAGGAAGACCAAATGACTATGTGGAAACAGAAGAACAATCTTGTGAAGTGCAAGGTTTTTCCCTTCTTCATTCTATCTCCCAACCAAGCGGTCTTCATTAAAAATATGATTTATGGAAGAAAAACTGGGACTCAGAAAAAACTCAATGGGACTCAACTTTTTCAGTGGCACTGGGTCCCAGGGACTCAGTAAAATTTTATTCAAACGGAAACACTGCCTAGGGCTACCAAATTTTGCATGTGGCTTTATCTAGTGGGCCCCTACCAAGAGTGCCCAAATTACAGCCCTGGGGTCAAATTTGGCTCCGCCCCGGGGTCACAAGTTTTACATGGGCATATTTGGTGAAAACTTTAGAAACCTCCCTGTATTTGGTCATAAAGCCTAGGGTTACCAAATTTTGAATGTAGCTTTATCTAGTGGGTCTTTACCAAGAGTGCCCAAATTATAGCCCTAGGGTCGAATTTGATCCCACCCCAGAGGTCAGAAGTTTTACATGGGCTTATATAGTGAAAACTTTAGAAATCTTCTTGTTACTGACCATAAGACTTAGGGCTACCAATTTTAGTCCTGTTTCAGGAGTCTCATGTTCAAAACCAATTTGCCAAGTATTGTAAAGTTTGGCATGTACTGTTTTTACTTATTAGCCAGTGGAGCGATACAGGGCCATCATGGCCCTCTTGTTATTAAGTGTTACCGTCCATTTCTCTAAAAGATTGCAGATGAAAACATGTAGTAATGTTTATAACTGTTTCGCTTAAAATGTTTGTCCACGACAAACAAGATCTAAAGAAGGCTCATTCAACTTCATATACCAGTCATTTGACGGTGAAGGACCTAAAAAACTTAAGAGAAAATTGTCTATTTAGAGTGCTAACAAGTGATCGAAATTACATTGTAATTAAAACTAAATTTACATACCTCGATCTGCCTGTTTATTTTCAACATCGACGCAATAAGAAGTTACAACTTGAGTTTTACTGATAACATATGCTTCAAGAGATCCTAATGTTCTAAAATTTAGTGGGTGTAAGATTACCACAGTTAAAATTGCATTAGTCTTTTCAGCGCCTCTGTCTGAAACAAGGGTTTTTGCGGACGCTACAGCTCAAGATCACAATGCAATTTCTGTGCAGTCTGATCTTGGATCTATAACGATCGCTTGTTTAGTCCAGACTATACAGATCTTCTCAGTTTCAGTGACTTCAGTATCTTCAATCGTCGAAAAAGGTCGAGTTCACATATTTTGCGCTGACAGTCAGTGTATAACATTTAAATACTCAGAGGTATCTTTCATTCCAGAAGATTGTTTGATTGATTGTATGGTGTTAAACGCCGTTTTCAACATTATTCCAGTTGTATCGCGACGGCCAGTTTCCCGGAATTTCTTTTTACCAGTGCTTTGCACAGTATTATTCCCAAAGCCACTGAGAGTTTTTCCCACATAACTATCGTCGAATCAAAGATCAGCGGTAAGAAAGGAATGAGTCTTTTCGCAATGACTATCATCAATTCTCGGAAAGAAATTGGCCGAGCTGGGGATTCGAACTCATTCTAGAAGAAACCCTGCTCCTAGATCTATACCGCCCACAAAAGCCCCTATATTAACCTTTGGAGCTGAGAGGACAATGGGATTACGTATGAACCATGATCTGTGAAAAAGGGGCTTTATGCATCTGCGAAAAGCATTGACCCAGGTCAGCCCGCGAAGTCTGCACAGGCTGACCAGGATCGAAATTTTTCGCTATCGGTCAATTTTCTGCATGTCAAAGGACCAGTGTCAAAGGACCAGTGTACCTCATGATTCAGTCGGTTGTTGAATAAAATGGATCTTGTGGATCCAGAATTATGTGATGACTTTCTTGATATAATGCATCACGAAAATGCATTAAACCCCCTTTTACCAGAAGATGGCTCATATATATTTCCCTGAGTAGGTGTCAATGGCCTCAGAGCATTCTTACTCGAACGTGCATTGCATTTAATGCTGGTGCAATATAATCGCGCAAAGAAGTTGTTTGATTGACAATTCTGTAATTACCATCTGTACGTTATTTCATTGGGCGCCATTTTCTCGTCTGCAAGACTGATGTTTGAAAGTTATTAAACATGGTTCAAGAACCTTTCGTTTTAACCCTTAACCTGCTAAATATAAGAAATGAAAATTATAAGCAGATAGTAAAAAAGCAAATTTTGCTATTTCAAAGGTATATTTTTAGGGTAAAGATTTCCTTATCGGACAGTGTAGATCCAAGATAAGACTGCACGTTCTGTGCAGTCTGCTCTTGGTCTACACTGTCCGCAAAAGGTCCTTGAGTCGCGCTTAGCAACCTAAGGGTTAAATTATGCACTTTAAATCAGTTGTGTTTTTTTGATTGATCGTTTATTTATCGTCGCCACCGGTTGCCCATATGGGCGACGCCCCCAAAAGACTCGTAGTTATAATACTGAGGAAAGTGCACGATACAGAACGAAACACATCTTAAGTTACTCTATACCACAAAATCGAGAGTTTTAACGACCCTAACAAAAGCGGCTTTTGAAAATATGGTCGAAAAAGGAGAAAATGCTTTTAACCAGCATTTTCTCCTTTTCGTACCAGATCTATCTATCTCTCTCTCTCTCTCTCTCTCTCTCTCTCTCTCTCTCTATATATATATATATATATATATATATATTACCCTATCACAAACATATTCCGTCATTTGACCCACATCTAAAAATGACGTCTGCAAATGGTTTGAATTTGCACTAGTTCAATATTTTCTTGTTTGGTAAAGAATTAAAGTTCTAACAATTTATATCAATCAGTCACGACAGTTGGTTCCTAGAAACCTAACCGAGTTCGCGCCAAGTCAGGCGTACTTCCAAAGCTAGCCTCGCTCAACTGAGAGGTTGACACTATTAGTATGAGCCATGCTCTGTGAAAAGGGGGTTTAATGTATCTGCAAAAAGTATCAATCCAGGTCAGCCTGCGCAGTCCACGCAGACTGACCTGGCTCGAAACTTTTAGCTATCGCTTTTTTTTTTTTTGCATTTTAAAGGACAATTCAACCTCATGATTCAGTCGGTTGTTTGACAAAACGGATTTTATGGATCTACAATTATGTGATGACCTGTTTGGTATGATGCATCGAAGAGATGCATTAAACCCCATTTTGTCAGAGGACGGTTTGTATATATTCCTACAATTCTGTTTGCTACGATGTCATCTCTGCTCTCAAAAGTACTCCTATTGCCTCGAGCTTGTTCAGAGTTAACAGAACGTTTGTTTTGACCTTGACCTTGAACGTATATTATTGTTAGAGTAATGACCTTATTGTGTGTCTAACTTTGACCTCTGGAGACTTCTATTCTGTCTCTATACAGTTACTTGTCGATCTCGTATCTGGAATTCATATCGATGTTAAAACGCAATCACCACGAACCGTATCCAGCCGTTGTATTTCTATGGGTGGCTACTTTTTGCAGATGCATTAAACCCCTTTTTGCCAAAGCACAGCTCATATGAATTTGCCAAAAGCTTTTTCGAAGGAAAATACTGGTAATATCTTACGCATCCCAGATAGCAGATGAAAAAAATCTGGTTTGAAAATTTGAGGAATTGTTAAATAGCTATCTTTAACCCTTTACCAAACAATCCCCAGTGTTTGAGTGAATCTTAGAAAAAAGAAAGCCATTGAAAAAAAAAACATCGTGGAAAATATGAGAAAATGTTGGTAACCAGCATTTTCTTCTTTTCCACAATGCTTTCTACCCTTTCAAAGACAAATTCCATTATTATACAATAAAGATGGTGGTTGAAGTTTATTTTATTTAAATTTCTCAATCTGTTTTTCCTGCATCCATGGCTTCAATGTAATTTCAATTATTTTCGACATAAATCATGCAAGATATTTTAAATACCGGGTGGTAGGTTGTATTATACGAAAGTGGTGTGCTATATTCGATAAGAGCGCAAGTTTTATGACTGCAAGCACTCTATCATATATATTTTTTTTCCTTTTAAAATTACAAATGAATACTGCTTGGATAAAGCTTAGAATCTTATGAACATATTTTTAAGTACAATTAACAAGAATTAGACTGACCACACACTCGCTAGCTGGTAGCTATGACCAGAATAAAATTCTCAACAATACAAGAGACTCGTACTGTCTATATTTCGAGTTAAATGAGACAGAAGATATGAATCATGCTCTATGAAAAGGTGGTTTAATGCATATGCAAAAAGGTCGACCCAGATAAGCCTGCTCAGTCTGCGCAAGCTTACCTGGGTCGGAAATTTTTTCTGTTGGTCAATTTTCTGTATGTCGAAGGACCTGTCTACCTCATGGCTCTGTTGGTTGTTAGACATACTGGATTTTACAGATCCATAATCATGTGATGACGTGCTTGATACAATGCATTATGAAGAAGCATTAAACCCCCCTTTCATAGAGCATGACTCATTTGGATCGATTTTTAACCCTTAGATTGCTAAGCGCAACTGGAGGACCTTTTGCAGACAATGTAAATCAAGATCAAACTGCACAGAAACTACACTGTCCGATAAGCAGATGTCCCATCCCCCACCCCCCAAGAAATAACGATAAGATAGCAACATCTGGGTTTATACGATTGGCTTTAATGTTTCATTTAACTTACTTAGCAAATTAAGGATTAACACAGAACGTGCAGTCTGATCGTGGATCTACATTGTCTGATAAGGAGATATTTCCTACAAAAGGAGGAGGATAAGTAGATATATCTACACTGCCTAATAACGACCTTTTGCGGACAGTTTAGACCAAGATCAGACTGCACAGAACGTGCAGTCTGATCTTTCATCCACACTGTCCGATTATTGGATAATGTCCCCCCCCTAAGAAAATATAACTTTGAACTAGCATTATTTGGGGGGGGGGTTGTTTTTTCTATCGGCTTGAAAGTTTCATTTAACTTATATAACAGGTTATCTATAACTAAGACAACAGTCTAACGCACCATCCTGTTGAAGCCCTATTTATGCTCGCATGTCTAAAATCTACGCTTCCGAATTCTCAAAATCCCGGGGGACACTAATTACCGTTATTCTGGAACCCTTTTCCGGATTTGTCGAGCCTCCTTCATAAAAAAAAGTAGTTATTAGGCTCTTCTCTAAGTCATTGATGGAGTAGACGTACAATAACGAAGGCAAATAAATTAAATTACCGCCTATATCATGGAAAATTAGACTGGTTTAGCTGGAATGTAGGGGACTCAGATGATCATAGAATATGTAGCAAAAATAGACTTGTCTTCTGTATGACTGTGTTTCTTGTAGTCATTTAAAGATGCCCTGTTTGGCTTCTTTTCTCTTATTTAGTTTTAAGAAAAAATGAACTCAAACATTTCACTGAACACATTGAGTGGCGTTTTACTGTACTTCCAACATTAGTTCCATCATGTCACGGCGACAGCTCACATATTCATATGTGTCCTGCTTTTCGGTGGTATTAGGCTATGGCATTAGAACACTCCCACGAAAGACTCAGTGCTTCCATTGAGGCTTGAACTCGAGGGGCCTCAACGTTGCAGTCGTACACTTTACCCTTAAGCCACGCAGGACCCCTATAACACTGAAACAGAGAAAATCTTTATTACATTCCTATCAGTGAATTACTGGGATTTCTCAGTGTATTATTTTTTCAGTTTTTCACAGTGAATAACATCACTAGTGATGATATGGTATCATCAC
Organism: Hippopus hippopus; assembly: GCA_946811185.2. NCBI lineage: Eukaryota > Metazoa > Mollusca > Bivalvia > Cardiida > Cardiidae > Hippopus > Hippopus hippopus. The sequence goes on along the minus strand of OX328104.1, from coordinate 45,853,221 downwards.
TAGTGATGATATAGTTTTAGAATGTTTGCCGGAACTACTTTTTTCCTATATTGCTCACAGTCTAATGTTTCTGTCTCTGCTTCAAACATTAGTAAACAGTGAACAATAGCACAGTGAACAGATTTTCGGTACAGTCTTCCCAAACAATCCTGAATTAACGACCTTGTGGGAGAAATCTTTTGAAAACACGTCGAGAAAAGAAGATAGCTTTTGTGGGAGAAAGCTATTGGAAAATATTGTGGAAAAACGAGAAATACTACCAACCAGCATTTTCTCCTTTTTCCATAATGTTTTCTGTCCTATCAGAAAACCTAAGGTCTTTTGTACCAATTTAGTATTTGTCATCTTGAGAAGTTTTTAATTTGGGAAAATCTTATACTTTTCATGTGGGAAAGGGTTAATTATTATACTGCAAAGAAATTTCTCGTGATCTGATTGGATAATATGCCTGAACATATATATCATGTACACTGGCAAAACCAACGTAAAAGCAGTTTCCCTTTCGGGAGCCCCTTATACATGACTACACTTTCAACACAACATCCAAATTGGCGGCTTCGATCAAGATTAACATCAAGATTATGCGCCAAACTGCACGTTTTAGCACGTTTTACCAAGGTTTCAGTGACGTCAGTTCCCAGTGACGTCTGTTTTCATTAAATTGGGGCACTCAGAAGGGAAATTCGACTTCGTCAGCGTATTCAATTTTTTAAACCAAAAAAAAACAGGTAAAATTCGCTTAACACACGTTGTAATGGTAAAACTTTGCAGTATAATAAATTCGTTGTACTGTCTCTTCTTCTAATTTCATATGGCTGGTTTTAAATTGTAAGGCGCAAAACCATGCATGCCTTCAAGTGGAGAGATAGATGACGTAACATACCGTCGAGCGTTACGTCATCTGTTGCGTCAGCTGCTTCTGCCAAAAACAGAGCATGTGTTTGTAAAGAAAAGTCCTATGTATACCTACCGTTCTTGATAATTATTAGCAAACAAAGGGAGAATAGGAATGAATAGGGTTTGATGCGGTTAAAAACTCGTCCTTCGGACTCGTTTTTCTTAAAGTTTTTGTAATTTTTCAATCAATATCTTGTATGGCCACCTCTGCTGTCGATACAGGCAATTATTCGACGTCGCATAGACCTTACATAACGTAAAATCATTGCATCAAGAATGTTATTCCATTCCTGAACGAGAGCGGTGGCCAAAACCTAACTTTAATGTTACCTTAGTCTTTGAGTACTTTTGCAACTTTGGTTTTAGTACCACCTTCATTTAAACTGCAAAAACCTAACTTAAACTTTCTGTTAGTCAAAATCTGATTAGCCTGGCATTTTCTACAGACTCTGAACTAAAGTATGATACCAAATTTGTTGGTCTTCAGTAAAACATGCGACGAGAAATAAAAGAAAATTAAGTGCACACTTATTTATGGAACTGAGTATATGAAAAAATGTGTCAAAATCTGGTTTAATTCCACTGTAGCCCTTTCCCAAACGAAAGATTTAGACTCTTCCAAATTCGAAACGTCTGCAGGCAACAAATCTAAAATAGGCAAAATGCGCTTGCATGTCCGTGATTTATCATACCAAGCATGACATTACGTGATCATGGATCCATTAAGGTCCATTTTGTCTAACAACAGACTGAATCATGAGGTAAACTTGTCCTTGGACATGTAGAAAATTTACAGATAGCAAAAGGTTTCGGCCCAGGGCAGCCTAAGCAGAGTGTGCAGGCTGACCTGGGTCGATACTTTTTGCAGATGCTATCAGCTCCCTTTTCACAAAGCATGCACATGTATATTTGATCTCTCAAACAACAAAAGCAATCGTATAGATGTTCAAAAAAGTCAATTAAATTTTGGGTCAGTTTATCAAATCATGACAATAACTATATTTTCAACACTATATCTTTTTTTTTCATTTTTCATTTCATCTCATGTCGATATCTAAAACAGCAAGAAGATCCGGTAATTTATAAAAGTAATATTTCAACAGATAAGATACTGTCAGTAAAGGGCTGATAAGCCAAGCCTACGGCTGGTTTTAATCCTTTCCCAAATAATCCCGAGTTTTGAGGACTCTTATGAATTAAGCTTTACAAAACATTGTGGGAAAAGGGGAAAATTACCAGCATTTTCTCCTTTTCCCGCAATGTTTTCTACTCTTTTGAAAGAGATATATAATGTTTTGAATGATATTTAATTTTTCGGCTGCAAATGCTTTGAATGTGGAGGTAGCTGAGATTTTGTCGACTGGTAAAGAGTTAACACATTACAACCCACGGACGGCTTTCCGTAGACATGAGAGATTTGAAAAAATAAATGTTGAAAAAGGACAAATTTCTCAAAAGGAGCTATATTTCCCTTTGCAACAACGTTTTCGATTATATTCGTATATTAAATCGTAATTCGCGGTAATTTATCTCTATATAGAGGGAGCAGAGAGGTTTTGGAAGCCATCTGCAGCATAAATTCTGGCAATAAAAAGATGATTAAAAAAATTCTAAATATAGAACAACGAAAACGCGTTTCTTTTCAACTGTCTAAATAAATAACTTAACATTACCCTTCAAGCACCTTCTATAACTTTTATTGCCCTTACAGATAGTGTAGATCAAGATGAGATTGCGCTAAACGTGCAGTCTGATATATGATCTAGGCTGTCCGCTTTGCTTAGCCATACTGTACAAGAGCAGCCGTGACATTGCAATTATTTAGATCTTATTTCTAGACTTAAGGATAGAGCACCCTAATGGGATTCGTGTAGCATCGCCTTTCTTACGGATTCGGCTAAGACTCGGGTAATTCGTAATCGATGCATCTATCGGCCGATTGATTACGGATACCCGAGTCTTAGCCGAATCCGTTTTTCGGCGATGAAAAACTATGTTACAGGAATCCGCATTAGGGTGCCCTATCCTTAAAATGTCAATTTTGGGATAAGATGTGTTTGAAAACTTTAGCCTTGCCTATAGTTCTGTTAAAACACATATAAACAGATTAAATAAGTGTGCTGGTACTGTTGCCGTGATGTGATATGAGTCATGGTCTGTAAAAAAGGGGCTTAATGCATCTGCAAAAAGTATCGACCATGTCAGCGTGCGCCGTCCGCGCAGGCTCATTATCTCCCGCTAGATGGCAGTCTACAAATACACATCTATCTAATTTGGGCATTCTGGGTACAGAACCGGACTACTTTTCAAAACGACAATCGTTACTTTGAATTTCAAAATCAAATAAACGTTTACACAATAAAACGCTATCTGGTGCGATTCATTCAGCTATGATGAGCTAGCATGTAACCTATGCACCGGCCATTTATCAAAACAGCTCCTACAGGTTTGGGTAATACCTTCGGTATAAGCCCTACTTTTCCCTAGTATATGGGATCGGTGATGCGTCATAGCAGACAGGTCGAATCTTCGAAGAATATGACATGCGCAGACAACGGCGCAGGCTGACATGGGCCGAAACTTTTTGCTATAGGTAAATTTTCTGCATGTCAAAGGACTATTATCCCTCATGATTCAGCTGGTTGTGAGACAAAATTGGTCCATATTATGTAATGACTTGCTTGGTATAATGCAATAGGAAGATGCATTAAACCCTCTATTCCAAGAGCGCCGCTCAAATTTGGAAAGCAGCGTAAATTACTATTTAATCATTTACAGATAGATTTATACTGGTTTTCAGGCAGTTTTCAGCAAGTTTTTAACCCATTTCATCCTTATTTGAATTAATCCATAATTATTCTTGCATCTCTATGCAAAATGTTGAACCTAGGCCCGTATTCACCAACAATTCTCAAGAACATTCTCAGCCATATTCTAAATAATTTTTTAACTTTGAAAGTAACACAACTTCTGATTGGCTGAACCATTCGGTTTAGCCAATCAGAAGTTGTGTTACTTTCAAATTTGGAAAAACTTGGAGAATAAGACTGCGAATGTTCATAAGAATGGTTGGTGATTACGGATCCTGGACTGGTTGCTGCAGACTGAACAGATTACGACGGATAGGAAATGCATTTCATGTTTTGGAGGCCCAAAAGCAGCAATCGCTGTTGTCGTTTCTGGTTTTAAATGTCAGGACAAATCCCTTGCGTTTTTCTATCTCTTACACCATATATATTGGTAATTTATCAATGTTTACACAGTTGAGCCATTCTTCACACTTTCAAGTTTTAACAGGGTTTTTTTCTCTCTAGCTGTAAGGATGTATCTTTCAAATTTAAAAAAAAAAAGTTCAGGAAGGAATAGAAAATGAGAACATAGGTTAAGCTCTGACGATTTAATGAAAAAAGGAGGAAATAAATACTCTCGAAAAAAATGTGATTTTTAACACTTTTTTTTTCTTCTCAAAGAAAATTGTTTTTTTATATTTCTACAGGATGATGTATTGTTTCGCGCGCTTTCAAACAAAGTAGGCCAAATAAAACTCATACCTAAGATTCGCATCCGTTTTTGCTCGTTTATCATCAATCAGAAGACAGAAACGAAAAGATCTAATATTTCAGGATAAAATGAATCTACAAAGATACAACGTTACTTCGAAAAAAAAGGTGATATTCGATTGAGAAAACCTTTCTGTAAAGATATACCAAATAGAAAGAAACCTTATTTAGTAGAGTAATGCTGTTGTCTCGAAGATGATAAGGCCTAACACACATCAAGCTGCCTTTCTTGTAGCACGAATCACTTGATTTGAGAGAGAGAGAGATGGCGAGACAGACAGACACAGACAGAAGGACAGACACAGACAGACAGAGAATGACAGACAGACAGAGACACAGCGCTAAAGACGCAGACAGAGACAGACAGACACAGAGCGAGAGAGAGAGAGTGACAGTGACAGAGAGAGAGAGACAGAGAAACAGAGAGAGAGAGCGAGCTCTAACTCAGATATACGTTTGAACGCTAGATTCTTTCTATTCTCTTACATTGATGGCCTATTCATTTTTAGCTCCACTGGCCGAAGGCCAGCGGGCTTATGTCATGGCCCGGTGTCCGTCGTGCGTCCGTGCGTCCGTCCGTCCGCCCGCCCGTGCGTTAACTTTTATTTTAAACATCTTCTTCTCTGAAACTACTCATCCAATTTTGATGAAACTTCACAGAAATAATCCTGCCATGGTCCTCTTCAGAATTCTTGAAAGAATATGATTCCTTCAAAAACTCTGGTTGCCATGGCAACAAAACTTAAAAATATTGGAAATCTTCTTGTCTGAAACCATAAGGCCTAGGGCTACCAAATTTGGCATGTAGCTTTACCTAGTGGACCTCTATCAATTTTCTTCAAACTATAGCCCTGGGGTCAAATTTGACCCCACCCCGGGGGTCACAAGTTTTACATGGGCTTATATAGGGAAAACTTTAGAAATCTCCCTGTACCTAGCCATAAGGCCTAGGGCTGCCAAATTTTGCATGTGGCTTTGTCTAGTGGGCCTCTACCAAGAGTGCCCAAATTATGGCTCTTGGGTCAAAATTGGTCCCGCCCCGGGGGTCACAAGTTTTACATGGGCTTATATAGAGAAAATTTAAGAAATCTCCCTGTACTTAGTCATAAAGCCTAGGGCTACCAAATTTCGCATGTAGCTTTATCTAGTGGGCCTCTACCAAGAGTGCGTAAATTATAGCCCTAGGGTCGAATTTGATTCATCCCAGGGGTCAGAAGTTTAACATGGGCTTATATAATGAAATCTTTAGAAATCTTCTTGTTACTAACCATAAGAACTAGGGCTACCAATTTTAGTCCTGTCTCAGGGGTCTTATGTTCAAAACCAATTGGCCAAGTACTGTAATGTTTGGCATGTAGGGATTTTACGTATTAGCCAGTGAAGCGATACAGGGCCATCATGGCCCTCTTGTTTATAATCCTACCAAAAATCCGAATTTTTTTTTAATCGCTGCATTATGTAAGGCAATAGTTTGCAAACTATTTACAAATAAGGAAAATATGTGTTTAAAAAAAAAACAGTTCCTTTCAGAGATACCCTATCGCGTCCGAATTTCTCTCAGAGTTTGTTGGCGTATCACATGATCAAAAACAGGTACTCGTTGTTTGGGATCATATTTAAATAGGTAGGATGACGTCATATCTGGTCTCATGAAATACGCGTAGTGCCCGATTGCAAAACGACCATCTCGTTATTTAACTAGCAAAATTGCACTTTTTTACTTAATGTAACCACCCAGTTTCTTCACGTTCTACACGTTCTGTGCAGTCTGATCTTGATCTACGCAAGAGGTCATTTAGTCGGGCTTAGTATCCTAAGAGTTAATGGTTAGCTTTCGGCGGTATTGGTCGGAAAGTAGCAAATATGTATTTAAAGATGCCCGTCTACAGCCGGTGAGCAAAAACGCTGTTAAATTTCAAACAATTTAGAATGGTACAGAAATCAGTCCTTTGTGTAAACATGGATAAATTACTGACATATATGGTGTACTTGAAAAAAAGAAACACAGAGATATGTATTAGAAACCGAACATTGGTCAGAAGAAAACTGGCTGACGATCCGAGCTGTAAACAATGGCGGTTCGTCACGGAAATTTATCGTTGGCTTCCGCCTAGAGTCGGATACGGTGTAATTTGCATATATAGGCCGAGACCTCCGTCTGAAAATCCATTTTCCTTCGTTTACCTCATTAGACACAGGGCGAAGGTCAATTATAGTCACGTGACAGAATGCATGATCATCATACGAATCTACCCGAGTGTATAACGGACATATCGAAATCTTCGATTCAAAAACCGGAAACGACGAGTCTGTTTACATGGAAGGCCGCAACTCAGCCAAATGCATTTTCTATCGACCGTAATCTAAGCAACCTTGCAACCGTGAGGCGCAGTATCTGGCATGAAGATACGAGAATGACTATAGTTTGATAAAATAAAGACAAAATGAGTTAAAACTGGCTGAAAATGAGTATCAGGGCCTCTTTAAAGCTATATAAGAGCTGAAAAACACAATTTGGTGGAATCGACAGAGTAATGGTTTAACTACACTACGGCAAGTTAAAGCTTTCGGGCACACGTGATTAAAAATTACCCAATGAAATGAAGTAAAAGCTAAAAAAAAATGAGCGGTTTAGTATAATTACGGAATCATTCATATCGCTGTCGTCTAGTCTCGCGGGAATCTCTTGTACCACGCGATTTCGCGATATTTCAAGTGCCGATATATTTACCACAAGAGTCTTCGTTATTTCTGATATTACATTCATATAATGTAAATACCAGTCATGCATTTACACTCAATTTACACCTCTCACGGCGTTTTCTACCCTTTCGAAGTAAAATCTCATCATTTCAGCCACATTTAATATGTCGGTTTTCAAAAGTAGACGGCTTCTGAAAACACTGTGGGAAAAGGATAAAATGCTGGTTACCAGCATGTTATCCTTTTCTCACAGTGATTTTCAAGCCTTTCAATGTAAAATCTCATCATTTCAGCCTGGATCCGTATTCACCAACCATTTTTAAGAACATTCTCGGTCTTATTCTCTAAGTTTTTCCAAATTTGAAAGTAACACGACTTCTGATTGGCTAAACCGAATGGTTTAGCCAATTAGAAGTTGTGTTACTTTCAAAGTTAGAAAATTATTGAGAATAAGACTAAGAACGGTTTTAAGAATGATTGGTGAATACGGGCACTTGTTGATTTGTCATCAGCAAAGGCAATAAATTTGAACAAGTCCACAATAATGTCATTTAGTAAAAAGTTGAAACAGGTTTGGACAAATGCTTAGACTGCGTGATTTCTCCGATTTAGTGTTAATCTTCTCTTTACCAGCGAGGAAATCAAACAGCTCAAGTCTTTAATGTGGTACATTATCCGTAATTAACTTTCATTAATTATTCAGTATGTTCAGTGGCATGCTACGCAGCAATCATTCTACAACAGTATTTCTGTTCTTCTTTTCGTGTCGTTTTCAACGGTATTTGATACCTGTCTTGCGGTTGTCATTTTACTTACACCCTTGGCGTAGTTCCTTTGTCTAAAATCTTTAAATTGGTAGTACGAATATTTCTCTTGTATATGTGAAAAGGAGGTTTAACGCATCTGCAAAAGGTAAACTCAGATCAGCCTGCGTGATGCATGAAATTAACTAAGTCATCATATGATCACGGATCCGTAAAGTCCATTTTGTCTAACAACCGACTGAATCATACGGTAAATAGGTCCTTGGACATGCGGAAAATTGACCGATAGCAAAAGGTTTCGGCCAAGGTCAGCCTGCGTGGACTGTGCAGGCTGACCTGGGTCGATACATTGAGCAGATGCATTAAGCCCTCTTTTCACAGAGCATGGCTCATACATAATGGACATACTAATAAAAAAGTGATATTCATCCTCGACATCATGAAGGTTATGTTGCAGGCGTTTCTTTCGAGATTCCATAGATAAATGACGGTTTTTTTTAATAAGTCTGTATCAAACAAACATGCTTTAAAGACCCCGATGAAAAAGGCCTTTGAAAACATTGTGGGAATCAACTACGTAAATACAAATCTAAAAATTTGTCCAAATTGACGGAGTTTGCGGCCTGCACCTTAAATATGGACCATATGATGGATTCGAATCTGGAAGGGACTTGGTCACCAGCATTTCTCTTTTTTTCTACAATGTTTTCGAAAGTTTTCTCCACCATGATCATTAAATCACGAAACTGTCTGGTAAAGGGTTAACAAGTTGCCCAATAAATGACGGAATTTTCGTCTTCCAGCACATTGTTTTAGATAACAATATGAGAAGAGGAGACTAGTCTTGTACCTAACAATTTCTCCTATTTGTCTAAATGTTTCCACAAACTATCAATGTCTGTACAGATGAACCCTTAACCTGCTAAATGATTTAATTGAATTTTTTAAGCCGATAGTGGAAACCCGAATTTTGCTATTTCAAAGTTATTTTTGTAGAAAACTATCTCCTTATTTGACAGCGAAGATCCAACATCAGACTGTTCTGTGCAGTCTGATGTTGATCTACACTGTCTGCAAAAAGTTATTGAATCGCCCGCTTAGCAGCCTAAATGTTAAGTCATGTTGCATTTCAGTATTTGACAGACAAGTTTTCAAACAGTCGTATGCTGTCAATTTGCATCCCAAAGTAATTTCATATCGTTAAAATATAAACGTTAGGATAGCATCAATTTGTTTCCAGCAATGGCTTCAGACAGCAAAACTCATGAAGACATCGTAACTTGTCTGAATTAATTCTAAAATATTTCTTGCGGTTTTTTTAAGAAAGTACGTAAACATACATCACTAGGCAAAATTATATAGCCTGTTAACATGTAAGACTATAAAGAATGTTTAAATAATTAAACACAGCGTCGGGAAAAAAATGCATCAATAACATCATCTTGAATCCTTTCCAATTCTTGTTACGTAAACGCCTCAGGTGACAGACGGTATAGATTAAGATCAGACTGCACAGAACGTGCAGTCTGATCTTAAATATATACCGACCACTTGTTTAGTCAAGCTTACAAGATAAATAGTGCGAAAATAAGGATCTTTGCGAATGGCATAGATCGAGATCAGACTGTATAGAACTTCCAGTCTGACATCATTACTGTCTGGATCAATACTGTCCACTTTGTTTAGAGAAGACTATAAGAGAAATAAAGGATCTGAAATGAGTTGGCATTTGAGATATATAGGATCTGACATGAGTTGGTTTTTGAGATAACATTTTATTAAACGAGTCTACAAAAAATGTTATTAAGCGAGCCTTTGGCGAGCTTAATTAACATTTTTTGTGGACGAGTTTGATCAATTTTTACCTCAAAAGCCAACGAGTGTCAGATTATTTTTATCACATAACTGTATAACAAGAATTGTAGTCCATAATGTGTTAAAACAGAGGCATACATGTACAATGTGTAGTGAAATTTAGATGAAGCCTATGCCCTTCTTTGACAGGTACATTACGAACGAAAAATAGTTCCGAAGAAACTTGCATATATTGATTTTGTTTTGAATCTAAAAGTGATTAACTTAACAACTTTATCCTGATTAAGAATTTTGACCATTAATTCTTTCAGGAACCTAGGTCAGCAAAGTTTTAGAAATGAAGCGTATAATTACAGACTGTTGACCAAATACAGCTCTATTTTCTTATCTCACACGTGTGTGAGACAAGAAAATTCGTAATGGCTGTATTACATTGAAAACAAGGGGAGTTATGTGATAAAAAATTCTATTGAACGACTCTAAAGCAGTGTTATAAAGCAAGCCTCTAGCGAGTTTAATATCCTTTCTTGACCATTATCTCCCGCTAGATGGCATTCTACAAATACATATCTATCTAATATGGGCATTCTGGGTATAGAACCGGACTACTTTTCAAAACAACAACCGTTACTTTGAATTTCAAAATGAAATAAACCTTTACTCAATAAAACGCTACCTGGTGCGATTCATTCAGCTATGATCGGCTAGCATGTAACCTATGCATCGGCCATTTATTAAAACAGCCCCTACATGCTTATGTAATAGGCTAATAGCTTCGGTATAAGCTCTACTTTTCCCAGGTATACGGGGATGGGTGATGCGTCATACCAGACAGGTCGAATCTTCGAAGAATATGACATGCGCAGACAACGCTTTCTTGACAAGTTTAATGAAATTTTACCTCAAAAGCCAACGAATGTCAGATTCGCTTAATATTATATGAGCCATGCTCTGTGAAAAGGGAAATTAATGCATCTGTAAAAAAGTATCGAAATGGGTCAGCATGCGCAGGCTGAACTGGATCGAAACTTTTCGCTAATGTCAATTTTCTGCAGGTAAAAGGACGGGTCTACCTCATGATTCAGTCGATTGTTAGACAAAACGGATTTTATGGATCTATAGTTATGTGATGACTTGCTTTATATAATACATCATGGGGATGCATTAAACCCCATTTTACCACAGCATGGCTTATAATTTTCCTAACAAAATGTTAAAAGAGCCAAAATAATCAATCGCGCTGTACATGGAAACAAAACTATACGAGCAAGCGAGGTTACAGCAGTGAAATTTCAATCCTCAGATATTATTCTATGTTACCAATTGAATTGCACATAAGAAATGGGGATAATAAATGTCAATGAAGGGTTTTAAATGCATACATGCATGTGGCAACAGAGATATCATGTGATAAAAACTAGTCTCCTTTTATTTTCTTGTTTCTAAAAGTGCTCAGCTTTCGGGCGAAAAAAAAATGTTTCTAAAAGTGCTCAGCTTTCGGGCGAAAAAAAAAATGTGGTAATGTATTATTTAACCCGTAGGCTGCTAAGCGCGACTCGAGGACCTTTTGCGGACAATGTTGATCAAGATCAGACTGCACAGAACGTACGGTTTGATCTAGAATCTAAACTGTCCGATAAGGAGATATCCCCCCCCCCCCAAACTAACTTTGAAATAGCAGTATTTCGATTTTTTCCTATCGACTTTAAAGTTTCATTCGAGTTGTATAACAGGCTAATGGTTCAGGTGAATCACAATCTCTCCATTCCCTTTTTTTTTTTTTTCAAATGCACCCGAGCCAAAGGATTGATTCTAACCGCAAAGTTCCAAGGGTTTAAATAACCGTATCGAAAGAATCTTGTGAATTTGTAATTAGTTCGCGAACCTGGGGGTCGAGACATATCGGTGACGCGATAACCGCAGACTGAACGGTTGATCCTCTGTAATTCACAGTGAATAAACAGTGTCTGTTGAACGCTCTACCTAACAATACATTTGTTCTAACGACGGTAAAGAACAATTTTTTTGATAGAACGTTATTCGGAAAAAGAGAAATTGCCGGTAACCAGCATTGTTTTTCATTTCCCACAACATATAACCGTTTAAGTCAGATTTAATTTGTCGCTTGAATATGCCTTTAAATTGGAAAAGCAAAAATGTGTCGTTTAGTAGAGAGTGTAGCCAATTTCGATTTGGTTTGATTTCTTTCTCGCGTCTTAAACATTTTTTTTTCAGCAGTCTTCAGTCGAAAGCATGTCCATGTACTTTCATAGGTTTCATCAGATTTAGGCTCGGGCTCTGCAGTTTCTTGCCAAAAGACACCTCCACATGTCCAGCGCTGCCAACAACATTGAACACAAAAACACGGATTACAAATTGACACTTGTGTATGATACATACACGGATATTTAATTTATACTCAAGACGAGTGCACTGCAATGCACTGCAAGTGACAACAGAGAGACAATCACGGTACGAACAATTTTCTGACAATTCACTGAAAGCATTTAGAGACAATTGCTTGCAACAAAAATTTCAAGGTCGTTCTGAATACTCTTTCAGTTCGTAAGTATTTGAACTTTAAGATTAAAATCAGCCTCGATACAAATTTTGCAGAGGTCTATTTTGAAACACTATTTCAAAATAAGAATAAATTATAAAAATTAATGTTGAATACATCATTAAGATGATACTACTGATCAAGTAATTCAAAAGTACAATTGATACAGAAATGGAAGCACTATGGCAAAAGAAATTACACCTTAAACAAAATTCTTCTTTCACAAAAGAAAAAAAGAAATACATGTTTAAGGTTGTCTGGTGCAAGTTTTGAAAACCTCATATTTAAATCAACCTCTATCCCTATGAAACAAAACAAAAACCGGAAGTAGCCATGGTACAAAACTCACTGGTGGATTTGTAACGAGCTCTGCAAAGTTTGAAACAATTAATTTAGTATCGAAGAGAATAGATCAAGTTCAGACTGCACGAACGTGCAGTCTGAACTTGATCTATTCTCTTCGCAAAAGACACCTGAGGTCGCGAAAGGGTTAAGGGATAGAGAGACACAAGACTCCAAAGAATTTCTAAGGAACAAAATCGACAACGAAATCACGCAACAGGAAATGGTGCTGTAGATTGACGAGTGAAATTAGGAACTTGTTTTCCGACCGTTACAAGATTTCAATCCATTAAACTACCAAGCAAATGCATTGCTTTACTACCCTTGCTTGGGCCCTGTGTGGTAAATTGTAGGTTTTGTAGCCTGGGTTGGAGCCACAATGGAAGCACTGAGGTCTTTTGTGGGTGTGTTCTTGGGCAAGACATTTCAGAGTCCTAGCCTATCACGGGTGAAACCCACAACATACGTAAAACACCATTCAATCAATGAAATCAGTTTTAACTTCCCTTGCTGCAGAATGCTGTGGGGAACATTTTGGGGCACGGAGCAATTATATATAGCATGCAATTGCTCTTTTAGGATGCAGAAACAGTTTTCATTATTATTATATTTGTTTTAAGTTATTTCCCTCTATTTTCTCTCATATGTTCACTTAAGGGCGGTGTCTATGAATAACCTATATCATTTTAAATGAGCAATAAACCATTTTTGAAATTTTGAGCCGTTTTTTTCCCCTTAGTGGGGTTAGTTTAGTTTAAACATATTTTATTGCCATTATTTACAAATCTTACATAAAATACATTTTTACATAGAATAAAAATAAAGACAACAAGTGACCATAAAGCAACACTTATCTTCTTTGAATTTGTCCACTTGCCCATTTCCTGTTCAAAAAGGAAGGTCTGGTATTATGATAGAGCTAACTACGACTAACTAAACCGACTTATTGAGACCGAAAACTGGGACTTCATTGACTCGACAGACATTGACGATGCATGTAAACGTTTCACCGTCAGACTTTCAGAAATAATGTCCCGTTGCATACCATCGAAAGAAGGTACCATAAGAGCCAACGACCGACCTTGGTATGACTAAAAAATTAGACGTTTCAGTAGACATCGCGACAGACTAAAAAAACTTGTGATAAAACATGGACGGCAAACTGACCGGATAAAATACAAAGTTATTCGTAATAAAGTAAACAATTTTATCAAATAAGCTAAGCAAAGGATTTAAATAATATTGACGAAACGTCTAGTTCTCGCAATGAATGCCCAAAAACCTTTTGGAAACATATTCGTACATTGGTAAATAGAAACAAAAAATGTGATATTTTACCAATTTTGAAAACGGCTGAAAATGGTCATGAACACTTTCATTGTACAGACGAGGAAAAAGCTGAGTGTCTGAATCGATTCTTTTCGTCTATTTCGACAGTTGATGATGCTAATGCAAACTTACCTCCCTTTGTATCCATAACCAATAGTAGACTTAATCAAGTCCGTATCTCAACGGAAGAAATCGTAAATAATATAAGCAACTTAAGTACCAACAAAGCTGTTGGGCCAGACCTTATTAGTCACAAATTACTAATACTAGCAAAATACAGTATAAGTAAACCTCTTACAAAACTTTTTAATAAGTCTCTCATGGACACGAAATTCCCATGTAAATGGAAGGAGTGCATTGTAAACCCACTGTTCAAAGAGGGCGATAAATCATCTGTTAGCAAATATCGTCCAATTTCTTTACTAAGTTGTATAGGTAAACTTATGGAAAGATGTGTTAATAAACACGTTTATAATTACCTTTTCTCTAATCGATTGATTTACGAAAAACAGTTAGGCTTTTTAAGAGGTCATTCCACTGTCCACCAACTGCTTGAGATATATCACCAAGTTGTATCGTCGCTTGATGCCAAGCAAAGCACCTGTATGGTATTTTGTGATATATCAAAACCATTGACAGAGTTTGGCATAAAGGTCTTATTTTTAAACTACGTCAACTAGGAATCAATGGCTCTCTTCTAGATTGGTTTAAGCATTATCTATCTTCCCCCAAGCAATCTGTAATCGTAAAAACGGCAAGGTCAAGGTCAATTAATGCCGGAGTTCTTCAAGGCTCCGTACTCGGTCCATTGCTCTTTCTTGTATATGTAAATGATATTTCTGATAACTTGTTCAGCATTTCTAAAGTTGAACATATGCGAAAAAGAGCGCCACCAGCAACTTCTCCGTACGCGACAATGTTTTCAAAGAAAGGCTGGATGCAAAATATCTAAAGGTGATTATATGTTAAACCGACCCCTCCCCCCTTATCTTTAGCTCACATATATCACTTTTGGCAGACTTCAGATGTCACAAGAAACTAATATTCCTGTTTGCTAGAATTAGAAAAACCCTTCGGTTCTTCTACATACAAAGCTTCCAACACTCGGTTGCAATTGTCACATAATAGAAGAGATCATAGAAACTAAGCTTCTAGTGATAAAAGTGTTGCTTTGAATAGCTATAGACTCTGGGAATGAGCAAAACCGGTTTAGTCAATCAAAAGTTGTGTTACTTTCAAAATCCATAATTAGATCAAGAATGTTTTTAAAAATGGTTGGTGAATAACGACCCAGCTTGACTTAGCAACTCACCCCTACTTTTGTGGCAAATACATACTATTCCTGGGAGAATCAACAAACAACGGCAGACAGTTTAACATTCGATGCCTTTCTTGACGACAACTAATATCGTTCTTATTGGCGATCCTCATTGTAAAGAACAGTGCCTAGTCACATTAAAAGCGCCGAGAACAACTTCAAAGGTTGATTTTGCAGACAATGTGACACAAGATCAAACTGCCAAGAAGATACAGTCTGATCTTGAATCTTTAATTTCCAATATTGTGTGAGATAAATTGTGTAATATTTTTCGAAATCAAAATAGTCAGAGGTTTTTAACGGCCTTCCTAAATTAATTAAGTTCCCTAAAGAGAAGGGACCTTCATAGTGATAATCTCATAGTGGATAAATGATTGAATATATGTACGGAAAATTCAGTTATGGATAATGATAGGAGCAAAAAAATAATATCTGTCATATAACCAGCTGGTCAGATACAGCTTTTATTACTAAAACAGATATACACTTTCGTATACAATTATTCGATTTTTTTGTTCTTGTCTTATATCAACCCCACATGTCTATGGAATTTCCGAAACATTACATTATACTAAATGGACAAATAAAACATTTCGCGCCATTATCTGTACGCCTAACACTGATTTATTACTCGTCCCTAAAATCTTCCGTCCATTTTTACCGTTTGTCAGATTTATCATGCCCCTCATAGAACAGATTTATCTTAAGCTGCGGAGAGAGAAAAGATAATCGCTATTGTTCCGTTATTGTAGGGTAAAATGGCAGCAACATTCGATTAGAGACACCCTTTAACTCTTTACAAAAAGACAAAACCACGACGACGATGATGACAACGCTGACGACGACAGGGCTATGACAATAACTCGACGTTTTTTGTTTTGTTTTTTCAAAAACAGCCGAGCTAAAAATGATGGCATTTCTATTACATTATTCGTTTAACTCTTTACCAATCGACAAAATTTTAGACTGGTCAAAATTGGAAGCACTTGCAGACGACAAAATAAACGTACCTCAAAAATTGAAATTTGTTTCGAGCAGGGTATAGAAAACATTGTGGGAAAAGGAGAAAGTGCTGGTTAACAGCATTTTCTCCCCTTCCCACAATGTTTTCATAAGGTTTCTGTCTCAGAGTCGTAAAAACCAGGGATTGTTTGGTAAAGGGTTAAAGAGACATTAAACCAGGCTTCGTTTCGCAAGTCTTTTAGAAATTCTATTCAAAGATGGTTAATTTTCATTCGCATGCAAAAATGGCTTCTATAATAAAACTTAGGTAGGCATACACGTAGAAAATACAATGAATTACAGTGATTTTTGTATTTTTACTTAAATATTTCACATGAATATGTGAGCTGTCGCCGTGATATGGCTAAAATAGCGTTGAAAGCGTCGTAAAACACCATGCAGTTTGAATTCATTTATGTTGATAATCGAAAATCAATGAAATTATAAGTTACGAAGTTAACCCTTCACAGAATAATGCCGAGTCTAAACGAACCCATGGAATAAAGGCTTTTGAAAACATTTTAGGAAAAGGAGAAAATGCTGGTTACCAGCATTTTCTCCTTTTCCCACAATGTTTTCTACCGTTTCAAAGACAAATCCCGTTATCTGAACCACATTGTCGTCTGCAAATGCCTCCAGTTTGGAAACATCTTAAATTTTGTCGTCTGTTAAACACTTAAAAGAGCCAACAAACGGCCAATCTGTTTAACCATTTATCTTGTTCATGCCAAGACGAATGTCGTCTGCTGCAGAACGCGAAGTAAAACAGACACTGAAGTACATTTTATGAACCATTTTAATTTGTAGAGAGAACTTGTAGTACTTGAATCCGCAAAAATGAACCAGACAATTTTATCAAAAGGCATTCATTTGAAATCTCCACGGCTGCCAAATGAATTTCAATTATCACCAGACCGTAGACCAACGCTATCAATACCATTGGAAACTTGTGATGAGTCAAATGTATCGGTAAATCCGAAATATTTCTCAAAGCGGTTAGTCCGAAATAATTCATAGATCTATATATCAAATGTACCGGTATATCCGAAATATTTTTAAGTGCAGTAATGTCTCGGTTTGCCCAATATAATTCTCAGATAATTATGTCAAATGCATCGGTATATCCGAAATATTTCGATGTGTGGTCTTATTCCGATCAATAATTCCTAGATAATTATGAAAAGCGTACAGTTTATACTCGAAATGTGTCTTGGGGCCGGCATGTCCCTGTTAGTCCGGAATAATTCCTATATACGGTATGTCAAGTGTATCTGTATATCCGAAATATTTCTAAGGGCGGGCATATCCAGATCAATGATTCCTAGACATGTCAAACATGTACGGTACATCCGAAATATGTCTTCGGTCGGGTATGTCCGTGTTAGTTCGAAATAACTCCTATAGATGTCAAGTGTATCGGTATATCCGAAATATTTCTAGGGGAAAGCATGTCTCCGTTAGTCCGAACTATTTCTAGGGGCGAGCTTGTCTAACTTAGTCCGAGATATTCCCCAGATATGTTCAATATATCGCTATATCCGAAAGATTTCAAGAGGCAGGCGTGTCTCGGTTAATTCCTAGATATGTCACATGAGTCTACCTCATGATGCTGTCGGTTGTTGGACAAAGGGGAATTAATGGATCCATATTTAGGTGATGACTTCTTTGGTGTAATGCATCACGGAGATGCAATGAACCCCCTTTTCACAGAGCACGGCTTTTATGTATTTTATGACTTTATGATTATCCATAATGACCTATTGGATGGCATGATTTTAAGTTCTTTCAGCATTTGAATGAAAACGGTTTGAGAACGATTATTCAAGGATGTTTTCATTCGAACAGGTCGGTAAGCTCGAAGGATAAAGGTAGCAACTATAACATCAGGTTTCTTTGCTTACATGAATTGCCAAAAAGTTTTAGTTATGTTTTATCGGAAAAAAATCTTATTCTCGCTAATTGCTGCTACTCTTTTAGTTTTAAATTACCATAATTGTCATTATTATATTCCCCCCAGAGTTATGACAATTCTTATATCTATTTTCGATTCACGTGAACAGTTTGATATAAAAAAAAAAATTAAATATGTTACCGAAAAAATCAAGAATTCAAAAATCGAGATTTCTATTTCCGGGCGGAATAAAAAAGACATTGCCCTCTATTTCGATATTTTAGGTTCTCATATTCATGATGTGCAGTAGTTAAAAACCATAAACGTCATGATATATACAGTATATATAGAGAAAGGGAAAATAATGACATTTTGGAAATCAACAGGAAAATTTAAACATGAAACAGAGACACAAATCTTAAATCGAAGATTACGCAATCTCTCCCTCCAATATGTCTATAAGATACGAATCAATGTCGGACATTACGACATTGAAATAAACTCTTTACGACGTATATCGGAAGTCGTAATTATATTTGACTTGAAATGACAGAATAACAATAACCGACCATTACCAGATCACGGATGAAACAAATTGGAAAAAAACCGGTCAAATTATGTTACGAAATTTTGGCTTTTGAGCTGCAAAAGTACACGTTTGTTGCAAAAACACACGTTTGTGACAAAGACTGCGCCACATTTATGGTTATCAGCATTTTATCCTCTTCCTACAATTCTTACCGTAATTTCAAAAAGTCTTCAACCTTTCAATCCCTTTAGAAAGTACGGAATCGATTGTTAAAGATCATAAATGTCAGGACACACGAGTTATGGGACTTGGCATCCTCGGTGACCCAGTTTCGATTTATTCTGTAATCGCCGCTGGGTTATTTCGATGGCGTTTCCTCCTTCTCATGAATTATTCATGAAGCATTTTGATTGGGGATCTCAGTTTTTCTTTAAGAAAATTTAAACTATTTTTATCACAAATACGCCGTCATTTCTATTTTTGACTTGTCGATATCCAATCAAATCATTCGTTGCAAATCAAGCTTAGCGATACTTTAAATATGGCGACGCCCATCAACACCACAATCGAGAAGCGTTTAAAAAAGATTTTCGGCGTAACACCGAAAGATTGTCAGTTAAAATCGTCTACAAAGATCGATAGTGTCGTCCCTGTATTGCAGAATGGCATTTCACAGGAGACAAGCAGGCCGACGGCCGCCATATTTGTTGACAACCTCGGGTTTTTTCCAGGGTTATTTTTAGTAACGCAAGAAATGAAATTATCCTTTTTACAGGAGAGTATCATTATGTTATCGATCTTTCGATTGGCTATTAGGGTACTTCCCGACCATATGAATATTCATAAGAAACGACGATTTGCTAGTCAGTTTTCCCACGGCTGATGCATGGAGAGTAACGTAATGCTTCAAACCTGGGTTCCGAGGATGGGGATTTGGATGAGCCAGGAAGAGTTGATTTCGGTGATTTGTTAACAAACTTATCCAAACAAGACTTCAAGCACTTTTTGAAAATGGTTTGTCTTTTTTCTTTTCGATCAAACAACGCCATGCTCTGTGAAAAGGGGGGCTCAATGCATCTCCGTAATGCATTATACCAAGCAAGTCACCACACAATCATGGATCCATGAAATCCGTTTTGTCCAGCAACCAGCTGAATCCTAAGGTAGAACGACCCTTGAACATGCAAAAAAATCACAGTTAGCAAAATGTTTCTATCCGATTTCGATGGGTCGATACTTTTTGCAGATGCATTAAGCCCCCTTTTCACAAAGCATGGCTCAAATGACTGATTCGACCATAATTCACCCAGTACAATCCCAGAAGTCTTATTAATAACATATACTTCTTTTCGCTTTTGTGTTCCTTTCATATCCTTTTATGGTCTTTTATTGAATTTCTCGGAGGGACGGAATAATAAATCAAAGGTTACATACATGTATTTCGAGATAAAGCTATTTTGCCCGCAGCAACAATTTCCATTTCACTCTGTTGATTTATGCATTCCAATTTATTTTTTCTTAACCCTTTACCGTGCCCCAATATTTTAGACTTGTCGAAAACCAAAGTATTGCAGGCAATCAGGTCATAGTGACTGTGGATTTTTTTTAAGTATGTACGTAGTATATCAAAGTGTCACCTACGAACCTTTTCTGGGTACTTTTTGAATATCCCTCCTATATATATGTAAATAGAAATCACGAGGAATTGTCCTTTTTTTTTTTTTTAAATAAATACGTAGCATAAAAAATATTAAGGGAACTCTTGAATTTCATGTTCAGATAATTCTTTATCATACCTAAAATATACAACAGATATGGAATCCAAGCCATTATAAGGTGTGATTTCCATGTGCAGCAACAGCACCTGCATGACACCTGGCAGGCATGCTGGAGATGCATTATCTCCCGCTAGATAGCATTCTACAAATACACATCTATCTAATTTGGGCATTCTGGGTACAGAACCGGACTACTTTTCAAAACGACAACCGTTACTTTGAATTTCAAAATGAAATAAACGTTTATTCAATAAAACGCTACCTGGTGCATTCATTCAGCTATGATCAGCTAGCATGTAACCTATGCACCGGCCATTTATTATTAAAACAGCTCAGGGCTACAGGCTTGGGTAATAGCTTCGGTATAAGCCCTACTTTTCCCCAGTATACGGGGATTGGTGATGCGTCATAGCAGACAGGTCGAATCTTCGAAGAACATGACATGCGCAGACAATGGCTGGAGATGAAATTGCGTACCGTTGCTCTTGGAATCTTCTGAAATATTGAGAGGTAAATTCGCCCTGTCATCATGCCAGGAGAAACAAGTAAAATGGTTCCCCTTATTTTTTGGGCTACGTATATGTATGTATATTTTACTGTAAGCGTTCCTATTCCGTTTATGACAGTATAGCTGTTATTCACTAATAAAATGAATGAAATTTAGTTTATAATTTACCTGTATTTTATGCACACAGAATTGTTACATTTTGGTCGCTATTCGGCCAATGACCAAGATCACGTGATACTGGTTATGTCTGTATAAGGTATTACGACAATATACTCTGTACACATTTTTTTCTATCAGAAGGCTCTGATCTGAAATGGTTAACAACCTGTTCGAGACGGGTTTAAGTGAATAATTGATCAGTTAAGACACAGTTCTTAGGATTCCAGTCTATTTAGAGGCTGATACTAAACAATTATGACTTGTGAAATCAAAACAACTTTTGCTATGTTTTCCTCACATTGGACCCCAAAGGTTCAAAGTAAACGAGGGTGTATTTACCTTTTCAGCGCCCAGGGGCTATTGCGGACGGCATAGATCAAGATTAGACTGAACAGAACGTGCAGTCTGATCTTGAATCTATTCTGTCCACCTGTTTATCCGAGCATTTTAGATAAGAAAGTTTTAGTAAATCGTATTTGCTGCTGTCGAAAAAGGTCGAGATTATATACTTTGCACTTAAAAAGTTAACCCTTTACCACACATCCTGAGTTTTAACGACCCTTAGGAAGAAAAGTTGAAAACATTGTGGAAAAAAGGAGAAAATGCTGATAACCAGCATTTTCTCCTTTCCCCACAAGGTTTTCTACAATTCCAAAGGCAAATCACGTCGTTTGAATAAAATTTAATTTTTCGTCTGCAAATGCTTTCAATTTGGACAAGTCTGAAATTTTGTCGTTTGGTAAAGAATTAAACCAGCCTTCAGGCCCAAAGGCGATAGGAGCTATTGCAGATAGCATAGGTTGCACAAAAATATGCAGTCTGAACTTGAATCTATAGCGATCACTTGTTTAGTCAGACATAATTATAAGATAAAAATATTTTTGAGTTTCATTGAACAGCATTTTCAGCCATCGAAAGGGTCGAGTTTATAATTGAGTTACGCTCTGTGAAAAGGGAGTTTAATGCATCTCATCATATGGAACCATAAAATCAATTTTGTCTCACAGCCGACTGAATCAGTAGTCTGGTCCTTAGACATGCACAAAATTGACCGAAAGTAAAAAGTTTCTACCCAGGTCAGCCTGCGCTTGCTGCGCAGGCTGACATGGGTCGATACTTTTTGCAAATACATTAAGCCCCCTTTTCACAGAGCATGGTTCATATATTTGGCCCTAAAAGAGTGAAGAATTTCTTACGAAAGTTGTCTGCCACGGGTCGATACTTTTTGCACATACATTAAGCCCCCTTTTCACAGAGCATGGTTCATATATTTGGCCTTAAAACAGTTAAGAATTTCTCACGAAAATTGTCTGCCACAAATGCATTGAAACTCTTTCATCACATCACTTGTTTTGTAGGAGACCTTTTTTCTATTTTTTACTTGCCTACTTCTGAAAACATTATGGCAAAAAAGAAAAAAGAAAGAAGTGACAAGTACTAGTTATTAGTTTAAGTAATGAAAGTGTAGATCCAAGATCAGGCTGTACATTCTGTGCAGTCTGATCTTGATCCAGATCGTCCACAAAAGCGTTGCAATCGATTCGTTCATAGCGGGGTAAAAGGATTTAATCAAGAAAGAACCTTGAGACAGAGGTTTTCATAGAAAATGTTGATTACATAGCTATCCCATTCAATGCCATTTCTAACCAATAAAGGCAGATTATGTCAGCACTGCAGGGTGTAAGGTTTTCACTTCATGGTTGAAAAGTGTGGTTGACCAATACAAATTTGGGCTCAACACGTCAATAGAAGTGAAAACATAGACAAAATGAAGGAATTGCCGGTCAGCAATGTCTCTTTTTATTACAATGTTTTCGAACATGGTCTGTTTTACGGCGAAACAGGTCGTCTGAACTGGGTAAATACTTAAAGATATATGAGCAAGAGTAATGTAAGTGATTAATTCTATTTAGTTTGGCTCTAAGAAAGTTTTAACCATCACTTTCTTTCTTTCTTTCTTTCTTTCTTTCTTTCTTTCTTTCTTTCTTCCTTCCTTCCTTCCTTATATTTCTTTCTTAGCAGTATGACTTAAATCACCGTTAACACATACATACTCCATCAAATCATATCATCTATTACATAACAGAAATAGAATTGAAACCGTTTGTGCCTTTAGGGAACAACCGCATGCATTTACATGTACGACCGTGACAAAGAACACAAATCCAATCGTTTAAGTCACATCTGATTTTTCGCCTACAAATGTTCTCACTAAGGACAACTTACAAGTATAAAATATTGTGGTCCTCAAATGTTCTCACCAAGGACAAGTCTAAAATATTGTCTACAAATGATTTCACTAAGGACCAGTCTAAAATATTATTGTCTACAAAAATAGTAAAATGCATAAATCAGCTCTGATCGTCGTAGTCACAGTATTACTTTCCCGGGTAATCCCGCACGTAAGTTACTTTATCACTGAAATAACGAATATTAAATAATATACCAGAATTCTCACCCACTGCAAATTACCCAGACAATATCAACCCTTATGGAAACCTGAGATAACTTTCGTACAAAAAATGCAAGAGGTATAGGTCAAGATCAGACCGCTCGGAACTTACAGTCTGGTGGGGGAGGGGGGGGGGCTGTTCAATAATTTCGCAGGATATCCTCTCCAAATGGTTATGATTATTGTTTCAATTCGGCTTTTTCCCGTCTTTGAATCATAAAATGTATTCATTTAGCAGCGTAAGGTCTAATTCCCTAAACCTGCTATGTCATCTATAACAAGGAAATTATTTCTAGGAGAAATATTGTCTTGTATACCCTTTAGCAAACGACTCCGTTTTTTCTAGACATTAAAAATGAATTTCTCTTAAAAAATATTGTAGAAAAAGGAGAAAATGCTGGTATCCAGCATTTTCTCCTTTTTCTGCAGTGTTTTCTTTCCTCCGAAAGACAACCACCGTCGTTATCTCGAATGCAAATGCCTTAAATATGAACAAGTCTAAACCTTTGCCGTCTAGTGAAGAGTTCTACCTAATAACTACCGCGGAGGTTCTCGACCCCTATTACCTGGAGAAATGATTTTCATTTTCCTGTAAAATCGTAATAAATCTACTTAAAGGCACAATACGGCAAAAACAAAACCTTTAAACTGTGCAGGATGACATGAGTCAATACTTTTTCCAGATGCATTCAAAGCGCCTTATCACACACTCCTAGACACTATATATTTATACACGGTTAAGCTGTATCAGGGGAGGTAACCAATCTAGGACAAGAGCGTTGTCTGCGCATGTCATATTCTTCGAAGATTCGACCTGTCTGCTATGAAGCATCACCCATCCCATATACATGGGAAAAGTTGGGCTTATACCGAAACTATTACCCAAGCCTGTAGGGGGCTGTTTTAATAAAGTGCCGGTGCATGCTAGCTGATCATAGCTGAATGAATCGCACCAGGTAGCGTTTTATTGAATAAACGTTTATTTCATTTTGAAATTCAAAGTAAGGATTGTCGTTTTGAAAGAAGTCCAGTTCTGTACCCAGAATGCCCAAAATCAGATAGATGTGCATTTGTAGAATGTCATCTAGCGGGAGATAATGATGACAAGGGTTGCAGAGGAGCAACGAAAAAAAAAAAAACTTTTCTCTTAAAAATACGCCTCCTTTAACACAGAGAATAGAACTAGATATAAATCATACATACTGAAGAATAAGGACATCAGCACAGGCAGAGCAAAACTTGTATGATGCAACTGTATACTTACAAATAACGCTTACTAAATCCCAATCAAACACTAATCACCACAAACACTAACACTTTATACTCTCCAAAAAGTAAAGTTGGCCATACTATGTGAAAAGCGGGTTCAATGCATCTGTAAAAAGTATCGACTCACATCAGCCTGCACATTCCGTGCAGATTGACCTTTGTCGAAACTCTTTGCTTTTCGTAAATTTTCTGAATGTCCAAGCACCATTTTACCTCAGGATTAATTTGGTTGTTTGACAAAGTTTGACTAAATGGATTTCATGGATCAATGTGTATGTGATGACTTGCTTTGTGTAATGCACCATAGAGATGCGTTAAATAGAGTTTATTTCATCAGCTTGTGGTTAATATGGGGAAATATTTGCCGAAAAAGGGAAAGGTATGCGAAAATAACGGGTGCCGTAAGGCACGAGTTATTTTCGCGGACCTTTCCCTTTTGAGGCAAATATTTCCCCATATTAACTACAAGCTGATGAAATAAATTATATATGATATTTCCTCTGATTATTTTGTCAACGAATGCCACTTTTAAAACTTAAAAACTTAAAAAACTTAAAAAAAGTAGTTCCAGATTTTCGGCAGGAGGAAAATATTCAGTGTGACGGGGAAATAATTCCCTCCAGCTTAAATTACGACATTTCTTTACCCATAACATTTCTAAAAATAGACACATGAAATATAATATACCCTTCATGCCAAAGCATAGCTCAAATCTGTGTTTACTATTTACCAAATGTTTTTACATGAACAAGGCTGTCGTGGAAAACCCCGGGCATATGGTGGTGAGGTTTACTCTTGCCAGACGACAAAATTTTAGACTTGTCCAAATTCAAACCATATGCAGACGAAAATCATTTCTGCTTCATATGATGGGATTTGTCGTTGAAAGGGAAGAAAACACTAGCTACCAGCATTTTCTCGCTTTTCCTACAATGTTTTCAAAAGCATTCTTCTCCTGGGCCGTTAAAAACACGGAATTTTTCGGTCAAGGGATAAAGCGATAAAACGCCAAAGAGTCACTGGTTCGAAATGACTGAAGGCCCTATAACTCACATTGAATGCCATGTATAACCAACCCTTATTCCTTTGAATATGGTTTGCAACACGTGAAAAAGGGCATTCGAGCATTTGCGTAAACTGTCGTCTCTGATCAGCCTGCGCAGTCCGCGCAGGCTAATCCGAGACGGGCACTATACGACTACATTAGGTTTTGTCCTTCAGTAGACTTTCACAAAACAGAAAATTACATAAAAACGGAAAGTGTTGTTTCGGATTAGCCTGCGCGGATTGTGCAGGCTGATCCGAGACGAAACTTTACGCAAATGTCCGAATGCCCCTTTTCGCGTATTGAAAGCCATATTATGTACAAGGTTAGTGCTTGTGGGTTCATCTAAATCGGTATAACTCAGTCGGAAACGTTTGTTTCTAAAATTCAGTGGGGGGGGGGGGGTCGTTGGTTAGAATCCCCAACAAGGCATATTTCTTTCTTTCCGATAATTGTGATATCTGTCTAAATAAATAAATGAATGTATTTAAATATTGATGATTATTATTGCGACAGGATTCGTTCCGCTCTCACCATTGATCAGTGTTTCGAAAATGATTATGTTGTAAGCAGCAAATGGCTAGGGAAGAATATTGTGCAAAGCACTGGTACAGGAAACTGCAGGAATGCATGCATAAGTGCACAGGCCGCCGCGATATAAATTAAATAATGTTGAAAATGATGTTAAACACCAACGAACCAAGACCGTTCTGTGCAGTCTGATCGTGATCTATGCCGCACACCTTACGCCTATGACACTGCATTAAAGCGTTCAAAAAAAAAACTTACAAACTGCTTCGTTCAATCATAAGTTACGGGTAAAAATAATAAACGTCCATTATAATAATTGTTGAGGGATTTTTGTTTCCCTTTTCTCCTCATTTATTATTTTCCGAAACGATATGATTTATCTTGGCTCGAAGATGAATCGCTGTGGTCATTTATCATTCGTGATTTAGACTTCCTCAGAGAACTATGTAACCCTTTAATCTTCCGGGAAATATCTGCACTAGCATTTGCGAACAGCGTAGATTTAAGATCAGACTGCACGGAACGTGCAGTCTGATCTTTGATCTACACTGTTCGACATTTTATTAGGCGTTGTTACCAAAACAGCATTAAACACGCAATATTTGGGTCCAAGTTATTAAAAAATAAAGCCCTATTAATATAATAAGAGCCCAACGGATTAGCATTTATCATTTCTGCTTTCTCTTTCATCAAATAGTATTTAAAAATGAGCCATGCTCTTGTAAAAGGGGGCTTAATGCATCTCTGCTATGCATGATACCAAACAAGACATCACATAATCATGGATCCATAAAACCCATTATGTTTAATAACCGGCTGAATCATGAGGTACACTGGTCCTTTGACATGCAGAAAATTTACCCATAGCAAAAAGTTTCGACCCATGTCAGCCTGCGTCTTTGCGCTCCTGTCTTTGTGTTTACCTGCCTGCAAGTCTTTGTTTGTTTGTATATATTGGAGCTTGGGTCATATCACGGCAGTCAGTGCACCTACGTATGTGTTTCCTGGCTTTCTTACACCAGTACTGACACAAATTTCTTTCCGTGCCACTGACTACTTTTCTCACATGCACCAGAAGTGAAAGGCAAAAAATCGCCGGAAAGAAAGTTTGCCTCAATCGCGTATCGAACCCGCAACCATCAGGTCACGAGTCCGATCTGCTAACCAATGAGCAACCCTGTTGGGCGCCTGCAAGTGTGACTGGGTGGCTGCCAGGGGCTGTGCTTATAAAACCTGAGTTCATGGTCAGCTGAGTTTGTTCTAAACTTTAAATTTCATCAAGCCTTCAGACAGAAAAAAAATTGGAAATTAAAATTTAACGAGAAGAAGGAACGAAATAATGATAAATTTGAGAATTTACTTAATCTGTCCATCTGTTGTATCAAGTTATATTTTTGAGTTTTTATGCTCAGCTCTCTCTCTCTCTCTCTCTCTCTCTCTCTCTCTCTCTCTCAACTACATGTCTTTTCAAGCTGGTAGAGAGAACACAGATTATCTAGAGTGTGTATATTCGAGTCAAGGTCTTGTCAAAAGTTTGTAACCTCTGGAACCAATAGTTGTTACACCAAGGAAGCTACCCCTTCCTATCGTACTAGACTATAGACGATTCTACTAGAATACTAGACAAAGATCAGCGTGCTTGCAAATGCGCGCAGTCTTATCTAGATCAACACTTTCAGCTTTTCTTTCCATTGGTTTAACTCTTAACCTGCTAAATAAGTTAAATGAAATCATAAACCAGGTAGTATAAACCCAAAATGCTGCTAACTCAAAGTTTTTTTTTTTTTTTTGGGGGGGGGGGGGTATATCTCCTTGGCGGACAATGTAGATCCAGGATCAGACTGCACGTTCTGTGCAGTCTGATCTTGATCTACACTGTCCGCGAAAGGTCTTCGAAATGTCGTGCTTAACATTCTAAGCATTAATCATGTTATTCCGAGTAAAAAGAAACCCAGTGACCGCAATCCCCATTTTCTAACAGGCAGCACTATAAATTTCAGGAGACATGGCTAAATCATGTAATTCATGGCTGCTGCTCAGTTTATGGCCAGAGGCATTTTCATTTTTTTCGTGGCAAAGTACTGGTTTATTCCCATTCTAAGCATTAAAGACCATTTTCCCCAGCCATCTTTGATATTTGCCAATAATCTATTTATTGTTTGCATGATCTCCGGTAGTTTAAGACTTTTTTTCTTTCCCACAACGGATGGCACGGGCAGATCTGTGCATTCCCTTTAAGGCTATTTTCCCCTCTATCCGCCAATTAACGTATTGATTCGTCTTCCGTCTCTGTAATTTTTTTCTTGTTTTTCAAACGATTTTCGCCCATAGAGTGCTTGAAATGTAATAGCCATTTTTAGTCAGTAAGAGCAAATTTACTCGTATCAAAATCATTACAAATATACTTACTGGTGCAGTTATACGAGCGTACCAACCCGTTTTCCTCGTCCGATCGGGGACCCGGTAGGTCCTGGTTTAGTAAACCGGAAATAACCGCGTCTTATGTGTGGGTTGGTTACCTCCCCTTATACGTTTTAAAGATTGTACAACGAGGACTAGTTTATCAAAACGGTTTTAACCGGAGCTCAATCTCGACGGTTTAGTAAATAACTGAGATAAACAAAGAGGGATTTTCAAACCAGCTAAACCTTGGTTATTCAGTCCGAAACAAAACCGGTATATAACGGACCAGCAACGTCTGTTATCGGGAAGTACTGGGACCATACCGTTATATACCTTGGTACTCCGACACTGAATCGCATTGTCCCTACTTCTACACTCTGACGTGATAGTCGAAATAACGCCGACATGCCATCGGCGCACAACCATGGCCATTCGTCATAACTAAGCCGATTCCTTAACTACATCTAATCTCGCCCTATCAAGGGGGTTTCTATTTTGAAATACGTGTACTGCCAGTCACGTGATCTTAAACATGGTGGCACCCTTGTAAATCGCAATAACAGCCATGGTGATAAGTAACCTGTTGCTGAAAATGTCAACGGGATTGATAGACCAAGTTAGAAAATAAACGTAAAAACCGTTTTTCATTCGAAATAAATTAAGAAAGATTCCCAAAAAAATGTGACTAGTGTTTCCGTTTTTAAGTGGAGTATACAATTTCAAAGGGTAACTCTAGACCAAAATTTTCATTTCAAATTCGGATAAAACTACACTAGAGTATGTTAACAAAAAACATCTTAGCGTTCTGTGATGCTTACTTCACGAGATATTGAGGTTTAAACTTCGGATTTTCTCCTGTCTGAAAGTCGCTAATTGAAAAAATCGTGACTTCCGGTAGTCTGCCGTGACGTCACAAGTGTGAGAAGATATGGTCGCAATATATGAACTAACGCAGAAAACTGAGAAAACGTCATGAAATTTGTAAAGATATAAATCGCTTTATCACGTTTCAATCACTTGTGTACTGCAGAATTTCAATCTCTATCGCTCTTACATCTTACTACAATCATAGGAAAGAAATTTTAAATGAATTAGCGTAGTGGAGATAGTACTTGTGAAAAGGTAAAGTTATTCTTCTAGTGGGGAACAAAACTATTTTGAAATTCATTTCTTGAAGTTATTTCAATTATAGCACTGTCTCATCAACGAATTTTGATAGATAAATATTAAGAAAAAAGAAATAATAACTCAAGATAGTTGAATTATGCCAAAAGTCTCTTCTACTAAGTGGTAGAAGGAACGTTGCAATGTGTAAAGGAAATCATTCGAGTACAGTTCTAAGGCTGTTTCTACCAAATATAGGACACCGTCGATCATTGAACGGTCTACACATCCTGTGCAGTCTGATCTTGATCTACACTGTCGATGTCAGCATTTCACATGTCTCCTTCAGCTTGGGAAGAATTAAAAGCCTTGATCTACTGTAGAAATCATATCCTCTCTTTAACATTCACAAACAAAATTAAATCAAAGCACACATCCTAAATTTGCCGTTTAAGTTGAATCCATTAGTTTCACTTGATCTTCATTTATTTTCCTACGTGTTATTTTCACAATTTCAAATTTGTTTCTTTCAGCGTTAAAAGGTTGTCTGAATTGCCTCCTGCCTTCCTGCCCTCCATATCAAGCAGTAAACGTTTTTGATCGTCTGCAAAATACAGGGTCAGTAAATTTTCTAAATACTGAGACATATTAGGCGTAAAATTTAAATGGAAATACCAACATGGACAAAAATTATTTAACTTTCTTTTTCAATATTTCTCGCTGTAATCATGTACGAGATAACAGAAATTGACCATAAAAATTCAGCGTGAATTAAAAATTTATTACAAACTTTACACAAAAGTTTAGTGCGCAAACCTTTTATTTTGAGAAAAGAATTGTGTGTTCCATGAACGTAAAGGGGCAGAGGGTTAATTCGGCGCCTCTTTGATGTTGGTATCGCACCGTCGTGGTCTCACATATTTTTTTTTGCAGCTGGAGGTTAACAAACACGAGTCATAAACATGTCATGTACAAATTTACTCTTTTGTTTTCACGACCATATTGAACCCTTTTTATTATAAAATGTAAATGGAATTTGGAATTAAACTGGTTAAATGGGTAAGTCGAATGTCATAATTTTTGTATTTTCCTCATTCATACGATCTTAAATTAAAAAAAAAAAATCCCATAATCTGCTTGTCGAATTTCTATTTTAACTACCATCCAACTCTCTCTCTCTCTCTCTCTCTCTCTCTCTCTCTCTCAGTAATATGAAAGAGCTGGATAATCAACAGTGAATTTACCATTGATTTCTTACCCATTTAAATTTCTGTGTGGCCCCAAGGCTGCTGATCGCCACTCAATGACCTTTTCGAACAATGTATATTAAGATCAGACTGCACAGAACGTGCAATCTGATCTTATGTACAGTGTCCAATACGGAGATATCTATGTCCAAAAACTAGCAGTATTCGAATTTTTGCAATCGGCATAAAGGTTTATTTAACCTGTTGAGGATTAATGGTAAATCTGATATTAAGCCACGTCATTTGGTTTAGACAGACAGACAGCAGACTGACGAATAGTCATCTCCTGGCTCGAAATAGTGCTTAAACTCGGCACCCAGCTTACGATAGGGATTTTTGTGACAAAAAAATCCGTCTCCCGACATGAGGGAGGATAAGGTTATGAGGGAAAAAGTCAGTATCAGAGCAAATTAACAGTACACAGAAGCCGAAATAAATGTGTGGGTCACACTTCCTACATCACATCCGGTTTATCGAAGATTTCACAAACTCGCACAGGTGCGCAAACCACATTTTCGCTTATAACTCTCTTTTTACGAAAGACATTGAAATATGGTTTTCAATTTTAAGATTGTTTTCATTTATGGATTCTTATATCGAAAAATAGCTTTGGTCTTGAGTTACCCTTTAAGCACGGTAAAGCGGTTCATTTCCGGCGAAGAAATGTACCGTGTAGGTGCATATCAAGCTATGTGATACAGCCGATGGACTTGATCAATGGATCATTCAAGGTTTTTGCGAATGAACCGTGGTAATACGGGTCGATACCAGTAATCATCGGCACATCACCTGCAGTCAGTCGTAAGTAGGCCCACTCTGTCCTACCTAGGCTTACCCTAGATAATCAATGGCCATAGAATACGACCCGGGTTCTTGACTGGGGCATAATCGCGTGTATGAAAATGCAAACACCTTTTCGCGATAAAAACATCCCGGTTCTATACGGAGAACCGGTTACTTTTCACCGAAAAAAGAACCGGAACCTAAATATTGACTACAATAACAGGGCTTAAGATCTAACTGTTAATTCTGTGTAACCTCACCGCCGTATGTTATGTTTGTAATTTCCCTGGATAAAAAAAAAAAACTTTTATATACAATGACAAATGAATCTCTAAACGTCCATACTTTTTCCTGTAATAGACTGTTTTCAGGTAGGATCAGACGGTTCTGTAACCTTAGTTTGACAGTTCGCTTGGACTTCCGTCATAAACATGAAACCAGACTGAAAATTATCTTTTTAATCAAGCTGTAAAATGTTTTGCCAAACTACTTTGACTCTTTCCCTGTCAGCTAAATAAATCCAACTCCTTTCGACGTCTAAAATTAGATTTTCACTGCAGTTGAAGACGATTTTGGTCGTAGGTGAGTAACAGGTAGCCTACGCTGTAGACCAAGATCAGACTGCACGTTCTCTTGATCTACGCCGTCCGCCAAAATCATGCAAGTCGCCATTTGACAATAAAAGAGTTAAGCTCTGTTTAAATTCATGGTCATAGTAATTAAAATCGTAACTGCGAAGTTGTTTTTTTTTTTCCCCTCAACGCACGCGCATTTCAGTTGTCATTGCAAGAAAAACATTTTATCTGCTGAAATTACAAAGAAAAGTTATTGTAAACGAAGGTTACGAAATCGTCTCATCTTTCCGTAAACACTCCGGATTGAGTGACCGAATTGAGGTGCATGTATCGATAAGTTTTAAAATTCAAATTTTACGTGCCAGCGCAAATATATGTTCCCGAAAGTGACGTAAATCGCTGACATCTGGGACTGTCATCCACAACAACACAAACGTCTCCGTATGCCAAAATGTCTCCAAATATTAGACTGGTTCCTGATAAGATCAGACAGTTTTGTAACCTTTGCTTGACACGAAGAGCTGATTTCTGTCATAAACATTATACCAGTCTGTACATAATCTCGAAACTCTGTTACACCATAAGTGGTGCTAAAATTCGAGAAATCAAAATACTGCAATGTTTTTGGTCGTTGCTTCTTCTGCTGCTGTTGTCGTTGTTGTTGTTTTCGATTTCAATATTGATCAACAGGACATTTCTGTCCCATACATAATCTTATCCCGAAGATAGTAAGATTAATTGAGATAGTAAGATTAATTGTATTTGTGTTAAAGTCCAAATGAATAAAAAACCTGTTTATAAAATAAAAGTAAATTTCATTTTTACCATGTAAAAATATGGCGATTATTATGACTTTCACGATATGTAAAGGTGCAGTTCGTAAAAGTTCCAGTCAATGGCAGAAAAAAGAATTTTGAAACTAGAACAAATCCTACCATGCCGCATTATCTGTTTGTTTACATCGATGATCGCCCACGATTAGCCGACTTTTCGTCGTAAATGTCCGCTGTTACGTAATAATGATGTAAACACCACGTGATCATTCAAGGCGTCGAAACAAACCCTTCATTCACTTGATTCTTTTTGTCCCCATTCTAGGCTTGAAAAAAGTAAGTTTATCGACATCGTAAACAGAAACGACGACACAGGCTGATCATCGCTTATTCATTTATCATCAATACAGGAAGAGTTTACTACATCTAAATAAGAAAACAGGTTCAGAATGAGCGATCTTACTCTCCGATGACGTAATATTGGAATTGTAAACAATAGTCCTGTGTACTACGTCATAGCAATAATGAGATGCAATGTTATCACGTGACGTTCTCGAAGACCTAGTTCGAATATACACGAACAATAACGACGGTTGTCTCGATCAATGGCGTCCCTGAAATCGACGGGCTTCTCCATGCATTTTCGCACACGTATATCATGGCAATCAATGCAGTAACTGACACGTTCGAGTTTTCTCCGATCTTATATATGTGTGTTGTGATGGGTTATCCGATATATTTTCGAGTTATAAACGGTGAAAGTTACCTATGTTTGGACTTTACTGGGGCTTTAAATGATACTAAGTAAAATGGATCAAGAGCAAGATCTTCTTTTCTTGACTGAACAAAAAAAAAATCATTTTATGTATTTTACGTCGTACGAGTACACAGCAGCAGTGGTAGAAGTGCCATATCACTACCGTACATGGGAAATTTATTCCAAATCCAGACACCTTAAAGTTCCAGTGGCGGTCCAAATTACACGTTGCGGCTGTTACAATGCATTTAAATCAAATCATACTGTTTAAAAGTATGGTAAGTTTTGTGTAAGTCAATCACGGTTACTGTAGGGTAGGTGCAAGTGTTTAGTCGCTGGTGGAAAAAATAAACTTTAAAACCAGGTAAAAAGTTGCAAAGTCAGTCTCTTTTTTTTTTTGTTTACTTTTTTCCTACTTTAAAATTTCATATTTTTGCCAGCGACTGACACTTGATCGACCATACCCTGGCAGATTGTCACTTTTCAATGGTATGATGTAAGTCTAAATGCATTTTAACACCCGCATTTGTTACTTTTGGCCGCTAAAGGGTCTTTAACTAATGTCTGATTTTGTGAACTGATTGTTTTGTTGTTATCAGTTGTAAAAATCCATGCTTCCGTCGAAAATCTTTTCAGAAAATTAGAAAATTCACCTTTTTCCAGAAGGGGAAAAAAAGTTTATTCTTCATCAAACGATCCCGGTTTCAACGACCCTGATATGAAGAGAAAAAGAGGCTTTTGAAAACATTGTGGGAAAAGGAGAAAATGCTGGAAACCTGCATTTTATAATTTTTACTCTATTTTTTTCTTCCAATAGACAAACCTCATCAGTTAGGGTACATTTGATTTGTTGCCTGCTTTCAATT
Source organism: Hippopus hippopus (assembly GCA_946811185.2). NCBI lineage: Eukaryota > Metazoa > Mollusca > Bivalvia > Cardiida > Cardiidae > Hippopus > Hippopus hippopus. The sequence continues at coordinate 45,818,261 of OX328104.1, read as the reverse complement.
AGTCTAGTCTACAATGTTGTTCGGTAAATTTATAAACAAGTTGTTAGAAAGAAAATAATACTGGTTACCAGCATTTTGTCACAACTTTCTTCCCAACCCTTCCAGTGACAAATACTATTTATCGAGCCACATTTGAAAAATGAAGTCGTCTGCAAATGTTTTCAAAAAGGACAAGTAAAAAAAATCTTGTCTCGTAAAGTGTTAAAAAAAGATACAGATATAGGATGGTTCGCTGTTTTCAAGCATAAATAAAACAGTGATCAATATCAATTTACCATTTCACTTCCTTTGTAAGAAATTAAATGAAAAACCGGAAACCTCATCAAATACGTGATTTATGACCTGATTAATGTCTTGAAATTTGGAACTTCTTAAATTCTGAAGTGTTGAAGCGCTTTATTGATGTATTGCCTGTATAGGAGTCAATAAATCCTTAAGCTGATAGTTCAGCTATATGTATATGTGGTGATCAGTGAGTTTGAAACATTCATTCATTCATTCATTCATTCACTTACTCACTCACTCACACACTCATCCATCCCTCCATCCACTCACCCACCCACCCACTTATCCATCCATCCACCCACCGACCCACCCAACCAACCAACCATCCATCCATCCATGCATCTGTTTATTTGATTTATTTAATAAGCTTTATTTTCGCTTCCGCAAAAGAGAATAAAAACCAGTTAGAGACCTTTTACAGAATCTCCACCACGGTGAAGCTCAGTTCAGCTGCCCTTATTTTTTCAGGAAGATCTTTTTTCCACATACAAATTACATAATCATAGTAGATAAGATGAAAGCACAAATTATCTTTGAACAATTTGTCAGTTCCCACCATACTCTCATGAATTTCTGTGTCATTAAGTGTCATAAATTTGATATGATAAGCCGAAGATTAGAGTATTTTCCATGAAGACACTTTTAAAACGTGAGTACACAAGAGTGCCGTCGTCACAATATACGCCGCCACATGGCTGCTATTTCAAGCAGCTAGCTATAAAGAAGTGTTGGAATTTCTAGCACCTGCCTGGGTAGCTCAATGTATATATTGTGATCTAAAAAGTTTACGCACAGACTGATGGATGGACAGACGGACGCACAACGGACTCATTGGTCATTGGCTTTGATTAACCAATAAAAATATGAAGTTTCATGAAATTATGTCCATTAGTTGGAGATAAATCGATGAAAAATTAAATTTAACATGAAGCCCCCTTTTTCCAAGACACAGTAATAAATTCCAAAACCCTGACAATATGCGCTAGGTCACATGATCTGTGAAAATTTCATCCAAATCCATTGAGATATGTCCAGTAATTAAAGAGATATTGGCGGAAACTGTAATATAACATGAAGACCCCTTTTTCCATGACGCAGCTATAAATCGCAAAACCTTGACAATTTGCGCTAGGTCACATGATGAGAAACATTCTGTGAAAATTTTATCCAAATCCGTCAAGAAATGTGGGGGGAGTTGCGTTCACAAGAAATGGACGTACGGACGGACGGACGCAGTTTAAATTTGAAATGAAGCCCCCTTTTTCCATGACACAGCAATAAATTCCAAAACCCTGACAATATGCGCTAGGTCACATGATCTGTGAAAATTTCATCCAAATCCGTTGAGATATGTCCAGTAATCAAAGAGATATTGGTGAAAAATGAAATATAACATGAAGCCCCCTTTTTCCATGACGCAGCTATGAATCGCAAAACCTTGACAATATGCGCTAGGTCACATGATGAGAAACATTCTGTGAAAATTTTATCCAAATCCGTCAAGAAATGTAGGAGGAGTTGCGTTCACAAGAAATGGAATGAAATACAACATGAAGCCCCCTTTTTCCATGACGCAGCTATAAATCGCAAAACCTTGACAATATGCGATAGGTCACATGATGAGAAACATTCTGTGAAAATTTTATCCAAATCCGTCAAGAAATGTGAGAGGGGTTGCGTTCACAAGAAATGGACGTACGGACGAAGGGACGGACGGACAGACGGAGAAGATGACGCCAATATACGTCGCCTCCGGCGGCGTATATAAAACAAAATGATCTTGGATTTTGCATTGTCCGAGATTTTCGAAAGCAATGTGAACTAAAGTATCATTGGAATTGAAAAATCTGGGCCTTGAATACCAATTTCACTTATCTGGTGCTTAAAGGGCTTGAAATAGGCATACAAGGGAGGAGGAGAAAGTAAAGGCCCGTATTCGTCTATTATTCTAAATAACAGCCGTAGTCTCATGCTAAATCTAGTAATTGACATAATATCTGATTGGCTGAACCATTTGGCTTAGCCAATCATAAATTGTGTTACTTTAGACTTGAAATATTTACAATCACACTAAGAATATAATCAAAGGTGTTGAAACAAAAACCTCGAATCTTAACGAGCCTGCAAAATAACACATTTGAAAACACAGTCGGAAAAGAAGAAATTCTGTATTTCAGTTGTCGTCTGAAAGGCTTCGAATTTGCACAAGTTTAGAATTTTCTTGTTCGAAATATAGTTAATCAGGCCCAGGTCCAATCCTCCACTTTATGTGATGGTGGTGGAGGGGCATACAAAGTAGCTTCCCCCTATATCTCAACATACTCTGTGTATCTGCAAAAAATATCGACCCATGTCAGCCCGCGCAGTCCTCGCAGGCTGACTTGGGTCAAAACTTTTTGCTGTTGGTCAGTTTTCTGCATATCAAAGGAACATTCTACCTCAGTCGGTTATTAAACGAGACGAATTTTACTGATGGATGGTAAGGTGATAACTCGCTTAGTACGATACATCACAGAGATGTATTACAACCCTTTTGACAGAGCATGGCTATTTTTTTTTTTCATTTTTCCCTCACTCTAATGTCCTTCATGATAGCACTCCCTTCAAAGCCTTCGTGTGTGATGTTTGGCTCTCTGCAAAACGACAGCAATATGGCCTGCAATACGCAAAAAGGGGCATTCGGACATTTGCGTAAAGTGTCGTCTCGGATCAGCCTGCGCAGTCCGCGCAGGCTAATCCGAGACGGCACTTTACGACTACATTAGATTTTGTGCTACAGTAGACTTGCGCAAAACAGAAAATCATACATAAAAACGGAAAGTGTCGTTTCGGATTAGCCTGATCCGAGACGACACTTTACGCAAATGTCCGAATGCCCCTTTTCGCGTGTTGCAGGCCATATAGACTTTTACCAATTTGAGAGCATCTGCAGACAAAAAATTAACTGTAGCTCAATGATGAAGTTTGTCTGAAAATTTATAAAACATTGTTTAGAAAAGGAGAAAATCCTGGTCACCAGTAATAATACTTTTATTTCCATGCTCATTTGTTTATTTAAATTTACAGTGTTCAGCTGCTTTTTTATACCGAAAACCCTTTAATACTGTCCAAGCGACCCTCCTTTTAAAGTACATGTAACTAGCTATAAAATAAAATTTTCAAATACGTTTTAAGAATTCTGTGTTTATAGTGAAATTGGCAACTGAATCTTACCACTCATCTAGAAAGGTTAGAATGTTTATGCATTGTTTTTTAAATAGATATAATAGTCTATTATAACTCTATATCGAATGGTCATGTACTCGTAAATGTACCTCCATGTCTTTTATGTCATTTGTAAATATTTTTATCCCCCGAAGGCGGGGGGATATAGTTTTAGCGTTGTCCGTCCGTGTGTCCGTCCGTCCGTCCGTGTGTCAGTCCGGTACAATATCTCCAATACCATTGGAATGAATTTCGTGAAACTTTATACATGTGTACAATAACCTATTCCGCCGATATACTTTTTTTCTTTTTTTGATTCGATGCAAAACGGCCGACTGGGAGCGATTTTGAGTTACGCGGTCGCGTCAAATTTTGAAAAGCTCTTTCTCGACGGGGGATATAATTTCAGCGAAATTGCTTGTTGTAAATGAATGAAACTCTAACCAAGACAATAATACAATTTCCCACAATGCTTTAAGAAAGCCTTATACCTGAGTATTGTTAAATTACTTGATTTTTTTAAAAGATTTCAAGTAACAAAATCGATTTATTTTTTACAATATAATCCCAAGCTGTTGAAAAGATAGAGGGAAAAGAAGAGGAAATGCTGGTAACCAGCACTTTAAACATTGTGGGATAAAAGACGAAATGCTTTTAACCAGCACTTTCTCCTTTTTCCATCAATTTTTCATAAACCCCAACAACAAATTTCATCATTTGAGCTACAATTAAATTTTCGTCCGCAAATGTTTTCAAACTGAAAAAGTCTAAATGGTTGTCGTTAGTCAGAATTCCCCCACCATGTTTTCTGTCCTTTCAAAGAAAAAAACCATGTGTTGTGTAACATCTAATACATCTTGTGCAAATGTTTTGAATTTGGATGAGGCCCAACCTTTGTTGTCTGGTAAATATTTTATCGTAATTTGGCAGACCTCTCTTTTTTCATCCCAGAAAGTGCAAGTGGTCTAAGGTGGTCTCCCGATTGTCTTGGTTGTAAAAATATCAATACCTAACATGAATAATGTTTGGAAATATTGTTGTTCGCAGACACGTTAACATATTGCCAAACGACAGACACATCTTTTCATCTTGTAGCGAAGCACTTTCGTAGAAACTGTGACAAAATGAGATATTTCTTATAAATAATATTTTTTTATGCTACAATAGTTTCACATGTATATTTTTTCCTAAAGTACATAATATGGTTCAATTCTATAGAAGAAAAAAAAATGACCAGAGTTATTTAACAAAAGCTTGTATATGACAACGCAATAAGTTGTATGTTTAAATTCATGTGACAGTGCAATACTCGTAGTTTGTGTGTTTAACTTCAAGAACTGAATGTTATCGTATGTTCTAAACACTAAAAAAGATATTGCTAAATACATGTATATGTGGTATTTGTGGAATTCGTGGAATCTGGCCCAAAGTACAAAATATGATACAACTCTATAAAAGTAAAACCACGTGACCGGAGTTGTACACAATTATGTTTTCAACGTTTAAACTGCTAGATACCTGTGTTATTTCTTTAAACGGAATTAGGTTCAAGGTACATAATGTGATACAAGTCTATTAAAGAAGATTAGGAGACCAGAGTAATGATAGTATAATTATTATCTGTATGTTAAACTTCAAGAACTGAATTAATGTTCTCAACGGTTATATTGCCAAAAGCCCTTTTGCTTCGGCGTCGTTAACACTTTGAATGGCTATGTAAAGTGTTGATATATTTCAGGTCAGTTGCAGTATTATTCTTGCCAAACAGATCCCAAATATAGCCCGTCTAGACAGTTTTGTTATTCGTTTAGGTGAGTAAGTGACCGTAGGATGTCAGTTTTTGCAGTTTTCATATGGCACTTTTTTTTATCGATTGGTTAATATTGCCCTCTTTCCCCCCCCCCCCCTTTTCAAAAGAAGATCGCAGGAGTCAGTGTTTGCAGCTTTTATTAGGCATTTTTTGTAACCAATGGGTTATTACCAATCACACACGAACAACGACCGTAGGTGTCAATTTTTGAGGTACTCTTTATCATCAATCGATTTGTCTTACATAGCACACAAACAAGGACCATCCGTGGTCAATTTTGGAAGCTGTTATAAGGTACATTTTTTTCATCAATCGTTTACTCCCCTACCGTATACAAACCAGGACCGTAGAAGTCAACTTTTCTCCTTTATTGGGTACTTTTTTTATCAATCGGTTAAGCCCCTATCACACCCTAAATAAGATCGTAGGATTTTCCTCATCAAACTAAAACAACGACCGTAAGTAGTCATTTTTGCACTTTTCATCAAACGATTATGCCCTATCACTCCTACAAGGATCACGGCCTTATTCGGTAACCAGTCTTAGTTGTATCCTTGGTCTCAACCCTTTACCGCTTGAGAAAAATGTAGATTTGTTTGAGTTATAAGCATTTGCAGACAACAAGTTAAGTGTCGGTGAAATAATAGAATTTGTCTCTAGTAGGGTAGAAAATATTGTGGGGAAAAGGAGAAAAATATGGTTGCCAGCATTTTCCCCTTTTCCTACAATATTTTTAAAAGGTTTTCTTCCTCAGGGTAGTAAAAAGTCACCATCGTGTGTTAAAAGATTAATCTAGAAATAGAAAGTCGCGCAATTTTTGATTGGCTGAACCATTTGGTTTGGTGAATCAGGAATTGTGTTACTTTAAAATTTTGAAACTGTTTGAGAGTAAGATCAAGAACATTGTTGAGAATATTTGGTGAATATGGACCCAAAAAGGCCGTCCGCGCGACGTTCGCAACACTAAACGCAGGGAGAACGGAATGATATGCATGAAATATTTTAGTCGTCAAGCTGGTTCTACGTCATCACTTCACTTCGAAGCTGCCAGAGTGGCACTTCGTCTTACACTTTCAAGCTAAATCCCCAGCCATACTCGTCCAAGTTCCCACTATTTCAATGTAAATTCGGACCACACGCAGAACAAACTTTGCAAGACGTTGGAAGAATGCTGTAGAAACCAATAGGGAAATGAAATTGAATGTTGGTGTTCACGAATGAAATAATATCTTGATCTTACACAAAAACAATTTTTCTTTTTCTTACTAAATCTGGACAAAAATGGTTTGTTTGTTTGTTTGTTTGTTTGTTTGTTTGTTTGTTTGTCTGTTTGTTTGTTTGTTTTGGACTTCAACACTGTTTAGCTTAACAGCTTAGGTCATATCATACCGACCAGTGCATCCACGTATGTGTTTTCTGGCTCTCTCACACCAGTACTGACACAACTTTCTTTGAAAGCCACTGACTACTTTCTCACACGCATTGGCGGTGAGATGCGAAAAATCGCCGGAAAGAATGTTCACCGCAAGAGAGTGTGGAACTCGCAACCACCAGGTCACGAGTCAGTTCCCTAACCTCTGCGTTACTTGGCCGGGCCGGACATAAATGACCATTTTAACATTCTACCATTGCATTTCCGTAGAGGAAAAACGACATTTTTTATCTTTACTCAGCGTACACTATTGCGCAGCAAACAGACACCATAGCAACCAAAGAACAAGAGCAATGAAGTTAAAGCAGAGAAGTTATCATGATCGTCACGTTCATGACGACATTTGTGTGACGCCATCAACGTTTTTCTTTTTCGACTCAGCATCCAAACAATCAAAAAACACAATTGCGTTGAGATATACTAGACTACCAGAGCAATGAAGTTAAAGAAGTGAAATTATTAGGACATTTTTTTCTTTTATTTGTAGACGTAGTATCACTGTATGTACAAAAGCCATGTTGACATGGCCATCCCCAGGTGAATGCTTGCTAAATAGAAGATGTGTAATTTCTTGTAGGTTGGTTTAAAGGCTTAAACAGTTATCCAGCTGTGTAGTTCATACAGCTCAAGTTACAATCCAAAGAAACCTTGAGACTCAAAAATTAACAAAGGGACATAACTCCAAAATCATGGTACTGTACTTCTCCTCAATGAAATATGCCTACCTCTGAAGTCTCACATTGAAACCTTTTATAATTTTCGAGGTATGCTCCAGACAGAATTTAAGTATGAAAAATAACAAAGGGCAAAAACTCCTAAATTATGGCACTGAAAGTTATGGTTCTTGTACACTGCACTTCTCCTCGATGTCATCTATCAACCTGTGAAGTTTCATGTTTATATCTCATGTAGTTTTCAACTTATGCTCTGGACAAAATTAAAGGAAGAAAAAATAACAAGGGTCAATAATTCTTTAACTATGTAACCAAGAGTTATGGTTCTTGTACACTGCACTTCTCCTTGATGAGATCTATCCGCTTGTAAAGTATCATGTTTACACCTGTAATACTTTTTGTGTTATGCTCCAGACAAAACTTAAGTATGAAAAATAACAATGAGAAATAACTCCAAAATTATTGGGCTGAAAGGTATGGTTTTTGTACACTGCACTTCTCCTTAATATCGTCTATCAACCTGTAAAGTTTCATGTTTATATCTCATGCAGTTTTCAACCTATGCTCTAGACAAAATTTAAGTAAGAAAAATAACAAAGGGCAATAACTCCTAAATTATGCAATCGAGAATTATGGTCCTTGTGCACTGCACTTCTCCTTGATAAGATCTATCCACCTGTGAAGTTTCATGGTAACACCTGTAATACTTTTTGAGTTATACTCTGGACAAAATTTAAGTAAGAAAAATAACAAACAGCAATAACTCCTAAATTATGCGACCCAGAGTTATGGTTATTGTGCACTGCGCTTCTCCTTGATGAGATCTATCCACCTGTAAAGTATCATGTTTACACCTGTAATACTTTTTGAGTTATGCTCCAGACAAAATTTAAGTATGAAAAATAACAAAGGGCAATAACTTCTTAATAATGGCACTGAAAGTTATGTTTCCTGCACACTGCACTTCTCCTCAAGGTCATCTATCAACCTATGAAGTTTCATGTTTATATCTCATGTAGTTTTCAACTTATGCTCTGGACAAAATTTAAGTAAGAAAAATAACAAAGGGCAATAACTCCTAAATTATGCAATCGAGAATTATGATCCTTGTGCACTGCACTTCTCCTTGATAAGATCTATCAACCTGTGAAGTTTCATGTTTATATCTCATGTAGTTTTCAACTTATGCTCTGGACAAAATTTAAGTAAGAAAAATAACAAAAGGCAATAACTCCTAAATTATGCAATCAAGAGTTTTGTTTTTTATGCACTGCACTTCTCCTTGATGAGACCTATCCACTAGTGAAGTTTCATGTTAACACATCAAATAGTTTTTGAGTTATGCTGCGGACAAGAAAGTGGGACGGAAGGACGGAATGACGGAAGGACGGAAGGACGGACGGCTACTATTACCATTTATCCTGTCACCTTCTACAATTTCGACCCGATAACAGGGTGCCGTATATTTTTTTAGTTATCCGTCAGTTGGTCACGTGGCCGCTAAGTGCGCACCTGCTAACTAGGACTATTTTCAACCAAGCGTCTTGCTGCCGTAATGAATGAATCAATCGCTAGCGAATACTTTTGCTCGTTTAATTAATAGTCTATTATGTTAAAACATATTGTCTTCTTCGCCACAATATTTTTCTGCGGATATACGTCACGTTTAATAATTATGACGTAGCTAATATCATTCATGACGTCATTATTCCAGAGGGTTTTGTAAACATGGTTCTTCATTTTTTAAAGTTTCTCATAGATCTAGTGAGAAAGATGTCAATATGCGCCTTATTTCGAGCGAAATGTTCTATTTAGTCGGATTTTGGATTATAATTGAGAAAAAGGAAAATAAAATAGACGGTTGGTGTCTTGGATTGGGAAAGTCGATCAGGCTCGGCTCCGGGAATTTATTAAAGGTACGGTCTTTATCAATATTTTTTTTTTCCGTTTGTTTGTATTGTTTTGTTCCGTTACAGTGAGTGACAGGATAAATTGAACAGATGGTTGGTGTCTCGGATGGGTTAAGTTTATCGGGCTCGGCTCCGAAATTTATCCGGTTCGCCTTCGGCTCAAGAGATAAATTCCTCCGCCTTGCCCGATAAACTTAGCCCATCCAGGACACCAACCATCTATTCTCTATTTATCCTGTCACCTTCTTTAATTTCGACCCGATAACAGGGTGCCGTACATATTTTTTAGTTACCCGTCAGTTGGTCACGTGACCGCCAAGTGCGCACCTGCTAACTGGGACTATTTTCAAACAAGCGTCTTACTGCCAAAATAAATGAATTAATCGCTAGCGAATACTTTTGCTCGTTGAATGGTCTTTTTTGTTAAAAAACATTGTCTTCTTCGCCACAATATTTTCTGAAGATATACGTCACGTTTAATAATTATGACGTAGCCACTATCATTCATGACGTCATTATTGCAGCTGCATATTCAGAGGGCTTTGTAAACACGGTTCTTCATTTTTTTAAAATTTCTTATAGATCTAGTGAGTAAGATGTCAATGTGCGTTATTTCAAACGGAAAGTTTAATTTAGTCAGACTTTAGATTATAATTGAGAAAAAGGATAAATGAAATAGACAGTTCGTATCTTGGATTGGGAAAGTCTATCAGGCTCGGCTCCGGAAATTTATGAAAGGTACGGTCTTTATCAATGTTTTTTTTTCGTTTGTTTGTTTTGTTCCGTTACAGTGAGTGACAGGATAAATAGAATAGATAGTTGGTGTCTTGCATGGGTTAAGTTTATCGGGCTCGGCTCCGAAATTTATCCGGTTCGCCTTCGGCTCACCAGATAAATTCCTCCGCCTTGCCCGATAAACTTAACCCATCCAAGACACCAACCATCTATTCTCTATATCCCCCGCCGCCTTTCGGCGGGGGATAAAAATTACCGAATAAAGTTCTTTAGTGTAGTCTGAACCCGACTTACACCGTCAGTAAAAGGTACCCAAATCGCATTTTGCACAGCGAAGTTTTTCACAAGTGTCTTGACAGAACATACGCACTGAACCCAATATTATTTTTTCCCCGCCTTCAAGACTGTCATCAACAGAGACAAGTCTATGTCCATAAGCGAACATTTTAACGTAATTAAAGGCTGGTTCCAGCAGCGGTCAGACGGTCACATGACCTTTATGAAACATTACTCGCTATGACGTATGTTGTAATTCTATGCGAGTCTCTTATTATGATGTTTTCAGACAAGTTGCTCTAGCGATATTACATTTAAACTTTTTACAAGAAAAAAAAAAAGACTTGTCCAAACTGAGAACATTTGCAGACGACAAATTAAATCGGGCTGAAGTTGTAGTTTGTTTTTTTTTTTTGTGATAGGGTAGAAAACATTGTAGGGCAAAAGGTGACAATGCTGATTACCAGCATTTTCTCTTTTCCCCCACCCCCACACTATGTTTTGAAAAGGCGACTTCCTCAGTGTCGTTAAAACACCAGATTGTTTGATAAAAGCCTTGGATAACTAATTTTCTTCTCGACAAACACTTCTGAAAACATCCCAGTCAATGATGGAAGACGTCTGTAGTTTGATCTATGTATAAGATAATTCTAAGTGTTAAAAATAACCTTTTGAGCTTACTATAAATTAAGCCACTCTGTGGTAAAAAGTAATCATAGTGTAAAAAAAAAAGAGTGGTTTACTAGTGTTTTGAAAACCAGATTGGTTTAATTAATTGTGTTTTGAAATACAGAATGTTTAATCCGTTGTGCTTTACTAATTTCCTGAAGAACATACCAAGTCAATCTATTATTTACACTCACGGTGGAAGAAACATGAAAAACAGCGTGTTTTATTCATTGTCCTTGAAGACTTGACACAGTTTTTTGCTTAGTTTCAAATTTGAGCGACGTATTTATGTAAAACACACGTTGGCGACAATAGGATTCCATAATTTTACAGTTGGCATGTTGTATGCCAATCATTTGGCACCGGGTTCATGCTTTCCCTGTCTACTGACGTTACCGGTGACACAGATAACATTTAACATACAACAGAAAAGAACATTTGTTTACTTTCAATCATAAAACAATAGCGTGTACGTTGTTCATTGTTAAACACTTAACCAATCAAACCCAATTTTTAAGACCCTAAAAAATGAGACTTTTAAAAACATTGTGCGTAAAATGGTACCCAGCATTTTCTCCTTTCCCTACAATGTTTTCTTCCCTTCTAAAGATAAATTTGAACCATTCAACCTTTTTGTCCTATCTATCTTTCTTGTCGTCTGCAAATGCTTTTGTTTTGCCAGGTCTAATTTTATCATCTGGTAAAGAGATAAGGTTTAGAGAGGGTTAGGTATAGTTCAACCATTACCGGTCAAGCATGTCCGGCCTACAGAATAGCTTTATCTCAGTTGGAAGTTGGATTGCAATTTAACATGACAGTGAAAAGCTTGAGCTCTATGTCGGTCCATATTCTGGCATTTATACGATTATCCCCTTTATTAAAAACTTATAATATGCAAATGAGTTAAGCTGGTGCAAAGCAGTACAGTTTTTAGATGTACATAAAGCTACATGTATGTGAGCCACGAATGCCTCGTTCTCTTGCCTGTTGTTTCACGATCGATATAAAAATTAACAAAGTCTATACTATGAAAGCAAAAAAAAAGACGCATCGGACTACGTAGAATTTTGTGGGGGGAGGGTAAGCCATGCATTAAGCATTGAACTAGAAATTTGTCGTAATTATAAGACAATTTTAGATAACACCACGAATAAAATCAAATCTATTTTGTTTCTACTGATAGAAAAAATGAAAGATTACCGAATAAATTTTGCATTTATCAGTTGTTTGTTAGGTAATAAAAACATCGAACGATCACTTAAACTAATGTGAAGCGATGTATTATGGGATTACTAAAACTGATATCCCTTTTAAATTATGAAAATATGTCATACCATTTCTATAAAGACAATGATATGGTATTAATCTTGTTTATTTTCTATTGTTTTGTTTCCCGATGGTTTTAAAATCGAGCCTTGTGATACATTTTTATCTAAAATTCCTGATAAATCGGAAGGGTCTGTTTACAATTGCAATTGAAAAATTGCAGAACATTTTTCATCGAGAAGTCAAATTTCATTCCACACATTTTCAGCAATTTTTCCTGGATTTATTTGCTAATTTTGATCTATTTCTTGTTTGTTTTTGCATTTTCATTATATCTAGCTCTGTGGTGAATATATGTGACGTCTTAAATTAGTCGTCTACAAATATTGTCAATGTGGACTAATCCAAAATGTTGTTGTCTTTCACAGAGCTGAAGAGGAGTTCAAACGAATAACTCCAAATTATATTTACAGTGAAATCTTTCTTAAGAAGCTCCCTATAGGAACCTGCTTTAAAAGTGGTGTTGTATGAGTTTTATATCCAAAATCAAAATGTGTGATGTTAAAATGTTGGATGCTTGGCACAGGTATTTGCTCAAGTCTGTACAAAACATCAAAATTTCAGACTTGTCCAACGTGAAAACATTTGCAGACAACAAATTCCATGGGGCTAAACTGATGACTCCGTCTTTGCAGATGGTAAAAAAAATATTGGTAAAAGAGAAGTGCTGCTTATCAAAACTCCATGTACTAGCATTTGCACTAGAACAAGACTCTGGTTGTGTGATTCTAAATGAATGATGCTCTCTGGAGCATGAAAAGCCAGAGTCAATTGGAGTTTATATCAGTGTACTGGGAGAAAAATGTACGGCGAGAATAACCCATAATCACACGATCCTGAGATTTAACGACCCGAAAAAGGAAGTCTTTTGAAAACATTGTTGGATAGGAGAAAATGCTGGTAGCCAGTTTTTTCTCCTTTTCCCCTAAATGTTTTCTACCCCTTCAAAGACAAATTCCATCGTTTAAGACACACTGAATTCGTCATCTGCAAATGCTTTCGATTCGGACAACTTCTCTAACGGTCTAAAATTTAGTCGTTTGATAAGGAGTTAAACCAGAAATTCCCAAGAAACAGGATTCCAATATCAGCATACCAGCGCAAATAGCATGACAATATAAGACAGGAAGTGCGTCTGGCCTATCGAATCTTTGATCTCTCGTGCCAAATGGTTAAAATTCTCAAATGTGCTCTTTCATTTCCTGCTGTACAAATGTGTTTTTTCCCCTCATGACTTAATTCTCTATACACTTTATACTGCTTATATATGAGCCATGCTCTGGCAAGAGGGCTTTTCATGCATCTTCGTGATGCATTATACCCAGAAAGTCATCAAATAATTATGGATCTATAAAAAACATTTTGTGTAACAACCAACTGAATCATGAGGTAGACTGGTTCTTTGACATTCAGAAAATTTACTGATAGCAAAAAGTTTCGACTCAAGTCAGCCTGCGCGGACTGCGCACTCTGACCTGAGTCGATACTTTTTGCAAATGCATTAAACAGGTTGACTGGTTGTTTGACATTCAGAAAATTGACCGATAGCAAAAAGTTTCCACTCAGGTCAGCCTGCGCGGACTGCGCAGGCTGATCTGAGTCGATACTTTTTGCAGATGTATTAAGCCCCATTTTCACGGGGTATGGCTCATACGGTCATATCATATAGCAGAACGTGTCGATCCGAAATAAAGGTCCTTTCATGGTCTCGATTTATGCCCACTAGAAAAGCTTCCTAAGTTATGTGATAATAAAAGGGTTGCAGCTTTTACGCTTTGTCCTAACAACAGATTCTCTTATTTGTATGTTTTTAGAAAAAATGTTACCTACACACGACAGATCTGTTAATTACGATACCCCTGCACGAGATCTTAATGCAGTCTGTTGCATATCAATGAAGCTTGCTGTCAGTCGTCAAGTTTTACTTACATGCTGTCAGTCCTATCAATCAATCAATCAAGTTTATTGTTCACATCATACATACATGATACACGAACAAGGAGTACAACTTACATACAAAAAGAATTACAAATAGTGACGGGAAAAAATTGGCTTAGAATAGTTGGGGGCCATAACCTTGGTCAGAATGTGAAATAGACTATAGGGCTTGAAAAGTTATAGTAAAAGGGCCTTTTTTATTTGATTGGTCAATTCATTTTACTCACAGTGACGAAGTGACGTAGTTTCACTGATTAGGTTGGATAGATAAACAAATATGCACGTGGTTAACAGTTTTTCTATGATGGGGTTCCAGAATTTGTAATTTTTGAAGTTCTTATTAGAAAGTTGTTTTCAAATGATTCAACGATAATATGGTGGAATTATGCTTGTGAGTGTAAGTACATGTTCGTCGATTTAGTTCTTTGTTTTTGAATTTCGTATCCACTGAACATCCGTTCCTATCAAGAGATGACGCAAGAAAGGGCAGATTAAGTTCAAGCTGTTTGGTAGTGTTTTGACCTTGTACCCGACAGTTCAAGGACGCCGAAATCAATTTTAATTAGTACCCGTAACGAAAGCGAACCCGATAATACAATTGGAAAATACCACAAATAGATATGAGGTATATATAATTCATTCACGCACCGTACACCATTATCAAACAATAACAGTGGTAATGAAATTTGCATATTTAAGTAGCTAAACTGTGATTTTTCTCAAAACGGAGTTTTACCTGGCATAATCATAACATACATTGAGGATCCTACCTGAGTGGTTCCTGTACTATATTTCCATTTTATAATGAAGCCTGCTGAGCACGGCTTCATGTTCTTTGCAGACGGTTTATATCAAGATCAGACTGCACAGAAGATGCAGTGTGACCCTTGATGTATACTGTCATATACAATGATATTTTTCCAATTAAAACACCTTTAAAGTCAAATTATACAGTTGTTTACTACTTTCCTGTAAATTCAATTTCAGGCAGAGCTGTACCAAGCAATGCAGACTTTTAACGACCCTGACGAAAAAGGCTTTAGAATACGTTTAAAGAAAAGGGGAAAATACTAGTTACAAGCACTTTTTTTCCAACAACGAAATCCTTTGGAAAGTGAAAAGCTAGGCGAACACAAAGCCGTGGCGAGCACAAAGCCCGCAAGCACAACTCCTAGGCGAGCATAAAGCGTTAGCAAGCACAAAGCACTGACATGCGCAAAGCACTTGCAGGCGCAAACGCTTGGCAAGCACAACGCCATGACACGCACAAAGGCAGGCAAGCAGAAAGGCTAGGCGAGCATAAAGCCTCAACGAGTACAAAGCCTTAGCGAGCCCAAACTTTGGCGAGTACAAAACCTTGAAGAACACAAAGCCTCGGCGAGCACAAAGTCTCGACGAAGACAAAGCCTTTGCAAGTACATGTATCATATGTTCTGTCTTGTCTTGGTCTACACTGTGTTGATAAAGCTGTAATGGACATTCTTAGATCTAATCTAATCCGGTGGCTCTGTAACGTGTTAAAAGAAACTGGATAAAACAGTACCATTTGTTTTGTATTTTCTGTTTGAGATTAACGTCAGACTCAATGTAATGCTACATAATATAACACCTGTAAACAAGTCAACAACTCGGATAAATTTCACTTAACCTCCACCCATACCTTGCGGTTCGGAACGGGAAATTGCTGGGTCTGTATTCTCCCACCATTCTAAAGAACATTCTTAGTGTTGTTCTCCAGATTTTTTCTAAATTCGAATGTAACACAACTTCTGATTGGCTTAACAACCATTTGCTCTAGCCAATCAGAAGTTGTTTTACTCGTAAGCTTCTTCAATGAAATTCTTGGTCTAATTCTAAAGGATCCTCTTAATCTGAAATTTCTGATTTGCGGAACCAAATGGGTTTAGCCTATCAGAAAATGCCTTAATTTCTTCATCTAGAATAAGTCTAAAACTGCAATTTGGAATGACTGGTGAATACGGCGCCTTGAAGGATTCCGACTGGCCAGGACACTTGGCATTATTTTTCTAGTTTAAATTATCACCAAATTTAGAATTTTTGGCTCGAATGAAGAGTCATACTGGTCTTTAAATAAAGGTCGCGTGTCTTTTATTTAACACATTATGGTGTAGATTCGCAAAATAATGAAACAATCTATCTAGAAGCCAATGAATAAGTTCGTTGCCCAAGGCAGAAGTCATACTGCTGTTAAAGTATATGGGTTGCACACAATCACGTGAAATGATTTGAAGTTTACATGGATTGCAAAAAGTTGTTTACTTGATCAACCGCTTGGACTTTCAGGCTTGTGCAACAATCAGTAAATCGATTCTGTGAGAAAACTTGTTACGAACAGTCTTTTACATTTTACCACATAACCTCCCTTGTTTTAGTAGAATATACCTTTACGAATTTTCTTATCTTACACACGTTTGATATAAGTATTATACGACGTCACAAGTGATGTCATTTTCCTGTAACTATTTGAGAAATTAGTCGGGTTTTAATCATGGAAGTTGCTACATGTGCATGAATGGTTGTGCATGTACTAATCCAGAATTCGCAAGATTTCGTAATGTGCAAAAAGAGAATCTCATATTCGTTTGCATTTTAACCAGAGGCTCGCTTTATAATTTTTTTTTCTAGACTCGTTTGATAACATTTTATCTGAAATGCCAACTTAGATGTATGTCCTATCCTATATGCCCACACAAGCAAATGTAAAGAGCGCGAGTTAATAGGCTCACTTTTTTGAATGGAAGAACCATTCTTTCAGTTCCTGGTTCAAAGGTCAAAGAACAACGAAAGTTCAATTCCGGTTCCATTGAAAAGAGAAGAACGTGATAAATACCATCATTAAATAAATAAATAAGTTGATGTCCTATCTGGAACCAATATAGATCTAATTAGTACTTCACTGCAATAAAACTGTTCAGTAGTACACAGATTAGTTTCTGAGGCAAGCGTCCGATGCTTAATGACCGAGTAATCTCGACTTTTGGTTAATTAAACCTAAATCATACGGTTGCCTGCCATACAAAAATCCTTTTGACAACCTCTTCTGCCAAAAAATGTTGAAATCAACTCAACAAAAGTGAAAATACGTTTCTGACGTAAGCATAAACGCTTAACTATACATTAACGTGTTCACCCTGAGGAAGATGGCTATTGAAACAATCGTGGATAAAACAGAAAATGCTGGTAACAAGCATTTTCTCCTTGTCCCACAACGTTTCTTACCCTTCCAAAAGCAAGTCTCAGTTTTGAGTCATATCTATTTTGTCGTCTGCACATGCTTTCGAATTGGGTAAGTCCAAAATTCTGCCTTTTGTCATAGTATTAAACAGAATTTTGAGGGAATGCTAAACCTCCCAAAACAAGATACATAACCCGTGTTTTCTACTTCCTTATGAAATCTACACGTAGCTGTTTCCGGAGTGTCGCGCGTATGAGAGACAGACATGCTAGAGAAGAAACTCAAAACTTTCATTTCTAACTGACAATCATCGAAAGAAGAGGGAAGAAACTGTTGCTAGAATCAGGTCTCTTCTCCTCTATCATAACAAGAGAGTGACACATCAACTTAAGTTCGGTGATTTCTTCAATAGGTTAGCCTATAATCTGTTGTTTTTTTTTTCTTCAAAAGGAAATCAAAGTAACGACAGAGAAGCAGCAAATAACAACAAATCTGCATTAGTACTTTCCGTTCTTTGATTATATTGTCTGGAGTCAGGGGCTATCCATGAGTGCCTTTGTATTGAGAGGAATTATTAAGACTTAACCTGCTGAAATAATTTATATGAAATTTTCAAGCCGATGGTAAAATCCCAAATCTTGCTCTTTTTGTTTTCTTTTTTTTTTTTTTTTTTTGGGGGGGGGGATATCTAAGTAACGTACAGTGTAGATCCAAGATCAGACTGCTTGTTCTGTGCAGTCTGATCTTGGATCTACACTGTCCGCAAAAGGTCCTTTGGTCGCGCTTAGCAGTCTACGGGTTAACTCTTTCATCGACAAACATATAAGCCCGACCTCTTGCGACGTCTAAAAATACAATTTAATGAAAATCAAAACTTTTTCTTTCATCCTGTAAGCTTGATTAAACAAGCAGGCGGTATAGATCTAAGATCAGACTGAATGTCCTGTGCAGTCTGGTCTTGTTCAATACCACCAGGAAAAGCCACTGGTTTCGTCTATGGCGCTGAAAGGGTTATCACATCATCTTCAGACGACCCTTTCGTCACGCACCAGACCATTTTTGAAAATGTTTTGTCAGGTGGAGACATTTCTTGTTTTACCACCATATTTTCGCTTGCTATCGTGTATCGATGATTGATATATTTTCATTATTCATTATTTTTTTACAATGATTTCTTTTCATACCTAGACTGCCACAATGTTATTTAACGAAGATGATAGGTTGATTTTATGGTGTTTAACGCCGTTTTCAATATTATTTCAGTTATACATCGCAGCGTCAAGTGCACCTATCCATGCATTCATGGAGTTTGTTTTAACCAGTACTCCGCACAATTTTCTTTCCAAGTTACTGGCTGCTCCCCAACATGTGTATAGCCACCGTCGATGCAACGATTAGCGGTGAAAGGGGAATGAATCCTGTCGCTATGACTATCATCAATCCTAGGAAAGAAATTGACCGAGCTGGGGATCGAACCAGCGACCTCTTGCTCTCCAGTCCTGTTCGCTACAGAATGAGTTACCAGTGCTTAGCTATTTAACGAAGCTATGAGATAACTCCTGCAGTTGTATGGTTAATGGGTTGGACTTACTATTCGATAGGACTGACCGAAAATTTACAATTAGACCCATTTTAGCAGCCTTCCCTCATAACATAAGATGTTAAGGATCTAAGATCAGACTGCACGTTTCTAGCAGTCTGATCTCGGATCTACACCTGTCTGATCTTGAGTCCACATCACATGCAAAAGCATTTGAGCCATGCTCTGGCAAAAGGGGGCTTTATGCATCTCCGTGATGCATGATACTAGGCAAGTCATCACATAATTATTAAGAGCCACTTTTTCTTAAACAACCGACGTATTGATATGGTAGAATGGTCCTTTGACATGCAGAAAATTGACCAATAGCGAAAAGTTTCGGCCCAGGTCAGCCTGCGCGAACTGCGCAGGCTGACCTTGGTCGATACTTTTCGCAGGTGCATTAAGCCCCCTTTTCACAGAGCACGGTTCATTTAATAACGTCGTTATATAATGTACAGCGATGACAGAGACCACACAAATATCTGAGACATGCTCTGTGAAAAGGAGGTTGAATTTACCTGCAAAAAGTGTGGCACCATGTCAGCCTGCGCAGTTTGCCCAGGCTGACCTGGATCGAAACTTTTTGCTTTTAGTAAATTTTCTGCATGTCCAAGAACCATTCTACCTCGGCGGCTCAGCCGGTTGACCACATCAATGAACTTTGGAATTTTTTCATAATTATGTGATGATTTGCTTGGTGTAATGCATCACGGGGATTCAGTAAGCCCCTTTTTGCCAGGGTTTGGCGCAATCTGGTTTTCTAGGAAACTCTGTATAAATTTAAACTTAATTCCGTTATATATCTTTCTCTCAACCTTGGAAAAGCAGAAAATGTCGACATCGACTGTTGTTTTTATCTCGATTTATTACTTATCATTTGCGACATAGAATCTGCTCTATGCGGTGTCATTCGCTTGCATATCTTAACAAAATTCGAAGAAACCTGACTTTCTCTCTGATCTATTAAATAAATCCCATAAATATGACTTTTCTCTCTGATGTTTTTATTTCTATTTATTCAATAAAATTTCTGATACTGTCAGCACAATTGACTATCAATTGCGAAGTTGAATTTGCTAAGAATACGCTAAGAGGAGTCGATCACGACTTTAACGGAATATGCCGATGGTAGTACACGAAGGTCGTAAGACTGACGAAATTAGCCGAGGAAGGCTCGGTTGCGTAGTTTTCTGAATGTGCTCTACGACGATGCTTGGATAAACAAAAAAGATGCTCTCCTCCAGAGAAGAAAAAATGTCTGAATTTTCAACGTTTGTCTCCTGGCGTTTTAGTCGAATTTACGAAAGCTACTCAATTCAATAATTACCTTTTTTTAAGAGAAAGTTGTTAGCCCTGGAGACGCAATTCTAAATTAGCTTTTCCGTTTGGAAACTTTACCCTTTATAAAACAATCCTGACTTATAACGATCCTGCGGAAGAAGGTGCTTTTAAAACACTCCGGGAAAAGGAAAAAAGCTGGTAACCGGCATTTTCTACTTTTCCAACAATGTTTTCCTGTACCCTTTCGAAAACAATAAGACATATCTAATTTGTCGCCTGCAAATTGTTTTAATTTGGAAAAGTCTAAAATTTTGACATCTGGTGAAGAGTTAGGGTTTTTATGCTCACAGGGAATTCGACACACGAAATCTGCTCCCGATCTGACATGACATTTAACTCTTTACCAGACGACAAAATTATAGACTGGTCCAAATTGAAAGCATTTGAAGATGACAAAATAAAATGTGACTGAAAATTTGAAATTTGTTTTGGGACGAGTAAAAAACATTGTGGGAAAAGGAGAAAATGCTGGTTTCCAGCATTTTCTCCTTTTCCTACAATGTTTTCAATAGGCTTTTTTCTTAGGGTCGTTAAAAGTCGGGATTGTGTAGTAAAGGGTTAACTCTTTACCAGACGACAAAAACTGAGACTATTTCAAGATGAGAGCAAACACGGACGGCAAGATCAGATGTGTCTTAAATGATGGAGCCTGCCTTTGAATGGATAGAAAACGTTGTGGGAAAAGGAGAAAATGCTGGTCATCAGGATTATCTTCTTTTCCCATAATGTTTTAAAGTGCCTTTATCCCCAGGGTCGTCAAAACAGCCGATTGTTTGATAAAATGGTTAGAATTTCAGCAAAAAATGTCAGTCGGATTCTATCTCCGTGCTTTTACAATTGTCCAACGCATTCACAATTAAGTGTAGGTCTTTAAACGAAAAAAAAAATGATTTTCTCAAAAAATTATATATACATGACAAGTTACGATCTATTTCAAAATGAAGAGTTTGTAATCACACTTATGTCTTCTTTTTGTGATCTGCCCGTCCAACCCTCTCTCTCTCTCAAACTCTATCGCAAAAAAAAACCTAGACTGGCCTAGAAGGAGAAGTGCACGTAGATAACAGACTGGATTGATTGATTGAATTTGCGTTTATTTATCGTCGCCACCGGTTGCCCATATGGGCGACGCCCCCTGAAGGCTGTTAGTATTGTTACGGGGGATAGTGCAGATACAGGACGAAACCCATCTTAAGTTACGCCTGGTTCTTTTACGTGCTCGGTGTATAGCACCGTCACACGGGACCTCGGTTTAACATCTCATCCGAAAGACTATTAGTAATTTTAGATGGCCAGCCGTGGGGATCGAACCCACACCCTCAAGTGACTCGAAACATCACGTTCACGAGTCCTACGCTCTACCTATTGAGCTATGCGGGCTGGTCAAAAAACAGACTGGAGCGTTCTATTACATTTTTTAACCCGATTACATCTACATCCAATGGCTTTAACACAAACGGTTAACCCAATTTGCATATTACATAGCAAGATTTTTTGCAGCATACGCGGGTTTTTAGGAACATACGTAATGGGACCTGTCCAGACCGACTACAACAAACAGACTTAATCATGTCTTGTAGCCATTCCAAAGTCTGAAAATAAGTTTTTGAGGCAAGGTTTTCTATGATTACATATTACTGATACTTCCTGAGACACAGCGGAATATATTCTCCCATTTTACCAATAAATGATTCCTGACATGCAAGTACAAAAGTTAACTATTACTTTGCCATGCGCGACATAGACTTAGTTTTGTGGGAAGTGTAGACAAGGATCAGACTATACATGCGTGTTCTTTGATCTTGGCCTACATTTTATGCTACTCTATCGGTTGTATCGGCTTTATCATCGCAAGAATTGGCCAACAAACTTCACTTCACGAAATCTACACGTATTTCTGTAATCAGTAACAACAGAAATTCGGCAAAGATAAGGGGAATGGAATAACTCTTTTGTGGCCAAACAAGTAAACTACATAATTTCTATTGGTAATATAAAAATTTCAAGTCCAACTATTTTCAGAATAAATAATATCAGGAACTGCAGAACCAAGATCGGATATGACTTTCTATACAGGCTTATCTCGATCTACATCCTAGGGTTGCCTTCAACGCCAAAAAGATAAAGAGACGAGGAACTCACAACTGCGGTGCTCTGATATGTATGAGCCATGGTCTGTGAAAAGAGGATCCTTATTCTTCTGCAGAAACTATCGACCAAGTTCAGCCTGCGCAGTCCGACTTGCACACACTAGCATACTAAATAGTACTCACAAGCAGCCATGATATGTATTAACATTATCAAAAATGAAATCCTGGGTCCATATTCACTAACCATTCTTATGAACGTTCTCAGTACTTATTCTCCAGAATTTTCCAAATTTAGAGGTAACACAAGTTCTGACTGGCTCAACCATTTGGTGAATAAGACAAAGAACCTTCTTAACCTTTAGACTGCTAAGCGCGACTCACTGACCTTTTGCGGACAGTGTAGATCAAGATCAGACTGCACAGAACGTGCAGTCTGATCTTGGATCTACACTGTTCGATAAGGAGATATTATTCCCCAAAATATGACTTTGAAATAGCAATATTTTGGTTTTTACTATCAAGTCGAAAATTTCAATTTAGTTATTTAGCAGGATAAGGGTTAAGAATGATTGGTGAATATGTACCATGGTTACATACATACAAGGGCCATAATTAAGCCATAAATACTACATAGTCAGGGTCCGTATACACAAACTATTCTTATAAACATTCCTAGTGTTATTCTAAATATATTTTCTGAATTTGAAAGTAACAAAACTTCTAGAAGTTACGTTACTTTCTTAATCTAGAATTAGACTTAGAATAACATTAAAAATGGTTGGTGATTACGGACCCTGATGTCATAAATACAAGACAGTCTCAAAGAAATATGAAATGTTGTACAATTAACCCATAAGCTGCTAAGCGCGACTGCAGAACCTTTTGCGGACAGCGCACATCAAGATCATAATGCACAGAACGTGCAGTCTGATCTCAGATTCTTAGATCTACACTGTCCGATAAAGAGATATTTCCCAAAAAATATCTTTGAAAACGCAATATTTTGTGTGGGGAGTATTATTTTTGTTGTATGGAAAGTTTCATTCAACTTATTTAGCAGGCTAAGGGTTGATTGTTTCCATTACTTCAAACTGCAATACTGTAATACATTTTCATACAAGATTTCATAAGTAACAGCGTGTCACATGACAAATTTACAAATTTATTAGGAGTTCTTGTTAATATGACAGCAATTAAAAGTGCACCATATCTCTTCCAAATTTGCTCAATATGGGGAAATTTTCCCTGTCGGCAAAACGAAATAAAGAACGTGCTCTGTATCCTTACAATAAAAAGGTTTGTTCAAAACATTTGTAGTTAAAATCGATTCCTTCCATTGTTGAAGCGGTGTAATTCTGTAATTGAATTGAAGAGTTGACGAATAGACTGCACAATTATCTGTGACCCACTATTTCTCTCTGATTCGATCTCTGTCTGTCTGTCTGTCTGTCTGTCTATCTGTCTGCCTGTACGTCCGCCTGTCCGTCCGTAATTATGTCTCTGTCTCTCCCCCCTTTACCTCCCTCTGTCTGTCTGTCTGTCTGTGTCTCCCTCGTCCCCTTTCTCCACCCTCCCACCTCTCTTATATCCCCACACAATTAAAATTACGATCAATCAAAGCTAATATAAAACCATGACGTTGACATGTAATCTCTCTCTCTCTCTCTCTCTCTCTCTCTCTCCCCGCTCATCTCTCTCTCTCTCTCCCTCCGCTCATCTTCCCCCCCCCCCATTTTCCCACACAACTCTACAATCAATCGAAGCCAATATAAAACTATAACGTCGACAATGTAATACCTCGATGATGAACCTGTTGAATAGATCATTTAAGCTGACAGACTTGTCATTACTTTATCATCGAATTACATTTTGATCAATGCTACGCTTCAGAACCAGTTAGCGAGTTATTCAATGATGCTATTTGTAGGAAAAAAGAGACTGTCTATTAGGTGGGAAAAAGCGGTTTTATGAAACACCTCTGAATTATCATATTTGAGCCATGCTCTGTGAAAAGGGGGCTTAATGCGTCTACAAAAAGTATCGACCCAGGTCAGCCTGCGTGGAATGCGCAGGCTGACCTTCGTCGAAACTTTTTGCTTTTGGTAAATTTTCTGCAAGTCAAAGGATCAGTGTACCTCAGGATTCAGTTGGTTGTCACACAAAATGGATATTTGGGATCCATAATTATGTGATGGCTTGCTTGGTATCATGCATCGCGGAAATGCATTAAGCCCTCTTTTGCAGGGCTCATTTGTAGATAGCTTGTCCCTTTAAATCTTTACTAGAAAACGAAAGTAAAAAATAGGTAATATGGTCGTTAAAAGCGTTTGCAGACGGCAAACTAAATGTGACTTAAATTACGATAATCAGTTTCTATGACTGACCAGAAAACATTGTGCATAATGGTAAAAAATGCCAGTCACCAGTATTTTCTCGTTTTTGACAATGTTTTCACGTTTTGATTTCCTCAAGGTCCTCAAAACGCAGGGTCATTCCATAACAAAAACGTTTGCAAATGAGAAATGAGAATTTTCTTGGACAAGAATTGAAGACAATGTCGGTAAAGGAGAAAACGCTTGTAACTTGCATTTTCTCCATTTTTCCACGCTGTTTTCAAGTTTCATTTCCCCAGGGTCGTTTGATGAAGAGTAAATCCACACCTAATTTTTAAAGGACGATAAATTTTTACAAGCCTGGGAATGAATATTTTATGGAAATGGTGTCGTTTTATCACTGTGGAAAACATCCGGGAACAGATGCAATTGGTTGGTACAAGCAATTTCTCTTTTTTCTTTTTTATCTTTCCAACAGCTTCCAACTTCTGTGGCGTGATGTAGGAATAACTGAGTCATGCTCTCTGAAAAGAAGGCTTTATGCATCTGCAAAAAGTATCGACTGAGGTCAACCTGAGCAGTCCGCGCAGGCTGACCCGAGTCGAAACTTTTTGCTCTTGGTAAATTTTCTGCATGTCATACGACCATTGTATCCCATGATTCAGTTGGGTGTTATACAAAACGGATTTTATGAATCCATGATTATATTATCGATTAACGGTAGCAACACTTATATATTGGTGTCATAAATGGGACCGCAATCAAGCCCGCAAAGGCCCGTAGAATAAGCATGTCCACATTTTTTCAACAATTGCGAATTACTAGAATGAGTAATGCGCAAGCGTGTATGACAGTATTTATTTCCGGTCAGACCGATCACAGGCACGCCGAAAGTGCTGCGTGTCGACAACATATCTACCGTACATTTGTCTAGGGTTCCAATTAGATCGTCTGTCAAGGTGTTTCAAGTAGCCTTTTAATATTCGTTTCTTTGTCCCAGTGGATGAATATGATATAACTGTTTGAGAACATTCTGTTGACAAATGCACAGAAATTTTTATTCAATCCATACCTTGAAAGTAACGCAATTTCTGATTGGCAAAATCATGCGGGTTAGCCAATTAGAAGTAGCGTAACTTTGATATTTAGAAAATTCTTTAGAATTACACTTAGACTGCTTTTGAGAGTAGTTGGTTTTTACGGGTTATGAGTCCTCGATTTAAAACCGCATAGAAAACCGAATATTTTTCTTATGATTCATCGTGCCTTTTTTCCAGAATTGGAATTGATTAAGGCATGCAGAGCTAACGAATGAAAAGTCACGTTCGAAAAGCATCCATTACTCAAAGAAGAATGTGAGCACCACTTCTGTGCAGAAGTCGCAAAATAAAGTTGCAAAGAGTAGTTTCATTAAAATTTTACAATTGCATCAAATGCAGATGTATATTGTTATATTCTAAGGTCGTAAAAACGGCAAAGTTTGGTATTATTACCAATAATTGATGCTGTTTCAGACAAAAGTAGATACGAAGGTTTTCCTTGAGGTAATCAATCATGCGTCTCCTGACACGCGATGTTAAAGTATAAGATCAAACCTTGTCATTATTTCTATGCTCATTGGCGTTATTGTTAGTACTGTTCCTATTTCAGTATGTTCCTAGACATTGGGAATATCTTGGTCTCATTTGTATCCTCAAAAGGTTATGACCTCTTGTGGAACAGAATGATTTATGTTCCCTTCATATGCCTGTTTCGCCTCTGAAAAAAAAAAGGGACTCATATTTTGGCATATTCATGACTGACTGAAAGTTTGAGGTTCGTTGTTCTACACCCGAATAGATCTGTAAATGACGTCCTACACTCTCCGATTTTTAGGTAAATATATTAGATCTGACATTAGTTGACATTTGGGATAACATTTTATCATACGAGTGTAGTAAATGTCATTAAGAGAGCCTTTAGCGAGCTTAATACGAGGGTCATTCGAAAAGTAATGCAACCTGTTGAATAACTTTTAAAGCAATATATCAATTACTTTGAAACTTTACATGTAGATACTTCAATCTATATGCAATTAGTATGTGACGTCACATCATCATAACGTCATTTAGAGAAGCGCCAGATGACGTCATTTTACGTCAATAACAGGCGTCATGGCCACGGTTACGTCTCAAGATCAGCGTAGCTACATAAAAATTGAATGTCAGCATAATAAAACAGCAAAGGAGATATTTGCCGCACTACAAGAAGTTTGTGACACATCTGCTCTATCGTATTGCCAGGTTACAAGATGGGTCAATGAATTCAAATCGGGCAGGGAGAGCGTTGAAGATGCCTGTCGTGTGGGTCGACCAATGACAGCTACTGATGACTATAATACTGAACAAGTGAAAAAACTGTTGAAGGATGATAGGAGAATTACTTGCAAAGAAATGGCACAGGAGTTAGAAATCAGTGTAGGGTCAGTTCATTTCATTCTTCGAAATCGTTTGAAAATGCCTAAGGTTAGTGCACGGTGGCTACCGCATCGTTTGACGCCAGAACAAGCAGAACGTCGTTTAACCATAGCCACCCAACTCCTTTCTCGTTATGATTCGGAAGGACAAGACTTTTTAGAAAGAATTGTTGCCGTCGACGAAACTTGGGTAAGATCCTACGAACCAGAAATGAGGAGACAATCGACCGAGTAGCATACACCTAGCTCCCCGAGACCGGCAAAGTACAGACGGACTCAGTCTAAACTTAAGATGTTAATATCTTCGCGTACGATAGACATGGAATTCTGACAAGTCACAGGGTGGAAAGTGGTAAGACTATTAACGGGAAGTATTATGAAGAGTACCTTAAAAAAACACTAAGGCAAGCGATCCGTAGGAAAAGACGTGGACTCTTGGCAGCCGGTCCAATAATTTTACATGATAACGCTACACCCCATGGCGCCGTCAACGTAACGTCTTTGCTAGGGCGCTATGAGTGGGAAATATTGGAGCACCCGCCTTATTCCCCGGATATAAGTCCATGTGACTTTGACTTATTTCCAAAGATAAAAGAGGGCATGAGAGGTTTTCGTTATAGTAACCTAGACGAGCTTGAAGCTGCCGTGGCCGAAAGGGTGAAGGTAGTGGAACGCAGTTGCCTAGCAACTAGAATAGATGACCTCCCGAAGCGATGGCAGTCCGTCATAGACCACAAGGGATATTACTTCAAAGGAATGTAGTACGGTAATTATCATTATATATTTCTTTCGAAAGTTATTTTATAGGTTGCATTACTTTTTGAATGACCCTCGTAGTATAATATTTTCTTGAAGATTTCAATAAAATTTACCTCAATAGCTGACGAAAATCAGTGTTTTTATATCATAACGACATATCGGATTATAGGGCACAATATGCAAAACATGCACGCATATGTGGGATCTTCCGTGGATTAAACCAAAGTTACTTCTTCGAAAGTAGTGCCAAATGACGTCATATATGACGTCACATTTTGCTTTTTTTTTAACTAACGTGAGTAAGATAAGAAAAATTCATAATGACTGTATATTACACCGAAAACAGGCGAAGCTATGTGATAAAATCTGGACATCTTTATATCTGGAACATTGCCAAGGGTCTTAAGAACTAAAACTTTATTTCTGGTGAGCTGCCTTAAGGTCCGTTTATACAGAGCGCTAACGCGAACGCGTCCAACGCGAACACGATCGCGAACGCGACTTTTGAGCAGTTTTGCCATTCAAATAGAGCAGGAACCCGAACGCGGAAAACCGTCGACGGCTTTCGAGGCGGCTCGTCTTTTTCTTGCTGTGAGAGATAAAATTTGGTCATTTGGAATCATGGCGCAGGTAGAGTCAGACACGGAGGAGATCATAGTACTGTATTTGTACGCAAAACAACGGAGGAAGAGAAAGAGGCGTGTGTCAGTGCACGACATTTTACAGAGAAGAAGTGAATTTGGAGAGTACCACCACCTCGTACAAGAACTACATTTTTCATGATGTCTTTGTAATCTTTGTCTTTGTCATACAGTACATGATTCTTCTCAATTTCAAGAATCATGGCTTCTGTTTTGTCCATTGTCTTGTCCATTCTTCTCCAAACTTCACAAGCAAAGTAGACTGACGCTAGTGCCTAGCTTTTTCTTGGAACGGTCAGGCGTACACGTTTCTATTTGTGGAAATGATGCAAGGGAAGTACCTGCTGATTGGTTGATAGCAAAAAAGCCGCGCGACCTTCTCAGAAAATTCGCTCTGGGGGCAATCAAGGCGGTCGTTCGCGCGAACAAATATTTGTTCGCGTTCGCGTTCGCACTCTATTTGAACGGTTCCTCTACAAATGACTAAAATATTCCTGGACGAAAAACCGCGTTCGCTTTCGCGTTCACGTTCGCGCTCTGTATAAACGGACCTTTAGCATGCTTAGATGAGCGTATCCTTATAATACTAAGCAGTTTAAATCAGATCGGTATTCACAGTAAGTCCTAAATATGCAATTAAAACGGTTTCAAGAGTGCTAATGTCAGAATATCTAGCGAAGAAGCGGACAGTGCTGTCTGGTCTTGGTCTAAACTGTACGCATAAGCAAGTAAATCCTGGCTAAACATTTGACATTTTCATAGTGAGCTATCTGGCATTATGTTATGTAATCAGGCCCAGAACAGACTTCAAAAGTACAAAACTTTTGGGTCTGTTGTACTAAATGAAGAAAATGTGTGCCCTCGTCTATTCAACATAGACTATTATTTTCCCCTCGCAACTCTTTGCAAGTTAAGAAGTACTAAAAGGGATTTTGCTTGAGTTATGTAGTGTAATCATGGATTTGCACCCCAACACCCCATAGGCACTTGTGAAAGATCCCTACTAAATAATAGCTGCAAATAGGAAACTATCCGACATTATGCTGCAAAAAATCTGTCACAAGCCAGACTTCAGAAGTACAATATTTTGCACTTTAAGATCTATGGTACCAAATAAAGGAAAAGTATGTCCTATTCTATACAACAATTTATCACATAGCTCCCCTTGTTTTCAATTTAATAGAGCCATTACGAATTCTTTTTGTTTCACACACGTGTGAGATAAGAAAATAGTGCTGTATTTGATTAACACTGTAATTATACACCTCATTTCTAAAGCACTGCTGACCTTGGTTCCCTGGTGAAATTAACGCTCATAAATCGTAATCATGATAAAGTTGTTAATTTAATCACTTTTAGATTCAAAACAAAATCAATATAGGCAAGTTTTTTTGGAACTATTTTTCGATCGTAACGTACCTGTCAATTAAGCGAATAGGCTTCATGTAAATTTCATTACACATTATACATGTATGCCCATGTTTTAACACATAATGGACTATAACTCTTGTTATACAGTTATGTAATAAAAAGAATCGGACATTCGTTGGCTTTTGAGGTAAAAATTAATTAAACTCGTCCACAAAAAATAAATTTTATTAAGCTCGGCAAATGCCCGCTTAGTAACATTTTGTGTGTGTGTGTGTGTGGACGAGTTTAATAAATTTTTAACTTAACCACCAACTCATGTTAGATCCTATATATCTGTTATCTCCCCTTTATTCCCAGCAAGCTCTGATGTACCTGAGGGGATCGTTAAAAGTTGTGTGGTCTGGTTATGAAGACACAAAAAAATAGCATCGAATTTAAAAAGCCTATGTCTTTTTTGCTAAATGAAACATGACTTTTCATTCGTTGGTTTGTTTGTTTGCTTGTTTCAAATTGTTTGCGTTATGAAAAACGCCGTTTTAAACATTATTTCAGTCATATCGCGGCGACTAGTGTACCTATCCATGCTCTCTTGGAGTTTTGTTTTTACCGGTACTGCGCACAATTTTCTTCCCCAGCCGCTGGCTGCTTTCCTACATAACCATCGTTTAAACAATAGATGTACTGGCACTTACGCGTCAACATGTAATGAGTTCAATTGTTTTGAAGTCCTGATAATCATTCCTTTGCCAATAATAATTTGGGGTCATAGATTAGAATTAACTACAGTTTGTGAAGGTCCAAAATCAGACAACATGCTCTATGCAGTCTAATTCTTATCTATACCGTCCGAAAGTGGCTCCTGGAGGTGAGAGGGTTAACTACCTAACACGCTTCCAGACAAATCTATCAAACATTGTGCAGCAACACTGAATACGTTCCAAACAGCTAACTATCTACTGGGGAGAAAATGATAAATTTTAGTATAGATCGTTAGAGAGAAAATAGTTCCTTTTCTCCGTCAAACTAGATGTAGCTTTAGCTGTTGTTTATGTTGCCTTGTTGCTGTTGTTTGTTGTTTTGTACTGTTGTCGCAGTGTTATTGTAAGCTTAATCGATTTCAAAATCGATAATTCGATAAATGAAAGTAATAGAAAATTTCAGCTTGAACAAAAAGTCAAAAAAATATTGTAATTTCAAGCCTTTATTGGCCGTAATAATATTGCCTCAGAAATATGCCAGACAGTGTTGATCGAGACACATTTGCCGTAGTCTTATTGTGTTTTATACAAAGCACATGCACTTTTATACGTCAAAATGGATTACTTTCTATTGAAGATATGAACGAGATAAGCTGCGTAATAAATGAGCCATGCTCTGGCGAAAGGGGCTAAATGCATCTCCGAGATGCATTGTATCGAGCAAGACATCACATTATTCTGGATCCATAAAATCAAGTTTGCCTAAAAACAGACTGAATCCAGAGGTAGGGTACTCCTTTGACATTCAGAAATTTACAAATAGCAAAAAGCTTCGACTCATGTCAGCCTGCACAGGCTGACATGAGTCTTTACTTTATGCTGACGCAATAAGCCTCCTTTTCACAGAGCATGACTCAATTTAATATTTTTAGACGGCAATTCATTTGCCAGAAACGTTTATGTCTGTAAATACGAATGTAAAAAGAAAGTGCTTACTCGACTGAAATCTCAACCTATGAATCAGCTGGGTTTTAGAAATCTTCGGGTATTCATGAATCTGTTCCTAATTTATTAATCTGTCTTCTCCATGCAGATTTTCCCCTATTTATATTTTAACCCTAAGGCTACTGAGCGCGACTAAGGGACCTTCTGCGAACAGTATTAATCAAAATCAGACTGCACAGAACGTTCAGTGTGATCTTGGATCGACAATGTCCGATTAGGAGATAGTTTTCTCCCAAAATAAGTTAGAAATAGCAACATTTGGGTTTTTACTCTCGGGTAGAAAAATCTTATCAAACTTATTTACCAGATTAAGAGTTAAAAGTTATTTGAGAACGTATCTATTATTTCAAACTTCAAAATGAGTGTAAAGCCCCAGTAGGCTCTGTTCAAGTGAGAACATTGTGACAAAAGGAGAATGTGTCCTTTCCCCCACAGTGTTTTCAAACCCGTCTACTGCAAGACATAGAATAAGGCCTGTTCAGGAGATAACGTGTTAATTAGACGAATAAACTAATTATATATATAAACTTGTTTCACCTCATGGATTAAATCAATGAAAAATAGAATGCCTGACGTCATCATAAAGTTCGTTTTATGTTTATAGCTTATTAACGAACGGCGCTTAAATGTCATAACGTTTCTCCTTACAATATTAACAAGACCCCCTCATGGTGTAGATCTTTTACATGCTACGGAGAGTGAAGTTTGATACAAACGCCTTCAACTGAAACGAAATTAGGTTATTTGAAGAGGTATTCTGGATATTCTCGGAAATGGAATGAAGACTTACCACGGTAGATTTAGCCAACTACCGCAATGTTTTTGTATGAAATCAATCCGGAATTGTCTTCTATAAATGCATGATAACACGTGGGCGGCACCCTGGGAAAGGAGGATGTAATGCTTTTTCGTAAAGCATTATACTAAGCGAGTCATTGCACAATACGATTCAAGATTTTACTCATTATACTTATGCATACACAATACATTTCGTATTATACACACTCATATTTACAAATTCATTGGTCATTTCAAATAAAGAGTATTAATAATCTAATGCCAAAACACGACATGAGAAATAAACTAGGAAAAGTAGAGAATGAATCCATTTTGCCTAAAAACCGACTGAATCATGAGAAAGAACGGTCTTTTGACGTACAGAAAATTTACTAATAGTAAAATGTATCGACTCAGGTCAGCCTGCGCAGACTGCGCAGGCTGACATGAATCGATACTTTTTACAGATGCAGTATACCACCTTTTCACAGTGCATGGTTCATATGAAGTAAGCTCTTTATTTTATCTATTGAAGCATAATTACTCGTAAATTTCTTAGAAGGAGTAAACTTTCCTGGTAGATAGCCTATGAAAGAAAGAGGGAACTTTCTAGGAATTATCGTAATGCAATCGCGTTTAATTCCACGTCTTATAATAAAAGATAATTACCTCTAAATATGAGGTTAATTCGCGTTAATATCTCATTCTAGATATTTGATGGATTAATAAATCACTTTGTTGCTGTTTGTTACGATCTCAGGTGTAGTAACGAAATCTAGAGTGTATATTTGGCCCATTATCGGTGCCTTCTTATCTCCGTTTTGTATTTTTTGTGATATGAATTACATAGAAAATGAATACCATTTCATTACTGAACGACCATTGTACTATATTAGTTGTATGGTCAGGTGGCAGGGGACTTTGAAACTTGTTCACGGCTGTGGTGAATTATGTCGTCCCGGGCCGAAATTTCCCTGTTTTATGGTCTCACGAACTGAGTATGCTGACGGCAAAGAATTTCCCTTCTGAGTGTCCCAATTCAAATAAAACTGACACCACTGAGAAGTGACGTCACTGAAACCTTGGTAAAACGTTCAGTTTGGTGCATAAACATGATGATGTCACTGCTATAGACATTCCACGTATTTTTATATAACATGGATTTAAACAACTTAAGAGTAAGTACCTATGCATTTTCATAATTTGTTGGCAAAAGTAAACGACCATTAGTTGCCTCAAACGGACATTAGGTTATCCTTTTAACGTTACAGTGTATGACTTTCGACACTTCACAGTTTGCTCACCTGACTAAGGGGTGGCTCGTTTAAACCTCGTATAAAGTTTCACGAAATTCCGTCCAATGGTATTGGAGAAATTCTCTCGGACGGAAACACGGACGGATGGAAGGAAGGACGGAGGGACGGACAACGCTAAAACTATATCCCTCCGCCTTCGGCGGGGGATAATAATCTATTCTTTCCGTTTTAATGACAACCATTTAGGGAACTAGTAATGATATGGTGCAGGCTACTCAGTATGTTTGTCTTGTGGGCGGCTCGTATCGATCGACGCCGCCCTTTTGGATGCTGTGTTGAAAGTGCAGTTATGTATACGGGGCTCCCAAAAGGGAACCTGCTTTTACGTGGAATATGCCAGTGTACATGAATATATGTCCGGGACATATTATCGAATTAGATCGCGAGAAATTTCTTTGCAATATAATAATAGTCTTCGTAAGAAATAGATAAAAGTACAACGTCAACCCAAAAATGTTAAAATTTGTAAGTCCGATGAAGTCTGAAGAGTGCAATACCACTTCGAATATATGTAAGTTTATTAAGATTGCATTCTGCAAAAGGAACGCTAGCTAAAATTGATACCGTAAAGTACAGTTCTAAGATCAGACTACACGTACTGTGCGGTCAAATCTGACTCTGTACTAACCGCACAAGCAAGAAAAGTTCTGTAAAACACGGGGGGGGGGGGGTTTAATTTTTTTTTAATTTGCCTTAAAGTAACTTGTTATACATGTATATAGATTGTATAAGTCCACTCTCTCTCTCTCTCTCTCATCATCATCATCATCATAACAATTCCACAATCGATCAATCTTTCTCCCAAACTTTTGCCATTTGTGAACTCTTTGCATGTCAAAGGACATTCTACCTCATGATTCAGTTGGTTGTTTGACAAATTGGATTTCATGGGTCCATAGTGCCATGATGGAATGTTTGATATAGTGCATCACGGAGATGCATTAAGGCCCCTTTAGCCAAAGCAGGGCTACTGTGCCTTGTAACTTATCAGTTCATTGGTCAAAAGTTCCGCAAATTGCCATTACGGAACCAGTTAAATTCTTTATTGATTATTCACCAGAACGAGACTGTTTCAGTCAAAATTCCCACAGTACAGAGAATAAATTATTATAGGTTACCGATTTTGTAATTGATTGTGATTTAACTAAACGGTCAGGACACTTGGATGCCGTTAATAGTTATGATCAGACTGCATAAAACATGCAGTCTGATCTTTGATCTACACTACCTATAGGCTCTAATACTCTAGCTAAACAACAAAAACAAAAACAACATCATTACCATCAGGGTCGTCGTCTTCATCATCATCATTATCATCATCATCGTCATCATAAGCATCACCATCAACAACAAAAACAACAACAACAAAAATAACTGGATGTTTGCTCCATTTTGTTGGCATGTATGTAGCATTCTAACCCTACGTTTACACATGTTCCCGGCAGCCATAGCAGCCCCGTTTGCCCGAAACGTGGTGTGCCGTGAGATTTTGTTCGTTTTTTCGCCATTTACCGAGTTTAGTTAAATCTCTTTACGGTACTCACGGTATCCGTGACAAGCCGTGGAGGGAACCCTACGTTTACACCATGTTCCCTGCAGCCACGGCAGCCACGTTTCTGATAACCGTGGACAAAACCGGTTTGACGTAATACAACGCAGAGGAGCGGGATAAGCAAACTTGTCAGACCGTGATCGCCGAGGTTGCCGTGCCAGATTTTTTGACTGTCAAAAATGTTGCACGGTGCTGATGAGAAACCTAACAGACCGTAGCGGAATGGGTTGATAGTTGCGTTCTACTACGGTCTTATCGATACCGGTGAAAAAAAAAAAATCTTCCACCTCCAAACACGGATCGTCTCTGAGTCTTGTTACGGCTTGTTACGTGCTGGTAAGTTCTGATGCGATCAAGTTTGCTTATCTCGTTCCTCTGCGTTGTATTACGTCAATCTCGTTTTGTCTGCGGTTGTCAGAAACGAGGCCGCCGGGAACATGGTGTAAACGTAGGGTAAGCACTACAGAAACGTAGATATTGATGTTCCCGCTGTGAGCGTAATATTTCTGTTCCTGATCCTCCTAAAACTAATTATCGCTTAATTGTTTTAACTTGTCGAAATTGAAAGCAGTTGCAGTTTACAAATTTAATTTTGTTTTTAACAAATTAAATGGAACTCATCTTTGAAAGAGTATAAAGCATTGTCGGAAATGGAGAAGATGTGACTAATCTGCATTTTCTCCTTTTACCACAACGTTTTCCAAGTCCCCTTTCTCAGGGACATTTAAACTCGGTATTTTTTGGTAAAGGGTTAACCCTTAGAGCCCCCCCCCCCCCAAAAAAAAAAAAAACAGAAAAGGCTATTTCTAGTCTAGGATTAAGACCCAAATAAATGCAATACAAAGGTTGCTTTAGTCCAAAATGTCTCGACAAAGCGGGCAGTGGAGGTCAAAGATAGCAATTTTTGTGCAGACTGGGCTCAATTTACACTGGCTGCTAGGGCATTATTTTTGCAGAGGAGAATTTGGAAAGTATCCTTTTAAAATACTGATGAGCGAGGTAGTTTAGAGTCTGATAGGTAAGTTCAAGTGAAAACATTGTGGAAAAAGGAGACATTATCCTATACGAGCAAATTCTCCCTGTTGTCACAATGTTTTCAAATTTCATCTTCTGCGAGACACAGACACTCGCTGACAGTAGTTTATGGTGAGAAAATGTTAGGGGGTCCGTATCCACCAACCATTCTTAAGAATATTCCTTGTCTTATTCTCCAGATTTTTTTGAACTTGACAGTAACACGAGTACTGACTGGCTTACTTTCTAAATCTAGAATAAAACAAAGAATATTCTTAAGAATGGTTGGTGAAAACAGGCCCTTGGAAGAAATGTGGAGAGCGTATGGTAGGAGAGAAACCTAACAGTTTTAGCTTGGCTTGAGTGAAGACAGCACTCCAATCCATCAATCCATTAACACCTTGTTTTACAGCTAAAATCGTTACGCCAATTTTCATAATTCGCGTTATCGAATTTCCTAGCCATACGATATCAAAACCCATTCGCATCCTGTCCAACCTTGTTCCTATTCTCTTCTTGTCTAAAGCGTTACCTAGCAACAAGCAGAAGCGTCATAAGATAAGTAAAACAAGTCGTTTTTCAGAATGAGCAGTGAGATATTTCTCACTTTTCTTATCCCATTTCAGCATAAGCACATTTAATTGATGCCATTTACCTTCCATGCAAATGTACAAAGCTGCAACATTGTTTTGTGGTAATCGTTAGAGTAGAGCTGCTGCCATGAAGCGTCAGAGTCCATTTACGTAAAATTAACTTGCGGCAAGGTAAAAGCACCATAAATTTATTTGATATTGGGAGTTTTCAATCAAGGCTAAAGAAGCATTGTTGGAATGGTTACTCGTATCTCAGCTATATTTCCTACTGCTGTGGTTCTACAGAAAAAACAAATGGGGGAATTTTTTAATCGCTTTGGTAAATGTCCACCATTATACGGCCTTGTTTTTCTTGCATCTTTTCACATATGAAGGCATCGTGGCCACAGGAAAAACTACTCGTAACAATGTCCCTTTTGGCAAGACTGTTTTCATACGCATTCATAAGTCAAACCTAGATTTATACATGTACTTTCAATTTTTGTTGAGACTGCGAATGGAGACTCGGCCTAGATTCTCACCATCTGTATTTCTACCTATAATAAGAAATCGCTATATGTTTATGCAAACACCAAGACATATTAATGTAGTTTGTCTGCGAAAAGGCATTTACAGATTAGTCCACTGACCTTTTTGTTCTTATCTTTGTGTATAGTTTTGTTTTGAGAATTAGTTGTGCTTTTCCTCGTTCGAAAGATTCTTTTCAGGATGTCTTGCTTGCTAGGAGAATGAGTCTTTAAATTTGCAATCTCGGCTCGTATTCACCAACTATTTTTGATAATACTTTTCGATAATACTAAACAAAATGGTTCAGCCAACCAGGAATGCGTTGCTGTCATTACGAAAATGCCTCAAGCCGACCCCCCCCCCCTTTTTTTTTGAGTGCAGCTCACATACATGTATATCTGAAAAGATTCCGTCCAGGATAGACGATATCGAGTCGAATACAAAAAGCAAGTGGAAAAAATGCAAGGACATCATAATAAAGATTAAAATTTACAAAACATGTTTTTGTACACAGTAGTCTACTATAAGTTTTCAAAGGTTTTAACGACAGAAAGCGTAAAGAAGTCATATTCTATAAAGTGGTGTGAAACCAAAACCATCAAAGTCTGTAAAAATGCCATGATCCATCTAATACCTATATCTTCTCCCTAACTTGTGATGTTCAACATAGCAGCAGTAAAAAGATAAGGCGGGAATTTCGTCTAAAAAAAAAAAGACGAAACTATTACACCGTTTGTCAATTTGATTGGTATTTCATCAGTTACATGAAAGTGAAAATCACTTTTGATGCGTTTCTCGTGTTTCACCTGTACAAGGTTGGTGCTCTGAAGTGTTGGGTCAAGGAACACCTCCTACAAGACCTACACCGAAAATACTGATGTTCTCAAGAAGTTCGGGAAGCACAGTACAAACTAATGGACACTACAGATCCAGTCTGATTGACATTTGTCGGCAAGCTTGACTTGTTCAACAGTATCCACAAAACCCCTGAAGTAGTGATGAGTCCGCTCAGAGTAAATGAAAAGCCTAGATGATGAACAAAATCCCTTTACAAGCGAATCTAATTTTTTGCGTTTTTAAAAAGTTAGGCATATAGTTCTTAACAGGGTGATTGGTACAACACGCGATACTAAACAAAAGGGAAACAGATTGTTATCTCTAAATATAAGACAGTCATGCGAAAGAAAATATACCTGAAAAAATATATAGATAGTATTTTTGTACCACTAAAACTATAATTGAGCCGCGCTCTCTGGAAAAGGGGTTTAGTACATCGTCGTAATGCATTATTGTCGTTGCATAATATGGATCCACTGTGTCTAAAAATCATTAGGTACAACAATCCTTTGACGTGGTTCGATACTTTTTGCAGATGCATTAACACTTGTCCTGCTGTATAAGTTAAATGCAATTTTCAAGCCGATTGTAAAAACAATAGTGTAGCTATTTCGAAAGTAATTTTCGGGAAAAATATCTTCTTATCGGAGAGTGTAGATCCAAGATCAGACTGCACGTTCTGTGCAGTCTGATCTTGATCTACACTGTCCGCAAAAGGTCACTGAGTCGCGCTTAGCAGCCTAAGGGGTTAAACCACTTTTCACAGACCATGACTCAATCTTATTTTGTTAAGTACTGTACAGGCAATCTTAGACAAATCACGAACTTCCGGTACAAGTGACGAACAAAAAAATCATCTCAAAGGAAAAATTGAAAATGTTTTTTCTATGAACTATTTGGAAAATATTAAGAAAAAAGAAACAATTAAGATTGTTTATAAAGTACTGCATTGTAGACAGAGTAAACTCAGACCGGCATAGTAGTTCCTGTGAGTGGCAATGCGTCAGCCCTTCACCAATCGCTCCCAAAGCTTTTGACGACCCTTGGGAAGATGGCTTCTGAGAACAACATGTTGAAAATAAGACAATGTTGGAAACTAGTAATTTCTTTCCATCTCCCACGGTGTTTTACCCTTCCAAAGAAAAGTCTCATTTTTTGATACACATCTTTATTTGTCGTCTGCAACATGTTTGTGTTAAGGAAATGCATTTCTTTTTTAGTCTGATAAAGCGTGAAGAGCGAGTAAGATAACTAACATATAAAAAATGAATAACAGAATAAAACTCGAGAAAGCAAACACATGAGACACCGACCTACTTTCTCAACTTCGGAACGCTTTATCTCTTGTACCCAGTTTGCAGCAGACGTCTTTTTAACATCAGAACAGAAACGGAAACAAAAACAAGAACATTTTATCGACGCTTAACATAATGGGAGAAAAAAGTTAAATCCAAATTATCTCCCTTGTTAGATAAAAACCAAGGTAGCCAAATTGCAACTGGGTCCTTTTGATTGATTTCCTTTGTTTTCATCCTTTATTTACTAAGAGATGTTGCGATTATTATAATTGGACTTATGCCGTATATGTAAGGTTTTCATAATATTTGCAAATCGAATTTCATACACTGTTACCATCGAAATTCATCGAATAGATCAAATTTGTGGTTTGATAAATTTTGAAGGAGATATTTAAATCTGAACATTCCTAAATAGTGCAAAGGATATCAAGGATAAAAACCAAGTAAAACCTTATTCAGGAACTAGTAGGTAGTGGAGAGCTATTATTATCTTATAATCCAAGATTTTCTAACTTTGAAAGTTACACAAATCCTGAAAATGGTTTTAGCCAATCAGAATTTATGTTACTTTCAAATTTAGAAAGTTCTGGAGAATAAGACTGAGAACGGTCTTCAGATTGGTTGGTGAATACGGACCCTCTGGAATACTCGATATGAATTAAGTGTTGCTTCACGAATACCAGCGGCAAAATTCCCGATGGCTGTACAACTGCCTATTACGAACACTTTCTCCTTTTGTCACATTGTTTTCAAAGGAGGTATACTGCAAAAACAAACGTGTTACGCCTATAGCCTACAAACTCATTAAACCATAGAATGAAATCCGAATGAACAAAGTGATACAGTTGTAAAACACTCTTGGTCAGAATATCTCATACAAAATTGAACAGCGTAAATCATAGATCAAACTGCATATTTTGTGCAATCTGATCT
Organism: Hippopus hippopus; assembly: GCA_946811185.2. Lineage (NCBI taxonomy): Eukaryota > Metazoa > Mollusca > Bivalvia > Cardiida > Cardiidae > Hippopus > Hippopus hippopus. Next base: position 45,777,704 of record OX328104.1, on the reverse strand, counting down.
TAAGCTACACTGTCTGCAAACGATTCTACAATTGTCCTAAACACTCTCAGGTTTAAATATTTACCAAACAATCCCGTGCTTTAATAACCTTATGTAAGAAAGGTTTTGACAACATTGTGGTAAAAAGGAGAAAATGCTGGTAATCAGCATTTTCTTCTTATACCACAATGCTTTCTATCCTGTCAGAGACAAATCCCTTTGTTTAAGCTACATATAATTCGTTCTCTGCATATGTTCACAATTTGGATCAGTCAAAAATTTTGCCATTTTTTGTTAAGAGTTAAAAGAAAATGTTTGTTGCCCATGTTCGACAGGAATTGATGGCGCGTGTACAGCATGTCTACAAGATGTTTTGTGTTCACAGCGATTTTTGCCGACATGTCGATGGTATCAGTCTAAAGGATGGCATCATGTGCACACGTTTCGTTAACCCTTTACATCATTATGCATTTTCAGTCTACTTTAGCTTGAACGATTTTCTTTTTTTTTTAAATAAAGAAAACATAGTTTTAAATGGGGGAATGAAGAACTTTTGATCAGTCTGTCCATTTGCAAAAATATAAAATTTCTAATTCTGAAGAAGAATGATTGCATCTTCCATAGATGCAGAGTTGAACGCCCCAAAAATGCACGTACAGCTTAGACAATGCCATGGAAATTTTTTTTTATTCGGCACCATTATAATACAATTAATCGCTTGACTTTACAGAATATTTTACTGACTTAAACTACAGAGTTTATCGTAATATACAGAAAAAATAAACATAAATCTAAAACTTTATTACAGAATTATTACAGAACTACACTTGTCACGAATTGCCCAAACAATAAACGTTTGTAGGACAAAAGATGTCGTCTATATGAACAGACGCTGCTGAAAAACGAGCAATTTTTTGGCATAAGTAATTGCTCCTTTTCTCACAATGTTTTCGAAAAGTAATCTACGACCGGGGCATGAACCCTCGAATTTCTACAGTGATTAGTTATTGTCATATTTGCATACGCAAATACCATCATCAAAGCGTCCAATTATATTTTAAAGTATTTTTTATCCACACGAAATTAGGTCCTCTGTCACTTTGAACTGAATTGATTGCACATCATTTCCATTTTCTTAGTTCATAAATATGCACATAGGCTGATCTCTAGTAATAAAAGCCGTTCAAATAGCTGTCTGTCAAACGTAGAAGTTGCTCATTATTTCTTAAAGACAGATTTCTCTGAAATGGAATAAAATGTGTACAATGACACATCAAACATACATTTGAGCCGCGCTCTGGCACAAGGGGGTTCAATGCATCTCCGTGATACATTATAACAAGCAAATCATTACATAAATTATGGATCCATGAAATCCATTTTGTCTAACAACCAACTGAGGTAAAATGGTCCTTTGACATGCAGAAAATTTGACAATAGCAAAAGGTTTCGACCGAGGTCAGCCTGCGCAGACTGCGGGAGTGTCCTTGGGCAAGAAACGTCAGATTCTTAGATTTAGTACTGGTGAAGCCCAGAACATACATATATTGAGCTGCCGCAGTGACACATTAAAATAATGTTGAAAACGGTGCCAAATACCATTGAATGAGCTTCAGAGAGTGAAAAAATGAACTATTTACTGCATTATCAAGGTTTTACTTATGCAAGGATGTCATAATCAGGGTTGCATCTAGAAATGTTCAAATAGGGGGGCTGGCCCCCATCATCTTCAGAAAAAGGGGGGCACTCCCCCCCTTTCAAGTGTAAAGAGGGGGGACAAATTTCATGGCGGTTCTGATAGTATGGTAAAGGGTTAATGTATTATTTGTTTTTGTCTTTGGAAAAATAATAATGATTATATCCATTAAAGGCGTTATTGTGTTCTAGTCTTCTTTGTTAAAATGAATGTCTTGTAACTTCTTCTTTAACACTTGTTACAGTATAATCACTGTAAGACAAGTAGACTAACCCCCATCCTACCCTATCTATCCTAAGTTGTTCAACATTTTCATTTCATAAATTCAACGAAATTTTTACCTCAGTGTTAGACTGAGATTTTAGCTTCCATCTATTATTTCATACAGATATTTATGTAAATTCACTGCTTAAATTCACTACCAAAGCTGAAAAGACAGTCTAAAGAGCCTCTATTCAGACGATGTCAAGTAGACATTTTGTTGTGTCATGGGTTTTCGCGCTTTTCTGCATCGATCTTTTTCATGTCAGTTAATTTTTTTAAAAGTATTTCCACATGATATTGCAAGAATTTGTCAATAAGGGTTGTAGGTCACTTCAAAACATGTCATTTTACTCTAGATCAGTGGATTGACATCATCATTTCACTTTTCATTACACGCCAGCTTGTTCGGTTGTGATAAACGGTGACGTGTGGTCCGTCATATTTAATACTCACTGTTTATGACGAAGTTATTTTCTTTCAAGAATTTTGTAGCCTTAAGAAATCACTTGTTGCCAGTAGATTCGCCAGTGCGTCATTTTTTGGACACATTTTTTTCTAAATTGTTCCATTCAGTGATCGACAGCGTGGGCCCTGCAGTGAGGCTTTTCGTCTGCATAACACAGATGACAAGCGTCTATTGATATGATCAAAATAACCCGACAGTCTACGATTTAAGTTTACGGTTTTAAGTTTCGAATGATTATTGGGGTGACCATGCAAATTTCGTTACATTTCATTTTCCCCCCCCCCCCCCCGTCTTTTTTCCTCTCTTTATCCCTTTATCCCCGATTATGGTGCGCACGATCATGCAATTTTTGCGGGCTAGTTCGTTTTAGTGCGGGATTTGGTGCGCAAACAAATTTCGTTTTCGCGGGATTTTTTATTTTGATGCGGGATTTCGGCAATCCCGCACGCTAGATGCAACCCTGGTCATATCATCTTTGGCTGTATAGAATGGACATCAAGAGGTGCAGACTGTTCTTTACCTATTTTGTCAAGATTAATCCTTAACCTGCTAAATACGTTAAATGAAACTTTCATGCCCATAGTAAATACCCGAACGTTCAATCTCTTTATCGGATAGTGCATATCCAAGATCAGTCTGCAAGTTCAGTGCAGTCTGATCTTGGATCTATACTGTCCGCAAAAGGTCATTGAGTCGCGCTTAGCAGCCTGAAGATCAATGCAACAGTCTATGCTTTACCTGTCTACGAAGGTATTCGCCGAATTTAAGTTACGAGAAATTGTGGCCAGACCCTTTTTTCCTGATTTTGTGTCTCTTTTCGTAAAATGTACATGTATTGTATAATTTGTATAAAGATGACCATAAAATTTGTTAAACTAAAACTAAACCCTTTTAGTTACTGCGTACAAAACCGCTAACTCTCGGGTTTTATCTAAACTGACAGCTATTCTCAAATGTAACACTGGCATACGCCAAAAATAACTCATACATTACGGAATTGATAACAACGCCTGCGGAATAATTGTTGTTTATGAGGAGGACTTTCAAAAACAATAAAACATTTGATGCTCCCAAGTCGACATTTATGGCCATATTACCATTCTTCTTACACAGCACTGTCAAACACAGAATCTTGACACCCTATAAGGCAACGGTGACCGTAAATTTTCCCCTGACGAGGTCTATGACCGTATTTATAGACAATCAATACAAAACATTGGTTTAAGTAAATTTCTAAATATCAGCGTTTTGATTGGCCAAGACGCTCTGTCTCACTCTGTCTCGACCAATCAAATGGCTAGAATTGTTAGAATTAGATTTAGACTGTCAATTGAAAAAGGATTCCGTATGAAAATCAAATATGATGTAACACACGAATTAAAACACTCATTATTTTCAATATTGCGGCCAACTTCCTTTTCAAGAAATAATATCGTTAAGTTGAAAAAATATAAGCCATGCTATATGAAAATGTGGCTTAATGCATCTGCAAAAAGTATCGATTCATGTCAGCCTGCGCAGTCCGCGTAGGCTGGCCTAGACCGAAATTTTTGTAATCGTTAGATTTTTCTGCATGTCCAAAGACCAGTCTACCTCATGATTAAGTCCGTTGAAATACAAAATGGATTTCATTGATCCATAATCATGTGATCGCTTGCATGGCATGATGCATCACGGAGATCCATTAAGCCCCCTTTTGCGAGAGCATGACTCAAATAGATGTAGTTCATGATTTTGTTTAAAATTCAAAATTCCAAAATTTAATCTTTTTTTTTATTTTTTGATAATGGCCATGGCTGCAATTTTTTTTTTTAAGAATTTCGAGTACGGGAACTGTTGATGCTTTTTAGTCCATGGCCGTACGACCGACGGTATCAAAAGTCAGCCGGATCAGTTCAGGTGGTAGAGCACGAGATTTGTAATCGACAGATCATGGAACACAAAAGGACGTGGACTCGATTCCCTCGGCTGGCCAAATAAATATTTCTTATCGCCTTTTGGATGAGACTTTAAAGTCTAGGTCCCGAGTGACGGTGGTATACCTCGAGTATGATATAGAACCAGGCTTAACTTAAGATGGGTTTCCTCCTGTATCTTCGACTATCCTCCATAACAAAACTAACAGGCTTCTAGCGGCGATGCCCATAAGGGCAACCGTTGGCAACGATTAATAAACGCGAAATCTAATTCACTAAACGGCATCAACAAACTTACAGCTCAAGAGACTTAATAAGCAACAGCGACGGCAATACCCTAAGTCGTACCCTTAACGTAGGCAACGAACCAAAGCATCTGGCATCTCAAAATACATTTTCTAACCTCAGATTTTAAGCTCAACAGGTAACGTTACATCCTTGCATCGCTCGGTGCCTTGCCCAGTAGCTCAGTTGGTAACGCAGATGGCTTGAAAGATGCGGGGTCGTTGGTTCAAATCTCTAACTCGGCTAACTTCTTTCCGAGGATTAATGATAGTCTCTTCGACAGGATTTTTTTCCTTTCTCACGGCTTATCATTGTTTCCCCGATGACTTTGTGGTAAAGCAGCCAGTAGCTTGGAAAGAAAAACTGTGCGAAGTGATGGTTAAAGAAACTCGGAAAAAGCATGGATCGATTCACTGGCCGACATGACATAACTGAAAGAAGTAGAAAACGTTGAACACGCAAAACGGTGGATTATATGCTAACCCTAATCTTTTCGGTGGCATTTACCCACAATGTTTTCTACACTTTTATATACAAATCTCATCATCTGAACCGCATTAAATTTGTCGTCTGCAAATGCTTTCAATTCGGAAAAGACTAAAATTCCCTCGTCTGGTACAGGGTTATTATTCCAAAAGCACACTTTTTGCATTTGGGGATATTCTTTGTTCCTAATTGAGTGACACAATTCTTTGACAAATATCGATATGATATAATAATACAGCGTTATGAGCGCAGTCATTTCAGTAATCAGTTCCGACAGTTCTGAGCAGACGAAGATATGACTTCGAGGAGATTTTTTTCAATACCCAATTTGTCTTTACCATTTACCAAAAAACCAAAAGTTTTTTACACCCCCCCCCCCAAAAAAAAGGCTTTCGAAAACATTTTGGGAAATGGAGACAGTCCACGCTGGCTGACCTGGGCCAAAACGGTTTGCTATCTTCTGCAAGTCCAAGGACCAGTTTAACTCATGATTCAGTAGGCTGTTAGATAAAATGGACTTTATGGATTAATGATCATGTAATGATTTGCTTGGTTCCATGCACCACAGAGATACATTAACTTATAAAGCGATGGAACCGACTTAATTTATTTTTGTGGACAGTGTAGATAAAGATCAGACTGCACAGAATGTGCAGTCTGATCTTGAATCTACACTGTCCACTACATTGTTACATATTCTGGCCAAAACATTCTTGAAATGACGATAATATGCATGTTTTTCCTAATTGAAAAGGCCCTTTTTATTAATTGAGCGATCTGAGGATTAAGCTCCCTTATAGCCAGAGCATGGCTCAGTTATAGATATTTTTCCTCCTTGTTGCTCGTTGAATGGGACTGAGAGCCGCATTCCAGACTATTCCATTTTAATGATGTCAGGGCGACAGCTTACTCCAATCTTTCTCGAGTTTTTCTAGTTCAGGGCTGGGGCTCTGCCATGCTCTGCGGCTCAAATTAGCACGTATTCAGCAAACCATTCAAACTTGCGTTCTGATTTATTAAAGTTCTTTTGATTGCAGAGTAACGCAATTTCTGAGAGGCTAAATCAAATGGTTTAACACGAAATCATAGTGTTTTACTTACTAATTTGGAGTATGACCAAGAGTGCACTTCAGAATTGTCATTCAATACTGGCCTTAATTTCAGTTAGTAACTGTTGATGCCGTATGGCTTTATCAGTGCTTTGACAAATCACATGCAATTAAAATCATCTTCAGCAGATGTGTGCTGTTGGTACAGTGGTAAATATACAAGAAATCAACGAAAACGCAAGTAATTAGAAATCTAGCCAATACAAGGATAAAACATTTGTCAAAAGACCACTTCATCTTGGATAAACAACCGGAAAGGGTATGCGAGTTTGTCGTTACATTCGTTTTTAGACGTTATCGCTGACATTTTTGCTTCATAGATTTTTGGCATGACAGGCATGTAAATTGCTCCTGACGTAATCTTACGCTCTATCAAATAGTTCTGCATTTTTATTTTGACATTCATTCTGTGATAAGCGTTCTATATACATATTTTTATATCATTATTCAATACAATAATAAGGAATTCTTATATCTGATGATATTTATATTTTGAAGGATTTATATGGATTTGTTGTTTCTTCATTAGCGAAGTAACTACTAGGGTACCTATGTCTATGAATCCACCGCTTGCTGGACCCTCCCCCCCCCCTATATTTTTTTTTGTAAAGAGAATGAACCAAGATCTGGTCCGTTTTTACCAATCATTCTCAAGAATATTCCTGGTTTTATTCCCAAATATTATCGAAATATGAAAGTAACATGGTTTAGCCTATCAGGAGTTGTGTTACTTTCAAATTTAGAAAATTCTTGAGAATTAGACTATAAGAACATTCTTAAGAATGGTTGGTGAATACGGACCCAGCCTACACTTATACAATATTTGTTATTCAAGCATTATTTTACTGATTTTTTGTCAATGAATGAATGGTTAACCTGATTCTTTTTTTTCACTTACCTGGATGAATATCACATATCTGTTAGACTGTATATTGCGAAACTCACTGCGCTTTTGCGGACATCAGACTGCACAGAACGCGGAGTCTGATTTCTGATCTACCATGTCTAATGGCATCATGTTATGATTTTTTAATATGGCGAAAAGAATTTTGAACTGGAATAACATGATTTTTTTTTCTACAGCTGCCAGAAAATGTTCCTTTATATTTATTGAGCAGTGTAAGGGTTATGAGAGAGAATGGTCCTACAAGCTTTTTTTTACGATAGAAAAACGTTTTGTGCATCACGAATTAAAGGCATGCTCACTGCGAAAAAAAAGTACAGTTTGAAGGAGGTTTTTGTAACAAAATATCACAAAAAAGGACAGCATAAGATTAGACAGTATATTTCTTCTCGGTCCGATCCTAATCTTTACAGACAGAAAAATATCTGAAGTCGGTATTATCACTCTTAGAATTGAATTCCATCACACTGCTGAACATTACACATTTAAGAAGCCTGTGGCATAGAAATAATGTCATACAAAGTGATGGCAAAATTACACGAGGACAGCATGCATAGGTACACTGGCCGCCGAGACATAACTATACAACTGTTGAAGATGTATCAAAACAAAAAGCAAACCAAGCTAATTTGTAAGTTCATACATTTTTTTGGCGAGAAAGGTAAATCTCCGGTACTCGGGTTATTTCGTTCGGCGTGCTTCGGCTGATTGGGTTATACAAACAAGCTTCTATCTATCGTCCCCCAATCTTTTCGTAATCAATCACACTTCAAGCCAACAATACAAAAAGACGAGAGCACTGGAGCTTCATTTTCTCCTTAATCCTTTACAAAGAAAGTAACGAGGATTCTACCGTGACAGACCTTTCATGAAACATTCTGAAAAAAATTGAAGAAATTGCTCGTAATGAGCAATTTCTTCATTTCTTCAGAATGGTTTGGTGTAAGTGACTTCGTTCAGAATCTTTAAATTCCCATCTCCCTCTTCTTTAATTCAGGTCGCTTCAAAATATGTAATTTGAAAAAAAAAAAACCAACTGTTTGCAACATCAAGGTAGATGATGAACCCGTAGCGATTTGGGTTATTTCCAGATATAGTAAAATAATGAAAGTAAGACAAAGCAGCTACATTTGAGAGAAAGGAGAATACGTTTCTTGAACCGTATGGAACATGTTAAGGGCACAAGGACAATGTCTTGATACAATAAGTTATCTCCGTGTTGTAGATTTGTTCACAGCTAGGACGCAAAAACTATTAGTAACGGGGAAATTGGTAAAACACGTACGTTTTTATGATTAGGATATCCTGATACTTGTACAAATTTATTATAGACCTTTCATCACTTTTTTCGCTCTAGCGTCCTGCCCCTTCCTAATCGGAAATATGCGAGGAAACCGCGATCGTTCCTTTTTCCGTCAGATTCAATGTTTTCAGAGGTTTTCAACGATTTTTTTTAAAATAAATTTACCTCTACGCATTGATCTTTTAGATGAACGGCAGTGCGCAATACAATTCCGAACAAAGCAGTAGATGCGCCGTTTTTTATCTATAAGTACTGGCACGCAAAGAATGCACAGTACAATCACCTTCACATGACATCTGTAATAAAACATAATAACGTAAAATGTTTTACCATATTGGAGAAGAAAATTGATGCTATCGGACACGGCAATTTGAAAAAAAAATGCTGCATAAACCGTGTTTGTCTCTAACGACACAACTACATAGATATGGACCCAGATTTGGAAGCCGGACCCAGATGTGGACGCCATTGCACAAGTCAAGTCAATTTTGAAATGGCCAAATTGTAACATTAACGAAACTGCCTTCATTACAAGTAATATTTGGAACGTCTAAATGCACACACTCTGATAGCGTATCTATGAATATTTATGAACTGCGATTTACAAATCTGCTCTATCAGAAAATATGATTGGACAGATTTAAACGAAGTTTCCTATAGATTGATATCAGTCTGCGTGTCACTTGAATTGCTGATCGCAATTTACTGATAATAAAACAATCAGAACGAAGTTAATTAAGCCTTTTACCACACAATTCAGACTTTCAGTTGCATATACCTTGTGTAAGAAGGCTTATGAAAGCATCGTGTGGAAAAAGGAGAAACTGCTTCTTACCAGCAATTTGTCCTTTTCTCACAATATTTCCAACCCTTTCTGATACAAATTCCGTCATATGTGTGCCAAGTTCAATTTGTCGTCTGTAAATGCTTTCAATTTGGACCAGTGTAAAATGTTATCATTCGATAACCCTTAGGCTGCTCTCTGACCTTTAGCGGACAGCGTAGATCAAGATCAGACTGCACAGAATGTGCAGTCTGATCTTGGATCTACACTGTCCGATAAGGAGATATTTTTCTCCAAAAATTAATTTGAAATTAATTATTATTCCGGGTATTACTATCGGCTTGAAAGTTTCGTATAACATTTTTAGCTGGATAAGGGTAACACGGTAGAAATGAATAGTGCATACTACTACATGTATTTGCATTTCTTCGAGTAATTTAATAATGATTGGTAAAAGTTAAGAGACATGTACAATACTCCTTAGGACAAGAGGAGTAACTGCTTGTGATAAGCTACTGCTCTTCTCTTTCCATTTTGTCAACTCTTTGTCCGATGTTCAGTGTGACCCTTTGCGGGCGGTGCAGATAGAGATCAGCCTGGGTGAGTATTCACCAAACATTCTTAAGAACATTCTTAGTCTTACCCTTCAAGATTTTCTACATTTAAAAGTAACACAACTACTGACTGGCTTAACCAAATGGTTTAGCCAATCAGAAGTTGTGTTACTTTCAAATTTAGAAAATTCTGGAGAATAAGACCAAGAACCTTCTTAACAATGGGTAACCCAGGGCGAAAACCTAGTGACTGCAAAACCAAGAAAACGCAAAAATCATAATACATGAGCCGTTGACATAGCATAACTATTACTCTGCTAATTAACCCTTTTGCTGCAAGGCGCGACTCACTGACCTTTTGCGGACAGTGTAGATCAAGATCAGACTGCACAGAACGTGCAGTCTGATCTTGAACCTACACTGTCCGATAAGGAGATATTTTCCCCAAAGAAAATAATACTAAAATAGCAACATTTCGGTTTTACTATCGACTTGAAAGTTTCATGTTAGTTACTACGCCAGATAAGGGTTAACAGCGGATTAACCCTTGAACTGCCAAATACATTATATGAAAGTTTCTACTCAAAAGTAAAATTAAAAAGCGGTTTCAAAGTTCCTTTCCCCGGAAAAATCTTGCGGTATCAATACAAGATTTCTAGATCACTGACATTCTGTGTAGTCTGGGCCTTATCTACATTGTCTAATTAAAGCACATTTATTAGCGACTGGCAGCATAAGAGTCAATACACCATTCAAACAAACAAGCAAACAAACAAATCACTTTTCATCATTCATTTAAATTGATTGATTAATTGATTGATTGATTGATTGATTTCGATTGATTGATTGATTGATTGTATGGTGTTTAACGCCGTTTACGACATTATTTCAGTTATATCGCGGCGGCCATGCTTTCTTGGAGCTTCTGTTACCAGTACTCCTCACAATATTCTTTCCAAGCCACTGGCTGCTTTCCCACGTAACCATCGGCGATATAATGAGAAGGAAATTAATCCTGTCGCGATGGCTACCATCAATCCTCGGAAAGAAATTGGGCGAGCCGGGGATCGAACCAGCGGCCTCCTGTTCTCAAGTCCAGTGCGCTACCGACTGAGTTACCGGGGCTCGGCATCATTCATTTTGAGCTGACTCTTTACCAAATTTTAAACTGGTCAAAATTTAAAACATTTACGGAAGACCAACTAGATGTGACTCAAAAATGAAATTTGCCTTTGATAGGGTACAAAACAGTTGGGGAAAGAAGAAAATGGAGGTTTACAAACATTTTTTCCATTTCCTACATTTTTTTCAAATGCCTTTTTCCTTATAAGGTCTTTTAAACTCAGGTATTGTGTTGTAAAGGGTTAATCAAAATCTTGTAAATTAAAAAGAAGAGAAAATTTTAACGAACTTTGGGAATATAAATGATGTATTTCTGAAACCTCTTCCACTGCGAAAAAACATGACATTGCTGCAATATTTCATAAAACCATTAGTATCAAAATTCTAATGTATCAGGTTTTAATACTCGTTCTCGATTATCGTGAGCATGAATTATTTGCAAAAATTAATTATGAAATAAGATATGTTCTAACGGAGAATGTTTCGGTTTTTTAATAAAAAAAAATATCATTATCAATTCCGACAAATTCACACTGAAATGACAAAAAATGTATCAAAAATATCCTCTAGAAATGTCACGATTACAAAAATGCATGAGCCAAACCATTATAAAACTGGCTATTTGCATACTGCTGAAACATCGGAATATTTTTGAAGGACATTAAAATGATCCATGCTCTGGCGAAAGAGGGTTAAGTCTATTTCCCAGATGCATGATACAAAAAAAAAAGCAAGTCAACACACAATCATGAATCCATAAAATCCATTTTGTCAAACAACCGACTGAATCCTGAGGTAGAATGATCCTTGGACATACAGAAAATTGACCGATTGCAAAAAGCTTTTTGAAGATGCATTAAGCTCTCTTTTCAAAGAGAATGGCTCGAATGTAGTTTTGGATCATGAAAAGGATATAGTTACAAAAGAAGTACATGCTCCGTTTTCAAAAATGATTTCTAAAATCTTGCAATACATGGATGTTTCGATTCGTAATTAATAAATACGCATCTAAACACCAGTGCATTACATAATTTTTGAAATCCAATTAAATTACTGATTATAGAATTACGGATGAAGCATTTTATGTATCAGTGGGTATTCATCTTCATTGACTTTGTTGATAAAATGGGAAAAAAAAAACCCTCCTTGGCGAAATGATATGAGTCATAGTCTGTAAAAAAAAGGGGCTTAACTCTTTACCAGACGACAAAATTTTAGATTTGTCCAAATTGAAAGCATTTGCAGACGACAAAATAAGCGTGACTCAAAAATTGAAACTTGACTTTAGAAGAGTAGAAAACATTGTGGGAAAAGGAGAAAATGCTGGTTACCAGCATTTTCTCCTTTTCCCACAATGTTTTCAGAAGGCTTCTTCCTCTGGGTCGTAAAAACCAGGGATTGTTTGGTAAAGGGTTAATGCATCTTTAAAAAGTATGTACCAATATCAGTCTGCACAGATCGACATGGATCGAAACCTTTTACTATCTGTAAATTCTCTGCATGTCAATGGACCATTTTACCGCATGATTAAGTCGGTTGTTAGAAAAAGATGGATTTTATAGACTTATAATTACAAAATGATTTAATATAATGGAAAACGAAGATGTAGTAAACCCCTTTTTGCCACGGCATGGCTTTTATAGATGTATCAATAATGTCTAACAAGGTTTCATGAAAACTGGTTAACTGTAACACTGATCCATAAGGAATCAATAGGAAACGTTTCTGCTGCTATGTTTTTGGGTTACGAAGGAAAAAAAAAACCAATGCAAAATAACGCAAAATCATCCCGCAAAAAAAAAAAAGATATTCAATGCGTAAAGCAGCAAAAGAAATTGCACGTAAAGAAGTAAATATCACAAACACTCAGTGTATGGAAAACTCTGTTACAGATCTAGCTCGACTTGGCGAACAGCGATTCAGCACAAAGTTATCATTGTCAGTAACCGCCCATCCATTACAAGACAAAAGAAAACTAGGTTTGCTCAGTCATTCTGTCAAATTTAGCCATCCATCAAGTTGGACAGAGTGCCAGACAACAGGTCTTCTTTTTTACTAACCCTTTCACTGGAAACTCCGTCTAACCTAGCATTTGTGGATAACATAGATCAAGACCAGACTGGACAGTAGCTTCAGCCTCATCTTGAATCCACATTGTTCACTTTTTCATAAAAAATAATAGTCAAATAATCTACATTTGACAGTGGAAGTGTTCTTGTAGATCTAGAAAACAACAGGGTGTACTCCACTTGGCAACCAAAGAGCCGATTACGGACCAAGATGTGGCGATTTTCAGTCAGTGTAGAATGTAAAATTTTCCAGATTGACGTCAAATTTTCTATTTTGGACAAACCATATTAATCATAACTGGCAAAACCCACCCATTCTTCCTGTTTCACCTTTTACCAGACAACAAAATTTTAGACTTATCCAGACTATGAGTATTAGCAGAGTACATAATTATTAAAAAATGACTCAAATGATGGAATTTGTCATTAATATGGAAGAAAACCTTGTGGGAAAAGGAGAAAATGCTGGTAACCAGCATTTTCTCCTTTTCCAACAATGTTTTCGAAAATCGTCTTCATCGGAGTCGTTAAAATGTGAGACTGTTAGGTAAAGGATTAATTATAACTGGGAAAATTCACCCATTCGTCATGCTTTGATGGATTGACTTGTTGTAGAGCTAAATCAAGGAGCAGTCTTCATGGTTTGTTACTTTGAGAATGACCGGCTATAAAACATTGTGATAAACGAAGAAAACAGTGTATGTAATCGTTTCAGACAGACTTATAGGATTTGACGTAAGTTTACGTTTGAGATATATAAGATCTGCCATGAGTTGGCATTTAAGATAAAACTTTATTAAACGACTCTAGAAAAGTGTCATTAAGCGAGCCTCTGGTGCATGTAATATCATTACTTTGTGGACGAGTTAAATAAAATTTTATCTAAATGCCAACGATTGGCATATTCTTTTTATCACATAGGACGAACTTAATTCTTTTATCACGGATTATAGGTCAAAACGTGCAAAACCATACATGCACACGTGCGGATTACAATTACTAAAACAAGACTCACATTTTATATCTCTCAAAATTTTATAAAATAACGTCACATAATTAGCATCACATACGTAATGCTTATCTTAAACGTTGTAAGTAAGAAAAGTCATATTGACTATATTACACTGAAAACAACGACGGTTATGCGATGAAACATGTAATTAAATGATTCCAGAAAAATATAAAAAGCATGGGATGGCGGGCTTAATGACTTTCTATTCTTGGCGAGTTTAATAAGATTTTATTTTAATAGCCAACGAATGTCAGATGATTTTTTTCACACATAACTTGATAAGCCTAGATATTTATGAGTGGGACCTACTCAGCGCTCTGGAGTGAGTGTAGATTCGGTGCAAAATAGTTCCAAATAGGCTGGCACAATAACAATTTTTTATTTATTCAAATCTTAAGAATAAGACAAACATAAGCTAACCACGATCATCAGTTTATACACCTGAGATGATCGGGAAATTTGTGAATAGAAATGGGAAAAAATAAAAGCGTTTCAACAAATGACGTCACAAAATGATCACATGACTTCAAAAAATCTTGTCTAACGCATACATGTGAAAGATAAGAAAATTCGTAGTCTATACTGCACTGAAATCAAGGGAGGCTATATGATGAATAAAATGTTGTTGCTGTGTGGTTTACAGCACAGACGACAGGTCGTTAGTAAGGACATCCGGCTTAAAGAACGGCTGGATAACCATTAGCTGAATGCTCACTGATCTCGTGCCGTTTCTGTCTATTTGTCAATTAAAATTACGACTTATCCTTTATGTAGATATATACCTACATATACAATGTAGATCTAGAATATACAAGATTAATCTTCTACGAGAGAAAATTTTATCTTTTCACGACCTTGAGGAATACATCTTCGGAAATATAGTGGGAAAGGGAGAAAATGCTGGAAACAGCATATTTTCCCCCACAATGTTTTCTACTCCTACTCAGAAAAATCCCACCATATATCGGCTGCAACTTCTTACAATATGGACAAGTCTAAGATTTTGTCTTGTGTTAAAGATTAAACTGAAATTAATCCAGCATTCCGACAGATAAAAGATAAATGCGCAGGGTTCCAGAAGAGAACATTGTAATCTACTTCTGTTCTGGCTCGTTATCTACCGGACCAATCTGTCATGGTGTATATTGTCAAGAGCACCGTTTTTATCTCATTGACAAGAGGCTAGCTTGCTGGTCACATACTGGTCCGTATATGGCCAGTAAAATGAATTACTTAACGTCCATCAAACGGATGCAGCAAAGCAGTCTACACATGGCATTAGTATACAGTTCACGCTACCGCAATTTTACTGCATTAATTACCTTCCGCCTTTCAATTCTTTCTTTGCAGTCGTTGTTCCACCCACGCACCCCTCCTCTCTCTCTCTCTCTCTCTCTCTCTCTCTCTCTCTCTCTCTCTCTCTCTCTCTCGCCTTTATATTCTTTATTCTTTATTTCAATACTGTAGATACTTATAGCGCTATTTTCCTTTTTTAGAGGGGGTGGGGGCGTCGTTGTATACTTATAAGCTGGCGTTTGACCTACTTCTTGGTATTAGTTTCGAATGAATATATAGTAATTTTCGATTGGTTAAAAATGTAGACATATTTATACTGCAGGCCTTTTCCTGGCTTTTTCGCAGGCAACTTTTTGTAGGTTTTTTTTTCTTTTCTTTCTTCTCCATTTATCCCTTACTTGATTGACTATCATACGGACTCTTTATATAAATATACTAACACCCATTACCTAGCAGTTAAAAGACAACCGTTTAAACGACAGACAAAATTCGGTTTTTAACAAAACAGAAAAAAAATTGTGAGAAAAGGAGCAATTGCTTGTTACAAGTAATTACCCCTTTTCTACAATGTTTTCTGACGTTTTTTTACTGAAGGGGTGCAAACGTCATATTTGTATCTGCACAAAAATAGGTGCAATACTACTTAACAAGGAAAGACAATATTGACAAATTGTCTGATTATGGTTGTCTGTTTTATTTTAGACTGTCTCTTTTAATTCTTTCTGATAGCATTGGATAATGAAACGCCTACCTACGAAAAGATCATTTTAAGTAATTTATTGATGTGTTTATATTTTTCGACGTTAAGCGCAATTAAATTTCTTTTGAGAACGTAGTGCACCGATGTCAGACTACACAAACCCTGCAAGCTCATCTTTGATCTACACAGTGAGAATTTTTGTAGACTTCCGGTCCCAAACTGGCCGATTAAGAAGAGCTGGATTATTTCAGCGAACGCATGAATTGTCATTTTTCCAGCATTAAACCTATTGAGGATAATAGCCTGAATATTGCAAACAATTTGCCAGTATTACACTTAATGACGTTGATATCACAAAAGTTGCAATTTACTAGCGTAACACCTGCAGTTGTATTTAGGTCAGTGGCATAAATATTGCAAGCAATTTACTGGCATTACACCTATTGAGGCCAAAGGCATAAATATTGAAAAAAAAAATTGTTAGCAGTACATCTATTGGGGTCAACCTCATAAATATTGCAGACAATTAGTCAGCATTACACCTATTGAGGTAAACAGCATAAATAGTGCAATAATTTGTTAGCATTACACTTACTGATGTTAATATCATAAATATTGCAAACAATTTGCTGGTATTACACCTTGAGGTTATTGTTGTCTACCCTTCTCAGACAAATATCATAATATGAGACACACTTGCGTTTTTTCTTTTACAAATGCTTTCAATATAAGTAAGTATAAAGTTTGGCCGTCTGGGAGAAAGTTAATATGTCTGCACCCTCTGGCACCGTAGTATATTGGCTGTGATGCTGTTTATTCTGTCGGTCATGTGATGTTTATTTTGAGACATCAGACCCTTGGCTATTACTATTAGATATCGATCTTCGTGGTAATTAGACAAGTAAGAGCATCTATTATGGAGAGGATATTTGCTGTCACACAAATTGTTTATTTACCCTCGCTGTGTTTGAGTTTGTTCGACTGAATGAAAAAAAATCTAATCGCCATATGCTAGCTTTCAGATCTGACAGACTTTGATAGTGCAGTCATTAATATTCTTTTGTATACGTTCGGCATAGAAACACGTTATTTCTGATGAATATCACATTGTATTTGTAAAATATTGTCATTTATTGAATAAAAGGGAAGCATGAAAAATGCAAAACCATAGATATGCCATTTATGCAGGGTACCTTCGTAAAATCGAACCGCTTGCATTTTGAATATTCGAACTTCGTAACCTCAGACTTTGTATACTCTGATGTCTTCTCGTATTCCTGACTTTCTATCAATGAGTATTATATGGCTTGCAACACGCAAAAAGGTGCATTCGGACATTTGCGTAAAGTGTCGTCTCGGATCAGCCTGCGCAGTCCGCGCAGGCTAATCCAAGACGGCACTTTACGACTGCACTAGATTTTGTGCTACAGTAGACCTGCTCAAAATAGAAAATTACATTAAAACGGAAAGTGTCGTTTCGGATTAGCCTGCGCAGGCTGATCCGAGACGACACTTTACGCAAATGTCAGAATGCCCCTTTTCGCGTGTTGCAGGCCATATGAATTGTGTTTTAGCAAAAGGGGATTTAAGGTATCTCAGTAATGCATTGTACAAAGTTGGACATGGCATAATTATGGATCCATAAAATTAATTTTGTCTGACGACCGACTGAATATTTAAGCAGAATGGTTCTTTCAAATGCAGAAAATTAACCAAATTAACTGCGCAGGCTGACCTGGGTCGATACTTTTTGTAGATGCGTTTCACTGAGCATGGCCCAAATACATGTATATTTTAAGGGACAATCTAAACTAGTCAAAGTATGAGTGCATTCTGATTATCAAAAAAAAACAAAGAAAATGGTTACGCCATTAGTTTTAGGCTTCTTTAAGTCATGGTCCCAATAGCGGACAAAAGCAACTAACACTTTGACCGACCTTACAATAACAGACTGTCGCTTTTACAATGATTTCCATACTTTCATATGTTAACTTTTTATAATATTTTATAGATTGTTCTGCAGAGGCGTCATGCTTAAGGTACATAAGGTACATCAGTTTTAACATCTGATTTACGAGTCGATCACATTGCGTCTCAGTGTCACAGTCCTCTATCAATCGATTGCAAATTTTAGCGCGTCGAAAGACGATTGTTTTGTTTTTTAGAATTGTTAAACTCTTTATTAAACAACACGATTTAAGACTTGTCCAATTTAAAGGCATTAGTGGACTACCAATAGAATTTGCGTCAAGCAATGCTATCTTTCACCAAGAGGGTTAAAAAAAAAAACGTGGGAAAAGGAGAAAATACTGGTTACCACCATTTTTTCCCCTTATCCAACAATGTTTTCGAAAGCTTTCTCTGTCAGGGTCGTTAAAACACGGGACTGTTTGGTCGAGGGTTTGAGTACTTTAGATTTATAAATCATTTTATTGTTGCACGACCTTTGAAGTGGGCTATGTCAAGCCAAAATGGCCATTCCCGTGCTTTCATCACTCTTTTGAAGGTAGCAAACCGGAAAAGTACGCCTTTAACAACCAAGGGAATACCGGAAACCCTGACGGAAATAACGATCATCAAAGTGCACAGCATAAAGAGCATGTTTACCCATACGTTAGCTCAGCAAGTCTGAGTGTTTTTTTTTTTTTTGGACTGACAAAGATAAAGATCAGCCTGCACAGAACGTGCAGTCTGACCTAGTACATACACTGCCTTATATTATGCGAGATACTCTGGACAGGACTACGTCGAAAATGCAGTGTTTGTTTCTTATTTTGCAGACAAAAAAAATGTTTTATCTGGTTCTCAAATGGTATATCTTGTATTGAAGGTGTTATTATTACAAATTTGTTTGTCTGTATTGTTTTTAACACCGGTTTTAACTTTTTTTTTTTTTTTTTTTCATTTATATGGAGGCGGAATTTTCTAAATTTGAAAGTAACGCAACTCCTAACTGGCTAAACCATTTGGTTTAGCCAATTAGGAGTTGTGTTACTTTCAAATTTAGAATATCTTGAAGAATAAAACTAAGAATGTTCTTTAGAATGGTTGATGAGTACGAACCATGGTAAGGAAATAGCGGACCTTTGCTCTGGGAGTAGGGTCTATGAATCTCAGCAATATACTGAAATTATTGGTTTTTACATTTCAGTATTTGGTTACAGAGACCAACACGGTCGCCATCAAAGACCAAGATTCCTGAACGGTGATTCCAACAACTTCACATACACTCGGGGAAACACCGCCACACTGTACTGCAGTATAGCGGACCTTGGTACAAAAACTGTAAGTATTCGAGCTAATATTCTTAGATATATATCAAAATACGTTATCAACGCATTGATTTTAGCCTATCTTTACTCGTTTTCAGCCAGTTTTTATGTCATTTTATCTTTATTTTTACAAACTATAAGTATTCTTGTATCTTCATGCCAAATGTTGCCCCTGTCGGTTGCAAGGTTGCATAAGACTTGGATCAGCTAGAACTTGAGAATGTCGAGATTGAGAGGACGCACCGAGTGAAATCATAAGATCCAGAAAATTGACGGATCATCGTTAAATTCTCAAAATATAAAGATCGTGATCATATACTAAAATCTGCCAAACAAAAACTTATTGATTCACCATTACTGCTATTCCAAGACTTTTACCATCAGGCTGCAAATCACGACTCGAGGACCTAAGCTGACAGTGCAGAACAAGATCAGGCTGCACAAAACGTGCAGCCTGATCTTGGATCTACACTGTCAGACAAGGAGGTATCTTTCCACAAAAAATACTTCTGAAACAGCAACATTTGGGATTGTACTATCGGCTTGAAAGTTTCATTTAACTTTTGTAACTGGTTAAGTGTTAATTTGTGCGTGTTCAACACAAACAGATTATTCTGCAAGGCTGCATCCTCGCAACCCAGGTTTGAAGTATTACGTTACTCTCCATGCATCATCCCTGGGAAAATTGACCAGCAAATCGTCGTTTCTTATGAATATTCATATGGTCGGGATGTACCCTAATAGCCAATCGAAGGATCGATAACATAATGATATTCTCTTGTAGAGAGCATAATTTCATTTCTTCCGTTACTAAAAATAACCCTGGAAAAAACCCGGGGTTGTCAACAAATATGGCGGCCGTCGGCGTGCTTGTCTCCTGTGAGATATGCAATTCTGCAATACAGGGGCGACACTATCGATCTTTGTGTACGATTTTAACTGACAATCTTTCGGTGTTACGCCGAAAATCTCTTAAACGCTTCTCGATTGTGGTGTTGATGGGCGGCGCCATATTTAAAGTATCGCTAAGCTTGATTTGCAACGAATGATGTGATTGGATATCGACCAGTAAAAAATAGAAATGACGGCGTATTTGTGATAAAAATAATTTAAATTTTCTCAAAAAAAACCTGAGATCACCAATCAAAATGCTTCATGAATAATTCATGAGAAGGAGGAAACGCCAGCGAAATAACCCAGGGGCGATTACAGAATGAATCGAAACTGGGTCACCGAGGATGGCAAGGCCGTGACTTTCTGCAAATATTATTGACAGACGTTCGGTATCTGCAAGGTTGCGACTTCCTGCGAAAGTTATTAACAGATGTTTGGTATCTTTGAGGCCGTGACTTCCCGCGAATATTACTGACAGGCGTTTGGTAATTATTGGGCCGTGAATTCCTGCGAATGTTGTTGACAGACGTTTGGTATCTTTGAGGGGGTGACTTCCTACAAACGTCATTGACAGACGTTTAGTATCTGTAAGGCCGCGACTTCCTTCGAATGTTATTGACAGACGTTTGGTATCTGAGGCCGTGACTTCCTGCGAATTTCATTGACAGACGTTTAGTATCTGTAAGGCCGCGACTTCGTGTGCAATCACTCGACTTCCTGCAAACGTTATTGACAGACGCTTAGTACCTACAAGGCCGCCACTTCCCTCGAAAGTTATTGACAGGCGTTTAATATCTTTGAGGCTGTGACTTCCTACGAATGTCATTGACAGACGTTTAGTATCAACAAGGCCGCGACTTCCTGCGAACGTTATTGACAGACGTTTGGTATCTTTGAGGCCGAGACTTCCTGCGAGTATTATTGACAGGTGTTTAGTATCTATTACGCCGTGACTTCCTGTGAATGTTGTTGATAGACGTTTGGTATCTGCAAGGCCGTGACTTCCTTCGAACGTTTTTGACAGACTCTTTGGTATCTACAAGGCCGTAATTTCCTGTAAATGTTACCGTAAGATGTTTGGTTTCCACGAGACCGTGACTTCCTGCGATTGTTATTGACAGACGTTTGGTATCTATAAGGCTATGACTTCCTGCGAATGTTATTAACAGACGTTTGGTATCTGTGAGGCCGTGACTTCCTGCGAATGCTATTGACAGACGTTTGGTATCTGTGAGGCCGTGACTTCCTGCAAATGCTATTGACAGACGTTTGGTATCTGTGAGGCCGTGACTTCCTGCGAATTTTTTGACAGGCGCTTGGTATCTATTAGGCCGTGACTTCCTGCGAATGTTATTGACAGACGTTTGGTATCCTCGGCGCCGTAACTTTAAGAATGTATTGACAGGCGGTTGGTACCTGTAATTTCGTGACTTCCAGTGAATATTTCTGACAGTATTTGGTAAACGCAAGGCCTCAATTTCATGCGGATATCATTGACAGATGTTTGGTGTCTGTATGGCCTAGACTTTCTGCCAATGTTATTGACAGGGCGTTTGGTATCTGCAAGCCTCGATTTCCTCGATTTTAACAGAGTAGGCCGTGACTTCCTGCGAATGTCATTGACTGACCTTTAGTATTTGCAAGGCCACGACATTCTGCGAACTCCATTGACACCCATGCGGTTTCTTCAAGGCCGCGAATTCCTGCGAATATCATTGAAAGATGGTTGGTATCTGCAAGGCCGTGACTTCCTGCGAACGTCATTGATATACGTTTGATTTTTTTTGCAAGGCCGTGACTTTCTTCGAATGTCATTGACAGACGTTTGGTATCTGCAAGGCCGGGACTTCCTACAGATGTTATTTATAGACGTCTAGTATCTGCAAGGCCGTGACTTTCTTCGAATGTCATTGACAGACGTTTGGTATCTGCAAGGCCGGGACTTCCTACATATGTTATTTACAGACGTCTAGTATCTGCAAGGCCGTGACTTCCTGCGAATGTCATTGACAGATCTTGCATCCTGCAAATGCTTTCAATTTGGATAAGTCTAAAAATTCGTCATTTGCTAAGATTGATACAAGATCTTTGGTGGTCATTGCTTGGAGGTGATCCAAGTATTGTACAGTATAAATCACAGAAGCAATACTTGCATCAAGAACGGATTTTGAAAAGAATGCATCTCATAGAATGCATCATATATTCGTTTTCTGCCAGTTTTTAACCCATTATCTTTATTTATATACTTATAATCATTCTTGTATCTTCTTGCCAAATTTTGCCCTTGCAAGGTTGCAGATTATGTGGGACAGAAAAAGCATTTCATTTATGGGAGGCCATCAAATAAATCCTTGTTGTGACGTTCCTGTTTTAAATCGAGGAGTTTCGATATTTTTATTTATCCCTTACACTATATTTATCGGTAATTTATCTATGTTTACACAGCTGACTAAATACTGAACCATTCTACAGTCTATCAATTTTTAACAGCGTTTCTTCTCTTTGGCTGTAAGGATTTATCTTTCAATGCCGTTCAGCATGATGTTCTCTTATTTACCTTCTTCCTTTTTCTAGTCTGATGGGTCAAAGTACTTTGTAAGTTCTTCAATAACATCCAATTTGTTGTCATTTCATATCATTTCATGTGTCTTTTTTGTGTGTTCACATGTTTTTCTTTCAACACCACAGTGTTAAGGTTTTACAAAATGTCATTGTGCTTTTCACTCCAATGTTCTTGTCTTTTCTACCAAACAACATTTATGCCAGTGTACATTCTCTGTGAAAAGGGTGTTTTATGCATCTTGCAAAAAGTTTGGGCCCATGTCAGCCCCGGCGGACTGCGCAGGCTGATATAGATCGATAGATTTTGCAGATGCATTAAACTCCCTTCTCTTTCCCAGAGTGCCACTCATTTGGAAAAGTCCCACGATTAGCCTTTTGTATTATTTCAAAAATTAATCATATAGATCTACATCCCGTATTTATGTTTCTCACCACAAAGCTCTTGTGTTTTACACATCACAATACAGTTAAGTTTAACTCCCTTCATAAGGTAACATTTAGACTTGTCCCTATTGAAAACATTTGCAAACGAAAGATTAAATGTACTTCAATGGATATGATTCGTGTTGCACTGATTCTTTGAGCTTTTACCATGATGAATGATATAGAATAATGTATGTACTCTCTCTCTCTCTCTCTCTCTCTCTCTCTCTCTCTCTCTCTCTCTTCTCTCTATTGCTCTTTCTCCCCTTTCTTTCTCATTGTACATTACCACCTTATTCAGTAGTGCCACATTTCATTATTTCATTGGTGCAGCTTTGTCACTGTTAATGATTTGCGACTGTTTGTTGTTTAGAAATAGAAATTTGCGAGGAAAATATATATTTAAAAAAAAACAGAGGAAAAGATTTCCATGATAATACAAGATCGTATCAAGATCCCAAGGCGTTTGGAGTTGAATTATTGACTTTTTTATTATTCATTTATACTCTGTCCGTCCAGACACCAGGATGGCTGACAGGGTCTGAGAATTATCATTTGCGAAATTTATCAATATTCTGATGGTTTACGAGATGATTTTAGCTTGGCCTAACAGTGAGTGTATATAATGAAATAGCAGTAATAGTGAAGATTACAAATCCAGATTTAACCCTTTACCATACAATCCTGAGTTTTAACGACCCTGAGAAAGAATCCTTTTGAAACCATGTCGGGGAAAAGGAGAAAAAGATGGTAACCAGCATTTTCTCCTTTTCTCACAATGGTTTCTACACTATTAAAGACACATTCCATCATCTGAGTCACATTTGAATTGTCGTCTGCAAATGTTTTCAGTATGGACATGTCTGCATTTTAATTTTTTGGTAAAGCGTTAACCTTTCCATTAATCGTGTAACATGTCGATTGTGTGTAATTCAATCAATATTTGTCATCATTCATTCCTTCTTTGCCGTGTGCATCTGATTATTTGTTTAGAACTTTCTTAATTATAAAACTTTTCAGATAAAATTTCCACCAACAATACTTCAATATGTCTTTTTATGAATTTCAGTGGAAAATCTTTGACCTTCAGGCTCAACGTGTCTTTGCCCCGTTTAAACATACATCTCTACTCGTTTTCATCCAGTTTTTAAACCCCCCCCCCTTTTTTTTTTTTTATTTTTATGAAACTATAATCACTCTTGTATCTTCATGCCAAATAATGCTCCTGATGGTTGGAAGGTTGCACAGATTACGGCAGATAGAAATGCGTTTCAGTCTATTGCGGCTAGCCATAGACATTACAACCACAGTTTCCGGTTTAAATCAAAGACAAATCCCTACAGTTTCTTTAGCCAATACACCTTACAATGATTTTTTATCTACGTTTACACAGCTGACTTAGATTATAACACCGTCAAGTTTTAACAGCGTTTGTTTACTCTCTGGCTGTAAAGATGTCTCTTTAGAGGTACCGGATGTTGCCATAACAATAAGGAAATTCGCAATTTGCTAGTTTCTGGATTGTATTTCATAGCAAGATCTACGGTGCGGCACTGATGTGAACATATCCTATATTTTGTGTATCGATTGGGTCAATGATACACTAAGGGTATAATTATGCAAATGAATCAAATCACTATTCATACGCGTTATTTAAACAAAAACGGCGTGTGCAAATGGCAAACTTAAACGAAATAAGGAGAATATCCCGAGATGGCCAGAAATATGGGTCTCAATTGCAATTCAAGATAGATGCCCGATTTCTATTTGCTAAAAATACCCTAAGACACGGCCTTTTAAGAGCAAGAGCACCCATTTGATACATCTATAGCAAAAAAATCCTCAGGTACCTTAAATCCATGATGATATCTATACTTTCCAGTGTCCCAAAAGTATCCCAAAAATGCCCCATTCCTTTGCTAGTAGATTTCGCCCAGCATATAAAAAAAACACTGCAGATCCACGTTATGTCAATGAAACAGCCGAGTAGGCTATTGTGATCTATATCCGTCTTTAGACATCTCGTTCAAGGAGAAAAAATTGATATCCACGGTCATCAAGCAACTCCTTTCAAAGAAGCAGCTTCCCAAAGAAGAAATGAAGATACAATGGTTGACAGAGGAAGCTACATGTACCTCCACAGTTTAAAGATGCATTTTATCACATGCTTATGGCGGTGTCATAACATATTTATGTAAACATAGAAAACGGTTAAAACTAAAGTGCGAGTAAATTCTTTAAATTGTTAATACTCTGTAAGATTTAAGTTTAAATTTTTTATGAACTATTAGAATTAATAAAGGATCTACTTTTGCCTCTAAGAAACCTGAAAACAAATCGTCCAAGTTACCCTTTTGTGGTAAACCTGTTTAAAACATTTAAATTTTATTGTTTTGTCGAATAATGTATGATTATGTTACGGTTGGGATCTGACAGTAGTTTTCATTTAATAGCAAGCCTCATTTTATCTTGTTTTAGATAACTCTTTAATAAATTCAATAGAACATATACACCCATGTAGGGTAATGAAACTGAGCGGCCCTCTGGAAAAGGGGGTTTAATGCATCTCCACGATGCGTTATGCTAAGCAAGTCATCATATAATTATGTATCTATGAAATACATTTTATATAAAAGCGACTTAATCATAAAGTAGGATAGTCCTTAGACATGCAGGAAATTTACAATGGTAAGCCGTTTCGACCTATATCAGCCTGCGTGGACTACGCAGGCTGATATAGTTCGAAACTTTTTGCAGATGTATTAAACCCCCGCTTTTCACAAAGCATGCCTTATATACAAAACGTATTTCAGATTTTCTATTTTCGAAATGTTACATAATAATTCATAATAATAAATAACTTGTAAAAGTTTTCCGGGTATTTTTCGAACAACCCTCGCGTACATCTTGTAACATCGGTGGCTCCTGTTTGCCAACAATCCTACATTGCATCATTATTCTACTTCTTAACTCTTTACCTAACGACAAAATCTTAGACTGGTCCAAATTCAAAGCATTCGCAGATGACAAATAGAATGATACTTAAATCATTGGATTTGTATCAGAAAGGATAGAACACAATGTGGGAAAAGAAGAAAATGCTGGTTACCAGCATTTTTTCCTTGTCCCACCATATTTTTAAAAGCCTTCTCCTTCAGGGTCTTTAAAAGTCGGCTTTGTGTGGTAAAGGGTTTATTTCAAATGAAAGTAATGTCTGATCGACTAAGCTAAATTTTGATCTAACTAAAGCATTGGAATCGTGAATACGGTCTCATAGAAGCGCAGTAATTTCACTGCCAACAACAATTTCTGTTTAGTATCCGCATTGAACTGGAATGTTTTCCATAGTCGTCTGCCGCAGATGTGAGCCATTCTCTGGCAAAATTGGGTTTAAAGTATATCGGTGATGCATTACACAAAAGAAGTCATCACATAATCATAAATCCATATAATCAATTTTGTCTATCACCCGGCTGAACCTTGAGGAAAAAATGGTCCTTTCAAATGCAGAAAATTTACAGAAAGCAAAAAGTTTCGACACTGGTCAGCCTGCGCGGATTGCGCAGGCTGACCTGGGTTGATACTTTTTGCAGATGCATTAAACCCTCTTTTCACAGGGAATTGCTCATTTGTCTCAAAAGGTTACACATTATCATAAATATCATGTGACTTCAGGTCTCCTGGAAGCGTAGTAATTCCACCACCCCCATCACAATTGGTCGAATGACCTTCACCGACGACAAGGACTATGAAGTCATTCATCAAGATAATTCACCCCACTGGAACCTCCTGATAAAAAACGTACAGCCCAAGCATGCTGGCCAGTATGAATGTCAAATCAGCACTACCGATAAAATGCGTCGAAGAGTCTATCTACATGTAAGAGGTAAGGTTATCTGTGTTATAATAATCTTTGTCTCTTTGTCATACAAGACCGTGTATCAACGACCCTAAAGAAAAAGGCTTTGGAAAACATTGTTGGAAAAAGAGAAAATGTTTGTAACAAGCATTTTCTCTTTTTCCAACATTTTTTTTCTATCCTTTCAAAGACATATCCCATCTTTTGAACCCCATCGTTGTCCAGGAATGCTTTCAATTTGGACGAGTTTAAAAATCTGGTGTCTAGTAAAATGATAACTGCAAGTACTTAACACAGCTTAGCTTCCAATAATACAAGGGTTCAATTACATTAAGATCAGTTTACATGAACGAATAAACGTCTGCAAATGTGATTTTTTAAAAAAAGAAAAACAAAAATAATCAATACCAGAATATAAAATTATGGTGAATACATCCTTTGTATATTTACAATTTGGACTAAAATTTTGTTTAATCATTATCATAGAAAAAAAAACTAGCAATAGTACAGAGAAAAGAATCGTGTTATGGAGATAATTTTCACATTCAAAACACATTTAGAAATTTAAACTTCTTTT
This sequence comes from Hippopus hippopus, assembly GCA_946811185.2. Taxonomy (NCBI): domain Eukaryota; kingdom Metazoa; phylum Mollusca; class Bivalvia; order Cardiida; family Cardiidae; genus Hippopus; species Hippopus hippopus. The sequence goes on along the minus strand of OX328104.1, from coordinate 45,750,172 downwards.
AAAAAGTCAACTCATTGTTTGGATAATTGTTTTGTAAAAATATTTCGCGTAAGAGAGTTAAACGAGGGCTTAACTTTTTACCAGATGAGGTAATTTTGGTCTGCTGAAATTGAAAGAACTTGCAGACGACAAAGTTAGAGTGGCTAAAAAGGTGGTATTTTTATCTGTAAGGGAAGAACACTGTGAAAAATGGAGAAAATGCTCGTTATGAGCATTTTCTCCTTTTTCCACAGTGTTTTCAAACGCCTCCAACCTCAGAGCCGTAAAAACCAGGGCTTATCTGGGAAAGGGTTAATGCATCTTGGTAAAGCATTATACCAAGCAAGCCGTCACTTGATATTGATCCATTTCGTCCAAACTTGGCTGAATCATGAGGTTGAATGGTCCTTGGATAGGTATGAGAAAATTTACAAACAGCATAAAGATAAGAGTTACAAAATATGCCATATAAGAATTCCGAGTCATTTAAAGTAAAATGTCACCACAGAAAATGTTTAAGCTGCAATGGGACCATAAATGTCCTTAACCATCTAACCATTCGAGAGAAAGTCGTTTTGGAAAAAAAAAATGAAATTCCTAAGACAACGAGAAAAAAATCCACGCCTGCACTTCGTGATGACTTTGTTATACGCTCTGTGGTAACTCTCACGGCACGGATAGTAATGTTGATAAGGGCAGCAATACTGCTGATTTTTTACCTTGCCATGCAAAATTAATGCCAAGTACCCGTTCTGGTAGACATCAAATAAAATCAATTAGATAAGCACAAGAAAACGTAGACGGCGAGAATATTCGTTTCACTAATTCATCTTTACTGTTGTGCCTGCGAGTACATGTATGGATGACCATTTCGTGACCTAATGTCCCATGGTATGTTCAGGAATAAGAAAACAAGTTTTTGTAGAGGCAATATCAAAAACCTCACTGAGCTTAGATAGAAAATTAGACAAATATTCTTCACCCTTTAACATTTTTCTATCTGATATTTCACATTTTATTTTTTCCTTTGAACGTAACGTCTAAACGGGTCCTATTTAGTTTTTTCTTTAAATCTGATCCCTTCAAAACCGTAATTATTTTGTTCGAGAAATTCAGTTGTCCTTAGGACCATTCTTATTTTTTTTTGAGGGGGGGCATTCTGTGGCTGTCTCGCTGAAATAACTCTCATACTTATTCGCTATTCATTCCAAATACGATTATGCCGTATTGCAGAGTCAGTGTTTCTTTTTCGCAAACATATAGACGGTTGCATGAAAAAACGAAACACTTCAGGATTTTAATCATTTTTTGATGATTAAACTTAAGTGTGCTGAACATAATTTTGTTTTAATAGTATTCCAAACAATCTCCTCTTTTCCTAAACTGCATATATAACATGACAAAAGTGGTGTAAGACTGGAATGAATCGAACTCATACGTTTTGTAGACGTAACCTTTATCGAAAAAAAGCTTTAAATAGTATTTCTTGGTTAACATTCTAAATTAATACATATATATATTAAAGATGGCATAATACAGAGAAACATGATGCAGGAGTTTACTGTTCCTGCCCCCTTTGCAAAAGGCTTTTGCCGAGGTCTTGATCCAGTGACTAAAAATAAGTACTTCTATAACTTAATCTGTGAAATATTTCAATAATAGTACATGTATGATTCTAATTACTTTTCTTCCCTTTTCCTTTTAGATAATACACGAATAAAACCTCCTGGTAAGTTTTTTTTTTTTACACTTTTTCGTTTGTGTGTTGATTAGTGGTTACAGAATAAGGAAGAGTCAAACTTTTCAGTAGGCTTTCCCTTTGACTTGAAATTTTGGAAGTTACTCGGAGTACAACAGCTCCCTAACCCTTTACCACACAATTCAGAGTTTTAACGAGCCTGGAGAAGAAAGCTTTTGAAAACATTGTTGGAAAAGAAGAAAATGCTGGTAACCAGCATTTAATTCCTTTTCCCACAATGTTGTCACCCTATTACAGACAAATTCCATCATTTGAGTCGCATTTAATTTGTAGTCTACAAATGCTTTCAACTTGAACAAACCTAAACTTTTGTCCTTTGGTAAAGAGTTAAATTTTTGAAAAGTAGTAACAAATGCTCATTCGTAAAGACTTTGGAATCTACCATTCCTTTAAATTGTTTGTCAAATACAGAAATCACTGAGACAAGATGATTAAACTGTTTATGATGGAACAGTGTCACCATTTTAAAGTATACCAGCACCGAATTGTGGCATAAAGAAGGAAATGTGTTAACCCTAAAGGCGCTAAGCGGGACTTAAAATGTTTTTGCGGACAGTGTAGATCAAGATCAGGCTGCAAGGAACGTGCAGTCTGATCTTGGATCTACACTGTCCAACATGATGAGATTCGGCAAAAAAGAACTTTGAACATGCTATATTTTGGGTTTTACAGTTAGTTTAAAACTTTAATATGTGTAGTAGTTTAAGGGTTAATATACGTTTGGTGTCGTTTTAACCATTACGTTCTATCGGTGTTTAATGTGAGCAGCTGGGAGCCCGACGTGCATATTAATCTTTAACCTGCAAAATAAGTCGAATGAAACTTTCAAGCCGATAGTGATAAAACCCAAATATTGCTATTTCAAAGTTATGTTTTGGGGGAAAATATCCCTTTATCGGACGGTGTAGATCCAAGATCAGACTGCACGGATCTTGATCCACACTGTCCGCAAAAGGTCCTCGGGTCGCGCTTAACAGCCTAAGGGTTAAATCTTTGTCAGCTGACAAAATTCAGGACATGTCCAAACTCAAAGCATTTGAAGACAACAAAGTAAACGTGGCTCAAAAACTGAAGGCTTTTCTTTAAGTGAAGGAAACAATATGGGAAAAAGGGGGAAAATGCTGTTTACCAGCATTTTCTCCTTTTCCCTCAGTGTTTTCAAAAAGCCGTCCATCTCAAGGCCGTGAAGACTCGGGATCGTGTGGTAAAAGGTTAGCCTTTTAACAAACAACAAACTTTAGACTCCTCTGTTCAGCGCCGGTAGCTCAGTCTTTAAGCCCTCGTCACACCAAACTAGTTCTTAGTACGTCTTACCCCGTCCTGACATAATCGGAAAACGGGTTGTGGTCGGGGTAGAACGTGTAATTTTGGCCTGATAATGCCTGAAGCCCCTTTTTCGCCATACCTGTTCTTCTTAACCCGGTCAACAAAATCGTAAAACGGGCTGCGATCGGGATAGGACGTGTACTTTTGGTCGGTAAAATGCAAACGCACTGCCAATGGATGCCCGACTGCACCACGTGGTAACACGTCCCTAATAGGATCAAATCACGGCAGTTCCGTTTGTAGTACGTCCATCCCTTTTTATGTACCTTGTCACTCCGTCTAATTACAGGACGGGATGGACGGCAAAAAATTTTGAGCAGGCTCAAAGTTCTGGAGCACCCTTCCCGTCCTAACCCGTCCATTAAGTTCGTAAACAGATCGTAAAAGGTTGGTAATACGTCCACTCTGTCCGAACACAGTTTAAGTCCGTTTGGTAAAAATTTTCGGAACGGAGTGAGAACGAGTTTGGTGTGACAGGGGTAGAACGTACAGGAGAGACCAAATGGATTGGTGGTTCGAATCCCCAGTTTGGCCATTTTTTTTCCGAGGATTGATGATAGTCATTGCGACAGGATTCATTCCATTCTCACCACTTATCATTGTTTTGACAATGGTTATAAGTAAAAGCAGTTACTGTAGTGGGTTTGTAATAATATTGTGCGAACTACTGGTAAAAAAAATTCTGGGAAAGCATGGATCGGTGGAGAGTCTGCCGCGATGTAACTGAAATAGTGTTGAAAACGGCGTTAAACACCATACATACAAACAAACAAATTAGACTCTTCATTTAAAAGATTTCTAGATGACAGATTTGAAAATTGGTACAATTGAGCTTCAGATTCTGACGTCACGAAACATTGTTACAAAGGGAGAAATTGACGTTTACAAGCAATTTCTCTTTTGTCCATAATTTTTTTCCGCAGTCCCTTTCTTCAGGGTCGTTAAAATATTGGGTTGTTTTGTAAAGGGTTAAGCCTTTGGACACCAGTTATGATTTTTGTAGCTTTTATAAAGTACCTAGCCTGTTTCAGCTTCGATCTGATCTGTCAGTTATGTTATGTGATGGTCCAACCAAAGAGCATTGAAACTATTACAGTTTGGGAACTAGTTACTGACTGAATACAAACAAGCCATACTCTGTGACAGGGGTCTTAATGCATCTGCGAAAATATCGACCCTTGTCAGTCTGCGCATCCCGCGCAGGCTGACATGGATCGAAAGTTTTTGATATCTGTAACTTTACTCAAGTTTTCTGCATATCAAAGGAACATTCTACTCTCAGATGCAGACGATTGTTAGACAAAATGCATTTTATGGTTTCATAATTGCGTGATGGCTTGCTTGGTATATTGCATGGCTCAAATAATTTCGTTTACTGGAAACTCAAAGTTTTGACCTATTACACTGCATTCCGTTTTCGACATACCACTGTCACTTAAAAGAAAGGGTTGCGGCATGGAATTTTTTAATGAGATGGAAAACATTGCAAAAACAAGCATTCGCTTGTAACAAGCAATTACACATTTTTATGCCGTGCTTGGAAAAAATGGGTTGTAATTTAAATAGCTACTCCTCCATAATCGTTTAACACACAATCCCGAGTTTTAACGACCCTGACAGTTTTGGCTGTTTAAAACATAGCGGGAAAAGGAGAAAATGCTGGTAGCCAGCATTTTCTCCTTTTCCCACAATGTTTTCTTCCGTGTCAAAGAATTTCGGTTGATTTGTATCACATTCGAATTTGTCGTCTGCTGAGGTTTTTCGATTTGAAAGAGTCCAGAATTTGTCATTTGGTAGATAGTTACTATTTTCAATGCAGTTGTATGATTAATTGATTGTATGGTGTTTAACGCCGTTTTCAACATTATTTCAGTTGGGAGTTTCTGTTACTAGTACTCCGCACAACATTCTTTCCAAGCCACTCGCTACTTTCCCACATAACCATCGTTGAAAAAATGGTCATCGGTTTGAGAGGAATTAATCCTGTGGCAATGACTATCATTAATCCTAGGAAGAAATTGTCAGAGCCGGGGATCGAACAAGCGACCTCCTGTTCTCAAGTCTTGTAGGCTACCAGCAGAGCTACCGCGGCTCGGAAAAATGCCGAATGTTTCCAAACGTGGTTGCTTGTAGATGAAACAGTAGCTTGGATATGGTTTTCACAGAGCAAGTTCCTTAGAGATGCATCTATACTCGTTTTCAACGAGTTTTTAACCCATTTCGAGGCGCGAAGTACCGAGGAGGGGGGGGATTTCCAAGGAGGATATGGAGGACTTCTCCTGGAAAACTGTTGAATTTTAGAAGCTATTTGTTGGCCTCTGGTGACGTTTTTAGGCGAAATTGTATTTCTTTTTTGTTTTTCTGAACTTGAACTGCAACCAAGGCTATATCGTTTTCGCGTTTTACAAATCTTGTTTGTAAGCAATGACCTGCAGAAAAATGCAGGACAGAAAAAAAAACAGGCGTTCCCTACAGGTTTTTTTTTTATTTATAGCAGACTGTTTAAAAATGAGGTTTCGAGATGCAAAGATATTTCCTTGTTTTTGACAAAATGATCGCGTTTTCAAGGAGCTATAAAAGACAGAAAGATATAGGGAACCTTTAGATTTTTTTTTGTAGCTGTCACAAATAATTTAAAGAGATCAGTAAGTAAATCCGAAAGTGAGGCTCTGTCATTTACCTAAGTGCACAAATCGTGCAATAATCCCATTGAAATGTGTATGCAAGATTTGGAAATACAGGCATCTCCGAAACGTTAATTTAAGCAGTCAGCTCTAAAACACATGGAGAAAGCAGTAACAGCAAAAATTAAGGCTATATCATGACTTGGTAAAACAAATCGTATTTGTATGCATCAGTGCAGAAGTATATGCTGCGCAGGGAAAATAACAGGCATCTCCTTGTAGATAGCAGACTATTTTAAAGGCTTTTGTAGCTTGGAGAGTCCAATCAGAAAACAGAGAAAAGACAATAGGTAACAGCAAAAGAAAGTGAGCGGCAATCGAGGGTATAATGCATCTTCGAAATGTATTGTACCAAGCAAGTTGTCGAATAATATGGCCCATGTTGTCTAAAACCTGGAAATCATGAAGTAGAATGGTCCTGTCACATGCAGATAATTTACAAATAGCAAAAAGTTTCGGTTCATATTAGCCTGCGCTGACTGCACAGGCTGATATACATCAATACTTTTTTGCAGATGCATTAAAGCACATTTTCACAGAGCATGACTCAAACGTACAAGCCATGCTCTGTGTAAAGGGGTCTAAATGCATCTGAGTATCGAACCATGTAAGCCTGCGCAGTCTGCGAAGGCTGACGCGAGTCGAAAGGTTTTTTTTTTCTAGTGATAAATTTTCTGCATGGCAATGGACCAATCTGCCTCAAGATTCAGTCGGTTGTCATACAAAATAAATTTCATGGATCCATAATTATATGACGACTTCCTAGGTTTAATGCATCACAGAGATGCATTAAACAGCCTTTTGCAAGAGCATGGCTAATATATCATTCGTTTGGGTTCACAAATCGTGTTTGCAAGCAATAATCCACAGATATTATGCAGATCAGGGAAAAAAGGAGGCATCCCTCTAGACGTTTATGATAATGGACAATTCATTGAGCATTACTGACATATCGCTGTAGAGTCCATAAAAATGTCATAGTTAATTCCTTAAAGTGTACAAAACCTGAATTATTTGATATAACAACACTCAGTCTGGCACGATGCCGTGTGGCTCTGTCGTAATCTACAGACATACATTGCATGGATAAGTGAGATATAAAGTAGAATTTACTGTACTTGGGTGAGACGGGGAATCTCTATAACTGTAAACACTGTAAAGATAGAAATGGAGTCTCAACTTTAACCCTTAACCTGCTAAATAAATTAAACGAAAATTTTCAATCAACAGCACAATCCCAAACATTGCAATTTCAAAGTTGATTTCACCGGAAAGAAAATACCGTTTCGGACAGTGCAGATCAAAGATCAGACTGCACGTTTTGTGCAGTCTGATCTTGATCTACACTGTCCGCAAAAGCGCCCCGAGTTGCGCTTAGCAGCTTAAGGGTTTTCTTGTCTGAATTTTTTTCATTTCACTTCGATTACTTGCTTTTTTCATGACTAAGTTTTCGATACGGAATTACTCATTGCAACGTTCCTTTACTATGAAACGCTATTCATGACACCGTAAAGACAAAAATAATGTGACCTTTAATTTAAAAAAAAAAAAGCCCCGGAAAAAGCGAAAACATAATGTAATACTAGAGCTTTAAATATTCGAAGTTGGTTTCGAAAAGGCAAAGAAAAGTTTAACGGGCCCGTAAAATTTTGAAAATCGATTGTTAATTGCAAAGATTGATTATTTGCATTCTGGGGGGAAAAAAAAGTTGTAAAAAAAAAAAGCAAATACGTACAATGACCATTGCAATATATAATCGAAAATGTGTCATCGAAAAAAACAGGGGATACGTTTGAAAGGTGTTTCAAATTTGGAAATATTTATCACTGTACAAGCCAATTCAAGGCCCTGTATTTACCAACTATACTGAATTGCGTTCTTCGCCTGATTCTGAAAAAATATTTGACCTTTAAAAAAGACAACAAAATATCTGATTGGCTGGAACAAATGGTTTAGCCGACCAAAAATTGTGTTGCTTTGCAAAATCAGAATAAGACTAAGAATGCACCTCTATCCTTCACCAACCTAGGTCTGTATTAACTAACCATTCTTTAAAACGTTCTTGGTCTTGTTCTCTAGAAATTTCTAATTGTGAAAGTAACACAACTTCTCTGAAGTTTTATTACTTTCACATTTAGAAAATCGTGGAGAAGTAGACAAAGAATCTTTCTAAGAATGGTTGATAAATATGGACCTACGGCGGTGATGTACTCAAGCTTTTCATTTACTGGTGTTATTCACCTTCCATAAAAGCCAATCCTCGCGGTAGGTCAATGGTAACATACAAAGTTGGTAACACAGGGGCTGTTAGTTCGAATCTAGGTCAGGCCAAAACTCTTTCAGGGAAATGATGACATTGCCACATGCTTAATTATTCCTTCACCGTTGAACGTTGTTTCATCTAAATACACTTTTAAAAAAAATCAAAGGAACACATGTTCTCGACTTTGATTACAAGATTATTCTTTCAGTACTGGACAATCCAAATAATTTCCTGCTCGTAAGTTCATTCAGTCTTAACACTGTAAAATCTCAGAAAAGGTAAAACGATTTGGGTTTGCACAAAAGATGTATGGGCTATGCCTGTCAAAGCCGTCTTTTTGATATGCCACAGGCTTTTAAGAGAATCAGAGGTGTCATTCTTTCTTCTCGTTTTTTTCTTTCATTAGATTTGACAAAAATATCAACATAAGATTGGAAAGATATGAGCTGTTTATCAAACGAAAAAGGATATCAAACTTCTTGATTTTCTTCTTAACATGGCTTATCAGCATTTTAAATCAAACAAACAAGAAAACTATTGAGCCATTTTGTCTAGTAAGAATGTAAGCTGATGGTTTTCAGAGCACAATGACTGCATGTGTTGCAAAGTAAGTGATTTGAATTTCGGTATTTGTATGATCCTTTAATTCTTTTGAGCAGTGTATATCTTCTGCGGGAAAGCAGCCTGTGACTTTGAATAAGTATTGTGCAAAAACTAGTAAGAAAACACCACGGGCTCATGAATAAATGTACTCGCCGCAGCGATGTAACTGAAATACCGTTGAAAACAAAAATTTAAAGAATAAGCCATAACACGATTATCCCTTTACTACACAATCCCGAGTTTTACCTACCCTGAAGAAGACGGCTGTTGAAAACATTGTGAGAAAAGGAGAAAATGCTGGTAAACACCATTTTCTCCTTTTTTCACAATGTATACAACGATTTCAGATACAGAAATCATTATTTGAGCTTCACGTATTTTGTCGTCAGGAAATGCTTTGAATTTCGTCTAGTCCAGAATTATGTTGTTTGGTAAAGAGTTATCAAGCAATATCACTAACGTTACACCGCCCTGCAATTTGAACAAATGCCATAAAATGCACTTATCTATAGACAACCAGACATGATACCGATAGGGCAATCGTTTAGCAATGAAAAAAAAATACCATAAATCTATTTACGCAATCGTTATAGAACACAAATCTCCTAAATCTATTGAGATAAAACCTAACTTTGCATATTTTCAGATATAGAATAACAGTTAGTTTATCCGAAATATTTCATATTTCGAATAAAAGAGGAAACTTGATCTATGGTTTACTCAATACTTGTCTATAAAATTCAGACTTACCCAAATTCAAAGCGCATGTAGATGGCGGATTTAAATGTGACTCAAATGATATATCTATCTTTTAGAGGGTAGAAAACATTGTGAAAAAAGGAGAAAATGCAGGTTACCAGCATTTTCTCCTTTTCCCACAATTTTTTTAGAAGCCTTTTCTCTTAAAAGTTGCCAAAAGATGGGACTGTTTAGTAAAAGGGTTGTTGAAATGTTACAGTCTGATGACAGGAATCGCTTCAATAAGCCCCTTGCCGTTTGAAAAGAACTTGCAGTATACTACATGGAAAACATACTTGCAGAATACTAATTACCAATAATGCATTGACTTTGATTACATGAATCGTGTAAAAACATTATCACAAAGAAAGAAATTGCTCATTTCTTTTTTTAAGATTATATTTTGAAAACTAAACAGCTGAAAAAAAAATGTCGTTTGCAAATGGTAACAAATCAAGAAGGTAATTCTTAAACCTTGGCGAATTCGAGGTAAACATTTGCCTCCTTTTTCATTATTTCAATTTTGTCATCGCGACCAGTGCAACCGCCTATAGATGCATTCTTTATTTTCCTTACCAGTGCCATACACACAACTCTTTTTAAACAACTCTTGTTCTCTCAAAAATGTCGTCTACAAATGGTAACATATCAAAAAGGAAATTCTTAAATCTTGACGAATTCCAGGTATTTATTTGCCTCCTTTTTTTAGTATTTCAGTTTTGATATGGCGACCAGTGTAACCGCCCATCCGTTCTTAACTTTCCGTACCAGTACCATACACATGACTCTTTTTAGCTCACCTGAGCACAACGTGCTCAAGGGGAGCTTTTAGGATCACGCTGTGTCCGTCGTGCGTCGTCCGTCGTGCGGCGTCAACAATTCTTTAAACATCTTCTCCTCCTAAACCGCTTGGCCGATTTGAACCAAACTTGGCTGGAATTTTCCTTGGGAGGTCTTCTTTAAAAAATTGTTCACAGAATTTGATTCCATCAAAAACTCTGGTTGCCATGGCAACCAAATGGAATTTTCCAAGAAACCCTTTTAAAATCTTCTCCTCTGAAACCGCTGGTCAGATTTTGAAATACTTTCACAGATATGTTCCTTGGGTGACCCTTTTCAAAAAGTGTTCGCGAAATTTTGATCCGTCGAAAAACATGGCCGTGGTGGAGGTGGGGGGGGGGAGGGGGCTCTGCGTCCTGCGGTGTCAACAATTCGTTGAACATCTTCTCCTCCTAAACCACTGGGTCAATTTGGACCAAACTTGGCTGGAATGTTCCTTGGGAGGTCCTCTTTAAAAATTGTCCACAGAATTTGAATCCATCAAAAACACTGGTTGCCATGGCAACCAAATCGAATTTTCCAAGAAACCCTTTAAAAATCTCCTCTGAAACCGCTGGTCAGATTTTGAAATAATTCCACAGATATGTTCCTTGGGTGACCCTTTTCAAAAATTGTTCGCAAAATTTTGATCCGTCGAAAAACATGGCCGTGGTGGTGGTGGTGTGGGGGGGGGGGCCTCTTTGCATCCAACACGGCCGTGGTGGGAGGGGCGGCGTCTTTGCACTGTATGGACTTAAAGAAATTCTTTGAAATTCTTCTTCTCTTAAACCACTTGTCAGATTTTGAAATAATTTCACAGAAATGTTCTTTGGTAGCCCCTTTTGAAAATTTGTTTGCAAAATTTTGATCTGTCAAGAAAATGGCTCTGGTGGGTGGGGGGCTATTTGCACTATACGGACATGAATAAATTCTTAAAAATTTTTCTTCTCTGAAACCACTAGACAGATTTTGAAGTTCACAGAAATGATCCTTATATTAAACCCCTTATTTAGCTTAGCTGTTTTCAAAGAAGACATCGAGGTTTTGACATAGCCCTGTTGTCGTCATCTGCGTTGTTGTCGTTTTGCAAAAACTTTGACATTTTATTATATCTCAGCTTCCACTCAACACATGTACTTGAAACTCGGAATAATTGTTCACTAGTAAAACAGCAACCCATACAACAAGGGCAGGTAACTCCAAAATTGTTTTGTCCAAATTATGCCCCTTTTGCTACTTGGAATTTTAACTTACTATCCAGCAACCAACAGCCAATCACTGGCACCCTCATGAGGTGCTCTTGTTCAACTTAATATTTTTAGCCACTATCGGGCATGTGCTCTTGTTCAAGAAATGGTCTTTGGGTGACCTATCCGAAAATTTATTTGCAGAATTCTGATTCGTCAAAAACATTTTTTTTTTTTTTTCGTCAAAAACATGGCTGTGGTGGTGTTTGTAGGGGTGGTGACAGATTTCGAAATGATTTTTACAGGTGACCTTTTCATAATTGCTTGGCAAAATAATGATTTTGTTTCCAAAATTTCAATACTTTAAAAAAAAGTTGGTTATGGTCCTCTCAAAAATTCAGGTGAGCGATCCAGGGCCACCTTGGCCCTCTTGTTTAAAACAACTGGTTGCTCTTTCAAGTTGTCGATGTAGATCAAAATTTTATTAACTACGTTTTATCATAACATAACATAAAGTTTATTGGTAATCCAAGGCCCCCGGCTTAAAATACAAGGTATTTCAATGGCTAACTAGATTCCGGTGTAATAATTGTGTTACTAACGAGACGTTTTACACTATAAAACTGAATGTGACGAATGTGACGAAATATGAAAGGAGATTTCATGCTTTAGATTCTCCTCCTCTAAGGCTTATTTCGCAAGCTATAAATTACTCGCATATTTAATTTGCTATTTACAGTAACTATATACACCTTAGTAAAAGTATGATACCATGCCATTTGAATACACATAAGTACATTTGAACGGCGCACTGGCAAAAGGAGATTTAATGTAACTCCGTGATGCATATAAGACATAATTTAATTATGGATCGATACAATTCATTTTGTCTAACAATTGACTGACTCGTGATGTAGGATCCTTCTTTCATTCTTCAGTGTTTTCTACCAGTAATGTATGCATTACTCACATCGAATCGTATATATCGAAAACAATTTCAATGGACAATGTAAACATGGCTCAGATGAAGGAGTTTGTCTCTGAAAGGGTAAACAACATTTCGGACAAGAAAAAAAAATCCTGACAACCAGCATTTGTATTTTTTTCCTTTTCCCAATACGTTTTCATCGGTCTTCTTACCCAGGCTCGTAAAAACGCGGGATCGTCTGGTATATAGGCTCTGAAAAAGACATGTATATGACCATTGACTAAAAGCATTTTCAGAAAGGGACACTTTGACCTGTATATCAGTTTTAGACTCATTTATATTACTCCATCTCTAAAAAGAAATTAGCCATGGTCTGTGAAAAGAGGACTTGCAGATGCATTAAGCGCCCTTTTTACAGAGCATGGCTCTTTGCCTTGAATAAACATTTGTTCTTTAGCGTGAAAATATTGCACATACTTATATTTATACTGGGAAATAGTAACCTAGCTTTCGCTTGTACTTGTAAGTAGTATGATCTCTTATGTTTATACTCTTAATTTCGAACAGCATGGGTCTTAGAACAAACTAGACAGGGTAAAACAGAAAAATGAAGGAATTAACATAAACAAAATGTTGTTATAGAAACAATTTCACTCCGTGACCCCTTTGAAATATTCGCTATCTCATTCAAAACACATGGTTCATCCTTCAGCAATCAGCTGTTGCAAGCTTTGTTCTGATTCTCGGTCCGTCTTTACCTATCATTCTTAAGAACGTTTTTTGTGTCTAATTCTCGATAATTTTCCAAATTTAAAAGTAATGGATAGCCAATCAGTTGTTGTGTTACTTTCTTAATCTAGAATAAGATTAAGAATGAAAAGACTTTTTTCGCTTTGCTTCTAAAGGTTTCAAGCTTTGAAACTGTTCATTGGCCCACGTATTCGGCACGAGTACTGGTATAATGTCCAGGAAGCAGAATCGAGAGAGATTAGTATAAGTTGCAAGAACTTATTTCTCAATCGATGTCAAATAAACATACAAGTTTTTTATGCCGGAAGATTACCAAAAATCCACAATTCGCTTCTTAAACAATAACATCGTCAATTGATGTAATTTTTTTCTCAACAAAAACTGATAGTTTTTGAATGGTGCAACATGAAAAACCAAATTCAGATCTCTAATTCATTCCCTTTTTCTAAAAACTGAAACCACCGAATCGCAAGTGCTTACCGTAAGAATACCGTCACTTTTTATTAACAGCAAAATTTTAGACCTGTAAATTTTGAAAGCAATTTGCAGACGACAATTTAAATGCGGCTCCGTTGAAAGGCTTGTAAACACAGTTGGAAAAGGAGGAAACGTTGGTTACCAACAATCTTCTCATTTTGTAACAATTTATTCAAACGTCTTTAAGCTTAGGGTAGTGAAACCATGGGATTGTTTGGAAAACGGTTAACCCGTTATTCACTGCAGACGTTATTTACTGAAGACCTTATTCACTGCAAACGCCAACATTTGCATTTGGTTTTTAAATCATTTTGGCAAAGAGGTAAATCCATAGTACTGAACAATTTTCATTTCACACGTATTCTTGTGATAAATATTTGTTCTGTTTGATCATCTATGTTTTAGATTGGCGGTTCATAAACTTGTCTACAAGCGATAATGGGTTTAATGAAGTGATTGTTACCGACAGTTACAGCTCTATACCCTGTCCTTAACAGAAGCAAGCTCAGGAAACTTAACCCTTATCCTGCTAAAAAACTAAAATGTAATTTTCAGTCCGATAGTAAAAACCCAAATATTGCTATTTCAAAATTATGTTTTGGGGAATAATATTTCCTTATCGGACATTGCAGATCCAAGATCAGACTGCACGTTCTGTGCAGTCTGATCTTGATCTACACTGTCCGCAAAATGACAGTGAGTCGCGCTTCGCATCATAAAGGTTAAGCTATATGTCATAAAACAAACCTCATGCGAGGAATTAGGTTTCAAGAAGTTCTACATTATCACTTTTTACTAATATTTGATTACTTGAGTGTACTTGTCTGTTTTACCTCTTTTACAACAGAATAAAGTGCTTTTTTATTCGAGACAAATAATACTTATTCGTGCTCGTATCTGTTACCTATAGATGGGTACAAAGTGTAACTCTGAGGTAAAAAAACAACTGTCGAATAGAACTACTGGGAGATCGCGGGGTCAAAAGTATTTCTCATTTATTTTAGCTTATTTTCGCTTGAAACAAATTTGAAGCAGAAAACTTTGAAAATATAATTGTAAATACATACAAAACATCGTCTGTTTTAAATGAGGAATGAGACGTTTGTCCTTCAAAAAAAACAAAGATTTCTTCACATCTGTATTCAAACGTAGTTCATTAAAAGACAAAAGCAAAATCGAATGCTGGAGGTAACGAGTCAAGTTTAGTACATCGTTCATTTCATTTTAACAAAAATTTTGTTCAGTTACTTCTTTTGTTGTAGTTTGTGTGACCTATTTTGAATTAGACAATAGCCCTTTTTATTTTCGATTAGTTTTCAAAATCCTCACGTTTGCCATTTATCCATAGTTAGTCTGGCAGAAGAGAAAACTGTTGAACTGAGCAATAAAAGTAACACTACGAGTACAACAGCTATGTTTGAACTTTATTTTAAGATTTCGGTACTGATTCGGAGAATATTACAAGAAATTTACAATGCGATTTGAGGTGTCGAAAAAACAAATACATTATATACTTTTAGATACAAATATCTAGACTTTGTGAAATAAACATTAAAAACAGACAATTCTTTAACACATTGAAAAGACATGATATGAAGAAATAAAGTATAAGTGCTGAATAGAAATAGACGAAATAACAAATTTTTAAAATCAATTTCTTTTCTAACTGATTACTCATGATGTCACAGTAAATCGTACATGTTCGGATTTCAACACCACCTTAGAAATGTATTTGGCTACGTTCTCCATCGAAAAGAAAAATCTGCAGTTGAATAAGTAGTGAACCTAATCCCCGTCTCACTTTTGTTACAGATTTTTTTTTACATACATGTATTTGACTCTATACAATTCAAAACACAATTCAGGCAAGAAACTTGCATTTTTTTGCTGGCATGTTATTGGTTTTGTACTGATACGTAATCGAAATTTAACAAAGTCATTCTTTTAGTAAAATAGATACGAGATGTTTTAGGATACTGCAAAACAGTGTTAGGGGTATACCATTCAACAGTTTTCTACTTTATTGCTGTTAGACTTAAAAATAGAGAACAAGCAAGCAGTTTTGTTTCATTATGTTTTGTCCCATTTATTGTTAAAAGTCAAGGGGATACCAACTGACGGTTACTTAGGGTCTTTCAGGAAAGATTAGGGAGGGTGGGATGGGGAAAGCTTGACAGCAGTGGACGAGATAAGCATTGGAATATTCACTGGTGTCGTTTGAAAATAAAAGACCTTCTACAAATAACGTTATGACTTTTGAAAGTTCAGCTTAGGATCTCCGTACTTGGTATTTAGTGTCATGATAAACTTTGCCGAGCATATTTTGACTGGTGCTTTCGTCGTAGGATATGTCAGGCTTTGTCTTTACCCATCATTTATGTCTTCATACATATGGCGTAGACATGTCGTTACTTTTAACGCCATTGGTGCTGCGTTTGCCCAGAGAATGTATTCCTTTTTTTAACTTGTTTACCTGGTCAATGATTGTCATGCGAAATATTCATATTTTAAGCGTTTAGAACTTTATCAATGCCCCCAAAAAGATTACGGTGGCATGGACCGACAAGAGGCCATTCATTTTAGTACTCCAAAATTCGGTTTCCAAGAACTAAGCAGTATTTTCCTCTCTTTGCAGATATCAGCATAAGTGGACTTCTGCATATAGATAAAGGTCAACCAATTAGGCTTCGCTGCAACGCAACAGCTATAGAAACGCCACCAGATGCGATAGACTGGTTTAAGGACGGTAATAAGATGGAAACCAATCGTTCCCGCCACATATATATAACTAAAGAATTTTCCTATACTAAAAAAACAATCACTAGTGTTTTAAAAATTCGGAACGCTCAGATGTCCGATACTGGTGTATACACGTGTAGAGCGACCGACCTTCAAGTTACCAGCGTCAATGTTAATATATTAAATGGTAAGAACTATTATGAAACTTAAGTTCACAATACTCTGCTGTTCTCTCTTAAACAGAAGTCTAATTGCATCCGTAGTTCCACTTATTTGTTCTTTATTGTTGGTTTTTGTTGTTGTTGATGTCGTCGTTGTTCCAACTAACCTTTCTACAACCCATACCACATGTTTTTTCGATTCTGACTTCATGTACATTTAGACGTATCATTTACCCATTACTAGCTGGTGAGTAATTTTTGCAAACTGTATCAAATCACATCTAAA
The DNA here is from genome assembly GCA_946811185.2 of Hippopus hippopus. NCBI lineage: Eukaryota > Metazoa > Mollusca > Bivalvia > Cardiida > Cardiidae > Hippopus > Hippopus hippopus. Next base: position 45,733,473 of record OX328104.1, on the reverse strand, counting down.
AAGATGGTAGCAAGAGGAGAAATTGTTTACAATGATCAATTTCTCTTCTGTTTCAGATTCCCTCTCAACTCTACAAGGTCGTATCACTAGTCTCTGGTGTTCTTCAGAGAATCATATCTCTATTTCTGTCTCAAACAAACCTGTTCTTGCTTGCTTCCTAGTTATATAGGTCACTAAGGTGTATACTCTTTCAGCGCCAAATGTATATACAAAACCTCTTCCGACAGCTGAAAATACTACCAACTGAGACTCAGACAGAGTTTTATCTTATAGGCTGGACTAAACAAGCAGACGGTACATAGATTCGAGAACATTAGCTACACGATTTTAGCAGGCTGATCTTGATCTTTGCCGTCTGCAATAGCCCCTGATAGGGTAAACGGAAATGGACAGACCTATGAAATTGCCATGTCGACGTTGTCTCTACCTATATTTGTTTTAAAACTTTCACACCAATATTTAAAGCATTCATTTTAAAACCTTAATTCAATCTCTATGTTGGGATCCTTTTTGAAACCTTACGCAGACAGTGTAAATCAAGATCGGATTGCACAAAAGATAGTCTAATCTTGAATCTACACTGTCCGATTAAGAGATATCCCCCCTCAAAAAATAATAACAATAATAAAATAAATTTTAACATAGCTACATTTACATTTTTACTATCGGGTTGAGGTTTTCAAACAATTCATTATGACGTAGCGAATTATAACTCACGTGAAGCTTCTATCAAAAGACGCGCCATAGTTTTTGACCAATAAACGGCAAATACGCATTAGAAAAGATGCAAAAAAGAATGATAAAATTCGTGATACTGGATTAGATGAGAAGATAAAATGTTACAGACGAAATATCAATTTAATAATTTCACCAATACATCAATTTAGATCTTTGAAAAAAAAAAATTGAATTATAACTCGCTGCAGTTTTATAAACTGTGTGACGTCAGCACATTGCGATCCGGAAAATGTGGAAGCTTTTTAAAGGTTTTTAGATCAGGGCTATTTCTTAATCGCAAGAGCCGTTTGGAACTTTCGAAGGTCAGGATACACTACAAAAATCATTTGTGAACCCATCTGCACTGGTTACTAGGTTTATCTTTTTCCGCTTTTGGTGAAAAATTATCTCTGAAAGGGGACAGAGGTCAAATTTTCTTCGATTTCGTTGCACACCTTGTCATTATATAAGATATAGAGGCAGCCAATGTACAATTTATAGTAACAGTGTCCGATAATGAAAAATTTGGGTATCCTGTAATATACCAATAATACATAAACTCTTTGATACTGTCAGCACTGCTGCAATGTCACTTTCATTCAAGGATTTGGACTTCACAACAATCTCTGATACAATCAACAGCTACCAATATAAGCAAACTATTTCAATGCTGTCAGTATATACAGCCAGTCTGTCCTTGTCATCTTTAAATTCGTGAATGGTTTCATTTATAATGTGACCCTTTTATTCATTAACTATTCCTTTATTGTGTCTTGATCCAATTGGAAGTTTCATTATGCTTTTCAATGTTAATACAATTATCTCTCGCTCAAACTTTTTTGACCCTTGGTAGAAATTATCAAGTATCTAATATTTGCCGTCTCACTAAGGGATAAAGGCTTATAAATGATCAGACACGGAATGCCAGGTCTCTTGATAGCATCCACTCTTTCAGAATCTAAAATTTTCTGCCATAAATACTCCCAACTTCATTGTAGTGTCAGATGCCTGTTTTTTAATTTCTATTTATTGCTGTAAGTAGACAAGATTGTCTTATTGACTCGCCGGTTTCTAAAAATGCGCGATGACACTTCAGGGATGTTTCGAATTCGGTTCTTTTTTTCCATTCTATAATTTCGAGTGGGGAAAAGGATTTACACATTTTCTAGGAAGCAAGGAAGGTCAAAGTAGTGGAATTTCAGACTATCATCACCATAAATCTCATAAAATGTCTGATCAAATATCGCACTGCACGTTCTGTGCTGCCGAACGGTCGAATCGTGATCTAGCCTGTCTACAATACCAACCCATCCGCTGCCAACTTAAACGATTTCAACTTCTTCCGAAGATAGCCCAAGTTACAAAATTTCGTCGCGAATGCTCAGATCTTTTGGATACAGTGTTTTTTCCCATTAAAAAAAAAAAAAAAATCTAAGTCTTTCACTGTCAAAATAACGGTTTTCGACTTTCTCTAACATTATTGAGACAATTTCTCTGCAATCGATGACACTAAGTCATAGATAAAAAAGGATTAGTGGATGGTGTCTTTACAAGATCCTTGATCTACGCCGTCCACAAAAACCACTAAAATCGCCGTTGGCAGTGGAAGAAGTTAATTTGTCAACAACATCCTGAGAGATAGCTGCGCCCATAAAATACCAGTTACAAAACCTTTCCGCCTACAAAGCTGTAAGTTATTAAGTAGCTTTTAAAGTTTATCAACTGCAATTAGACCTACCTATTGATTTCTGAATAAAGTTTTAGCAATAAAATTTCAGGAAGACGACGATAATTACAATACGGCATGTTTTACCTCTTTTCCAAGACGACCAACTTTGAGACCCAACCATATTGAAAGCAATTTCAGACAACAATATAAAAGTGGGTCAATCAATTCGGGATTTTTCTTTAAAACATAGAATACATTATAGGGGAAAAAAAAAAAGAAAAGGCTTGTCAACAGTATTTTCCCTCTAACATATTTTCAAATGCATTTTTCCTTTGGGTCCGAAAATTTGGGGTTAATTTTGGGAAAGGATTGCTCCCTTGGATAATAAAATTTTGCAGACACTATAAGTAAGTCTGAAACAGTGATTTTCGTCAAAAGTACGACTCCTCTAAATCTATCAACATCCTATACGTGTTCAATACTTTCCTGATCGCCGTATGTGAAAAAAAAACACGAACTTTTGCGGGAGATACATGCGAGATCTTCACCGTCCACTTGTTTAGTCAAGCCTATAATATAAAACTCTTTTTGAGATAAAGTGAGTAGTTATTAATTTACCCTATATAGCTAGAAATTTAAAAAAAACTAAAAAAAATAAGAAAAAAAGGGCGAACCCTTAATGCCTTTCGAAAAATTCAATTTTTAAATCCCCCTCATTTTAGGATTTAAAAAATTTGAAAACGAAAGCCCTCTAAATCCCTTCCTCCTTCATTTGTTAAGTTACATATACATTTTCTCATAAAGCATATATATAACTTCGTCTTAGACTTGTTAAATAACTTCGTTAGAATAACCTTTATACTACACTCCCACCAACTTCGTTTCAAATTTTAATATTAACCCACATCCCACATCCATAATAAATCCACATTCAAAATATGGATTAATTATGCGTTGGTTAAACGGTTAAACGATTAGTCAATGCGTTATTTAACCATTTAATCATTTTGTTATTTTGTTGTTTTGTTATTGATTGGAAAAAATTTTTGAATTTTTATAGAGAAAAATATTAAAATAAATAAAAGTATGGAGTTAGTTAATAAAATAAATGTGTTAGATAAATTTACTATACAAAAATTAGAAAATCATATAAAGAATAAATATAATGAAACTCCTGTTTATAAACATTCAGAAAGAAAAGTATTTTTCCCAGGTCTTTATGGTAAAAAATATTATAAAACTTTACAAAAAGCTAAAGCAGTTATTTATTATTGTTTTAGTCAAGATATGTATCAATATGGTACTCATGATTTAAGTATGTGGATTGGACTTTATGATAACACATGTTCTTCAAATAGTAGAATTGGTTGTTATTGGATGGATGTTTTTCCAGAAAACGAAAAATATTTAGAGTCATATAAAAGTCAAATAGAATATTTATATAAAAATGATATGACATTTATGCCTGGTGCAATAGGAGTATGTAGTGACCATTTTCACATTCTCTCACCTTGTATAGAATTTGCTGGAAGAAATGATGATTTAAATGGAGACCCTAATTATATTGAAGCAGAAAAACAATTAATTCGGGCAACACAAAATATTGGAATACCACCTGGTTATATTGAAACTTCCAATATAAATGAAACTACACTTATTAAAATTACTAATCCATGTGGTGGAGTAAGTTTTATTAAAGAAAGTGAATTTGATAACTTCATTGAAATTTTGATGGATAATTATTTTGATGTAAAATTATTAAAATATGATGATTTACAGGAAACAAAAAAAATTCAAGAAACCAAAACATTCTATGAGAAGTTATGTGTTATATGTAATGAAAATAAACCTAATGTATTATTTTGTGATTGTGGCCATATATCTATATGTGACTCATGTGATAAAGATGATTTATATAAATGTATCATGTGTAGAAAGGAAACACATGTTAAACGATATCTTCATTAAAAGAAAATAAACTTATAAATATAACTTCTCATTTAGAAAGGAGTTATATTTATTTAGTGTAATTATAAATCTAATTCTATTAGTAGTGTCATTTGTATAAAAAATCACCTTCAACTCCGTTTTACAATATTTAACACTTTACAAGTCTAACTCTATCAAAATAGATATGTAAGAGTGTTCCGCAGTAGGGTTGGTTGTTCTTGAAATAAAGTTTATGGTATCGCATTGTTTTATTTCAAGTGGTTTAGGAAAAACTACACAGCTACAACTCTCATCTTTCTTTTTAGTAATAGAGTAATCAACCAGCTCTACTCCGTTTACCACAATATTAACTTTTACCTCTTCTGGTACATTAGGGTTACTTGTAACAACTGATAAACTACCTCTTATAATTCTACCCGACGCATTCATACAATAACCACCTATCTTATGACTAGCACCTGAAGCACCATTACCAAATGAAAACTCATAATTACCGTTTCCAATTGGTCCATTTTCTTCAGCCCACACGGTTATAATAGGGAGGGAGACTTTTTTATCCACGTATGATTTTGTTGCTAAATCTCTCTCTTCTACTGGGGTTGCCGCGTTTTTTAAAGAAAAACCCCGAAGATTTATGTTAGTCGCTACCATAAAAGTTCCATCCCAATTTTTTATAATAGCCCCACCATTATCAACATAATGTTTATTGACAGCGGAGTAAGGGGAATCAGGATTTGGTAATCCAATAATTTGGTTATCATTCATATCTATTTCACCATTCATTAAAAAAGACCCATCTTGTTTTTTTGTCATAGCTTTTACACCCGCGGTAGCCGCCTCAACAACGGTATCTACATAAAACTTATTTGCAGCTTGTTGGTTTTCTAAAGGGCTTCCAACATCGCTAATTCTCCGCCCACCCATAGAAACGTCTTCAACTGCTAGATACACTCCATTTAAGTAAACAAAGGCTCGTCTCAAACCATCTACATAAGCCCTAGTCGCAGCATCTTGTGGATATACTGGATTTATAAGATTTGTTAACGAATACCCCTGCATATTTATATTTGCAACAGCGGAAAAGGTACCATCCGGTTCCACTACTATCGCTTTACCACTCCTATCCACATAATTTTTAGTAGCAGCTTCATGCGATTCTGTTGGTTCCTTAACGTTTTTTATCGAATTAAAACCCATGTTTAAATAACCATTTTTAATATGGTATCCACCGTTTTCATCCAACAACCCTGAGTTGGTGTCAACATAAGCCTTAGTTGCTGCATCTTGAGGATTTACTGGATTACTAACCCTCGTTAATGTATTGCCGTTCATGTTTATAGACCCAGTAACAACAGTTGTTCCGTCTTTACGTAAAAAATTATTATTTATGTAAGCGAGTGACACACCATCACCACTTGTTTTATCATCTTTCATTCTTCCAAATTTGTCAACAGGCATTTTTTATATTGCTAAAAAAGTTTATTTAAAACATTTTGAAACCCGTTACCCATGGATAACTCTTTTAGAATGTACAAACATAAATGACCGCAAAATACTTGCCCAGCTTGTTGTAATTGCTCAGTATTGTACTGTATTGGGCTTTTTAAATAATCTCGAATTTCAATAGGTGGTTGTATGCCATAACTATCAAAATAAATTTTAGTTTTACCATTTTTATACCAAGCGACCCAATGTGTACCAGGTCCACCACTTTTATCAAAGTTTACTATGCCACATTCTTTTTTACTCGGTTTTCTCGGTAATGTATCTAGTAAAAAAACTCCTCTAAAATAAGGAATCTTTAATCTTTTTGCGGCACCCTCTAATTCGAAATTGTTCAACGGTTTATTCGGTAAAATTACGTTTTCAATCGAAATATTTGACATTTTTTTATAGTTAAATATTTCTAATGTCTTTATTGTCAACCCATGAATTAAATTCATCAGGATAACCTTTCCACTTTACAAGAGATTTCTTTTTTCCTTTTTTAATAACCTTTTCTATCCTATACAGCTCTTGACTTGTTTTCTGCAGTTCAGGTTCATAAAAGGTACCTTGTATTTCTTCTCCATTAAAATCTTTAATTTTATATGTTACAGGTGATGTAAGTTTTACTTCAGAAACTGTAAAAACCTCCTCAGTCCATCTTGTTGTATAACCTTTTTCAAAAGTCTTTTTCTTTTTAGTTATCCTTACTTTATCTCCAACGGAAAACTTAGGTTTAGAGTCTTTTATTTCGAGATTATCGGGGTAAAGATTTCTCCAAACTCTCGTTTCATTTTCTTTTTTACTAGCGTCTACCGGAGTCATCTTAATAGATGAATGCCTCGTGTTATTATATTTTTTAACCAAATCCGGTAGCACATTGATGTAAACGTTTGTAGAGTTAGCGGAAAAATACTTCCACATTTTTTCTTTCATTGTTCTAATCCATCTCTCAACCACACTAGATTTTTCCTCATTTTCAGTAGAATATTAATTCAACCAAGTCTTTTACATCTTTGTTATAAAACTCTTTACCCTTATCCACCCACATTTTTTCGGGTTTTCTCTCCTTAAAAATACTTTTTAATGCTATAGCAACAGATTTTCCTGTTTTGTCTTTTAATGGCACCAGATATCCATATTTAGAAAAGATGTCAATAACAGCGAGAAGGTATTTAACACCACGATTAAACTTAGAAAATGCTTGCATGTCTACTAAATCCGCAGCCCATATCCTATCTATACCGTTTACTCTAACTCTCCTTTTCTTAAAATTTCTTTTTACAGGTTTATGTAATTCTTCCTCTAAAATTTCGAAATTTTTTTTTTACTCCCATTCCAAATTTCATCTTCGTTCCAATGAGTTTACTTACCAAACCCTTTTCCATTTTTTCTCTAATACTAGGATTGTAAATACCTTCTAACTCTGTTAACATATCTTTATCACATATTTCATTCCTAGTTTTTGTATCATCATGCTTAAGATAGCAAACATCATGGTGATAAGCAGCTTTATCAACGCGGTTTATAGGTTTACTCCATTCCTTCGGTGTTAAATCAGGATTTAACCTCTCATCTAGTTTGGTACCTGGCCCTGTAAAGTTGTGTCCTGGGAGATGCATTTCAACAGGTAAATTATTTATAAATTTGTTTAAGATGCTACTCCCGGTGGTTTTTTTTTTATAAATTGTGTTTTAGTTATTCCACAAATAACACATTTTCCCTGATTCATATTTCTTCCATTTTTCGAAACGGTATATTTTATATCACTCGTATCAGTATGTTTTTTACATTTAACACAATACATTTTATATATAAAAAATAAAAATATTTAAATAAAATGGATATTATAAACTTATCATGGAATGAAGTAGTATCAAAGAGATTTAATCACTCCCTTTTACCAAAAAGTATTAGGGGTTTAATTATAGGAAAATCAGGATGTGGTAAAACTACTTTATTGTTAAACCTTTTACTCAGACCAGGTTGGCTTGACTACAACGATTTGAGTGTTTTTGGAAAAAGCCTTTTTCAACCGGAATACCGAATACTAAAAAAAGCTTTTGAAGAAAAACTACCAAAAGAATGTATCTTAAGGTTGTTTAACATGCGTGATGAGATACAAGAACTAAACATTGTACCAACAGCTTTAGTTGAAGAATGGATTAAAACGATTGAAAACAAATCGGATATAAATTGCAACTTCTTTGAAAATGCTAGTGATGTACCTGACCCGAGAGAGTTAAACTCAGAAAATAAAAATTTAATGATTTTCGATGATTTACTTTTAGAAAGGCAAAATAAATGTGAGTGTTACTACATTCGAGGAAGACATAGTAATGTTGACTGCTTTTACCTCTCACAGAATTATTTTAGACTACCGAGACAAACTATTAGAGAAAACGCTAATTTTATTTGTCTTTTCCCACAAGATTTAAAAAACATTAATTATATTTATAACGACCACGTAGGTGAAGATATGCCTAAGGATGAGTTTAGAAAGTTTTGTCAAAAGGCATGGGAAAGACCACATGGTTTTGCTATCATTGACTTAACCAGTAAAAAACATGATGGAAAGTATAGAAACGGTTTTGACAATTTTTACATACCAAAGTCAGTATAAAAAATATTTAAATATTATAAAATGAAATATATAAAGATATTTTCAAAGGAAAAAAAAGAAAAACCTATTGATATTCTTAAAAATCAAGTTATTAAGCAGGATAGACGCATACAACAATTAGAATTAATTATTGCTGGTTTAATGGATGTTGTAAGTGATATGAAGAAAGAGAATAAACCTAAATAAATAAACCTGTTAGAATATAATATTACTATTTGATTATATATTAAATATTATATTTAAATATTATAAAATGGAAGAACTTTTAGAACAAATTGTAAAAAATACAAACCACAAAACATCATTTCAAATTATAGTAAGCGACAACAAAACACGTTTTAGAACAAGATTTAATCCTCCAATTCAACTGGAAAAGGATAAAGTATATGAAATAGCTTTAGTAAACCTTGAAACTTACTACTCTTTTCCAAACATTAATGAAACGAACAACATATTCGTTTATTCTCCAGACAATGGTAATTCATGGATTAAAATAAGAATACCTGAAGGAAGTTATGACCTTGTTAGCATTAATGACACCATTCAACAGGAAATGAGAAAAAAGGGTCATTACGATAGAGTTAATGAAGAGTATTATATTAACATTTCTGCAAACACCAATACTCTAAAGTCTATTATTACCTTAGAAGATGGTTATCAAGTAGATTTTAATCAACCAGGCTCCATTGCCAAAGTATTAGGATTTACTCGCGCTAAATATACACAAGGATTTTACGAGTCAGAGAATGTAGTGAACATTCTTAGCATAAATAGTTTGCTTGTTAACATAGATATTATTTCAGGAAGTTATGTTAATGGTTCAACAAAAAACACTATTTACTCCTTTTTCCCGGATGTTGCACCTGGATAGATAATTGAGTCACCAATTAATTTAGTATACTTACCAATAACATTAGATGAAATACATAACCTAGAGGTAAATATTACTGACCAAAATGATAATTTACTAAATCTTAGAGGTGAAAATTTAACAATTAGGTTTCATATTAGAGAAGCGAGATAAATAAAAAAATAGTTGTATATAAAATGATGAGTTACACTAATGTTAAAGTAAATATATCTGAAGGACAAAAGCAAAAGCTTCAATATGCTGTTAAAGCTGGTTGTCCAGTAAGTATTCGTTTAGGTCATGAAGATTTACATGGTAATGATGTTTTAGCAATTACCAATTCACAAGCGAGGAAAATAGCTAAAGCCTATGAGGATGGTAAGGGTATAACTATTAAAATGACTGCAAAACAACTTAAACATAACATGAAGATAGAAGGGGGTTTTCTCGGAATGTTGGCTGGGTTAGCTGCTAGAGCTTTGCCGATGCTTGCAAAAACTGTTTTACCAGCTTTAGGTGTTGGTGCTCTTACTGGATTAGCTCAATCAGGTGTATCAAAAGCAATGGGGTCAGGTCTTTACCTTAAAAAAGGAGGATGTGTTTGTCAAGTTGAAACTGATGGATGTGGATTATACTTAAAACCATACAAAGGTAAAGGATTAGCTTCCGTTGGTGATGGGTTGTATTTAAAGCAAGGAGGAAAAATGTATGATGGAAAAGGACTTTTACTCGGGCCTAATAGTCCATTTGCTAATATCCCTATCCTAGGTGCTATATTGTAATAATTTAAATATTATTTACAACAAATAAAAATGGATATACATAAATTTGGTATAAAACCTAATATTACTACCCAACATAAAACTATATTTTGGAAACCTCATTTACGTGAAGTAAGATATCCTCCCTTAAAGCAAGATTCTCTAAAATGGAAAATATACTCACAAGTAACTATCAAGATTCCTCCTCATGATGGTATGAGACTTCCGCTAGGATTTGGTTATATAACTACACAAGGAGTTGTAATGATATCTATTAGTAATAAATGGAAATATAGTTTAACCATTCTTAATGGAGCACATCTTGATAATGACGTTAATGATATCTTAGTCTACATTTATAATTTCTCACAAAAACCAATCGAAATACCTGAGGGAGAGTTATTCTGCTATCTAAAATATTTAACATAAAAAAATTATTATATTAATAAAATGACAGATACAAATCAGGAACACCCTAATAAAATATATTCTCCATTACCCAAAGAACGAAGTACCGCAAGCGCTCCACCTATTGAAATGCATGCAATGGGAGATGACAAAGGTCATTCCTATCGTTTACAAACGATTTCAGAGATACAACAATTCCTTGAGAAAGAAGTTCAAACTAGAGACGTTCTAGCAAAAAAGTATTTACGTGCTTCAAGAATTATAAGCAATGTTGATGTTGTTTTAGCTACAACAGCTTTAGGTGCAGGTGCAGGAGGAATTGGACTGCTATCTACAGTAGTAGCGATTCCCGTTGTTGTTGCTTTAGAAGGAGTTGCCTTAGGAGTTGGTCTTCTAAGCGTAGTTGGTAATTTTGTTGTAAGAAATACTAGAAGCAAAGCAGAAAAGCATATGAAGATTAGAATGCTTGCAGATGCAAAATTAGATACTCTTTCAACACATATTTCCAAGGCTTTGGTGGATGGTATTGTTTCAGATGAAGAATTTAAACTGATTATGGAAGAAGTAGAGAAGTATAAGGTTATGAAGGAAGAAATACGTACCAATATCAAGAAAAAGATTTCTACAGAAAACGAAGAATCTTTGATAGAAAAAGGAAGACAAGAAGCTCGTGAGTCCTTTCGGAGGCTCGTTGAAAAGAACCATGGAGGTTCCCTCCCCTATTAGATTTCCTAAAATTAGGTATAGGTGTAAGTGTATGTGTGAAATTGATAATTCCTCAGACATGTAATATATAAAAGAATATATAATGTTCTTATATATTAAAATTGTTAAAAACTGTTACAAAAACTATTACAAAAACTGTTACAAAATCTACGTTAAAAAAATATGTTGCTAATTAAAAATGTCATTTCTAAAAATAACTGACCCTGCAAAAAGGGGCTTAGTTGTAAAAGAGTATCTCGAAACGAGAAAGAAGATTCGGGATAATCTACTAGCAGAGAGAACAGGTGAACAACAACTTCAAACCGATTTGTCAAGGTTTTTTAAACCTGTTATCGAAACGCAAAAAGCTACAACAAAGGAGATTACAGAGGGGCTTAAACCTATTAAAGAAGGTGTAGAAAAATTACCAGAAGCTATTACTTTTCCAGCATTTCCATCTATCACAGCTTATGAAAAACCAGAAAAATCAGAAGGAATGACAGATGAAGAAGTTACTGAGCTTTGGCGGTTTATAAATGAAATGGAAGAAGAAGAGACCTATCCAGTTTTTGTTGGACCAATCGCGGAGAAGTACCTAAGAAAGTTTACTACTAAGTCTGAAGCTGGTACAACGTATGGGTTATATGATAAAAATGGTAAATTTTATATTGGCAACACACTAGTTGAAATTTCAGGCGATAATATTATAGTTGGTGGTAAGTTTTATGATGGTACGCCTGGTTTATGGGAATTAATCGTGTCTAAAATACCAGACGAAAATATTTATAATGATGAGGATTTTAAAGATTACAAGGAGATAATGATAAACACTAATACCCTCTATCGTAATAATGACCCAAAATCTAAATCTCCAAAAAGTGGTAAATCATATAAATGGAAAAACATTCTTTCCAACGTTTGGGCTGATACAAAATTCTTCGGAAAAGGAATTGTTATCCCATCTGACCCTAACGCATTACTAGAAAGACTAGACCTGTTGATGGCAAGTAAAGAAGCAGGTAATACAGGTGTAAGAAATGAGGTAGTAAGCATTTGTGATGAATTAAAAAGACAAGGTGTTTTAAATTCACACGCTTATAAAAATTTAATGTCTATACTATAAAAAGATGATAATCACTAAAAAACACGGATTTAAAAAAAGGTATTCATACGGTGGTGCCGGAATCTTTGATAGTATTGCTAACTTTTTAGCGAGGCTTTTTACTAGTAGTGCAGCTAAACAAATTGCGTCTTCTGCCCTTGATGTAGGAAAGAGTGTAGCTAAGGAAGGTGCAAAGAAAGCTTTAGAGGTTGGAAAAAGTGCAGCTGTAGATGTAGGAAAGAAATTAGTTACAAAAGCTTTAACACCAAAATCCAAGGAAATTTTACAAAAATATAACGCAACACCGACACCCCCTAATACTCCTAAAACGCAAAACATTAGTACATTAATAGATGGAAGTGCCATTGCTATTCAAGACTTAGTTAAAAGATTAAACAGTGGAGCGGGTATTAAAATAGTATGAAGAAAAAAAATATAAATAAGTTAAAGAAATTATATTACTTATAAAAAAAGATAATGCCAGAATTAAAATTTAATCGTGTATTTTATAAAAAATATAATACTAGTTGTATTACTATAGTAGGTGATTCTTTAAACATAAAAGATTGTGAAATCCTAGAAATTAATAAAACGAAATATGGTTATAAAAAAGCTGTTGTGAAGTTATCTCCCGAAAAAGTAATCAAGATGAAAGAGATTGAGGAAAAGGTGAATGAACGCTTACAAAAGTGGGGGATACCTGAAATAACACTTGTATACGGTAATAGAGTTTATCCTAAAACTAAAATGGAAGCCGCAAAAAGCATTAAACTTGAAGGTGTGTTTGTTAATGGTGAAAATAAGTCTTTTCCCCAGCTTTGGTTAGAAATTTAAGTAACACAATTATAATTTTTATCTCATTTAAAATTATAATTGTTATTATAAAATGGACATTTTAAAAATCACCGAACCAATTTTAAAAGATGATAGTATTGCTGAGTATGAACACCATGAGTATGAACCAATCACTGGTACCAATCTCAACAACTCAGGAGGAGAAATTAGGATTAACATTGAGACTCAAGATATTTTTACTCATCCTAGTGAGAGTTATTTACTTATTGTAGGCGAATTAGTAAGAAGTGATACTGGAGCAGTTTACGATGCTAACACTAATATTTCTTTAACAAACAATGGTCTCATGTATCTTTTTAAAAATATTAAGTATCAACTTTCGGGTATGGAGATTGAATCCGTATTATATCCTGGCCAGGCTACTACAATGCTTGGTTTGTTAAAATATCCAGATGATTTCTCTAAATCACAAGGGTTAAATCAATGTTGGTATAAAGATACGACAGCCGCAGCAGCTGGTGGAAACACTGGTTTTGTTGTAAGAAGAAATTATATTATTAACGACCCTCTTCCAAGAGGTACCTTTAGCTTCAGAGTTCCATTAAAACATATATTTGGTTTTTGTGATGATTATGATAAGATATTGTACGGAATGAAGCAAACTCTCACATTAACGAGAAATGATGATAATGATGCGGTCTTTCGAGATGGTGCTGCTCCTGCTGATGGTAGAATTAATTTACTTAGAGTATCTTGGTTTATACCACACGTGCTACCCGCAGATGGAGAGAAAATGGAACTTTATAAAATTATCGAGAAAAAAGAAAAAATACCGGTTGGATATAGAATGAGACAGTGCGACTCTATCGCGGTTCCCGAGTCAACATCATTGACCTGGAGACTTTCTGTTAAATCATCACCTGAAGTGCCACGTTTTATCATTGTTGGCTTTCAAACTGGTAAAAGTGGTAATCAACAACAAAATCCAGCCATATTTGACCATAGAAACGTTAAAAACATTTATGTTACATTAAATTCTACTAGTTATCCCGCTGTTGATTATAATCTTTCATTCACTGCAAACCAATTTAGTAGAGTGTATGGTGACGCTTCTCTATTTAGGGCTAAGTTTTATAACATGAATGAAATGGTGTCAAACCCTAACATTACTCCCTCAGATTATAAAACCCTTTATCCTTTGTTTTTGTTTGATGTTTCCAAACAGAGTGAGAGATTAAAATACTCTGTCACTGATATCCAAATCAAAGCACATTTTACTGAAAATGTGCTTGCGAACACAGAGGCATATGCTGTTATTATTAGTGATAGGTTAATTAACTTCCAGTCTGATGGAAATAAAATGAGTGTAGTGTATTAAGATTTTTCTTTCCTATATAAAAATGATAAAGGTTACAGATTTAAAAAAAATTCTTAAAGAAAATAATATAAATTTCTACTCATACTGGGATAAAAAGCGTTTAGTTGAGTTGGTGAAAGAACATGGATTGTTCCCAAATGAATCACCTAAAAAAGAAAAAAGCAAAGACCCTAAGTTTGATAGATTAAAAACTATTATGCATAATCCTAAGAAAGTTAGTTTAGAGGATGTTGAAACTGGAGAAATAAAAACCTTTCCATCGATTTATAAGGCAGGTCAATTTATAAACCGCTGCCCACAAACGATTGAGAATTGGAATGGAAGGGTTTGGAAAGATAAATATAGGATTAACATTCAGTAATTTTATTATATTTATATGCAGATATAATAAAATTTTTTGATATATAGCTTAAGAAAATTATTTTATATATATAAAATGAGTTGGTTTAATAGAATTACGAGTGCAACTAGACGAGCTGCATCTAATATTTACTCTGGAGCAAGACGACTAGCCGCAGCTGTCGTTCCGGAATCTATACAAAGAAGAGTAACTGATTTTGGTAACTGGATAACTAGTAATGTGGAGACAACACAAATACCACAAGTGTTAGATGAAATTGTTGAACATGTTAGACAAAATTACCCTCCAAGACAACCGTTTGAGATTAGAGCTGCTCAGTCCGCATTTAGAGGGTATGCTACTCAACATGTTATAGAGGGTAGAGAAAATTATAACCCACAAAGATTTTTCGCAGAAACGTGGATGCCTCTTATAAACACTCTTCAAAATAATTTACAAACAAAGGTAAAACTTGTACTTAGGTGTAAATTAAGGTTAATAACAGATATTGACCAAGGTCCTGCTGAACGTGCTTTTCATAGTAGTCAACATTTAAATTTAAACGGGGGAGAAATAGAGGATTTGTTGAATAGAATGATAGATGAAGTTTTAGAAAATTTAGCTAAGTTCCAAAGAGAAGGTAGTGGTTGGACTTTTGAAAGTATAGTGCGGTTAGAACTACATACAGCTGCTTATGTTCCTTTAAGAGCTAATGGTTGGTTACCTTTACCAAAATGGATTGCTAACAAAAAAGCAGTTATCAATATAAAAAATAAAGATAACAAATGCTTTTTATGGTGTGTTTTAAGAGCGTTAAACCCTAAAGAACATAATGCAGAGATAGTTGACAAGGCTTTGCAAAAGAAGGAAAGTGACTTAAACATGGAGGGAATAGAGAGTCCTGTTTCGCTTAGGGATATCGATAAGTTTGAAAAACAAAATCCTGAAATTAGTGTAAACGTATATGGGTATCAGGAAATAAAGGAATATATTTATCCTCTTAGACTTACAAAATGTGAAAAAAGTAAACATGTTGACCTTCTTTTTATTAAAAATGAGGAAAACATGCACTACGCTCTCATAAAAAAATTTAATAGTTTAATGAGAAAACAAGTAAGTGACAATGGTGGTATAAAATATTGCAAACAATGTATGAATCACTTTGGTAGTAAAGAACTTTTGGAAAAACATAAACAATATTGTAATGAACACGAACCTATTACTTTAGAGATGTCAAAACCAGGTACCATGTTAGCTTTTGAAAACCATGTTAGAAAACTTGAGGTTCCCTTTGTTGTATACGCTGATTTTGAAAGTGTTTTGGAACCAATACACACATGCCAACCAAACCCAGAAAAAAGTTATACTATACAACGTCAAAAGCATGTACCTTGTAGTTTTTACTATATTATAAAATGCTTTGACGATGCTGTGTGTGCTCCTATAAAAAGAAGTTATGTTGGAGAAAATGCTGAGGAAGTTTTTATAAAATGGTTAAAAGATGATATACAAGAAATTCATCAATGGTACCACCAAAAACCAAAGCCTATTGAAATTACAATAAAGGAAAAAATAAAACATACACAACAAACACGCTGTTGGATTTGTGATGGAAAATTTAATCATGCTAATTATAGAGTAAAAGACCATTGTCATTTTACAGGTAAATATAGAGGCGCAGCACATAATGAATGTAACCTAAAAGCTAAAAATCCTAACTTCACACCTGTATACCTTCATAATCTTAGTGGATATGACTCTCATCTTTTTATTAAATGTCTTGGTAAATCTGATGGGAAGATTGAGTGTATTCCAAATAATGAAGAGAAATATATTAGTTTTAGTAAAGACATTTGGGTAGGAAAAAATATAAACCATAAAATTAGATTCCTTGATAGTTTTAAGTTTATGAGTTCTAGTTTAGATAAACTTTCAAGCAACTTAGAGGAAAGTCAATTAAAAATTTTATCGAGATATTTCACTAAGAATCTCCTACCATTGGTTAGGAGAAAAGGAGTCTTTCCTTATGAGTACCTAGATTCATTTGATAAACTTAAAGAAGAGAAATTACCACCCAAAGAATCATTTTACTCAAGTTTGAACAAAGAAGGAATTACAGATGAAGATTATGCTCATGCGCAAAAGGTTTGGAAAGCTTTTAATATGAAAACGTTGAAGGATTACTTAGAACTTTACAACAAAATAGATGTATTGCTTTTAGCGGATGTTTTCGAAAACTTTAGAGATGTTTGTCGTGAAAACTATGACTTAGACCCTAGTTGGTATTATACTGCTCCTGGTTTAGCTTGGGATGCAGCATTAAAAATAACAGGAGTAAACCTAGAGCTTTTATCTGATGTTGATATGCTTTTAATGGTTGAAAAGGGTATCAAAGGAGGTGTTAGCATGTGTAGTAAAAGACACGCAAAAGCAAATAATGAGGATATGGGTGAATTATACGATTCTAGTAAACCGTCAAAATATTTATTATATATAGATGCAAACAGTCTTTACCCTTGGGCAATGAGTTGTCCCCTTCCTACTCATGGTTTTAAATGGATGACGGGTAAAGAATTAGAAATTTGGCAAAAAATACCGTGTATATTAGAAGTAGATTTAGAATATCCTGAAGAATTACACGATTTACACAATGACTTTCCTTTAGCACCTGAACGTTTAAAAATAGAAAAAGTAGAAAAACTTATTCCAAACTTAAATAATAAAAAGAATTATATTATTCATCATGAAGCTTTAAAAACATGTGTTGATTTAGGTTTAAAGATTACTAAAATACATCGAGGAATTAAGTTTGAGGAAAGCCTATGGCTTAAATTATATATTGATACAAACATTGAACTAAGAAAAGCAGCTAAAAATAATTTTGAGAAAGATTTCTTTAAGTTGATGAATAATTCAGTCTTTGGTAAGACTATGGAAAACCTGAGAAATAGAGTAACGATAGTACTAGCTTCTAATGGAGAGCGTTATAGGAAATTGGTAGCAAAACCAAACTATAGTCACACAACAATATTCGATGAAAACCTAGTAGCGGTACACATGAAAAACACTATTTTAAAATATAATAAACCTATTTACTCAGGATTAAGCATTTTAGATATTAGTAAAACACATATGCAAAAAACTTATTATAATTACTTTAAAGATAAGTATGGTGAAAAGGTTAGAATGTGTTATACTGATACAGATAGTTTTATTCTTGAGATAGAAACTAAAAATTTGTATAAGGATATGGAGAAAGATGTGTTTGAAATGTTTGATACAAGCAATTATCCTAAATATCATTTCTTAAAAAATGATTGTAATGCGAGAGTAGTTGGAAAGTTTAAAGATGAGTTAGGTGGTAAGATTATGACTGAGTTTGTTGGTCTAGGAGCAAAAATGTATGCTTATAAAACTTTAGATGGTGAGGAAGATAAAAGATGTAAAGGTGTTAAAAAAGCGGTTATCAAGAAAGAGATAAACTTTAATAATTACAAAGAGTGTTTGCTTACAGAAAAGAATCAGTATAGAAAGATGACTGTTTTAAGAAGTAAGGGCCATAATATGTATACTGAAGAGTTAAACAAAAAAGCGTTAGGGTCAAGTGATGATAAAAGGTTTGTTTTGGAAGACAAGATTGATACTTTAGCTTGGGGGCATCATAAAAATATAATTTAATTTTATAAATTAAATTATATTTATAAAAAACCTTCCTCAGTCTTTTTTAATATTTGCTTTTTTATATTATTTGATAATTTTATAGGTTTTTTTCTCATTTTTTTAAAAACATCTGATGAAAATCCATTATAACCACTAAAATCATCAAATATATGTATTACAATTTTGTATATCAATTGGTTTCTAGTTAATTTTTTATCTAATTTAATTCCTAAATTGGTTTTACATATATATAATATTTCTTTTTTTGAATTGTTTCTATAATTATAAATGTCGTCCCAAAATTTAATCTTATAACTATTATTTAGTCTAAACATAGGGTTTAAAGAATCTAAAATACTATTTGCATAATTAGCTAGAAGTACAGCAAATTTTGCTGAAATTTCTTTGTCTGAAATTAAGTTTTTAAATTTATTTTTAGCTATATCCGTGTTTATCAAATTCTCTTCCATGTTATCTATAGCCTTCATTAAACCCTCATCTTTATCTAAGTTTAATTCTTTTATAAAATCTTTTAATGACTCCATCTTATATTAATTATATATTTTTCTCTATAAAAATTCAAAAAATTTTTCCAATCAATAACAAAACAACAAAATAACAAAATGATTAAATGGTTAAATAACGCATTGACTAATCGTTTAACCGTTTAACCAACGCATAATTAATCCATATTTTGAATGTGGATTTATTATGGATGTGGGATGTGGGTTAATATTAAAATTTGAAACGAAGTTGGTGGGAGTGTAGTATAAAGGTTATTCTAACGAAGTTATTTAACAAGTCTAAGACGAAGTTATATATATGCTTTATGAGAAAATGTATATGTAACTTAACAAATGAAGGAGGAAGGGATTTAGAGGGCTTTCGTTTTCAAATTTTTTAAATCCTAAAATGAGGGGGATTTAAAAATTGAATTTTTCGAAAGGCATTTAGGGTTCGCCCTTTTTTTCTTATTTTTTTAGTTTTTTTTAAATTTCTAGCTATATAGGGTAAATTAATAACTACTAAAGTGGATTGTATTTGCAGCCGTTGAAAGAGGTCGAGGTTATATATTAGCGTTGAAACAGAGAACGCGTGACCTGTCCTCTCTATCCTGTACATGGCGGAAGCTTGGGTATAAAAAATGGCATCCAAAATAACTCTCTACTAACGTTACATTACCGTGACAGTTTCATTATTTCAATGTTGTAAAAATATATAAACACTGCTTTTTAACGTGAAAAGATAGAGATGACAATAACAAAAAGTCTGATATTCAAAGGTGTTCTCTTATACTTTGTCTGATTAAATACCAGAAGCTGCTGACCCAAGATCACAATGCACCATAAGATGGCCAAAAAGGTGTTCTTTAATACCATGTCTGATTAAATACCGGAAGTTGCTGACCAAAGACCACACTGCACCATAATGCACACGGTCCGATAATAACTGAAGTTGGAGTTGACTGAAAAACCCGCCATTGCCCCAGATGTGAATCAACGGGAATCTGCTAGTAAATATCTGCAAAAACGTCACTAAAATTGTATTTGAATATAACAGTCATGAAAAGAAGGGTGGAATTTAAAACTTATATATAACAGCGAAATGTATTACTCCTTCTCCTCGAAACAGGCCATCATTTTTGATGTTAGCGGGGAAAAAAATGCAATATAAATTTTAGAAGCCCGTTTTACCAAAAAAAATCTCGAACATACCAAGGCCAGAACGGGGGCTATTTCAACCTATAAATCTGTTAACATAATCTAAAATAAGCAGATTCAAGGTCGAATATTCGTAATTTTCAAGCCTGTTGGTGGAGTCTGAAAGATGCTTCAGATTCATCCATCGAAATTATTCAATAACGCCACAGTTTTAAATTGACTGGGAATATCAAGTGTCTTTTTACCAAAATTACATATAAAGGCTTACTTTCCCATTCTTGTTTTTCAATTTTGTCGTTGCCTTTTCGAATTTTCCTCAACCTGGACTGTGTAATGCTTCCTAACACATAACCATCATACCTTCTCTGGAAACGAAGACCTACAGACCAATAGAAGTCATGGCTTGTAAATCTTAGGTACCAAACAAGATAAACGTGTACACTATTACTGCAGGAAGCAAATGTTGGCTTCTAGTTTCTAATTGACCATCGTGATAACCGATACTTATCCCCGTCCAGTATGAGATAGTACTAGGTCTATGTTCACCAACCATTCTCAAGAACATTTTTAGTCTAATTCTGGATTTAGAAAGTAACACAACTTCTGACTGGGTAAACCATTTGGTTTATTCTTAAGAACTGTTTGTGAATGCGGACCCCAATTGTTTCACATCCAACCGATCTACTGTCATATCTTGCAAGAAAAAAATCACATGGTTCCACCTGCAAACCACCTTTTTTCATTGTGCAGCTGACATTTCTTTTTTTTTTTTTTTTTTTCCAAAGTATTGTGGCAAAAAGAGAAGAATGATCGTAACGGGAAGTTTCTTTTCTGTACGAAATGTTCTTCTCCTATTTATGTGTATAACAAGTCTATTCATGGTGAAAATGTAATTGCCCTTGTGGTGTAGGTTATGTGGGTATGTCCTTTGCAAAGTTTTGCTGAGCTATACATGTATTATTACATGATGAAATTCTTGTATGCTTTAAAGATTTCTTTTCTTTTTCAGCAGAGACGCAGAAAAGAAAGCGAGGTGAGATGACATTTACAGGTATATAACTTCACTTACAACTTAACCATATATGGCTGCACATTCCCAGTAAAAAGTCTTTCTGTAGCTTCTTGCATATTTTGTGAGATAGAAAGCCATGGTCAGTTTATCGAGACCTTAGGGTCCGTACGCACCAACCATTCCAAATTATTTAAATTGCATTCTAGGCCTAATTCTAGATTAAGACAGAAGTACAATTTCAGAACGGCTAAACCACTTGGCACAGCCAATCGCGAATTGCCTTGCTTTGAAATTTAAAAAGAAACAAAAATCTTTAGAATTAGACTAAGAAAGCTATTAGAAATGGTATGTGAAAACGGGCCCTTGTGTCATTTGCGATGCAGATTAGCATCACTTCCATGCAGTCTGATCTTGGTCTGTTTTCTACAATACACAATAACCTTTCTTAAACAAATATACTTTCATATAATCTCTTTGATCCTTAACTTCGCTTGGCACCGCTGATCAGTTTAATTCAGCAGAATAAGGTTCAAGTAACGTGAGTGTTACGTGTACTCATTGAAACAAAATAAGGTTCAAGTAACGTGAGTGTTACGTGTACTCATTGAAACAAAATTTGGGCTGCTCTTCACTAAATTTTCTAAATTGAGGTGTTACTCTCAATTCCAAACTAGCTATCATATTGGCTAAGAAAAAACAGTCATTTTGACTAATTATTGAAAGATTTTGCCGACTTTTCTGTCTCGATATAACCGCCAATTCGAAGGTGGTCGACATTCTTATAAAATTCGATGTGTATACATCCTTTACTACAGCGCCAGCGATATTCATTTTAGTAGATCTAATAGCATTTCAAGCACAAGTGTAGGATCTGTAGAAAGTTAAGACAAAAAGACAAAGGTAAACTAGATCATCATGTACATGTACACTATGCCACTATGACAATAACAAAAAGTGGTCCGATTGTCATATTAATTCAAAGGTTGTAAGGCTTTGTTTATTGGTTGTCTTGGATTCCTATCTGAACACATACTCCGTAGAGATTAGGGCAAAGCTGTTCTAAAAGTCAGAGATAATGTCAGCAATACTTTAAACTGTTGCTTTTTTCCTTTCAATACAGGACTAGAAGAGTTTCGAAAAATCCATATGTATGAAACCACGATGTCGGGAAGGCATCTGTTTTTATATACATAATCTTTTTAATAGTATCCTACAATTAGTCTATCATACAGTGTTTCGACCCAGGGTATTTGTACACCGACGTTCCTAGCTTCTATTCCGCATTATGCAGACACCTTTTCTATTCGATATGCAAGTTTTTCGATATAATTTTATGAATTAGAATCTACTTGTCAAAATACCTTCAGTCAGAACTGTACATCAAAGGGTGCTTATAACAGGGGCGTAATCAGGGGTTCAGAGTCATTACGCACACTTAATCGAGAGTCCTATTTGTATGATTGTACATGTCATAGGCTGCTAAGCGCTACGCAGTGCCCTTAAATTGCGGACAGCGGACAGTATAAATCAAGATCAGACTGCACAGAACGTGCAGTCTGATCTTCATCTGCACTGTCCGATACAGTGAGATTTTTCCATCAAAAAGAACTAGGACGAAATCGCAGTATTTGACGTTTACTCTCGGTTTGAAACTCATCTTTAAAACAGTTTTAGGCTTAATTATGGAGATGGGGTTGTTCTACTGAGTGACAAAAAGAATCGTTCCCATTTGTTCTACATTAGATCTACACACTTGCGTATTAACGGTATTGTGCGTTATGTGCGCTACGCCTTTGTATTAGGTAACCTGTGACATTTTTTCTTGCGCTCATAGGGTTGAAAAAAATTTGCTTATTGATGCAAAATGCATCCATATTCTTTTCATGTTCATATTCATTTTCAGAAGATGAGAAACTTTTATCAACAAAAATAGCAGACAGCAGAAAAGGAAACCATCAACAGAAATTATCTAGTGATTTAACTTTATTGATGTTTATGTTGCTGTTAGTGACGGTGATATCATCATTACATTCGAGATGACAAGTGACGTCATTCATTACGTCATCGGTCGAACTTAATTCATTTCATCATGGCGTTAACTAAAAAGTGTGTTGGATTATCTATCAATTGAGAGGATGAAAATTCTACAGGAGGACACGTATCAGACAATGCATCATTCTCGAACTCAAAACCGAATGAATAGTGTTACACACACAAGAGGAGAGATTTTGATTCGTGGGCGTGGGTCTTTCAAGAAAGTGTCTTGATTCGCTCCCGCTCGAATTCATCATTCATTCCAACTTGTTGATTTTTCCCAGTTCTAGATCTAGATCTATTTCAAAGCAGCAAGAAAAAAAAAAAAAAATATCTAAAAAAAAATATCTAGTCTAAAAAAGCCGTAATCTAATTCATCTTCAAGACTGATGACATTATCGATTTCAATCTTACTTGAAAACTCAAAAGAAGAAGGAAAAAAAAAAGATAAATGGCAAGAAACCTTATCCACATTCATATTTTTTACACTTGAAAGAAGAAAAAAGGAAAATGGTGAGCCAAGTAAAGTTTCACCGTGAACTTTCTGAATAAGACGTTGGCTTCGTGAATGGCATTCCAAAATGGAACCGGGTATCGTTTACAAGACGTAAAAAGCGTCATAGGCCCAATACTGGCATCATGTTAACTATTTTGTTGAAAAATTGCGTGTAAATTTTATTTATTCTGATTAAAGCAATCAGGAGTCTGCCAATCTGTACATTTGATCCAGATTCAGTTCACTGGCAGAAAACATGAATGTAAAAGGGTGACAGATCTATTCAGATTTTATTGACCTAACAAAACTTTTGAAATGTTTTGTCAGTGAATTTAGTAAGATAATAGCTAGCGAACCACCAATAAATAAAAATGAAAGGTAGATCTATGAGAAAAAATCGTTTCAGTGGTATTTCCTTAATGGGCTACATGGCCTCTTGGTGCATTTTCAGATTTCCAGCCAATATTTCGCAAAGACTTGTGGGGATGTCACATGATCAATAGCAGGCGTCATCTATGTAGGATCACATTCAAAAAAGTACGGTGACGTCTAGCCTGGGTCCAGGCCGTACTAATGTCTTAATTTCCTCGTATAACACTCTCTAAATCACGGTCTGATATAGATCTTTGGCAGCTATATATCTGTTTATCGCTTCCGTTATTTTTACCGCCTGGGGACATTCGAGGGTCTCCCCATGACTATGAATTGGGCAGATAATCTAATTATAGATTTGTTTATCGCGTGACGTCACAATGTTGAAAACGATGGATTCACGCTTTTTTAGACCAATTCAAATTCAGCAGGGGTGATTTCATATACGTGCGACTTTCTCGAACCGGTCGGTGCCATCAAAATACATCGCGACCTTCAAAAATCCTTGTTATTGTTACACTATCCTCATTTTGAATAATCTGTTTGAAATTTTGTTGTCAGTACTTTCAAAGATGGCTCACAAACAGGAAGTTATCAAACTGAGGCTATTGGAATTTCGGTATCCATTTTTAGTCATTTACGTTCGAAAACGGACTGCAGCGACATCTAGTTTACCCCACTGTGAGACGGAATAAAGTAGATGTCGTTGCGATCGGATTTCGAATGTCCCCAGGCCGTCACTTTTGACAAAGTAACGTCCAAATGATAGAAAAGGAAAAAAGTGAACGGACCGGAACCCAGGCTAGGTGACGTCATACATGTATCTGATCTTGAAAGAAATTAACAAAGCTACCGATCGCATCACGACTATTCCGTTTTTTTTGGATGTCAAAATTGCAGCTTTTTACTGTATGTAATGATGACTTTCTATACGCTTGCAGAGAAACATATAATGTTGCAGTATTAATCAGTGTTTTACAAGGAATTTTGTTTTACTGTGAAGAAATCTAAATAGGCTCTTTTAAAACTAGATTTTGCTGCCAACATTATTTCTTCATTTAATATTCATTGTTCTCCCACTGCCAGAGACTAGAACGTTGACCATCTTCACCTGACCAGATCTTCTGGCATACAACAATCACAATACTTTCAAATGGTATGAATTTGCCTGTACTTTAAATGTTCATATTTAGCTGCTAGTGGGCCTTTAAGTTGGTTAATAGGACTTATTCTCGTTCCAAATAATTGAAGGACCGAGAAACAACCTTAATGTGTTACAGACTTTGAATTGAATTAATTACCAAACTATACAAGAGGTATTGTTACAAGAACGATAACTTAAAGAAACACGACATTCGGTTGTCTAAGTTACTTCCGTCTTTGAACGGCCTGTTTTGCAAAAGACTGCATTAAAAAAAAAATTAGGGCAAAAGGTGGAATTGCTCGTTAAAAGTTACAAGCTACCGGTATTTCTCTTTTTGCTACAATATTTTCACGTATATTTTTGTATCAAATTTTTAAACTTTAAGTATGATTGTTACGTTGACTATTAATTGCAAATTCATTTCAGATGGTTATTTTAAGACTATACCAAACAATCCCGTGTTTTAGTGACCCCTTGGAAGAAGCCTTTTGAAAACATTGTGGGAAAAGAAGAAAATGCTTGTAACCTGCATTTTTTTTCTCTCCCAATGATTTCTAACCTTTCAGAGACAAACGTTATCATTTGAACTACACTTTATTTGTCGTCTTTGCATTACTTAGACGAGTTTACATTTTTATCGTTTAGTAAAGAGTTAGCTGAAGTGTTGTTAACAAACGATCAGACGGAACGAAAGGTGCAGGCTTAGATTTAGTCTAAACCCTCTGTTTAGACATTAAACCGAATTGATACTTTAAGGCAACTTGGGTTTAAAGGGGGATATTGACATTTTCATTCAAAACGTAAATTCCCTACCTTTTCAATGGTTTTTGTTAGATTTCAGTCTGTGTTACCTTTTACCATACAATTCAGAGGGGTTTTTTTACGACCCTGAGGAACTTAATACCTTTTGAAAGCATTGTGGGCAAAGGAGGATATGTTGGTAACTGGCATTTTCCCCTTTCCCCACAATGTTTTTTAGCCTTTCAAAGACAAATCCCCATCTGGCCTGCAACACGCGAATAGGGGTATTCGGACATTTACGTAAAATGTCGTCTCTGATCAGCCTGCGTAATCCTCGCATGCTAATCCGAGAAGGCAATTTACCACTACACTAGATTTTGTCCTATAGTACACTTGCACAAAACAAAATTACATAAGAACAGTAAGTGTCAATTCCGATTAGTCTGCGCAGGCTGAGCCGAGACGACACTATAGGCAAATGTCCGAATGCCCGTTTTCGCGTGTTGCAAGCCATCTTGTAAATCACCCTGTAGTGGTCATCTGCAAATGTTTTCAATTTAGACTTGTGTACTTTTCTCTGAAGGTTTTGGTATACAGAAAAACTACAGTACATCTAGCATATCTATATTTAATTCGTCACCAGACCACTAAATTTTACACTGACCAGTCCAAATTCAAAATACTAGCATACGCCAAACCACATGTGGCTCAAATGATGGAATTTATGTCTGAAAGAGTAGAAAACTTTGTGGGAAAAGGAGAAAATGTTGGTTACCAACATTTTCTTCTTATCCCACAATGTTTTTAAAGGGCAGGCATTCTTCTTTAAGATTGTTAATCCTGCTAAATAAGGATTAAATAAGCTGCTAAATAAACGAAACGAAAATTTGGTCTAAACTGTCTGTAAAAGTGCCCGAGATGTGCTTAGTAGCCTAAGGGTTAAATCTAAGGCTTGTTTGTTAAAGGGTAAAAGTCAGAGAATACTATAGTTATAGATATTTCATGTATTGATTACCATACTTAACCTTTAGGTTGCTAAGCGCGACTCAACTTCAAGGACCTTTTGCAGACAGTGTACATCAAGATCAGACTGCACAGAACGTGCAGTCTGATCTTGGATCTACACTGTCCCATAAGGACATATCATTTTAAAAAAAAATACCTTTGAAATAGCAAAATTTGGGTTTCATTTCACTTATTTAGCAGGATAAGAGTTAAAAATTAAAGGGGCCTATTTGGATTTCTTGACAGTAAATCATTTTGTTTGAACATTTATAAATGGAACTACTACAACACAGTATGTCTCTGCATAATATGTAAAGACATTTTTTGTATGTATACTTTTATTCTTGTTTCTTGATGGTTTATCAGGTATTATCTTACTTGATTTAATAATAAAATGTTGCAGAAACTTTGTTTGATTATGAAATGCATTCAATCATAAGTCTTTTATCCATAGAATAAGCTCGAAATCTTAAACTATCGTCAGAAGCTTCGTAGCCCATTAAGGAAAAAACTATCGTCAGAAGCTTCGTAGCCCATTAAGGAAATATGACAAGGAATTTTTCTTATACTTTTAATTCTTATATTTTTTATGGTTTACTAGCTATTGCCTTCCTTAATTCAGTGATAAAACATTTTAGAATTGTTTTTGATAATGAAAATCTATATAGCCATATTCAACAGGTTACATATTACATTAGGAATCCTTATGCACAGCATACAGTATGACATTTATCCAGAGAAGTAAATGGAGTACAGCCAATGTCATGTTGACATAACCCTTTTCCAAACAATGCCAGGTTTTAACAACCCTTTAGAAGTTGCTTTTGACAACATTATGGGAAATAAAAATTGCTGGTTACCAGCATTTTCTCCTTTTCCGACAATGTTTCCAAGAGCCGTCTGTCTTATGTGACTTTACCATTTTCAGGCATGAGTTTTTAGATAAACTTTGGCAACTTTAGTCTCAATACATAAAAACTGTGTATTCAAAATTGGTTGTATTCATCAACAATTCTCAATTTAAGTTCTATTCTAAATTCCATGTCTACCCATCTTGGTCTATTTCACCAATCATTCAAAATAGCATTCCTAGTCTAATTCTACAGAATTTTCTCAATTCTAAAATAACATTTTTTTTTTTATTACTGTCTAGCTTTAGAATTAGATAAATAATGCTTATTAGAATAGTTGGTGAATTCAACCCCTGATTGCCCTTGACAGAAAATCACAGTCAATAGCTAGACTAGTAAAGTTGAACGAAAACAAAATTTAGAATTGTTTGATGAGTACGGCTTGGACGGGGCGTCAATTCTATGGCGCCATCTTGTAAATATCGCTTTCATTGTGAGACCTCATTATGTTTAGTATTTACCGGTATCTGTAGTATGTATATTTCTAGATATATGTGATACAAGAATCAAGCAAATGTTGTTTGTACAGTGAACATGTGACCATTTGACCATGCAGTAATTTGAAGATAACTTTTCCTAATCAGTGTAACAAATGTAAAAGGACCCCCATCAACCCTTTACCACATAATCCCAAGTTTTAACGACCCTGAGAAAGAATCCTTTTGAAAACATTGTGGGAAAAGGATAAAATGCTGGTAACCTGCATTTTCTCCTTTTCCCACAATGCTTTCTATCTTTCCTTTCAGTTTTTGAGTCACATTTATTTTGTTGTCTGCAAATGCTTTTAAATTGGACCAGTCTAAACTTTTGTCATTTGGTAAAGAGTTAAATAAAAGTCCAGGCCTTATGTTAAAAAAATTGTGGGCCATTGTCATTAATTTATACTAGGCCCTTAGGTCACTCTCTTTTAAAAAGTAATGACTTGGGTCATTGTTATAAAGTGGGGGTACTTTATTTCATTGCATGTATCTGAACAGATAACCCTTGCATCCAAAATATTTCAGCAGCACTTCTGATTGCTTATAAATTCAAAGCAATTGTAACTGCCTAGAAATGCATAATTTCCTAAGACCCTCAAATGCAATGAATGTTTCAATTCATCGTTCAAACTAAATTTTAAGTCTCAAGAATTGATTGTTATCAACAATAAAAACTCACTGACAGTACCAAGAAACTGCTTGGTCTTTCTCATACTGAAGTTGTTGCAATTTGACTGTATTTCACAGTAAACTGTTAGTTTTAGGTATACCACATATACTCAGACATGAATGCACTGAATGGTCCACTATGAAGGGGTGTTAACTCTTTACAACACAATCCCAAATTTAAACGACACTGAAAAAGAAACCTTTTGAAAATATTGTTGGAAAAGGAGAAAGTGCTGGTAGACAGCATTTCCTTCTTTTCCCACAATATTTTCTACCCTATCAAAGACAGAAATAATCAATTGATTCACATTTCATTGTTGTCTGCAATTGCTTTCAAATTGGTTTAGTCTTAAATTTTGTCATTTGGTAAAGGCTTAAGCATAATTATGATCAGTTTATTTCACAAATACAGCATCATGCCAAAAAGGAGTGAACTGTTTTTACTGGCCGCCATAAAGAACTAAACTAACACAACTTTCAACATGAAACTTACCTTGCTTAGAAGATTCTTTCCACTATCAATACTTTGTCATGCTGCCTTTTTTTATTAAAACTTTTCAAATTCTTCTAGGTGGGGCTGAATATAGTGTTTGTACATTGCAAACAGGTATTTCATTCCTTGAGGTCAGCAATCAGGTTCTCACATCATTTATGTTCTGGATCATATAAAGTTTGGATTTAATTTAATAGTAACCAAATGTTTTCAATGCACTTAGGTCTGGGAACTGTGCTGGCTAAGACAATACAGGAATGTTATTGTTTTGTTTACATCCTGTAGCCTAACAGCTTTTATGAGCAGGAAAATTACCATCTTGGATGACTATGAAACGTCATGAAAATGTTTAGCAGTGGATGGTCACAAATACAGATCTGGCTTCTGAATGTACTGTTCATACTTTCGTCTATGAAGACAAGCATCCCAGTTCCCGAATAACAAGTACTGTTACATCCCCAGACTGGCCCATCTACAACTTTCAAGTTAGCTTTGATTTTGGCAGCCACATACCCTAAGCACCTTTCACTAACTTTCCTCCACGCTGTATGTTAGTTGTCCACTAGGCTTTAAGTTGACCATTATATTACTACTGAAAATTCATTTTTCCACATAGAATCTACTGTCCAACCTTGTTTAGTCCCAAATCCATAAAAACTTCTCTGTTTGTTGCTAGATGAAAAGTTGACCCTCTTCCTTATCTATCGTTGTCATATCCCGACATACGAACATGCTTTTGCACTGCTCTGCCAAAACATTTTTTCAAAGAGGATGAGTTGTAAAGTAAAGCGATTTCCCGAGAGACTTGTCTTCGATCTAGTTTTACATCCGTGAAAATTTTTAAGTCCACGATCGCCGATGATTTTTGGCCGACAACTGCAAGGAATATTTTCTGTTCGATCCAGTTTTACTTGCTCACTTTCTCTTTAAAAACAATTGAAATCGTACCTTTACTCCTACCAAACACTTTGGAAATCTTACCGAACAATATTCCTCCATTATCATCGATATGACGACTTTTCCCTCTTTGTCATTTGTTTTTCGTGTTTACTAATCTCTTAGCAGGATGAACATTTGATGCAAACAGACGACAAAGTGAGTTCATTTCCGGTTCTAAATAAAGAGTTGCTTCCCCTAGTCTCACATGCACGGCCCCTAGTATATTCGTAACATCGAAGCTGCGTCCTACTTCTACTGGTTCGTTCTATTTTGACATGATGCTATTAATGCACTTATTGTATTTGTTTACTCATACAAGTATGTCAAGTCTTCGTGGTTAAAGTGTACGTATGGGTGTTTTTGTTTGTGTTCACAAGATAAAAGTGTGCATTTTTTACCCTCAAGGCGCAAAAAAAAAAGAGAAAATAGTACATTATATAGATCTATACACGTATATCGTTTGGTCTGTAAATAGGTTTGAGAGGCCAAAATTCTACCAACAGTTTAAACGCTTTTATTGCTACATAAATTGTAAAACATTGGTCTCAAAATCCCGAGTGTATTGACCTTGAAAAAAGCCTCTGAAAACATTGTGGGACAAGAAGAAAATGCTGGTAACCAGCATCTTTTTTTCCATTTCCCACGATGTTTTTTTTTTTTTTCCTAAGGAAAAATATCTACCATTTTAGCCACACCGAAACTGTCGCGGTTACTTTGTCATTAAACCAATTTAAAACTTTGTCTTCTGATAAATAGTCTAGTTAAATTAGCATTTCAACATAATAATCAAAATTCAATTTTTGTTATTCCAAACTTCATTTCAGAGGAAAACTTTTACTGTATCGGACAGTGTAGATTTAAGACCAGGCTGCAAGTTCTGTGTAATTTTAATATATTGATATACATTGTTCGCAAAAACGTTTTGAGTCACGCCTTAAAGCCTAAGGTTAAGACATTTCAATTAATAGATTAAAAAACTACCCTGAGACAGGATGTAGCGTTCTGTCTCGGCCAATGAGATCGCCATTTTTTTTAATTGGAACACAATTACCTAGAGCGGCGCTCTGAAAGAAAGAAATGGGGGTTTAATACATCTCTGTGATCCATTAACCCTTATCCTGCTAAATAAATGAAATTAAACTTTTCAGCCGATAATAGAAACCCGAATAATGTTGTTTCGATTAATTTTTTGGACGAGAAAAAGGTCTTCTTATCGGAAAGTGTAGATCCAAGATCAGACTGCACGTTCTGTGCAGTCTGATCTTGATCTACACTGTCCTCAAAATGTCAGTGAGTCGGGCTTAGCAGCTAAAGGGTTTTACCAAGCAAGTCATCATAACGTAATTCTGAATTCATAAAGTCAGTTTTGTCGAACAACCACCTGAGTTGTGAGGTAAATTGGTCTTTTCACATGCAGAAAATTGACCAATAGCAAACAGTTTCGACTCAGGTCAGCCAGCGCAGCCTGATCTCGGTCGATACTTCTTGCAGATGTAATAAAACCCTTTTTCACAGTGAATGAATTTTTTATAATCGTTGGGGAATACAAGCTCATATAACCTTATTACAAGTTCAAGACTCTTTCTGGATACCTTGCATAATAATTATGTGACATTGTAAATTCAGGATCCTGGAAATTATGTGCAGTTTGATTTCGAATAACAATATTCACAAGAAAAAGAAAAAAATTCAACAGTTTGTTCTTGGCATCGAAAGGGTAAGTTCATTTTCATCATCATCATCGTCACCGTCATGATCATCATCATCATTATCATCATTGTTACTTTATTGTAAGTCAGTATGTGGCCAGTGTGACATTTTCTGAATGCTGCGTATACAATCAGAGGCTTGCTTTAGTTGATGTTGTTATGGGATTCGCTTCTTAAACGGTAAAATCATTGTGGGGAAAGGAGAAAATGCTGGTTACCAACATTTTCTTCTCTTTTCATAATGCTTTCAAAAGCTCCCTTTTTCAAGGGAGGTGAAACACTGGATCGTTTGAAAAGGGGTTAAATCCCGATTTGAGCCATGCTCTAGCAAAAGAAGGGTTAATGCATGTCCGTGACGCATTACATTAAGCGAGACATCACCTTGTTACAGACTAGGTCAATTTGGTGAAACACCAATTGGATCACGAGGTAGAATTATACTTTGACATGCAGAAAATTTGAAGATAGCGAAAACTTTTGATCCATGTCAGCCTGCGCGGACTGCGCAGGCTGACATGAGTCGATACTTTTACAAATGCATTAAGCCCCCTTTTCACATTTATTTGCTGCCTTCGTTCTTCGCGATCTTTGCCTGCCTGAACGATCATCAAAACTTTATTCTGCTGTGCTTCTGTTATATTTCTACCTCATTTTATGCGTGCATGGCAATACATCAGCCATGCTCTGTAAAAAGATGGTTTAATACATCTGCAAAAAAGCGTCCTGTTTGACTAATTCACCGCAATTCAACTTAACAGAATGCTTTCTTATGTCTAATTTCATTTCAATCCATTTCTCACAATATTATTATGCCCCTCGAATTTTTAATTTGGTCTGCGATCACTATCTATGTTTCTACATAGACGCATCACAATAACTTAACAACCTATAGATATCTTCTCGAATGTATTTTTTGACAATCAAATTATTAGGTTTACTTATTCTCTCGCTTTATTAGGCTAGCTGAATAACATTCTAGATTCGTTTTAAAAAGATTTTATATTAAACGACACGCTAACTTATCTCAGTTTCTACATTCATACATGTACAAATATTTCTTCAACGTAATGCAAATCTGTTATTACTCGTAGAAGGAAGGTGAAGCTTGATATTACATCATGTGTAAAAACACTGTATTTCTACTCTGCATTCGAAAACGTGACCTACTCATATTTCCCTGTCAGTTAAATCTTAAAAAGCGATGATTATTTCAATGCTAAGATTTGATTACTGTTAGATTTCAAATCTAGGCTTTGATATAAGTATGGGGCTCCTAGGAACGATAGGTAGAATTGTCCAAGACGTGAGTCGGTCTTATCCATGTAAGTTTCAACACATAATGTGTTTTGATCTTTACATTATTCGTAAAAAACAGCAGTTATGTGCTTAAAAGAAACGGACATTAGCTGACTTTTGGGACAAAATTATATTAATCTCCCCTAAAACTCCTTTAATTAAATTTTTTTATACTCGTTTGATAGAATTTATCCGAAATACCAATTTCATGCCAGATTCTATTATTATCACGTAACTACCCTTATTTCAGTGGAATACAGCCATCGAGAATTTTCTTATCCTACACATGTTTGCGATAGTGCCGTACTTGGTCAAATGCTGTTATCATACGCCTCATTTCTAAAACATTGCTGAGCCTGATTTCTCTGTGAAATTAACTGTTCTAACATATCTCGAACATATAATTTTGAAATACAGTTATGTGATAAATTGAATCTGGCATTCGTTGGCATTTGATGTAAATGTTTTATCAAGCATAATTCAATAAATGTTCTTAAGCTCATCCAAGGATCGCTTAATGACAGTTTTGCCATACTCATTTAATAAAATTTTACCTCGCATGCCAGCTCATGTCATATCCCATATATTATCCTTTGAGTTTGACGAAAAAGTTGACGGTATAGACCCAAGATCAGATTACACGTTCTAAAATGCCTTCGGCATTGGTCTCATTAGACCTATTCGTTAAAAACGTTTTACCGAACGATCATGTGTAAGAAAGATCTTCGAAAACGTTTTGGGACAAGGAGAAGCAGCAGTTTCTCTTTTTCAAACAATGTTTTTTTTACTATCAAAGACAATAAACGTCATTCGTCGAATTTAATTTGTCTTCTGCTACTGCTTTCTACATGAGTGTTGAAAAATCTAAAATTTTCTCGCCAATAAGGGTTTTAGTAATATACCATGTATTAAACTATTCCCGAGGAAGGCTTTTGAAAAGATTGGAAAAGGAGAAAATACTGATAATCTGCATTTTATCCTTTTCCCATAAAGATTTTTTGAACACAACCCGTTATTCAAGCCACGTTAAACTTTCTGCCTGCAAATCCTTTCTATTAGGATCAGCCTAAATTATTTTCGTTCGGTACAGAGTTAAAGTGTGTCGTACTTAAAAAATGGAACTACAAATTAAGCAAGTCTAATATGGCCTGCAACACGCGAAATGGGACATTCGAACATTTGCGTACAGTGTCGTCTCGGATCAGCCTGCGCAGTCCGCGCAGGCTAATCCGAGATGGCAATTTCCGTTTTTATGTAATTTTCTGTTCTGCGCAAGTCTACTCCAGCACAAAATCTAATTTAGTCGTAAAGTGCCGTCTCGGATTAGCCTGCGCGGACTGCGCAGGCTGATCCGAGACGACACTTTACGCAAATGTCCAAATGCCCCTTTTCGCGTGTTGCAAGCCATATGTTGTCGCTTCGTTAGAGAGAGCGTATTTTACTATTGATGTTTGATAACAGAACTGAATGTTTTATGTTTAAATGCATTGTTGTATGTTCACCGTTGTCTAATTGTACGTAAATTTATATACATAATTATAACTGTTACATGCCATTTGACTCAATAAAACTCTTTATTAAAAAAAGGTCTGAAAAAAAATATACAGCTTCGTTGTGGTCTTTTATATGAGCAAAGGCCTATACAATCTATATCACGGATATCCGTCGATATGAGTCACTGACGTTTAAATGAAAGGAACAGTCTACAAGTCAGTTGTTTTTATGAGGAACAGCTATATATGCCAGACATACATGTATATACATGTAGATAGAGAGAGACATATCACATTATTATACTGCAAAGAAATTTCTCGTGATCTGATTGGATAATATTCCCCGAACATACATATCATGTACACTGGCAAAACCAACCTAAAAGCAGTTTCCCTTTCGGGAGCCCCGTATACATGACTACACTTTCAACACAACATCCAAACTGGCGGCTTCGATCAAGATTAACATCAAGTGTATGCGACAAACTGCACGTTTTAGCACGTTTTACCAAGGTTTCAGTGACGTCAGTTCATAGTGACGTCAGTTTTCATTAAATTGGGGCACTCAGAAGGGAAATTCTACTTCGTCAGCGTACTCAATTTTTGAAACCAAAAAAACAGGTAAAATTCGCTTAACACACGTTGTAATGGTAAAACTTTGCAGTATAATAAATTCGTTATACGGTCAGGTGGCAGGGGACTTGGAAACTTGTTCACGGCTGTGGTGAATCATGGCGTCACCTCCCCTTCGGCTCGGGGCGACATGATTCACCACTGCCGTGAACAAGTTTCAAAGTCCCCTGCCACCTGACCATACAACTAATAATGGTCTTTATGAAGAAGACGCCTAGATGAAGAACAGCAGTCTTTGCGAGGGTCAGCCGTCTATCTCAGCCTTCTTTGGGACAGATGTTTGTAAGAAGAACATCTGTCTTTGAATAGAATAGACAAGGAGAGGGGTTGTTTATGTGATATAGACACGAGCATTAGCAAGTTTATATATCACATAGACTACCCCACGACCTTTGTCTATCCCACCTAGACCATGTGGAATGATAAAGCATTGTATAAGAGATACATACAGACCACATACTGCGCGCTGATTGGCTAATCTATCGGAACTGTGGTATAAATGAATATAGGATGTATGCCCTTGTGCAACATGGCTGTCTTTGTATATGGTAGACAACTAGTTGGGTTGTCTGTGTGATATAGGCACGTCGGTTAGCTAGTGTCTATATCACATAGACTATCCCATGAGCTCTGTCTTTGTGACTTAAGACCATGTTGCATACATAATAAACGATATATATAGACCGAATACTGAGCGCTGATTGGCAATTTATCGGAACCCTGGTCTAAGCAAGGGAAAGCCATCAATAATAGGGGACATGTAAACGTGAAGTATCAGGCTACTTGAGGGTGCAGGTTGGAGCCCATGGCTGGCCATCTAGAATTACTAATAGTCTTTAGGATGAGGCGTTGAATCGAGGTCCCTTGTGACGATACTACACACCGAGCACGTTCAAGAACCAGGCATTACTTAGGTTGATTTTCGTCCTGTATCTTGCACTGTCCCCCATAATATAACTAACAGTCTCCATGGGGCGTCTATGAATAAACGGAAAATCAATCAGTAGGGAAAGTGACAGAGCTCTACACTAGAGACATTCGCCTTTCGATAGGCATACATTCATAAGATAAAAGGCAGACAGACAGACAGACAGACAGACAAAGATATGCGTACATGTATGTATCTATGAAGTAGGGGCGTCCAAATATTTTATAGGTATTTATATTAAATATTTTCCTGTTGGCTGTTCTAGGGAAAGGCGCTCCAACTCGATAAAGAGTTTTAGAGTATACGCGTCCCTCTTACAGACTGCATGTATATGCATTCTTATTTTTGTCTACAGTCTCCGTAAAAAAACACATACGTCGCTTTCAGCAGGATAAGTATTTAGCCTACTTCTAAAGAGGTTTAAAGTAGAAAACTGACGTTTGTAATGTGTATGTACTTCTAAAAGTATGTAGAAGTCATTGGTATTCTTTTAGCGATGACAAGCCTCGGTAAGCTGGTATGCAGCCTCTATAGAGAAACAGAGACGTTGTCTTTTATCCCTTTTCAGCGCCAGATGCGAAAACATGGGCTTTTGCGGACGGCATAAATCAAGATCAGACTGCACATAACGTGCAGTCTGATCTTGGATCTATACCGTCCGCTTGTTTAGTCAAGCCTATAAGACATAAAATCTTTCTGAGTTTCAGTGGGTTATATTTTTAGCCGTCGAAAGAGGTCGAGTTTTTATGCTTTGCACCGAAAGAGTGAACCTTTAGAGCATTAAAACAACGAAATGGGAAAACTTTAAATCGTACAAATATACCACAAATTGCAACTCCAAATATTTCAAGCATTTTATGCAAGATAATAGCAAACAATGTTGATCAAAGATCAGACTGCACGTTTCGTGGCGTCTAATCTTCATCCTCATAGTTCACAAAAACAGTTTAGGTCGTTGTATAGCTCCTAAAGGGTTAATTAGGGAATAATTATCTCTTCTGTTAATACTATTATGACTGAAACAATGAGTGATTTTTGTGTTTTCCGTCCTGTTGTATAGATATTATGTTCCTATGATGTGTACCCATAAATATACATCTATACTCGCTTTCAACCTGTTTTTAACCCACTTCATCTTTTTTTTTTTTGAAGTTATGATAATTCTTGTATCTACGTGCCAAATGTTGCCCGATACGGTTTCAAGGTTCCACAGATTACAACCGATGGAAAATGTTTTTTATTTGCTTGGGGGGCCATCAAAGAAATCACTGTTGTTGTTTCCGATTTTAAATCCAAGACAAATCCCTTGAGCTTCTTTACCCCCTCCCACCATATCTGTCGGTGCTTTATCTATGTGTATACAGCTGACTAAATTCTGAACAAGTCTTTACACTATCAAGTTTTAACAGTGTGTTTTCTCTCTAGCTGTATTTTTTAAAGGAGCATTGAACTAGATTCCGTCTTGCAAGTATTTTAGAAAATCTCAATATAGACTTCATATTTTCATTCACGTGCAAACATGGCCTTAGAATTAAACATAGATGGATATGCAGAGAAAATATCAAGAGGTTTTTTTTTTTGTAATTTAACTGTAAATTTCCTTTTGCGTTAGTGACGGTATAAAGCCGTTATTGCATGATAAGAGATGAAATCATTTTAAGCACAAGAAAATGTCAGACGGCTCCATAGCTCAAAGGTAGAGTCTCTTTTTTCTATGATTAAGCCATGCCTTATGAAAGTATCGACTCATATCAGCGTGCGAAGTCCATGCAGGCTGACATGAGTCGATACTTTTTGCTATTGGTAAATTTTCTGCATGTCAAAGGACCAGTGTTCCTCACGACTCAGTCGATCGTTAGACTAACTAATTAAATACATTTCATGTATCCATAATCATGTGATGTCTTGCATGGTATAATGGATCACGGAGATGCATTAAACCCCATTTTGCCAGAGCATGGCTTATATCTACATCTATACAAGCCATGCTCTGGCAAAAGGGGGCTTAATGCATCTCCGCCATACATGATACCAAGCTAGTCACCACATAATTAGGGATCCATAATAACCACTTTTTTAAGTAACAGACTGACTCATAAGGTACACTGGTCCTTGGACATACAGAAAATTGACCAATAGTGAAAAGTTTCGGTCCAGGTCAGCCTGCGCGGAGTGCGCAGGCTGACCTGGATCGATACGTTTCGCAAATGCATTAAGCCCCCTTTTGATAGAGTATGGCTCTTATATTTGTGGTGTTCGTGGTTGTGAGGTAGAGCGTCTGCCTCGTACTTAACCATAGGGTCCTGTGTTCGATACCGTGGAGCGGGTGTAAATTTTGGGACTGTTCATTGGCCCATACTTTCGGTGCGAGTACTGGTGTGGTTTCCACTAAGCAGAAACGAGAGAGATCAGTATAAATTGCAAGAAATTATTTCTCAATGATGTAAAAGAAATATGTTCAACCTTTTACTAGAAGACAAAATTTTAGCCTTGTCCGAATTGAAAGTATTTGCAGATACCTGCGACAGCATTCATTCCTCTCTCATCGCTGTATAGTGTTTTGACGATGTTTATGTTAGAAAGAAGCTAGACTGGTTGCTTTGAAAGAATGTTGAGCGGAATATTCGAGAAAGAAACTCTAGGAACGCATGGATAGGTGCATTTGCCGCCGCGACGATAACTGAAATAATGTTGAAAACTATATCAAACACCACACAAACATATCGTATGATTCATGCCCTGTGAAAAAGGGGCTTAATGCATCTGAAGAAAGTATCGACCAAGGTCAGCATACGCAGTCCACGAAATTTTATGCTTTTGGCCAATTTTCTGCATGACGAAGGACCATTATACCCTCATGTTTCAGTCGACTGTTAGACAAAAGGGTTTTTATTGATTCATAATGCTCTGTGAAAAGGGGGCTTAATGCATTTGCGAAAAGTATCAACTCATGTCAGCCTGCGCAGTCCGCACAGGCTGTCATGGGCCGAAACTTTTCGCTATCTTCTAATTTTTTGCATGTTCAAGGACCATTATACTTCATGATTCAATCGGTTGTTTGACAAAACGGATTTTATGGATCCGTAATAATGTAATGACTTGCCTGGTATAATGCATCACGGAGATCCATTAAGCCCCCTTTTGCCAGAGCGTGGCCCAATTATATTGTGACTTGCTCGGTATAGCGCAGCACGGAGGTACATTTTAGCCTCTTTTGCAAGAGCACAGCTTATATCGTTTCGGACAGTGAAATTCCCAGCTCTTTTGAACAGCGCCAAATGTACGAATTCGACCTCTTTCGACCGCTGATTATACAAATCACTGAAACGCAGAAATCCTAAAGTCTTGACTAAGCAAGCAGACACTATAGATACAAGATCAGACAGCACCTTCTGTGCTGTCTGATCTTTTGTCCAAGCCGTCCGTAAAACCCCTGCTTTAAATAGCCTATTGCGTTGACGAGGTTAAGACAATGGATACTGTCGATGTCAATAATAATGACTGGGACTCCGGCAAAAAGGGAATTTAATGCATTTCCGCAATGCTTTATACCAATCAAATCATCACATAATTGTCATGCATAAAATCCATTTTGTTTAAAAACCGACTAAATCCTGAGGTACCATGGTCTTGTCACTGGACACGCAGAAAATTGACCCCGAACAAAAATGTCGACCCAGGTCAGCCTGCACGGACTGCGTTAAAACCCCTTTTTCACAGAGCATGGGTCATATAGATTTTCCAATCTAACAGTGACAGCGCCACAATTTCAAGAAAATTCTACATAGCAAAATAATTAGATAATGAAGATCAGTTTTTTTCTCTCTCTTATTTCTAGCAAATTACCCCCGACCGAGAGTTTTACGACAGCATATAAATAGCTAACATCAGGATGGAAAAGCCGCAGAATCCGGTAATGATTCTAAATGACTTGGACTAATTGGAAGTTTATACCATGTGCGTGTCTTTATAGTAAAAACATCTAAAAACAAGTTATAAAGTTGGTAGGCACCTCGAACAGTGCTAATTGACAATTGATAACGGAGAAATCTGGTTTGATAGAAGGAAGGCGTGGTATGTATCTGTCATCGTGCACGCTCTAACTAAAACAATACAATGTATTTGAGCCATGCTCTGGCATAAGGGGGCTTCATGCATCTCCGTGATACATGATACCAGGCAAGTCATCACATAATTATGGATCCATAATAGCCACTTTTTTAAACAACCGACTATATCATGAGGTAGACTGGTCTTTTGACATACAGAAAATTGATCAATAGCGAAAAGTTTCGGCCCAGGTCAGCCTGCGAAGTCTGCGCAGGCTGACCTGGGTCGATACTTTTCGCAGATGGATTAAGCCCCCTTTTCACATAGCATGGTTCATTTATACAATGCTCTAACAATATGTATTCTTCCACCAGCTCAAAGCTTTTCTTATCACCCAGTCCCTCTTAATTTGTGTACCTTTAACAAACAATCTCCATTTCTAACCACTCATACAACCGGCTTACGAAAACATTGTGGGAAAAGGAGAAAATGCTGGTGACCTTTTCCCACAATGTTTGCTACTCTTTCCAAGACAAATCGTATCATTTGAGCAACATTTCATTCGTCGGTCTGCAAATGCTTTCAAAATTGACGAGTCTAACATCAATTAGTCGTTTGGTCAGGGGTTACATGCGTCTTTTAGGGAACTTTCATTACACAACTTTGAAAATATTGAGGGAAGAGTAACAATTACTAGTAAAAAGCAATTGTTCTAAATTTTTTTTCCATAGCATCCAAAGAAGACTTTTCTTTGAATGGTTCCCGTTTATGTCTTTTGTAGTGATTTCTGATCCATCTAAAGCTGTTTCGTACATTTAGAAGTAAACTTTCTTAGCGCCAAATGTAATAAGGGCTGTGCTCTGTAAAAAGGGGACTTAATGTATCCGATGGATGGAAAGGATATCGATTCATGTCAGCCTGCACAGTCCGACCTTGGTCGAAACTTTTTGTTATTAGTCAATTTTCTGCAGCTAAAAGGACCAGGTTATCTCATGATTCAGTTGGTATTATGCAATGCAGATTTTATGGAGTTGTGGAGTGATTTGCTTGGTATAATGCATCACGACGACATCATGAAGGTCTGTTAAACCCCATTTACCCAGAAAACTGCTCATATTTCCGATTGTTCTCCATGCAAAGAAAAAAAGGCCCACATAAATTCGACCTATTTCGTCAGCTGAAAGTACAATCCACTAAAACTCGAAAAGATCTTTGACTTAAAGGCTTGTCCACATAAGCGAATTGTATAGATCCAAGATCAGACTACACATTCTGAGAAGTCTGATTTTGATTTATGCCGATCACAAAAGCCCTTGTTTTCGCCTATGACGCAGAAAAAGGTTGAAAGTTTCAAGAGATTTTAAGTGTAAAATCAATCAAATTTTAGACAAACTTATAATCATGCGTCAAATAACATTTTATTATGTTGTATATTGTTATGCATAACATACAAATCCCGGCTAAAAGCAATGCTAAATCAATGATTCTCTATTATTTTATACATACAGAGCCGACATACGAGTTACGCCAACTATGCAACTTTGGTGAATTCCATAGACTTACATGAATTGTTTCAAAATTATTCCTTTATCACGCAATCCAGGTTTTCATCGAATCTGAGAAAGAAAGCTTTTGAAAACAAAGTGGGAAAAGGAGAAAATGCTGGTAACCAGCATTTTCTCCTTTTCCCTCAATGTTTTCTATCCTATCAAGGACACATTTCATAATTTGACCTATCTTTAATTCGTTGTAAGCAAATGCTTAAGCTTGGACAAGTCTAAAATTTCATTGTGTTGTAAAGAATTATAATGATTATCTTTTGCTTCCCCATCTTGAAGCAGACGATGTTTCAAAACATTGTGGTGAAAGCATAAAATGCTCGTTACGGAAATAGAGTAAACATCACCATCTCTGAACCTCTGCTGCACTTTTATTGGCAAACCCACAGCTTTGCTGTTCGTTTCTATCAAATATATGTCCAGTGGCCTACACAAGAAGTTCAAAGGAATACATCCACGATAAATTATGGATTAGTGATAAGAAGCAATAAAGGATTGCAAAAACATACTTGTAATTCTGACAACGGCCTACACCCCTTACCAAGCAAGTCACTGTGTTACGATCCTGAATGAAGAATGCTTTTATAAACATTGTGCTGGAAATTGAATGAATACTGGAAACGAGCATTTTCTCTTCCTCCAACAAAGTTTTCTACCCTTCAATAATTTAAGCACGAATAATTATTGTTGCCTGTAAATGCTCTGAATATGTTCGAGTCTAAAGGTTTGTAATCTGGTAGAAAGTTTAATATTAAACAAAGACAGAAGAACTAACATTGTAACAATATTCAAAAGGATTGTTCACCAATCTAAAGCATGTGTAATCCTTTGCGAAACCATCTTGTGTTCTTGAAACCCTGGAGAGGGGGGCTTTTGAAAGCATCGTGGGAAAAGGAGAAAATGCTGTTAACCAGCATTTTCTCCTTTTCCCTCAATGCTTTCT
Source organism: Hippopus hippopus (assembly GCA_946811185.2). Classification (NCBI taxonomy): domain Eukaryota; kingdom Metazoa; phylum Mollusca; class Bivalvia; order Cardiida; family Cardiidae; genus Hippopus; species Hippopus hippopus. The sequence goes on along the minus strand of OX328104.1, from coordinate 45,690,463 downwards.
ATCCTTTAATAGACAAACTTAGCCATTTGCTCAGGATTTAATTTGCTGTCTGAATATCATACTTTCCATTTTGGCAAGTCTGTCAATACTGGTTTATTTTTGACAATTTCATGTCTTTTGGAAGTGGGTTGAATTCTAGACAACGGGATGAAAAATATCACAAAGAAACATAATGTATCAAATAATCAAACAAAGACAAACATTTTGAGTTCATATATTTACTGCAAAATCAGGAGATCACAGATAAATATGATAAAAATTTGATTAAAGTCTGCCCTTGAACAGATAAATCCTTTGCCCAACAGCTCAGTTGGCCTCCTACAGATATTTTTCTGGGCCCAATAGCTCTGTTGGCCTTCTACAAATAATTCGCTTGGCCCAATATCTCAGTTGGCCATCTACCAATAGTTCACTAGGCTCAATAGCTCAGTTGGCCTTCTAGAGGTAATTAGCTTGGCCCAATAGCTCGGTTGGCCTCCTATAGATATTTTTCTGGGCCCAATAGCTCAGTTGGTCTTCCACAGATAATTGCATGGGCACAATGGCTCAATTGGCCTTTTACAGATAATTGGCTGATCCCAATAGCTCAGTTGGCCTTTTACAAATAACTTGCTGGGTTCAATAGCTCAGGTGGCCTTCTAAAGACAAGTTGTTGGGCCCAAGTGCTTAGTTGGCCTTCTACAGATAATTCCCTGGGCTCAATAGCTCAGTTGGCCTTCTACAGATAATTAGCTGGGCCCAATAGATCAGTTGGCTTGACACCAGGAGGTTGCTGGTTTGAATCCAGAGCTCTGCCACTTTCTTACCCAAGATTGATGAGAGTTATTCCTCTCTCTCCAATGGTCATTGTTTCTACAAGGGTTACTCTATACACTATACTTCAAAGTTTTAGACTTGTCCAAATTGAAAGGATTTGCAGACAAGTTAGATATATCTTAAATGATGGGATTTGTATATAAACAGGTAGAAAACATTGTGGGAAAAGGAGAAAAATACTGGTAACCAGCATTTCTTCCTTTTCCCGAATACGTTTTAAAAAGGGTACTTCTGCAGCATCCTTCAATCATGGGACTGTTTGGTAAAAGGTGAAAGCTTATTTCTGTTGTGTTCTATTGCACAAGCCCAAGATATAGTCTGTACACATCAATTAAAGTTTCAAGCACTAGGCTGTAAAAGAAGCTAACAAATGAGATACGTTCTGTGAAAAGGTGGATTAATGCATATGCACAATGTATCAACACATATCAGTCTGTGCAATCTGCACAGACTGACCTGGGTCTGAACTTTTTGCTGTTTGTTAATTTTCTACATGTTACAGGATCATTCCACCTCATGATTCAGCTGGATATTTGGACAAAATGGATCCATATTATCTGGGGACTTGCTTGGAATAATGCATCACATGTAACCCCTTTTTCTGGAGAACTGCTTAACCATAATTTGACTATTTAGTTTGGCTGGATAATCTCCAAAGAAAAACATTTGTCATTTAAAATTACACTATGTATTTTTTCATTACATTAGTACTGCAGTACTTCCAAAAACAAGCACATGCAACCAACTTCATACCATTAACTCATTACCAAACAAGAAATTTTGCACTTGTCCAAATTCAAAGCATTTGCAGACAACGATTTAAATGTAGTTCAAATGAAGGGATTTGTGTTTGATAGGGTAGAAAACATAGTGGGAAAAGGAGAAAATGCTGGTGACCAGCATTTTCTCCTTTTCCCACTATGTTTTCAAAAACCTTCTTTGTAAGAGGTGTTAAAACTCGGGATTGTGTGGTAAAGGGTTAAATAACTAAACAGTAGTTAATGATACCCAGCTAATTAACCCTTTTACCAAACAATCCTGATTTTACGCCCTTCAGAAAAAAAACTTTCAAAAATATTGTGGGATAGGGATATAATGCTGATAACCCGTACTTTCTCCTTTATCTCAAATGTTTTTTTCCCTTGAAAAGCAAAATTTCTTCATTTGAACTTAATTTTATTTGTCTACAAATGCTCCCAATATCATGAAGTCTACAACTTTGTCTTTTTCACGAATTTCTTCATTTGAGCCACATTATAGATATGTCATCTGAAAATGCTTTCAGTTTCAAAAAGTCTGAAGTTTTGTCGTTTGGTAAAGGGTTAAACCTTTATCAAACAACCCCTGGTTTTCACAACTCTAGGAAACAAGCCTTTTGAAAACACTGTGGGAACAGGAGAAAATGCTGTTAACCAGCATTTTCTCCTTTTCCCATGATGTTTTCTACCCTATTAGAGAGCTAAAGCTTATATGGGCCAACGCTGAATTTGCAGTGTGCAGATGTTTTGAAATTGAAAGAGTCTAAAATTTGTTGTCTGCGAAAGGGCTTAAATCATAGTTTTGTGGGTATTATGGGTCAACTGTCTTCCTTCAGTATCCCTTTCATCCAATGCTGGCATGTCAGATATCAGAAGGCAATGCATTTATCCAGTGCTCAAATTTCAACCTGTTTGGTGGGCAATGTATCCAAGAAACATGGTGCAATTAAACATGGCAGTTATGATATTTCCGTCTACTGCTTTTTTTCTTCACTTTCTCCAGTACTGAAAATAGAAAACATTGAGAAATTTCCTTCCTTATTGCTTCCATGACTACAGATCAGTTGTCTGATTGTCAAAAATTCGTTAAGTGTGTATGACAGGTAATGTATAGGCAAAAGACCTATTAATATCAATCAATTAATAAACAAATCTCTTGTTTTAATGACCCTTTGCAAAAAAAAAGAAAAATATTTGAAACATTGTAAGAAAAAGTGATAATTGAGGGGTGAACGCAAAACTGTTTTCGTCTCATTTCTGTGAAAAGCATTGTTAGATGATCTTGTTTAGATATTTTGTGTTGTGTGAATGAATTCAACACAACATATCTAAACAAGGTGATCTTACAATGCTTTTCACAGAAAGCAGATTCTTTTTTCCCTCTCCTGTAAAATTTCCTAAAAGATAGAAAACTTTCGCATTTAATCTCTTCATGCGGTTACCCTGTCAAAGAAAATTTCATCATTTGAGCCACATTTAATTTGTCATCTTCAAAATAAATGCTTTCAATATGGATGTTAGAGGATTAAAGAATGTACTAAGGAATCATTTGAGCTTGAAAAATGATAATAAAAGAGAAAGTATATTTACTTGAGCCATTTTGTGGAACTGTTCAACTAAAGCTGCCATAATTGCCGTGACACTTTCATCAATAAGGCCTTGTAAGTATGCTACAGCTTCCTCATCTGTTAAGTGAAGAGCAAACTTTTCTTGTACCTGTACAATACAAGGATAAAAATATATAATAAATACTAGTCATTTACATCTAACACTTTACAACACAATCCCAAGTTTTAACATCTCTGAAGAAGAAAGTGTTTGAAAAAATTGTGGGAAAAGGAGAAAATGCTGGTAACCAGCAAACTTTTCTTCTACCTGTACAGAACAAGGATACAAATATCAGTAGTAAATATGAGGCATTTACCTTTCACTCTTTTCCACTCAATCCGGAGTTTTAACAACACTGAAGAAGAAGGCATTTGAAAACGTTGTGGTAGAAGGAGAAAATGCTGGTAACCAGCATTTTCTCCTAATCCCACAATATTTTCTATGCTATCAAAGAGGGAAATGATCATTTGTGTGACATTTGAAGTGACATCTGTAAATGCTTTTAACTTGATTGAGTCTAAAATTTTGTTGTTTGGTAAAAAGTCAAAGTGGAATTTTCAGATTTTCATAATACAAAAGAAATTCAAATATGTTTTAATCACTGAATTCAGTACGGCAGTAGCTGACAAGCCCCCTATGTATAATTATACACCATAAAGTCAATCATAACATAACATAACATAATCTTTATTTGGCATAAAATACAAATCAGCTTTTGGTGTTCTAAGGATTCTTTAAAATTTTTAATTTTACTGTCAATACTTTCACTAATTAAGGTGCTCAAAATTTTACACTTGTCTAAACTGAAAGCAATGCAGACAACAAATTACATATGGCTCATATTTAATTACTATAATGCTGGTTACCAGCATTTTCTCCTTTTCCAACAATGTTTTCAATAGGCCTCTTTCTCAGGGTCATCAAAACTTGGGATGGTGTAGTAAAGGGTTAACTGTCCCATTGTTATCCATTTTGCTTATTCAGGGCTCAACGAGTAGCAATCAATCTGACTGGTTTTTGTAAACTACTGTATGAATTGCATCGTTTATATCTCTTACCTTTCTGACTGTTTTGTCAGGCTCTAGAGCAATATCTGGAATGTTGGCATCTACCATCAGTGAGAACAAGTTTAGGATCAGATTAGCTGATCTGTGTGAAAAAAGACAAACACAAATGTAGATATTGCTCCTTGTGAGTCATTTCTATTTTGGTCACAAGTTTTATGGGTAAAAGCACTGCATACAGGTGCCAACACTCCGCTACAGACACTGATATTCAGTGAAAATTCTGAGATGAAAAAGGGGAATAACTGTCAAAAATACTTTGAAGGTTACCTGTCCCTGTTGTAAAGGTTCTCTTTCGAAAGTAGCTTCGAAAGTAGCAACTAGCCTGACTATGAAGTAAATATCTTCAGTAATGACAAAGATACTACAAAATGTCAATTTTTTTGCACAACAACCACAGTAATGCAGGCAACAACAAGGTTCTGACAATACTTTGACATTTTCTTCTAAAACAGCCAAGCTGAAAATACATATATGTTTCTATTAAATTTGTTATGTAGGTTTCCTACCCACATTTCACCTAAATCAAACCAACAAGTTGACCTACACATGTATTCCTTGTTATTTTTAACATGTACTATCTCTCTGTACACTCTTTCTAAGTCACTTGTTGCTTTCCCATATGAACAGGATTCAAATATGACCAATTAAATACTGATCATATGGTAAGATTTGTCTGTGAAAGGATAAACAAGAGGGCCAAGATGGCCCTGGATCGCTCACCTGAATTTTTGAGAGGACCATAGCCATTTTTTTTTTTTTTGAAGTATTGAAATTTTGGAAACAAAATCATTATTTTGCCAAGCAATTTTGAAAAGGTCACCTGTAAAAATCATTTCAAAATCTGTCACCACCCCTACAATCATCACCATAGCCATGTTTTTGACAAATCAGAATTCTGCAAATAAATTTTGGGATAGGTCACCCAAGGACCATTTCTTGAACAAGAGCAGATGCCCGATAGTGGCTAAAAATATTAAGTCGAACAAGAGCACCGCATGCAGGTGCCGACGATTGGCTGTTGGAAGCTGGATGGTAAGTTAAAATTTTAAGAAGAAAAAGGGGCATAATTTGGACAAAATGCTTTTAGAGTTATCTGCCCTTGTTGAGTTGCTCTTTTACTAGTGAACAATTATTCCAAGTTTCAAGCACATCTGTTGAGTGGAAGCCGAGATATAACAAAATGTCAAAGTTTTTGCACAATGACAATGACAACAACGCAGATGACAACAACAGGGCTATGACAATACCTATATTTTCTTCGAAAACAGCCAAGCTAAAAAAAGGGGCATAATATAAGGATCATTTCTGTGAAATTATTTCAAAATCTGACCAGTGGTTTCAGAGAAGAAGAATTTTTAAGAATTTCTACATGTCCATATAGTGCAAATAGCCCCCCACCACCATAGCCATGTTTCTTGACGGATCAAAATTTCGCGAACAAGTTTTGAAAAGGGTCACCCAAGGAACATTTCTGTGAAATTATTTCAAAATCTGACAAGCGGTTAAGCGGTTTTAGAGGAGAAGATTTTTAAAGAATTTCTTAGAAAATTCCATTTGGTTGCCATGGCAACCAGAGTTTTTGATGGAATCAAATTCTGTGAACAATTTTTAAAGAGGACCTCCCAAGGAACATTCCAGTCAAGTTTGGTCCAAATTGGCCCAGCAGTTTAGGAGAAGAAGATGTTTAAAGAATTGTTGACACCGCACGACACAAAGAGCCCCCCCCACCACCACCACGGCCATGTTTTTCGACAGATCAAAATTTTGCGAACAATTTTGAAAAGGGTCACTCAAGGAACATTTCTGTGAAATTATTTCGAAATCTGACTAGCGGTTTCAGAGGAGAAGATTTTTAAAGAATTTCTTAGAAAATTCCATTTGGTTGCCATGGCAACCAGAGTTTTAGATGGAATCAAATTCTGTGAACAATTTTTAAAGAGAACATCCCAAGGAACATTCCAGCCAAGTTTGGTCCAAATTGGCCCTTCGGTTTAGGAGGAGAAGACGTTTAAAGAATTGTTGAAGCCGCACGACGGACGACACACACCGCATGACGCACACAATGTGATCCTAAGAGCTCCCCTTGAGCACGTTGTGCTCAGATGAGCTAAAAAAAAAAAAAAAAAAAAAAAAACTGTGGAAAAAGGAGAAAATGCTGGTTACCAGCATTTTCTCCTTTTCCCACAATGTTTTCAAAAAGCTTCTTCCTCAGGAAGCCTTAAAACTCAGAATCATGTGGTAAAGAGTTAACTTATGATATTTTACCTCCTTAGGGCCAGGAATGCTGTATAACAGTGTTGTTTAAAATCTTTATAATGGTCTGATGTGGTACCCCCCATAGCTTCCACCATCTCCTTGCTCAGCCTCATAGGGGGTGGGGGCACAAGTTTGGGGTCTCTCCCCAAAATGTACCCAAAGTCAACATGGAAAAGTTTCCCTGTAAACATCAAAAGATACTTTAGCTCAGATTTTTACCCTTAACCCTTTACCACACAATCCCAACTTTTCACAGCCATATGAAAAAAGCCTTTAAAAAACATTGTGGGCAACAGAGAAAATGCTGGTAACCAGCATTTTCTCCTTTTCCAACAATGTTTTCCATCCTTCCCAAAACAAAATTCATTTTTTTCATTTTTTGTCGTCCACAAATTCTTTCAATTTGGACCACTCTTAAAAGTTTGTTGTTTGGTAAAGAGTTAAGGACAAATTTTTAGCCTAAACAAACTTGAAAGTATCTGCAGGCTATAAAACATAATGTGGCTCAAAGGATGATAGCTATCCTTTGAAAGGGTAGAAAACATTGTGGAAAAAAAGGAAAAAGCTGGTTACCAGCATTTTCTCTCATTTCCCCACAATGTTCTTACAAGAAATAATGCAGATGGTTGATAAACACAATGTAGTTTGGTAATGGTTTAGACGACAAAATTACTAATATTGGACATCTACATTCAGTACATAACTTGTATATCACATTATGAAGGGTAATTTGGTCTAATTGTTTCACAAAGTACCTCACAGTGTAGATCTGTCATTAACCCTTTACCACACAGCAAAATCTGAGACTTGCCCATATTGAAGGAATTTATATCAACATTTAAAATGTTTTTCAGTCGATAGTATTTATCTATTAATAGCTAGAAAACATTGTTGGAAAAGGAGAAAATGCTGGTTACCTCCTTTTCCAACAATGTTTTCAAAAGCTTTCTTTATCAGGGTAGTTGAAAGTCGTGATTGTGTGGTAAAGGGTTAAATGGTATGTTCTGCTGTGATGAGCATTAACTCTTTACGAGATGACAATATTTTTCACTTGTCCAATATAGAAGAAGTTGCAGACAACAAATAAAATGCGGCACAAAAGATGCAATCTATTTTGGGAAGTGTGAAAAACACAGTAGAAAAGACTGCCTACCACCATTTTCTCCTTTTCCCACAAGTTTTACAAAGCCTTCTACCTTAGTGTACTTAAAACTCTATAATATTTGGTATAGGGTTCATATATCATAATAGTACATCTGTATTTGGATTAGAGTTATACTCTCTGCCAAGGGGGTTTAATTCATCTGTAGAAAGTATTGACCCATGTCAGCCTGCGCGGTATGCACTTTGCTTTGGATATCCGTAAGTTATAAAACAAGTGGAATATAAAAAAAGATGTTGTTCTCTCTTAACAGTTAACCTAACAATCATACATGACCATGGGAAAGAGGGCATTTGAAAACGTTGTGGGAAAAGATTAAAATGCTTGTTACTAGCATTTTCTCCTTTTCCCATAGTATTTTCTACCCTATCAGAAAGCTTAACCCTTTACCAAATGACAAAATTTTGTACTAGACCAAATTGAAAGCATTTACATTTAACAATTTAAATGTAGCTCAAATGATGATTTCTCTCTTTGATAGGATAGAAAACATTCTTGGAAAAGGGGAAAATGCTGGTTATCAGCATTTTCTCCTTTTCCACAGTATTTTCAAAAGTCTTCCTTCCTACACGGATTGTTTGGTAAAGGGTCAAGCTCATTTGTATCAATTCTAGATCAGTTGATTGCAGATGTTTTAAATACAATAGAGTCTAAAATTTGTCGTTTGGGTGAGGGTTAAACCAACAAAATAAGTGGGAAGCGTCACATACCTGTATTGGTTACCAGCAGGTTGTCCATATGTCTATCACCAACTCCAAGTAAGTAGGTCACCACACAGTAACCAGCTATAAATATACAGGTATAAATGGAAAAAAAAAGACAGAGGAAAATAAAACATACTCTCTATTAAACCTTCAGTACACAATCCAGTTTTAAAGACCCCTGGAAAATAACTTTTGAAAACATTGTGGAACTAGAGGCGCTTGAGCGCCTGTATCGCTCCACAGGCCTGATATTTCTATAATGGCGAAAGGAAGTTTTTAACAATTACCATTCAATCCTGCATTTTAGCTCACTGAAGAAACAATTTGGTAGACAACCACCATAGGAACTTACCTGCAAAACAACAATGAAATCCAATGAATAGTTTTAGAGAAGAAATTTTTCAAAGATTTTACTTTATACCATAAAAGGAAAATGAGTCTCCCATAAAAGCCATGTTTTTTGACAAATCTTTTTTTTTTTAAGGAATTCTGTAAACCTGTATCTAAGGAACATTCCTGCAAAATAATAATGCTATCCAAATAGCGGTTTGGGAGGAGAAGATTTTTAAAGGTTTTTTACTTTGGTTGCCATGGCAACCAGAATTCTTCATGGAACACAATTATTTGAAGGAATTTGAAAGAGGACCACCAAAGGAACATTCCTGTGAAATTTGGTAAAAATCCAGTCAATAGTTTCTGAGGAGAAGTTTTTTAAAGAAAAAGTTTACGGACGCACGCACGGACGAACGGACGGACAGACGGACTGACGGACGGACGCACGCACGACGGACACAACGCCATGACAATAGCTCTCTGGCCTTTGGCCAGTGGAGCTAAAAAGGAGAAAATGCTAGTAACAAGCATTTTATCTTTTTCCCACAATGTTTTCTTCCTTATCAAACATAAATTTGATGTTTTGAGTAACATCTGTCGTCTGAGATTGTTTTCAATTTGGACCAGTCTAAAATTTGGTTGTTTGGTAAAGAGTTAAAACTCGATTTCCTTGGACTATTACCAGACATCAAAATTCTAGACTTGTTCACTCACTCTATTCAAACCTACAAGGATTCCTTTGCCAGACAATTTTATGTTTTCACAACCCTGAGGAATAAAGCTACAGAATACTCTATGGGAAAGGAAAAAATACTGCGTTTTCTCCTTTTCCCAAAATGTACTCTACTTTCAATTGTACATTGATATATGGCCTGCAACACGCGAAAAGGGGCATTTGGACATTTGCGTAAAGTGTAGTCTCGGATCAGGCTGCGCAGTCCGCGCAGGCTGATCCGAGATGGCACTTTATGATTACACTAGATTTTGTCCAACAGTAGACTTGCGCAAAACAGAAAATAACATAAAAACGGAAAGTGTCGTTTCGGATTAGTCTGCGCAGAGTGCGCAGGCTGATCCGAAACGACACTTTACGCAAATGTCCGAATGCCCCTTTTCCCGTGTTGCAACCCATATATCTCTATTCATTTGACCTGTATCTTATCTGTCATCTGCAAATGTTTTCAATATGGACAAGTCTAAAATTGTACTGTCTCGTATTGACTTAACTCCTTACCACATGCAAAGAGCTGTTTGGTCATGCAGCATTTGATCACATTTTGAGAGAAGGGGATGTTGCTTATTTGAGTCAATTTCTCCTTTTGTCACAATGTTTCATGTTTCATATATTTAGTTTTGATTCATGTTGATAATCATTAACATTTTACCGACACTCTATGATTTATCATGTTAGAAGTGTGTATGTATGGTGCTTAACAACATGTTCAACATTATTTCAGTCATATCTCAGCAGCCACAGTACCTATCCAAGCTTTGCAGGGTTTCTCTTACGAGTACTTTGCTCAGTATTTTTCCCAAGCCACAGGCTGCTTTACCACATAACCATCATTGAAAAAATGATCAGTAGTGAGAGAGGAATAAATCCTGACACAATGATTGTTATTAATCCTTGGAAAATGACAAAATTTTAGACTTGTACAATTCAAAGCATTGGCAGACGACAAATTAAATTTCCTTTAAACTCTTTGAAAGGTTAGAGAAACATTAAGGAAAAAGAAGAAAATGATGGTTACCAGCATTTTCCCCTTTTCCAAAAATGTTTTCAAAAGCTTTCTCTATAGGAGTCATTAAATCTCTGTGGTAAAGTATTAAATCAAATTTCATCTCTGAAAAGCTGGTTACAAACATTTTCTCCTTTTTCCCGACTATTTTCAATAAGATTTTGCTTCAGGGTGGTTAAAGCAAGGAACTGTTTGGTAAACATTTTACAAATGCCCTGTGCTAATATCTAAATGTTATGACCCTTACCACAACTTTTGATATAGTTGTCCATAACCTCTGGTTGAATACCGTAGGGTGCACCTTCACAAGGGGCTTGTTTCCGTAAATAATTCTGTATAGTGTTCTCTTTGTCCAACACCTCTGCTACTGCCATAGAGTCTATAAACTGTACAAACCCTGAAAATCAATAAATGAGCCATTCTGTATGAAAAGGGGGCCTAATGCATTTGCAACAAGTATTGACACATGTCAGCCTGCACAGTCCATGCAGGCTGACATGGAACAAACTTTTTGCTATTCAGAAACTTTCTGCATGGCAAAGGCCCATATAACCTCTAGATCTAGTTGATTGTGAGACAAAATGCATTTTATGGATCCATAATTATGTGGGGACTTGCTTGGTATAATGTATCAAGAAGATGCATTAAACCCCCTTTTGCCATAGCATGGCTAAAATGTAATACATGTATTAAGATATCAATGTGCACTATAAAATACATATAATTTATAGTATTTTTTTCAAGATGACGAACTCTGACTGGTCCATATTGTAAGTATTTTGAGTACACAGATGGGATGTCTTTGCCCTTTCTCACTTTCCCAGAATGTTATCAAAAGCCTTCTTCCGCAGATTTGTAGAATGCAGTATCTTTTATACATGCTTAGCCCAGATGATAAAATCGTTTTAATAGTATGATACCATAGAAAAAAGCTTTTAAAAAAATTGTTGGAAAAAGAGAAAATGCTGGTAACCAGCATTTTCTCCATTTTTAACAATGGATTTCTTCCCTTTCAAAGAGAAATTAAATGATTTAAATATTTTTCGACTATTCGAATTTGCAGTAATATGACTGTTTTAGATTACATCGACAGTCTATAGATTTACCTTTCTTTAGTCTTCTCGAAATTTTAGGCTGATCCAACTTCTAAGCATTTGCAGACAACAAGTTAAGCATAATTCAAACACTAAAAATTGCCTTTGAAAGGATAAAAAAAAACGTAGGAAAAAGAAGAAAATGCTGGTGATCAGCATTTTCTCCTTTTCCCACAGTGTTTTTCAAAGTTCCTTTTAAAATCTCAGAGAACTTGAGCCCATTTATACCAATTTCAAACTTGTCGTCTGCATTTGAAGAGGCTTAAGTTTTCCTATGGTCAAGGGTTACATTAACTAGAGACATGAATAATGAAAACAGAAAAATGATAATTACCGTGCTTACAGCTTGTTGCTAACACTTTATAAGATGTCATCTTCAAATCTAAATTCTCTTTGCGCAGTAACTAAACACAGAGGAAACAAAGTTCATAAAACAGAGTCAAACCTGCCTTAGTGGCCAACTCTATGAAACAAGCCACTTGTACTAAGCAAGCATACAAAATTGTGTATATTTCTTTTTGTTTTGTTTTACTTTACATCTGCGTTGTAAATAGAAAGTTGAATAAACCAAACAGTAGAGAATGAAAAGAAATAAATATAACCATATTTTCTTTTATTTTATGCTAGATGTAGATACAATTATGCCAGGTAAATGGTACTTATTTTTCTGCACCCATTCCAAACTAGGTAAATATGTTCAAAATAGCTTGAAATGATGTGCAAGAACTTGGAAACCTAGCCATCAGAGAAATGTTTCAACCACCCAACAATAACAAGAGCCCTGCATTCAGGTGCTAATGCCCAGCCGCAGTTCCTTGATTTTGAGTGAAAATTTAAGTCAAAAAAAGGGGCATAGCTGTGTCAAACATATTTTGATGGTTATCTACCCTTGTTGTATGAGTCCCCTTTTGTTAGCTAACAACAAGTCTGAGTTTAAGGTAAATATCTTCAGAAATAAAAGAGATATTACAAAATGTCAGACAATGCAGACAACAATGCAGGCGAAAACAGGGCTATGACAAAACCTTGATGTTCTCTATGAAAGAAGCCAAATTAAAAAAAGCAACTTACCCTGTCCATTAGGGTAAACATTTGTAGAATCAGCTGATCTTGCCGTAAATCATCCCCGTGTTTAAATATGGTAACATAACTTTTGTTATCTACCGTTTTGAAAGTTAACCTACACGGCATCAAATTACTCTGTATTTGAAATAGAAGAAAATACACTTTCATTATCTTGTGTTTGATGTTCTCTTTCAACAATTTTTCGGCTGTCAAAAAAAGCTGTCCAGATATTCATGTTTCCTAGACTGTAACACTAATCTGTGCTTTAACTCTTTATCAAACCACAAAATCTTAGACTGCTCGAAACTGAAAGCCTTTGCAGACGACAAATTGAATGTCACTCAAATGATGTACATGTAATTTGTTTTTGAAATGGTAGAAAATATTGTGGGAAGAGGAAAAAATGCTGGTTACCAGTGTTTTCTCCTTTTCCTACAATATTTCAAAAGGGTTTTTTCCCTCCGGATCATTAAAACTTGTGATTGTGTAGTTAAAGGTTAACTCTTAACCCTTAACCAAACAATCCTTTCTTTTACTCACATACATGATAACAGCTTTTCAAAACATTGTGGGAAAAGAAGGAAAAGCTGGTATCCAGCATTTTCTGCATTTCCTACAATGGTTTCTCCTTTTTTAGGACAAATTCTATAAATGGAGCAAAATTGCAAATGCTCCAACTGATCTTTCTGTAAACGCGAGTTTGGCACACCCACCTTAGTAACGCAGTATTTTGGTTGCTATGCCTGACAAACCAACTGGAAAATGTCGTCAAATACATAGAGAAAAGGGTTTATTTCACTTATATTCTAGCTGGTGTTTCAGTCTAATTTAAGCAACCCAAGTTTTTTCCCCAACTTTCTTATCAATTCGAACTAAATCAGCAACATAACAAGAAAAGAATACCTACATACTTACATATCCAACAAGATTTCAAAGACCCTTTCATCATTTCATCGACACTTAATTTGTCTACTGCCAACATGCAAACATCTGCAAACGTTTTCAACTTGAACATGTCTAAAATTTTCTCGTGTGGTAAAGAGTTAATGATTTAGGAAAACATACCTTAAATAAAGTTGCATTTTCAGGGTTTATCCCATTTACTCTGACCTCCGGGTCTAAAGGTAGTGGTAATGGATCAAAGTCTGAGAAATTCATCTTGAACGTTTCCTGGTCATTCAGCAGGGCTTGCAATTTTTCAATCTGATAAAAAGAATAATTACAATATTTACATAGTTACATTTATAATACTCCAAATGCAATAAAAGTTTGGTGCAATACAGCATGCAGTAAACCAACTTTTTAGCACTGGACCATCCTTATTACTTATTAAGCTCTTTACCACACAATCCTGACTATTAACGACCCTGAAAAAGAGGCCTTTTCTCACAATGTTTTCTACCCTTCCCAAACCAAATTTCAATTTTTTCAGTCATATTTACTTTGTCATCTGCAAATGCTTTCAATTTGGACCAGTCTATGATTGTCTTGTTTGGAAAAGAGTAAAAAGATGTATCTGTGTGTAAAAAGTGAAAATCACCATAGATAATACACCATAATAATTGTAACAAGCTCAATTTACAGTGATTTCAGCACTTTGATTTCCATGTGCTTGTATGAATTAGCTCTCATCATTCCTCGCTTTTCTTTGCTTGACCATTAAGTTCAATCATGTCACGCACAAACGATAATGTGATCTCAAGCTCAGTTTATGCCTTCGTAGTGTTTATGATTCTATTTCAGTCAGGTTTCAGGATTTTCTTAGCATGCTTAGATACATAAAATATGGTCACCTTCAGATCAGATGTCGAGGTCCAATGTTTAGATTCTCTGTGTGCGTGTATTGATCCAATAAGGCTAACCCAAGTTCAACCAATTTCATGAATTGGGCATGATTATTCACTTGTTTATTTGTTTGTTTATATAAGTGTAGCATTGCATTGACCACACAGACTTATTTACAGCACATGCCTGCTCTGCCATTTGAAAATACTTGATCATCTTCAAGTGCCTTAGGCAAAAACAGGAGCTTATGCTGATAGCATAGATCAAGACAAGACAGCACAGAACATGCAGTCTGATCTTGAATCTGTACTGTCTGCTTGGTAAGTCAAACCTATATGACAAAAATCTTTGTTTCCAAGGATTTTATTTTCAGCCATCGAAAAAGGCTGAGTTTATAGACATGGCGCTGACAAACTTATGAGAAAATTTACCTTTTTCTTCCTATTTCCACTTTCTCTAGTGACCATTTTTACCATCATAACTAATTTCTCCATAAAGGACTGCTGTCTAATCAGCATTGAGCGTCTCTGCCTACACTCCAGACCACCCTGCAGAGTACATTATAAATTTTCATTTGTACTGAAATCTCAAGGATTCCATTCTTACTGTTTTGTGAAGGAAAAACTGTACCATAGGATTGCAGAATATCTGTTTGCTGGCATGATGTTTAACAGCATTTTCAACATTATTTCAGTTATATCCAGCTGGCCAGTGCACCTGTTCATGTTTTTCTGGAGTTTCTTTCACATTATGTTCTTCCGAAGCCACTGGCTACTTTCCCACATAACCATTATTGAAACACCAATCAATGGTAAGAGAGAAATGAATCCCGTCTCAATAACTCACATGAATCATGGGAAAGACACTGGCCAAGCTGGGGATCAAATCTAATAAAACTTTATTATTTACACATTGTTGCCATTTAACTTCATTATTGCATATTTCATGCTTACAAAAACTATAAAAAATTAAAATGGTAAAAGATATCAAGAGACACCCTACAGAGCTCCAGATAAGAGGGAGTGATGGTATTCTAAATCCATTATTTCTCTTCCAAATCCTATTTTGTGGATACTCATTAGAACTGTCTTGATGAGACAATTCTAATGAGTACTCCCAACATAGGGTTTAGTAGAGAATAATTACTATTTTTAATTTTGAAATCAAAATCACTCCCTCTGTCTGGAGCTCTGACCCTGTAACAAAAGTAAGCTATGGCTTTACCTTAACAAGTGCATTACTGAACCTTTTGAACACTGTGTAATACATTTCTTTGGTCTTCTGGTCTTTCTCTGCCTCATTGTCCTCACTCTCCACCATTAAATACCTGCAAAAAACATTTACTCATTATATCCTGAAACAAATTTGCAGCAGGAAATTCTTGCAACATATGGATAATTTATTATATTCCTATCAGTGATTTAATGGGATTTCGCAGTGAATAACACAACTAGAGATGATAATTATGTTATCATCACTAGTGATGACAGTTTTAGAATGTTTGCCGAAACTACTTTTTTCCTATATTGCTCATATTGTACCATTCTTGATAGAATAAAAAAGGGTGAATTAGGAATATAATAAATAGGATAATCAACAGGTTGTGTGTGATATTAAAAATCTGTCACTCCAATGTGGGTTGATGCGGGTAAAAAAATCGTCCGTCCAACTCGTTTTTTTCAACCTCATCACACACCATTCTAGTGACAGATTTTTAGTATCACACACAACCAGTTGATTACCCTCTATAAATTAGCAACTGAGGACCCTTAAAGTATTCTTGTTACAAGTGAGGACTGTGTGATAAAGGGTTAAATAAAATTACAAATCCTAATGTCTGTTATCAACTCATCAACCAAATTGACACTTAATGCGCTGAATTAATGATCTGGACCTTTTTAAATGGGAAAAACAGCCTGAAATAGTGCTATTTTCAAGGTTGTTTCCATTAGAATATGTAACATAGTAGCAGATAGTCCAGATCTAAGATCAGGCTGCACATTCTGTGCAGTCTGATCTTGATCTGCACTGTCTGCAAAAACAACTTAAGTCGGTCCCAGGGCTTTAAGGACCCTCTAGGATACTTTATATATAACTTTCATTTCTTCTATACCAATATGTTACCTGTCTAAATCACATGAATCAGTAACAATAGAAATTTACCAGAAAAAGTAGTTAGCTAGGTTGAGGTTTTGACTGGCTCTAGATATAAGGAATGTAGTCAAGTCCATCTGAAAAAGACAGTGGTAAAATCTGGTTATTAGCATTTTCTCCTTTCCCAAACTTTTCTCCCCTATCCAAAACAAATTCCATGGTAAGATCCACATTAAATTTGTTGTCTACAAGAGCTTTCACTTTTTCAAAAGGATTTAACTATTCTGCCATTAGGTATTGAGTAAACCCATTACCACACAAACCCGAGTTTTAACAGACCAGAGAAGAGACTTTTGAAAACATTTTGGAAAAAGGAGAAAATGCTGGTAACCAGCATTTTCTCTTTTTCCGAAAACGTTTTTCTATCCTGTCTAAAACAAATCCAATCATTTGATCCACATTAAACTTATTGTCTGCAAATGCTTTCAATTTGAACAAATCAAAAAACTTTAGAATTTACAACAACCCAGCTTGGAATCACTTTCATTCATGTACATGGCTAGTAAGCAAAGGGTCATGAGTTCATTCAAATCCAAACTCTACCCAACTCTTTCAGAGGTCTGATGATAGTCCCTTCCCTCAATGTTGACTATTGTTGAGGCAATGTTTGTGTTGGAAAGAAGCAGCTGTCGATAATTTACTATTATGTTTTAAACAGGAGTCAGGACAAATACCTTTTTCCATAAGGAAACTGCACTGTGTGGTAAAGAGTCAAGTTGAAAAAGGGCTTGTGTTCAGTCAACAGAAGCCCTGTAGAGTAGCTCAGAAGTTAGTGTATCCAACTTGCGACCTGGTGGTTGTGAGTTTGATACCTGGTTGAGGCAAACTTTCTTTGGGGTGATTTTTTGCCTCTAACCTCTGATGCATGTGAGAAAAGTAGATAGAGACTTCGAAAGAAAGTTGTGTCAATACTGGTGTGAGAAAACCAGGAAACACATGCGTAGGTGCACTGACCTTTATTATAACCTAAGCTGTTAAAAACATAAAACTCTAATACAATATAATCAGTCTACACAACTAGATACAAGCATATAATTTCATTATCTGCTACAGATAGCTTCTGAAAACACTGTGTCAAATGAAAAAATGGCTATATGCAAAAAAAAAAAAATGGTCACTATGTTTGCCTGACTCTCTTTTCATGACATTCACTTATTTTCAAAGCTCCTTTCTTCAACTATCTTTCAAGTTGGATAGTCACATTACTGCAAATCATGACAATAAATGGTTGAACAAATCTTGATGCAGCATTCCTAACAAGCCATGAGAGGATATTTGTTTGTTAGTATGGTGTCTAAAGCTGCTTTCAACATTTTTTCAGTTATATCGTGGCAGCTAGTGCACCTATCCATGCTCTCCTTGAGTTTTCTTTTACAAGTACTTAGCATAATATTCTTCCAAGCCACTGACTGCTTTCCCACATTACCATTGTCAAAACAATCATCAGCCACAAGACAGGAATGAATCCTGTAGAAATGACTATTTTCTATCCTTTAAAAGAAATTTGTCCAAATGCGGATGCAAACTAGCGACCCCAAGAACTCCATTCCTCAACCCCACCGACTGCACTTTCAAGAGGAGAGGAGAGACATAATTATCCCATAATTGTAGCCACATGCATATTTTCGTCTGTCCACCATAATTACAAAAACCTTCTCCTTCAGATTCCATAAAGCTCTTGAAAGTTAGGTAAAGGATTAAACACATTCTAGTAAAATTTAGAACCGACAGAAATTATCATACACACATACACATAGATACATGTGAAAATACATTGACAGAGAAATTATTTGTAACAGGCAATTTCTCCTTCTGCTACATTGTTTTCAACAAAGATGGACTATAAGACCAGAAAAGCTCATGTGTTACAAATATGCATGAGATATTGGTTTCTGATCAAACTTACCTCTTTGTCTAACTTATCCCCTGGTGTTTCATCTAGACTGGGTGAGGTCCCTAAAGCATCCAAAATGGAATCATGGGAAGTGGTCCTAGTCAACACAGGGGCTGGATATCTATAACAGATTATATTATTCTAAGTTTTTTTTTAAACTTTTTTTTAAGGGAGAATAAAGAAAAAAAAAAAAAAAAAAAAAAAAAAATGTTCTTGCGAGAAATTTCTGGAAGCCATCTTCAGCTGTAGGAATGTCGGCTTCCAGCTGTAGTAATGTTAACTCTTTACCAAAAGACAAAATTTTGGACTTGTTAAAACTGAAAACATTTTCAGACGATAACATAAATGTGATTCAAAAATTGAAATTTGTTTGTGGAAGGGTGGAAAACATTGTGGGAAAAGGAGAAAATGCTGGTACCCAGCATTTTCTCCTTTTCCCTCAATGTTTTCAGACGCCTTCTTCCACAAGGTCTTTAAAACTCGAGATTGCATGGTAAAGGGTTAAGCAACAGATAATTCCTGTAATCAGTGCACTGGGAATCACTGTATTACTCTATCGCATATAGCCAAAAGCAATATTGCAATGTCATTGACTCAAATAGAACTACAATAAGATCATCTTGGTTATACCTGGTAC
Organism: Hippopus hippopus; assembly: GCA_946811185.2. Lineage (NCBI taxonomy): Eukaryota > Metazoa > Mollusca > Bivalvia > Cardiida > Cardiidae > Hippopus > Hippopus hippopus. Next base: position 45,671,391 of record OX328104.1, on the reverse strand, counting down.
ACATGGCGGTTGAGACATATTTGTAAATAATTATGAATTCTGCTTGTCAGTTTGAGCAGTAAGGGCTGAAAAGTTTGTATTTCTCATTGTTTCTGATGTACAAGTAGTTGGATGAACTAAAAATTTTAAATCAGTTATATCTGTGTCTCTGAGAGGCATTGACATGAGATTTGGTATTTCATGCATATATAGATACTTTTATGACATAAAAGTAATCCTGATTCTTTAAGTTTTCAGAAATTACAAGAATTCATGAGTCATGCTCTGTGAAAAAGGGGTTTAATGCATTTGCAAAAAGTATCAACCCAGGTCAGCCTGAGCAGTCAGTGCAGGCTGACCTGGGTTGAAACTTTTTACTATTGGTTAATTTTCTCTATGTCAAAGGATCATTCTACCTCAGGATTTGGCCAGTTGTTATACAAAATGAATTTTATGGATCCGTACTAATGTGATGACTTGCTTAGTATAATGTAATATGGAGATGCATTGAATCCCGTTTTGCAAGAGCATGGCTCATTACAATCCTAACCTGTCCTTCTCTGTAGGACTTGAAGACTCTTCCTGTGAGATGGAATCTTTACGGGTGGTGGTCGTGTCCAGCCCTTCTTTTATCTGTTCAAAATCTTCATATTTCAAAGCCTGAACCAGCTGTAGTAAGTACAGCAGTAGATCCTGAATAGAGAGGAAATGCAACATAGGATAAGTAAAACAATTTTGATGAATCCTTCAGATGCCAGCCGAACTATGGTTGCTTTTGTAGAAGGATACAATATGGCTTGCATAACGTGAAAAGGGACATTCAGACATTTCCATAAAGTGTCGTCTCGGATCGGCCTGCGCAGTCCGCGCAGGCTAATCCAAGAAGGCACTTTACGACTACATTAGATTTTGTTCTTCAGTAGACTTGTGCAAAACAGAAAATTACATAAAAACGGAAAGTGGCATTTCGGATTAGCCTGCGCCGACTGCGCAGGCTGATCCGAGACAACACTTTACGCAAATGTCCGAATGCCCCTTTTTGCATGTTGCACGCCATATGTAACATACTAGCATGAAGCTGGTTTCACAGACTATTAACCCTTTCAGCACCTTTCATTATATTTTCATATAAATTCCATATTCAACATTCTACCTTGTTAGATACAACCAGACCAAACTAAAGAAAAATTACCAAACTAGATGATGATGTTGGTCTATGCCTGTTTCTCAAACGAATGGAAGATCCCTTGTACTTATCATCACATCTATGCGAAATAGACCAACCTCTTTTTTGTGTCATCCGCCGACAACAACAAAAGGATAACATTCAAATTGAGACTCCAACAATTATCCCAATTGTTGAAATCCCTAAACTGATATTAAATTGGCAAAAGTTAGTGATACAATGCAACATACGTCTTCATGGACCCTCATGTTTTACTGTAAAGAACATTCCTATAAAGATATTGTTACAAAATGGTAACCCACCTCATCTTCTGCCTGTCTCAGTCTGCTGACAGCATACTTTCTCACAGAGGGATGTGTAAAGGTGGGAGAGAACAGTTCTAAAGCATCTTCAACATCCATTGGATTCCATATATATAACAGCTCTAGTGCCTGCTTTACCTCTTGTGGTACTGTCCAGTTTACACATTTCAAGAATTTTGTGAGAGCCTGTAAAGAGATGTGTTTGAATGTGTGTTAACCCATAGGCTGCTAAGCATGACTGCAGGACCTTTTGCAGACAGTGTAGATCAAGGTCAGACTGCACAGAACATGCAATCTGATCTTAGATATACACTGCCTGAAAAGGAGATATCCCAACCTTCACCCTGGAAAAAAAAAAAACACTTTGAAATTGCAACATTTGGATTTTTACTGTTGACTTGAAAGTTTCACCTTAACCCTTTACCACACATTCCCGACTTTTCGTGACCTTGTGAAAGAAGCCTTTTGAAAATATTGTGGGAAAAGGAGAAAATGCTGGTTACCAGCATTTTCTCCTTTTCCCAGAATGTTTTCTACTCTTTCCAAAACATATTTTAATTTTTCAGTTACATTCATTTTGTTGTCTGCAAATGCTTTCAATTTAGACAAGTCTTAAATTTTGTCATTTGGTAAAGAGTTATTTAGCAGGCTAAGGCTTAATACCACTTTCAACAATTCTTCAGTTTTATTTCACATACTGTACGTAAAAGCTCACTTATTCATGCCTTATCTGAGTTGCACATGGACTGGGGCTCAGCAATGGCTTGCCATTAGACACTTCAAAGTGCCCTGGGCTCAGTTGTCACCAAAAAACCTAAGTCTCTCATTTTGCACAAATCTGCTAACAGACTCAGTTTCTGACACGAGTTGAGTTTATTACTTATGACACAATTCATTAACAGACTGTAGTAACATCCTAATTTGACACAATGTTTCAAAAACATCTTGGCATAATACACTCAGTTACCTCAGTCAACAAAGTCCAGTTTTTTATTATTACACAGTTTAGAGATATTTGTCACTCCTATGAATGCTTTAGTTTGGCACCATATAAGATGATTGGCAGGTGCTAATTACTGCTAGAAATGACTGAATTATCCTGCACAGGTTTGTTTCAAAGACTTTGCACGAAAAAGAGAAATGGTTGTTACCAGCATTTCCATCTTTTCTGCAATATTTTCTACCCTTTAACTCTTTACCACACAATCCCGACTTTTAACGACCCTGAGATAGAAAGCCTTTGAAAACATTGTGGAAAAAGGAGAAAATGCTGGTAACCAGCATTTTCTCCTTTTCCCACAATGTTTTCTACCCTTCCCAAACTGAATTTCAATTTTTGATTCACATTTATTTTGTCATCTGCAAATGCTTTCAATTTGGACTAGTCCAAAATTTTGTCGTTTGGTAAGGAGTTAAAAAGCAAATCTTATCATTTTAGCCATGCATGCTTTGTTGTCTGCAAAAGCTTTCAATTTCAACAAGTCTAAAATTTTGTAGTCTAGTAAGGGATTAAGAGATCATTAACTCTTTAGTATAGAGTCTTTACTGACCGACAAAATTTTAGACCAGTCCAAATTGAAAGTATTTGCAGATGACAAATTAAATGTGGCTAAATTGTTAGATTCCTCTAGGTAACCAGCATTTTCTCTTTTTCTCTCAATGTTTTTTGAAAAACCTTTTTCTTCAGGTTGTTAAAACATGGAATTGTTTAGTATAGGGCTAGGAAGAGTTCAACCTTTTTCTGTGATGTGAGGTAGAATCTGTATTTCCACACCAAATCTTGTTCCTCCGAGGTCATGCTTTTGGTAGGTGGATATCCAACAATGGTCTGCAATGCAAAATTCAGCTGTTTGGAGTTATGCTACCTTCAAAAGTGCTTTTACCAAATTCATTATTATCAATGAGCTCTTTACCAAATGGAAAAATCAAAATCTCCAAATTACTTTGTCTTTCTGCCACTTTTACATGTGTATGTAGAGATACGTTCAGCTGATCCAAAATGATTCTGAATTTAAAAGCAGTCCTTTCATTTGCTGTGAATTAGTTATAATTCCAGATGTGCAAAGCACCCTCTTGCAAACTGAAACATTACTTCTGAGGTTAAGACAACCAAAGATGTATGTGACAACCTATCAAAACATTGTATATATTCTAACTTTTGAAAACTAGCCATTTAACTGGATGAGATTTTCTGTCTCAGCCAATTGGAAGGCTAGTCTGAAAATTCAGATTTGGTACAAAATTTGTTAACAGTTTTTTTGCTTGGTGTTTAACATTCAACACTATTTCTGTTATATCACTACAGCAAGTACAACTATCCATATTTCCCTAGTGTTTCGTTTACTGTTACTACCCAAGATATTCTGCCAAATATTCTTCACAAACCAACATAAAAACAATTATAAGCAGTGAGAGAGAAGCGAATCCTGTTGCAATGACTTCAGCCACAGAAAAGATATTTGCTGTGCTGGGGTGACGCAAAAAAAAGCAAGATCATGGGTCAATATTCAACAATCTTCTTTATCTTATTCTAGATTTAGAAGGTAAATCAACTAACCTGTGTTAGTTTCAAATTTAGAAAATTCTTGAGAGTAAGATGTTCTTAAGAATGGTTGGTGAATACTGGCAGAGTAAATGAGCGAAATGTATCATTCTCACATTCAAATGATCTCTAGTTTTGGCATCAGGTTTCATGTCTCTGTCTGTAGGTCCGCTGCGCAAGCTTCTTGCTAATTTATGATGTTTTGTCTCCACCAAGTTTTCAAGGGCAATCTCAGGGTCTGGCACCATGACAATATCTCCATGTGTTATGTATGTGTAGGGATCATCTCCTCCCTACAATAAAGGCTCATTACTGAATATTTCATTTGCATTTATGTATTTGAGCCTTGTTCTGTGAAAAGAGGGCTAAATGCATCTGCAAAAAGTTTGGACCCAGCTCAGCCTGCATATTCCAGGCAGGCTGACCTTGGGTAAAACTTACCCTTCTACCTCATTAATCAGACGGTTGTTACACAAAATGGATTTTATCGATCGATAATTATGTGATGAACTGCTAGGTTTAATGCCTTATGGAGATATATTAAGACCCTTTTCCCCAGAGCATGGCTCATTAATTTTACAATATACCAACTCTTCATTATAACCAGAATAATAGTCATCAAAATTTCACGGCTATCATAGTTCTACAAAAATCATCGACAACATCATAATGTTCTTCACCAGGAGACAAAACTTTCGACTTGTCCATATTACACGACAAGAAAATTTTAGACTCAAAAGCATTTGCAGAAAACACTCTAAAGTTGGCTATAATGATGGGAGTTGTCTTTGAAAATGTTATAAAAGATTGTGGGAAAAGGAAATAATGCTGATAAGATAGCATAATCTCCTTTTCCAAAAACACTTTCTAAAGCCCTTTTCCTCCTTTCAACGCAGCAATTTGTGGTGCATGGCGAGGAACATTTGCAGATGACATGATGAATGTGGCCAAAATCATGGCTAAAAAGAATAGAACAGACTGTCATTAACCCTTTACCAAACAATCCCTGGTTTTCACGACTCTGTGAAAGAAGCCTTTTGAAAACATTGAGGGAAAAGGAGAAAATGCTGGTAACCAGCATTTTCTCCTTTTCCCACAATGTTTTCTACCCTTCCCAAAACAAATTTCAATTTTTGAGTCACTTTAATTTTGTCGTCTACAAATGATATAAATGAAGCGAAGATGAAATTAGGCTATTCCATTTAAACATAGGTACCCCGGGGGGAAGGCACTTTCAAATTTGACCATCCCCCAATAGAAGCAAATTTCTTCTCAACCTGACATGGGACAGCAGTGGATTTCCCATGAAATGGACCCCCCATAGAAGTTTTTTTTTTTTCAGGATTTTTGAGGGACAGAATTTTTTTCCTGGGGTTTAGAAGTTTTTTTCTTATCTCAGTTTGATAACACAAATTTAATGATTATTCCGTGCTATTTTCAAAGTTCTAGTAAAATTCAGCTTAGTAACTTACACATTTACCATTAGGCTTTCATGTAGGTACGATATCATAGTCGGCATCAGCTGAAAGATTTCCCGATTTCTAACAGGCATGGAGGAAGATATTGAATGGGCTGTGTTTTCATTGCGAAAGTCAGTAAATGAAATAATTTCTAGAAAGTTACCCGTTTTTTAATTATGAGCAAGGGCTCCATATAGCAACAAGAGTGCCGTTGTCACAATATACGCCGCCAGATAGCTGCTACTTCAGGCAGCTAGCTATAGAGACTAAAGTGTTGGAATTTCTAGCACTTCCCTGGGTAGCTCAATGGATATATTGTGTTACTTGTGATCTAAAAGGTTAACCCACGAACTGATGGATGGACAGACAGACGTTCGATGGACTCATTGGTCATTGGCTTTGATCAACCAATAAAAATATGAAGCTTCATGAAATTATGTCCATTAGTTGAGGATACATTGATGAAAAATTAAATTTGACATGAAGCCCCCTTTTTCCATGACATAGAAATAAATTCCAAAACCCTGAAAATATGTGCTAGGTCACATGATCTGTGAAAATCTCATCCAAATCTGTTGAGATATGTCCAGTAATTAAAGAGATATTGGTGAAAAATAAAATATAACATGAAGACCCCTTTTTCCATGATGCAGCTACAAATCGCAAAACCTTGACAATATGCGCCAGGTCACATGATGAGAAACATTCTGTGAAAATTTTATCCAAATCCGTCACAAAATGTGGGAGGAGTATGTTGCATTCACAAGAAATGTAATGAAATAATACATGAAGCCCCCTTTTTCCATGACGCAGCTACAAATCGTTTTCATAAGGGTTAAAATTTTTTACCTTGACCTTGGACATATAACCCACAGAAGATCAGTATCAATGACAGGTACCTATTTAACAAACATGAGCATTGTAAGTAAAAAAAGTCCCGAAAACTGTTTTTTCAGTGAAATTTTCCAAGTCCAAGGCCCGTAATTTTGTCAAAAATCAGTGGACTGGAATGAAACTCAAACTTGATTTTAACTCATAGTGGTTGACTTGCACACCAAAAATCAGCTCAATATCTGCCAGAATTTAGAAAAAAGTCCGGAAAACTTTTTTTCGGTGAAAATTTCTAAGTCCAAGGCCTGTAATTTCGTCAAAAATCAGTGGACCAAAATGAAACTCAATACTGACTCGTCAAAAATCAGTGGATCCAAATAAAAATCAATATTGATCTGTAACTCATTGTGGTTGACTTGCACACCAAAAAGCAGCTTAATATCTGCCAGCGTTTAGAAAAAAAAGTCCAGAAAACTGGTGTTTTTTTTTTTGTGAAAATTTCTGAGGCCAAGGCCTGTAATTTCGTCAAAAATCAGTGGACCAGAACGAAACTCAAACTTGCTCTGTAACTCTTGTTGGTTGACTTACACACCAAAAATCAGCTTAATATCTGCCAGAGTTCAGAAAAAAAAAGTCCAAAAACCTTTTTTTTTTTTTTGTGAAAATTTCTAAGTACAAGGCCTGTAATCTTGTCAACATTCAGTGGACCGGAATGAAACTCTAACTTGATCTGTAACTCTTGTTGGTTGACTTACATACCAAAAATCAGCTCAATATCTGCCAGGTTTTAGAAAATACGTCCGGTAAACTGATTTGCGTGTAGATGGACAGACAGACGGATGGACGGAGTGCAAACCTAAAGTTTGTTCATCTGTTGGCATAACTTATCTTCTGAATATCATTCGTCATTCATGTAGTTTTCCTTGTAAAGAAAAGCCCTCTTGCAGTTCATGTCCGACTACACGTTACGTCCATATCGGTTTTACCCAACAACAACATTTATCGGAATCAGTATTTCTAACATGGTAATCTAGATGGATATTTCCCTTCAAATGCCTGCTGTAGGCATGACAATCCCTGGCTTTCCAGCCAGGAGCACAACTCTGCAGTTGAAAATTCTGCGATCATGCTTCTTGGGATGGTTGTTGCCATTGGAAGAATGCTCGTCAAAAATTAAAATTCGGCGAAATTTTTCTTCTGTAAAATACCCATTATTTGTCCAACTTCGGTAACGTGAGATGAATACAATTGCATAAAAGCATGATAATTAATATAGAAATAATTATCGACAAATTATGCTGGTACCAATTATTCATTTTCAAATATAATTCTTTTGTTGCGCATTTCCTAATTTAGTGTTACCCATTTTATTTACCTGTGCAAGTTGTTTCCCTTGACATAATTAAACAGACCCTCTCTACTCGGTTTCCGTGATGCATTGTTCTAGGACGAAAAACGTTACAAAGACAGGGCTTTTTTCCAAAAGTTGGGAAGGGGCCTTAGCTTTTCACTTCATGAAATTCATGTGCCATTTTGGCAAAATTGGGAAAAAGCAGACTGACTTTCAAGGTACATCAATAAAAAAATTAATGGCTGTGCACATACATAAATAGAAAGTTGCAACAATTTAATAAATGAAACAAATTTAACAGTTACACTATGACTGCTTAAGTCATGGCCAAGTATCTCACAGTATTTACAGGCTTACAGCCCTTTTTAACACTACTGTGGTACACCCATGGGTGCCAGTACAGATGACTGTCCCCAGAGGCGATGTTACTTTTTGACTGGTTGCCTCTTGGTACAGAGACGATCAAGACAAAATCAGTTGAAAGCTCTGCACAGATTTTGTGCGCAAGTTTGAACTCTCATAATTTCGCATATAGACCACAAACCTAGGATTTGAACATATCTTTTGCTTACGTATTTGATAATCCTTCGTTTGAAATACAAAAATTTTCAATTTAAATGCTGAACATAAGAGAAAACTGTGCATTTCATCTGTTACTCGAGTTGTTTACGTTCCCGAAAACACTCAAAATGGCCACCACGCACGATAAATTTCGTCAGTGTTTTTTCCGAGAATTACATGTTATAAACCACTTCTTAGTTCTACAAGCTCTTTAGGTGATAAAAGGTTTACTAATTTGTCTTTTGTCATGTTAGTTACTTAAATTTAATTGCATTTTGCTGCAATACAGATTAAACCTACGAAACAGAAAGGCAGTATAGCGCTCTATCTTTGCTACCGGAAAATTTACGATGGACTTGCGACGGCACGGTGCACAATAAATATCCAAATATGGAAAAAAAAAATCACCGTAGCGTCTCATCATTGAGACTACCATGGGTGCCGGCGTTAATACTCTAGCAGAATTGCTTTCCAGCCATCATATTATGCAAGGGAATCATTATCTGTGGAAGTTACTGGGCTAGGCTTTGATATTATGTCTAGAGATGTAGAGTTTGCATCATGTGCAGGGATGATATAGCCTCGAGTGTCCGTATTCCGTGATGATAAGGAAACAACATTATGAAATTAAGAATTGAGACCAGAATATGAGCAAGAAATTATTTGCCTTCATAAAAAAATCATTTCTGATCACATTCATATGAAAAGAATAACTTAGATAACAATTTTCATTTTCAATGTGCATAAATAAAGAACATGCTGTCGGCCTTCTTGTGCAAACCTGGCGTGACCTAATTCCGATAGCTCGGTAGTATTTACATCAGAAAGTCGAAGATCTTTGCATTTTTTTAGAAGGAACACTATTTAAATTTAAGTAAAAAGATGTCAATTTCTTTTATAGGAGATTACTGGTTGATTTTCATATGTATCTGTCTTGTATTTGTCCGAAATTCAAGGGCAATAAAACAATCGAATATTGGTAAGCGTTACGAGCAGAAATGCCGTGTGACGTCATCAAACTATGTGCTTTACAAGATGTACACAAAAATCACCGGTTCAAGGACACTCAAGGAATAAAGACACTCGACAATAATTGTCTAGTCTTCAAACAACGGTAGATCGGCGATGGCCGACAGAACCGGCACTTCAGATTGAGAATGCGGAGATTTGATTACCTGCAGATCGATCGGCAAAGAATTTGAATGTTTCACGCCGATAGTAAAAAGGCTGCGCTGGCCTTTATCGTCTGCAGCCCTTTTAACAAACTTTTTGTAATGTTTCCCGGTTCTTGACATGTTTAACTTGGATACAGCGTGCTTGTTGTTTTTTTTTTCCAAATAGGTTTACCGCAACCGAGTAAGGATATGTTCCACAGTGTTAAATTAAGAAAACTTCTTTTGTCATCTGTAAGTTTTTATAAAAGACAAAAATTTACGTAACTTGTCAAAGGATTTAATATTGAATGATAGGGAAATAACAACCGCGTCAAGTCTATGCGTGGTGTTATAATACACGAAAAATAATTGTTCGGCTAGGGTTGCCTCCATTAAACAAACCATATGGCGCAAAGAAATCGCAACATTTCGGCCGTACTGCAGCGCAGTCAGCTGAGTCATTTCGGTAAAAATCAATAAAAAGCTTGCTTTTGGTTTCATTCGCTGCTAAATAACGGAAGTTTTATATGTCTGATCATGTAAAATAGCTTTCGAGATATTGATATTTTAACTTAATGGGAATTTCAGCACCGTATTATGGGAAATTCCTTCAGCAAAATTGGGCAATTCTTTCACCCAAATTTGGGGAAAAAGTGCTTTTTGCAATTGGGAAGTCGCCGAATATCGGCCTCTATTATGGAAGGGAAAAAAGCCCTATTTAAGATCTTCTGTCATTCTACTTATATTCATTTGTCTTCTTTATGTTCCGTTTTCTATGAGGCTCAAACGCATTTTTTTCCAGAAAATTTCCATATACAACCCCCATAGAAGCAAATTTTTGGCTTACATGACCACCGACAGAAGCGATTTCATTAAAGGGACACCCCCCGATAGAAGTTTTTTAAACTGCCCCCCCCCCCCCCCCTTACCTATGTTTAACTGGAATAGCCCTTAGTAAGAAAGACAAAACCTATCCACTTTTACATGCATATTAACTTTCACTTTTACAAAACCTTTTCAAAATTTATGAGTAGCATTCTGACAAATGGGGTTTTAATACATCTCTCTGTGATGCATTATGTCAAGCAAGTCTTCACGTAGTAATCGTTACAAATGAATCCTGAAAATCCATCTTGTGAATAAACTGACTGAAACATGAGGTAGAATGGTCCTTGGACATAACAAAAATTTATAGATAACAGAAGGTTTCAACCCGTTTCAGTCTGCGTGGACTGCACAGGCTGACTTAGGTTGATACTTTTTGCAGATGCATTAAACCATCTTTTCACAGAGCATGGCCCATATTTACCGACAAATACAACATCTATTTACTTAAACTTACGTGTAACTTGAATATTCTTTTTACTAACCTTTTCAAAATATACAATAGTATACTCTATATGTTCAAAATGTACTTTGGGAAATTCTATCATCAAGTACATAAAATTTGAGTCTCTCTTCTGTCTCTCGTTGACCATTTCAATTTCCCTGAAGGTCAGTCTGTCCAGCCAATCCACTTTGACCATGTGGCCATCTCGGTGTTTCTTACTTAGCTGTAACAGACATATTAATGCTTTGCCAAACGACAAAATCTTGGACTGGACCAAATTCAAAGCATTTGCAAATGACAAATTAATGTTGTTAAAATGGTGATTTCTCGGTCTGGTAGGATTGAAAACATTGAGGGAAAAGGAGAAATTGCTGTTTTCCAGCATTTTCTCCTTTTCCCACATTGTTTTCAAAGCCTTTCTTCTTTAGGGTTGTTAAAAGTCGGGATTGTGTGGTAAAGGGTTAAACCTTTTAATAAACAATCCTGTGTTTTCATGAAGGTTTAGATAACATCATAGGATAAGAAGAATATGCTGGTAACCAGTATTTACTACTTTTCCTATAATGTTGGCTAATCTCTCAATGACAAATCTTATTATTTTAGACACTATTGTCATCTGTAATACCTTCAATGTAGAAAAGTCTAACTCTTGTCTTGTACAGAATAAACCCTCTATAACACAATCCTGTGTTTTAACAACCCTTGGAGAAACTGCTTTTGAAAACATTTAGTGAATTCTCCTCTTCCCACCATGTTTCCTAACCTTTCAAAAACAAATTCCATCATTTGAGCCATGGATGTTTTGTCTGCACATACTTTCAATTCAGACCAGACTTAACTTTTGTTGTGAGATAAACAACTAAGCTATTGTTAAAAACTAAATTATGTACACTACATGTACCTGAATACAGAAAACTGTGGATTCAATCCTGCGAACATCATCTACAGACACTTTCCATATGGATAATTCTAAAACTTTGTCATCGAGTAAAGAGTTGGTTGCAGAACATGCACAAAAACATTTCACAGAGGTAATTTCTCTAAAAGCTTTGACGACCCCAGATATCATACAGGGCTTGAACCAGGGAAGGGGGGGGGGGTTTTGCTATTTCGATTCGAACCAAGAGCTTGGCCAATTTCATTGTGAGGATGGATGACAGTCATTGCAACATGATTCATTCCTCTCTCACAGCTCATTGTTGTTGTTTTAACAATGGTTCAGGTTATGTAGGGAAAACAGCCAGTGGGTTGGATAGGAGGTTGTGTCAAGACCTGTAACAGAAACTACAGAGAACAGATAGGTACAGTAAATGGCCACCATGATATAACTGAAATGTTGATAACAGGATTAAATAACAAGCACACAAACAGCAAATCAAAATGGCTTACCTTTGACAATCGACTCATCTGATCTGACGTATCTCTAGATTTGCCTGGCGTTGTTGACTGTGTGCTTGGGTCAGCTTCAACATTTGGCCAGACCTTTAGGTCATGCATACCTTGTCGGAAGGTTCTGTAAAAGGTGTGGTTGATGGATATTTAATCATTTACCAATTAAGCTTGAGTTTTAAAGACCTTGATGAAGACAGCTTTTGAAAACAATGAGGGAAAAGGAGAAAATGCTGGTAACCAGCATTTTCCTCTTTTCCCACAATTCTTTCTACCACATCAAATACAGAAATCATCTTTTCAGGTACATTAAATTTGTCATCTTCAAATATTTTCAGTTTGGACAACAAGCCTAGAATTTCGTTGATTGGCAAAGGGTTACAAGCGTTAACTCTTTACAAAATGACAGAAAGTAGTCTTTACCAAATTGAAAGCATTTGCAGACAACAATGTAAATGTGGCTCAAATGATGGAATTTCTCTTTAACTCTCTACCAGATGAGGTAATTTTGGTCTGCTGAAGTTGAAAGGATTGCAGACGACAAATTTGGAATGGCTAAAAAGGTGATATTTTTATCTGTAAGGGAAGAAAACACTGTGGAAAATGGAGAAAATGCTTGTTATGAGCATTTTCTCCTTTTTCCACAGTGTTTTCAAATGTCTTCAAACTCAGAGCCGTAAAAACCAGGGCTTATCTGGGAAAGCGTTAATAGGGTAGAAAACATTGTGGGAAAGGGAGAAAATGCTGCTTACCGGCATTTTCTCCTTTTTCAACAGTATTTTCAAACGGTCTATTTTCTCAGGGTCATTAAAAGTCGGGGTTGCGTGGTTAAGGGATAACTCTTTACAAAATGACAAAATTTCAGACGGGTCCAAATTCAAAGCATTTGTAGACAACAAAATAAATGTGACTTAAATATTGAAATTTGCTTTTGAAATGGTAAAAAAATTGTGGAAAAGGGAGAAAGTGCCTTTTCCCACAATGTTTTCAAAAGGCCTATGTTACAGGGTTGTTAAATCTCCAAATTGTGGGGTAAAGGGTTAACACTTAACACAATCTTAGACTTGTTCAAATTGAAAGCATACACAAACAACACATCAGCTAAGAAAAAGAAAATACTAGTAAGCATTTCCCACAATGTTTTCTATCCTTTCAAAGACAATTCCTGTCACTGAGAAACATTATGTAATCTGCAAATGATTTTATAACTCTTTACCATATGACAAAATTTTAGACTGGTCCAAATTGAAAGCACTTGCAGACAACAAAATAAATGCAACTCAAAATTTAAAGTTGTTTCCAGCAGGGTAGAAAACATTGTGGGAAAAGGAGAAAATGCTGGTAACCAGCATTTTCTCCTTTTCCCACAATGTTTTCAAAAGGCTTCTATCTCAGGGTTGTAAAAACCAAAGATTGTTTGGTAAAGGGTTAATGGACAAGTGGAACATTCTGTTGTGTGGTACAAAGTTAAGAGTTCATGAACAGATTAACTGATGTATGCCTTGGTTAGCTGACAGTTAACTCTTTACCAAACAACAAAATTTTAGACTTGTCCAAATTGAAAGCATTTGCAGACGACAAAATAAATGCAATTCAAATATTGAAACTTGAATTTAGAAGAGTAGAAAACATTGTTGGAAAAGGAGAAAATGCTGGTTACCAGCATCTTCTCCTTTTCCCACAATGTTTTTAGAAGGCTTCTTCCTCTGGGTCATAAAAACCAGGGATTGTTTGGTAAATGGTTAAATTGAGGCAAGATGTGATTAACCCTTTACCACATCATCTCAATCTTTAACGACCCTGATAAAGCTTACTGAAAACATTCTTGGAAAAGGATTTTGTTTGTTTATTTGTTTGTATTAGAGTTAAACGTCATTTTAACATCCTAGGTCATATCACAATAGTCAGTGCACCTACCAACGTGTTTTCTGGCTTTCTCACACCGGTACTGACACAGCTTTCTTTCCAAGTCACTGACTACTTTTCTCACATGCATCAGAGGTGAGAGGCAAAAAATCGCTGGAAAGAAAGTTTGCCTCAACTGGTCATCAAACATGGGAGAAGGAGAGAATGCCGGTAACCAGCATTTTCTCCTTTTTCCACAATGCTTTCTACCCTTCCGACATCAAATTTCAATTTTTGAGTCACACCTATTTTGTCATCTGCAAATGCTTTAAATTTGGATGCTTGTACATTTCTACAGTTTTGTAGTGTGGTGAGAGTTAAAACAAGGCAGCAAAAAGCTCCTTTTCCGATTGAATAATAAAAGAAGTAAAACCAGTATTAATCTTTTAAAAGCCTACCCTTTCTTCCCAAACAGTTGTATAGTTGTTCCCCCAACTGGAATGACTTTGTCTGTACCGTAGATATCCCATATTGTCAAAGCCAAGAGCCCGTTTCTCGGTAAATCACAGAATTTGATTGGGAGAGTCAGCCATTCATTCCAACTAGAGAAACCAAACAAAATTAGAAAATTTAACTCTTGTTGTGCTTATTACCACACAATCCTGAGTCTAAATGACCTTAACAAAGAAAATTTCTGAAATGATTTTGGGAAAAGAAGAAAATGCTGGTAACCAGTTTTTTATTCACATTTAAGTTCTCTCCTGCTATTACTTTCGATTTGGACAAGGCTAAAATTTTGTCTATTGTAAAAAATTAAATGATATAGACATTTCCAATCATTACAAAACACGCAGATTTTGCAGTTCTCAAGGCTGTTAAAATGTCTGGCTAAAAAGCACACAGTGTTACTGTAGATCCAAGATCTGACAGCACATTCTGTACAGTTTGATCTTGATCTATACTGTCCACATTAGGGACCAAATTTGGGTTCTGTGCTATAAGGGTTAATTTTGTGTTATATTGCACTTTGTTATTATTAAATGAGCATTGCTTTGTGAAAAGGCAGATTAATGCATCTGCAAAAAATATTGACCCAGGTCAGCCTGTGCAGTCTGAGCAGGCTGACATTGCCCAAAACTTTTCGCTTTTGGTCAATTCTCTGCATGTCCAAGGACCAGTTTACCTCATGGTTCAGTCCGTTGTGAGACAGCATGTCCTTAATAGATCCATAATCATTGTGATGACTTGCTTGGCATCATGCGTCACTGAGATGCATTAAGCCCCCTTTAGCCAGAAAAGGGCTTATATGTAATTTTCAAAACTTAATACATCCTGAAGACATCTTTATTGTCTTGAAGCAGACAGCAATTTACTCCTTTTCCACAGAATTCCAAGTTTTAATGACCTGCAGTAAGAAAGCTTTTGAAAACATTGTGGGAGAAGAAGAAAATGCCAGTAACCATCGTTTTCTCCTTTTTCTACAATGTTTTCTGAACACAAACACACAAATCTTATCATTTCAACCACATTTCATCTATCCACTGCATTATGCTTTCAAACTGAACAAGTCGGAATGTGTGGTAAGGAGTTAACCCTTTACCACACAACAAAATTTTAGACTTGTCTAAATTGAAAGCATTTGCAAATGACCTATAAAAATGGGTTTAAGTCAGGAAAACTTTGAGGGAAAAGGAGTAAATGCTGGTTACCAGCATTTTCTCCTTTTCCCACAATGTTTTAAAAAACTGTCTTTGTGAGGATCGTTTAAACTTGGGATAGTGTGGTAACGAGTTAACCCTTTGAGAGCTCAATAAGCCCAACAGACAGAACAGAAACAACACTTAAATAATTGCAATATTACGATGACTTTAGACTATTGTGTTTCAGCATAGCAGACAGTGTAGACAGAAAATCAGTATGCATGTTTTGTGCAGTCTGATCTAGGTCTATGTTGGCTGCAAATGCAAATATTGTTGTGATTGATTGTATGGTTTTAGTTATATTGCAGCGGCCTGTGCACCTATACATGTATATGCTCTCCTGGAGTTTCTTTTATGAGTACTTCCCACAATATTCTTCCCAAGCCACTGGCCGCATTCAAACATAGCCATCTACGAAACAATGATTAGCGAAGAGACAGAAATGAATCCTATTACCAGGGCTTTTTTTCCTTCTATAATTGAGGCCGACATTCGGTGACTTCCCAATTGCAAAAAGCATCATTTTTTCCCAATTATGGCGAAAGAATTTCCCAATTTTGCTGAAAGAATTTCCCAATTTTGCTGGAAGAATTTCTTATAATATGATGCAGAAATTCCCAATAAGTTAAAATACCAATTTTTCAAAAGCTATTTGAAATGACCAGACACAAAGACTTTCCTTATTTAGCAGTGATTGAAACCGTGAGCAGGCTTTTTATTGATTTGTACCGAAATGACTCAGTTGACCGCGCTGCAGTACGGCCGAAATGTTGCGTTTTCTTGGCGCCATTTGGTTTGTTTAATGGAGTCATTCCTAATCGAACCGAGTTATTTTTTTGCTTATTATATTACCGCACGTAGACTGAATACGGTTGTCATTTCCCTATCATTCAATATTAAATCCTTTAACATGTTATATAATTGTTTGTCTTTCGTTAAAACTTACAGCTGACAAAAGAAGTTTTCTTAACACTATGGAACACACTCTTACTCGGTTGCAGGCAACCTATTTAAAAAAAACAAGCACGCTGTATCCAAGTAAAACATGTCAAGAACCGGGAAACATTACAAAAAGTTTGTTAGAAGGGGGCAGCCTTTTTACTTTCGGCGTGAAACGCGCTAATTCTTTGCTGATCGATCTACAGGTAATCAAATCTCCGCATACCAAGTCTCAATCTGAAGTGCCGGTTCTGTCAGGCATCGCCGATCTCCAGTTGTCTGCAGACTAGACAATTATTATCACTACATATGATGCAAACTCTACATCTCCAGACATAATAACCAAGCCTAGCCTTGTAACTTCCACAGATAATGATTCCCTTGTATCATATCGACTGCTGAACGCAATACTATGCTAAGTCATTTTTCATGATTTTTCAGGAGAAAGAAAAAACGTTCTTATTTTTTTCATAAAAGTGAGAATGATCTGGAATTTTAACATGATTTAGTCTAATATGTATTAATTAAAGAAATACATTCATTTTGTTATACATTTAGACAGAAAGAGAAAAAATAGTTTTTTTGGACTTAGAATAGTATTGCAGGCAAAATTTGTCCGTTTTGAAGTAAAAATTTTCACGCAATACTATTCCAAGTTGAAATAAAACAATATTGCACTGAAAAATCCAAGAAATACTTACTGCAATACTGTTTTATTTTCTTCATTTGGGTAGAAAATGGCTCTCAGGCAATAGTTTTTCAACAAAATAATCTTTAAGAATGTAAGATGAAATAAATAAACAGGAAGAAATGAAACAAATTCACTTTAATATCACTGTATAAACTTTAATCTTACTGATTCTTACAGTTTGACTTGATAAATTTTATTCATTGGATCTCCTTTGGATGTAATCTCATCTTACAACTCGTATAATCTGAATATTATAACCCTGTCATTACAGTATAGCAGAAACCAAAATGGTCAAATACAGGTTTTGCTCATTGAACAAAATTAATGCTTCTCTTAAAATGACTTTGAGGTATCATGTTCATGGGCTAGTGTCTGGCAACATATGCATATTTAAGTTGCACATTATGCACAGGCTCATGATTGTCTGCAATTCCATTACAGTGCTCCGGCTAGCTGGGAATAGATGGGCATGTGTCCTGCCTCCTTTTCTAGAAGCCCTGCCCATTTTCTGGATGTTCTGCCCTTTTTCTGGATACCCTGCTGTATATGAGCGCCCTGGGGTGCCCTATATTCAGTATTATAACCTGTTATCTAAATTACACCAGGAGTCTGTTTACGACCTAAGTGATATCCTCCTCCAAATACACAATCGAATTTACAGCATATCACTAATCCTGTCCAGGCAGCAAAGTGTGAAAAGATCAAG
This sequence comes from Hippopus hippopus, assembly GCA_946811185.2. NCBI lineage: Eukaryota > Metazoa > Mollusca > Bivalvia > Cardiida > Cardiidae > Hippopus > Hippopus hippopus. The sequence goes on along the minus strand of OX328104.1, from coordinate 45,653,425 downwards.
CGCAATTTTAGAGTACAAGACCGTTATTTATTTGTCATAGTAAACAAGTGCTGAGAACAATAGAGACAATTATCCATCATTGTCTTCTGTGTTCTATTAAACAGATTGTGGTATCTTTAAGATTACTGTTTTTATTAAAAAATATTGGAGGCTGTCTGCTAAAATTAAATCATTTTGTTCAGATTGTTAACAATCTCAATTTATTGTTTAAGTCGTAAAAAGAATAATGCCCAACAAAGATCATGCCGATTATCCTGCATCAAGTTACATGTACAGAGTTAAAGGTGTGTGACTGATGAAATTATCCTTTCAAGTTTTGTAGTGTGTTCTGTTCATAAGCAAGGTAACTTATTCTTAGATTTACTCATGGTTTCAACAATAATTGATAAAGTTAATGCTCATGTATGTTTGATGAGTCAGCATATTAAACTATCATAACTTGGAAATTGGTGCATTCATAAAGTAGACAGTGAAGTGTAACACAGCATAGTGTTGACTTACATTTTGTAGAATGTATGGCAAAAAGTCCAGAAATACCTTTCCATAGATTACATGGAAAAAGGTCCGACGCAAAAAACACGAAAACCCATGATATAACAATGTCAATTTCACATCCTGATCAGAGACACTCCAAACAATTTTCCAGCTTCAATAATGAATTTAAAAATTAGATTTGCTTACTCACTGTATTAAACATAAAGAAGAAGAAGCAGCTAAAATCTCCTTATTTTTCACCATGAAAAAAGACTTGAATTACATGTATTTTTAATGAAATGAAAAATATCCAGAAAATTCCATTAGAAGGGGGGGGGGGGGGGGAAGAGAAGATGTTAATATAGAAACAAGTGTAATGAAAGGAAGTATGCAACACTTATGGAACATTTAACATTTATTCATCATAATGTTGAATGACATGCAAAGTAATAAGTTACTCAATAAAGACCTGTTTTTGCCTCAATTCTCCAACTCCACATATTCAAAACCCTGTAAATTGAATACAAAGAATTTTAAGAAAAATGAAATACACAGTACTGTTACATTGCAATAAAAGAAAGAAAGTGTTGAAAGTTTGAATTTGTTAGTTTCTATAGCTTGCTTGTCTTGCTTACCTGCAAAGCACTGATAAAAAAGAAGACCTGTATTGTAATGGTGTCAAGTCTGTAGCTGAATGGCATGAGGCTTTAGGAAACATTTTGTGAAATAGATAAAATGCTGGTAACCATTTGTTTTAAGCAATGGCTTTGGAATTGGGCAAGTCTGTTATCTGGTACAGAGTTAAATGAGGGTTATAATGTGAACTGCCGGTCCAGAAATACCTTTCCATAAACTACATGGAAAAAGGTCTGACGCAAAAAAAAAAAAAACCACAAAAACCCATGATATAACATGTCAATTTCACATCCCGATCAGAGACTTGTAATGCTCCTGGACCTACGTAAACCATAAAAGAGACTGAGTTACTCATCATGAAAAATGCTTTTCTTCTTAAGATGAAGCTGGAAGGTCCATATAAGCCAATATAACAGGCTTATTTTTGTTTTAAAAATCTTTTGTGTCAAAAATTGCAGGAGAGATTGTCAGTAGGGTCCAAATTTACAAAATATTTGATTTGAACATGCTTATTAGATTTCAAACTGTATGGTGTCTTTCAAAGTCAGGGATAATACTAATTTTCTTATGAAATCACAGGAAGACTTTGCATCACTATAGGAGGTCATTGTAGCTTTGCCATTTGGAGCACATATATCATTTACATACAGCTATGGGAATCAAAGAAACAGAATGCATGATGTGATTTAAAAATGGCACTTGAGTAGCATGTGTGCACACCCATTGTAAAGATGCAGCCAACAGTTACTGTTTCTGTCCCAAAGATTTTGGCAATAGCATCTTCTAATTGTTATAAATGATTCCAATTTTGGTGAACAGTCCATGTAGAAATTTGGAACAATATGCCACATCTTTTGGTATATCATCATATTCTGTTGTCAGGTATATGACAGAGTTAGACTGAGTTGTAATTCTCTTGTACAGAAGGTCACCCTCTTCATGAATTTTTTCTAAAGATGCACTGTCCCATGTTGTTTGCTTAAAGTCATACAATAAAGTAATGCAGTAATAGCATATGCCAAACTGTGTTTCCCACTTCCCCAAAACTACTTGTACCCCTGGTGATAAGTTGCTTGAAGTACATGCATTCTCTTTTTTTCCTATAAACTAAACAGAGTATTGTATTCACACTCATTCATAATGTTAAGTAAGTTAAATCCACCCATATTCATATCTAATGATTGATTCAAATGGATTTTATGCTAGATATTAATTTACTTTGGTCTATTTGCCATTTATTTGCGGTTTACTTTTTTGTCTAAAATAAGTATTTTAAACAAAAAGGTATGACTAAAAAAAACTGACTAATAGGAATAAACTTTTTTTTCCCATATTGATAGGCGCAGTGCATTAAATGATGTCATAAAATTTTGTTTTTGAAAGAATAAAGAAAAATGAGAAAAATTTAGTTACTATGAATTTTTTCTTTTTCCACAATATTTTGAAAAGCATTCATTGTTAAGGGCTGGTTAGCATCCAGATTGTTCAGTAAAGGTTTGAAAATATTAAAATAGACTATTAGTTCTTGAAATTCAAGCAAGGAAATTAATTGAAAGTACATTGGTATTTTAACCATATCAGATGACGAAATTTTAGACTTGTCCAAATTAAAAGAATTCACAGAATATAATTGTCGAAAAAAAAGAAAATGCATCAACTTGCAAGATCTTATTTTCTCACAATGTTTACCAAAGCTTTCTCTTTCAGGGTCTTGAAACCTCAGGATTGTTTTTTAAGGGCTATGATAAAGCTGAGAGCAGTGAATTGTTTCTAGAAGTCAGTTGGTCATTAACTGAAAGGGTTATTTCTGATTATGCTTTAAAATTTAAAGGGCTATTCCTGATTATGCTTTAAAATTTAATTAAGAAAGACTTAAAGTAAAGAAATAAAGGAGAAAAAGAATTGATAGTTTTTCTTTTTTACCTGATATAAAAAAGGTTTTGAATCTTGTTGCATGAATTTAGTCTTACATTTGATGAAATACTTTTGTTTGAAGACCCAGTCTTGCTATTGAGAGGTTTGTAAATCTCAAAGTCATGGAAAATGATGTCATGAGTAGTTCTTCATGGTGTAAGAAGGCCATTTATGATATTTAATAAGTAAACATGTTGTACACTAGCTGAAAAATCAATACAAATTGAGTACACTTTTGTTATAGAATAGTATTGCAGTCAAAAATTTTAAACTTTCTATACAATTTTTTATGCAATACTATTATAAGTTAACTTGGAATAGTATTGCAGGAAAAAAAATTCACGTTCTGAGATAGAATATTATAGAAATTAAGAATAACTAAAAAAATTTTTTGATTTTAAATCTGAAATTTTGCCAAAACCTGTAATGATGAAAAACATAAATGATAATGACAAAAACCCATTTTTGGAAAAAAATGACTTAGCATAGTACTGCGTTCAGCAGTTGATATGATGGCCGGAAAGCAGATCTGCTGAAGTATTCACTGCCGCACCCATGGGTGTACCACAGTAGTGTTAAAAAGGGCTATAAGCCTGTATGTGCAAATGCTGTGAGATATTTGGCCATGGTTTAAGCAGTTAAAGTGTGACTGTTGAATTTGTTTCACTTATTAAATAGTTGCACCTTTCTATTTACTGTATGTATCTACACAGCCATTAATTTGTTGTTTTGATGTACCTTGAAAGTCAGTCTGATTTTTCCCAATTTGGCCAAAATCGCGCTTGAATTTCCCAAAATGAAAGGCTAAGGCCCCTTCCCAATTTTTGGGAAAAAAGCCCTGGTTGCACTGAGTCGGATTATGACTATCATCAATTCTCGAAAAGAAATTGGCCAAGCTGGGGATTTGAGCCAGTGACCTCCCTGTTCTCAAGTCCTACATGCTACCGACTGTACCACCAAGTGTAGGCAACTATTGTTGTGAAAGGCCCTTTAACCCTTTACCACACAATCAGGACTTTTAACGACCCTGTGAAAGAAGCCTTTTGAAAACATTGTGGTAAAAGGAGAAAATGCTGGTAACAAGCATTTTCTCCTTTTCCCACAATTTTTCTACCCTTATCAAAACAAATTTAATTTTGTTCAGTCACTTTTATTTTTTCATCTGCAAATGCTCTCAATTTGGACCAGTCTAAAATTTTGTCATTTGGTAAAGAGTTCAGGGTTAAAAGGAACAAGGACAACGCAGGTGGGCACAAGTTATCTCCTGCAGTTGCTTTTTTAACCCTTTAACAATCCCTGGTTTTCACAACCCTGAGAAAGAAGCCTCCTGAAAACATTGTGGGAAAAGGAGAAAATGCTGGTAACCAGCATTTTCTCCTTTTCCCACAATGTTTTCTTCCCTTCCCAAAACATATATCAATTTTTGAGTCACATTAATTTTGTCGTCTGCAAATTCTTCCAATTTGGACTAGTCTAAAATTATGTCGTTTGCTAAAGAGTTAATCAAGAAAAAAGGCTGTACATGTAGCTGTGTCCAAAATTTATCAGCTATAGTCTGGCCAAAGGGGGTTTAATGCATCCCCGTGATACATCATACCATGCAAATCATCATATAATTATGGATGCACAAAATCCATTTGTCTAACAATTGACTTTGGTCATATAGTAGAACGGTCCTTTGACATGTACAAAATTTAACAATTTAGCAAAAAGTTTAGGCCAAGATCAGCCTGATCAGGCTGACCTGGGTCAATTACTTTTTGCCGTAGCATTAAATCCCCTTTTGAAGAGAATGGCTCATACTGAGGTTTAATTGCTCATCTAGTATTGGTTCCACTTTTAATAGTTACAATCAGCCTGAGTTTGACAGAAATATCCTCAGTAATGACAGAGATATCAGAAAATATCAAAGTTTTTACATCACAAACAAGCTGATATTAATGGGGGCTATAAGAATACCTCGATACTTTCTTCAAAATCAGCTGCGCTATAAATTGCCCAATACAAGTAATTTCTTCTGCCTCACAAATTATTTTGATACATTCATACATCAAACCATAACTATGTTGACAGTTTGTGTTATTTATAGCAAGAATGTTTTTAGGGTCGTTAAAAAACAAGATTGTTTAGAAACAGAATTAAACAATTGTCCACACAGGCTAACAAGGATCAATATGTTTTGCTATTTGTAAGTTTTCTGCATGTCAAAAAACCACTCTACCATATGATTCAATTCGTTGTTACACAAAATAGATTTTAACCCTTTCCCAAATCGACAAAATTTCAGACTTGTCCAATTTGAAAGCATTTGTAGACGACGAGAAATGTGACTCAAAAATTAAATTTGTTTATGGAAGGGTTGAAAACATTGTGGGAATAGGAGAAAATGCTGGTTACCAGCATTTTCTCATTTTCCCACAATGTTTTCAAAAGGCATTTTCCTTATGGTCGTTAAAAGTCTGGATTGTGTGGTAAAGGGTTAAGGATCTATAATTATGTGATGACCTCCTTGGTATAAAGCATTACAAAAATGGATTAAACCTCATTTTTGCAGATCATTCCTTGTATGTAATTGCAAGTAACTGTAAAAGTTATAGACCTATTTAGCTGAAAAACAATATAAAAATGTTGAAATTTGTTATTCTGGATATCTTTTTAGTTGTTACAATGTTTGCAAAAGCCTCTTGCTGAAGTTAGATTGCATCTGAATATGGTACATGTAAAGGTTTGAACTTACTTCCATCTAGTGCTGAATCCTTTGTATGAGGTCTGAGTTTGGAGACAAATTGGTTTACCGTCACTATACACTTGGCATGTCACATAGAGGTCTGAGCAATCCGAGCAATAAGCTCCAGAAAATCTCAACATTGGATCATTGAGAAGTTCATTATAACTAGGTCTCTCCCTCTCACCTTCTAGAGTACCACTGAAAGAGAAAGCTGTGTGCTAAGAAAGGTACAGAGATATGATAACCTTATCCCTTATCCTGCCATTTGAAATTGATGTCAATTAAAAAAATATTTTTGTTATGTTAATTTACATTGAATTGGGTTTATATGACAGGGAATACTGATATATCAGCAAAGGCTGTATTTGAAGTTTGATTTTGCTGAGCAACCTCCACAAAATACAATTAACATGAACATCTATGGTAGCAAACGGCAGGGTTAGAGTTACCCAGAATTCGGTGGGTGGCTCTGTTGTCATTTTCATCATTGTTTCTCCACTATCTAGCGGAGACACAATCACCAAAATGACATTGGAGCTAATCACTAAATCTGAGTTAGATTAAGAGTTTATTTTTTACAAGAACAACAACATTTTAAACTTATTGTTGTTGAAATGGAAAGCACTAGCAGACAAAAAAAAAATAAAAATGAAAAAAAAAAAAGCTAAAATAACATGATTTGTCTTACACTAGACCTGTTGCATGCAGACGAATACCCCCACCTAATGCCTTGTCACTGAATGACTTCCCCTTTTCATCCTCAAAATGTAAAATAACAAAGGGAAAATATGCAATCAAACCAATTTCCATAATTTCAGCCAACTTAAATTTTTTGTCTGCATTCACCTTGAATTTGGACAAGTCAGGGTCCAAAAAATCCACTCGTTTGCTCGTATTTACGAGTAAGAAATGCATGAGGACGAGTGAAATATCACTCATACTCGTCCAGCAGGACGAGTGGTGAATAGGAGATAGTAAAACAAGTTTTTCTGATTAATATTTAACTTATACGAGACAAAACGGCCATTCAATTATTGAAAAAGCGAATTAAGGGTATTCAGGAAATCAAATTTTGAAACAGAACATAAAACGTGCTGGTCCCCGCCCAAAATAAAGACCGGTTTCAAGTCAGCCTAATGATATAACCTGGGACCTTTCATTGAGAACAAAAATCTCATAATATGCTTCGGATGTACCTAATTCAATCTGACCGACTTTGCTAATTATTAAAACGAACGATATCAACATTAATGCAAATACTTTCCCGAAACCAGTTCGAAAAACTGTGTTGTTTTGGTTTTATTAATTTCTGTAAATTGACCGGATAACTGGTACCAGTTTTTAAAACTCTGTATTTAAGGTTCATTGTAACGTTTCCGTTTCGTCTGAAAAAAAAAAAAAAAAACGTCAGAGTCCGATATTGGAAGGGTTTTTCTCGGCGGACGAGTGAAGATCAAAGCAGGGCAAGTGTTTTTTCAAAGTCACTTGTCCTACAGGACGAGTGACTTTTGTGGAAATTTTTGGACCCTGCAAGTCTAAAAATTTCATTGCATAGGCATCATTGAATTTTTCGTCTGCATTCACTTTGAATTTGGACAAGACTAAAAATTTCATCGCACAGGCTAAGGCTACAGCGTTCACCACAGCTTAATAACCGGTTACTCTCTCATACGAAAACTGGTGCTTTTACGCTATTTCAGATGCGTGCGGACCGCTCACTTAATGACAGCCTTGAGGTTCTTATTGTTAAACAAGCTAATTTTTTCCCTAGAATTACATCTTTATTTCTATGTTTTCTTCTAAATCACAACTGTAAACATAGTGGAACCGCCCCTCTGTCATTTTCGACTCCCAAACTTATTTTGGCTGCTAATGTTACTCTCATGATCATGTGACAGCCAATCTCAACGACCATTTAAAACATGATACCGTATAAAATACTTAATTTCTTTTCTCGTTGGGAAGGACCTTTTGTTCCAAACTTTCTGAATATAGAGTGGAAAAAAGTTTTACAACTTATGTAAAGGCCTCCATATCATAGCTTCCTTCAACACTTACAAGTACTCGCAACATGCTGAGGGTAGTTACACTATGCTTAAAACCAAGGGATTTGAAATCCAACATTATGCTGAGAAAGCGTTCAAAAATCATCTCCGAGGTGATTTTTGAACGCTTTCCTCGACATAATGTCGGAGGAATATTCAATATACTTAACTCTTTACCAAACAACAAAATTTTAGACTTGCTGAAACTGATGATATTTGTGGGTTGAAAACAATGTGGAAAAGGGAGAAAATGCTGGATAGCAGTTTTCGAAAGCCTTCCTTTTAAGGCTCGTTAAAACTTGGGATATTTCGGTACAGGAATAACCTACCTTTTTCTTTTAAGTCGAGTAAGTTACCTCAAACGACTTTCTATTTATCCAGGGATCGTCCATAGCCAACTTTCGCGGACATGGAAAAATCGATATCGGCCGATCTTACCTGTATTTTTTCATATAGAATTATGAAGAGCCTTGGTAGATAAACGCTTATAACTTCATCAATTTTCAAAGTTGAAAATTATCTCAAAAGAGATAAGAAAATTCAGTTTATTCTCTTTCAAATGAACTTAATTTTATAAATTTCGTAAAAGAAACTTTTGGTCCTTTTTTAACTTTAAAATTGTAGGTATGGTTTATATAGAATAAACTGAGAGAAAAATACATTTTCCGATGTTAGAAACTGAAATATTTGTTGAATTTTCTTTCTTTGTGTTGAAAGTTCAGAATTATCTCAAGTGAAGTCATAAAGCTTATTCATTTTTCTTTAAATTAGTATAAGTTTGAGTCATTAAAAAAAAAAAAACTCCTTTTTACAGTTTTTTAATGCACCTATCCTATTTTTTTTTTTTTTCTTTTTTCCGTGATCGTTCGAATTTTGCCGGAATTTGCCGATGATGACCGAGTCTAACTGTTAGATAAGCCTCCCGGGTATCTTTACTGTGTTACGTAAGGTTATACTGACCAACGGACCCCTGCCGTGTTTATGGTATAAATATACATATATCCTCATGATTATGGACTGAAATTTATATCCGGGTTGTTTGATCATGACAGTATTCCTGGGTAATTCTTTTTTTTTTCAGCATTTCACACCTCAAAAAAGTCTAAAAACTTAAGTCGTGTATTGTGAGTGATTTATACACAGGCATTTACCTATGCCATTTCTTGACTAGGAAAAGTGTACTGCAGCGAGTCAAAACTGAGGCTTTAGTCAGATTTTTCACTTTTTGTGGCATTTGTCGAAGACAATGCCACTATGAGATCAATAATAAATGTTCAATATTGAATTTTGAAGACCATGTATAGTATTTTGTCCAAAACCGAAGGAAGTAAACCCAATTAAACTCAATTTTTCAAGACAAATGAGTTTTTCAATAGCACTCAGATATATAATTGGAAATGGCGTATTGAAATAAACTGCAAAGGGCTATCGATCGTGGAAATACTTCTTTTTGAGTAAAAATAGCTTCACCTCTTCATAGCCTTCTATTGGCGCAATGATATGCACAAAATTTGTCTTCTGACCGCTTTGCTTCCGGGGTTGTTCGTTCCAAAACCAGTTCGTCCCTGGGCTTGTTCGTCCCATGATTGCACGCTACTCATTTGATTGTGCATGAATATTTACAGGATGAAAACTTTATTGTAATGTTGGGAATTAGGTCCTGACGGCCAAAGATATCTCAGAATCATAGTATTCAGGTATAAACTTAATTTAATTCAATATATTTACATGGCTTCTCTCTCTACCCATCGTGCATAATTCCATCAAGGGACGTTACTCCTGACTCCTCTCGAAAGATCAAAGGGAGACCACCAATACACAAATAACGCAAACTTAGGCACCAGTAATCTCCCTTTAACCAAAGAGACGTATTAATTTGCTTAGGAGGTTGATTTTCAAGTTAATATTTAAAAAATATTTCTTTTTTTTTTTTAGCTCACCTGAGCACGAAGTGCTAAGGTGAGGTATTGTGATCGGTCATTGTCCGGCGTCCATCTGTCCGTCTGTCCACAATTCCTTTAAACATCTTCTCCTCCTAAACCGCTGGGCAAATCTTGGTGAAATTTGGCAGGGATGTTCCTTGGGTGAAGCTCTACCAAAGTTGTTCAAGACTTTGAATTCCACCCTTAACTCTGGTTGCTATGGCAACAGAAAGGAAAAAAATAGCAAAATCTTTGAAAATCTTCTCTGACATTAGAAGGCGTAGAGCTTTGGTATTTGGTATGTAGCATCTCCTAGTGGACCTCTACCAAGTTTGTTCATATGATGCCCCTGGGGTTAAAACTGGCCCCGCCCCGGGGGTCACAAGTTCGAACATAGGAACAAAGAAAGAAAACTTTAAAATTCTTCTTCTCTGAAACTGGAAGGCATGGAGCTGTGATATTTGGCATCTAGCATCTCCTAGTGGACCTCTACCGATTTTGTTCATATGATGCCCCTGGGGTCAAAACTGGCCCCGCCCCAGGGGTCACAATTTCGAACATAGGAACAAAGAAGGAAAACTTTAAAATTCTTCTTCTCTAAAACTGGAAGGTGTGGATCTTTGATATTTGGTATGTAGCAATTCCTAGTGGACCTCTACCAAGTTTGTTCAATGATGCCGCTGGGGTCAAAACTGGCCCTGCCCCGGGGGTCACAAGTTCGAACAAAGGAACAAAGAAGGAAAACTTTAAAATTCTTCTTTTCTAAAACTGGAAAGCATAGAGCTTTGTTATTTGGTATGTAGTGAACCTGTTCTGAGTTTGTTAGCCCATCTGAGCACAACGTGTTCAGTCAGTTCAAAATTGGGTCACCTGGGGTCATAAACTAGGTCTCAAGGTTAAATTAAACTAATACTTTTTGGGCACTCTAGAGGCCATATTTTTGCTCAACTGACTTGAAAATTGGTCAGAATGTTTGTCTTGATGAAATATTGGGTGAGTTTGGAATTGGGCCACCTGGGGTCATGAACTAGGTCACTTGGTCAAATTTAAGAAATACCTTGTGGGCACTCTAGATGCCACATTTATTGCTGAATTAACTTGGAAACTGTTCAGAATGTTTGTCTTGATAAATGTTTTGACGAGTTCTAAATTGGGTCACATCGGGTGATAAATTAGGTCACTAGGTCAACTTCAGGAAATTCCTTGTGGACGCTCCAGAGGCCACATTTTAAGCTCAATTGACCAGACAATTGGTCAAAAAATTGAATTACGCACGTGGAGTGAATTTCGCCTATTGACTCAGGTGAGCGATCCAGGGCCATCATGGCCCTCCTGTTTTCAAATTATTAATTCTACACAGTGGCTTCCTTGACAAATGCCACATCAGCGTTCTCAACGCTTTGATTAATCAGAGGGTTTGGGCTTACGGCCATTCACCTAACGGACCAAATTTGGGCAGTATTAGACACACATGAAATAGAATATCAATTTCGAATAAAAGGTATCAAATAAGATTTCTGATCATTGTATTCAACATTGAAAATGGATCTTGAGGACTATTTCTTTGCCTGAAAACCCCCGTTTTATTGGAATGTGTGAAGATTTTTGAAATAATTTGCGATACAATTATCAATATCTTCGTTAGATTTGGGTGTAGATGTAATGTTTTCAGATCACAATGTATATCAGAAAGTCCATTTGAAAATAGTTTTCCATGTTGGCCCTGTGTGAATGTTTGAGAGAGAAAAACGGATAAATTAAGCCTGTTAGGTGAAATGACTTAACATTAGGTCAGTGACATTTTAGTTAGGGCAATAACAGACGACTGATTTCTGGCAAAATAGAATTCCCTTTATTTCCTGATTGTAAGATTTAAACTTTAATTCTATTGAAAACATAAGTTTCCTTACTGACATTTGAATAGCAGGAGCCTAAAAATAATAGACTTTGAACATACTAGACCAGAGTACATTACTTACCGTATATCAAGGTTTCCAGGAATGAATCGTCGAGAGTAATTAATGTACATTTTAGAACATGTGTCACCATCAATGTAAAATAAATAGATTTAAACTTAAATCAAAGCGTTGAAAACACTGATGTAGTATTAGTCAAGGAAGCCATTGGGTGGAATTAATAATTTGAAAAAAAGAAAGGGAGAAATTATACCCAAATTTTGGCTTGAAAGTCGACCTACTAAGCAAATGAATACCTTTTTTGTTGAAGGGAGAGTACTCATGACAAATGATTATTTGTGTATTAGTGGTCTCCCTTTGATCATTAGGAGGAGTCAGGAGTAACGCCCCTTGACAGTAGGATGCATGACGGATAGAGAAAGATTGATTGATTGAATGGTGTTTAACGCCGTTTTTTTTCAACATTATTTCAGTTATATCGCGGCGGCCAGTGCACCTATCCATGCTTTCCTGGGTTTTCTGTTACCAGTACTCCGCACAATATTCTTTCCAAGCCACTGGCTGCTTTCCTACATAACCATCGTCGAAACAACGATCAGCGGTGAGAGAGGAATGAATCCTGTGACAATGACTATCGTCAATCCTCGGAAAGAAATTGGCCAAGCCAGGGATCGAACTCACAACCCCCTGTTTTCAAGTCCTGTAGGCTACCGACTGAGCTACCAGGGCTCGGCAATAGAGCTAGAAACCATGTGAATATATGGAATAAAATTAAGGTTGCCCAACTGTAATGGGCAATATGTCAAAATGAAGGAAAAAAAATCATAATTATTAACTTATTTGTTATTGTCTTAGTGTCTTAAATATGAAAAATCAGAAACATTGCCCGATAAAAAGTAAAGTTATACGAATTTTTGAAAATCCACCCCAATTCCAGACTCCACAACAAAATTGACACCACCCCTAAGGAATTAAAATGTAAATATTTTTTTCAAATTTATGGTATTTTGTATCAAATTTGGTACTAGAAGACTCAGCACATAATATTTTTTCAGGAGTACTAATAATTCTCTTGTAAATTATAAAAATCAGAGAAAATATGACAAAACTAACACGAAGTGTAACAGGATTTTCTTTATTTTTTCCATTTTTCTGAGACAAACCCTCCAAGTTATTTTCAGAAATATCATACTTTAATGAATGGGGCATGGATAAACCATACACAGTTTTTTTCTAAAACCTATTTGGAACAACATATGTGATTTTCAGCATCTTTCACCACACGTAACTGAAAATATTTGATTTTGAACATACACACCACTATTTTGACGTTTCCATAAAAATATACAAAAAACATTACTTAAAATCAATGATCTTCAATTCTTTCTTAAGTTCAAAACACACCACTTCCTATCTCTGTGAACTACTTATTGATAAATTAATCTTAATTAGTGCTTAGAGATTTAGATTTACAATTTAAACCAATTAAATGACAAGATTTTGTTAATTTTACTGTGGTACACAAGCATGTCGGTCAAGAAAGATGCATATTGAAATCGCTGAGAAGAAATACATAGTAAAATGGTTTTTTTAGACCTTTTAACATCATAAATCTTCATGCATAATATCTATAAACCTGCATAAAGCTTTAAACAAGACACCAATGCAAAGCTGAGTTTATTTCCTAGCACACATAATAGGCAAAAGTAAATACGGGCAGATAACTCTCAACTGAGACAAACATTTTTGCTTATAAACGGCAGGCTGAAAGTTCCTAGTACATGTAATAATAAGGCACAGAGAAATCAATTACTGGCAAAGAGCAGAAACTAGCCTTAAGATTAACAACAAGATGAAACAAGCATTTTTTTCACACCCAGTCAAAGTCACACTCGGAGGTCAAATGTCAAGAGTCTAATCAAAGCTGTTGTTCCACCGTCTGAGAATTTTCAAAAGACTTTGCATAAATCTTCATAATGAATCCTGGGGGCTTGCTACTGTAGCTTAACCAATTACCACACAACAAGAATTTTTGAAAACATAGTGGGAAAAGTAGAAAATAAGAGGTAACCACATTTTCTACTTTTCCCACTATGTTTTCTTACCTTTCAAACTGAAATCTATATCATTCAAGCCACATTTAATTTGTGGTCTGCAAAAGCTTTCAATTTGGACCAATATAAAATTTTGTCATATGGTAAAGAGTTAGTGGTCAGGTCACAAAGCCATGTTTAAGAACCCTTTACCAAACAATCTGGTGTTTTAACAACCCTGAGAAAAAGGCATTTGAAAATGAGGGAAGAGGAGAAAATGCTGTTATCAAATTTCTGGTGATCAGAATTTCCTCATTTTCCAACAATACCACCATACCAATAACAAATTTTTTCAATGAGCCAAATTTGTCACCTGCAAATGCTTTGGATTTGGAAAAGTCAAAAATTTGTCATTTGGTAAAGAGTTAAAGAATTTTAAAGTATTACGCACAAACATTCATGAACACTTTTTGCACAGCAAAGCCTCCAGTGAACCACACTGGAGTATGACTGGAATACTCTGGTAACCACAGATTAAACGACTGAAAACAGTCAATATCCAATTGGAAACATTTATGAAAGCATTGTGAAAAAAGAACCATTTGCTCAGACAACCAAATGCATGTTTTTTACCATGTTTCCCACTCTAGTTACGACAATGTAAAATACAACAAAAGTAGGGTATACAAATATGAAAAATAACCATGCTTAATTGCAATCTAAGTATTGTTTCAAAGGGATAATTTCATAATATAACGACAATTAAAAAATGTTTCGGAATATAGATAGTACCATCTATAAATACTAATAAAACAGAAACTTAAGTTGTTAGAACTTGTGGTCAAACCCCTTTGCCAAATAGTTCTGTGTTTGTACGTTATAAATATGATTTTGTACCAAAAATGGCAATAAAATATGTTTAAACTAATATAACATACTATTCCACAAAAAGCATTCTGCACATCTTTTTAGTCTGATCCTTGTATGATCTTTTTAGCCTGATCCTGTTTCTAAACCATATCAACCTTTTCCAAACAAACAGGTATTTCAACAGCTCTGTAGCAGTTAACATTTCAAAAAGATTAAGGGAAAAGGATAGTTGCCCAGTACCTACATTTTCCCCTTTTTTCAAATGTTTTCAAGCCTATCCAATACTGAATGTTCTAATGCCTATCTATTTCAGGAAAATCTAAAATACTTATGATTAAATGATTGTAACATGACAAAAAACACATAAACATTGTCTGAAAAACATAAAAAAAATCAAAAGTTACATTTTATCAAAATACAGAGACACTTTTGGAACTGTTTCTTCTAGAACTGGATTTCCAGATAAATGGACAGGTTTGAAATTGCCACGTTGAATAGCAGCTGGAATCTGTTTGGTATCCACATGTTGCTCATAACCAATACCTGTGAATGTGTATATATAATTGAGCCATGCTCAATGAAAAGGGAGCTACAACTACAAAAAGAATTGACCCAGGTCAGCCTGTGCGGTCCGCCCAGGCTTACATGGGCCCACAATGTTTGCCGTTTGAAGATTTTCTGTATGTCCATGGACCAGTCTACCTCATGATTCAGTTGGCTGTTAGACAAAATGGAGTTTATAGACCCATAATCATATGATGCCTTGCTTGGTATAATAGATCATCACAGAGATGCATTAAGTCCCTTTTTCAAAGAGCATGGCCCATATATAAATATTTATCTCTCTGTGTGTTTATGCCACTTGGTGACACATTGCCAGATTAATCACTGAGTGTATGTGATATTAATGATTTTCATAATTTGAAATAAAATGCTTGTTATTATCTGCTTCGTTTAACCTGACCCTGTTCAAAATCATTTAATAGATTCATATTCTATTTTTATCCTCGGCATCGTTCAGCATATGTCCCGAATGGTAACGCACGGTTTAAGCCAATCAACCCTCAACCTACTGAATATGTTGGTTGAAAATTTTCCAGTCAGTAGTAAAAAAAGGAAATATTGAAACTTCAAAGTTATTTCTGGGAGAAATATCTCTTCACTGGATAGTGTAGATCCAAGATCAGACTGCACTTTCTGTGCAGTGAGTCTGATCTTGATCCATGCTGATCCCAATAGCTCCTAAAGTCGCGCTTTGTAGGCTAAGGGTTAAATTGCTTACCTGTATACCTTCCCGTGTATAAATAACTATCCGAAAAATAGTCAGAGTTCTATTTATATGCCTACTTCTATATTCAGCATAAAGGTCAAGATCAGGTTAAATGAAGTGAGCAATATTAAATTTGAAAAAAAAAAAGAAAAAAAGGTTGTCCGTTTCATTCTAATCATTCTAATACAGATTTTATGCATTAAATTCTCAACAAAAAGATATTGAAATTGTGGAAAAAGAAGTCAAAGCAGGTAGGATAATATGCTATCTTTTCCACAATGCTTTAACATGAGCTTCAGATCTGTGTCCCTTTGTCTAACTAAAAAAAAATATTTGAATACCAAAATTACAGTTTTGATTGTCCAGAAAGGTCATTTTGGCACAGTAAAAAGGATTTCACATCTTAATGTGAAAGGTCAACATATTCAGAATAGAGGTTATGTCCCTAGTTGCATAGAATCATTGTCTTTAAGCATACCTGATATAAATGACTTTAAAAAAAATTGTGGAAAAAGCAGGAATTTGCTCTGCAAGACACTTTCTCTTTTTTCCCACAATACTTAAATACCATGAAAGGTAAAATCATCAGCCTATGGCATTTCAAAACTGATTCATATGTCCTGCAGATATTGCACAGAAGGCAAAACTTATTTTCAACTAGTACAGACACAAAGTTACTTGATAATAGTAGCACTGTCAATTGGTGTTTATAACCAAGAGTTGACACAATTTTATGCAAATATTACCTTAAATAAGCCATATTTAAATTGTCGTCTGCAAATGCTTTCAATTTTGACAAGACATTTCTGATAGTCAAAAACCAAAATATAGACATATATGTACAAACGCGAAACTGGAAGATTTTCAAAATGCATGGCAAGATCAGGAAAAAAATGTGCCCCTGGCATCAAGCAATAGTTAACCCTGTACCAGATGATAAATTTTTTGCCTTTTCCAAATTCAAAGCATTTGCAGACAAAAAAATTAAACTTGGCTCAAATGATGATTTGCTTTCAAATGGGTAAAAACCATTGTGGAAAAAAGGAGAAAATGCTGGTAACCAGCATCTTCTCCCTTTACCATAGCATTTTAAGAAGGCTTCTTCCTCTAGGTCCCTAAAACATGGAATTGTGTGGTAAAGGGTTTAAATATGCAGCATGCTCCTAATTACACCATTCAAGGGTTAAGAAAAATCAACCTAATAATTTCTTATAGCCAAAAATCAAAGCATAGCTGATCATTTTGAATTTCAATTTCATTTTGCCTCCCTATCTGTTTCTGTAGGAGACAGCATTAATTATTATTTTCATTAAAAAAAAAGGCTTAAAAATGTAAAACCTACTGTATTTTTCTTATGTATGCCTGCTTAGCAGCTAGTTGGGTGGTTTCCACAGCCAGTAATTCAATTGCTTCTCCAGATCGCTCTTCCATATTCGTTAGATTTGCATCACTAATCAGCTTCAAAAAGCAGCCAGAAAGTTGTTAACTCTGTAAAGTCCAACCAGGCTATCAATCATGACTGTAAAAAAAAATGTTTCATAGGAATACAGTTCATTGCTTTACCATGTATTAAAGTTATACCTACTGTATAATGAAATAATTTGAAACTTCACAGTCTCTAGTCATAAAAACAATGAAAAGTACAAATTATATAGGATCCAGCAGTCTGCCAAGAAATTCTTTAATTGCTTATACTTGTGAAAATATTGTTGGCAAGCTGAGAGGTTGCTTTTTACAAGCAATTTCTGCTCTTCCTTCGACGTTTTCTGTGGGTTTTTTTTTCCCCACCCAAATTCCTTTTTTTTTTTTTCATAGAAAAGGTTTTGTTGCCATTTCTAACTTTAGCTGGCAGGTTTTTTGATTTGGTATGTTGTAGAACATTTTAAAATTCATATAAACATTTGACAGTAACAAACAAGAAGTAGATGGAATTCTGAGGAGTATCTGCAATTTACAAGGGCCTGATTCAGCTTTTAGAATTTAAAGCCATGAATGCTGCCCAATATGTTTTGGAGACTAGGGTCATCAGTGTTCCCACTGAAATTTTTATTTGGAGGTTTTGTACCCCCTACCATTGAAAAATGGGGGTATAAGAAAAAAAATGGGGGTACAAATTCAGAAAAATTAGTATGCCTACAACTCTAAATTGTTTTCTTAAATGCCTCATCCTCTTTCAGGTGAAGAACAATCATATAGATCTACAAAGGGAATTTACATTTTTACATGTAACCAGGGATCGTATATTTGATTCCTGATGTAACAAATAGTAAAATAATTACTTGACAAAGTGATAACTAGTAGTCTTTATGCTCATCTTTTCACGTGCCTTTTGCATAACACTCAACAGAGCCATTGTCGAAGTCTGGCTGGTGACTACTGTACTCAATATGAATTCTGTTTTCTTGAATGGTTCTACTAGTATACCTTGCTTGCTTACGGGAACCCAAATCCGAAAGCTTCTAAAGTAGGCCTACCGCATTTCTGAGCTATTACCAATGTTAGTTTACAGACGAGAGACATTGACGTCGACAAAACACTTTTTCATAGACTGCGTTAAAGAAAGGAGAGCTGAATTACGGATAATTTTTGAAACAAACAAGTCGCAGTATGCAATTATTGAGCACGACAATAAAGACCGAGTACGCCAACCATGTAAATGTTCTAAAAATAGAAAGCTGGAAATCCCAAATTTTTCTGATGATTTACATTTTCCGAAAAAGTTGCTTTTACATGAGCCATTCTATGCAAGCCTTTCCTACTTTTTATTTCGATCTTCGTCTGTATTTTTTGTGCGCGATTTCACATATAGGTTTGTTATTTTGTACGTTTTTTATTTTACTTGTACGTGTTTCACGTACAATTTTGCGTGATTGGGAACTCTGGGTCATTGTGTATTACATAGTTTAATACTTTGGAGTTCTGTAGTACGATAACTGTATCCCATTGCTATTTCAGTTTTTCACCGATTGCCTCCTGGACCATGCCAAGCACAAAACAATGTCCAAATGTGAAAGGAAGCACCCTAAAAGTCTTCTGATTGAGACTATACATAGGAGGAAGGGCTTCAAGGAAGGGCTTACATTGTACTTGATTATATACATTTTTATACATGTACTGTATCCGTCCATTCAGCAATGTTTTTCACTGCAGTAAAAAAAAAAAAGAGTCAGAGACATATGTACTGTACTTTAAGCAAACAACTCAGGTATACCAAAATTTTTGAAGATAAACAGAAACTATGACAGGTCTTACCTGAACCAGAGACATTGATGTGTATTGTATGTCTCTGCCTGAACTCAGTTTAGTACTAGCAACAAAATATGGGATTCTCTTGATTTGACGTGGTGAGTCTTAACGCAGGCCACTTAATGATAAAATCACGAAATTCACATTTAACATATAAATATCCACTGAGTCCTTTCTATATTTCTCCCACAACGCTGTCGTAAGTGAAGGAAATGGGCCCAAGAAGACACGATTGACACGCTCTCAGTCTCAGGTTTTCCGAAAGAACATCGAATTCAACATCCGTCGGCCAACCTTCCAACTATCACTTGTCATCGCATCTTCAACATGAACACAAGCCTCAGGCAAAGGATCCACAAGCATAGTTATGGCAGTCTAAATTGGTCTTGTGGCAGTACCTAGCAGCTTTTCTTTTCTGTTCCGCGAGAATCGGCCTTCAGCGTCGCGAAATTGCATGACAACATCACCGGAAGTGTCCGAAAAATTCGTAATTTTTCGTATTTATTTTTTATCAGTCACATTAATCGACAACACAACTATAAAAATTTTATATCATTAATAAAGTATCATTTTATATTTAAAAAAAGGCGATAAATAGTTTAATCATGCAATGTCCGGCAGTTGACGTGAATGCCCGATAGTTCTCCGTAGCCAGGGCTCGTATATACGATCCCTGCCGTAGCTTACCGATGCAGTCTGATTGTTGTACGTAAAATACCGATATTGACCGACATTGGCCGATGTTTCACGATCCCATTACAGTTGGGCAACCGTAAGTTTGTACCTAAAAAGCATGGTTTTAAAATATCTTTGGTGGTTAACGTTTAATTCCCAACATTACAATCAATTATTTCGATATAGAGATATTCATTCCGAATCGAATGGAGTACCGCCTAAACATGGGATGAACAAGCCATGGGACGAACTGGTTTTGGAACGAAAAAGCCCAGGACCAAGCGATCAGTAGACAAATTTAGTATCACTGCGCCAATAGAAGGCTATGAGTGAAGCTATTTTCAATAAAAAATTAGTATTTTCTTTATCGATGGCCTCATCCAGTGTATTTTAACATGCCATTTCCAATTACATATATAAGTGCTACCGAAAAACTCATTTGTCTGAGAAAAATTGCGTTTATTTGGGTTTATTTCCTTCGGCTTTGGACAAAACACAATACATGGTCTTCAAAATTCAATCTTGAACTCATAGTGGTATTGTCTTCGACAAATACCACAAAAACAAATTACAAGTATTCCGATCTGAAATTGCTTGCTTTTCTTTTCACACACTGGTTTTAAATTACTCGTTTAGTTCAAATATAAATGACAATCAGACAAATGAATATTATGTAGCAGACAAGTGAAATGATGCCATTAGCACACTGGAGAGACCTAACGTACTTGCTCCAGGTCAACGTTACTGCTCCTGTCAATTCTACGTACCCGCTCCAGTAAAAAACATGGCTGCGCCCAAGAATTTTGCTAGGTAAGCACCAAAACATATTTCTATAACAATCAGATGAATAGATGTGCAGTAGACGGTTATCGCACGGAATGTCTGGGATGTCAGTGCATATTTCTGTATTGTTCTTTTGGTGGTTGGTTATTTGTTAAAAACGTTTAATCCACCAGACTTCCATCAGCGACTATGATTTCTGAATAATCAACACGCGGGAGTCAGCAAAAAGCTTTGTTAAACATACATACACAATAATCTGAAGTTTGTGCTTTGCCAAGTGATTCACATATGCTTTATTCACCACAGTTCTAAACAAAAACTATACGACATTCATTAAAGAGCAGCTTTCTGTCAATTTTTGTAGGCAACGCTCCACGCTCCAGAACTCAATAAAACGATCCAGCTCCTGAGTTGAAACAGAGAACGATATTATATGCGATTGTGTACGTAATAACGCGTTTAAAAGTCGCAGTAACGCGAATCGAAAACTCGTAGTAACGTCTCTCTTTTTTTTTTTTTGATCTACTGTTTTCATTATGGTTGAGTACTGCGAAGTCCAGTCGAACTTCCCTATGCAAATTTGTGTGTTTTGATGGTGCATTACGCTGCTTTCAATGATACATATATTTATATCACATCACAGCTTTAACTCTTTTATTCCCGATCTTTCTAGGATACATCAATATAAGTCTGCAGCTACTCTGTTCCCTGTCATAACTAGCATGACTAGCTCCGGCAGAAGTGATCGAACCAGGATTTCTTATTACAAGTTAATAATCCTGACCACCTAACCATGGAAGATTATCCTATGAAAGTTACATTATGAAACAATCAGTGCAACTTCCATAATGTCTGAGTCTTGTTTGTTTCTTTCGAATTTAATCCGTTTCATCAGTGCTTAATTCATTGAAAATGCATTATTTCATGATGATTTTTCCTTTAAAGAATATCGACTCCATGAACATCTGGTCGAGATCTCGCTGAGCTTGGTAGGTCAGTTAGTCACATACAAGGCTTGAAACATGCAAGGCGGGGTTTGTCCGATGGCTCGATTCAACAGCTCAGCCAAATTCTTTTCGGAGATTGATAACCGTCATTGCAGAAGGTTTCATTCCTCTTTCACCATTTGTCATTTTTCGAAGACGTTGATCTAGGATAGCAGCCAGTAGCTTTCAAATATATTTATGCCAATTATTGGTAGTTATTAGCGAGTTATTGGTGCAAGGCAAAGTAAAGATGCAGACTTTATACTAGCTAATTCTAGAAAGGTCATTAATAAGAAAGTGATTTCTGTGATGTGGTTGAAATAACGCTGAAACAAACAAAACTCACAACCAACATAATTTAATCTTTATTGGGAAATTCGAATGCATGTCAAAGACTTATTGCACATACATGTAAACTGTACTCATCTAATGTTGATAAAGTAAAAAAAAACGTTACTGCGAATTTTCGATTCGCGTTACTCAACTCAACTCAACTTTATTAGGCATTCGGCAAACAAATATGCCATTGGCCATTTACAAAAAAAAAACATGGATATATGGCAATGACAGACATACAAAGTATACATACATATACATTTAACATTAACTACCATTATACAAAAAGATTATTCAGAATTAATCGACGCGAATACTAGGACTTTTAAACGCGTTATTACGAGATTTTTTCACGTAAGTGCGACTTTTTTTGCGTTGTTACGTATTTTGAATTCACGTTATTACGAGATTTTTTGCGTTACTGCGACTTTTAAACACGTTATTACGTGTTTTAAAACACGTTATTACAAGATTTTTCGAGTTAGTGCAACTTTTTTTAGGTTATTATATGTTTTAAATTCACGTTATAACGTGTTTAAAACACGTTATTACGAGATTTTTCGCCGCGATTTACAATCCCTGATTTATCACTATATCAGCCTTGCAAAATCTGCTAAATTTTAGATCTATATGTCAAAATTTATTTTTCTTTGCAAGCTTCAGAAATGAAAAGAAATGAAAAAGGTGCAATTCTACCATTTTATTAAAAGTATGGTTGCTATGCGATCACTTTTTTTTTTTGTAACCCTGGTTCGTCGGCTATATCCATCCTGTGAACTATTCTGAATTACATTCTTGCCAAGTCCTAATCTAGATGTTAAAATTAACACAATTTATATGTTTGGCTAAACCCTTTGATTTAGAAAACTCTTGAGAATTAGACTAATAAAGGCCACAGTGTATTCTAGTCTATGAGACGATAATTATGACGTGTTCGTACCGCCCGAGTTTGAACATGATATCAATTGGTCAAAGCGTGTTATTGATCATGTGACTGTCCCATACGCCTTTGCAAACTACAAGTACGGAAAAAAATGTTTAAAAAAGGTTAACAGGCAATATATCTTATCACAGAAATACGACGAAGAAAACATTTTTTTTTTCACACTAGATCTTTTTTTTCTTCTCTCTCTCCTAATGGATATTTTACCGAGTAGGTTTCCTACTTACTTTATGTAAGCTTGGTATTATAACTAAAAGCTCCCCAATCCTCCCTTGTAGACTGAAAAGAGAAAGGCTTTATTTCAGTGACAGTCATTCCTTTTCTTTGTACTTTTCCCATTTTTTAGTGTCCCTGCCAAATTATTGACCCCACAAGCAAACGAGAGTAAAATAATCAGGTTATTTATAATGCATGTGCCATATATTAGCCATATACAGAACTAAACATTCTCGTGTTCGCTTGAATTTTTTTGAAAATTACCTTATGTATGCAAAAATAGTGCTTTTTTCTGTGTCTCCATGTTGGAAGACTGATTTTGAATCTTTACAGAAAATAAGCTGTTTGGTATTTCACAATCCTTCTTTGCTTAAGACATACTTATCATGTACCCTTACAGATGTACTTATGACACACAAAGACACATGCAACAGAATTTGAAAATATCAATGGTTTAGTAGTGTCGCTAAAACGTCATTAACATCCGCTACTGCATTTTATTTCATGTTGGGATGGTCTAACTGAGATCTGTTTGTCTAAAGATTACTGTCGGAATATTCTTTTATGCTTGATATTGAGAATTTTTGATCCTATGGATCACAAAAACCTCTGTCATTCGGGAAAAAAAAATGCATTACTGATATCGAAGATAGCATTCAGACAAGAACTTGTTTAACCTCTGTTACCAAGCTTTTGGCAAAATCAGTTGATATCTGTTGAATGTGATGCTTAAAGGAGAATACCAAATACTAAATAAAACTATATGAATCATTCTCATAATAATCAGAAAAAAGGTCTTTTCTGATCCAAAACATATGCTAATTTTAAAATCCGTTACCTTTAACATCCGTAACAAAAATCATTACTTATCGACTGATACGTCACACTCTACCTGAAATACCCCGGTCTTAGACTTACCTACTATCTAACTGACTCGCCAACTTAACGGTACCGTTACAAAAGTCATTCCTCCTTTGTAAGTGAGCGCAGTTAAATGTTTGGTTTGAACGTCAGAGAGAACTACTTTAGAAGCAGGTCGTGATGGATATACCAGACCCTGTCCCCTCAGGAAAGTGAAATCGGATTTTAAAATTAGGCCGTGAAATAGTTGACAAGATTGAGAGTGAAGGCAAAGTGTAGCTTAAAGGGCAAGAAGGTTTAGTTACAGTAATTTAGTTGGTTAACTTCCGTTACAAAGATCAGAAAATCTTGAAAACAGTATTAAAACATTTGGTCGATTGTGAAGCATTCTACAAAAACTATGTATACTTGTGCTTCAGTGAAATCAATAAGAATATAAATTATGTAGGTGTAATTTACTTAAGCTGTCAGTGTGTGTGTGTGTGTGTGTGTGTGTGTGTGTGTGTGTGTGTGTGTGTGTGTGTGTGTGTGTGTGTGTGTGTGTGTGTGTGTATATATATATATATATATATATATATATATATATATATATATAGTGGCTAAAATTTGCTAGACTTAGTTCTAAAATCTGGATCAATGTTTTCTAAGACATACATCTTTTATTTAATAGTTCCTCAAGTTGAGTAAAGTTAGCTTAGTTTTTAGTCATTTTACTACTTTTTCATGTCAATAATATGAGAACATCGGATTTTTTTTTAACTTTTGGAGTTTTCTTTTTTTAACATCCGTTACATTCTTATTGGCATTTAAATATAAAAAATGAAGAATCATGGTCTAAATTACCAAAAGGAAATTACTCAGTGATACATTCGTTAAAATAATTAAGTATGATAGCCACTGAAATACCCAGCCAAAGTAAAAATATTTTAAATGAAAGTAATTCGAAATTCCAGAATCAATTTGAAGAAAAAAGTATGGCTACGATTTTGTGCTTTAATTTTCAATAAAACTCGAAACGATCCAAAAGTTCTGGCTTATTTCCTACCACATACTTATATCTTCAATAAAATGGTGTGTTTATAAAAGTTGTGTTAACAGTTTTCACACAATAGATGACACAAAACTTGAATTTTATGAATTAAGATCCGTTACTCCAATATTTAGTCACTTGCTTAAAACATTTACAACAAGAAAACGGTTGATTCTCATGCAGTGTAACTTCAGAATTCCATTAAACTGCGATAAGGTTTTGTTGTGGCACCTTTTTTTCATCAATATTCTAAGACATGCATTTTTCATGCTTTTGGCATTCGTGTAAGTACATAAAAAATAGGAATGACTGGTGAATGTATGCAGTGTACACTGGTTATTAGGTGTTGAGGATTTTGAAGGGACTCTGATTAGATATCTAATCAGGGATCGCCTAAATCTACCATCTATTATCTATAACCACTTTCTTTTCTATCTGAGAATACACTTAGGTGATTTCGAATGCGAAACTTAAAGCAATTCATCTTGTTTCGCAGATCTATGCATTCCAAGACCAGACTGTATCTTCCGTGCAGGCTGATGTTGATCAACGAGGCGTATGAAAACTGCAAGCCTTGACCAGTCCCTATAGCTCTGGTGGTAGAGCGTAGGATTTGTAAACATCAAGTCTTCGGTCACTTGAAGGTATGGGTTCGAGGCCCACAGCTGGCCATCTAAAATTACCAATAATCTTTCGGATGAGACGATAAACTGAGGTTCCTTTTTAGGGTGCTATATAGGCCTACCGAGCACATTAATGAACCAGGCGTAACTTAATAATTAGGATGGGTTTCGTCCTGAATCTTGCACTTTCCCTCGTAACAAAAGTAATGGTCTTCAGAAGACGTCGCCCACATGGGCAACCGGTTGCGACGATAAATAAATGCAAGTTTAATCAAACTGCAAACCTATTTCTACCCGCAAACTTCAATCATAATCGACAGTTGTAATCGCTGCAAATGGTCCTGTAAATCACGTCCTAATTTTTTAGTCTGCGTGTTATTTCCTTACAAGGAATTGTAGATTAATTAAAAGCATGTAATTAAAGTTTTTTAAAAAAAGCCTGTTAAAAGCGTTTGAAATTAACTCGGGATTTTCTTGTGACACTAAACAGAATGCAAATAAACCCTTTAAATAGTTACCACACAAACCCGATTTTTAACGACAATGAGAAAGGGAGACGTACGGAAATGAGAAAATATTGTTGACCAGCATTTTCTCTATTTCTCACATCATTTGAGCCACATTTCGTTTGTCGTATGCACAAATGTTTTCAGTTTGAAATTGTAGGTCAAAACTTTTATTGCCTGGTGAAGGATATTTAGCTGTTCCAAAACCATGGCCAGTAAAATGAGCTTTTTTGGACATAGTAGATCATGATGTTCAATACATGCAGTTTCATTCGATAAAAATTGAACGAGAAAATGCGAATAGAGAGCGAACGATCTCAATCAAGTTTTGCGACCGAACCCTACCTGGAAAAAACGAGACCGAAAGTAGATGCAACTGTTAGTACCAGTGGGAAAAACCATAAACCCATACAAGGAAGTTTATTAAGTTTTAAGTCAGTCCATACCCTCCAGTCTTGCATATAAAAAGAACAAAATATAACGATTCTTCCCGAGTAAACTATATTGTGAAACTATCGTGCTTAGGAAACTATTTTGAAGGTGAAAGTAGAATTGAAAGCGACAGAATCGGATTACTGAAAACGAAAGTGAAAGTAGAACGAAACTCAACGAAAATTTCGCACACAGAAACACAAAGTTTTCTCTGTGACTTTCTATAAGTAACGAATTTTACATTTACGGTATCACTGTACAAAAAATTACCGTAATAAAGGTTGGTAACTTACTTTTTATTCGTATTTATACGTATAGAATTCTTATAAATAATAAATATGTTATTTAGTATTTACGATAATCGGTAGACCTATAATTTCTTGTTTAACGCCTTACCGTACGAAAAAAATAGACCAAACTGGAAGCATTTTCAGACGACAAATATAATTGAGGTCTAGCTCAATTAATGATTTTCTGTCTTTGATACGATGGATAGAAAACAGTGGGAAAAGGAGAAAATGCTGAGAGATACATGTAAGTCTAGATTTTTTCAAGTGGTTGAGTGTTAATTAGAACATGTACAGTCAGCAGTTTTATGAGCTATGACAAACATGTAGAGTGCTCTTAACTCTTTACCAAACGACAAAACTTTAAACTAGTTCAAATTGAAAGCATTTGCAGATGACAAAATAGATTTGACTGAAAGACTGAAATTAGCTTTGGGAATGGTAGAAAACATCAGAAGAAAAGGAGAGAATGCTGGTTACCAGCATTTTCTCCTTTTCCCACATTGTTTTCAAAAGGCTTTTTGCTCAGGGTTGTCCAAAGTCGGGATAGTGGGGCAAAGGGTTAACTGATTTTATACTCTAACATATGCATGTACATGTATATAAGAAATGACAGATCCTTGAACTTTGTTTAAACTATAAGAACTGACAACTATGGTATTCGTTATTGAAAACAATTCAATTTTTGTTGTACTGCTGGAGCAAAATCTAGCCTGGACAATATACATATAAAATAAGTAGTTTTTTATTTTGGTTGTTTGTTTCTTTCAGCTTTGTTTTTTTACAAAATTAAAAAAAAAATGTAATGAAATTCCACGAAGCATACATGTATATCATACAAACATTGTCATTATGAGTTCAGTGTTTGTGAAAGATTTAAGAATATCACACCTCTAGTTTCAGAAACATGCTATTCCTTTAAAAACCTTTCACAACAATAGCTGCCTTTGTGGCCAATGTAGATCAAGATCAGAATGCACAAAATGTGCAGTCTGAACTTTGATCCACACTGTCCACTTTGCTGAAACATTCTGAGCAAAAGTAATTTCAAGATTACAATTATTTGGGCCTCATTCTTTGACTGAAAATGTGTTGTAGGTTTTTTCGGCACTCTAAGGCTTACTTAAAAAATATAAATAATTGATTTGTGGTGAAAAAATGTCATTTTTCTCTTAAAATATTAACAAGATTTCGAGACTAGTTTTGGTTTCCACGAAACTCATCTAACAAAGATACTACCATATTAGCAACTTCAGAAAAACATTAAAGAACTTTTTTCATATAATGTCAGAGATAATCAAATCCCTTGAAAGCGGGTCGAATTATATTAAAAAGTCTAAACTTGCCATTATTAGAAGATAACAGAATATTATTTGTATCTTGGTATTTTTGTGAAGGTTAATTGTCTGTTGTCCCATGCATGACCTTATCATTAGCAGATGACATAAAGACAGATGTGCTAATTAAGTCTTTACAAAACGACATAATTTTAGACTGGTCCAAATTGAAAGCATTTGCAGACGATAAAGTTATGTGACTCAATAACTGGAATTTGTCTTGGGAAGGGTAGAAAACATTGTGGGAAAAGGAGAAAATGCTGGTTACCAGCGTTTTCTCCTTTTCCCACATTGTTTTCAAAAGGCTTCTTTCTCAGAGTCGTAAAAACTCAGGATTGTTTGGTAAAGGGTTAAGTCAACTGATGTTGTAGTAGTAAAACTGAATATATGCCAAAACTGTGAAAAAATGGAGAAGCAATCACAAAGTTTAACATAACATCATAGCTACCCCAGGTGACTGGTTTAAGGACTACAGATAAAATCAAAGCGTTGAGAACGCTGATGTGGCATTTGTCAAGGAAGCCACTGTGTAGAATTAATAATTTGAAAACAGGAGGGCCATGATGGCCCTGGATCGCTCATCTGAGTCAATAGGTGAAATTCACTCCACGTGCGTAATTCAATTTCTGACCAATTGTCTGGTCAATTGAGCCTAAAATATGGCCTCTGGAGCGTCCACAAGGAATTTCCTGAAGTTGACCTAGTGACCAAATTTATCACCCGATGTGACCCAATTTAGAACTCGTCAAAACATTTATCAAGACAAACATTCTGAACAGTTTTCAAGTTAATTCAGCAATAAATGTGGCCTCTAGAGTGCCCACAAGGTATTTCTTAAATTTGACCAAGTGACCTCGTTCATGACCCCAGGTGACCCAATTCCAAACTCACCCAATATTTCATCAAGACAAACATTCTGACCAATTTTCAAGTCAATTGAGCAAAAAATATGGCCTCTAGAGTGCCCACAAAGTATTAGTTTAATTTAACCTTGAGACCTAGTTTATGACCCCAGATGACCCAATTTTGAACTGACTGAACACGTTGTGCTCAGGTGGGCTAACAAACTTAGAACAGGTTCACTACATACCAAATAACAAAGCTCTATGCTTTCCAGTTTTAGAAAAGAAGAATTTTAAAGTTTTCCTTCTTTGTTCCTTTGTTCGAAGTTGTGACCCCGGGGCAGGGCCAGTTTTGACCCCAGCGGCATCACTGAACAAACTTGGTAGAGGTCCACTAGGAATTGCTACATACCAAATATCAAAGCTCCACACCTTCAAGTTTTAGGGAAGAAGAATTTTAAAGTTTTCCTTCTTTGTTCCTATGTTCGAAATTGTGACCCCTGGAGCGGGGCCAGTTTAGACCCCAGGGGCATCATATGCACAAAATTGGTAGAGGTCCACTAGGAGATGCTAGATACCAAATATCACAGCTCCATGCCTTCCAGTTTCAGAGAAGAAGAATTTTAAAGTTTTCTTTCTTTGTTCCTATGTTCGAACTTGTGACCCCCGGGGCGGGGCCAGTTTTAACCCCAGGGGCATCATATGAACAAACTTGGTAGAGGTCCACTAGGAGATGCTACATACCAAATATCAAAGCTCTACGCCTTCTAATGTCAGGGAAGAAGATTTTCGAAGATTTTGCTATTTTTTTCCTTTCTGTTGCCATAGCAACCAGAGTTAAGGGTGGAATTCAATCTCTTGAACAACTTTGGTAGAGCTTCACCCAAGGAACATCCCTGCCAAATTTCACCAAGATTGGCCCAGCGGTTTAGAAGGAGAAGATGTTTAAAGGAATTGTGGACAGACGTACAGATGGACGCCGGACAATGACCGATCACAATACCTCACCTTAGCACTTCGTGCTCAGGTGAGCTAAAAAAAAAAAGAGAAATATTATTTAAATATTAACTTGAAAATCAACCTCCTAAGCAAATTAATACGTGTCTTTGGTTAAAGGGAGATAACTGGTGCCTAAGTTTGCGTTATTTGTGTATTGGTGGTCTCCCTTTGATCTTTCAAAAGGAGTCAGGAGTAACATCCCTTGACGGAAGGATGCACGATGGGTAGAGAGAGAAGCCATGTAAATATATTGAATTCAATTAAGTTTATACCTGAATATGTACTATGATTTTGAGATATCTTTGGCCGTCAGGACCTAATTCCCAACATTACAATAAAGTTTCTTCCTGTAAATATTCATGCACAATCAAATGAGTAGCGTGCAATCATGGGACGAACAAGCCCAGGGACGAACTGGTTTTGGAACGAACAACCCCGGAAGCAAAGCGGTCAGAAGACAAATTTTGTGCATATCATTGCGCCAATAGAAGGTTATGAAGAGGTGAAGCTATTTTTACTCAAAAAGAAGCATTTCCACGATCGATAGCCTTTTGCAGTTTATTTCAATACGCCATTTCCAATTATATATCTGAGTGCTATTGAAAAACTCATTTGTCTTGAAAAATTGAGTTTAATTGGGTTTACTTCCTTCGGTTTTGGACAAAATACCATACATGGTCTTCAAAATTCAATATTGAACATTTATTATCGATCTCATAGTGGCATTGTCTTCGACAAATGCCACAAAAACCAAATCTATCATGATGTATCTAACAAGGGAGATAACTGGAAAGTTGATTGATTGATTGATTGTATACTGTTTATTGCCATTTTCAACCTTATTATTATATTGCTGCGGCCAGTGCACCTATCCATGCTTTCCTGGAGACTCTTTTACTAGTACTCAGCACAATTTTCTTTCCAAGCCACTGGCTGCTTTTCCGCATAACCATCTTCGAAATGATGGTCAGCAGTGGGAGAGGAATGAATTCTGTCGCAATGACTATCATCATTCCTCGGAAAGAAATTGCCAGAACCAGGGATTGAACCCACGACTCCCTGTTCTCAAGTCCTGCACGCTGCCAACTGAGCTACAGGGCTCGACAGATAATTGGAAAGACAAAAATGATCTCAAGATACTATTCCATTTCATTGTCATTATTCTTTAACACTTTACTACACAATCTTTGGCTTTAGCGATGCTGATGAAGAAAAGCTTTGAAAACATTGTGAGACAAGGAGAAAATGCCGGTAGACAGCATCTTCTTTCCGACAGTATTTTCTACTCTTTCCAAGACAGAAATCATGATTCAAAATTTGTCTGCAAATGCTTTTAGTTTGACAAGTCTAGAATTTTGATATTTTGTAAAGAGTTAGCCTTTTACAACACAATCCTGATTTAGTTTTAATAACCTTGAGATAGAAAGCTTTTGAAAATTGTTGGGAAAGGAAAAAATTCTAACCAGTATTTTCTCCTTTTTCACAATATTTTCTACTCAATTAAAGAAAAGCTACATCATTGGAACGACCTTCAAATTGTTGTATGGTGCAGAGAGCCAGATAAGCTGCGTATTTGCTTATTTTACGCAAGTTGGAATAGGAAATACGCTACGAAACTTATTTTGAAGGGTATCAAATACGCAAATGCTGTCTAGGATACGCAATTCTTCTGATTTTTAACGCATATTTTTTGTCTATAACCAAATTCGGGATCTTGATTGGCTTTATTGTCACTGGAACGCTTATATATCACTTTCTGAACGAATTCCAATCTTCTATGTCTCTTGGTTAGACATGTACTTGTTTCGGAGTTCGGCGCGGTATGGAATCGTGTCCTCCCAAAACCGTTTTATGAACAAGGAACACTTTGTATTTTGAAGTTGTTCACTTCTTATGGTTATATCTGGGGATTCCACAGTTACATGCAATTAAAATTTATCAATATAGTTAGCGCGGCGTATCTCAGAAGCCTGTACTAAACTGTGATGTATCAGCAGAAATCGCCGATTCACGGAACCGAACAGTGCCAAGTTTCACCGAAAATATTTGTCAAAATTGATAAAGCATGATGAAATTTTTGCCTTAGTTTTAAATTATATAGCACAACACCAGTTTTTTCTTTTTTTAACAGTGTACATAAATGATAATTTATCTTACAATTAAAATGGTATGAACAGTAAGAAATTATTTACTTTCCTTCTACCACCTATTAAAAAATCATTTCCACATAATTCAATAATATTGATTTTCAAGACAATAAATTGTCTTAACCAATTATCAGTATAAAGAATCACTAAGAAAACATATCCGTAACGTATTATCAATTTTCGGAAGTGTGAGTCGGCGATTTCCGTCGCAAGCGTAAGCCATTCTAATGTTCAGCTTATCGTGCTCACAGAGAATCAAGTAGGCCTGCAAAAGAGCCCAAGGCACAGGCGATATGTTCTGCCCTTGTTAATGCTGTAATGTAATCATCAGGGCAAAAATGTCCGAAAGGAAACGATTGAAAAATGGCAAGGAATGTACTCCTTGCTTCTTCAATCGCACAATGAAAATAAGTCTGAGATGTGATTTATGTTAAAGGTACAATATCAAAAATGATTGGGCTTCGGATGGTACCCAAAATATTTAGAAATCCTCGATTGAAAGGCATAGCCTCTCTGTAGAAAATTTGACAGCTTGCAATTTGTCTCTTCAGCATAAATGTGCTGACAATATTCTTGAAGTTTTTGATGGCTCAGCAAGGCCAACAGATCCAGACAAGTGTCTTCTAAAGACTGTATAAACATTGATGAAGAATGATATCCTTCATGAAAAGGTTTTCTGTTAATACAGTGTCCTGCTCATAACTGTTAAAAAGAATAAAATAATACTGTTATTTTTCAGTCAATCTTACTAGCTGGACACTATAATATAAAATAAAAATGATGTTATTGAAACATACTCCAGTTCTCAACTGAAGTAAAACTTGGTTTTTACTCTACCATTAGAATTTTGTTGCTTAAAATTTTGCTTCTTAAGCAAAGTGGTTTCAATTTACCCCTTTCATAAGCAAAATGATGTTTAAATACTCCTTGGCTGAAAAAATTATCTGGGGCACTGATGGTGTCTGCAAATGCTGTGAATTTGGACAAGTTTAAAATTGTGTTGTGTGGTAAAGAGTTAAAGCAACCTGTATTTACCAACATGTCTAAAGTACATGTATGTATTGTAGGAAAGAAGAAACTTCAGAGACAATAAAGTAAAATGGAAATGGAAAATCAAAATTTGGACAAGGCTGCAGGAGATACAGATATACCGAAAGAAAGTCCTCTAAAGATGGAACAGCAAGAAATTGAAGACAATGAACAGATAGAGGACCGTGCAGAGAGTGGTGAAGAAATAGAATCACCAGTTCAGAAGATGCAGACTTCAGAACCAGTTGTGGATGAAGAGAAAGAAGTGAAACAAGAAATGGAACTAGATGCTATTGTTAATGAACATGAAGGAAAAGTAGATGAATCCAAACCAAAAGAGAAAGCTGAAGAACATGCAGTTTTTGACACATTGATGAAGACAGAAGAGATGGTAGTGAGACCAAAAGTAAAGCTTGCTGCAAAGTTAGAAGACCTGACAGACGTGGAGTCCCCTGATGCTGGTGTAAGCCAGTATGCAATTCAATTCATTGAAGATATTAAAACTGGTGAGGTAAGTGATGGGAAAATGTTGGTCTCACAGATGCATGGCTTACTGTTTGAAGGCAGCCATCACTTACGGATACCCTTTCAGAATTTAAGATGGATTCGCAGCAAGGAGTTTTATTCTCTGCAAAGAAAGACATTGTCGTGTATTATCTTGTCATATGATTTAGAGTCAGAGGGAATTTCATATATTTTCTTCACAAGTGAAGAAATCACTGATGTTGACTTGAGCAGAATGCAGGATATGCAAATATCTGAATCCTCAACATCAGTTTCATTGGATGAGAGAGATCACTCCAAAGTCAACAGGCTTCTTTTAGGACAGCCCCTGGAAATTTGCTTTGCTCACCTGTCAGTGGTACCCAAAGGTGAATTTTATAGCTTTGAGAAATTTCCAAGGAATTTGACGTTAATGGTAATGGATCTTGAATGCATGACCTTTTTTGATGGTTCAGCTAGAGCTCCACCTTACCAATTAATATTTTGGACGGAGGAGGGTAGAAATGTTGTGGAAGCTGTAAAGTTACTGCACGCAAATAAAGAAATACACCTTGAGACAGAGATGTTCCTTTTCATTTTGGTAAGTACCCTTTCATTATACACTTCAGCTTTTGGGAAATATATATCCTCAACAAAAAAAGTAAAGGAAATCTCAGAAAACCATGGAACAAAAGATTACCAAAACAAACAATTATTATTCAATCCTTATTAATTTTGTTCGATACATTTCATTGCTTTAAAAAAATGTTTCCTTTACCATTATAGTACTAGTATCCTTGTTAAGGCACTGTGTCAGGTAACCCAGGGATCAAAGTCATTTTTTGCAAAGTAAGTGGCTACAGAGTAATCCCTGTTTTTATACAAAACACAGTTATGAATAGACACAGTAAGTTTTTATAACTTAAAATTCAATTCCTCTGAATGTCACATGAAATTTACGTAAGTCCCTTCTCATGCCTAAAACGTCATGTATTGAAGTTCTAAAATGTCATGTACGGAAGATGAGAATGTTCAAAACATCCCTGCAGTAAAGAGTGTGTTCCACTTCAGCAGCAAATAAGGCTTTGCACTGGCATCACATATGCCGAATAATTTTGGTGATTTGGAGCTGAGGAACCAGTCTTCATTTCTCCTGTAGTGCCACACTAAGAGTCTGTAGGTGGTGCTAGTATTCTGCTTGGAACCCTCGGTCCCAGAATGTACCACACATGTTCAACGCGAGATATGTCTGGTGAGCGTGCAGGCAAGTCGGTGAGCACAACATCGTTCTGACAAAAGAATCTTGAGCGTTTCTGTATGATAGCAATGAAGATATTGAACCAATTTAAAAAATTGAAATGTCGACTTAGTCTGGAAAGTAGTGCTGAAATTATCTGAGATAAGTGAATAGCCTGAGGACCAATTTCAAAAAAGGCTTTTTTGGTTGGGACTCTATAGTTACACTCTTTGCTCAAACCAATCAATATTGCAATTTTGCGAAAAATGATTTGAAGACCAGTCAACTTTGACAGTGGTTATTTAAGCTGCTATTGGTGCTATAAACTCAAATAAAGCATCCATTTGAAGAAAAATGGATGCTTTATGATACTGTGAAATTCAAAATTCTCAGAATGTTCTAGATCTTTTGTCAAAGCCTCTCAAACACAACTTTTTTTTGTTGAGTATATACGGATATATAAGGCCAAAACAAGATATATGTGTGGCTCAAGTTACATACTTTTGAGAACTAGGATCTGTAGTTCAGAAAATTGTATCATTTTTTAAACATTTTTTTACCAGACGTGGCCCCGGGGCGAGTAATAGAGGTAAAAAGACAAAGAATTTTCAAAATTTTCGAAAGACGGCAATAACACTATGGTGTAATAAAATATTTAACAATCAACAAGTAAAAAAAAATGTGTAGGGTCGGAAGTAAAAATTAGACAGGGTTGGGTAACTGGAACCACATGTATTGTATAGGTGGAAATTTTTGTGTTGTGGAAATTTTTGCGATGAGGCGAATTTGAAAAATTTGCAAACTTTTCTGTTGGCGTATTTTACCACAAGCATGCCAACAAATAACGATCGTCTTGAACTCGCAAACATTTCCCAACGCAAAATGTCTGTAATCGGTAATTTGCAAAATTTTCGACACGCGTATATATCCACATATACAGTATATTTTGTTTTGGGTTTAGGTTATATTTTTTTGTAATTTGCAGTCATTTGAGTCAGGATCAGACAGCTCAAAACATGATGTAATGTACCAGTATGTCCTGGATCTATACTTGTAGTTTCTGATATTATAAGGTCTGCATAGGGAGACCTGGGAAGATGTATTAAACCCCTTTTTCACAGAGCATGGCTCATTTCTACTTGCAGTGTTCTGCTATGTGGAAGATTCATGGACATTGTCCCATTGATTTAGAAAAATGTCACAGGAAAATGTCAGATCATTGAGCGCATTTTTGAGATTTTGTCCCTTTTAAATGAGCCTAACTCTGTGAAAAGGGGTTTGAATGCATCTGCAAAAAGTATCAACCCATGTCAGCCTGTGCAGTCCACACGGGCTGACATGGTTTGAAACATTTTGCTTCATATAAATTTCTGCATGTCCAAGGACAATTCTTCCTCATGGTTCAGTTGGTTGTTAGACAAAATGAATATCATGGATTCATGATTGTGTGATGACTTGCTGGGTATAATGAGTCCCTCTGAGATACATTCATTACATTAAATCCCCCTTTCCCAGAGTATGGCTCAAATATGTTTGATTCTTGAGTGCTTTTATATCACTAATTATATAGAGGATATTTGTTTTTTACGGGGAAAGATCAAAATTTATTTCATTTAGTGAACATCATTGGTAATATTTTCACGAGTGGCAAAGCCACGAGTGAAGATATTACTGGTGATGTTCACGAGATGAAATAAGTTTCAATCTTTCACCGAAAAAAACATATATTCTATTTATTTCATGCTCTTTCTTGGGGGAACTTAATCAAAATCCAGTACAGTTCTTTTTGGTTATTCCCTGTGGTGTACCCCCTCCACATAGCAACGCTTTACAATATTACGTCAAGCGTGAGAAATGTAAAGTAAATTATTTCATATTTCCATCTGGTTGTGAGGCACGCACATTTTACCTTGGTAACTAGTGCGGGAACAACTGTTTCCTCCTTCAGTTGAAGAGTTAGAATATAAAAATCGGTATTTTCACTGGTCATAACCATGACATACTGAAAAATATTTCACCGATATTTCTCGATAACCTACCGGAAAGCATGACATGATTGATTGATTGTATGGTGTTTAACGCCGTTTTCAACATTATTTCAGTTATATCGTGGCG